>OX465179.1:10130803-12630803 GCA_949987655.1 Polymixis flavicincta
ATTAAGTTTAAAAAGCAAGAAATAAAAATTAAATTAAAAATTTAAAAAACCCCCGACCCAAACAAAAACTCCAAAAAGTAAAAAATAATATTTATAGGCCTTTTAATTTTAACGTAATATTTTCATCAGGGCATTGTCAAGTCGGGGGACGGTCAATGAAAACGCCAAACAGAGGCCTAGCCGTCCCCCGACTTGACAATTTCTCCTAAACACAGGTTACTTCGTAACCTATCTAGGAGAACAGTACGGCACCCACTAACTAGATTAAGAAACGTATGCCTTTACTTCATATTATGTTACCTTGCCATGTAATCTAGTCCTAATTGAACAATAAACAAATAACAAATAAAAAAAATAAAAAAATAATTAACAAGATTTTTAATGGATATAAAGTGATATTACTGGTGTGCGGTGCCTCTGTACAAAAATACTTATAAAACGGCGCCAAACTAAGTATTTGTACCGGTGCCGTATAAACAAAGTTGACGTCACATGTCACGTGATAAAAAGTCATCGTAAGGAGCGTTTTGGCGGTAAATTCAAAACAATTAAAAATAAATTAGATTTTAATCGTTTTTAAGTGAGAAAATGTGGATTAATAAATTTATTTTTATTTTTCTGTTAAATATATCGTCCCGATCTTCAAATTAAAATAGTTTTTATGAAATCGGAAAATACCCTATTCGCAAAAAATCCAGCCCCGATTTTATTACGTCACAGCAGGCTTAGCACGAGTACCGTAGAGAAGAGTTTTGTCGACGGAAGAGTAGACAAAAATGACGTTTCCGTGCAGACAATTGACAGTTTTGTACCGAGAAATGTAGACAAGCGATTTCTATTCTACGGTAGAGTAGAAATAGAAAGCGTCATGCTAAACCTGCTGGAAACGACTCAAGATTTCATGAATAATGCAAATTGAAAACTAACAGTATTTTAAACACTGAACAACCTCAATTTTCTATTGTATTCTTGAGAAAACCCAAACGAATCCACTTCAAAATGAAGTATAAGTAAACACCTATTCGTGTGATCATTTCTCGGGAACACTTTTAATAATCTCGTATATAAATAATTCGGGTGTTTGATTCCGTTTCCAAGGCCGAGCCACTTCGCAAAGTAAACTTTGATAAATGGATTGAGTTTGTTTGTTGTCTGTACCTAACATGGCAGGCGTTGCCAACATCGTGGGCTTTTAGCAACGGATTAAGGAATCACCATAACGTTATTTATTTAACGTAACGTTACGCTCAATTTATGAGGGAAAACGTCTCTAAGCGGCCCTTTTGATATCTCAGTTACACATGTTTGTTTACGATTCAATTACAAATTAATATTGGATTAGGTCGTTGAAAGGTTTTCAAGTATCTTGCAAACATCGTCATTTGAGTTTCATTAAAATTTTATCACGTGAATTGTAACGAAATTGTTTATTCTTTTGAATATTACAAAATAAATTACCTTAAAATAGATTCCTTTATATTGATCTGACGACTCCTAAGAAGAGATGGCGAAACAAACTCTGGGGCTCAGACCAACTCTGGGGTCAAAGTCTCTTTTGAAACTTTTAATTTCAAAAGAAAGAAATGAAACGTGATTTATTAATTGGATAAAACTGAAAACTTATAAAACGCACAGGTTTTAGATTTTAAACTGATTGAAACTTTCTAATAAGAATCCAATTAGCAGTTAACAGAACACAGGTAATTATGAGAGATTTACTATTCACAAACTTGTGATATTCAAATTTACGACCGGATAGAGACTATTTTGTACAATTATGTATTTGTAACCAGAGTGGCAAGGTTGATATTTTTGGGTCAGACTAGTCCAAGGTTGACAATCCCATCATACACGCAATAATAAGTCCGTAGTTACAAAAAATAAACAAAAGAAGTCTTATTTTTTTTTGCGTTCATAAAATACAGTATCGTGCCGAAAAAGGCGACCGAAAAATAATTTTGTAGATTTTCATCTACAAATCAGGCGCTTATCGTATATCTAATGAATTTCGTTATTAGCAAGGTGGTGTTTTCCGACTGATTTATTACATAGCAACTGCTGTTTTTCGAATTATTATTATGTACCAATAAAATTGTGGTCTGACGAGATCTGAATTATTTAATTAGAAGTCTAGCCAGCGATTGATTGCTTCCAGGCACACGGACGACTTTACCCAATGACTTATTTTTTCTAGTTATTTCATTGGTGTTTACGTAAGTTCAATTTTTTTTTTTTGGTATTCTATTGTGAGAAATATTTAATCGGAATCGTGAATCGACTGTTCTGATTCTGAAATGGAGGCAGGAAATAGGCGAAAACTATCTCGATCATGTTTATTTTTTCTAGGAACGTTTACGACGTAATTTAGCTTTATTGCTGTACGTTAGTAAACGGTAACAAAACAAGCCTACAACATCAACAAGAGTCAGGTTCAAATACTTATTGCCAACTAATCGTATCCGAGAAACGGTATCGATTATCTATTGCTAAATAAGTATCGCATTACCTTTGAGATATCAATACTTACGCGAGTATTCGATTATGATCGGATCACATTCGTTGGTGGCTGTATCAATATTCTGAGTGCGTCAATCGATCCCAATCACGGATGTAATGGTGAGGGAAGTGTGTGAATAGTATGTTGTTCGCTTTTCCTGTGTTTTTTACAATCTCTATTAATGTTTAATCGACTTCTAATAGAAGGACACGCGTTTATTAGGGTCATAAAAATTGGAGAACATGTTTTAAAAAAAACATAGTTGGTTGGAATTAATAGTGATACTTATTTAAAAAATACTGTCAAAAAAGTGTCTATTCAAGTAACTAGAAACTAAGGTAGGTATTTAAAAACATTAAAATAAGTAAGTAAGTACATAATCCCACCTAATATTATAAATGAGAAAGTAACTGTCTGTCTGTTACGCTTTCACCCCTAAACCGCTGAACCGGTCGTCATGAAATTTGGCATAGATATAGCCTGGGATATGGAGAAAAAAAGCCTATGTCCATAGGCTTTTTTACGCGACCGAAATCCACGCGGATGGAGCCGCGGGCAAAAGCTAGTAATTATTATGTTAATCACACTGCAATTGATTTATGAAAATGATACAAATTACCATTACAATCATGATGTAATTTATCAACACAGTAATTTACAAAGCAGTACCTAATCAATCTTGCTAACAATAAAATGTAAGTAACTTTGATATAATTTTCCTATAAAACTTGCTATAAATAATACAGGAGTGCGCTGATCCATTGCATTATTATATCTTATGATATAATTATCTATGTAAATAGTTGGCTGTCGACCTCAGCCTAATTTCATAACTATAAAATCTAGACCATTTGATATGCAAATCTGACGCTTATAGCCTACAGTTAGGAATATTTAGACTTGCATTATTGTGTTTAGATGACATTGCTACATTGCTTGATATTATTATGCAAGTTGCTTTTCAAATGAGTACATAATGCAACTAATTGTATTCGTTTCACTATGGTATAATTTCGTCTAGTTGTAGCAATACAAAATGTATATAAAAGTTGAAAAAGGGTATTTTACCTGTTAATTAATTTCTACTTGTATGTAGATCAATTTTTAAATCAATATTTAGGTACCTACTACATTTTGACCCCGACTTCGTCGGCGTGGAATTTCCGTGTATTCCCATTGTCCCCTTAATCTGAGTCCCCGTCACGGGGACAAATGGACTTCAAAAATTTCCTTACCGTTGTCCCCGTAAAGACAGTTAAGATTTCACGCATCGTTGTCATCACTTTAAATTTATATTTATTTTTTAAACATGGGTAGCGGCAACCGTAGAACTAAAAAAAACAACCGACTTCCAAAAAAACACTTGAAAGTGAAAAATAACTTTAATTTCGGAAGGCGGTGACCAGAAATTTATGAAATATGTACATATCAAAACTCACCGACTTCCGAAATCAAAGTTATTTTTCACTTTCAAGTGTTTTTTTGGAAGTCGGTTGTTTTTTTTAGTTCTACGGTTGCCGCTACGAAGTCGGTTGTTTATTTTTTTTTTGGAAAAAAGTTTTTATTTTCACTTTTTAGGTTAGTACCTACCCCACACCAATTCGAAATTTAATCATCCTTGGGGACAAAATAATGCATATTTATGCGATAGCAGCAATCGCGGTTAATTTTCTGTCTTTTTTCGAAGAGTTCCGTTGTCTGTCTCCGAAACGCATCATCACATCTATATGAAATTTAAATGGGACTATTTCGAAATAAACCCCTTTCGAACATAAAAATAATTTTGCAAATCGCCCTATGACGGAGTTATGCCCGAACCTCCACCTAACTCCTAACAGTTAAAGAGTTGTACCTTCCTTCATCAGCTCAGCGTCATGAGATGATGATGACTATACGCAAATGCCTCAATAGCTTTAGAAAACATATGAAAAACATTGTTAAAACCTACAAATTTTGAGGGTTGCCCTCCATTTCCCTGAGATTCCATCATCAGATCCTGATTTGGCCACCTCAGGAGTATACTCTTTCAAATAAAAAAATAATTTTGAGAATCGGTCCACAAATTAGGGAGAAATCGGGGAACATACATAAAAAAATACTTTAGGTGGAACATATAGCCTCCTCTTTTTTTTTGAAGTCGTTTAATGAAAGGAATTTTGTGTCTAATTATATTTTTAAAATTAAAATATAGAGACAAATAAGAAATGTTTACTTTTTTAAGTAGATTTTTTTCGATATTGGTACTAATCCTGCAAGAAGTAGGTACCAGGTTGTCAAATCTTGGTAAGAGCTTACCAAACAGGAGTAATCATATTAAAAGTAGGTACTTAATATATATTACAATAAATTAACGGGGACAGCGGGAAGTAATTTTAATTATTTTATTAAATTCCCTTTGTCCCCTATATCGGGGACATGGCCTACGGGGGCATCGGGTATACACGGATATTTCTTGTTCCCCGACACAACCCGTTGCATAGAGTCGCCTGCCCACGCTGTTATTTCGTTTTCGCTTATCGTTCTTTCTGACCTTTTTCCAGCTCCTAAGGACACTAGCGTGATGTTTAATATGCCTTTCTCAAGAATCGGGCTATCAAATATAAAAGTTTTTTTTCTAATCCGACTGGTACCCGAGATTAGCGCGTTCAAACACACAAACTAACTCTTCAACTTTAATATCAGTATTTCGTAAAAATATAGATTTTAATTACTTAGTTATGAAAAAGCAAAAGGCTGCTTTCCCACATTGTTTAAAAAAAAAGAAGATTCCGGTAGTAAGAAATAGTTTCTTCACTGTATTCGTCAATGCATTCGTCAATTTCCTTTATACATGTATGTAATTAAGTAGATAGGTAAGTGACAAGCTGGGTTTGCCCCACGTTTCCCCCACCGCCTAACAAGAAGCCATACACTAACGACTCAAGCCATACATCGTACGCTTTCCTTTCATTCTAAGACTAAGATAGTTGATTACGTCACACAATTATTATCTCGTAATTTACTCAACACAATAGCACCAAGTTCAGCTAGACGGCTCTGATTGCATCGCGCATGCGCCACTCGGGAGAAAGCGACCTGCAGTGCGATGACCCCGGCTAAATTCGGCCAAGGTCTACCGGCGAGACGTCAGGTATCCGAAGCCGTCTTACAAATAGACCAGCGACATTTAAATAAGGAAAAACAACTGTTTTACACAAACAACTGTTTGTGGAGGACAGTCTTAAACGTTATTAGAAACAAGATTTACGACTCTTGATTTGCTTCTAAATGAAAACAACCTATTAGCGCAGCCTTAGTACTCATAAGCTATAGTTCGTTTCACTCTTCACTGAATCATGAGCTATAATTGCTGGATTTTCAATTTCCAGAGCTCAGTTCACTGTTTAAATATTTCCATAAACATTTTATGACCGTCTTCACCTACCATCTGGCAGATGTGCGTCTATTTATACACCGTACGGATCATCAGGAAACAAAGTTCAAACATGAACTTTATCGCTAGCCGGGGAAAGTTATAAAACGCACACGCCGCCGACGCAAGCGCGCCCGTTCGTACGTCGAACGTCGAACTTGCGTTTAAAATCGGCCAAGGTCCCACAGCGGACACTGACCTTATACTGTGGTTACGAAAAAAACCGAACCAAGAATTCGAAATGGGCCGATATGTTCCAAACATATTTTTTTCTAAATAGACAAAAAAATCGAACCCCATCCGAGATTGCGTGTTGCATTCCTGTGCCAATCGCTTGAAAAGGTCCAAAGCGACATGAAAACTAAATCGAGTGTCGTCGGGGAGTCCGTCGAACCGCATCTAAATCCAGCCAAGGTCTCAGACAGCTGAAGGGCGGCTCGCCCGAGTGCCTTCGTACTGGTCGTTTACACTGCGCGACCATAACAAAGGGTTGCTTAAATACCTACGAGCTGACTCACGCCTAGCTCGAAAGCGACACGCTAAAGCGACGCCGTAAAGTAAACTTGCTAGGGATATATGTATACTTTTGGAAGTAAAAAAGTGACACACGCTTGCAAATTTTAGTCAAGACCACCCCAGGATACACGATTTGCACAGCCTAAAATAAATTATAACTGCAAACGCAGTCGCAATAAATATCTGACGCCCAATGTAAATTGATCCTCCACACCCCACCGGTGCTAATTCAACCTTGTTAAATAAAGGAAAGTAAATGAATATTGCAGGTCTGGCTATAATGGCAGTGTTTATATACAGAGGCGTCTAGACGTGGTTTTGCCTGGCTGCGTCGAGATGCGCTCGTGTACAGCTTGCGGTAGACTCCTGCTGTGTTCCCACTGCGGTGAACGCGGTTTGAAAAAATATATTTCTTTAATCAAGAGACCGTGGAAACACAATAAGAACAAAAATGTGACACCGATTTTATTCCACCGCACACAGGCGAAAAATCGATAAAAGCTGGCATAAACTAAAAAAATAAAAGTGTCATAAAACCTTTTCTAATTGTTGTATCTTACGACTCAATGAACGGGCCTAGCTACCTGCGCCTGCGCCGGCCGGCTATGAGTCACCGAACGGACGCCATCTTAGTCCAAAGTTTGACTTGTTAAGCGGCGGATGTGTTTTAAGCAATTTTTGTGACATTTCAATAGAAAATATTGTAAGTTATAGTGAAATTATTGGTGTTTCAACAATGGATGCCCTTCCAGGAGGTAATAATTGTTTATTTTTATAGTGATCTAAATTTATAAGTCAGATCTTTCATTTGTTATGATTGTTTTACGAAATCAGTATTTTTTTTTTCAAACAGAGATTTCTCATAGAGTAAAAGTTTAATTTCCTGCCATTTCATTCCTTAAAATAACCTTCACTGCACTCTTTATTTACTGTTTAATTAATAAAAGTAACTTTTAAAGGCGACCAATTTAGACGCTTTAACAAAATATGCGTTTGAATGAGAATTAATATTGAGTCGCCTGTGTAACTCAACTAAGTATTAACTACACGTCTCGGCTTAGCACGGACTTGTCTTTGTAGATATACATAGAGTGTGAAAGACTTTTTTTAGATTTAATGGAAAGGAATAATTATTCAATACATCACTTCCATGTAACTAGAACGATTTTAACAATGCACGTCTAGTAAGCATTCCAGGGGGGATTTTGTTTCATCTGGGTCGAGAGGCAGCCTGATACCTGAGCTAATTTTTTATAAAATGTATACTAAAATCTCCCTAATGAATTAGCCTACCTATTAGTGAAAACTACTTTTTTAAATTTTACTTCTTCTTTCTAGGATCCAACAATGAAGAAATTTGTATTAACAGAATAACTCTTGTGAGTTACTACCGAGAGTGTCAGTCTAAGAGGGATGTTGACAGAATGCATTATTTGTGTGACAAAGTTGCAAATGCGCTAAGAGTTCCGGAATTGTCAAGTGACATAAAAAGTGTCTTAAGCAAACTGGTTTACACATACAAACAAAAGCTAGAAACATCACATAAAAACTTTGAGCGATGTATAAACTCTAATAAAAATTGGTTTGAAACGTATGTTACATTTCCTGTACCGAGCAGAGGACAAAAAAGAAGTAGTGGTTCGGGTGGTCGTCCTGTTAAAGACTTTGAAGACTGTTCCGAACGTACGAAACGCAAAAAGACCGAAGACGTTAGGAAGAATTTGACACCTGCTGAATTAGCATTTGCTGCACAAATGGAATACCGCGCAGCAGGAGAAGTTAATAAATCTAAATTGATAAAAGATATTTCTGCAGGTACAACTTTAAAATCAGATGATAAACCACATGCACGCTATACGCCAGACAAAGCTTTGTCTTTAGTTATTGAAAGCCACCTAACAAAACACCAATACAATTTATTGCGTAAGTCTGCATTAGAGTTAAATTGCAATCTTTACCCTAATTACGAGTCTGTAACAGAAGCTAAAAAGAAGTGTTACCCCGAGGGTATTATGTGTACTGAAATAAAAGCTGAAGTATCTCTCCAAAATCTTTTAAGCCACACTGCTGAAAGACTGTTGCTTTCTCTAAAAGAAGTGATTTTACATTTGCATCCCAATCAGAGGCAAGACCTGTGCCTTATTTCAAAGTGGGGATGTGACGGATCTGGAAGCCATTCCCAATATAAACAAAAGTTTCAAGACCAAGAATCATCGGACGAGCACATGATGGTTACGACAATAGTGCCAATACGTGTAATAACTACGAATAATGTACTTGTCTGGCAAAATCCCCGGCCTTCTTCACCACGATACTGCCGGCCATTGAGGCTTCAGATGGCTCCTGAAACATCTGAACTCTCAAGACAAGAAGCTGCAAATTTACAAATAGAGAGAGCAGACCTTTTGCCAACAAAAAATGAGGAATGGTGCATTAAACACGACCTAAAATTAACAATGGTAGACGGAAAAATGATAAACGCTCTAACTGACACCAGCTCAGCGATGCGTTGTTACCTTTGTGGAGCCACAAGCAAGGATTTTAACAAAATAAACGTTTGTTTAAAAAAAACAGTGAAGACCGAAAATTTAGAATATGGCATTTCTTCCCTCCATGCATGGATAAGATTAGCTGAATGCGTGTTACATCTGGCATATAAATTAAAACTTGCCAAGTGGCAAGCAAGAGGCGAAAGAGATAAAGAGATCGTTGCTTCAGAAAAGAAAAGAATTCAGAAAGAATTCTTAGAAAAACTTGGACTACATGTGGACAAACCGAGACAGGGAGGAGGGACGTCAACAGACGGCAATACAGCACGCATAATGTTCCAGCACGCAGAAGAAGTATCTCAAATCACTGGCATCAATTTAAATATTATTAATCGATTGCATACAATATTAAAACTTTTATCGTGTGGTTATAGAATACGCACAGAAAAATTTAAACACTTTTGCCTTCAAACCGCGTCTGCATTTGTCTTAAACTATCCGTGGTTTAACATGCCAACTACGTTGCACAAAATATTGGTCCACGGTCATCAAATTGTTGAAAATATGGGTATTGCTATAGGACTTCTAAGTGAAGATGCGCAAGAAAGTCGCAACAAGGACATTAGAAAGTACAGAGAGCAATTCTCAAGAAAATTTTCAAGGAAAATGGCTATGGAAGACACATACCATAGACTCATGGTATCTTCAGACCCTTATATAACCGGATTAAGGACATTAATCTCAAAAAAAAATTCATCTTTCTCTCCTTTAGACCTAAGTCTAATAGATGAAATTTTTTCATAAAACAATATTCTCTTAATATACTTTATGTTCTCACAACGATGTTTTATTTCATACATATCCCGTTATAATTACAATATGTTACTCTTGAACATGTTATTTCCCAGTTAAACTAATTAAATTAGGATTTATTCGTGAAAATATTAACAAACCCAGCAAATTAAATGAACATTAGGTTTATGCCAACTTTTATAGATTTTTCGCCTGTGTGCACCGGTAAATATGGATGTCGAATCGTCATGGGTAATTTGAGCTCACTGTATACATGGTTTATTTTCAGAGATTGCAGCAATTTGGATGCACTTAAAAAAAAAAAAAAACAAACATGCGTCAATAGAATAAAATAATGATGTAATTGCACGATATGCACACCCACAAATAACCTACATCAAAACGGCGAACATTTAGCTAATTGAATTACGTCAGTGAACCTTATCAAAGTGAATGACCTCCAGACCTGCCGCAACATTGCCGCATGACTGATAAACTTCCCAATTTGCAGCGAACCCATACAACGCGTCACGGTTCGTCTCATGTTGCTGTATGACCTATATATTCCCCCTTTACTTAGGGCTTGCTCGTGTTCCTGTGTCTGACCTACGACAAGTGCGCGGCAGTTGTGCGTCGCGTCGTGGTGAAAATAACCGGGACGGGTGTCCCCGACCACTTCCGCACTCACCATCGATTTATTTTGTTAATTAACGTGGTTGCACCATCGCTGCCCGGCCATTTGGGACTTCCCTCGAAACTTTAAATTGATTGCTTGCAGAGTTCGGTTTTGTTTTATTTAGTTGGGCTTTGGAAGCTAAGCTTTTATTTTTAAATGCCAATGTTTAGCACGTGATTGGATTTATGGACGGTGAGGACTTAAAGATAAATAGAAAATCCAATGGGATTTAAGAATTTATCATGTATACAATGAGGTACTTAATTAATTTGGAATGCTCTCAAAGTATTGATTGGAAAAATTGAAAAATTGTATAAGTTACGTAAACATTTAACAGTATCAACGACATTACGACATAATACATTAACGGAAACTGATATTAGATAAAACTTGTTTGGCAACAAAATCATTACCTATCGTTAAAATATTTACAATGCAAAGTAAATAAAATATGAAACTGACGAGTATTTATTAGAAGCTGAATTACAAGTGACATGAAATGAATTTACAATGGAAGCAAAACCACATTTCGACTAACAAATCACGGGATACAATTTCAATAATCCAAAATACCATGTACACGGAACTGTTGCACGCTAGTAGCGTCTATTTATTATTGATTGGCATGAAGCGGTGCATCGTCGCATTGTTCGTAGGATCGATTCCTGCGCGTCTCTGTCGCCCCCACTTCTATTTTTACCGCTTCATTGCTTACTCCCCTCGCTGCCTGTTTCCTGCCTTTTATTAAACTATCTGTATGTTAATTAACAACGGCCTCGCTCGGACCGGCTCTGTTTATTTTTCTATTAGCTGGTTCCTACGAAACATTCGCTGTTTAAGGCATTGCTATTCGTTTCGTATGCGCACGGTCGTCAGTCGTTACAGCTGCGTGCGACTGCTTTTTACATCTCACATATTCGAGTGGTTGACATAATGTATCATACATCCTCTTATTTTTTCGACCTTCAACTACATTTAATTAGACTTCTCTGCATGTTGTCAAACCGAGCCTCACTCCCTCAATGTTGCATCCTCTTCTAACATGATGTTTATTAGTATGTCCGTCTCGCTCGGCGAAGGGGCATCTGGTGTACATAAACCTGCGTGTGTTTACGTTACGTATACGTGTTCAGCATGCAGTGGTGTGCGTGTTGCAGGGGTGCGAGCATGTGTTGGTGAGCGTGGCGTTTTGTCTACAGCTGTTGTGGGTTTGTGGGGCCACGCCGCCGCTATCGACTCCTCTAAATTTATGCTTCCTCATGACCCACGCTATAGAGCAGCAGCGACACATTAAACCCATGACTCGGTCCTGTTTAATATTCCATTCAAAACACCTTCTAAATAAGAAGTATACATTCAAATGGTATTCGTTAACCGACTCTACGGTGACTTTTACGTCTTTCTTTACTTACTTATGTTTGATTTTTTCGACGTCGTAAAGGCATACCTAACCGAATGTTCTTGAACAACCGAAACTGCGGAGTGTTTAGCTTCATGGTTGCCATTGTTTGTGGTACCTACACGATCTACTCATTATAAGAAAATAATGATGTCATTATTCACGGCTCTTTTGTTACGGTTCGAATAAAAGCGTATACCGGTACTGCGTACGATTCCTTATTAACCCAACTTACCTTGCTTTTGTAAACCACGGTAGTCAAACAGCTGGCGAGAGGTCATCGACACCGGGGCTCTAGTGCAAATTGTATAGTTACACATTGGAAAAGCAAAAAATAACATCCATTTTGCTGTCGGATCCGCATGCGTGCTCAATCGAATTCTCAGAATATTAGGGAGCCGTCAAGAACGCGAATGTGTTGTTTATTTTTGTATGCGCTTATCCTTGTTTCGACATTTGGGCAGAAAAGGCAATGATGCCACTACATTATTTTAGTCTTCGTCTTTAGCTTTCATTGCATTTTTTATTTCGAAACAAAACTGCGACGCACGGTCGTGATCTCGCGATATGGAATATGGAACCACAAAGCCACAATGTTCTTGGGTTGTAAAAAACGAAAGAGGCGCGTGACGTAACGTTTGTACACATTCGTGCTATTGAGCGGGCTGCAGAAGGCGGTGACGTCAGCTCCCAAAAACCCCGGGGTCGTTGCTCGGGGCTCTACCTGCATTTTTTCGTGCATCCCCTCGTGACATTAGCGGAATCTTCTCAAAGGGATAGAGATTCCTTTCGCTTACAAATCGACCGTTTCTAATTCTTCCGTCTCTAGTTTTTGTTTGTGATGTTCGACCGGAATATTCACAGCTAACTTTGTATTGTAACAATAGCAAAAAAATGGCTTAATATTTCGTCTAATAGTATACAAGTACATAAATTCTATTCGTGATATTATTTTTATTGGTATCTACTTGCAGATCTGGAGGGCAATTCTCGTAATTTTTAAGAACGTTCACAGTCTGATCTCAGTCTCTAGCTGTCAAAAATACCTCGAGTTTCCATACATTTTTGACAAGTTTTTGACATTTGATTGTCGCCGAGATGAGACTGCGACTAGATTTTGAACGTTTTTAATTACGAGAATTGGGCTTCAGGTTTCCGATCTGGAACATTAATGAGCTCTTTCTTATGTATTAACATATTTAACATCACCCAACACATCGTATTGAAAATCATTAATGTTTTTAAATCAGTTTCATGACACTGTCATGTAATTTCACCACATTCTTAGCTTATTATTGTAAGTAAACAACTTAACTGCGTCATCACATGTAGTTAACCAGCAATGGAATTTTTGGGTGATTGACACGAGCTACATAATTAACGAAAAATTACGCATCACACCATTCTGACTAAATAAAAGGTTATTTTGGTCAGAATTAAAGATGAACCATACTTGCCAAATAAATGAATTGATTTAAGAAAACACTGTAAATGTTGTTGCCAAAAAGTATGTTATTCGTTGTTTATACATGCCTCGTTAATTTTTTATAGACTTTCATGCACGTAAAGATTTGCTTTTTATAACTTTTTTTGCACTCAGTGGTGACGAGGACGGCAATTGATTAAAATTAAACAAGGCTATTTGTTTGCACATAGATTGTCTCGATGAAGACACTGATAATGCCTATTCATGACGCACCAACATTCTCCAAGAAATACAATTTCACAGCAAAAACTCTCCCAGCTTTCAAAAGAATTTGCATAACAAGATTAAAAGCGTGTGAAATTAAGACCCCAAACCACGGTTCATCCCGAACGCATCACAGGAAACCATGTTCCATTTCGGTTCCGATTCCCGAAGTCGATTGGCACAACACAACCGGCTTCCCGTTGCGCAAGGCGGCGGCGCAGGTCGCCGCTCCCGTACAATTGGGGCCAACCAAAAATGTGTCAAGTTGAACCCAGGTCGATGACCCCACTGTTTACGTTTACCTCTTTCGCGACCACCATCCGTGACTCGTGAAAGACCTTTATTTTTTTTTGCGTTTCTTTCAAAGGACCACACTGATCGCCTCTCTCTTTGATCTTTTGATGCACAAAGTGCTCGCAAAAGATGTAATTTGTCAACTTTTAAAGTTGCAATTAACGGATCTGTCATACTAAATATGGCCGGCTATATTTGGGTCACTTATCTTTGTGTTTTCGTCAAGCGTGGGCAAATAAATGGGTGCTTGTATAAAATAATGAAATAAATAAACTTAAGATTTTACTGGTTGTTTCAAAATCAAATCGAGCATGGCTGAATTCATGATCATTTACGTACTTACCTACACCGGATTTCTCAAATTCGGAAAAAAATACTCGTTGTTTTTAAGTTTATTTGCTGAAAGATCTTAAGAATCCTACGACCGAAGCTCGCAACTAGGATTCGGGCGGAGACAATATTTCGTCTGAAAATTGCTATCGTTGCGCTAGTGTTAGTACCTGTCGAGGATACATACCTACAGTGAGCAGTACGATCACACACACATTGACAATGGCTTGACGCGATAGCGCTACTAGCTACTGACCATTTATGATGAATTTGGATGTGTTCCGTAATACCAAAAATGATGAATGAAAACTTATTGTATTTTAATATTTTTTTCGACATTTTACAACTTGATAATATGAGCTATGCTTCTGAGACAACAATGTTACGGAAATTGTTGGTTATAATACCAAAAAAACAGTGAGAAAACATGTCATTTACGCTGTAAAAATGTGCGAAATGCAATTCGCTTAAACTTCATTTCAGGTAAGTATTTTGGAAAAAAAAACCCCTACGAGCCTAGATAAATACTGTCTGAATCCGAATATCATCATAATATGATGGAAATATGCTCAAGTTGCAAATGATTTAGGTATTACGTATGTATGGACAGTTCATTGTACGTAGGCCTCTTAAGATATACTTTCTATTGGTCTGGGAGAGTCAAAAACCTAGAGTCATACAGACACTACAATATGAATACAATGTAAAAATATAAATAAGTAGGTACTCACAATATTTTGCCGTGACCACCTTATCTTACATTTTACAATTTCAAATGTTTCAATACTTATTATTCACAAGTCGTTTCCTTCAAGTAGAAAAGAAATAATTGTAATGGTGTCTACGCGGGAAATAAATAATTCATGGTTCATGGAGATCTTTTGAAAAATATTATGGTCGGCGGCGGCGCGGGCGCATTATAATTTTAGATGTTCGACATTTAACTCACTCTGTGCCTTGTCCGTGATATCGTTGCCAGTAAAAACTTACAATAGGTACTGGCTTCATATGGAAATGTAGTTGTTGGTTCTTGAAAGTGTCCTGTTTCTGTAGATGATCTCGGTAATTAAGTGAAGTTGAATTAAGTACGTGTTTCTACTTCAGGAGTAAACTAAACATAATTCTAAATAAAAAGAAAGAATGAAAATACCTACGTTAATTTGCGATAAGCATGACACAGAAAAAGAACATAAACACAAAAAGAAAAAGCTGGGGCATAATATGCGTCATATCATCGCAAAACGGCCATCGTTCAGCATGATGCTACCCTATACGAAACGGAAACCCAGCGCTGTTATTCAGCGACAGTCGCAAATCTTATAGTCTTAGCCTTCGAAACTAAGTACTGATCCGATGCCGAAAATTCTTTCAATAATGGAAAGCTCCAGTTTAGTCGGGTATCATAGGAAACTTGTTCCATGCAGACGAAGTCGAGAGCAGAAGCTAGTAAATAAATAAAAGGTCTTTAACTGAAAGTATCAGTGACTTTTGCAATTGACCAATTGCCAACTAAAACATGCTGCTGAAGCTGTTGTCTTTTGTCAGCCATTTATCACATGTTGTAACTGCAAGATTCACAAAAGATAACCTTCCCAGGACCTGGCTTATTTGAAAATAATAGGTTTCAGTTATACCTGGGCATTAGAATATATTGAAATTAAGAATGATAAATTTTAGATCAATACGAGTTTGTTCATAAAAGACACGACTACACATCAAGTTATGCATTTTCAGTTTACGCTGATCTGGCACTGTACGGAAATCCTATACAATGCGAGATCAGCTTATACTGGAAAGTATAACTTGATGTGTAGTGTAGCCGTGTGTACACTTCGCTCCCTTGTCCCTTAGCTTAATAACGCTCAATACTTACAACAGCATTTACAACTTCCTCAGAAGTATAGAAATCTGATTCATGCTTTCCTACAATTTCTACATCGTTGGAACTTTCTCAAGTATCATTCTTTTTAGAAAGCTTTATTAACTTTTGCTACAGAATTATTATCTTTATGACTTTTCCGTTTCTTCCTTGAAGTACTTTAAAGCGACCTTAATTAATACCTGTTGGTTTTTAATATTTAAACAGAATGTACAATCGGGGAATGTGACAGTTCAGCAAATAAGTACCTACTACGTCAATTTGCCGTGTTATGGCCATTTAAATCAATGAATGACAGTTGTCATTAGAATTGCGGACAATTTACGTTGAAAGTCAATTTGCTTAGGCATCAGTCAAGTTCCCTGACGATTCAAAACCATTTCATTTGTAATTGTGTCACAGATTCATTAGTTATTTATTAGTGCACTGCCTTAAGTACATCCAGTTAAATATGTACTTATTAAAAATCTGTCTAAGAAAAACTATAAAATTAGAATTCGCTAAACTGTTATAAAAACGTATAGTATTTGAAAAGGCATTTTAAAATATAATTAAAAAAATAGTGTTTAAATAAGATGTATTGCTATATTGAAGAGATATCTGCGACACCACAAAACCTACAGAAATAATAGCTGATTAAAAATCGTTGGTCTTCACATGTCTTTGGTATAGTAAAATTTAAATAAGTGTCATTTGGTATAGTAAAATTTTAATAAGTGTCATTTGGTATAATAAAATTTTAATAAGTGTCAATCTACATAGTTATCATCATCATTATCGTCATATTGGTGTATGCTGGGGATAGGCCTGTCGGCTACTCTTACCTAATTGGTCCCAGCAAAGGGCAAAAAATTTCTCTAAAACAAACATTTAATGCAACAATGAAAGTGAGCACACTTAACAACATACAAATAGCAAAAATTCTAGTACATAGTAATATTCATTTAATACTGAAAAGGTTAATTAGCAAAATGTTGCATTTTGCACCTGCATCTGGACACGTCGGTAAAATATCTTTTGTTTGTGCCGCGATATTATGTACGAATACCTACGTGCCATTGTAACAGATGTTTTCAAAAGTGAAACGATTAACATTGTTTTAATTAAGTCCTGCAGGCGGTCGCCTTTTCATTGTAGTACCTGCAGGATCCTCAATAAAAGTATTTGTAGATGTAAATCAAAATGCTCTAAAAATCTTCTATGAAATGTCTAACGATTGAAGACTTATATCCATCACTTTATTTTAGTAGAATACAGGACATTTTATATGTACCTTTTATTTTTGCGTTACTCGTATCTGTGTGAAGCTTCCATCACACACATACGAGTAACGCCAAATAAAAGACCTCTCTTGAGCAACGAATATGGCAATAATATGGGTTAATTGCAAATGTTGCCATTTTATATAAGATATTACTACGCAACTTGAAAATCAACAGCTGTCACATGGATAATATATAATATCTATAGAGTAAAAGACCTACAGAGTCGAAACATGACACTCACGGTGCGGCTGGTTCATGAATTGAAGGTCGCCCAGCGAGCTATGCTTGGAGTCTCTTTGAGGGATAGAATCTGGAATGAGGTGATTCGGCAGAGAACCAAAGTTATCAACATAAGTCACAGAATTAGCAAGCTGACGTTGCAATGTCGGCCATACTAGACATAGAACCGATGACCGTTGGGGTAGACGTGTTCTTGAGTGGAGGAAAACTTAATGTAGGACGACCTTAGGCTTGGAGGGTGGCTCGATGACAGTTGCCGGGATCAAGCTGAAAGACGTGCAAATGGAGAGGCTTATATCCAAAGGTGGCCTGCTGTATGCTGATGATGATGATAGAGTCAATAGTTTACATGATGGTTATTTACAATTGTAGAAGTCGTAAGTAAACATAGTTATTGCACTCTCTCATTTATTTTCTACAACTAAAACTTCACCGTCCCATACATATATTCAAAACATTATACGTACATATTCAAAATTATGCCTTTCATGTTTAACGATGCCTTGAATAACCTTAGACATAAAATTCTGACTTAATGTGTCATTAAAGTAAACACTTGAATAAATAAAAGACCGTGCATGGTCATATATACAATATCCTGTATGATTTGTTTCTTTCAAAATAATAATTTTAGACGCAGCTGACAATAATCTCACTCGAGCCCCAAATCATTCAAATAATGTCAACAGCAACACAATTATACATTGTCTATTCAAGTCCATTCTATTATGAGATTGCGTTCTATGAGCTCGCCGTGTTCATTGATACAAAGATAGTGCACGTTGCCCCGAGCAACGGCGCCCCATGCACAGGGGGATGGTGCCCTTTTCGGCTCACCCACAAAATACCTCACCATGGAATTCCCCCGGTGAGCTTTTTTCATTTGATGCCGCTACGATACCATCCCATACGACGCGACGGATGCGTTTGTTGAAACACATTTTACATGCTTGCTTCAATATTTACTCGCGAGTTTTTGAATATGTTCAATGCCACATCGCAAATCTGGAGACTGAAGTTTTATTTTGTTCAGAATTCCTTTTGTGTAATACAGTCCGCCAGTAAGATGAAGTTTGAGAGCATTTCTAACTAAAACATTTCCAATCCCAGCGGTCGTTTTCACACACGTCCAAAAGTTTACATTACTAAGCACTCAATTTCTATCCAGGTCATTTAGTCTAAAAGTTTCCTTCCCTTGGCGCCGAGTCACCCGCATCTCTGAAAAGAGCAAAATAAGACGCTCTAGAATCGGGAAAGTTACATGAAAAACGATGCACTTTCACACTTTTAAGATATTAAGTGCATCTCACAGATACGTAGCGACGACGCGCGACGTGGGAATGAGAATAGTTTGATAGTCTAAGCAAACTTCGAGCATCGCGACTAACTCCGAAGTGAATATTTTAGTCCCTCCGCTGCTGGAGATTTGGTTGGCTTCAAAAATAGTTCTACAGCTTTATTTCTTAACGCTCAATTTCGTATGCCTCGTGTAATAAGAAGAATACGCCCGCGTCTGCACAAAAAACTAATCTAAAATGCGATGCGGCCTCTACACGAAGAATAACAAAACAACAAAGCTTATGCAACATCCTGCTATGTACGAACGCACTAAAGTAATGGAGGGTTGGATACATATTAGGTCTAAACTCGCATTCTGTCTGGCGTGGCCTTGGTTTTTTCTGAATCAGCGAGCCTGGCCTCGAGCCCGGCAGGTGATTGGGTTACATAAACTTAGTCCGTCCCCACTTCCTGCTGGCGCGCTTTGCAGTTGTCGAAGGCTTCTAAGAAAAAGCCAAATTCGCAGGCCACCTATTGTTTTGTTCCTATTACTTTAACAATTTTACCGGCTACGGGCTAAGGCTCCACGCCCACCTACCAATTTGGAGCATTTTGTTCTGAATTTGATGGAAAGCTGTACAACAAGTTGTGAAACAGTTTTTTTGTGAATTGGTTTATCTAATTCATTCGATAAGCGATCTATTTGTTACTATGCAGAAAGGTAGCTCTCCTATGTGCAAGTATAGTTCGTTTGAATTCCGAAGAATAATTAAAATGTCGTAAAATACTTGTGGAATAAATAGTAAAGCGTAGTTTAATTATATAGATTTCATTAAAACAGAGAAATAAAAACTGGGAGTGTAATAGGCGCTCAGCCTTACCAGTGGAATGGAGAACAGCACCAAACTGGTTTGGGGCACGCTAGCCGGTCCCGGCGAAGGGACATGCAACGAATAAAAAGAATACCTATGCAGTTGTAGGAAACGCTGACCTTGGACACAAGAGGCATGGCACCTGGCGTTTTTATTTGCCCTTCGAATAAATTGCGAACTTATTTTATAACTCTTCCAGGTTCCTTCATTGTGAAGTGGTTCCACATTTTTTTGGGGCTTTTGTTACGCGCTGTGATGTAATGAACTGTTTGTTTGGAAGTTAAGGAGGGAGTGATGATAGCAGGTGCTCGTTAATGATGGTGTCGAGCGTCGAGTCGAATGTCTTTTAGGGTATGTGTTGAGAATGTTGGGTGTCGTTGCAGGTCGGGTGGTAACGGCGAACGCGCTGCGTCGATATGTCGGTTGGTCGTGGTGTCGGTTGCGTAACCGGTGTCGAGTCGTGAGGAAAGTGAATGCGGCATTTCGAGGTCGCGTAGAAAGTTGCCGACGCGACCGCTCTGCACGCTGCTTCTACTACGACAATATCTATCGTTGATCGTTGCCTTGATTCATTCACTCCGTCTCCGGACATGTCACTGACTGATCCTCTAACTAATTCATTAGCTTACACCTCAAACATTGGAACACGCGATCCAAAGATGATTGATGGCGGCTATAATTCCGAACACGTTACTAATTTTACAGCTAAAAAACATAAAATAATCCGAAACCTATTATAAAATGTTGCATAATAAGATATTCAACCCAGAACCTTTTCTAAAGTTTTACAAAAGGAATTCCAAGGAGTTTTGCACAAAAAGTTACACGTGCGCCGGTCAGCTCAATCGCCCTGGGCTATTGAAATTTTGGCCGTGGCCAAGTTGCCTGGCTTGCATATAATGGGACATCAATTCCGCCTGGGTCGCATTGAATTAAGGGAAAAGGCATTTAGGTACTTCCACTAACATTAGATTTCGTTTTGAATACTGTGGTCGGTCGTTCGTCTCATGTAGCATTGATTCACGTTCACATGTTAAGGCATGAAATAGCAAATTAATCCCGCTTTATTATCCATTCGATATTCTTCATTTTATAGCCGCATTTTAAAGGCATTTGATGGACCGATCACGAGCGTGTATTCACTTGCAGTTGAAATTTATGAGCATTTTTGGTTGACGTGTGCGCTGTTGCGACTAGCCGGTGTCCATTTATCTCGGTCGGTGTCTACCTATTTACCTGTCTACATTGTATCAGTTTTGCGCTAAGAGACTCGCCGCATACTAAGCAGGCATACAATAACTTACAATAGCCGCTACAAAAAGTAGTTTGTTCTGACGCGAACACATGCGCTCCAAGTTCAGCAAACTTATGGAACCGAGGTGTCATAAAATGTCTTGGATGCTTAAAATATATCATAAAAACCCTTGCCTATACGTTATAGCCCTTCAAGCCGTAAATTATTTTATGCTTACATATCTGTCCAGCGAGTTTTATTTCTTCAAGCTCGACGTATCTTTATCCTTTGTAGTTATAGTTTTCCTCCTACCTACACGTTTCTGTCTGTGCGGCAAATATAGCGTCTCTAAAATGTAA
This sequence comes from Polymixis flavicincta, assembly GCA_949987655.1. NCBI lineage: Eukaryota > Metazoa > Arthropoda > Insecta > Lepidoptera > Noctuidae > Polymixis > Polymixis flavicincta. Next base: position 10,152,026 of record OX465179.1, read on the forward strand.
GTTATTGTGTTTCGCTGCAGCGGTTTGCTGTTAGCTATGTGCAGCGTCCGTGTGTCTCGCATGCACATATCAATAGCGATTTGCATATGGAACGAGACTCTTTCAATGTTTTGATTTTTACTGAACCACTTGTGCAGTAAAATCTTAAGTCTTGCAGTTTGCTTTATAACCCAAGGTCTCCAGACGAATTCAATGCGCTGCTCTTGTCGGGAAACTGTTTGTTGCCTTCACGCCAGGTTTTATGTTTATTTTTGTTTTGTTCCTTGAGTGAAAGAAAAAGTTACACTTGTTTTTTACGGCATGTTATTGCAACATGTGCTTTCGAGCAACGCACTTACTCTGAGGAATGCTGTGGCCATTAAAGTACTTCATTCTTCGGAAATATAGCTTGCTCGCAAAAATGTCAATACTGCAAAGGATATAAAAACCATAACGTCTGTAGCTAGTAACTATACAAATATACACATAAAATATTTACCTACACATGCACCATGTGTACTTAGCACGATAGACTAATGTTACATTTCATTCTGGGCCCCAATTCTGTATCATTAAAATGATTCCCCGCGGAATCTTACTACATTCAAACTACGTCATTATAGTGTTTTGTAGAAACCAAAGTAACGATAAGGAATCGAAATGTCATATTCTGTATGTTCCAAGACAAATAATCGATATTAGTAATACAATATTAGCAGAGTTAGTTTGTGATTTATTTGACGTGGTTACGAGTAAGGAATCGTAAAGTGGCCACAGTGAATTCAGGCCCTGTTCACAATCAAACGTCTGAAGTGTGTTACTCGTATGTTCAAGTGATCCAGGAAGGCGGCGTTATCAGTGGAGGCCCATCAAGTGTCCCCTTATCGGCCCATGTGTTTGATCAGGTGTACTTGTAAGGAGGGTAATATTAACCACATACTGTAGCCTCAAGGTCCCTCCGTCTCACAGTGTGACCGTGAAACCGAGAATCCTGTCCTGTTTAACTTATTGCTGTCAGTGGAGTTTATTAAAAATGTATGAAGATTTCTTGGTGTTTCATTTTGAACGGGGCCAGTTGTTTGTGGAACGTTTTAAGTTTTTAATGCAGCAAATAAGGGTTGTTTGGTTTTTGTTTGCGTAGTGCTTCTTCTTGTGTTTGTATTATCAGTTTTTGTATGAAAAGAACAACGTATTCTGAGATGACAAGACACCTGCAAACAGTTCTGAAAGAGCAGGTTTTTAGTACGACAAAAAACCCCGGTACTTATTCGTTATTTGATATGCATCATAAATACTCATTTTAGAACGCATATACACACATGTGTATAGTTTTAATCTCCGGTAGACAAGGTGTGTGTCGACCGAAAGTCCAAAATGTTAATCGGCTTAGAACCCGCGATGGATGTCAAATTGATATGTCAGATTTGCTGCAGGGATTTTGGGATGTTGAAATCAGACAAGGAATTATTTTTTCAAGGCCCGTAACCGAAATAGAACGAAACCATTGGGTGGAAGCTGTTTTCAAACATTTTTCTCTCGTGCATAATTGTTGACGTACAGACGCCAGCACATCAAGCTATCTCAAACTTTCAAATTTTTCCAATTAAAAATGAACCTTATGATTTTGTGATAAAGTTGAATCAAAGAAATTTGACAGATTGGGGAAGCTTGATGTGCTGGCCTCTGTGCCTAGCCAGAAATCGAAAAAAAAAAACCTTAAAGTGCGTAACCGTTTAATTCCCTGACTATACAGCCATCACGCTTCCACTTTCATCCTGACAACATCGTGTTCAGAAACGCTTACATGCAGATAGGAAATTATGCCGTCCAAGTTTTCTGTAAAAGAATAACCGTTTGCTTAATCTCCCTTGCTTGTTCTTCTAATTCTAGTTATTTTGTGTCACAATTTCGCGCGTCACTTGCCTGAGTGAGACAAGTAGGGCGAAGTCATGTAACGTTTGACTTTCTAATCTTTCTATATACCACGTCAGTCAAGAAAGCACCAGAGGCCTAATAGAAACCACATATACCTAGTAACGCCCCCAGGCAAGCCTGACGAGTAAAGCCTTCTGTCCGACGCTTTAGTTAGTCGATTAAGGGAAACGTACCTATTACGCTTTTGCTCGAAGTCAAGACGATCAACTTGTCACTTCTTATGTCCTGGTACCATGGTACGTCTCAATATATGACGTTTATATGGTATGTAAGTTCAAGCGCTCTTTGTGATGCAATCTTATGCAGGAAAATATCATTAAATATTCTTATACTTACGTAATTATGTCGTGTGGGTTATAGGATTGCAATTTTTTACAGTTAAAGGAAAATTACGTCATGCTTCCTAAGAGTCATAGAGGAAATAATACTGACTTATTTCCTCTCCGTACTAAATTAAAAAGGATTAAAGAATTACCAGTCTTTATTAGCCAACACTTGTGTTACCATGCCCTATTGTATAATGACGCCAATTACCCCTCAGTCCATCGATAACTTCGTGAACTATTTTAATTGGTGTTTTCATATAAAACGATGTTACCGTATAATTTAATTCCCATCGCATGGTAGGTCAGTTTACCCAAGTAGAGGCAATAGAATATTTTTTTATAGAGTTGTGTGTTTGCTCACATGCTTGAACGATATTAACCCGAGGTGGGAAGTAACGGTTTGGTAACTTAATGCGAAGATAACAGCCGAACGGTACTTAAAAGGTGGAGTAGGGCCTTTGCCACGAGTGGAAAAAATAAATAAAAAACCTTCGCAAATAATTGTACCATTACAATACACATAAATTACCAAGAACCACGGTTACGCCCCAAGAAGTGGTGTTTTTGGAACATTTGCCGCTAAAGATTTTCGTGTAGTTTCCAAAATTAATTTTGTTAGTGCCTTAAATCACGTGAATCAGCTGTTGGTTACAAAGAAAATAACGAGTGACAAAATAAAAGAAGTTTGTAAAATATCGTGCGTTGTTTAAGATAAATTTTTGTTTAAAAGCCTGATTTAACATAAAACATGGGACATGTATAAAATACAGAATATATATTTAATCCTAGATTGCCAACAATGTGTCATAACAAATTCTTACATTATTAATCTAAAATTCGTTTGATTTATACACAAAGTAGAGTGCTAATATTTTAAATTTACTCGACCATTGCACGGACATTTTATAAATGTTCTAAGCTTTTACAGCACCATCTATTTAATGAAATCTTTAAAAATGTTATCAGATTTTTCATTCGTTTTAAATTAATTATTAGCTGACTTGTGGAGCCCGGGATTTTCTTCTATTTTTTGTTAGAAAGTTAATAACTTACTGAAAAAAAATATAAGTAACAAAAAAGAAACCTTACCACTGTTTATCTTCTAATATTATAAAGAGGAAAAAGATTTGATTGTTTGTTTGTTTGTATTGCTCCAAAACTGCTGAACCGATTTCAAAAATCCTTTCACTGTTGGGAAGCTTCACCATCCCCGGGTGACATAGGTTATATTTTATCCCCGTATTCCCACGGGAACGGGAACTACGTGCGTGAAACTGCGGAGCGCTGCTAGTTACACAATAAACGTATCGAACAGATAATAGATAGGGAACACAATAGAAAAAAAGAAGAACATTTCAATACCGTCCGGGAAATTCAACGTTTTTTTTTCACTGTTTTTCCGAACCGTTCGTCTCATACCCACATTCATAATTCATGTTCGATTTCTTTTTTCTCTTTTTGGTCCTCGTGTAACGTAAATGCAGAAATAATGATGGCTCATTCCGTTTGTATTTACTGGCGTTTCAATTTTATCGCACATCGGTGCTTTCGGCACCGGGATTTGGCCGAAATTAAGGGGAAAAAGAAGGCTTGGCTTGACCTGAATGGGCGGCATAACTTGTGGGCGTTGCTGAGATAAGCAAGAAATATATTTTTATAGAAATTTCCTTAATCATACATTGTGTAAAATTTATTGGAGCTTTATTCATTGGAGACAGCTTCAAGACGATATTTTGTGCTACCAGTATGTTTACTACTAGGAATTTAAATGAACAGAGATATCATAAATGATTGTTATAGCTTGATTTGAATGACTTTATGACCTTGATCTTAAAAACCTAAAAGCTAAATTGAAAAGGCATATCACCGGGTATTTCCCATTTTAGTTCCAGTGAGGAAATAAAGACAAAAAGCTGTATTATCGCGGCCCCATCGCCCGCTACCTGACAATAATTACATTTCTGACGCTACAAAAACTCAGACTCACTTCCCATGACTGTAATACTATGCTGGATTATTTTAATCACATGTTTTATTCAATTAACTAGCTTCTGTAAATCTATCATAAAGAAAAAATGGTAGGTACCTATTGAAAACCACAGGGAAATGGTTGAATTAACTTAATCAATCTGGGAGCTGGAATCATGTCATGATTTGTGACTTTATTAGGTAGGTATTTAAATATGGTTAGTCAATCAGACTCAATCAAACATCAATAAGCCATGATTACTCATACATAATAAAAGTTAACAATTTCGCGGCGTAATCGAAAAAGTTAATGATCCTATTATTTAAGTTTCTGGAGGACATTCTATTAGATTTCTTCAGTCAGAAAGTCATTGTTCTTCCCACAACGATGCTTAATCGAAGTGCTTTTTTCAAACGCGAAATAAATAAAACACACAGGTACATGAAACTTTTAAATTATAACGGCCTTTGTGTTCAAAATAAGGAAGTTCGTCGAAAATCACTTCCTCCAATTACACACAGAGTAATCTATCGATATTATTCTCAACTCGAACGAAATGTCTCGCTCTAACATAAGTGTGTAAACAACATTCCATGCAGTTTTTTGGCATCGCTCAGTTCACTGTTGGCATTTGATTAAATATTTTATCCGAACACAGTCCTTTGAGTCTAATGACGCAATACTACGTGAGACTCGAAAACACCGAGCGACTAAAATTATTGCCAATAACGTGTTATTGGACAAGCAGAAAATATTATAAATTGAATGAAATCTCTATTTACCTACACTAAGAAAAAGGCATGTTCCAAGAAATCGGTTTAGAAATGTGAATACGAATTTTATAATAGGCAACAAGGTAAGTATGAACTTAATAGCGAATACAACGAAACAATCACAGGCTGAGCCACGATGCGAGCCTTCCTGCCACTGATGGCCTTGATCAAGCGCGCGCGCAGACCTTGAGAGCACACCGACTTAGATCGAGGCAACGTGCGCGCGGCCACAGTACTGCCGCGAGCGTTCACTAAACTTTACAGATTACGTCACTTTGTATTTTGGTGTGTTTAGATGAATAGCCTCTGAGCAGAGTTCTATGATCGCAACTCTAAATATTACCGAGTTTTTTGTTATGTCGTACATTAGCCAAGTGCCTCTATTATAAGTACCGTCTGTGGCGTCATAATAACCGAATTTGAACACGTTGGTAAACTAAGCTTTTGCCTTGTTGCGATATTTTGTGAGATCATTGCACCACCATGGATAAGGCACGTTAGTCATTATTCAATCATCTCGTCTTTCAAGTTCGCACCCACTCGTTTTTGTTGGTGAAAAACAAACAGTTTGATCTCGCACCTTGACAAAATTTATTTAGCGCGTTCGTGTACACGTACCGTAACTTTTATGTAGGAAGGAACTACATACATTTTGTGATTACCTCTAATAATCGAAAAGCCGCGACCTCGTCTAGAGGCTACAAGTTTTTATTGCATGACAACGCAAACGACCACCTATCTTTTTTCTCGCTTGAATGGAAGCTTAAATGTACATTACTGCTAAAATGTACAGCACCCGACCACAGATTAAACGTTAAATTGAATGCGAATCATTCACACCAAACACGAATAAAATTATTGTTAGACAAGGCCTGAAATATAATTCCGATTAATTCACAATTGAAGATCGCCACGTTAACGATTCCTTCCATCCACATATTCATGTCCCCAGACATGAATATGTGGATTATGAGATTTATCCAATCGAGATTATTCGACTCGATTGGTACCGCGATCATAAAAACTGGTTTGGGTCGATTCATACAACATCACTGAGCGAATTTCCTTCGCATTATAATATTTTTATCAAGCGACATTGCCAGGTAGAATAGGAAAATAAGACTCTATGGATGTTCAGAATCACGTACAATCCGAATGTAAATCAGAATCGTTCAATTCGTTCATGGGAAAATTAGATAGACGAACAGAATGAATAATGATGACATACGTTGTTTATAGACAGAGATGCGAGATATCTATCTACATTATTATTTATGTGCGGTTATCACTTTATTTGTGCTCCGCCAATGTCACCGAGTTGTTAGGGGGCAACGGACGCGATATCTAGACACACACACACACACAAACACAATATGAATGTCACATTACTATCTACACATATGCATTATTGATATGTATTTTCTATCTGCCTACATTGCTGCGAAATGGATTATGTACTTGATAAAAAATGGGTATTATAAATTCATTGCCCTTGCGAACTATCTCTTGAATCACGTCTGGGACTCTGAGTGCAGTAGAAAACAATATTATATGTGTACATAATCAGATATGTGCATGTTAAATAATGATGAATATACAGATGCCAGCACATCAAGCTACCCCAAACTGTCAAATTTCTTTGATAGATTTTTATCTTTATAACCTAAGCATAAGGTTCATGTTCAATTGGGAAAATTTGACAGTTTGGGGTAGCTTGATGTGCTGGCGTCTGTACTCTGTGCACACTATACATGGTGCATTACTAGAACAGCAGTCAACTTTACACACAATATCATAATTAAAAGAAGATATCTTGTTTTTTGCGCTACTGTAATGTAACATGGTAGCTATTATGGCCGCGGTCGCTGTATACACATATATGTATAGACAGCTAACATCCTGTACAAAAACATAAATCTGTCTGCAACACCACTTAGTCCAAATCATAGCTTGCTTCATTAATTTGACATACATTGCGGACGTTGTTAAATAGCTGTCAATTACAATCAAAGCAAAACATTCGATGCATTGGCGTCATGAGCCGTATTTACTTTTGTTATCAAACTGCCACAGTGAAAGTTATCAAGTTTTCCTTATAAACTTATATTACGGACTGCCTGGAATGCATATCAATTTAAGTACTATCAAGCAATGTAAAAATGTTAGTGATAAAAAGCAAGAAACAAAGATTATTGTGTTATTCATTGGCTTTGCGTAGAGATAAAGAAATTGTGTATGTAGGTAACTGCGGGAATTTTGTGGCCCAGCACAGCAGTAATTCTCTATTCCTATGATTTTTTCCATATTATATCCGTTTAAGAAGAACCTATACCTATAAACATTGTTATGCAAAAAACCCCTACAAGTAAATGAATATTCACCATGACAGTACAATTATTTGCATACTTTTAGGATTGAATCATACTTTAAAGGTACTCACAGCATCTTGAGTGAAATCCTTGGAACATTGGCATCCCAACCATTTGGATACTCGTATATCCACGCTCCAATAGAGTGTTTTTAAAGAATTCTGAGTATCGAACCGTTCCCATAATCCCATTCCGTACAAAACTTCGAAAATATATGCTTATGACAGGTGACACTACTCGTAACCTTCCATTACGTTAAACCATCAACATCAGTTATGTCATGACTTCATGAGTTAAACCTTCACCATAAACACTGACGCTGACCCTCAGTTAAGTATCCTGCAGTTTTACTTCCTTGAGCACTTCGGTTTATAGGATCATAATCCAATTTTTTGCTGAACAGAATTGAACGTTTTGAAGATTGGCAGTGTAACCAAAGTTCAATTGAGTTTTTATTTGAATACCTGTTCGTAAGCAGCCATTGACATGAATGAATTAATAAGCCCTCCAATAAGTTAAACAGTGATAATAATGTTTGACTATCTTTGAAATATGTTTGCCGTATAGATTGGTTTTTTTTTGGATATCAAACATTGAGATGTCTTCGTTCCGTCGTGTAGCAGTGTCGAAATAGTTAAACTCACGACTGTCCAATTTGTCCGAGTCGGCACCGCCACGTGTAGCGTTCGACCGAGACGATGAGAGCTGCGCTCCGCGCGCCGTTTGGGTCAGTAAGCATGATCTTGCGCAACTTACTGCCTTACACTGTTAAGATCAGCCATTTTGCTATCATTTTTTTCTTTGTGTACCACAAATACTTGAGAAGTGTGACACAGTCTAGTTTTGCTTCCACAAATTAAATTAGATTAAGACCACCAACTGAGCGTAAAATTTTGTCGTTACTTGAGAATTGTTTTTGTACCAGCCTAAAAACTCTACATCAAAAGTGTTATAAATCAAAAGATACATTAAGTGTAGTCGAGTGCCAAACCATATTCGCAAACATGACACAGAATTTTCTCACTTGTGAATCAAAATAAATTTGGATAACAGTAAAAAGGTAGCAGATAGGTATATCACATGCGAACAACAAACAGAATTATCTGGAACTCTCTGCATAAGTATGACAATGTAATTTGTGGTCGTGACTCAAAACGACACTGACGTACCTATATGCTATGCTAATGAACAAACTTGGTAAGACTTCCGATTTTTAGCAAACTTCTCGGTATTTATTTATAACAGAACTTTGTTTCCTAATATTTCTACGGAGTTTCCTTGAATTCATATTATGTTGCATTTGCAACGGAGTTTATTATAGTCATTCGTTTTTCATATAAATTATGAATAGGTGTGTATGTAGGCAGTGTTTTGGCATCACAGTAAAAAAAAAATTTCTTAGTGCACTTTTATTCTTGACCGCAGTTTTACCTTATTGGTTAACTTGTCATTGAATATGGGTAGAAGTTAATATTGCTAACTATTGCTTCATTCCCTATAGTAATCAGTTTATTTCTGTCTTTATCTTCCCATGCAAACTTGTTCTTATTTACAAAATTACATTCCAAAACGCAAATAACGAAATTCTTTCCGCCATCAAACATGGGAACAGTTACAACCAACAAAAGCGATGCCGTATCAAACATTAGCCTACCAATTACCGCTTCTCAGATGAACCTACCAATGTCTATGTTGTAACATGACTACGCAATACAATGTGAGTGGTTACTTCTTACTAGATTTGGATGCTTTGCCCCCGTTATTTCATAAATATTTACCGTTACATCGATAACTTGTGAAACTTGGTCAGTTCTTTAAGTACTATGTTCTCATTTCTAACATATTTTGCTTACATGGCAGTAAAACGGTTATAAGTTTGATGTTTCGTCATTTGTAATTTGTTTTTTGTAATGTTGGTATATAGAAGACGACTTCTATATACTTATATCATACCTACGAAGGTATGATAATCTTTTCGAGAAAAGTTATTCTAAAGTAGCTACAGCTAAAAATAACAAGCAACTAGGCACATAAAAAATCTTTTGTTAGTATTTGTCAGTCATCTTACTAGCGAATTTTGGCAACTTTCTTTGGCACTCGATTTCCATGTTACGCCATTACAGTAGGCCCAACAAAAACTAATATATTCTCTCATATTTTCTCTTTTCGTTCCAAAATTACATTTCAAATTGTTAGCGGTCTCATTATTTTGTGCAGTTGCACTGCAACGTTCTAAATAACAAATGCAATTTTATTCAGTGGTGACAAAAATTTTCCTCTTCAGTTTCATTCGAAAACTATTTAGGTCAGGAGCCCAGACTAATAATAAATACTCAGTAAAATGTACTGTATTGCAGCAGCATTAAAAGACTTCAAAATGGAGTCGAGTCGCTGTATCGTTTTGATTGCATAGTTTTCTTATTTTATCACTGGCACAGCCGTAAAACTGTTATTGAGTTTAATATCGGTTCACCTTTTGACCCCAGAAATAGTCCTCTGAACGTATTTTTTTTTTTATTTTTAACCTTTTGATTTTAGCTATCAGGGCTACGTATCTATAACATTTTTTTTAAGATGAAGTATCTATTCTATCTTTTTTCTAAAGTAGCAGAACCAGAGCCATTATTAAGAAATTATTTGATCACTCTGTCCCATCCTCAATAGAATATATTATAGGTTTCAGCTTTGTGTTTGATCTTTTTATTCCATTTTTACCTTTCTCTTCAATGCAGCTGCAGTCATATTTACTATCTTTTGTGGCTTAGTAGTATTATCTTCTATTTTAGCCTATCTGTATTCATTTCTAACCATCTCTACCTCTGCACGAAGGAAATAGCTAATAACGTCTACGATTTCAAGTCATGTCTGGATTTATAATCTGGTTTTATGTCTATAATTGTGTTTCTTGTTAGCAACTATATTCTTGAACGTGCCTCCTTCTTAATTGATGTTTCTTTAGATTCCTTCTCACCCTTACTGGACTCGTTCAATAATGTTCGGCCATAAACATATGTTTTGCGCTTGTTTCATTCGATATTCGTTATAGAGTTGTGGTTATTGCATCAATCCTAGTAATTATGGCCCGTTATAATCCAGAGGCAGGCATTAATATTTTGGATTATGTCTGCACGATGGTTTGCGTAATGATGGCTGAGAATCTAACTATATCTGGCTTTCAGTGTAGAATATATTTGCAGATATATAATAAGCTTCCTCTTTCTAATAAAATGATGAAACTTTCAAAAATACAGTCAATAATTAATTAACTGAAACAAGTCACATTAAACTTGACTTTTCAATGAATGAATCGAGATTATAAAAGGTTAATAGGTTTTTTTGTTATACCTAACAATCTTATTATTAAAATAAACGTTACAGAATGCGGAGCATCTAAAACTGTATTTAAAACAATTATATGTGACACAAATGGAACGTGCAAGCAATCGTAACCTCGGAGAGATAACACAGTGAATTGTGGAAAAGTCTTAACCGATAGGCGAATGTCGGCAACCCCTGACTGACCGTTCATCATACTGCCACACACTGCCTCTTAACTAGACGTCAATCATACCGACGAGTTATAAATATTATTGACTGATGCACTTAAGTATTTTGTACTGGCAATATCAGGGTCATTACGGTGTACACCGCTACTAAGTTTAACAAAATAAGTGTCAGAACAGATAAATGTGACTTATTATGAGTAATGTTAACACTGGCTGTCAGTTCGAAACTTGTTGTTAATGATAATACATTGGTAGATAACTCGGTACCCGTCTATAATTGTGAACTTTTTTGTCATAAAACATGTCATATTAAAATGCAACTGTCCCCACTCATACAAATGTCACTTCTATTAAAGAAACACCTGTCAACTGTTATACCTGTCGCCCGTGAACCTGTATTTAACCATGTAAATAAACCAGTTTGCGATTTATAAATATGAAAGAGATAGGTAATTGATATTATGTCGAATAATGTAATCAAAAGGATTAAAACATACAGATTCTGAAATAAGAACAAGCTATATGAAGCAAAAGTTGATAATATTGTGTACTCACAGAAAGTGGCGAACAATTGCAGCTTTCTCGTAAACAACCTGACAATTTCTGCTTTCATCTTAAGTTTTGATTTGTAAACAACATTCATATTAACAATAAGAAAACATGAACTTTGAAACGGGCTTGGGCAAAAATAGGAGATCCTCTAGTTGTAAGCAACGAATTTCTTGAAAGAAGATTATACGATGTTTCAATAGTTATATAATCTAGTACGGTTGATTTGACCACCGTCACTCCTATTTGTGGTTCTGTCAAAGCATGTATTTTTATGGTTGTGTCATTTGAAGAGCAAAGGACACAACCGATAGCGAATCAATAACTAAAGCCGCGTCCATGTCTCGGCCGATCTAACTGAAACTATTTATGAATTCCATCCAGGTGCGGTGGCGGCGCAGGTGTCACATTGTCCATTGCAACGTATGAACTTTGCATAAAAACACAGTTTCTGCTAGCTTCTGCAGGCTCTGTATATTTTTATCACTTGTTTACGACACAACTCCCCGATTAATCATACAAGTTTGATAGAGTTTCCACACAATACTGGACAATTGCTGTGGGGATTACAACTCCATTAATTTTTATAATCCTGAGGACGGCTTTAGACAATGCCGATGGATTATTTTGTACTGTGTATTTGTAAATATATTTTACACGAGTCAGAAAGCCAAATTCAATATCTGCCGCATGTCAGACGACCAATGGGTCATAATTGCGACCATTGGGTCCTTCTTAATTGCAAACAACATCGCGGCAAGCCCAGACTGAGATGGCGGGATGAGCTGGACTCCTTCAAGAAGAACTGGTTTTTAGCAGCTTTAAACAGAAGAAGAGAAGTGGAAGGAGGGTAGAGAGGGCTTTGCCCTGCAGTGAGACATCACAGGCTTTTAATAATAATAGCCCCACAACCGTATCTCTACGTTGATGTCGTGGTGGGGCTTGTGCGCTCCAAACTCTAGGTCTGTGCCGGTAGAGTTTGCTTTGCCGGAATAGATCTGGGATAAGGAGCTAGACCAAGAGAGATACAGAAACCCGCAGGGCAGCATGCGGCGAACTGTTGGGCAGTAGCGACCCCACGGACCCTATCTCCAGGGAGAAGTCTTCTTCCTTATCTTTGGCTTGCTTTTATTAGCCGGCTAGAGTGAACACTGATGAGGTTCAGACCTTCCACCTCATTCTTGCCTTTATTGGCCGGTTTGATTGAATATTCGCTAGAGCAAACGTGCTCGGGGAAAGGAAGTATTTCAGTAAGTGCTCGTAGGAATCTTGACCATCTTCCGGGCTCTGGGATTGTTCTGAAAGCCGTGGAATACCTCTCCACTCCTCAAGCGCCTCAGGAAGTGTTGCCCCCTTATCGCTACGGCACAATGTGCGAGCGACGGTTTCCGGGGGCCCATTATTGAGTGTGCAAGTCACTCCCTGCCGTTTTATCTGTGTATATACAAAACATTGATCAGGCTGGGACCATAGTAATTCCATAGTTCTTGGTAACCAGTCCATTTAACCACCCACATAATCCATCTTTTCTTCCATATCCTGCAATAGTCCAACACAAACCGGGAGTTGTCCTTGGGTGCACTTGCAAAGTGCACACAGAGATAATCGTCGGTTGGTGCCTCATTCCATCTAAAATGTCTATGTGGCCTCTGCGAGTTGGCTGCGGCCCGTCGTACGCTTTCCCAAAGACCGGGATCCCAGGGTCCCGAGCTATATTGCCATATAAAAATCATCATAAATTCAATTTATACTCAGAGTGTCTTTCTGTAACCAGCTGTTACTTATTTACCTAAGCAGTTTAGTTTTTGTGCTTCACTATTTCAATCAATCAACCTGTATTCCATTAGTAGGTAGGAACGTTATATATCGTGTATGTCACCTTATCTTTACCGATGACATTATTGAAATTCGCACAAGGAAACACATATTTCCTTATGCCAGTAATCATTCTTACAAATACAATGTTCGTTAGGATCATTTAGATGCAGCCGTAGTAGGAGCTCGCAGTAACGAATTTGTCATAACATAACACGCTCAAGGCTCTATCGGTTTGATACGTTGGCCAACAGATTGGAATTATCAAACGGTACTCTGCTTCTTCCGTAATAGTCGCCTACACTTGAGCAACCTTCGCGTTAATTGTTACTTCTCATTGTCAGATAATCTTTTGATGTTCAAGCTTCATTGTTCTAACGTTGAATCATCGTCTCGTAATTGTTTTTGGGGAATTAGACTTTATGTGCTAAGGAAATGCGCACAATAAGCTCTGGCTACCATTCTATGTTACCGCTACGCGCCGCCCCGTCATTATGTTAAAAAACCCTAATAGTACATAATTTGATCTGTGGCTAGATAGTCATTGTACGTTTTTTGTAAGTCGCAAATTTCGGCAGTCATATCTCTTATGTCGAATCGACAGACTCGACCAAAAAACCGCCTTAGGAATCTAAATCGAATCACGTAGACTTGATTGGTTTTTGTGTTTAAACAAAATGTTTGTGCCTGCCTTTTGAATTATATATGTTCACGAATATCCGTATACAGTCATTATATAGCCTGTATTTTAGGAATTATATTTCATTTCATAACGACTTGACCGTCATACATATCTTTTATTGCATTATATGCTCCGGATTTTGTATTCCAACAGTCAACACATTGCAACATTGCATCCATGCGCATATCTATTTTGCATTCCGAACCAGATACATGAATACATTTAATATTATCACAACATGACTGCAAATATGAATTACGATCAGCACAGCAGGCGAACAAACAAGCATGTTTATCAGATGGCGACGATGTGCCCGAGATAGCGGTAAGTGGACCAAGGGCACTGGACTCAGATAACGCAAGGTTGTCGCAGTGTGCACTTCACTGTACCTAGATACTAGCTAGTTTGTCTACCGTCCAACTATCTCGATTTAGACTCGTTATGTTAAACAGCAACAGAATTACGCAAGTAACAGTTAAGATACCCTGCAGTTCGTTTCGTTCGACAAAGAATAATCATCACGTTTAATCTGGCTATAAATTCTCATTTACCTAGATAATTCTAAAAAAATAACGATAATAATTTACATGTTATAAACATTAAACTTTTACATGGAAGTCGACATTTCACGAATGTAAAATATAAATTCCGTGTGAGCTGTCGATAGCGCGAACTCCTGACCCCGCTACGTATATGTATCTACTGAATTATACATACATGATATGGCTAATCTATATCTTTATTTAATAATATCCAAGCGGAATGTTTGCGTGTTATGTAAACTACCTAACGGTCTGTTTCTCAGGATATTTATTTTCTCAGCAGTAGGATACTACAGGATTATACTGATACGGGTTTATGGGATTTTCATTTATCGATAAAAGCTCTTTTCTCTTCTCCGCCTGCTTTGTTCGAATGTTACATTGTGTATGTTATTCAGTTAAAAATAAGGATTTAACTAACTGAATCACTGAAAACAAAACGACGGTTAACTCATTATTTATAAACATAAATTAATATTTTAATTAATATAAATCCGGCTACTTATATAAATAGTTTTTAAACCAATAAAACATTGAAGTTAAAAAAAAAAACATGGATGATTGATCACGTTATTAGAATAAATACATAAATAAATTGTAATCTCAGTAAGGTTATATTTGACAGGTAAGGACAGCAAACTGTTCGTCCAAAGTATTTTTTTTTTTTTTTCAAACAGTATCTTTTTATCCGATGTACCTACCTAAGTAGATTTTTATCGTATTGTGAAATCTCCAGCTCTATAAATACCTATTATTTAATCATCAGATAAAAATGTCACAGTTCACCTAACATATAAAAATAGATTAAAGGTTATTTATAATCATAAAGTTCGAGCACCTTTATGTTTATAAATAAAGTATTTTAATAACGATCAGTTTCCTGAAAATAAATTTAGTAGACAGTCTTATAAATTATAATATCAGATTAAAAAGACAACAACACTATCTACACTGCCTAAATTAGGAAGGTCTCGCCGATAACATGAAATGCATTTGTTTTTATTCCGTGATATTGAGGTCGCGTTTGATAAGAATTATCTCGGCCTTAAGTGGACGCGGAAGAAATCGATCCATTATAACTCTGCCAAATTATAGAGGCGTTTATCAGTGGGACATCAATATAACGTGTATGGTCACATTTTTTTGTCAGTTTAACATTCGGTAAACAAGACGCTTAAAGAACTCCAAGGTTGACCTCGTAGATAAGGCACGATAATTTGGGACATTACTTGAGTGTGTGCATTTAAGGATATTTTTAACGCTACGCAATCAGACATTAAACATTTTAAAGTAGTTTATTTGTAAAAGGTTTTTGAACTAAAGCGTAAGTGGTGATAAATGTTGGAAGAGATGTCTATTTATTATCTATGGAGATGGAGAAGTAGGTAGGTACGTCGGGTTGGATGGAGGTTCATAAATAAGAGTGGAGGCCGCTGCAGGCCCAGAAATAGCGGCGAGCTGGAGTGCGCTTGATAGAATAATATGTCCTGGCCAACCTTGGCCCCGATCCGCGGCCTACTTACCGCTGCTGGCCCGAGCAGGATGCGCTTTTTAGCGGCTTGTTGGCCTGATTGAAGCTTCAGTAGCATTAAATTTACACCTCATGAAATTACCTTGTGATTTCAACGGTTTGTTCTATCATTGCTTGTTTGAAATCAGCTTGCGTAGTAGGACTAGTAGGCCAGTCAAGCGTCGGCAACGGAACGGTGGCGATTTTATTACATGACCTGATTGAATTATGACGAGGATTAATGAATTAATATTATGAATTACCAGTAATGGTGTGCCAGTCAGTCAACTAATAAGTGGCATCGGAATATTACACCCACTAAATAAGTGACGGGCTTAAGAAAACGGAAAACGAGCTAATTCAAGGAATAGTAGAGTTATAGTACAACTGTTCGTACAAGTCATTTGTCCGGTTGATTACGAGTTCTATTGGTGACGTCACTGCGTGGGCGCTTATCAGCCAGGACAGTGGAAGTCGGCCACTGTCCCCATGTGACGGCACTGCACGAGAAGTGCACGGCGCAGGCGCGACACCGCTGACTCACAGCGCATGCGCGGGGTCAAGGCTGCGCAAGAGACGCGCGTCGCCCCGACAATTCTGGCCCGGTTTCACTGAAGTTCAATATCGTCGCCGTCGCCTAAATATGTCGTTTTACGTTTATATTATTCACTCTGAGCTCTGCTTCATGAGACTTTGAACCTGTGTAGGTTGTTATGACGTATCGACTTGCCTATATTTCATATATGTATGTGCATATAAGTATAGGCAGGCAGGTTATCGACCACTTAAAGTTCTATACTTAATAATAATAGTTTTGTATTGTTTTTGCAAACCATATAAAACAAATTTTTTCACAGAATTAAGACCACATCTTATCAAACATAATTTCTATATTCCGTAGTCAGAGACGAACAATAATACCTATTTATTTACCTTCAAAATGACTTCCGCGGTAATATTCTAAGTTATGACCATATTTAATACAAACGCCTTTGAAACAAAAGACCATAAAATTGTCGCCTAGTTTGACTGCATCTAAATGTGCTACGTTTGTTTTCCTTGTGTAATATATCACATACACTAAGAAAACTAGCGATGCACCCTTGCTTCGTACGGTATTTAGGAGTGGATAAAATGAAACTTGATAATAATATGTAAGTTTAATATTAAAGTATTTTACACATAAACCTTCCGAAATAAATTATCTAAATAATGGTGTTTACCACATCAAAATCCATTGCGTAGTTTAGAAGAACAACGCAGTCACACAGACGGGCCTAATCCCCCAAGTCCGCCAACAAAGATACGAACCCGTCGAAAAGTAGTGGATCCGTCAAAACAAATGTAAATTTCATTTTTTCGGACAGCTGTCAAATCGTGCTGTCATATTCTTAGTTCGGAAATCAAACTAATCTTACGTGGAGTGGGATATCCCCGTAACTGCGGCCAAAAACTACGGATTAGTAGACCATCAGCCACGAAAAGCGACTTCAATTGATAATATGTATAGATACAGAAACTTATTCCAGCGCCATTTACTATGTTTTGTATCTGACCTAGCTTGTCATTGGTAGGCAATTTATGATACCCGTGACCTAGTTTCATCCCCTCGCGGTACTAAGTGCCTCCTCTGAACTGGGGCAATTGTCTAGATTTGTTTAGGTATCCGATTTGCTGCGAATGACCTATTTTGCGTTAACGATTTGTCATGACATCCGACATTAGGAACATCATTTAGTCATCGGTGTTCTTCGCCCAGTACCTTTTGTGACTGTAAATAATCCGTGTTTTACTTTTTTCAGTAGCCACTTTATGTAAGTAGTCTTTAGAGCCTTTTGTATAATTTTTTCTAATTTCTTTATAAGCTGTCAGGAATATTAATAAATTCAAGTAAAACTTTGCACAATGTGCAAAAGTCTTCCTTTCGTTTTTTCTAAAAATAGTAACCAATGCGATGCTATAGTCTTTCACCAACAATGGTTGAAAACTTCACCAACATTGGCCAACATCACATAGGACCAAACGCAAATAGGAAAATTAGTGTCTTGCTATGATGGGGCGACTAGAATCAATTCTATTTTCATGTAAGTAAATGTTGACGTTCAAAAGTGCCTTTTAAGTGCCTAATTGAAATAAATGCTTTGACTTTTATAATAAATGCATAATGTTCATTATTTGTTTCCATAGAAACAATAATTATATTATTTCATAAACTAAGTTCTTTTATTTTAGTTCAAGGAACATTTATATGTCACCTGTGAGTATACTGCACATTGTATAAAGATAACTTCTATCTGTATAACCATTTGAGTCCTTCAATGTATTTCTGTAACACTCTATCTCACAATAAAGATTATTTTATTTTATTTATTCCCGCCCTGTTTATGCTAGAAATAGATGTTATAACGGTATGCAAGATTATCAGGACTGTTGCATTGCATTGTTGCCATATCGACTGCAGTAATCTAAAGAGTTCATGCGATTACGTGGCAACATGGGTCGACTAGAAGCAATTTGTTAAAACAAAAACTTGTCGCAATATCCGTGAAGTTTATTGCTCGTTACAGCTTTATTTTAATATATGGCAGAAACACCAATTTAATATAATATTACGCCTGTACTCTCTGAAGGTAGGCAGAGGTGCACCTAAAGTACACCCACATTTTTTAGCCAGTTATGAAATGGGGCACACCTATTACCATCAACGGGGCACAAACTCCGGGCTGCTACTGGGTTTAAAGCGCGTTGTGTCCCACGCGCGCCACAAACAGATGTCAGCACCAAGTAGTGGGGTCCGAAAGGGCCGATGCCTGTCAAGGGTGCGGGTTGTTCGAAAGAGATACCGTGGCCCCTGGCACACAGGCGACTGAGGGAACACGGGTACCCACCCGTGTTCACTCAGTTTAGTCAGTAAAAGTCTGACACGCCCTCCTGCTCCACCCAGAGCGGGAGAAGATATTTGAAAATTTCCCAACCCCCAAAAAAAACCGGGAAACGAACCCAATGCATGCGACCTCTAGACTCTAGACCGATTGTAGCATTAGACGTGAAGTTTATGATTCGTTACAGTTTTATTTCAAGATATTATGGCAGAAAAACCAATTACAATCTAATAAATAAACGTGCGGTCTTAAATTTTAAGATTTTTACTGTATCGCTCAGTCCTGAAAAAACAAAACTGAAAAATTGTAGTAAATTGACATGAACATTGAATTTATCGTCTCTAATGAGACACCCGCACGTTATAAAATCACATAAATTACATTTAAATTACAAATGATATCTATTCATTCACATATGCAACTCTACTTCCAATTGGTGCTTGCAGTTTTTATTAATTTATGTTCATAACTGAGCCACTTAGCCATCAATCAGTCGTAGTACCCTCGTCTCTACGTGATGAAATTAAAATACTTGAATGTATTAAATATTGCAAGTTGCAACATTACATAACCGAGGTTCGCCTATCGACAAGCGCTTGGTTATCGCACTCAAGGCCAGGCCTGCGCCGGCGCAGGACAGCAACTTGTTAATGGCATGAACATGAGTGTGTCGTCATCACAAGCATCTGTAGTCTATGCTGCATTCCATAGATAGTGTTAATGTTGACTTTGTACACGATTAGGCCGACTTTTGTCTTTGAAAATGTCTTGTGTCTGATAATTTGGGTTCAAAAATAGCTTTTTGAAGGAGATAAACCATTCTGGACACTAAAACCATCGACAGACACTAAATTTTAAATAAATAAACAGAGACATTCATTCACAAATTAACTCCAAAAGTGAAAAGAAATGCTGCTTGTTTGCATCCCAACAACAGATTTATGCATACACTTGAGTGCAAAAATACACAGTCAGTGCCTATAATGAGCATACCTATTTATGATGATTTATTATAGTTAGGTATGTTGCGTTCCGCCCACGATTCGTTAACCTATACGTCATTTGTAAAGAATCAAAAACGAGGTTTTAATGGTCCTTTTTGCGGATAATAAGATGCTAGAGAGCATAACTCCTGTAACAGAATTAATGACACGTTCAGTAACAACAAGGACGTAAAGATAATGATTTACAAACTCGGAAACATAGTTCGTTATTTATGGATGATTTTAAGTAGCCATTCTTAAGGGTACACTAGTCGTGGACTCGAACCCACTGGTGGGCCTGGCTAAAAAGCGCGCTGTCTCACCAGGCTTCGTGTCTGACTGAGGTAGTATCAGTGATGAGCAGTTAGGCGCTAGTCTACACGCACAACATTATTGAGTGAGCTGCAGGATCAGTTATAGTAAAACAAACGCGTAAAAAATTAAGAAAAGTCCTTCGGAAGATCGGGTTTTCTGAAAAAACCACTGCATAAATCAATGACCAATTAAGTTTATTGAACTTTTTGATAATTGAGCTTTGTCGGTACCGACTTGGTTTTCGAGATTTTGCACTGCTTTTATTACATAAACGCGCCCAAAGTTAGGTTAAATTAGCAAGAAAAACTAATCTTTGTTGGCTCATAACTTTTTCATGGCTTTTTATTTTAGAACCTATTGTGTTTCCGTACAGACAATATTGATAATGAGACAAAACCATAATATGTTTAATTTTTGATGTAGTCAAACAGTGGAGTAAAACCCTCCCGAATTTTGTATGGAAAAAATGTGGACAAGTGTCACCTTAAGTAGTCGTTCTATGGAGATATGTTGATGACCGCACGCTTCCGACAAACTGATGGAATCTGATGTATTTCTGCGCCTTGCCAATGTTACTCATTCTATTCTCGGATACTTAATTTTCAATATTTGCTCTCGCCAAAACGAATACATATAATTATGTTCTTCCAATTGATCATCAATTGGGTATTGTAAGATAATTTGGCACACTTGTCTCTATCTCGTATAAAGGAAAGTCTGTTGTTATTTATAAACGCAATTTTTTTGATCAGTTCAAACTTGAGACGATTTGTGGATTACGGTTTCTGGTTTTTATGCCTGTTAAAAAACATGACTTGATATTGATACAAATGGTACGAAAATACACCGCCCTACAAGGGGTGTCCTATTGCATCCTCGCACCCATTTTACAATATTGGGTTATGAATAGCTTTTTTTGATGATATGAAATATGTTTCTGATACGCCTACGTATGTAACCAGAACAGCTTAAAAACGACGTCTACAGCCAAGACTTATAACTCACTTTAGTCTTGGAAAACCAACGAACATTTTTAGTTTCACTGCAAAAATCCTATCCAATGTAATTTAATTTTCCGTACATAGCCTAACTAACATTTTGAATTTATAACACATAATAATTTATACTAACAAGAATGAAATGACGTTTCCTGCATTACTGATGCATTAGGTCCAGGTGCATTAAGTACTACTATAACGATCAAAGTTATAATACCTGAGTAACCTGAGTTAGTATTTAACAGCACCGACTAATTATTTAAACGCTAGACGTTAGACAAAGACAGAAGACTTTAGACCAAGGACAAGACAAAGACGGCAGATATTATGGCAAGTAATTATGGCGATAGGAGGCCGTTTAAAATGTCAGAGTTAATGTAAAGTATAAAAGATTCTATAAAAAGTCCACATCTGTGTGACTGGAACTTGTTATGAGGGAAACAATTAATTATTTTGTTGAATGGTAATAAATACCTATTAAAGATAACACACTATGCTGATTGGCCACTACAAACATGTGCATGCAGTAGGTGCCCTTTATTCACAACAATAACCAACGGTTGTTGATAAATCTACTACAAACTTTTCCCTTGTGGTCCGTCTCATGACAATATTTAACATCGTTTATATTATTGTAGAAAATATTGCAAAGGAAAAACTTTGACAGTAATTTCAGAGGCAAAATACAAAGATACACGAGCGTAAGTAAATGCAACCATTCTCTGCGTCAGTTGAATGTTTAAAACGGCAACAATTTTATCTTGATTTCGTATTGGGTGAATGAAGCGTCTGACAATGATTTACAAGAGTTTATTAAAGGGCAGCACACCGAGCAGCCAGCCAGGCAGCTCTCGGGCTGAGCTATTGTCGGTTATGTTCAATAATTAAAAGTCAAAAGGTTTCGCCATCGTGCCTTGTTTATGGTCGTCCGTAATTACAAGTCTCTCCGACTCTCTGATACGTTCACAACCAATAAATTGCAGTTCGATGACATCTCGCAGTTTCTGAACTAATAAATCATACAATTAGGACTTTCGACTCAAGATTTTCGCGCACAGTCGCGCGCAAACTGCCTGGGGCCTAAGTCTACTAATTTATAAACGTTACAATGGTCTCTCAATGGTGTGTTTTTGACAGTTTTTGTATGGCAAATCTGTCAAAAACTTACCATTGAGAGACCATTGTGACGTTTATAAATTAGTAGACTTAGGCCCCTGTTATGACACAAAGCATCTGCGATATAGGAAATATCAAGAACATAGTTGTATGCAACGCAATGCGGCAGTAAAGCTCACGTATTATTGCTTTACCAATACGAATGAGAAGAGAAGTTAAAACAAGTGCACTTATTGGCGACGCAAGCCTTTGCGACTATTCCACTTTTATTCCTAGCACGAACAATAGGCCTGCCGGTAATATAGCCGGTTTTGTTGCCGTCCAGCGATCATTGGTGCAAGTTACGATGCTATAAATACGGCAGGACGTGCCCGTGACCCGGGCACCGCGCGCACTCACGCCACAACACACCACGCTAAAATGCACTATTTTGATATTTTTCGCGTTGTTCGCAACGTTCTGATTGAGTTATTGGGAACTATAAACGTTACTTTGGCTTCATACGTGACTGAAAATATGAAATGTTATTGTAAATTTTTTTTCTCTACAACTTTCTCGTCCCAAGTTTGTGTAAACAAGAACGCGCCCGACTGGTTCTGCTATTCAAATTGTACCGGCGCGGGCGCTGGCTGCCCATATTTAAATTACCTACATCATTTATGAAGCTCACTTTGAGGCGCCTCTCTGCAGTTTGTATTTATGGAATTAAGATATGAAGCTCGTACGAATTGAGATATTTGCGAATAGCCAAAGCCATGACTAGACAAGGCCTTGGCGTTGTTCCAGCACATCTGGGGCAAGCTCTCATAGGTGACTATCGGTAGACCGTTTGTTGGCAAACACCTTAATAGGTTATATGGAATTCTCAACACTGGCTACATATATTACTCAAGAGTTACTTGCACGGGTGAATGAAATGCTGTTGCTCCTTTAAAACAAATGCGCAGCTATTCCGTGAATGCATACTGCCTCTTATAAATCTGTTTGAAGTGTACATGAAAGATGAATATCTTATTTCATACTTGTTTGCACATTGTCGTCATCGCTTTTCGTGGATTTATGAGCAAGACGACCCATCCATCTGAGTGGAGAACAAAGTAGAACAATGAGTGTTCGATACGAGATGTGCACACGTATAATAAACTTAGTTAAGGTAACGACAGACCTTCGCTCTACCTTCCCATGTTATTGCTTATTGGTGCTTATTGGCCATGACCGTGACTCGCAATTAGATATAATTACCTTCAATTTGTGCTGCTACCAATGTTATTCGCGGTGGTCTGGACTGATGTCTGACTAGCTCTCTGCAATAATTTTACCTTCGCAAATTAAACCTCGTTAGATTACCACGGAAGTTTATTTACTCGGTATTACATTTTTATTGCGTAATTCATCCTTTCCGATAATAAAACATGTAACTGACTGTTACAGAGTTATATAAAAAAATCCTCGTGCTTTGGAGGCCGAGCCAGTGCTAACAGTTGCATGACATCTGGTGGATTAGTGTATTTAAAGAAAACGTGCAAATTATCAAAATTCGCACATGTCATATAATATTTTAATGTGGTGGCGAGTTTTTTTTTTTTAAATCTAATTACAAAGTTGGCAAGGAAGTGGTAGACGACACAGGCTGTCAATCCGGTACTATTATAACCCGCAACTTTGAGCTTTTTGGCATAAGCCCCTCCTCTACACGGAGTCAACGTTTTCTCTGACAGCCGACACGGCTCATGTCAGAGAAATAAATAGGTAGTTTTTTCTAGAATTAAAAAGAAAGAAAATAGTCTTGCAATCTCATTGTTCCGCTGTGATCGTGAATAATTGCTGTCCACGATAATTCTGATGGGAGTATTCTCAGAGCTATTTAATTAAAACTCTACGACCCAGCTGGAATTTATGTTTTATTTTTATAAAATTGCTAAAGCCCTCTTGGCAACAAAACCGACCCAAATGCATGTTATCGTTGTGTCATCGCACCTAATATTACCAGTAGCAAAGACAATGCATTACGCAACGAGTGCGCCTGCATCGGCAGTCGACGCACGCGCACCGAGCAACGGTCAGCCGCGCCGGTGCATCGTAGCTTCTGTGACCCAATTGCTGTTTGATTCCAGTAAACACTATTGTACTTTATTTGGTGTTCTTTTATCAGAACTGGAGAGAATGGGTCATGTTACTATAAAGGTCCGATGGTTCAACGTAGTAACTAGGTCTACGTCTACATAGTGTATTGTTTTACAAAGTATTAGCAACTTTTTGCAAGTAGGGAAAGCGCTCAAAGTAAACTTCGTGTTTAGCCAGCAATATACGTAAGGTGGCTACATTGAAATTGAAGGTTTCTTCCATCTCTACAAACTGTTCTATAATTTATAGCCTTAATTTTGGTAGCCCGTCTAATGCCTTTAATACTCTAACAGCGGGTGTTTACGTGAACCCGTAATAAAGCCTACACAATGTACCTAAAACAAACATCGATATTTCACATTTAGTTGGTTTTCACGAAAAAAAGAAACCTCGCGCAGAACTCGTAAATAAGCTCGTAAAGCTCTGCCGGACCCAATTATTACAATTTGTTGGCTTTAATCATGATTAATATCCGTTTAGGCATGCTGCGATGTCAAAACAGGATATTATACGAATTTCCAAATTAGAAATATACTTTTCACACTAACTGGTTGCCATTACAAACCGACCTTTGGCGTTGGCAGGCGTCGAGCTTAAGAGCAATCTGTTAAATATCTTCGAATATTTGTGCAATAATGGTCGTAAATAGTTAAAGGTACTGGGTAATCAGAAATAACAGTTAGCTATTTCTGTGTTTAAGCACACCAGCAGTAATTGGCACAATGCACGCATCGATACCTCGTAGGCCATTCCCAGGGACTACAATGCGTCGGAAACCGGCAGGTCTCGATCCAACTCGCAATTTCATATCACTTGTCGGACTCAATAGTTACATCACGTAAATGATAGTATGAACGCAGTATACCAAGAACGGCTTACACTAAATCATCTGGCACTGAAAGGAAGAACTTCTGCTAACAAGTTTAAGGTTCTATTTTCCTCTCCCACACGTTTCTAGGCTCATTCGAATGCGAATACTTGAGCAGCGCACTGCGAAATGCATGCAAGCGAAAGTAAAGCCAAGGCTTTTCACAAACAGTCCAAGTTTACTTAACGCCAGTTAACATTGTCTAGATTGCATTATGTAAGTGTTCGTGTGACTGTGAGGAACGGTAACATGGTTCCTTAGCAGGTCACATTGGTGCGAATGACATCAGTCGCTGTCAAGTGCATAGGAGTCAACGAACAGGATTTAGCATTGCGTATGCAATAGACGCATCGTAGCCTTGACTTCCTCCAGTAGCTAGCATGGCTCGCAGCCAGAACCATTCACTGACCCACTACGCGTCTTCGGAAACTCCTGAATTATTTTGCTTTATAAACAGTCATAAATTGAAGCTTGTACCAGAATGACTCCGCATTAGCATCGGCGGCGCCCGCATACTCGATTCCGGCCACATTAAAGGCAATAACGTGGCCGAAGAGGAATGAGATGTCTAGGCGAGGCTGTCGTCTTATTATGTCGCGGTAATGCTGAACGAATGGCCGGTGCGAGTGTGCGACGTGGGCAGTTAAAGCTATGCAGCCGGCGTGTTAACCCTGCTATTATCTTTTAATACCATCGACTTCATTATTCGCTACATTTTTTTTGCGACCGCAGCGAGGTGCGGCCGGCATCGCGAGTCGCCGACACGGGTTTGATAACCCGGAGACCTTGGTCTTAATTGCGCTTGCTCGGACCATTCCGCCGCGGCCAGTTTTTATGCGCCTGCACATCGCTAGTAAAAACACGACAACGACGCCAACCCAGCCGGCTCTAAATGGTGCAATAACTCGAACAAAACTCACCCAGTCGACAGCTTCTCAAACTCGTTGGTTTACCTCAAGTGCGCTCTACCGAGAAAGCCACACTTAGACATTCTGAATCCTTTGCAGATCTTACTCGATAAATCAGCTTTCTTGTTATTATGATCACGAAATGGCATAAGTTTCAAGTAGACACGGACAGGGCATAGTGAATAAACAATAAAGACTGACTTTTTAACTTTCAAAAACGAAATGTTTACTTATACCTACTTACTTATTTATTTTTATTTTGTTACAGGTAAGAACAAACTACGAACTGGTGGTGATAGAAGTGAGTAAAAGAGTAATGTACAGTCGCCAGCAAGTCAAGCTATCCCAAACTGTCAAATTTTCCCAATTGAACATAAACCTTTGAAATAAAGTTGAAAAACTATCAAAGTTTGACAGATTGGGGTAGCTTGATGTGCTGGCCTCTGTACTTAAATATACTTTTACACAAGGTTCCGAAAGAGAAGGCTGTAAGTAAATAAAGAATATTCAATTAATATTCGGTGTTTTCCATCTTTCTCGCGAAAGCCACAACAAAGGCTTGATGGCATACAGCCAACTTTCGGCTATATTAATCATTCCTCGGAACGTAAAACTCGCCATTTATAAATCCGAACATACCAACTAATGATAGCCGAACAAAAAAGAAAACAAAAGTTTTATTTATTTCGATGAATATTATTAAAAACTTGAATGGACCAGCAAGATTACCAGAAAAGTATTAGCCATTAGCGATCAATTTATGAGATAACTATAAAAGCTTTTGATTATACCAAATTTTAAAATGAATTCCAATAAGATGTAAAAGGCGTTAAAGAAAACAAACTGTACGATTGAGCAGGTAATTTTAACGAAAAAACCTGACAAGATGACGTCACGGCACAGTGACAAGTAGTTGTCTTTGGTAACCTTGACGCCAGCACCGAGATTGATCAATTTCATCTCTAATTTACATTTAATGGAAAAGCTAAGAGCAAAAAATGGCAACACTCAACAGAGCAGAGCTAGCCTACGTACTAATACCGGAATACAGACAAAGCTGTATCGAATCGCGGCTGGAATACGTTTCAGACCATACAAGTTTTTCTGCCGATGAAACTAAAGAGGTATCGTTACATATACTATAGGTATGTATTTGTATAAACCTCTTTGGTTTTGCAATTCTTGACAATCGACGCCATTGATGAGAAAACCATACAAATTATAGGTGCCTTTACCCGTACCTATGTAATTAGCGAAGTATAAAATTGACGCCTCTATTTTAAATCTCGATGGTATTGAAGTGGTAATACCAGACTTTTCGACTTGGACTTTAAACAATGGAACACGATGATTAATGGAATGGGGAATATCCAGAAATATACCTATGCTTAATTGGTAAATACTGGTATCTTGATGATATTTCTCGGACATAAGTACATTTATACTGAACATAAGGTAAATATTTATGACAAGTTGGACAAGCACCTAGCAAGTCTTTCGGATAAGAATAAGTCATCTACCTAGCCTCTTCTCAACTATGTTGGGGTCGGCTTCCAGTCTAACCGGATGCAGCTGAATGCTAGTAGGTATTTTATATTGAGCGACTGACTATCTGACCTCCACAACCAGTAATTGAGTAACACGATGCCTCTTGGTAAGACTGGTTGTCAGACTTTGAGGCTTCTGACGACCCGTAATGACTGTCAAAGATCCACGAATGACAGCCGGGACCAGTCGGGACTGGGGTGCTTTCCGAGGCACAGAGGGGACTTGCTATGTAAAGATAGTCGGTCACCCATCCACGAAACAACCGCGGCAAACGCAGTTTAACCCTAGGAATCTACAACTTTGCCGATACTATACCTACAAGAATTTAGCTAGGTGCAAGGAATGAGGCTAGTAATCCCTGCCAGATTAGGAATGCCACAATCAGTGCCAAAGCACTGCTTTGAAAACGTTTGGCATACATGTCGCGGCTTTAACTTTACAAAGTTTTACAATGTATGGAGATTGTTGAGGCAGTTTCACAGTTTGCCTACCTATTAAGTACTAAGTACCAAGTATTAATTCTGTGTTAACTACTCGGTGACTCTCTGTATATACTAAGTAGAAGTATTTTCAACAGCTTAGCTCTATCGGAGTGAGCAATTCTATTTCATTAACTTCGAATCCTTTCTCTTGTTCTCTTTTCTGTTACCTATATCAAAACGGTGAAGGAAAACATCGTAAGGAAACCGGCATGTCCTAGAAGCGAAAAATTCGAAGACATGTGACATCTACCAACCCGCACTAGGCCCGCGTGGTGGATCACGGTCCACTCCCTCTCACCGAGAGGAGGCCTGTGTCCCAACATTGGGAACATTATAGACTGATTATGTATCTTATGTATTTATGTATCTATCAAATTTTCCGAATTAACCTTGAACCTTAAGCTTATGTAGTAAAGTTGAAAATCTATCAAAGAAATTAGATTGGGGTAGCTTGATGTGCTGGCGTCTATACCATATGTGGCAACAAAAAATTGTAGACGCGTTATTTGGAACCTGAGGTGTTAGAAAAAGGAAGGGTGTTTGGTTAGCCAAAGCAAGTGTTATGCCAAGTTATGAGCATGGATTTACATGAACGAAGTATCGTACCACAGAATTAAGTGGACACATATCTACAGAGAGAATTTAGTAGGGAGTTTCCGAACTGATTGATACATTTTATCTCTGTAATTTGAAAACATTGTTATAGCCAATCATTTTTTTTTTAAATAAACCTTGGAGTTTCTTGCCGGCTCTTCTCCATAGGAAACAACAATTTAGAACCGTGCACCTAGCTTCAGACGTTTCATAAGTGCCCATGCAGGTTTATATGAAATAAAAATATTTTGATTTGATTTGATTGAATATTATACATTATAAAACGTGATTTTTACACAGTGCTATTCTATCTAATTTATTTTTAAATAGGCCGATGTTCCGTCCCAATTGGTCGGCAAGGTTGCAACAATTCGGCAAAGAGGACGACCTGGTGGGGGAAGGGGGTACAGGAACCAATCGAGCATTTTACTGCACGCACGATTGGAGCTCACGACTCGCCTCTACTGTACAAACACTTTGCACGGTACAGACGAGGAAAAAAGACTTCGACCGTTCGTGATTTTTGTTTGTTTTCCAAATGAAGCTGGCGGCTACCTCGAGTAAGTGAGTGCGTTCGTTTTTCGTTTTGGTAGGTAAGCGATGCCTCCAAGATGAAACGCAGGATCCCAATCTGGTTTTTTTTCGGTCGCTACTGATAATATTGTGACCCGGGTCGCTTGCTACAAAATACACATTTATACAATCTTCATTCAATTCTTATCTTTACCACCACACCTCATAACTAGCACATTTAAATAGATTTACAGGTACGTTTAACAGTTTTCTTGCAAAATTAAAATGAAACAAGTTCTTTACAGATATTTTCATTGATATCGCTGTACTCAAATGTACAAGATCATGTCTAAATGTTACAAATCGGATAGCTAGAAACAAAATCGCTTGTCATTTAGCAATCTACAGTAGACGCTTAGTAATAGGATGTAAAAAGATAAAATTGGGAACCATTGTTGTTACCTACTTGTCGTATTTAGTGAAGATGATATTTAATAACAGTTAAGATCATTTAATAGTGAGAGGAAATAACATGTAAGTAATAGAATGACGTAGGTATGCGAATAGATGTTACAACATCATCGATCACTCTGATTGGATGTGATAAATCGAACATATTAATTTTAGAAATGTAGTTAAGAAACTGCCTCATTTTAATTTTTTTATAGATGCGATTTAGTGGAACGCCGCAGGCATGGAGAATGGTAGAATAATGTTTCCATCTCCATTATAAACGAGATTGTTGAATCATAGCAAAAATGCGGTAGCTATTTCAGATATTTTAGACAGCTTAGTCGTCTATCTTTATAAAAATAAATCAGCGTGGGAAATAGACAAATCGTCTCACACCTACGTATTCGCGTACAAAATGGATGCTAAACAAAAATAATAAATTAATAATTTCAACACAGTGTATGCAGATAAATAGTTTTTTTTTTATTGCATGACGGATACGTTGGGCACCGGAATGGCGATGTATTTCCAAAACATGGCGGGTCAACGCTCCATGCCACGTGATGCTGTGACGCTAAACAGCGTTCGCTACAATCATGGCTCACTCGTCATTCTTACTTCTAATCTAATCTAGCCGGTGACGATACCCAAACAAATCGTTATACATCGTTGCTCGCACGGAAACACGCCACAGTTCACCGCCGAACACGCAACGAAATGTAATCTAAACAAACCAATGCTATCGCCGCGGTTGTGCGGATAAATGATCGCCACACCTTCGTACGGCCCAAGAGTCTGATAACCTGAATGCTGCAATTTAGGTCGTCGTTCCATTTTTCGGTGGAGGACATCAGAGTAATTCGTGTCAATGTATCACATACGTCTAACAAAACAAACGGTGTAGGTATAAACTGTTTATCTTTCTATCAAGTCTGCTAAAATGGGTCTAGGTTTGTAAGTACGATTAATAAATAACATACCTATCTACCGGCTGTATAATACCTACGTACATAACCGTGGATTCAGTGTAGTCATAATCACACAACTAAATGGATAATGAACGAAGCATCTACGTGCTGGCATTAAAATGCACTAGTGACTTTGAGGTTGCATAGCTAGATTAGCATGACATTATAATATTGTATATGATCTGCTTTAATTAGTTCAGTATTTATGTTTTAAATAACTATGCTGCTTATAGTACCTATACCGTGCAGTAGAATTGATTATAAATGCAGGGTAATAGCCGCAGCATAGCAGGTAGACTCGGTGAACAAACCACCCAGCGACACTAACGAATAACCAGGAAATCAGGAATGTTTACAATTAGATAATTTCGCAAATAACTTTCTCAAGTTCAAAACTTGCGTAACAAACAGCGAAGTTGTTTTGATAGAACGAGTCTTCATAAATTGAGGGTGTTTTATCGGCGCGCTACATTCTGTCGCCGGTGGCTTGACTTTCTGTGCCACGGTTGCGCGCGGGGGCCGGCGGCAGGCGGCGCGGGGCGCGGGGGACGTGACGTCACGCCGACCGTGGCAGTGAGTAGTGAGAGCGGCCGCGTCGCTCGTTCGCTCGCTCTACGTACTCCGCTGACGACGGTCGCGCGCGCGCAACGTACTAGTTTTTACTGCTCGAACAACGCGTGAACCCCGTCTCCACATCACCGCACGAACTCGTGGGACTCGCGTGCTCTTCTCACCTGTTGCTCGGATTGTGTTGTGACTAGAAAAAGTTGTCGCCGCTCGAACGAGACTTCCGAGTCCTATTGGATTGCACGAAAGTCAAGACAGTGGATAGCGATTCGTTTCGGTTTGAACGTTGCGTAGACGAGTGGTGCATGTCCATAGAGTCGCGTTTAGATAGTTTAGTGCGAGGAAAAAGTGAAGTGAAAGCCTTCGTCGGAGGATGTCCCTCGGCGCTCGTGGATACCGGAGCGTGTGACACGCTCGCAGACATGAGACGCCGCTGGTATAACAACGGAGGATTCCAGACGCTGCGAATGCTCGAGGAGAGCTCGTCTGAAGTTACGTCGTCTTCAGCGCTTGGCTTGCCGCCGGCTATGGTCATGTCCCCGGAGTCGCTCGCGTCGCCCGAGTACGGCGGCCTGGAGCTGTGGGGTTACGACGATGGCATCACGTACAGTATGGCGCAGTCTCTGGGCTCCTGCACAATGGAGCAGCAGCAGCAGCCGCCCCAGCAGCAACAGCAACAACAAACACAACCCCTACCGCCGATGCCCTTACCAATGCCCCCGACAACACCGAAATCAGAAAATGAGTCGATGTCATCAGGTTAGTTTGAAAAAAAAAAGTTTAAAAAAATAAGGGACTAGATTAATTTTGTTTTGATAAAAAAAAAGTTTAAAAAAATAAGGGACTAGATTATTTTTGTTTTGATTATTGCAATGTTACATGCAAAAAAGTTAGCGTATTTTTTGGCGGCAAGCGTAGCGCTCGGCCGGCCGCGAGCGAGCCGCGACTGTCATCGACCTTTGGCCCGGATACCTTGACCGGCCGCTACGAGCCAATGTCTCCTTGCCCTTACAACACTCACAATCGTTTTGTTTACCTACATTCAGTTCGACGAATGGAAGGGTTATCATGTTCTTGTAGTATTCTAATAGCATTTAGATTACTCTGAGCATTTTATACGTTTTACCGAGTCGAAGTGTTAAATTAAAGAAAGAAACAAATTAGACTCGCTTTATTTTAAAATACGCGGTGGTGCGTATTTAAGAAGTAGGTATTTCAATGAATAATCTAGTAAATGGGTACGTTACCGATGTTGATTGCATTTTATTATAGCACCATAACAATACATTTGAATGTGTGAGTGTTCGTCTGACTAATCTAGGAATGATCGACTGTGGGCGCGCGGCTAAAAATACTTGAGTATCTATTTATGCCAGTACCTAGTACGTATTCGTAGGTATTAAATTAGCAACAGTGACATCCAGGTGCACTGCATAATGTGCTAATTCTATGAGGAAGTCATTAAGTAGACTTTCAAGAGTTGTAATTCAATTATAAACTTGTCTGCTAATTCTCGTATGGTTTCTAATTGTGCGTTGATTAGTAAAGTTTCTTATAAACAATAGTTTACGTCTTGCTATTCGATTAGCGTCTACGGCTAGTGTAGGAGGATCAGCACTATTATGAGTAATATTCTTATCGCGACTAGGTACAAATTCAAGGTTGCCATGGAAAATTTACTATGTCGCATGTGAAATTAGATTTTTTGTGATATTCCTAATAGAATTGATGAACGTTTAAATAGAATAGGTACCTACTTAGATTAGGTTTTATAAATATTACATCTAGGTATTGTCGTGGCGCTTCAACAGCATATTTTGCTAATATTCTTAAATTAAATAATTACTGACTTATTTTCATCAAGCGTTGCATTTCTGTAATGTTTGAAACTACAAATTTAAACTCCCTACATAAAATTTGGTGTGTATTTAAATACATCCTTAATTTAATTTATGTACGGTTTGTAATATATATAATATGATTCACAATCTGTCCTGATTTCGCATTGCTCTACTTTGATGGCTATAATTTACAAAAATTGACCTCGTATCTCAAATTGCATTAGTCACGTGTTTCTAAATCATAACATTGCACGGATCTTACGTCATTGTGCTCAGTTGCATCGAATGATGACTAATAAAGCGACAATTATACATATGTAGACTTTACACAACACTAAATCTTCGAAGATTCACGAACACGGAAAATATTCCTAGAACTGTATATGCTTAATCTATCATCAATCGCAGAGGGAGGCAAATGGGAGGGCGGACGGACGAAAAGAGGGCCGCTCAACCAACAAGTAAAATCATCTATTCTTGTAACGAAGCTATTTACAAAAATAACAAGACAAAAGAATGTTCCAACACAAAACTCCTTACTTACGTTCCTATAAGAATTTACTAAATAAACACCTACTTAATATTCTGCGACTGCAACCATTGAAAATACGAGCTGTCCTTATATCTCGACACAAGTTTATATTCGAAAAAAAAATACCTTGAGATACCTACTTCTAATTTTAGTTACAAAAATACTTTTTAAATCTTGCGACCGTAGAGCAACTTAGTTTGTTAATCTTTGTGCCAGGTTGCACGGAAAATATCTTAATAAAGAGTGAACTTCGCAGTGAGTGTTGAAATTGTTTCAATTTGCTAAGAAATACTGTATTAAACAATTTAAGAGAGCTGGTTGCAGTGGAGGTTCGTCGAAGCGACCACGGTCGCGCCGGTCCAACCGGTTTCAAGACTACTTCTGATGGTAAATGGCATCGCCTGACAAGGCACGTATGCACATGATATACTTTAACTAACTATATGTGAAGATGTTACAAATAAAAGGTAAGGAAATCCAAATTGTGATCTCTGAATGTGAAGTCAATCGATTGCACTTCGCAGTCGCGTTTATATGCTGTAAACGACTTTATGAAGTTAGTTTAGATCAATGAAAAAGCCTTTTCAAATGGTTGTCATGTAGATGGAGTGTAAATCACCACCATCATGTTGAGAGATTATTTTGGAAGAAAGAATCTTTGAAGGATTTTTTTCTTTAATTTATACCTAATTAATAACTAGAAATTTCTTCTGGATGTTAAAAGGAAAGCTATAATTTTAATGACATTATTCTCTGTAGAAATTAAAAATAATCAAATCTTCAGTGACACATACTAAGATTTACCTGGTGAAACACAGCGATAGTGTAAAATCGTCACCCCTTGCAGATTTCCACTTTCTTCAATGCGCGGCCATGCGATAAATTCAAGTTTCACGTACGTGGTACATATCTCGATAATTGCTAATGTTTCATAATTAACGATTCAGAATCAGCTCTCTAGAAAAATAAGTAAATTATTTATTGAAGTCACAATAATTTTGAGGTTATTTAGGCTGTGCACAGACACAGACTTGAGGTAGACTATCTTACAATACATATGTATAGTACATACTAATTCCATGCCTTA
This sequence comes from Polymixis flavicincta, assembly GCA_949987655.1. NCBI lineage: Eukaryota > Metazoa > Arthropoda > Insecta > Lepidoptera > Noctuidae > Polymixis > Polymixis flavicincta. Next base: position 10,186,760 of record OX465179.1, read on the forward strand.
GACAGACTCGCTCTATTAAACAATGATGGCGTACTCACGACAATCCAGTATAGGAGAAGGAGAATATTCAAAGAAAAATATGTCTGACAAAACTGCTTTGACTCCGGGGTGCGCACTGTCATTCATTATAGGTTCTGACATTCAACTATATGCGTGCTTAAATAACATATAAACCTTCCTGAAGAAATTCCCTACCCTAACTGCGTAACTTACGATTAATCATAATCGGTTTTAATAACAGTATTCATTGCATTATTTAAGTTGTTGAGCAGACACATTTTTCGAACATATGAAGCAATGGTTTAACAATCTGTTTCAAAACGAAACAGATTAGGATGAATCGTGAGTTACGCAATTAGGGTGCTGGTGTAGAAGAAGTAAGCGGAGAAACAGACAGACGAAAACAGGGACATTATACTAGGTATTTAGAGAAGAGATAGAGATTTAGAAGAGACTTGTTACATTATTTTAGGCACATTCCTATTTAAAAAAAGACTTGTTTGAAATATCTTAACCCCTGAATGATGTTTGTGTCTCATTAGTCACTTACTCATAGGCAGGTAAAGGTACTTGCGGTTAGATTAGAATGTGTGCTTTGCTATTTCGAGCACGCCAGGGTCTCTTCCGAGTTTGGCAGAGTTGCTCAATGTCCTTCCTCGAAAATATTGCTTATTTGTACATGTCCGTGTTAATTTGTACACATTGATGTCATCGTGCATTTTCAAAGCTTGGTTACAATTTTTGAAAATTGTTCGCTCTCTTAGATTATTCTGATGGTCTGTATTTCCTAAGTCGTAATTTAATTTCGTAAGACGTAGTAATACTGCTGTCGTCTGTCGCCAGATGGTCACCCTCGTGTGTCGGGAATCTATACCCTTTTAATGAAAGTGAAACAATTACCTATTGAAAGGTTCAAACTCAGGCACTTTACTTTGTGTATTTAATTTCAACACCACTGTTTTAAAAACAGTGAAGGAACACATCTTGGCTTTTTCTAGAACCAAAAAACAATTCAAAGACATGTGATGTCCACCAACCGGCACAGAACCCGCGTGGTAGATTATGGCCCACTCCCGATCAAAGAGAGGCCTGTGTCCCAGCTGTGGGAACATTATAGGCTGATTATATTTCATCATCATCATCATTTCAGCCGAAAGACGTCTAACAAAGGCCTCCTCCAAGCTCCGCCACATCGACCGGTTCTGAGCTTCCGGCATCCAGCGGACTTCTGCGGACTCCTGCGGACCACACGAGGTCATCGGTCCACCTTGTGGGAGGCCTTCCAACTTTACGTCTTTCGGTGCGCGGTCGCCGCTTCAGAACTCCAAGCATAGCCCTCTCCATTGCCATTGCCCTTTGGGTGACTTTTAGCCTTCTTATGAGGCTTATTGTGAGCGACCACGTTTTGGTTCCGTATGTCATATGATTATGTTTATGCTGTAATTATTAAAGGAACATTTTGGTCTGTTAGTCCCAGATATTGTCTCCTTATTTAAACCGTACTGAGATATTTTATATGGCACAGCCCGCATGCTACAGTTATCTGTGATGTTACTAATAGTCGAGGCTTCAGAGTCTGTTTTATTGACACATTAACTTAAAATGACACGTATGCGGGCCATTTTATTGGGGATGACTGTTTTTACATCTTTCCTCGTTCTACTAACTCCATTTTACATCTTTTGATCGCACTTTGGTCAAACTCGAAAAATATTACTTACTAGCATTTGCCCGCAGCTCCGCCCGCGTGTATGTCGGTTATCGCGTAAAAGAGTAGCGTATGTCCTTTTCCATATCCCAGGCTATATCTCTGCCAAATTTCATGACGATCTGTTCAGCGGTTTAGGCGTGAAAGCGTAACAGACGTATAAAGAAGGGATTACTTCCTCCTTCCATCCTTCGACTCATAATACTGTTGTTACAAAATTATATTTCAGTGAATAATAACGCTATAATTCGTCATTATAGCGTTAGCCGGCCAATCCATCAAGTTTTACATGCTCAGAAAAATTAAGCTTGGTTATAAACCAAGAATAAGTAACTATGTACCTCGTTTTTCTTTCAGAACAATCTAATATCAGGTCAATGCCATGCTGTTGAAATATTCAGAACTTAGGTTCTTGATTTAAAGTACTAAATCTTTATCATTGACTGATTATTCAACATAATATATTTTCATGTAAAATCGCCTAAACTTCATAAAAGCTCAATAATTACTTATTTACTAAATTACTAATTACGTACGAAAAATATATAATCACTTACTTATTCATTTCGAATTTCAAGCCTGCGAAAGTTATCCTCTATTCTTCAGTACTTCAATTGAAAAGATCCCGTAGAAATTGGTTGAATCTACTGAAAAGACTCCATTATCAATTTCATTAGCTTTTAGCGTTCTTTAGTAACTTTTGTAATGTAATAAATCCATTAAGTAACAATACAATAATTTTTATCTCAGTAAGTAATGATTTATTGTTTACATCCACAATCTTAGCTCACTTATTGAAAAAATTCTTTGTTGAATTATTTGCAAAGATTTAACTTCAAAGGAGTTTTTATGTTAAAACCTTCCGTTAAAAAGTCAAAAAACAAGATGGTCTAAAAGATTCAATTAACACCTTGATGCCTATTCATCGGTAAGGAATGAACTGGGTCAATCAGCGCTCTGTAATTCTTTAGTAAGCGTACCGAATCATTTGATGTTTTGTCTGTTTTGAAAGGCCAAACGAATCCCATTCAGATCACCTTGATAGTCGAAGAATATTTTAAAGTTTATCTGTTACACTACAAACTGGAATCACACTTTGGTGTTATGATTAAACATGGCATGATTGTGTTAAACTTAGGTGTTGAATTCATGTGGTATAGAAATGGTCGAGGAATGTCCCGTTACGGGTCTCAGATTTATCAGTTAATGAATGATTTATTATCATCGATAGTTACGAAATAAATTGCAAAATAAACGTAGGGTACAGTGAAACCCCACGGGCCTCACCTGAGGTGAATGTATCGCGGCGTCCGCGTGGGGGCGCCAAGGTCACCGCCGTTTTTTGACACGTCGCATATAAATAGTCGAGAAGTCAGCCAGTGTAGTGTACACGGCACTAATTATTTCATGCCACTAAATATACCCAGTTCACTTAGGCGGAAATCGTTTGTTTCTCAATTTGAATAAGTAATCGTTTGTTTTATCGCAACGAAAGGGTTACGGACCTCGCCGGGACCTTGCTGATTTGACAGCTGGAGCTACAAAAATAATCTTTGTTTTTTTTTTTTTAAGAACGCGCGACAGATCTATAATTGATTAATTTTGAATAGCCTTCATTGACTGGCATAAAGTGCTATGTTATTAATACTTTTTGTTTAACAGAAATTATTATTCAGTCAAGTGCCAATGTTAGATGGTAGAGCAGATACTTGTAGGCACTTCACTGTATGACGTGTGTTTTAATAAGACCATTTGAATATATTGTAGCCATTGCAGAACATGACACCGAAATCCCATTTATAACGATTGCTTATATGCGAGCAAACGTTTTCAATGTGTGAAACGCGATACCCTCTCGTAGAGCCATGCATGATTGATGATTCCTTAATCAAGAGGGTCAACGACCCGCTGGAGGAGCATAGTGATAGCTTATGACTTCATCTGATTTAAATAAAACGTGTTATGTAACTATTAGCAATCACGTAACACGATGTTGTTATTCTTTAATAAACGTTTATATTTTATGTACTGTAAACTATAATGTAGATTTCCGTCCATTTATAATTGGCCTCTGAATTTGCATACGTACAAATCCGATCAAGCCAGTCGCTTTTAAACTACTAAGCCGGGCTTAGTGTTAGAATAATATTAATCTTTAGTGAAACTCGGCAGCTGCTTCTAACATTAACGAGGGTCATACCTATAAATTTTTCAATAATAAAACGTTTTTGGCAACCCTTTGACTGTATAATCTAATAGTCTGTCTGACCCCCTATTTTCTAAGCACGCGGCTTTTATAAAAATCGTGACTATTTTTATTGTTAGGGACCCCTCGAATTAGGAGTGGGTTAAATGTAATTATGTGACTAAATGTAGTTTTTCATCGATAGCCAAAATTCTGACAACTGGTCGATGTTAATAATAAGAGTGGATTATTTTATGTCAGTTTTAAATACCTGGTTAGGTTGTTCAATCTGTTTAAAGTTCATTGACATGATTGTAGTGAATATTTATGCCTAAAAACGGACCGCGTCACATCGAGTCACATGAGTTTTCTCAATTTGATAGTATAATGCCAGAGTTCGTGTTAAAGATATCCCACTAACATTATAAATGTGGAAGTTTGTATGTTTGTTACTCAATCACGCAACAACAGCTGAATGTTTTTGTATGAAATTTGGCACACAGATACTTGGATTAACTTTACGGACTTTTTATCCTTTTTTTTTTGTTCCCGTGGGATAATTTCGACCTGTAAATCTAAATGTTTAGTTTTCTAATGGTTTTATTTAAGCGTCCCCACACTGTCAAAAATTACACTCAAAATTTTGTGCAAAACAATTGAATTCAGCAATGCAACAATATTGAGCTCATTTCTGGTGCAAAAATATTCTTATTTCTTGTGCAAAATATTGAATGGTTGTGAACTTGTGACACCACACTCTACGCGAAAAATTGCACAAAATTTCTGTGTCAATAGGGTATTTTCCAATTTCTCTAAAACTATTCTAATTTGAAGATTGGATCGAGATATTTAACAGAAAAATAAAAATAAATTGATTTCTATCCATTTTCTCAATTAAAAACGATTTAAACCAAAATTATTTTTCGTTGTTTCGAATTTACCGCCAAAACGCTTCTTATGATGACTTTTTATCACATGACGTCAATTTTGTGCAAACTAAAGTAGTTAGTAAGTAAATAAGTGAATGTCGAGTTTATAATTAACAAGATTTTTAATGGATATAAAGTGATATTACTGGTGTGCGGTGCCTCTGTGCACAAATACTTGTAAAACGGCACCAAACTAAGTATTTGTACCGGTGCCGTATAAACAAAGTTGACGTCACATGTCACGTGATAAAAAGTAATCGTAAGGAGCGTTTTGGCGGTAGATTCAAAACAACGAAAAATAAATTAGATTTTCTTTTTTTAATTGAGAAAATGTGTGTTAATAAATTTATTTATATTTTTCTGCTAAATATATCGTCCCAATCTTCAAATTAAAATAGTTTTTATGAAATCGGAAAATACCCTATTAAACTGTTCGCGATGGAAGGAGGTTTTGCGTTCTACTCCGCCATAGCTGTCTACATCGCTTTGCCAGGGCTGACCCAGAGGTTGCAAGTTTCATAGTTGCATTGTGTGCAGCGTAGACTAAACTTATAATAGGAAGAAGAAGATGAAAACCTAACTTAACCTTCTTCGTGAACTGACCCTGAAACCTACAGTTTATACTTTCCCGAGGATGAATGTAGTGTTGGAGAAAATATTGACGGATCCACAAAAAAAATCTAAACTTCCAGAAAATTATTGAAAGCCTCACAAAATGTTGAATACCTCTGTTTTTGCGCAATATATTTTCTCCTCACACTATCAATATAAGTATTTGATCTACTTACATAATTTTTTGCAACATTTTTGTCACTCATAAGGACGCTTTAGCATAAATTTCAGTGGAATTTAAGGCTTTATTATCATGATTACTGAAAATTGTGATGTCATGAGTTGATAAGTGCTCCATAATTACGTAAATACTAAAGAGTACTAATGGCCGTTCTGACAGTCGTTTCCTCAACTCAAGCACGTAATTTAGTGTTCAAGCTCTAAGGACGTATTTCCTATTAGCGACGCACCATGTTGCTTTGCTTAGATAGGACCTATTAATAGTCTGATTCATCGAAAGTCATGATCGAAACTAGCTTTGTCCCGCGGTTTTAGCCGCCTCGCTATTTCAAATAGCCTATAACGTCTACCCTATAATTATATGAGCTATGAAATGCCAAAATAATTTTTCAAATTTGGCCGGTAGTTCCAAAGATTAGCGTGTTTAAACTTACATACTCATCAACTCTTCAGCTTCATAATATCTATATGTATTAGTACAGAATGATACGTACATATGGGTTGTATTTGAACTGGTATTTCACGAAGCTGATTCGGTTTTCAAGGGACTATCTATCGTATGTTGAAAAGTGAATTAAAAAGACAGAGAAAGAGGGTTTTTTTTTAAATGACGCTGAAGTGAATCTAGGAAGAGGTATAGCGGCGGATATGCGGTCGAGTGCGCGTCTTGCTCGGCTGCGCAAGCGCTGCCATCGCGACGCTTGTTACTTCTATTATCTCAACTCGAAGCGGCCGCTGTAACCATCTTTGAGATCGAGTATCTTGAGACAAATCACTGGAGTTTGAATTTCTTGGTAAACCAACTTTTTATTATAGTATACCTTTGTATTCTGATATGTTTAAAGGCCGCGATTCAAAAGATAGGCAGTTGTGCTTCAGTTCATGTTTCATGTTGAACTTTTATGGCCATAGATTAGTTGTGGATGGTTGAGTTCTTACCATTCTTTAATGTCATCGTTATAAACGGGTACAAACTGACGGTTCATGCTACTAACACGTTTAAAATATATATTCCTTTTTCTCTTTCCAGACGTTATTGTATATTACTTAATAATATACAATAACTTAGGCAATATCTTCCAGAATAGCCAAGATCGAAATAGGAAAAATTTCAATGATTAATTTCATTCATTGCGTCATAAATCGAAGATCGATAGATCATAGCACGAATTCGAATTGAAAGATGAGCATTCCAAAGTAATCAATTTAAAATTTCTTTAATCGATACCATCTGTTATATCTATTGATTTTACTCTAACAAAGTTGGCATTGTTGTAGTGAAGTGACTGTTTCACTGAGACATCCCGGATCTCACGAATATCGATCTAAATCGAGTGATCATAACGGTCACGCTAAATCTTTGCATGTCATTGTGTACACAATATATACCAAGCCGAGCAGTATAGCTATATCATTGTGTAGTTAAAATGCGTATCTTTAAGCATTGTCAATCAAAGGCGCACTCACGTAGGGCGATGATCTTTCTTTTTATTATGATCTTTGTATTGTTGCAGCTCCATACAAGTTAAACCTGTTATTTGAATTTATTAGCACATACCAACCGTGCAATTTACCATACTAAATTTAACTGGATTTATGATACCATACTAATTTTATACCACAGTGATTTTTAGCCTTGATAACGTGAATGTTTCGGTCTTGTTATTGCTTACCATAAAAAGCTGTCGAATAAAATGCTCGTTTACGTACAGTCATCCTTGCCCACCAAATAAAATAGTGCCCATTATACCTACTTGAACTAGAAAGAAAGAAAGAAAGAAAGATGCGTTTATTGGCATTACAGCTTACAAAACAAACTATTATTGGGGTCAGTCGTTCAGTCTTCAGAAAGACCACAAATTTACTGCAAAAATAAATATTGATGCGCCACTGTGATATAGGAATCGTGAGCTGCTGTTGTAGAACAATTCGCGGCGTCTCAAATCAAGAATACTCTACCTACTATCACATTTTACGTCATTCTATATAACAGACATTGTGTGCTAGATACGCAATCTTGTCCCAATAATCAAACATTTCTTTGATTCGATAAGGCGAAACGTCTTTCATTAGTCGATATCGATAATGTTCGCGTCATCATTCGGATATACATACCTAACTACCTAAAGATTAAGGTAAAAGTAATTTATAATTTTGAAGTTTTAGTTTATCACCTTTCAATAAATTAATGTATTCTTAGAAAAAAAGGGAAAAGAACGTTTACTGTCATCTAGGTAGTTACTGATCATCTAATGTAAAACTGTCCCGAATGTGTCGCCGGGCGTAAAAGAATAGCACCATCCCATTTCTTCCAGTGGGTGTCGTAGAAGGCGACTAAGGGACTTACTAGAGAATGGGCAGCAGCGTTCTCTATGCATTTTACCACCATACTGCGATCGCCAACCCGCCTGCCAAGCGTGGCGATTATGGCAAAACCCCCCAAGGGGGAGGCTTATGTCCAGCAGTGGACGTCTTTCGGCTGAAATGATGATGATGAAGAATGTAAAACTGCTCGCCCCTCCACTAAAATGGCTCCAACAGTAGGGGAAAACGAAAGAAAGTATGGGTAGACTTTTTGAAAGAGGATATGGCTAGAAAAGAGGTGACTACCAAGATGAAGACTAATAGAGAATAAGGGGTTTTCTTGAATAATCATGCCACCAGCAGGCTTAGCATAACGCTTTCTGTTTCTACGAAGAATAGACAGTGCTTTATCAATACAAAATGACATTACGTTGCCTCATTTTTGACATCGCACCGTAGATATTCTTCTACAATCTGTCATTTTGTCTTTCGTTTCTGACGATCTTTGTCTAGGTCCTTATAAATGTAGACTATTTCAGAAGAATATTTCTTACCAAACTGTCAAAATCACACTGACAACAAACTTTCTACTCGACGGCTACAAAGTGTATACGATTATCTACAAAATCATGATTCGTTTAGAACGCATAACTGTGATAATTAATAGAAAAAAATAGCTATCTTCTTCTATTATACATCATTTAGTTAATAGTAATGTCTATTCTTCCGTCGACAAATCGGTGCGCTAAGCCTGCAGGTAACGTAGAGCGCCTGCAGTTGGTACCACTTTGACAAGAGGTCTTCAAGTTCGACAATGAACTTAAAATATTTGATGTCATTCGTTTCATTCATTCGTTCACCATTCAGTCCGTAGGTGTTTTGACACTTTTGACATGTGCTCGGACCTGACGTCTCAGTTCTGCCACCTAGTGAACATCATTTCAGAGAACCCTCATTATGAACAAAAAGACATCTTGCACCGACCTCAAACAAATTTGAATGCAGAATAATGATTACGATCTTTACCTAACACCACGGCTGCTTTTAAATTGCCGAAGACTACTCTGCACACTCCATTATTTCTTTATCCGTGTTATGAGTGTACTGGCCTGTTTACAGCAGACATTGGCGTCAGTGCACACGTAGCTTCATATAAGTCAAATGAAGTGCGCTTACGTGACACTGACACTAGATGTGTTGTAACATTCACGGCAATATGTTATTTTAGACTAACCACAAGCAAATTCAAGTATTAGAAGTTACTGTACATCATGCGAGTAGGTAGAGTAAAAGCTTATTGCTGTGTTTGCGATGCTAACGATTTCAAATCATCATAATCTGCCTACAATGTTCCCACTGCTGGGACACAGGCCTTCTCTCGGTGACAGGGAGATGGACGTGCCGTAAACCACGCGAGCTCAGTGCGGGTTGGTAGAAGTCACATGTCTCCGCATTTTTGGTTCTAGAACATGCTGGTTATGTGTTCCGTCACCGTTTTGAGAGCAGTGGTGATGTAATATTTTACTCAAAGTAAAGCGTCTGTCTGGGTCCGACCGAACCTACAACCTACAACTCGTAACTCGACACCGTTAGCACTGGGCCACCTCTGCTCGATTAAGCTGCTTCATAGAAAAGTGCAATACCTACGCGGTCATAATGTATGGGATAGCTGTTTTTTTTTTGTATATTCTACGATTTTTTTTTTTTTTTGGCGGGTCTATATTTCTAGAATGAAATGCTGAATTTATGGTTACAGTTTGCGCACTGGTTAAAAATTCACGCTGTATAAATGAATTGACAATCGCATAGCGACAAAAACAAATGACGTAAATAGTGAGGTGATACCCAAATCTCACATGATACATCGATTTAGTACCTACTTTATAGTATGTTTATCAGTTTTATGTAGAAATACATTTTGTAATTTAATTTTCTTTTTAACGTACTTATACTTAAAAAAAAATGTTACGTTATGGAGGGCGACGGCCTGTGATGACGACGAACGAACTTTGTTCTCACAGTAAAACTTGGGTAATTGTTTCAACCACGTAGCTAATGTCTATTAAAAGTCAAAACCTGTTTATGACCAGTACGTTGACATATGAGTTATAACAATACGGAAATAAACGGAATTACACAAAATATTGTGTGACGTTGAATAATGTGATATGGTAATAGGATCATGACTAATTACCATATTAAATGACACATGTCACATGTGAAGCCTGAACCGAGAATTTGAATGTTATATTGTCTGTTATTAATATGTTTTCTTGACCTGTCGGCTGTTCGTTACATACCTACAGTTATTGTTTTTGTCAACACAAACTTAGTAAAATTATATTTTTAGATCGATTTATTCTTTTTTACTACCGCACTCTTATTGCGGAAACACACTGTCAATCACACTTTTGAAGGAAATATTGGTAATCCATTGCTTCGCATGTTCGAAAAATTTGTCTGGTCAACAACGTAAATAGTGTAATGAATGTTGCTAAACTATCAAAATGAAAGTATTTCCTACTGTTAGAGTTTTACGTATTTATCCCGCAGGATAACTATCTCGCTAATTATGTTTCAAACGAAGCGTCGCGTTGTCGTCGTCAATAGTGTACTTAAATACATATAGTTCATTAATTATATCGCATTACTTTAAGTAATTAATTGACATCTGTCTACTATGATATCGCGTTGGACAAAAACATCCTCGGTGTATCCCGCGCACTCTAATGAGGCAAACCAAAAACAACTCAATAATGATGTAAATAGTAAATATACTTACCTACTTACTTATTTATTTTTAACACATATGCTGGAAAAATAGGATTTGTGTTATTATAGAATAAAAATAAAAAACTTGTCTCTTATCGATATGTACCAGTAACGTAGAGCGCATAACTATATAATTTAAATTTAGAACGAATCGCCATCGATTTAATTTTATACAGATTTAATTTTTACTCATTGCCCTCGTAGAGGTCGAAAATTATCCCACGGGAACGAACTACCGGGATAAAAAGTATCCTATGTGTTAATTCAGGTTATAAACTGTCTATGTACCAAATTTCATCCAAATCCGTTGTGTAGTTTTTGCGTGAAAGGCTAACAAACAGCATCCTCACAAAACATTTATATTGGTAGGAAAAGTAGGAAGGATACTCGATGACGAACGATAGATTTTTCATGAATCAAAAGCCAATTGATGGTGCATAATACGACAAATGAAAGTATTAAGTTGTACGTGCAAGTATTTATTATGATTTCACGTGTATTTATAAGTATTCGTTTATATCGCACTAGTGATAATTCAGCTCGGCTGGCCTTGGTCGCTAAGTGCCTTATCGTGTGTTGAACTGTTCTGTATCTATTTGACCAGACGTGGACCTATATTGCAGTCTATAAACGCCCAATTTGTTTTTAAACATTGCACCAGATGCATCTTAAGAGCTCTTTTATCGCGCCCTATTGTGTAAATGCGCGTCGAGGTAACAAAGGTGTTCCGGTGCTAAATACATGACCCACCAATAATCTGTCTTACCTAGTTCATAAGACCTAGATCTGTTTGAACATTATTTCCTGCACCTCGAGTGTTTTTAGTCGTGTGTAAACGCTCTTATATTTTGTTCAGACTAATAACATTTGTGGGGCACTCATTCCTTGCACCGCTGTGTCTGTGTGCGTGTCTGATATACGAGGCAGTAGTCAAGGTCGACAATGTCATTGTACGAGCGAACCCGATGCAAATTCACACACACATACACTTCGCATATGTGTGTGCCTATGTAGCGAGTATTGAAATAATCTTATCATTTAGGTCACCTTACTATGTAGATAGTCGTTTCAGTAGCTGTGCACAAGCGCTGCACGAGTATAAAATATAAACATGGAATATAATTTTGAGCCTCGTCGCGAGATTTTTTATTAACTTGGTGCTCTTTAATTTACGAGTATAATATTATACAAGATGTTGATTTGCATCCTAGTCAAATTCAAGGACGTTATTATGCTAATGATTCTCGACCCAAATCAACAATAAAATGGGTAGGTATTTTTTTAAATATTTTTTCCTGTTTACTAAAATCCGTAAGTGTGAACCAGCCGTATTTAAACGCGGCCCGTCTGTTACTAGCCTAACCGCGCTTTCACACACAAATGCAAACAATACCTACATCCATTCACAACGCTTGCGCGATCGTTCGATCGGCCGCCGCGTGCGCGGCCCCCCGCCCGCCACCGAACCAACAGTGTGTTTGATGTCGCCGAAATGTGCGTGCGCGCTTCTCAGTTCTCGGTAAATTGTTGAGACGTAATTCGATACAAAGTGCAAGATGACGGACAATTACACTAATGTCGAGTTGGTGGAGATGGTCCGCCTGTATGCCATCAGTGGAGACAGCCTACGTGGAGCCGTCCGGATGTTCACGGAAATGTTTCCCGATCGGGAACCCCCATCACAGAGCGTCATGCTGGCTGCTACGCAGAGACTGCGGGATCATCGGCAGTTTGACGTTCCCCGGCATGCTCAAGCTCGCGGCAGCGTAGGTAGGCCTGCCTGTCGCCTTGCAGGAAGACATCCTGGAATACTTCCAGCGAGAACCACGGGCAAGCATGCGGGAGGCTGGTCGACGCTTTGGAGTGCACCACACCACAGTGTACGTGCAAGGATCATTAGTGCTTTCGACACTTTAAAACGAATGTGTTAGTGTTACGTACCTAAACTAAAGAAAAACCAGCTACGTCGTGCTCGATTGTGCCAAGAGTGTGAAGGTGGCAACTTTGAACAACTCCTCCGGGTAACTTATGTAGGTAATTTATTTATTTGTACATTTTGTAAATACGTTGTTAGCTTAACCAATTTTATTAGTGTAAATAAGTTGATTTTAAATTTTTAACTACGCCAATAATACCTATGAGTCGAAAGTATCACCACCTACTTACACATAACTAGCAAATCTTTCCATTTCCATCAAACCTAAAAAACATTTTTAAACTTAGTAGATCGGTACATCAACTAAGGTAGGTAGGTATTATTACCGGTCCTAAGCCGGTTAAGTAGTTAAGGAAATTTCAAATCAACCAATTTAATGCACAAATAAAAACAAAATCATTACGAAAAGTTTAGGCTGAACGATAGCATTAGGAGCAAAACGAACATTTTATTAATCATCTGATACCAGGTCAGTGAACTTTTCTTTGGCGCACTAGTATTACTGTCAATAGTAAGATTTCCGTATTCTAATGATGCTTAAAAAGAGGTAATTATCAAACTAAATTTATGACAATAATGTAGGTGATTTTCGAAATAAAATTAGGTAAAATTATTGCTACCGGTCGCTTAGGTCATTCATTGCTCGCCGCTCGGTCGCGCACGCTTGAATTTGGTTCGTAGGTAGGTAAGACGTCGACACTCACGCACACAGCTGCATTGTCGCTGTTGCGTAGTCGGGTGATTCTCTTTTATTTGTATTGAATTAAGGGTTTAATTCTGAAATACTGTTAAATTTCAACAACAAAAAAAAGCAGTGCTTATTTGTTATTGCCCGGTACTGTATTTTCAATTGATTATTTATGTCTTTTATGACAACTACCTGAAATTTGACGAGGATGCAAAACAACATCTTGTAGATAATATGAACATGCGAGTATTGGTACTCACGGTCGCAGAACAAATACGAGTAAGTAATTATACCTTGAACGAGACTCAACAATAACGACCGCGATGCCACTTTATAATGTTGAAGATAACCAAGAAAATTGCTTTGTGTTCACCATAAAATATCCTTCATGGCTGGTATCTTTGAATCTGAAACAAATGAGAGAGAATTTCAGTGTTTCAAACACGGAAGATCGAGATAAATATCAAAGCAGATTCTCAGTAAAGTCGCTAATTAGACTGGCAGCTTATCATTACAAATCGCGGCTTTATTTTAGAATAGGATACCTTTGCCAGAATTTTGCTTTATAAAAAAGGAAAATCACAGCTGGCTACGTCAATTTAGGACGTCATTCATTAGTTCATTACTCATTCTTTACATTAAATTTATTTTACAAGACTTGATGACGCTTCGTATTCACAACACTATCGAAAATAATTCGTTGCGTCATAGACTCGTATTCTAAGTTTTCCATTCCCGAGATGGTTTTAGCTTTTGTTCTGATGGCTCTAAATAGTTCTGCAGTAAGTCAAACGCGTACATCAATGGGAATGAGAGCCGAGATGGGCGTCGCTTCACCGTGCAAGCGATTGACGCAAGCAGCGTCAGTTGTTTACAGTACAACCGCCTCAAGTTATTTACATCGGGGTCACAGACACGCCGAAGGAGACTGAAGTTCAATCGATATAATTATCTAACCTGCAACTAGCGCTCAACCTGCGCCTGCGAGGCGAGCGAACGTTCGTGTAATGCGACAATGACCTCCTTTGACATTAGTGGGTCGTTTATGCAACGAATTGGCAAACGGCGGCTAAAGTGGGTATCTCCAGCGCGGACGGAATGTAGAGATGGTTGAGTAAGGCCATCTCGCATCATGTCTAAGGCCCGAATTAAATGAACGATGACTTTCGACTTTTGGTTTGATTGCTCAAGTGTTTTGGTTGGCTTTGTTCTTTGTTGTCGAACGACGTTATCGTGCACCCAAATATCGCGCTTATCTCCACTACAGGTGCGTTTGGTTTGTGTGATAGTGCTTGTCTATCATTCACGTTTTCCGGGGTCAACGCTCCCCACTCCACGTGGTTCGTAAAGCAACGGTTGTCCTTTGAGAGTCGACAAGCTCAGGAGCCTGTTATTAGGTCACCTGCATCGCAAGGAACGTAACGCGTCCGCGAAGCGTTGGTGGAAGAGGGTAGATTGGTATTCATAGTGAAAGTAAAATACCGCGAGTACGCTCGTGAGAGCAACTGCCCGTCCGTTTAACTACTTAGCAGATTTTATCGACAATGTTTCTAAGCTGTGTCGGCAATGAACTACTCGCATGCCAGTAATAATGTCTGCAGATACAGATCTGTAACTAACCGCCGCGGCTTTCTTGCATTTGTCCAGCCAGACGCAATCCGTCACGCCATATCTGACTACTTGCTGCATTGATTAGATTGTTTTATGGCTCTGTCAACGTGTCAACTTTTAACAAGGCCTATTGTCTTGATAATATGTAGTTGTCTATAGACGAATAAATTGCTCTAACAACACAATATGTCAGAGAGAACAAGACCCGTTCAAATGATAAATCACGAACGTATCCTGTGTTCAAACCATCGACCAATTTAAATCTGCAAAGTTCTGTACTTGATCCCTCGTCGCGTCGCGTCGCTTGGGTGCATAGGGTTGGAGAGTGGAGACTCGTTAACTTGATATTGGTAAATGTGCTGAGTGTAGAATATTATTTGTGTAAAACATTAAAAAATGGTAGCATTAAGATGGATGGTTTGCTGCGCATCTATTTATATCTGGTCCAACCATAAACAGTCAGACTGAAACCGGTCGGGCCGGCCCGCAGGAATGTTCTTGCTCTCGCTCCCTGGCTATCAGTACCCGACAGCGATTGCAAATGCTCTAACAATGTATTTTGTTTCAGTAGCTGCTATAATAACTTCTCCCCGTATGGAGTTCCAATTGGTGCTCGTTACCTCACCAGTTACATTGTAGTATCTCTAATAGGATTCATAAATAACCTAAGTGTTTTTGAACGATGTTCAACGTGGGAAAGAGCTTGTAGAAATGATAATCTATTATTTTTCTATTCATTAAAGGAATACTTTCATTGGACGCAACTTGGATGTTATCAGCCGAACTATCATGTGCTAAATGATAAAATTAAGGTTTAAAAAACAAAATCTAAATATTTTTATTTCATATAAACCTGCATGGGCACTTATGAAACGTCAGAAGCTAGGTGCACGGTTCCAAAATGTTGTTTCCTATGGAGAAGAGCCGGCAAGAAACTCCACGGTTACTCTTTTAAAAATGATTGGCTTTAACAATGTTTTCAGAGATAAAATGTATGGGAGGACAGTGCAGGCCTGTCAATAAGTACCAGGTACTTAGACGAATACAGAATAGAAAATCGTCTACAAATCTACAGTCTGTAAGGCCTGTTTCGAGGGCAAATTATTCGTTGTGTAATGCATCGAGTAAATCTAAATACTTGAGGTAGCCTTCAGCAGTGTTTGTTGACAACTACTTATAGGTAGCGAATATTACTTGACGTTCTTGATGTCGTCGACCTTCCTACCTGGCTGTGTGCCGAATTTTAACATTGCCGCCTAGACGAGTGCTATTTTAGTTTGACATGATGAATTCCACTGAGCTCATAAGGCGATAATATAATAAAATGGTATGTCCTCGGTAATGTTTTATGAGAATGACGTTACATTAATAATTTCCGTGTTTCTCACATGTTTAAGAGGCGTAGGTGCGCGTTGATGGGAGGTTCCGTTAGTGTTGTCAGGAAGACATGTTGTCAAAGAACTTTAATGATTTTATCATTGTTAATCGGAAATTTCTCCTTCGAACTGCACTTCAAATAGGATAAACAAAAGTCGTTGAAGACCCTAATGATAAGATTAGAACTCGTACCTACGAACTGAACAAGAACTCAAATTAATCCAATTTGTCCACCTACAACAATCTCATTTTCTGACTCAAAATAGTTTTCTAGAGAAAATCAAGTTGCTCGGACGGACGTGTGGAAACTGTTAGAACATTACTAATTTTTGAACCAAGACAGGGTGCTACCGTTAACGTGAAAACTCTTTACAAGGAATACGCTTAGTTGTAAATGAGTCTTATAAGAGAGGTGATTAGCAGTTCTGTCCATGTTCTTGCCGTCAGCGGCAACGACGTTGAATGGACGGGGGGCCAGGGAGGTGGGTCGGGGTGGTTCGGTATCCACCACGCCTCGTCATCGCGCTCCATCCATCATACTGACAGCACCGATTATTATTACTCCGCTACCAACGGGTACTTGCGCGTACCTTTCACAAAAATTCGTATGGGGGGTTAGAAAAGGGTTTTGTTGAAACTCATAATTCATTTTCATATTTACTTTGATGCGTGGTTTAGTATTCACCTAGTTACCGCGCAAAAAATCACACGTATACTTAACGACTTTGTAAATTTTGTTAAGGGAAAAGTGTTGGATCAAAAATGGCTCACGTCCGGTGGAGATGGTGATTCATGGAATTTTCTGTTGACTTTCGGTCGTAAACGGCAGACTATTGAGTAATGAGTCTGTCTTGGAGGGCGGGTGACCTTCCGTCGAGCGTGGGCCGAGCCCATGACACAGTTCACGAGATGTGCCACCACAAACGATTATTTCTGTCCCATCACTTTTACGTACGAATACCTCGCGACCTCAGATTAGAGAATAAAGGCAGATGGACTGCGCGGAACACCGAGAGTGAGGCCATTTAACCAAATACGGATTGAACAAGTGAATACGTTCTCGAGTCAGTTCGTCACGAAACGTCGTATCGCACGTACGTCCCAGCTAATGTCAATTTTTTCTTAGAATAATGCCGTATTGTGTTATTAAACACTGCAAAAACAATTCCCAAAAACTAAGGAAGCAAGATGGAGTATCTTTTCATACGTAAACAATGATTATTTATCTATTTGGATATTATTTTACGTGATTATTGTTCGTGACATCTTGAAACATAAAAGTTTGACAAAAAACATTCGGTGTTGCCAGTTTATATAAAAACATTTACCCCTTAGTTAGGGAAATAGGTATAGGATGCAGGCATATCGATTTACAAAAATATTAATCTCGATGAGTGTTTTATTTATCGCTTTTTTTTGTTCGTATGTGTGTATTTAAGTATGTATATAAGTATGTATGCGAATATACAGGGTAAGTTTTTATCCAGTGCGCAAACTGTAACCAGCATATCATTCTAGACTTCCGACGAAACACAAATTTATGTCTCGATATTGTTCCATTATTTCAAAATTATCATCTTCTTTTTTTGTAATCTGAGATCAATAAATTCCCAAAGTAGGTACCTACATTAAATTTAGACAATCACTCATGACTCAATGGCTAAGATTCACTTTATGAATGCGTAACAATTTATGTATAACTCTACTCTGCATTTTTCTAAGACTATAAATTATTTATTAATTAAAATGGAATACTAAGGGTATTTTTTTCCAATATCCTGGCAACCGTACGCACACAGCGAGGAACGTGTTTTTACAGTGCTGTCACGCACACATAACTAGAAACGTGCCTCACAATACTGTTCCGCGCGGTCCATCTGCCTTTATTCAGTAATCTGAGCTCGCGACATTGTAGCGTGCAACTTTCAAACTGTCTTAATTTACGAAAATTGCTCATTTTGTCCTACATAATTACATGTTCAGTGTAAATCTGCTCAAATAGGTATATTACTTCTGACATGTATTTCACATTTAAAATATAGTTCAGTTTCAGTTGTATATCGCTGTACCGACATACATCAACGCACTGCATTTCACCTCAACTGATTTTTGTAATGTCAACAGTATTGTGCACAAATAAATTAATATTACTTAATCTTTGTAGTTTCTAGAAATGCCAATATTTTACTTTTGTCTGTACGTAGTACGTACTACATACCTATTTAGCGTACCAAAAGATGACGCTCAGATTGTTGAAGTAACTAATGTACTGTACAGTTTCGTTGCCCCTTCCAGTATTCTTGTTAGAAGTTTTTATCCATGTCCGCCTCAGTGATGTTGTATCATAGTTTTTGCTCGTTACCGAGGTCTGGTCACGCGGCTGAGGCCTTGCTGGTATGACCACTTTACTCTGAAATTATATCGAGTAACGTCTAAACGTGAAGTGAGAAAAACACATTTTCGTCAACAGTTTTTCGAAATCAGCTGCTGGACTTGATAAGCAATTCACTCACGTGTTCAACCTGGCCTTAACGATAATTTTGTTTGTCTCTTTATCTGTAATCTTGTCTCGAAAGTAATCGATTTTGTTACAATTGCTATCATTTTCCCTGAAATTATTATCGTCTGCCTAGCCTTTTCCTAGGGTCAGCTTCCAGTTTAACCGCATGCAGCTGAATACCAGTATTTTCATGGACCAATGGTTTAACTTCCTTTCCGAGGCACGTAAGGGTCTTGGTATGTAAAGATCAGACCCATCCACGGCCAAACGCAGCAAGCGTAGCTTAGCCTGATCGATCAACCTGTGTGGCTTTTAATACTTAGCTTATGTTCCCTGAACTAGGTGGTCAAAACTCACCGTAAATTGTTATCACTGTGTGTAATGGGCGCACTTGTCCACTAATGACGTTTAGGTAGATAATAAATAGCGGTTGGAAATGAGAATTGGTATGTAACGTGATTGATCTAATCAGTGCGGTCGTACGGCGTCAAACACGACGAAAACAAAGACGTTCTTTGTCGATGATAAGCGCCGCGGCGTTGGCTTATCTCTACCGATACCCGGTCAGTGACCTCGACTGTACCCGGACGAATATTAAGACACTCTTTAAATACAAATTCGTGAGTAAATAGTGTCCATTTTCGTAGCTTGAATCCAGTGTGTAAGAGCCTTATCAATAGCCACTGTCTGCGACTGCGAGCGCTACCATTATTGTATTTTTAGCGGCCAAAACATTGCCCAAAATAAACGTAGCAATGAAACGAGAATGTGCTACTAGCATTGGGTTACTTAACTGGGACAAACAATGTGTTATTTCAGCCTCGATATTCCTCGATGCTCTACTCGACCTACATTACGATTCCGTCACTTTATTTTCCTCGTTTACGTTCGCCATTTTCTCAGAAATTCAGTGTTAATGACCTACATAGAGAATGTTATTGAGGTGATTTAGTAATAAACAAAACAGTGGAAGATTTTATACTGACACGTAAACAGTTAGAGATAATTCTTATATTGATTAAAATCCGTGTTTTTTTTCAAACAAATTTGGAGCGGGTTATGTCATCATGTCAGATACGTTATCAGCATTAAGAACAAAGAGTCGTTGACCTAATTGGTACACTGGCTCCTTTTAATTTAGCCCTTAGGCGACTATGCGGTCAATTATTATACGTCACCGAATTTATCACGCCTTGGCCTACTTTCAGCCAATATGTTAAGTAAATAAGGTTAATAATTTTATTAATTGTTAATGTTTGAGGTAAATTATGAATATTTTTGTCAATAAATGGAGTAAATCATTGATCTGTGTTAGTAAATGCCAGATGGTTAACTGTTGGTGTCAACGGCTGCGCGCTGTGGCCACGAGGTCGGCTGCGCGGGAGCAGGGCAAGGGCAGCGCTACTGACAAGTCACGGTCTGTTGCACGATGGCCCTAATGCGTCACAAAACATAGTTCACAAGTATTCACAACTCGGTAAAAACGGAGGCTACTTTTTTGTGGCACTAAGCATTGAGATTGACCCATTCTACTTGAATGACGGCTGCAGCTAATGCAGTTTAAATAACATTCTCAAATTCACATTAAAAATTATGTTTTTTTTTATGTATGCTAATTCTGCACTTTGAGATGCCAATTGTTTCATAGGTACAATGCTACCAAGCAGAGAATGCTAAAGGTTTAAATTCAAAGTTCATTACAGTTTTGAGTTCTGAAAGCATGCAGCATTTATTCTAATTATATCTCCCTCCCTTTTCTATTTACCCATTCCAATGTTTACTCGAAAAGGCGCGCCGGAGCGTGGGTGCGCGCTCAACTAAATTGGGGAGTAGAATAGACAGAGACAAAAACCTAGTTTTATCTATGGGGAAGTAAGAGGGCGCAACATAAACCAGCACTCTGTCAATAAATGGAACAATCTGTTGGGGAGTTGTGGCGTATCCATTACGTACACCACGTGCGTGTACCGTGTCTACGTGATAACTAGCCACCACTTTCTAATTTACGGTTTGGGCGATGACGAAACCTTTAGGAATCTCTTGGTGCTTTACCAACTAACTTCCGTCTATCTGCACTTATCATTCCTGCATTGCCACCGAAATACAATCGTCCTAATGTCGGCAACAAGAATTTCTGAAAAATCTACTTGAAAACAAGTTATTTTAAAAAAGCCGAAAAATAATTGTGTCTTTGATTTCACCATTCAAGGTTGGCTAAAAAGAAACTGTCTGTGGAAATGTAATAAGGAAGTGATTATAAGTGTTCATTTTACTTGCCAAAATGATATTTTGTGAATTTCACAAAAATGTGAAGTTCACAAAAAAATAACAGTAGGAATTGTCGAGCATGCAGCTAACTACACCGGATGGCGTGCACTCGGCAGTGAGCTCTGTTCGATCTCGACGGATGTAAACACTTCCACGTGCGTCCGCCCGACACGTCCGCCCTCCTCGCTAAAGATCACTCCCAGTACACCAGCCGCTCGTTTCCTGATTCTCCTCAAATATAGATCACGTCACCAAACCGAGGAAACACGACTCCTACATTTTATATTATACCAGCGCCACTTCCTAACAACTATACTTATGTGATGAAGTGGATAATTTGGGTGTCGACTCCAGTCATATTTCAGAACCATAACAGCTAAACTAATTGAAATGTATTTCATCAACAAAGTTTCCACGCTGGCGTGCAGAGTGACGTGAAAATGGCGATTTTCTCCGCGATACGATTTCTATTTCAATCCGATTTTCCCGGCGCGCGGAGAAACCGATCGCTCTAGTTGCGCCGACTCCGGCCCACATCTCTTGCTAGAAAGTATCGTAGAAAGTAACATCGCGACTCCGTCTCCGCCCAGCCGATGCATCGATCACGTGTACACCACTTTTTCTGCTACAGTTTTTTCTGTCTCCCGACTGCCTGCTTTTATCAGACCACGCGTGCCAACTTCGATTATTGGAATGCTTCTCGATTCTTATCGTGGATCAAATTTCTCTTAAAAACCTTATAAATCCTAATAGCGGCATACATTGTACCATCAACTAGCATGTACATATGCAATTTATTACAAAAGACGTTGCCTATTGCCTAGTTGAGCGTCACTCGACTTCGTTTTAACACACCTTACTCTGCGCACCGCACGCAGTTGATGAATGCCAAATAGGCCCTAAATGTGATGTCACAACACATAGAGCAGCTTACTTTCGCCGCACCCGAATTTCAATTACGTGTGCCATGTAGGCTTGTGCAATACCTACTTTTGGGTGACTTTCACTAGTCGCTTACGCGGCGCGCCTGCGAAATGATTGCGTTGTCTGTTTTCTGAGGTCAGTGAAAGTTGCGTATTGTTTAATCAGTGCCTGTCGCCGTCTCTTAACATGCGTCAGCTTGCAACAGCTTCAAATAATTGTTGTTTTATACTTTCCACCCGTGAAAAGTTCTAACGATCAATGTTTCACATTTTATAAGACCTCAAAGCCTCACTTTGCAACATGGCCTGTTAAAGTCATCGGTGATTTGAAAAAACGAAATGGCGTGAGAGGAAAAACGAGTTATTATTAGTTGAAGAGAATCGCGAGTTTGCTTCGAGCTCTGATGCTATCATAAATAATGTGGCTGCGCGGCGGGCGTGGCGAGGAAGTGGGGAAGGGGGGACGCAAGAGTCAAGGCCGCACGCTGCCCCCGGTCGACGCTCGCGCCCCACTTGTCGCTCCTCAAGAGCCTCTCGCTCGCACAACCGACCGCGCCCGAGCGTCGCCGAACTGCCACGAACTAGACCTTCCAATGCGCGAGCGCAACACACTGAACAGCTGAGACGTAATAACATAACACACTGACTCGGTCATCCGTGCATTCAACTTTTGATTAGCTTTCTTTTTCACGGACAGTGATTTGATAGTGCTACTAATTATAGAAGTTTAGTTGTGTCTACAATAATAACTATGACGCCTTTATTAAATAAGATTGAAACAATCGATACTTCTATTAATAATCCTACTAATATTATAAAATGTGAAAGTTTGGATGTTTGTTACTCAATCACGTAACAACGGCTGAACAGATTTAGATGAAATTTGGCACTCAGATAGATTATAGCCTGGACTATCACATAGGATACTTTATATCCCGGTAATATGTTACCCACGCGTGCGAAGCCGCTGGCAAAAGCTAGTATAAAGGAAAGACTTTAAAAAATACTTTGCAACTTTACAAAACCAGATAGTAATTTTACTTTCACCAGCCTAATTCTCAAACAGGCATGACATTGCGTCACCTCACAAAAGTTATTTAATTCTGGTAACCTAATGAAAGCGGTCGTCAAACTTAATCGGAAACACACCTATCTACCTGCGATGTACTGCCAAGTTCTTGTGCAACTACGGCCCACGGTCATTCGGTCAGGTATTTTAAGTAACCGTTACTAATAAAGACAGAAAATAACGTTATAGATAGAAGTATAATCTATTTCTAAAATAATTAACAGCGCAATGATGAAAAACCTAGAAATTTTTGGTATGATGTAACTAGTGTACATAGTGCGTAGGTCAGTGCAATGTGAAGATCAAGATATTGGTGTTGTTAAATTGAACAGTAGTTGGTGTTCACTTCAATGTTAATAACTTCGCGATAAAACGACGCACTTGACCTCTTTATTGAGACATTTTTATCGAGTGAATTATTACGGCCCGCCTTGCACGATACATACCTACCTAATTTCAGCAATCAACGTGAAGAGTGTAATAGAAAAATTGGCACGCATCACATCTTCTTATCGTGTCGATGGTACTCTTCCTCGTTGTTGTTTTTTTTTTTTTGCACCCAGTAGCTGGCCATGTTGATGGCGACATCATTGGCATTCGTTAGGTCATCTGAAGTGCAGGTGAACTGACGCTTAGGACACTAGCAAGTGGAGCATGGCCTGACCAGAAGCACCGCAATCGTATTGGGGAAAAGCGAGTGAATCGAACCTATCGTTAATGTTTTACAACGTTATCGAATTAAAGTTCTCTTTATAAATAACATTGAAGCTTTTAATAGTTTTTTAATGATGTCCGTGATACGAGGTTTTCGGGTCATTCGCGAATGATTTTCTCACATTAAGATCGGCAATGGTTCCGCGAAGCATGCCGCTGGCTCCGATCCCACATGGAACTAGTTTTTTGGCAGCGGCTATTTCGGCCGGTTGCGTAACTCAGGTACACGCGGCTGCGGCCAGCGACCCACGGCCGACGCTTAATGGACAACATAAAATGTAAATAAAATTAATGAGGAGAGGCTTAAATGGACCCCCGGTTAATACGCTAGAGCGGCATTCGTCCGACTTTATCATTGTCGTTTGTTTATCCGCCCATAGCAAGTAGCGCGGTGTTTATGTTTTTAAGGAATAGAAAATACACAATGTTTATTTTAGGGATTTTATTCGGGAAATTTCAATGTTCTTCTAATCCAACAGTGGAGGTGTTTTGGCTGAAATGATGATGATATGACGGTGAGTGAAGGGGACTGTACCTGAACACCACTGCTGGTTACTAGACTTTTACTATTAAGGGACTATTCTACGAAGTAAACGCCGTAATGGTCGGTGGAAGACTGTTTTAATCTTGGACAAAAAGCATCAAAATAAATAGCATTCGAAATATAAAAAAACACTGTACAAAATACACTAAAAAGTAAACTGTAAAGAAGGTGCGTCGCGCACATTCCTCCCCCCAAAGTTAAGCCCTCAGCTTGAGCAGCTTTTTCAAGGGCCTCCTCAGTGTGCCGATAAAACGTCAGACTTCCAAATCAGACCTACTTCAAAACGACCACTGGGCATGCGGCGTGCTGTGCGCTCAATAATCTGGCCAGCACGTTCATCATCAGCATTGCGCGCCTCACGTTTCGAAATACCTATAGACTCGAGCTTGTACTGCTCCTTAATAAGCTGCTCTAATTCGGAACGGTCGCTCTGGCCTACAGTCGCAGACTCAAACAGTGTGGCGTGGCTGACAACATCAACGCGAGCAGTTGAACTACAACCGAAACCGAACAATACCCAACCTAGCGCAGTAAGAATCGCGACAGGTTGTGACTTAGACCCCTTACGTGTGGCCCTAGATACGGTGAGATGCCAGTTGTCAATGCCAATGATGAGCATTGGCTGAATTTTACCATAGCACAACTCATCTGCAAGATCCGCAAGATATGGGTATTTCGTGACGGCATCCCTGTTGACAAACTGTGATGACACCCCTAGACCCTCAATAGATCTAGCCCTACGAATAAGGTGACTATCTTTCGCGTGACGACCCTTGATGTAGAAGTCGACGTAACGCACAAGTGCGTTCTTATTAAGGCCCCCTATGCAATCTACGTGAACGTGTCCTTCAGGCCCCTTAATACCTATCTTAGCAGCGACCTCCGCATCAATAAAAGTAGCGGTCGACCCGTCGTCCAACAAGGCATAAGTATCGACACTACCAGACGGACCGGACACAGTTACAGCAACAACTTTCAGTAGAGGACGAAAACTCAGCGATCGCGCCGAACTTTCAGCTGAAAAAGAAGTTGACGCGTGGGTCAGGATCTCTTTCCCTTCAGCAAGAGAAACTATAGGTACGTAGCTCAACGCACACGGGTCGGAGCTCGTCGTGGACGGCACAGGGTCGTCGTCCTCTTCTACGCCTACGTGAGCAGCGGCTGCGCGCTCACTAGCACTGTGCAACAACCTATGATGGCGAAATTTACAATCGCCAATGTCGCACAAACTTTTCGCTGAACATAAACTTAGCTTATGCCAACCTTTTTTGAGACACCTGTGGCAAATTCTTTTCTTTTTTATTAAATGCCACTTGTCATCTACTGACAAGGAAAGAAATTTGTCACATTGCGTCAATGAATGCTGTTGTTGACATAAAACACAATGAATTTTGCCTGCAGCAGTCGTGGATGAACTATTTTTAGATGCCGACCGAGATTTCTCTTCAGCAACGACTGCGTGCACCTTATCCCTGACTCGGCTATTGGCAGCGGAAGTCAAACTCGGCGCCCCAGCCGATTCAGGGAGGAGGCCGAATCTAGACTGCAGCTCGACTATCTCGACCAGGAAGTCGGCGAACATGTCGAGCATGGGTTGACCACTGACCGCGTGACTGCTGGCGTAGGCCACCCATTGTGCTCGTAACAGTGGGGGGACTTTAGAAATAACCGATTGAATCAGCTCTGGCGATGATAGGTAGTGAGGCTGGTCGAGTAACCGAATCGCTTCCACACAATTACGAACACGACTAGCAAAAATAGCAAGGTCTTTACCTTCACCCGAGACGCGCGGTAAAGCGCGCATTGTAGCTGCCTCCTGAGCCACTATAAGCTCGGGGCGGCCGAAGCGTGTATCGAGCGCGCGCAGCACTACATTAGGCTCGCGCGCCGTCGCCAGCAGCATCATGACCGCTTCACGCGCGCATCCCTTCAATGCTTTATTCAACCTAGCTAGATTTTCCACTGCAGAATGCGAGTCCATCGTATCCAGAAAGGTTCTTTTAAAAGAAAGCCATTCTAGATGTGATTTACCATCGAAAAACGGCAAAGGAAAATCCCTATCACCCCTACGGTGGCAAGCGCCTTTATTAACATTATCTATGAGAATTCCTAACGACTTCACAAGACGGTCTGAATCGCTGGAACAAAGATGCATGTTAACATTTGTGGCTGTGGTGGCTAGGTCAGCCGGTTTTTTAGGCGATACTGGGGTTGCGGTAACTACAGCCTGGCGAGAGGGAACAGCCGAGATAATAGAATTAAATTCAACGGGGTCAGCTAGGCCAGCTGGATCATCTTTCAGAGCAGCTTTTGAATTCTGTAGCCAGTCATTGACCGAACGGCTGCTTCTCGAACTATGATGACTGGCATCGGCATCTATAGCCGCTAATTCCGCTCGGAGTTCCAACTCTGCTACCTCGCGCTGTCGCGCGAGCTTTTCTGCGGCGAGCTTTTCTGCGGCGAGCTTTTCTGCGGCCTCCTGCTCTAATTCAACCATACGGCGAGCATGTAAAGCCTCTACGGCTAACTTTCTAGCCACCATTGTAGCAGAAGAACGAGATGAAGTTCTACTTACTGGTCTCGACGGAGTCTGGGTGGTAGTGACGGACCTCGGCGAGGTCTGATTGCCGGAGACGGGCCTAGAAGGGGTCTGGACTGCGGCCGCCGCGTTGGCGGATGAGTGGCTGGGCTCTGGTTGCTCCAGTTCCTTTTCCACAGCGTTCCCTTCAGCTCCCATCTTGGCAGCCGCACGAGTAAGCACCATCACTACTATCTACTAGATTGGCTGTCGAAGGACCACGATGAAGGGGACTGTACCTGAACACCACTGCTGGTTACTAGACTTTTACTATTAAGGGACTATTCTACGAAGTAAACGCCGTAATGGTCGGTGGAAGACTGTTTTAATCTTGGACAAAAAGCATCAAAATAAATAGCATTCGAAATATAAAAAAACACTGTACAAAATACACTAAAAAGTAAACTGTAAAGAAGGTGCGTCGCGCACAGTGAGCGAAACGTCCGTACATTATTTTTGCAAACGAAAGCTTGTTGGTAAATCATGTCATCACAGCCTACTTTAAAAACTAACTGAATTCTGTAATGTTTTATCGCCTGATTATTACTATCACTGACGACTGCCATACCTTCTGCACGAACTTGAGGAGGCATTATTAACAATAATATCGTTACTTTTTATGGAGTTCCGACTGCGTGATTGACAATTGCCGATTACATTTCCAACGCGCATCGCACCCCACTCCCGCGCCGCTCGAATACAAAAACTGAATACTGGACTTCATCAGTATGCGGGGCCCGCTCTAGCCACCTTTGTTTGGGCAGGAAACGTCCACGCTACTGCCGAAAATTACTTGCGAGTATTTCGTTACGAAAACATCTCTTCGACGAAGGAACATCGCCCCGAATGTAAAAACGTAAAATAAAACGAGCTTCATTCGCTCGCCGACTCGACAAATGGTTCATGAAATGTATGCAAATTTTATAGCGTCCGATTTTAGATGTTCTCGACACGACGCCGCGCGGCTACCGGACTCGAATCTTTTTATTACTACGCAGTTGCATTTCACCCCAGAAGCTAAATTTCGATTTGTATTGTTCTCAGGTCGTGAGGAGTTGTCACCAGCTTCAAGTGTAAACGGCTGCAGTACAGATGGCGAAGCGAGGCGGCAAAAGAAAGGCCCAGCACCGCGGCAGCAGGAGGAGCTGTGTCTCGTCTGCGGCGACAGAGCCTCCGGGTATCACTACAACGCGCTCACATGTGAAGGGTGTAAAGGTATCTATGAATGCCCCTGTTCAACGAGTCGGGAATGCGTGACTCTTAACAAACATAATTATTTTAGCTTTTGCAAAACAAAAGAGACTCAATAGAATTGAATTGAAATGCGCTAAATAGCATTCACGTAAAAGTTAGATGATTGCAAAACATACAGCTAATGCTACAACAAAATTGTTCTCGGAACACTTTTAGAATAACTAGGTCATGTGCGTTGCTAACCTAGATATTTCACACATACGTAGCCCTTGTGGCAGTTGTGACTCGCCCACGAATGTGCCAATTCAGCTTTAAATTGGCGCATTGTGCCGAGGTTGTTATGAGCTGCGCGTGCATGTAACAGACAGTTAGTCGTCACAATAGCTGTCTGCAGGGCGTCTACTTCACGACTCACCGCCGGCTATCGGACATCTCCGTGTGTCTCCGTCAACCTTCACTGTCGACCCGAGAATAAATATGCCTATTTAACTCAGACCGCTCGCTGAATAAACCCCGAGCGCGCCCGTAATCTTACTATATTATAGAGGTTCATACCTTGTCCATACCAATTACGTTCAATTCAAGTCATTTGCGAGCTATCTATCTTGTTTGTTTTGTAATAAAAATCGGCATACGTGCTGCTGTCAATGACCCTCGCCTTTCAGGCGACCTTAACGTTCATGACTCCACTATGTTATCGTTGAAAACTCGTTTCGCAAATGCTGCACCATCATCGTTCATTGTTTGAGTCTACCTACTAGATAATGTTGGGAGATGTTGTGCAATATGCTAATCATGGCGGTTTAAAAATTTCCAGGTTTCTTCAGGCGGAGTGTAACCAAAAATGCAGTGTACATATGCAAATTCGGACATGCATGCGAGATGGATATGTATATGCGGAGAAAATGTCAAGAGTGTCGGTTGAAGAAATGTCTCGCGGTGGGCATGAGGCCCGAGTGTGTGGTGCCAGAGAACCAGTGTGCGATGAAGCGGAAAGAGAAGAAGGCACAGAGGGAAAAAGACAAGTTACCCGTCAGTACGACGACGGTAGACGATCACATGCCGCCCATCATGCAATGTGATCCTCCGCCCCCAGAGGCCGCAAGAATTGTAAGTTCATTGTAACTATTGCTCTTCATTAATCGACTACAGCGTAATTGAACGTATGGCTCAACTGATTTAGAAGTCTCAGTACAACAGTTGAAAAATGAGTCACAATAGTTTTCAAAATACTGTTTATTACACCGACATGCAGCAATGCTACTTGAAAGTTGAAATTAAGAACATTGTCGTACTTTTTTTAAGTTACCCTGAATATCAAAGTAAAATTTATGAAAATCTGCTTTATTATTCACCTTTGTTGGAGACCGTCGGTCGGGCTTTATGAATTCCTGATAGCAACTTGTATTTTAAATGTAAATGAAAAAACTGTGTCCGCGGGATGAACTTATCCCGGTCTTTTGCTTCTTGTATTATCATGATCTCCTCATGCATGCAGTGTAGGACTTTATCACGATACACTACACTTTCAAAACAAGATAAAAACCATTGATAACATTTCACATACCTAACGATATTTTTACAAATTACAAAATATCTCATCATCAATAAATCCATTCTCAAACCATACTCACATTTCCACAGTGAAACACAGTTAATCATTAGAACAGTTAATCACTAGTCTAAAAAATCACCAAAAAGTCTTGAACAACAAATTCATAGCTAGTCCCCCCCCCCCACACTTAATATTCGAAGCAAATAATGACCCGACGGTTTCCTATGTGAAGCTGGAATGTTTGCAGCACGAGGTGGTGCCGCGGTTCCTCAACGAGAAGCTGATGGAACAGAACCGGCTGAAGAACGTGCCCCCCCTCACTGCCAACCAGAAGTCGCTGATCGCGAGGCTCGTGTGGTACCAAGAAGGCTACGAGCAACCTTCAGAAGAAGACCTCAAGAGGGTGACGCAGGTAATTGTCTCTTGTTGATAATTCTTACTTTACTTACTTTATCAAAATTGGATGACGTAAAACCATTAGTAAGTCATTGCAATGTAACTCTTATCTTATATTGTAATAATGTATAAATTGAGATGATTGTCGTGAGTTGGGTACATAAAACTCTCCAGAAACATTCTAATTTTTACCCTACCTTACCAATATAAAAGTGACCTGGCAATGACTTACTTACTAATGTTTAAACGTCGATTGTGAATGTCCTACCTCACGTCCTGAACCTCAAAACGGTGAAGGAAAATATCGTGAGGTAACCGGCTTGTCCAAGAACCAAAAATTCGTGGTGGATTAAAGCCTACTCCATTTCAGAGAGAGGAATCTTCCCAGTTCTGGAATGCAGGCCTTCCAAAACTGGGAAGAGTATAAACTGATTACCAACTAGAAGCTGACTCTCGTTGACTGTTATTTGAGCCAAAATGGAAACTCCGATTAGTAGTTTTGGAAAATTAAAAGCTACGAAACCGGACTTTTTAATTTTGGCCAATCTTTTAAATTACTTTTTCACTTTAAAAAAATACGAAAATCAACAAGAGCAGCATTTAGCTGTAAAATCGATTTTATTTACAACACTGTTTCAAAATTATAATAAAATGAGAATTTTACTGTTCAAATTGGCAATTAAAAAACCATAGCTATGTATGAGCTATGAGTAATAACAACGTCATTTTAAAACTAGTACTAACTAACATAGTACTAAGTTAATTTTATAAGTTTCAAAGACGTTGATGACTTAAGTTTTGTTGACACAGCCTCAGTAACATTCTTATTTTAATCTGTATTATATCGTTAATGATATCTATCACTTTCAGACCTGGCAGTCGGACGAAGATGAAGAGGAGTCGGATATGCCGTTTCGCCAGATCACCGAGATGACGATCCTCACAGTTCAACTCATCGTAGAATTCGCTAAAGGTCTACCAGGATTCGCCAAGATCTCGCAGTCAGATCAGATCACGTTATTAAAGGTAAGAAACTTGCCATTTATGTACGTAGGTACTACCCAGGTAGCATTTTTACGTCATTATGTCGTCCGTTTACGGTACTGCTCGACGTAAGAGACGTCATGTCTTGACGTCGGGGGGTCCCATCAGATGACGTCAATTTGTCACAGCCTCAAGACGTCAGTTTACAGACGTTACAGAGACGTCATATACTTAATTCATAGGGACGTTACTGGGCCGTACATATTAGGGCAGCCACCGACGTTGGAGTGACGTCATATACTGAATTCATAGGGACGTTACTGGGCCGTACATATTAGGGCAGCCACCGACGTTGGAGTGACGTCATATACTGAATTCATAGGGACGTTACTGGGCCGTACATATTAGGGCAGCCACCGACGTTGGAGTGACGTCATATACTGAATTCATAGGGACGTTACTGGGCCGTACATATTAGGGCAGCCACCGACGTTGGAGTGACGTCATATACTGAATTCATAGGGACGTTACTGGGCCGTACATATTAGGACAGCCACTGACGTTGGAGTTACGTCACACACAGGATTCATAGTGACGTTACTAGGACGTACACGTCAGGAACTACGGGGCCGAATATTATTATGCTGCCGTGTACACGATTACCAACAGTAAGTGTGTTTTGCAAGCGATTTTCACTTTTATATAAATTTGAATAAAAACGCCCAGAACACACTTACTGCTGATATCGTAAGCATGGCAATATGCTTCCCGTAGGTAGCATGGGTGGGTAACGTAGTCTATTAAAAAACAAACATACAAAAATAGGCGCGAAAAACATAACCCTTCCTATGCAGTCGGGTAAAAAGAGAACCGTCCTGGCTGTTTTCGATAAAAAGACGGCTCAAGATTGCTAATTACCTTATTTCTATTGCTAAAAAAAATACAAGTTATAGTTAATTGTAGTTTTTATTTCTTGTTTTAAAATGTATGAGGTCATGACTTAAAATAACATTAGTTTTCTCTATGTCCACCGGACTAGTAAACATATAAAAACACTATCATAGGTTTGACAATTTTAGATACATAAAACCATGAAGTACAACAATGAAGGCGGCAGACCGCGTGCTCTCTCGCTCACATTGGTCCCTCTCTTTCTAAATACTAGTGGCTCTATGAGCTTTAACAGGTCTACAGTAGACCTCGCGAGTTTTCGAAATGGCTGAATTAAAAAAAATCTACACTCATATCTCCGCAATTTTCCAAAATTTCGAAAAACTGATGACAAAATAAAATCTATAAAATTAACGAACCTGCTCACAAAATTTCACGTGAATCGGTTGACAAATACGACCTTTAGGCGAGATCAGACGGAAATCCGGACAAACGGACATAGGAAAGCATTTTTACCCAAGCTGAAACGGAGACGCTTCGCTCGCTCGGTCAATGAGTATTAATAACAGAGGGGGGACCAAAGTGAGCGAGAGCATGCGGCCAGCCGTATTCATGTAGGTTAAGGGAGTGTTGCCTCTACTTTTACCTACAACTTCATACATACAACGACATTTAACTAAATTAAATTTAACCTGAAATTCGGTGATGTACAAAATTTAAAAAAAAAAACGCTCATAACTTTAAGGTGGAACAGGGTAGAGAGCGAAATTCATTTTTATGCAATTTGCAGGTCAGTGTCAGGTTGTATGTTGATAAAAAATTAGTCGCGCCTGTAACACGTATGTAGTTATAGAATTATAATCATTAAAATCCTCAATATAAACCTCTAAGTTCATTTAACCCCATTGAATGACTTTTTCATAAATAGTTACAGAATTCACACATATACTATTTACATTGTTAACCCTAACTGAAATTAGAGGGTTGTATTAATGATTTTATGATTATAATTCTGTAGCTACATACCTACGTGTTACTGGCGCGACTCATTTTTCATCATTAAACAGCGTGATCCTGACCTGCAAATTGCAAAAAACGTAAGAACATTTGTATTTCACACTCTACGCTTCCACCTTTTCGACGCCACGTCAAATGCAAAAGTTGTCACTGACTTAAGCATGGCTGAAATTTAACACGAATTTCAATCTTGTTTTGCGTGTTAAGGTTTAGTTTTTACTGTACGTACTGATCAATATATGCGACGATGGTGTCGAAAACTTTAAAAAATATGGTAAACATATACATGTCGATTCGTTAGGTACCGATATTCATGCTCACCTGCCTTTGTCTGATAGGTACGCCCCCGATTACATTCTGTATTCATAAATAGCCGAGTGCAATTAGAAAAAAAATACTCAAAAGGTGGAATGAAGTTTATAGTGGTCGGATTTTCATGGGGTTTTTTTTTCTCGAGTTTCTAAAGGAGTGGAGATGAAAGTTAAAAAAAAAATACCGCTCGCAACATTTTTTTTTTAAATTGAATTCATATTGTGGCGTAATAGTGTGACCTGCGTGCATCCATTAAACGCCAATTTGGTCTGTTTATTTGTTCATTGTTTTCGATGTAATGCATATTTTTTGAAAATTTCCTATTTTCTTCAATTATTTATAAAATATCGAATTTTTGAGACTGAGATTTCTTTCGATATTGGTAACGGATGTTTTTTACCAGATAACTGGACGTAAAAATATTCAAGAAAACCACTTTTACGAGTGAAGTGACTCTATCAAGACCTCTAACGCTAAAGTGGCGTGCGGTGAAATTATTTTTTTGTAACTTTCTTCACCACTCCTCTAGGAACTTAACAAAAAAAACCCCATGAAAATCCGACCATTATAAACTTCGTTCCACCTTATTGTCTAATTGCACTCGACTAAAAAGCAATCACAATATCACATATCGCAATCATAATCATGAAGCATCGGAATGCTTAATGTATAGCCGTTATTGTGGACAACCACACATTTGGTTAAAATGTCATTAACAGGCATCAGTTTAAAAATTGAATAATTTTTTACTACCATAATATCAATAGCTACTGAATTAAAAGGGTACTCAAAGAACGGCTGATAGTTTACAAACTCCTTTCCATAAATGAATAAAGTGTGATTTTTAAGGATGTTGTGTATCTTAAACACCTTCTTATCCTTAGTAAGACAATAACAATCAGTTTCACGAGATTCGGCTACATATAACGTATATTTTTTATATATTAGTTTTTTATAGCATTCATATACATTTTCCTCAGGTAGGGGTCCAGAATAAAACTGGTCAGAAACAGTTATTTTCGATGAGAAGCTGTATAATTTTGAAGATTCCATTTCTTTCAATCTTCTTACAATTTGTTGTAATGGCTTATTAGGCGACCGTACTAACTTCTTTACACTCTTTAAATGATTTTCAAATGGGAATGCCGAATATTCATCTAGTGTACCAAAGAGGCGTACATCATCGCATATATGACATAACATATGAACATTATATACCAAAAAATGTAATCCATAAACCGATTTTGAATGATTTATAAAAATCAGAAGTAATTCCTGAGCCAAATTTATACCAAGTTCTCTGATATGTTTGTTTGAACATAAAATCGTAATAGCTGAATGAAAAAGTAGAAAGTTTTCGTAAAGTGAACGTGGCAAGATGTCCTTTAACACAATTGGACCCACATATAATAAAAACATTCGATACTCAGTTGCTTTCCATCGAGCTAATTCTGATAAACTCCGCGGTTTTCTATTAAATTCAACTGGTATAAATTTTGAACAATAGATTAGTTTTTCAGATATTATTTTAATCAAGTGACTTTGTATACGAACCTTTAAATCGCCACTAATCCACACATTTAAAAGCTTACGCATTACCCCCAAACAAACATTATGCATATATTCGGTAGGGAATAAAGATATCAAATCAATAGGGAGCCGTAAAAGTGGTGACTCTCCAACATGATGGTCTTCATCAAGCTGCGAACGAAATGATTCATTGGTCCTCGTGGGTGCTGACACACTTTCATAGATCACGCGGCCGCGGTATTCGCCTGCCTCTACACACTTGTCGCAAGCTGAATAGCCACCATGTTGTTTAGTACACTTGATAAATGCTCGTGCTGGAGCGTCACAAATAAAGCTATGGATTTTAACAGTGTAATGAATATCTTCGAGATCGAAACCATTTCTAAGTATTTTTTCTAATTCGTCGACAAATCGCTTAAGAAAAACATCTAATGGTGAAGGTTTAGATCGACCACAGAAAAGAGCGACGACAAATGGTCTAGCATTAGCATTATTTTTTAGCAATCCTAATATGGGCCACAATTGTGTATTGGTACTTTTGAATATGGGAAGTCCATCAATGTTAAAAGAAACTTTAATTTCTCTATTCCCAACATTATCAGTATTGTCAAAGAGTTTTATTTGTTTTTGAATTTGTGAAAGAAGACCTAAATATACTAATTCTCCAGTATCTAACTTAGTGATCTCTAGTTGCAAAGGGGTTGTCAACAATGTTCTGCTATCTTTTGGTAATCCAGGGCATAAAGGAGACACAATTTTAAGAAGACTATTTAAAGCATTATGTGGTATTTGATATTGAGTGGCCCAATGTTTTAACTCTGTTTCGAAATCATCATCTTTTATAGACTTAACAGAATCTGATTCAGATAGTGAATGCTCATCATCAAAAGTAGTAATTTGGTTTTCATGAGAAATGTCATGTTGCATCAATAAATTGAAATTATTACTAGAACCTTGCAATACAATTTCAGATTAACAATTATTATATAAAGTACAGGGCAAATTAACTATGGAAGAGGACGCACTTACAGCTGCAGTACTCTCTTGTAAAATGGAAATTACACTTAACTCTGCTTCCTTTGCTCTTCTTAATAATTGACGTTTGCCAACTATAACCTTTTTTGAGTATTTTATTTTCTCTGCCATGTTTATTTTTATTTATTACTCTTCTTTAATCTTTCAGGGGCATGTTTTAGCCAAATTTTAATGGAATCTTCTACTTCTTTAGCTGTAGACCCAGATGTTGTGGTGACAACTCCTTCTATAAAGACATAATACAATTTTTAATGTTATAACTACCAAAATTATAACTTTAAACTTCATCTCCAGCATATTCCCCACTGCTGCGCACAGGCCTCACAGTTGCGTGTTATATTAAACTTACCCACGATACACTCTCGCAGGCGTAGTTGGCAGAAAGGCTTTTTGTTGGATCTCTTCCCATAGAAGTTATACTGTGCAGCTAGCTGGTCAGTGAAACAAAATTTCATTATCCGAGACACTTTGCTGGAAATATCCCTGCCTCCAAAAGTTCTCATGTATGAAACCTGTAACAAACAAAATAATGTATATTTGTAAAATACCAAATTAATTGCAGACGGTCAATATCCCGGTCGATATATATATGTATACTAGCTTTTGCCCGCGGCTCCGCCCGCGTGGATGTCGGTTATCGCGTAAAAAAGTAGCCTATGTCCTTACCCATATCCCAGGCTATATCTCGGCCAAATTTCATGACGATCGGTTCAGCGGTTAAGGCGTGAAAGCGTAACAGACAGACAGACAGACAGAGTTACTTTCGCATTTATAATATTAGTAGGGATGTCCAATGAAACTAACCGTGAATCATTCAAAACTGTCAAATGAGTGAAGATTAGAAATAACTTTTTACATAATGTTGTAAGTGTGTAGGTATTGTATGCGTGTTTATTTTATGTTTTTTATTTAATTACTACTAAATAACTATAAATTGCACCACCTGCTTCAAGCTGTTCCTTCATTCTTTTTTGTAAGTTGTCTGGAAGAGATCGCTCTGAAACTACAAGGCCGCCTATTGGTGCAAATTTTCACTATTTGTCTTTTTTCTGTTAATGCTTATTATGTGGTAACACTGTATTATTATTGTAACTTACCAAACTAGCATAATTTTCTTTTTTCTCCAATAATGGTTCAATTGTATTTAATTCATCGGTATTTTGAATTGGGAATTTTAGTTCCGGTTTTAGAGTACCTTTCAGTGTGCTTGTATGCTTTAATAGGTTTATTATTTGATCATTTTGGGTTTTTATACATGACAATAATGACAGCACTTTTGATTGGTAACCTAAAAAATAATAAACAGTACCTATTAGTAGGATCAGGTCAGCGTCAGATAATATTTTAGCGACGAAAGTGCAAAGTGGTCAAATATAATATATAAAGTAAAATAAAATAAAAAGTCTTGTATCACCTTGGTATGTAGACTGTCAGATTTCTTTAATAGATTTTTTCGATTATCGCTAAAGCATTAGGTTCAAGGTTGATTGGGAAAATTTTACAGTTTCGGGTAGGTTGTAAAGGACTTAAGAGCGAGTATATTTGACGACTTTGGTCGCTACGATATATTTGCTGCTATACATATGTATATGTTGTGCCGACTGTACACACAGGTCGAGACACCGCGAGATGGGCACGCCATTTCAGTCATCCGTCACCGTCACCCTGGAGAAGGACGTAGGCTACTTGTATCTCGAAAAATTGCATACTTAGTTACCTCGGGATAGCGATAACCGAAATCTAAGCAGACGAAGACGCAGTCAACTGCTAGTTTTTAATAAGTTAGAAAGGATAAACCTGTCTCGTAGGTACTGTCCCGGCGGGTGCGTACACCCGGCATTAGTGATTCGGATTACTACATTACAACAAAAATATGGAGAGAGTACTAACTTTCCCAAAAGGCGAATGAAATAATACATCATAGTAAATTACCTACCTGTTAATCCTGAACCTTGAACATACGATGACGTTTCTGGCACGTTGCTGCCGTGATTCGGCGGTTGCTCATAACGACACCGAGGACTACCTAGGCGTGCAACCGGAGTTAGCCGCCCCTCGCCGTCTTCTGCTATATCTGGGAAACATATTAAAATATGAACAATACAGAACTTTTCCAGTACCTACCTACCTACCTATTAATAAATAAAGATGAATCCATTTAATACGTCATTTCTGAAAATCGTCGTTAACATCATTTGAAAGCACAGTTAAATTAAGCATTTTTAGAGATGATTTGCAAAACAAAAGGTGTATTAAAAAAAATGACCTGAATATCCCGATGTGCTATTTCTTTTAATTTATAGTTTAGAGTCTTAACTTTTGAGAACAATTGACAAAACTTGCGATTTTGTGCGACCGTCATACATTTTTTTTCGGTTTTCAGAATGACCGCTGAAATTACAAAAAATCTAATTTTTAATATTTGGACCTCAAATGCGAAAAAGGAGCATCAAATCAGAAATCATCAAATAACTTCTCCCGCTCTGGGTGGAGCAGGAGGGCGTGTCAGACTTTTACTGACTAAAACCCACCCGTGTTCCTTCAGTAGCCCGTATGCCAGGGGCTGTGGTATCTCTTTCGAACGAACCCGCACCCCTGACAGGCATCGGCCCTTGCGGGCCCCATCATTTTTGTGTGCTGACATCTCTTTGAGGCGCGCGTGGAACACAACGCGCCGTCGACCTGGGCTTGGTCCTTACCGGACAGCGAGCTACCCATTACTCGCCGTCCGCAAGCTCATGCCTACGGTGGCCGGAAATCGGCCTGGGATTCCCGACGCCCAGGGCGTCTCCTTATCCTGCGGCGGCTAGGGTCGCGAGGGCGCATATGCTGCCTCTCCCTCACGTGCGCCGCCTCCCTCTTCGCGAGCATCACTGCTTCGCTGAAGGAGGTGACGGCTCCCCATGCCCTCTCGCTCCGTACCATGGCCTGGACCAGGGCCGCGAGAGATCGCCGCCGCCGATCGCCTCCACGAGGACACGGCGGTGCTCCGCCCAAGCCGGGCAGACTGCCACCGTGTGCTCCACCGTGTCCTCAGGGCGATCTTCGCAGTGGAAACACCCGGGCGTTTCCTCCCGCCCTATCCGAAACCGCATAGGTAACCCTCAAGTAACATTTTCGAAAGGTGCTTTAAATGAAATTAAGTTCTTTTTAAGGAGGTTATGTACCTACAAATTTAACCAAAAATGGACAACAAGCGGTAGACATCGTGAACGATTTTTAAACAAAAATATGTATAACTTGGTTAAACGACTGCTTTACCCGGGGTTAATTAGTGGATTTGCCGACTCAGCAAGCTGGTAATACCAATGATGGCAACACCGCACGCCGATTTTTTAGAGGTGCTCACAATAACTGCTGATATTACCGGGGTAATTATATAATTTTAGAAACTCTCGGGTCTGGTTTTACAGTGGATTTAGATTCCTTCAATAGTTACTAGTACTTTTTGTTAATTGTACTTGTACTATCAGAAAGTACTCAAAACAACGAAACAAATGTGCCGAAACTCAACCATCTCAGCACTTTTCATCATTTAGGTATGTTAGGGTATATATGATCTACGGATGGAATCAGGATTCCATCATCAGATCAGCTCGATGGTACCACAATATTGCATTGCAAAACATGTAATAATTAAATTTTGCATGGGAACCATAGGACCAAAATACATTAAAAAATTCAAACAGGGTTGAACTGGCTGAAAGTTCTTTGAATATGAGAATGCAGCAAATATGGTAATGAACTAAAAATAACTACACTTTGCACACAGATGAAGTTGCTAAACTGAATATTGACAGTATAAACCTTAGGAAAAAATACTATCCTTTTCTCACACATGCAACAAGTATTTACAGCATTTTTTCCCATTGTTCACATTTTCAATATTCAGAAACTTCATAGCTGTGCAATGTGTCAGGATTTACTTCATAACGGCCCTTGACTATAAAACTCACCTCCATAACAGGATTCTAAGCATACATTGCCAGCAGCTTGAAATGTTTGTAATTTGTTAAAGGTCTTTTTCTTTAATGGCGGTGGCCTTATGTGATTGTCATTGTCTTCATCGCTGCTAGAAATATATATTTTTGCCCTATTCCGTTTGAGACTTGGTTCTGCTTCGGCTTCACTCTGTAAGTCTGATGTATCCTCAACCAGTTTCAGTTTTTTTTTGGCTTTCTCTATATCATCTTTACATGCAAATGAAATAAAAAAAATACACACAACAAGCAAAAATAATAAATGAACATAACTTATTGCATCCCTCAGTCATTTAAAACAAGGTTATTAGTAAATATGTTGGATGGAGTTGTATTAGTAAAAACAACCTGAAATTGTATGGTCAACCAGTTTGATTAGGAGGCCACTTTGAACCTTTTCACTACGAATCTTGTAATGTGATGTGATGCTGATGACAGTCATGTCAGCATGCCTGATATAAGTAATTAATTGTTATAGTGAAAAGGTTCAAAATTGCCTACTTATCAAATTAGTTGAATGTACTGATACTGTGACTACTTGTCAACACAGTCATTACAAAATCTGTCTGTATGTGTCACATAAATGTATTAAATTGTAAGTTTTGGTTAATTTGATTGTTAGTAACTTCAAACTATGACATACATATTTTAATCAATATACCAACAAGAATGCATACTAATACATATTATATCTTGAAAAAATTGAACTCTGGTCACAGAAAACAGAAAACTTTCACCAACTTCAGTAAGCTCTCGGTAAATCAGTAAATATTGCATCCAGATAGAATATACCATACCTTCAAGTCAGGAAACGAACCTTAATTTCGTTAAGTACCTACCCAATTACCCATAGCCAAATCCAAGTGGTTCGTAAAAAATATTAAAATATATACGTACCAGTCTCACAAAAAACTCTTTGAACGCTGTATAATTTCCATTTTTCATCTGGTGTCTTAGCATCAGCCAAAACTCTTTCAAACGCTTTAGTTCCTTTAACAGGTGGCCAAAAAACTTCACAACGCCTTGGAGTAAACCACTGATTGTTTATTATCGACACGGTTCCGCCGTCTTTTTCACTAAATTGTATTACTGAGTACATACTTGAAACGCAAACGCACAACACACTATGAGCACTCTCACGGAAACGGACTGGCGCGCGCGGCGGCGGGCAACCCAAAAAAGAGGGAAATTATTGACAGTTCAATCAAAATGTCAGAATTTAGTTCCATTCCGTTTTATGTTTTTTTTAAATCACATTTTTAAGCTTGTTTTGATATTGTTATTAATTAAAAAAACCTGTATTATTTTACTATAAACTTTGGAGTTACCTTAAAAGACGGAAATGTTTCTTTCTTTACTTTATAAATATTTTCCAACACAAGATTGAAAAATTGATATCAAGAAACGAAACGCGTTATTTTTTTTTTGGATGCTGTAACGATATGAAACTGTTCAAATTTCTGTGCTTATTACCGGCCATGTACCGGCTATACAAATCCTTGTTTGTTGTACTAGTATTTGCCCTTTTATTCGCTATGATGGTGGTTGACTTCACTCATGGAATAATGTCGGTCAGATGATTTCTTTATACCCTAAATAGACGTCATCAGGACGTACCATTCGTGACTAATACCGGACGTCACAGAATGATCTTAAATAGACGTAGCTAGGACGGACCATTCATGACCGACACCGGCTGAAATAAATCGGACACAGAACGTCACACTGGTGACCTTAAATAGACGTCATCAGGACGTACCATTCGTGACGTCACAAAATTGACCCTAAGTAGACGTTGCTACGACGTATCATTTATGACTAACACGGGTTGGTTATGGATCGGCCCTAAAATAACGTCAGTTTGACGTACATGTTCGACGAATAAAGGATGGACCCTAAAATGACTAAAGTGGGACGTCATTATTTCGTCGCAGACGTCATCTTGCTACCTGGGTATTTTGTTGGAATCAGAAAATTTATCTACAATTAAGATCTACTAACTGGCAATGAAAACTATTGTACATACTTCAAATTCACTTCTCACATAGTCTCCCAAATGACAGATTATAATGTCCGTTCTGCTTTCCGCGGCTGAACGGATGCGTACGCATCTCATACAAAATCGTTGTTTTCTATGGACAAAAGCTGAACAGAGCTGAATAAGTATGAGTAGTCCCTTAATCATTCTTAGTTCCTCATTAACACAAACGTTGCATAACTTGCAGGCGTGCTCAAGTGAGGTGATGATGCTTCGGGTGGCTCGGCGGTACGACGCGGCGACCGACAGCGTGCTATTCGCCAACAACCAGGCGTACACACGCGACAACTACCGCAAGGCGGGCATGGCCTACGTCATCGAGGACCTCTTGCACTTCTGCCGGTGCATGTACTCCATGATGATGGACAATGTGCACTACGCGCTGCTTACGGCTATTGTCATTTTCTCAGGTAAGCTGCTACATATTGGTCCCAGACTAATTAATACCTGTAGTGAAGTTTTTGATGAGTGTAGATGGTGACTAAGTCATTGAGAAATGGACAGTAGAGTTATGTCCTAATATGGTCACCTGATTAAAGCAATGTTCAGGATTCCATTTCCAGGCCTTCTTCCGGTTCCTAGAGATCCATTTGAGACGTACCTTCCTCTTACAGAAAATAACTTGAACTCGTTTGATTCCAGACCGGCCCGGGCTCGAGCAACCCTTATTAGTGGAGGAGATCCAGCGATATTACCTGAATACGTTGCGGGTGTACATCCTGAACCAGAACACTGCGTCGCCGCGTTGCGCCGTGATCTTCGGGAAGATCCTGGGGATACTGACGGAGATACGGACGCTCGGCATGCAGAACTCCAACATGTGCATCTCGCTGAAGCTGAAGAACAGGAAGCTTCCGCCGTTCCTCGAGGAGATCTGGGACGTGGCGGACGTGTCCACCGCGGCCGCGACGCCGGCCGTCGACGCGGCGCTCTAGCGCGCGCGCCGCCCGCCGGCCGCGCCGCACGTGCGCGCGTGTCGCACGCCGGCTTCGGCGCACGTGCGCGCGCGTCGCACGCCGGCCGCGTCGCACGTGCGCGCGCGTCGCACGCAGGCCGCGCGCGCCTAGCGCCCGCCCGGCCCGGCCCGTGCCCGGCCCTCAGGAGAGAACGCTCATAGACTGGCTAGTTTTAGTGAAGTGCACGGACACTGACGTCGGACGTGATCAACCTATTTATAAGGACGAATTTTAACACTTAAGAGGGTACACCCCTACCCGATTTCGTACGTATTCGGTGACCGACGACGATGTGTGCGAGAGATTAGTGAATATATGTGTTGTTGAACGTTTGGAGAATATATATATTAGTGTTGATCGTTACGGGCCCGCGCCGTCGCCGGTCGAGCACGACCGACGGCCGCCGCGGCTCCGAATTTATTTCGTTTACGACTGGATACTGAGTTGGTCACTCGGATACGACTGTATGATAAGACTTCGTTCGATAAGTACACCTCCTAAATTACACATACGTATGTTAGTACGTTACGAGAGTTATTAGAGACAAAGTAATATATGAAGAGATGTTTCCATTGGGAGAAACGTTGACAGTTATGTTTATTTACCAAAATTAACAATATTTTTTTTGTTTAACCGTTTGACTATGATATTGTGAGGAGTCGTCCGCTGTGTCCACGTCCTCGTGGTGATCTACGACATGTTTGTTTATATATAGTTTATGTGAGGCGTGTTATCGTATCCTGTCGATTTAGTTCCGATTCATGTTCCATCGTCCTGTACCCGCGTCCCTCGACTAAATGAGTAATTATAATTTATTGCTGTGATTACATTTATAACATGTTGATTATCTACCGTAGGCTGATATAAGTGCGTCTTAATACAATACAAACTATGTCGTCGATAGCTTTCACACGTGCAAGCTTCTTCTCTGTTTAGTAAGTGTTTTCACCGATATGGACACTCGGCCCGCAATTATAAATGATGTACCGCGATGTACATTCACCATACGGCTAATATCACACGACTTTAGTATCTAAACGAACACACCGTACTGTTAACACTTAAAGCTTAGATACTGAAGCCAGTAATAATTGAAATGTCAGTGCAATTTAAGGTTATTTTCATAATCATAAAATAAAATAGTTAGACGTACGTGAAATAGACTTTTTGTGTCACATTACGCTTAGGTTAACGGAGACAGGTTTGGCCCAATCCCAGTTATTCGTTCTGGTCCTAACTTTGTGTATATAGTATCGTTCTACTTATGTGTTGACATGACATTGCGTGCATGTTCTAAGGCAGCTGTAACGTAGGTATGGATAAACGATAGAGCCTAAAAATTAAAACATTAATCTTTGT
This sequence comes from Polymixis flavicincta, assembly GCA_949987655.1. Taxonomy (NCBI): domain Eukaryota; kingdom Metazoa; phylum Arthropoda; class Insecta; order Lepidoptera; family Noctuidae; genus Polymixis; species Polymixis flavicincta. The sequence goes on from OX465179.1 coordinate 10,230,905, forward strand.
AAGTATTTATTTTATTGTTTAGATACAACATTCCTTTAATTCTATGTATATTATAAAAAAGTACAAAATGGCAGCTGAATTACCTCTATTCTATGGCTACAATATAAAAGTAATAATGAAGTAGTATCGATTTGGCCGAGCTTACTCTATGGGAACAATATTGGTGTAGACACTAAAGTGTAAACATGTTGATAGATGACATGCACGCAACATGAACCGAACCTGTCTGCCGTCAGTAAGTCAGTACATACAGTAAGAACCTTGTTGTAGCAATATGAACACATTATTAAATACTATTTATTCGACACATCAAACATACTGCCGGTTAAGCGTTATGATATGACTCACATACGAAATGCCTTATTTCGCGTTACCTGTATCGTGTACCTACATTGTTGATGAGAGGAAAATCATAGTATATAGAACATAAAATTAATCGATCTCAATTACCGGTAAGCGTTATTAAAGAATACGTTAAGCGTGTTTTCCGTTCTGGGCGTCGTTCGTTCATTCGCTCACTTCGACGGCGCGTCCCTTCATAGTTGATGTACTGTGTCCGTCTCGAAGCCTTCTGTCTGTCGCAATGTTTGTTCATATGTAGTACACCGGTCTCGTGTGTCACGTTCATCTCCACGTCATAGCTCGCGACACTTCACCTCATTTAATCGATAAATAATTAACTTAAGTGTCTGTTTGGTGCGTGTTGAATGTGTCTTCTTTACATGCCATTAAGTGTGTTGTATATTTACATAATACATGTGTTTGGAGTTTTGGAAATGCATTTCTTAATATACGTATAAAATCAGCGTGAAACGATCGGGCTTGCACCGCGGACCGCGCGCTAGGCCGCTTGTAAATGATCTTTTCGATTAACATTGTATAATTTTACCGTAGCATTAGGCGTTTCTAAAATAGCAAACGAAGCACAAACATCACTGGAGTGTCTTAAGTGTCTCTGCCGAAATAGGGGCGTATTGGTAACAAACACACTGCCATTATAGGTAAACGTATAATTACTGCATGCTGCGGTCTTGTATGCGTGATATAGCGGATGTTTTTATTGATAAATGTTGCAGTGGTGAACCTTAGGTGATAGGAGTGACATTATTCATTAAAATGTAACGCTACGATACGTTGCCTTATAACAGATGTGGGCGCGAGCGTGGCCGCAGCCCGCGCGAAACCGCGTGTCCCGACGCGCGGTGTCGCGCTACGGCCACGCGCGCGGCCCGCATCTCAAGTTCGTGACAAATATAACTGCCATTTGATAAGTAATTGTTATACATCATTCGAAGCGTAGTTTCATAAATAGCTTCATAGATTTCGGCTTCTGTCGGTGCACAGCCGGTCGTATTTGATACATATTATTCAATTTCGAAATTGTAATAGATATATTAAGTATGTAATAATCTCACATGAGAAAGTAATAAGTAATGAGATACCCTAATATAATTTGTGTCTTTAGCTGATAATGGAACATTAGTAAGATAATAAGTTTATATCGCTTGATGAGATGAGATGTAACAGTGAAAGAGATACGATACGACATGCATAGGCAGCACCAAGCTGAGTCGATAGATGGGTGAGCGGGGAGACTGGACCGGCGACGGTTCGCGACTAAGGCGAAGGTCCGAGTTCGGCTGTTGCCCTTCTTCAATGCCTTTTGATCCATACTTTAGTTCATATTGTTCGGAAGCACTGAGTATTGTAGTGACCAAACGTGGCACGTCCAGTCTAATAAATAAATATGGTGGATTTGATAAAGTCTACTATGTGTCCATTAAAATTTGTACATAGGTACCTTTAGATTCTATTGTCATATGTTTGACATATGTACGTTTAATTTTATTCATCTAAGAAAGTACAGATGGCTGTTGTTATTTTTATATTATTTGGGTAGAAGTATATTTTTTGTAAATGACCTCTGTATTTATCTTTTGTAAGCTTTGTAAGCCATAGGGACTTAGATTAGTGTACGAGCTACGAACATTGTGATTGCTATTTACTTTGAATTTGTATTTACTGAGATATTTTTGTTCTGCGTATATATTCTTCGTTTCGACAGATGTTTCTTAATAATTTTGTTACTTCAGAGTGCAATATGTACAAATATTTACATATTAAATATAACATGTACAGTCAATTTTTTAGTTTTAATGAGTCAACGCAATATGTTTCGCTATTCATTCGTTGAATGTACACTAGAAGGCATAATAAACGATATCACAAGTGAGTTGCAGCTAGCAGCGCAACATACACTCTCACTATTGTGTTTTTCTAATACTTAAGTGATTAATTTTATAATAGACGGACTAGGTGATCTTTGTATTTAAATTTGCTAATTTTTTGTAGCAGATTAGATTTGTTTACATGGATAAGATGAATAATGTACATTTTGAATTGATTTTAAAGTGATTTAGTTGTTATTTAGTAACGAATTTTCTTATAAGGTGTAACTGGCAGCCTTGTGGACTGGCTTGGAGTCCACTGATACCAGTGCGATGTGTGCAATGTCTAGTAATACGTACCGGTCTGTCCGGCCGCAGCGCGTGCGCCGCCGCCCCGCTGCGGCACTAACGCCCATCTCTATATTACACTTTAATGCCACGTCGAACGATGGGAAGGCTGATATTACGAGATAAGGGCCCATTCCGTGTTCATCGAAACACAATAATTTTGTATAATTATTATTTCTTAAATCTATTAGTCCGCAGTAACTATTTTACTTTCCTCCTAATACTTTGCCTTAGTAAATCCTCTGTTTTTGTTACATGATTTAACAACAGTGGTGAAGCGAATTAGATATAGGGAACAGACATGACGACATGTTAAAATTTAGAGAAAGAACTTTTATAAAAGATAATAACTACAAAAACAAAACCAAGAAAGGTGTGTACAAAATGAGGAAATTTGTATGAAACATTGTTAAATGCGAATAAACTTACACCTCGACATAAAATTATAAAAAATATTTTTTTGTCTTTTATTTCAAATCCAAGATTATCCAACTCTTAAATCTTACACACGATAATTGGCAACATCAAGAGACGAAAAACAAAAACTATCAACGCGTGTTCGGAATCATGAGATGTATTGAATCCACGGTTATTGGTTGCGCGTCGATGTTCCTGACACCCTGAAGACACACTACGACTGTATTACCCCAAAGGGTTGGTAGAGCTTGTAGTTGGTGTAAAAGTTCTGTGTAATAAGTGGGCTAGCCTATTGCTATCGAACGGGCACAAAACCAGTCTTCAAGACACTGCTGAGATAATCTATTCGGACCCAGTAATATACTACATCGCGACGTTTCCAGCGCTTACGTTTCTCACGTTCTGTGGCAACGTTTGCTCCCATCCGACGGCCCTTCGTACCAAGCAGTGTACGACTAAACGCTGACAGACACTACACCGACAGTCTGAACACTGACAAGACTACTTCGACGAGACTCTTCGCCGGCAGGAATCTTCGCCGACAGGGCTCATCAGGGACGCAAGTCACCGTACAATTGTAAATACGGTTAGCTATCTCGCGAGATTGTAATCTGTCGAAAAATTGTGAACTGCACCATACTGCTAACCTAGCGAATAGATTAGGTTATGTTAGAAGCGAGCGGTGCCGCGGTAGCAGCCGGTGAGCGCTACTTCATGTTAGTGGCAATTACTTGACTATTTAATAATAGCACGGTACCTACTATCAGTCTTGATTGATACCAGTTCACAATTTGACGGTTTCATTTTGATAGATTTTAATCTACCGAAAAATGATGCGTTAAATTGTAAGCAGCATGTTACGGTTCACAGGCCTCCCCCAAAAAGGGGGTTTTGCCATAATCGCCCGCTTGGCAGGCGGGTTGGCGATCGCAGTATGGTGGTAAAATGCATAGAGAACGCTGCCGCCCATTCTCTAGTAAGAAGAGATAACACATAATCTAACGGTAATCTGATCGGAGATAAGTTGCGTCGCTGATGAGCCCTGTCGGCAAGAAGTCCTGTCGGCGAAGAGTAAGTCGAAGTAAAGTCTTGTCAGTGTTCAGTCTGAATAAATATATCTTACCCGGAATACCTGGTATTATATTTTCATGCCAAGCTTTAATTTACCGAATAGTTAATTTGTTACTTAATATTTAACATGAAAACTGTGCTAGATGAGAATAATTGTTTTATTTATTCCTGCTATCCACTTAACTCATCGGGCACGCGGCTTGTAGTAATAATAACCCTCTATCAACTTTAATTATTCCACTTTTTTCACATTTTCATCATGTCAAAATCTATGCCGAAAGAAATAAAAATATGTTTTTCACCAACTTTTGCTTATGCCTTTAGGTTCACAGTGCACTGTACCGGACCAGCTACTGTGCTGGAACATATTCAAGGAGGAATGCAGCTATTGTATCAGGGGCCTAACAAACTCTGGTTCCAGTCAGGAAGGCTCCAATCAGGGGCAGACTAAGCCTGTCGAGGGCCTGGGCGGTAAATCATAATGAGGCTTTAGATACATAAATTGAGGAGACCGGGGCTCCTCTCAGTTTGTGTAAGTATTTCGAGTAAATTATAGTACTAGTACCATCATGGGCGTCGTGAATCCCAGGTTGATTCCCGACCCCCGTAGGCGTGGGCTTGCGGACGGCGAGTAATGGGTAGCTCACTGTCCAATAAGGACTAAGCCCAGGTCGACGGCGCGTAGTGTTCCACGCGCGCCTCAAAGCGATGTCAGCACAAGTGATGGGGCCCGCAAGGGCCGATGCCTGCCAGGGGAGCGGGGTGTCAAAAGAGACACCACCGCCCTTGGCACACAGGCTACTGAGGGAACACGTGTGGGCTTTAGTCAGTAAAAGTATGACACGCCCGCCTGCTCCACCCAGAGCGGGAGAAGTTATTTGACGATTTCCCACCCTCAAAAAAAAAAAACTATCATGGGCCTTGCACCGGTAGGTAGTTGTCTTTTTCAGGACTATTTACGGAAAGCAAGAACGTAGGATGCAAGAGCGAACGAGGCTAGCTAAAAATTTCTACGGAAACCTACATATCCGGAATTATACCGAAAAAAGTAATGACGTCAATTTTTCTTGCGCCCCACGGTGTTATCTGACACCCGACATGTTTACGATCGGCTCATAAAAAAGGTGCGCTCGAGTTTTTAAGGAAATTAGTCGCCAAAACAACTCCTAGCTTTGTCGAAATATGCAGAAAAGTTTGAGAGTCAGAAGAAAATGTTGTGTTTAATATGTCTGTCTGCCTCTTTTTGAGAAAAAAAAAATTGCCCGAAATTGTTTGCACGCCGCCTTGTATAGGACAGATTTCATTAAAAAGTACTTCTTAAGGTTAAGCCCAGGTTAGCCTGTCTTGACACTTTTCTGGGGCATTTCATTTCCAGTTTCAGTTGCACAGTTTCTTTGCCTCTTCAAAAAGCTATCGGATCGAAAACGTTCATTCATTCGTTCGTAAATCGAACAGCAACAAAAACGCACATTTAAGATTGAAAGAACTTAATCCAGTGCCGTGTAGTGTCCAGGCGTAAAAGAACAGCACCATCCCATTTCTTCCAGTGGGTGTCGTAGGAGGCGACTAAGGGACTTACTAGAGAATGGGCAGCAGCGTTCTATGCATTTTACCACCATAATGCGATCGCCCACCCGCCTGCCAAGCGTGGCGATTATGGCAAACCCTCCCCCCTCCTTTTGGGGGAGGCCTATGTCCAGCAGTGGACGTCTTTCGACTGAAATGATGATGATGATGACTTAATCCAAGCTTTGTGAATTAAATGATTTACAAAGCTTAGTAGGATCAAAGACACAGAAGAGATTCATTATGGTTGCAACAAATACTGTTTTTAAAAACAGACATTCAAACAGGCCAAATGCCGATATATTAGGAGGGGTTCATAATCAAATGCCGAATATTCAATTTGACCAATATTCGGCCGGATTTGACGTGAACGTGAGATCGAGGATTTAGTTTTAGTCTGTTCCATTTGTCATAAGATTGTGTAGGCTAGCAAGTGATATCGTTAGGTACACATTATATTCCACTCGTAGGGAAAGTATTCTAACATTCCACAATGATACGAAATTTAACGAACTAATCATTCGAATCTAGTGAAAGCTGTGCCGCGCGTTTTAGTGGGTAGATTATAACTAGTATAGTTCCAAAGTTATAAAAAACCAGTCATGTGCGTACCAGTTGGACTCGCGGACTAAGGGTTCCGTCCCATCGAAACAATAAACTATTAAGTAAGTGTAAGTGTGTAGTATTAAGTTATTTTTTTGCCATCCCTATTAATATCATAAATGCGAAAGTAACTTTGTCTGTGACTCCTAAATCGCTGAACCGATCGTCATGAAAATTGGCAGAGATATAGCCCGCGATATGGAGAAGGACATAGGCTGTTTACGCTATTTACGCGATAACCGACAGCCATGCGGGCAAACGCTAGTATATCATAATTATCAAGGCTAGCTGGGCTGCACCACTGACTGTCTCCAGTAGAATGTGAAAAGTAAACTGTGCTCTGTGTTGAGTAGCAATCATTAGGGTACGCCGCACCTTGAGAACGTCATCGGGAATGTCATGTTTTTTGGAAATGTCATCTCTCAGGTCAATTTGGTGGTCGGCTGCTCAACCGGAGTTGCCTGTGGCGGCCTTAATAAATAAATACCTCCTGCTAAGGTTTAAAAACTTAAAACAAAGCGACTGTACGCTAAGGGCATCCCCTGTGGGGTCCAGACCTTGTCACAAACAATTTATTGACAAAATGATGTGTGTGTGTGTAATATATTTGTTTGCCTTTACAAGATGTTGAAAACCACCGTTAGATGCGCATGAGCATTGTTGTCATTGTACACTGGCATCAAAATGTAATATTCTGTGTGAACTATAGTGGACTAAAAGGTTTTAAAAATACACAAGATGTAAAATTAACGTAAAATGGTTTAATGACTTTGTCGTTACAGTAAAGTTATCTACCATTTAATTAATATCAACGTGTATCTTATTAAGTCAAATAAAAAATAAACAAAGCCTATTGTACAGATGCCAGCACATCAAGCTACCCCATCTGTCAAATTTCTTTGATAGTTTTTCAACTTTATCACAAAGGAATAAGGTTTATGTTCGATTGGCAAAATTTGAAAGTTTGGGATAGCTTGACCTGCTGGCGACTGTACCTACGGAATATTGTACAAATAATTTGATATTCGATACATAACGATTTACAGCTATCACCATTTCATTTACAGTTATATAAAGGATTTAAAACGTTATTGTTTATACAGGTAATAATTTACGAGTTTAGGTATTTATAGATTTTCAAATGTCATATTTGATCTGTCTACTTCATGTTCACAAATGAAGAAGCTCTTCGTATCACAGTTAATATTGGTCAACAGACCGTTGAAGAACATAGAGCCGCACTGCATATTTTGTTCATCTCCGATCGGCATTAAGTTTCCGAACCAGGCGTCGTCATCATTGTTAATGGGTGTTCCTGGACAATAAAATTATAAGTCAAAACAATCATTCAAATGCTTTTCCAGTTCGCGGTCTCAAGCGACGCGACTTGCGTTGCCTCAGGGCTACGCACGCGCGGTTCTTGTTTGTGCCCGTCGCCGTCGTCACCCCGCAAATCTCATCGCGGTTACTCATGATGCATGACATTCTCTCAACCAATGTTTTTCAATATTTTTGAATCCAGAGCCCTTCACAAGTTTAATTATTTTAGCGACCCCTTATGGCTAAAATCAAAACAAATGTTCGTGATATGAAAAAAAAAAAAAAAAAACAACTGACTTCCAAAAAAACACTACAAAGTGCAAAATAACTTTAATTTCGGACGTCGGTCGGTGACTTTGGATGGTTCTTTGTCACCTTGGATGTGTATTTTAATTCTTTGTCACCGCCTTCCGAAATTAAAGTTATTTTGCAATTCGAAATTGTATCATCCTTGGGGTCTAAACAATGCATATTTATGCGATAGCAGCATTTGCGGTTGATTTGCTGTATTTTTTTTAAGTTTCGTTGTCTGTCTCCGAGACGCATCATCAGATCTTTATGAAATTTTAATGGGACCATTTCGGAGTAAACCCCTTTCGAAATAAAAAACGATTTTGCAAATCCGTGTATACGACGGAGTTATGCCCGAACATACATTAAAAAAAAATACATTTCGAACTGATAACCTCCTTCTTTTTGAATTCGGTTAATAAAAACGAATTTTATGATTTTATTTCATTTGGGCCTTATGCATAGGTATTGTAATGTAAAGGTGTCTCACTCTGCAAAGAACCCACGAGATAATTGGCAAATCTAACTATGAAGCTAAACGAAATTCTTCTGACGGAAATTTCATTCGCAAAGTATTGACTTAATCTCGATGAAGAAAAACCAAGCATATCCAGAGCTGGCAAGACAAGCTTTAAAATTTTACTATTAATACCATTCGCAACTACTTCCCTCTGTGAATTGACTAATCTTATGTTTGGTATACTTCTGTGAAGTAGTAGATAATATTTGTATACACCTTCTATCATAGTTAACGCAAGATACATCCGAATTAGAGAGACCCCACCAGTTGGTGCTGACAACTCTTTGAGGCGCGCGTGGAACACAACGCGCCGTCGACCTGGGCTTGGTCCTTACCGGACAGCGAGATACCCATTACTCGCAGTCCGCAAGCCCGCGCCTGCGGTGGCTGGGAATCAGCTTGGGATTCCCGACGCCCAGAGCGTCTCCTGCGGAGACTAAGGCCGTGAGGGCGCATAGATAATTATACTGCCGCTTCCCTCTTCGCGAAGGCTACCCATGCACTCTCGCTCCATACCATGGCCTGGACCAGGGCCGGATGCGAGAGATCACCGCCGCCGATCACCTCCACAAGGACACGGTGGTGCTCCGCCCAAGCCGGGCATACCTCCACCGTATGCTCCACCGTGTCCTCAGGGCAATCTTCGCAATGGAAACACCCGGACGTTTCCTCCCGCCTTATCCGAAACAGGAACCTCCCGAAACAACCGTGTCCGGTAAGTAGTTTTTTTTATAATGCCTAAAAACGTGGTATCGTGGGATCACTATAAGAGGGAGGTCTTAGTTGCCTGAGGATACACACACTACATACCTTTGACTGTCTGCCAACCCTCGTTTTGTCTGTTATGAAAGCCCATATGATATATTCCTCTTTGGTAACTCCCTCCGAGTCTTCGTTTTGGTGCGGACTCTGTTAAGTTCGCAAGATACTCCGCTTCCCAATGATTATTGATAACAGCTAGGTAGGATTCTTCCGCGCGACACACAGCGTAGGCTTCCATCCAGTTCAAGGGAGTTGAGTGCAGCTTGTAACATTTGCCAATATCCTCATCAAAAGAGTAATCTGAAAAAGGATTTGTGTTGTAAACTAATGATAAAAAGTTAAGGTGTTAGACAAATTAAGGAATAGACAACTTCTTGTAGTTCACAAAGACACACATAATTCATGATAAACAATAATTGCGCAATGTGGTTTCAGAAAAATGATTTTGTGGGGTACACTACATAAATACGAAAAACTTTATTCCGTCAATCACAAATACGAATTTCAAAAAACCGATTTTCATAATTCTGAATAGTTCAAAATTCCGAATATAACAAATCCGACTTATCATTACTCATATTTTTATAATTCATAAATTTAAATATTCCTAACGTTTATTATTATTAGTCTCAAAATACCGAGTTCAATAGATCGAATAACAAAAAGTCCGACTTGATGATAATTCGAAACATTAAAATACTAATTCCGATTATTATTGTACCGATTAATACAATTCCAAAATAAAAACGCATTGTAAAACTGAATAGCAAGACAAATAAACACATAATTGCTCGCGCATAATTTGCGTCTATATATTTATACATTATTTGCGTTTATACTCGTAGTCAGAGTCCTAAACCTAACCGATGTGATTCATCAATAATACAGGGGTTTTGCAGCATGCAAGCAAGCTTGCAGCATGCAAGCAGGCAAGCAGCAAGCAAGCAGGATTGCAACATGCAGCAAGCATTGTTTCTGTCACGGCTCCGGCGCTGCGGGGTTTGGGCGGCCCCACGCGATCTTATTGTCGCAGATGGGTTTAACGCTCACGCTTCGGCTTGCTGGCCGGCCTGGCCAGCCAGCCTCACCCGCGGCGGCGGGCCTTCAAACCACCTGCTCGTCAGCTCGCGGGCCGCCCCACCCCTCCGCGCCTACGCGGGCTTAAATTATGGCAGACAAGACTGCGTGAAGTCGGTTTTGTAGCGATTCGTTTCTGTCACATGTTGACTTTTAGTTCAAATCAATCAAATCAAAATATTTTTATTTCATATAAACCTGCATGGGCACTTATGAAACGTCAGAAGCTAGGTGCACGGTTCCAAATTGTTGTTTCCTATGGAGAAGAGCCGGCAAGAAACTCCACGGTTACTCTTTTAAAAATAATTGGCTTTACCAATGTTTTCAAATTACAAAGATAAAATGTATGGGAGGACAGTGCAGGCCTGTCAATAACTACCAGGTACTTAGACGAATACAGAGAAAATCGTATACAAATCTACAGTCTGTAAGGCCTACAACGTGCTCTCATTCACAATAATAATATTTAAAATAATCTACATTAATAAAAAGAACCTAATTAAACATAGTGACATGATTTCCATGACAATCACTAAAAATAGTCGATATTAAAATTGATGTATTATGTCAAATAATGACAAGAATATGTCAGCATTGTATCAAATAAAAATTAAATTGTATTTGAGAGCAGTTAATAGACTTTCACATAGTTATGTTGTTAATGAGGTACCAGGGAAGCCACATGTGCAGAAGGAATTAATGCCAAACTTCCCTGTCTTCAACGTAGTCTTTTATCTTATAATATGCTTTTTTGATAAGGACACGTTCGATGTGCGTTTTAAACTTTCCATCGCTAAGTTCCTGACTTTGGCAACTTGTTATAGAAGCGGATACTGTTTATTAGAAATGATTTGCTAGTTTTAGTCAATATAAATTTTGGAATCATAATTTCATCTTTACTACGTGTATTCAGATTATGGAAATCGCATGGTTTTTTTGAAAAGGCCTAAGTTTTATGCGAACATACAAGATATTTTCTAGGATATAAAGAGAAGGCAGGGTTTGTACATAAATCTTTCCAAAATTATTTAAAAAGATTAGTGCTTTTGCAAAATCGAAATTTTTAAGTGACACAATTAAAAATTCTAACAATAAAGTTAAGACCACTTGGAAAATAATTAATAATGAAACGGGAAGTCGGTCAAACAAGATAATCAATTTGAGATTATGGTCGACGACAAATTAATTATTACAGAAGCTGAAGTAGCGGAAGCATTTAATGAGTTTTTTGCCAACATACCTGTAACTACGACTCGCTCCTTAAATTCATCCCCGTCAAAAGCAGAATACCTTTTGCATAGTAGTGTGCCTAAATGTAATGACCTATTCAGTTTCGAACATGTAACGCCTCGTGATGTAGTTAATGTTTTTAACACACTGAAGTCTAAAAACACTGGTGATTTCTGGGGCATTTCCATTAAACTTTTAAGTAATATTATAGAAATTGTAGCCCCCTATCTAGCTGTCACTTTTAATAAATGTGTTGATTCAGGAACTTTTCCTGACCTCACGAAGAGTAGTAAAGTCATACCATTATTTAAATCAGGTAATAAAATGACATTCGTAATTTCACGCCTATTTCTGTCTTACCTGCATTTAGCAAAATATTTGAAAAGTTAATACGCAAGCAGTTGCTAAAACATTTTAATTTAAATAGCCTCCTGCACAATGAGCAATATGGCTTTACAAAATGTCGTTCGACTACTGATGCGGGTGTTGCTCTCTTGAAACACATATTTAACGCATGGGAGAACTCGCAAAATGCTATTGGAGTTTTTTGTGATCTCTTAAAAGCCTTTGATTGCGTGCACCATGAGACGCTTTTGTGTAAACTTCGTTATTACGGTGTCCATAACGATGCTCTAAACGTAATAAATTCTTATTTGCAAAATAGGGTTCAATGTGTAGAAATTAATGGTAAAAAATCTTCCGGGCTGCCAGTTCAGTTAGGTGTGCCTCAAGGCTCAATACTCGGCCCATTCTTGTTCTTAGTATATATTAATGACTTACCGTTCTATTTAAAGGGTATTTGGGATGTTGTACTGTTTGCAGATGATACTTCTCTTATTTTTAAAGTAGATAGGAATAGACAAGACTTTGACGACGTAAACAGTGCACTCTCAATGGTTACGGATTGGTTTACGGCAAATAACCTTGTTCTCAATGCCAAAAAACGAAATGTGTAAAGTTCGCCTTACCGATTGTTAGAAATCTAGGTCCCGATATTGTCTTAGATAAAGAGGTGCTTGAAACCGTAGACTCGGCAGTTTTTCTGGGCATAACAGTAGATGCCAAACTTCAGTGGGGATCACACATATCAACCCTAGCAGGGAGGCTCAGTTCAGCCGCCTACGCTATCAGAAAAGTAAGACTGACGCTCGATTAGTATACTTTAGTTATTTTCACAGCGTTATGTCCTACGGTATTCTGCTGTGGGGCAAAGCCGCTGATATTCAAAATATTTTTGTCCTTCAAAAACCTGCTGTTCGTGCAATTTACCAGCTAGGTGGCAGATTTTTCTTGAGGGACTTTTTAAAGATATTGGTATTCTCACAGTGGCATCACAATTCATATTATCTAACATCTTATTTATTAGGCACCATATTCACTTGTACACTAAAAACAGTGATATGAATATCACCGTTAACACTAGAAATAAGGACTAACTACGTGCTCCCTTTCACCGGCTTCATAAGGTTCATAACTCATTGGTTGGGCTTGGTATAACTTTTTATAACAAGCTTCCCACTTCTTTGCTAGATTTGCCTTTTGATCAGGGCTCGGATAACGGTATATTTTTCGAAACGTTATCGTCTTAAATACCTAAGAAACGATTTGTTTCGTTTACGTTCGAACAGAACGTTATAAATAACGTTTTCAGAGAACAATTACAATTTCAATTGTTTTTGGTTAATAAACGTTTTAAACCGTTTTTTTTTTATATTTGGTATCGATAGGTATTAAACTACGTACGACGCACAGTTTACGATTTGACAAAACTAGGTGGACAAAAATTGGAAATGCAAGTAAACGATAATAAATGACTGTAACTTATTGGTAGAGAGGGTAATAATAAAATTAAAACCAAAAGTGTTTTATTATCTATAACAATATTTATTTACTTTTTAGTAAAAAAATTAAATCTTTGTGTTTCTTGTATGTGTTTTTTTGTGGCAGTTTCCTTAATAAAGTTATATATGGGTCAGATGATATCAATAAATACTTGATTAAATCGTAATTCGTTCTGTGACGCGAAGTTTTTAATGTGTGGCCCAATCGCACGTTTCTGATCTCTTTATTCTTGGCTTCTGAAGCCTCCTCAGACATTTGGCCTAGAGGTATGATTGAATGTCTCATAGTGTCTGCGCCATGTACTAAGATCTTGTGTACAGTCACTGGCATGTTATACCAATGGTAAAAATTTAAATAATAGGTCTTTACCTATGAAATTGCCGTTTTGTATGAAAAAATTTAAACGAATTTTTTTCATGAATTTTTTATTTGTATTAATCGAAGTAATCACCCATGCAATCAATGCATCTTTGCCATCGCAGTGGCAGTTTATTGATGCCCTTCTTAAAGAAATCAGCTGGACGGGAGGCAACAAATTCTTCAAAGGCATTTTGTACTGCCTCTCGGGTATTAAATTTTTTTCCCGCCAAGAAGTTATCCAAATTCTGGAAAAAGTAGTAGTCTGTAGGCGCAAGGTCTGGTGAGTAGGGCGGATGACGGAGAGCTTCCAACCCCAGTTCTTGCAACTTGGAGACCGTCTGCTGTGCAGTATGAGGTCGCGCGTTGTCGTGCAGGAGCAGCGGAGACGAGCGATTGACCAATGCTGGTTGGAGATGCGCCAGCTTCTCCATCATTGTGTTCAGTTCTTCACAGTACACATCTGCAGTAATGCTCACCCCGTTTGGTAAGAAGCTGTGATGAATCACACCGGCGCTAGACCACCAAACAGTGACCATCACTTTTCTAGGGGTAAGTTTTCGTTTAGGGCATTGTTTAGGTGCTGAACCAGGATCCAACCAACTTGCTGAGCGCTTACGGTTATCAAACAGAATCCATTTTTCATCGCAGGTAACAATGCGGTTCAAAATTCCTTCATTTGTGTGTCTGTTGAGCAGTGCAAGGCACGTCTCGACGCGTACTTCGCGCTGGCGATCATTGAGTTCGTGGGGCACCCATTTGTCAAGCTTTTTTACCTTGCCAATTTGACGCAAATGGACCAATATTGTTTTGACGCTAACGTCGAAAGCTGCTGCTAATTCAGCCGTAGATTGTGTATCATCAGCTTCCACAATCGCCTTTAATTCGTCATTGTCGACCAAAGTCTTCGGACGACCGCGAGGTTCATTTTTCAGGTCGAAATTTCCAGAACGGAAGCGAGCAAATCAATAACAGGTGGTGCGTTGGTTTGTAGTGTTAGCTCCGTAAACGTCGTTGATGTTGCGTGCCGCTTGTGCCGCGTTGCTGCCACGACGGTACTCATATTCCATAATTACTCGAATTTTTAACGTATCCATGATGACGAAAAAGATTGAAATGCGATGAAAATGTAACACTAATCAATAAAGAAATGACTACTTTTAGAAAAAAAAATCCATGTTTTTAAAATAAAATTAATTTGAAATTAGAATTCTTAGCCAAACAAAAATTATTTTGATTTGAAATGGCCAGTACTGCAGAACGGCAATTTCATAGGTAAAGACCTAATATATGTCGCGAGTTTGTTTACAGTATGCTTGAAACTTGTCTGGATCAATTTCGTAGCCAGAAGCGATGACTGCAAGAATAGTCCCCAAACGTTCGATGAGGTTCTCATCTAGACCTGTGATACGCGCTGTTTCAGAACTATTGTAAAAGAAACCCCGTGCAGTATTTCCATCGTTACTTGTACCGAATCCAGGTTTGACTTTGTCAATAATTAGACCTATTTCCTTAAACTTCTTCTGAATTTCTTCCTTTCGTTTCTTTTTCATTTCCTGCATTTGAGGTCCTCTTGCTTGCCATGCTCTAAATTCCATGCGATAAGAAATATTTAAAAGGCACTCCATGGTGCGAATATATGCATGAAGACTTGATATTCCAAATTCATACATGTTTCGATCAGGTTGTCTCTGTTTTGTATTTAAATTCATTTCAGCTGAAGTTGCTTTGCAAATAAAGCATCTTTGCGTAGAACTATTCTCAGACAAGACATTTCATACTTTGCCGTCTATCATAGAGAGGATCATATGATGACTAACAAATATATTAGAGTCATTTATCTTCAGATGTGTTGGAATTAAGTCTTTTATCTGTTTTTTTATGTATTCACATTCCTTTTTAATTAACTGGTTCGTTTCTTTCTGGTAGATAAATCTTATTATTCTACAAAATCTTGGAGAAGATGGACGAGGATTTTCCCAGAGGATTTTATCATGGTCACTATCTGCCACAAGTCTCAAGGGGACCAACGATATAATAAACATATATTCATCGGTGCTCTCTACATTTGCAAAACGTTGTTTATACAAACTATGTCCTGAAGAACCGTCACATCCCCACTTATACATCATAGTATAATTTTGCTCCTTTGTCGAACTCAACAATACTTCCCCGAGAACATTCTTACATTTCTTGTAGACGTGTGATCTAAAAGAGCTTGAAGCTGAACCTCTGCCCATGTACGAGTATCACTCAATGAAATGAGTTCCACGGGAGGATAGCAATATTTTTTGGCTCGTGCTAATTGATCATAGCAAGGATATAACTGGTATCCCCTCTCCTTAGCTTCCTGTTGTAAACTCTTATACGTATGAACCGTTAAATTATTCGAAATGAACATAGCTAACGCTTCTTCAGCAGTATAAGGCTGTTGCTTTTTCTCAGAAAACACACTGCTTCCACTTACAGAATGAATACGTCTTCGAGCTTGCTTAAACGTAGTTGCACGTCTTGGTGATGCCATTGATACTTCTTGTATTAAATCAGCAGCGTCACGTTTGCCACTCGATCTAATGCTCAATTGTGTAGTATAAGACAACTGTTCTTTGCTATATTCTCGTAACAAATTTTGGAATTTACGCGTTTTTATCTTTTTCGAACTGTCTTCAAAACTTTTTTGCGGTCTGCCACGAACGGAACTTATTGTGATGGCACTGTAATCATGTTTAAAACCAAATCTTCACTGAGCCAGCCCTCATAAGAATGTAAAAACAAATCCAGCTTTCTTTGTTTACGCTCCCATTTTTCACGAATTTTTTCACTTTCATTTTTCATTAAAGCACGCAACAGCCTTTCTGCTTCTTGACTTAGGACCGGATCACCAAATTTAGTCTTCACGAAGTTAATAATTTGCGTTAAACGCCACTTAGCGGGTATTGAACGCCAAAAATCAAATAAAGACTTTCGCTTGATGCGGGCCCCTACAAAAAAAAAAAAAAAAGTAGATTAGCGCAAAAAAACGCAGAATTTAATGATTTACCCAAGAAAATAGGATAAATAAGGAATCTGTTAAGACTATAACCATGATCTTGCCGCATATTGCAACATACTTTATGCTTAAGAATACTTTTGAATATGGGAAAAGTATGTAATTAAAACTGTGATTTTTAAAAGCCTGACATTATTATCTAAATTAAGCAATACATGATAAAATTATAACTTAATAGAAAGATTATTACCTCCGATTGAAGATTCCATCATTAAAATTTTTCGATACCACACAAAACACTCAGAAACATGCAAACACGATGACGTTACCGGTCGCACTGAGCGCGCACTCGACTACCTGCGATCGGAAGGGTAACTTTGGCTATTGTTATCGAAAGGGTCGCGCCGTGTTCAGAAATGATTGCTTTGTGTTATGTGTTGCCAGTGTTATTCAAGATTAAGAAACAAGTGATAAAATGTATTTATTTAGAAATTTTACTCTTATGTTTTTGTCCACCTAGAATATTAGATCGTAATTATCGTAAACTGTGCGTCGTCTTGCGGAATAAACCGGTTTTTGCCCTGCGGAAATAACGTTCTCATTTCGTTTTCGTTCAGAACAAAATGATATACAAAGAACTGTTCAAAACGTTTT
Organism: Polymixis flavicincta; assembly: GCA_949987655.1. Taxonomy (NCBI): domain Eukaryota; kingdom Metazoa; phylum Arthropoda; class Insecta; order Lepidoptera; family Noctuidae; genus Polymixis; species Polymixis flavicincta. The sequence continues at coordinate 10,248,120 of OX465179.1, forward strand.
AAAAACGTTATTTTAAATAACGTTTCCGAGCCCTGCTTTTGATGCGTTTAAAGCTCAAGTAAAATCCATCCTTTGTTTAAAGGCTTACTATTCCATTAACGACTATTTAAATGACAAGAATAGTTGGTCGCTGTGATTAACACAAGACAATGTTTATGTTCTTTCTCCAGAATTAGCGTACCTAGTGACAGGTTATATGGGTTCATATAATTATTTAGTTAAATACTTTTCTTTTTTTAATTTTATTAACCAAGTGTTTTTTATTATCTATCTATTATGTCATTAGTTATTGGCATATAGAGCCCTTTATACCAGGAGACTTTTATTTTTGGTAATATGCGTTATTGTTTATTACTTTGCCTATGTATGTATAGAATCAAGTCCATCCGACTAAACAGACAGCTGTGCTGCTGGGGAGTTTGTTGCGTCACTTCTTCTTCCCAGCTAAAGCACTAGAAAGTGTCGAAGGGTAGGCGTTTTTGGGGGACTGTCTTATGTATTTTGACGTTCGAAAAGTGCTGATTCTCAGCCTAATTTGAATAAATGACTTTTGATTTTGATTTGGAATTTCGATGAATTTGTTTCTAAGAGAATCGCGAGGCCCCATTTTATAGATTGCGCGGATTGCCCTCTTTTGTAAAATGAAAATTGAATCTACGTCAGCTGCCGATCCCCACAGCAGAACGCCATAAGACATAATACTGTGAAAATAAGCAAAGTAAACTAACCTAGCTACATCAGTCAACTGCCTTATTTTTCTTCCGTTGTTAACCTAGTTATTCGAAGTATTGAAAATCGGAATGTCGTTTTCCGGACCGAGAACCCTTCGAGCTGATTCTTCGAAAGTATGAAAATCGGAAATTAACAAATCGCATTTAAGACTTTCGGTAAAATAAATTTCGTGATTTTTAATAATAGACATTAAAATTCTTAGGTATTATGAAATTCGGACTTTTGAAAATCGGAACATCGAAATTCGGAGTAAAATATTTCGGAGTATATGGGTGTTCCCGATTTTGTGCTGTTGCTGCGAAACTGGCGGGCTGTAGTGATGACTGTGTAGTGATAAAACCTACCTAAATTAGACATATTGCAGAAATAGTTCCACTCTAGTGACAGAAGGGTCTTCTTGCAAATAAAGCGATACTTATAGTCACATGGCACATCGGTTGTATGGCCTTGTTTGTTCAGGTACACACAGTCCTCAACACCGGCGTAATTATTTGGTTCACCGTCCTGCCATTGGTTGTACACTTCAGAGATTGACTTTCCTAGAAACATAAAATGTATATATTTAACCATTTATGCGCACACATATTATAGAGACAAAAGAAAGGAACGGAAAAATAGGTACAAAGGTAATGCATGTATAGATAGAAAGAACAAAAACGAGTTGGATTGACTGTTTTTTTTTTTGGGTGGGAAATCATCAAATGACTTCTCCCGCTGAGTAGAGCAGGAGGGCGTGTCAGACTTTTACTGACTAAAACCCACCCGTGCTCCCTCAGTAGCCCGTATGCCAGGGGCTGTGGTATCTCTTTCGAACAAACCCGCACCCCTGGCAGGCATCGGCCCTTGCGGACCCCACCAGTGGTTGCTGACATCTTTGACGGCGCGCGTGTGGAACACAACGCGCCGTCCCGTCTACCATTTTTCGGCCGCAGGGGATAGGGAGAGCGGCTGACGCTATACCGATACTCCTCTTCCCCTGCGGCCCCACCGCGGCCGCCATCAAACGGTGGCGGCCCCGTCCAGGCCACGGAAGGGAAGAGCGCTGCTCAGAAGCACCGGCACTCCTCCTCTACCGCAGCCCGTAACCCTCAGCCGCCATGCCTCCCATTCCACATCGCGGCCCACCTCAGTTGCGGTGCACCTCACCGCAACCTACTTTTTGGCCGCTACGTCAATGGTCAATGGCTTGAGGCAAAAGCCCTGACGAGCGGCCCCACCTTTGGGTTCCTCTTGGCTTCACCGTGGCTGGAATCCACGGTTACTGAGCCCCCCCGCAACGACAATGCGGGAACCCACTCGGAGGGGGGGTGGGGTAGGATTGACGGTTAGGTTAGGTTTATACACTAACAGCTTTAAGGCTCCCGCAGACAGGCGCGACGAGACAGCTTGACTTGACTTTAGTAGTAGGTACTTCAATGTAAATTGTTCTAATAAAGTAGCATCACGCCAGTCTGCAGTGGCGTAGCGTCGACTAGTACAGACGTGGGCAAAGTCGTATCAGCGAGGCCCCTTTTTCTTTCGTTACCAAGATCTACATATTGTGATCTATGTATTGTTTTATGGTGTAGATTCAATAACACTTGCAATGAAATGGCGAAATTATGCCGGATGTGAGCGAGACAGCGAGGCTCTAAAAAAGATCGGGGAATCCCCATTTCATAGAACTATAACTTTCTTATAAGCGACTCACTCACCCGAGTCAGCCACGTCAACTTTAAATAGGCGAAAGGCTACCGTGTCTTTATAAAACGTAAAAAAGGGAGTTATGTTTTGTATTATCTATTTCAGGTTCAGGATTTTCCTGAACCTGAAATAGATACATGTATTTTCATCATTCAGATAATTCCGTATTTTCATTTTTGTTTTGCCATTATTTGTAAAATAATAATTACAGGCCACAAACAAACACGGTATAAAAGGAGACAAAATGTTATGGTATTTTAACAAAAATACTATAAGTTTCATTGATATACCATTTGAAACAGACAAATAAACTATCTTATTCTGAACTAGCTCCTTCTAGATTTTTGTAATCCTCGCTTTTTTCCAAAATGTTTACCATCTTCACTGTGTTGTGTGAGGTATGCGTTTAAAGAAACGTTTTGCAAAGCTAAGCTGTGTTGCCAATCTGTGACGAGTGTGGCCAATATTTTTTAGGTTTTTGTTTAATTTAAAAATAAATGGGGACTTTAAGTCCGATGGCATCGTATTAAAAGAGGCCTCGCGAGGCAGTGGGCGAGGGCCCACTTCGCCCACGCCTAGCTACGCCACTGCCAGTCTGTGGGAGCTTTTGTAGTTACGTAATACAGGATTAGTATATGTAGGTACAGTTATAAACTACTGTTGCTATTTTTCTGTGTGAGTTCCAAAACACTATAAAATAACGAAAGAACACAGAAATACAAAAATCTAAATGAGAAAATACTGTACGCACCGTCAATGGTTTCAAATACTCCTTCAGTCGTCAGGTCTGTCAGCCCTACAAACACTTTCCAGTCGGCAGTAGGATAGGTTCTGTTCCAAAGCGCTATCACAGCGTGTGCTTCATCTGAGCTATCTGAGTAGAACAAACTGGCTCCTTCCAGTGCACACTCGCGCTTGGCATCACGCCAATTCTTCTCCGTCGAGTGGATCTTATAGAAAGTCTTTACTGCTTCTATATAATTGTAGTCTTTGCGGAAAAACTTTTTATATCTTTGTCCATCTAAAAAAAGAAGGAATATTAATTAGTACCTACATACTTAGCATATTTGAAACTCTTACACTGAAATAATTTTAATTAAAATGTTGCTATAAGATACATTTTTATTTAAACACTAGTAGTGCTCCGCGGTTTCATCCGCGTAGTTCCCGTTCCCGTGGGAATACGGGGATAAAATATAGCCTATGTCACCCGGGGATAGTGTAGCTTCCCAATAGTGAAATAATTTTTCAAATCGATTCAGTAGTTTCGGAGCCTATTCAATGCAAACAAATAAACAATCAAATCCTTCCTCTTTATTATATTTACGTAAACATAAATAAAATACTCTAATGATTTATTTTGCGTATTGCAAAAAGTTAAAGAAAGAGGTCAATCGTCGAATCCGACTCGGTTGGGCAGCGTTCGGGATATCAGCTTCGCAATATCTTCTTGTCCCAAGTACAACATTGGCTCCAGACGAAAGTCTTTGACCAGTGTGTGTTGCCAGTGATGACCTATAGTGCAGAAACGTGGTCGCTCACAATGGGTCTTATCAGAAGGCTTAAACTCACCCAAAGGGCAATGGAGAGGGCTATGCTCGGAGTTTCCCTACGTGATCGAATTAGAAATGAAGAGATCTGCAGGAAAACCAAGGCAACCGACATAGCCCGAAGAATTGCCAAACTTAAGTGGCAGTGGGCAGGGCACATTGCTCGCAGAACAGATGGCCAATGGGGCCGAAAGGTTCTGGAGTGGTGACCGCGTATCGGAAGACGTAGAGTGGGAAGGCCTCCCACAAGGTGGACCGATGACCTTGTGAAGGCCGCGGCAATCCGCTGGAGGTGAGAAGAACTAAACCGGTCGTAGTGGAGGAGCTCGGGGGAGGCCTATGTCCAGCAATGGACGTCTTTCGGCCGAAATGATAATGATGATTGCAAGGACTGGAGCGAGATGGCTCTAGAATCGGATGCCTGGAACGATTTGGGAGAGGTCTTTGCTCAGACGTGGGATAGGGTAGGCTAATAAAAAAAACACTACTCACGTGAGAAATTCGATGAAAAGTACAGAACAAGAACTACTAACAAAGTTTTAGAAAACATTTTTGCAACTTTACGACAAGCGTCTTAATTCCCAGCAGCATGCAAGACAATTTGTGATCGCTTGCAATGCAATGAAGCTTTTATAGTGTCTTTATCAACTGAGGTAGGTAACTACCCACATTTAATCACAGTTATTGTTTTTTAATTTTTATCTGTATGCACAATTAATAACATGATTGGGTTTTTCCAAGAGTTTATTTTTCTGAGAATAGTTTTGAATATGGGGAATTCTTTCTTTTTACCCGACTGCGCCAGAAGGAGGGTTATGTTTTTCGAGTGTATGTATGTATGTGCATATGTGAATTTCTTTCGTACGCTCTGTAGTCTAAAAGGCATGGGCGATTTTACCATGAGAGGCGTCGTTAAATTCGTCTTAATTTTGAGAGTGACACTTGGTAAAGGTTTAGTAAAATAATTAAAATGGCCGATTTTTGGCGCCATATTATGTGTCAATTTTTTTTTTCTCAAAATGTATCTAATGGGGTATTACTATCCAGTAACTGGTTTATGGACGACAGGTAGGTCGTCGATCCAAGTAAATGATTTTATTTCTGTAAGTAGGTTTGTAAAAACCCTTTTACTCGTCATTCATTCCCTATCTGACTACTCTGAGAAGAAAGGCCAAACAAACTCAGAGGTAAATAGCCTTAAGGTAATACCACAGAACAAAGAAGAATACATAGAACCGCCCCTACCTGTGGGTAATACCTTTTAAGGCCAGACCTACATAATGTTGGTCGGATCATGTGACGACCATGTTAAGTGGTGTCTGAAACGGTCTTATTGGGAAAAAACACACGGATTAAAAGGACCTGTTCTGTCAATGCACGCATTTGTCAGTAACTGTGTAGTTTAACTCAGCTAACAACAACCAAAATAGAGGAGTTTCCTGCCCGTTCTTCTCCATTGAGATCTACGTTTTGGGATGGGGCATCTAGCTTCAACTTTCCAAGTGAAATGGTTTGAGTTTGAATACTGGTATTCAGCTGTATTTGGTTAGACTGGAAGCCAACCCCAAGATAGTCTGAAAAAGGCCAGGCAAATGATGAACGAACGCCAATATTTGGCAAAAACTTGCAAAAAAGTACCTACTCATTGGATTCCTTTGTGATTACTACCCTATATCCTATTACCGTAACTATGAAGCATCTGGTTAACCATGAAGTCAAGTAGCAGTATAAGAATGTTTATGAAAGTTAAAATATGTATGAATCTACACGTTGAGGGAGTTGACATAGAAATGTGATCCGTGAAAGTGCTTTCAATACGTCATGCTCCCTAGCGGAACCACCTTTGATGTAAAAGTAAAAGTTACATATCTAAAACATTCTATGAAATGTCTATAAAATTCTAGTCCTATTAAAAAAAGTTTACGTATATCCCTAGTTTCGACGTTAACTTTTATTTAAAGTGGTTCCGCTGCGGAACATATGTACTTCCTGGCGAAAACACCATGGTATATCTATTACTATACATAATATAAGCAAATCTATAGTATTAAATAATTCTTTATCAATTCAATATTCAACTATTAGCCCCAAATACTCAATCTAATGTACAAATATACGCACAAATCCGTGCATCAAAATTTCTCTTCGAAAAAGTCGCTAAGCGCCTACATTAAAGTTCGTTGCAAATAAAGTTTACGTGATATATACAAAATTCTTCCAGGCGTTTAGTTTATTAGCATCAGTGCAATAATTTATAGGGCTGAAAAATACAAATTAAGGGATCATTAATCGTTTTTGATATTGGAGCCAACATAAATATTACCGAAATACCAAACAATATAGTTCTGGTGGCGAATAAAAAATAGAGTAACGTTGCCGCCATAGAATATGTGCCAGGATTATTACCATGTGGGTTAGGACACTTTATAGCAGACTGCAGAAGTGTCGCCAAATGGTAATGTTATGGTGATGCCTCAAATAAAGTTTCAAACACAGTGTGACCAGAAACATATTTTTGAATGTAAAACCAGAAACTACCACCAGAATCTTAATATTTATATTATTATAACCTGACGATAGATATTTGGCTTATTTTATTTTGCGTAAAATATGTTACACCAACTGAAACATTTGACCACATTAAAATTGGTAAAAGCAAGAAAAAAATCAAGCAAGCAAATTGGTAAGGAAGTTATTGTTTAAATGTTCACTTGCCAAATATTAAGCTTACGTAAATTTTTTGTGAAGATTTTTTTTTTTTTTTATTTTATTATTTGTCACCGCCTTTCCAAATTAAAGTTATTTTGCACTTTGTAGTGTTTTTTTGGAAGTCGGTTGTTATTTTTTTTTTAATTTTTCACTTTTTAGTTACCTACCAATTCGAAATTTCATCGTCCTTGGGATCAAAACAATGCATATTTATGCGATAGCAACATTCGCGGTTGATTTGCAGTAATTTTTTGATGAGTTCCGTTGTCTGTCTCCGAAACGCATCATCAGATCTATATGAAATTTAATGGGACCATTTCGGAGTAAACTCCTTTCGAACAAAAAAAGAATTCTCCAAATCCGTCAATATACGACGGAGTTATAGCCGAACATACATAAAAAATATATATATAAAAATAAACATGTCGAATTGATAACCTCCTTCTTTTTGAAGTCGGTTAGAAAACAAACAATAAATGGAATGGAATGGATTGATTCTCTAGAATCAATTTATAAAAGTAAATTACGTACCGTCAACGGTCTCAAAACAGTCTTTAAACAAAATTGTGTCTGACATCCCCATATACACCCACTTCAAATGGGACTGGGTAGTGTTAAACGCCGATATAACTACTAGTGCATCATCGTCGTTGTCTTGGTGCCAGAAATTGGCACCTTTCAAAGCACACACACGCTTGGCATCAGCCCAAGTACTGGGTATCGCGTGGATATAAACTTTCTAAATGAAAACTTTCATTTAGAAACTGCAGTCCTTCCGGAAAAACTTTGTATCTCTTTGTCCATACACGAATAGAAAATAATAATTTATTAGTAACCCTTAGGTCAGGGGTCGGCAACCTTTTGAGTCGGAAGAGTCAAAAATTACAATTTACAAAATGTTAAAATTTTAAAGAGCTAAAAAATGTAAAATATCATACAGATTACGAAAGAAGTCACAGTTATTATTGGTTTCATAGTAAAATTGCGTGAAATCGCGGTTTAAACGCAAGGTGACCGAAAAGAGGCGTGGCCTAATCTACGCCATTTGCAAACTCGGCATTTTTTTATTTGATAGCTCGCCAGGTGAAATTTTCTTTTTCTTCTAGCAATTCTTCTTATCTTAAAGCAAAAACTTACGTTTTATGTAATCCTGAGATATACAAGTCAACTTTATTTACAAATATTCTGGCCGAGGACCTTAAGAGGTTTAACTAAAATTATATTTTGTCTAAATAGTTTGGCGTCTATATTAAAAAGAAAACACGTTCTTATATTTGACTCTAGCATAGCCGAAAGCGCTAAATTAATTATTGATTTTCAAACAGAATAAATATGTAGGTATTTTGTACAAAAAACGGTAAAGTTTTAATTTTTTAAGGGATTTCTTAAATATCCAACAACTGTCGGTGGGGATAAAAGAGCTAATAAACTAGAAAGTTGTCATTAAATAATAAATGAAGCAATGATAGAAATACTTAGTGTTGGGATTTTCCGATATTCAAGCTTGGATGTCGAGCAATTTAATACGTAGGCTGACTAGCAAGTGGTGGTTAAAATCTCTACAATATTCTATAGAGAAAAATAAAAACGAATTAGTCGTGATTGAAATCGTACCAATGTTGGGCACAGCTTTTGGTGATTGTCACCACAGTCCACAGACCTAAAGTCAAAACAATAATACACATATTTGATGGTAACTGGTGGGTTAGGTTAGGTTAGCCGTCGGCATAAGATATAATTTTTCCGTCTTTAATATTAAGGTTACACATGTCGTTAATATAAATTAGGAAAAGCGTGGGGCCCAGAATACTTCCCTGAGGAACACCAAAACCCGTACTTTTCTGCTCGTCGCTCGTGGTTTTATCTATTCTAACGCATTGGTATTGGCCATGTAAGTAGTCAGCAAATAGTTTCAGCGGCGTTCCCCTAATTCCTATAGTCTCTAACTTATTTAGAAGGACAGATACGGACACCGTGTCGAAGGGCTTGGCTAAATCAAGGAAGACTCCTAGGGTCTGGTTTCCTTTACCGAGTTCTTTTGAAATGTAATTGGTTAGGTTATGCACCGCGTCGGCTGTGGATAATTTGGCTCTGAAACCAAATTGTGCAGGGGATAAAGAGTCATGGTTTTCTAGATAGTTAACTAGTCTACTGTTTATAATTTTCTCCAGTATCTTAGATATTAAGGGAAGTAACGATATTGGCCTGTAATTATTGACCAGGTCTTTGCTTCCAGATTTAAAGACAGGGATTACAACTGATTTCTTTAGACATCTAGGGAAAATTCCATTGGAAAGACAAATTCAAAATATATGCGTCAAGGGAGGTACCAAAATATGCTTATAGAGTTAAAGGATCTTATTGCTTATGTTATCCCAACCAACTGCACAGTCATATTTTAGTCCAGAAATAATTCGGGTTAGTTCGTCTTCGTCAGTGTCCAGCATAGCAAAAGATTTCAGGTTACTGCTATCGCTTGATATTTGGGAGGGTTGGTCACAATAATTTTTCGGAATCTGTTCCGCAAGAGTTTTCCCAACATTGACAAAAAAGTTATTAACGTTGTTAGCTGAAAGGAGTGGTTAGGCATTAGGTAGCAGTAAACTCGAATTCGACTCACGCTGCTTATACATATTGGTGACGTTTTTAATATGTTTTCAAAGTTGCTTGCTATTGTTTCCTGCTCTATTTAATTCGGTTTTATCGTAATTATTTTTTAAATTCTTTAGCAGATTGTTGCAGAAGTTCCTGTATCTTTTTTATGTGGTTTGAATTATTCGATTATCAGGGTATCTCTTTGTTCTTTGATGAAGTTTATCTCGATGTCTTATACATCGAATTAGTCCAGGAGTAATCCATGGTTTAATATTGTAATGTTTCTTATCCACTATAGAAACCGTCGTGTTACGTAATATTGCTTGTTGGACATATTTTATTAAGTACGATAAAGCCAAATTAGCGTCAGCACTATTGTAAACTAAGCTAAAATCGAGGTTGCATAAGTCATATTCGAGTTTATTTGTGTTTAATTTGCTTTTGGTCAGGGGACGATTTTGCTTAGGCAGCGTTAAATTTACGGCAAGTAGGACAGCGTGATGGTCAGTAATAGTTGCGCTAGTAACAAGCGTAATGTATGATAAACTGCTTTTAATCATCATATGATCGAGACAGGAACGATGTTGATGAGTAGGCAAAGTGTGAGCGAGGAGAAAACTATGGTATATGAGCAGATATTAAGGTAATTTTCGGTCCCTGCATGGCTGCTTTCGGCGCCAATATTTATATTTAGGTCACCTGTTAGTATAACATTTCTGTACGAGCTTAGTGATTGAAAAATCTGATTTAATGAATTGTGGAAAGAATCTAAGTTTCTAGTGGAAGGGGACCTATACATAGCGATTATCGCTGTAGTCGCGCCAATTTTGATAACTAAGCAATTACTCATACAGTCCTGTAGAGTAGGTTCCTCGATTGTAAAATTTAAGCATTCTTTAGCAAAAACAACCACACCATCATTTTGGTTTCGGTTTATTGTGGTATGCAATAAGTTATACCCAGGTATTACAGGGAGGTTATCTATGCGGTTACCAAGCCAACACTCAGATAGTACAATTACATCACGATCAAAGTTAAGTCTATGAAGGAATTTTTTTAAGCTATCCATGTTCTTATAAATACTACGAATGTTTGGGGTCAGTATAGTTAGTGACTTTTGATAGTCGGAAAGATATTGTCTGCACTCCTCAACTTCACAAGTTTTCGACACAGTTAAAAACGAGTTATATTGCCTGGAAGAGATCGCAGAAAGCGATAAGGCCGCCCATTGTATGTTTTTAGTGTTTAATGTTTTATTTTTGTCATGTATTTTCTGGTGTACAATAAAGAGTATATAAATAAATAAATAAATAAGTAAATATCCATAATAAACTAAAGAAATAACAATAAACAATAAAAATTACGTCTAAAATATAAACAAGGGTGTGGCGCTCTTAGGCGCCTACATAATCGATTGAATTGATATACCTGTTTTCGGCAGCTTTTTTGGCCGGACAATCTGCGTCTCCCGTCTTGTGGTTGGCTTGTTTTTTAAAGCGCAAACATGTAGCACACTTAGGCGTTTCAGCTTTTTTTGCACAGTCTTGTATTATGTGTCCTTCTTCACCGCAATGTCCACAGGTCGAAACAGCAATTTTGCATGTTTTGGCTGCATGACCGTACTGCTGGCACTTGTAACATCTCGTTACTAGTGTGAAATCTCGTTCTGGGCAGGACGTCCAATTAATGAATACGGGATCTTGTGTGATGAGGGCCTTGCGTACGATGGCTGGAACTTCTAAAATATAGTTGCAGTGCTCAGCATCTTTCCTGCCAGATTTGTGGCTTAGTTTTATTGAGGTAAAAAATGTATCTAGGGATATAGTGGGCAGTTTGTCGGCCAAGTTTTGTTCATAAATACATTTATAAACCTCATTTTCAGCCATAGATGTGGGCACTCCTATTACTATTATGCGTGGTTTGCGCATTTTTGGTTCGTCGACGGTAAGCTCTTATTAGGGTGCCGGTTGACTTTTACTAATCAAGTACTTAAATAGGAAGACATTTTGAGCTTTTATGACAATACTCACTCAAGGAACCCGATAGAAATTACACTACAAGAAAGACTATTATAGTTTTGCTATACAGGATAAGTTTTTATCCAGTGCTTAAAAACGTATGCTGTATATTGTTATCTCCTGCACGGTAACTACGGCAACATACTTATCGCAGTTATTGTTATTGCATTTACATTTGTATTATGAAAAGGATAAAATTTAGCTATGAAACTATTTGCAATTAGTTATAACACGGAAAACCTACTTATTATTTCAGAAACGATATCTAACTTTGCAGCGGCGTTAATTAAAGGATACTGAAAGGTTATTGAAATTACTAACGATGTTTTTGAGCTAGTTAATGACTATGATTATGAAACATTATTATTTTGCCTGTAAGCGGCAAATTCTTGCTTATCATCTTTCAACAATTCAATTAAGTTTGACCGCTTAGAAAATTTAAATTGACCGCCATCCGAACTTTTCTGAAATTTATCAAGAGATTTAACCAAAAATATATCAAAGAAATACATCCCAGTGAATGACGTTTTCACCGAAATACAGGGTGTCCCATGGGAAATTTCAAACTTTAAAAATTAATAGAAGAAAAATCTATGATTAATGAAAACTTTTAATGACAGAAATGAATAAAGCAATCATGCGGATTTTAGGTTTTGAAAATTATGCTGTCGAGATGACGCCCATCTGCTCGTACAGTCTCCTCCAACGCACGCTTCATCGCCAGGAAAACTTTCTTGCACGTTTCTGTCGTGATTTGGTTTATTTGGGTATGAATATTTCTTTTAAGTTGGCTCAAATTCCTTGGCGGGGGGTCGTACACTTTAGATTTCAAGAAGCCCCACAAAAAGAAATCCAAGGGCGTGAGGTCAGGCGACCTTGGTGGGTACGGGATGGTTCCAAACTTTGAGATTATTTTTGTTCCGAAAATTTGCCTCGCAGTCTCTAAAGACGCACTTGCCGTGTGAGCTGTGGCGCCATCTTGCTGAAACCAGGTTCTTCTATTGTATCCTGGATGGTTCTGCAATGCTGGGTGCAAAAACATTTCAATCATGTTGCAGTAACGTTGAGATGTCACAGTTACTCCGCGACCGTTATTTTCAAAAAAATATGGCCCGATAATCCCGTTCATAGACATTCCGCACCATACTGTCACCTTTGGGCTGTGAAGTTGTTGTTCATGTTTCTCATGTGGATTTCCTGGAGCCCAATATCGAAAATTTTGCTTATTCACATAGCCTTGCAGATGAAAATGAGCCTCATCACTAAAAATTATGTTACCAAGTGTCCGAATAGTGCGAAATCGCTGTAGCATTGTTTCGGCATATGTTTTTCGCAAATTGTTATATACAGTACGTTCAAATCTACATCTTCTATATCTATGAATCTATGTAACAAAGTCGCTGTTCGTATCTTTCTGTGAACGCTTTAATCTTCTTAACTACAAAAAAGATTTTGATGCAGTTTTCACTTAGGTATAGCACAAAAATCTCGATGTTTTGTCGCTATTGTACTCATACGAAACAGGTGTGGGTCACTACTAGTTAAAAATATTGGATCCGTTTCAAGAACTACGTCGTAGATGCGATGCTACGAGGGTCTACGATTCAGCCTACGAAAGCGTAGAGGCCTCGTAGCTAACACTAAGAGTACCAGACAGTAAAAAAACATGTTTTGTTGAATATATACGAGTAGACCCATACTTTTTAATTAGTGGCGAGAGGTTAGAGTGAGAGATTCAATTTTTACCCCACTATAACATAAACGATAAGAAAGGGGCCAAGTTACTTAGTACATAAATGAATTAAGATGGGTATATATATATATATATATCCAAAAACAATGCATATTTCCAATATGCATTGTTTTTAGAATGATATCGCCAACCACAACGCCGCTGCGGTTTGCGGTCTATAGTCGCCTTCGGAAATTTACCTGATTTTTTACAGTAAGTTAACTATTTGGGAGACCGGGGGTGGTTGCCTATAGGGTTTTTTTTGGGTGGGAAATCATAAAATGACTTCTCCCGCTCTGGGTGGAGCAGTTGTTAGACTTTTACTGACTAAAACCCACCCGTGTTCCCTCAGTTGCCCGTGTGCCATCTCTTTCGAACAACCCGCACCCCTGGCAGGCATCGGCCCTTGCGGACCCCTTGGTCACCTTGCGACGGGTCAGCACAGTGGCCCCGCCGCCTACCACTTTTCGGCCGCAGGGGATAGGAAGAGCGGCCAACGCTATACCGACACTCCTCTTCCCCTACGGCCCCACCGCGTCCGCCATCAAACTATAACTACAACAACTACTTTTTTAGCTGCTACGTCATCGGCTTTGAGGCAAAATCCCTGACGAGCGGCACCACCTTAGGGTTCCTCTTTGCTTCACCGTGTCAGGGAGACCACGGCTACTGAGCCCTCCCGCAACGACAATGCGGGAACCCACTCGGGGTGGTGCCTACAGGGTCAGGTAGACTAACGGTAAAAAAATCATCACGGTACGAGTACGAGCTTTGGGTACTCTAATCACACTCGAGGATGCCTCTCGGTGTGAAGCACGGCTTCGCTAACCAGTGCCATTTAGAAATGGTGACAGGTTTTTAGTATACCATACTCGAATGTGTTTAGTAACGCATAATTTTTGTTGTGATACGTACAGATTTACCGTGAATTAGGTACTTTCCTAGAAAAAAAAGATAAAATCTATAGGACCTATTAGTGTTATTTTCAAATATTTGTATTTATGTTTTCCAGGTAATCGAAGAGAAAAAAGGCATATGAGGTTGGTTGACTAAACTTTTTGAGGGGAAACTTGACTTATACTCATACACCGAGAGTAGTTTTAGTAAAATCTTCTGACGTAGTTATTTTGTAAAAAAGAGGCAACAAGGCGGTGACAAAAGCGTTTAGCATTCATTATAAGATTTCAAATATAAGTTACGTGACAAAATTAAAACGTGAAATTGAGACTAAAAATGATGTTGTCAGGCTTTTTTTTTTTTTTTTTTTGGGTGGGAAATCATCAAATAACTTCTCCCGCTCTGGGTGGAGCAGGAGGGCGTGTCAGACTTTTACTGACTAAAACCCACCCGTGTTCCTTCGGTAGCCCTTAAGCCAGGGGCTGTGGTGTCTCTTTCGAACAAACCCGCACCCCTGGCAGGCATCGGCCCTTGCGGGCCCCATCATTTTTTTGTGCTGACATCTCTTTGAGGCGCGCGTGGAACACAACGCGCCGTCGACTTGGGCTTGGTCCTTACCGGACAGCGAGCTACCCAATACTCGCCGTCCGCAAGCCCACGCCTACGGTGGCCGGAAATCGGCCTGGGATTCCCGACGCCCAGGGCGTCTCCGTATCCTGCGGCGGCTAGGGTCGCGAGGGCGCATATGCTGCCTCTCCCTCACGTGCGCCGCCTCCCTCTTCGCGAGCATCACTGCTTCGCTGAAGGAGGTGACGGCTACCCATGCCCTCTCGCTCCGTACCATGGCCTGGACCAGGGCCGGACGCGAGAGATCGCCGCCGCCGATCGCCTCCACGAGGACACGGCGGTGCTCCGCCCAAGCAGGGCAGACCGCCACCGTGTGCTCCACCGTGTCCTCAGGGCGATCTTCGCAGTAGAAACACCCGGGCGTTTCCTCCCGCCCTATCCGAAACAGGAACCTCCCGAAACAACCGTGTCCGGTGAGGACCTGCGTCAGGCGGAAGGTGAGGACGCCATGCCGCCTCTCAAACCACTCCTCAAAGAGGGGACTTACCGCCGCAATCGTGGCGTGCCCAATGTTGTCAGGCTGTCAGTTGACTGAAAATGTAATAAAGTAAAAAAAAAACTTCAGTTTTTTTTTAAACAACTTAAACAAATTCTAAAGTCAGAACTTCAGAATTCGTTTAAGTTGTTTGGTTTTTCTAGCTAAAATATTGTTTTATTATTTCACATTTACTTAGTTCCCGTTTTACTCAACGTATTGGGTACGTAGAGTGAAACGGGAATTAAGTACGAGTAAATGCTTGATTGAAGGACTTTTGGTTCTGCTGATTAGTTATGAAATAAATGTTATTAAATTTTTTACTCGGCTAATAGTGGCACTATCTAGTACCTAAAGTAATTTTGATACACACATAGAAACATTTAAACACAGGAAATAAAGACCAATTAATTAGTCAAAAGTTCAAGGTCAAGCAGCCACTCTTCCCTACTATGGATATAGGTTCAATAACAAAAACAGTTTTAGAGCTTATCTAATCGAGTTAATTAGGTACAAACTATAAAAGCCTCACTTCATTTTAATCATTCACACATTGTCGTGCCTACTGCAAGAGTTTAGACGCATGTCGTGGGTTTAATAACGACAATGTATTCGAAAATTGTGTTTGTCTTTCTTGTTGTATACATTTTATTTGATTTCTCCCGTAAGAAAGTCTTTGGATTAAAAAAAAAAATGCGATATATTTCTAAAATAAATTATTTCTAAAATTATGCCTCAGTAAAACATGCCTTTTTGTAACAATACTATTTTCTATTTCATAGATGGACAAAAAGATCCAGTGTCTTTCCGGGAGGATTATACTTATATAGCAGCAGAAGAGAGTTTCTACAAGGTTCATACGACAGAGAAGAATTGGCGTGATGCCAAGAAAGTGTGTGCTCAGGAAGGAGCCAGTTTGTACTACCCAGAGAACAGCGATGAGGCCAACGCTGTGCTATCGTTTTGGACACTGTACCATAACAACACCCCGCCTAGTAGTACATGGGTGTATGTTGGCATATCAGACATAATAACTGAAGGTGAATTTGAAACCATTGATGGTAAGTGTATTAATTTTTATTTGTTTTAAATACTAAATTTATTTGGTTCTGCTATATAGGCTAACTAAGGAGCTTTTAACTTTCTAAATGTTTCATATTCTAGGTAAATCAATCTCTGAAGTGTACAATAACTGGAAGGCAAACCAGCCGGACAATAGTGACGACGAGGACTGTCTGCACCTGAACATGCAAGAAGGCTCTTCTCTTCTCTATCTTAATGATATCTCATGTGGCTATGCGTATAGCTTTATTTGCAAGAAGAGCTTTCCGTCACTAGAGCGGAACTGTAGCAGCGATATTCAGCAGAATCAACAGACCAATTTAGGTAAGTTTTTACGGCACTGGTCTTGCTTTATTGGACAGTATGTAGTGAAATGCAGTATTCTAATAGAGCTACAGAGAGCTTTGATTCTAAAGTTCTATGATAACTTAGCTGAGACTTTTCGCTTTTCCCTACCTACATAATGTCGAGTTATACAAACATGAGGGGCTGATTGTAGATAAATGTATGTTTCACGGGTTCAGGTTTGATCCCATGTTAAAAGATGTTCATAATTATTAGAAGCTTGATCCCATGCAAGTTTCAGTTGTTTCAATTAAATGTTGAAAATTTATCAATCAATCAAAACGTTTATTTCGGACAATAATAATCCATATTTTCTTCACCAATATGTTACATATAACATTTAAACTAAGTTAAAAATTAAATTAAATTACAACTAAATCAAAATTAAATAAAAATTAAATCAGAATTAAGTCAAAATTAAATAAAAATCAAATCAAATTAAATCAAATCGAAATAAAATTAAAAATTAAGAGCATCAGAAACTTAATAGAATCAATTAAAATTATAAAAACCCCCACCAATCGTTAGGCCCCGAGTACGCAGGTGCCTGTGCATCCAGTGCCCAACGATTGGACAGTCAAATTTTTCTCTAAATGTCATCAGGATGACGTTGGTACTCCCCCTCACCCTACTCATTACTGTTGCGGTTCTCTTGCGCATATGAAAACATTTCAGACGCACTACATTACCAAGGGAGACTCAACAGCACCCTGAAGGCATTACATTACATATTGCACACGTAGGGCGTTGTAGTTCCGCTGCGTATATTTCACTAACAGGCTGCAAGTGTGAAAAGATTTACAATACTCTTTGAAAAGCGTAATCTTTACACCATCTGTACAGCGTGTAAACCTGCGGGCTACCATATTACATCGGACCGACAACGCCATATGCTCCCTCTCCATGTCTGCATCGTCCGGGAGATCCTCCGTCACCACATGACCCAAGTATTTGAATTTTGATGCTCCATTTAAGGGAAAACCATTCAGTTTGTGTCAAAGGAACCTCGGACGACACTGGGTTTCTTCCCTTAAAAATGAGGAACAATATTATTAGTGAGCTCATGAGAGGCCGCGTACATTTCACAAATTTCAATTAATTTTCTTATCGAGTTGATTGAAGGACCCAACAGCGTCATGTCGTCAGCTTAGCTCAGCTTATTATCCGCACACACACCACTACACTCTACCACTCTAACTTACCTAACCATTTCCATTAAGTTTTCATAGAAATTGTTCTACGAGTGTCGCGGCGTGACCGAAACGTCACGTAAGAAAAGAGCCCTGAGGTGGTTTACACAAAGATATTAGTAGTCACAAAATTTTAACCATTCTCAAATATGTTTATTTTGTAGGTGAACAAAGGGATGTAACGTTTTACCGGAAGGACTACACTTATATCGAGTCAGAACAGAGTTTCTACAAGGTCCACACGATACGACAAAGTTTTGCTGATGCCAAGCAAATGTGTGCTCTGGAAGGAGCCAGTTTGTTCTACGCAGAAAACGAAGATGAAGCCAACGCTGTCATATCCTTTTGGAACGGAACCCAGCCTAACATACCGTGGGTGTTTGTGGGGCTGACAGACATAATGGCTGAAGGATTATTTGAGACCGTTGACCGTACGTATACCGTCAAAGTGGAAAAGATACCTCCAAACCGAAATAAATAATATGCACTTTAGATCATCATTTCAGTCGAAAGACGTCCACTGCTGGACATAGGCCTCCCCCATGAGTTTGCCATAATCGTCACGCTTGGCTATGGTGGTAAAATGTATAAAGAACGCTGCTGCCCGTGCATTATATAATTATTATTAAGCAAATATAATTTCTGGAGAAATCATTTCATGAGAACTAGGTTTTCCAGAAAACATGTAATAAAATTGAGTGATAACTTGATTTACAATTTCTCCAGTTAGTTTCACCAAATCTGTCCCATGGTATAGCACAATGCACATGAAAATATTTGTCAGGACTATTTTGAAGAATGTGTGCTTTTTTTGAGGATGGGACTTAACCTAACAATTAACCTCTCTCGCTCTGGGTGAAGCAGGAGGGCGTGTCAGACTTTTACTGACTAAAACCCTCCCGTGTTCCGTCAGTTGCCTGTGTACCAGGAGCCACGGTATCACTTTCGAACAACTCGCACCGGCTCTTGCGGACCCCACCACTTGGTGTTGACATTTCTTTGTGGCGCGCGTGGAACACAGCGCGCCGTCGACCTAGGCTTGGTCCTTACCGGACGGCGAGTTTCGCCGTCCGTAAGCGCGCGCCTGCGGTGGCCAGGAATCGGCCTGGGATTCCCGACGCCCACGTCGTCTCCTGCAGCGACTAGGGCCGTGAGGGCGCATAGATTGCCTCTCCCTCACGTGCGCTGCCTCCCTCTTCGCGAGTATTACTGTTTTGCAGAAGGAGGTGACGGCTTCCCATCGGTCTCGATTCGTACCATGGCCAGGGCCGGATGCGAGAGATCGCCGCAGCCGATTGCCTCCATGAGGACACGGCGATGCTCCGCCCAAGCCGGGCAGATCTCCACCGTATGCTTCACCGTGTCCTCCGGACGATCTACAGTGATAACACCCGGGCGTTTCTTCCCGCCTTATCCGAAACAGGAACCTCCCGAAAGAACCGTGTCCGGTGAGGACTTGCGTCAGGCGGAAGCCGACGACGCCGTGGCACTTCTCAATCCACACCTCAAAGAGGGGACCGCCGCAATTGAAGCGTGCCCAAAGAATGTTTGCTCATGGCTTCAATAAGGGTTTTTTAACACCCGTTTTCATTAAATTCTGTATTTTCTAGTTTTCATCAAATCAGTTCCGACATTGTGGAATTCGCATGTTGAATGTTGATCCTTCTTCTGACAATAAAAAACACAACAAAAAAAGAATCAGCAGAATTATTGGTCCAGCCGTTTACGTGTTATGCCGTGACCAAGGAAAATAGGCATTTTCCTTGGTCAATTTCCTTAGAATTAGACCATTGTTATAAACATAGAAGATATAATTAAGTAGATTACACTTATTTTTCGCTTCATCTTGCTTTTATCGTTCTAAAATTAGGCATCCTCGAACTCTTTGAAAAGTTCAGCCTCTTAAACCTTAATGACAAAATAATGATGAAACAATTAATTATAAATTATTGTGTAATGTTTTTTTATTTATATTTTATTCTTTTAGTACGGCCAATCACTGAGGTGTACAGCAAATGGCGTAAATATCAACCCGACAATAACGGCGGTAAAGAAGACTGTGTGCACATGGACCTAATAGGCGCTATGAATGATTACCTATGTGATTCCAAATCTTACTTCATTTGTAAAAAGAGTCTCCAGTCACTGCAGTGGAATTATGACTGCAATATGCCTAATTTAGGTAGGTAAAAACCTCTTTGCGTAAGGCGACGCTTTACTTGGTAAGCTCCATATTTAAACTTCGCCGTACTATAGCAAAGCAAAGCAAGGTGTTTTTGTCAATGGAAGTAACATTGGCTCGTTTTAAACGATGAAATTAATGAACTTGTCAGCGGCAACGCTTTTGACCAAGTGTGGCGCGTACTTTGTAAAGGGCAATGCACGGATGGGATATAGGAGTTTCTCAGCAGAATCAAAATCAGAAATAACTAATATTGTTGTTGGCTGAACAATTTTGATAAATAAAAAAGTATTCGTTCAAAACGCATTTTTTATTATGCGTACCTCCCGGTATATCGGTATACCGGTATTTCAAATTATACAAATAAACATGTTTTTAAATTATACAAATAAACATGATTTTATTTTATTTTGTTATACATGTATTTTATAATTACAGATTACACTTTAAATTATAATACTGGCAAGTGCTATAAGCTACACACAACTCCATTGAACTGGACCGAAGCATATGGAATGTGCCGAAGAGAATATACCTCTCTGGCAGTGATCAGCAATCGAGTTGAAGCAGATTACCTTGCGAATTTAACAGAATCACTCCGAAAATCGCCGAAATCTTGCATTGATGGGCATTACCAAAGCGGAATATATCACCTGGGCTTTCATAACAGATTCAACGAAGGCTGGCAGACAGTTAAAGGTACGTGAGTGTGTGGCTTAGACTACAGAGATGTCCTTTGGATGTTTGAAGAGGAGTTACGTGGTCGAAGCACTAAATAAATACAGCAGCTGGGTGCAGCTGTTGTATTTATTTAGCATAACAGTAGCTTTTCAACTTCTTTCACTGGCGGTAAATGTACCTCAAGCCTTAAACGCGAATTTGTGGACAAACTAAACCTATGTTTTGAAATTTCCCAGGAATGAACATTACTTTTATATTGTTTTTATAAATAACCACTGGTCCATTCCCTTTTTTAATTAATTTCTCAATGTTTACTTCATAGAAACAGCTTTTTCGTATTACAAAATTCCTAATAATAATAATTTATTTTCCACTCAAACATTCTACCATACAAGTTACCATTTTGGTACCAGTACCTAAGTTACCAGTTTAAGGGCAGAACCCTTAAACAAACCAAATCAGTGGTTCGGAAAAGCTGTAAAATAAAAACAAAGAAATCAAGAATTGTTTATTCTGCACCGACAATGTCGCCGTAACCGAGCCAAATGGGCTTGCTTCTAGGTACACTATTTGCCACGGATCTTTGGGCTTCTGAAGTTATCTGCGGGTAGACTGTTTGTGCTAATATCCCCGACCGTAGAAAGAGAACCCAGAAATCACGGTTGATATTTAACAAAACAAACAGTAGTTTAAAAAAACTAAAAAATCACGCTTTTATAAATAAACCAAACTAAAAAGTAGAAAATAAATAATATTTTGAAAAACTAAAAAACACGCTTTTCATAGAAAACCGACTAAAAAATAGAAAATAAATTTTAATAATTTTAATTAAGAATAGTGTTAAAAATTTCAATAAATTTAAATTAATAAAAGTGTGAATAAAAAAAATAAAATAAAAAAAAGCGTGGGGTGCATGGTGTCAATAGTTATAAATATTTTATTGACAGATATGAGTAGAGGATTATCATTTTGATAATATCTTAAAAAGCACCCCACGCTTTTTTTAAAATATTTTTTTTTATTCGCACTATTAGTTCGATTTTCTATAAAAGCGTGTTTTTTAGTTTTTTTAAACTATTATTTATTTTCTACATTTTAGTTTGGTTTATTTATAAAAGCGTGATTTTTTAGTTTTTTTTTAAACTACTGTTTGTTTTGTAGAATTAAAATTCTCCTTAGTATTCGAAAATTTTTCAATATTAGAGAAATCGGCTAAAGATAATTATTGGAAATTAAAATTAACATGAAGTCCTGTCTTATCGACTGCAGAGAAAAAGTATAAGAAATTAAAATTAAGTTTCTTACCTTATCGATTTAAAACAAAAATCATATTTTGCAAATTGAAAAATGGAATAATTTTATCAAATTAGAGTATTGTCATCGGTCCTCGATAAATCTACAAAGTTTGAACGAAATCTGGCCGTTTAAAGTGGTTCAAAATCGCGCCCAAAGAAGTCGGTTACAAACATACAAACATACATACAGGTGAAGCTAATTAAAAGCGTGTAAAAATAGTTTGATTTATCATTTTATTTCCAGGAACTCCGTTGAATGTAGATCCTGACGTCTGGTTCAACAACCACCAGCCTGATGGAAACCACTTTGAAGAGTGCGGCTCAATGTTCTTCAACGGACGTTTGATTAACACTGATTGCAATACTAAGAGCATGTTCATTTGTGAACACGAAGTACCTAAATAGGTCGAACTAATAAATATAATTCAAATAAAATTGGATCAATATGTTAATATTGTTAACAAAGTAATAAAGTATTTAGAACAATTTTTTTATTTATTTTCTTGGGGACATTTTATAAAATTATTTACAAAAGTTTTAATATAGAAATTCCTTTTTATTTTACAAATTAATTTAACGCTAACTCGCACCCATTTTCAATCACTTTGCAACCACAATTAAGTGACCATCAGTGGTAAGTAGCAAATTAAGTATCTTAGCATTTAGTGCACGTTCCAACAGGCAACAAGGGACTGACCACAATCTGACAATGGGGAAGATTACATAAAACTATGGAAATATATAGTATGTGCTATTAATCATACACACAGACACGCAACAAATTAAGTTTTAAGCCCAATCAATAAATAAATGTTTCAAAATCAAAATATTTTTTTTCACATACTTAAACCTACTACTACTAGCTTCTGACGTTTCCCAAGAGCCCATTATGCTCTTGGGAAACGTCAGAAGCTAGGTGCACGGTTCCAATTTGTCGCTTCCTATGGAGAAGAGCCGGCAAGAATTTACACAGTTACTCTTCCTACTAAATATAATTATAAATAATATATATATCCTAATTGATATTAAAAATGTAAAAGTTTGTATGTTTAGATGTTTGGTAATCAATCACGCAAAAACGGCTTAACGGATGAAATTTGGCATACAGATAGATTATACCTGGATAAACACTTAGGATTTTTTATCCCGGTTGTACGTTCCCGTGGGATAATTTCCGGATACCACGCGGGCGAAGCCGCTGGCAAAAGCTAGTTTAAAAATAATTGGATTTTACAAAGTTTTCAAATTACAGTGATAATAGGTAACTATGGCAGAACAGTGCAGGTCTGTCAATAAGTACCAGGTACTTATTAAGAGAAATGAAAACGAAGAATAGAAAATGGTCTATAAATCCACAGTCTGCAATGCCTACAACGTTCTCACATTCACAATATTGAAAAGAATCTACATAAATAAAATACAAGAACTTATTTACACCCAAGTGACATGATTTCCACGACAACCACCAATATAATGAAGAGTTGAAATTGGAATTGTAGGTGTATAATGTCTATAAATGACAAACATTGAAAAAAAAATACATTGCAATGGGGGAGTAGTTAATAGACATTCACATAGTTTTACTGTTAATGAGGTACCAGGGAAGCCACATGTGCAGATGAAATCAATGCCTTTCCTTTTCTATAACGTAAGTCTTTTATCTTATGATATGATTTTTTGATAAGGACACGTTTGATGTGACTTTTGAACTTTTCATCGTTAAGTTCTGTACTCGACTTTGGCAACTGGTTATAAAAGTAGATTACGTTTATTAGAAATCGCTACTAATAAATACGAAAGTAACTCTGTCTGTCTGTTACGCTTTCACTCCTTAACCGCTGAACCGACCGTCATGATATTTAGGACAGGTTATAGCCTGGGATATGGAGAAGGACATAGGCTACTTTTTTACGCGATAACCTACATCCACGCGGGCAGAGCCGCGTGCAAAAGCTAGTACAAAATAATAATAATAAAATCTAATAATAATTTACTTTTTCAGACTACAAATGAGGTCCATTGTGTTAGTAACACTCTTAGTTAGCCTATGTTAGTACTTAATAGCTAAAACGTAGCTTGTTCGATCGGCTAACGCCTACACAAATGGATTATCTACCCTGGCGGCTATCGAGTGCAGAATGATGTTGGGACTGTCACGCAACCTGCGAAGTAACGAGGTAGATTTCTTGCGCCATACTGCGTCAAAGAGAGGTACACCCATTTTAACTAAGGACCCCGAGGACGTGTCGCGTCGTTAATGTTTACTTGTTGCTGCCTGTTTAATAGATAGGAAAGTACAAGATCAACAGCTGTATCAATTTCTTTGTATTTGTTTATCAGAGACTCACGAGGCCCCATTTTTATAAACAATGTGAATTTGTAAAATAAAAATTGAATCTACGTCAGCTGCCGATCTTCACAGCAGACGCCATAAGACATAATACTGTTTAAATAAGCAAAGTATACCAACCTAGCTGTGGCTATATCAGTCAACTGACTCATTTTTCTTACTGCATAAGCATCTGAACTTAATCTACCTGAAATAGCTCTAATAAGTATATGCACCCCATTCCAATTTTGAATGTAAAGTAATTCCTAGAAATACAGTTTCCGAAATAGCATTTAGTTTGTTGGCAACAAATTTAGACCTACTTGGGGTACATTTATTTATTTATGGGCAAAAAAAAAAATATTGGTAATGAGAACTTATGACATTTAGTTTTGTTCGCATTAAATAAAAGAATAATCTTTAATAATGGCTTTTATAATGGCTGCAAACCATTTCGAAAGAACAGCTTAAGTCTAGCAGTTACAGATACGGATATCTGTTTAAAAAAATTAGAGAAGTGTCAACAGTGAATAAAATGATATACTCGTACTAGAACTTAGCCATGAGGTAAGGAAGGTAATTAATGTAAACTAAAAATAAGAAAGGGTCAAGAATTGAACCTTGACGCACGCCCATGTTAACTAAAGGACCCAAGGACGTCGCCCCGTTAACGTTTACTTTTTGCAGCCTGTTTGATAGGAAAGTACAAGATCAGCAGCTTATCCACGAATTCCGTAGTGGTGTAATTTACAGATCAGTATATTGTGGTGAACGCAGTCAAATGCTTTTGAGAGGTCACCGAAAATGCCAATTGCATCTTGGGACTTTGCCCAGGATTCCAAAATATGACTAGTGAGTTTTACTCCCACGTCTGTTGTCCATCTACCTTTCGTAAATCTACCTAAAGTAGTTCTAATGTGGGGTATTGTCTTTTTTTCCATAAAACAATTTGTACTATTATTGTTTTCCATAATCGTCCCCTCTTATAATATTTACTTGCACTATTATCATTCATACAACTATCGCTTGTCATATCAACTTATTAGTCATAAGTTTTTTTTTGCCCATAAAATAAGTTTCCATAGTAACATGTGTTATAATCATAAATTTCTGTAAGTTTACACATTACATAATCGATACTTGACATAAGCAACATTTATTATAATTTATAAACGTTTATTGTTTAGTACAAAAAAATAATGTCATTAAGGTACGTAATCAAATGATTTATTACAGTAAACAATCTTTAGACAATAAACAGTTTGTCTTTGAAACGGCCTGGTTATGTTAGGTTAGAACTGTAACCCGATGGTCACATTTCTAACCTAACCTAACCTAGCCCCCTACCTCCGCCGCATCGTTGAGGCTTATCTGGCGGATAGGTGTGTCACCCACATGGGACGTGATGGCGTGTGACAGGGCTCGGTCGTAGGACCGTTCCTGTGGAACATCGGGTGGGTGCTGAGGGGCGAGCTCCAGTTGAGCGTGGATTTGACGTGTTATGCGGATGACACGCTGGTCACGGCCTGGGGGAGCTCGTACAGGGAGGCAGCGATACTGGCGACGGCTGCGGTGTCACAAGTCGTGACCCGCATACGGCGCCTAGGCCTGGAGGTGGTCCTCAACAAGTCAGAGGCTTTGGTCTTTCATGGCACCCCGGCGGGCGTCAACGCCGGGATCACACATCGTGTCCTCCATGTCGGGGGCCCTCGAATCGCTATCGAGTCCACCATGAAGTACCTAGGATTGGCGGCTCTACGTGGGGATCGTGCGATCGATGGCCCTGTGTGGGGCCTGATTTGGGCAGCTGACCTGACTGCCGGCAGCATCACTGTCCTGCGGAAGCCACAGCGAGCGATGGCCGTCAGAGTCATCATGGGGTATCGCACAATCTCCGGCCGGATTCCCGCCCTGGGATCTTAAGGCGAAGGTACTCGCGTCACTGTATCGGTAGCGCTAGGACTTGAGGCGCGGGGCGATTAGCTGACGCAGCTACACTTGGAGCTGCGTCGGTCACAGCTTCGCGCAGCCCTGGTAGCGGAATGGCGCGACAGGCTTTCACGCCGTACCCGGGGCCCCGCCTCAATGAGAGAGAGAGCGCTGGCACGAGAGGAGCCACGGCTCCCTGTCGTTTCGGGTGACACAGGTGCTCTCGAAGCATGGTTGCTTCGGGAAGTACCTGTGTCGCATAAACAGGGAGCCGGACGCACGGTGTCACCACTGTGTTGACTGCAGAGAGGACACGGCTCGGCACACGCTGGCAGAGTGTGCTGCTTGGGAGGAGCCACGCCGTGCGCTCATCTCAGGAGTCGGCAGAGACCTGTCGCTGCCGGTCGACTCGATGGCCGGCAGCGAGGAGTCCTAGGACGTGGTGGTATCCTTCTGCGAAACAGTCATTTTGCAGAAGGAGGCTGTGGAGAGGGAGCGGGAGATTGCTTCCGCTAATCCGATCCGCTCATTTCCCCCTTTATGCGAGGTGGCCCGCAGAGGCGGGCCGGTACGAGGCGGGCCGGTACTAGCCGGGGATCGCGAAAGTCACACTAGTTCCCGTGAGCCCCGGTGCAAGTGTGAGACGGAACGCCGGGCTGGTTTTAGTCAGTAAAAGTCAGTAAGAGTCTGAGAGACCCCTCCGCCCTCCCCAGGGCGGAGGACATACATGAGGATTTTCCCCCGAAATAAATAAAAAAAGGTTAGAACTGTGACCACACCAACTCTTTCTTCTTTTGCAAAGCAAGCATGCAACATGATCATAACATCAAAATTGCAGGCGTTTGCACTGAACTAGCATTATTGTGCTAGTATGGGCAAATGAATACTATGGTGAATATATTTTTTTATGGAAACCAACATTATTGAAAATGAAAAATAGAGCAAATTTTATGGATTAAAATTAATATGACACTTGATCGACTATGAGTATTATGGCCAATGAAATTAGTAAAAATGATTTGATGTAATTTCACGATTGGCAAATACAAGTATGATAATTATATTAAGTTATTGCATTTTAAATTATGGCAAACAGTAGTAAACCGCTAGGCAAGTCAAGCTTTGCACCGCACATGGTTTACAATCGTTCGTTTTTTTGCTGTCAAAGTTCTCGTCCCAAGCGGTTAAACAATGTTTAATGCATGGAATTGCCCTGATTAGTTAGTATCCAAGTACGATAGCAGCAAACCAACAAACAGGTAAAACACTACACAGGAAGTTTGTTAATCGCAAAAACGTTTTTTAATTGGAATGTTTTATTAAAACTGCATAAAAATTTGGAAAAGAAAATTGTCACTGACCAGAGACTAAAAGGCACACAATATAAAATAACAATTATTAATTTGAAAAAAAAAAATGCGTGCAACGCGGCTGCAACATGTAGGTAAAAATAAAAGGTACGTGTGCTTTTATTTCAGACACAATAAATATTTCCAACATTTAATTTTAAAAAGCTATTTTCTCCATAAATTCATATCTCAAAAATTCACACCTTTATAGGTACAGTAAACCAACAAACAGGTAAAACACTACACAGGAAGTTTGGTAATCGCCAAAACGTTTTTTAATTGGAGTGTATTTATTATCTTATAATAAAACTGCATAAAAATGTGGAAAAGATAATTGTTACTGGCCACAGACTAAAAGGCACACAATAAGAAAGATCAATTATGAATTTGAGAAAAAAAATGGCGTGCAACACGGCGGAACATGTAGGCAAAAATAAAATAAACGTGTGCTTTTATTTCAGACAGTGCATTTTTCCAGCATTTGATTTTAAAAAGCAAGATTCAATTTTCTCCCTAAATTCATATCTCAAAAATTCACACCCAATACCTTTATAGGTACCCCCCCGAGTGGGTTCCCGCATTGTCGTTGCGGGGGGGGGCTCAGTAACCGTGGATTCCGGCCACGGTGAAGCCAAGAGGAACCCAAAGGTGGGGCCGCTCGTCAGGGCTTTTGCCTTCAAGCCATTGACGTAGCGGCCATAAAGTAGGTTGCGGTGGGCCGCGATGTCGAATGGGAGGCATCGCGGCTGAGGGTTACGGGCTGCGGTAGAGGAGGAGTGCCGGTGCTTCTGAGCAGCGCTCTTCCCTTCCGTGGCCTGGACGGGGCCGCCACCGTTTGATGGCGGACGCGGTGGGGCCGCAGGGGAAGAGGAGTGTCGGTATAGCGTCGGCCGCTCTCCCTATCCCCTGCGGCCGAAAAGTGGTAGACGGGACGGTCAAAGATGTCAGAAACCACTGATGGGGCCCGCAAGGGCCGATGCCTGCCAGGGGTGCGGGTTCGTTCGAAAGAGATACCACAGCCCCTGGCATACGGGCTACTGAAGGAACACGGGTGGGTTTTAGTCAGTAGAAGTCTGACACGCCCTCCTGCTCTACTCAGCAGGAGAACTCATTTGATGATTTCCCACCCAACAAAATAATACCTTTATAGGTATAATTCCGAGGGCGACCGCGGACCGGCAACCGCAGCAGCAAATCGCACATACCACCTACTGATGCGGTGTAGAGGAGACAGCAGCAGTGATATACTAGTAGCGCGGCCAATGGCCGTCCCTAACGACTATAATAGTTAGTATGTATGTATTTAAGTATCTATTATACAGTATATATGAATATATCTATGTATCTATTTTTTGCACCAAAATCAACCCCATTTTTATGTCCACGCAATCACTGTCCATTCCAAGGTTGCCTGGAAGAGATCGCAGAAAGCGATAAGGCCGCCCATTGTATGTTTTTAGTGTTTAATGTTTTATTTTTGTCATGTATTTTCTGGTGTACAATAAAGAGTATATAAATAAATAAATAAATACTATCGTGAAACTAAAATAGAGAAATATTACTGCCGTCGAAGTGACGTTCATAATTAATTATCAGTGATATTTGCGCTCAATGCTATTGCACTACAACGCTGCTTCGGTTTGCGGTTTGCTTTTGCCTTCGAAATTTTACCTGAAATGATAAGAATAAGTTATGAGGGGAGGCCGGGGCTACTTGCCTATAGGGTTATGTAGACACACTGCCAAACCTTCGTCACGGCACGAGTATGACTTTCTGGTAACCTTATTACACTCGCAGACGCCTCTCGGTGCCAAGCACGGCATCGGTAACATGTTTTTACTCGAATATGAAATTTTTGTAACGCATACTTTTTGTTGTGATGCGTACAGGTTTATTGTAAACTAGCTCCTAGCCCCGACCCACCCCGTCGCACCAAATCGCCTGGCAGTGCACTACTTCGTATTCGTGACTTTATTTTCTTTTTGCTTGGCTCCTAAAGGCCGAAAGAGGCCTAAAGTGATGTTTTATAGCCTTCCTCGATATATGGGCTATCTAACACTAAAATAAATTTTCAAATCGGACCAGTAATTCCTGAGATTAGCGCGTTCAGGCAAACAAACAAACTCTTCAGATTTATATATTAGAATAAATTTATACATATATAAAGAGTATAGATATAATTATAAGTATAGATTACTTTCCTAGTATTAAAAACTTTAATATAAAACTGTTGAACCATAAAACCCAGTGTTATTTTCAAATTGAAGTCAATATTTGTGTTTTCCAGGTAATATAAGAGAAAAAGGAATTCGGAGTTTGTTGGATAACTTTTGAAGTGACTTATACGGATACACCGAGAGTTATTATATGTAGAAAAATCTTCTGACATAGTTATTTTTGTCAAAAAATTAAAAAAGGGTGTGACTACGGAGATGACGACTAATAGAGAAGTGTGGAAGAAAAAGACATGTTGCGCCGACCCCAAATAAATTGGGATAAGGGCAGGAGAATGATGAATTATGATGATAGTTATTTTTATCAAAAGAGGCGTGAAGGCGGTAACAAAAGCGTTTATTAATATATAAGACTTTAAATATAAGATACGTGACGAAATTAAGAGTAAAACAAGAAAATGAGACCAAAAATTAAAATATAAGACTGTCAATCAATAAATTAGGAAGTCAATTTTTTGTTATGAACGTTCTAACTTTAAAAATATAGTTTTATTTCTCATGATTTTACTGATTTAATTATCGTTTCAGTCAACGTGCCCAGGGTTTTTGGTCAACCAACCCTGGTTCTGGATTGAACACAGAAAATAAAGACCTATAAGTAAATTTTCAAGGTCAACCTGCCCCGCTCTCCCTACTATGGATGTAAGTTCAATAACAATTACAGTGATAAAACTTATCTAAACGAGTTCGTTACTCACTTATAAAAGTTCCACTTCATTGTAATCATTTACATATTGTCGTGCCTACTGAAAGAGTCTAGACGCATGTCGTTGTTATAATTACAACAATGTGTTCTAAAAAAATATTTGGCTTTCTTGTTATGTACATTTTATTTGATTTCTCCCGTGATTATTAATGTCGTTGAATTTTTTAACGCATTACATTTGAACCTACTTCTTGACTACCCATATTATCTCTAAAACATGCCGCTGTGCTTGTGTAAAACATGCCGCTGATCTCTCTGATCTGATCAATCTATTTTCTATATCATAGAGGGACAAATACATCAAGTGTCTTTCCGGGAGGACTACACTTATATAGCAGCAGAAGAGAGTTATTACAAGGTTCACTCTACAGGGAAGAGTTGGCGTGATGCCAAGCGAGAGTGTGCTCAGGAAGGAGCTAGTGTGTACTACCCAGAAAACAGTGATGAGGCCAACTCTGTACTATCGTTTTGGACACTGTACCATAACAATACCGAGCCTGGTGCTACATGGGTGTATGTGGGCATATCAGATATTATAACTGAAGGAGAATTTGAAACCATTGATGGTAAGTGTATTATTTAATACTTGTTTTCAGGTTTACATAAATGTATCTTACGAGGAAAATACTTAAATCTAGACTGAAATTCTCTCAAAACTTCCAACGCCAGCTTAAAACGGATTCATTGGGCTCACATGTTAGGAATAACACTTTCGAGCTTTCTGGAAGAGTACTGAAAAGAGGAACGGTAGGATCAGTTTGCCAGTGACTGTAGGCGACTCTAGTGAGCCTATTTAAATATCCTTTTAAAGTTTAGTCACCGCTTGTCAACAGTTCTCTTGTTGCGGATTTTGCGGCCGTCACTGTCTGTGAGAAACCGATTGGGTTTTCTACTAAGGATGTGAAAAATATTATTACTCTGTCTCAGCATTTAGTAACTTTTATTTAGAGTACTGGCTATGTTATTTACTTTCTGCATACGTCATTCTTACTTTCTACCTAAGATGACGGAAACTATTGTTGTGCCAAAGAATGGCACTGGTGATATAACTGACAAGAATAATTTTATGTAGAATCTTAATCTTCGCCAATACAGTAGCCAGAGAGAGGTCCCTGGCTACTGTATTGGCGAAGATTTCGATGCTCTTCTGGATGCTCAGCTCAGTTTGGATTACGTTAGACTTGCTTTATTGACCCACAGTATGTGGAAAGAAATACACCCATATACGCTTGCTTACTGAACCTTTCGGAGGTTCTTCAGGTCTTCGTCCTGGTTGATTATAATAAGCTGTGGACTAAGCTGGAGGAGATCGGGGCTCTCGCCGATCTCACTAATATATTTTCTTTCCGGTATAATAACCTAAAACACTCTGTGAAGTGTTATATTTCTCTTTTTAAATACACACATAAGAACGAGGTAGTGAATGTGTTTTCTCTCTTTAATGTACGTATTCAGAAAAGAGCGTCCGACCACAGTCGTCTTCACTTAGGTATTTAGAGGGTTTTTTTTTTGAGGTTAAGCTTCTTGACAACAGCCATGTCGGATGTCATGTAGAAAACGTTTGCGTCAGGAACATCAGTTACGCAGACGACATGGTGTTGCTGAGTGTATCTCTCGGAAGGCTAAGGAAACTTTTATGTATCTGTGAGACCTACGCTGGGTAGCACGTGGCACGACTTAAAGAATAACGTTGGAAATAATGAGTGAATGCTTATCAGGGTTATCTTATAATAAACAACTTGAGCATATACCACAAGTGTATCTCAACGGTATTTTGAGTCGAGTCTCTTAGTTTAGGTATCTAGGGCATGCTGTGACCGAAACCCTGCGTGATTACGCAAACATTGATAGAGACCGGAAAGCATTGTCAGCGCGTGCTAACATGCTGGTACATGGGTTTGCGAGGTTTGTACAGAGCCTACTGCCAAAGTTCCCCCCAGTGGGGTTCCCGCATTATCGTTGCGGGGGGGCTCAGTAGCCGTGGTCTCCCAGCCACGGTGAAGCGAAGAGGAACCCCAAGGTGGGGCCGCTCGTCAGGGCTTTTGCCTTCAAGCCGAAGATATAGTGGCCATAAAGTAGGTTGCGGTGAGGTGCACCGCAACTGAGGCCAGCCGCGATGTCGAATGGCCTCCCATCGTGGCTGTGGGTTACAGGCTGCGGCGAAGGAGGAGTGCCGGTACTTCGAGTAGCGCTCTTCCCTTCCGTGGCCTGGACGGGGCACCCACCGTTTGATGGCGGACGCGGTGAGGCCGCCGGGGAGGAGGAGTGTCGGTATAGCGTTGGCCGCTCTCCCTATCCCCTGCGGCCGAAAAGTTGTAGGCGGGACGGAGCGTTGTGTTCCACGCGCGCCGTCAGAGATGTCAGCACCAACTGGTGGGGTCCGCAAGGGCCTATGCCTGCCACGGGTGTGGGTTGATCGAAAGAGATACCGTCGCCCCTGCACTGTTGCACACAGGCAAATGACGGAACACGGGTGGGTTTTAGTCAGTAAAAGTCTGACACGCCCTCCTGCTCCACCCAGAGCGGGAGAAGTCATTTGATAATTTAGCTCACTCAAAAAAAAAAAAAAAACTGCCAAAGTTTTGACACCAATGCCTCATGGACTAACTACATGCAATGGGCTTACAATACAGAGTGCATTATAACAGCGTCTTTAGGATTCTGGTGCGACTACCTCGATTTTGCAGTGGTTTGGGCATGTCATCCTAACAAGTCATCCTGGAAGAGAGGATGACTTTTACGCTATATAGTGCGCAAAACGTCAGCCTCTAATTCGCCGAATTCGAGGGAATGTCAACGGAATCTTAAGGATGATGGAAGACAGACCAGTAACGGCAGTTGAGGGAAGGCTCATCAGGCTGCATGCTACCTGATTCCTTTTGTTTTATATTTTAATTTAATAATTTATTAAAATTTAACTCATTTACAAAAAAACTATTTATTTCAATTTTATTTTATTTCAAAGTCATTCTAATTTATTTCAATCTATTTTCTAGTATCTCGTTATGACTAACATAGTTTTTTAGGATAATTTAATACTGACAAATTATGGTCATTTTCATTCATGGTCTGCCCTAAACGAATTTTGTTTAAATTTATTTTATTATAAAGCTGTTTAGTGTAAAAAGACTTACTGTTTTATTTGGTTCAGCTTTAAGGGCTAACTATGAAGATTTAAACTTTCTTGGTTTATTTATGCGTTTCATATTCTAGGAAAGTCAATCTCTGAGGTGTACAATATCTGGAAGTCAGGTCAACCGGACAATAGCGGAGATGAGGACTGTGTGCACATGAACCTGCAACAAGGGTATCTAAATGATATCTCATGTGGCTCAGTGTATAGCTTTATTTGCAAGAAGAGTCTTCCGTCAGAAGAACAGAACTGTAGTAGCAATATTGAGGAGTTTAATTTAGGTAAGTTAATACCACTAGTCTTGCTCCATTGGACAGTATGTAGTGAAATGCAGTTTTCTAAAAGAGTCACAAAGAGCTTTGATTTCAAAGTTTTATGATAACTCAGCTGAGATTTTTCGCTTATCGCGCCTTCAAATATCGAGTTAGGGTCAACTCACTGGCTGCGAAGCGCAGCGGGTCGCTGCGCTTTGCTGCCCTTCGCCGCTCTTTAAAGAAGGTCCCGTTTATGGAATTCGCCGGAATTCCCGCGGCGCCGCGGGCATCTGCGCGACTCGTACGAGTTTCTCATGCGATGAAAAGTATTATAGTAATGAAAATAAAGTTAAAATTCATATGACACTGAAACTGCGCTCCGCTTCGCTGCGCTTCGACGCTCTTTTGGTGTGAGTTGAGCCTTATGCGAACATGAATTGAACAGGAGCTGATTGTTTTAGTTTCACGGGTTCAGGTTTGATCCCGTATTAAAATTAGTTGGTCCCTTTCAGGTTTTCAGTTATACTAAGAAGAAAAAAGAAAGAGAAAACTCCTTTTTAAGAAGGCGGTTAAAAATGATCCTTAAAAGGGGGTTTCTTTTAGTAGTCACAATTTTTTTTACCGTTGTCCTATATGCTTATTTTCGATTTTGTAGATGAAAAAAGGAAAATTAGGAATGAAACGTTTTTCCGGAAGGACTACTCTTATATCGAATCAGAACAGAGTTTCTACAAGGTCCACACGATAGCACAGAGTTTTGCTGATGCCAAGCAAATGTGTGCTCTGGAAGGAGCCAGTTTGTTCTACGCAGAAAACGAAGATGAAGCCAACGCTGTCATATCCTTTTGGAACCGAACCCAGCCTAACATACCATGGTTGTTTGTAGGGCTGACAGACATAATGGCTGAAGGATTATTTGAGACCGTTGACCGTACGTATATCTTCAAAGAGGAAAAGATACCTCCAAAACGAAATATATTTTATTTATTTCTTTAATAAAAACGGTTTAATACCAACTACAGAAATTAATAATATGCATTATAAACATTCATGCCCAGTAGCATTATGCTAAAATAATTTCTAATGAAATAATTTTGTTAGAACTACAAAGATTTAAACCATCATCATCATTTCAGCCGAAAGACGTCCACTGCTGGACATAGGCCTCCCCCAAGCTCCGCCACTTAAACTTAAACCATCATATTTTCGTATAAATAAAAAGATTGACATTTTTATTCACAATGTACCTAAATCGGTTCCCTAGTATGGCCCAGTACAGGAAAATATTTGCATGGACTAAGCTGAATGTTCATTACCGTTTTAGTTTTCATCCAGAATGATCTCCGAAACTCCTTAATTATTATTTGTTATTTTTATTTAGTTTCTTCTTTGTTTTATCCTTTCAAAATTGGTCACCCTCACAGTCTTGAAACAATCAGTATCAATCAACAAAGTAGGTACCAGTTAAATTTAACTTATTATGTAGGTAATCATAGTTATTGATTATTTTTAGAAAGGCCAATCACTGAGGTGTACAGCAGATGGCAGAAATTTCAACCTGACAATACTGGCGGTAAAGAACACTGTGTGCATATGGACCTACAAGGCACTATGAATGATTACCTGTGTGACCCCAAGTCTTACTTCATTTGTAAAAAGAGTCTCGAGTCACTACAGTGGAATTATGACTGCAATATGCCTAATTTAGGTAGGTCGAAATAACTTTACGTGACGCTTTGCTAGCGATAGTATGACGGTTCTTCAGATAAGTTTAAAAATGGTGCTTATCATTTTTTTTTTTATTTATCACAAGAATCGTCATACTATACCACAAATCAACAAGTTTTTAAAAAACGACATAAAATTGTGCCGTTTTAAAAGATAAAATTAATGTACTTGTCAGAAGAATCAAACTCAGAAATACGTAATTTTACCGTAAAATACATTTACCTACCGTTATATATTAACCAATACATTAACATTATAGCATTTAACATTATATATTAACCCCTCGCATCTCAAGAGCACACCATCTGTGCCGATAACAATAGAATGGTTAATAAATAAAAATGGACTTGTTCAAAACGCATTTAGTATTGCGTAAGAAGGTAAATCAAATAACCATCATCAAATAGACACTTACACATGTATTTTATAATTTCAGATTACACTTTCAATAATCATACTAACAAATGCTATAAGCTTCACACGTCTCCACTGAACTGGGCCGAAGCATATGCAATGTGCCGAAAAGAATATACATCCCTTGCAGTGATTAGCAATCGAATGGAAGCAGATTACCTTGCGAGTTTAACCAAATCAGTCCGAAATTCGCCGGAACTTTCCATCAATGTGCTATACCAAAGAGGAATATATCACCTAGGCTTTCATAACAGATTCAACGAAGGCTGGCAGACAGTTGGAGGTACGTGAGTGTGTGTGTGGCTTAGGCTACAGAGATCGGTAGTCGGATGTTATTCGGCCTACCCAAATGTCCTTTCTTTGGTATTGTTCATCAAATCGTTGAGCTCCTCAAGTTCTGAGTTGAGCTGTATAATTACTGATAAATGCGTGCACTGAATGGACAGGTCCACTCAATCTGTGTGGTTCTTTCCTCAAAAGACCATTTCAGACACAAATCCACATGGTCTTCACATGATCTGACCAAGATTATGTCTGGACTGTTAAAAGAGACTGTGACCTCTGAGTTTGTTTCGGCCTTTCTTCTCAGAGTAGTCAGAGAGGAAACGCCGAACTCATCTAGTTTAAAAAAATATGATTGACGTGTAAAAGTGTTTGTACAAACCTACTTACAGAAATAAAATCATTTATCAAAGAGCAGTTTCTTCTTCGAAGCACTGAATAAATACAGCAGCTGGGTGTAGCTGCTGTTTTTATTTAGCTTTTCAAGTTCACTCACTAGCAGTAAATGTAGCTCAAACCTTAAACGCGAATTTGTGAACAAACTAAACCCATTCTTTGTGATTTGTTATTAAAAATAGATACCGGTGAAGTCCTCTAGTTGGTCGTGAATAATTTTACAATACGTTAGTTTTGGTTGATTTGTGTAGAAAAATCACAGAGCTCTTTTAAAGTTCCCAGGAATGAACATTTTATATTATTATATATCACTTTTTATATATTTACCACGTGTCCATTCCTTTTTTTAATTAATTTCTCTTAATCTTTAAGTGCACCTCCTCTAGGCTATGACATTCCTAATAGTAATCAATGATTTTCACACATAAACATTATCTTCCATTAAAGTTCCCAATCTGCAGCCAACCTTAACGAACCTTTATAATCGAAACATAGTAAATCAATGGTTGGGAATGACTATTCTGATCTGTCGTTCTATGTCCACCGTCACCGAGATAGGAGTATCTGTGAAGTTGTCTGCGGATAGCGTATTTGACCTAATATCCTGGAGCATAGAAAGAGAAGTCGCGGTTGCTGTTTGATCATTATTTCATTTATCGTTTTATTTTTCAGGAACTCCGATGAATGTAGGTGCCGACCTCTGGTTCGACAAGCAACAACCTAACGGAAACCACTTTGAGGAGTGCGGCTCAATGTTCTTCAACGGACGTTTGATTAACACTGATTGCAATATGAAGAGCATGTTCATTTGTGAACATGAAGTAGATAACTCAAACTAATACAAAAAAATCGTTTTTTTTTAAATTGTTCACAAGGTAATAAAGTATATAAACCAATCAGTTAATTTTTTATTTTTAGGGATAGTCTAAGATTATTAACAAAAGTAATAATATTCATTGGTAGGTAGGTATTCATGGTGCAAATTTATGATATTATTTTGCTTATTTTCATTGCATATTTATGACAACATCATGATTTTACGAAAGGTAGGTCGACAACTGACGTGGCAGTAAAACTCACTAGTCATATTTTGGAATCCTGGGGAAAGTCCCAAGATGCAATTGGCATTTTCGGTGACCTCTCAAAAGGATTTGACTGCGTTCACCACAATATGCTGATCTGTAAATTACACCACTACGGAATTCGTGGACAAGCTGCTGATCTTGTACTTTCCTATCTATCAAACAGGCTGTAAAAAGTAAACGTTAACAGGGCGACGTCCTTGGGTCCCTTAGTTAAGATGGGCGTGCGTCAAGGTTCAATTGTTGACTCTATCTTATTTTTAATTTACATTAATTACCTTCCTTACCTGATGGCTAAGTTCTAGGATATCATTTTATTCACTGTTGACACTTGTCTTATTTTTTAAATAGATATCCGTATCTTTAACAGCTAGACTCTAGCTGTTCTTTCGAAATGGTTTGACGCCAATAATCTTTTATTGAATGCGAACAAAACTAAATGTCTTAAGTTCTCATTACCAAATGTACCCCAAGTAGGTCTAAATTTGTTGCCAACAAAATAGATGCTTTTTCGGAAACTGTATTTCTAGGAATTACTTTAGATTGAAAATTGGAATGGGGTGCCCATATTAGAGCTATTTTAAGTAGATTAAGTTCAGATGCTTATGCAATAAGAAAAATAAGTCAGTTGACTGACATAGCCACAGCTAGGTGGGTATACTTTGCTTATCTAAACAGTATTATGTCTTATGGCGTCTGCTGTGAAGATCGGCAGCTGAAGTAGATCATTCGATTTTCATTTTAAGAATTTACATTTTCCATGCAATCTATAAAATGGACCCACGTGAGTCTCTCATAAAAATTCAAAGAAATTGATACTAACTAACTACGAAATTCGTTGACAAGCTGTTGATCTTGTACTTTCCTATCTGTCAAACAGGCAGCAAAAAGTAAACTTTAACGAGGCGACACGTCCTCGAAGTCTTTAGTTAAAATGGGTGTGCCTCTCTTTGACGGAGTATGACGCAAGAAATCTACCTCGTTACTTCGCAGGTTGCGTGACAGTCCCAACATTATTCTGCACTCGATAGCCGCCAGGGCAGATAATACGGTCGTTAGCCGATCGAACAAGATCTGTTTTAGTTATTATGTACTAACATAAAGCTAAGTGGAAGTCTTTCGGCTGAAATGATGGTGATAGGCTAAGTAAGATTATTACTAACACAATGGACCTCTTGTAAAAATATTATTTTTTAAAGATTTATTTAAAAATATATTTAAATATTTTTACAAAAATAAGATAAAAACATTTAAAAATATAAAAAATAGTGGCCCAT
The DNA here is from genome assembly GCA_949987655.1 of Polymixis flavicincta. Classification (NCBI taxonomy): domain Eukaryota; kingdom Metazoa; phylum Arthropoda; class Insecta; order Lepidoptera; family Noctuidae; genus Polymixis; species Polymixis flavicincta. The sequence continues at coordinate 10,287,006 of OX465179.1, forward strand.
CGGCATCAGGAGCAGGGTCCAAGATGCCGGTGGTCAGGGCTCTAGAGAAAGGAACCTCCTGACTATGCGTGCCGTGTCTAGGAGTACTGCTTTCTGAATCAATCCCTTGATCCAGCCGTGCAATGAGAGCCTGAGATGTTGATCGAGGCTCTTCGCTATTAGGCCATTTACTGTAATGATTATCGGTACAATGATTGCTGAGTCCACGTCCCACATGTCGACAACCTCGTGAGCTAAGTCAAGAGACTTGATTTTCTTATCTTGCTCAGCTTTCATGAGATTCTCGTCATGAGGGACAGCGATATCAACAATCATTGCACAACGCTCTCGGCGATCTATCACCACAATGTCAGGCTTATTGGCTACAATAGTCCTGTCAGTGATGATAGATCGATCCCAATACAATGTGGCGTGACCATTCTCGATAACTGGGTCGGGCACATACCTGTAGTATGGTACTTCAGACTCCACAAGGTTGTACTGCAAAGCCAGTTGCTGGTGGATAATCCTAGCTACTAGATTGTGTCTGTGCAAATACTCGCCGTTAGCAAGACGAGAACAACCGGAAACGATATGTCGGATTGATTCACCGGGACGGTGGCATGCCCGACAGATGTCAACCGTACCATCCTTGACAATGTATTTCCGATAGTTATTCGTCATGATAACTTCATCCATAATCGCACAAACAAAACCTTCGGTTTCCCCGAAGAGGTCACCGAAACGCAGCCAGGATACAGACGCCAAAAAGTCTACATCAGGCCCATGAAGAGCCCGGAAAAAGCGTCCGTGTAGCTCTTTGCCTTGCCATACTTCCTTACGATCGTTAGTATCCAGTACTGCAGGTTTGCGCCAGTTCTCTTTCGCCAAGGAGAGCGGGGTGAGGCTCTTGTCCACTGCGACCACATCTTGATGCATCCCCACGTCAGTGTTAAGGAAATATTCCCTGAGACTGCAAATCTTGCGGTTGTGGAGGGTTTTAGCATTCAAAAAGCCTCGGCCCCCACACTTCCGCGGGATGTACAGTCTCATCACTGATGACCGTGGGTGATGCATCCGTTGTGCCGTCAGCAATGTACGGACCTTCCAATAAGATATTATCATTATTTTATATTTCTAATAAACAGTATGCTGCTTTTATAACAAGCTGCCAAAGTCGGTTACAGAACTTAGCGATGGAAAGTTCATAACTCACATCAAACGTGTTCTTGTCAAAATAGCATATCATAAGATAAAACACTATCTACGTTATAGACAAGGAAGTTTGGCATTAATTCCTTCTACACATGTGACTTCCGTGATACCTCATTAACAGTAAAACGGTAAAACTATGTGAATGTCTATTAACTGCTCCCAAATTGCAATGTAAATTCTTATTATTTTTATATTTTACAATATTTGACATATTCTTGTCATTATTTGACATTATACACCTACAATTCTAATTTAAACTCTTAAATTTATTAGTGGTAGTCGCGGAAATCATGTCATGTGGGTTTAAATAGGTTTTTAGATCTTATTTGTGTATAATCTTTTAAATATGTGAATGTAAGAACAGTGAGCAGTGGTGGCCAAGTGGTAACGGTTGCGACTTACGAGTTGTAGGTCGTGAGTTCGAACCCAGCCAGGCGCTTTACTTTGTGAAAATTATTTCATAACCACTGCTCTCAAAACGGTGAAGGAAAACATCGTGAGGAAACCGGCATGTCCTAGAACAAAAAATTCGAAGACATGTGACATCTACCAACCCGCACTGGGCCCGCGTGGTGGATTACGGCCCACTCCCTCTCACAGAGAGGAGGCCTGTGTCCCAGTAGTGGGAACGTTATAGGCTGATGATGATGAATGTAAGAACGTTATAGGCATTGCAGATTGTAGATTTGTAGACCATTTTCTATTCTTCATTTCCATTTCTCTTAATAAGTACCTGGTACTTATTGACAGTCCTGCACTGTCCTGCCATATCTATTATCACTGTAATTTGAAAACATTGTAAAAGTCAAATACACACACAAACATGTGTGTGTGTATGATTAATAGCACATACTATTTCCATGGTTTTATGTAATCTTCCCCATTGTCAGATTGTGGTCAGCCCCTTGTTGTCTGTCGGCAAGTGCACTAAATGCTAAGATACTAATTTGCTACTTACCACTGATGGTTACTTCATTGTGGTTCCAAAGTGATTAAAAATAGGTGCGTGTTAGAGGCGTTAAATTAATTTATAAAATAAAAAGGTAATTCTATATTTATAATTTTGTAAATAATTTTATAAAATGTCCCCAAAAATAAAAAATAAATTCATTGTTTTAAATACTTTATTACTTTGTTAACAATATTAACATTTTGATACAATTTGTATATATTTATTATTTGTATTATTATTATTTCGAGCTCTCTACTTCTTGTTCACAAATAAACATGCTCTTAGTATTGCAATCAGTGTTAATCAAACGTCCGTTGAAGAACATTGAGCCGCACTCTTCAAAGTGGTTTCCATCAGGCTGGTGGTTGTTGAACCAGACGTCAGGATCTACATTCAATGGAGTTCCTGGAAAAGAAAATGAAAAATCAAACAATGTTTTAAATATCAACCGTGATTTCTGGGATCTCTTTCTACGATCGGGGATATTGGCACAAACAGTCTACCCGCAGATAACTTCAGAAGCCCAAAGATCCGTGGCAAGTAGTGTACCTAGAAGTAAGCTCATTGGGCTCGGTTACGGCGACATTGTCGGTGGACATAGAATGACAGATCAGCGTTGTGTTTTTGCAGAACATGTTTGTGAAGACAATTCTTTATTTCTTTTTTCTTCTTTTACAGCTTTTCCCAACCGTCGATTTGGTTTGTTTAAGGGTTCTCCCCTTAAACTGGTAACTTACTGGTACGAAAATGTCAACTTGTATGGTACAATGTTTTAGTGGAAAATAAATTATTATTATTAGGATTTTTTTATTACGAAAAATGTGCTTCTATAAAGTAAACATTGAGAAATTCATTAAAAAAAGGGCATGGACCAGTGGTCATTTATAAAATAATATAAAGGTAATGTCCATTACTGGGAAATTTAAAAACATAGGTTTAGTTTGTCTTCAAATTCGCGTTTAAGGCTTGAGGTACATTTACTGCCAGTGAAAGAAGTTGAAAAGCTACTGTTATGCTAACAACAGCTGCACCCAGCTGCTGTATTTATTTAGTGCTTCGACCACGTAACTCCTCTTCAAACATCCAAAGGACATCTCTGTAGTCTAAGCCACACACTCACGTACCTTTAACTGTCTGCCAGCCTTCGTTGAATCTGTTATGAAAGCCCAGGTGATATATTCCTCTTTGGTATTGCTCATCGATGCATGATTTTGGCGAGTTTTGGAGTGATTTTGTTAAATTCGCAAGGTAATCTGCTTCACATCGATTGCTGATCATTGCCAGAGAGGTATATTCTCTTCGGCACATTGCATATGCTTCGGTCCAGTTCAATGGAGTTGTGTGCAGCTTATAGCACTTGCCAGTATTATGATTTAAAGTGTAATCTGTAATTATAAAATATTTATGTAATAAAATCAAATCGTTTTTATTAGTGTAACATAGGTAGGTAGTCTTTACAGTTTTTAAATTAAAGTAAAAGGTCGTTATGTTATGCCAGGACGCGTACAAATATGGTTACAGGCAAAATAAAATAATGATCATGCGAGAGGTAGACAAAAAATAATCGAAAACAAAGCGATCGATCGATCGTTTAATTATTATTATTTTGTTATTTTATTATCATTATGTAATGTGTCTCTATGATGATTGTAGATTGAAATACCTACTTGAGCTTAATAAAATTGCGTTTTGAACTAGTACTTTTGAATTTATCAATACTGTTCGGTAAATGTATCTTAACAACAATATTAGTTAATTCAGAGTTTGATCTTCTGAGAAACTCCTTTATCCCATCCGTGCATTGCCCTTCACAAAGTACGCGCAGCACTTGGTAAAAAGCGTTGACGCTGACAAGTTCATTAATTTCATAGTTATACACGAGACAATATTAAATCTTTTTTCAAAAACATCTTGCTTTGTGGTAAAGTAACACTGGGTTTAAAAAGTTGAATTAGAATTTAAAAACCCCGCCGATAGACAAAAACTCTAAAAAGTACAAAGAAATATATTTATTGGCCTTTTAAGTTGTAGGTAATTATTTTTATCAAGGCATTGTCAAGTCGGGGGACGCCTAATGAAAATGCTAGGCCTCTACTATTTGGCGTTTCCGTTGACCGTTTTTACTTTTTAGAGTTTTTATTTGCGTCGGTGGCTTTTTAATTTAACTTTTATTTCCTGCTTTTTAAACTTAATGTCTCGCTTAAATCTGCGCAGCGTTACGTATGTTTTCCACAGTGAAGTTTGTTACTAAGTTAATCCTAAATCCTCGGCCTGATCACCATCTATCCATAACCTATTCATTGAGACCTTTTCAATGAGCCCAAACACGATACTTCTGCTGTTTGTTGGTGCGTAACTTGGGTATCCTTGAAATTCCAGGTGTTGCTCCTGCATCAGTTCAAGGTTACTTTGTTCTTCTTATATCATTGAAGTAATAGAATACTTAATTTCGACAAGATCAGACCCGTGGAAAATGCTCAAATCCCTTTATCAACCAGAAAAGAGCTGATAATCTTCGAACGGCTCCCGACTAATTCACATTTCAAACAAAAAAAACAAAATCAAAATCGATTCATCCATTCGGGGGCTATGATGCCTCAGACACACACACACAGACACGTCAAACCTATAACACCCCGTCGTTTTTGCGTCCGGGGTAAAAAACGGAGCTTACCAAGTGAAGCGTCGCCTTACATAACGAGATTTATACCTACCTAAATTAGGCATTTTGCAGTCATAATTCCACTGCAGTGACTGGAGACTCTTTTTACAAATGAAGTAAGATTTGGAATCACATAAGTAATCATTCATAGCGCCCATTAGGTCCATGTGCACACAGTCTTCTTTACCGCCGTTATTGTCGGGTTGATATTTACGCCATTTGCTGTACACCTCAGTGATTGGCCGTACTAAAAGAATAAAAAATAAATAAAAAAACATTACACAATAATTTATAATTAATTGTTTCATCATTATTTTGTCATTAAGGTTTAAGAGGCTGAACTTTTCAAGAGTTCGAGGATGCCTAATTTTGAAACGATAAAAGAAAGCGATGAAGCGAAAAATGGGGATTTTTTTTCTTGTTGGTGGGAAATCATCAAATAACTTCTCCCGCTCTGGGTGGAGGGCGTGTCAGACTAGCTGTGTCCCTCAGTAGCCTGTGTGCCAGGGGCAGTGGTATCTCTTTCGAACAACCCGCACCTCAGGCGGGCATCGGCCCTTGCGGGCCCCATCAGGTTGTGCTGACATCTCTTTGAGGCGCGCGTGGTACACAACGCGCCGTGGACCTGGGCTTGGTCCTTACCGGACAGCGAGCTATCCATTACTCGCCGTCCGCAAGCCCACGCCTACGGTGGCCGGGAACCAACCTGGGCGTCTCCTGCGGAGGCTAGGGCCGTGAGGGCGCATATACTGCCTTTCCTACACGTGCGCCGCCTCCCTCTTCGCAAGCATTACTTCTTCGCTGAAGGAGGTGATGGCTACCCATGCACTCTCGCTGCGAACCATGGCCTAGGCCAGGAACGGACGCGAGAGATCGCTGCCGCCAATGCGGAGCACCCGCCAAAGCCGAGCAGACCTCCACCGTGTCCTCAGGGCGATCTACGCAATGGAAACACCCGGGCGTTTCCTCCCGCCTTATTCGAAACAGGATCCTCCTGAAACAGCCGTGTCCAGTGAGGATCTGCATCAGGCGGAAGGTGAGGACGCCATGGCGCCTCTCCAACCACTCCTCAAAGAGGGGACTTACCGCCGCAATCGTGGCGTGCCCAGCGAACACCCCCTTTTGGGGGATGCCTATATCCAGCAGTGGACGTCTTTTGGCTGAAATGATGATGATGATCTTTAATGCATATTATTTATTTTGGTTTGGAGGTATCCGTTCCACTTTGAACGTTTACGTACGGTCAACGGTCTCAAATAATCCTTCAGCCATTATGTCTGTCAGCCCCACAAAAACCCATGGTATGTTAGGCTGGGTTCTGTTCCAATAAGATATAACAGCGTTGGCTTCATCTTCGTTTTCTGCGTAGAACAAACTGGCTCCTTCCAGAGCACACATTTGATTGGCATCAGCAAAACTCTGTCGTATCGTGTGGACCTTGTAGAAACTCTGTTCTGACTCGATATAAGTGTAGTCCTTCCGGTAAAACGTTACATCCCTTTGTTCACCTACAAAATGCCAAATAAACAATTTAAGAACGGTTAAAAGTTTGTGACTACTAAAGTATTTGTGTAAACTAACTTTTAAGACTAATTTAAACCGACTTCTTTAAGTAGGAGGAGGTCCTCAATTCATCGTATTTATGTCCTAATGAAGGAACTTAACTTGCCCTTTGCTCCCAATCTACTGAACTAATTTAGTCAAAATGTGGGACAAATATATCCATATCTGTACCACATTTCTGTTCTTCAATATACAGGTTTTGGCTATCGAATTACCTTTTGAGGAGAAAGTTAGTCACGGCGAATTTGACTGTTTGGATTGTGAATTTATAATGACCTTAAATAAAGTTGGCACCTCTGAGGGTAGTTATTATTTGCGGAATGTCTAATTGCAACTTTTGGTCAACTCAAAATATAAAAAATGTGATTCACCAATACATGTTTTACTACTTTCAAACGGACGGGAGTCGCGAACACAAAAAGTAGATACAATATATTTTCCCTTAAGTCTTAAAAACATTGGTTGTGAAAACGTTGCAACATAACAATCACGTGAGAGATCCGATAGGAAATACTCTACAAGAAAGACTCATAAACAACATCAAAACACACAAAAATGGTTATTAATAGAACGGCACCCTAATTGCGTAACTCCCGATTCATCATAATCTGTATCGTTTTGAAACGGATTGTTAAACCATTGCTTCATATGTTCGAAAAAAGTGTCTGCTCAACAACGTAAATAACGCAATGAATATTGTTGAACTGTGAAAACGAAACCAATTATGAGTAATCGTAAGTTACGCAATTAGGGTGCAGTTCACCGACAAAGAACTGCAAAATAAATTCAATCATACCATTGCAACAAAACTGGCAGCGCAATCAAAACTAGTAGTACCGAGATACAAGAACTATTACGGAAAACGAACGAACGCTTATTTAATACCTACTTTAATTAATGACGTTCCAACAAAAATTTAATCGGAAATAGCAAATAGTAATAATAAAATTAAATACAAAAAATGCTTTGATTCTCTTTGAAAAAGCATCATCCTCTTTAAATTTCATTCTATTTAATTAGCATCGACGGAATAATGCCTAACCCGCGCTGTTTTCGTTTTTTGTACTTACTATTTTAGTTATTTCTTACAAACTACCTTACATTTTTTTTTTTACTATGTGTTAACTATTATTTAATAAGATAATGATTATTATGTTAGGATTGTTTTATGATTGCTAAGATTGATTGAATTTTAAGATTTTTTGATAATTGCTTCAACATCCGGACAAACCTATTGATGTTTTTGTGATGTTTCTGTTTATATTTTGCTAGTTACTTTATTAATAAAATAAAAAAAATACGTTCTCCATCCTGTTTGCAGAATGATTTTTTGCGACGGAAACTTAATAATAATAATAGTAGATAGATTTGCCCCCAACAAATTGCAACTGATGGAGCTGCTGAAGGTAACTGAAACATTTAGTAGCGCCATCAGGATGGAATTTGGTGTGGACAAATGTGCAGTCATGCATGTAAAGAGAGGTGAGATTATGGAATCCGAGGGAATTCAACTCTCGGATTCCATAAACCTCAGATCCCTCTCTTCATCCGAAAGCTATAAGTATTTGGGTATGTCGGAAGCGTTAGGCATCAACGCTGCTGACATGAAACAATCGTTGACGGAGCGCTTCTTTGGTCGCCTGAAGAAGGTATTAATTAGTCTTCTTTCAGGCGGAAACAAGGTGCGCGCCTTCAACGGTTGGGTCATACCGGTTTTGATGTACTCTTTCGGCATACTCAAATGGAGTCAGACTGAACTCGACGCCCTGGATCGACGGGTCCGTACATTGCTGACTGCAAACCGGATGCATCACCCACGATCATCGGTGATGAGACTGTACATCCCGCGGAAGTGCGGGGGTCGAGGCTTTCTAAATGCCAAGACCCTCCACAACCGCGAGGTGTGCAGTCTCAGGGAATATTTTATAAAAGCCGAAGTGGGTATGCACCGTGATGTGGTCGCAGTGGACAAGGGACTCACTCCACTATCCATGGCTAAAGAGAACTGGCGCAAACCTGTAATACTAACTACCGATGACCGCAAGGAAGTATGGCGAAACAAGGAGCTTCACGGACGCTTCTATCGGGCTCTTCACGAGCCCGGTGTTGATTTCTTAGCGTCCGTATCCTGGCTACGTTTTGGTGACCTTTTCGGGGAAACTGAAGGTTTCGTCTGTGCAATTATGGATTAAGTTATCTTGACGAATAACTACCGGAGACATATTATGAAGGACGGGACGGTGGACGTCTGTCGGGCATGTCACCGTCCGGGTGAGTCCATCAGACATATTATCTCTGGTTGTTCTCGTCTGGCTAACGGCGAATACTTGCACAGGCATAACCAAGTAGCCAGGATTATTCACCAGCAACTTGCTTTGCAATATAAACTTGTGGATTCGGAGGTACCGTATTACAAGTATGTGCCCGACCCAGTTCTTGAAAATGACCATGTCACGTTGTACTGGGACCGATCTATCATTACTGACAGGACTATTGTAGCCAATAAGCCTGATATAGTGGTGATAGATCGGTTAGCGCGCCGCACAATGATAGTCGATGTTACCATTCCGCATGACGGGAACCTCGTGAAAGCTGAGAAAGAGAAGCAAATGAAGTATCTCGACTTGGCACACGAGGTTGTTGACATGTGGAATGTGGACTCGGCTGTAATTGTGCCGATAGTCGTGTCAGCCAATGGACTGATGGCCGAAAGCCTCGAACAACATCTCTCGAGGCTCTCGTTAGGCGGCTGGATCAAGGGCCTGATTCAGAAGGTAGTACTCCTCGATACGGCTCGCATCGTGAGGAGGTTCCTGTCTCTGGAGCCCTAACCACCGGTAGCTTGGACCCTGCTCCCAATATCGGTGGATCCCTATTTTATATATTTTTAAATGTTTTTTAAATTTATGTTTTATAAAAATATTTAAAAATGTGTTTTATAAGTACTAAAATGAATAAAGGAAATAATAGTAGCAAGTATAAATCGATAAATATTGAGTCTAAAATCGAAATTTCATGTTTAAAATGTTCGGAGGTCTTTTAAATGTCAAATCAGTTGTCATGTTTGAGATTTTTGCCCTTAATTATCTTCCAAATAGATTACATACATTTTCAACGTTTCATTGAAATAACTGAAACTTGCATGGGATCAAGATTCTAATACATATTTTTTTTAATAAATAAAATAAAATAATTATTAGAATCTTGATTCTAATATGTTCTAATATAATTATGAACATCTTTTAATATGGGATCAAACCTGAACCCGTGAAACATACAATCAGCCGACATTATGTAGGTAGAGAAAAGCGAAAAGTCTCAGCTGAGTTATCATAGAACTTGATCTTTAGGTCTTTTAAAATCCTGCATTTCACTACATACTGTCCAATAAAGCAAGACCAGTTCCGTAAAAACTTACCTAAATTGCTACAGTTCCGCTCTAGTGACGGAAAGCTCTTCTTGCAAATAAAGCTATACGCTGAGCCACATGAGATATCATTAAGATGGAGAAAAGAAGTGCCTTCTTTCATGTTCAGGTGCAGACAGTCCTCATCGTCATTATTGTCCGGCTGGTTTGCCTTCCAGTTATTGTACACATCAGAGATTGATTTACCTAGAATATGAAACATTTAAGTACATTTAGAAAGTTAAAAGCTACTTAGTTAGCCTATAAAGCTGAACCAAATAAATTTATTTTTTAAAACAAATAAAAAATGTAGGTATACACTTACCATCAATGGTTTCAAATTCACCTTCAGTTATTATGTCTGATATGCCCACATACACCCATGTACTACTAGGCGGGGTGTTGTTATGGTACAGTGTCCAAAACGATAGCACAGCGTTGGCCTCATCGCTGGTCTCTGGGTAGTACAAACTGGCTCCTTCCAGAGCACACACTTTTTTGGCATCACGCCAATTCTTCCGTGTCGTATGAACCTTGTAGAAACTTTCTTCTGAAGCTATATAAGTGTAATCCTCCCGGAAACACACTCGATCTGTTAGTCCATCTATGAAATTTAAAATAGTATTGTTACAAAACGGAATGATTCAAATCAAAATATTTTTATTTCATATAAACCTGCATGGGCACTTATGAAACGTCAGAAGCTAGGTGCACGTGCATGTTTTACTAAGGCATAATATTAGAAATAATTGATTTTAGAAATATATCGACATTTAATTATTTTTTTAATTCCAAAGCCTACTTACGGGAGAAATCAAATAAAATGTATACAACAAGAAAGACAAATACAATTTTCGTATACAACGTCGTTATTACACCCACGACATGCGTCTAAACTCTTTCAGTAGGCACCAAAATATGTGAATGATTACAATGAAGTCAGGCTTTTATAGTCAGTACCTAATTAATTCGATTAGATAAGCTCTAACACTGTTTTTGTTATTGAACCTATGTCCATAGTAGGGAAGAGTGGGGCTGCTTGACCCTGAACTTTTGACTAATTATTGGTCTTTATTTCTTGTGTTTAAATGTTTCTATGTGTGTTTCAAAATTACTTTAGGTACTAGATAGTGCCACTATTAGCCTAGTAAAAAAAAAACATTTATTTCATAACTAATCAGCAGAACCAAAAATCTTCAATCAAGCATTTACTTAATTCCAGTTATACTCAACGTACCCAATACATAATGTGAAATTATGAGAAGGGATGAGTAATAACACTATATTTTAATTTAAGAAGCTAGCTAAACTAAACAACTTTAACAAATTCTAAAGTTCAATTCAAGTTAAAGAAAGTTCATTAAAAAAAATATTATATTAATTAATATTATAATAATTCACTGACAGTCTCACAATATCATTTTTACTTTCATTTTGTTGTTTTTATTTTGTCACCTATATTTAATTTAAAGTCTTCTAATGAATGCTAAACGCTTTTGTCACCGCTTTGAGGCCTCTTTTTTTACAAAAATAACGATGTCAGAACATTTTACTAAAACAAGTCTCGGTGTATCAGTATAAGTCAACCTTCCCCTCCAGAAGTTAGTCAACCAACTTCAAATGCCTTTTTTCTCTTCGATTACCTGGAAAACATAAATACTAATATTTAAAAATAACACTAGGTTTTATGGTCCTATAGTTTAATCATTTATTGTATTACTAGGAAAGTAATTCTCGGTAAATATGTACGCATCACAACAAAAATTATGCTTTACTAAACATATTCGAGTATGTTAGGTATACTAAAAACCTGTCACCATTTCTAAATGGCACTCGTTAGCGAAGCCGTGCTTCACACCGAGGCATCCTCGAGTGTGAATAGGTTGGTTACCCAAAACTCGTACTCATTTCGTGACGATTTTTTTGCTTTTAGTCTACCTAACCCTATAAGCATGGGCTTGCGGACGGCGAGTAATGGGTAGCTCGCTGTCCGGTAAGGACCAAGCCCAGGTCGACAGCGCGTTGTGTTCCACGCGCGCCTCAAAGAGATGTCGCCACAAAATGACGGAGCCCGCAAGGGCCGATGCCTGCCAGGGGTGCGGGTTCGTTCAAAAGAGAAACCGCCGCCCCTGGCATACAGGCTACTGACGGAACACGGGGGCTTTTAGTCAGTAAAATTCTGACACGCCCTCCTGCTCCACCCAGAGCGGGAGAAGTTATTTGATGACCACCCAAAAAAAAAAACGTTAAAAGCATTCAGCCCTAGTCTCCGAAGGCGACCGCAGACCGCAGACCACAAACTGCAACGGCGTTGTGGTTGGCAATATCTTTGAACGAGTATTTCGCTGGGTTTTAAATTCTGAACGCGATGTCACCCTTTTATGCTTGGTTCCTATACACAAAAACGGATCGTTTTGTTAACCAATGGTATAATTTTTATTTCCAAACTGTGCAAATAAATAGTTTCGTAAGTTAATTTTATCTCTGATCATCATCATCATCATTTCAGCCGAAAGACGTCCACTACTGGACAGGCCTTGCGCCAAAAGGGGGGTTTTGCCATTATCGCCACGCTTGGCAGGCGGGTTGGCAATCGCAGTATGTTGGTAAAAATAGAAGGCGACTAAGGGACTTACCTACTAGAGAATGGGCAGCAGCGTTCTCTATGCATTTTACCACCATACTGCGATCGCCAACCCACCTGCCAAGCGTGGCTATTGTGGCAAAACCCCCTTAGCTGAAGCTTATGTCCAGCAGTGGACATCTTTCGGCTGAAGTGAACACTTTGGGAAATACAGCCGTGCTGTACTGTAATGTTATGTTCTAGCCAAGTTCTTCAACAAAAAAGGAGGTTATCAATTTGACATGTTTTTTTTATGTAGGTATGTCCGGGCATAACTCCGCCCTCTAGTTAGACGGTTTCTTAGTACCTTGCTAAGCTGTTAATAGGATAAAAAAAAAACTTATTACTACTTGCTCTGTTTGAATGAAAAGTGTCGCTATATGGTTTTTTTTTTGGGTGGGAAATCATCAAATAACTTCTCCCGCTCTGGGGGAGCAGGAGGGCGTGTCAGACTTTTACTGACTAAAACCCACCCGTGTACCCTCAGTAGCCCGTATGCCAGGGGCTGTGGTATCTCTTTCGAACAAACCCGCACCCCTGGCAGACATCGGCCCTTGCGGACCCCATCAAATTGTGCTGACATCTCTTTGAGGCGCGCGAGGAACACAACGCGCCGTCGACTTGGGCTTGGTCCTTACCAGACAGCGAGCTACCCATTACTCGCCGTCCGCAAGCTCATGCCTACGGTGGCCGGAAATCGGCCTGGGATTCCCGACGCCCAGGGCGTCTCCGTATCCTGCGGCGGCTGGGGTCGCGAGGGCGCATATGCTGCCTCTCCCTCACGTGCGCCGCCTCCCTCTTCGCGAGCATCACTGCTTCGCTGAAGGAGGTGACGGCTACCCATGCCCTCTCGCTCCGTACCATGGCCTGGACCAGGGCCGGACGCGAGAGATCGCCGCCGCCGATTGCCTCCACGAGGACACGGCGGTGCCCCGCCAAAGCCGGGCAGACCGCCACCGTGTGCTTCACCGTGTCCTCAGGGCGATCTTCGCAGTGGAAACACCCGGGCGTTTCCTCCCGCCCTATCCGAAACAGGAACCTCCCGAAACAACCGTGTCCAGTGAGGACCTGCGTCAGGCGGAAGGTGAGGACGCCGTGCCGCCTCTCAAGCCACTCCTCAAAGAGGGGACTTACCGCCGCAATCGTGGCGTGCCCAGCCACTGTATGGTGAGGTTTAAGATGGTAATATGGAAAAAAGATACTCTGTGTTTGAATATAAGAATAATATGTAATTCATTTTATCGCAAACTTGAAAGGTTATCTGATCTCCTATTTAACTAATAATTGGGTATTCTCAATTGGGTTTTCGGAAACAACAATTAACAATTTTTCCTCAATTTTATGTAAACAACGACTATATTCTCTACATTAGAATCGTAGCAAGACCTTGTAGCAATTATTTTTGTTAAATACATATATTCAATGTTCTGTTTTGAGTTTGCTACGATTATGAATATCTACTTACGATAAAAAAAACTTTAACACATGATTGTGTCAAACTGATGTTTGAATTTAACTTTATGTTTCTAAGTCTTAAGGTGACACTTGTCCACATTTTTTCCACACAAACTTCGGGAGGATTTTACTCCATTGTTTGACTATGTTCATCAAAAATTAAACACGGTATGGTTTTGTATCATTATTATTATTGTCTGTACGGCAACAGAATAGGAAAATAAAAACCATTAAAAAGTTATGAGCCAACAAAGATTCAATTTTCTTGCTAATTTAACCTAACTTGGGGCGTGTTTAAGTAATAAAAGGAGTGTAAAATCTCGAAAACCAAGTCGGTACCGACAAAGCTCAATTATCCAAAAGTTCAATAAATTTGATTTGATTTATGTAGTGGTTTTTTCAGAAAACCCGATCTTCCGAAGGACTTTTCTTAATTTTTTACGCGTCTGTTTTACTATAACTGATCCTGCAGCTCACTCAATAATTTTGTGCACGTAGACTAGCGTCTAACTGCCCATCACTGATACTACCTCTGTCGGATACGAAGCCTGGTGAGACAGCGTGCTTTTTAGCCAGGCCCACCAGTGAGTTCGAGCCCGCGACTAGTGTACCCTTAAGTCCTCATAAAAGTAGGTCGGAGTAACGGTTTGCAGAGAGGTCACTAAAAACCGAATTTAAAAAACATGACTTGACGTAAATAAGCTAAGCTTGATGTTAGTCATTCACTGAATTTTTTTTATCATGAAACACGATATTATTTACATATAATATACGCCAACAGACTATAATTTGTTTGTAAAAAAAAAAACCGCAACACGCATCGTTTTTTAATCCATTCTACCTACATTATCTTTAATTAGTTGTGGTTTCTCTTCATGTAATTGGTATCAAAAAGCCAGCGGTATTTGTAGAAAAATGTGATAGCGTCGTCGTGTTTATAAAAACTTGTAAATGGCATTCAGGTTCATATTCTTTAATAAAACTGTTTTTGTTAGCTGTAAGTAAAAAAATCGAAGAAATGTCATCTACCAACCCGCACTGGGTCCGCGTGGTGGTTAACGGCCCGTTCACTCTCACAGACAGGAGGCCTCTGTCCCAGCAGTGGGAACATTTTCGCTGATTATGCTATTACATATTTTATTTATCATAATTTATTTATTTAAATTACAGGTGTGGGTAACTAGCAACTCACACCTGTTTCGTACGGTACAATAGCGACATGACAAAACATTGAGATTTCTGTGCTTATATCTAAGTAATTATGCTGAAAATCTCATCAAAATATTTTTAGTTTTAAAATAAAAGAAAACTTATTGTTTTATAAACTTTATTACTTTTAACATTACAATGTAGGTAAGTTGTTTTTTAATACTAACACAAATCGGATCTATGTTAAGCGAATTAAATGAATTTTAACTTTTTAATTACTTTGTTAACTATACCTGTGTTAAAAATAAAATAAAAAATGTTCGAATAATATAATAATATTAGTTCGAGTAATCTACTTCGTGTTCACAAATGAACATGCTCTTTGTATTGCAATCAGTATTAACCAATCGTCCGTTGAAGAACATTGAGCCGCACTCCTCAAAATGGTTTTCGTCAGGCTGGTGGTTGTCAAACCAGACGTCGGCATCTACATTCATTGGAGCTCCTGGACAAGAAAACGATAAATCAAACAATAATCTAAACAGCAACCGCGATTCCTGGGATTATTTTCTACGGTCGAGGATATTAGCACAAAAAGGTTCTCCACAGATAATTTCACAGACAAAAAGATCCGCAGCAGGTAGTGTACCTAGCAGCAAGATCACGGTGGACATAGAACGAATAAAATAAACTATTTTTATCAGGAATTTCATAACATGAAATAGGTGTTTCTATAAAATATACAATCAGAAATTAATTTTAAAAAGAATGGACCACTGGTTATTTATAAAATTATATAAAAATAATATTCAATCTTGGGAACTTTTCAAACAGCTTTGTGATTTTTTTAACACAAGACATCCCTATTCAGCCTGTTGTGCAATTATTCACAAATAGAGAAGCTAATCAGCATCTACTTTTAAAAACGCATCCCAACGAATAGGTTTATTTGTTCACAAATTCGCGTTTAAGGCTTGGGCTACATTTGCCTCCGGTGAAAGAAGTTGAAAAGCTACTAGCTACTGGGGAGATGGTTGTGCCACTTCTTCTTCCCAGCTAAAGGACTCGAAAGTCGTGATAGGTATGCGTTTTGGAGGACTGTCTTGTATAATTTTGACGTCCAAAAAGTGCTGATTTTCAGCCTAGTTTGAATAAGTGACTTTTATTTTTTACTACTAAACTAAATAAATACAGCAGCTACACACAGATGCTGTATTTATTCAGTAATTCGACCACAAAACTCCTCTTCGAACATCTGAGGGAGATCGCTGTATTCTAAGCCACACACTCACGTACCTCCAACAGTCTGCCAGCCTTCGTTGAATCTGTTATGAAAGCCCAGGTGGTATATTCCTCTTTGATATTGCTCATTGATGCATGGTTTCGGCGAGTTTCGGAGCGATTTTGTAAAATTCGCAAGATAATCCGCTTCCACTCGATTGCTGATGACTGCCAGGGACGTATATTCTTTTCGGCACATTCCATATGCATCAGCCCAGTTCAGTGGAGTCGTGTGAATCTTATAGCACTTGCCAGTATTCTTATTGAAAGTGTAATCTGAAATTATGAAATACATCTGTAATGTATCTGGCTCTTGTGATACAGGAATTCCTAGTACAAGAGCCAGGGCTACACTGTTGTTGTTACCTGAGTGAGTAAATGAATAAATGTGTGCATTTGATGATGGTTTATTGATTTAAATACTTACGCATACTACAAAATACCTTTGAAACTAGTACATTTTCATTTATCAACTAGCGTCTGGCGGCGACTTCGTTCGCGTGGAAGTCGTACCTAAGACACAATTTACTAAATTGATACTACAATTTATAAAACTTTCTTGTATACTACGTTTGTAGTTTTGGTTATAGTACGGTCGTGTGAGAAGCAGCTTGTCCTGAGGTCGAAACTCGACCAATGGTCTTATTGCCATTGGATTTCAATTTGCAAGAGAATATTGCGGTTGATAGCTGTAGCTTGATCATTTTTGAGCGTTCAAATGACCCATTCACACACCCAAGTATTCTCTGGGTACGGTATTGGAATGATGTCTCCGTATACCAGACGAACCCGATCTTCTAAACTGGGAACTATTTTATCAAGAGCCTCTGATAGCTTCACCTGGCCACTCTCCTCTGGTAGAGTGCCTTCATTTATCAGTACTGTTAGTAAAATGCATTTAACAACAACATTAGTTAATTCTGAGTTCGATTCTTCTGAGAAACTCGTATATCCCATCTGTGCATTACCCTTTATAGTGTACGCGCCGCATTTGGTAAATAGCATTGCCGCCGACAAGTTTATTAATTAATTTAATAATTGTATATTAAGAGATAATTTTATGTCATAAATCAAAATATTCTTGTTTTGCCGTAGGGAGCAATAAATCGGTTCTTCAGGTAAGTTAAAAAATGGAGCTTACTAAGCAAAGCGTTGCCTTACATAAAGAGATTTTGACTCACCTAAATTAGGCATATTGCAGTCATAATTCCACTCAAGTGACTGGAGACTCTTTTTACAAATGAAGTGTGACGTATAGGGGGGGCCACATAGGTAATCGTTCATAGTGCCTGGTATATCCATGTGTACACAGTGTTCTTTACCGCCAGTATTGTCCGGTTGATTTCGCTGCCATCTGCTGTACACCTCAGCAATTGGCCTTTCTAGTAATAATAAATAACATAAGATTACATCACAATGTTAATTAAATCGGCCTTATTTATTTTGTCAAATTTATAGAGGCTGAACTTTTCAAGAGGGTGAGGGGGACCAATTTTGAATTGAAAGATATTTTTTATAAGAGAAGAAACGAAAAATAAGTTAAATAAATGATAATTAAGGAGTCTCAGAGCTGATTTCGAAGAAAAAGTCAAGAGCTTAAATGAAGCCGGGAGTACACATTCTTAAAATTAGTTCTTGCAAATATTTTCCCGTGTACTGGGCCATACCAAGGAACCGATTTGGTGAAACCAAGTGGAGATATTGTATCAAGATTTGAATCGTTTTTATTAAGAAAACATGATGGTTTGTATCTATGTAGTTCTAAGTTGTAGCGGTAATACAAAAATAAATACTTCGAAACAAATTTCGAAAAACGCAAAAAGAGAAGTGGCGCCGTCTACAATGCCAGCTATTCTAAGAAATTCTACATCGCGCAATCAGAGTTTACCACGACACCCAGATTGGTACAAAATCCCGACATCAACTGTCGGGCAGCTGCCCACCAGACACAATACCCTTCTGGTCGGAGGATCCTCCTTTATCAACAAACGTATGCTTGAACTTTACTACCTGTTCCTCATACCTTTGTATAATAAAATTCATACACCTGAAATAAATTTTGCTTGGCATGACTATTTAGAATGCGTATTAGTTATTCCGTATTGGAGGTATCTTTACCACAATGAAGGTATACGTACGGTCAACGGTCTCAAATAATCCTTCAGACATTATGTCTGTCAGCCCCACAAACACCCACGGTATGTTAGGCTGGGTTCTTTTCCAATAAGATATAACAGCGTTGGCTTCATCTTCGTTTTCTGCGTAGAACAAACTGGCTCCTTCCAGAGCACACATTCGCTTGGCATCAGCAAAACTCTGTTGTGTCGTGTGTACCTTGTAGAAACTCTGTTCTGACTCTATATAAGTGTAGTCTTTCCGGTAAAACGTTATGTTTCTTTGATCACCTACAAAAAGAAAAATATTCGTGTTTGATAACAGTTAATGAGACTAAAATCTTTATTATATTTTATCAGGGCTAATCAGGGCGAATTTTACTGTGTGGTTTGTGAAGGTATAATTACCACCTAGAAAGTTTGCCGTTCTGAAGTCTGAGGGGAGATTTTATTGCGTACCTAATACTTGACTGCGTCGCTTGGTCAAACCAGCACCCTAATTGCGAAACTCACGATTCATCATAATCTGTATCGTTTTGAAACGGATTGTTAAACCATTGCTTCATATGTTCGAAAAATGTGTCTGTTCGACAACATAAATAACGCAATGAATATTGTTTAACTGTGAAGACGAAACCAATTATGATCAATCGTGAGTTACGCAATTAGGTTACGCTGATTATAAAAAAGTATCATTCACATACAAATGTTTTACTACTTTAAATGGACGGAGTCGTGAACACAACAACACGACGAGACATGATATATAAATTTGGTTATAAAACGTGAAATCACATCACTCTCGTGAGAGATCTGATAAGACGTAGGTACACTACAAGAAAGACTATAAAGTTTTAAAATACATTTTTGTAATTCTACGACGTGCATCGGTAAATACGGTTATACATTTGTACTGTACTACTCGTACATCTACCCACAACTTATATGTTGTGGGTAAGTCACCCACCCTGTACAGAGGGTGATTTGTTGTGACGGAAACTCAATTAAAACATAACGTAGGTAGGAACCCACCATTGGTGGAGCTAGTTAATAAATATTGAGTCTAAAATCAAAATCAGTCTTTTAAATCTTTAATCAATTGTAATGGTTTCGATTTTCGCCCTGAATTTTTATCTTAAAAATACATTGATTGAATATTCAACGTATAATTGAAATGACTGAATGGGTTAATAATTATGAACATCTTTTAACCTCTTTGCTAGACTAGATTTTGACATTGACACTTCAGCTGTCTCGGCGGGATGTTAGCATGAAATAATTTGGATGGATTACAAGATGGATTTAAGATCTGTTGGAACCTTGGTCGTTGGTGGAGGATGTAAATGAAAGTCTGGAGTCCAGTATTAAGTGTCTTGATAGTTCAGGGATTATGTTACAGTGGGGTTGGTTACAATATATCGTTAAGACACAAGTTAACACTACGGCGCGGCGCGGGCGACTGGTGCTCGACCGTTCGCGCGGGGCTCATTGCAGTTTGTCTCGTGTGCATTATTGCTACTGTAGTTCCTACAAGATCAAATTTCAGCATTCGAATTCATTAACAAAAATGATGATACCGCGCCTATTGTGTAGTTATTTATAAGAAGTTTGTAGCAAATTTCTTTAATCATATGTTGAGGTCGGTCCAACCGCCTCCAGCGCCCGCGAAAGTGTTATAAAAATAGTAATTCCTATTTATTACAACTTTCGCAATAGATTGTAAACAATTTAACAACCTATTCACAAGATAGGCAACTCAGTTTCGCAGAAAATATATACATATAAACAACCTTCTCTCTTGCTGAAAATATGCAACAGGGCAAAATGGAGACGTTGTTATTCTCTCTACATTTTTAATTTTACAATTATTCATACATAAAAACATGATCAAATCTTATGAAAAATTACAAAAAATAGTGTTGCGACGGAAGGGGCTTTTTTTAGTGCTGACCACCACCCATTTTTTTTTTGGTTCAAAAATTGCATTCTGCCTGATCGATATTCGCAATGCTCGCGAGTTGAAAAAAAAAGTAGAAATTTAATAAAATCTCTGGTATGATTTTAATTAAGTAATCATTTTATTAATAGGTAAGTACTTAAATACACATGCAATGTGGATAGGGGTGTACGTAATAAGAGTTCGGTACTTCCGAATGATAAAAGGAACCCAAATAGGATCACTCACGTGTCTGACTGTATGTCCGTCTGTTACAGCAATTTGCTTCATTTTTGCTGGATTGATTAAATTGAAATTTGGTACACATGTAAATTTCTGTGACCGAAAAACGGAAGTGTATCGTAAATAAACGTAAACACTTTTGCTGGACAAATAAAAAAGTTGATAATTTTGCTGATTTCTCAAATTCTAATTTTTTTAAATCTTTTTAAGCCCAACTACATTCTGAGGTTAAAACTTTGGATTAAAATACTGAAACTAGTTATTCATATAATTAATCTAGTGTGCCGTACTATGTCATTATTCTCGGGTCCAAAGGGACCCGAGAATAATCGTCATCAAGCCGGCGGAGGTTCGTGTGTTCGGGTCCATTCGGGGCGATCCGAACTATAACCGTAGATATATGTATAACCAGCTAAGTAGCTAGTTATATGTTTCACTGGTTCAGATTTGGTCCCATATTAACCGTACTATGGGACCAAACCTGATCACGTGAAATATATAATCAGCTCCTTCAGGTAGGGAAAAGCGAAAAGACTCAGCTAAGTTGTAATAGAATTTTAGAATAAAAGCTTTGTGGCTCTTTTAGAAAACTGCATTTCACTACATACTGTCCAATGGAGCAAGATGGTAAATACTTACGTAAATTAGACTGCTCAATATTGCTGCTACAGTTCCTTTCTTCTGACGGAAGGCTCTTTTTGCAAATAAAGCTGTACCCTGAGTCACATGAAACATCATTTAGAAAGCCTTGTTGCAGGTTCAGGTGCACACAGTCCTCATTGTTATTATTGTCCGGCTGATTCTGCCTCCAGTTATTGTAAACTTCAGAGATTGGCTTACCTAGAATTTGTAACGTATAAATAAATTAGTAAGTTTTTGACACTGAACAGATGTATGTCAACCTCCTGCCCTTATCCTAGTGAGGGTTTTCTGAAATGATGTTTACTAGGTGGCAGCACTGAGACGTCAGGGCTAGGCACCTGTCAAAAGTGTCAAAGCGCCTACGGACAGAATGGTGAACGAATGAATGAAATGAATGACATCAAATATTTTAAGTTCACTGTCGAACTGGAAGACCTCTTTTCAAAGTGGCGCTAACTAGTGGCTTTAATATTCATAAAAATCCCCATTGATTTGGCATCTACACAAATTAAATATTAGGTTATACACTTACCGTCAATTGTTTCATATACACCTTCGGTTATTATGTCTGATATGCCCACATACACCCATGTACTACTAGGCGGGGTGTTGTTATGGTACAGTGTCCAAAACGATAGCACAGCGTTGGCCTCATCGCTGGTCTCTGGGTAGTACAAACTTGCTCCTTCCAGAGTACACACTTGCTTGGCATCACGCCAAGTTTTTACTGTCTCGTGAATCTTGTAGAAACTCTTTCCTGCATCTACATAAGTGTAGTCCTCCCGGAAATACGCTTGATTTTTTTGTCCATCTATGAAATAGAAAATAGTCTTATTACAAAACGACATGGTTTTACTGAGACATAACATTAGATTTAATTTATTTAAGAAACATATCGAAATTTAATGAATTAAAAATGCCAAAAACATTAATACTTACGGGAGAAATCTAATAAAACGTTTACAACAAGAAAGACAGTTGAAAATAAGTTCAAAATTAATTTAACTTAACTAAAAATAATTTATTAATATTTATTTATTATTTAAGAAATATATCGAAATTTAATGAATTAAAAATGCCAAAAGCAGTAATACTTACGGGAGAAATCTAATAAAATGTATACAACAAGAAAGACAAATAAAATATTCGAATCCATTGTTTTTACCACAACAACAACATGTGTCTAAACTGTTACAGTAGGCACGACGATATGAGAATGACTGCAATGGAGTGAAGCTTTTATAGTGAGAATGTCCTGGATTAGATAAGCTTTATCACTATTTTTGTTAATTAATTTAGATTAGAACCCAGTCTTTCCTATTATATCCATTGGAGGGTAGACTGGGGCTGGTTGACCTTAAACTTTACACTAATTTTCCTATATTTTTTGGGTTTAAATGTGTGTATTTAAAATACATTACTTGATTGTGCCACTATTAGCCTACTAAATTCATTATCATTTCAGCCGAACCCCGTCCACTGTTGGACATAAGCCTCCCCCAAGCTCCGCCACTTCAACCGGTTCTATGCTTTCCGCATCCAGCGGACTCCTGCGGCCCTCACAAGGTCATCAGTCCACCTTGTGAGAGGCCTTCCAACTTTACACCTTCCAGTACGCGGTCACCACTCCAGAACTTTTCGTCCCCATTGGCCATCTGTTCTGCGAGCATTGTGCCGTGCCCACTGCTACTTAAGTTTGGCAATTCTTCGGGCTATTACTTTCGTTGTCCTGCGGATCTCTTCATTCCAGATTCGATCACGTAAGGAAACTCCAAGCATAGCCCTCTCCATCGCCCTTTGGGTGACTTTAAGCCTTCTCATGAGGCCCATTGTGAGCGACCACGTTTCAGTTCCATATGTCATCACTGGCAACACGCACTGGTCAAAGACTTTCGTCTTGAGACACTGCGGTACGTGGGACGAGAAGATATTGCGAAGCTTCCCGAACGCTGCCCAGTCGAGTCGGATTCGACGTTTGACCTCTTTCTTTACCTTTTTCTAGGTAAACGTACTCGTCCACAGCTTCGAGTACAGCGCCTCCGACCGTTACAAGAGTGGGTGTTACAAGGGCATTGGACATGACCTTTGTCTTGTCCATGTTCATTTTAAGACCCACTCTTTCGCAAGCTCTACTGAGGTCATCGAGCATTATACTGAGGTCCTCCATGGTCTCAGCCATGACAACTATATCATCGGCAAACCGAAGGTGAGTGATGTACTCGCCATTTCCAGTCCAGAACCTTGAAGACATCCTCCAGTGCAGCGGTGAAGAGTTTCGGAGAGATAACGTCTCCCTGTCTAACACCTCGCTGCAGAAGGATAGGTTTCGAGGTCTGGTCCTGGATTCAGACTGAAATAGTGGCGTGTTCATACAGACACTTCAACACCTCGATGTACCGATAATCAATCTGGTAGGGTTTTTTTTTTTTTTTTTTCTTGGTTGGGAAATCATCAAATAACTTCTCCCGCTCTGGGTGGAGCAGGAGGGCGTGTCAGACTTTTACTGACTAAAACCCACCCGTGTTCCTTCAGTAGCCCTTAAGCCAGGGGCTGTGGTGTCTCTTTCGAACAAACCCGCACCCCTGACAGGCATCGACCCTTTCGGGTCCCATCACTTTTTGTGCTGACATCTCTTTGAGGCGCGCGTGGAACACAACGCGCCGTCGACTTGGGCTTGGTCCTTACCGGACAGCGAGCTACCCATTACTCGCCGTCCGCAAGCCCATGCCTACGGTGGCCGGAAATCGGCCTGGGATTCCCGACGCCCAGGGCGTCTCCGTATCCTGCGGCGGCTGGGGTCGCGAGGGCCCATATGCTGCCTCTCCCTCACGTGCGCCGCCTCCCTCTTCGCGAGCATCACTGCTTCGCTGAAGGAGGTGACGGCTCCCCATGCCCTCTCGCTCCGTACCATGGCCTGGACCAGGGCCGGACGCGAGAGATCGCCGCCGCCGATCGCCTCCACGAGGACACGGCGGTGCTCCACCCAAGCAGGGCAGACCGCCACGGTGTGCTCCACCGTGTCCTCAGGGCGATCTTCGCAGTGGAAACACCCGGGCGTTTCCTCCCGCCCTATCCGAAACAGGAACCTCCCGAAACAACCGTGTCCGGTGAGGACCTGCGTCAGGCGGAAGGTGAGGACGCCATGCCGCCTCTCAAACCACTCCTCAAAGAGGGGACTTACCGCCGCAATCGTGGCGTGCCCAAATCTGGTACCGTTGGAGGGACTGCAGTACAGCCCATGTCTCGATCGAATCAAAGGCTTTTTCGTAGTCCACAAACACTAAACAGAGAGACAGATTATACTCTTCGGTCTTCTGTATAACCTGCCGCAGCATATGTGTGTGGTCTACTGTGCTAAAGCCTTTATGGAACCCGGCTTGTTCGGGAGGCTGGAAGTCGTCAAACCTGCGTACTAGACGGTTCGTGATGACTTTGGAGAACAGCTTGTAGACATGGCTCAGAAGTGAGATGGGCCTATAATTCTTAAGAAGGGCATTGTCACGTCCTTAAAGAAAAAAAAAAAAAGTACCACCACACCTCTGTTCCATAGATCTTTCCTACTAAATTAGCCTGGTGAAAATAGCATTCATATCATAATTAATAATCAGAATCAGAAAACTTCAATCCAGGGTCGTGGTAGGTTGACAAAAGGCGTTGGGTACGTTGACTAAAATGGTAATTAAGGCGACGATAGATGACAGCTACCTACAGCGATGCACTGCCACCCGTCGCTCGCAAGAGACCCCGCCTGAACGCGCATCAAGTTTTGCGAAAACAACCCATGTTGATTTGTCAAACACAATTCAAAGAAAAACTGCATACTAAATTTTGGGTGATTAAATTGTCTTTTAGATGGTGAAACTTTCATGGAAATACACCCGATAGTTTTTGCGTGATTATCGTTTTTATGTCCGCGATAGACAATACTTTACCAATTAATTACATTATGTTATAAAAATATCATTTAAAATATTCACATATCAAATGACGAAGAAAATTGTCTAGTTTCACATATCATTTTTTCAAATACATAAGACTAGCCGTTTAGACGTGATCTTCAATAAAAAGTCCTTAAAAGTCGGCTGTCCGCGCCTTAAGTCAGTGTGAAATAGTGAGAAGGAATGAGTAATAAAAGAAGATTTTATCCAATAATAAGCTCGAGAAACTAAACAACTTAAACAAATTCTAAAGTTAGAATGTTCATAATAAAATATATTTACTTAGTTACTAATTGATTGACAGTTTCCTTAGCATTTTAAATCTCATTTTCTTGTTTTTCTTTTAATTTCGTAACGTTTCTTATATTTAATGTCTTACAGTTAGGCATTTGTCCACCTCTATACAGGCATTAAGTCCGCCTCTGTACATTTGTGTGCTTAAAGTATTAAATAAATATATTGAATACTAAACAGTTTTTTCACCGCCATGACGCATCTTTTGACAAAAATGATTATGTCAGAAGATTTTTTTTAACAACTCTCGGTATATCACTATCACCGTCTCCTGAAAAAGTTAGTCAGCCAACTCCAGATACCTTTGTTCTCATTTGGTTACCTAGACGGAATAAATACTGACTTTGTAATCCTAGGAAAGCCATTTACGGTAGGGGTAGGGGGCATACAGATAAACAAAAAATGACTTGTGATATAATGTCCTAAACTGTCACATTACTTAAATAATTCAAGTTACAAAATGGTCATGATTTTCGTTTCAGTCATATCAAAAGCGGGCAATTTAAACTCCAAGCCGCGTATTTATTAACATTTAGTAGCTTTATTCGTTCACAATACTATACACTACATACATTATACAACGTGTTGATTTGCATCCTCGTCAAATTTCAGGAGGCTGTTATGAAAGACATTAATAATCAAATAAAATTACGATACTTGCTCACTAATGAATAAATACTTGTTTTTTTCGTTATTTAAATTTAACAGTATTTCAGAAAACACCTCTTTCAAAGAACATAATCGTCCCGTTCCGTATGCATTAGGCAGTGTCGCACGACTAAATCGCTGTGTGTTACAGTGCGGTATCACACGGGCCAGGATTTAACATGCGTGTCCGAAAAAAAAAAATGCCAAATGCCGATTTCCGAAAATATGAAAAAATACCTACTTATTTTTTTATTGATTCGTGTCGAGAATCATTAGCATAGTTACCTCCTTGAATTTGACGAGGATGCAAAACAACACGTTGTATATTAACTCTTTTCACTCGTATCAGTTGACCTGAATGTTTCCTCTAAAAAGGCAGCAGGGGGATGTAATGCACTCTCTTGATGCTGGGCTCGCTTTCTTGTGTTGCAAAGTCAAATATTTTTATTCCGTACCTTTCGAAGTCCTACTTACTACCTTAAATCCTATCCTACTAATATTTAAATGTGAAAATTTGGATGCTTGTTACTCAATCATTTCGTTAAACGGATTTGGATGAAATTTGGCACACAGATAGTTTATTACCTCAACACATATGACATTTTTCATCTCAGTAGTACGTTCCTGTGGGATATTTTTCAACCTCCACGCGGGCGAAACCGCTGGCAAAAGCTAGTAATATTATAAATGTGAAAGTAAATGGTGTCGCACGATAATACCTATTATCGTGCGACACCATTTACTTTCACATTTGAGAGAAGCATCCTCGAGTGTGATTACCGAAAACTCGTGCTCGTGTCGAAGCGAATTTTTATAGGCAAACAGCCCCGGTCTCCCCTATAACATAATTTATCCTTAACATTTCAGGTACAATTCTGAAGACAGACCGCAAACCTCAGCGGCGCGGCGCGGCGTTGCGGTTTGGGGATATTTCTTTAGTCAAACATTAAAAAAAGGCTTGTTGCTCAGCACTGGTTTTGCTGTGGTTTGCGGTCTGCGGTTGCCTTCAGAACTGTACCTTTAGAGTGTGAATTTTTGAGATGGGAATTAAGGGTGAAGATCGAAACTTGCTTTTTTGGGATAAATAATTCTGTCATTAGTGTTGCTAGTAATAAAATTAAAAGCTGAAATATATGAACATTGTCTGTTTGCTAACCTATTTCTATCAGCCGCGTTGCATTCACTATAGTAAAGAAAAAAAACGCATTGATCTTTTATATTGTGTGCCCTTTTTTAGTCTGTGGCCAGTAATTTTCTGTTCGATTTTTTAATGCAAAAAAGTTAATACACTCCAATAAAATAAAAAAAAGCGTTTTGGCAATTAACCAACTTCCTGGATGAAATAATGAATAATTTGGTGTCCTACATGACCAGGGTCCAGGGGACCAGGTCAAAATTTGACAAAAATGAATTGACCGATTGTGAACCATTTGCGAACTTGACATGCTCAGCACCAATTGGCCTGCAAATTATTATTATACCGACCCAGATGCTATCAACGCAATGCATTTTGTGTCGGTACACTTTTAAAAAACGCAACGGTTTTTAATGCGGTTTTCATCAATAGACAGAGTGATTCAATAGGAAGATTTATATGTATAATACACCGACCTCGCTGGCAAAAGCCAGTACTTAATCATATATTATAAATGAGAATTTCCGTGTGAAAAACTTTATGTACACACGGCAACACATCAAGCTATACGTTCCAGTCAAAGTCAAAGTCAAAGCATTTATTTCAATTAGGCACTTAAAAGGCACTTTTGAACGTCAATATTTACATAAAAATAAAATTGATTCTAGTCGACAATTCCAAAATGTAGTTTCGTATGGAGAAGAACGGGCAAGAAACTCCACCGTTACTCTTTTAAAATGTTTTAAATACAATTTAACAAAGTACATTCATTATATAATTATGTATGAACAACGATGCACCCAGAATAAAATTACTACTATACCAAAATAGGCAAAACTAAATAAAAAAAATGCAATTAAAGCAATACAGATAAATTAATATTTTAATTTTATGATGGATACATGGTGCTCACATATTTACAAACATTGTAAGAGTAAATATACGATTTTTCTAGAATATTAACAAGTAATAAGTCAGTGTGTGAGTTAATCAATGTCATAAATAAAAAATGATTTACACAATTCAATTAACAACCAGTTTGATTTTGTCTCTAGATTGTCCTATGGAGCAGGACCAGCATGTTTCCAAGCATTCTTATCTTGGATATATAATCCTCTAATTTATAATACGCTTGTTTACAAAGTTTACTTTTAATATGACTTTTAAATTTCCTTTCATTTAATTGCAATATATCACAAGGAATTTTGTTATAATATTTTACACAGTACCCCGTAAAAGATGAATGTACTTTAGCTAATCTGAAAAATGGTTGATCTATTTTGTCTTTGTTTCTAGTATTAAAATTATGTCTATCACTTATTTTATTAAAAAGATATAGATTTTTTCTTACATACTTACATGATATTTCCATAAATGTATTGGCAAGGTACCGTCATAATATTAATCCTTTTTAAACAGCACCCTAATTGCGTAACTCACGATTCATCATAATCTGTATCGTTTTGAAACGGATTGTTAAACCATTGCTTCATATGTTCGAAAAATGTGTCTGTTCGACAACATAAATAACGCAATGAATATTGTTTAACTGTGAAGACGAAACCAATTATGATCAATCGTGAGTTACACAATTAGGGTGCTGTTCCCTGAGGGATTCGCGGCGACGTAGATTATAAATGGCTCTGACAGCTCTTTTTTGCAAAATAAAGATGGATTCAATGTCAGCAGCCTGACCCCACAGTAAAATGCCATACGACATAATGCTGTGGAAGTAGCTAAAATAGACCAAACGCGCGGTTTCTACATCTGTTAACTGTCTGATCTTTCTAACAGCATAAGCGGCCGAGCTTAGCCCGCAAGAGATGTTATATGAGGTCCCCATTGCAATTTATCGTCTAGCGTGATTCCCAGGAATACCGTTTGATTAACAAATTCCAATTTTTCTCCATTCAATATGATGTGACATTCGCTACTTCTAACATTTGGTAATTGAAATCTAATGCATTTGGTTTTTGTGCCATTTAGTACCAAATTATTTACCGTAAACCAATCTTGGACCTGAAGAATAGAGTTATTCACGTCGTCAAGATTTTGTGTACGTCGGTCTATTTTAAATATCAATGATGTGTCATCTGCAAATAACACCATCTTCGGTTGATTTGGAAGTAAGTAGGGTAAATCATTAATGTAAACTAAAAAGAGGAATGGACCCAATTTTGAACCTTGGGAACGCCCATTGCCATTTCAGCCCCTAGCGAGTTTATGCTGTTTACTTGAACTTACATTTTTCTGTGTTTTAGGTATGATCTTAGTAAATCTAGAGCTGTATTTCGTATTTCCCATAGTGTTCCAGTTTCAGCAAAAGTGTCTCATGATCGCAAAAGATTCCAATGGCATCTTTTGCTTCTTCCCAGGCGTTAAAAATGTTCTTTATTAGAGTGACACCAGCGTCAGTGGTACATACAACGCCCTTTGGTGAAACCGTACTGCTGTCCATGAAAGATGGCATTTTCATTAAAGTGACGTAACATTTGATTGTGAATCAACTTTTCAAACACTTTACTGAGGACTGGCAAAATTGACACGGGCCTATAGTTGTTGGGTTCTTTACTATCACCGGATTTGAACAACGGAACTACTTTACTGTGTTTCATGGATCCGGGAAGACTCCTTGGTCTAAACTGGTGTTAAATATGAAAGCTAAATTGGGCGCAATGGTTTCGATAATAGCACTACAGACTTTTACAGACATTCCCCAAAGATCCTCTGTTGATTTAATTTTAAGATCTTTAAAAGCTTTTATAACAGCTTGGGGGTTGGTATGCTGAAACCTAAACTCAAAAGAGCATGCCCTAACATTCTTTCTGAGTAACGCAGCAGAACGCGCAGGTGAGGAATTTAAACCTTCAGTCGTTTTAACAGGAATATTAGAAAAAAAGTTTTCAAATTCCTGAGCTATTTCTACATCTGAGTTGAGGGAGCCACTTGCAGTCTCTAAATTAAATTCAGTGTTACGCTGTTTTTTTCTACCCGTTAATTAAAAATTCTCATAACTTCCGAACATTTAGAGATAGGATTTAAAAACCCTTCCAATATCATTCGATATCATCAAAAGAAGTCGTGCCTTTGGCATATATACGTATATACCATTTCCGTTACACGTTGTACATGATGGAGTTATGCCCGAACATACATTAAAAAAAAACATGTCGAATTGATAACCTCCTTCTTTTTGAAGTCGGTTAAAAACGGATTGAGATTTTGAGATGTAATTTGGCATGAGGTTAGACCATGACCCGTGTTAGGACATATTAGATATGTTTTTTTTATCCCGGTTTACGTTCCATGGGATAATTTCCGATACGACGGACGCGGGCAAATCCAAGGGCAAAACCAACAGTAGGTACATGTACCCCATAGACAATTAATAGATGTTACGTAGGGTGCACACACGCGGATTTCAATCTTTTTACTATTTATGTACATATTTATAATATTTTTCAGTTACTAGACACATTTTATCTTATTTATATCTATTTCCTTTTTGTTCTATATCTGAGGGGCAATTCTGCTAATTTTAAGAACGTTCACAGTCTGATCTCAGTGTCAATCTGTCAAAAATTCCTATACATTTTTGTCAAATTTTTGAAATTCGATTGTCGCCGAGATGACACTGCGAACGTTTTTAATTAGTAGAATTGGCCTTCTGTCCGTGACAGCACAGCGGGCCCTATCAAAATACCAGCGCTGCGACACTTTTAAATGTCGCAGTATCATGCTGAGATAGTGGCCTTTTGGCTTCGTACAGGACTTTGTTTTTATTTTACTTTTTTTTTGTTGTATGAATCTTATGTTAATTTTAATAGTAGTGTAGCATAGTAGTGTTTAAGTTTTTCTTTTTTATGTGTTTAACAATTATCGTATTGTACTGTAGTAAGTTTGTGACATTCCTGTGCAAGTCCAATAAATAATTTTTCTTTCTTTCTTTATGAATAAGATAATTTTAAAGAAACGGGATTTCTATGAGGTTGTCGGCTGCTTAACCGGATATGCTTGTGGCCTTAATAAATTAAGGCCTCCAGAGCGACTACACGCTAAGGACGCCCTATGTAGTACGGACCTCGGCTTAGGGCATCGCTGTAAGAGGAAAGCAAGGTACGGACTAAATTGTAATGATTACATAAAAAAAAAACTGTCTGGAAGGTACTAGGGTTGGCTATGGGGCCTCTACGCTTCTGTAGGCTGAATAGTGGCGCCTCGTAGCACCGCGTCTACGAAGTAGTTCTTGACATGTATTAAATGTTTTGCAACTAGCGACCCACGCCTATTTCGTACGGTAATCAGCGACATGAAACAACATCGAGATTTTTATGCTATACCTAAGTTAAATGATGGTGAAAACCGTATAATAATCTTTTTTGTCGTTAAAGAGATCTAAGCGGGTAGCAAACACGAAAAGCGACTTTGTTTTAAACGATGCAAAAATATAGTAAAAATAGGTTTGCATCATTTAAAATCGTTTGTCTTTGTATCGAAAGGGAGGAGCCTGGGGGAGGCCTATGTCCAGCAGTGGACGTCTTTCGGCTGAAATGATGATGATGATGATGATAGGTTTGCATGTGTTGGTGTGTATTTAGGTCAAAATGTATTTCACTAAGATGTATTTCTTACATGTATATTGGTTAATCTCATAATAAATTGTTAATTAAGTTTTCTGAGTGGTCAAACATAATTGAATGGCTGAACCATTTTATTAAGCACGTGTTTGCAGCTTAGAGGCAGAATAATAATATATGTTACCTATTTAAGTTATATATAACTCATTATCCTTTGTTCTAGCTCGAAAACACCGTTAATGATTAAAGTAGCCTTCGAGTTTCCTGTCATTATCGCCGCTGTAACGTTAGATATCGTTTCTGAAATAATAGGCAGGTAACTAACAAATAGCAAAAATGTTCATAGCAATATTTTATCCTTATTATTGTACAGATGTAAATGCAATAAGAATATATTTTATGTACAGATGCCAGCAGGTCAACCTATGGCTGTCTGCCCTGCTTGGGCGGAGCACCGCCGTGTCCTCGTGGAGGCGATCGGCGGCGGCGATCTCTCGCGTCCGGCCCTGGTCCAGGCCATGGTACGGAGCGAGAGGGCATGGGGAGCCGTCACCTCCTTCAGCGAAGCAGTGATGCTCGCGAAGAGGGAGGCGGCGCACGTGAGGGAGAGGCAGCATATGCGCCCTCGCGACCCCAGCCGCCGCAGGATACGGAGACGCCCTGGGCGTCGGGAATCCCAGGCCGATTTCCGGCCACCGTAGGCATGGGCTTGCGGACGGCGAGTAATGGGTAGCTCGCTGTCCGGTAAGGACCAAGCCCAAGTCGACGGCGCGTTGTGTTCCACGCGCGCCTCAAAGAGATGTCAGCACAAAAAGTGATGGGACCCGAAAGGGTCGATGCCTGTCAGGGGTGCGGGTTTGTTCGAAAGAGACACCACAGCCCCTGGCTTAAGGGCTACTGAAGGAACACGGGTGGGTTTTAGTCAGTAAAAGTCTGACACGCCCTCCTGCTCCACCCAGAGCGGGAGAAGTTATTTGATGATTTCCCACCCAAAAAAAAAAAAAAAAATGCAGGTCAACCTACCCCAAACTGTCAAAATTTCCCAATTGAACATGAACCTTATGCTTACGGTATAAAGTTGAAAATCTATCAAATAAATTTGCCAGATTGGAGTAGCTTGATGTGCTGGCGTCTGTACCAATTTCATTGCTGCAGCGCACTACAGATTGCGGCACGTAAGTTGAACCAAAATGTTGGATTAGGTTTTAACTTACCTGCCGCGATCTGTAATTTATTTCCAAACTTCAATACACGTTACATTAAACACTATGCTAGAAGGAAGGGACCTCATGACTTTTCTATGCGAGGCAGGCAACGAGTACACGCGTTCCTACCTGTGGTTGTTTGTTCTGATTTTGACTTATAAATAATAAATAAAATAGCTTTATTTTCCTTCTACAATTTTTTTTTTTTGACTTAACTAATGATTATTGTTACAAAGACTCGTTTAATGTTAGTAAAATATGTTTTTGTTGTATGTTTATTGTTCCATTATTGTAAATATTATGTACAAGGACCGCTAGCAATAGCGGTGAAAGCCTCCTCCATTCGTTTCCATGCTATTCTGTCTCGAGCTACTCTACTCCAGATTTTACCTACTATTTTTGTAATATCGTCACTCCATCTCATTTGTGGTCGACCTTGTCTGCGCTTTTTGTTCAGTGGGTACCAGTTGGTGGTGATTTTCGTCCATCTTTCATCTGGCACTCTTTGGAAATGTCCAGCCCATTTCCATTTCAATCCCAGTACCTTTATGGCCACGTCCTTTGCCTTGGTTTTACTTCTAATTGTAGTGTTTTTTACTTTGTCTTTAAGTCTGTGGTTCATGTAGCTCCTTTCTATTCCTCTTTGGCACACTTTGATTTTTTCTATGTTTCGTCTCGTCAGGGGCCATGTTTGACAGGCATAAGTGAGTGTGGGAAGTAGGCATGTTTCCATGGTTTTTGTTTTTATTTTGGTTGGCATCTTGCTCTTGAATATTTCTTTTAGAGTCCAATATTTATTCCAGGTAGATTTGATTCTTCTTTCTATTTCCTTTTCTGTGCAGTTCTTAAAAGTAATTAGGTGGCCTAGGTAGATGTACTCTTCAACGTATTCTAGGTTGGTAGATGAAATTATTATTGGTTCTTTGTGTCTGTTTGTCATAAGTTTTGTTTTGGTTTGGTTAACTTCTAAGCCCACTTTTTTGCTCTCTTCAAATAGCGACTCTAACATAGACTGCATTTCATATGGGTCTTCTGACATCAGCACGATATCGTCAGCGAATCTTAAGTGAGACAAGTATTTTCCGTGTAGGTTTAGGCCCTTGTTTTCCCAGTTCATCGCTCTGAATATTTGCTCTAACACCGCTATGAATAGTTTAGGGGAGAGTGGGTCACCTTGTTTTACTCCTCTTTCGATTTTAAAACTATTTCCTGGTTTTTCGAGCATAACCCTAGAGTTACTATTTTTGTAAATTACCTTTATTAGATCAATGTACTCTTTGTTGATTCCTTGCATTGATAGAGCTTGCCATATAGAGCTGTGAGAAATTGAGTCGAACGCTTTGCTGTAGTCGATGAAGCACAGGTATAGAGCTTTGTCGTACTCGTTGTATTTTTCCAAAACCATTTTCAGGGAGTGTATGTGGTCTATGGTAGAGAAACCACTCACAAATCCTGCTTGCTCTACTGGTTGATTTTCATCCATTGGTTTTTTCAATCTTCTTAGTAGAGTTGCCGAGAATATTTTGTAGAGATTTGACATGAGACTAATGGGTCTGTAGTTTGATATTTGTTTCGGGTCTCCTTTTTTGACTTACGTGCTGCGATCTATACCTAATTTGTTAGTACGTAACCATTTATGGTTCATAAATAAATTATTCTATTCTATTCGTAGGTGGCGAAAGAGTTGAAAACTTTTTCCGACAGGACTACCGTTATATAGAAAATTTTGAAAGTTTTTATAAGATCCACGCTTGAGGTATATGGTATATGGTTTACGTAGGGATAGCAGCCGGGGTTCGCGGGCGGAAGTTGTATCAAATCCAGTGATCCCGGTGCAAGTGTGGGACGGAATACCAGGGTTGTTTCAGTCAGTAAGAGTCTGACAGACCTCTCCGCCCACCCCGCCCTCCTGCAAATGGACTTAACGCAGTATCAGCAAGAGTAGGACAAAGATAAATTATTTTTCAACACACTTGCTCATAAAATGGCTCTAATTTCACTACAGTTAGGCACATAATGACACCTATTATCAAACTGTGACTTTTTCATTACTATTATTCACTAGTGAGTTATAGAATTGGTTGAGTTGCTTTGTTCTTAGTGAGTTATAGGTTGCTTTTTGTTTGAGTTGCTTTGTTCTTAAAAACGATGATGATGGATGATGCTGGGTGATGATGGATGATGATGGATGATGCTGGATGATGATGATGGATGATGATGGATGACGATGGATGATGATGAATGATGATGATGGAGGATGATGGATGATGATAGATGATGATGGATGACGATGGATGATGATGGATGACGATGGATGATGATGGATGATGGATGATGATGGATGCTGATGGATGACGATGGATGATGATGGATGATGATGATGGATGATGATGGATGATGATGATGATGATGATGGATGATGCTGGATGATGATGGGTGATGATGAATGATGATGGATGACGATGGATGATGATGGATGACGATGGATGATGATGGATGATGATGGATGATGATGATGGATGATGATGGATGATGATGGATGACGATGGATGACGATGGATGATGATGGATGATGATGGATGATGATGATGATGATGATTTAGTATTATTTTCTTCGCAAGTGTGTTGAAAAACGTCGTATGATACACGTGTGTATTGATGATTATCGTCCTCGGCTCTCTTAAAACCCTCGCCTGACGGCTCGGGTCTCAATGGCGCCTCAGCGATAATCACCAACGTTACACACTTGTACCATAATGTACTATTATTCATATTAGGTGTTGTCTTATATTGACATTGTTTTTTCTAACTGTTCATTTACATTATTTTTATTATTGATTTCTTTTGTCATCAACTTTGTTTCCTTTAAGTATGGTTTTCGTGTTTTGTTTTCTTTTTTTTTAATATTTTTAAATTGTCAAACTTAATGTACCTAGATTATAAGTAAATGATGTGTTCTCCTATAATTGGAAGCGCACACTGTATTTGTCTCTGCTTAGTGTAAACTTGCATGTAATTGTGTAGACGCTGTTGGAGATCCAAATAAATAAAATAAATAAATAATATATTTTTATTTATTGAGTCCGTGAATTTTGAAGTCAAAGACGCAGCTTGCTCTAGTCGCTCTGTTACGAATAATGTGAATGGCATTATACATACAATGGAGCAAGATCGGCATATTGTAACAACTAAACTGTTTTGTTAACATTAAGCTGAAGAGTATGGGGTTGACGACAATACAGTTTTGAGTCATTCGAAGAAGTCTAGGTATGCAAATAAGCTCGATTTTTGGGTGTCACACGAGCTCAGATGGAAAGAAAGAAACCTAATGAATCGTGTCCTCACTTGCAATTCTCTATTGAAACTTAATGAAAACGAACCATTTTTGAAAAAGTATATAAAAAGTGGATCACATACGACAAGAACGTGCGAAAAAGATCATGGTCAAAGGGCTGTCCAACTCCACAGAGAAAACCGGGTTTAATTCCTTTTAAGGTGATATTGTGATTATGGTGGAATTGGAAAGGCATCGTTCATTATGAGCTTTTACCGCCGGGAAAAACCACTCTACGAGCTCTCTACTACCAACACAGCTGATGAGACTCAAGCAAGAAATTGAGAAAAAACGGCTGGAATTGATCAACAGAAACGGTGTGGGTCTTTTGTAATGATAACGTCAGATCACACTCATTTATAGACGCTCAGAAAAAAATAAGATAGCTTGGTTGGGAAGTATTATTGCATCCACCACAAAGCCCTGATCTTTGAAACCTTAGATTTCCACCGTTTTCGATCTCTTCGGAATTTTTAGGTAGTGTTAGGTTTACATGAAGAGAGGACTGCCAAAACTAATATTTTAATCAGAAATCCCAAAATTTCTACAGTAATTTGGATTATGTCAATATGTACAAAATAGCAATAAATTCTCGAACTAAATGTCAGATGTAGTTTGTTATCAAATGGAAATGAACTCTGAGAAAAATATCTAGAATTAAAAAAAAGTTTTTACTAAATTGAGAAAAACTTTATTTCAACCACATGTTATATCACTATAGCTACATCTCCGGGTATTCCATTGACGTTGTTAAGGCTATCCTAAAGCATTCGTTTTTGGGCACGCCACGATTGCGGCGGTAAGTCCCCTCTTTGAGGAGTGGTTTGAGAGGCGGGCGAGACCTCACCTTCCGCCTGACGCAAGTCCTCACCGGACACGGTTGTTTCGGGAGGTTCCTGTTTCGGACAGGGCGGGAGGAAACGCCCGGGTGTTTCCACTGCGAAGATCGCCCTGAGGACACGGTGGAGCATACGGTGGAGGTCTGCCCGCCTTGGGCGAAGCACCGTCGTATCCTCGTGGAGGCGACAATCTCTCGCGTCTGGCCCTGGTCCAGGCCATGGCATGGAGCTAGAGTGCATAGATAGCCGTCACCTCCTTCTGCAAGTGAAGCACACGGTGGCGGTCGGCCCAGCTTGGGTGGAGCGTCGCCGTGTCCTCGTGGAGGCGATCGGCGGCGGCGATCTCTCGCGTCCGGCCCTGGTCCAGGCCATGGTACGGAGCGAGAGGGCATGGGGAGCCGTCACCTCCTTCAGCGAAGCAGTGATGCTCGCGAAGAAGGAGGCGGCGCACGTGAGGTAGAGGCAGCATATGCGCCCTCGCGACCCTAGCCGCCGCAGGATACGGAGACGCCCTGGGCGTCGGGAATCCCCGGCCGATTTCCGGCCACCGTAGGCATGAGCTTGCGGACGGCGAGTAATGGGTAGCTCGCTGTCCGGTAAGGACCAAGCCCAAGTCGACGGCGCGTTGTGTTCCACGCGCGCCTCAAAGAGATGTCAGCACAAAAAATGATAGGGCCCGCAAGAGCCGATGCCTGCCAGGGGTGCGGGTTTGTTTGAAAGAGATACCATAGCCCCTGGCATACGGGCTACTAAAGGAACACGGGTACCCACCCGTGTTCCTTAACACTTATCAATTCCACATGATTTGATGGATGCAACTGAAATACAATGGTACTAAATGTATAGATTTAGTCAGTAAAAGTCTGACGCCCTCCTGCTCCACCCAGAGCGGGAGAAGTTATTTGATGATTTCCCACCCAAAAAAAAAGCATTCGTTTTAAATAAAGCATTTGATGTAGATTCAAACGCAATGCCGAACGTTGTCATTCAACATATTCCTAGTTCAGAAGCCCCTCCGAAAAGACCCGAACACACGAACCTCCGCTGGGTTCATTTGATAGTGATACTAGCTTTTGCCAATGGGTTCACCCGCGTGGACAGTGGGGGTGGAAAGTTATCCCACGGGAACGTACTACCGGGATAAAAAGTATCCTGTGTGAGGTTGAGGCTTTAAACTATCTATGTCACAAATTTTATCCACATCCATTCAGCTGTTTTAGCGTGATTGAGTAACAAACATACAAACTTTCACATTTATAATATTTTTATATATTGAACGGAATGTTCGTCCGCCATTCAATGTAGCCACAGAGTATGGACCTGCTTAACATCGTTTTTTTTTTTAATAATAATGATTTTTATGCTAATTACGAGGAAAATATTAGTTATGAACAACTTTGACCTGACTAAACACGCCAGGACGAGGTTATAAATCATTATAGCCAGTTTGTGGTCAATGTAAAGTTTGTTGCTGTAAGGCTTCCTAGTGCTGGGGTCCAACCACTGACAAAAGTAAGCTCTCAAGCTTAGCGGTCCTAAGCTGGCGAATTATGTTAAATTAAACCTTCAATATTGCCCCCAGTCTCGTGGGTGGTTCATTATTTTAGCTGGCACCACATCAGGTACATTTTCTGATGGGTAGGTAACTAATCAAATGTTTAAAAATCAACTGACTACCCTTTAATGTTCAAAACATCCCTGTGACTGACATTAAATGAATAAAAAACTTTTTATAATACAATTTAAAATCAAAAATTAAGGATGTAGTAATTAGTAGATTACATAGCCACAAAAAATTATGAAATAAAAACTTTTTAACAAAAAATTTTACCGCCGAAAATACTGAAAATAAAAAATAATAAACCTTTTTTGTTTAATCTTAATAACGAAGTTCGGAAGGCGGTGACTTTCGATATGTATTTTAATTTTATGTCACCGCCTTCCGAACTTCGTTATTAAATAAGTCCTTCGGCTAAAAAAAGCTAGGCTCAGTACTACTAGGGTTTCGTTAGCTCTCTTTAGGTACAGACCCCTACAACAGTTACATGACAACATGACTCGACTTATTACAACCGCACTTCAGTAGTCAACATTTGTACTGCGAAAATCACGCTTAATTTTACGACAGTCGACATGCAGGGGCTGTCAATATCAAATGATTACCACTGATGTGCGGTTGGCAGTACCTTTTTCTTACTGAAGATGAATCTCGATAAAAAGTACCAAGGGTATGAAACAAACAAATTAGCAGTATTCTTAATCATATTTATTTTTTTAAAGCACATTGTACACTTTATTGCTCATGTCCAGCGACATTTGACCAACCGATTAGTTTATTTAAACTGCACAATTATTTGAGGAAATTTGGATGGGAACCAAGGGTATCTGAGAGGGAAGTCGGTTGAGTAGATGGCGTTATGAGACTTATTATTAACAGCCATTTTTGGTGTTAAAATAAATAATTAATCACACCACAATAGGGTCACCGAATCGATCATCAAACACCGAGGCGAGAGTGTCTACTTCGTGTTCACATATAAAGAAGCATCTTGTGTCACAGCTGATATCGTTTAGCAGCCCGTTGTAGAACATTGATCCGCATTGTTCTCGGTCCTCACCGTCTGGCTGGTTATGGCCCCAGCAGGCGTAGCCGGTGTCATGCAGGGGTGTGCCTATAAATAAAAAATAAATAAGTTACTAGTTTCATTAAAATCTTAAATTCACTGACAAACAACGCATAGCCTAAACTGCTGGATCTCGTAGCAATCATTCATCTCGAGCAAGCAGAAATTTTGCACATTTCTGATTACTTACTTGTCAATAAAGAATACTTACTATCTTTCTAAAATTAATATAGGAATGTAAAGAATTAAATACAATAAAATTGAATAGCTGAAAACCAAATGAAATGTGCAATATTCCTCCATTTCATTCTCGCTGACGCATTTTTCTATATCTCATCATCATCATCATTTCAGCCGAAAAAACGTCCACTGCTGGACATAAGCCTCCCCCCAAAAGGGGGGTTTTGCCATAATCGCCACGCTTGGCAGGTGGGTTGGCAATCGCAGTATGGTGGCAAAATGCATAGAGAACGCTGCTGCCCATTTCTATATCTGTCTCCGTCATATCCCGTTGTACAGCGGCTTGCTCCCGCGATGCCACGTGACCTACATTACGAGATCGCTGTTGTATGAATTTTTAGTTCCTGATTATGACGTTTTATTATTATATATATTCACCGGGTAAATTTAGGTTTTTTTTGTTCTAATACAAAGCTAAAAAAAACCGTTTTTGTTGTTGGAATGTTATGGTGAATAGAATACTCGTAGTGTATCTACATTTATTTACAACTAGCTTTTGCCAGCGGCTTCGCCCGCGCGGAATATTAATCCCCTATTTAACTCCCTTAGGGGTTGAATTTCGAAAAATCCTTCCTCGTTCCTTGTCTACATTATAAAGGGAACCTCTGAGGAAAATTTCAGCTTTCTAGGTCCAAGGGTTTGGGCTGGGCGTTGATGAGTCAGTCAGTCAGTCAGACAGGACTTCTCTTTTTATTTATATAGATAGTAGCCACTATTGACGTGCCATTTTAATAGCGATAGAGTTATCGATGCGAATCCCCGGAGGGAAGCCGGTAGGAATCGTGTTATATGGTGCTTTCGCCACTGCAGGAATGAAATCGTCTCTTACCTCTTACAGCTTGCCAGCCCTCATTGAGTCTGTTATGGAAGCCCAAGTGAATCGCTCCACTTAAGAAGTTTCCTGAGACCTTGTTTTTCGTTTTAGTTTCCGTAAGCCTCACGAGAAAGTCAGCTTCCAACTGGGTGTTGATCACTGCTAGGTACGATTGTTCTGCGCTGCACACGGCATAGGCATCTGTCCAGTTCAGGGGATTCTGGTGGAACTTGTAGCATCTGCCGATCTCCTCGTTGTAAATGTAATCTGTAATATATGTTATCCAATGATAGTGATGTTCTACAGAAAGGTCCAAAGTGCGTGTATGACCAGATATATGAATCTCCACGAACCAAAAAGCGTATGCAAGGACCGTAGTAGTTGGCGTTCAGCAGTTTCTGCTTGCCCCCAATTGAAGAATGTTGAATTAGCATTTCTGCGGAAATGGTTACTTATTTGGTCGAATACCGGATTTCTGACTTCTCTATAATGGATAGTCATATATGCTACCCAAATACCGGATAGTCGCAAGATGTTTAAATTGTTTCATTTCTAATAAAATACTGTTTAAAAAATAAAACCAGTTAAACACGTAAAAACAAGGTAAATAATACATAAAAATATGAATATTTTGCAAGAAATATGCGGGCTCACATAACTACAATATTTTGTCACCATAAACCGAAAGTTAACAATTTTCCTCTTATTGAGACGAGGTTTCCTACGTAAATAATATATCGTTAGGGTCTTAGTTTAACGCCAATTATGGCTTTGTTGACATTGTAGCACTATCTCCCACTATCATCGTGTTTAATTAAACAAAAAACTTTTTTTCAAAAAAATAACAACCGACTTCCGAAAAACACTACAAAGTGCAAAATAACTTTAATTTCGGAAGTCGGTGACTTTGGATGTGTATTTTAATTATCTGTCACCGCCTTCCGAAATTAAAGTTATTTTGCACTTTGTAGTGTTTTTCGGAAGTCGGTTGTTATTTTTTTGAAAAAAAGTTTTTAT
Organism: Polymixis flavicincta; assembly: GCA_949987655.1. Classification (NCBI taxonomy): domain Eukaryota; kingdom Metazoa; phylum Arthropoda; class Insecta; order Lepidoptera; family Noctuidae; genus Polymixis; species Polymixis flavicincta. The sequence goes on from OX465179.1 coordinate 10,328,891, forward strand.
TTTTCACTTTTTAGTTACCTACCCCACACCGATTCGAAATTTCATCACCCTTGGGGTCAAAACAATGCATATTTATGCGATGGCAGCATTCGCGGTTGATTTGCTGTAATTTTTCGAAGAGTTCCGTTGTCTGTCTCCGAAACGCATCATCAGATCTGTATGAAATTTAAATGGGACCATTTCGGAATAAACCCCGTTCGAACAAAAAAAGAATTTTGTAAATCCGTCTACATATGACGGAGTTATGCCCGAACATACATAAAAAAAAAATATAAACATGTCGAATTGATAACCTCCTTCTTTTTGAAGTCGGTTAAAAATGTAGTAGTTTTGTTACATAAATAGGTACCTGAAGCTAAAACTCTTTAGTATTCAAATAACTTCAAGGAGGTAGACTTGAATGTTTTGAACACTAAAGAGTTTTTGTTCAATCATCCTTGACCAACTGGAAGAAGAGGAACTATTTTAAAGTAATTTCAATATAATCTGATAAAACGTGTAAAGATAAAAGTGGAGGCAACGCCTCTAAAAACCCAACCCAATATGCAAGACAATGACTGTGGTCGGACACTCTTTTCTGAATACATATATAAGAGACAGTAACACATACCTATCACTGTCTCGTTCTTATGTGTATATTTGGAAAGAGAGCGTTCGATCACAGTCGTCTTTACTTAGGTATTTAGAGTATTGCCTCCACTTTTATCTATAAGCTTCTTGGTGAATATCCACATCAGATACATACCGAGGTAAAACAAACTAAAAAAGTGAACGTTTCTAGTTCTCCAACTCAGTAACACAAATTCTATCACAATCCGTAGGATTTTGAAGCAAATTTCTAAACCATTGCTTCATAATGTTCGAAAAATGTGTATGCCTGATCCCTCGGATTGTGGTGCATGTCACAGAAACATATGTTTAGAAACGTAAAATTTATCAATTAACCCACCTAAATGAGGTATGTTGCACTGTTGGTTCCATTCTAAGGAGAGGAGGCTCTTCTTGCATATAAAAGGGTACTTCTTATGGCATTCATCATCGTTAAGGGTGCCCTCGTTTCTCAGAATGACGCAATCCTCAACACCACCGGCATCGTTGGGCTCGCCAGGACCCCAGTTGTGGTACACGTCTGATACGGGGTTACCTGAAAACGATAATAATTATATCGTTACTAAAAGCTGTTTGCGCGGCTGGATCAAGGGCTTGATTCAGTGAACAGTACTCCTAGACACGGCACGCATAGTCAGGAGGTTCCTTTCTCTAGAGCCCTGACCACCCGATCTTGGACCCTGCTCCTGATGCCGATGGGCCACAATTTTTTTATATTTTCAAATGTTTTACATATTAAAAAAAAAAATGAGTATTCTTACCGTGTATGGTCTCAAAAACTCCTTTTACAACTAAATCCGATATTCCCACATACACCCACCGGAATGGCTGGGTAGCGTTCCAAAACGATAACACAGCATGAGCCTCATCGTCGTTTTCTGGGTAGAACAAACTGGCTCCTTCCAGGGCGCACAATCGCTTAGCAGCAGCCCAAGACTTATGTAACGTGTGAATCTTATAGAAACTCTCTGAAGTTTCGATGTATGTGTAGTCCTTCCGGAAAAACTTTTTATTCCTTTGTCCATCTAATAATAGGAAAAAATATATCATTTAATAGTCTATTTTACGGAATGAAAAATACCACTCACTTCATTCACTCTTTAGGCGTTAATCGCGAAATAGTTCATTTTTTTTTTACTTATTTATTGTAACGTAGGGTGGTTTGTTGTAATCACAGTCTAGATTTTAGAAAATCCATTAAGTAGTAAAAAAATAATTACTCACATGAATAATCCGACAAAAAGTTCAATAAAATAAATATCAGAAATCTTTGAAAAAACATATTTAGAGATGACACTCGTGTGTTGAAACGCGCCACGCAAACGGTTAAGGACACTACTAAGCAGATAGCAGATTCTCCGACAGACCACATCATTTGCATAAAGTGGGCGTAAACAATATACGAGTAACTGTAGACGTGTAGTATATAATATTCGCAAATTGCTTTTTTGTTGTTGTTTTACATCGTTTTTTTTTTTTTTTTGTTATTTCTCAGTAGTAGCCCGATCATCATCATCATCATCAGCCTATAATGTTCCCACTGCTGGGACACAGGCCTCCTCTCGGCCATAATCCACCACGCGGGCCCAGTGCGGGTTGGTAGATGTCACATGTCTTCGAATTTTTGGTTCTAGGACAATGCCGGTTTCCTCACGATGTTTTCCTTCACCGTTTTGAGAGCAGTGGTGATGAAATAATTTACACAAAGTAAAGCGCCTGTCTGGGTTCGAACTCACGACCTACAACTCGTAAGTCGCGGCCGTTACCACTTGGCCACCACTGCTCTCATAGCTGCTCTCTAGTAGCCCGATATCTGGACTTTATGGCAATAGGCTCGCCCCTATTTCATCGGACTTAATTATAACTAGCGAAATGTGGGTGTACTATAGATAAACCTCTGCCTAAACCCTTTGGGGAAACGAGGCGAGTTGCGGTTTTTTTTTTCTATCACATGTGGTTAATTTTATATTTGTAACCAGAAATACTTAAGTCTATGACGCCTTATGATTTTTCCACTCTTTTTATACAAGGTGAATTTTTAGTCACCGTTTAAATTTTTCAGGGTGATAGTACGGGGAAATTGAACAACTTCTGGTCACCGCTTAAATTTTTCAGGTACGGGATTGAAAAACTTTCTCCAAGGAACATGGGTCGAAATATGAAAAAAGAAAACAAGGTCTGTTTTCTTTTTTCACATTCCCATACAAAATCGATCAGCTAACTATTGACTTTGCATGGGTGGTCGATTTTTTTAAACATTTACGAACTATAGTCTGTATGTTAGCGAATACTATGTGTAAATAATATCGTGTTTGATAATAGAAATATATCATTGAATGACTAACATCGAGCTCAGCTTATTCATGTCAACTCATCTCTCGAGGTTACAGAGATCATCAAATTGGGTTTTTAGTGGCCTCTCACCCATACCGTTACTCCGACCTACGTTTATGAGGATTTAAGACCAAAACTGATTGAGTTAAAGTTTTTTTTTTGAACCATAAGTACCTAGATATTCATGTTATATAATCGTAGCAAACTCAAAACTGAACATTGATTAAAAAAAATTGACAAAAGTAGTTGCTACAAGGTCTTGCGACGATTCTAATGTCGAGAATATAGTAATTGTTTACATTAAATTGAGGAAAAATTGTTCTGATAAGTTGGATCCGAAAAACCCAATTGAGAATACCCAATTATTCGTTAAATAGGAGATAACCTTTAAAGGTTGCGATAGAAATGAATTACATATTATATTTATATTCAAACACAGAGTATCTTTTTTCCATTTCACCATCTTAATCCTCACCATACAAAGACGGGTAGCTCGCTGTCCGGTGAGGACCAGCCCAAGTCGAGGGCGCGATGTGTTCCACGCGCGTCTCAAATAGATGTCAGCATCAACTGGTGGGAAGGGTCCGCAAGGGCCGATGCCTGCCAGGGGTGCGGGTTGTTCGAAAGAGATACCATGGCCCGTTACACAGGCAAATTGAAGGAAGACGGGTGGGTTTTAGTCAGTGAAAGTCTGACACGCCCTCCTGCTCCACCCAGAGCGGGAGAATTTATTTGATGATTTCCCACCTAAAAAAAAATAACCATACAACGACAATTTTCTTTCAAACAGACCACTTTAATAGGTTTTTTTTATCCTATTAACAGCTTAGCAAACTACTAAACAAACCGTCTAACGATGAAACTGTTTTATGTTAAACTAGCTTCCGCCCGCGGCTACGCCCGCGTGGAAGTCGGAAATTATCCTGCGGGAACATACTACCGGAACAAAAAGGAATTCTATGTGTTAATCTAGGTTATAATCTATCTGTGTGCCAAATTTGCCTAAACCCTTTGGGGAAACGAGGCGAGTTGCGGTTTTTTTTTTCTATCACATGTGGTTAATTTTATATTTGTAACCAGAAATACTTAAGTCTATGACGCCTTATGATTTTTCCACTCTTTTTATACAAGGTGAATTTTTAGTCACCGTTTAAATTTTTCAGGGTGATAGTACGGGGAAATTGAACAACTTCTGGTCACCGCTTAAATTTTTCAGGTACGGGATTGAAAAACTTTCTCCAAGGAACATGGGTCGAAATATGAAAAAAGAAAACAAGGTCTGTTTTCTTTTTTCACATTCCCATACAAAATCGATCAGCTAACTATTGACTTTGCATGGGTGGTCGATTTTTTTAAACATTTACGAACTATAGTCTGTATGTTAGCGAATACTATGTGTAAATAATATCGTGTTTGATAATAGAAATATATCATTGAATGACTAACATCGAGCTCAGCTTATTCATGTCAACTCATCTCTCGAGGTTACAGAGATCATCAAATTGGGTTTTTAGTGGCCTCTCACCCATACCGTTACTCCGACCTACGTTTATGAGGATTTAAGACCAAAACTGATTGAGTTAAAGTTTTTTTTTTGAACCATAAGTACCTAGATATTCATGTTATATAATCGTAGCAAACTCAAAACTGAACATTGATTAAAAAAAATTGACAAAAGTAGTTGCTACAAGGTCTTGCGACGATTCTAATGTCGAGAATATAGTAATTGTTTACATTAAATTGAGGAAAAATTGTTCTGATAAGTTGGATCCGAAAAACCCAATTGAGAATACCCAATTATTCGTTAAATAGGAGATAACCTTTAAAGGTTGCGATAGAAATGAATTACATATTATATTTATATTCAAACACAGAGTATCTTTTTTCCATTTCACCATCTTAATCCTCACCATACAAAGACGGGTAGCTCGCTGTCCGGTGAGGACCAGCCCAAGTCGAGGGCGCGATGTGTTCCACGCGCGTCTCAAATAGATGTCAGCATCAACTGGTGGGAAGGGTCCGCAAGGGCCGATGCCTGCCAGGGGTGCGGGTTGTTCGAAAGAGATACCATGGCCCGTTACACAGGCAAATTGAAGGAAGACGGGTGGGTTTTAGTCAGTGAAAGTCTGACACGCCCTCCTGCTCCACCCAGAGCGGGAGAATTTATTTGATGATTTCCCACCTAAAAAAAAATAACCATACAACGACAATTTTCTTTCAAACAGACCACTTTAATAGGTTTTTTTTATCCTATTAACAGCTTAGCAAACTACTAAACAAACCGTCTAACGATGAAACTGTTTTATGTTAAACTAGCTTCCGCCCGCGGCTACGCCCGCGTGGAAGTCGGAAATTATCCTGCGGGAACATACTACCGGAACAAAAAGGAATTCTATGTGTTAATCTAGGTTATAATCTATCTGTGTGCCAAATTTCATTCAAATCTGTTCAGCCGTTTTTGCGTGATTGAGTAACAAACATCTTCACAAACTTTCACATTTATTATTTAGTAGGATATTGTTTGCCCCCTCTATAAAGTCATAATATTGTCAAATTTTCACGACTGATGCAATTGTCGGATGGTTTTTTTCTACTGTAGCCTGTCCGGTTTATTAAACATAACCTTAGTGGCAATGGGCACTAAATGCCATGATACGATAACTAATACTAATTAGCTACTCTACACAGACGATTACTTATTTGAGGCTCCAAATTGTTGTTTATAAATTTATCATAATCAGTCTATAATATGCTTACAGCTGAGGACGCAGGCCTCCTCCTCCTCGGTGTGAGGGAGTGGGTCGTAATCAACCACGCGGGCCCAGTGCGGTTTGGTAGATGTCACATGTCTTCGAATTATTTCGTTCTAGTACATAACGGTTTCCTTACGATGTTTTCCTTCACCATTTTGAGAACAGTGGTGATGAAATAATTTACACAAAGTAAAGTGCATGTCTGTTTCGAAACTACCACTCATTAAGTTGGAAGGCCTCCCACAAGGTGGACAGATGACCTTGTGAGAGCCGCAGGAATCCGCTGGATGCGGGAAGCACAGAACCGGTCGAAGTGGCGGAGCTTGGGGGAGGCCTATGTCCAGCAGTGGACATCTTTCGGCTGAAATGATGATGATGATGATGAAAGTGCATGTCTGGGTTCGAAACTACCATTCATAAGACGCGACCGTTACCAATTGACCACCAGTGCTCCCTATAATAAAAAAATAAAATATAGTTACTTATTATTGTGTAAATTATCATAAAAGCTGTATAAATAAAAGGTTTTCTTTTATTAATTCTGCTAGAAATAATTTTACACAATTCATGCGCGAAACGCTTGTCCGAGAATCCACCCCGGCAGTTTAATTAAAGGTATTTATAGGCTTACGGTGGGTGGGTTCACGGACTTGCGGTTGCGCATATCCAGTTTAAGCTGGATTTTTGGGATGGATTAACAGAATTACCGTGTAAATATAGCTGGTGAGCAATGTTCTTTAAAAATGGGGTTAATGAAGCAAAGGGTAGACAAAAAAAAAAAAAAACGAAATTTCACAATATTGCGGTTATAATTCAACTCGAGTGACTCAAGACTCTCAAAATGTTTCACTCGCTTTTAGTCAATATTTTAAGTACTTGTCTATTTGAAGTATAAATTGAGATAAGGGATGCAGGAGCTTGATCATCTCAAAAGACAATAATAATAATTTGCCTATGTTTTCTGCTTACAAACAGACGGAGTCGTGGACTTTTTGAGAATTAACTAATAAAGTTTTATAACACATTGTTGTTACTACACGACATGCGTCTCATCTCCCACAGCAGGCGCGAAAATATGGCAGTGGTTCTAAAGAAGTGGCGCCCTGATCTCCAGAAACTATTTCAGCTCCGGAGAGTAAACATCCAGCGCCTGCATATGGTTTTTCTTTCTTGAGGGTGGAAAATCATGAAATAACTTCTCCTGCTCTGAGTGGAGCAGGAGGGCGTGTCAGACTTTCACTGACTAAAACCCACCCGTCTTCCTTCAGTTTGCCTTTGTCACGAGCCATGGTATCTCTTTCGAACAACCCGCACCCCTGGCAGGCATCGGCCCTTGCGGACCCCACCAGTTGATGCTGACATCTATTTGAGACGCGCGTGGAACACAACGCGCCGTCGACTCGGGCTTGGTCCTTACCGGACAGCGAGCTACCCATTACTCACCATCCGCAAGCCCGCGCCTACGGTGACTGGGAATCAGCCTGGGATTCCCGACGCCCAAGGGGTCTCTTGCGGCGACTAGGGCCGTGAGGGCGCATATACTACCTCACCCTCACGTTCGCCGCCTACCTCTTCACGAGCATTACTGCTTCGCAGCAGGAGGTGACGCTACCGATGCTCCGCCGCTCAAGCCGGGCAGACCTCCACCGAATGCTCCATCCTGTCTTCAGGGCGATCTACGCAGTGGAAACACCCCTTCGTATCCTCCCGGCTTATGTGAAACAGGAACCTCCCGTGTCCGGCAAGGACCTGCGTCAGGCGGAAGGTGAGGACGCCGCGGCGTCTCTCAATCCAGTCCTCAAAGAGGGGACTTACCGCTTCAATCGTGGCGTGGCCAGCCTGCAGATGGTCTCACTTTAACATCATCTGCGCATTAAAATAATTGTAATAAAATGAGTGTTCGTTTTAAAATAGATGATAACACTATAATAGCGAGAATGGAGTACCCGTGACCGTAGATTCATGAAACTGCTACTAAGGGGGCAAAAACCTTGTAAAAACTGTTTACTTTCCCGGGATATAAAAAAAAAAACATTATACAAGATCTCCATGCAAAGTTTCATTTAATAAGTAAGTACTAAATTAAATTACTAATATACAAAAAAAAACACATAAACAAAAGGACACTCAGGCGTCGAATTATTGGTCCGCACCGCTGTCATCAGGAAACGTGCCCAGAATACTGGCAGCATTGCCACGTTGAATGGCAAAGTTAATACTTTGGCCAAAGAACGAGCCAGCCCTCTGCTCACATGAAGTGTCGAAATTTCCTTAAAGAGAAGACGTGCACTCGGGCCCCATGATCCGATTGGAAGCAACTACATAGGCCCTACATAGTTTATCATTAATGCCAGCAACATTACAACATTATATTTTGTTTTTCAACGAATACGTGGCTTTAATGTATCTAATGGTTTTACATACAAATAAACCTACTAAATAATATTACATTTTTGGAAGGATTTTACTGCTTTATTCGATGAACTCAAAAATTGGTATAAAAAATTTAAATGTGAAATAATGAATAGGTAGGTACCACATGATTCAGAAGCATTAGAAATACATAAAATTAATAAAAAAACAAAACATGGTTGCCTTTTGACCACTGGGCGATGCGACCACTAGTAATAATAGAAGCAAAACGACAATCTTTATGATCTTGGGTTTGAACGCGCAACACATTACATCGTAGTCCATACCTAGATTTGTGTGTTATCTGAAACACATATAATTAATCGAAATATGGGTTCAGGTCCGTCTCCCGTAAACTGACGTTAGTGACGTCATTGTAAAAATAGTATACGTGTACCTATACGAATTGTATTATACTGTACATTGTATAGATAAGTGTAATACTTATACGTAACTGATATCACTTCGTTATAAACGCTGAGAGCTACGCATATAAGCTTCAGTTCATAAATTGTCGTGCTCTGAAGCGTCAAGACACATATCGTAAAATTACAACAATGTTCTCTAAAGCTTGGCCAATTTTGCTCGTAGTGTACCTGTTCTCGGACTTTTCACGTGAGTATTATGTCTTTGACGTTTACTTTTTTTTTACACATCTCTCTTAAACATTATCTTCTTAAAACCAATATTCTAGTATTTTTTTCAGCTTAGAATAAAACATATATATGCTTTAAGAACTTTTCATAATAACCATAACAAAGCCATAATTCTTTGGTCTAAATGAACGTTATCCGGCTTTAAATAATAATAATTTCAATGAATTTTATAGATGGACAAAAGGATAAAAAGTTTTTCCGGCAGGACTACCGTTATATAGAAAAATCGCAGAGTTTCTATAAGATGCACACGATACCAAAGACTTTTGCTGATGCCAAGCGAGAGTGTGATCTGGAAGGAGCCACTTTGTTCTACCCAGAAAATAATGATGAAGCAGAAGCCGTGATAGCGTTTTGGAAAAGAACCCAGCCGACGATCCCATGGGTGTATGCTGGGGTTTCAATTTTAACAACTAAAGAAGTATTTAAAACGATTGACAGTAAGTACTTATTAAGTATTTACTAATTTTCTGCCTCAAACAACTCTCCTGTTTTCTATCTTATTATATGCATTCAAATGATTAATTTCGTTTTCCTAGATAAGCCAGTCCCAGTGTTGTATAACATGTGGATGGCAGGCAAGCGGAAGAATGCGTTCGATGAAGAAGACTGCGTGTATCTGAAGAAAGATGGCACTTACGTCGATTGCCGATGTGACAATAAGTATCAATACATTTGCAAGAAGAGCCTCCAGTCACTAGAGTGGAACGATAGCTGCAATATGCCTAATTTAGGTAGGTATTAAGCTCGACAACATGGCTTGGTTTTAAAGTGGACTCTAATGGGCTTAGGAAATCAGAACCTTATTATAAACATTGAAAAAGTTGATGTCGACTCGTTGTTGTTGTCTGTATGGCAGACATTTGCGCAAACTCCTGACAGTGTCATAATAATTATAATATGGGAGGTCGAGCTTTGGCCAAATTCAAAACTTCTTGACAATTGGCATGACACTTTTCGTCGAATGTTTATCTGCTTTTCGTCAATTATTGAGTACATAATAACCTCCTGCACTTCAACACCTCCTGCAATTTAACTGCACTACAAACAATTATGGCTATATGGTACTCGTAGCCTTAACCCCTCGGTTTATATATAGTAGATAAATAACGTTTGACGATGTCAAAGTTATCACGTCAGACTGATTCGTTATTATCTTTCCGTCAACAATATCTTACGTTTTGGTATACCCTAAATTGAGTATAGTTTATCACGCAAAAATATCTGCAAAATGTTAACAGTTCACATAACAGCTTCACCCAAGTTGACCTTAAATATCTAATTATATATTACGTTGCCTTGACGGCCTGTAATATGTTCCAATTGAATATACTTATTATAAATATGTAAGTCCTGACTCATCAAAGTTCTGTTGAAACTACTACAGTTACAAACTCGAGGGAGTAGTATGACCATATAGAAACGGAAAACAGGATAACAAAGTGGTTATGAAATAAAAAAAAAGAAGAGAATTGTTACGTGGGACAGAAAGCAATAACCCTTTTCTTCGTAGAATGAAGATAGAAGCTGTGAATAAAACTGGTCAATAGGTGTATTTGAAAAATCTTGGGGAAAAGGTGGTCATGAGAGCAAGATTTTCTATGACTAATAGAAAGTTTTTTATTGATCAAACATAAAACTTTCAATACCTATTTCCGTAAGCGCTGCTCAAGAAAATTGAATAAGTGCATTCAAGTTCCCTCATCATCAAACATTTTAGAATCAATACAATCATTTCTTTTTTCAGGTTACACTTTCAATAAGGATACGGAAAATTGCTACAAGTTCCACACAACACCATTGAAATGGACTGAAGCATATGCAGTCTGCAGAGCCGAGCAATCCTACTTGGCAGTGATCAACAACCGGTCAGAGGCGGAATATCTTGCGAAGTTAACGGAGTCCGCACCGAAACAAAGGGTCAAAGAAGACTACCTTAGAGGAATATATTATGTGGGCTTTCATAACAGGTTCAACAAGGGCTGGCAGACAGTTAAAGGTACGTGGGTGTGTTCCATCTCCGGGTATTCGTGGCTTAGTAATAGTAGCTGCAGGGGTCGATCCATCAGGTTAAGCTACGCTTTGTCTGTGGATGGGTGACCATCTTTACATACCAAGACTCCTCCGTGCCTCGGAAAGCATGTTAAGCCGTTGGTTTCGGCTGTCATTCGTGGATCTTCGATAGTCGTTACGGTTCGTCAGAAGCCGGAAAACCTGACAACCAGTCTTACCAAGGGGTATCGTGTTACCCAGTAACTGTGTTTTGGAGGTCAGATAGGCAGTCGCTCCATGTAAAATACTGGTCAGCTGCAATCGGTTAGACTGGAAGCCGACCCCAACATAGTTAAGAAAAGGCTAGATAAATCAATAGATTTTTGGGTGTGTACCATCTGAGGCAACTTCGATTACTCTGAGGAGTTAGGGAATTATATTTGTTTAGTTAGTTTTTTTTTTCTAGGTACTCCAGTAAATGACACCGAAGCCTGGTGGGGAAACTACCTACCAAGAGCAAATGACCGTGACCAGTGCGGCTCAATGTTCTTCAACGGACTTCTAACCCACATCAACTGTGAAACGAGGAGCTTCTTTATTTGTGAACACGAGGGACACAGCGCTGACTAGATTTAAAGCAAAAATAATATGAATATAGTTTAAAAAATTGATTACATAGTATAAAGAACCTTATTCTATGTCACTGCTGGGCAAATGTCCTAGAATTTCACATGTATTTGTTGCTGCCTATTCTGGCTAGTCTAATGTAACCTTATAGGTGAAGTATTACTTTTTTCGAGATAATAAAAACAATTTAATTAATCACTTTATTTACTTGTTTTAATTATTTTTGCTGAAAAATGATTGCCCACCTCTATTACCTACGCTACAATCAAATAAACCAAGATTCTGAATATTAACGATGGTAGCAACAGTTAGTATTGTTACCGATATTTTCTTTAAAATCCAACATTTTTCTTTTTAATTACACTTCTGTTTATTATTAAAAATAATTTATAAAAAACAAGCGTTCAGAAACAAAACTTCAGAACATAGCTAGTTTTTACATGCATTTTGTACCTTTTAATAATTTGTGGAATCTTGACAAAGTTAGAAAATCAACTGCTTCAATTGTTACCATGTACTTTTGTCTGCTAACAGACAGACTGCAGAGCTACATGCACTTTCCTACTAATATCATCTGTGATATGAGATAATTATTATCTCTGTATATTTTTGGAAAGCCCAGTTTCCAAAAATATACAGAGATATACAATAGAATATACAAACTCGGATCAAAACCGAGTTAGGTCTAATGCTCGACCAATGTACCATTTTTTTTTTTTTTTTTTGTTTACGGGGGGAAATCCTCATGGATGTCCTCCGCCCCGGGGAGGGCGGAGGGGTCTGTCAGACTCTTACTGACTAAAACCACCCCGGTGTTCCGTCTCTCACTTACACCGAGGATCACGGGAACTAGTAAGTCTTCCGCGATCCCCGGCTATCGACCAATGTACCAGTGCCAACTTCGAGGTTGGACTGGCGATGAATACGACGAAGACCAAGTGATGACTAACAGCACCAAGTGCAACAGGAATTGGGGGTGCGTAGGTTGAATATGTCCATAAGTACATGTACTTCTGCCAAATAACCTCCTTCTAGGCAAGACAAGATAAAGAAAGTTGCTCGATGCCTGGAAGAAGTTTTGGTCGATGAAAAAAGTAAGGGACCGATAGGTCCCTTCATTACTTTTTTAATGACATTTTTAATGAGAGATCATTGAAGAGAACACTCATGGAAATGTGCATTCTTTCGACTCTCACGGTCTATGTTCCGCAGATATGGTCACTACCAAAGCACGCACTTGGGATCTGTCAGCGAGCAATGGAAACCTGTATCCTAGGAATTAAAGTCACGAGAAAAGATCGATATTACGTTCCAAAACTCAAGTTGCTGATTTAGATCTTACTTTTGGTTGCTGATGCCAGGCTTAATGGAAGCGGGCTGGCCAAATCTGTCGCATGCCAGAGGAGCTATGGGATAAAATAAATATACTGTGGGTCCCTAACAACAGCAAATGGCGAAACTGTAGGCCCAGGAGAGATGGAGGGATGAACTCGGCATTTTGCATAAAGACATGGGAGCAAAAACTTGAAACTTCAAGTTTTATCTCCACCACAGTAAGATGTCTCATTTTTCCACCCTCAGGCTAGTTGGAGTGACGATCATCGCATGTTGGCTGGTAGCAGCTGGATGAGAGTTACCGAGAATCCAGAGAAGTGATGGTGGTGATGATGATCTCTGTTACAACTCCGTAAAAAATTTGCGCAGGTAGATGCAGAGGTGCAAACTCTTGCAGAAGTTACGCATTACAGAGGCGGAAGTTGAGGAGTGGTTTGAGAGGCGGCATGGCGTCCTCACCTTTCGCTTGACGCAGGTCGTCAACGGACACGGTTGTTTCGGGAGGTTTCTGTTTCGCATAGGGCGGGAGGAAACGCCCGGGTGTTTCCACTGCGAAGATCGCCCTGAGGACACGGTGGAACACACGTTGGCGGTCTGCCCAGCTTGGGTGGAGCACCGCCGTGTCCTCGTGGAGGCGATCGGCGGCGGCGATCTCTCGCGTCCAGCTCTGGTCCAGGCCACGGTACGGAGCGAGAAGGCATGGGTAGCCGTCACCTCCTTCAGCGAAGCAGTGATGCTCGCGAAGAGAGAGGCGGCGCACGTGAGGGAGAGGCAGTATATGCGCCCTCGCGACCCTAGCCGCCGCAGGATACGGAGGCGCCCTGGGCGTCGGGAATCCCAGGTCGATTTCCGGCCACCGTAGGCATGAGCTTGCGGACGGCGAGTAATGGGTAGCTCGCTGTCCGGTAAGGACCAAGCCCAAGTCGACTGCGCGTTGTGTTCCACGCGCGCCTCAAAGAGATATCAGCACAAAAATGATGCGGCCTGCAAGAGCCGATGCCTGCCAGGGGAGCGGGTTTGTTCGAAAGAGATACCACAGCCCCTGGCATACGGGCTACTGAGGGAACACGGGTGGGTTTTAGTCAGTAAAAGTCTGACACGCCCTCCTGCTCCACCCAGAAGCAAAGTCCCTGTACAACCCTAGTTTTTACTATTCCGTAACTCTCTCCTCTCTAGTCTATTAAATACAAAACAAAGAACCTATAGAGTCGTACACACATTGCGAGATATACGCCGTGAAAGCCTTGCTATTTACAACAAAACCCCAAATCAAATCAAATCAAAAGTCATTTATTCAAACTAGGCTGAGAGTCAGCACTTTTCGAACGTCAAAATTACATAAGACAGTCCCCCAAAAACGCCCACCCTTCGACACTTCCTAGTGCTTTAGCTGGGAAGAAGAAGTGGCGCAACAAACTCCCCACATCGTCAATCACATTCACCTTACTGCCGAATGTTCATAGTGAGCACGATGTGGTCCAGCATGTCTCCCGCTATCCTGTTTACGGCTTTATAAAAAAAGAGCCGTGTACATTTATGCGACGCTGATATTAGGGTTCCAAAAAAAAAAAAAACCTATATGAAAGAAAATCGTCGTATGGCTTTTTTTTTTGAGGTTGAAAAACCATCATATAACTTTCCCGCTCTGGGTGGAGCAGGAGGGCGTGTCAGACTTTTACTGACTAAAACCCACCCGTGTTCCCTCAGTTGCCTGTGGCCTCCTGTGGGGCCACGGTACCTCTTTCGAACAACCCGCACCCCTGGCACGCATCGGCCCTTGCCCATTATGACATCTCTTTCAGGCGCGCGTGGAACACAACGCGCCATCGAACCGGGCTTGGTCCTTACCGGACAGCGAGCTACCCATTACTCGCCGTCCGCAAACCCGCGCCTACGGTGACCAGGAATCATCCTGGGATTCCCGACGCCCAGGGCGCATATACTGCCTCTCCCTCACGCCGCCAGCTTCTGAGCGAGGATCACTGCTTCGCAGAAGGAGGTGACGGCTACCCATGCAATCTCGCTCCGTATCATGGCCTGGAGCAGGGCCGAACGGGAGACATCGCCGCCACTGATCGCCTCCACAAGGACACGGCGGTGCTCCGCCCAAGCCGGGCAGACCTCCACCGTTTGCTCCACCGTGTCCTCAGGGCGATGTTCGCAGTAGAAACACCCGGGCTTTTCCTCCCGCCTTATCCGAAACAGGAACCTCCCGAAACATCCGTGTCCGGTGAGGACCTGCGTCAGGCGGAAGGTGCGGACGACGTGGCGTCTCTCAAGCCACTCCTCAAAGAGGAGACCGCCGCAATCGTGGCGTGCCCAGTCGTTGTATGGTGAGTTTTAAGATAGTCATTTTAGAAAAGAGGATACTCAAAATGACAACTGTTTGAATAGAAAGCATATGATTCTGGCAGTTTTTATAACGATTGCGTTGTGGTCAAGAAACGGCACCTTTGACCTTCGGGCAATCTACGCTATAAAGTTATCTCTTACGTTAAGAATAATGTATCGGGAAAACCTTTAATTCAGCATTAAAAATGCTATCTACATAAATAACAACTTAGGTATACCCATAGAAATATAAAAAGCAGGTTATCGTTTTCATTTTATCTTATTTCCTGGACCCCAAAAAAAATTTAAGTAGTACAATTATAAATAGAAGTATCGACAACTTTCCGATTTAGTCAATCACTAGCGTATATGTAAAATAAATTGCTTTTGCACAGCACAACGGTAGCAACCGTTGTTTGTGTGAGTGCAACACGGGTGGATTTTAGTCAGTAAAAGTCTGACACGCCCTCCTGCTCCACCCAGAGCGGGAGAAGTTATTTGATGATTTCCCACCCAAAAAAAAAACCTTAGTTGGGACAGGCTAGGAAGAATGGATCGTGCGATCGATGGCCCTATATGGGGCACCGAACTGGGCGGCTGACCTGACGGCCGGCAGCATCGCTGTCTTGCGGAAACCGCAGCGAGCTATGGCCGTCAGAGTCATCAGGGGGTATCGCACGATCTCCTACGAGGCGGCTTGCGTACTGGCCGGATCCCCACCGTGGGACCTCGAGGCGAAGGTACTCGCGTCGCTGCATCGGTGGCGCGAGGACTCGAGGGCGCGGGCCGAGTGGCTGTCGCCGCGACATTTGGAGTTGCGTCGGTCACAGCTTCGCGCAGCCCTGGTGGCGGAATGGCGGGACAGGCTTTCACGCCCTACCGCCGGCACCGCCACCATCGGGGCGATCCGGCCAGTACTCGAACGCTGGCTCGGGAGGAGGCACGGCTCCCTGTCGTTTCGGGTGACACAGGTGCTCTCGGGGCATGGTTGCTTCGGGAAGTACCTGTGTCGCATAAACAGGGAGCCGGACGCTCGGTGTCACCACTGCGTCGACTGTCGGGAGGACACGGCGTGGCACACGCTGGCAGAGTGTGCCGCTTGGACGGAGCCACGCCGTGCCCTCATCTCAGGAGTAGGCAGTGACCTGTCGCTGCCGGCCGTTGTCGACTCGATGGTCGACAGCGAGGAGTCCTGGGACGCGGTGGTGTCCTTCTGCGATACAGTTATTTCGCAGAAGGAGGCTGCGGAGAGGGAGCGGGAGATCGCTTCCGCTAACCCGATCCGCAGTAGACGCACCGGGCGTCGGCGGAGGGCGGACAACGCCCTCTTCCAGCCCCCCTGAATGGGTCCAGGGGCGACGGACCGGGGAATCCGTCGCCCCCTACTTCTTAGGACCCGAGATGGCGGCGCGTAGTGTTCCACGCGCGCCTCTCTTTGATGTGGAGGGGAGTTTAACACCTCACTCCCCCCCTATCGCGAGGTGGCCCGCATAGGCGGGCCGGCACTAGTCGGGGATCGCGGAAGACTTACTAGTTCCCGTGATCCCCGGTGTACGTGAGAGACGGAACACCGGGGTGGTTTTAGTCAGTAAGAGTCTGACAGACCCCTCCGCCCTCCCCGGGGCGGAGGACATCCATGAGGATTTCCTCCCGTAATCAAAAAAAAAAAAGGCTAGGAAGAATAAAAGTTAAAGTAGATTTCCATGCCTTACATAACGCTTAGGTACACAGTTAAAAAGTTATCAAATCTAATTTAGAATCAAGCCCTTGACTCTACAAGGCTTAATTATACAAACCTTACACCTTCATCTTTAAAAGATTACGGTATAAGGTTTGTGGAGTAGATGTATAGCTTGACCGTTTCGCAGCTGTTGAACAAACACTCCTATGGGCTGTTGATAAGAAATTAAGTCACTGGTATTTAATGTTGTGTCATGCAATTGTTCAATGGCGTTCCATTTCCGTTCCAAATCCGACATCTTGGCCAAAATACATGGCTTGGCCATGTATTTGGACCAAGATGTCGGATTTACAAAGTTCGACCTTGTAAATAAGAGTCCCAACTCTACAAGGCTTAAAATCTGCAAACCTAGCCAAGCCTCTAAGCTTGGCCCTACATTCGATCTGTAATTGAGCCTAAACCAATACCCTAATTGCGTAACTCACGATTCATCATTATCTGTTTCGTTTTGAAACAGATTGTTAAGCCGTTGCTTCAAATGTTCGAAAAATGTGTCTGTTCAACAACGTAAATAACGCAATGATTATTGTTGAACTGTCAAATTGAAACAGATTATGATTAATCGTGAGTTACGCAATTAGGGTGCTGATCTGCTCTTTAGGGGAGTTGGAAGAGTGAAAGTTGCAGATTTTTAATTTTTTTGATGTTTGTGTACAAATTCTAACCCTTGTGCTTTCTAGGGCCTCGGAAAGTGCCCTAGAGGTTAAGATGAGTGAGTGAGTGAGTGAGTCAGTCAGCGATGAAATTGGCGTATCACAGATATAAATTTGAAAAGAATTTGAGCTCTCTCGCATTATCCAGGCCGAACCTATGAGGGTATCAAAATACGATGTAATGTTTGTTTTAGATTTTCTAGTTTGCCTCTCAAAAGTGACCCTATGTTCTAAATTCACTTATAATTTGCGACAATATAAGACGGACGCGTAAAGCGTCCGTCTTAAGATCCCAAAAATGCATAATGTTCACCAAGTTTCAACTTATTTCGGAGCAAATTTGGTATTGTTTTCCCGTAATCTATGACTCCATACCTACCAACTCTCGTAAGATTAAAATGTAAGGCCGAAAAACCAGTAATTTTATACAGGATAGGTTTTTAACCAGTGCGCAAACTGTCATGAATTCAGAATATCATTCTAGACCCCCAGCGTAGAAAATTCAGCAAAAAGAAAAATCTGCTGTTCCATAGAAAAGTGCAATACCTACGCGGTCATAATGTGTGGAACAGCTGATTAATGTTGTGTAACCGACGAAAAATGTCTGCGCTGGTGGGTCTAGAATGATATGCTGAATTGATGGTTACAGTTTTGGACACGCCACGATTGCGGCGGTAAGTCCCCTCTTTGAGGAGTGGTTTGAGAGGCGGCATGGCGTCCTCACCTTCCGCCTGACGCAGGTCCTCACCGGACACGGTTGTTTCGGGAGGTTCCTGTTTCGGATAGGGTGGGAGGAAACGCCCGGGTGTTTCCACTGCGAAGATCGCCCTGAGGACACGGTGGAGCACACGGTGGCGGTCTGCCCAGCTTGGGTGGAGCACCGCCGTGTCCTCGTGGAGGCGGTCGGCGGCGGCGATCTCTCGCGTCCGGCCCTGGTCCAGGCCATGGTACGGAGCGAGAGGGCATGGGGAGCCGTCACCTCCTTCAGCGAAGCAGTGATGCTCGCGAAGAGGGAGGCGGCGCACGTGAGGGAGAGGCAGCATATGCGCCCTCGCGACCCTAGCCGCCGCAGGATACGGAGACGCCCTGGGCGTCGGGAATCCCAGGCCGATTACCGGCCACCGTAGGCATGGGCTTGCGGACGGCGAGTAATGGGTAGCTCGCTGTCCGGTAAGGACCAAGCCCAAGTCGACTGCGCGTTGTGTTCCACGCGCGCCTCAAAGAGATGTCAGCACAAAAATGATGGGGCCTGCAAGGGCCAATGCCTGTCAGGGGTGCGGGTTCGTTTGAAAGAGATACCACAGCCCCTGGCATACGGGCTAATGAAGGAACACGGTTGGGTTTTAGTCAGTAAAAGTCTGACACGCCCTCCTGCTCCACCCGGAGCGGGAGAAGTTATTTGATGATATGATGAAAAAAAAGTACACTGCAAAAAATACTGACAAAGTTTTAGAAGACATTGTTCTATTTACAACATGATTGTGCACTATAACGATACTACAACAGACACGATAATTTTTGAACCGACGAAAAAACGGAGGAGGTTACTCAATTCGACGCGTATTTTTTTTTTTTTTATGTATGACCACGCATAAATTTTTCCAGAGTAGTCCGATTTTGATAATTCTTTTTTTATTGGAAAGGGTATACCCCGAAGTTGGTCCCATATAAATTTCGAAGAAAAATTCCAACCCTAAGGGTAAGAAAACAGGGGATGATTGATTGTTTACTCACAGATTTTAATACTGAGTTGTGTATTACAAAAAGTAATCAAAAATTAAGCATGTCGTAATTAGTAGATTAAAAATATATATATAAGTCGGTGAGTTTGGATATGTATTTAATTATATGTCACCGCCTTCCGAACGTAGTTATTGGGGTTGGACAAAGCTAGTTTGTTATTTTTTACTTTTCGGTTTTTCGGCGGTTTAATTTTTTTATTAAAAAGTTTTTAACTACCTATGGCTTGTAAGCGATCGTGTAAAATGGTTGTGTCAGCTGTTACAGTGAATCTTGTTTGATTATTCAGATCGCCTCATTAGCTTCAGAGTGAGATTTTTGAAATCTTTTAGGAAACAATCTCTTACGTAGCGGTTTGTCCCAAACTGAAAGGTCATCGCAAAAAGATAAAAAGTCACCTTGCGGCATGACCTTAGCTGACTTCAATTCCCTTTATCTAGACTTCGCAGTCTGTAACTAGGTAACCGAATTATTTTCGTGTTACAACAATGCATGATCACAGGTGACAGAACTTTAAAGGCTTTCAAGTGTTGACTATTAATTTGCGGAGGGTTTTTAAAACTGGTATTAGCTATTTATTCCTTTATTTATCCGTAAATATTAATTAGCGCAGAAAATCAAATACGTTTCGCGACTTTCAGATAAATTATGGTGGGAAGTTCTAAACTGCACTGCAGATGCTCGGTGTAGCTTCACTCGGTGTTTCCAACACGGAACCAAAACATGGACACTCACGGATCGGCTGGTCCTTAAATTCAAGGCTGCTCCCGGAGCTGTGGAACAAGCTATGCTTGGAGTCTCTCTGAGAGATGGAATCCGTAATGAGGTGATCCGGCAGAGAACCAATAGGTTCGAGATAGCTCAAAGAATAAGCAAGCTGAGGTGGCAATGGGCCGGTCATTTAGCCGTAGAACCGATAACCGTTGGGGTAGATGTTCTTGAGTGGAGAGCGCGAATCAGCAAACGTAAGCTAGGACGCCCTCAGGGTAGGCGGAGCGATCTTCGCAGGGTGTGTGATTATATAACTATTCCATACTGGATAGTATAGTAGCTGTAGTAGTACGGAATCAGAGATCCTATTCCATATTACTACGGCAAAATTTATTCAGGTACCCCTGCTGTCAATCCTGTAGATCCCGCTGCATCGCGCTACATCCTCTTACATCCTGCTGCACCCTGCCGCACCCTGTTAAGGACTCCGAGCCTCCTGATCCGTACAATATCGTGGCTGACCTACTTAAGGCTTCCTACAACATCACTTTTTTAACTTTTGTTTTTTTTTACTCGTTCGTTTAAACGTACGCCGTTCGGGCTGCAGTTCACAACAGATACGTGCCTCGTACCACGAAAATGGCGAAAGCGGGAGACAAGTGACAGCCGCCATACGGTTTGCGATAGCAAAGTGACATTCGCTATTCGGAAATGTATCATAATGTTTATGAACTCTCAGCGAACAGACTGTAGGGTGCTGTTATTCAAATATTGTTGGCCCAAAACTACTTAAGTCACTTCAACAGCACTAGGGTCCAGGGGCGCGGGTTGGTCGAAAGAGATACCGCCGCCTCTGGCACACAGGCTACTGAGGGAACACGGGGGGTTTTAGTAGGTAAAAGTCTGACACGCCCTCCTGCTCCATCCAGAGTGGGAGAAGTTATTTGATGATTTCCTAACTAAGAAAAAAAAGTAAAAGAGGGCTGGGTAGGAGGTGGATCTTAAATCATTTAAAAACAGCCTTTGTTTTGAAGGGTTGTTTATTCAAGCTTTTTTTACATTATTTTCTTAAGTGGGTATAAAGTTGAATGTTACTGAAAATCACAGTAAAAAACATTATCATATCCTATCGCTATTAAATAATTAAACAAAAAATAATTTTCTTAAAAATAATAAATAAGTAACAAGTTTTATTTTTAAGAAAACTTTTTTGGTCATTTTTTTAAATGAATAACACAAGTTAATAAAGTGAATAAGATAAAGCTTTTACAAATATTTTATATTATTTCACCTATTATAAATTATAATTATAAAATATTTTATTTATCTTATTTAGGCAAGTAGGTAAAGTCTTTGGTTAGATTCGAGAAATAATCTTATTTCTTGACGGATTGGGCAGAGTAATGACCTTTGCTCAGCATTAATACAGTATAGTATCCTAAACTACGTAGGAATTGTAAATACCTATAGTTCAAATACCTTTAATAATCTTATTAGAGGTATTTGTACTATATTTCCAATCCCTCAAACGAGTTACATATAATTTTTTCAGTTAACTCTAGCTCGTGCTGTCCTCGTGTTCACAAATAAAGAAGCTCTTCGTATCACAGTTGACATGGGTTAGGAGTCCGTTGAAGAACATTGACCCGCACTGGTCAGCATCCTCTGCTTCAGGTAGGTAATTTCCCCACCAGGCTTCGGTGGCATTTAATAGTGTACCTAGAAAACAAAATAACCATTTAAACAACACCATCATCTGCCTAGCCTTTTCCCAAGTATGTTGGGGTCGGCTACATGGAGCGACTGACTATCTGACCTCTGCAACTCCGTTACTGGGTATGGGTAATACTATACCCCTTGGTTAGACTGGTTGTCAGACTTTCGGGCTTCTGACGACCCGTAACGACTGTCAAAGATAAAAGACAGCCGGGACTTCGTAGATATGTAAAGCGGTCTTGGTAGATATGTAAAGATGGTCACCCATCCACGGATCAACCGCGGCAAGCGTAGCTTAACCTGATCGATCGACCCATGCGGCTACATTACTTAGCCATAGTTCACTCTATTCTATCTAAATCAACATATTTCCCTAATTCCTCAGAGTTGCCTCAGATGTTACACACGCACGTACCTTTAACTGTCTGCCAGCCCTTGTTGAACCTGTTATGAAAGCCCAAGTGATATATTCCTCTTAGGTAGTTTCCCATGACCCTTTGCTCTGCTGCAGACTCCGTTAACTTCGCAAGATAATCCGCCTCCATCCGGTTGCTGATCACTGCCAGGTAGGATTGCTCGGCTCTGCACACCACATATGCGTCCATCCATTTTAATGGTTCGGTGTGGAACTTGTAGCATTTGTCAATATCCTTATTGTAAGTGTAATCTGGATAGGAAATAATTTGTATTGTATTGATTCTAGAATTTTGGATTTCGAAAGAGAGAAGAAAATAATGAACGCATTTCGGCGCTCCGATTGGCCCTTCACCAATCCAGGGCCAATCGGAGCGCCGGACGCGATCGATGCGGAAACTCGAGATGGATAACAATAATTTACACTAGGGCCACTGGCTATATGTTTACCAATTACTATAAAATATATCTCGTAATCCTTATATATTAATACGTACTTATATAACCTTTTACCCCTTTTTATGAAAACCACGCGGACGTGGCGGATGTAGCGTAGTTTGAAATTTGGCTCAATGAAACTCACACTAGAGGCTCAGATATTTAAGGTCAACTGGGTTGAAAGTGTTAAGTGAACTGTTTACATTTAGCAGACAGCCATATCTTCATCCCAGCCTGTCCCTTACAATTAAGAAGAAACCAAAACGTAAGAGATTATTTACTGAAAGAATATAACGCTCTCACTCTGAAGTAATTACTTTCATATTGTCAAAGGCTATATGTATATCCAGGACCTACATATAAACTTACTCCCTACCAGAGCACTAACCATATTAATTTGTAGCTCAGTTTAAGTGCAGGTATAGTAGTGCAATCAATAATTGACGAAAATCAGCACCGTAATTGCGTAACTCACGATTGATCATAATCTGTTTCGTTTTGAAACAGATTGTTAAACCAATGCTTCATATGTTCGTAAAATGTGTCTGCTCAACAACGTTAATAACGCAATGAATATTGTTGAACTGTCAAATTGAAACGGATTATGATTAATCGTGAGTTACGCAATAAGGGTGCCCGTCCGTTTTCTACAAAATGTTTGGCAAACAATTTTGAAGCATGGCCATGGGCTCAACTCGACCTACGATTGCATATGACGCTGTCTATAGTCTGCACACGTCTTTGCGATAGAGACCAATTGTCGTCAATGTTTTAAATAAAACTAATATTTTGTCAAACTCACAAGAGTTCACTTCCAATCCGAAGTCATGTTGTCAAGTGGGTTGGGAAATCAAGTTTAAAACGTACCTAAATCGGGTAAATTGCAGCAATGGTTCCACTCTAGTGACTGGAGGGTCTTCTTGCAAATGAATTGATACTTATTGTCACATCGGCAATCGACGAAAGTGCCATCTCTGTTTAGGAACACGCAGTCTTCCACACCGCGCACATCGTTCGGCTCGCCCACCATCCAGTTTTTGTACACCTCTGAGAATAGCTTATCTAGGAATACAAAATGAATCATGAATATCTATGCTAATATTATAAAGGGGTTAATAGTTATTATACTTAAATTAATAAACTTAATTGGCAAAAGCCTTCCATATATTTGTACGCTATGTGGCAAAACATAGAGAATATACCTATAAATTAATTGTAACAATTTTTTTTTTTTTATAGATGTTACGAACACAATTATTATAGTGCATTTAATATGGCGAAAGCGTCAAGTAGCCCGCGAAATTCAAATTTTATTTCGTTACTAGCTTCTGCCCGCGACTTCGTTCGCGTGGAAATCGTGAGTCACAACAATTTACTAAAATTACAGCCACAATTTTTATTACGTTATTTGCAGGAGGCTTACCGTGACGCTTTCTATTTCTACTCTACTGTAGAATAGAAATCGCTTGTCTACACTTCTCGGTTCAAAACTTTCAACTGTCAACACGGAAACGTAATTTTTGTCTACTCTTCCGTTGACAAAGCGCTTCTCCATGGTTGTCGTGCTAAGCCTGCAAATCAGTATCAGGTTGTATGTTGATCTAAATATGATTTACGGCCGTATCAAATACCTATTTAGAGAACAAAAATCATCAGTACAACTGTCTAAGTTATATTTTCACATTGACTTTCTACTGGAAAGTCTAGTCTAGAAAGTTTCTGGTCTATAAAATCATGACATTTGAGGCCAATTATCTCTCAAGAAGTAGTTTTGCTTAATCTAATGATATTTTTTTTTAAATCATATTAGTTGCGGTTCCGAATCTATTATAATTAACACGTATGCCTCTTAAGGCAGAAGGTTTGATTATGGCAATAAAATTACAAATTCTCAACACTTACTGTCAATGGTTTCAAATACTCCTTTAGTTATTGAGGCTGATATCCCAGTAAACACCCATGGGATCGTTGGCTGAGTTCTATTCCAAAACGTTATCACGGCTTCTGCTTCAGCACTGTTTTCTGGGTAGAACAAACTGGCTCCTTCCAGATCACACTCTCGCTTGGCATCAGCAAAAGTCTTTGGCATCGTGTGCATCTTATAGAAACTCTTCAATGCTTCTACATATTGATAGTCCTTCCGGAAAAACTTTTTGTCCCTATGTTCAGCTACAAAATTAATTCAAATAATTAATGCCATGAATTTGTTAAAATATTTACATTATGTACCTATAAGCTAACAAACTTAAAATAATATTAATAATAAATGTATTTGTTTATATAAAAGAGGGAAAAGAATCACAGGCATCAAAAAATTCGTCCGCATTGCTGTCAATGAGAAAAATGCCCAAAAGGCTGGCAGCATTGCCATGTTGTATGGCGATACTGATTTATTGGCCAAAAAATTGGCCAGCTCTCTAGTCACTTGAAGAGTCGACTAACCGCTTGGTGATGTCTTGGAAAAACCGGACGGATTCGGACCGTATGGCTAGTGTTTCAACCCCAAACGGCTCAAATAAAATACAACTCTTAATAAGGTGTGGTTTTACCAGAACAGACTGCCAGATTCGAATTTCAAAAACACACGGTGCATCATATAGGGTGACTGGTAATTTAGTGATCGATATATAAACACATAATTGTACTCATCATAACAAACAACTTTCCCAAAGAAAAGCTTTTTTTTATTTTATCTTATTTACCCCAATTTTAATACCCCAATAGAATATTGAGTACTTACCTAATAAAAATTTAATTTAGTTACCAAATACCTACAAACAAAAAATAATAATCCACGTTTACCATGCATCAGCTGTGTTACTTGACCCCGGGGTCAAGTGCCTAACAGCTGATAGCGCGCGTGCGAATCTTACGTTGGTTAAATTTATGACAAACGAATAATGCAGGTCAAAGTGGATTATTATTTTTTGACTAATTTAACTAACTTAAATTACTGCTGATGGTGTATATTAATCTTGTTAGGTACTCAATATTGTATTGGGGTAATAAAATTGGGGTAACTAAAATAGATAAAAAAATGTTTCTTTGGGAAAGTTGTTTGTACAAATGAGTACAATCATGTTTTTTAAATATCGGTCACTAATTACCAGTCACCCTATATATACATTTTGAAACATACGCAATCGCGTCTTAATTAAAATTATGAATTATATTTATGAGATATACATAGTACACTACAAAAACAAAACGTAAATAGTGCTTTCACCTGAAATATGCTTAGAATATGTGTAAAAGGTGTTCCTAGTTGAAATACTGTATGTTTATACTTATATTATGTCTACTAATATAAATACTTACTATGCTTAATATAAATTAATTGTACCTACTCCACTCAACAGGATAATTTACCAATAAAAACCTCTACTACTAGGACTATTAGGAAAACGTACACAGATAAAAATATACCTGAATTCATAAGATGGCAGTTGTAATTCCGCCCTAGTGACAGTAGGGTCTTCTTGCAAATAAATTTATACCTGTCGAAACACGTCACATCATTCAAGTCTCCATTCAGGTACAGGTGCACGCAGTCCTCGTTTCCTTGCAAATCGTTCGGCTCACCTCGCATCCATTGGTGATACACCTCAGAGATTGACTTTCCTAGGAATATAAAACAAATAATTAATTATTAAAAGATATTGACTGGTACTTACATCGTTTTATATGTATTTTAAAACTCGGCTCGATGGTCATGAGGAATGTGACAAATGCAGAAGGAGTTCAGAAAAAGAGATACATTTTAAATCGATACGTCATTATAATTATAAATAGATAAAAGTAGCTTTTCGTCGTCTGTATGAACGCGTTATTTGTCTAAACTACGCAATGGACATTGATGTGGTTTGAAGCATAATTCAGAGAATTCATTCCGGAAGATTTAAATGCCTACATTTTTATTAAAAACTAAGATATAATAAAGAAATCTCGAATTATGTCAAATCTTAACAAGCATGCGAAGTAGATTCGAGTAGTTAGTAAATAAGATATTAGAATTTGAAACCTACCGTCAATGGTCTCAAATTTTCCTTCGGACCTAATGTCTGACAGCCCAAGATACACTTCCTTAATGTAAGGCTGGTTACTCTTCCAAAACGATATCACAGCGTTGGCTTCATTACTGTCGTCTGGGTAGAACAAACTGGCTCCTTCCTTAGCACATACTTCCGTAGCCTCAGCCCAAGTCTGTGATGTCGTGTGAATCTTGTAGAAACTCTCCGTTGCGTCTAAGTAACTGTAGTCCGCACGGAAAAACTTTTTAGCTCGTTGCCCATCTACGAATAGGAAAGAATCTTAAAAATAAACTTTAACAACATAAGATAACATCACATTTTGCATTCCCCGAAGGTAGCGTTTCCAGGCGTCCGAATAAAGCCGGACACAGTCAGGCTTTTTGTTTGCGTGTACGGCCAAATTATATAGTGTCCGGGCTGTCGGGCTTTTGTTAGGCTTTTAAAATTTGAATTTTTTTTTCATTTGCCATGTGTTGGTTTCCGCTCCGCTCGCCTTACCATGTATCGCTAGCGCAAGCAAGCGGAGTAACACTGTCCTTAATAAACAAGACTGATTCATTTTTTTATTTTTATTTATTTAACCATTTATGAACACACGTACAAGCAGACAAGAGTCAAGTTCATTAGAATTAAAGAAAGCCTTGAAAAAAGTCTTGTTTTACTTTTTTAAGTTGTAGTGTTATACTATGACTCAAAAATGAAGTGTGTCCGGCCTTTTTACTCAAATGTCCGGCTAAACAGACTGGTCTGTCCGGCTTTTCGGTTTTAAGACAACCCTACCTGAAGGGTTAGACAGAGTCGTACCTTAGTACACCCACATTTTGCCAGTTATATTAACGTCCTCTGTAAGCGGGGGCGATAACTCAAACTCAAACCATTTCTTTCAAATACATAAACCAATTACAGGCACTTTTGAATTGTCAAAGTCAAAGTCGGTGATTTACTAATATGTTGGTTAATGTTTCACAGAAATTAGTAACAAAAAAAAAACAGTGATATAATACTCACGTGAGAAATCCGAGAATAGGTACACTACAAGCACAACTGACCATGTTTTAGAGAACATTGTTGTAATATACGACGTGCGTCTCGACGCTTGACGCAAGCACGACAACTGGTAAACATGAAGTGAAGCACTAAAGCGGGACTCACATCTTTTATATACTAGTTTTACCCTTACTTACTTCCTAACAACAATAAGTTTTAAATAAAAAAAACAAGTGCTCTGATTATAATTCGGATATACCTAGTTTTGTAAAATAAGAGATAACAAGCGTAGATAGCCTGAGTTCAAGGGCAGCGTTTCTTGAGCGCACGGTTGCGTTCAAAATGAACATTTCACCATAATTGTAATGCTTTACATTCAAACAATTGTCATGAGTGTATCTTCCATTACAAAATCATCCTAATACCAGTGTCGCATACCTTTTTTTTTTTTTTGGGTGGGAAATCATGAAATGACTTCTCCTGCTGAGTAGAGCAGGAGGGCGTGTCAGACTTTTACTGACTAAAACCCACCCGTGTTCCCTCATTTGCCCGTGTGCCAGGGGCGGCGGTAACTCTTTCGAACAACCCGCCCCCTGGCAAGCATCGGCCCTTGCGGGCCCCACCGGTGGTTGCTGACATCTCTGACGGCGCCCGCGTGAAACACAACGCGCCGTCCCGTCTACCACTTTTCGGCCGCAGGGAATAGGGAGAGCGGCCAACGCTATACCGACACTCCTCTTCCCCTGCGGCCCCACCGCGTCCGCCATCAAACGGTGGCGGCCCCGTCCAGGCCACGGAAGGGAAGAGCGCTGCTCAAAAGCACCGGCACTCCTCCTCTACCGCAGCCCGTAACCCTCAGCCGCGATGCCTCCCATTCGACATCGCGGCCCACCTCAGTTGCGGTGCACCTCACCGCCACCTATTTTTTGGCCGCCACGTCAATGGCTAGAAGGCAAAAGCCCTGACGAGCGGCCCCACCTTTGGGTTCCTCTTGGCTTCACCGTGGCTGGAATCCACGGTTACTGATCCCCTCCGCAACGACGATGCGGGAACCCACTCGGGGGGGAGTGTCGCATACCTGTACATGGTTCTTCTTACATAAAGCTGTGTGTAGGATATCGGGAGACATGCCCCGCAATTTCTTCGCCACGTGTGCCTCAGGATGTGTGTACATGGTGCTCATTGTGAGCATTCGTCGGTGCGGTGAATTTGATTGACGATGTGGGGTTTCGTTTTAAGTGGCAAAGTATTCAAAACCGTGCCTCGCGATGCCTGTACGCGCCTATACTCTTTGTTTTCTATTCAATAGACAAGAGAGGAAGAGTTATGGTATAGTAAAAACTAGGGTTGTACCTACCGGAATTTAACCTCCGCCTCTGAAATGCGTAACTTCCGCAAGAGATTCCTATGCATCAGACTCCACAGTTTTTAACGGAGGCTTAATAAAGAAAATAGTTCCAAAACTAAGCGAAAGATTTTCTCGGTGGTGGAGATATAAGTTACTTGAACTTTCAAGTATTTCTCCCATACCACCGCCGGCACCGCCGCCGCCGCCACAATTTTTTTTAATATCTATCTTTACTAATACAAGATGTTTTTTTTTTGTTGGGTTAAATTCTCCCGCTTTGGGGGGAGCAGGAGGGCGTGTCAGACTTTTACTGACTAAAACCCACCCGTGTTCCCTCAGTAGCCTGTGTGCCAGGGGCGGCGGTATCTCTTTCGAACAACCCACACGCCTGGCAGGTATCGGCCCTTGCGGGCCCCATCAGGTTGTGCTGACATCTCTTTGAGGCGCGCGTGGAACACAACGCGCCGTCGATCTGGGCTTGGTTCTTGCCGGACAGCGAGCTACCTATTACTCGCCGTCCGCAAGCCCACGCCTACGGTGGCCGGGAATCAGCCTGGGATTCCCGATGCCCAGGGCGTCTCCTTTGGCGACTAAGGCTGTGAGGGCGCATATCTGCCTCTCCCTCACGTGCGTCGCCTCCCTCTTCGCGAACATCACTGCTTCGCAGAAGGAGGTGACGGCTATCCATGCACTCTAGCTCCATGCCATGGCCTGGACCAGGGCCAGACGCGAGAGATTGTCGCCTCCACGAGGATACGACGGTGCTTCGCCCAAGCCGGGCAGACCTCCACCGTATGCTCCACCGTGTCCTCAGGGCGATTTTTGCAGTAGAAATACCCGGGCGTTTCCTCCCGCCTTATGCGAAACAGGAACCTCCCGAAACAGCCGTGTCCGGTGAGGACCTGCGTCAGGCGGAAGGTGAGGAAGCCATGCCACCTCTCAAGCCACTCCTCCCCCTCCAGCCTCCGGGACTTACCGCCGCAAACGTGGCGTAACCACTAATAATAGGGGTTAAAGTATGAAATTGCCGTTGTATAGTAATAGACACTTCGAATTGACATAAAATCTTCATGGTGTGAGATTTCCGTGTGAAACTTTTTTCACGTGATACCTATGATCTTTTAAAAAATGTGCAACATTTGATTTTCAACTTTTTTATTCAGCTGAAGACGTAAAAACCAATGATATTATAAGTGTAAGAAGGTGTAGATAGGTTATATGAGCTCAGCAAGCGGCACATTAAAATGTAGACAAGTGACCAAACTGGACGTCAGTGTCGCGTCGCCAACGTCAACGGATGGACTTCACGTACGGAGTGCAATTAAAAGTAAAACTGACCCAAAAACACCGAAAATGCCGTCGTGTTAATACAAGAAAAACTTCTAAAAGTCAAGGAATCACATATCATTCGTAAGTAAATTTATCTTAATAATAGGTCTTTACCTATGAAATTGCCGTTTTGTATGAAAAAATTTAAACGAATTTTTTTCATGAATTTTTTATTTGTATTAATCGAAGTAATCACCCATGCAATCAATGCATCTTTGCCATCGCAGTGGCAGTTTATTGATGCCCTTCTTAAAGAAATCAGCTGGACGGGAGGCAACAAATTCTTCAAAGGCATTTTGTACTGCCTCTCGGGTATTAAATTTTTTTCCCGCCAAGAAGTTATCCAAATTCTGGAAAAAGTTGTAGTCTGTAGGCGCAAGGTCTGGTGAGTAGGGCGGATGACGGAGAGCTTCCAACCCCAGTTCTTGCAACTTGGAGACCGTCTGCTGTGCAGTATGAGGTCGCGCGTTGTCGTGCAGGAGCAGCGGAGACGAGCGATTGACCAATGCTGGTTGGAGATGCGCCAGCTTCTCCATCATTGTGTTCAGTTCTTCACAGTACACATCTGCAGTAATGCTCACCCCGTTTGGTAAGAAGCTGTGATGAATCACACCGGCGCTAGACCACCAAACAGTGACCATCACTTTTCTAGGGGTAAGTTTTCGTTTAGGGCATTGTTTAGGTGCTGAACCAGGATCCAACCAACTTGCTGAGCGCTTACGGTTATCAAACAGAATCCATTTTTCATCGCAGGTAACAATGCGGTTCAAAATTCCTTCATTTGTGTGTCTGTTGAGCAGTGCAAGGCACGTCTCGACGCGTACTTCGCGCTGGCGATCATTGAGTTCGTGGGGCACCCATTTGTCAAGCTTTTTTACCTTGCCAATTTGACGCAAATGGACCAATATTGTTTTGACGCTAACGTCGAAAGCTGCTGCTAATTCAGCCGTAGATTGTGTATCATCAGCTTCCACAATCGCCTTTAATTCGTCATTGTCGACCAAAGTCTTCGGACGACCGCGAGGTTCATTTTTCAGGTCGAAATTTCCAGAACGGAAGCGAGCAAACCAATAACAGGTGGTGCGTTGGTTTGTAGTGTTAGCTCCGTAAACGTCGTTGATGTTGCGTGCCGCTTGTGCCGCGTTGCTGCCACGACGGTACTCATATTCCATAATTACTCGAATTTTTAACGTATCCATGATGACGAAAAAGATTGAAATGCGATGAAAATGTAACACTAATCAATAAAGAAATGACTACTTTTAGAAAAAAAAATCCATGTTTTTAAAATAAAATTAATTTGAAATTAGAATTCTTGGCCAAACAAAAATTATTTTGATTTGAAATGGCCAGTACTGCAGAGCGGCAATTTCATAGGTAAAGACCTAATATATTCAAAAATCAACCAATAAATTCGTAAAATATGGTGTCAGATCTTTTCTGATAGATGTCAAATATTACCGATAATAGAGTAAAATATACATGAACTCATGAGTGAATCATATTTTTAGGCATAAATCACAATCAGTTGCAAGATGGACTCCGTTGAGGCAACTCTCCCCGATGTCGTCCGACACGGTCGCGCGTTTGCATTGATACAGTCGCAATGCTGTAGCGCGTTAGTAACGCGTTTGCATCGCTTCTGTAGCGCGTTGCAAATGCGACTAACACGATACAATATCTTAAATTTTTCAGTACAAATCAGCAATTTCATACTTTAACCCCTAATATTATATAGAGGTAAAATTTGTTTGTAAGTTTGTATGTAGGCGGTAATCTCCGGAACGAATGGTATAATTCTAAATTCACTGGTTGAAAGCTGCATTATTTGTGAGTGCTATAGCTATAAATTATATTTATATCTTTCACATTAGCGAGCTATCACAATTTTTGTCTAAGCAGGCGGAATAAAACATACTTATTTGAATGCGATGCCTAAACAGTTGCGTATAATTGAAAATAATGTAAGGCAACTTGGTACGCCTTATAGTTCTACAAAAACGTTCGCGATACTGTATTCCTATCTTTTATATTTTATCAGATATACTTAGTAGCTTTTATGTATTAAAAAAAGTACTTTTCGATTTACTTAAGTTTGGATGTTTTTTTAAACAGCAAAATATTAATCCTTTTCAAAAAAGTATATTTTATGATCACAAGTATATCATAGAGTTAAGATTTGCCCTTAACAGTATGTCAATTGGTTAAATAGTTTCAATCAATCATTTAAGCAAGTTTCGAAGATAACACGCGCTGGAGAATCTAGCTCAGAGCGTTCGCAGCGACTCCCTAGCAAAGTATGAGAACATCTCAGCAGGCCTAGACAAAACACATTTCTGTTAGCGTTAATGACATTACCTGCGGAAAAGACACGACGTATCCTTTCCGCAGGTAATGTCATTCCCATACATTTTGGCGTAGCGTTTGGCGTGAATGCTAACAGAAATGTTTTTTGTCTCTAGACCCAGGGCCGTGCTCGGGAGTCTAGCGCTGAACGTGCGCAGCGTCTCCCTGATTTAGAGCAGCGTGTATCTGCAACAAGGGATAGAGAGACCAGCTCCGAGTGTTCGCAGCGACTCGCTAGCCAAAGTATGTGAACATCTTAGAACCGAGCTCGGGAGTCTAGCGCTAAACATGCGTAGGGTCTCTCTGAATTAAGGCAGTGTGTCCCTGCAAATGTTGGTAAATCCGTACAACATCAGTGAATTGGCTACTTTTGTAAAACAAATTTGCTGAACATAGTCACAGATCAAAAACAGGCTTCTGATGCGTTATTGACAGCATAACTGGTCCTGCATCTCACTCAATAATGTTGTGCATGTAGAGTAACGTTTAACTGCTCATCACGGGTACTAGCTCTAGCGGACACGATGCCTGGTGAGACGGTGTGCTTTTTAGCCAGGCCCACCAGTGAGTTCGAACCCGCGACTAGATTCCCCTTAAGATCTAATGCAAAATGTCAAAAGGAATCTTGCTAAGACGGCCTACATACACACTTTGATAGATTTAACCAACAAACCTATTAAAATACAAAACGAATAAGTGGGAGAAGAACAATAATACGACAATATAGAGGCGGTAGGTAAACAATAAGAATAATAATAATTATGTTGGGAAAACCTTATCGCCAAAGAAAAATAATACGCCAATATAGACAGGCGGTAGGTCAACAATATGAATAATAAATAATAATCATTCATAGGGAAAACCTTATCGCCATCCTAATTATTTTGGATATTAAATACCTATCTCGTTACTAAATACTTATTTTTAATGCTTAGTGCATTAAAAAAGTGTATGTAAAGTAAAGTATGTTTGATTTGTGTACGGTGCAACCGTACATTCTGCAATTCAGCAGGCCAGGCGTTCTCGTTACAGCCAAGGGCCGCATCACTCACTTCATTGCCACACAATCAGTTCATTGAGCTCATTTTACTTTAAGTACCTTTGGGACGATACAGTAGTGTGTCAGTACTTTACCTTCTTCATTCCATGACAGCCGTTGGTCCCGGCTGTCATTTGTGGATCTTTGACAGTCGTTACGGGTCGTCAGAAGCCCGAATCAGTTTTACCAAGGGGTATCGTATTACTCAGTAACTGGGTTGTGGAGGTCAGATAGGCAGTCGCTCCATGTAAAATACTAGTACTCAGCTGCAACTGGTTAGACAGGAAGCCGACCCCAACATAGTTGGGAAAAGGCTAGGCAGATGATGATAACCTTCTTTCATTCCATTCATCCCGCATCTAAAAGTAATTTATGGTCTACCAAGGGATCAAACATTCTTTGTTTTTCTTCGAGCTGGATGGTCTCGACGGTCTATCATAGATTCCTTAGATTGGAAATTAGACAGCAAATTGGAGGGTAGCAATCAAGAATATGAGGTGTCAATGTAAGGTGAATGTGTGGTGTTATATGAAGCAAGAAACTATTTACAATGAATTAAAACAAGGAGAATTGGACACCAAAAATTGACATCCCATTCTTCAACGGCAATGATCAAAATTTGGTGGCTTTTAAGGATTTGTTTGTGGAAGCTATCCACAGTAACGTCTCCTTATCAAACGCCCATAAGATGCAGTTTCTTAAAAGCAAGGTGCGGGGAGATGCTGAACGTTTGATACAGCATTTAAAAATTAGTTCCGACACCTACACTGTTTGCTGGGAGATTCTGAACAACAGATACAATAACCCATTTCCTCCAGTGGGTGTCGTAGGAGGCGACTAAGGGACTTACTAGAGAATGGGCAGCAGCGTTCTCTATGCATTTTACCACCATACTGCGATCGCCAACCCGCCTGCCAAGCGTGGCGATTATGGCAAACCCCTCCTTTGGGGGAGGCCTATGTCCAGCAGTGGACGTCTTTCGGCTGAAATGATGATGATGATGATGAGATACAATAACACATAGTTGATTTTTACATCTCACATCTCTTGCTAAATCTTCCAGTAGTTCAGCAAGCAAACGTGCCTCAGATCAGGAAAATTCACGATACTACACTAGACTATTTAAATTCAATAAGGAATAACGCCTAGGTTAATATAGACAGCTGGG
The DNA here is from genome assembly GCA_949987655.1 of Polymixis flavicincta. NCBI lineage: Eukaryota > Metazoa > Arthropoda > Insecta > Lepidoptera > Noctuidae > Polymixis > Polymixis flavicincta. The sequence continues at coordinate 10,363,601 of OX465179.1, forward strand.
ATCCGTTCATCGTGCGTATTTTATTGCAAAAATTAGATGCGGACGCATGACAATTATTTGCAATCTCTGAAGAAACCCAGAGTACTGCCAAAATTGAGTTTCTAAGCTTCCTCTAGAGAAGATTCACCACACTGGAATCTTCGCGCAAGAAAAACGAAAATTCCAAACCATGGTTCTTACCAAGCAAAATAAATCGTCATCGTCAAATTCCAAGAATAAAAATTCTGCAAATAAGACTTAGGTAAATAATATCGAATTAACATGACCGTTATGTAAAGAGTCACACGGAATATTCTATTACAATAAGTTTTTAAATATGACACCAAGGGCTATAGTCACGACAAGCTTTACACGCGCGATTGCATTTGTGCAAAAATTGTCTTTATTCGCATGGGGATAAAGAATGTACGTCAGAAAGACGCTGCCGCGATAGTCCTGGCAAACATAACACACTTTTACATGAAGTGTTTAACAATAAGCCGTCATGTAATCCAGTTAACACACAGCAGTTCTTGCAACAAAAATGCAAAATCAAGAATCACATAAATTATCTTTTAAACCTTTTTGATTGTCTAGGCAATATTTTTGAGGTTCAGAAATTAAACCAGCTCTATTCACCGACCGTGGCGGCGGCGGTGGCGTGGGAGCAAATACTTGAAAGTTCAAGTTACTTAGATATAAGTAACTCACAGAGAAAATTCTACGCTTAGTTTTGGAGCTATTATCTTTTTAGAAAAAAGTTTAGAATTGGATCATTAGTTCCGGAGATTCCCGTACATACAAACTCACAAACAAATTTTACCTCTGTGTAAAATTAATGATATAGAAGTATAGATAAAGCTGCTTGTCATTTTTGGAGGGTTTTGCCATAATCGCCACGCTTGGCAGGCGGGTTGGTGATGGCAGCATGGTGGTATAATGCATAGAGAAAGCTGCTGCCCATTCTCTAGTAAGTCCCTTAGTCGCCTTCTACGACATCCACTGGAAGAAATGGGATGGTGTAGGAAGCACAAGACCGGTCGAAGTGGAGGAGCCTGGGGGAGGCCTATGTCCAGCAGTGGACGTCTTTCGGCTGAAATTATGATGATGATGATGATAGATAAAGCAGTGTCTAAAGTCATGGACGCTATACTGACTCCCGAACCTAACGAGGGGTTTCAGGGCTCCTAAGTGCAGCGTTAGTACTGAGTTAATTTCTGAGCAAAGCGAGGGAAAACACTAGAAATTTCCTGAATACATCGAGGACTTCAAATTCGCCAAAGACGAAGACATCTTTATCCCAGAGGAGAATATTTAGTTAATAACTACTTTTAGCACCTACTGCGAGGTAATTAAAACCAATTCGATTTCATGAAGACATAGCTATGTGCAGATTTTTGACAGTCGTTACGGGTCGTCAGAAGCCGGAAAGTCTGTCAACCAGCCTTACCAAAGAGTATTGTATTACCCAGTACCTGGGTTGTGTAGGTCAGATAGGCAGTCGCGCTACATGTAAAATACTGGTATTCTGCTGCATCCGGTTAGACTGAAGGCTGACTCTAACATACATAGTTGGGTAAAGGCTACGCAGATGTTGATGATGATGATGAACATGACAGTAGAGTTTCATACAATATTTACCCAACTACGTGTTAGCAAACACATGGTTGTTCACATCCTAACGGTCGGATAGATTTTTAATATTCTCAATACTCAAAGGAGATGGAAAACGGTGGGCCCAAATGTAATAAGTTGAGATATGATCTAAAAAATTAGTCATATTTTTTTATCTTAGAATATGAAAAATCACCTCAATTCTCAATCTGGAAGCGGAGAAATATGAGAAAAATCGTTTTCGTGAGATGATCGATTGAGTAATCGATTACCCAGTTACGAAAATAAAATCTTTGCACTCAATAATTAACTCAAAGTAATAAAATGCACTATAATATATACTTTTATGCAATATAGTGCATATAATTACAGTCGTATAAATAAATAAAATATCAATTAATTACTGAAAAACCAATATTAATGATTATCGATTTCAAATCGATTGAAATCAGTCTTCTATTTATAGTCTGTCACTGGCAAGATAACTGACTGACATTGACACTAAACAGTTGCCGACTGCTCATGTTTGCTCACTCGTTTTGTGTTTCCGATGAGTTTTGAGAGCTTTCCCGATTATCCTTCATTTTTCACGACTACTGCTTTAGATTTTACGGATTCCGACCTACCTTGTTCGACCGTTGCTTTCACACTGGACACCGGAGATCACTCACACGTTTGACTAGGAATTGTTATTTTGGATTTTGCCACCGGCTTGTAGATTGGATATTGTTCAAACTATGGATCGCTGTGTGAATTGTGGGATAGCAACTGGTCACTGCAATACACTGAGCTAACGGCCCTTACACGATGAAACTATTCTGTCAGTTATAGATTTACTTAATTACCTCAGTTTTACTTAATCTCTTAAATCGCTGTTCTCAGATTGACAAAATCCACAGAATTGTCAGTGAAAGGTTGATAATATTTATGCTATTAATTGCCACCACTTTCATCTTCTTACATCTGGCCCAAGATTGTATGTAATCGTTTCAGTCTCCTTTCATTTGCAATCCACAATGTGTGCTTAGGTGGTAAATAAATAAATAAATGGTAAAAAACTTTTTAAAATCAAGCTTTTACTGTCATAAAAAGAAGAAAATAAACTTTAAATTAAATCAAATCAATTACACATTTTCATTCATTGAATTACTTCTAATAAATATGTCAAGCAAGGGTAGTTAGTACACAGGTAAATCTCGCGAGAAGCTTTTATATATATAATTTAATAAATTGTATAATACATGTACTAAATTAATTGGTTTGATTTAATTTAAAGTTTATTTCATCATCATCATCATCATTTTAGCCGAAAGACATCCACTGCTGGACACAGGCCTCCCCCAAACGGGGGGGGGGGGGGTTGTCCATAATCGCCACGCTTGGCAGGCGGGTTGGCCATCGCAGTATGGTGGTAAAATGCATAGAGAACGCTGCTGCCCATTCTCTAGTAAGTCCCTTAGTCGCCTTCTACGACACCCACTGGAAGAAATGGGATGGTGCTATTTTTTTACGCCCGGCTACACATACGGGACAAAGTTTATTTACCATTAATTTTTTTTTAATTTTTTGTTATGATTGGGAATGTTTCTAAGTCTGGGCATTTCATTGAATGCTCGTTGTTACAAGGTCGTTTGCCTGTTAATTTAGTACAGTCTAATTCTTCAATAATTAGACCTTCTAACGATTTCACCCTGCTTAAGGCCACGTATGCTTGACGTACAGCAAAGAACGTTGAGCCTAAGTAGACAAAGGCATGGTCGACAGTACTTCCCTAAATTTTATTTACTGTACAAGCTCAGCATAATATAATTGGCAACATTCTTCATTTAATGTGACGTTGTATTCGTTTTCGTGTTCCCATAATGTGGTAATGCAGAAAAAATAATTAGTCTACCATCTTGGATGATTCGCCTTATTGGAATTAGAATGACGTCACAGCTAATCATGCCTTGTCATCCAAAATAAGCGTGTAAGTATACAAAATTTCAGCTCAACCGGGTAAATGTCCTTTCTTTGGTATTGTTCATCAGTTCGTTGAGCTCCTCAAGTTCTGAGTTGAGCAGCATGATTACCTACTGATAAATGCGTGCACTGTTTGGACAGGTCCACTCAATCTATGTGGTAATTTCCTCAAAAGACCATTTCAGACACCAATCCACATGGTCCTTACATGATCTGAATAAGATTATGTCTGGATTTTAAAAGAGATTGTGACCTCTGAGTTTGTTTCGGCCTTTCTTCTCAGAGTAGTCAGATAGGAAACGCCGACCTCATCTAGTTAAAAAAAAAATATGATTCAAGTGTAAAAGTGTTTGTTACAAACCTACTTACAGAAATAAAATCATTTATCGTTTAAAAAAAGCTTGTTTTAGAAAAAGTTTTTCTAAAATCCTTTAATTTTATTTTTAATTTTTTAGTATTTATGCTGCCGTATTTCCTACGTCGTAGTTCGTAGCAGCGTTTTTCCGTTAGGAAGGTCGTAAAAATTCGTAGAACCCAGACATATGTGTTGTTTTGAGCACTTATAGTGCTATGTATCTATGGCTACCTTCCAGCTCCAGCATCAGACCTTGGTTACCATATAGGATAAAAGTACTCTCAATACGAATCAAACGAGCCCAAACTCGGTGGCGTTGTGTCGTTTTATTGCGGAGTTCCTATGGCCACCATATTTACTAACCCTTATGGATGTTGCATAGCCGAATTAAAGATTATTTTATTTAGTTTAGGTTTCCATGACATATTATGTACCTATATTTTGACATTAGCGGGCAGGTGGTGTAAAAAATATTCAAATTTCAAATAATGCAGGTATATTTTTATTTGTTCGATTATCGAATTTCTTCTAGAGTTAGGTCGAGCTGCCTACTTCATGTTCACAAATGAAAAAGCTCTTCGTATCACAGTTAACAATATTTAGACGTCCTGTGTAGAACATGGAGCCGCAGTGCTCACGGTCATCTACATTCGGCTGATGGTTGTCCCACCAGGTGTTGTCAGCTACAGTCATCGGTGTTCCTGGAATACGAAATTATAAGTCAAAAATCAACGACATAAGTTTACAATAGAGATACTTAAACATTAGGATTACTATCTTAAACATAGTGCATAAAAATTTGCTGGGATATCGATGAGGTTTGAGATATGTAAATTCCATGGGGATTCCAAAATAAATGTAGTTTTGCAACATAGCTTTTGTAAATAATTATTTGATACTATGGAACTCACGTACCTTTAACTGTCTGCCAGCCATCATGTAATCTGTTATGGAATCCCATATGATACATTCCTAAAAAGTAGTCCCCTCCGATTCTTTGATTATATGTAGCCATCGTTAAGTACGCAAGATGATCTCCTTCCTCCTGATTTTTGATCATGGCCAGGTAGGATTGCTCCGCGCGACACACGGCATGTGCCTCCATCCAGCTCAATGGAGTTGAGTGCAGCTTGTAACATTTGCCAAGATTCTCATCCATAGCGTATTCTGAAAAAAGGAATGTCGTAAACAAACTGAATGTTCTAAGAAGTCTAGGAAAACTACAGCTACGGCCAAACTTAAGCGAATCTGTGAATTCGCTTGCGCCGGCTGTTTTAACTTACTTTTTTAAAATATTATGTGTTTAAACTACCGTGCATGGTTGCGTGATTTTCGATTCGATTTTCGTGTGTGACTTCGAAGCGACCGTCTCGCTGGGATTTGGCGTCAGTGTGACCATAGCTGTATTTACTACTTATATCGTCTCTTCTATCAAATATAGTTCTTAAGGGTACACTAGTCGCGGGCTCGAACTCACTGGTGGGCCTGGCTAAAAAGCGCGCTGTCTCACCAGGCTTCGTGTCCGACAGAGGTAGTATCAGTGATGAGCAGTTAGGCGCTAGTCTACACGCACAACATTATTGGGTGAGCTGCAGGATCAGTTATAGTAAAACAAACGCGTAAAAATTAAGAAAAGTGCTTCTGAAGATCGGGTTTTCTGAAAAAACCACTGCATAAATCAATGACCAATTAAGTTTATTGAACTTTTCGATAATTGAGCTTCAAAGCTCAATTATCGAAAAGTTTTCCGAGATATTGTTTTTCGAGATTTTGCACTGCTTTTATTACATAAACACGCCCAAAGTTAGGTTAAATTAGCAAGAAAAACGAATCTTTGTTGGCTCATAACTTTTGAATGGCTTTTTATTTTAGAATTCTGTTTCCGTACAGACAATATTGATAAATAAGACAAAACCATACAATGTTTAATTGTTGATGTACATAGTCAAACAGTGGAGTAAAACCCTCCCGAAGTTTGTATGGAAAAAATGTGGACAAGTGTCACCTTAAAACAAAATCATATGCGGGGGCCCCCATCAGAAACGAAGCTCGCACGTACACACACTCGTGTATAATAGAAAGACACAGAGAGACAAAGATAAAGTGGCATGAAGGGAGCATAAGGCTTTCTTTACGCGACGTGAGTTATCTGGTAGCAACCAGATAACTCCCACCACAAGCCGCGTTAAGGAACTTCGTTCCAAGAACTGTCTTTGAAGCATTGTCAGAGTAAATGTCAGTTTCGTATCAGTCAGAATCAAGTACGAAATGCAAAAAGTGACTCGAAAGTTAGCTATAATTGTGTGTATCTTCTGTACTACATCCACTGTTACTCCACTCCGCTTACAGACAGATTTTTGCAATGAAACCTTCAATTGAAAAATCGTTAGGTTACTACATACAAAGATTAAAACATACCTAAATTAGACATGTTGCATTGATAATTCCACTGCAGTGAAAGGAGGCTCTTCTTACAAATGAAGTAAGACTTTTCATCACATGGAAAGTCATTAAGGTTTCCTTGTAGGTTCAGGTGCACGCAGTCCTCGTTACCGCCCAAATCGTTAGGGTTACCTCTCTGCCATTGGTGATACACCTCCGAGACTGATTTTCCTAGAATATAATATGAAATATACATGCATTTAAAAGATTAAGGCTCGAATAATTGGTATGTTTGCATTAACAGTCAAGTTAAAACATGGCCAGTTTCCTAAGTTAGTGTGTATTTTAAAACTCTCCTCAACGCACATGACAAATGGAACAGATACAAAAATAATTTAAGAAAGGAGATACATTTGTTTATTAGAAAAATTATTATAATTGGGCTTGTGGCTAAGTAATATTAGCCGCACGGGTCGATACATCAGGTTAAGCTACGCTTGCCCCGGTTGGTTCGTGGATGGGTGACCATGTTTACATACCAAAACTCAGTGCCTCGGAAAGCATGTTAAGCCGTTGGTCCCGGCTGTCATTTGTGGATCTTTGACAGTCGTTACGGGTCGTCAAAAGCCCGAAAGTCTGACAACCAGTCTTACTAAGTGGTATTATTTATTTATTTAATTATAAAGCTAAATATCCTAACTCTGCCTTGTATAAATATACTCGAAATATGCAAATTCGCTCATAAACATCAAGACTTTTACATTAAACGAGAAGACTTTCAAACAAGATACACACTTCGATACAAAACACGACTGAACATACCAACATCCCGCCTAAAAATACACTCAACAAGCCCTCTGGTTATGTCAATAAAATTATATAACAATTTACCAGAATTCAATTAGAAATGAAAAAAAATACTCCATCTATTCAGTAACAAATTAAAAAACCTGTTTTTACAGTGTACAAGAATATATAAATGATAAATCCCTAAAACTATTTTTTAGAATACCCAAAAATGTCTTTATATTTTTATTGTATTTACAATAAGTTAGATTTTAAGATAAACTGTAGGTCCTCCACTCCTCCTGTATCTCCTTCTAATTTTCTTTTGCTGTGCCCGACAGGGTCCATGATTGTGTCATTAAGCCAATGTTTACCACCTAAGCATATACATTGTGGAATGCATTAAAGTATTGAGTATTGAGTATCGTATTACTCAATGGGTTGTGGAGGTCAGATGGGCAGTCGCTCCATGTAAAATACTGGAATTCCAGTCCAACTCGAACATGGTTTTTTTTTTTTTTTTTGGGTGGGAAATCATCAAATGACTTCTCCAGCTGAGTAGAGCAGGAGGGCGTGTCAGACTTTTACTGACTAAAACCCACCCGTGTTCCCTCAGTAGCCCGTATGCCAGGGGCTGTGGTATCTCTTTCGAACAAACCCGCACCCCTGGCAGGCATTGGCCCTTGCGGACCCCACCAGTGGTCGCTGACATCTTTGACGGCGCGCGTGTGGAACACAACGCGCCGTCCCGTCTACCACTTTTCGGCCGCAGAGGATAGGGAGAGCGGCTGACGCTATACAGACACTCCTCTTCCCCTGCGGCCCCACCGCGTCCGCCATCAAACGGTGGCGGCCCCGTCCAGGCCACGGAAGGGAAGAGCGCTGCTCAGAAGCACCGGCACTCCTCCTCTACCGCAGCCCGTAACCCTCAGCCGCGATGCCTCCCATTCGACATCGCGGCCCACCTCAGTTGCGGTGCACCTCACCGCAACCTACTTTTTGGCCGCTACGTCGTCGGCTTTGAGGCAAAAGCCCTGACGAGCGGCCCCACCTTTGGGTTCCTCTTGGCTTCACCGTGGCCGGAATCCACGGTTACTGAGCCCCCCCGCAACGACAATGCGGGAACCCACTCCGGGGGGGAACTCGAACATGGTTGGGAAAAGGCTAAGCAGATATAAACATTATTAGAATTAAAACGTACCATCAACTGTCTCAAATAGTCCTTCAGATACGATGTCTGACATCCCAATAAACGCCCATGGGACTTTAGGCTGGATATTCTTCCAAAGTGATATCACAGCGTTGGCTTCATCTCTGTTTTCTGGGTAGAATAAACTGGCTCCTTCCAAAGCACACACTCGGTTAGCCTCAGCCCAAGTCTGCCGTGATGTGTGAATCTTATAGAAACTCTCCGTTGTTTCTACGTAACTGTAGTCATCACGGAAAAACTTTTTATCTTTTTGTCCATCTACGAATAGAAAAATAGTCGATAACATTTATTTTAGTATTTGTCCTGTTCTAATGAATTTAACGATATTCGTGCGATACAAGTGCGAGCGAGCAGTGGTGGCCGAGTGGTAGCTGCCGTGACTTACGAGTTGCAGGTCGTGGGTTCGAACCCAAGAAGGCATTTCACTTTCTGTAAATTATTTCATCACCACTGCACTCATAACGGTGAAGCAAAACCTCATGAGGAAAACGGCATATCCTAGAAACGACAATTCGAAGACATGTCACATCCGCCAACCCACACTGGGCCCTCGTGGTGGATTATGGTCCAGTCCCGCTCACAAAGACGTGGTCTGAATCCCAGCAGTGGGAATAAAGCGGATTATGCTTTCGAGCGATTGTTTAGTTACCATAAAATAAAAAAATTAACGACCCAATACTCACATGCGAAATTCGATAGGAAGTACACTACAAAAAATATCAACAAAGTATAAGAAAACATTGTTGTAAATACGTATGCGATCTGCGTGTGCGACAGACACGACAATTTTATACGACCGCTTACAATAATTTGAAGCTAAGTTAATTTCTTCATATCGCTTTATTATGTTCAGAAGTTCAGAGTGAGATTATTGATATATTTTTTGTAAACAATCTGTTATCTCTCGGTTTGTCCCAAAGTGAAACGTTACGTGCGAAATGATAAAAATACACTTTTTACATGACCCGACTTGACATACTCTCAATTTATCTAGATTACAACGTCTGTAAAAACCCTAGTTATTTTCCTGTTAGCACAATGCCGTGATGGCACAGTGGTTGAGGCATCGCCTCTCATGCACGAGGTTATGGTTTCAAATCCGGAATATAGGACCAATGTGACTTTTTCATTTCATGCTATGTATTTTCCGAGTTCCTTTTGGACATTACTAACATCGGTGGAGAAACGTTGTAGTCGGACAGAAATAGGCTGCTTATTAGACAGGGTGGGTTTTTGAAAGTAAAACCTATAAATTGAGAACTCATTGGTCGAGCAGTCCCTTAATAGAAAAAGTCTTTTTTATAACATTTTGCTGTCAGGGAATATGTGTTATAAAATAACTTTTTGAAGTGAAAACTTCTTTAGCGGCGTTGTACACTTTTTTTGTAATGGGTAAAAAATGTTAAACTCGCGTCAGGACACGTGACCTGATCGAAAATTCGTAAGACGGATGAAGAGTAGATAGCAGGCACGGCTTAGGAGAGGAAGTATACCCCTCTCTTTCTACGTCGCGGCGAAAATGTATGCCTGCGCCTGCTGTTTCGTTTAGACGGCGCAGGGCGCTTACGCGAATGTTCAAGTGAGCTTTATTTCATTATAAATAAAGTTCTATATCGTCTGCGACAATTTTACTGTAATGCTAGATACACACACAGTTGGTTGAACTAATTCTCTATGGAAAATATGGTCTGGTAACACGAAAAAATTAGTTGAAAGTGACGTTTCGAACTTGTTGGTCATCGGTACTTTTTCGTGGTATGCTCTCAAGTTTTATAGTGCTTTTTCTTATTATTTGTGTGTTTTCGATGATAAGTGGATAAATATTCATTTAGAAGTAGTTATTACATCGTTTTAGGTAATATTTGCATCTAATAGCATCATGAAAACTTATTTTTCGACGAAATATGAAACGCAAACAAACCTTTGTAAACAATGTGCAGTGATATGCGAAAATTCGTGCAAAATTATTCCCTAACCATTCCAAAATATCAAAAATGCACAACGTTAATATTCAATTTTTCACTTCTGCCGGCACTCCCGGAGTGCAACCCGTCGTTTTTTTTAATTGATTTAGCATAGTTGCAAATGAATAAAGTCTGTAATTAAAGTACTATTTTTGATTATATCATTAGAACTTTACGATATTAGAGTAAGTAGATAAAATGGGAATTATAAGTGCGTACTAAATTGTTGTTGAGATTATTAATCTTTATAAATATGTAATTTACTAAATAACCATTATTATACTCGATAGTTTATAGTTGTTTACTGAATCTTGGTTACACCCTTATTTACTGCTGGTACATAATTGGTTCACTGCTAATAATTTAGTGTTAAATGGGAAAAAAACTAAATGCATAAGATTTGCTTTACCAAATGTTAAAAGTACTGATTGTGACGTAGTATTGAATAAAGAGAAACTAGAATTCGTCGATAAAACTGTTTTCCTAGGGATCACGCTCGACTCAAAACTACAGTGGAGTCCTCATTTAACAGCTCTTGCAGGACGGCTAAGTTCAGCAGCATATGCTGTAAGAAAAATCTGCCAATTCACTAATGTAGAAACCGCGAGGCTAGTCTATTTCAGTTACTTTAATAGTATCATGTCATACGGTATTTTACTATGGGGACGGGCTGCAGATATCGAGTCTATTTTTATTCTGCAGAAAAGAGCCATTAGAGCAATATATGGCCTCCGTACGCGGGATTCTCTAAGGGAACTGTTCAAAGTTATTAATATCATGACGGTACCTTGTCAATATATCTATGAGAACATCATGTACGTTAGGAAAAACTTAAATCTTTTCAGTAAACGAGGTGAAAGACACACCATTAGAACGAGAAATAGGCACCAATTGGTTCAACCAGGCTTCAGACTGGCTAAAGTAGACTCATCCTTCATGGGGTACTGTTTAAAATGTTACAATAAAATACCTCCCCACATACTCGAACTGAATGAATCGAAATTTAAATCTTGTATAAAACGCACACTATGCAGCCATGCTTATTATAAGTTGGGGGATTACATCGCTGACAAAAATGCTTGGCTAAACGCTGCTTGTCCTGCTCCACAAGGTAGCTTAAACTAAATTGGATAACATTGTTGGAGCTGCTGAAGACTGTAAAAGCTAGATATCTTTGCATTGTATAAATTCAAATTTTTGTATTGTATAATTGCATAGCATATGTGTGAGCACTATGTTCCTACTATAAAGCAAACATTTACAGGGTACGTCTTTCATTGACTTGAATGTGCCCTGGCAGCTGAGAGTATGTCATGCTCACTCAAATGTCTCGCTGGTGGTGGCGTGTGTGTTGGATCATTAAGTACCCTTCAAAATGGTTGAGCTGAATGGTGCTGATGCATACGTCATGTCCGTGAACGGGCGCCGCCAGTAGGGACTGGTCATCTCTTAGCTCCCACGGCTTATTTTAATTGTTATTTTATTTTAATTACGGACGCTTTTAATGTGCACTTTTTACATCGTTCTCACATTGATAATTTCAACATAATGATGTAACCAACTTTTTGTAACAAAATCTTGATTTTAAAAGAGTGTCCATGGAGTTTCTTGCCCGTTCTTCTCCATAGGTACCTACGCTTTGGAATGGGCAACTAGCTTCATCTTTCTAACTCACCGTCCTTGACAATTCAAAAGTGCCTGTAATTGGTTTATTTGAAATAAATGCTTTGAGTTTGAGTTTGAGTTTGATATATGTTTCACCCAATAATGTTTAACTATCTCACGACGAAATTAGGAGACACTTCTATTCCGTAACTCAAGACGACAACATCGAATATCTACCAATTCCTGTAGTTTAGTGCCAGTATTTTTTTTAAGTCAGTAAGCAGTCAACCCCCAGATGAGTTCCCGTATTGTGAAGGTGAGGGGGCTCAGTAACTGTGGCTTCACCACCCACAGTGAAGCGAAGAGGAACCCGAGGTGGGGCGGTCGTCAGGGCTTTAGCTGTCAAGCCAACGACGCGGCGACGACGTGGCGACCAAAAAGTAGATTGTGGTGTGGCGCATCGCAATCGCAACTGAGGCGGGCCGCGATTTCCCATGGGACGCATCACGGCTGAGGGGTACAGGCTGCGGCGGGAGAGGAGTGTCGGTGTTTTTGAGCAGCGCTCTTCATACCTTCCGTAGCCTGGACGAGACTGCCACCGTCTGATGGCGGACGCGGTGGGGAAGAGGAGTGTTGGAATTGCGTTGGCCGCTCTCCCTATCTCCTGCGGCAGAAATAGTTAGGCGGTGGGGCCTCTGTCCTGACCTTTCGCAAGGGGAGTGAGGGTGCCATACACGCGGTCGTCTGGCGCGCATGTGTTGTTTGATCACTAAATGTAGTGCGGATGACTACGTGTGTAAAGAGTAGGGTCATGACTGTTGTGAACCTATTCTAGGGTTCCGTATCCAAATACCAACGGGACCCCATTACTAAGTCTACGCTGCGCCACCGTCCCGTAGACTGACTGTCTATCTGTCTGTCATAGGGCTTTAACATTAATGGGCAGCCACTTATTTTTTTAACCGACGAAAAACGGAGGAGGTTACTCAATTCGACGGGATTTTTTTTATTTTTTTATGTATGACCACGCATATCTTTTTACAGAGTAGTTCGATTTTGATAATTCTTTTTTTATTGGAATATATACCCCGAAATTGGTCCCATATCAATTTTGAAAAAAAAAACCAACCCTAAGGGTAGGAAAACAGGGGATGATTTACTGTCTTTTACTCACAGATTTTAATAGTGAGTTGTGTATTACAAAAAGTAATAAAAAATTAAACATATGGTAATTAGTAGATTATAGCCACAAAAAATGTAAAATAAAACTTTTTAACAATAAAATTAAACCGCCGAAAAAACTGAAAAGAAAAAATAATAATCCTGCTGTTCGGAAGACGATGACTTTGGAAATGTATTTTGATTTTATGTCACCGCCTTCCGAACTTAGTTATTAAGGTTAAACACAGCAGGTTTTTTATTTTTTTCTTTTCAGTTTTTCGGCGGTTTAATTTTTTTGTTGAAAAGTTTTATTTATATTATTTAATTAGGTACTTTTAGAAAATGTTGACTGAGGGCACCGCTCTAGGGCGGGAGGAAACGCCCGGGTGTTTCCACTGCGAAGATCGCCCTGAGGACACGGTGGAGCACACAGTGGCGGTCTGCCCGGCTTGGGCGGAGCACCGCCGTGTCCTCGTGGAGGCGATCGGCGGCGGCGAACTCTCGCGTCCGGTCCTGGTCCAGGCCATGGTACGGAGCGAGAGGGCATGGGGAGCCGTCACCTCCTTCAGCGAAGCAGTGATGCTCGCGAAGAGGGAGGCGGCGCACGTGAGGGAGAGGCAGCATATGCGCCCTCGCGACCCTAGCCGCCGCAGGATACGGAGACGCCCTGGGCGTCGGGAATCCCAGGCCGATTTCCGGCCACCGTAGGCATGGGCTTGCGGACGGCGAGTAATGGGTAGCTCGCTGTCCGGTAAGGACCAAGCCCAAGTCGACGGCGCGTTGTGTTCCACGCGCGCCTCAAAGAGATGTCAGCACAAATGTTGGGGCCCGCAAGGGCCGATGCCTGCCAGGGGTGAGGGTTTGTTAGAAAGAGACACCACAGCCCCTGGCATACGGGCTACAGACGGAACACGGGTGGGTTTTAGTCAGTAAAAGTCTGACACGCCCTCCTGCTCCACCCAGAGCGGGAGAAGTTATTTGATGATTTCCCACCCAAAAAAAAAAAGAAAGGGCACCGCTCAAAGTTTAAATTAACATAATTCTCCGACTTACGGCCAGTTAGGGCTCCTCCTATACTCTGCTATCGATAGCTTATCTACTGTCTGTGGTTGGTCCCCAGGCACTAGGAAACTTTACCGCAACAAACCTTAAGTACACCACAAACTGGTTTTAATGACTTCCAAACATTGCTATTTCCCGTAAGTAAAAACATTGAAAATCGGGAATTGCCCCTACTTGTTTAGTCTGTTTAAAGTTGCTCATCAACTAATATTTTCCTGTTAATGTTACTTGTTATATTTTCCTCATAATCAGCATACAAGTTCACAAAAAATAAAATAAGATAGTAAACAGGTTAATATGTCCTGATGCTGTGGCTACACTTTCGGATGAACATTCGGTGTAGCCATTGATTTAAATAGTAAAGATACGGCCGTCCGAACATTTGACGGACGCGGTCGCCCTACAAATAACACTAACGCCATCTATTAGAACTACGATGTCAATCGGCGTGTCTGCTCCTAGGCGTAACCTTGTAAGAGCGGGTGTGGTATTTTTCGAGGTACAAAGAAATAAAATAAAAACCTTATATTTTTAAAAATTTATATTTGTTGCAGTTTGTTTGTGTTATTAAGTTTTCATTGGCCTTCGAATAAAACAATTAAAAAAAAAAAACTTGTTTTTTTTGGTAATTTGGACATATTTTCCATTTTGGATTCGTAGTGTTTTCTGACGTTGGACATTTTAATTTGCTTTTAATAAACAATAAAAATCAATTTTGTACAAAATTTAATCATAGAGCAATATTATCACATCTTTTCATTTCATCAGCTACAACGAGCGCCGCTGCAAAGTTATGTCGCGCTTTTACGCGGCTTCGCGTCGTCTTTGCCAAAGCTTGAGACAAATAAGAAAGAAAATTGTTTTAAATAATGTTAGAAGTCGATTTAATGACATATTTTTAACTTACCGGGGATATGAAATGTTATAATTTTTTTTAATGTGCTTTTTGTCGTAGTTCACGCAACCCTTCACGGCACAACTTGACATTTTTGCTTGCAAAAATTTACGACCGCTCCGAAGACAGCCGATCGCGTTCTAGTTCACTTCGCTATAGGGAAGACCATTTTGGGACCAAGTTCGAGGCGTCATTTTAACGTGTGGTCCGCCCAGTCCTTTTATATATGTCAATGGGTGTAGCAATATCAATATATAAACGTTGTGTTCGGTGATCGACGATGTTAATTTGCACGAACCAATTCACATTCAGCATTCTGCACTTATAATCCGCGCAAAGTCGAATGGAGGAAACCGTGGCGTTGTATTTGGCATATACATTATAGCACAATAGTGATTTAGTTCATTTATTTATGTTGCAAACAAACTTTGTTCAGTCGTCGCCTACTTAAGGGCGCTATCACGTTTTTTCTTGAATTTGAGCGTTTGACTCGAATTTTGATGAGTGATTATGGTTTAGATATAGCCAAAAACTAAAAATAAAAATATGTCCGAGAAAATGTCATTATTATTCTAGGGAGCCCTCTAAAAAAAATTTCAATTTGTTTACCTAAATTAGTAAAAACCTTGTCTCGGCAAAGGATGTTCCATAAAATTTTACTTTCGGCCAACTTTTGATGCTTTGTTACATGGAAGATATAATAGTTTAGTAATTTATAAAAATGTCTGGGGTAGGACTGTGCCTTTTTATTTGGAGTGCTCAAAGCAATTTTTTAAGTTTCATACAGAAATACACCAAAAATAATTCCGAAAAACAGAGAGTTAATGATAATTTTTCGTCTCAAATTACATTTTTTATCTATGTATGTTTAGTCCAAATTCAATCAAAAGTTAGGTAATAACCAAGGGCACTATGTCAGCTTGCATGAAAAAAAAATCTGTTTATTTTAAAGTACAACAATATTTTTTAACAATTTTCGCCAATTCGCCAAGAATATAGCGTGCCCAACACATCTTGATACAAGGGAGTATTTTTTAATTCTTTATTGTAATATATATTCTACACATTTTGCTTTGATATTCTAGAGTGAAAATTTTAAAAGAAAATGTAATCTAAAATATAAATTCAATCCATTATTTTCAGACATAGTTCATGATAATGGGCAAAAGAGAAAAGAATAAATCTTATGGTTCAGTCAAAATTAAAAAATAAGTATTGGCCGATAGTTTAAAAAGCGCAAGGGAAGCTTATAGGTAAGAATGTTACTTTTAATATTTGAAATGTTTACTTTACATTTATTCTGTAATATTATAGTTAACAGGTATTTACATAACAACACATGCCGATGACTTTTTCGCGATAGGAAATTCTCAATGTCGAGGAGGTCTTGTTTCGTTATTTTTTACACGACTGTTTAAAATAACAGTGTCATGTTTCATGGCAACTCGAATGCATATGTGTATTTTGACGTATTCTTTGTATTCCATTCTATCAAAAAATCATGTTTCCTATTTATTTTAGGCAGAAAAAAGCTGAAATGCAGCAGGAGCCAGTAAATTCGCCAAATGAAAATATTGATTCTCATTTAACAGAGGTAATTTTTCCCTATCTATACACCTACATCGTTTATTTCATGTATTGTTTTTTTTTCATTACATTTATGAAAAAAGAACACACCACTTATTATACAGGTACATTATCGGACTGATTTACTGTTACAGGAGAATGAAAGCACATTTGACCAAACGACACTTTTAACAGTGCATTCTGACAGAAATATAAATAACATGGTCATTTATTTCATATCATTTATAATGTAGGTAAATTGCGTTTTAACCGCTAAACTACGTAACTTAATTACAAGTTTTACCCTTTTTTTAACTATCTACATTCCCGGTTTTCATTGTTTCAGGAAATTCAAGATGTAGATGGAAGGCGAATTATAGATTTTACTTATTTTATGAATCAATTGCTTTTAATTGACAAACATGGTGACAAATTTGGTTGCCGGTTGAATAGTTTACAAATTGTAAAGGAAATACAAATGGCACTCATTTCAAAATTTGATTTTGAATGTTGTATGTGTGGATCGCTTTTTAAAATAGAAACATGCAACGAAGATAACTTAAAAAATGTCAATACAGGCTTATTGTCAGGAGCATTAATGATAGGAATTGGTCTTTCCAATCTGAATGAGCTTACTGCAGCTATGGAATTGTCAACGATGCCAATTTACTTGTATAGCTATACAAACGAATTGGCATCGTTGAAAATTCCATAGATGCAGTAATTCATGCAAATGTGGCTGAAATGTAGCGTATTACTACAGAAGAGACGATGCGAGAAGCTGCCAAAAGAGAAAAGGCAGCTGCAATATCACGGGGTGAAGTCAACAATGGAGGTATTGCAATGACACCAATAGAAGCAGATGCATGTTGGAGTAAAAGGTCATACAGAACGTTTTATCGCATAAATAAAGTTTACCAATACAGTTTATTGAACTTTTCGATAATTGAGCTTTGTCGGTACCGACTTAGGTTAAATAAGCAAGAAAAGCTAATCTTTGTAGGCTCCTAACTTTTTAATGCTTTTTAATTTAAGTGTCCTGTTTCCGTACATACAATATTGATAATAAAGCAAAACCATACCATGTTTAATTTTTGATGTACAGACGCTAGCAGGTCAACCTATCCCAAACTGTAAAATTTTCCCAATTGAACATGAACCTTATTCCTTTGTAATAAAGTTGAAAAACTATCAAAGAAATTTGACAGATTGGGGTAGCTTGATGTGCTGGCCTCTGTACATTTGCGAACAGTGGAGTAATACACTCCCAAAGTTTGTATTGGAAAGATGTGGACTAGGTTCACCTTAAGGATTGCATCACTTTAAAATCGCGGTGAATTCTTTAAATGTGCACATTTGATATAAATATATTAGTGACCGCTTTAAGACACAATTAAATTAAAAATAAAGGGAGCCCCAATACAAGAAACGTGATTTTATCGGTGTATAATATTACCGTGGTACTAAACTATTCGTGTGCAAGTCCAACTTGTACTTGGCCGAATTTTTTAACTCATAGTTTACATTTCATACTAGTAGGTACAGAGGCCAGCACATCAAGCTAACCCAATCTGTCAAATTTCTATGACAGGTTTTCAACTTTATCGCAAAGGAATAAGGTTCATGTTCAATTGGGAAAATTTGACAGTTTGGGATAGCTTGACCTGCTGGCGTCTGTACTATTGAAACTGTAGAAGCAACATCACAATGCATTTAGGTCTATAAATAAATATCACAAAATAAAATTCAAACTGTGCTTTTTGTGTAACAATACCCACTAAATACGCCGTTCTAGGTGATAACATTCATCAGTACAAACAATATTTCACGAACTATAAAAGAGTCATATAATTTATTTCGAATACAAAGTGGCAAAGGCTCATATTGGTTTGTTCCTGGCGTCCGACGCATAGCGGTTTGCATGTGTGCGTAGCGTACTTCACTAGACACACACGCGCGCATTTTCTGCCGCGCGCCGTCAAATTTACCTACAACTGAGCAGTTTCATTTTGTAACAGCGCTCTTAAAACATCACATTCACATTAGCTAGTTCCCTTGCTCTTCCATTTATCGTATCTACATTCAAGCTCGTACGCCTCAATCTAACTTCTCACACACTCTGAGCTAGCGTCTTACGTTACAGCCTGTTTTGGTGCGACAACGTCAAAGTCGAAATCATTTTTGAACTTGATAAGAAACCGCAAGAAATATAGCCCAATAAGTGGAAAAATTGTCAACAAGCCCCGGTGTTCCCTATTCTTAGCAGCTATCTCCGCGAAGGAAATTTGCTCTCAAAGATACCACGAACATTCGGCGATCCCGATCGATAGTGTGGCCGCAGTATTAAATTGGGCTTAGGAGCTGGCGGAGAATCATAACATCCTACTTCGTATGTCTGCCCAGCTCGGTTCAAACAAGACGTATGTCGCATAAAATGTTTTCGAAAACTTTGTTTGTCCTTCTTATTGTGAATTTAGTGTTGTATTCATGTAAGTATAATATATTTATGACCAAATGTTTTGTCTCGTTTATAAGATTAATCAGATGCATGATCTAGTACGGCATTTTTTAATTTATTTAATACTTCAAACACACTGATGGACATAAGTGAACTCAATGCCTGAATGCATTTTCTAGCAGTCAACCTTTGGGCGATGCAATAGCAAAAATACAGGAATTGAATAGGTATTTGTGATATAATATACAGGAAAAGTTTTTATCCAGTGCGCAAATTTTAACCATGAATTCTGCATATCATTCTAGACCCCCTACCGCAGAAATTGTTCGCCGGTTATAAAAAAAAAAATCAGCTGTTCCATACATTTTGACCGCGTAGGTATTGCACTTTTCTATAAAACAGCTGTTTTTTTTTGTATAACCGGCTAAAAATTTCTGCGCTAGGGGCTCTAGAATGATATACTGAATTCATGGTTAAAATTTGCGCACTGAATAAAAACTTATCCTGTATATAAGACATCGTGAGACACAAGTTCTTTAACTTAGCACTTCGTTCCTATCCATATCTATCTATATACATATATAAAAGGAGAAACTGACTGACTGATCAATCAACGCACAGCCGAAACTACTAGGACTAGGAACGTGAAATTTTGTACACGGCTTCCTTTTATGATGTAGGGGAGCACTAAGAAGGGGTTTTTGAAAATTCGACCTTTAAAGGGGTGAAAAGGGGGGATTTTGTTTGTATTAAAAATCTTATTCCTTGAGTTAATAAACTTGAAACTTGGCACAAATACTTATCTAAGTAAATTATAAAGTTGGTTATTTACTGTTTTTCTAAACTACCCCCTAAATGGGGATTGGGGGGTCTCAAAGTTTGTGTGGAAGAATTTTAACGCGCCCTCTGATTAACTCGAAACCACGTTGTATACTTTTTATCCCGGTAGTACGTTCCCGCAGGATAATTTCCGACTTCTACGCGGGCGAAGCCGCGGGCGGAGGCTAGTATACCTATAAATATCAAAGAGGTAGTAACTACGTATGTATGTTATTGCAAAAGGTATTCGCTAGAGGGTTCTTAACGATGAAATTGGCTTTTTCAATCCGTAAACCATTTTTTTTTTACATCCATAGATGGACAAAGGGCTAAAAAGTTTTTCCGAAGCGACTACACCTATATAGACGCAGTAGAAAGTTTCTATAAGATCCACACGATACCACTGATATGGACTGATGCCAAGCGAGTGTGTGCTCTGGAAGGGGCCACCTTCTGGCACCCAGACAACAATAATGAAGCTCACGCAGTGATATCGTTTTGGGACAAAATTAAGCCGAAGATCACGTGGATGTACGTGGGGCTGTCAGACATACAGGTTGAAGGAGTGTTTGAGACAGTTGACGGTACGTATTATAAGTATTCGTACTAATGACACTTAAATACCCAACTTAGACGAAAAATACCGATTACTTGTCTGTTTGTTATGTCAACATGAGTTAAACTCTTGTCATGACAGTTGGCTTAACCATTGAACTGATCGTAATGAGTTTTTTGACAAAGGCGTAGCCTGATACCTGAAGTAGGATACATGGTACCTGTAATCCCCATAGTTTGTAAAGAAATATTTGTTTGTATGGAAATATAGGCTCGAACGAAGTCGTATCACTTCGCCCGCGATTTCGCCAGAGCGGATTTAGTACTTTTCTCAAAAAAAATTAACCTTTAGTTTTCTAAAATAATGGTTACGAGCTTACTTAGTAATGTCACCAACTCAGCCCTAAATTAATAAATCATATTAACTTCGGACTGATTTTAGATCTCAGATAACTTTAATCTGAGGAATAAATACAATATATATTTTCATTAAAATAGTGTAAAACAGAAATCTCAAAATCAAATAACAGAACCAATTAATTAAACTAAGTTTACATTAGAAAATAACTAAAATTAAATAACATCGTCATCATCATCATCATCATCACCATTTCAGCCGAAAGCCGTCCACTGTTGGACATAGGCCTCCCCAAATGTTTACCAAAGTTATGTTTACAAAAGGTTTACCATAATCGCCACGCTTGGCAGGCGGGTTGGCGACCGCAGTATGGTGGTAAAATGCATAGCCCAAGCAGCACGCAAGCGTTTTCGACATCAATAAACCAGCCTATTTAGAACTTAGAGTTCTTTTAGAGACTTACAAGAGTGTCAAAATATTATATAGTAGTTATAAGAAAGATTTATCAGATAATATACAGCCCAAACTGTTTAAAAGAGTTACTAAGGGATCCGCGAACGCTTAGGGTATTTAAACAGAATATTTAAACTCTAATATAAAACTTAAGGTATTTCTTGACACTTTAATCTGGTTTTATCGTTAAAGCTGTATGCAAGCTGTATTTTGCATGTGATCACTTACTTATTACAGCTTTAAGTGTTATTACAGTATCATTTGATACTTGTTTCTGTACAATGGTATATGCAAACTCCATTGTAAAACTAAGTTTTCCTAAGGGATCCGCGAACGCTTAGGGTATTTAAACAGAATATTCAAACTCTAATATAAAACTTAAGGTATTTCTTGACACTTTAATCTGGTTTTATCGTTAAAGCTGTATGCAAGCTGTATTTTGCATGTGATCACTTACTTATTACAGCTCTAGATGGGCAAGCTCTTTGAGAGAGTAATTGCAGACCGCCTCGTCAGGCGGCTGATGCGGGTGGGGCCGGATTTGGCGGAGAGCCAGTTTGGTTTCCGCAAGGGGCGCTCCACGGTGGATGCCATCATGCGCGTGCGAGCCCTCACGACGGGGGAAGCTGTGGCCCGGGGTGGGGTCGTCTTGGCGGTGTCTCTAGACATCGCCAATGCCTTCAACACCCTGCCCTGGAGTTGCATCAGGGAGGCACTCCGGTATCACCGGATGCCGACCTACCTCTGTCGTGTGGTCGAGGCCTATTTGACGGACAGGTCCGTCATCTACCCCGGTCACCTCGGAGAGTGGAACCGGCGAGAGATGTCGTGTGGTGTCCCACAGGGATCGGTCCTGGGGCCACATCTGTGGGACATCGGATACGACTGGGTGCTGCGCGCCGACCTCCCTGACGGCGTCAGTGCAGTTTGCTACGCTGACGACACGCTGGTCCTGGCGCAAGGAAGGTCGTACCAGGCGGCGGCCGACACATGGGGACACATTTATTTATTTATTTATTTATTTATTCATTTACACATACAATTATTTTTACAGGCAGGACCCAATGTAATAAAAGTAGTCATACAGACAAGTAAAATATACAGAAAAGTAGACACCCAGAGACGCCACTCAAAACCTGATCACACACACCCACACCGGTCCATGACTGACCAGTCCCAAGTAACGGCTCCGAGTGCCGGCCCAAGTTACATGGAGGACAACACACTAACTGTCACTCTCTGGAATTCCGCCAATGAGCAGGAAAAAATGTCCAACCGCTGAGAGATGATATTAATTATCTTAACAGCCCGACACACGGGTGCAAACTTTAATAGGTTTGTACGGGCTACTGGAGTTTTAAACAGACTCTCCCTCGGCCCCAACCGTAGCCTACTGTTTGGAACGAGTAATCCCAACGATCCCAAGATTTGCGGGTTGTTTAGCATCCCGCGAAACACCATAAAGACATACTTTACTAGAGCAAGATTGCGTCTTACTTCCAACTTATAGTACCCAACCATCCCGATTACAAAGAGAGTTGGGTACATAAGCGGGTAAAACGGGTAGACGCCAAATTGTCTCATGTATAGGTACCGTGCAAACTTGTTCTGCATCTTTTCCACCATCTGAGAATATTTAGTTTCATGAGGATTCCAGATGATGGCACTAGTTTCCAAGTTGCTTCGCACCAATGCGTTATACAGTGATTTCAATGCTGCCATGTTAGTGAAGTCCCGCGTTTCTCGCATTACAAACCCAAGATTTTGGAAGGCCTTTTTACACACCTGCACGATATGAGATCGAAAAGATAAATCCTCCGAAAAGGTGACCCCAAGATCTCGCACCGACCCCACCCGCGGTATGACCTGACCGCCCATGGTATTTTCGTGACGTCTGGGTATCACGGCCCGCGTGAAGGACATTACATTACACTTCGTCACATTGAAGTGTAACTTGTTCTTTACACTCCACGCTACCACCCGATCGATGTCACGCTGAAGCTTTTCACAGTGCGACTCGTTGGTTATCCGCATGAACAACTTCAGATCGTCAGCGAATAATAGGCAGCCAGCATCTTCTATGACCTCAGGGAGATCATTGACCATGATAATGAATTCCAAGGGTCCTAAATTCGTCCCCTGGCTTACCCCCGTAAGAGTGCAATACGCTTCAGAGTTGTAGCCTGCGTATTCCACCATTTGCTTGCGGTTGCCCAAGTAGCTGACAAAGAACTTTAAAAGGGCTGGGGTAAAACCAGCCCTCGCAAATTTACTTAAAAGAATATCATTGTCCACGCTATCGAATGCCTTCCTGAAGTCAAAGTAAGCGACGTCCAGTTGTGCACCTGCTTCAGAGTCCAGTACTGTGGCTGCCTGGTTTAAGAAACACATTAAGTTCGAATTCGTGCTGCGGCCCGCGCGGAAACCATGCTGCGCATCGCTGAGCTGTGAGGCTACTTGCGAGTGGATAGCTGAACACAACGCAGTCTCGAAGACTTTAGCAACACATGGGGTTAGCGACACATGGGGTTGCGACAATCGTGGATAGGATCCGGCAACTGGGACTCGAGGTGGCCTTGCACAAGTCCGAGGCCATGTGGTTTCATGGTCCTCAGAATGCACCACCGACGGGTTCCCAGATAACGGTGGGAGGGGTTCACATCGGCGTCGAGTCGATGATGAAGTACTTGGGACTCGTCCTCGACAGCCGGTGGAACTACGCGGAGCATTTCCGCCGTTTGGCTCCCAGACTGGAGCGGGCCGGGGCTGCGTTGAAGCGGCTCTTGCCCTCTAGGGGGGCCAAACGCCTCCTGCCGGAGGCTCTACGCGGGGATCGTGCGGTCCATGGCCCTATACGGGGCGCCGGTGTGGGCGCCTACATTGAGGCGCCAACCAGCTCGCCGGTTGAGGGCGTCCCATAGGGTCATGGCGATCAGGATGATCCGGGGATATCGCACGATCTCCGGCGAGGCGGCGGGCCTCCTTGCCAGATTACCGCCATGGGATCTGGAGGCAAAGGTCCTCGCGCAAATATGGGAGTGGCGCGAGGAGGCCAAACGCCGGGGCGTAACTCCGCTGCCGCAGGAAATCGCGGCAAAGCGGACAGAGCTCCGGCGGGATCTCATGGTGACATGGAGAGAGCGATTGTCGCAACCCAGTGCTGGGCACGCCACGATTGCGGCGGTAAGTCCCCTCTTTGAGGAGTGGTTTGAGAGGCGGCATGGCGTCCTCACCTTCCGCCTGACGCAGGTCCTCACCGGACATGGTTGTTTCGGGAGGTTCCTGTTTCGGATAGGGCGGGAGGAAACGCCCGGGTGTTTCCACTGCGAAGATCGCCCTGAGGACACGGTGGAGCACACGGTGGCGGTCTGCCCGGCTTGGGTGGAGCACCGCCGTTTCCTCGTGGAGGCGATAGGCGGCGGCGATCTCTCGCGTCCGGCCCTGGTCCAGGCCATGGTACGGAGCGAGAGGGCATGGGGAGCCGTCACCTCCTTCAGCGAAGCAGTGATGCTCGCGAAGAGGGAGGCGGCGCACGTGAGTCAGAGGCAGCATATGCGCCCTCGCGACCCTAGCCGCTGCAGGATACGGAGACGCCCTGGGCGTCGGGAATCCCAGGCCGATTTCCGGCCACCGTAGGCATGGGCTTGCGGACGGCGAGTAATGGGTAGCTCGCTGTCCGGTAAGGACCAAGCCCAAGTCGACGGCGCGTTGTGTTCCACGCGCGCCTCAAAGAGATGTCAGCACAAAAAATGATGGGGCCCGCAAGGGCCGATGCCTGCCAGGGGTGCGGGTTTGTTCGAAAGAGACACCACAGCCCCTGGCATACGGGCTACTGAAGGAACACGGGTGGGTTTTAGTCAGTAAAAGTCTGACACGCCCTCCTGCTCCACCCAGAGCGGGAGAAGTTATTTGATGATTTCCCACCCAAAAAAAAAAAAAAAAAGTGTTATTACAGTATCATTTGATACTTGTTTCTGTACAATGGTATATGCAAACTCCATTGTAAAACTAAGTTTTATGGCGTATTTGGACACACTTGTAAATACAGTGGTTTTATGATTTCTGTCTATGAGGGCGTTTTAAAACTAATAGGTAAAATAAATGAAGCTACGAGTATAGTACAGCTTTATTTTGTATTCATGACACGTCGCTCGATAAGACTTAACGGTCAACCGCCAATTCCGTCGACGTCCAACGAAGAGGGTTCCGTAGCAAAAACATTAAACAGTGATATTAATGATTACAATAGTTATGTTAAATGTGTAGATTTATTTCAACCTTCGTAACCTTATGATGACGTTTCTTCTTGCAGCAGCGCAATTAGTTCAATTGATGATTTATTTGAACCATAAGATCTTGTTGTCTTACTATTTCGTCATATGACGATAATGATAGCCTTTTCACACGGCATTTTGAAGTGGGCCAATTATCTAAAGGCCGAGATGTTTCATCCTTTACTAATTTGTTGACGTTTAATCGCTTTCTTGGCCATCTTAACTCGCCTTTTGATTCCCACAAACTTGTGCAATGCAAAGCCTGTTTTGCTCTTTCTCAATGGTTTTTATAATTTTAAGCTGCATATTTTCCTGAAAATAAAGTAAAACAGATACAATATATGCAACACACTAATGATACTTTACAATAAGTTTACTTAGGTATAAAATAAACGGTCAAATTGAGAATCTCCTCCTATTTTTTCGTCGGTTAAAAATTTAACAGATAATTCTATTAGTTTTACCATACATAGGTACTTATCATCATCTTGGGCTCAGGGTTTTTTATTTATTTTAAGAAACTCTAAAGAGAATTATAAACTATGTATTGAGAACTGATATACAGCCTAAGTAATAAAACTATTCTATTATAAAGCTGATTTACAGCCAAACGCTGTACAATATACTCCTTAACTTACTTAGTACAGCTACACAGACTTTAACACACTCCGAATATTGTTTAGGCTGTTTAACAAATTGTCGCCAGTTTCGTAATTTCGAATGTATAAAATTATAAACTATGTATTGAGAACTGAAATACAGCCTAAGTAATAAAACTATTCTATTATAAAGCTGATTAACACCCAAACGCTGTACAATATACTCCTTAATTTACTTAGTACAGCTACACAGACTATAACACAGTCCGAATATCGTTTAGGCTGTTTAACAAATTGTCGCCGTTTTCGTAATTTCGAATGTATGAAAACAAAATTTTAAATATAATTTAAGGAATATTTTACAACAGTTAAAGCCATATCATGATTATCAGCTTAATATGAGGGCACAATGATCACACTGTGCCCTCATATCTATAACTTTTATACTAAACCTTACCGTATTAACAGTATGTTTTCTTTATGTCAGCTCGATTATTTTGCTGGCTGACATAAACAGGTTCACAATAAATTTAAACCCGCACTTGCAGTTATCATCTTCACATATCTAAGTCCAAGATTTCTTTTACTCACTGATAAATATTGTAAATAATAATGTCGCCATTCACGTTTCTATTACATTGAAAATCTGTTTGTCGAAATTTTATAATTCTATAATTCTCTTCAAAAACCTATTTAGAACTCTTTTCTTTACAAGAGATTTATAAGATAATATCTGTAGTGTTATGGTTTCTTTGTACACCGATTAACAGCTCTAATACAGCTATTATACAGCCTCTTTCTTGCTTCAACAGCTAATATACAGCTCATATAACGAAAAAAGCTGCATAAAAGTGCCCATTTTTTACTTATAAGGGCTGTATAAGCGCTTATACAGCCTGATATACAGATTATAGTATAAAAAGAACTTAAATACAGCCCATATACAGCTTGAAATGTTGCTTGGGAGAGAACGCTGCTGCCCATTCTCTAGTAAGTCCCTTAGTCGCCTTCTACGACACCCATTGGAAGAAATGGGATGGTGCTATTCTTTTACGCCCGGCGACACATACGGGACCATTAGGGAATAACATTATAAAAGTATAAAATTAACAAATTGGATAGATAAATAAGTGTTCGAGCCAAATTTATAGATCAAGGGAATAATATTTTCATTTAACTGTATCCTCTCTTTTTATCTCATAGGTGTTGAATTTTGGAAAATCATTTGGCTGTTCATGTTTGGGTTGGGTTTCCATATTTTGAGCTAATCAAGCTACGCACGAAAATTCTTCCCACGAAGGAGTAAGAATATTTTTATACAAACAAAATTCCCCCTTTTCCCTGTATAAAGATTGAATTTCCAAAAACACCTTTTTTTCGCCCACATTATAAAACGATAAAAGTTCAAAAACTGTGACAGATGTGATGGAATCCGATATAAACACTATCAAATATAATAAAACTGTTTTTCTCAACTCAAATTTACTTCAAGGAACAAATCTTACAGAGGTCGTTGACTTCCCAAAAAATACATCAAATCGTCATCATCATCTGCCTAGCATTTCCCAACTATGTTGGGGTCGGCTTCCAATCTAACCGGATGCCGCTGAATACTAGTATTTTACATGGAGCGATTGCCTATATGACCTCCACAATCGAATAACTGGGCAATACGATACTCCGTGGTATGAGTGGTTGTCAAACAATTGACCTCCTGACGAGTCGTTTAAAATATATATATATATATATTGATTTATCGTTTTTAGATATCATCACGTCTGAAGGGTTTAACCAATTTACGAGGGTCATTCAATAAATACTTAGCCTACAAAAAGTAAACGAAAATTTTGGAAAAGTGGCAATTTATTTTTCAACATAGTCTCCTTTTAGTTCGATACACTTAGCCCAGCGATGCTCCAACTTTTTTAACTCGTCCGAAAAATAGTTTTTGTCAAACTCTGCAAAATAGGCCTCCGTGGCGGTGATGACCTCCTCATTCGATCCATATCTATTCCCGGCGAGTGATTTTTTCAGATTAGGAAACAGAAAGAAGTCACAAGGGGCCAAATCTGGAGAATACGGTGGATGGGGCAGCAATTCGTAGCGTAATTCGACCAATTTGGCCATGGCAACGGCAGACGTGTGAACCGGTGCGTTGTCGTGGTTTTTTTTTTTTGGGTGGGAAATCATCAAATAACTTCTCCCGCTCTGGGTGGAGCAGGAGGGCGTGTCAGACTTTTACTGACTAAAACCCACCTGTGTTCCTTCAGTAGCCCTTAAGCCAGGGGCTGTGGTGTCTCTTTCGAACAAACCCGCACCCCTGGCAGGCATCGGCCCTTGCGGGCCCCATCATTTTTTGTGCTGACATCTCTTTGAGGCGCGCGTGGAACACAACGCGCCGTCGACTTGGGCTTGGTCCTTACCGGACAGCGAGCTACCCATTACTCGCCGTCCGCAAGCCCATGCCTACGGTGGCCGGAAATCGGCCTGGGATTCCCGACGCCCAGGGCGTCTCCGTATCCTGCGGCGGCTGGGGTCGCGAGGGCGCATATGCTGCCTCTCCCTCACGTGCGCCGCCTCCCTCTTCGCGAGCATCACTGCTTTGCTGAAGGAGGTGACGGCTCCCCATGCCCTCTCGCTCCGTACCATGGCCTGGACCAGGGCCGGACGCGAGAGATCGCCGCCGCCGATCGCCTCCACGAGGACACGGCGGTGCTCCGCCCAACAGGGCAGACCGCCACCGTGTGCTCCACCGTGTCCTCAGGGCGATCTTCGCAGTGGAAACACCCGGGCGTTTCCTCCCGCCCTATCCGAAACAGGAACCTCCCGAAAACAACCGTGTCCGGTGAGGACCTGCGTCAGGCGGAAGGTGAGGACGCCATGCCGCCTCTCAAACCACTCCTCAAAGAGGGGACTTACCGCCGCAATCGTGGCGTGCCCAGCACTGGGTTGCGACAATCGCTCTCTCCATGTCACCATGAGATCCCGCCGGAGCTCTGTCCGCTGTGCCGCGATTTTCCGCGGCAGCGGACTTACGCCCCGGCGTTTGGCCTCCTCGCGCCACTCCCATATTTGCGCGAGGACCTTTGCCTCCAGATCCCATGGCGGTAATCCGGCAAGGAGGCCCGCCGCCTCGCCGGAGATCGTGCGATATCCCCGGATCATCCTGATCGCCATGACCCTATGGGACGCCCTCAGCTTGCGAGCTGGTTGGCGCCTCAATGTAGGCGCCCACACCGGCGCCCCGTATAGGGCCATGGACCGCACGATCCCCGCGTAGAGCCTCCGGCAGGAGGCGTTTGGCCCCCCTAGATTGGGCAAGAGCCGCTTCAACGCAGCCCCGGCCCGCTCCAGTCTGGGACCCAAACGGCGGAAATGCTCCGCGAAGTTCCACCGGCTGTCGAGGACGAGTCCCAAGTACTTCATCGTCGACTCGACGCCGATGTGAACCCCTCCCACCGTTATCTGGGAACCCGTCGGTTGCGTTGTCGTGGTGAAACAGCACCTTTTTCTTCGCCAGATGGGGTCGTTTTTTTCTTTAATTCGGCGTCGAATCGGCCCAATAAATCGGCATAGTAAAGCCCTGTAAATGTTTTACCCTTCTCGAAATAATCGATGTAGATCACACCTTGTGAATCCCAGAAAACGGTGGCCATAACTTTTCCGGCCGATTTTACAGTTTTCGCCTTCTTTGGAGCACGTTCCCCGGTTTGGATCCATTGTTTTGATTGCTCCTTGGTCTCTGGTGTGTACCAGTGGATCCAGGTTTCATCGACGGTCACAAAACGACGCAAAAACTCCGCTGGATTCCGCTTAAACAGCGCCAAACACGTCTCCGATGTGGTCTCACGGTTGCGCTTGTTTTCTGGTGTGAGTAAACGCGGCACCCATCGCGCCGACAGCTTTCTCATGCCGAGTTCCTCGTGAAGAATATGATGCACTGTTCCTTCTGAAATGCCTACAGTCTCAGCTAGCTCCCGAACCTTCAATCGGCGATCTGCCAATACGAGATCATGGATGTTTTTAATGTTTTCCTCCGTAGCAGCTGTTTTCGATACACCTGGACGTGGTTCTTCAAAAACCGACGTACGGCCACGTGCAAACTCGTTGAACCAATTCTTGACGGTGGCCATCGATGGAGAAGAGTCACCGTACACAGCATCCAAGCGCTCTTTGATTTCGATGCGCGTTTTCCCTTCCAAAAATAGGAATCGAATCACCGAACGATATTGCTCTTTTTCCATTTTTGTAAAACCGATCGACACGTTCGCTTCCATAAGTTGTCAAATTAAAACAAATGAAGGGATTGGAATGAAAATATGAAAAAAAGAATTAAAAAAGAATGTGCTACACTGTGGTAAAACTCTTTTGAAACTACAGCGCCCTCTGGCGATGAGGCTAGGTACTTATTGAATGCACCTCGTAAAATAATCTCATTCTTAAGAACGATAATTTTATAGTTTTTCTATTTTAGGAAGGCCTGTCACGGACGTGTACAATACTTGGAATCAAAATGAGCCGAACAATGCTGGTGGCATAGAGGACTGTGTGCAGATTGACAAAGAAGGTCAACTGAATGATTGCGAGTGTGACAGATTATATAACTTCATTTGTAAGAAGAGTCTCAACTCCCTCGAGTGGAACCACAAATGCAACATGCCTAATGTAGGTAGGTTATAATCTGTAGTTTGCGGATGCAATACATACCTACAGTTGTCTTGTATGCGCTATATTGCCGAAATGGTATGCTATTATAGCAGTGAGCGGTATAAAAATAGTGTAAAATTGGCGTAGGTATTAGATACATTGCAATGCTGATTTGAATTGTAAAAAAATATTCTTACAGCGATCTTGCTGCGGTAGTTAAGCATTTGCCTAGTAAGCCCAATCATCCAGTAGCCGACAAGGTGTTTGTCGACGGACATATATTATAACGTCGATATGTATGTTTATCAGAACTGCCATCATATTTTTATACATCTTAGTGTGCATATGTAATACTTATGACTTCTGGGCGCTAGTATTTACTACATTAAATTAAAAATGTGCCAATTATCTTACGTATTTCTGTAGTATTCGATTCGCCTACAAATGAATTAAGCCAATCGCTTACATAAAAATAATATTGTTTAAATGTGTCGATTCGCTAATTTCTGAGAAGTAAAACAGTACGGATAAACCAATAAGCCAAATTATTTATTATTTCAGATTACATTTTCAGTAAGGATACTGGCAAGTGCTACAAGCTCCACACGACTCCATTAAAGTGGACAGAGGCCAGTGCCATGTGCGAAAGAGAACAAACCTCCTTGGCAATGATCAACAGTCGTCTGGAATCGTATTTCCTTGAGAAATTAACGGAATCCACGCCTATACCAAGGATCATAGAGAATTACCAAAGAGGAATATATCATCTGGGCTTTCATAATATATTAAACCAAGGCTGGCAGACAGTTCAAGGTGCGTGATTGGGTGTATCTTCTCTATAATGAACTTACACAAGAAACTGGGAAACATTCCCTCATACTGAAGTTCACTGAACATACATTACAAGGCAAAACTATACTAATCCATACATAATAGGTAATTTAATAACGATTCCAACGATATAACTTGCAGAAAGCTACCTATCGTAGTTTTAGAGATATCGTCGACGCGCCGTAAACGCGCCAAAATCGCGTGGGACCACCCAGAAGTACCGCTACAGATACGCGCTATCGCGCAATATGGCCGCCACACATGAAGGGTTATGGGATAGGATGCTTAAGAATCCGACGAACCAAGCTCGCAACTAGGATTCGAGCGGAGACAATATTTCGTCCGAATATTGCTATCTCTGTTTGACAAAAGAAGCACCGATGCGCAGCTGTGTGTGTGAGCGTAACGAGTCGTAGGCATCCTTATTTATTCGTAATTTATTAGGTATGTTCATAATTTGCTTTGTTTTGTTGACTTTTTTGGGGGAATCGTTAGTAAATGTACAGACTAGTAATGCGTTTTTTGGAAATTCCTCTACAGTGCCGGGATCTCAACATATTAGGATATCCCGAGATTTTGGCCTTGTAGAAAATTTAACAGATACCTACGTCATTTACGAACTATTCCTAAGTAAATACTTTTGAAAACCAATGTTGAATTTGTATGGTAAGTATTAGTGTTCTTGAACAAATAAAATACATGAAGTACCTAGCCACACATTTAGGGTAAACTGAAGTTTACAAAACTAAGGCGTTTTATTCCTTTTACTAAACTTTAAAACTAATAAAAAAACGACTACAAACCAAATAATAAAAGTGTTGCCTGTGTCAAGACAGATGTTCCAATAATTTATATGTGCCTAAATACAGATAAATAACAGTATTCTGAGCCAATAATAATTGTGCCCACAGGCTTCATACTTACATAACATCACGCCTTGTTTTCCCGAATGGTTGGGCAGAGGTGTACCTATTAGTACACCCACATTTCGCCAGTTATCTTTTAAGTCCCATTTAATAGGGGGCGAGCCTATTGTCATCAACCGGACATAAACCCAGACTTCGGGTGGGCACGCCACGATTGCGGCGGTAAGTCCCCTCTTTGAGGAGTGGTTTGAGAGGCGGCATGGCGTCCTCACCTTCCGCCTGACGCAGGTCCTCACCGGACACGGTTGTTTCGGGAGGTTCCTGTTTCGGATAGGGCGGGAGGAAACGCCCGGGTGTTTCCACTGCGAAGATCGCCCTGAGGACACGGTGGAGCACACGGTGGCGGTCTGCCCTGCTTGGGCGGAGCACCGCCGTGTCCTCGTGGAGGCGATCGGCGGCGGCAATCTCTCGCGTCCGGCCCTGGTCCAGGCCATGGTACGGAGCGAGAGGGCATGGGGAGCCGTCACCTCCTTCAGCGAAGCAGTGATGCTCGCGAAGAGGGAGGCGGCGCACGTGAGGGAGAGGCAGCATATGCGCCCTCACGACCCCAGCCGCCGCAGGATACGGAGACGCCCTGGGCGTCGGGAATCCCAGGCCGATTTCCGGCCACCGTAGGCATGGGCTTGCGGACGGCGAGTAATGGGTAGCTCGCTGTCCGGTAAGGACCAAGCCCAAGTCGACGGCGCGTTGTGTTCCACGCGCGCCTCAAAGAGATGTCAGCACAAAAATGATGGGGCCCGCAAGGACCGATGCCTGTCAGGGGTGCGGGTTCGTTTGAAAGAGATACCACAGCCCCTGGCATACGGGCTAATGAAGGAACACGGGTGGGTTTTAGTCAGTAAAAGTCTGACACGCCCTCCTGCTCCACCCAGAGCGGGAGAAGTTATTTGATGATTTCCCACCCAAAAAAAAAAAAACACCCAGACTTCGGGCGGCTACGGCGAAATTCCAGTTAGAAATAGCCAATAACACTTTGCCCAACCTGGGAATAGAATCCAAGACGTCATGCTCCGTAGTAGCGCGTGCGACCACTAGATCAACGAGACAGTCCGAAACCGATAAAGCAATAATTAATTTCGATAAATCCTTTTCTTATCGAAATTAATTGTTTTATCGCTTTCGGACCGCATAAGTAAATCCTCTAAAATGTGCATTGTAAAAACAGTAGGTATCTAATTTAAATGCCTTTATGGCTCACAATTTTTTGGCTATAACATAAAAGACAGATATAATTATGCTGTCGCGGACTTTTATTTAGAACTGTTTATACAATTGCACAATACAATATCTTCGTCTAATTCTACCCCTCTTACTAATCTAATAAACACAGAACGATGTTATACCAGGAAAAATAAAGGAAAGGAAAGGAATAACCATACATTTTCATAGGTTTAAACTTGGAATAACTTTATTCTGTGCTTTTATTAGTAATAGGGTTTACGGTTTAGGCAGCGCATGCCAAGATACCTCTCAGTCAGAGGGCAGGATTTTTTCCGACTTGATGATGATAATAGATAACGGAACAAACCCAGATGGTTTGATAGGTGATGACTCTATCATAGAAGTAACGTGTCCTGTGAGGGCAGCGAAATCTACACCTGTTGAAGGGATCTGGGACAAAAAACATTTGCGCGAAACACACTTGCGCGAACCCACATGCGCGAACAGACATTTCCGCGCTTGGACTTTTGCGCGAACGGACTTTTGCGCGAAGGATCACTTGCGCGACAAGACATTTCCGCGAACAGACGTTTGCGCGACTGTACACACGGCTACACATTAAGCTATACATTTCCAGTATAAGCTGATCTCGCATTGTATAGGATTTCCGTACAGTGCGAGGTCAGCGTAAACTGGAAATGTATAGCTTGATGTGTAGCCGTGTGTACCTTTGCGCGAAAGACACTTGCGCGAACGATAGTTGCGCGAAGGGCACTTGCGCGAATCCTATTGCGCAAACGGACGGTTGCGCGAAAAAGTTGAGGAAATGAAATTTATTCATAACATCATTCTGCCTGTATTCTATCAAAGGGTTGGGGGTGTGGCAGACTGGAAATAAACAGTCCAACTAGATTTAAATAGTAATCGTCGTAGCTTTATACGGCACATTTAAAAAAAAAATCTTCATATTTGTAGGTACCTACCTAAGGTACCTATAATTTCGACTTTTCCATCATGGGTGTCGTTTTCAGGGTTTTTGGGTGATCTAAAGCCGATGGTGAGGTCAAAATGTAAATCCAAGATGGCAGCCAAGAAAATTTTCGAATTTTCCATTATGGGTGTCGTTTTCAAGGTTTTTGGGTGATCTAAAGCCGTCACCATCGGCTTTAGAACCTACAAAAACCCTGAAAACGATATCCATGATGGAAAATTCGTAAATTTTCATGGCCGCCATCTTTGATTTTCATTTTGACCCCACCATCGGCTTTAGCACCCCCGAAAACCATGAAATCGATATCCATGATGGAAAAATCGTAACTTTTCTTGGCCGCCATCTTGGATTTTCATTTTGACCTCACCATCGGCTTTAGCACCCCCGAAAACCATGAAATCGACACCCATGATGAAAATTTGTAAATTTTCGCAGTCGCCATCTTGGATTTTCATTTCGCCTCATATTGGCTTCAGCACCATAGAAAACCAGAAAAAGGACACCCATGAAGAAAATTTTGAAAACAGTCTCAGCCGCCAACTAGGATTTTCACGTTGACCTTGCAATTGGCTTCAGCCCCCTTGGGCGGGTACAAGGACAATTACAAAATAACAATCCGCAAAAATAAAGTATATAATTTTTATAGAATGGACGCCAAAAGGACTGGCATAATGAACAAAAAAATATATCTATGGGTAGCAGGGACATTGACGTGCAAACTGTAACCATGCATTCAGTACATGATTCTAGATCTCCGCGATCATTATGTATGCAGTAGCTAATTTTTTAAACAACCGAAGAAAAATCGATGTCCCTTCCACCCTATAAATTATATTTTTTTCATAAGCCAGCAGTCCTACAAAAAATTAAACGCGGAAGGATCAGAATCACAGGTTTGCGTCGATGTCCCTGCCACCCTGAATATCCAAATCCGGAAACAAAGAAAACTTCGTAAGAATGTAGGTTACTCAATACTAAATCACAATTTTATATCCAAGTGAATACCGTCATGTTGCGCTAGTGTTAGTACCTGTCCGAGCGATACACACCTACAGTGAGCAGTACGATCACACACACATTGACATTGGCTTGACGCGATAGCGCTACTAGCTACTGATATTTATGATGAATTTGGATGTGTTCCGTAATACCAAAAATGATGAATGAAAACTTATTGTATTTTAATATTTTTTTCGACATTTTACAACTTGATAATATGAGCTATGCTTCTGAGATAACAATATTACAAATATTGTTGGTTATAATACCAAAAAAATAGTGAGAAAACATGTCATTTACGCTGTAAAAATTTGCAAAATTCAATTCGCTTAAACTTCATTTTAGGTAAGAATTTTGGAAAAAAAAACCTCTACGAGCCTAGATAAATACTGTCTGAATCCGAATATCACCATAATATGGTGGAAATATGCTCGAGTTGCAAATGATTTTGGTATTACGTTTGTATGGACAATTCGTTCTGCGTAGGCCTCTTAATTGTTGCAAACGGGTCACACTAGCACGCCTTGGGAGGAATATATCAAATTACAAGTCACCCTATATGCGATCCTTTGTAGGTTATTTACAAAAATATGTGACACCAGCTTTTGCCAGCGGCTTCGCCCGCGCGGAACTTTCATCCCCTATGTAACTCCCTTAGGGGTTGAATTTCGAAAGATCCATCCTTATTCCTTGTCTAAGGAAACCTCCGTGCCAAATTTCAGCTTTCTAGGTCCAAAGGTTTGGGCTGGGCGTTGATGAGTCAGTCAGTCAGTGAGGACTTTTCTTTTTATTTATATAGATAATTACCTTCCTTAATGTATGGGCTATCTAACTCTGAAATAATTTTTCAAATCGGACCTGCAGTTTCTGAGATTAGCGCGTTCAAGCAAACAAACTCTTCAGCCTTATAATATTAGTATAGATAGAAATTTTTGCCATACTACAGAGTTTATTTCAGTAGTCTCTTTCTGTGTAATATATTTTGATTTTTATATTTTCAGGAACTCCTATAGATGTGGATGATGACATCTGGTTTGACAACTACCAGCCGGAAGGCCGTGAGCAGTGCGGCTCAATGTTCTACACCGGACGTCTGATAAACACCGATTGCAATATGAAGAGCCTTTTCATTTGTGAAAACGAACCAGATAAAACAATTTCACCTGCTATCACTAGTTCACGGCAATTTTCAGCGCAGCCTGCCTTGCCGTATATCAGTATACAATAACAAGACCGAAGAAGCGAAATTCCTGTCTCTTTTTTTGTACGCCTTTGCTACCGAAATAATTACTCTCGCCTAATATTCCCTGCGTCGTCTCAACGGTAGTCAATATTGATGACGATGGAGTGAGGAGCGTGAAGTATAAGCGTCGGTTAAATCCGTAGGGCAGACTCAAAATACCCTAGAAATGTTCGAAAGTAGAGTTCTTTTGGTAATAATTGCAGAGGGGCAATTCTCGTAATTTTAAGAACGTTCACAGTCTGACCTTAGTCTCAATTTGTCAAAAATACTCGTACCTCGAGTTTTCATACATTTTTGACATTATTTTGGTTGTCGCCGAGATGAGACTGCGACTAGATTTTGAAAGTTTTTAATCACAAGAATTGGGGCCTACAGGTGTTTCGGGCTTTATTTTAAGTTGAAGTTGAAATTATCTTTTTGTGGGTTACAACTGAGACTCAATGTTATGGTAGAATTGTTCTGTTTGAACTCGTATGTTGACTGGTTACATGGCCTCATAGCCTGATGTTTAAATCAGTTAATAAGTAGCTCTGGTTTGTTCAAGGTCCATTTTCTACGATTCAATCCTCTCAAACGCCATAATTTTATGAGATCGGATTTCTGTTATTTACTGCTTCAGTTGAATGACGCTCTTCGCAAACAATATGTATATATTTAGTAACAATCATCCGCTTCTTTTGCTGCGTCAGAAAATGTCTGCCTTTTATCACACGCCAAATGTTTCAAGGACATCCTCGCTACGAATCTTGCTGGGTTGATTGTTGGTCCTTAATTACATGTTCAGCAACATTGCATTTTTTTTTTATTTGTTTATTTTGTACTTTTCCATTTTTGTTTTACCTAAATGAAATTTTATGTGACAAAGCAGCGAGTCCTCCTTTTTTATTTTACTACAAGTCATACGCTCATTCATAGATTTATGTTTAAAGTATATAATATGTAGTATTTTAAATCTATGCGGTCATCTCAGAATACTTCAGACATACTGACTTCTCTGATCTTCTTCCATTCGTATGTATGTGTATATGTTGCATTATAAAGGCCGCCACACAGATCCAAACAGTTCGCGCACTAATATTTTTCGCGCACTGGAGCTTCAACGCTCTGCATTGCGTCGAGTGACGAAAATCGAAAACTGTGTTTTTTCGACGCGCTGAAACTCACTCGCGCTGCACTCTGTAGTATTCTCAATGCTCGCCTGCCCAGAATCCACCCCGCGTAGCACACCGGGCAAACAACCTTGGTGGGGCGTTGACCTGGAGCGCAAGCGCGGTAAGGTAAGGAAGGCTTTAAATAGAGCCATGAACACTTGTGCGGATGAGGACTGGGATAGCTACTATGCAGCCAAATCCAGATACAAAAAATGCATCAGATTCAGGAGTACCACGGGTTGGCGCAAATTCTGCGGTAACATTGAATCCTGCCAGCAAGCCAACAGCGTAAGGAAGGTACTGTCGCAACAGAAGACTTCCGGGCCCACCACCCTCCGTAAACCTGATAACACACTCACATCATCACCTGAAGAAGCTAGACGCGTCCTAATTGAAACTCACTTCCCTGGATGCGTCTTCGCGCAGGTAATCGACTGGCAGGATGTAATCCAAACACCATCTGAGAATGACTGGCGCTACACATGCAGGGTGATTACGCTGGAAAAACTCCAATGGGCCATCCGCAGCTTCCATCCTTTCAAGGCAGCTGGTCCCGATGGAGTGTTCCCCGCCTTATTACAATGGGGGGGAGTCTCTGTCGCATTAAGACTAGTGCCTATAATGAGAGCGTGCCTGGCCTTTAGGTACGTTCCCAAAGGCTGGAGAGAAGTGAAAGTTATATTCATCCCAAAGCCAGGTAAAGGTGACTACACTAACGCCAAATCCCACCGACCAATCAGCCTGACCTCTTTTCTACTGAAAACACTGGAAAGGTTATGTGATAGGGAGCTGAGAGACGGCGCCCTCAAAACCATACCGCTACACGGTAACCAACACGCGTATAGCTCAGGTAAGTCGACCGAATCTGCTCTTCATCAAGTGGTCAGTCAGATAGAAGAAGCAATACACCAAAAAGGCACCTGCCTGGGCACCTTCATAGACATCGAAGGAGCCTTCGACAAAACCAATTTCTCAAGCATCGGAAGCGCCCTCTCCAGACATGGGGTAGATCAGGTACTAACGGACTGGATTACAAACATGCTTAGCAAACGAGTGGTTCGCTTGGAGGACGAGCAGCAGCTGGCCATGATAGCCAGAGGCTGCCCCCAAGGAGGGGTACTGTCCCCCCTCCTATGGAATCTGGTGATAAATGATCTTATCACCAAACTCAACGCCAACCATTATTTTACAATAGGTTATGCAGACGATCTCGCAATTCTTGTTTCGGGGAAGGTGACGGGAACGATCTGTAACCTCACACAACAAGCACTACGTATCGTAGAGAGATGGTGTAGGGAATTTGAGCTATCAGTTAACCCCACCAAAACTGAACTAGTAATGTTCACCCATAAACGAGCATTAGGCCCTTTCTGCCTACCGAAACTATTCAACACGGAACTTCAGTTGGCCAATGAAGTTAAGTATCTCGGGGTTACTTTGGACAGTAAGCTAAACTGGAGCAGTCATTTGGACACCAAGCTAAACAGGGCCTGCATCACATTCTGGCAGTGCAGGAAAATGATTGGTAAGAAGTGGGGTCTATCCCCCAAAATTATACTATGGCTGTACACTGCAGTAATCCGCCCCATGATCACCTACGGGGCCGTGGTCTGGTGGCCCCGCACCAAGCTAGTTACAGCTACCAACAAACTACAGCGCATGCAAAGACTAGCCTGCATGGCGACCACGGGCTGCATGAGGACTACTCCGACTGCAGCGATCGAGGCCATGCTGGGGCTGCCGCCGCTCCACCTGTTCATTCAGCAGGAAGCAACGATGGCGGCGGTGCGTCTAAAGGCTACAAATCTATGGAGTAAGACAGACACACAACACACCGGGCTGCTTAAGGAACTCAACAGTGAGTTCCCCATTACGAAGGCAATAAATGACCGGGTGCCCAAACAATTTATCTTCGATAAAAAATACAGAATCCAACTGTATGAGGATCGACGATGCGAAGGCTTGCGCCCCGCAGAGCTGCGTATCTTCACGGACGGATCAAAAACAGGTAGTGGCACAGGGGCTGGAGTCTTCTCGGAGGACCTCAACATCCACATAGCCACACCACTGGGGGTCCATAACACAGTGTTCCAGGCCGAATGCATGGGCATCTCCCTTGCCGCGTCTGCTATCATAGCCAGGGAAGTTAAGGATCACTCGATTCGTATACTCTCAGACAGCATGGCTGTTCTGCAAGCGCTGAACAGTCACACGGTTGACTCTGGGCTGATACACGAGTGCCACCAGCGCCTCAACGAGGTAGGTAGCCTCAACAATATTACCATTCAGTGGATCAAGGGACACAGCGGTTCGCTAGGCAACGATGCAGCCGATGAACTTGCCAGGAGGGGGTCGAGCATGACACCAGTGGGACCAGAACCCATTGCGCCACTTCCCTTCGGGTATCTACGCACTCTGGTAAGGAAACGAACCAGGGATCATCATCACAAAATATGGATGGACCTAAGTGAGTGCAGGCAGGCTAAGGAAGCACTTCCTGCGTTCGATGTCCGCCTCACGAAACAGGTTCTCCGTTTAACAAAACCACAGCTGCGTACAGTTACAGCAGCCGTAACTGGCCATGGGTCATTTAATAAACATCTCTTTGTCATAGGAGTAACAGACAGTCCGCTGTGCAGGGCCTGCATGGAGGACGACGAGACAGCGGCTCATGTGCTGTTAAACTGCCCGGCGGTTGCTAATTACAGGGCTAAATACTTCGGTAACCCAGGTACCCTAAGTGAGATTGTCAGCAACACCAAGGCGCTGCTGGCCTTTTTCGAGGAGCTGGGGTGGATCGAATGACCGATTCTCCCACCCGTACGCAAAATACGCGCTTTGACGTGGAGTTGCGGACAACAGCCCGTTTTACCTATTACCTAATGCTCGATTGAAAACCGAAAAAAAAAACCATCAAAATTCATTTATTCAAACTAGGCTGAGAGTCAGCATTTTTTGAAAGTCAAAATTACATAAGACAGTCCCCCGAAAACGCCCGCCCTTCACCACTTCCTAGTGCTTTAGCTGGAAAGAAAAAATAGCGCATCAAACTCCCCAGCAGCGAAAGAAGGAACGCTTACCAAGAATTATATTGAGTCCACAGAGTTGCCTGCAAGTAAGTACAAACATGTCTTCGTATAATTGGGTTGTAGAGTAGCGATAGGGATTGTGAAGCAATACCTTCAAAAAGGCCATTTGCGCCCTCTCAAGGTAAAGCAGCTTAAATCTTAGCATATTACAGGAAAGTCAGTACATCACTATACCAAGTGTCTTTACGACCGAGCGGCGAGCGAATGCCCAGGGCATCTCCACTTATAATAAGTGCAATGTCATCAGCATAGAAAAGATCTTGCAGTCCGACATAAGTACGCAGTATTTGGCATAGCCTGTTTACGTATACAATAAAGAGTGTAGGAGCCAGCTCACTGCACTGCAGGACTCTGAAAGTTCGCTGCTCAGTCTTTAGTGTGGTTCTCTACCCTAACTCACTATCAGTGAGGTAGTCGCCAAAAGTTCTTTAGAGCGTCCAAGCGTGCGTCCAATCCGTGTAAAAGGATGGGAGTAGTGACCGTGTAAAATGCTGTGGTCAAATCTAAGAATGTAGCGATCAATTTAGTCCTGGTGTCGAGATTCTTAGTGATGTGATTTGATAGCTCAAGCACAGCAACCTCTGTTGATTTGCCTATCCTGACACCGTATTCCCGAATTTTATCTAAGAATTTGGACAAGGTCGTGTGAACCGATAAAGGCAACACGGTCTCCATTTCGCCATTGGATAAAAATAAAACTAATGTCTTTGGCGTTTGGGAATATCCTATAAGACACACAAGCGTAAATGAGTGATCGAGGGGAGAAAAATATGCCTACAAAATTATGTTATAATTGCCAATAGTCCTGTTATGTTATAATTTCGTGAATATTCTGTTTACCTTAGAAAGTAGAAGACTTTATAATATCCCGAGTTGGAATTTGCACTGGTCTTTTGCAGCTCATTCTGTTTTTTTTTTTTGTTAAATAAATAAAATATGTCGCTGACTGGGCCTTCTCTTGACCTCGATCACGCCATAAGTAATCCTTAGTGCAATAAATCCCATATCTTGAATAAATGAGTTTCACATGGCCGTAATTATTTTACTGCTCGACCCTGACCTTCAACGTCATCGCCCCGATGACGCCGACTCATTTCCCCCACAATGTGGATCACAGACCTGACGTACTCGATATTGCAATTCTGAAAAGGATCAACCTACGGTTGAATTCCATAGAGGCAATGAACGAGCTCACTTCTGACCACTGTCCGGTCGTCGTGCATCTGGCCCCTCGCACGGGTCTCCCAGATACCGACCAACCCCCGCTCACCAAAGTGGTAACAGACTGGAGGAGAGTAAGCGATTCGCTGAAATCCAACACATCCGCCCACTTGGATGCCATCCCCGATCAATTCACCTCTCTCGCGGACACAACGGCCGCGATCGACTCATTCACGGGTCACGTACAATCTGTCCTGAACGACTGTTCGAGGCGGGTTCCGATAGGGGAAGACCTCCGCTGGAAGCTGCCGGACGATGTACGCGAACTGCTTAATGAGAAGAACGCGGCTGTTCGTGCCTACAGTAACTTTCCCTGTGACGCGAACAAAGCTCACATGCGCTATTTACAGCGATCTGTAAAGACACGCATGTCGGAGCTACGTGACGCGGGTTGGGACAAGATGCTGAGCGAGTTGGAACCCACGCACTTAGCTTTCTGGGAACTTCAGAGGAAACTCAAGTCCCGAGAAGTAGCCACCATGCCCCCCCTGACCCGGCCCGACGGCATCGTTGCTTTCGACGACATCGAAAAGGCCGAATGCCTCGCCGATAGTCTTGAGGCCCAATGCGCGCCCAGTTCCCAACCTGTAGACCAAGCACACCTCGCTGAAGTGGACGCTGAAGTCAAACCTCTCTCCCGCCCGTCGAAGACCCTGATGATCCATTACCTCTCGTCACCCCGGACGAGATCATCAAAAGTCTGAAACCCCGAAAGGCCCCCGGAGCTGACGGCATCACCAATAAGGTGATCCAGATGCTACCCGCCCACCTGATCATGCTCTTGACCACCATCTTCAATGGAGCCTTGAGCAATAACATCTTCCCCCAAGCTTGGAAACAAGCCACGGTCATTGGCTTTCCAAAACTCGGCAAACTCAAAACGGAGCCCACGAGCTACCGGCCCATCAGTTTACTGGACAGCCTCGGAAAAATCTATGAGCGATTTATTTACAAGCGTCTCAGGGACTTCGCCGAGACTAAAGGCCTGATACCCAACGAGCAGTTCGGCTTCCGAACCCAGCACAGTTGCGTACAACAGGTACACCGGATCGTAGAGCATATAAGCGTTGGCTTCCAACGCGGCAATGCTACCGGTGCAGTATTTTTCGATATGGCGAAAGCCTTCGACAAGGTCTGGCACAACGGCTTGATTTACAAGCTGTACAAACTCGGCGTGCCGGACCGACTCGTACTCATCTTACGAGATTTTCTGTCGAACCGCACCTTTCGCTATCGCATCGAAGGGGCTCTCTCTTCCCCCCACCCGATTCGCGCCGGCGTCCCTCAGGGCGCCGTGCTGTCTCCTCTCATCTTCACGCTGTTCACTAGCGATATCCCCAAAAGTAGAAAGGCACAGTTGGCACTGTTCGCAAACGACACAACCATCTACCACTCTGGGCGTAGTCATAAAGCGATAGCCTCCTCCCTCCAAACCGCAGTCAACGTACTTGGCGCGTGGTTTAGGAAATGGCGAATCGAATTAAATCCGGACAGAAGTCAGGCGGTTCTCTTTTCGAAACCGCGAAATAACCCTGACCCCCCCCGGCCCATCTCCATATTCGGCA
Source organism: Polymixis flavicincta (assembly GCA_949987655.1). Lineage (NCBI taxonomy): Eukaryota > Metazoa > Arthropoda > Insecta > Lepidoptera > Noctuidae > Polymixis > Polymixis flavicincta. The sequence continues at coordinate 10,407,482 of OX465179.1, forward strand.
AGCCGATCCCTTGGGAAAAGCGAGCCAAATATCTTGGAGTGATTCTTGATCACCACCTCTCCTTCTCTGAGCATATCAAGAAGGCGCGCTCACGCGCCGCCTTCGCTCTCGGAAGGCTGCACTCTGTTCTGAACGCACGTAGCAAATTGTCACTCAAGTGCAAATTGCGTATTTACACGGCATGCATAAGGCCCATCATGACGTATGCATGTGCAGTCTTTGCACACACGCACCCCCGACACATCCATAGGATGCAGACCCTCCAAAACCGTTTCCTTCGCCAAGCCACAGGCTCCCCATGGTTCGTTCGGAACGAGATCCTCCATCTCGATCTGAAAATGCCCACTATTGCTCAATTCATGAAACGCAACTCGAAGCGTTTCTTCGATAAAGCCGAGTTACATCGCAATCCCTTGATTATGAAGGCCGCTAGTTATGTCCCCAGTAGAATAAGTAGAATCCGCCGGCCGAGACATGTCCTTTCCGACCCAGACGACCCCATTACTGTTCTCCAAGAAAAGAATAGGGCCACCAACCAGTACAGCACACAAACACAAACGACCGTCCTTCCGACCTCGCCGCCGAGGTCCTCGCGCCCCGCGAAGACCCCCGAGTAACGATCAGACCCCCGACCGTCTCTTGCTCCTTGATGCGCCAGCCCGCGCCGCAGCTGAGCCAGTAGCTTTAAATTCCCCGTATAATAATCATGAAAATATCTTGATCCAGCCTGTCCCCAGTAGTACTAGCTGCCCCCCCCGCCAGCACTCCCTGAGCCGAGGTTCGTACCCCACAGGGGGTGCCCTCAGTGCGCAGTCGTTTTAGGTTTAAGTAAGTATACGCCCTTGCTGGAGGCTTTTAGAATCCTAAAAACCTTCACAGGAAAGTCCGGTTGAGCAGTCACGGCCTCTCAAGGTCAACTGCGAGATGCCATTCACAAAAAAAAAAAAAAAACGTAATTATTTGTAGGCTGATTATTATGCTAATATATAACTGCTAACTGAGTAATTATTTGTGACTAGCTGTGCCCGCGGCTTCGCTCACCTGGAAGTCGGAAATTGTTCCACTGGAAAATGTATCTGTACGTATAGATATTAATAAAAATAAATACAATTTCGAAAATAAAAGTAGCCTAGGTTACTCTTTATTACAAAAGCTCTGCCAGTGAAAATCCCGTCAAAATCGGTCTAGGCGTTTCAGAGATTAGCCGGAACAGACAGACAAATATTAAAAAAAAAATACGTTATTTTGGTATGTGTACCGTGTATACATCCATATGGATTTAGTAAAAAGTGGTTATTTGAATATTACAAACTGACACTTTTATTTATTTGTATAGAGTATAGATGCATAGATGTCTAGACTTCGGTTGTTAGTGAAAAACTAATATCAGCTATCCCACAAATTCCATCCGATTTACAATAAGTATTTATATTTATACCTCTGATCGAGTCTACATGTAGGTTACAATTTGTCAAAGGGGGCGAAAGTAGAGTAATAGTAACGTTTACTTGTTTGAGAGTTTTTTTTTTTACATACGAATCTATCTGACGTGGTATTCTTGGGGTAACAGATTACATTAAGTTATTTATTTTAAATTTCCTCTTCAGCCAGTACGCCAAGGATGAGAAGAAAAAACTTTAAAGAATTAAAAAAAAAACAATTCAAGTACCTATTTTCCTGATAAAGTTACATTTTATTTTATTTAAGAAGACAGTGCTACATTGTCAATGTAGTCTGTTCAAAGTTGTTCATCAACTAATATTTTATTTGTAATATGCATACAAAATAATAAAATAAAATGATAAACAGGTTATGTATCCTTATGCTGAGGCTACACTTTCGGACGAACATTCGGTGTCACAATATCACTGAATAAACTTTATGTTCGGTGATCGACGATGTTCCTGCGCACAAACCATTTTTTGTTCGTTTCGAGTTCATTTAGTTTTTTTTTCAACCACCAAGGATATTCGCACCCAAAGGTACCGCAAACATTCGCCAATCCCGATCGACAGTGTGGCCACAGTTTTAAATTGAGCTTAGAAGCTGGCGGAGAGTCATAACACTTCGTGTGTCTGACCGAGGCGATGCAAGCAAGACGCATATCGCATAACATGTTTTCGAAAATGTTGTTAGTCATTCTAATTGTGAACTTAGTGACGGATTCATGTAAGTTTAATGATTATTCTTATCAAAACAACGTTTTGTCTTGTGTTTAAGTGCTATGGAAGGCAAGGCAAGGTTATGCAGGGAAAAACAGCGTGCAATAACGAAAATTGAAGAATAAGTAGGTAACTTAAATGTAAAGATATACATAGATATACTGTGAAAAGACGAGTGCTTTAACTATAAATATCAATGAGGTAGTAACTGCAAAAAATATTAGCTAGATGGTTCTAAACGACACGATACGGATTTTTTCATTTTGTAAAGCTAACTTTTCCTTATCCGTAGATGGACAAAGAGCTCAAAAGTTTTTCCGGAGCGACTACACTTATTTCGACGCTGAAAAAAGCTTCTACAAGATCCACACGATACCACTGACATGGGCTGATGCCAAGCGAGTGTGTGCTCTGGAAGGGGCCACCTTCTGGCACCCAGACAACGATGATGAAGCTCACGCAGTGATATCTCTTTGGGATAAAGTTAAGCAGAAGGCCACATGGATGCACGTGGGCCTGTCAGACATAGTGGTTGAAGGAATATTTCAGACAGTTGACGGTACGTATAATTATTTTATACTAACGACACAGACACCACAGTTCCGTGTGGTGCCGGACGTAAAAGAATAGCATCATCCCATTTCTTCCCGTGGGTGTCGTAGAAGGCGACTAAGGGAGTTATCAGAGAATTTTTGTTTTGAATAACTAATAATGGCAAACATTATTTTTTAACCGACTTGAAAAAAGGAGGAGGGTGGTTCTATTGGCACCAAGTCAGGATCTGATGATGGAATCCCTGGGAAATCGAGAGCAACCCTCAAATTTGATAGGTATTAACAATGTTTTTCATAAATTTTCTGAAGCTATTAAGACATTTGCGTATGGTCATCATCATCTCATGACGCTGAGCTGATGAAGGAAAATACAACTCTTTAACGGTTTGGAGTTAGGTGGAGGTTCGGGCATAACTCCGTCATATATAGACCGATTTGCAGAATTCTTTTTGTTCGAAAATAGTTTAATCCGAAATGGTTCCATTTAAATTTCATATAGATCTGATGATGCGATTCGGAGACAGACAACGGAACTGTTCAAATAATGACAGCAAATCGACCGCGATTGCTGCTATCGCATAAATATGCATTGTTTTGATCCCAAGGATCATGAGATTTCGAATTGGTGTGGGGTAGGTAGATACCATAACTAAAAAGTGAAAAATAAAAACTTAAAGAAAAATCAACTGACTTCGGAAGTCGGTGACTTTGATATGTATTTAATTAATTTCTTGTCACCGCCTTCCGAAATTAAAGTTATTTTTCCTTTTTTAGTGTTTTCCGGGAGTCGGTTGTTTTTTTTTAACGCAAATATTCGTGCCGACTTTCAATTTAACGTTCGAAGGAGTAAAATTTTACGTACAAACAAAATTTTCCCTTTTTATTACCCTCTTTATGGTTGAATTTCGAAAAGCCCTTTCTTAGCGCCAACAGCGCCAACGCGCCATTATAAAACAAAGCCTTGTGCAATATTTCACGTTCTTAAGCCTAGTGGTTTCGGCTGTGCGTTGATATGAAAATCAGTCAGTTTGTCAATTTCTCGTATTTATAAACAGGGCGCGATTTAGTCAAGTGCATCCGTCAAGGTAGTGATTTTACACGTCAGCAACTTTCGCAATGAAAATCATACCCAAATTGTAAAATAAAACAAAACTTTTCCTATATGCATCGTAATAGTCTGTCTACTGTTGTATCTTGTTTTTTTTTCACGAATAGCTAATTTGCCAGCCTGTTTGTAAATATATTTAAGTATAATAAATTATACAAATGTATGCAGGGTAAATTTTTACCAGTGCGCAAACTTTAACCATGAATTCAGCATATCATTCTAGACGTTTCTAGAGTAGAAATTTGATAAAATGGATCGTACAGCTGATTGTTTTTGTATAACTTACGTAAAATCTCTACGGTAGGGGGTTTTAAATGATATGCTAAATTCATGGTTACGGTTTGCGCACTGGTTAAAAATGTATCCTGTATAAGTGTTTCTTATTTTTAGGAAAGAGGATTGCCGAGGTGTACAGCACCTGGGAGCCAAATGAGCCGAACAATTCTGGTGGTACTGAAGACTGTGTGCACATTGACAAAGAAGGCTACATGAATGATGCCGACTGTGACAGACGGTTAATTTTCACTTGTAAGAAGAGCCTCAAGTCACTTGAGTGGAACTACATATGCAACATGCCTTATTTAGGTAAGTAATAATCTCCAGTATGCGGACACACTTAATACTTACAGTTTTCTGGTTTTTGATATAGCAAATACAAAACAACTGTTATTTAGTAGTGCATTCGTTTTCGGCATTATCATGCTAAAACCGTTTATTGATTTTGGAGAGAAAATTTTTTTTTGGTATGGCAAATATGGCGTAGGTATAACATTGCAATGCCGATCGGTACTGTAAAAAAGTAATTCTCTCAGCCCGCTTGCTGCTGTACGTAAGCTTCACCTGGAAAACCCCATCATCACGGGCGTAGCCCCCCCCCCCCCCGAAAAGTTCAGTTAACATTAATAGAATTAAAAATAACAACAACCGTGTGGCATATCTCATTGATTACTAACTATTACCTACATAAAAACACCGTACATTTTAATATAGGTAATAGTTAGTCTATTACCTACATTAAAATGTACGGTTTTGGATTTTTGGAACGTTATTGTTTTATTTAGCATATACTTAGTTTATACTGTCCCCACTGCTCGAAAAAGGCCTCCCCAAATTCCTTCGTGGAGATTTTTTCTGTGTGTTTTTTTACACCTTTAATATTTGTCTTATACCTACTTATAAGGATTATTTTATGTACTTTTAGTCGTTTTATTTTCTTGAACGCCCCCGATACTAAAACCTGGTTACGCCCGTGCCCATCATCCTGCTGTCGACCAGGTTTCTATCGATGTACACAATATTATCACGTCAACGTGTATACATTTGTCATATTTTTTTTCACATTATTTATTATTTCAGATTACAGTCTCAGTAAGGATACAGGCAAGTGCTACAAGCTCCACACAACTCCATTAAAGTGGACAGAGGCCAGTGCCATGTGCGAAAGAGAACAAACCTCCTTGGCAATGATCAACAGTCGTCTGGAAGCGTATTTTCTTGTGAAGTTAACGGAATCCACACCTAGACCAAGATTCATAGAGAATTACCAAAGAGGCATATATCATCTGGGCTTTCATAACATGTCTAATAATGGCTGGCAGACAGTTAAAGGTACGTGATGCTGTACTTTGTGCTGTTACAGGTTTTTTTTTGGGTGGGAAATCATCAAATAACTTCTCCCGCTCTGGGTGGAGCTGGAGGGCGTGTCAGACTTTTACTGACTAAAACCCACCCGTGTTCCCTCGTGTGCCAGGGACGACAGTATCTCTTTTGAACATCCCGCACCTCTGGGCGATGTTACAGGTTAGGTCAGGTTTTAGGCTTAGGTAATTCTTTCGATCATAACCTCCGTGGTTCTATTGGTTGCACTTTGAATAATTGATGGTAATTAAAAAAAAACTCTGGGTATAAACTAAAAGTTTCATTTTTAACCGACTTCAAAAAGGATCTGACTTCACTATCGGTTCTCAATTCATATGCAGGCAAATTGAGAAACTCTTGCTTTTTGTATTTTATTTTTTGTATGTTTGTTACGCGATATCTCCGTCAATAGGGTATTTTCCAATTTATTAAAAACTATTTTATTTTGAAGATTGGGACGAAATATGTAACAGAAAAATAAAAGCAAATTGATTTACATCCATTTTCTCAATTAAAAACTATTTAAACCAAATTTATTTTTCGTTGTTTTGAATTTACCGCCAAAACGCTCCTTACGATGATTTTTATATCACGTGACGTCAACTTTGTGTAAACTAAAGTGGTTAGTAAGTAAATAAGTGAATGTCGAGTTCATAATTAACAAGATTTTTAATGGGTAGAAAGTGATATTACTGGTGTGCGATGCCTCTGTGCACAATTACTTCTAAAACGGCGCCAAACTAAGTATTTGACCGGTGCCGTTTACACAAAGTTGACGTCACATGTCACGTGATAAAAAGTCATCGCAAGGAGCGCTTTGGCGGTAAATTCAAAACAACGATAAAGAAATTAGATTTTAATCGTTTTTAATTGAGAAAATGTATATTAATAAATTTATTTTTATTTTTCTGTTAAATATTTCGGCCCAATCTTCAAATTAAAATAGTTTTCATCAAATCGGAAAATACCCTATTGCGGATGGATATCGAATTTTTCGGGTCTGCTTCAGGGGTCCCATATAAGGAAACCGATTGTTTTTTGTTTTTTTGTAAATACATAGTTTTTATTGAAATAAATAAATAACAAACGTGTAACAACATATCTATAGACCAACCCGTATAATTATGGTACAGTCACGAGCATACTATGTACAGGTCGACAGTATAATATCTGATTTCACTATCTGTTCATAAACGGACAGCAATGACGGCAAAGACAGCAAATATATATAACTAGCTTCTGCCCGCAACTTCGTCTGCATCAAATTTGTTGCTCCCCGACCGTTGCATCGAATCTCCTGGCCGTGCGAGTACTTCGTATTCGTGACTTTTTTCCTTTTGCTCTGCTCCTAAGGGCCCTAGCGTGATGTTATATAGCCTATAGCCTTCGTCGATAGATGGGCTATCCAGCTCTAAAATATTTTTTTAATTCGAACCAGTAGTTCTTCAGATCAGCGCGTACATACAACGACGCGCGCGCTCAGTGCTTGATTATTATTTTGCTGCAATGTTATTTTAAAACTGCGATATCTCCTAAGATATTCATTGAAATCGAATGATGTTAAGGGCAATTTTGTTTTAAATTAAATACCTGTGATGAATAACGTATATATTTGGATAAGGATTAATATCATGTTTAAAAAACACCTTCGCAAATAATGCATTATTTTAGGACAAATTTGGTTAGCTTATAAAAGGTTATAAAACTCAAAACTCAAAGCATTTATTTCAATTAAGCCTTTCACAGGCACTTTTGAATAGTCAAACAAAAATCGAAGTTGAAGCTAGGTGCCCATTCCAAAAACGTAGATCTCTATGGAGAAGAACGGGCAAGAAACTCCAAGGACACTCTTTTAAATCGTGGGTATTACAAAATTTTGGGAACATTTCTTGGTGCTTCTATATGTGAGAACAATGTAAAAAAAAAAATTAAGATTCAAAATAAGCCATGGCAGATAAGAGATGACCAGTCTCAACAGACGGCGCCCGTTCACGAACATGACGCATGGATCAGCACCATCCAGCTCAACCATTTTCTAGGGAACCGAATGATCCAACACACACGCCACCATCAGTGAGACATTTAAGTGAGCATGACATACTCTCAACTACCACGTTTTTTCAAGTCGACGTACATCAAAACAACATATTATAAGGATGCATGGTACTCACATTTACAAAAATTTGACAAAATGCTTCTAAATTATGCAAAACTATAGTTTCAATCCTATTTGAGAAATTCATAAAATTTGACTTCCAAAAAGAAAGAAAAATGTATATTAAGTATCTATTGAAATTTTAATAAGTAATACTTGGTTCAGTAAAATCAAAAACAAATTCGTAATGTCACAAAATTAATAAAAATAGGAACAGAAATGTTCGCAATGTCAGAAAAATAATAATAATAGGAACAGAAGTGTTCGTAATGTCAGAAAACATAAAAAAAAGGGGAAGCATCTCTTCCAAATATTAAAATGTTAATTAGTAAGCCCAGGTGGCTGTGGAGCAGGACCAGCATATAGTTAGCCAACCTTAAAAGATAGACATATACAAGGTGTAACGTAAATAACGCACAACCTCTTAAGGGGTCATAGTACTCATCATTATGAACAACTTTTACTATGGGACCAAACCTGAAATCGCGAAAAAAAAATCAGTTTTTCCCTACATTTTGACGAGTTATGCGAACATAAATGTAGGTAGCAGCTCATTTTTTTTTTCGCGATTTCAGGTTTGTATCGTTTCATTTTAAGAGGGATACATTTTTATGAAGCCGATGCAGCATCCTATATTATCCTATAATCCTATAGGTTTTCTGTGAAAAATATATGTTTAAACTCATTGTGGGCATTTCATAAAAAAATTGACGGAAGCTCTCTCCGTCGTCGTCTTTTTGCAATTTTAAAATTATTTGACTATAATTTTTGAAAGAAAGAAAGAAAATACATTTAGCACAGACTAAAAAGGCACACAATATACAGCAAAATAATAAAGATAAAAACCAACAAAAAGTGTAAAGTGCATAAAAGTGTGCCTCACGGTTGCGCTAAAAAAGCCCAGTTCAGCATAAATGCCAGACAACAAGTGCCTGAAGCTGGTTTTCAACTGGACCTGACCTGTGAGGTGACGGATGTAAATCAGCTTTATACAAATACTGCAACGTGACGTGTGTATGCATACTTAAATAAAATAAATTTGTGTCTGATAAAATAAATAAAAATTGTAACTAAATAGTAATAAATAATTGAGACGGACTCATGATAGACCTTTGTTAATATGTAAACAAAAAAGGTAGGAATGCTCTGAAAGGAGTTACAGAAAAAAACCACGCCTGATTTTGCGCCTGACTACATTTCATTTGTCTCTTTCTGTGTTATATTTCTTACTAGCTTTTGCCAGCAACTTCGCCCGCGCGGAAATTTCATCCCCTATTTAACTCTCTTAGGGGACGTATTTCGAAAAATCCTTCCATATTACTTGTCTACATTATAAAGAGAAGCTCTGTGCAAAATTTCAGCTTTATAGGTCCAAGGTTTTGCGCTGGGCGTTGATGAGTCAGTCAGTCAGTCCGGACTTTTCTTTTTATTTATATAGATTTTATTTTTTTCAGGAACTCCGTTAGATGTGGATGATGACGTCTGGTTCGAAAGCTACCAGCCTGTAGGCTATGAGCAGTGCGGTTCAATGTTCTACACCGGACGTCTGATCAACATCGATTGCAATATGAGGAGCTTTTTCATTTGTGAAAACGAACCAGATAACATAAATTCACCTGCTATGCAGCAGTTTTCAGCGCAGCCTGCTTTACTGCCGTATGTCAGTGGTAGCATACAATAACAAGACTGAAGAAGCAAACTCCTGTCTTTTCTTTGTATATCTTGCCTGATACGACCTGCCTCGCCATAACGGTAGTCAATATTGATGATGATGGAGCGAGGAGTGTGAAGTATAAGCGTCGGTTAAATCCGTAGGACAGACTCAAAATGCCCTAGAAATGTCCGAAAGTAGAGTTGTTTTGGTAATAATTGCAGATGTTTCGGGCTTTATTTTCAATTGATCTTTCTGTAGGCTCCAACTGAGACCCAATGTAGTGGTAGAATTGTTCTGCTTGAACTCGTATGTTGACTGCTCACATGGCTATCAGTATAAATCAGTTATTAAGCCGCTCTGGTTTGTTCAAGGTCCATTTTTATTATTAACCGTTTTATTTAGGTTGCCCTGTTTGTTTTTTTGGTACAAATTTAGCGAGTAGCGTGAAGTATAAGCGTGGTGTGCTGCCACAGCACGGTTAAATCAGTAGGACAGACTTACATAAGTGTTGCAAAGATAAAGTGATATCGCCCGAAGACTTTTTCATGTTCCCTCGGGCGACATAAAATGCGGAATTTTTTCGCGTACTGGATGGAGCCTCAACGCTCTGCATTGCGTCGAGAGACGAAAATCGAACACTGTTTTTTTTTCGACGCGCTGAAACCCACTTGCGCTGCACTCTGTAGTATCTCAATGCTCGATTTAAAACCGAAAAAAAAACAATCAAGAGTCATTTATTCAAACTAGGCTGAGAGTCAGCTCTTTTTGTACGTCAAAATTACATAAGACTGTCCCCCCAAAACGCCCACTCTTCACAAGTTGATAAATCTATTGCGCGATGAAATCCCGCTGCAATTGTATGACATGCATGTGGACGTCGACGTACTGCATTAGCGTGTTTATGCCCGTAGCTATAGGCATTTAGAATGCATTCGGAAAGAGAAGTTCTGTGCGAAACTAGATTTCATTTATCATCATCACGTCAGCCGAAAGACGTCCACTGCTGGACATAGGCCTCCCCCAAGCTCCGCCACTTCAACCGTTTCTGTGCTTCCCGCATCCAGCGGACTCCTGTGGCCCTCACAAGATCATCGGTCCATCTTGTGGAAGACCTTCCAACTTCACATCTTCCGGTGCGCGGTCGCCACTCTAGAACTTTTCGGCCCCATCGTGCATCTGTTATACGAGCAGTGTCCCACAAGGCCCACTGCCGCTTAAGTTAGGCAATTATTTGGGCTATGTCGGTTACCTTGGTTCTCCTGCGGATCTCTACATTCCTGATTCGATCTTACGACTTAATGTGTATAGAAATCTAATCATTATTAAACAGAAGAAAAATACTAAACGAATAATTTCAATTAAGTGCAGCTGATTTATGGGCTCGGCACAGATAACCTTTAATTAGATAAACCCTATATTCACAAAGGTTGCTTAAAGTTAAGAATGTAATGTTAAGCGACTCTTTAACCATCATTTTTTGACTCTTAACTTTAACCAACGACGTTTATAGATAAACCCCATAATGTGACACGGTATTTTTATTTATTTTTTTGGGTGGGAAATCATCAAATGACTTCTCCTGCTCTGGGTGGAGCAGGAGGGCGTGCCAGACTTTTACTGACTAAAACCCACCCGTGTTCCCTCAGTAGCCCGTATGCCAGGGGCTGTGGCATCTCTTTCGAACAAACCCGCACCCCTGGCAGGCATCGGCCCTTGCGGACCCCACCAGTAGTTGCTGACATCTTTGACGGCGCGCGTGTTACGCGCCGTCCCGTCTACCACTTTTCGGCCGCAGGGGATAGGAAGAGCGGCTGACGCTATACCGACACTCCTCTTCCCCTGCGGCCCCACCGCGTCCGCCATCAAACGGTGGCGGCCCCGTCCAGGGCACGGAAGGGAAAAGCGCTGCTCAGAAGCACCGGCACTCCTCCTCTACCGCAGCCCGTAACCCTCAGCCGCGATGCCTCCCATTCGACATCGCGGCCCACCTCAGTTGCGGTGCACCTCACCGCAACCTACTTTTTGGCCGCTACGTCAATGGCTTGAAGGCAAAAGCCCTGACGAGCGGCCCCACCTTTGGCTTCCTCTTGGCTTCACCGTGGCTGGAATCCACGGTTACTGAGCCCCCCAGCAACGACAATGCGGGAACTCACTCGGGGGGGATGTGCCACGGTTAACTTCACGTTAGGTACTAACTACTACTACAAGAATGCGTGAAATTATTGTTTTTAACATTTCCGGCAGCCTAATACTTACCTACACACCAAAAACTGAGAAACTATATATTATTATTTAGACGCGACATGACTGTGTTTAAATAATTCAAAGTTGTTTATCCACTAATATTTTCCTCATACCTATAGGTAAGTTTATAAAAAATATAAAAGTTTCCTTATGTGGTGATCACACTGTCGGACGAACTTGTTGTGATAAAAACTGTATTCGCGAATCGACGATGATCATTCGCTTGTGGAATTCGGGCAATAAAATATGGTGTTGTATTTTAAGGCAGTTTTTTTCTTTGCTCCTTTGCAGGCGCCATAGAAAATACTACCTGTATCCGATTAGACTGGAAGCTGACCCGAAAACGTTCGGAAAATGATGATGAAAAGTAATATTTTGCTAACATTAAATTAGGGTTGACATTTTCCCTTCAAAGCTTTCAGGCTTTGAAGGGAAAATTTCTACCTTAATTTATTATTATTGTAGGTGCCTATTATTAACCATTTAAAAAAAAAAAAATTGGATGGGGGACTTACATAAAATTATGATCTCCTTTCAATCAACCGTATATAAGTTAGTCTCTAAATTGAAAACAGTTTGAACATAGTCAGTAGTGTCACAAAATAGACTTTCTCAATCCTCCATTACTTTGTAATTTATCCATAGCACAATCATAAATTGATCGTTGATCGCCAACTCACCTGCCAAGCGTGGCGATTATAGCAAAACCCCCCTTTTGGGGGATGCTTATGTCCAGCAGTGGACGTCTTTCGGCTGAAATGATGATGATGATGATAATCATAAAACCTTTCGTTTCGAATTTGTAGAAAGACCAAGCACTGACGTACTCGTATACTTTGGCAGATGGATAACACAGGCTGTAAAGACCACTGTACGCATAGGGACGTGTTGAGAGAATTGAAGAATGAGCACCTCTGTGAGGCAAAATCTCATTTCATTTGCATTTGCATCAGTGGAACCATATCTGCGATATACTTAATATAGGTTGGGTCTATACAGGTTGGCAGGGACATCGACGCGTATCTTGTAACTATCAGTACATGAATCTAAGTTCGAGTCTGGAGTTGTCGATTCGCCCACAAATTATTAAAGTTCGGGCGAATCATCGCCTATATAAAATAGTATATTTTAAAGTGTCGATTCTCCCGTTTCTGGTAAGTAAAAACGCGCGAATCGACTAATAAGCCCGATTTTACGAACAGCCTTGGCCCGACGAGCGATGCGCGACATCGCAAATTTTATGCAAAACATTCGATGGCCGCAGGGCATAACTGGTTGAACTGGTTGGACTGTCAAAGACTCTGCTAAACTTCATACAGAACATGTTTGCATGGAGCGGCTCAAGACGTATGTGGCATCAGTCCTCAAAATGTTTTCTAAAACTTTGTTGATCTTTCTGATTGTGAACTTTGCGTCGGATTCATGTAAGTACCGAAATGTGACCATGTGAGTAATATACGTCAGTTTGAAATATAAAACTGACGTGTATTTCTCGTTTCTAAGTACAAACTCATTGCACGATCGAACACGACCATACTATTGTGATTATCCACACGTCCTCAAAGCTAGCGCTGGTTCACGTTACTTACTCACCATAGATACAAATAGATCGACTATTAGCATCATTTTATTGTGATTACAAAAAAATAAATTACAAGTTGGTTCTACTAGCATAACAGAGTAATGAACTTTTTTTTTAAAGTGAGTAAGAAACTGAAGTGTTAAACATTGACTTTTAGTGTTAAGCAAACTTTTCACAACTGAATGTATCTATTCATAGGTGGACAAAAAGCAAAACACTTTTTCCGAAAAGACTACAATTACATGGAAGCACTCCAGAGTTTTTATAAGATCCACACGGTGCCACAGACTTGGGCTGATGCCAAGCGAGTGTGTGCTCAGGAAGGGGCAATTTTCTGGCACCCTGACAATGATAATGAAGCACGTACATTGTTATCATTTTGGAACAAAACTAAGCCTAATATCGAGTGGATGTATGTGGGACTGTCCGACATATTGATTGAAGGAGTGTTTGAAACCGTTGATGGTACGTATCTCATCATCATCATTTCAGTGGAAATATTACGTCCACTGTTGGACATAGGTCTCCCCCAGAAGGGGGTTTTTGCCATAATCGCCACGCTTGGCAGGGGGTTGGCGATCACAGTATGGTGGTAAAATGAATAGAGAACGCTGCTGCCCATTCTCTAGTAAGTCCCTTAGTCGCCTTCTACGACACCCACGGGAAGAAATGGGATGGTGCTATCTTTTACGTCCGGCCGGTATCTACGTACATAATAGGTCTTTACCTATGAAATTGCCGTTTTGTATGAAAAAATTTAAACGATTTTTTTTCATGAATTTTTTATTTGTATTAATCGAAGTAATCACCCATGCAATCAATGCATCTTTGCCATCGCAGTGGCAGTTTATTGATGCCCTTCTTAAAGAAATCAGCTGGACGGGAGGCAACAAATTCTTCAAAGGCATTTTGTACTGCCTCTCGGGTATTAAATTTTTTTCCCGCCAAGAAGTTATCCAAATTCTGGAAAAAGTAGTAGTCTGTAGGCGCAAGGTCTGGTGAGTAGGGCGGATGACAGAGAGCTTCAAACCCCAGTTCTTGCAACTTGGAGACCGTCTGCTGTGCAGTATGAGGTCGCGCGTTGTCGTGCAGGAGCAGCGGAGACGAGCGATTGACCAATGCTGGTTGGAGATGCGCTAGCTTCTCCATCATTGTGTTCAGTTCTTCACAGTACACATCTGCAGTAATGCTCACCCCGTTTGGTAAGAAGCTGTGATGAATCACACCGGCGCTACAGTGACCATCACTTTTCTAGGGGTAAGTTTTCGTTTAGGGCATTGTTTAGGTGCTGAACCAGGATCCAACCAACTTGCTGAGCGCTTACGGTTATCAAACAGAATCCATTTTTCATCGCAGGTAACAATGCGGTTCAAAATTCCTTCATTTGTGTGTCTGTTGAGCAGTGCAAGGCACGTCTCGACGCGTACTTCGCGCTGGCGATCATTGAGTTCGTGGGGCACCCATTTGTCAAGCTTTTTTACCTTGCCAATTTGACGCAAATGGACCAATATTGTTTTGACGCTTACGTCGAAAGCTGCTGCTAATTCAGCCGTAGATTGTGTATCATCAGCTTCCACAATCGCCTTTAATTCGTCATTGTCGACCAAAGTCTTCGGACGACCGCGAGGTTCATTTTTCAGGTCGAAATTTCCAGAACGGAAGCGAGCAAACCAATAACAGGTGGTGCGTTGGTTTGTAGTGTTAGCTCCGTAAACGTCGTTGATGTTGCGTGCCGCTTGTGCCGCGTTGCTGCCACGACGGTACTCATATTCCATAATTACTCGAATTTTTAACGTATCCATGATGACGAAAAAGATTGAAATGCGATGAAAATGTAACACTAATCAATAAAGAAATGACTACTTTTAGAAAAAAAAATCCATGTTTTTAAAACAAAATTAATTTGAAATTAAAATTCTTAGCCAAACAAAAATTATTTTGATTTGAAATGGCCAGTACTGCAGAACGGCAATTTCATAGGTAAAGACCTAATATTATTCAAGTATTTTACTAACTCACTAAATATCTTTGAACAAATAGGAAGAGACAAAGACAATACCACTTCCCATAAACAGGTTATTCTATAACCTAGCTGGGAATGCAACACCTCACCACCATTTCAATTTTAGTACACTTAATTTGTCAACCCTTTAAACTGTACTACAATGTTGTTATGCTGAATAAACAATTTAATACCATAACTTTATAGCATAAAAAATATGAAAGTAAAACTTACATGTCACTTTACAATATACCGTTGATTTGGCGTATAGGAAAATTAATATCTGGATGACCGAGCGTAGCTCGGTTTTTTTGTTTGACGTTTTCTAAAAATAAAACCTAGCTAGATCGATGTCATCATCATCTGCCTAGCCTTTTCCCAACTATGTTGGGGTCGGCTTCCAGTCTAACCGGATGCAGCTGAATACCAGTATTTTACATGGAACGACTGCCTATCTGACCTCCACAACCCAGTTACTGGGTAATACGATACCCCTTGGTAAGACTGATTGTCACACTTTCGGGATTCTGACGACCCGTAACGACTGTCAAAGATCCACAAATGACAGCCGGGACCAACGGCTTAACGTGCTTTCCGAGGCACGGAGGGGTCAGGGGCCCATCCACGGACCAACCGTGGCAAGAGTAGCTTAACCTGGTTGATCGACCCGTATAGCTATTGTTATTTAGCCACAAGCCCCTCAAGCTAGATCGATGTATCGCCCCCGAAACCCCCTGCATACTAAATTTCATGAAAATTGTTTAAAGGTATTAGATATTCAATAATTCAAATTCCAGGCAAGTCAATCTCTGATGTTTACGACAATTGGCAGCCAGGAGAGCCGAATAATTTCGGTGGTATACAGAATTGTGTATACATTTATTTAAAAGAAGGACCTGGATACCTGGATGATTACGCATGTGACAAAAAGTATTCTTTCTTTTGCAAGAAGACTCTCCAGTCACTCGAGTGGAACTATCAATGCGATATGCCTAATACAGGTAGGTTTTTATCCATAGGGACACGCTACTATATGCCGAATCCGTATTGCGTATTTGCACGCAACATAACTTTGGAATGCTGATTTGCAATGTACTAAATTGAAACGATGAAACGATCTCGTTTATGAGAACATATAATAGTGTACTTTTGTCAGTATGGGACCAACTTCGTTCTTGAAGTTACAGTAAAAAAACATTGAAGACAAATTAATAATGTTGAAGAGTCGGGTCGAATCGTGCTGTCGTGGGCTCGTGTAAACTAGCGCGACGTGACACTCATAGAACAATTTGTATGAAAACTTAATGGAATTTGTTCTGAAGTGTCTCGACGCGCCTGTTCGAAGAAGGCTTTAGGTATGTTGTGTTGTTTTATGGCCGATTCCTAAAATTTACGGAGAGTTGTAGGTTAAAATTAAGACTCGTCTTTTCCAATAATGAAACAAATACCTTCGCATAGTAGACCCCGCTTTTTGGAAGTAGCTATCTCAGGTAGAATTAGCTTACGAAACTATTTATTTGCCCAGTTTGGAAACAAAAAATGCTACCATTGGTATGCAAAACGATCCGTTTTTGTATATAAGAACCAATCATTATACAGAGTCATCATAATATTTGTACTTTTAGGGCCATATTGATAAACGATGATTAAAGTTAAATAATGTTTAAACGTCAAAAATGTATGGTTAAATAGACGCTAATCATAACTTAACTTTAACCAGCGTTTATGAATAAGGGGGCTAGAGTTCATGGTGGTAGTATATGGGAGGTATATGTCACTGCAACAACAACAATCTTCTAATCGGTTTTCCCTAAAACTTAGGTCAACTGACGTTGCAGTTTACGTCACCAGTATAATGCCTTCTACGGTTTGAACCGTATTTATATCTACGTTGACGTTTCGGTCCCTGCCTCACAAACAAGTTATTTATCTGGAACAACACGTTATCCAAGACTCCTCAAATTAGTAAGTACTTTGTCAAACTGACAGCGCTCATTAAAAACTGTGGCATTACATACCGGTCCAAAGAATAGTTTGCTTTTACCAATAAATTTCAGTACCTCCTTAGGTACTTTAATACTACTGATAGGATTCGGATTGCATGCCATCCCATCTGACAGTAAGAGTGAAGGTAAAGTGAGTACACCTGTGTCTGCGGGCACACTTGTGCACTTTAATACCTCCCGCGCCGAAGGCTAGTGTCTCCGTTGAGATCGGCCGCCATGACCAAACGACGTTTGGAGGACTACATCATACTATAAGGATATAATAAAGACTTTTTTGCAAACTGTACTGCGTTTCCGTTTAAATTATCGGACGAATAGTTTGCCAAATAACGGAACATTACGTTTGTTATTTCAGATTACACTTTGAATAAGGATAATAGCAAGTGCTACAAGCTCCACACAACTCCATTGATCTGGAACGAAGCACATGCAGTGTGCAGGCTAGAACAATCCTCCCTGGCAATGGTCAGCAATCGAAAGGAAGCGGACTACCTTGTGCTGTTAACGGAATCCACACCGAAACCAAGAGTAAAGGGGCAATACCAAAGAGGAATATATCACCTGGGCTTTTATAACAGATTAAACGAGGACTGGCGGACAGTAGCTGGTACGTGAGTGTGTATACTTACCTCCTTAGGCTACTTCAATATCTATTGCGTTCTATTCCACACGACCACTTTTTACAACTGCTATCTTCGAGATCGATTATGCTATAGAAATCAGTATTTTACTTGGAATTAAATGCAAACCATACGGTCCTCTGCCAGGGATGCGGGTTGTTCGAAAGAGATACCGTGGCCCCTGGCACACAGACAATTGAGGGAACACGGGTGGGTTATAGCCTGTAAAAGTCTGACGTGCCTACTCCACCCAGAGCGGGAGAAGTTATTTGATGATTTCCCACCCTCAAAAAAAAACCCTACGGTCCCAAGCCGTTGAATAGCAACGGTTGCTGAATAGATACAATGGCCGTAGCACACCAATCAACTCAAAGATAAGCGTTGAAGAGTGAGACTCGTCGACTGTCGTCATCTAATGCAATGTAACCATCATTATCTGCCTAGCCTTTCCCCAACTATGTTAGGGTCAGCTGAATACCAGTATTTTACATGTGCCTATCTGACCTCGACAACCCAGTTACTGGGTAACACGATACCCTTGGTAAGACTGGTTTTGAGACTCTCGGGCTTCTGATGGCACGAATTACAGCCGGGATGTTGACGATTTATCGTGCTGTTCGAGGCACGGAGGGGTCTTTGTATTTGAAAATGGTCACCCATCCACGGATCAACCGCGGCAAGTGTAGCTTAACCTGATCGATCGATCCCTGCGGCAATTATTACTTAGCCGCAAGCCCCTCTATTGTAATTTAACCAGTCACTTTCTACGGTCTATTATGAATCAAAATTATCTTGAGTTCTTTCGGGTTTTTTTTTTTAATTGGTTTTTATTTCCAGGAACACCGATGAAAGTAGACCGGCACGCCTGGTGGGACAACTACCAGCCAGAAATAGACGACCATGAGCAATGCGGCGCAATGTTCTTCAACGGACAACTGATCAACATCAATTGCGATATGAGGAGCTTCTTCATTTGTGAACATGAAGTAGATTATATTGCCCCTGTTTATACCGACAACCCAACCCATGCACAACCCTATATAGGAGGCGGCATAGAATAAATAAACCTTAGACGCGAAACTCTACCTATGGATCATCAATACATATAATAAAGAGGAAAGATTTGATTGTTTGTTTGCATTGAATAGGCTCCGAAACTACTGAATCGATTTGACAAATTCTTTCGCTACTGGGAAGTTACACTATCCCCGGGTGACATAGGCTACATTTTATCCCCGTATTCCCACGGAAAAGGGAACTACGCGGGTGAAACCGCGGAGCGCCGCTAGTATTTATGAAGTAATTTTTTCGAGGTCTGCGAACGATTCTAGAACCAAACAGAACATTTTTTTTTTTTTTTTTTTGGTACGTTTAACTTTTAATAATTAAATAAACATACGTTACGACATGTTTATTTAATTATTAAAAGTTTATGAAAAGGTAAAAAAGAAAACTGTACAAAGGTGGACTACCTAAGGCATTTTCTACCAGTGAGATACAAATCATAGTAGGTGCAACTTTCAGAATAAATAGCTCGGAAACAACTAGGACAAAATACGAGAATATATAGGTATTAAAACATAGGTACATACATACATACTATAAACAAAATAAAATGTGTCAGGATAAATAACGATCGGTAGAGGAAAAAACAATTTTAGCAAATCAGCGCTGGGATATTTCAAACAACTTTTGACGGATATGTTCACATGCCTTCACTTTTATGTATGTTCCAGCATCACGCAAAAACTTTTTGGCTGGTGAGCTACAAACGTAGTACACAAAGAAGGTTTATGAAAATGTGTCTGTTATTTTGGTGTAGTTGTTTCTTAAGACTTAAACGCGAATGAAGTCGCAGGCAGAAGCTAGACTAGCTATTTAAAATTGAGCGCCTCTTCACTTCATTTGCGCTTACGTCATGCTATATGTAACTATGCCACCTTTAACCTTGGCCATTACTTTGTGGTGATGGAAAACTAATTAGGCGAGCCCGACAACCTCTTGGCCGGTTTTTAAATTGGTTATACAGATGATTTACCTCAATTCAGGGAATTCGGTGTGTACTTTGTTGTTTCAAACCAAATGTATTATATTATTTTGGATTTGCCGCTGCCATAAAGAAAAGATGTACCTTCCTACTCACTCGCGTTCGTGGTAGTTCCAACTCTATACTGGGTGTATTTGCAGATCGGGGGGAGTCCCCTATGCTGCAAAGATGCATGCGGCTTCATGTCGTTGTATAATTTGTTCTGTTGTTTGAAATAAGTTTGTACTAACATTAGTTTTATAAGTATTTTGATTTACTAACAAGTTTTATGGAGCCTGGTCGGAAATAAATGTTTATTTATTATAATAATAGTAGAATAATTATTTTTTAGTGTCAATAAATATTATTTTAAAATGTGCGAAATCGGTAAAAATGAAATAAAAATAAAAAAGTGTTTTTCACTGTATTTATTTTTTGCAGGTTACATTTACCTTCGCTAAACTGCACAGAAGTTTTTTTACATTACCTAATTATATTTTAGTTTTAATTCATGAATTTTTTTTCCAAAATGCGATTATTTCTAGGCAATATAATGACGTTTAATTGTCATCTTAAAATATTGTTGACACATTACAAATTATTTTCGATGAAATAATAGTCAAGTGCGAGTCGTATTCGTTTGTTATGAAGAAGTTTGTACAAATCACAGTTTTCTAAGATTCTTTTAATCAGTTTCATCCATATCAACTGTGATATTTCTTCTCAGTAACAGTACGACAGTCTACATAATAAAAATCTGAAAATCAGGATCTTTGAAAATTCCGCCACTAAAGATGTAAATAAAATGGTGGAAAAAAATTTGTATAGAAATCTACCATTTTGCCGAAGAGAAATACCGTCGGACACACGGCTTGTCTACTTGATAAATTCTTGAATTCACTGACAACTTACGCTTAGCCTTAACCTATGGGTCTTGAAGCATGATTTCGATTTAAAGACATTTATTTTCTCAAAGAACAAATTGCACAAGGGGTTTTTTTTTTTGTTTTGGATGGGATATCATCAAATGACTTCTCCCGCTCTGGGCGGAGCGGGAGGGCTTTTACTGACTAAAACCCACCCGTGTTCCTTCAGTTCAAATTAAAAAAAAAAAATTCACTGACAACTAACACTTGTCTGGAAATTCTCTGGTTGTGAAAGGTCTGGAACCATGATTTCCAAGCGAAACCATTGCAATTTTTAATTTTCACCTTACAACCGCAAAACTATGCATAGATACATACTCAGCCTATTACGTTCCCACTGCTAGGACACAAGACTCCTCTCCGTGAGAGAGAGTGGGCAGTAATCCACCACGACATGTCTTCGAATTTTCGGTTCTAGGACATGCCGGTTTCCTCACCATGTTTTCCTTCACGGTTTGAGAGCAGTAGTGAAGAAATTATTAACACAAAGTAATGCGCCTGGCTGGGTTCGAACGCACGATCTTCAACTCGTAAGTCGCGGCCGTTACCACTGGGCCTCTGGGTTTAAAACCATATGTATCTGTAACTAGCTTCTGCTCGTGATTTCGTTCGCATGGAAATCGTAAGACACCACTATTGTGCTGTCGTACAATATAAACACACACAGTCACATCATATAAAACTTCCCTGTACACAATTACGTCACATTTGTAGTTTTGCTCTAAACAGCCTAAATATACATGTCGCGGGATCAATTGACGTACAGTTGTCTGTGTGAGAAGCAGCTAGTCCTGAGGTTGAAACCCGTAGCAATCATAATAATACTTAGTAAAGCTGAAGGATTTCATGGCTATTTCTGGAACTTCCAGCCTCAGCCAAAGGTAGTTTTGCATGAAGTTGATTACATCACATTTACAATTACATTAAATTACAACACAGCACATTAGCCGATTCCGACACCGCCATGATATCGGGGATCAGATTTTCTCATACGTTTAGTACCTACTAAACGCTTTTACATAGCGTTGTTATTGTCACCTATGTCGTCGTAGACAGTGATTGACACCGATATCAGCACAATAGAGTTGAGAGAACTATTATTTTACTTGAACACACTTAGTCGCACTGCCGACTTCGAGATGTCGATACTGACTATGATACGACTTAGGTACTGTACCTAACGTGGCCGTTTGGTAAGTCGCGATGGTGATCGATATTCACTAATATCATCAGGCCGATAATAAATATATCGGTTTCGAATCGGTATGTGTTTTTTGCCGACATATCAGTATCGGGTTGGTGACAATATCTGATAATATGAAAACGCTCAATAGGTAACTTACAGGACACTTACCCTACACAGGAAACTTTAAGTAATATTTTTAGTATTACCATACCGTACCTAAAAGTAAGGTAAAAATAACGAACCTAAGCAAAAATAATTCAGTTGATCAACTGCAATATGTTATACTCTGGCATGGATTTTCTGCTAAATGGTTGACAATTCATCGTAAATAAATACGTCGTGCTGCATTTGGGGGAGGCGGAGGTAACGTTTCAAAGGCCCACAGGCCGGAACAACCTAGCCTTTTTTTATAATGACACTTTTTCACCCATTTAAAACTACTGTCGCATTCTGTTGCATTCCTTTTTAAAACAAACATACTTTTTGTAAATTATTATTTACAGTGAGGCTTTCACAATTTATATTAAAGAGATACTTATATATTTTATTTTAACGGAGCTTTTTGTGATACAATCGTTTAAATCTATCTGTCTGTATTTGAATCCAACCAGCAGCATGCCTTGCGTGCTTCGATCAACAATAGCAACTCGTTGCTATTGTTGATCGAAGCTCGCTTGCGCTCTATGTGTTGTTATTTACTTTTGCAGTACATTCTTTATTCATATACTATCGACTATTTATTAGTGATGGTCATGGAAATCATGTAACTTTGTTCAAATAGGTTATTTTTATTTATGTAGTTTCTTTTACATATTGTGAATGAGAGAACGTTGTAGGCCTTACAGACTAGATTTGTAGACGATTTTCTATTCGGCATTTTCATTCCTCTAAGTACCTGGTACTTATTGATAGGCCTGCACTGTCCTCCCATGCCCATTAGCACTGTAATTTGAAAACATTGTAAAAGTCAATTATTTTTAAAAGAGTAACCGTGAAGTTCCTTGCAGGCTCTTCTCTATAGGAAGTGACAAATTGGAACCGTTCACCTAGCTTCTGACGTTTCATAAGTGCCCATGCAGGTTTATGTGAAATAAAATATTTTGCTTTTGATTTTGATTGAGCTTGAGCAAAATTCTATCTAGCATTTTCCTAATTATGTTGAGTCCGACATCCAGACTAACTGGATGCAGCTGAATATCAGAATTTTACATGAACCACCTACCTCTCTCATCTCTACATCCCAGCTGCTCAATAGGAACCACTATACCTACCCTTTAAAAAAATTAAAACTGGTTCTTGTGGTCATAGGTCTTTGACAACCTTAACAGGTGTAACCAGTCTCATAAGAAACGTTTGTTAACAAAAAGTTTAGAAAAGAAGAATTTTTTTTGTAGATTTCTAGTCTTTATAGAAAAAAAGAATCATCATCATAATTTCAGCCGAAAGACGTCCACTGCTTGACATAGGCCTCCCCCAGGCTCCTCCACTTCGACCGGTCTTGTGCTTCCTACATCCAGCGGATACCCGCGGCCTTCACAAGGTCATCGGTCCACCTTGTGGGAGGCCTCCCCACTCTACGTCTTCCGGTACGCGGTCGCCACTCCAGAACCTTTCGGCCCCATCGGACATCTGTTCTGCGAGCAATGTGCCCTACCCACTGCCACTTAAGTTTGGCAATTCTTCGGGCTATGTCGGTTGCCTTGGTTCTCCTGCGGATCTCTTCATTTCTGATTCGATCGCGTAGGGAAACTCCGAGCATAGCCCTCTCCATTGCCCTTTGGGTGACTTTAAGCCTTCTGATAAGGCCCATTGTGAGCGACCACGTCTATGTACCATAGGTCATCACTGGCAACACACACTGGTGAAATACTTTCGTCTTGAGACACTGTAGTATTTGGTACGAAAAGATATTGCGAAGCCTCCCGAACGCTGCCCAGCCGAGTCGGATTCGACGATTGACCTTTTTCTCGAAGTTGGACTTACCTAACTGGACAGTTTGTCCTAGGTAAACGTACTCGTCCACAACTTCGAGTGTAGCGCCTCCGATCGTCATGGGAGGGTGATACATGGGCATTCGACATGACCTTTGTCTTTTCCATGTTCATTTTAAGACCCACTCTTTCGGAAGCTCTACCGAGGTCATCGAGCATTGCACTGAGGTCCTCCATGGTCTCAGCCATGACGACTATGTCATCGGCAAACCGAAGGTGAGTGATGTACTCGCCATTGATGTTGATGCCAGCTCCTTTCCAGTCCAGAACCTTGAAGACATCGTACGGGATTTTGTTTTTTTATTTTACTTTTTTTTTTGTTGTATAAATCATAAGTTAATTTAATAGTAGTGTAGCATAGTAGTGTTTTAGTTTTTTCTATTTTATGTGTTTAATTATCGTATTTTACTGTACCTAGTAAGTTTGTAACATTCCTGTACAAGTCCAATAAATAATTTTTCTTTCTTTCAGTGCAGCGGCGAACAGTTTCGGAGAGATAACATCTCCCTGTCTCACACCTCGCTGCAGAAGGATAGGTTTCGAAGTCCGGTCCTGGAGTCGGACTGACATAGTGGCGTTTTCATACAGACACTTGAGCACCTCGATGTGCCGATAGTCGATCTGGCACTGTTGAAGAGACTGCAGTACAGCCCATGTCAAAAAAAAAATGAATAGCAAAGATTTCCGAACAGATAAACACATTGAAAAACACTTTAAAATTTAAATTTATTGATTTCAAAACCACGATAAACAATTGATATCAGTGATGATGTCTACACGCAAAAAGTTATTGAGTAAAATGCAGTATCATTTACAGTACAACAGGCGCGTTAAAAATTAAGAAAAGTGCTTCGGAAGATCGGGTTTTACGAAAAAAACACTGCATAAATCAATGACCAATAAAGTTTATTGAACTTTTTGATATTTGAGCTTTGTCGGTACCTACTGACTCGGTTTTGGAGAATTTACACTTCTTTTATTACTTTAACACGCCGAAAGTTAGGTTTAATTAGCATGAATAACGAATCTTTGCTGGCTCCTAATTTTTTAATGGCTTCTTATTTTAGTATTCTGTTTCCTTAATTAGTATTCTCTTTCCTTAAAGACAATATTAATAATGAGAAAAAACTATAGCATGTTTAATTTTTGGTGAAAATTGTGGAACAGTGGAGTAATACACTCCCAAAGTTTGTTTGGTTTTTTTTTTTGACAAGATTCATCTTAATGTGGCCGGAGAATGAACAGGTTAAACAAGATTGAACGCTGGAAAATCAAAACATCCTCCTATATAGTTATTTACCTGGTGCGATTCAAGACGCAAGTCGTATCATTACAAAAATGTTTTTGAAAACTTTGTTTATCGTTCTTATTGTGAACTTGGCGGCAGATGCATGTAAGTAGATAAAAGAGAATTTTAATTGTACACCAAATAAGAACTACTGACAAATAACTAACGTTTGTGTCTCGTTTTAAGTACATACATACTTGTAATTGTTACCCTGTGAGGTCTCACGTCCCCGAATTAAGCATACTCGTACACATAAATCATGTTTATAAAATCCTAAGTCATTAAATTTCAATTTACTGGTAGTCGTTTTAGGTTTTACATACGTGTTTTTTGTATTTTAGTCGATATGCTTGTTTTAGTAATTTAAATAACGTATATATTCTTAGAATAAAATAGCCATAGAGGCTTAAAAATAATAAATAATGACTGTTTACTTTCGATAAAACTTTTCTTTATTATATTCATAGATGGACAAAAACTTCAAAAAAAGTTCCGAAAGGATTACACTTACTTAGACGCAGCCGAGAGTTTCTACAAGATCCACACTGTACCAAGTACTTGGGCTGATGCCAAGCGAGTGTGTGCCCTAGAAGGGGCCACTTTCTGGCACCCAGAGAGTGACAGAGAATTACGTACAGTGATATCATTTTGGGAAAAAAGTAGGCCGACTCTCAAGTGGTTGTGGTCGGGGCTGACCGACATGTTGGTTGAAGGACGATTTGAAACCGTTGATGGTAAGTATATGCATACATACTCAGCCTATTACGTTTCCACTGCTGGGACACAGGCCTCCTCTTCGTGAGAGGAAGTGGGCCGTAATCCACCACGCGGGCTGGTGCGGTTGGTAGATGTCACATGTCTTCGAATTTTTGGTTCTAGGACATACCGGTTTCCTCACGATGTTTTCCTTCACCGTTTAAGAGCAGTGGTGATGAAATTATTTATTTATTTATTTATTTGCTCTCATGCACATCACACATTTTACAATATTATTGTCGGTTTTTGTACATGAACCCTGTCAGGGCACTGCAAAGCACAATGTTGGTTTGCTGTTGAGTATCTGATTATCATAATTATCACTTTAACGAAATCTAATCTTATTATGACGAATTTAAACACATTATGACACATATCAGTAATAAAAGATTTAAGAAAAAATACATGTCGCAAAGTCATTTCGATGTCACAATTTAACAGTAATAAATAAACAATAACACACATAAAGTCACATAAAGTCACATTTAGTCAGATTGCAGTAGTACGAGTAGGTAGGTAGTAAAAACAGTAGAATTAAATATTTAAGGAATAGGTAATACATAGTTATAATCATGTCATGTCAAGTTATTAATTGAATTATGGTGTGTAATTATACAACACAAAATAAATAAAAGACTCGATATAATGTCACTGGAATAAACAAAATGCCTTTGATTAGGCCGGATCTAAAAGAGAAGAGGAAGCTCTGAGTACGTAACTCGTACCTATATCTATAACGTTTTATCCGTCATGTATTCGTCAACTGTGTAATAACATTTATCTATTAAAAATAATCTTAGTTTGCTATATAATGAATTTGCATTATCGTCATCTTTTATATAATTCGGTAATTTATTATAAATGGTTGCGATTCTATAGTTGGGGCTATTTTACATAATTTTTAATTTTGGTGTCGGTGTAATCAACTTATTTTTGTTTCTTCGGTTATAATTTTGGTTTGCTTCTATGTTTGATTGAAAGTAATCTCTGTGTTTTTTCACGAAGGTAACTATTTGTAATATGTAAAGGGAGGGTAACGTCATTATTTTATTTTTTATGAAATGTGGTTTACAACTTTCCCATGGCTTAATGTTCATAAGGATGCGTATACATTTCTTTTGCATGATGAAAATATCATTAAAATCTGTGCTTTCACCCCACAATATTATGCCATAGTTAAACCATGCATAAGCGTAGGCATAGTATGTTGCGAGCGCGGTCTCATAGTTTGTGTTGCTTTTTAATTTGCTTAATGCATATATAAATTTTGATAACTTAGTCTTCAGACTTTCGATATGCTTTTTCCATGTTAGATTATTGTCCAATGTTAAACCGAGAAGTGTTAAATCGTCTCTTTCTGGGATATTTAATTTAGTACTAAGATTATTTATGTTAAGCGGCATTTACACAAAGTAATGGGCCTGGCTGGGTTCGAATGCACAACCTACAACTCGCAAGTCGCGCCCGTTACCACTGGGCCACCACTGCCCACGTATATGCATGATATTCTGAAATTCAACCAATTCAAGTGAAAGGATAAAAGTGCGAAAGAGCCCTGCAGGGAAGTTCCCTGTAGGTACATAATGTACCTTTGTTGATGTTAAACTCTATAACAATTTTACTGAATCATTTTTTTTTTTTTGTGGACTGCCAGTTAGACCCACTACTGTTTTACCATAATCGTCATCCTCATAATTTTATCTGAAAGGTGTCGTGCTGGTCATTTACTGAATCGCAAACAATTTAGTGACAAAAAAAAAACGTCATAAAATAAAGGTTATTTGGGCATAAAATAACATTCTCTTATACTTTCTATCGTATGTCATGCTTTATAAAAAAAAAAAATATCTGCACAAAATCCGATAATGCTATCGGATTTTGTGCAGATATATAAATAATTTACACAAAGTAAAGAGTAACCTACGACCTACAGCTTATGAGTCGTGACCATTATCATTGGGCCAGCACTGCTCTTACATATAATAGCTTTAAATAAGAAATAATTTCATATTTCTAGGAAGGCCGAGTTCTGAGGTGTACACCAATTGGCAGATGGGTCAACCGGACAATACTAACGGAAATGAGCACTGTACACACCTAGGTATAAAAGGAGATATGAATGATTACACATGTAACAGTAAGGCTGTCTTTATTTGCAAGAAGACCCTCCGATCGCTACAGTGGAACCATCAATGCGATATGCCTAATTTGGGTAAGTAAGTTTTTGTCTCTAACAACAAAAAGAAGCGTATACTTAATCGGAAAGCGATGGACAGTTTCAGAAGGGGTGTTTTATATGAGAAGACCAGCTTGCTGTGGAAAGGGCCATTTCTATGAAAATTCTACTTTCAAAATAACTTATTTTATTTGGGAAACCTACAGACAGCATAAACAGTGTTCTTAAACAATATGAAAATAAAGGCCATTTACAAGTTTCTCTTACCATATTATGATGATAAATATACTAGCTGACCTGACAGACGTTGTCCTGTCCGTCCAATAGTCATTCATACAGAATCCCTACCGTACCTACCCTACCTACCCTACCTACCCTACCTACCCTACCTACCCTACCTACCCTACCTACCCTACCTACCCTACCTATAAACCTCACGGAGCCCGAGACCTTTCCAACGAATGCAAAACCGTGGAAATCGGTTCGTGCGTTCTGGAGTTATAGCGTCAGGAAGGAAAACCCGACTTATTTTTGTATAGTAGATTTTGCCCAAGAATTATGCCCAGATAGTAGTCCAATTTATTCCAAAGTAGGTTTTTGACAATATCAACAAAATAGACACTACATTTAAGGTGTTACAATAAAATATGTAAATAAAATTATTTCAGATTACACTTACAGTAAGAATACAGGCAAGTGCTACAAGCTCCACACAACTCCACTAAAGTGGACCGATGCAAACGACAGGTGCCAACTGGAACAAACTACCCTGGCAGTGATCAGCAATCAGCTGGAAGCAGATTACCTTGTCAGTTTAACGGAATCCACGCCAAAACCAAGGGGCAAGGGGAAATATCAAAGAGGAATATATCACCTGGGCTTTCATAATAGATTTAGCGATGGCTGGCAGACAGTTAAAGGTACGGAAGGATCGCGGTACGTAAGTAGAACCAAAATGGCGAATTTTGTTTCAACTTACGTGCCGCAATCTGTTATTTATTTCCAAACTTCAGTACACGTTACATCAATGACTATGCTAGAAGGTGGCCTAATTATTTTTCCCTACGAGGCAACGAGTGCACGCGCTCCTACCTTCGGTTGCTTGTTCTGATTTTGGCTCAACTTACGTGCCGCGATCTATAAGTGTGTGTATCTGCTAAGACCATGGCTAATATCCTGCACCTGTTATTTATAGGCTGTAGACGCAATTCCTTCCCTAAGATTTCTACCTTGGTAAAAGAAACATTAGACGAAATCATTTCAATCATACCATCACTAAAAAGTCCTGGCACAAATACAGGGTCAAATTAAATTATTTGTCAAAACCAGAAACTTCATCGACTTAAAATCTTGATAAATAACAAAAGAAAGAAAGAAAACTATTCTATACATGAAAGCTTTGAGTCTTGTTACAAAATACTTCTAATAGTCGACTTACTACACATGAAAGGCAATGTTTCAACTATATTCCCTTGAAAAAAAAAAAGATGTCAATAAACGTATTCAAAAGCTATGAATGTTTTTTTCTAGGAACACCATTGAAAGTGAACGATGTTGAAACCTGGTTTGAAAATCACCAGCCGGACGGAGAAGAGGAGTGCGGCGCAATGTTCTTCAATGGTCGTCTTGTCAATACTGATTGTGATATGAAAAGCTTCTTCATTTGTGAACACGAAGTAGATAACGTAATTATACCTGACAGCGTGAGTTTAACCAACTCCCAACCATACGTTGGTGGTGGCGTAGAACGATAAAATCACAGATATAGGTCTGTGGATAACACTGTAGAAACTAAATTCACGAACTTACGTACAAATCAATATACGAATAAATTTTTAGTGCTGTTTTTTTTTATTACAAGTTCGTAAAGCAATGTTTTGAAATGGGCTCATTTTTCACACGTCAGTTGTTTCTTTTTTATTTTGGTTATTAATTTATTATTTTGCTGATTTGAAGTGTCGAAAATGCCTTGTGGTATTAGTTCATAATATGCACATGAAGATTAAATAAATCTATACAAATAAATATGATTAAAGTGTCTGTTTGTAATGTAAAAATATCAACTTTTTGCTAAATCCATATGAAAATATAAAAATGTATCTGCCTGTCTATCAATTTGTTCCGGCTTATATCCGAAACGGCTGGACAGATTTCGACGGGAGATAACTGGCAGATAGCTGATCAGTACACAGGGTAAATTATAAGCTACGGGGTCTAGAATGATATGCTGAATTCATGGTAGCAGTTTGCGCACTGGTTAAAAATTTATCCTGTGTATGGAGTATCACGGGTTAGTCTTTTTCCTGGTAGCATGTTTCCGTGGGATAATTTCCAACGTCAACGCGGACAAAGAGACGAAAAAAAGCTAGGAAATAATAAAAGGAAAATTAAGAGTTGCACAAAAAATTGTAGAACATCTTGACAGTATATTGTAGCCAGCAGTGTGCCGAAGTTTCTGAAAACACATAGATAAGCTTAGGTACGTGTCTGTGCAGTCCTGGCGATATAATCATAACCGACTCATATGTATGTGTGTATAGTATTTTTTTTAATATTTAAAGAAAACAAGTAACAAATGACTCAAATGTCTTAGTAACAATATTTCTTAACCCAATGTTAGTTAACGTAACCTACACACTTAACAATGCGTACACTACCATTGTAGTTACAATGCGAATCCCTGCTACAAGCTCAACACCGAAGTGGAGAGTTTGCAGCAGCGATTCACACACAAGCAGTCCAGTCTGCTCGCGATACACCGCAGTATAATGTTGGGGCTGGCCCGCACTCGGCGCACCAGGGAAGCGCATCTTTTTCGCATCGTAGCGTAGAAGCAATCCATCCGTGCTTCAGCAAACATCAAAATGTCATAATGTTCCTAATACTTATAATTGCACACCTCATATCATGGTTATAATACAGTGTACCTTATAAACCTTTTATAACATCCTCTGAACATGTACGAGTAATATGCAAATAAATGATTTGATTTGATTTAATTTGACATACTTACTGAAAAAGGTCTATCTGAAGAAATATCTAGAAAAAAATGGCCTTCTGAATGTCCTGTCTAGCCATACCATCTTTCACATAATCCATCCAACTTTTCTTTGGTAAGACCAAAGATGGTATGGCTAGAAAGGAGGTTTAGAAGCCCATTTTTCAATCTCTACTCGTGTAACTATCCATATTCATGCCCAAAACTTTAGTCACGATATGTTCTTCATTTCTCTCATAACCATCGAATTCCACAGAACTCCTCGGTCAATGGCGCCACTGTCTACAACATCATAGTAAGTAATCAATTTAAAAAAAAATGAAAACAGGTTAATACTGGTTAGTGTATTGAATACCTAACAGAGATTATTTTAACGCGATGCGAGCTAAAACCGGTCATATTGATTTCTAACCCACGATGAACGAAATGACGTGTTTTGAGAACTCAAAGCTTTCGATTAATTCATATTTTCCTCATCATTATTTAGCATTATAAAACAAAACATATAGGTACCTAAATAAACATTAACACGTAAGTATCGACGGGTTTATGCTGCGGACACATAATCGGTCGAACATTCGTGATGGATCCATCCACCACGAATATTCGACTGATCATCTGAATTACCGATTAAAATCTGATGAATCATAAAAACTTCGTAATAAGCTGGAAACAACAATTCTTGACTACGATGACAGGTGATGCTGAGCACATCCAACTGACTCATCACGTCTGTGTTGCAGCCGATGATTTATAATGAAGTTTTGCGGTGAGCGAAGTTTGTCGCAACTTTACTGACACAACGTCGCGATCACGAAAACGCGATTATTCGCTGATACCGCTAATGTGGCTGCAGGGTAAGACAGGATAAAAAAGATTGTCTGCCGGAGAATCTGCACCACATCCTCATAATATTGTAAGTTTTCCGAAGGCGGTTCAACGGTCGAACATTCGTGATGATTTTTTTTTTGGTTTGGAAATCATCAAATAACTTCTCCCGCTCTGGGTGGAGCAGGAGGGCGTGTCAGACTTTTACTGACTAAAACCCACCCGTGTTCCTTCAGTAGCCCTTAAGCCAGGGGCTGTGGTGTCTCTTTCGAACAAACCCGCACCCCTGGCAGGCATCGACCCTTGCGGGTCCCATCATTTTTTGTGCTGACATCTCTTTGAGGCGCGCGTGGAACACAACGCGCCGTCGACTTGGGCTTGGTCCTTACCGGACAGCGAGCTACCCATTACTCGCCGTCCGCAAGCCCATGCCTACGGTGGCCGGAAATCGGCCTGGGATTCCCGACGCCCAGGGCGTCTCCGTATCCGGCGGCTGGGGTCGCGAGGGCGCATATGCTGCCTCTCCCTCACGTGCGCCGCCTCCCTTTTCGCGAGCATCACTGCTTCGCTGAAGGAGGTGACGGCTCCCCATTCCCTCTCGCTCCGTACCATGGCCTGGACCAGGGCCGGACGCGAGAGATCGCCGCCGCCGATCGCCTCCACGAGGACACGGCGGTGCTCCGCCCAAGCAGGGCAGACCGCCACCGTGTGCTCCACCGTGTCCTCAGGGCGATCTTCGCAGTGGAAACACCCGGGCGTTTCCTCCCGCCCTATCCGAAACAGGAACCTCCCGAAACAACCGTGTCCGGTGAGGACCTGCGTCAGGCGGAAGGTGAGGACGCCATGCCGCCTCTCAAACCACTCCTCAAAGAGGGGACTTACCGCCGCAATCGTGGCGTGCCCAGCACTGGGTTGCGACAATCGCTCTCTCCATGTCACCATGAGATCCCGCCGGAGCCCTGTCCGCTGTGCCGCGATTTCCTGCGGCAGCGGACTAACGCCCCGGCGTTTGGCCTCCTCGCGCCACTCCCATATTTGCGCGAGGACCTTTGCCTCCAGATCCCATGGCGGTAATCCGGCAAGGAGGCCCGCCGCCTCGCCGGAGATCGTGCGATATCCTCGGATCATCCTGATCGCCATGACCCTATGGGACGCCCTCAGCTTGCGAGCTGGTTGGCGCCTCAATGTAGGCGCCCACACCGGCGCCCCGTATAGGGCCATGGACCGCACGATCCCCGCGTAGAGCCTCCGGCAGGAGGCGTTTGGCCCCCCTAGATTGGGCAAGAGCCGCTTCAACGCAGCCCCGGCCCGCTCCAGTCTGGGAGCCAAACGGCGGAAATGCTCCGCGAAGTTCCACCGGCTGTCGAGGACGAGTCCCAAGTACTTCATCGTCGACTCGACGCCGATGTGAACCCCTCCCACCGTTATCTGGGAACCCGTCGGTGGCGCATTCCGAGGACCATGAAACCACATGGCCTCGGACTTGTGCAATGCCACCTCGAGTCCCAGTTGCCGGATCCTATCCACGATTGTCGCAACCCCGTGTGTCGCTAAGTCGGCCGCCGCCTGGTACGACCTCCCTTGCGCCAGAACCAGCGTGTCGTCAGCGTAGCAGACTACACTGACGCCGCCAGGGAGGTCGGCGCGCAGCACCCAGTCGTACCCGATGTCCCACAGATACGGCCCCAGGACCGATCCCTGTGGGACACCGCACGACATCTCTCGCCGGTTCCACTCTCCGAGGTGACCGGGGTAGATGACGGCCCTGTCCGTCAAATAAGCCTCGACCACACGACAGAGGTAGGTCGGCATCCGGTGATACCGGAGTGCCTCCCTTATGCAACTCCAGGGCAGGGTGTTGAAGGCATTGGCGATGTCTAATGACACCGCCAAGACGACGGGGGATGCTGTGGCCCGGGGTGGGGACCCCGGGCCACAGCATCCCCCGTCGTGAGGGCTCGCACGCGCATGATGGCGTCCACCGTGGAGCGCCCCCTGCGGAAACCAAACTGGCTCTCCGCCAAATCCGGCCCCACCCGCACCAGCCGCCCGACGAGGCGGTCTGCAATTACTCTCTCAAAGAGCTTGCCCACCTCGTCGAGCAGCACAATGGGCCGGTAAGCGGACGGAGAGTCCGCTGGGCGCCCCGGCTTCTTAATGAGGACCAGTTTCCCCGTCTTCCAACGAAGCGGAAACTGGCCCTCCTCCAAGCATGCGCTTAGGAGCCCTCTTAGTCGAGGCCCGAGAGCCTGCAAGGCCAGGACCCAGGCTTTGCCGGGCAAGCCGTCGGGTCCTGGGGCGGTATTCTTGGCATTCAGCCTACGTACCGCCACTCTCAGGTTTACCTCGGTCACCTCTGGAGAGTCGTCGTCGTCGTCGGTGTGGTCCGCATCGGGCACCACAGGAGGCGGAGCCATAGGTGGGGGAGCGTGCTCCCCTCGCGAGGGGAACAGAGCGCTCACCACGTCCTGCACGAGATGAGGCCGGAGACTCTGCGTCAGCGGGGGAGCCCACGGGCGGATCTTGTCCCGCACCGTTTTGTAGGGGCGTCCCCACGGGTCTCTGTTCAGAGTCTCCAGCGACTCCTCGCGGGCCACTACTCTGGCCCGCAGGATCTCGTCTCGGAGGGCGGTCTTCGCCACTCTGTACCCCTCGTACAGCTCCGCCTCAATGGCTTCCGTATCCGGAGGGCGGATACGGAGCC
The DNA here is from genome assembly GCA_949987655.1 of Polymixis flavicincta. Taxonomy (NCBI): domain Eukaryota; kingdom Metazoa; phylum Arthropoda; class Insecta; order Lepidoptera; family Noctuidae; genus Polymixis; species Polymixis flavicincta. The sequence continues at coordinate 10,442,086 of OX465179.1, forward strand.
TGCGGTGCCTGGAGTAAAGGTGTCGCGCAGCAACACACGCCTCGCGCAGTGCTGTCAACTGCGGCGACCACCAGTACACCTGGCGTGAAGCACGACCTGGCTGGACCCGGGGCATTGCCACGTCACATACCTCGGACATGGTCTCCCGGAACCACTCGGCCTCGTCGTTGATGTCGGCAGGCCTGTCCGGTGATGACACCCAGGCCTGCACGATCGAGGCTTCCAGGAGAAGCTCCCGGTCCAACTGCTTCAACGCCCACCGCGGACCACACGGGGCCTGTCGGACCGGCGCGCTCGAGGTCTGGGCGGAGACGTCAAACCGGATGTACCGGTGGTCGGAATACGTCTCCACCCCCTCCATGACGCGCCAGTCGATGACACGCGGCGACAGAGCGGGGCTGGCGAACGAAATGTCCACCACCGACTCACCCCGCATCCGCACACACGTGGCGACAGAACCCCGGTTTAGGACGACCAGGTCTGCTTCCAGAGCCCAGTCCTCCACCATCCTGCCCCGCACATTCGTCAAACGGGAACCCTCAATGAATGTTCAACCGATTATCATCTGAATGACCGATTAAAATCTGATGAATCATCAAAACTTCGTAATTAGTCGGAAACTATTCGGAATTCGGCAACTGTTTCTTGACCTTATCGACAGGTTATGCTGCGCACATCTAACTGACTCATCATGTCCGTGTTGCAACCGATGATTTATAACGAAGTTTTGCGACGCGAGCGTTCGGTGATGCCGCTAATGTGGTCGCAGGGTAAAACAGGATAAACAAGATTGTCTGCCGGAGAACCTGCACAAAATCCTCATAATATTGTAAGTTTGCCTAAGGCGGTTCAAGACGAATGTTGTTACTAACCGTAAAATGTTTTCGAAAACTTTGTTAATCGTTCTTATCGTGAACTTTGTCTCAGATTCATGTAAGTATATATATTTATAATTAAGTTCATTCTTATGAAAAAATCAAACGTACGGATATCCTGCCAAAATCAGAATAAGAATTTATTTACAAATTTGTAAGAATGTTTTCTGTGACGACACATGTCTTTGACCTTAGCGCATGGCTACTGATGTGATTATTTACAAAATAAACAAAAACCTTTACGAATTTAATGTCACTATAAATTCCAAAAGAGAGTCACAAGTTTGATTTACAGGTACATAAAACTTTTCTTTATCTAAGAATCTTTATCTCTTTATAGATGGACAAAAATCCAAAAAGTTTTTCCGAAAGGACTATCATTATATAGAAGCAGTCGAGAGTTTCTATAAGATCCACACGATACCACAGACTTGGGCTGATGCCAAGCGAGTGTGTACTCTGGAGGCAGCTACTTTCTTCTACGCAGGCAATGATAATGAAGCAAATGCAGTGTTATCGTTTTGGAACCAAACTAAGCCTACTATCATGTGGTTATGGGTGGGAATATCAGACATATTGGTTGAAGGAGTATTTGAGACCGTTGACGGTACGTATTATTTTATCTTAGTGCCACAGACGTAGCTAGCTATTTCTTTAAAATAACTCTGTTTTTGTTCCATTTCTATAAACTTGGGATCTGAAACTTAAGATGAATCTAGTCCACATTTTTTCCATACAAACTTCGGGAGTGTTTTACTCCACTCTTCGACAATGTACATTAAAAATGAAACATGGTATGGTTTTGTCTCATTCAAAGTCAAAGTTAATAATATAGCTGTTCAATGATTTTTATTGATCATTGATTTTGCAGTGGCCGATCTTCTGAAGGACTTTTCTTAATTCTTTACGCGCCTGTTTTACTAAAAATGATCCTGCATCTCACTCAATAACGTTGTGCGTGTAGACTAGCGTCTAACTGCTCATCACTGATACTACCTCTGTCGGACACGAAGTCTGCTGAGAAAGCGTGCTTTTTAGCCAGGCTCACCAGTGAGTTCGAGACAGCGACTAGGTTCCCCTTAAAGTTAAATAATAAGGAAACCATCTTATCAAATATGATTTACTGGTCACAATCAGGTGCTCGAGCAATTAGTTATAGGTATCAATCACACCAAACACAATATTGTTTTACTACAAAGTCATCTAAGTAAAATCATTTCACTTGGGCCATTAAACCGTACTTTAGCAACTTCAAAATTTACAAGGAAAATTAAATTGATTCTACCTGCCCCTTCCAACAAGTGGTTTCGAGGGGAAAGAATGGACAAGAAACTCCATAGTAACTCTTTTAAAATAGCAAGAATATTTTGTTTAATGTGTAGGTACTAATCAATATCATATATGAAAATAATGTGCCAAAAATAATATTACTACACAACGACGGGTAGAAACTATTAATAGTTAAGCAATGACAGATAAATGTACTCACCTATTTACAAATATTGCAACAATAGACAATTTTTCATGGCAGTTCATCCTATTTACTTAAAGCGAGGGCAGGTCAACTTAAAAGATAGGTACAGGCAACGTGTAGCTTAAGGGTTATGATCTGGTATAAATTTTACACCTGAAATAAATGCTCAGAAATAAATTAATACTGTAGGAATCGTTATAAAAATATTTTCTTCATAATTTAAAATAAATTATAAGTTGGTGGAGGTGATATAACTGCACAAAAAAAAATCTAGACATCGGCGCTAAAGAAGTACTAAGTACCTACCTAGAAATAGAAATAGGCACCTAGAAATTCTAGGTACCTACCGCAAAAATGATTGGGGGTCAAATTTACTTTATTGGATCACTTACGACAATGGGGATGTTCCAGCTGATATATTTCTACCAAACGCAGCGACATTCTTATGTTGGCAACATCAAGATTAGACCCAATGATTTATCAAACTTTTTCATATTTCTAGGTAAGTCAATCTCTGAGGTGTACACCAACTGGTTCATCCAGGGTCAGCCGGACAATCATGGAGGAAACGAGGACTGTTTGAACATTGACCTAAAAGGCAAAATGAACGATTACATATGTGACATAAAGTCTTATTTCATTTGCAAGAAGAGTCTCCAGTCACTACAGTGGAACTATCAGTGCAATATACCTAATTTAGGTAGGTTTTAATCGGAACGCTCCGGGAAGTGCTTATTTATTTCGTAAAAACTCACCAGTAATGACGGACTTTTCATTTTGTTATTAAAACAAAATCATATGGTATCCGAGAGTTGAGTTCTCACGGATTCCACAATCTCCCCTCGCTTTACATGCATGACCGCACATTTGTCCATACCAAATTCCATCCTAATGGCGCTATTGAAGGTTTCAGTTACTTTGAGTAGCTCCATCAGTTGCAAATTGTTGGGGGCAAAGAGTTTTAGGTCATCCATGTAGAGGAGGTGAGATATAACTTGATAACCTCTCCTCAGCCGAAAGCCTATACCTGAATCCTCTAGTAGTGTGCTTAGCGGATTCTGGGTTAGGCAGAACCAAAGCGGACTCAAAGTGTCGCCCTGAAATATACCTCGCTCGATCCTTATCGGCTCGCTATTCCTTTGGACATTTCGACAACCTGGATATTGAAGGACCGTCCTCCATGACCCCATACATGACATCAGGAAGACGCGCAGAGTTGTATCTACTTAATATAACTCCAGCACCCTCATGAGCCATGTATGTGACACCGAGTCATAGGCCTTCTTGTAATCTATCCAACATGTCGAAAGATCCTTTCGGGGACGACGAACCTATTCGCTAATGGCCATATCAATGAGGAGTAGCTCCTTAGTACCGCGGGACCCATTCCAGCATTAATTTTGAGAGACAGACATGATGGAGTTACTGTCTATATGATTGTAAATCTTAGCTCTCAAAATATTTGTCAGAACACGTGATCGGCCTATAATTTTTGGGTTCCGCCGTACTACCTATTTATGGAGCAGGTGGGTTATTCCTGTCGTTAGAAACTGGGGTAGCGAACCAGACTATAAAGCAAGCTGGTACTGAGCCGCCAAGTAAGCATGCGACCTTTGGAACCATTTAATCTAGAAGTTGTGCAGCCCGTCCGGCCCAGGAGTTTCCAGTTGGTCAACGGACGGACTGCATGAGCTACATCTTGGGGGTAGATGGTACGAGTAATAACCCCTATTTCTGGTATTTGATCGCAGGCTCGCTCGACTTCCCGAGCCCAATCACCTTCGGTGTGACTGACAGGTACCGACCAGATAACTACGCCAAAAAGATCACATAGCATCATTATCCGGTAAGCGCGTGTCAGCCACACCTTGGTCCGGTCGCTCCCAAGCTCTATATTCCCACCTTCCATCACTTTGGAAGGTGCGGTTCTGAGTGTGTCGGTCTACTCGCCGTTTACCTACGAATACGGTTCGCCCATGCATACACTTTATTACATTTATTATTACAGATTACATTTTCAGTAAGGATACTGGCAAGTGCCACAAGCTCCACACAACTCCTCTGAACTGGACCGAAGCATATGCCATGTGCCAACTGGAACAATCCACCCTGGCAGTGATCAGTAACAGGCAGGAAGCGGATTACCTTGCGAAGTTGGCGGAATCCACGCCGAAACCAAGGGTCAAAGGGCAGTATCACAGAGGAATATATCACCTGGGCTTTCATAACAGATTGAACGAGGGCTGGCAGACAGTAAAAGGTACGTCATACGTGTATTTCTTTGGATATTGAGAAGGTTTGTCAAATTTCCTGTGAAGGTCGCCAGCCACTTGAGTTCCTTGCGAAATCCCTACTTATTATACCTAAATGCGAAAGTAACTCTGTCTGTCTGTGTGTTACGCTTTGACGCCTAAACCGCTGAACCGACCGTCATAAAATTTGGCAGATATATAGCCTGGGATATGGAGAAGGACATAGGCCATACATTCAATTTAAAATGTATATTTAATGAAGCGACTAGAATAACAGCAACCACAGCTTCATGCATAGACAACGTATTTACTAATTGCAAAATAAAGGACTCCTCCTTAATTAGTGGCGTCAGGTCAGACCATACTGGTCAGCTTGTATTGTTTGACTTAGATCAAAAGTTACATCTAGATAAAACCATTGAATTGAGACCTCTGACTAAAAATAAATTGAAATCTTTTAATAATAATGTTCTTAGCAAGCTCTCAACAGCGAGCTTTGATTCACAAGACCCCAATATAAACTATGGCACATTTTTTTCTACAGTATGCAAAGAATTCAATAAAGCATGTCCTGTAAAAAAAGTTACGATGGCTACTAAACCAAAATTTAGCGAATGGGCCACTGCTGGCATTAGAAAAAGCAGAGATATTTTATATAATTTGTATCACGAAAAATCATTGACTTCTGATCAGGCCCTTCATAATTATGTAAGAAACTATTCTAAGATATTCAAAAGAGTCTGCGCTCACGCTAAATCTAAATTAATAAGTAACAAAATTAGTAGGTATCTCTAAAAATAAAATAAAAGCTGTGTGGCAGGTAATTAACAAAGAAACTGGAAACACAAAACAGCGAGATCAGAATGAGTTAGCTCTAAAAATTGATAATGAAACCATTTCAGATAAGTTACAAGTTGCTGAGACTCTAGAAAATTTCTTTACCAACATCCCAATAGAAGTTACGAAATCTCTCCCCTCATCATCTGTATTAGCTGAATCTCTTCTTAAAGAAAACTTCAGCAAGGACATTCCAAGTTTTGAATTCAAACCCATCTCTATTGCCACAATTAAAACAGCATTTAAAAGTCTTAACATAAAAAACACTGAAGACTTATGGGGGATTTCCGTTAAAGTTCTCGAAAATATCATTGACACAATTGCCCCTGTCCTAACAGGCATATTTAATCAATGTTTAGACAGCGGTACGTTTCCTGACTTAATGAAACATAGTAAAGTAGTACCAATTTTCAAATCGGGTAGTAAGAGTGATCCCTCTAATTATAGACCTATATCTGTGCTTCCAGCATTGAGCAAAATTTATGAAAAAATCATGCTGGACCAGATGTTATCACACTTTAACTCGAATGGGATTTTACATAGTCGACAGTTTGGTTTCACGAAAGGTAGGTCGACGACTGACGCAGGAGTAAAACTCATCAGTCACATTTTGGAATCCTGGGAGAATTCCCAGGACGCCATTGGCATTTTCTGTGACCTCTCAAAAGCGTTTGACTGCGTTGACCACAATACACTGATCTGTAAATTACACCACTACGGAATTCGTGGACAAGCTGCTGATCTTGTACTTTCCTATTTATCAAACAGGCAGCAAAAAGTAAACGTTAATGGGGCGACGTCCTCGGGGTCTCTAGTTAAGATGGGCGTGCCTCAAGGTTCAATTCTTGGCCCTTTTTTATTTCTAGTTTATGTTAATGACCTTCCTTACCTGATGGCTAAATTCTCGGATATAATTTTATTCGCTGATGACACTTCTCTTATTTTTAGAATAGATAGGAAAGATACGGATGTCTTACATGTCAATGATAGTCTAGCTGTTCTTTCGAAATGGTTTGCTGCTAATAATCTTTTACTCAATGCGAACAAAACTAAATGTCTTAAGTTCTCGTTACCAAATGTACCCCAAGTAGGTCTAAACTTAAAACTTGATGGCAAGAAACTGGATGCTATTTCGGAAACTGTATTTTTGGGAATTACTTTAGATTCAAAATTGCAATGGGGTGCTCACATTAGAGCTCTTTCAAGTAGATTAAGCTCAGCTGCTTACGCAGTAAGAAAAATAAGGCAGTTGACTGATGTAGCCACAGCTAGGTTAGTTTACTTTGCTTATTTTCACAGTATTATGTCTTATGGCGTTCTGCTGTGGGGATCGGCAGCTGACGTAGATTCAATTTTCATTTTACAAAAGAGGGCAATCCGCGCAATCTATAAAATGGGGCCTCGCGAGTCTCTTAGAAACAAATTCAGCGAAATTGATATATTAACTCTGCCTTCTCTTTACATCCTAGAAAATATCTTGTATGTTCGCAAAAACTTAGGCCTTTTCAAAAAACGATGCGATTTCCATAATCTGAATACACGTAGTAAAGATGAAATTGTGATTCCAAAATTTAGATTGACTAAAACTAGCAAGTCATTTCTAATAAACAGTATCCGCTTCTATAACAAGTTGCCAAAGTCGGTTACAGAACTTAGCGATGGAAAGTTTAAAACGCACATCAAACGTGTCCTTATCAAAAAAGCATATTATAAGATAAAAGACTACGTTGAAGACAGGGAAGTTTGGCATTAATTCCTTCTGCACATGTGGCTTCCCTGGTACCTCATTAACAGCATAACTATGTGAAAGTCTATTAACTGCTCTCAAATACAAAGTTCTTTTTAATTCTTTTTATTTTTACATACATTTAATCTCTGTAATTTGAAAATATTGTTAAAGCCAATTATTTTTAAAAGAGTAACCGTGGAGTTTCTTGCCGGCTCTTCTCCATAGGAAACAACAATTTGGAACCGTGCACCTAGCTTCTGACGTTTCATAAGTGCCCATGCAGGTTTATATGAAATAAAAATATTTTGATTGATTGATTGATTGACAAGATAAGTTTTTATCCAGTGCGCAAACTTTAACCATGAATTCAGCATATCATTCTTAACCCCCCAGCGCAGAAATTTTTCGTCGGTTACACAAAAAAAATCAGCTGCTTCAGAGAAAAGTACAGTACCTACGCGGTCAAAATGTATGGAACAGCTGATTTTTTTTGTGTAACCGACGAAAAATTTCTGCGCTGGGGGGTTAAGAATGATATGCTGAATTCATGGTTAAAGTTTGCGCACTGGATAAAAACTTATCCTGTATAATTTTTGGCAATAGCTAATAGAGAAATATAAAGAAAGCCAATGCTATTCCCGTGAGCGAAAAGAAATTACAACATTTATGTGATTGATAATTTTATATTTCAGGAACACCGCTGAATGTTGATGCCGAAGTTTGGTTCGACAATTACCAACCAGATGGCAATGACCATGAGGAGTGCGGCTCAATGTTCTACACAGGACGGCTCATCAACACCGAATGCGATACGAGGAGCTTCTTCATTTGTGAACACAAACAAGATAATATACCCGAAAGCATTAGTTTATCCGATTCAGTGCTGCAGCCTTATGTAGGTGGTGGCATAGAATAATTAAATAAATGCTCAAAAAATATGAATACATAAGAAATTGTTAGAAAAATTAATCTGTTAATCTTTTCTTCCTCATTTAAAATAAATTATAAGTTATACAGGCCTATTACTATCCTTAAGCACTTATGATAACTGCTAGTATAGAATCACCATACATAGTTTTAGCTCAAAATAAAATATTGTAAGAATTGATACGGTACCAAATTTTCGGTTTCATCATTTTTTCAATTAAAATTTAAAAATCGTGTCACCACACTACGTAGGTCAATAAGTTTCCACGTCACTTGCCTATGTCATGATAAATCTCTTCCGATTGATGTGTTTATTTTAATTTGACAAGTTCGGTTTCTGGTATCAATGTATTAAAAATTCTCATAACTTCCGAACATGTAGAGATAGAAATAAAAAACACTTTCAATATAGTTTGATATTTGATCCAAAGAAGCTGTGCCCTTGGTACGAGTATGTATATACCCTTTCCGTTACACATTAAATAGGTGCTTCTGACTGTGCAAACAAAACACTTACAACGTGCAACAAAACAGTAGAAGCAAAGCATATGTAAAGGACATAAGCTTTGCTTCTACTGTTTTGTTAAATTCAGTCTACGAACTACACCAGCATATAGTTTCTAGTGATGGGATGTGCATTTTTAGTTCAAGAAACCGATAAGGTCAATGTCGGTCAAATTCGTATCCCGTGCTCCACACTGCTCCCTTTTTCTTATCTCAAATTAAATTATCTAATTCACAAAATTAAAAGTAAGTTCAAAATTTAAAACCCGACTACTGAAAAGCCACGCTCCAAAATAAATGAAACAAGAAAATATTCTCATTCATTCGTCGGTCGGCGACGGCTTTCAAATGAGAATATTTTCTTGCTTTAGTTTTTTAGGGGTATGAGGAACAGGGTGTAAAGTTCACTCATACCTATGCTGGTAATGGAGGATCCTCCGACCAGACGGGTATTGTGTCTGGTCCGGGCAACTGCCCGACAGTTGATGTCGGGATATTTTATCTATCTGAGTAGCGTGGTAAACTCTGATTGCGCGATGTAGAATTGCTCAGTTAGTTCGCCTGTGGCATTGTAGATGGCGCCACTTTTCTTTTTTGTGTTTCTTGATATTTGTCGTGAAGCATTTTTATTTGTAGTGCCGCTACATCACTCCCCCCCGGAGACCGGAGGTCGATAGTGGGCTGAGTCAGTGCATGTAATGCATGCTTGCCAGTGCCAGTTGTGGTTCCAGTGGGTCGGAACCGGGTGTCACATAGTTCGCGGTGAGTCGGAACTGTCTGCGACGATTCCCCAGTGAGTCGGGGTTGCGCTGCGTTATGCTCCAGTGAGTCGGATCTGGTACAGCGCTGGGTTGAGAGGTTGAGGCTGACTGCTGGCGTCGACCGGGAGATTGGGCTCTCGACCGGCCGAAAGTGCAGTGTGCTGGGCCATGGCTGCTGATGAGGCTGTGGGTGATGACCAGGCATGCGGTTCGCTGCATGCAGGTGGTCAGGATACCCGTTGAAGCCGTAGGGTGCTGGCTGGCTGTGTAACGCGCCGCTCGAAAGCTTGAGGAAGTGATCTTGATGTTGATGATGACGTCACGCCGAAGTGTTGCACGAAGGCTGCGCTGACGTTCTTTCACGGGGTCACCAGTATAGAGGTATGAGGAACAGGGTGTAAAGTTCACTCATACCTATGCTGGTAATGGAGGATCCTCCGACCAGACGGGTATTGTCTCTGGTCCGGGCAACTGCCCGACAGTTGATGTCGGGATATTTTATCTATCTGAGTAGCGTGGTAAACTCTGATTGCGCGATGTAGAATTGCTCAGTTAGTTCGCCTGTGGCATTGTAGATGGCGCCACTTTTCTTTTTTGTGTTTCTTGATATTTGTCGTGAAGCATTTTTATTTGTAGTGCTGCTACAGTTTTTTAACTTACTTTTATTTAAATTATTATTTTGGAGTTAGCTCACTACAGTAACTATGTCAGGGATCTTTTTGAAATAAAAACTTCTTAAGGCGCGTTGAGCACTTTTTCGGAGAGCAAAAATCATGGAATTCGCATCATCGTCACCGAACGCTTTCCATTTCCATGGCGCAGTATATGCGCCCTCACGGCCCTAGCCTCCGAAAGAGACGGTCTGGGCGTCGGGAATCCCAGGTTGATTCCCGGCCACCGTAGGCATGGGCTTGCCGGCGAGTAATAGTCGACCGCGCGTTGCGTTCCACGCGCGCCTCAAAGAGATGTCAGCACAAACTGGTGGCGTCCGCAAGGACCGATGCCTGCCAAGGGTGCAGGTTATTCGAAAGAGATACCGTGGCCCCTGGCACACAGGCAATTGAGGGCACAGGGTGAGTTTTAGTCAGTAAAAGTCTCTCCTGCTCCACCCAGAGCGGGAGAAGTTATTTGATGATTTGCCACAGTAAAAAAAACGCTTTGCATGAGCTATATTTATACTGTGTTTATATGGGTAAACGGGCACACGAATGAGTCGCGGGTTGATGTATTTTGGAAAAATCCCACCTTCATTAGGAAATTCAAATTCTTTTATCCCTTTCTTTCTCTTTGTATTTTTATCGTAAAAATGTGTGCTGTTACCTGTAATAGCTGAATTCGATCGCTCGTTTATCATTTTTTACCGAAAGCAATCAGGACCCAAGGACCCAATGTGAAGCCCTGTATTGACGACAAAAAAAAATACACACGTAATTGTTCAAGTTTTCACTTCTGTCGGCACTCCCGGAGTGCCACTGTTTTTTTCCGTATCATAAAAGTGTATAGTTGTAGTAAAATCTCTTTGACTTATACTGTTTGCATCTGGCTCTATCAATTATAAGACATAAAAAAGAAAAATGAAAGTTTAAAATGATTTCCCGCCATCTTTCAACTGTATGCCAAAATGACTGAATCCTGCGAAGTAATTCGATACATTTCGAAGTTATACTACAAAAAAGGGAAATTGGACTTAATGCAGTGCCAGTAAGATTAGCACAAAGTTGGTTCAAGCGTTTTCATTGCGGGAATTTTGATAAGAAATATGCAGCTCGTTCTAGTGGACAACCAGAGCGAGCTGCATCTTTTTAACCCCCGACGCAGAAACGCCTTGGTGTTATAAGTTTGACGTGTCTGTGTGTGTGTGTGTCTGTCTGTGGCATCGTAGCTCCCGAACGGATGAACCGATTTTGAGTTTCACTAGCCGTCCCCCGACGTGACAAGCAATGCTTTGATCGAATATAACCTACAACTTAAAAGGCCAATAATTTATTTTTTCTTTTAGAAGTTATTGTTTGGGTCGGGGGTTTTTTTAAATTTAAATTTAAATTAAATTTTTCGCCGGTTATACAAAAAAAAATCAGCTGTTCCATACATTTTGACCGCGTAGGTATTGCACTTTTCTATGAAACAGCTGTTTTTTTTTGTTTAACCGGCGAAAAATTTCTGCGGTAGGGGGTCTAGAATGATATGCTGAATTCATGGTTAAAATTTGCGCACTGGATAAAAACTTACCCTGTATAAACTCCAGATTCACAGATAGTCCAGCACCCTAATTGCGTAACGCACGATCAATCATAATCCGTTTCATTTTGACAGTTCAACAATATTCATTGCGTTATTTACGTTGTTGAGCAGACACATTTTTCGAACATATGAAGCAATGGATTAGCGATCTGTTTCAAAATGGTACAGATTATGATTGGTCGTGAGTAACGCAATTAGGGTGCAGGACTATCTGTGAATTTGGAGTGTCTGTGAGTACTAACTCAGATATTGAAATTTGATTCGTCAGTAATTTTTTTTTTAAATATTTGCGCTCAACTATGTGATTTTGATGCATGATTTATTTATCACAGTTGTATAAAATATGTTGATGGCATGATTGTGGTGTTTCTTCTACTACAGCCCCATATGAATATTTGATTCGATTTCTCTTCGATTCACTCATACCTAAAATCTATTTAATCAAATAAAAAATCTAAATGAAAATGAATTTTGAAATCCATAGTTGAACAACTCTAAAATGATGGTCATTCATCGATCTAATCAATACTTTTAAATATACAACGTGTTGTTTTGCATCCTCGTAAAATTCAAGGAGGTAACTATGCTAATAATTCTCGACACGAATCAATAATAAAATAAGTAGGTTTTTTTTTTTCATATTTTCGGAAATCGGCATTAGGATTTTTTTTTCGGACACGCATTTTAAAACCCGGCCCGTGTGATACCCCACTATAACACAGCGATATAGTCGTGCGACACTGCCTACCGCATACGGAACGGAGCGATTCTGTTCTTTGAAAGAGCTGTTTTCTGAAATACTGTTAAATTTAAATAACGAAAAAAACAAGTATGCATTCATTAGTGAGCAAGTATCGTAATTTTATTTGATTATTTATGTCTTTCATAACAGCCTCCTGAAATTTGACGAAGATGCAATTCAACACGTTGTATAACGCCCCCGAGTGGGTTCCCGCATTGTCGTTACGGGGGGGCTCAGTAACCGTGGATTCCGGCCACGGTGAAGCCAAGAGGAACCCAAAGGTGGGGCCGCTCGTCAGGGCTTTTGCCTTCAAGCCATTGACGTAGCGGCCAAAAAGTAGGTTGCGGTGAGGTGCACCGCAACTGAGGTGGGCCGCGATGTCGAACGGGAGGCATCGCGGCTGAGGGTTACGGGCTGCGGTAGAGGAGGAGTGCCGGTGTTTCGGAGCAGCGCTCTTCCCTTCCGTGGCCAGGACGGGGCTGCCACCGTTTGATGGCGGACGCGGTGGGGCCGCAGGGGAAGAGGAGTGTCGGTATAGCGTCAGCCGCTCTCCCTATCCCCTGCGGCCGAAAAGTGGTAGACGGGACGGCGCGTTGTGTTCCACACGCGCGCCGTCAAAGATGTCAGCAACCACTGGTGGGGTCCGCAAGGGCCGATGCCTGCCAGGGGTGCGGGTTTGTTCGAAAGAGATACCACAGCCCCTGGCATACCCCCCCCGAGTGGGTTCCCGCATTGTCGTTGCGGGGGGGCTTAGTAACCGTGGTCTCCCATCCACGGTGAAGCCAAGAGGAACCCAACGGTGGGGCCGCTCGTCAGGGCTTTTGCCTTCAAGCCATTGACGTAGCGGCCAAAAAGTAGGTTGCGGTGAGGTGCACCGCAACTGAGGTGGGCCGCGATGTCGAATGGGAGGCATCGCGGCTGAGGGTTACAGGCTGCGGTAGAGGAGGAGTGCCGGTGCTTCTGAGCAGCGCTCTTCCCTTCCGTGGCCTGGACGGGGCCGCCACCGTTTGATGGCGGACGCGGTGGGGCCGCAGGGGAAGAGGAGTGTCGGTATAGCGTCAGCCGCTCTCCCTATCCTCTGCGGCCGAAAAGTGGTAGACGGGACGGCGCGTTGTGTTCCTCACGCGCGCCGTCAAAGATGTCAGCAACCACAGGTGGGGTCCGCAAGGGCCGATGCCTGCCAGGGGTGCGGGTTTGTTCGAAAGAGATACCACGGCCCCTGGCATACGGGCTACTGAGGGAACACGGGTGGGTTTTAGTCAGTAAAAGTCTGACACGCCCTCCTGCTCTACTCAGCAGGAGAAGTCATTTGATGATTTCCCACCCAAAAAAAAAAAAAAAAAAAAGCCCCTGGCATACGGGCTACTGAGGGAACACGGGTGGGTTTTAGTCAGTAAAAGTCTGACACGCCCTCCTGCTCTACTCAGCAGGAGAAGTCATTTGATGATATCCCACCCAAAAAAAAAACACGTTGTATAATATTATGAAGCTGAAGAGTTTGTTTGTTTGTTTGGCTGAACGCGCTAATCTCATTAAAGAAGAAAACTAATTTTAGTGTTGGATGGCCCATTTATCGAACAAGGCTATAGACTATATAACATCACGCTAGGACCCTTAGGAACCGAGCAAAACGAAAAACAGTCTCGAAATACGAAGTACTCGCACGAGTAGGCGATTTAATGCGACGAGCTGGGTCAGGGGAGCAAGAAATTTGACGCGAACGAAGTCACCGGCAGAAGATAGTGTTAGACATAAAATCTTGGTAAAACTAATTTTTTTTTTTTTTTTTTTGGGTGGGAAGTCATCAAATAACTTCTCCCGCTCTGGAGCAGGAGGGCGTGTCAGACTTTTACTGACTAAAACCCACCCGTGTTCCTTCAGTAGCCCTTAAGCCAGGGGCTAAACGCGAATCAGAGCGCGACTTATCATCACAACAAAACAAACTTTAAACATACATAAACTGCATCTCTGACATATACCCCCTTATTACAGAACAAGGTTTTTCTTTAGGTATGGTTTAAACCTTCGAGCCTATTTAAGCCTATTAAGTAGGGGACTAAGGTAGATACCTATTAGTGTAAATGTTTACTTCGACAGCCATAGGTTGGCGATTTTAATTTCTTACTTTCCATTTCTTGATTTCGTTCATTTATAATTTTTAATAACACCATTTTTTAGGGTTCCGATATTCTCTTCATATCTTGCCAGGCTCAAAAACCATATTACAACCATTACGTGGGCGCAGCAACCCATGGTATGGTTCCCTGTTTTGCATGAACATTAATAATGAGTCAGTGCATTCAATCTGCTCTCATCATCGTTTATTAACACATATGTGTAATAAAACTTCGACCTACGTACGTACCTAGAGTGTATCTTTGCTCTCAGAAGCCACAGGTTTGTTCCTTCAATGCCAGTATTATTGAGCTTGGTAACGAGTTGCTCGGGCTCTCGGTAAAGCGAAATACTGAAGTGCCCGTCCCCCCGAACATGCTCACTATAATAACTTTTTGCCAATTTACGTTGATATGTACCCAGAGCAAAAATAATTAGTTCCCTTTGGGTCAGCGAAGGAAACCTTAATGAATTAAGGCTTGCAGCCAGGGCTAAGGGCACGTACCTCAGCTTTGGGCATCGCTGGTAGGACAGGCTAGATCGGACTGAGGTAGGTAAATACGTAATAGGTAAAAAGGGCTGTTGTCCGCAACTCCACGTCAAAACGCGTATTTTGCGTACGGGTGGGAGAATCGGTAATTCGATCCACCCCAGCTCCTCGAGAAAGGCCAGCAACGCTTTGATGTTGCTGACAATCTCACGTAGGGTACCTGGGTTACCGAAGTATTTTGCCCTGTAAATAGCGACCGCCGGGCAGTTTAACAGCACATGAGCCGCTGTCTCGTCGTCCTCCATGCATGCCCTGCACAGCGGACTGTCTGTTACTCCTATGACAAAGAGATGTTTATTAAATGACCCATGGCCAGTTACGTCTGCTGTAACTGTACGCAGCTGTAGTTTTGTTAAACGGAGAACCTGTTTCGTGAGGCGGACATCGAACGCAGGAAGTGCTTCCTTAGCCTGCCTGCACCCACTTAGGTCCATCCATATTTTGTGATGATGATCCCTGGTTCGTTTCCTTACCAGAGTGCGTAGATACCCGAAGGGAAGTGGCGCAATGGGTTCTGGTCCCACTGGTGTCATGGTCGACCCCCTCCTGGCAAGTTCATCGGCTGCATCGTTGCCTAGCGAACCAGTGTCCTTTGATCCACTGAATGGTAATATTGTTGAGGCTACCTACCTCTTTGAGGCGCTGGTGGCACTCGTATATCAGCCCAGAGGCAACCGTGTGACTGTTCAGCGCATGTAGAACAGCCATGCTGTCTGAGAGTATGCGAATCGAGTGATCCTTAATTTCCCTGGCCATGATAGCAGACGCGGCAAGGGAGATGCCCATGCATTTTGCCTGGAACACTGTGTTATGGACCCCCAGTGGTGTGGCTATGTGGATGTTGAGGTCCTCCGAGAAGACTCCAGCCCGTGCCACTACCTGTATTTGATTCGTCCGTGAAGATACGCAGCTCTGCTGGGCGCAAGCCTTCGCATAGTCGATCCTCATGCAGTTGGATTCTGTATTTTTTAACGAAGATAAAACTCACTGTTGAGTTCCTTAAGTAGCTCGGTGTGTTGTGTGTCTGGCTTACTCCAGAGATTTGTAGCCTTTAGACGCACCGCCGCCATCGTTGCTTCCTGCTGTATGAACAGGTGGAGCGGCGGCAGCCCCAGCATGGCCTCGATCGCTGCAGTCGGAGTAGTCCTCATGCAGCCCGTGGTCGCCATGCAGGCTAGTCCCCTTACCCACTTACCTTACGATATTTTAAAAATAATACACAAAGCAAACAAATGTCTGATTTGAGTATTATTTTTAAAATATTTAAAAACGTCGTATAAGATATGACTACAGAATATTATATTATACCGACAGAAACATAAAATTAAGTTTGTATGTGAGCAGAACTATTAAAAAAAACTCGTAGATTTGACAGAATTAAACTTTGAAATGATTGAAATTACTCGACCGCCAGGCATGACAGAATGCCTCATATTGACAATCAAAATTAAATTACGATCTGAGATTACGATATGCAAATGAAACCCATTGTATGTTTTAAAGCAGCGTTTCTCAAACCATGGGTCGCGAATATTGGGTGGGCCTTGAAAAATTGAGAGATACGTCCAAGTTAAGAATTCATTGATTGTTCAAAAGATACGTCACTGAAAAATGTATTCAATGGCAAGCCGCGAAATACTGGGTCTTAGTTGTTGATAACTTTCCTTGCTTGTTTCCTGAAATTGAAGTTGAAACTAAAGCTGTGACTGTGACAACAAAAAATAGGAAACAAATACATCCTTCTCTTTGAAATAGCACTCCTTTTTTTTTTTTTTTTGGGTGGGAAATCATCAAATAACTTCTCCCGCTCTGGGTGGAGCAGGAGGGCGTGTCAGACTTTTACTGACTAAAACCCACCCGTGTTCCTTCAGTAGCCCTTAAGCCAGGGGCTGTGGTGTCTCTTTCGAACAAACCCGCACCCCTGGCAGGCATCGGCCCTTGCGGGCCCCATCATTTTTTGTGCTGACATCTCTTTGAGGCGCGCGTGGAACACAACGCGCCGTCGACTTGGGCTTGGTCCTTACCGGACAGCGAGCTACCCATTACTCGCCGTCCGCAAGCCCATGCCTACGGTGGCCGGAAATCGGCCTGGGATTCCCGACGCCCAGGGCGTCTCCGTATCCTGCGGCGGCTGGGGTCGCGAGGGCGCATACGCTGCCTCTCCCTCACGTGCGCCACCTCCCTCTTCGCGAGCATCACTGCTTCGCTGAAGGAGGTGACGGCTCCCCATGCCCTCTCGCTCCGTACCATGGCCTGGACCAGGGCCGGACGCGAGAGATCGCCGCCGCCGATCGCCTCCACGAGGACACGGCGGTGCTCCGCCCAAGCAGGGCAGACCGCCACCGTGTGCTCCACCGTGTCCTCAAGGCGATCTTCGCAGTGGAAACACCCGGGCGTTTCCTCCCGCCTTATCCGAAACAGGAACCTCCCGAAACAACCGTGTCCGGTGAGGTCCTGCGTCAGGCGGAAGGTGAGGACGCCATGCCGCCTATCAAACCACTCCTCAAAGAGGGGACTTACCACCGCAATCGTGGCGTGCCCAGAAATAGCACTCCTTGTAATTAGTCATTTTCGATTCTTACTGAATGGTTTTTTCTTATTTGAACAGTCGTTCATTCATACCTAGTTATACCCCTTATTTTCTCCATGATAGCCAAGAGGTGAGTCCCGAATTTGCAAGTTTTGCTAGGTGGGTCGCAGTCCAGTCAACTTTGGGAACCTCTGTTATAAAGTGTTAGATTTATTTTTGGCATGTATTTTCTGGTATCCAATATAGGGTATTTAAATAAATATTTCGCTGTAATATTTATACTTTGACGTAAATAAAGAAATAGAGCTAATTAGTTATTTGGTTGAAATTTCCATTACGGGCCAACGATTTATGGGGTTGGGGAGGGGAGGGGCAGGGAAGGGGTAGGGGGCTATCCCCTATATCATCCCTACCCTTCAGAGCCCCATGGTTATGGAGATATCCATGGTTATTTTTTTTAGGTTAAAATAGCGCTATTTAGTCAAACTGGGCCAGTTTGACTCTGACTTAGTGGTTTTCCACTCCATTTATTCAAATTAATTCAAAATCAAAAATCAAATCAAATATTTAAGTTCTGGAATGTTCGTGTTGCGGTCTCTTTCTGTTACAGTGATTTGCACATTAGCAGTTGTCTCTTTTTTTCTCGATAGTGCTGTTCGCAGCATAGCGACGATTATATCGATTATCTACACAAATAAATAAAATTGAAGTGTCTGTTCACAATATCAAAATTATTGATTTTTACTAAACGCATATGAAAGTATATACGGTACATAAAACAAAAAAAAAACTTTTAAGATTTTTGTTTGTTCCTTATCTCCAAAACGGCTAGACCGATTTTGACGCGACTTTCACTGGCAGATTGCTGATGTTATAAGGAGTATCTTGGGCTATTTTTATTTTAGAAAGATTAGGTTTCTGCGCCATGAAATTGTGAACAAATAGGGCGGGTGGGAGGTACAGCGCAGTGGGTCGGGGGCGAGGGAGTTTTATTAAATATGGCAGTTGTTATCTAACGACTTCCACGCGAAAGAAGTCGCGGGGCACAGCTAGTTTAAAATATAGGTACTTATATTATATTTTTATTGTATTATTATTGCTTTATTTAAAACATGCTTATGCATGTGGCTTTGCTCACAAATTTGCAGAAAATAGATAATATGTTGCATAAGAAATACTGGTACAAAACTTGTTATAATAGAAAAATTGTGAGTGTATAATGTATCTGCCTACCTTTTACACAACATTGTTGCTTTATTTTTGGAGTTCAAGTTTGTTTTTGGAATAAAACTGGTCGAAATCGCTCGTCAGCATGTGAAGACTTTGCTGGTGCCCGCCATGTATTTATACGCGCGCGTTACCAATAAATTTAAGTACCTACTTAGGTACTTTATACTACTGATAGGATTCGGATTGCATGCCATCCCATCTGACAGTAAGAGTGAAGGTAAAGTGAGTACACCTGTGTCTGCGCGCACACTTGTGCACTATAATACCTCCCGCGCCGAAGGCTTGTGTCTCCGTTGAGATCGGCCGCCATGACCAAACGACGGTTTGGAGGACTACATCATACTATAAGGATATAATAAAGACTTTTTTGCAAACTGTACTACGTTTCCGTTTAAATTATCGGACGAATAGTTTGCCAAATAACGAAACATTACGTTTGTTATTTCAGATTACACTTTGAATAAGGATAATAGCAAGTGCTACAAGCTCCACACAACTCCATTGACCTGGAACGAAGCACGTACAGTGTGCCGGCTAGATTAATCCTCCCTGGCAATGGTCAGCAATCGACAGGAAGCGGACTATCTTGTGCAGTTAACGGAATCCACACCGAAACCAAGAGTAAAGGGGAAATACCAAAGAGGAATATATCACCTGGGCTTTTATAACAGATTAAACGAGGGCTGGCGGACAGTAGCTGGTACGTGAGTGTATCAACACAGAAC
Organism: Polymixis flavicincta; assembly: GCA_949987655.1. Lineage (NCBI taxonomy): Eukaryota > Metazoa > Arthropoda > Insecta > Lepidoptera > Noctuidae > Polymixis > Polymixis flavicincta. Next base: position 10,461,578 of record OX465179.1, read on the forward strand.
CAGAACGCTCACCACAGAACTCACACACTGGCGTCGAATCTCGAACGAAACAAAAAACATACCGTCGCACAGAGTACGTATGACCTTGGTCGGTTCATACCATTGCTAAAATTCACTTACTTATATCGAGTCCTGCAGCGCAGCGTATCGTCTTGGATTAAGAAACTCATAGGTCTGGGATCATTTGTAAACATATGTGTGTGTCTATAGTATAGAAATGACTAAATAAAAGAAGGTCGTAAATTAAACCGAAGTGTCAATCTATTGCTTTTTGAGATTGATACTCCACTTGTGGAAGCTACTGTACGTTTTCAACAGAGGATTTTCTTTTTCAGGAAAACCGATGAATGTAGATGCTGACTCCTGGTTCGATAATTACCAGCCGGACGGAGATGAGGAGTGCGGCTCAATGTTCTACACCGGACGTCTGATCAACACCGATTGCGAAATGAAGAGCTTCTTTATTTGTGAACACGAATTAGATACCATAATTTCAACTCCTAGCGGTTTATCTAATTCAGTTCAGCCTTTTTTACAACCTTACGTCGGTGGCGGCATAAACTAAAAAAACAGTAGAATCGAAACGTGTACGTTACCCTAGCAAGAAAGTGTCTCCTAGAGTTATATGAGTAGAACGTATAATGTGTGCCTTATCTGCTGTAAATGTGCCCCCACATAGAAAATGTGTGCCCCCGTCGTTTTGGAGAAAAACGGAAAAAACGATTCTTGCTGGGGTAACGTTTTTCTAGCAGGAAAATTCTAAACGAATGATTGGAGAGAGAAAAATTGTGCATGGCCAGAGAGCTTATATGTGTGCCAAAATGTGCCCCCAAAAATTAAATCTGTGCCCCTTCAGGTTTTCGAGATATTGCATTTCCTGCTGGAGTAACATTTGATGAATCGTATATCTCTAAAACTATTGCATGTGCCCCTGTAGAATAAACATATACGAGTAGCTCTTAAGGGGCACACCTTAGTGCCCTAATTAGATTTAAGAAAATATTTATAGTTTTCAAGTTATCGCGGTTTTATGAAAACCCGAAAAAACATCGCAGCGCCTAAATGAGACAAGGCACAAGTTCGCTGAAAACTGTATTCGGTCCTTCTTGACGCTATTAATAACCATACAAAGTTTCAAAACTGTTCATGCATGCGTTTTTGAATAATCTTGCTAAAAGTCAAAACGATGGTGTCTTAACTTTGACGGCAAAATACAAGGAACCGGCTCAATCCCAGATGTGTAGGTGTGAACCAAAATTGTGTGCCTTTAGTCAAAAATATATGGTGAAAATATTCAGCTTGGAATGTTTCGCATTAAGTTAATATTAACAAAAAACCAAAATATGTAAGCAACGGCTGGTTATCCGACCAAATTTGAATGACTACTAAAAAGCGACGGATTCATACATATCGATGACCTTCTTTACTTTACTCACTAACCGGTTGTGCCTGAGTACACTGAAGTAGAAAAGTAATAAGTAATAAAATAAAGTTGTTATTGGATTATATTCTACTAGCTGTTTCTATTATATTTATTGATAAGCCGTAGGTTAGATAAATTAACAGTAACTTTTCATCAGTAAGGGGAATGCTCCAACCAGCCCGCGAAATTCAAAGTTTCTTGCGTTTTTTGCAATTTGCAGGCCAGTTCTAGGTTGTATGTTGATTAAAATATTATTCGCGGCTGTAAGACGTATGTAGTTACAGAATTATAAGCATCAAAATCACCAATACAACCCTCGCAAGTTCATAAGGCGTAGGAACAAAAAAAAAAGTAATTCCTATAGCTTTATGAACTTAGAGCGTAGTATTGATGATTTCTGTAACTACATATTATGTCTTACAGCCGTGAATAATATTTTAATCAACATACAACCTACCACTGGCCTTCAAATTCCAAAAAACGTAAGAAAATTTGAATTTCGCGGGCTGGTTGGAGCATTCACCTTAATAGAAGATTCCTTTTTTTCGCCTCCTCACACCGCTGCAGATATCTCTGGCCCCGCGGCATCCGCTGACGTCGCGTCGTGTCGCAAGGAGTCGCTTTGTCTAATTTGGAGAAAGTGAGACAGCTAGTACGCGTACGGTGTTAGTGTGACAGAGACAGTTACGTGTAACGTCGCTCTAATATGAATAATAGGTACGAAGTGTTTATTGACTAGGAAGTCCGTTTGGATTATTACTTGGTATTGGTAAACAGTTGCAGTTATGTTATGACGCCAAGGACACTGTTACGTTGAGTCACGCAGTTGCACTGATACTGTTTGTTTACTTTTTTTTTAAGTTGGTTGAAAGTGGCGTATTAAGTATTTTATAACAATTATGTGGTTGTAGGGGTGGTGAATTTTATGGCACGATCTGCAGTGGTAAGTATTTAATGGCATTGTTTTGACTTATTTAAAAATACTTGTACACTTATCAAGTACTTGGATTTTTTTCATTACTTTACCTATTTATTTATTTTTTTAGGAAATTTAATCTGTGATTTGATGCAATACTTACTTTAAGAATTAAGAATTAAAATTAAGGGAATAAAAATAATAATTTCCACATCAACAAGCTGTTTCATTTAATAGTCACAAGGTGCATTTAATATATATTTTTAATTAGCCCCCAAATCTTTTGAACGCGACTGTACGGACAACAGCTTAGGTATAATACGTCAAATAAAGAAGGTCATCGATATGTATGAATCAGTCGCTTTTTAGTAGTCATTGGAATTTGGTCGGATAACCAGCCGTTGTTTACATATTTTGGTTTTTTGTTAATATTAACTTAATGCGAAACATTCCAAGCTGAATATTTTCACCATATATTTTTGACTAAAGGCACACAATTTTGGTTCACACCTACACATCTGGGATTGAGACGGCTCCTTGTATTTTGCCGTCAAAGTTAAGACACCATCGTTTTGACTTTTGGCAAGATTACTCAAAAACGCATGCATGAACAGTTTTGAAACTTTGTATGGTTATTAATAGCGTAAAGAAGGACCGAATACAATTTTCAGCGAACTTGTGCCTTGTCTCATTTAGGCGCTGCGATGTTTTTTCGGGTTTTCATAAAACCGCGATAACTTGAAAACTATAAATATTTTCTTAAATCTAATTAGGGCACTAAGGTGTGCCCCTTAAGAGCTACTCGTATATGTTTATTCTACAGGGGCACATGCAATAGTTTTAGAGATATACGATTCATCAAAACGTTACTCCAGCAGGAAATGCAATATGTCGAAAACCTGAAGGGGCACAGATTTAATTTTTGGGGGCACATTTTGGCACACATATAAGCTCTCTGGCCATGCACAATTTTTCTCTCTCCGATCATTCGTTTAGAATTTTCCTGCTAGAAAAACGTTACCCCAGCAAGAATTGTTTTTTCCGTTTTTCTCCAAAACGACAGGGGGCACACATTTTCTATGTGGGGGCACATTTACAGCAGATAAGGCACACATTATACGTTCTACTCATATAACTCTAGGAGACACTTTCTTGCTAGGGTAACGTACAGTAGCCCCCACTAATGGTGCCCCAATCTCAAAAAGCAATAGATTGACACTTCGCTTTAACTTACGACCTTCTTATAATAAGCAATTTCTATAGGCTATAATACTATAGACACACACACTCTCATACGTTTACAAATGAATGAATTTCCTAAATTCAACCGTTAAAGCAAATGGCATGATAGCTGAGCGGTTACCGCACTTGATTATCGCGTTTGAGCGCAGCGAGTCGCGGTTTCGAATCCCACTCGCTGTGTGATAGTCTTTTTATTGTTTTAAAAATCACTTTTGAGTATAGTTTCTTGTTCTGTTCGTCGTATTCACTAAACTCGTAAAACTTTATCATTATACCCACAGAAACCTAAATAAATTTAAATGATTTACGACTCATTCACCGCGACTTACAGAACGGTGTTGGTTGATATTGTGTGCTAGTGACGTGTGTTTCATCTATTAGCGTTCTTCTAATTCATTTTAAAATGTAAGCAAATTTAAATATAGAAATGAAAGCGAATATTATTGCGCTGCATAAAAGTGGACTTAATACCTATATCACAAATACCTATGTGATGAAACCGGACTGAGTGTGAGTATTATGATTTAAATATTTTATTAAACATTTATTTAATTAAAGTATAACTGCTGATCCTTGTAGTTATTTTAAAACGTTTTATAAATATCATAATGTCTAAATCGTGGTCTAAATAGAATAAAAATATAAAATTTCGATGTAAATTTATTTCCTAGATTATAGAACGATGAAAATAACATTATACTTAATATTTATGTGAAATTGCCCTTTTAAATAATTTTGTTTCTAAATAGTAGGTAATACATAAAGTGTGTATTTTGCTTAGTAGCCTAACATTACCCCTTTTTTGTTTTAGTGAAATACTGTGAGTCGGTGGGTGAAAAGATACGAGGAAGGCGGTAGCCTTGCCCGTGGAAAGCAAAGTGGAAGACCCCAGCTCCTATAACAGGCACACGTTCAGCGAATTTGAAACAAGTGGTTTCAAAACGACAAGACATTTTGCCGAATTATTCGACACATCTTTACGAACGTGCGCCGTGCACTCAACGCAGAAGGCCAGCTCGAGAATCTGCTCAAAAAACATAGTAATATATAAAAAACATTAACATTAAGTTATAAATTACAAATATTTATTTATTTTAGTAATATTCATATAAGATATCTTAAGGTCCGACGTCCGTAAAATAACTAAATTGCGTTTCTGTAATAAAGTCATTTTATTGTTAACAAAAAGTTGTTTTCATAAAGTAGGTAAGAACTTACTTGCTTTACAAAATATTAATTTACCTGTAATAAAGAAACAACATTCAAAGCTATTATATTCACGAATATCGTCTCCTTTACATCCTTGTGGTATTTTCTATTTCATAGGTTTTTCTTAACCTCACAATCCGAATGACATGCACCACATTGTCATTGTCGCACGTCAGTTCTCACTCGGTCATTCAAATTAGAGAAATGATAGGTATGTGTCATTTCCTTACATCCCCCCCCTTCGGGGAGAGAATTGTATCACAAAACCTCACTAAATGTTCTTTAAGCTGTCGTCTTCAAATGCGGGAGCTGGGACAAGTTTGGTAATGTGGAAGAGATTTGATTCTGATTTTCTATGTCCTGTATTTATTCTGTATATTGAGTTGGAAAGTTTCTCTATTATTTCATAAGGTCCTATCTTCAACTCATCCAGTTTTCTTCTGTTTAATTTATTGCCATTTTCTGCATATACCATGTCTCCTACTTTAAACTCATAATATTTTCTATTTCTATCAGATAGATTTTTATTGTAGTTGTGTGATTTTATACTGTTTTTCAGTGCCAATTTTCTATCTCTCAATAATTCATTTTCTGTTCTCTCTTCTTTTAGTTCTCTTGGTGTTAATGTAATATCTTTTCATTATTTCAAAAGGATGTGTGGCTGGTCCTAGATGAGACATTAGTCCAAATTTATCTTGCCCTCTTGATTTGTTCATAATGCAAATATGAACAAATCAAGAGGGCAAGATAAATTTGGACTAATGTCTCATCTAGGACCAGCCACACATCCTTTTGAAATAATGTCCATTGATACAATTGGTGGATTCGGGGGCTCAAGATCAACAAAGAAATACATGCACCTCTTAGTGGATCATTTTACCAGATTTGCATACATTGTCAATTCAAAAACACAGAATTCAAATGACTTTATAAAACTTATCAAAAATGTCACAGAAGATAATAATATTGGTATGATCTTAACAGATCAGTACCCAGGAATAAATTCAAAGGATTTTAAAATTTTCCTAGAAAAAAATAATATTCCAATTATTTTCACAGCAGTAAATGCACCTTTTTCAAATGGAATGAATGAAAGACTTAACCAAACCCTGGTCAATAAAATAAGGTGCAAAATAAATGAAGAAAATAAAAAAATAGCATGGACAACGATAGCACATAAATGCGTGGAAAAGTACAATGAAACTGAACACACTGTTACAGGATTTGCACCTGTGTACTTGTTACAAGGAAAAGATATTACATTAACACCAAGAGAACTAAAAGAAGAGAGAACAGAAAATGAATTATTGAGAGATAGAAAATTGGCACTGAAAAACAGTATAAAATCACACAACTACAATAAAAATCTATCTGATAGAAATAGAAAATATTATGAGTTTAAAGTAGGAGACATGGTATATGCAGAAAATGGCAATAAATTAAACAGAAGAAAACTGGATGAGTTGAAGATAGGACCTTATGAAATAATAGAGAAACTTTCCAACTCAATATACAGAATAAATACAGGACATAGAAAATCAGAATCAAATCTCTTCCACATTACCAAACTTGTCCCAGCTCCCGCATTTGAAGACGACAGCTTAAAGAACATTTAGTGAGGTTTTGTGATACAATTCTCTCCCCGAAGGGGGGGGATGTAAGGAAATGACACATACCTATCATTTCTCTAATTTGAATGACCGAGTGAGAACTGACGTGCGACAATGACAATGTGGTGCATGTCATTCGGATTGTGAGGTTAAGAAAAACCTATGAAATAGAAAATACCACAAGGATGTAAAGGAGACGATATTCGTGAATATAATAGCTTTGAATGTTGTTTCTTTATTACAGGTAAATTAATATTTTGTAAAGCAAGTAAGTTCTTACCTACTTTATGAAAACAACTTTTTGTTAACAATAAAATGACTTTATTACAGAAACGCAATTTAGTTATTTTACGGACGTCGGACCTTAAGATATCTTATATGAATATTACTAAAATAAATAAATATTTGTAATTTATAACTTAATGTTAATGTTTTTTATATATTACTATGTTTTTTGAGCAGATTCTCGAGCTGGCCTTCTGCGTTGAGTGCACGGCGCACGTTCGTAAAGATGTGTCGAATAATTCGGCAAAATGTCTTGTCGTTTTGAAACCACTTGTTTCAAATTCGCTGAACGTGTGCCTGTTATAGGAGCTGGGGTCTTCCACTTTGCTTTCCACGGGCAAGGCTACCGCCTTCCTCGTATCTTTTCACCCACCGACTCACAGTATTTCACTAAAACAAAAAAGGGGTAATGTTAGGCTACTAAGCAAAATACACACTTTATGTATTACCTACTATTTAGAAACAAAATTATTTAAAAGGGCAATTTCACATAAATATTAAGTATAATGTTATTTTCATCGTTCTATAATCTAGGAAATAAATTTACATCGAAATTTTATATTTTTATTCTATTTCACATCTTTTACATGTTTTCTTTATATTCTGTCTTAAATTCTTAGCCGTGTAATACGGTGTTATTTTATTTTGCATTTGTTTAATCCCAATGTGACAGTATTCTTTATGTATTTGTTTGATGAAACTTATACTGAAGTCTTCTGATAAGACAATTTTATTTTTATTCTTGATTTTCCTGTAGTATATGGAATGCTTTAATATTAATCTGTTTTTTTCTTTTTGTACATCTTCATTATTTTCTTGATCAACAATAATATCTTCCAGTTGTATCCAATTGACTACTTTTAATTGTTCCTCTTCATTTTCATGTGCTTCTAATACAGGATTCCTACTTAGACAGTCAGCTTCAAGATTATTTTTTCCTGGTGAATATTTTATCTCAAAGTCATATTGAGAAAGGTAATAGGTCAAGTCTCCGAGTTCTTCATCTGTTCTTGATTTAATGTTCATTTTTTCCAGTGGTTTATGATCAGAAAAAACTATAAATCGTTTACCTATGAGCCAGTGCTGCCAATATTTAACTGCTTCTTTGATTGCTAGACATTCTAAATAAATTGCTTTTTTCCTTTTCTGTACTTCATTTAGTTTCTTGGAAAAATATGCAACTGGTTTTTCTTTTGTGTTTTGTTGTCTCTGTTTCAATACTGCTCCTACGCCTTGTATACTTGCATCTGTGTAAATTAGTATAGGTAGGTCTGGGTCAAATATCTCTAAAATAGGTTCAGAACATAGCAGTTGTTTCATTTTTTCAAAGGACTTTTGACATTCTTCTGTCCAGATGAATTTTTGATTCTTTCTTAGTAAGTTGTGTAATGGATCCAATGTTATTGCAATATTTGGTATGTATTCGTTGTAGAAATTTATTTTTCCCAAGAACTGTCTCACATTTTTTTGATTTTGTGGTACTGGGAATTTTTTTATTGATATTAGATTATCTTTTATTGGGCGTACTGAATTATTATGAATAATATGCCCTAAATATTTCACTGTATCCGATGCGAATGTGCATTTAGAAAATTTCAGTCTAAAGCCTTCCTTCTTTATTGCTTCTAATAATTTTGTTAAATGGCTCATGTGTTCCGTAAAGGATTTTGAGAAAACCAATATATCATCTATGTAATTTACTGTAAATTCTGTAAGTTTGTGTTTTCTTATAATATTACTCAATATTCTTTGAAATATTGCTGGTGATGTTTTCAGTCCAAATGGTAAACAGGTCCACTGAAAATGGCTGTCTTGCGTTACAAAAGCTGTTTTTCTTCGGTCTTCGATTCGTAATGGTATAGACCAAAATGCGGAATTTAAATCCAGTGTAGAAAAATATTTGCAATTTCTTGTTTTTACCATCAGATCTTCAATAAGCGGAAAAGGTTGCGACTGTGGGATAATAAGTTTATTCAAATCGCGAAAGTCAATACAAAGTCTTGATCTTCTATTGTCTTCCTTTTTGTATGCCAACGTTACGGGAGCAGCAAATGGACTGTATGATTCCTCAATTAGATTTTTCTCCAATAATTTTGATACTTGACTCTCTATTTCTTTCTTATCCTCAATATTACATCTATAAGGTCTTTTACTGCAATATTTATCGACCATTAAATCAATTCTGGCTTCATAATCCCTGACTGTTCCAATATCATATTTGTCTTTTGCGAAGATGGATTTGTATTTTTCAATTAGTTCATTTATTTCTACTTCTTGTTTATATTCAAGCTGGTTTATTGTAATTTTATATTTTGTTTCATCAACGTCTTCGTTAAAGTTTACTGTAAACTTGTCACAGCTTATTGTTTTATCTCTCCATCCATCCATTTCTGCATTTCTATTTATTTCTTGTGTTTTTTGTGTAATTTCTAGCTTTTCATTTTGGATCAATTTAAACTGTTTTATCATATCCAATCCAATTAAAAAGTCATAATCAAAATTGTTCTTGTTAATTACAAACACATTCACTTCTTCTTCTATTTCATAGATTTTTATTTTCAATTTAACTATTCCATTTGTTTTTTTCACACCATTAATCGTATTTAACTTCACAGTCTGTGCATTATTTATTTCTTCATCTCTTAACTTCAGCAATTTTGAATTAATTAATGAGATATTTGAACCGGAATCATATATTCCGTATGCATCAAACGTGTTATTTAATGTTAATTTGACTTTAATTAATGGTGGCACTACTAGTTTTTTTGATCCATATTATTTAATTCTGTTTCTACTTCTGAATTGTTAACAAAATTGATAACATTTTCTTTTTCTTTAATACCTTCATACGTTTTAAACCAGCATGAGTCTTCTGGGTGATATATATTTCCTTTATTTAGTTTTCTACAAATCTTGCATGGTTCTTTAACCTCTTTTGTTTTCACTGCAGAATTTGTTATTTTCCTTTTATCAAAACTTTTTTTGTTAACTAAATGTTCCAAGCTTTTCACTTCATTAAAAAGATCTTTAGTCTCATTTATTTTCTTTCTATCAATTCTGTCTGTTATGAAACTAGGTAGACCTACTGCAATCAGATCAATTAGAGTACTTTTGTTTATTGTACTGTCCATTTCTAACAATATTTTCTCTTTTCTTATTGCATATTCTAATAGTGATCCTGTTTTGTATTTAAATTCTATTGCATATCTTATTGGTGTCCAACCTTTATTCTCATAAGTATCACAAAAATCTTCCTTCCATTGTTTCCATTCTGAACTAAGTGTAAGTCTTATTAGCATAGAACTGTACCAATTCAAACATGATTTATCCAAAAACAGTCTAAATATCTCAATTTTTTTTTCATCCTCAACTATTTCGAATCGAGCACATTCTTTTTCAAAAATGGCCATCCATTGAGTTACATTTGTGTTTTCACCGGTGAATTTTTCAATTACAAATTTGTCTGAGATTTTTTTTAAATTAGTCTGCTTCGGTAATTGTGGATTCATATTTGCAATTTTTTCTAGGATTCTTGACAGTGATTCTTCAGATATACCCTCATTTATTATAGGTTGTGTGACTCCAGCTGTACTTACAACTTCTTCCAGGAAATAATTCTTGAATTGGATATTTTCATCATCATCCATGTAAGTCTTTCTTAGTTCCTCTGATAAAGTTATCCATATACACCTTTTATCGTGTTTTTTTTGTAATGTATTTTTTAATATTTTATAAGTCTCAGTTTCCATCAATTTTCCATGGTATTTTATTGGCTGCAGTTCTTGTGGTATAAGATAGATTTTACCTTCTTTTGTGGTTATTGAGGTTACTGCCAGCACATTGGTTTTTTGATCATCGAAACTTTTAATTGTAAACTCAAATTTTAGTTTATTCATTTTTGCAAGATATCCTTTGCAAAGAATGTTGTTTTATAAGATATCTTAAGGTCCGACGTCCGTAAAATAACTAAATTGCGTTTCTGTAATAAAGTCATTTTATTGTTAACAAAAAGTTGTTTTCATAAAGTAGGTAAGAACTTACTTGCTTTACAAAATATTAATTTACCTGTAATAAAGAAACAACATTCAAAGCTATTATATTCACGAATATCGTCTCCTTTACATCCTTGTGGTATTTTCTATTTCATAGGTTTTTCTTAACCTCACAATCCGAATGACATGCACCACATTGTCATTGTCGCACGTCAGTTCTCACTCGGTCATTCAAATTAGAGAAATGATAGGTATGTGTCATTTCCTTACATTCAAATAATATTTTGTCTTATCCGTAATCTGGATTATTTTGAGGTTTAGTTTCAATCTTCTTTTCGGAATGAAAATGAACACTTAAGCTATAACCTCTTTAAGTCCTATTAAATACGATTTGTTAACTTTGAGGTTTGAGTTAGAACGAACTCACTCGCAGTAGAATAAAAGTAGTACTACTGAGTCATTTAATTGTATTGTGACAATTTGTCTGCATTTGTTACTTTTACGTGGGTAGATTTTTGTAGAATATTGTGATTTATTTAGAGTACCGACACACAGTAGTAATCAGCACAATATTATTATATTACTAAGATACAATAGCCTGATTATCATAGTTCACCAACTAGCTTATTTACTTCAATAAATTGTTCTTTATGAGAAAATAAACTGTTTTAACAAGAAGTTATTATTAGTTATTTTTATACATTCTTTATGAAGTTAAAACGAATAAACATTTTGTAATCATTTATTATTGGTAAACCTTTATTTTACTCCCTCCCATTGGGGAGGCCTGTGTCCCAGCAGTGGGAACGTTTATAGGCTGAGTATGTAAACCTTTATTTAAATAACAATACGAGTAATAATAAAAAAATGTTACATTATTATTCTGGTATATTAATAAATCGATTAATAAAAGAACAGATGAAGATGATTGTTAAAAAGAAAAATTAAAGCTTCATCGCGAGATTTGAACCCAGACCTATGAGTTTCTTAATCCAAGACGATACGCTGCACGCTACCGGAACTCAAATTATAAAAGTAAATTTTAGCAATGGTATGAACCGACCAAGGTCATGTCTGTCGTCGCCGACGGTATGTATAAAATACATAGATTAACGCCAGTGTGTGAGTGGAGCGGTGAGTTTTGTGTTAATACATCACTTATACACACAGCTGTAGGTACGGCCCGGACCGCCACTTCATAGCAATATAGCCCTTAGTATGCGACTGCATTAGTGAATCTTGATAGTACACAATCGAAACTCATATTAAACACTAGCTGTGCCCGCGACTTCGTTCGCGTGCATGTCGGAAAACAATAATGTGTCGCTTTGACGGTGTAGGTACCACTCCTCCGATCTTCCGATCTATCCTGGTAGGAATCTACCACAGCTTTCGAATGCAGTCCAGAGCCTAGAGACAAAACACATTACTCTTGGCGCTCACGCTAAACGGTACGCCAAAATGTATGGGAATGACATTACCTGCGGAAAGGACACGGTAATGTCATTCCCATATATTCTGGCGTAGAGAGATATTTTCGCGTCGAAAATCGTTTTTAAGTAAAAAAATTTTTTAACATTTTGCAATGAATGGAAAGATGAAACAATAGGTAAAACACGCAAAGCGGCTCGTACCAAAGGATGGAATGTCTATTATGTCTCAGCATTTATAAATGTGGGGGAGGCCTATGTCCAGCAGTGGACGTCTTTCAGCTGAAATGATGATGATGATGATATATAAATATACTTTATGGTGATGAGGTTGGTTTCATTATGTTTGATTACATTCTCAAAAAACTTTTTAAAAAAAAATACCAACCGACTTCCAAAAAACACTACAAAGTGCAAAATAACTTTAATTTCGGAAGGCGGTGACAAATAATTAAAATACACATCCAACGTCACCGACTTCCGAAATTTTTTGGAAGTCGGTTGGTATTTTTTTGAAAAAAGTTTTTATTTTTCACTTTTTTGGTACCTACCATAGACCAATTCGAAATTTCATCATCCTTTGGGTCAAAACAATGCATACTTATTTATGTGATAGCAACATTCGCGGTTGATTTGCTGTAATTTTTTGAAGAGTTCCGTTGTCTGTTTCCGAAACGCATCATCAGATCTATATGCAGGGCCCAATCTAAGGGGGGGCAAGCCGGGCAAATGCCCAGAGCGGCAAAAATGAGCGGCGGCAAAATGTATACTTACAAACATACCTACTCTCATGAATTTTTGTATACTTGTTCAGAAGCCGTAGTAGACTAACGTATGTGAATATTATATAGTTAAAAGAATATCACATAATTATGGTCATACCATCTTTGATGGTGTTAGTGCAAAGGGCGGCGAATGTTATTTTTGCCCGGAGCGGCTAAATAGCTAGATCGGGCCCTGTCTATATGAAATTTCAATGGGACCATTTCGGAGTAAAACCCTTTCGAAAAAAAAAAGAATTTTGCAAATCTGTCTATATACGACGGAGTTATGCCTGAACATACATTAAAAATATAAACATGTCGAATTGATAACCTCCTTCTTTTTGAAGTCGGTTAAAAACACCGACCGCGGCGAAGGCGGCTATTGTAGATGTCAAAGGCCGAACCAATACAGCGGCGATATCATTTGACAATGTACTTTAGGCGAAGTTGTAATAAGGTCTATTTCACTTTTTTATAGTCCATCTGACGACGCGTTTACAAAGGATATTGGGTTGGATACCTATTGGAATCCTTTTTGTTATTTGTTAATATGTATGTACCGATGTACCGATTAGACCCGCAAATAAATAAATCTTTAGCCGCGGATATAGGAATTGGGTCGCATTTTTTTAATCCGCGAATAGTGAAAACGCGAATGAAGGAAGCACGAATAAGGAGCTTTTACTGTACTTACTCAATAAATCGACTGCGCGTCTGGTTGAGTGTGCTGAAGCATTATTCCACGCGGGGGCGGGCGCCTATCTCGGCCCGTACAGGCGCGTGTCTTTTAGCTTTGTTTATCAAACGTTGACCACTGAATAAAACCACAGCAGTGGGAATGCTCTGCACGGACTGCGATAGGCCTCGACAGGTAGCAGTGCAGTAACACCTGACGCCACCTGTCAGTTAACGGCCCGTGGGACCATGGCGTTATCACGATGAAGAAAGATCACGCTGTAAAGGTGGATACTGACCGGCGTCACGGGTCAAAATGCACCTAATATGTTACCAAGCAAGTATTCGTGCAGTCAGTAGTACCTACGGCAAAACATGCGAGCGAGCAACACTGATTTTAGCACACGGCGTAAAGACATGCTCGCTGCGAATGTTACCATTACCTACGCCCCGTAACGTCGGTCATTATCCACATTAAAAGCGCTGTTGAAAAAAACCAAACCAGGCAAAAAAAACTATTTAATTGTATAGCACGGGTTTTCTATGAACATAGTAAGTACGATGTTGTTGCTACGTAGTGCCATACCGCGCGCGCCCCCACCTCAATCCCCGCTGCTGACGCAGGCAGCAGGAAGAGAGAGAGCCCGATCCCGAGGATAATGGACGTAACAGAGCGATCCTCCGCGACTCTCAGTTGCGATGCCTTTTTATTGTAAATTGTAATCAAAAATGTTTCAGTGTTTCTTTTGTTCAGCCATACATTTATTTGTAGACCAATAAATAATTATATTTAAAGAAGCGACTTTAAAATTGTCAATATTTTACTATTGTGATTTCTATTGTTCCTGTGTAGGTAATGTATCCTTTGTTGGAGATGCCAAATGGATAAATAAATACATTTTTAAACTTGTTTTAACTAAGAAAATGCTTCTCTGTAAGCGATGTTGCTCGGAAGAGCATCGACATAACTACAGTTGCCCGTGTGAAAACCTATCTATTTACTCAAATCCACCAGTAGTTATGGTCGCAATTTTGGATTTTTTTTCCTGACTTTCACCATCCGACCTCGCTTGAACCCCTCCCCACCTCGAAAACTAACATCACGAAAATTAGCACATAAGTATTTACAACTCTTTACTCCCAAAACTCCCATTATTTGAATCGAGTAATGCTGTAAACACGCATTTAAATTTAACATTATCAAATTTCGCGCGAAATCAAGTTGTTGTCTTTGCATGTTTGCTATTCAAACCTAGATGGCGTTACTGACGCTAGAGATTAAGAATTTCTATGGAGATGTTCCTCTAGCCGCTCTAATTTTGCTATATTATGCTAGATGGCGCTACTAAGACTTTTATCACAATTAAAAATGAGATTTCTTCCCAATTTGTATTAATTTGATTGATAAAACTAATAAATATTTATCTAACATTGCATTCTAGGTATATGACTCAGAACACCACGTCAGTTAATATTATCACAACTTTTTATTTGAAATTCTTTTAGCTTTTTTGATTCGTGGGAATCAACCACCAACGGAAAGCGATTTTAGTAATCAGTACCGGTATCATTACTTTTTGAAATAACACAGACACAGTAAGTAACTTAAATGAGAATGACGTGTTAATATTAAGTATTCGTTAGTACCGTTTCACGCCAATAGATGTCGCTAAGTGTTTCAACATTACGTAAATAAATTCTTCTTGAACACTTTAAATTATTTAGATAGGTTGACCGAAGCGATTGCGATGAAACAAAGACTAATATAAACTCTGAGTTATAAACAATATTTGAGTATGAAAGATAACCATATTAGTTTCGTTCTTTTGACGTGATACTTGATCTATTCAACATAGAAACTGAAAAACCGAGCTACAGACAAAAATTTTGATAAGGGTTAAAATTTCATCTGTTGATTATCCCTTACCACCCCAAGCAATTATTTTCGAAATATTTTAAATGTACAGAAAAAGTTCCTTTACAGATTTATTATATGTATAGATATAGATATAGATATAGATAATATCATCGCTACTGTCACTGAATTGATCACCCAGATTCTCTAAATCCAAACCGACTTATATGTGAGTGTTTGCTGATATTCTTGCAGAATAAACTTAATTAGGTTTTATGATTTCAATAACTGTGTGATTCACTTTATGAAAAATATCCCTTTCAAAATATATGTGGACCACATATACGATGATTACTTCACGTAAAGTTTGATTTACTTATGTATATGTATAACGGCGCAGAATAACCGGTATACAAATAAATCAAGACGACATATAACAGTAATATTTTATCTTACTCCAACACGACATCGCGACTGTGTTTCTTGAAGAGGTTTTTCCTCATTAATTAGCATATACATCGAAAATAAACAAATCAGTCGAAAAAATGTAGATAACTATACATTTATATTCATAATTTTTTATGCTGTGGCTTAGACACATTCAAAATAAAAATAAAAAATCATTGATAAGTTCTACGAATCAGAATTATTCTTTTGAATCTTCTTCAAAGTGACGCTCATATCCGACCATGTCCGAATGACAGCTCTAAGACTGAGTTTCAAATGCAGTAACAGCAAAATGCAACAGGCTAACAAATCTCAACCAATCAAAGCCTTGTCCAATACCAAAACATTTGACGGCCAACAGTGCGTGCTGCGAAGGTCATTCTTGTTCTCCCAAAGACTTCATGGACCGACTCATAGTTAACTATAGGGATGGCCACTTGTGCAAAGACACCAATATGCACCGATCTCGCAATGTGGCGGTAGGGTAAAACTGGTTTGACAAGACTGTCGATGAACCTGCGAAACGTCCTCCTACGCTTGTTTACCCGACGCGGTTCAAGACGTCTGTCGTATCATTCCACAAAATGTTTTCGAAAAACTTATTAACCTTTCTAATTGTGAGCTTTGTGTCAGATTCATGTGAGTATGTGTATTTACAATTTCTGTCTCGTATTAAAGTGCTTGTCAAATTTGGTTTTGTATTAATAAAATAACGAGTCATCATATTGTGAAAACTTTAAAAAAAACTGTGTATTATCTGTAAAGTAACCCATTCTATAACCGCGTTATTCTAATCTTCACAGACGGACAAAAAGATAAAAACTTTTTCCGAAAAGACTACAATTATATTGAAGCATCCAAGAGTTTCTATAAGATCCACACGATACCACTGTCTTGGGCTGATGCCAAGCGTGTGTGTGCTCTGGAAGGGGCAAGTTTCGGGCACCCAGACAATGACGACGAAGCAAACGCTTTGATATCATTTTGGAAAAAAACAAAGCCCAATTTCGGAAGGATGTATGTGGGGCTGTCTGACTTATTGGTTGAAGGAGTATTTGAAACCGTTGATGGTACCTATAATTTTTACTAAGACCCATAAATGTTCCTACTTTTTTAAATGAATGGAAATAATTACACATCTTATAATGTATTAGTAATATTGTAGTCCTCAATGTCTAAACATAACCGTCAGTTAAGTTTAGACACTGAAACATACCAATTGATTTTTGCTCTATAATTATAATAATAGTAAAAAAAATATAAAAAAAAATTACATAATTTTATTTCTATTTTATGGTTTGAGATTTTAATTATACCTACAGACATTTTTTTTATTTTTGAAATATTATATTTGATTCTTGTGTGTAATATTTGTATGCTTGCGAGTAGAATGCAGCGCACTAACATTATCACTATAAGACCTAATATGAACTATGTACCTGCATTGTGACAAATACAATGATTTGATTTGATTTGATTTTACATTTTCATACTTCTAGGCAAACCGATCTCTGATGTGTACAACAACTGGCAGTCTGGTCAGCCGGACAATTTTGGTGGTGGACAGGACTGTGCGCACATATTTTTAAATGGACTTTTGGATGACTCCGAATGTTACAGAAAGATTCCGTTCTTGTGCAAGAAGAGTCTTCAGTCACTAGAGTGGAACTATCAATGCAATATGCCTAACTTAGGTACGTATATTTAATTTCTGTGAGTAAAGGTGTCCCCTTAGAAACATATTTTCAATGGAGCTGTATGACCATTGTAATGTGATATGGATAGATACAGTCATTAGGTATGTCTGTATCCATCCATATCACATTACCTATATATCGTGTTCGCGTGTCGTGAACATACTTAATAAGAAACGAATGTGACAAAGTGGCGTACAAAAGGTTATGAACTGCAAACGTAAGTAGTTACAGTTCGCTTATTGGTCACACATCATTGACACACAAGTACCATTGGTTAGTCTAGTGGGCTCCGGAGACAAGGCTATTTGCTGGCCCATTTATTCACAGCTTAGTGAGCCTTATGACTTCCTCTTTTTCAGATTACAGTTACAATATGAACACACGCAAATGCTATAAACTCCACACAACTCCAATGAACTGGACTGAAGCATATTCCATATGCCAACTAGAACAATCCAATCTGGCAGTGATTAACAATCGGCTGGAAGTGGATTTTCTTGTTAAGTTAACGGAATCTACACCGAAACCAAGGCTCAAAGAGAACTATCAAAGAGGAATATATCACCTGGGCTTTCATAACAGACTAAACGAGGGATGGCAGACAGTTCGAGGTACGTGTGAGCATTCCTTAAGTATTTTGAAAAGAGAGGTTGAAAGGATTTCAAAGAAGAGTGCCTACCGTAGTTGGACCACTAAAACCTGTGCCTGCCGTAAAATCCATTTTTGGTAATCACATAAATCAGAAGTTCTCGGGCTTATGTATGTTCCAAGCTACCAGTTGTAGGCCCAGTACCTACGGGTTGGTAGATGTCACATACATACTCAGCCTATAACGTTTCCACTGCTGGGACACAGGCCTCCTCTCCGTGAGAGGTAGTGGGCCGTAATCTACCACGCGGGCCCAGTGCGGGTTGGTAGATGTCACATGTCTTCGAATTTTTGGTTCTACGACATGCCGGTTTCCTCACAATGTTTTCCTTCACTGTTTGAGTGCAGTGGTGATGAAATTATTTACACAAACTACTGCGCCTGGCTAGGTTCGAACGCACGACCTTACAACTCGTAAGTCGAGGCCGATACCACCGAGCCACCATTGCTCTCAGATGTCACATGTCTTCCAATTTTTGGTTCTAAAACATACCCGTTTCCTTACGACTTTTTCCATCACCGTTTAAGAGCAGTGGTGATTAAATAATTTAGACAAAGTTTAACACCTACCCGAGTTTGAATCTACGACTCGTAAGTCGCGGCCGTTACCAATGTGTCACCGCTGCTCATCGGCAAAAGCAGCAAAAAGAGACTTTAAAATTCTCAAATTTTTCATCATGACGTAACTTGACTTGGCACTTTGTTGTTCATACAATTCTGTTGCTGCTTTGGAGGAAAGGCAGGGAATTGTAAAAAATTAGCGTACTTTACAGTAAGAACCGTAAAAGTACTAATTATTGTTCAAAAATCTGTCCCAATATAAATATAATTTCAGTCCTACACAAAAAAAAAAAAAAAAATAGAAATTTCATATTGTTCAAGTTTTTGAGACACGAGACATTTTTCAAGAGTACTGTCCATGGGCATTCTCCTTTAGATAAAAATTATAATTGCTGTTATTCCAGGAACACGAATGAATGTAGATCGGGACGCTTGGTTCGAGAATTACAAACCGGACGGAGACAGTCATGGGGAGTGCGGCTCAATGTTCTTCAATGGTCGTCTAGTCAACACCGCTTGCGATATGAGGAGCTTCTTCATTTGTGAACACGAAGTAGATAACTTAACAGCGTCTCTGGCAAGCAGTTTATCCGATTCAGAGCGACCTATATTACAACCATATGTAGGTGGTGGCATAGAATAATAAAATCGTATAGGAGCAAAACTGTTAGTATTTTTCTGTGTACGTAAAAGGCTTTGATGTAGCTTCTCTAAGTGACCTACAGTGGAGGCTTTTTATTTCAACAAAATTAATTTTTAAAATATAATTGTTGTGTGGGCTTTTAATACGTATATTTGGTATAAGTATTATAACAAAACTATACTATTATGAGAAGTAGGTATATTTTACAATAAACATTTAAAAAAAACAATTCGGTACTTAAAAATATAAGTACTGTGGAACTTACATTCTAATTGTCGAAAATCATTATGGTACAGCAATGTGATATGGACGGATAAAGTTTAACGTACAGATATAAGTCTATATTAAAGGTGTTATGAAATAAAGCACCAAGCACCTACTTACGAATTAAACAATGTACAAATTGACAAAATATACATAACAGAATGTCACAGAAATAAGTCTCAATAATGTTATAAATCACCAGTTTAAGGCTCAACCTTTTCCAAACTTAAAATAATATTTTTTAATCTGATTATTATCCACGTACATTATTTTATGCGTCTTTAAAAACCGCCTTACCTACTAGAGGTAGGTACCGTACAGCGGGGCCTCCGTACGAAAGTAGTTCCCTCGCCGGTTCGAAGTAAGACACGATCCAATATAGAAGCACTAAGTAGAAGAATAGTGATACCAGGCGATCCAGTATGTAGAGACTGGAAACAAAATATTAATAGTTTAGCATAGTCATTCTTTCAAGTTCTAACGTTGTTCACTTGCGACACATAAGAAATATTTTAGTGGGACGAAATTGGTCAAAACATCAACAAAGCATAGATACTATTATTTGGCTATTGTTTCAATCTTAACGTCGTTGGTATTTAAATAAAAAGATAACTCACAAAAAAAAACCAGGACAAAGTACGCTTCCTTGCGGCACTCCATATTGATTTAATTAGGGATTGGTTAGTAGTTCCTTTATGAAATTATATATATTATGAATTGTCAACGTATTCTTGCCGGCTTGTCAAGCAGGTGTGTTAAACTATGTGGTTTTTCTCTATAAAACTTCCTATACACAGTATCGAATGAAACAATGAAAACGTAAAATGAGCCGAGAGTATTAAATTGAATGGTATTATTGTCAGTAATTTGTTATGTCTTTTGTCGAAGTGAATATATGAACAAACATTAATTTGTTAGTAACAAAACATTTATTTCTAGAATAATGTGCAAAAGATTGATTGAAATGTTGATAACGTTAACGATTATTCAAAAGTGAGTTTTAACAAATGTAAGCCGAACATATTTTATTCGACATGTTGTGATATCCTAAACTAAATCATAATAGTTCGCAGAAATCTGTAAACGAACAAGCGACAAAAGAAGTTAAATACATATTCACATTTGGTTACTTCTTTGCCTAAAGCTTATTAAGGTCATTAATAAGATTAAAATTGGCATTATCTTTTTTTATAAAATGAAGTGCCTGTATCATTCATTATACATGTATAATTATACATGTAACGAACTGGCAGTGTAGTTGAAATATGACTATGTTTGTCTGTATACCAAGATTACTCTATTGTTAACCGTTAGTTACATCACTAATTAAAAAAACTGAACTTACATGTGATTCTGTAGTCTAGCTTTGGGTAAATTCTCCAATTTCTCCTTCAAACAATACAGCTTTCCTCCAATCATGCAGCTTTCTATATACGGCTCATCCTCAATGATAGTTAGGTCCATTGGAAAGGTCTCTTTGTCAACAGGGTTCAGAAGCAAAACTAGGGACTTGAAGTTATTCGTATCGAACCACCATTCCCGAGTCGTAAAGTATTGAAGGACTTCCAGTCCGATTGTTATTCTGTTCTGGATGCGTACCATGCTGAAATAGAACGCATTTTGATATAAATTAAAAATAAAAACGCTAGAAAAAGTTCATTTTCTTGATTGGGATTTTAAGAAACAAAATAATCCTGTAGTATTGAGAGTGTGAATCGGTTCTTCTACATGTTTCTCACGACATAAATGAAAAGGAATTTGAAGTACAGTAAATTTTAGTCTCTTTGGTAGTCATACAAATAAAACTTGTTGAGATAAGCCATCCATTTTGCAGAAACATACATATACGTATATAACAAACGTTGTTTTAGAGCTCCGTTTTTACGTCCAAATGAAAAAAGGAACCCTTCCTGTAAGGGTTCCTTTTTTTAGGCGTATGTCTGTCTGTCTGTGCATCGGTCCCACGGACTTGCTCCTGAATCCTCGCTTGCTGGTACGCACTTACATTTACAGTTTGAATAAATTGGGCAACATGTTTTTCAACTATAATGTTGAGTATGTTTGTGGGGTAAATTCATCCCAACTACGGAACCCTTTATTCTGCGTGATCCGACACTAACTTTGGCGGTTGTTTTTCTACAATTATGTTATTGTTACCTCACGCAAATATAAGGGGTCAATAACGCTGACCCTCACTACTTCACTAACAGTGATGCATGGTAGTTACGGCTGTTAATCGCACTTGTATTAAAAAAAAAACAGGTACAAAGTGCATAATCATGGTACGTAATCAATGCGGAGTAGTCATAAATGACGTCAAGAACTATTTCATGTAAACTATGTAGAAAACGTATGTAGAAAATTAACTTTTGTATAACTTATCGAAATCAATTTCGGTTCCTTGAAAATTGTGGCATATAATATACCAAATAATGCTCTTCCCAGCCGCGGAAGTGGAAGGGTATCTGTTGGTATTCGGGGAGCACGGGGCACTATCCCTTTACTTCCTACAAGAACTTACAAAAATTTTGGCACTCCCAATGACGTTACATCGCGGGCCAGCACCATAATTAGGGAGGTACGTAACACACTATATATCACAACCTGAATCATTCTGAAGGACTTTGGAATCCACTGCTTCAAATATTCGATGAATTGGTCTGCTAAAGAACTTAAATAACGCAATGAATGTTGTTGAACTGTCAAAACCATATTATAAATGTGTTGCACACATTACTTCGCAGGTACGAGTATACGTATAAAAATGAAAAAATCTCAAGTACTCACAATCGCCTCTGTCTGAATAAGAACAACAGGAAATCGATGAAATAAGCCGGTATGATGTGGTAGAAGAACACACATAAGTCATGTATGAATTTATTGTGCCTTATATTCCCGTCGGGATACCACAGCGGCCCCTCGAAGGGGAACTTCCGCACGGTAGCCTTGCCAATGTCCAGGACTTCCTTCCACGTCGTGTTGCGATCGTCTCCGGTCGTTAAGTTATATACAGGGATCTCCGGTTGTCTGAAATTAAAGTAAAAGTCTCTTTTAGGTACATGGTGATACGGATATCAACCATGACTCTCGTGGTTTTAGCGGAAAAATTAAAAAGTATTTTTATAATAGGTACGCTAGAAAGTGTGTAAACTTAATTTTAATTATTGCTTTGACTTTGCTTGAAATGAGTTATACCATGCACCTTGTAGATCAAGGCTTTTTAGTATAATGCATGTACAATTTTACTGTACAGTAAAATTATACAGGCGATAGGCTTCTCTAAAGCCTCGATTTACACGGTGCAATTGAATTGCCTGTAGCATATCATAACTTGAAGCAACAATAAAAGTTGCACCATGTAGGTAAACTGTGTTTAGACGATGCTGGAGTTCGTTGCTTCAATTTAATCGTATGCCACAAGCAAGGTACTTGCATCGTGTAAATAGCACCAGTAAGGCGAAGAGAAGAAAAATAAACCAATTACAAAAGTAACAGCAATGCAATTTATATTTTTTTTTTATTTTGATATTTTTATAACATTCTACAATTGACAATTTTATATTTTGCATCTTTTTTATTTTAATACGATTCTGACATTTTCATAAGTTTTTGTCAATTTTTATCATAATTTTTCGAGTTGTTGAAGGTTTTAAATTTAGTTAATCACAATTTTATGTTGGGTTTAATCGGTTTTATATTTTAAAATAGTTTATAATTTAATTGTGTAAGCTTGAAACTATGGACTATGGATAATATTATGTCTGAAATAAATAAATAAATAAAATTACCTTTGAGTGTCGTTGCCAGTCTTGTAGGCAATGATGATAATGCTGTTGATAGCGATGTCGACGGGAATGACTTCGGCGTGGTAGTGTCCATAGCAGTGCATGGAGCGGATGACGCCCTTGCCGGCGCCCACCATCAGCCCGATGGGACCGTTCAGGTTGTCCACCCATCCAGGAGTGGGCTCCTTATACGATGGAGTTACTAGAATCATAATTTATTGTTTAAAGTAACCTATTTTTCTAAGCGTGTAGTAAAAGGTTATGCTTAAAGATCGCGAGTATATTGGCAGCCAGTACCTCCATCTTATATAGTTTTATGTCAAGATCGAAGTCTCCCAACCAATAGGAATCGAGCCCTGAAACAGTTATTGCATCAGCGTGGTCCTGTTTTATGCCTTCGATTCTGACATTGATGAATATTGCATAATGTGTACATTACAACAAAACACGATTAATGTATTTGTTATTTCCTTCTTAAGTGATTTTATTTTTTTGTACTCTTTTGTGTTCACCAAATAAATTAATAGAATTGAAACGTTGGTCTGCCTCACCTATGCTAGGTCGAACAACAACGGCAGGAAGTTGCGGGTAGCTCTCCCTGACCAGCGCTTCTGCTAGTCGCTTGGAGTATGTGTAAGAGTTGGGATGCTTTTGGTAGATGGAAGGTGCCAGAAGGTTGAGCTGCTGTTCCGTCAGCCAGCCTGCTGCGCGAAGGACCTCGTGCGGATCCGCTGGAGGATCGAACACCTGGACAGGAGAAAAAATTACGAACTTTCACACAAACTTTTGTCTCTTATGTAACCCTCCTCAGAGGATACATTTTCTTAAAATTTCCTTAGTGGTTATTCTTGTTATCATGAGGAACTCTTGTGAAAAATTGTATGCTTCTTTCTAGCTAGAGTCAGCGATTTAGGCTATGCGTTGTCGGTCAGTGAATGAACTTATGATATTTTTCTGGTAGGTTACAGTGATTAGTGGTAGTCTCGATGTTGACTATTTTTACATATCCGATTGATAATGAAATACAATTTGGATTTAATTTATCTGTATGGATATTTATATAATTTAAAAGCTACTAATCTTTAAATAATAATATGTATAAGTATATAAAAATAAAACAATCATAGGGCATCAAAAAGTTCGTCTGCACCGTTGGGTAAAGCCTTTTGGGTACAAAGGCTGGCACCATTGCCATGTTGTATGACAATGCTTATTCTTTGGCCGATTATTTTAAATAAATTAAGTAACTTTCAAAGAAGCATGAAATACAATTGTTACTTCTATGAAAGTTCTCAGGCATAAATTTTACCTTTTCAGCCATTCTTTCGTAGTCAGGATAACAGAAAGCGGTAGACAGATGTATGAAGGCGACGAGCTTCTTCATGTTCTTTGCCATATCCAGTACTCTTAGGGTGCCTTTTGTGTTCATCTCCAGACCTTCCTTTAGAGGGGCTTCCAGTCGCAAGCTTGCCGCAAAGTGGAATACTATTGACACCTAGAATGGAAAAAAAAACTTTTAATTTAACAAAAATAGGTACTCTGTCGTCGATGGAAAAATAAATACAACAGTAACAGGCTGCGCGACGATGTCCCTGCCGCCTTGTATCGAAGTTCCAAGTGACGATTATTGTGGAAGGGGGTTAGCAGCGTAAAAAGTTGATGATATAATTCAATGCCGGAGGAAAGTGTGGCAGATTTTAATCGAGTTGAAACAAATAACAAGTAAAACATCATAAAAACCATAAAACCGGGCTGCGGAATCGATCATAGCCCATAGCATAGAAGTAGCTTTTGCCAGTGACTCTGTTCATGTCATCATCTGCCTAGCCTTTTCCCAACTATGTTGGGGTCGGCTTCCAGTCTAACCGGATGCAGCTGAATACCAGTATTTTATATGGAGTGACTGCCTATCTGACCTCCACAACCCAGTTACTGGGTAATACGATACCCCTTGGTAAGACTGATTGTCACACTTTCGGTCTACTGACGACCCGTAACGACTGTCAAAGATCCACAAATGACAGCCGGGACCAACGGCTTAACGTGCTTTCCGAGGCGCGGAGGGGTCTTGGTATGGTCGCCCGTTCACGGACCAACCGTGGCAAGAGTAGCTTAACCAGGTTGATCGACCCGTATAGCTATTGTTATTTAGCCACAAGCCCCCTCTGTTCTTGTGTATTTCGATATTTTCGATACCAATTTTACCGTCCATACTTCTACAATTACGAAAGTTTACTTTGTAAAAAAGTAATGATGAAATGTCAACGGTCGATGTCACGGAAGTCCTACATTTATATTAGCTAGTGGTCGCTCAGTGGTCCTTTGACCATAATTCATTAAAAAAACAAGTTTGAACGAATGCATTGTTATTATAGCCTAGCGCAGAATTTCCCGCAGGTTATACAAAAAAAAATCAGCTGTTTCATAGAAAAGTGCCTACGCGGTCAAAATATATGGAACAGCTGATTTTTTTTTGTACAAGCGGCGAAAAATTTCTGCGCTAAGGGTTCTAGAATAATATGCTGAATTCATGGTTAAAATTTGCGCACTGGATAAAAACTAACCGTGTATGAAAATATTCGCTTTCTGCACTCCTTCTACATACGCCAACTCTGCCAACTATGGCAAATTTCATACTCTTCAATACAAATTTCGTAATCTTCGTAAAAAGGGGTACAAAGTTTTTGCTTCACAATATAAAGATAAGTTATGGTATGCTCATTAAAAAGTGTTGTCAAATAATGTTGTTTGTTTAAGCAATCCTTTAAAATTATGATCTTCGCTACTCCACAAACACTTGGGCAGGTTTCTCGCGCAAGAATCAAGCGTGATTTAAACACGTGGTTGTACTTTCCTTTACATCGCACACCGCTTTCTCTGTTTACACATATCTGGTTTTATGTGCATCTGCTGTAATCTTACGATATTTGGTTTGTTAATATGTTTTTAGGTTCTTTGTTTGTCCTGAAAAGCGAAGCCACATCGATATAATCTGCCTTGTGTTTATTTTTTTCTTTTTTTGAAGCGTCGCTTTGTGAAGAATTTGTTCTACGGATGCCAAACATACAATCAGTTTGTGACGGTTTATCAAGTTTTTTTTTTGATCAACAAATGTCGATTTGTGTGTGTTATGTCAGTCAGAAGTATGAATAATTATTGTTAATATTGATTTACAAAATCCAACAAATCTGACAGCTACTACAAACATAATCCGCACAGAGTTCAAACTAGTGACGTTTGGCAGAGCTTGACGCGTAGTCTGTTTGTTTCTTGTAAACGAAGCAAGAAGCCTTGAACTCTCCTCAACTAAGATCAGGAGGCTGGGGCCCTTGACACCGCTGTTTCCGGATCAGAACGAAATTGTATTGTACTCACAAATGCTAGCAACGGTTTAATGTAGCTAGGACGTGTTTTTGTTCAATCAAGTGATAGGTAAAGTCAGGGAAATTTATTGCTAAGCAAATGGTCTAGCAACTTAAATCGTCCGTGTATTCAAATCACTACTGTCATTCATTTAACAGTTGTATGAAATGGCTTTAACACGGCAAATTGACGTAGAGTATCAATCCGCGTAACAATTAATCTTGCTGACTCTACCGACACCGGCATTCAGTCAGAAGCCAATGTTAAGTTATATGAAAACTCTAGTCTGTGCTATTAAATGGCTTAGATATTTGTTAATATTAGTGCAATGGAACAAATGTAGTAAGCCACTTATCCCCCAATTAAATCGCTATTTATAAAATCGATTCGGCAATGTTCTTTTTTAATCCCGAGGGCCTCGACAAGTGACAACCGGTTTCAAAGCGTTTCGTATATCTACACCAACTTTCAATAGGATGTTGTTTTTGTTTTACCTAAGTCAGTCCAATTAAATTTTGACTTTTACATCATCGTTATTGCCGATAGAATATCTAGTTATCTACACTCTCTGTATCTAAACACGATTATCAATCGGTATGATAGTTACCTCATTGTAGATGTCATTCAAGTGAGAACCTGTGATGCCCAGCTCCTCGTACATGATGTCACCGGTCACTGGGATCAGCTTCTTCATAACATGCGGCTTCTCCTCTCTTATTCTTTTGAACAGCTGGAATTTTATAAGTATTATAATAAATGTATGAATAAAACTAATACCATAGTCCAAAGCTCCCGAGACGCTGAATACCGCAAAAAGTGGAGGCGCATCGCGAGGGCTAGGTACGTTATCCAGATAAAATGTATCATCGTCAACCACGACCATAGGAGGAGGATGAATAAAACCAGCCTATTATTGTCCAGTAAAGACCTCTTACTATACAGAGAAGACTTGAGCATTCTTGCTCACCATCACCACGCTTGCTCAAGGCGGAAGACGAAATCATTAAATAATTAAAATTATAAATCGTTCCTAATAGCAAATGGTTCCTATACCTAGGGCAACAATTATCCAGCCATAAAACGATAGTAGAGATCTGCTCACGAATCCACGCAATTACGTAAAACATAGGGCTAAATACTCTTACTTTTAATGCTTTCCATAGGCCCATCTAACACAGTTAAGTACTTACACTATAATCAATTAACAAACATGATGGCTATTGCAACACTCACAGGCAGTTTCCACATTTCTTCGATGCGTGTCTCCGGTGCTTTGCCGCGCTTGGACCGCACCAGTGCGTACACGCAACCCAAGTCTGGCACGCTGTACAACAGCTTCTCGATTAGGACCTTGCCCATCAAACCGAGGGCACCCGTCACTAGGACGCTCCTCCCTTTATACCATTCGTTCACTTCTGAAGTCATTTTGGCAACTGGAAATAAAGAAAATCTATATTTTATAAAATAAATCGCCGAAATATATGTACGCGCATAACTTCCGAACGACTGCACCAAATTGGATGATTCTGTACTCCTTATTGTCAGGACAAGGTTTGTACATAAGAAAATTTATATTAAAAAAAAAAATAGATTTGATCAGAATTATTGTGAAATTATTGATAATCCAACTTATTTGATTTACCGGAAGGGTTATATTTCCTCAGTCGCGACTGGAGAAATAAATTATGGCGGTACGAAGTTCACCGGGTCAGCTAGTACACAAAAAGAAACAGTTCTACAAGTAGTCAGAAGCCCTAAAGTCTGACAAACAGTAACCAAGGGGTATCATGTTACTCCATAACTGGGAGGTCAGATAGGCAGTTTCTCATGTAAAAACTGCATCCGGTTAGACTGGAAGTCAACTCCAACATAGTTGGGAAAAGCCTAGGCGGTAAACGTTCGGTGAACTCAATATTGAAGTATATTTGAGGTTATGTAACGCTCATCAAGAATTCCCGCCAAAACTGTTTCACAATTTTTAGATGTCATGTTTTTTTTTTTAAGTCACTTGACCGACTATATGGATACTGCCAATGATATGTATTTTATGAGTTCCATGCAACAAGTGAAATGCGCCTCTCACTATTTCGAGTGAGTGTGGTGTTGAGTTTTAGGTTGTAGATTGGGATGAAGAGACTGACAGTTTCGCATTCATGAATATTAAATTGTATTATAAAAATCAAAATTGGCGTTACTTTGTAATTCGAAATCGGCCATTTCCATTTTTTTTTTCGTTGTAAGAAATGAAAACATGATGAAAAAAAAAATACCTTCAGAAACTGTGTGAGTTCACTGTTACAATATTGGCAAGCATTCATTTTTGAGTTGAGCTCATCATCATCTCATTAGTAAAAAATACTTCTATGAGAAAGCTATTTATTATTTCAATACCGACCTTAATGATGATGATATCAAAAGCAAGAATTGATATCTTGCTGAGTACCATATTAAGGGTAAGTAGTCCTATCATTTTGCAATGCTAGAAACTGCCTATGACGAATTGCGTCAACGGTAACGTGAAGTACCTACTTAAAGGTAAGACTTCTGTAAAGTTGAGTTATAGAAAGTTTACCTACTTAGGGTAACCTGACGTAAATACTCCATTAAACACACGCAAGTATAATTATGGGAAATACAGTCGGAAAAGGAAATAGATGTTATGTTTTAAATGGCTACTGGCAACCCGCTTCTGTTTAGCACGATTTATACGACGAGATTTCATATAATAGTTGAACACTATTTTATTAAAAGTATTAACCTTAAGGAAAAATTCTCTGAAATATGGTGAAAAACGCATCAAAATCGGAGAACAATGCGGTCAATGAAAAGTGACTTCGAAAAGCGACTTCCGCTTAGCTTTCTTGCCATGGGAGTGCATGGCAAGAAAGCTAAGCGGACGTCGCAATGCAGGTACAAAATATTAGGTAGTTCTCGAATAAGATTAAAGATAAAAATATTTAATTTGTAAAAGCTGTTTGGCCTACATGTTTACCTTACGTAGTGACACACTAAGTACATACTAATCAAATTTAATGTCAAAACTTATAATTAAAAATACTTGAACTGAATAAAAATAGTTGTCTAAAAGCCAAGCAAATATTATTCTCTTGAATTTACTAGTAGGCAGCACTCTGATGTGTGAAGGTAAATTGTTAAAAATTTTGATTGCCATGCAATTAGAGTTTCTGCTATACAAATGCAGTCTCTGACTAGGTGCAAGTAATTTATTTGGGCTTTTGCCATTGAGTCTTTTAGAAATGTGTTCATACACTGGGAACATGTGCGAATACCTTTTTATAAATTTTCAAATTTCAAAAATGTAAAGGCAAGGAAGTGGAAGAATTTTTAGTGCCTTAAATAATGGCTTACAATGCTCTAAATATTCTGCTCCGTATACAGCCCTGACACATTTTTTTTGTGCAATAAATGCTCTGTTCACGTCTACTGAATTACCCCATATCACGAGGCCGTACCGCAGCACAGATGAGACATAGCCATGATAAGCATTGAGGGCTGCTTCTTTACTCGCTATTCGTCTCAGTTTTCGAAGAGCAAAAACAAATTTGTCAAGTCTAGTACACACTTTTTTGACATGTCCATTCCAATTCAATTTTTCGACAATGACTATTCCCAAGAATAAGGTTGATGGTACTGGTTCCAAAATTGAACGATTTAAGTGTATTTGATGTGGTTTCACTAAAGAATTGTATGTTTGGAATTGTACTAACTTTGTTTTTTGAATGTTTACACGTAAATTATTAGATTCCAGCCATTGCATTGCTTTTAGTAATTCATTGTTAGTGTCAGTTTCTAGGTCATTCTTATTTGAAGATTTTATTGTCAGAGTAGTGTCATCAGCAAATAGTGTACAATTATGTTTTAGGCTCTTGCAAAGGTCATTAATATATATAATAAATAATGGAGGCCTTAATACGCTTCCCTGAGGAACACCACAACTATTTATTTTTAATTCTGAATGGTATGTTTTTTTGGTGTTATTGTCAATTTTTGATACAACTGTCCTTTGCTGGCGACTCGATGAATAACTTTTAAGCCAGTCATGCGCCTTGCCTCTTATGCCGTACTTCTCCATTTTGCAAAGCAAGCGAGTATGTGGGACAAAATCAAATGCTTTGCTCATATCTAAAAATACGGACAATACAGACATTTTGTTATTGAGGGCTTCAGTTGGCTATCACATGGATTATCATGATAAGTTTGTATTGTTATGTCATATTTAATTATCTTTTTCTAGGTTCGCCCGCGTTACCAAACAAGACCACAACAAATGATACACCTAAACCTTCCTCATGAATTAATCTGTCTATTGGTGAAAACCGTATGAAAATCCATTCAGTAGTTTTTGAGTTTATAGCGAACAGACAGACAGACAGACGTGGCGGGGCCACGTCTGTCTGTCTGTCTGTTCGGTCAGTCTTTGTTTTATAATATGTAGTGATAACACACAAGTACCCAATGATTGTGCTAGGAAAATCATGTGACTATTGCAGTTATTGGACAACAGTTTTAACTCCACTCGAAACGCCAGGGCAATAGGTCTCACGGGATAAAGGCACAAACTTAGGTACAACAAACTCTACTACCTACATAACTCCACTTTTACTTGCTGGGCCGCACCTGTAATCCACGAAGGTATTTTTTTTTGGGGGTGGGAAATCATCAAATAACTTCTCCCGCTCTGAGCGGAGCAGGAGGGCGTGTCAAACTTTTACTGACTAAAACCCACCCTTGTTCCTTCAGGTGCCTGTGTGGCAGGGGCCGCGGTATGTCTTTCGAACAACCCGCACCCCTGGCAGGCTTCTGCCCTTGCGGACCCCACCAGTTTGTGCTGACATCTCTTTGAAGCGCGCGTGGAACACAACGCGCCGTCAACCCGGGCTTGGTCCTTACCGGACAGCGAGCTACCCATTACTCGCTGTTCGCAAACCCGCGCCTACGGCAGCCGAGAATCAGCCTGGGATTCCCGATACCCAGGGCGTCTCCTGCGGCGACTAGGGCCGTGAGGGCGCATATACTGCCTGTCCCTCACGTGCGCCGCCTCCCTATTCGCGAGCATTATTGCTTCGCAGAAGGAGGTTAGGGCTACCCATACACTCTCGCTCCGTACCATGGCCTGGACCACGCCCGTACGCGAGAGGTAGCCGCCACCGATCGCCTCCACGAGGACACGGCGGTGCTCTGCCCAAGCCGGGCAGACCTGCACCGTATGCTCCACCGTGTCCTCAGGGCGATCTTGGCACCAGTGGAAACACCCGGGCGTTTCCTCCCGCCTTATACAAAACAGGAACCTCCCGAAATAATGCACGAAGGATTAGGCCGAGATATGCTATAGTACACCCACATTTCGCCAGTTATGTTTTAAGTCCTATGTTATAGGGGCGAGCTTATTGCCATCAACCGGACCGAAATCCAGACTCCGGGCTGCTACTGACAAATTCCTAACTCTAAGGCCGATCTAGGAATTGAACAGGTCCTCAAGCTCAGCAGTTCCTCTTTCAAGATATTTCCTTTTTGGATTATTTAAAGAGGACTAAGTAGGTAAGAGCAGTTGTGGCCCAGTGGTAACGGCCGCGACTTACTAGTTGTAGGTCGTGCGTTCGAACCCAGCCAGGCGCATTACTTCGTGTAAATAATTTCATCACCACTGCTCTCAACCGGTGAAGAAAACATCGTGAGAAAACCGGCATGTCCTAGAACCAAAAATTCGAAGACATGTGACATCTACCAACCCGCACTGGGCCCGCGTGGTAGATTACGGCCCACTCCCTCTCATGGAGAGGAGGCCTGTGTCCCAGCAGTGGGAACGTTTATAGGCTGAGTATGTAAGTAGGTAAGAAGGAACCTAATCTCTGCGTTGTTTTTTATAAAAACCACGAAAAAATAAAGAAGTTGGTAGGTTTTTCTTGTTCATGAGGGGCCTTGAGGGGCTTGTGGCTAAATAACAATAGCTGCACGGGTCGATCGGCCGGGTTAAGCTACGCTTGCCGCGGTTGGTCCGTGGATGGGTGACCATCTTTACATACCAAGACCCCTCCGTGCCTCGGAAAGCACGTTAAGCCGTTGGTCCCGGCTGTCATTTGTGGATCTTTGACAGTCGTTACGGGTCGTCAAGAGCCCGAAAGTCTGACAACTAGTCTTACCAAGGGGTATCGTGTTACCCAGTAACTGGGTTGTGGAGGTCAGATAGGCAGTCGCTCCATGTAAAATACTGGTATTCAGCTGCATCCGGTTAGACTGGAAGCCGACCCCAACATAGTTGGGAAAAGGCTAGGCAGATGATGATGAGGGGCCTTGACCGGACTTTAAAACCACAAAGTATAGCCACGTTGACGCAAAGGCCTACATATAATCATAAAAACCAATCCATCACCCGATTCCCACACCTTTACATAACTATCAAACTTTTAACACAGAATTTCGTAAAGGGCTTGAAGCCGAGACGATTTCTCAACCACACAGATCATTCAGTGCTGCCTCATAATATTATATAATAAAAGTTAAATACTTTTTTATTGTGGACCAGAAGTTTCTTGACACCGTAATGCATGTCAACCCACTTCTAGTGCTACCTACCTCACTTGATTGCGTAAAAGTTGTGTCACGAAGAAGTCGGTGATGGTTATATGCGTAAATTACGCGTGAATTATTAGTTCGAGTTGACTAATGAGAGCATTTTGAAATTGTCGCCTCAAGTTCTTTAGTAATTGGGTAGCTTTGTAATATGATTATCGTGCAATGGTTCGTTGCAAACTTCATAAGGCAGTTAAGTCGATACATGGCTTAAATTAGTCCTAAACCTCGCCTGTATCGGGCTAATCGTCACCTACGAATTTCTAGAATTGTCGATTCACCTATAAATATCCTAACTGCGTGCGAGTCGCCTGTTGAAAATATAATATCTTCTTCTCTAATATGTAAAATTTCCATGTCACAATGTTAG
This sequence comes from Polymixis flavicincta, assembly GCA_949987655.1. Lineage (NCBI taxonomy): Eukaryota > Metazoa > Arthropoda > Insecta > Lepidoptera > Noctuidae > Polymixis > Polymixis flavicincta. Next base: position 10,495,348 of record OX465179.1, read on the forward strand.
TTACCGTACTCCTCCGAAACGGCTTTACTGATTTTTACCCAATTTTATATGCATATTCAGTATGTATCCATCAGTTGCAAATTGTTGGGGGCAAAGAGTTTCAAGTCATCCATGTAAAGGAGGTGTGATATCACCTGACCACCTCTTCTCAACCGATAGCCCAGACCTGAATCCTCCAGCAGAGTGCTTAGAGGATTCAAGGCTAAGCAAAACCAAAGCGGACTCAAACTATCGCCCTGAAATATCCCACGCTCAATCCTAATCGGTTCATCGGTCCCCCGGATCTGTCGACATCCTGGATAAAGAAGGACCGTCCTCCATTGCCGCATACATGACATCAAGAAGGTGCGTAGAATCGCGTCTATTTTGTACAACTCCAGCACCCTCATGAGCCATGTATGTGGCACCGAATCATAGGCCTTCTTATAATCTATCCAACATGTCGACAGATCCTTCCGGGATCTACGAACCTGTTGGCTTATGGCCATGTCTATAAGTAGCAGCTCCTTAGTACCACGGGACCCATTCTTACATCCATTCTGAGACACCGACATAATAGTGTTGCTTTCAATATGATGTGAAATTTTTGCTCTAAGAATGGATGTAAGAACTTTATAGACCGTCGGTAAACATGTAATTGGTCTATAATTTTTAGGTTCCGCAGTACTACCCGATTTAAGGAGCAGGTGGGTAATACCTGTCGTAAAGAACTGTGGTAGCGACCCATTCTCTAAAGATGACTGGAATTGTGAAGCTAAGCAGGTGTGTGACCTTCGTAGCCATTTAATCCAGAAATTGTGCAGTCCGTCCGGTCCTGGAGATTTCCAGTTAGGCAGCGGGCGGACTGCATGGGCCACATCCAGCGGACTAATGGTGATAGCCTCCATGTCTGGTATTGAATCACACGCCCGCTCAACGACACGCATCCAATCATCTTCAATGTGACTGACGGGCACCGACCAAATGCTCCGCCAAAACGCACTCATGTCATCATAACTTGGTAGACGCGCGTCAGTCACACCTTGAGTGGGAAAAGGTCGCTCCCAAGCTCTGTATACCCACCTTTGATCGTTCTGGAACATGCGATTCTGAGTGTACCGATCCACTCTTCGCCTATACCGACGGATACGGTTTGCCCATGCATAAACTTTCTGCTTCAGGAAGTCGATGCGCTCTGTGACACGGGATGCATATTCTCGAGGACTAATACTAGTTCCCGTGAACGCCCGCCTCACAAAGCGCATCACCCTTGGGCGTGTATTGCCCTCCCTGAAGCAGATGAGCTTCCCGATGAGTACCCTGGCCTCATTAATACGACGCTCAATCCTGCATTGCCAGGCTGGTGCGGCGGCTTTCGGTCGTGTAGCTCGATCAGTGTTTGGGAATTTGACATGAGCTATACGACATGCCGCAACAGCCGTGCAATACAAGATTGAGTGTGTATCGCAAAGGTCTGCGCTGCTTTCAATAAAATTTGGTAACAGCGCATCCAGGGCACACACCAGTGCTCTGTTTTTTTTATTCATGGGCAAACGTGGTAGCCGTGGTCTAAGGTCAGGCGATGTGAACCGGTACTCACGGATGGCATCCTCCAGAATGCTCCTTATGTCCACATTGCATAGGTTTTCTGCAGATATAGCACTGGCTTCCTCCTCCTCAGCGCGCTGGTTTGCCTGTAATGGAACGTCGGCAGGCGTATGCACGACATTCTGGGGTGGAGGAGGGTTATTAGCAGAACTATTCTGCATTTCCGAGCGCAGTCGATCAAGTGTAGCGTCATCCAATCTATGATTGTGCTGAATGACGCGCACCTGATCCGATAATCGTTGGGCCGAGACGTTGACGGCTGGTTCAAGCACCTGAGACAGAGAGAGCATCCGAACACGGTACGCTGTAAGGTTAATTCCTCCCTCTGTAGCCCCATAATATGCGCGCATCACATTTTCGTTCATGGACTGGGTCCATCGCATGCGCGACACATTTCCACCGGCAGCGGGGACCCTGTTCGAAGCCTGTTGGCTTCGAGGCCCCAAGCCCGCTGGTGGCCGTCCTCTTCCTCGCCGCCGTTGTGGTGTTGGTGACGTCGGTGGGGAGAAAAACTCGTCGCTCGAGCTCAACGCAACTGCAGCGACCGGTGACACGGCGCTCACGGTTGAGGCGCGTACGCCCGGCTGCGAGGCGGAGCTGAGCGACGAGTCCGGAGATGGTGGGTGTGCCTGTCGTCGTGTCTTGGCTCTTGTCTGCATATTAATCACTCTCACAAATCACATTGGATAATGTTTGCTCCATTTTTTTGTAAATTTTATTATTATTATTAATAATATAAATCTGAAGAGTTTCTTGGTTTGGTTGAACGCGCTAATATCAGGAGCTACTTGTTTGAATTGAAAAAATATTTTTGTGTTGGATAGTTCATTTATCGAGGAAGGCTTTATAATGTCACACTGCGACCAATAGGAGCGAAACATCAATGGAAAATGTTGCAAAAACGGGAAAAATGATTCCTTTTTGAGAGAGTCCGTTGCGTGCGCTCCGTATAAATGGTTTCAGTTACGCAAAAATCATGTATGATGGAATTGTTCCTGTGTAAAAATTCCAAAAAAAACTGCGACAGTATATGTCTATCTTTTAATATTGACTCACCTTTTTTTGTGGTAAGTACCTAATCAAATTTGTTCGAAATTAATGCATTATTTGCGGAGGAGTTTTATCAACATAATATTAATCCTTTTCCAAATAAATATGTTATCAAACACAAGTATTTAATTGTGTACAAAATTGTCCTTGACATCACTTGATTTCAATCAACATCTTAGGAGATATCATAATTTTAAAATAACTCCGCAACAAAATAAGAACGGTTCGGATTCACGCGCGCATGACGCGCAAGACGCTGGCCTTTTTGATGAAACTTAATATAGAATAACCTTAAACCTCAAGGAAGAAAATAGTAATATTATTAGTCCAACCGTGATAACTGATATTCACGCAAACGACGACGCGGGCAACAGCTCGTACTTCTATATTTTTATTGATTTTAGTTACCTTCACCAATTGTACTGGAAGCATAAAATGTGTGCCCACTAAGATAATTACTAGGCAGTTGAATAGTTGTTTTAATGACTTAGCCATTTTAACAGCTGGACCACAATATCGTAAGTCGTAACGTTTATGGCCCATTATTTTAAGAGTTAAGTGTTCAGGTTGAATGGGCGTTTTAAATGTCTGCAACTGTTTCGCTTCTTGTTTATCCGTCTCTTGCGCATCGCACAGATCTACGCGAGTTCTTAGTGGCGCTACTACTATTGCAGTCTATTAAAATTAATTTTTGTGTTACCCAAGGAACCAGGTTTTTTGTTTTCTTATACAATGTGTAACATTATTATGTGTAACATTATTATGTGTAACATTATTATGTTACACATTGTATAAGAAAACAAAAAGCCCCAATGCCCAGTGCAATGACCTACCTTCCTACTGCCTCGTGCCTATTGATGTGTCATTATTTTTAAGCTACAAATTCTGGATTGGTTCTATTTAGTAGTAAAAAGTTAATTAATAATTTAAAAAAAACCCCCTGACCCAAACAGAAACTCTGAAAAGTAAAAAAAAAATTGGGCCTTTTAAGTTGTATATTGTGATCGGATGGACATTTTTGGGAACTGTCACAATTATCTTATTTTGACGATAACAAAGTGCTGCTTCTCAGCCTAATATAAATAACTGTGTTTTTTTTCTTTTGATTAATTCCTACAGTTTATTAGCTATCTATCGCGATTCCGTATCATTTAAACACAACTGGGTTGTCAACCAGACGACTGCCACCATCATCCTTGACATACTGCAGCAGGCTAAAGCGCTTATTACACTTGGCTGAACTTGTGATCTTAATTCAGTCGTTACTGAATTTAGCCAAGTATAATCGCAATTAGCAAGCTAGCATCCATAGCTTTTAAAGTCGCTTCTGAATTTAGATGACTAAATTCAGCCAAGTGTAATAAGCGCTTTAGCATTGCGTTCTTTTTACTCCACTGTATATACGGAAACGTAATTTTTGATTACTCTTCCGACGACAAAACGCTTGTATACGGTTCTCGTATTTTGCTGGGCCACTATTCTCAATCCGATTGTGCTGCTCTCCACGCTCCATTGTCAGCATTCTCTTGCACAGAAACCCAATTTATTTGAGGTCGGCGTATCATGTATTTTTCTTCCACACTTCTCTATTAGTCGTCAACGCCGTAGTCACCCCCTTTCTAACCATATCATCATTCACACAGTGCATCCATCGTTTGTTTGGTCTTCCCCTACTCTTATAGCCATCGACATACATAGGTACAGACACCAGCACATCAAGCTTATGAACCTTATGATAATGTAATAAAGCGGAAAATCTATCAAAGAAATTTGACAGATTGGGGTAGCTTGATGGCGTCTGTACTCAAAACTTTCCGGACCACATTATCCTCTTTCCTCCGCATCATATCATTATAACCGATTTTTGTAAAACTTCTCAGTTACCGGTGCCAACTTCAGGCTTCCTCTTCCTCTTTCATGCTCCATAATCATACAAGAATAATGTGGATTGTTATAAATTCCGCTGTAGTTATCGTGGGTTCTCAAAAAAGCGCGCGCCTACTGACCTAAATGATAAACAGAAAACCATTTCTCAATATTTCTGTCAGTAGGAATAGGTACATTTCTAAACATAAGAGGTCATATTCATAAACGATGATTAAAGTTAAGAGGTGTTTAAACGTCAAAAATGTATGGTTAATCAGTCGCTAATCATTACTTAACTTTAAGCAGCGTTTATAAATAAGGGGAAGATCTGCAGGCTTAGCACGAGCACCGATTTGTCGACGGAAGAATAGACATGACTATTTGACATAACTAAATGATGTAGGTACAATAGAAGAAGATAGCTATGTTTTTCTATTAATCAACACAGACATGCGTTCTAAACGAATCATGATTTTGTAGATAATAGTATATACTTTGTGGCCGTCGAGTAAAAAGTTTGTTGTCAGTGTGATTTTGGCAGTTTGGGAAGAAATATTTTTCTGAAATAATCTACATTTATAAGGACCTAGACAAAGATCGTTAGAAACGAAAGACAAAATGACAGATTGTGGAAGGATATCTACGGTGCGATGTCAAAAATGAAGCTACGAAATGTGACTTTGTATTGAAAAAGCACTGTCTATTCTTCGTAGAAATACAAAGCGTCATGCTAAGCCCGCTGCCTATTCAACTACGTAATTTTTACAAAAAAAAAAACTCCGATTCTACTTTAAACAAAAAGTCAATGACCCTTTCTAGGTGGGTAACTCCATTCATTCAAGTTATTAACTCCACTAACGTGTTAAATAATTCTATAGATGCCTACCTACCTACTTGTCGTGTTTACAAGTTCAATTTAATAGCGTATGCTTGATAAACTGTGGAAAACCCAAGTCTCACTTAAATGCACATCTTGTAGGTATTTACGTTGATAGATCTTATGGAGTTAGTTACAATAGTATTTTTTTTAATAATGAATTGCGGAATCATGATCCTTTGAATAATTTTATCTTTGATTATATACCAAAGAATTTTATACATAAAAAAGTCTACTATCTTACTAATTCCTATTCCTACTATATCCAACTTCCTACTAAATATTACAAAATTAAATGAAAAAGTTTGGATGTTTGTCACTCCCTCACGCTAAAACGGCTGAACGGATTTGGATGACATTTGGCAAACATTATTTTGTAACCTGGGTTAATTAACTCATAGAATACTTTTATCCAGACAGTACAGCTTGCAATGCTGCTTGGGTACGTTCCCGTGGGATGAATTCCGACTTCCATGCGAAGCCGCTGGCATACATACTCAGCCTATAAACGTTCCCACTGCTGGGATGTGTCCCAGCCTCCTCTCCATGAGAGGGAGTGGGCCGTAATCTACCACGCGGGCCCAGTGCGGGTTGGTAGATGTCACATGTCTTCGAATTTTTGGTTCTAGGACATGCCGGTTTCCTCACGATGTTTTGTCTTCACCGTTTGAGAGCAGTGGAGATGAAATTATTTACACAAAGTAATGCGCCTGGCTGGGTTCGAACGCACGACCTACAAGTCGTAAGTCGCGGCCGTTACCACTGGGGCACCACTGCTCTCTTAAGCTCTCGCTGGCATAAGTAAGTATTAATACCAGCCTAATTTTCTTCCAACGCGGGGCAAAGGCCTCTGCTCATACAGAGAATTTCTTGAACTATAGTTGGCTGTTTTTTTACGTGCCTCATTGTACATACCAACGCAGGCAAATAAAAAGTGATACAAAAATGGAACAGGATGTATTTATTTGCGAAAAAAGATACATCAAGTCGGTGCTATTGTTGTTACCAAGCTGCATATTGTATACCAAAAATAAGTAAGGTATTAAAATATCTAGTAGATAAGTACCTACTTACATTATGTTTAACTGCTTATGGTGGGAAAACGTACGTGTTTTTTTCTTTTTGAAGGGTGGAAAATCATCAAATTACTTCTCCCGCTCTGGGTGGAGCAGGAGGGCGTGTCAGACTTTTACTGACTAAAACCCACCCGTGTTCCCTCAGTTGCCTGTGTGCCAGGGGCGACGGTATTTCTTTCGAACAACCCGCACCCCTGGCAGGCATCGGCCCTTCGCGGACCCTACCAGTTGTTGCTGACATCTCTGACGGCGCGCGTGGAACACAACGCGCCGTCCCGCCTACCACTTTTCGGCCGCAGGGGATAGGGAGAGCGGCCAACGCTATACCGACACTTCTCTTCCCTTGCGGCCCCACCGCGTCCGCCATCATACGGTGGCGGCCCCATCCAGGCCACGGAAGGGAAGAGCGCTGCTCAGAAGCCCCGGCACTCCTCCTCTGCCGCAGCCCGTAACCCTCAGCCGCGATGCCTCCCATTCGACATCGCGGCCCACCTCAGTTGCGGTGCACCTCACCGCCTACTTTTTGGCCGCTACGTCATCGGCTTGAAGGCAAAAGCCCTGACGAGCAGCTCCACCTTTGGGTTCCTCTCCGCTTCACCGCGGCTGGGAGACCACGGCTACTGAGCCCCCCGCAACGACAATGCGGGAACCCACTCGGGGGGAAGTAGGTGCCGTTGCATCGTATGTAGAATTAAATATCCATAATACGGAATTGGCGATACTCTTCTTCCCTTAGATAGTATAAAACAAAGTCACTTTTCGTATTTGTACGCTTAGAACTTTTAAACTACGCAACGGATCATAATGCGGTTTTCATCAATAGACAGAGTGATTTAAGAGAAATGTTTAAATGTATGATACACCGATCTTTACGCGGACGAGAGCCAGAAGCTAGTAAAGTATCATCATCAGCCTATAATGTTCCCACAGCTGGGACACAGGCCTCCTCTCGATGAGAGGGATTGAGCCGTAATCCACCACGCGGGCCCAGTGCGGGTTGGTAGATGTCACATGTCTTCAAATTTTTGGTTCTAGGACATGCCGATTTCCTCACGATGTTTCTCTTCACCGTTTTGAGAGCAGTGGTGATGAAATAATTTACACAAAGTAAATCGCCTGTCTTGGTTCGAACTCACGACCTACAACTCATAAGTCGCAGCCGTTACCACTTGGCCACCAGTGCACCCTAGTAAAGTATAAACCTGTAGAATTCTAATGGGTACTTACATAACAAGGCTTTATAACCATATGTAGAAAACTCTTTGCTTTAAAAAATTACATCCTTCCTGCAAGGATGTATGAAGGTAAATACGTAAACGATTATCTTTTCCGAGGCTTGTACTTATTCGGAAAATTTGTTCAACGACTGAAACATTAATTTGCCCTGTTATCACCTATTATAAGGTACTTTTCCGAGCGTTTAATCACGGTCTAACGTTATTTATAAAGAGTACAGAGAATTGGGAAAGACTCTCTGCATCCCTATTTTTCAGAAAATTTTACAGAACTATTGGAGTTTGAAACTCCACTAACAGTTCTTTTATTTTTTCTACATCTATTTCTTCATTATAATGATAAAGACTGCGGATAAAGTCAATGTTACTCCCATTACTCAGATTATTTAATTGAAAATGAAGTGCGCATAAAATACAGTTACAAAAGAAAAAATATAGAGCGTCGATTTATTATGAATAAACTTATTTATTTCCATTAAATACTCACAAAAATCTTATACGAGATCCCACACAGAGTTATATATCACACACAAAATTTTGAACCGCCGCACAACAGATTGTTTAAGTAAATAGTTCTATAAACGCAACGAAAAGTGAAAATTGTTCAGAACGCGTGAACACCGGTTATGTCTTGTCATCCAACAGTGCGAGACGCGGCGTGGCGTGCGCGGGCGCATGCTAACTGAAGTTGTATAACAGCAACAACTCACAAGCCAAGGAATGCCGCAAGGGAGGAGGCTTAATTGTCGATGGACATAATTGTAAAAATATTTAGCAACCGCTTACTTGTGTAAATATGGTGGCTTGAATCGGTGTCAGCACTTGACGATGCAGATTCTGTAATTTCGTGAAATCCTGCATAAATAAGAAGTTGTTGCGAATCATGATAACAGATTGTGACAGACACAGGTAAAACTGGTATAAAGGGTTGTCATTATTAGCTGTACGTATAGGTATTTCAATGGAGCTCGAAAACCGCCTCCTGAGAACCTACTATGCATCTTTTAAAACTGCAGGTTTATCAAATTATCCAACGATATACAGCTCTTTACATGTTCAAGTTGGCATGTTTGTAATTTCTTAGTGAAACGTCTGAAGAGGTCCTCCTCTACATTCCTATGTATTTTCATTTATATTTTCTCTTTCATTTATTTTATTCTATATAGGTAGTTAATTATTTTGTAAGATTTTTAATTAAAAAAAAACACAGCTCTAGAAATTATACATATAAAGGCATTCAATTAAAAACTTCTGATTATAGTCTTATAAACCTAAAAGCCAAATTAATAATTTGCTCTAGACAAAGTGAAAGCTATCATTTACCTACATTTGAATTATCAGGAGTTTTATAGAATATATTATGCATTTGAATAGTAAATTTGAATTAACACATTTTAGCATACTTATTAAGCAGTCAGTCAGCCGCAAAATATTCTTATTTTGGCTAGTTTACTAATCCTGCGTTTTTATAATAATTTATGACTGAAAATTTACACGCGAGCCAATAAATCACAATCTATTTGTTTTTTATCGACATGAACAAGTTTAAGTTGCTTCCATCTCTCATACTAATAAAACTAGTTTGGACTCCTTTCTCTTCTCAGTGCATTATCTAATGTAATTGAATAGAGCGCCTTTTGTTTATTTTTGTTGAATTTAAAATTTGTGAGTAGGTATCTACTCTAATTCTTTATTTTTCACGAAACGTGAAAGTATCTGGGCAGTAATAAACTTTTCCATACTCTTCGAAGATCATTTGACCTGTTGTTATGGATATCGTAACTTGTCCTTATAATGTAGAGATCAATAAGAACAGTGCAAAAAGGTGAAAATTAATGAAATGTTACCAACTGCTAAGCTATTAATCTAGAATGGACAGACAACATGACTTATGAATATCATGTCTGAATTAAATAAACACACCTACCTATAAATTTACGTGAATCATAACGCGACGGTGGCGCTATCTAACTTGAATTTGATATCTAAATTCATCAAGTTACATGACTCATCATCATCAAGCTATTTGGTGCCACATTTCCATCTAGCGGATGGCGCTGGAGCTACACAATAAGCAAGTTCGTTAGCGTGTGTTGTCGTTGCTATCGATTTGTATAGATGGCGCGGTAAATAAAGTTGTGGTTTTCAGCATTGACGAAATAATTAACGCGAAACTCAACAAATTCATAATTCATTTATTTCATCAGATCACCACAGCTCCATTATTACGGCCGCGATTTACGAGTTGTAAGTTGTAGGTTCGAAAGTGGTTCGAACCCACACAGGAGTTGTACCAACTTTGTGTAAATTATATCCTCATCTCATCAAAACTGACTGGAGTAAGGAAATTGGCATGACCAGAACCAAAAATTTGAAAACTTGTGACATCTACCAACCCGCACTGGGTCTGGTGAATTACAGTCCACTCCCTCTCACCGAAAGAAACGGCCTATGTCCTAACAACAAATTAATTACAAAGGCATTTTTTTATTTAGACCCTAAACACTGTTAGTATTTAATAACTAAAGCCAGACTTCTACGGTGCGATTTAATTGCCTGTACCACAATAAAGTTGAAGCAGTGATAAAAGTTGCATCGTCTAAACAGTGTTTAGACCGACGCGCGACGCAAGATATTGTTTGCGAGTGACTCTGAGTGGGCTGTCCAACATACAGACTAACATAATTCAGGATGCTGGTACATTTGCAACCTCTACGGAATTTCCCCAGCAGTTCTTTTTAACATTAAACGTATTGATTTTTTTTTAACTATCTCTAGGACTATCATGGTTGAAAATAAATTAATGGTTACAAATATCAACAATCAATATGTTCCTTCAATAGGGATTCGGCTACAGTGGGTGAACAATTTAAAGTTTTTGTGGTGGGGATTGATGGTTGAGATCTGCAAATAAATTCTCAAAAACTGTGCCAACTTCTAAATCTTTTTGAATGACTATGGCTATAATACTACTCTTTTTATCTCTTCCAGTTTTACGGTCTTATTCATAAAAAGTTATCGAACATCTAAACTGTTGCTAAAGTCTGGTTTTCAATACGAAACCGTTTATAAAATAATTGTTTAGTCGTTTTTAGTTTATGATAAGCTTCGCTACAGACTTGTTTATTAGTTCTTAACATATTTATAAGATTCTGTGTTTTTATTATTATTTATTTCTTCATACATTTCAAAAAGTGTCTTTAGTTGCCAATTCACTAAAGGTTGCAGAACAATTAACTGAGATCTACTTGGGTATAAATGATGAGTTAAACTCTGGATAATAAATAAATATATGGCCCATTTCGTCCCGTGGGTGTCGTAAGAGGCGGCTAAGGGAATTACTAGATAATGGGCAGCAGCGTTCTCTATACATTTTTACAACCATACTGCGATCGCCAACCCGCCTGCCAAGCGTGGCGATTATGGCAAAACCACTCGAACATGACAAGCACCAAAAATAAATGGACCCTAGTGCCCGACCTTGTGATGGCCGCAGGAGTCCGCCAGATGCGGGAAGCACAGAACCGGTCGAAGTGGCGGAGCTTGGGGATTATGATGAAATACATGGCAAAAAAGAATTGTACAGTTCATTAGGATCATCACTTTAAGACAAGTAGGGTAATCCCCTAATAAGTTTATTTTTAAAGCTCTCCAAAGAATCTGCAGTTTTTGACACTACAGAGGTTCTGTTCGCAGATAATTTTTTACCTACTACCATAGGGCAGGTAATTTTATCTTGGGAGTACCTTCCCGTTCCCATATGGTATCATTTCCAAACTGCACGCGGGCAAAGCCGTTGGTCAAACAGTTCAATAATTTTTTCATTACTTATCTTCCATACACGGCAACCACCTACATACCAAAACTTTATTGTAGGTCATAACCGTTGCATTCTTTGGTGGATTCGCGAGCTTTATATGTATAATTGTGTCACGTAATAACGTTGGTTAAGGCTTGGCTATTAAATAATTATAATCCGTAATATTACAAAGGAAAGGCTAACAGTTTTGTTTTATGTACAGCATAGCAATCGATTTTTTGTTTCACACTATCGACACTGTTGATATTGTATAAGGAACCTAGATTTTACGTACTTAGTAGTCGAAGTATGACTGAAGATTTATAGCTTGAGTAAGTGCTAGAGGTAGGTACTAGCAACGAACGTATGTGTTCGATATGCTTTAATATCAATGGAGCTTGGCCTAAAAAGAGAAAGTTGTCCGCCCACGATGCGCGTATGCAAGGCTCTTCGTATACTTTTAATACATCAAGCTTAGTAGTATTCTGTTTATCCCACGTCATGCACTTGAATATATTTTATTGCAAATAGAATAAACTGTTTAACAAGCAAGCAGGAATTTCTCTGAAGTTATTAACAAGTGCGTGTTAATTAAAACAATCAGTGCTCGCGAAAGGAAACTATTATATTGCGCTAAGTGCGGAAGATAAGTGACAGATAGATATCTGCGATACATGGAAGTGTGGACAGACACGTGGACAATACATTATTTTACAATTGAATTAACCTTAACAAGAACAGGTCGTGAAACGTGAACCAGAGATTAAATTATGAATCTTATCGAAGATCAGTGCGTAGGTGAACCAGTGTCCTGTTAACAAATTAAATTGTCATCTGTATACAGAAGTATCAGTAAGTCGGTCGTGTTCACCGTTCCTTACCATATGATATATCATCTGGTTGCACCCGGCCTTGTTACACGATACCGTAATTCGATCACCTGGTATTCGATATCCATAGATCACAAAGTGAACTTACAAGCTGGAGCCGCGCTATTCCGTATGTCAGTTGGTCCCGAGATCCAATCAGTTCCACACGTTGCAGGAGCTGATAAAACGCGACGACTTAAACTTCGCTATGCGGCGTAAAGATCCACCGCAGACGCAGAGTGCAAGCCGCGGTAAAAGCCTGATATCAACTAGAACGATGCAGCAGCAACAGCGCAAGTCGCAGAGCACCAGAAGCCTACTGCCGCGAAGCTATTCATCACCAGCACCTCAAAACGATCCAGATGTCGCATTACCTCACACCGTCCAAAGAGGGTATGTGATACGAAGCTATTCTTCGCCAGATCCGAAGCAGATGGATTACAGAAGAAATTCAGACTCGTTTTACAGGCCGAAAATTCACGGATCTAGAAGTGAACTAGACTCGGATCTTGAGAACTTTGAGCAGTTCGAGGAATGTTTCATAGATATAGATGCAGATCAAGACGAAGGTTTAATAACTCAGTACAGGAGCCCTGAAAGAGATGAGCCTAGAAAAGTTATGACATCGATTTTGCCCGGCAGTGGGCTTCAGCGTGTGTCCATAAGACCCATTCAGTCTACCGCAACACAGACGCTGCATAGCGCAAGAGAAGTCATGAAGAAATTACAAAAAGATGACTCCAAAGGTAAGTGCTTGAATCCTTATTACGTTTAGTTTCTTATTATCAGGCTGTTTTTTAGCTTAAGATTGCAACTAGTCATGTTTCTGCCGAAACAACATGTCTTTTTCATCCGATCTTTTCAATTATTAAAATTGCAGCTAGTAGGCATCTAATGCAAACATTTTATCGGAAAGAAAACGGTTTTTAGTTTTACCCTCTGCGAAATAAATAGCCAATAGTTTTTTTTTTAGGAACCAACTTCAAAATAAACTTTCATTAATGTTTTTAAAGAGTACATTCAGATGAACTGCATTCCAACCGCGGGAACGCAGTTACAGTTACTGTACAGTTACCACTCAAAAGTTCACAAGTTAGTGTATTATGAAATCCGTGGCATAAATCAGTGTTGACTTGAAGCTTAACATGTACATAAGAATATGTAATATGTTCAAGCCTCCTTTGTTAATTCGTACCAAGGCTTATGTATTGATTGCATAACTTGTTTACTATGTCAATAGAGTGATTAGAACTTCTACACGTAAGTGGTACATGTTTGGAGAAGCTCTTTTAAATATAAATCAGCCGTAACGATCTACTGAGCTAAAAATAATATTATTTTATTTAATTCTCGAAAACTTTAAGCCGGTAAACGACTATTTAGTGTAGTTTACGATCGTTAAGATTAAGTTTAAGTTATGTTAATGCTAGTGCTAGTTGTTATTAAATGTCACATGTTGAATCTAAATGTTTCTCAAATTTACGCGCTTGCGCAGGTACCTACTAACAAATAGTTCCTTCACAAAATTAGCTACAACTATTAGCATAAACCATGTTTATAAAATCGACTGCACGTCACAGTGGGCAAGACGACCTTAAGTTAGCCCATCATTAGATATTTAGTGTGTACCCTTTTCCTTTTTCTTGTTGTTTCGACTTTGCGTCCACGTGTATATTGTATTTTAAAGTAGAAAATCACAAAGTGTATCCACGACAATACTGCCGACAAACTGTACAGCAGTTTGGCAGAAGCTTTATATTTTTTTTTTCTATGTAACATTTCGTGAATAAATTAAATTAAATAAACATAAAATAAGTAACTATATGACCCACAGCACAGTTGCTATGAAGTTTATTGGTAACTCTTCATTTAAATGACGAACAATATTATGGAGCGTGCACCATTCGTCATGTAATAGACAGAATCTCTAAGTCGACGTCCACATGGATGTAATAAATCGCGGCATTTCAGTGCGTCGAAAAACAGTGTTCGATTTTCAACTCTTAGCGCTAAGCAGTGAAGATCCGGTGAGCGAGAAAATCACGCCATAATTTTATTACGTCTACTCTCTAAGCACGAAATCCGTAATCTCGGTTGAAGTTACGAGCGTTTCCTACTCCGTATCACTTACGGACCTATGAATCGTTTGGGGCCAAACTAAGAATGAATTACTACACGATTTGACAGCAGTCCCTACTTCCTAAATGGTTTTACCCATCCAAAAAAGTCCAAATCAGCTGTAGGAGTCACTCCGAAGTTTCGAAATATTTTCGGACGGGCCCGTAAATTTGCTGACGAAGTTAGAGAGTAGCCCCCCAGAACCTACGCTGGGATATAGTCCTGGCTACCTAGTCAGACTCTTAATTCTGGTTTTCATTATTTATAACTAGCTTCCGCCCACGGCTTCGCCCGCGTAGAAATCGAAAATTATCCTACGGGAACGTATTACCGGGATAAAAAGTATTCTATGTGTTAATCTACGTTATAATCAATCTGTGTGCCAAATTTCATCCGAATCCGTTCAGCCATTTTTGCGTGAAAGAGTAACAAACATACAAACCATACATACAAACTTTCGCGTTAATAATATTTACCAAACGATATAACCAATTAAATTGTGAACATACACATCTCCCATCTAATTGTATAATTAAACAATTAGCAACATCATCTTGGAAACTGTTTTTAAATTACCGGTAATGGGTACAAATTCTCCCTCCTTTTTTGCAGGATCTTCCCGTATGAACTTTAGACCTCTGGTGGTGAAGATGCCTGCTCGCCACATTCTCCACACCGATCGTGATCCTCCATCGCCAGGAGTTGAAGAACTGCAGTCATCTCCTCAACTGGAACTCGAATCTGCTGAACTAGATAGGGAGCTGGATAATGCTGAACGTCACTTGGACAAAGGAGTGGCTATGGCTACTGAAGAAAGTGATGCAGATACGGTGAGTTTTAGAATTTTATTGTCATTACAACACGTTACAGGGCTATATAAGATGGTAGAGACATGGACGTGCAGACTGTAACCATGATTTCAGAACAAGACACTAGACCCCTAGCGTAGAATATTTAGTCGGTTATAAAAATATTACAGCCGATCAAAATGTATGAAACTGTATATTTTTTTTTTTAAATAGTCCAGTACTTAGGAGTATATGGCATGAAACTATATGTAGCCGAACTAGGACGAGTTCTGTGTCTCGGCATACAGCACCGGTGCCGGCATAATTTAGACTTTCATAATCAGCCTTATATTGCCGAGATTCCAACCACATTCGTTTTCTTTTTGTTTTTTTTTTTAATTCAGATTTTTTATGGCGAAGATCAAATTTAGCCCATATATACACAAAACGGAATCATTCTGTTACCTAAATATAAATCTTGACGAAGCTCGGGCGGATTCACCTCAGATACTAAGAGTAAACTAAAAACTTATAGTTTCTACGAATTCCTTGTTATTGCCTGCGTAAGTGTATGGTTCTATGAAATTTTGGCAACGAGTGTGAGTGTTCTTTATTTATTCTACGCTTTTAAGCAAACCATGACGTTCCAGTCAATTACCATCGTTAAGAGAATAACGACCATTAGATACCGACAAGGTTCAAACGCCACACAGAATTTTATTGAACGCTATTATGTAGACTACCTTAGACTCATTGCTTTGTCCCCTTATAATTTCATGGTATAGAGTTCTTTTAAAATAACAATATAATAATAATAATATCGTTTATAATAATATCGTTTATTTTTTATAAAAGGGGCATTTTTACAAAGTATCTTAACAATTAAAAAAAGAGCACAGTTGCTTATTGCCTGAACTAGGTTGAACCTGTGCTTCAGGCTATGAAGTGCATAAATACTTAATGTAATAAATTAACAATGTGTATAAAGTAAAAACTAAGTTAAAATTAGAAAAATAAAAGTAAAATAGCATGTTAGTCGTTCTATTTGCAGACAACAAGTAGATCTTCTGTCTGTGCATAAGCGATGGTTAGTAAATATTTAAGTATAATTTTCTTACAGCTAAAGTAATTTAATTTATAGATACTCAGTTTTCTATTTAACCTATTGTACAGAAATGGGCCTAAGAATGTAAAAAATCTTTCTACAAAGACATGTTTTGAGGATGCATTAGATGTGCATACTATATCATTCCGTCTTTTGTTAGTATTGTCAGTAGTGTAGGTAAGCATGGTGTGCTGTTTTAAGACTAAGTGCATTATGAAAAGTTGGCGAACAGTCAGCACGTTGCAAGATTTATATAGCAGATCTGTGGGAAAGAAATAGGGATGAAAGTTTGCTACCTTTAAAATTGCTCTCTGAGCTCTTTCAAGAGGAAGCAGATTCGTTTTTGGTGCGCCACCCCATGATGTGATGCAGTATTGAATTATTGATTGACATAGGGCTAAATAAACTTGAGTGATTAATTTTGAGTCTGCAAATGTTCGCAATTTTTTAAAAACATATATTAATTTGCGCACTCTTTTAACAAGACTTTCAATATGTTTCCTGAAAGACAGTGTGTCATCCACTATCACGCCAAGGTATTTTATGTTGCTCGTTTTGAGGATAAAAGGACAATTACATATGTTGACTGAACGGTTTCCGCATTGATGGGCATATATATGAGGGTTAGTAATGTTAAGTTGAGGCTTGCGCATGGAGAAGTGAATATATTTTGTCTTGTCAGCATTTAATGTTAGTAAGTTTCTTTGAAGCCAATTAGTCACAGTATTAAAACCTAGTTGAGCAATTTCGAACAGTTCGGTACTGGTTTTAGCGGTAAATATTAGCGCCGTGTCATCGGCATAAGATATAATTTTTCCGTCTTTAATATTAAGGTTACACATGTCGTTAATATAAATTAGGAAAAGCGTGGGAGTAATATGCATTTAATCTCCCGCATTATATAACCTCCATCCATGTTCTGAAACAAAATTCTTACCGATGGACAGAATTTGTCTTATAAAGGTGCCAATGGAATCCTATTCCTGAGCCTCCGCAGTCTGTCCGCGTGTCTGTCAGCGGGCTATATCTCATAACTTTTTTTTTTTTGGAACAAAAAGTGTTCCTCATTACAGCATTTACAAAAAGTAGTTATTGTCCACGAAGTGACAGCAGAGTTATGATAACGAACGCATGATAAATGAAAACATAAAAATAAAAAATAATGAAAATAAGACATTTAGCAGAAAAATACTATACACCGAAAAATCGAAGGATGCGGATGAAAAAGTCATCCGTCTTATAGGCGGCTTGCAAGAAATTGTGACACCACTATAACACTATTTTGAATTTAGATTCTGACAGTGCGAAAATATCAAAATCAATGAAGTGGGTGGTAATTTGGTAGGTTTCTAAAAGGAAAACTACGTATATCCGTAATAAAACTCTTAATAACTAGACATTTTCACAGAGCGTGTAGGTAGGTACCTATTTCTATTGCCGCTATAACAATAAATAAAAATGTTAAAAATTAAAGAGGGTGGGTGGGTCTCCATGCATGAAACGTGTTTTCCGACAATTTATGCGTTGTGGTACGAAACCTTTCGTGTTCGAGTCTGACTCACACTTGGCCGGTTTTTCAAAATATTCATTCATTCATTCTAGCACTCATCTACAAATTACATTTCATTTTGACATGTAAAAGTGTTTTTGCAACCAATTTACAGAAGTTAAATAATATTTATCAATAGTTGAAATAAATCGGTCCAAGTAGGAGAGATCCATTCATATTTGCGTCCCTGGACGTTTAAAATATTTGCCATTCTTTCATATCAAACTCATAAAACCACTTCCAAGGTGTCTGGCATAATTTTAATATTCACAATAAATAAACATTATCGCTCTCGGTCAAATCGCGTCCCATATCTGAATCGTAAATAGCATGAGTTTCGGTGTGCGCGTGCGGCGCCCCAGTGTTTTATTATGGCGAGAGCTGAGAAACTGGAACTTGGTGCTTTGTCACACCAAACTGTAACTTTGCTTGGTGGTCGTCGGTATCTATGGACGAAACAAGAGAATTTTAAAGATTCTGAACAATCTCCGGCCAAAAGATGACATTTAATATTTTGAAGAGATATTATTTATACACCATAAAAGCCTACAATTTCTCCCACTGCTCCTCACTGTGAGAGAGTGTGCCGTAATCCACCACGCGGGCCCAGTGCGGTTATTAGATGTCACATGTCTTCGAATTTTTAGTCCTAGGACATGTTTTTATAAAAAATAAAAAATACTAAATGGGCCTGCTCTTAACCTCGATCACGCCCGATGGGAAGCGATGAGATAACACGCCAGTTTTCGATACTAGTCACGATACTTTACCGTTTAGAGAGCAGTGGTGTTGAAAACAAGTAAAACAAAGTAATAAGCCTGTCTGTGTACAAACCCACGACCTACGATGCGTAAGACGGGGCCGTTGCCACTACTCAATTTAATTAAAATTTCTATGCCACCAGTAAATTTAAAAAAGCCCTATCAAGACAAAATATAACAGACAAAATTATTAGGTGACGTGATATATTATAAAATGCAAGTAAAGACTCCCAGAGGGCCAAACCGGTGCAACGCGACCCCTGCAGGCTTAGCACGAGCACCAATTTGTCGACGGAAGAATAGACATAACTATTAACTAAATGATGTAGATACCAATAGGAGAAGATAACTATGTTTTTCTATTAATTATCACAGTTATGCGTTCTAAAACTAATCATGATTTTGTAGATAATCCTATATAGTTTGTGGCCGTCGAGCAGAAAGGTTGTCAGTGTGATTTTGACAGTTTGGGAAGAAATATTCTAATTATTATTGAAATAGTCTACATTTATAAGGGCGTACACAAAGATCGTTAGAAACGAAGACAAAATGACAGATTGTAGAAGGATATCTACGATTTGATGTAAAAAATGGAGAAACAAAATGTCACTTTGTATTGAAAAAACCGGTCAAGTGCGAGTTGGACTCGCGCACCGAGGGTTCCGTACAAACCTGTGGGTATATAAGTAAAAGTTCAAAATTGTCAAAAATATTTTTTTTTATATGACGAAACTAAAAATTTTCGGTTTTCGTAATTTTTCCTATATCTGTACTATAAGACGTGACTTCGTACAAAATTTCAAGATTCTAAGTTCACGGGAAGTACCCTGTAGGTTTTGATTCCCGTGCGAGTTTCGAAAATTTGCGGAATTTTGCGGCCTAAATGGCTGTATCTTTTGATTGCGTTGACTTAGAAGGTTGATTTTTCTACAGCTTCCAGGGACAGTAGAACTAAGTATCATATAGAAATTTCAGTTTGATACCTCCACGCGTTCCTGAGAAAAACGGTCTTGACAGACGGACGGACGGACGGACGGACAACAAAGTGATCTTATAAGGGTTCCGTTTTTTCCTTTAGAGGTACGGAACCCTAAAAAGCACTTCTTAGAAATAGAAAGCGTCATGCTAAGCCTGCAATAAGTATATTAATTTCCCTGAAGTTTTCACAGAAATTGTTTTAGTAGAGCACTCGGACTTTACCTTGAGTAAATAATTTCATCAACACTGCTCTCAAAACGGTGAAAGAAAACCAACATGTTCGAGAACCAAATATTCGAAGACGTGTGACATCTACCAAAACGCACCGGGCCCGCGTGATGGATTACGTCACACTCCCTCTCACCGAGAGGAGGCCTGTGTCCCAGCAGTGGGAACATTACAGGCTGATTAGTAGAATTTATACTAAGTAATGAACGATGTCGAATAGGAAAAATCAACCGACTTCCGAAAATACACTACAAAGTGAAAAATAACTTTAATTTCGGAAGTCGGTGTCTTTGGATATGTATTTTATTTTTGTCACCGCCTTCCGTTAATAAAATTATTTTTCACTTAGTAGTGTATTTTCGGAAGTCGAATGTTTTTTTTTTTTTGGAAAATGTTTTTATTTTTCTCTTTTGAGTCATACCATACCCACGCAAATTCGAAATTTCATCATCCTTGGGGTATTCTCAAAGTAAATCAAATGAAAACAATGCATAATTATGCGATAGTAATAATCGCGGTTGATTTGCTGTAATTTTTTGAAGAGTTCCGTTGTCTGTCTCCAAAATTCATCATCAGATCTATATGAAATTTTAATGAGACCATTTCGGAATAAACCCCTTTCGAACAACTTTGCAAATCCGTCTATACACGGACTTATGTCCGAACATGCATAAAAATGCAGGCCTCCCACAAGGTGGACCGATGACCTTGTGAAGGCCGCGGGTACCCCCGGATGTGGGAAGCACAAGACCGGTTGAAGTGGAGGAGCCTGGGGGAGGCCTATGTCCAGCAGTGGACGTCTTTCGGCTGAAATGATGGTGATGATGCATAAAAAACACACCGAATTGAAAACCTCCTTCTTTTTGAAGTCGGTTAAAAAACTAGTAAAACGAAAACCATCAGCCAAGAGAAATAAATAATATTATTTTTCTCCACGACGCGACGGTGTAACACGATTTATTTTAAAAACTCGCTAAAAGCTTGCCTGCTGTGCTCCACATCCGCATCAGTGAAATTGCGACATCACATCAACACAGCATCCCAAACTGTGCTGGATACATCGTTATGTTGCACATGCCGAGGCATTTATTTATTTCTATTTGACTGTCTTTGTTCGTGACTAAGTCATATGAATGAAGTGAAAAAGTTATGAGAAAAGCGTATTAAAATAAATTAATATGAACTTCGACTTTTAATTTTGGTTTGTAGATGACAGCGATATTCTACACGAAAATTAGCTAGGCCCACCAGGGTGATGTAAAAAATCCCGAAATGTCTAGGAATCTATCACCCACCAACCAGTTGAGCAGGAGAATAAGTTGTACCTACATAATTTTCATGATTTCCAATCAGTATGATATTTTTCGTTTTACTGCAGTAAACTATTTTCTCACTTTTTGCATTGATCAAAATACAAAAAAAAAAACACCCATTAGACTCGATTGCTGTCATGTAGGGTTGTAGATATTTTTTTTTTTTTTTTTTTCTAAATATAAACCGCATCGCAGCAGAACATCTTATTAGCTAAAGAAATAAACAATATTATCATAATTTATTTGCGCAAACATGGTAGGTATCATTGCTGTGGCTAATCGTCAGTTTTCCTCTAGGCATGCGGTTTACGAGCAGCGCTTTATTTACTACGGGTACTAGGCGACGGACGCGACACGTGCGCCTCTCGCGCTATCAGCCTCCGCGCGCGCACGGTAACAAAACATTGCACGCCACAACAACACTAGTAACTAAACATTCGTGCTGACACCACACGTACCAAGTGCAAAAATCTACTACTTCACTATTATATTTTCACGGCAACCGTTCAGCGTCAACGATATGCAAGCCAGGGGTGTGCAAATGGCGTGACGCTATCGACGAAGTACATTGCCGTTCCCGTGGCAGCCAAACATAAACATCGCGTGATCGATAGCAGTTGTGAGAGGGTCGCGTGTAGTGGTGGTGTTGGTGCTGCGGCGCCAGGCATAGTTGTCGGGCATCTGAGCGGAGTGGCGCGCGTCTAGCCAGTAGCTGTAGCACCAGCGGGAACAATGAGCGCGCCTTGACCTTGCGGCGCGCGGGAGGCAGGGGCGCACGATGACGCCAGCGCGGCCGGCTCGCGGTTCGGCTTTCGGGTGCGATCCTTCGCGGACGGCATCCGCGTAATCAGCGGTCAGTACGATTCTGAAGTACGTCGAAAATTCCGGGGCGGGTGGGCGGCGCCGCGACGCCGGGGACTCTCACGCCGCACTCATTCTGCGAGTCGGCGCCGACGCCGACGCGCTTCGAACGACCGACCGACCGAGCCGACTCCCGCCGACCGAGTAAACCGCGACATGCGCGCGCACCGTCATGGGTAACGTGCAGTGCTGCGCCAGCGGACGCTTCCCTGTGGGCAAGCCGCCTAAGAAGCCGAAGAACAAGAAGAAATCGAAAGGACTTAAGGGTATCAGTAAGAAGAGTAACGGAGTGAGTGGTGGCAAAGGCAACGGAGCCGTGCAGAAAGTGACGATGGCGGAAGACGGTTCCGAGAAAGCCGCACCAGCTGAGACGTTGGTGCAGGCAGCAGCACCGGCCGGGGACGTCACCGACGGACTGCCTCCACGGCAGGAGGAGTACGAGACGCAGCAAGCTAACGACTCTAGTTCAGGATCCAATTCACCGCGCTCGGAGAGTATGGCGGCTGCGAGGGAACGATTCTTTGGTCAGGTACTTATCGACATGTTCTAAGCGTTAAATGTTTTCCTCATATCTAAAGCACGTAGGTATAGCAACAGGAATATTACAAATGCCGTGCGGCGTGACGACCTAATCCCTTTATCGTAGCGGAACGAATCTGCCCGACTCGTAGGTCGCTCTGCTTTATATCAGCTAATGTTGTACTCATGATAACTCTCGAACGGTATCTGTTTACGTGCATTATCTTAAGAGTATTGACTGGCGGCAATAAAACAGATGTAGGATGTTTTTATCTGAAGATGTCGGTAGAATTTAATAGCTCACGGTATTACGTTGATATTTCAGATTTATAGCCGTTTGTAAAATTTGGTGAATACATCGTGATAGATTTATTGTGATGGGATGGATATAATGGGATGCACAACGTCTGCATAGTGGTTTATTTTTTAAGCAACCCAGAACGTGTTTAGGTTTGGTTGCTCGAGTCGTATTTCAACATTCAAAATTTCATTGTAAGTTGAACCAAAGTGTGTAGGTATATTACTTATGCAAAGATGCAAATGTCACAGTTTTACGTAGCGAAGTATAATTTATAGCATTAATATTTGATGTACAGATGCAGATACAAGTAAAGATTTCCAAAGATGTTAGAAAATGTATTTGTTAATATGGAAATAAAATCTCAACGAATTATCAAGTGTGTGTTGTTTAGTTGATATTTGGATTTAACAATCAACAAAAGTGATACTTGAAGCGGAAAACTACGTAATCTTTCTCTTAATACTGAACGTAAGTAGACATCTTATCAAAAGGCATTCAAGAGTTGAAAAATAACTCGTTTTCACCTGACATTAACTACTGCTGTGCATTAAATAGCGTAATATAAGTAGTAGGCAGATATACAATGATATTCGACAAATGTTTGACATAACATGTATTCTCAGAACATCCATTTTATCCGTTTTACCTGAATCTTAAACAAATAACAGACTCTTAACATAATCATTGGCAATCGAAGATTTTCTCAAATTGTCAATTTTTTAAAACGTATTTTTACTTCATTAACGCTCGTTTTCTGTACTTAAAGGTTACTGAACAGGTTCTGCGATGATCTAATGTGCATATATTAAAGCTATACTATCAAGGACTATCATACTTAGATAATCGCAGTAGAAATAAATATTAATGTAAACGATCACACGATGCTAGTGTTCTTCGATTTTAATTATAAAAACCATTTATCAAACGTACGGAATGATTCGTAAATCCTTCATGTTTCGAAACAAGGATTGATTTCCGTCGGGTTGGTAAAAATACTCTGTCAAGAATTATAATTAGGTTTATTTCATCACTTCTGTCCTTACTTGTTACAGTTCGTCTAAATTTTATAAATTTTATTATTTGTAGAAATCCTATACACTTTTTATCATTATCATGTGGATTACTTGTGTGCACAGCTTATATTATAGTGAGACTTCGTAATATTGCATTTCGTTTTTGTGTCTCAAATTCCATTTTCCAAGTGTCAGATTCCACGTGTTATAAAGATTGCATTAATATGTTCATACTTACACACAATTGCAATACGCCATTTAGGACATACGACTTAACGTTTACATATGATGCGTATCCCTAACAAAAATCTGACTCATTTGTTCTATTTACATTCACAAAACGTTTTCTGCCTGCTTTCTATCCACTCTGTCTGGATTATTTATCTGAATTGATTCACCAATTCCGCCTATACGATTTTTCCTGAAGCCCACGCCTTATCTTACGTCAAATTAAACACGCATACGTCATGGAGTAGAAATTATAAATATAGGTAGTTCTGTGAAGCGCTCCCGTTAGTCTTGTCTTACAGATTCGGGGTTTCTGGACCTGACTCTTACTCACTCATGTCATTGACTCAACGAGGAAAGTGACCGAGTGATTTTGATTCTACTCCCTCCACTTTTTGGAGAGAGTCCAGACGATTTCCCGAAATAACTTCGACTGTTCCGAGTTAATGCAAGATTTCATTGGTGCTTGCAATAGTTCGTTCCGCTTACTACGCTACACGTGTGTGTGTGTGTGTTCGTCCCAGTTTTACGTCGCTACGTATAAAACACAGTTTCCTAATCACAGAAAACAATAGGAAATATAGTGTAGAAATGAATTGTATGAGAGCATTTTCAGTTTAAAACTATGAGATTCTTGTTATGCATTACCTAAGATTTATAACTAGAGTCTCTTATATTTTATTTTACTTTGAGCTATTCAATATTTAACTTGTACATGAAATCATCTCCATATATAGATTGTTAGCAGTCGATCATTGATGTTTAGCATGCCTGCTTTACTTACTAGTGATAATATACCTCTATAATACTCTAAATACAAACCTACTACATACACTCAGTTTTTCAATACGACTAGTTAAAAAAAATCGTTGTTTTTATCAGTCACTTGACGGTTTCTAGGTGCGTTTAAGTAGGTTTCATTACTTAAGTGCATGGAGTGCATACGCCATTCCAACGCGACTGACCTGTCGTAAAATGTTTGTTTTATATGCTGTGTCGGCAACATGAATTGTCTAACCGTCTAGAACCGAGTTATCGATTTTCCGATTCAAACCAGAGATCTTGTTTATATACACAAGTAAGTATCGATTAACTACATAGAAGTGGGCACGATCGAAATTTATTTTTACATACACTTAAATAAAAGTAAATAATTGATGAGTGAATAAAATTAAGTGTATTTGAATCTGTGTTATATAGCAATTATAATAGAGTTCAAACTAAAAGAGCTTTGATGAAATAGTGTGATGGTACTAGTCCGACACAAAAACACCACTTCGCGGTACTCAAGGGTATTTGCTTTATCATTTAGCACAATAAAGACAGCCTTGGACGATAACTTGGATTGAACTACCTCATTTTAATCAACACGACCAATTTAAGTACGAAACACATAGGTAGGTACATTAATACATAAGATACAAAATAAATATCGGGTGAAAAAAAAAAAGACAAAGGAAAACAGGCACACAGTTTCGAAACAGAATAAGTGTCAGTCATGGGAAAACTTTAAGGTTATTTATTGATGGAGTGTCGTTTTAATAGTAATCATTAGGTTACAGGCCCTTATTAATGGCAAGTGACATCGCGACACGCTCAGACTTAGATGAACTAGACTCCTCCAACAAAGGATTATTCCGAACCTAACCCGAAATTCCATCCTGGTCGGGGGTTAGATTAAGAACTTGAAAATAATTATAATATTTGTTCCGAACGTAACCCTGTTCCTAACCTGACCCGACGTATCATTCACTATCAAAACCCGAATTGCGATATAGACAAGTATTCACTTCTCTTTCTTAAAATAAAAAGTACCTATGTGTCAAATCAGAGTTTATAATTTGACACATGTTTAAAAAGTAAGTTCAAAGTATGTCACTTAATAGAAATATTATTTTTTACTATAGGTTGGTACTAATTTTTTTCGTGTTTAATGTTAATTGTTAGTGTGATATTTTGATTGTTTACGTACATATAATAAATACTAAACTCTGATTTGACACATAGGTACAGAAGCCAGATAACTCAAACTGTAAAAAATTGCCAATTCAACATGAACCTTATTGTTTCGTAATAACGTTGAAAAAAAACTATCAAATTAATATGACAGATTGGGGTAGCTTGATGTGCTTGGCCTCTGTACTTTTTATTCTAAAAAAGGGGAGAAGGGAAAACGTATCGAATTCGCAATTCGGGTTATGATAGGAACAATATGTCGGATCAGCACCCTAATTGCGTAACTCACGATTAATCAGAATCTGTTTCGTTTAGAAACAGATTGTCAAACCATTGCTTCATATGTTCGAAAAATGTGTCTACTCAACAACATATCTAAATAATGCAGTGAATATTGTTGAGTTGTCAAATTGGAACAGATTATGATTAATCGTGAGTTACGCAATTAGGGAGGTTAGGAATAGGGTCACGTTCGGAACAAATATTAAAAAAAAAATTTAGTTCCTAACCTAACCCGCGACCAGGTTAGGATTTCGGGTCAGATTTGGAATAATCTCCAACAAAGACGTGTTCATAGTTACCCTAACACCGAGAGAAGTGGAAACGGAATAGAGAGGCCTTTACCCTGGTGGGTACTCAAGGGCTCTTAATAATAATTAGGATAATATAAATTTAATTGAATGAAGATTTAACCATCGAATAACGATAGAGCCATAACTATGATAAATAGTAATCGGAATATATTTCACTGTCGTAGTAGTAAGTATCGTTCCGGCTAGCACACTTTTCTTAATCATGACCTACACTATTCAAGCGAAGAGTTAACTACGCCCGGCGTTAGCCATATTTTGTAATGTATGTAGATAGTATTTAGATTAGATCTTGCGTGTCTGCACGCAAGATCTAAATACAAGAAAAGATGGCTTTAGTTTTTTTAAATAGCGATTATAAATTTAAAATTGAGAACGTGCCAAGCAATATCTTGGAAGCACGTGAATAGCTATTCTTTTGAAATGTATTTTGCCGAGGGAAATCCTCAAACTGTAATTCAAACAAAATAGTGTGCACTTAGGATTTGGCCTCCAATTTTTTCCTGTCTCTTTTAGAAATATTCCTGCCATCCAAGGATTGAAGTCAAACACTTCCTGAATGACAAAACAATCAATAGACGTCTTGCAATTGTCCCATGAATTTTTCTATGTAGTTTTATCTCAACAGATTACTTTCTAAACATTTACACATTGGACTCGCCCCAGAAAACCATTCTTATTCAGTCGAAAACTAAGATGATCCATAAAATCAAATTAGGCTTCTTCGCTATATCCGCAGATTTTAATGAAAGATTCTAATCTAGACTTTCACTCTAATTCATCGTGTCTGCAGTTATTTACTATCACAAAAGGGTACCTATGTACAGTATCGCATTTAATTGGACAAAATAACATAAAAGAATAAATCATACGAAATCTAAAACGATGGCAGTGAAAGTTTAGAAAACATCGGAACCATGAAAGTAAATGCTAAAAACGTTGCGTTTATAATTATTATATGGCTGACATCATGGTCTATCAATTTAGAACGTTTAACCAATTTCCATATTAGATGAAAAGAAACCAGAGTCAGAAAAAATCTAGATTTTTATACATTTTATAAATTGAAGTCGCTTTACGTGCTATGTGACCGCGCGTTGTTCTTTTAAAAATCGCAAAGAGTTCTTATGCGGTTTACAATATAAATTATATAATTTATTCCGTAAGATTTATGTGTATCAAACATTAATTAAATGGGGTGCTCACATTAGAGCTCTTTCAAGTAGATTAAGCTCAGCTGCTTACGCAGTAAGAAAAATAAGGCAGTTGACTGATGTAGCCACAGCTAGGTTAGTTTCCTTTGCTTATTTTCACAGTATTATGTCTTATGGCGTTCTGCTGTGGGAATCGGCAGCTGCCGTAGATTCAATTTTCATTTTACAAAAGAGGGCAATCCGCGCAATCTATAAAATGGGGCCTCGCGAGTCTCTTAGAAACAAATTCAGCGAAATTGATATACTAACTCTGCCTTCTCTTTATATCCTAGAAAATATCTTGTATGTTCGCAAAAACTTAGGCCTTTTCAAAAAACGATGCGATTTCCATAATCTGAATACACGTAGTAAAGATGAAATTGTGATTCCAAAATTTAGACTGACTAAAACTAGCAAGTCATTTCTAATAAACAGTATCCGCTTCTATAAAAATTTGCCAAAGTCAGTTACAGAACTTAGCGATAGAAAGTTTGAAACGCACATCAAACGTGTCCTTATCAAAAAAGCATATTACAAGATAAAAGACTAGGTTTTTTTTTTTTTGGGTGGGAAATCATCAAATAACTTCTCCCGCTCTGGGTGGAGCAGGAGGGCGTGTCAGACTTCTACTGACTAAAACCCACCCGTGTTCCTTCAGTAGCCCGTATGCCAGGGGCTGTGGTATCTCTTTCAAACAAACCCGCACCCCTGACAGGCATCGGCCCTTGCGGGCCCCATCATTTTTTGTGCTGACATCTCTTTGAGGCGCGCGTGGAACACAACGCGCCGTCGACTTGGGCTTGGTCCTTACCGGACAGCGAGCTTCCCATTACTCGCCGTCCGCAAGCCCATGTCTACGGTGGCCGGAAATCGGCCTGGGATTCCCGACGCCCAGGGCGTCTCCGTATCCTGCGGCGGCTGGGGTCGCGAGGGCGCATATGCTGCCTCTCCCTCACGTGCGCCGCCTACCTCTTCGCGAGCATTACTGCTTCGCTGAAGGAGGTGACGGCTCCCCATGCCCTCTCGCTCCGTACCATGGCCTGGACCAGGACCGGACGCGAGAGATCTCCGCCGCCGATCGCCTCCACGAGGACACGGCGGTGCTCCACCCAAGCCGGGCAGACCGCCACCGTGTGCTCCACCGTGTCCTCAGGGCGATCTTCGCAGTGGAAACACCCGGGCGTTTCCTCCCGCCCTATCCGAAACAGGAACCTCCCGAAACAACCGTGTCCGGTGAGGACCTGCGTCAGGCGGAAGGTGAGGACGCCATGCCGCCTCTCAAGCCACTCCTCAAAGAGGGGACTTACCGCCGCAATCGTGGCGTGCCCAAAGATAAAAGACTACGTTGAAGACAGGGAAGTTTGGCATTAATTCCTTCTGCACATGTGGCTTCCCTGGTACCTCATTAACAGCATAACTATTTGAAAGTCTACTAACTGCTCTCAAATAAAATGTTCTTTTTTTATTTCGTTTTAATTTTACAATGCTGACATATTCTCGTCATTAATTGACATTATACATCAATTTTATTTAGGTTCATTTTATTTTTAACCCCCGACGCAAAAACGACGGGGTGTTATAAGTTTGACGTGTCTGTGTGTGTGTGTGTGTGTGTGTGTGTGTGTGTGTGTGTGTGTGTGTGTCTGTCTGAGGCAACGTAGCTCCCGAACGGATGAACCGATTTTGATTTAGTTTTTTTTGTTTGAAAGGTGTATTAGTCGGGAGTGTTCTTAGACATGTTTCATCAAAATCGGTTCAGCCGTTTGAAGATTATCAGCTCTTTTCTGGTTGAAAAACGGATTTTGGGATTCTATTACTTCAATGATATTAGACGAATAAAATAACCTTGAACTGATGCTGGAGCAACACCTGGAATTTCCAGGAAACCCAAGTTATTCACCAAAAAACAGCAGAAGTATCGTGTTTGGGCGCATTGAAAAGGTCTCAATGAATAGATTATAGATAAATGGTGATTTAAGGGAGACATTAAGTTTAAAAAGCAAGAAATAAAAATTAAATTAAAAATTTAAAAAACCCCCGACCCAAACAAAAACTCAAAAAAGTAAAAAATAATATTTATAGGCCTTTTAATTTTAACGTAATATTTTGATCAGGTCATTGTCAAGTCGGGGGACGGTCAATGAAAACGCCAAACAGAGGCCTAGCCGTCCCCCGACTTGACAATGCCCTGATCAAAATATTACGTTCAAATTAAAAGGCCTATAAATATTATTTTTTACTTTTTTGAGTTTTTGTTTGGGTCGGGGGTTTTTTAAATTTTTAATTTAATTTTTATTGTAGATTATTTTACATATTGTGAATGAGAGAACGTTGTAGGTCTTATTAACTGTAGATTTGTAGACGATTTTCTATTCTGTATTCGTCTAAGTACCTGGTACTTATCGACAGGCCTGCGCTGTCCTCCCATACATTTTATCTCTGTAATTTGAAAATATTGTTAAAGCCAATTACTTTTAAAAGAGTAACCGTGGAGTTTCTTGCCGGCTCTTCTCCATAGGAAACAACAATTTGGAACCGTGCACCTAGCTTCTGACGTTTCATAAGTGCCCATGCAGGTTTATATGAAATAAAAATATTTTGATTTTGATTGATTTTTGATCTTGCGAAGCAAGCGGGTCGTTAATAGAAAAATATAATTGGTATTCAAAGTTTTCGTTATACTGACTAGCTTCTGATAAAGACTACAAAACAGTACAATCAAGCACTGCTATGCGGTACGGACCCCAAAATATTAATAATATACGATAACGCTTTTAATTGTATGGATCAAAATGTTGGGCCACAAAAGGGATGAATAAACAACATAAGGGAAATTTCTCGCCGGCTGGTCGACACTTCACGTGACCAGAGGGCTGGGTTATTCTTCGGCCAAAGAATTAGCATTGCCATTCAACGTGGCAATGCTGCCAGTCTTCTGGGCACGTTTCCTGATGACAGCGATGCGGACGAATACTTCGACGCCTAAGTGTCCTTTTGTTTTTGTGTTTATTTGTTTAGTTAGTGTACATTCTCATTATTAATATTGTCTGTACGGAAACAGAATACTGTATTCTAAGAAAAATATAAAATCAATGAAAACAATAAAAAAAAACATAAGGGATGAATGAGAACTGTATGCAGCGGAGATGAGAATGCTAAAAAAATAAAAATCTGTATTTATGAGGAAGTCTGAAAGCGGCACCGGTGACTGTAGAGTTGTGTGGAAATCGGTTGTCATAGTAAAGAGTGAGGAATTTGTTATGAGATTTTTTTGGAGTATTAATGTGGACAGAGGTTTATAAGTAGGGATGCCTCGATACGCCTTTTTGCCGATACGATACCGATACCGATGCTCTTATAAAAATATCGGCGATACCGATACCGATACCGATACGATTATTGAATTCAAAATTGAAGGTAAAATAAATAATGCACAAGTCAGGATATTTTTTTAAATATCATAAAAATAACAAATAACAGTACAAACTAAATAAACCGTTTAAAACTACAGACAGGTTGTGATTCAATAATAGTATATTTTAGTATGGTTAGTTCGTGCCTCGTTTGCAACGAAATAAACGAGACAACACGCGCGTTTACATTACATTTTTAAAACGCGATATTTGAAAAGAATAGTTGAATCGGCCATAAAAATATCGCCGATGCCGATATTTCGGCAAACTTCGAGTATCGCCGATATATCGGTATCGGTATCGGTATCGGATGCATATTTATAAGAGTAGAGGAAGACCAAAGAAATCATGTATGGACTGTGTGAAAGATGATGTGGCTAGAAAGGGGTTGTGTACTGAGATGACGACTAATAAAAAAGTACCTAAGGGTGAATAAGACGACTCCAAATAAATTGGGATAAGTGGGTTGGTTATATTGGGACAAGAGAATGATTAAAACGTTTTCTAAATGTGGGCAATTTTCAAAACATTAAGTACTTACCTAATTGATACCACAATGTCTATCGTATAAATATACTTGTTTGTTGTTTTATATTTTAGACATAGTCATGCAATAACAATATTGTGATTTAGAATTATTTTTCCCTTATAACTAAGCTTGTAACCTCATTTGACATAGAAGGAAAATGGTAAGTAACTTAATTATCATCTACTTTGACATTTAATCCTTTACCTACATGCTAAATGATTTCGGTATTTAGTACAGACGCCAGCACATCAAGCTACCCCAATCTGTCTAATTTTCCCAATTGGACATGAACCTTACACTTAGGTTATAAAGTTGAAAATCGATCAAAGAAATTTTGAAATTTTGTACGTAGATATTTAAATTTTCACGCAACTAAACAACTACTTACATACAAGTCATAATTAGCTCGCCCCTATTAGGTAGGTACATGGAATTTAAATATGACAAGGGAAATTGGAGTGTATGCTGTCTCCTACAGGTATACCTCTGTATTATAAAAAACCAACGTGATGTTCTGATGTTATATGTATAAACATTAGCAGGGCCTGAATGTACTATGACCACTCAACGATTACTTACTCGTAACCACGTCAATCATATACGAATTCTGCTAATATCGTATTAATAATATCGACAAAATGTCTGAGAACATACATAATATGACATTTCGATTCCTTACCGTTAAATTTGTTTCTAAAAAACACGATATTGACGTAGTTTGAACGTAATAAGATTCCGCGGGGAATCATTATAACGATACAGAATTGGGGCCCTGGTGAGACTCTCTCCACCGGGCTTACCCACCTTATTTTAGTCTACCTAGCTTTTTTCGAACCTTAATCTTCGTTTTCGTGCTTATCTCAAATCTATCTGTCGTAGCTTCACTATCAAGATATCCGTTTGTCCGTCATCTCGATAGACGCAGGCACGGCGGGTCAATGGTGCGTGACGTCATAATTTCGGTAAATACATCAGTATTCATACATGATACGCTGATGAGACTGGCATGCAGTCTCAAATATGGCCGCACCCAGATCGTGATCTTGAAAAAAACTTTGTAACGAGATTATATTTTAAATCGTGGCGATTAACTTCGGATATTTTGTAACTACATAATCACTCAAACATGACAACCATGATGTGAAGCGAGCATAGTGTCTTGATTAGAAAGAAAAATAACTAAAAATGGATTCATTAAGTACCCAATTTGCTCCGTACGCACATCCATAGACCTCACAAACGTTGACAAGACAAATATATGGTAAAGACGCCAGCACATCAAGCTATCCCAACATGAGCGTTATGTTTTTGGAATAAAGTTGAAAATCTATCAAAGAAATTTGACAGATTGGGGTAGGTTGATAGGGCTGGCGTCTGTACAATGAACGACCCTAAGAAATTATAATTAACGAGACGCATTGTTGATCATATAAGTCTATAGAATAGCAGTGGTGGCCCAGTGACATCGGCCCTGACTTACAAGATGTAGGTCGTAAGTTCGAGTTCGAATCCAGGAGACACTTTATGCACAATTTCACAAAACGGTGAGGAAATCAGCATATCCTACAACCAAAAATTCAAGGACATGTGATATCCACTAACCCGCACTGGGCCCGTGTGGTGAATTACAGTCCATTCCCTCTCACAGAGCAGGCCCGTGTCCCAGCTGTGGGGACATTCTTGCCGTGATCCTTTCGTTTTACCTACCCTCAGATTGAGAAAGGGCTCTTACGTTCCGCAGGTTCCTGAAACCAAAATGCAGGAAAGTTAAAATTCAATAGCGAAAAAGTGTCAAAGTAACGTTTGTTAACAATCTATAAATCGCGTTATTATTATGACCAAAAATAGAATGTTTTGGTTCAAAATGAATCATACTGTTCTCAGTCTCGTCATTAGAAAGATTACTAACGAAACTTTTTTAGAACACACGTAATTTCTAAAGTTTTTTCCAAGAAGTTTTGTAAATATTCAATAATATTGTCGTATCACCGGTTACGTGAGTTCTTCTAAACAAATAATAATAAAGCGATGACTAAATCACAATTTTAGATTATTTACCATGTCTAAAACATTTCGTTGATACGTAACACAAATAAAAGGAAGTCCTATGTGATGATATCATAGATAATTCCATCATCTACAATCATGCTCATTACAATTTCGGTTCTAGTTGGTGTTTGAACACGAGCACGACTTTTTATGGAAATTGTTACAATAATATGTACCTACTCGTCATCAACAGTTAGTTTTAAAACTTTAGCAGGGCCACGACTGCCACGTGGACGTATTTGAAACTAAAAAGTAGACAGTTATATTTAAGTACCCAATGTAACAGGGGGCGAGTGAAATGTAGTCAAGGTTTCGAATTTTCTTTATTGAGTTTTCTTCAATTTTCGGTTTCTGCATAAGTGTTGTCAGTCTTCTTTCTTGAATTTAGATTTGTTTTGTTTGTTGTTGTTTTTTTTTGTTTTTAAGATTGCTTCATTCTTCGGTTTTCATTTCTTTCTAATGTTCTTAATAGGGTATTTTCCAATTTTTCAAAAACTATTCTAATTTGAAGATTGGAGCGAGATATTTAACAGAAAAATAAAAACAAATTGATTTCTTTCCATTTTCTCAAATAAAAACGATTTAAACAAAATGTAATATTCGTTGTTTTGAATTTACCGCCAAAACGCTTTGTACGATGACTTTTTATCACGTAACGTCAACTTTGTGTAAACTAAAATAGTTAGTAAGTAAATAAGTGAATGTCGAGTTCATAATTAACAAGATTTTTAATGGATAGAAAGTGATATTACTGGTGTGCGGTGCCTCTGTCCACAAATACTTCTAAAACGGCGCCAAACTAAGTATTTTTAACAGTGCCGTTTATACAGAGTTGACAGTCATATGTCACGTGATAATAAGTAATCGTAAGAAGCGTTTTGGCGGTAAATTCAAAACAACGAAAAATAAATTAGATTTTAATCGTTTTTTATTGAGAAAATGTGTATTAATAAATTTATTTTTATTTTTCTGTTAAATATTAGGTCTTTACCTATGAAATTGCCGTTCTGCAGTACTGGCCATTTCAAATCAAAATAATTTTTGTTTGGCTAAGAATTCTAATTTCAAATTAATTTTATTTTAAAAACATGGATTTTTTTTTCTAAAAGTAGTCATTTCTTTATTGATTAGTGTTACATTTTCATCGCATTTCAATCTTTTTCGTCATCATGGATACGTTAAAAATTCGAGTAATTATGGAATATGAGTACCGTCGTGGCAGCAACGCGGCACAAGCGGCACGCAACATCAACGACGTTTACGGAGCTAACACTACAAACCAACGCACCACCTGTTATTGGTTTGCTCGCTTCCGTTCTGGAAATTTCGACCTGAAAAATGAACCTCGCGGTCGTCCGAAGACTTTGGTCGACAATGACGAATTAAAGGCGATTGTGGAAGCTGATGATACACAATCTACGGCTGAATTAGCAGCAGCTTTCGACGTTAGCGTCAAAACAATATTGGTCCATTTGCGTCAAATTGGCAAGGTAAAAAAGCTTGACAAATGGGTGCCCCACGAACTCAATGATCGCCAGCGCGAAGTACGCGTCGAGACGTGCCTTGCACTGCTCAACAGACACACAAATGAAGGAATTTTGAACCGCATTGTTACCTGCGATGAAAAATGGATTCTGTTTGATAACCGTAAGCGCTCAGCAAGTTGGTTGGATCCTGGTTCAGCA
The DNA here is from genome assembly GCA_949987655.1 of Polymixis flavicincta. Classification (NCBI taxonomy): domain Eukaryota; kingdom Metazoa; phylum Arthropoda; class Insecta; order Lepidoptera; family Noctuidae; genus Polymixis; species Polymixis flavicincta. Next base: position 10,530,884 of record OX465179.1, read on the forward strand.
CCTAAACAATGCCCTAAACAAAACTTACCCCTAGAAAAGTGATGGTCACTGTTTGGTGGTATAGCGCCGGTGTGATTCATCACAGCTTCTTACCAAACGGGGTGAGCATTACTGCAGATGTGTACTGTGAAGAACTGAACACAATGATGGAGAAGCTGGCGCATCTCCAACCAGCATTGGTCAATCGCTCGTCTCCGCTGCTCCTGCACGACAACGCGCGACCTCATACTGCACAGCAGACGGTCTCCAAGTTGCAAGAACTGGGGTTGGAAGCTCTCCGTCATCCGCCCTACTCACCAGACCTTGCGCCTACAGACTACTACTTTTTCCAGAATTTGGATAACTTCTTGGCGGGAAAAAAATTTAATACCCGAGAGGCAGTACAAAATGCCTTTGAAGAATTTGTTGCCTCCCGTCCAGCTGATTTCTTTAAGAAGGGCATCAATAAACTGCCACTGCGATGGCAAAGATGCATTGATTGCATGGGTGATTACTTCGATTAATACAAATAAAAAATTCATGAAAAAAATTAGTTTAAATTTTTTCATACAAAACGGCAATTTCATAGGTAAAGACCTATTATATCGTCCCAATCTTCAAATTAAAATAGTTTTTATCAAATCGGAAAATACCCTATTGGCAGGGTTTATTGTGGGAAACAAGTGATCATTCCGGAGTTAGGTTTATTAATTTCCAAAGCATACATATATTACTAGTACCTACTATACTTAGTATCAGAATATAATACAACCTTAGCTTTCGAAACGTGACGTCTTAATCCACCGGCGACAGTCAGAATAGGGATCGGCAAGGGTATGTTCTTACACGAGCCTTGCTATCAATGCGGTGCTTTTCTGTTAGTAATGAGACGCTTAGACTTAAGATTGCAATGTTTGTGCAACTATAAAGTAGCAATTTACCCATTTTTGAGAAGCCTAATAAATAAACCAATCAATCAACTAGGTACACATCCAGACCATGGGCTGCTACTGCCTCAAAGAGATGGTCCGGGTGGGGTCCGAAGGGCCGATGTCTGCTAGGGGTGCGGATTGTTCGAAAGAGATACCGTGGCCCCTGGCACACTGGCAACTAAAGGAACACGGGTGGGTTTTAGTTTGACACGCTCTCCTGCTCCACCCAGAGCGGGAGAAGTTATTTGATGACTTCCCAAAAAGGCTCAGTAGCAGCCTTTTTTTGGGTGGGTGAAATGTGGGTATGTGTGCTCATCCCGATGACAGGGAAAGAAAGCGTGATATTAGAGAAGTAGCTTTATTAAGTCTAGTTCGAATAAACATTTTTCACACACAATTTTCTATCTTTTTTAACCGACTTCAAAGAGAAGGAGATTATAGACGGATTTGCAAAATTCTTTTTTTTTCCAAAGGTGTTTATTCCTAATAGGTCCCATTTAAATTTCATATAAGTAGATCTGATGATACGTTTTGGAGACAGACAACGGAACTCTTCAAAAAATTAATCAACAGCGATTGCTGCTATCGCATAAATATACATTGTTTTGACCCCAAGGATGATGAAATTTCTAATTGTTGTGGGGTACCTGCTACAAAAAAGTCAAACTAAAATAAAAACAAATAACCAACTTCCGTGAAAAATAACTTTAATTTCGGAAGGCGGTGGCAAAAAATTTAAATACATGTTCCAAAATCACCGACTTCCGAAATTAAAGTTATTTTTCACTTTGTAGGGTTTTCCGGAAGTCGGTAGGATTTTTTTTTAAAGTTTTTTTTTTTACTGCCTTATTGGTGTATTGGTCGCAAGCGCCACTACTGAGAATGAGGTCCTGGCTTCGATTCCCAGGTCGGGCAAAGTGTTATTGTGTTTTTCTATAAGGAATTTCTCAATAGCAGCTCGAAGTCTGGATTTGTACCCGGTTGATGGAAATAGGCTTGCCCCCTATTATATGGGACTGAAACATAACTGGGGAAATGTGGGTGTTCTATTAGTACACCTCTGCTCATCCTTCGCGGAATACAGGCGCGAATTTATGTTACTATTAGCTGCCGCCCGCGGATTCGCCCACGTGGAGGTCGAAAATTATCCCACAGGAACGTTTTACTGGGATTAAAAATATCTTATATGTTAATCCAGGTTACAAACTATCTGTTTGCCAAATTTCATCCAAATCCGTTCGGCCGTTTTTATGGGATTGAATAACAAACATCCAAACATCTTCACAAACTTGCACATTAATAATAATATAGTAGGATTTTCTAATTTCATGTCGGTAATTTGGTACACATTTTTAGTGGGTTGTGCATTTCCTATCAGTTGGTACTCAATCAGACACGGAACACTTTTATATGTAGCTACAGATAGAAAATGCACACGCATTTCCTGTGAAATGCTAGATATATCTGCTCGAGTGGTGTTACAATCGAATGCTACTAGTAAGTAAATATTCATAATAGATAAAGAGAATATAACAATGAAATCATAACAATGTAAGCAGTGGTCTAACAACTTTCTAGCTTGCCTACGATTTTATCCCATTGTTCACCGCTTGTTTACCATGACATGTCCGTGTCTATTTCTGCTGAACAGATAATTAAATAACAAACCTAATAAGAACAACTTTGATCAGATACTCGTAAGAGCATTCTAGTTTAAAATATACATGTTTTGCTTTTACTCAAACCACAATAATAACATTTTCAATCTTTTATTTAGGTCAATGTGTGTAAAGGAATTGAGGCACTTACAAAGTTTGTATTACTAGCTTTTGCCCGCGGCTCCGCCCGCGTGGATGTCGGTTATCGCGTAAAGAAGCATATGTCCTACTCCATATCCCTGGCTATATGTCTGCCAAATTTCATGACGATCGGTTCAGCGGTTTAAGCGTGAAAGCGTAACAGACAGACAGAGAGAGTTATTTTCGCATTTATAATATCAGTAGGGTATTTTTTTTTTTTTGGATGGGAAATCATCAAATAATTCTCCCGCTCTGGGTGGAGCAGGAGGGCGTGTCAGACTTTTACTAACTAAAACCAACTCGTGTCCCTCAGTAGCCCGTATGCCAGGGGCTGTGGTATCTCTTTGTAGATTGATGTAGGGGTTAGTTACATAGTGTAGGTACAACCAATTATTGGGTAAAACGCTGCTTTGCTAGCCAGATCTCTGAGTAATTTGTATTTAGGAGAGACAGATTCTGTTCAAACACTTCTCCATGCGCAAACGCAATACCCACGTTGGTATCGCGGTAGTTCTAAATCCTTTTTTCTTCTCTGATAATTTTAAATGATCAGCAACGTATGTAATGTATGTCTAAATCTAAAACCATGTAGATGTAATAATCACGTTCGTCATAAACAGACGACATGTCATGTATTATTAACAACTATTAATGCACTTCGCAATGTGTTTTGCACTCATTATGTACGTCGTTCGTATATAATGTGGTCCTGCGCATTATACATGTGTCTCGTAGACAGAGGACAGGACTCCGTGTGCCTGCGACTTGACTGCCAAGAACCGGTTACTGATGTGAGCCAGAACCAATGAAGATTTTGACTAAATGTGGCTATAAAAAGCAACTGATATAAGACGTTTGAATATGCGCGGGTCCCTTGTTTTTATATGCAACATTGTACGTGATTAGTAAACTTACGTTTTCCCGTACGTTTTAAAAATAACGTCGTGTTAAGGAATTTAAAGAATGTAAGATATTTAAGTACGTAATCATCTTGACAACGAAGAAACCACTTAGTGACAGTCAACAGAAAACAGATAATCGTAACTCGAATTAATAACACCAAGAACTATCAATAACTGATCGGTTTGAATTAGTAATTAGTCCCAGACACATACTGAATAAACTGGGGATCACCCAGCGTGACGTGTCACCATGCCATTGGCCAGAACCACGCGGATAGAGACGTGATCATCATCGCAATAATTGTCGCATTACGTAATTGTGATAATTTTGAACGTAGCGAAGGGACACAAGGTGACACATTGTCGTAGCTGAGACGTACACACACTTGTAAATCACTAAAGACGAATATTTATCAACGTGTAGAGAATTTTAATGTACAAAGCTGCTATGTAAACAGTAGGAATTACTTCGCGTTCAACTTAAATTGTAAGTGGAACGCGAAGTAAATGTTACTATTGTTGTTATTAAAATAAGTAGGTACCTACATAGGTATATTGATTGAATGTCATCGATCGTTATTCTCTAATTAAACATAAAAGGGTTCTTAAGAGAGCGCAGCAACCCAGAATCCCTCCTTGCGTACCCGTCTCATCATACACGACGAAAACAAAACACAATCCCGCGTATATCTAGGTACTAAAACGGGGTGAATAGAGACTGCAGGGGTGAATCGAAACGAAACTTTAAAGTGGATTTTAATGTTGAAATTAGATAGTTTGTAGCCAAAAAGGACTCTAATGTGTTTACTGTTTTATAATTAACGATTAAGTGCCTTTGTTGGCAGAAAACGATCATAATTTCAACAGTAAAATACACTTTAAAGTTGCGTTTCGATTCACCCCTGCAGTCTCTATTCACCCCGTTTTACTGTAGGTACTTATTTGAATCTTCTGTAGTAAGTATACGCAAAATAATCAGGTGAAATAATAATAAAATAATCGTCTGGTGTCGAAGCGGTCGGGTTATGGGGCCCGAGAGCACGTCCGCTCTTTAAGGAAGTTCTCGCCGACTGGTCTACACTTAATGTGACCAGAGGCAAGACGGTTTTTTTTTTTGGGTGGGAAATCATCAAATACCTTCTCACGCTCTGAGTGGAGCAGTGCGTGTTCCCTCAGTAGCCTGGATGCCAGGGGCGGCGGTATCTCTTTCGAACAAACCCGCACCCCTGGCAGGCATCGGCCCTTTCGGGCCACATCGGTTTGTGCTGACATCTCTTTGAGGCGCGCATGGAACACAACGCCCCGTCGACCTGGGCTTGGTCCTTACCGGACAGCGAGCTACCCATTACTCGCCGTACGCAAGCCCACGCGTACGGTGGCTGGAAATCAGCCTGGGATTCCCGATGCCCAGGGCGTATTCTGCGGCGACTAAGGCCGTGAGGGCGCATATACTGCCTCTCCCTCACGAGCCGCCTACTCCCTCTTCGTGAGCATCACTGCTTCGCTGAAGGAGGTGACGGCTACCCATGCACTCTCGCTCCGTACCTTGGCCTGGACCAGGGCCGGACGCGAGAGATCGCCGCCGCCAATCGCCACCACGAGGACACGGTGGTGCTCCGCCCAAGCCGGGCAGACCTCCACCGTATGCTCCACCGTGTCCTCAGGGCGATCTTCGCAATGGAAACACCCGGGCGTTTTCTCCCCGCCTTATGCGAAACAGGAACCTCCCGAAACAACCATGTCCGGTGAGGACCTGCGACAGGCGGAAGGTGAAGACGCCATGCCGCCTCTCAAGCCACTCTTCAAACAGGGGACTTACCGCCGCAATCGTGGTTTGCCCAAGAGGCCAGAGGGTGGGGTCGTTCTTTGGCCAAAGAATTTGCATTGCCATTCAACGTGGCAATGCTGTCAGTCTTCTAGGTACGTTTCCTGATGACAGCGATGTTTTTATTTGTATAGTTAATTAGTAATTTAATTTAGTACCTACCTACTTGGTGTATAAAGAAATATAAAATCAGATGAAAAGCATCTACTTATACGATATACATAAATGTAATATATGATCGCGGTGTACGTGTACCAATATTATTGTATGTCCGTATTTTTTTACCGATGCTGTTGGGCTACTGTTTAATACCTAACTCATCAATTTCATGAAAAATCAAATTCAAGATAGGCAATTTCGGTTACTACCCGCTCTTAATACACACACTCCTGAGTAGAATTATAAATAAGCGGAACTTACTTCTATGTAAGATGGTGGATGCTTCAATGTTTTGGTTTTAGATAAATCATCGTGTCTATTTCGAAGATTGGTATTTATAAATCATCATCATCATATCAGCCGAAAGACGTCCACTGCTGGACATAGGCCTCAACCAATTTGGGGGGTTTGCCATAATCGCCACGTTTGGCAGGCGGGTTGGCGATTGCAGTCTAGTGGTAAAATACATAGAGAATACTGCTGCCCATTCTCTAGTGAGTCCCTCTGTGGCCTCTTACGATTCCCACGTGAAGAGATGGGATGGTGCTATTCTTTACGTCCGGCACCGCACGGACGATTCATTATAAATAGATAATGATAATCTGGACACAGTAACTACTTACTTATTGACTGGTGTGAATAGTAAATTTCAAGTTCAAAGTATGACGATTCATTCGGACTATATATATATACGAAAAAAAAGCGGCCAAATGCGAGTCAACCTCGTCCATGAAGGGTTCCGTAGCAGCAAGTAACATAATACGATTTATGACGTATTAAAAACTACTTACTAAATCTCGTTCAAACTAAATTTCGGTGGAAGTTCACATAGTAATGTACATCTTAATAATTTTTTTTTATAGTTTTATCATTCTCTTATTTTAGAAGTTACAGGGTAAACTGAATAGTTTGCGCGAGACACTTCCAAAGTGGTAAAATGTGCGCCCCCCCCGGGCGCACATTTTACCACTTTGGAAGTGTCTCGCGCAAACTATTCAGTTTAAAAAAAAAATACATTAGAAACCTCAATATCATAGATACATACCCCACACGTACCTATGGGTTTGATGATTTTTTTATTTTCAGCTCTAAGTATGGGCAAACCCCAAAAAACTTTTTTTTTTTCTATTTTTTTGTGAAAATCTTAATGCGGTTCACAGAATACATCTACTTACCAAGTTTCAACAGCATAGTTCTTATAGTTTCGGGAAAAAGTGGCTGTGACATACGGACGGACAGACAGACAGATATGACGAATCCATAAGGGTTCCGTTTTTGCCATTTGGCTACGGAACCCTAAAAAAGGTTATTCCTTTGATAAAGCGGCTCCAAACTGAGCGGATCCCATTAACTTTTTTTTTTAGTTTGATGATAATTGTATAAACATTCCGTCATCAGTTCGTGGTAACCTTATTGCATGATAGTACCTACATAATGTGTATGATTCATACTTTATCATTCATATTAACATAGTAAACAAACACAAATTGAATCATTCGGAAAGCGTCAAGATGTAATTGATACCTACAGTAAGAAACCTCAGCTGCCTCATTCACCTGAGGAACATTAGAGCGTTCACATCACAGTCTGATCTGTCTCAATCTGGCAAAAATAAATACCTCAAGTTTCCATACATTTTTGACAAGTTTTAAAAAAATTGTTTTGGGTTTTGGCTTCGCACGGTTTGTGCATTTAGCCAGTGTCAAGTAATTTTACTTTTCAATTAATTAAATGGCCCGATATCTGGCACGAAGTTACAAAAAAGTCATAGTCAGTCAAGTCAAAGTTATTGTAAAGCGGTAGCGGTAGTAAAAGTCCACGTTAGTTACTTATTTTCACGTAACTAAATTGAATAATTCACTTATACCAAAATTATACAATTTAATTCGCTATTTCACGAAATTTAATGAAAATGAAAATTCGTGCGACATGTTCCAATGCGATCCCGCCAAAACTCCCAAATTTTTTACATTTGAATGTCACCAAGGCGAGACTGCGACCAGATTTTGAACGTGTTTAGTTACGAGATTTGGCCTTCTGGTCGTAAGCGCTACTGGTGAGCATGAGACGCTGGGTTCAATTCCCAGGGCTGGCAAAATGTTATTGGCTTTTTTTCTTCTGGAATTTCTCAATAGCAACCCAGGGTTAATTTTTTTGAAGAGAAAACTTCTTAAGGCGCGTTTGTTATTTTTTGAGATAGGAAAAAACCTATTGAACTCGCGACACTGTTACTAACACCACTGACAACACGAATGAACAACGTTGAACGTTGTTAAATCTGACGATTTAAGAAAAGATTACCTGACGATTCAAAAAATCCACACGTAATTGTTCAAGTTTTCACTTTTGTCGGCACTCCCGGAGTATAACTGTATTTTTTTTGGCCCAGTTGTGTACCTACAAGGAATTCCAACATACCTAGCGAAATGTTAGTGAGCTAAACGTAAACCTCTGCCTAACGCTTCGAAGAAAACAGGCGTGATATTATGTGTAAGAAACCTCAGTTTACTTGCTTTGTAACGATGACTTCCGTTTCCAACCTCATTGGCTGAACTAAATAACGTACTACGAAAATAGATCTAACAGTAACTGTAATATTAATTCACAATACGAGCTGGCCTGCGCTATTTCTAACTATCACATGCTTCAGGTGATCGTAACATTTCTCTGTCAGATGTTTCGCTGAAACGATTCGCGTTTGGTTATCGTTCTCATTTCGTGATTTTATAAATAACTGTTCAAACCAATGTAGGGCAAAGTTTTTCATGCTTATGCGATTATGAATCATCTCGATAGTAACTATATTTATAGACGAGCAATTGAAATAGTTTAGAGATAATTACCGCCCACGACGAACCCGACTCGATATAATGAACATTTAAATGAATAATGAAAATTTACGATTGTCCTTGTGTAGTCAGAGACTCTGTAGCATGCTTATCACAATTAACACCAATTATGGGCGCTTATGAGAGCAGTGGTGGCCCAGTGGTAACGGCTGCGACTTACGAGTTGTAGGTCGTGCGTTTGAACCCAGCCAGGCGCATTACTTTGTGTAAATAATTTCATCACCACTGCTCTCGGTGAAGGAAAACATCGTGAGGAAACCGGCATGTCCTAGAACCAAAAATTCGAAGACATGTGACATCTACCAACCCGCACTGGGCCCGCGTGGTGGATTACGGCCCAATCCCTCTCACCGAGAGGAGGCCTGTGTCCCAGCAGTGGGAACATTATAGGCTGTTGATGATGGGCGCTTATTTCGCGATATCCAATTTAGGTACTGCCGGTCTATTCTGTAAGAATCTCACCATGCAAACTTAAGTGAAGTGTGCATCATGATTAGCGTATACTGTTCCCACTGCTGGCATACAGTTCTGGTCCCTTCTTCTTTGTAAGAGGAAGTGGCCCGTAATCCACAACGCGGGCCCAGTGAGGGTTGGTGGATGTCGCAAGTCTTTGAATTATTGGTTTTAGGGTAGGCCAGTTTCCTCATGATGTTTTCCTTCACCGTTTTGAGACCAGTGTTGATGACATTAAAGTGTCTTCCTGGGTTCGGAGCGGATACCACTGGCTCTCTTGAATTAATATCTTGGATAAGATTTCAAAAATGCAACGTTGTCAGCATGACGGTATTTTGCATAATTTGTAAGTATTTGCTACTTTGGTTCATAATCAATTGAAGATGCTCATCTAAATATTGTATTAGAAGCAAATCAAATATCCTCACTTTAAGAGCTATTTTTTATACCTATGTATGTAAGCACCGGTGTTACTGAAAAGAGAAAAATACGTTTTCCACGTTTCAATAAGTAAAAGCAAATACGGAAAATAACACCAAGTTATTGTGTAGGTGTAAGTACCTACTTCCAATAATAGGTATAAAGTTCACAGTCACGAGTTTCCACAGTCAGTAGAGAAGTATAGTACGTCGGAATGCTAATCATGTTTATATTTTGAAGACATTACATTGACAGCTAAGGTTAAATACATCGTCGTTCATTATCATTACTATAGCGAAGTGTTGATTGGGTCATTGATAGATTGTTTGTAATTGTATTATTTCAGTTTGCGCAATAGATAAATAAACTTCACTTAACAAAGGTATCCGTATTATTCATAAAAGCCTAGTATTCGGCACAATGTTAAATTTTCTCTCTCCCACATCACATCATAACACATTACATTTCTGTCGTCTTTCATTAACAAAAAACCAAAACGCTGAACGACATAACCAAACTACAAGAGTTCCGTAATTCTTGCTATTTGGCTACAGAACTCTTAAAAAAATCGTAAGGGTTCCTTCCATTTAGGTACAAAACCCTTAAAACAGTACAATGATAAAACAGTAAATTCCTACCCAAGTACTAACAACGTAATTTATATATATAAAGTTAGTTTTATACAGGACAAGTTTTTATCCAGTGCGCAAATTTTTACCATGAATTCAGCATATCATTCTAGACCCCCTACCGCAGAAATTTTTCGCCGGTTATACAAAAAAAAAGCAGCTGTTCCATACATTTTGACCGCGTAGGTATTGCACTTTTCTATGAATCAGCTGTTTTTTTTTTTTTGTATAACCGGCGAAAAATTTCTGCACTAGAATGATATGCTGAATTCATGGTTAAAATTTGCGCACTGGATAAAAACTTATCCTGTATAAAACTAACTTTTGACAGCGAATTCGCCCGCATGGAGGTCGAAAAATATCCTATGGAAACATACTATCGAGATAAAAAGTATCCTATGTATTATTCCAGGCTCGAAACGATCTGTGTGCCGAATATCGTCCAAATCCGTTAAGCAGTTTTTGCGTGATTGAGTAACAAACCTCCAAACACCTAAACTTTCTAACTTAACCTTCCCTCCCCCTGAACCTCTTGTATACCTTCGAGACACAAGACTGGCTCAAATGAAGCTGTCGAACGATAGTACGCTGAGACAATTCTTGCTGGATTAGGATGACGACTTGAGCGGCTTCTATAGATGTGGTTTCCATTTTCTTTTAGCTTCAATATTCCCAGTGACGTGAAATATTGGAATGATGATTAATTTTCATAAATGCCCCCTTTTTATAGGGTTTTAAGGACTACCAAATAATATGGTGTTTTGTTCCATACTTTACTTTCACATCTATACATATAATAAATCTGTAAAGGAACTTTTTCTGTACATTTAAAATATTTCGAAAATAATTGCTTGGGGTGGTAAGGGATAATCAACAGATGACATTTTAACCCTTATCAAAATTTTTGTCTGTAGCTCGGTTTTTCAGTTTCTATGTTGAATAGATCAAGTATCACGTCAAAAGAACGAAACTAATATGGTTATCTTTCATACTCAAATATCCCTACTAATATTATAAATGCGAAAGTAACTCTGTCTGTCTGTCTGTTACGCTTTCACGCCTTAACCGCTGAACCGATCGTCATGAAATTTGGCCGAGATATAGCCTGGGATATGGGTAAGGACATAGGCTACTTTTTTACGCGATAACCGACATCCACGCGGGCGGAGCCGCGGGCAAAAGCTAGTTGTTTATAACTCAGAGTTTATATTAGTCTTTGTTTCATCGCAATCGCTTCGGTCAACCTATCTAAATAATTTAAAGTGTTCAAGAAGAATTTATTTACATAATGTTGAAACACTTAGCGACATCTATTGGCGTGAAACGGTACTAACGAATACATTAACACGTCATTCTCATTTAAGTTACTTACTGTGTCTGTGTTACTTCAAAAAGTAATGATACTGATTACTAAAATCGCTTTCCGTTGGTGGTTGATTCCCACGAATCAAAAAAGCTAAAAGAATTTCAAATAAAAAGTTGTGATAATATTAACTGACGTGGTGTTCTGAGTCATATACCTAGAATGCAATGTTAGATAAATATTTATTAGTTTTATCAATCAAATTAATACAAATAGAGGGGAAGAAATCTCATTTTTAATTGTGATAAAAGTCTTAGTAGCGCCATCTAGCATAATATAGCAAAATTAGAGCGGCTAGAGGAACATCTCCATAGAAATTCTTAATCTCTAGCGTCAGTAACGCCATCTAGGTTTGAATAGCAAACATGCAAAGACAACAACTTGATTTCGCGCGAAATTTGATAATGTTAAATTTAAATGCGTGTTTACAGCATTACTCGATTCAAATAATGGGAGTTTTGGGAGTAAAGAGTTGTAAATACTTATGTGCTAATTTTCGTGATGTTAGTTTTCGAGGTGGGGAGGGGTTCAAGCGAGGTCGGATGGTGAAAGTCAGGAAAAAAAATCCAAAATTGCGACCATAACTACTGGTGGATTTGAGTAAATAGATAGGTTTTCACACGGGCAACTGTAGTTATGTCGATGCTCTTCCGAGCAACATCGCTTACAGAGAAGCATTTTCTTAGTTAAAACAAGTTTAAAAAGTATTTATTTATCCATTTGGCATCTCCAACAAAGGATACATTACCTACACAGGAACAATAGAAATCACAATAGTAAAATATTGACAATTTTAAAGTCGCTTCTTTAAATATAATTATTTATTGGTCTACAAATAAATGTATGGCTGAACAAAAGAAACACTGAAACATTTTTGATTACAATTTACAATAAAAAGGCATCGCAACTGAGAGTCGCGGAGGATCGCTCTGTTACGTCCATTATCCTCGGGATCGGGCTCTCTCTCTTCCTGCTGCCTGCGTCAGCAGCGGGGAGAGAGGTGGGGGCGCGCGCGGTATGGCACTACGTAGCAACAACATCGTACTTACTATGTTCATAGAAAACCCGTGCTATACAATTAAATAGTTTTTTTTGCCTGGTTTGGTTTTTTTTCAACAGCGCTTTTAATGTGGATAATGACCGACGTTACGGGGCGTAGGTAATGGTAACATTCGCAGCGAGCATGTCTTTACGCCGTGTGCTAAAATCAGTGTTGCTCGCTCGCATGTTTTGCCGTAGGTACTACTGACTGCACGAATACTTGCTTGGTAACATATTAGGTGCATTTTGACCCGTGACGCCGGTCAGTATCCACCTTTACAGCGTGATCTTTCTTCATCGTGATAACGCCATGGTCCCACGGGCCGTTAACTGACAGGTGGCGTCAGGTGTTACTGCACTGCTACCTGTCGAGGCCTATCGCAGTCCGTGCAGAGCATTCCCACTGCTGTGGTTTTATTCAGTGGTCAACGTTTGATAAACAAAGCTAAAAGACACGCGCCTGTACGGGCCGAGATAGGCGCCCGCCCCCGCGTGGAATAATGCTTCAGCACACTCAACCAGACGCGCAGTCGATTTATTGAGTAAGTACAGTAAAAGCTCCTTATTCGTGCTTCCTTCATTCGCGTTTTCACTATTCGCGGATTAAAAAAATGCGACCCAATTCCTACATCCGCGGCTAAAGATTTATTTATTTGCGGGTCTAATCGGTACATCGGTACATACATATTAACAAATAACAAAAAGGATTCCAATAGGTATCCAACCCAATATCCTTTGTAAACGCATCGTCAGATGGACTATAAAAAAGTGAAATAGACCTTATTACAACTTCGCCTAAAGTACATTGTCAAATGATATCGCCGCTGTATTGGTTCGGCCTTTGACATCTACAATAGCCGCCTTCGCCGCGGTCGGTGTTTTTAACCGACTTCAAAAAGAAGGAGGTTATCAATTCGACATGTTTATATTTGTAATGTATGTACAGGCATAACTCCGTCGTATATAGACGGATTTGTAAAATTCTTTTTTTTTTTTTTCGAAAGGGGTTTACCCCGAAATGGTCCCATTGAAATTTCATATAGACAGGGCCCGATCTAGCTATTTAGCCGCTCCGGGCAAAAATAACATTCGCCGCCCTTTGCACTAACACCATCAAAGATGGTATGACCATAATTATGTGATATTCTTTTAACTACTTACATAATATTCACATACGTTAGTCTACTACGGCTTCTGAACAAGTATACAAAAATTCATGAGAGTAGGTATGTTTGTAAGTATACATTTTGCCGCCGCTCATTTTTGCCGCTCTGAGCATTTGCCCGGCTTAGATTGGGCCCTGCATATAGATCTGATGATGCGTTTCGGAAACAGACAACGGAACTCTTCAAAAAATTACAGCAAATCAACCGCGAATGTTGCTATCACATAAATGCCTAAGTATGCATTGTTTTGACCCAAAGGATGATGAAATTTCGAATTGGTGTATGGTAGGTAACAAAAAAGTGAAAAAGAAAAATTTTTTCAAAAAAATAACAACCGACTTCCAAAAAACACTACAAAGTGCAAAATAACTTTAATTTCGGAAGGCGGTGACAAATAATTAAAATACACATCCAACGTCACCGACTTCCGAAATTAAAGTTATTTTGCACTTTGTAGTGTTTTTTGGAAGTCGGTTGGTATTTTTTTGAAAAAAGTTTTTTGAGAATGTAAACAAACATAATGAAACCAACCTCATCACCATAAAGTATATTTATATATCATCATCATCATCATACACATACACATACATAGGCCTCCCCCACATTTATAAATGCTGCGACTTAATAGACATTCCATCCTTTGGTACGAGCCGCTTTGCGTGTTTTACCTATTGTTTCATCTTTCCATTTATTGCAAAATGTTGAAATTTTTTTTTTACTTAAAAACGATTTTCGACGCGAAAAAATCTGTTTAACGCATAGAAATGCTTGATCGTTTACGCCTTGGAGAGTCGCTTGCATCCATATCACGCTCATACAATTAATCAATATGGTCAAAAACTTCAATTAAATTGTTTTTTTTTTGTCACTTAGGAACGTATCCCCTATAATCCCATATAAATTACCATTCCATAGTCACGGTTTCTGTATTCGCGGTAGGTATTTTACGGAACGTATACCTCGCGAATAAAGAGCTTTTACTGTACCTACGGCAGGTGCACATTTATTATAAAATGAGCCTCGACCAGGTGCTTTGATCTATATTTATTCTTAAAAATCTGAGTGAGACTTCGTCGCAATATCATTATAACCCCTAAAGACGCCTGCAGGCCTAGACAAAACACCTTTCTGTTAACGTTCACGCTAAACTCTACGCCAGAATATATGGGAATGACATTACCGTGTCCTTTCCGCAGGTAATGTCATTCCCATACATTTTGGCGTACCGTTTAGCGTGAACGCCAAGAGTAATGTGTTTTGTCTCTAGGCTCTGGACTGCATTCGAAAGCTGTGGTAGATTCCTACCAGGATAGATCGGAAGATCGGAGGAGTGGTACCTACACCGTCAAAGCGACACATTATTGTTTTCCGACATGCACGCGAACGAAGTCGCGGGCACAGCTAGTTTATAATATAAGTAGGATGAGTAGAACGAAAGGAAAAATAAACGGCATCATAAATACCAGTACCTACCACGACAGATACCTAAGCATCTACAACAATCTGAAACATGTATTTTCGACTACGCAGAGAATTAGGTTTATGAGACAATAATAGAATAAAACAGAATACATAAGATACATAAATAACTGCATAAAAGTCTACTTGATATTTAATACGCGTTTGGCGGCAAAATTACGTGTCATATTGCAATCATCGCCTTGTCGTTTCATTTGGCATTTGATCTTAGAAAATCGATGCGATGAAACAGCGATTGCAATATTGCACTATGCGCTATAACTTATTTTACATTAGTTTTGTTATTTACAATATACAACGTTGAATAATTAGGTATAGGTACAACCTGCCAACTCACTCATACACACACATAAACACACTCTCACTTGTCCACACACACATATTAAAGCAGAGATGAAAAAGGTGACTTAAGGTAATTATTTCTGCTATAATGATTTAAGGAGAGAAAAAGGGATAACAATGCATAATCTTATTAATAAATTATTCATTATAGAAGTATTTTATTTCTTATTTTATTTTTAATACTAATAAGTTTATCATTTATACTGCTTATTTACTCTGGTCTTGGGGATCAAGCAAGAACTTGCATCCCTTTTCCACTTACTTCAATAGAAGTATTGTCTTTGAAATCGATATTAACAATAGTAATTATCCTTGTAAGTTGATCAACAGTTATTGCTTGTTAATTCAATTGTAATAGGTACAAGCCAGAGTCATTTCTACTTTTAATTACTAAAATTACATAAAATGCAACCTATAGTTCGACTTTTAATTGTACCTATTCAGTAACCTGACAGTTCAAAGAAAAATAATGTTACCATACTAAAACCTACTTAATTGTGTTGAGGTAGTGAACGATTTTGCGTAAAGAGTGAATGATAAAATGGTTTCATTAACCAATTATTTTAAATTAAACCATTTTTATCATTCGTTGTCAACTTTTAAAAAATTGTATGGAATATGATAATAATTAATTAATTAAATTAATTTCCCAATTTTTTATTTCTTCTACTAGAAAGAAACCTTACCGTACTACTGAAAACAAAATTCGTAAAAATTCTAAAATTTTTGGTGGTGCACAATCATGTTTTTCAGACAATATATTAAATTTAAAAAAAAACATGTAAGTGCATAATTTCAAGTTCATTCAATTTCGTTCATTCTCACACCACCTCACTAGCTGTTTTTTGTCAAATCACCCCTTCAACTGTCAAGTTACCGATTACAATTAAAAGTCGAACTATAGGTATATATTCATTGTGAAAGACTTGCATATAATTCTTTGTTACCTGTTTAAATATGAGAGTGCATTATAAATTTTTAATGAATAACTAGCCAACACGTGCTATTCTGACCATTTTATAATTTATCCATTCACAACCATATCAAATGGTTGAAGGACTTCCGATAACGTTTTAAATATTTGGTTTCTTTTGTTTTTCTATTCCTCTCGTATTATTTAATGTTCACGGTGGATATGGTTATAGTCTCTAAGATGGATGGGACGAATACATTTTTTGAAAGTCCTAATAAAACAAGGATTTTAGAAAAATCTAGGTAAATTATCAGCAATCCATTTAGAGTCTTACTAGTCTGGACGTTTGACCAAAGTAGTCTAATGAATGCACAGCGTGGCTGTATCGTATCCGCGTAATAACCGTTTCCGCAGAGGGCGCGTTCGCGCGTCCAAGCTCCGTCATAACCACGTAGTAATCTTTTGCGTAGTGGGAATCTAGAAGCTCCGTCACAACCACGTGGTAGCCGCTTAGCAGCTGTGACGTAGCCGCGTAGTAGCAGCTTCTGTAGAAGGCGCGTAGAAGGTGTATCGTAGCCGCGTATTAACCGCATTCCTACAGGGGGCATAGAAGCTGTGTCGTAGCAGTGTAGTAGCCGCGTAGTAGCCGCATGCATAGAGGGTCAAATAGAAGCTGTGTCGTAGCAGCGTAGTAGTCACTTCTGTAGAGGGCGCGTAGCAGTTGTGTCGTAGCCGCGTAGTGGCCGCATAGTAGCCGCATGCGTAGAGGGTCAAATAGAATTTGTGTCGTAGCAGCATAGTAGTCACTTCTGTAGAGGGCGCGTAGCAGTTGTGTCGTAGCCGCGTAGTAGCCGCATAGTAGCCGCATGCGTAGAGGGTCAAATAGAATTTGTGTCGTAGCAGCGCAGTAGTCACTTCTGTAGAGGGCGCGTAGCAGTTGTGTCGTAGCGGCGTAGTAGCCGAGTACTAGCCACGCAATAGCCGCATGCGTTGAGGGTCAAATAGAAGCTGTGTCGTAGCCACGCTGTAACCGTTTACGAAGAGGGAGCGTAGACGTGCATCGTACTCACATTTGTAGAGGCCGCGTAAGCATACGTTTGCGTCGCTAAAATGTCTATAGC
Organism: Polymixis flavicincta; assembly: GCA_949987655.1. NCBI lineage: Eukaryota > Metazoa > Arthropoda > Insecta > Lepidoptera > Noctuidae > Polymixis > Polymixis flavicincta. The sequence goes on from OX465179.1 coordinate 10,548,256, forward strand.
CTGCGCTAGCGTCATGCAGACTTCGCTAATCTATTGGCATTTTATTTTTGATATTTTTTTTACGACAACCTGGCCAATCATAAATCCTAAAACCTGGCAATTGGCCTTATTTCGACTTTATAAATCTACTAAATAATAAATAAAATAAAATAAAAATCATTTATTTCAGGTTTTTAACCCATATAAAATTAAAAAGTAATTTAACAATTGCCATGCTTGCACTATAAATGTTACATACTACAACTTACTAACAGCTTAACAGACATACAAAATAATAACGGAAATTGAAATTGAATATAGAATTAAATTTAGAATTATATTATAAGTCAAATACAAAATGATTAAAGATGTCAAAAATAAAAATGTCACAATATGCCCAAAGATAATACCAGAGTCAAAGATAGATATATGTGCAGGCGCTGGCATGCAGCTGCAGCCATCTTCGCAAGAAAGGAGAATCCCACCGCTCGGACAACACGCTCAGGATCCCGTTCGAGCTGCCCCTACAGCGGCGCAGAAGCGATGCACTCCTTTTCCGGATTATTCCGTAGAAGTCATTGGTTGTAGCATCAGCGAACATCGCCGATGCGCTACAAAACCGGGGCAGCCCCAACAGAATCCTGAACGCGTTGTTGTACTGGACACGAAGCGAGTTGTACGCCCGCAGAGTGAAGTTGGTCCACAGGCTGCACGTGTAAAAAGTCTGGCAGTATGCCTTGAACAAGGTTATTTTTACCTGTGAAGAACAACGTGCAAACCTGCGAGCCAACATGTTGCGCCGGACAGACAACGCTCTTCGCTCCCTCTCGATGTCCGCATTGTCAGACAGATCATCAGAGACCCAGTGACCCAGATACTTGAATCGATCTACTCTATTCAAATGTGACGCGCAGAGAGTGACAGGTCGTCCAGTTAAGTAGCTTTTAGTACCAGCTTTGAAGATCATGTATTCACTCTTTTTTGGGTTATATCTGAGCCCATTATACTAAGCCTGCCTAGTTGCTCTGCGTGGACTTCACATCTGAGCAGGCCTCGAGTCTATCAACCACCTCATCTGACCATGCACTCGACCAAGTAAGCGCAAGGTCTACCATCCGAGACAATGGCGTATTCAGAAATGTGTGTGTGTTATGTGCTATCGATACTCGTCTTCACACACACATATCAAAGCGTATTATACACTACCGGTACCACGTCTCTATACGAGAATAAAAACGAAAAATTTACGGTCAAGTAAGATTATATTTGCATGTCAAATAACTAATAATAACGTGACGCGTTACATTGGAAACAAACACAGACTGACAGTCAATTATCGCGTTGACTTTTCACCGCCTTACCGCGTGTGGTCTCAACGATCGAGTGTCTAAAATTAATAGGGTTGCCTCCGACACATAACAATGAGTCGAGGTCGTTTCATTGATGATCTTAATAAACCGTGTCAATCTTATTTAAAGCTATGCGTCGGAATTAGCTCGTCCGCCGGTCATTCATAAGTCCTGCTTAATTGTTAGGTACTTCACACTTTTGTTTACAAGATTAATGAATGACGATGTGATTGTGATAATTGACGTAATATGCGGTGTCTATTATAATTGAGTTGACAATGCTAATAGATTAATTAATTAAAATAGTTTGTACATTTTAGTTGTAAGGTGATTTGTAGAAGGGAAGTTTTTTATTAAATTAAACCTAAGAAGTAGAAAGTGCACACAATCTATGGGACCTCATGAGGTGCACAACTTCATAATTTACATGATTTTAAAAAGGTACAGTTAAAAAAGAAATTGTAACCAGAGCCGTCGAATATAGTTGAAGTATTGTAAGAAACCGATAGATTTTTACAAAGGGAATTTAATTTGATAAAATAACGGTTTGTTTTCTATTCATTAAATTAAATTAAATCTTATTCGAAAAAATCGATTCAACTTCAAATATATTCGACGGCACTGTATATATTTTGGTGCCCGTGCATCTCGACAACCCCACACTTATGAAAATATGTATAGAATATTAGGTATGCACATACAATTCACACGTCAGATTCTCAATGCTAACGCAAAGTGAAGAAACCGTGATCGCAACAAAACTGATTTCGATATTTGCTTTTCTAAGTTATACCTACTGTAAATCAGTTTTTTTTTAAACGTCCTGTTTTAAGCATATCGTAAATCATAAATAAATAAATAGATCTAGACTGCCAACTTTAAGGCTTCGGATAATAAGCGGAAATCGGGTGCTGAGTCGCGAAAAATCACTCATAAAACATTTTCTTCATAGAAAAAACTGATCTGTTTTTATAGCTTTCCCGAATTTATTTAAAAAGATTTAAATCTAGTTTTTGCCATCGAGTGCGCCCGTTTGCTGGTCAAAAATTATTCCACGGGTAAATACTATCAGGAAAAAAAGTATCCTATGTGTTATTCCAGGTTACAAACTATATGTGTGCCAAGTTTGATCCACATCCGTTCAGCCGTTTTTGCGTGATTGAGTAAAAAACATCTAAATATCCGAACTATAATAAGGATAATAGCTTATTTTGTCTCTCTCAGTCTCAGGGCAACGTCCTCTTCTTGTATAGAGAAGACACGGTCATTGATCACCACGCTTGCTAAATACGTGTTAGCGATTTCAGACAATCGAATTTCCTCACGACATTCTCCTTCGCCGCTATCAGTATTGTCCGAAGATAAACTCAGAAAGTACATATTAATTGAAAAACACACTTTGGAACTTGCCTAGATTTCAACCCACAAACTTATGCATAAGAGGCGAGGCCTTAATTAATCACTGGGCCATCACAACATTTAAAAATAAATAAGTAACAGAAATCCAAACTTTCATGAGTTATCTTTAAAAATATTCGGTAAGAAATGCGGCAAAAATTCGCTACGTTCACGATAACTTTGGTTGCTGTGACCACATTTTTGTGTACCGAAACGGTACTTTGACCGTTCTGTAATTTGTCAATTATCGTTGTGAAACGGAAAGCGAGAGTAGAGCGACGTTTCCACTTGAGCTGTACCGGATTAACAGATAAGCACGTGCCATAAGTCTTTTGCTTCTAGGAGGCCTTCTGGGGTTACCCAGCACACTTGTGATGATGTTTAGAAAGGATATTATTATGTAAAAGTACCTCATTATTGCTAATGTTTGTAACTGGCTTTGAGCAAAAAACGTCATGTGATAATGTCACTGAAACAGAAAATAGTTTCAAGGGTGATTGAATGTTGAATTAGGAAAATGTGATGAATTAGGAAAAATGAATAACTGTGGTCCATAGGATACAGGCCTACCGAATTTCATCTTCTACTGGCTTTCACTAAAGGGCAAATAAAGAGTAACGAAGAAATCAAACGCAAAGTTCATTAGCAGCGGACATAACATCACCTTACGTACCTTATTGATGGAGAACATAATTGCAAAGACAGGCATAAGGCAGTTATTTGTCTAAATTAATCTCAGCATTGTATTGCACGACATTGCGCTGTGAGAATTCATCTCAAAGTGCGTTGCCCCTGGCGACCGGCGGCGTCGTCGCCGGCGCAGCATACGCTATAAACCTAGGTACTCGAATTCTGTCGCAAGTAGCCGGTGTCATATTTCCTCTTTATTCAATTTCCCTACGTCCGCGCAAGACTGACATGTCCGGTTTGCTCGACAGCGTGGGCATTAACCGACTTACGTTTAGCAGTTTGGCTAGAGCACGTGCCGACCTGAATATGTCGGAATGTTTTAATTCATTGTTCATTAATCATTTTTTTTTCAAGAGAGCAGAAGAAGATTGCATCTATTGATTAGTTAAAAATAAGTGATAAACATTTTGTTGCGTTATTCAATGAGTCATTTATCATCGAACGGGAACACTTTCAGAAAAGTTCTCGCTAGTCGAAGACATATGGCAAAAGTTTTATAACGATCCGTAGTAACAATGTGACAACGTTTTATTATGCATTTTATTAACCTATTGAACAGACAATAACAAGATCACGGTCAAACCATAACCGTGAATCGATCGAGTGCACCTTTCCATAAAATTACTCACTGATATTTAAATCAATAACACTTGTCGATGGGTATCTACACCTACACGTGCTACTTGCATTTATTTTTCGATTGGTTTTATTGTTACAGCGCCGTAACACTAACGTCAACAAAGCACACGCGAACCACATTTTGCTTTACATAATTTGTCAGGCGTTGCAAGAAAGCACTATGTAGCTACATCATTCATTGAAAGGAAAATTGAATTCTAGATCATAGATATTATTCGATTTCCAAGTATTTGAATAGGTTATGATAACGTCATCCTGAATATTTATATTAATTGATTGTAATCTGATTATATAGTAAGTAGGTAACTTATAAAATTCCATTTTAAACCGGTGTTTTTAACACAAAACATGGCTAGAATTGTGACTTATGGTTGGTTCCTAGGAAAGTTCCGGTTTCAGTAGATAATGCCCGGAAAACCGAAATTTTAAGCGAATTGGAAAAGCAAACTGTGTTGTTGACAATTTTTAGGTCTAAATGGGTGATCTTTCCCAATGTGTCATAAACTACATACTTTCAAAGTCAGCAGAACTTCAGACAAATAACTTGCTATGTTACCTTTACTAATGTGGGTTGGAGTCTGCTTCTAGTTTCAACATGGGATTTTCTGGGTTTATGTATTATGCGGTTTTGGATTGTTTGATTACGCTGGTAAGTCACTGCGTAACCAAATATTTGTCCCAGGCTGATTTCCGGCCACCGTAGGCGTGGGCTTGCGGACGGCGAGTAATGGGTAGCTCGCTGTCCGGTACCTAAGGACCAAGCCCAGGTCGACGGCGCGTTTTGTTCCACGCGCGCCTCGAAGAGATGTCAGCTCAAAGTGGTGGGGCCCACAAGGACCGATGCCTGCCAGGGGTGCGGGTTTGTTCGAAAGAGATACCGCAGCCCCTGGCATACAGGTTACTGAGGGAACACGGGTGGGTTTTAGTCAGGAAAAGTCTGACACGCCCTCCTGCTCCACCCAGAGCGGGAGAAGTTACTTGATGATTACCCAGCCGAAAAAAATAATATAAAATTGTCATCGATTCAGCACTGGTCCCCGGTTACATTGCAAAACAAGGACACAATACGAATGGTAGTTTCCCACCTAGGGCTAGCAAACAGGGCTCTACGCTTCGACACACCCAAAACGCGTCCACGGAAAACAAACCATTAATGGTGTTTATTACAGATACGACTATAACATACAATGTAGGTAAAGACAATTCTTAACAAAGTAACATAAAGAACAAAGATTTAATATCAATTCTTAGTTTACAGGCCAATAACTCAGCAACAATGTTCCTTGAAAACTTAAGACTAAGATAGAAAACAGGGTTCCCTTTGTGCGCCGGCGCCGTATTGTCGAATGACCTAGCCACTGCCACATAAGGAACCGAACAGACAGTCGCTCGGCACGGAACACAATTCCTTCCTTTCTGTGTCGCTATCTATAAATTTTATCGTAAATTGTATAATTATGGTAGTTAAAAATTTATGCATGTTTAGGCACTTGGATTTGTGGTAACTTTACTTCTAAAACTGGTTTGCAGGAATAGGGTTTAATTTAATGATGCTTAAAATAACCTGTTATCCATACCTACCTACCTGAACCAGCACCCGAATTGCGTAACACACGATCAATCATAATCCGTTTCATTTTGACAGTTCAACAATACCTATCCATTGCGTTATTACGTTGTTGAGCATACACATTTATCGAACATATGAAGCAATGGATTATCTGTTTCAGAATTATTCAGATTATAAGTGATCGTGCGTTACGCAATTAGGGAGCAAGTCCACATTGGTTTATTATCTTCCTACAGGGAAAAAAGTCATTACAATAATTGAGGTAAATTTGTTTTATTCGTAAATAGGTACCTAAGTAAATAATAAGCAAAGCAAGACAGCAAGCAAGCAAACAAACAAGCAAGCAACTGAGCATGCTGTACCTATACATTTCACAACACCTTACAGAATCATAACACAACGCCTTTTACCCTGAAGGGGTGGGCAGAAGTGTACCTATATAGTACAGCCACATTTCGCCAGTTATGTTTATGTCCCATTTGATAGGGGGCGAGCCTATTGCCATCAACCGGGCATAAATCCAGTATCCAGACTGTTACTGAAAATTCCAGATAGAATGCCAAATAACACTTTCCCCGACCTGGGAATCGAGAACCAGGACCTCAAGCTCAATAGTAGCGCTCGCGACCACTAGAACAAGGTAGTCTCACAGAATCATGTCCACTAGTAAATGTTCTTTGATCTAAAACTGTATCTTTGAAAAACCACTGTCTCTAGCAAAAAGTCTCCCGAACGAATTTCCTTGGTATCAAGACAATCTGTTTGTTTATGCGCCCTAAATACCAATGTCGAAATAGATTTTATATAACAGTTTATTTTTATAACTAGCCGTAGCTTCGAACAAAGATATATGAATGTAGGTTTATATCTATTCCTTAATTCCCTACGTTACACTTTTATGTTCCGAGTTTCTTAGAACAGCGTCATATTATAATGGTCGTCATTAAAATCTGTAATTTTCACTAGTACTTATCTGACATTAGGTGTCATACAACGCTCTAGATTTAGCCGTTTTTGTGTGAACATTCAACGCTTTCTTGAGAAACCAAAGCGCTAAACTTTGGTTTCCTCATGTCATATACTGGGGAAAATCTGTCTGGTTTCATATAAAACCAAAGCAGCGAACAGAAAGCGGTATCAGTCGTCATCGGTATCATCTGACGGCTAAAATAATTTTCTGCGATGTTTTGACATTACGGTGTAAAAGTTACCGTTCCTAGTTTTAATTGAAATGTAATCTACTAATGTAACTCGAATGAGTCCGTGCATAAATACGTACTGAACACAAACCGGAATAAGAATCATGACAAGATCATCACCCCCGATTAGTATACCCACAGGTTGATTGCCGATTAGCATATTTATTAATCGCATTGTGATCATAAAATTTGTAGATAGGTAATAGGTACCTACTAAAGAATACTGCAAATAAATAGTTATAGTCTAGGATTACTTTGTAGGTAAGTAGGTACCTATCTTAATTAAGCCCCACATGACACAAAGTCTTTAGGCTCCTACAAACAGGCGCTATGCGTCAACGCAATTTTACTCTCGTAGAACTATTTCTATGAAAACTTCATGGATTTTTTTGTCAAAGTCAAAGTCAAAGTCAAAGTCAAAGTTATTTATTTGCAGTAAATGCGGTACAAAAGATGGTAGTTACATAAATTGTTAGTACGATTACACATTTCGCCATAAGTTGGCATGCAAATATTAAAGTAAGATGCTAGGGGTAGCATGATAGGCAAATCGCTACATAAATGTACAGAATACTTTAATGTCAATTTTAAGCTTCAAAAACTCAACAGTTAAATAAAATAGGTAATTGCTATTCCAATATACAAACAAAGTTTGCTAATAATATATTAAATAAAATGAGAACATAAGAAAATAAAACAACACAAAATGCAGTGCGTACAGTAGGGAAACAGTAGGTAACACTTTTTAATAGGTAAGATTATTTACAATGCGTTTCTGTAATGATAAGACTGACAAGGAGTTTTTTTGAGGAATTCAGATATAGAATAAAAACTATGTGAAATGAGCCATTTTTTTAGAACTATGCAAAATTTTCTGTAAGGAAGATCAGTTATAAAACTTGGAATTGAATTATAAATAAGTGGCGCCATATACACGCAACTACGTCGGAATAGTTCGATCCTAGGAACAGGCATTTTTAATAAAAATTGCGTGGCTTTTCGTTTATTTGTTTTAATATTAGTTTCAAAAAGTGAATAATTCGTTTTAACAAACTTAGCGATTTCATATATATAAACGCAAGGAACTGTGAGAAGGTTGTGTGATTTGTACACTGGCCTGCAGGAATCAGTCCAGTCCATATTGAAAATTGCTCGTATGCATTTTTTTTGTGCTAACAGAACTCTAGAAATTTCAGAAGAATTTCCCCAGACAATGATACCATACCGGATGATGGAGCAAACATAGGCGTGATACACCATTAAAGCAGTTGGTCTGGATGTCTCATTTTTAACTTTCTTTAATGCAAAAACAAACCTATTGATTTTCATACATATTTCATCAATATGTTCCTTCCAGGTGAAATGTTCATCAAGTGTTATACCAAGGAATTTTGTTTTATGTAATTGTTCTACTATTTGATCTCTATGCGATATTTTTAAGTGGAAAATTTTATTTTTCTGCGTTTTGAAATTAATTATTTGAAGTGTCGATGTCGCGTCTCACTATGGCGGCGCGTCTGTCTGAAGAAGCTGTTAAACTAATCGTTAATTTCGACAATTTACCATGAATCAAGAGACCCAGCCTATTCCGAATCTAACCTAAACATCAGTTAGGAAGAAAACAATTTTAAATTGTTGTCACCCACTCAAAACCCATTAGTAACGAAGACGTTTATTGTTCGGCATTAAATGCAGGACAACTACCGTATGTACCTAGAAGATACAATGTCGTACCTAGGTACCTACTACATTAATAGTCCAAGTCCATTATAATCGTCCAAGAGCAAAAAATACATTTAAAAACTTGTCATCCTGCAGTTCCCCGGGGAAAGGTTTTATCAGCTTATGAAGCTGCAGCCTTTTTTCTGAATTAGTTGCATTGGTTAAGGCTTGTATCCACGCTAAGGACCTTCAGCATTTGGGCGCACTAAAGTGAGCGAGTGCGGGGTGATGTAGCCATGCAGTCTTTAATCGGTCGCATTTTTAATTTATTACAACAAAAACAATGCATATTTGTAAAAAGTAACAAAATCAAATCATTTTGCTTTGTATTGCAAAGCAGTAGACATTTTCTTTTAACTCTTTTGTTAAAAAATTAAGGAGTAAAATGGTTTCATCTCAACGATTTGGAGGTGATTTGGTGTTTTTTTTTTTTTACCCACAGAAAAGTTATGCCTAAACCAAATGACGTATCATATTATGTAGATTACTAACTATTTTTTTCAAATGTAATTTCTTTGTAAATGCCGACGAAAAGTGGTTTCATCTGCATGCTGTTTTCAACCATTTTTTGAGAGGGCAGCCTTAAGCTTAAAGACTAGAATCACAATTAGTCCTATTTAAGTAATAATCAGTATATATTTAAATTTGCGAACACCTATGATTTGTCAGCGTATTTTCGGTATAATCATACTACAACTGCACACTGCGATTACATTTCTGCTAATACCTGTCGCTACGTACGCACATGAACAAGAACACTTATGACTGATCTATTCAATGTCATTCGATAAGGATTAAGATATTACCTGGAAGGTATTTGACTAGACTGTCGTAATTCAGTTTAATCTTGTGAACAATTTCGTATGTTCTCGCATATTACTAACTATGCAAACACCGTTCGTTGTAACCTCAAACTTGAGTAACACCATGAATCATGCGCTAGTGATACCGCAACGATGTGTTCACAGGATAACAATTTATTGTATACTTCCATTTTGTATTTCAGGTAAGCCTAAAAGTTCAGTATAATATGGTGAGTTCACATTTCGACTTGTTAGCAATATGACGCAAATACTTAGAAGCATGCAAATCGTCACATAGCAAACAGGTAAAGGATGCAATTTGTGAGTAAACAAGTCACCAGTTGTTTCCATATTAGATCATGATTTACGAAGCGCGTTGGTGGCAGAAAGCGTATATCTAACTACATTCAAGAATAGTTTGATAGATATAAATGTAGCTTTTCCCACGACAATGGGCGCCAATTTAAAAGCGGGGCGCATATTCTAGAAATAGACCGAGAAGTGGGCAGTTCATGGTTTTAAAACCAACCAATCATAAACGAACGCGAAAATAATAAGTTCAAGTACAGGAAGAGTGTTTTAGGTCAAAACAATAAATTATTGTTATTGATTTCAATTTGATTCGAACAAAACAAGATACTACGTGGTTGGCTACAGTTCACAATCTATTATTTTATATTATTTAAATAAAAAGAAAAGTCTGATTGACTGACTCATCAACGCCCAGCCCAAACCCTTGGACCGAGAAAGCTGAAATTTTGCACTAAGATTCCCTTTATAATGTAGACAAGGAATAGGGAAGGATTTTTCGAAATTCAACCCCTAAGGGAGTTAAATAGGGGATGAAAGTTCCGGGCGGGCAAAGCCGCTGGCAAAAGCTAGTCTATTTAAATAAAAAGAGAAGTCCTGACTGACTGATTGACTGACTGACTCATCAACGCCCAGCCTAAACCCTTGGACCTAGAAAGCTGAAATTTTGCACAGAGGTTCTCTTTATAATGTAGACAAGGAATAAGGAAGGATTTTTCGAAATTCAACCCCTAAGGGAGTTAAATAGGGGATGAAAGTTTCGCGCGGGCGAAGCCGCTGGCAAAAGCTAGTCTTAAATAACATACCAAGAGAAATTGATACAAAAATCTTGACTCCAACTGTACATCAATTACAATGATTTAATAAGGTAATTTAACACACCTCATGAATAGAAACGTATTAGAACTGTATTGACTAGTTACATTAGAGTAGACAAAGCATGAGGTATAAATCTACACTCGTCAATATATACGTACTAGGTGTAAACCTTTACCTTTTTTGGAGAGTGGGAAATCAACAAATGACGTCCCGCTCTGTATAGCGCAGGAGGGCGTGTCAGACTTTTACTGACTAAAACCCACCCGTATTCCCTCAGTTGCCAGTGTGCCAGGGGCGATGGTATCTCTTTCGAACAACCCGCTCCCCTGGCAGGCATCGGCCCTTGCGGACCCCACCTGCCAGTTGTTGCTGACATCCCTGACGGCGCGCGCTAATTTCACACAACGCGCCGTCCCGCCTACCACTTTTCAGCCGCAGGGGATAGGGAGAGCGGCCAACGCTATACCGACACTCCTCTTCCCCAGCGGCCTCACCATCGTCCGCCATCAAACGGTGGCGGCCCCGTCCAGGCCACGGAAGGGAAGAGCGCTGCTCAGAAGCACCAGCACTCCTCCTCTGCCGCAGCCCGTAACCCTCAGCCGCGATGCCTCCCATTTGACATCACGGCCCACCTCAGTTGCGGTGCAGCTCACCGCAACCTACTTTTTGGCCGCTACGTCATTGGCTTGAAGGCAAAATCCCTGACGAGCGGCCCCACCTTTAGGTTCCTCTTCGCTTCACCGTGGCTGGGAGACCACGGCTACTGAGCCCCCCCGCAACGACAATGCGGGAACCCACTCGAGGGGGTACTAAGGTGTAAACCATGACATCATAATAATATGTAGATGTCTACCTAATGGCAATACGTTTTAATAAACGATTCACAAGTCTTTTACGATCGTTTAATGAAAAGAGAACAATGACACGCCCATATTTTACGCAACGACATAATTTCATTACGTTCATGAATGAGCTCGATCACTTGACATCAAGTTACGTAGTGAAGACTAATGAAATCATCGTCCCAGTGATTCATATAAAGAGCTCCAAAGGAATTTAGTAATTATATTGTGTTATATATTATGAGCGACATTCTAAAATTTGCATTCTGAATATTAATATGATGATATCATAAATATTTGTGTTAAAGACAAAAGGATAAATTTAAACTTTGGTATCAAAATAATTTTATCTTGACGGCTTATAAATGCCTAGGCATATAGGTATGTACATGTAAATACAAAATAGATAGATAATACCTACATTTTGTCATATCATTTAGGGATATTTTTTGTTATGTCTGACGAAATCAAGACATGTGACAATGTACATACTTAGGTGTCTATTTATTCAATTGTTATATCGATATTTGAAACTAAATAGGTAAGTAGAAAAATAAAACCCGAATACTTGAAACCACGCTCTAAAATGTTTGAAATTAGAAAGTAGGTATTTTCATCTGAAAGCGGTGGTCGTATGCCAGTTTGCCATAAAGCTTACGATCGCTCACACACATACTGGTTAAAATCATAATTCTTCTCTTAACTTCGCCGTAGTCGGGTAACGATACACTGAAGGTTGAGTTGAGCGTTGAGAGTGAGACTAGAGTTCTTAGAAACAACCCGAAGGGATCATTTTCAGATACCTATATTACGGGGCCATCACTGCTTCATACCTACCTATACTGATTGCCATTTCCTTCTATTTTCCAGGAAGTTCTAAGTTACCAGTAGTTATCTACAACAACTAAAATATTTTATCAAAGAATGTTGTACAGATCTCTATCACGATAGCACCGATACGCGGAAAAGTTAACTTACAAACAATCGGTATTGACTGATTCGATATTTTTTTCTTTATCGTGACATCTACTGAAAGATAACGGCTGAACATTTTATATGCCCTACCTGTACCTTGTCGAAGAATTTCGCCCTGAAAGGTGAAACCGCAACAAGGATACACTCCAATTTACTATTAATGATTCACTAAATTGTGATAATACCCATTCATAATTAGTTACGATAATTTAGTAGCACATTCATTCATTGAATAGCCCTGTCCTTAATATTTAGTGATATTGAAGCAGGAAAAGATAAGTTTATAGGCACAGAACCCAAAAACTGATGGTAAGGATTTTGTATTTATTGTTTTATATTTGTGCGAAGATTTGATAGCAAAGGTAACTTAATGTATTCGCTGCAGCCTGCAGCTAATCATCATCATTTCAGCCGAAAAAAGTCCACTGCTAGACATAGGCCTCCCCCAAAAAGGTGGCTTTTGCCATAATCGCCACGCTTGGCAGGTGGGTTGGCGATCGCAGTATGATGGTAAAATGCATAGAGAACGCTGCTGCCCATTTTCTAGTAAGTCCCTTAGTCGCCTTCTACGACACCCACGGGAAGAAATGGGATGGAGCTGTTCCGGTGCCGGACCTAATAGAAATTAGGTCCGGCACCACACGGAAAAGCTAATGCAGCTAATACCTACATTAAGTAAAATAACAAATTATGGGCAACATTTAAAAATGTAATTTATACATATATACCACTAAAATAGTCTCGTAAGACACACAGTTTAAATACGTATACAATTAAAATTGACTCGGTCTTGCAAATCGATCGCTTATTCTAGTTTTCATTTAGGTAGGTGCCTACCTCCCTAATCGAGATGTGCACGATCATTGACCAGTCAATATATTTCTTACTTTATACTATGTAGTATATCTAAATTAAGAGAAATATTGACTATTGAAATGTATAAAAAAGGCGGGCGAAACCGTTGGATAAAGCTAGTTTTAGCCAGCGGCTTCGCCCGCGTTTTATACATTTAAAACTTCCTGGTGAATCACTCTGTCTATTCGTGAAAACCGCATAAAATTCCAATCAATTGTTTTTGAGTTTATCGCGAACAGACAGACAGACGCGGCAGGGGACTTGCTTTTACAACATGTAGACTTTACTACTCGTAATTTTAAACAGCTTGTATAATTAAATTTTAAACGATTTTTACCAAAGAGTTAAAATAAAAATAAAGTGGACAATGAACGAGTTAGGTACAATAGAACCATAATATTCTAATTTATCCCTGAGTTGAACGTGGGACGACACTAAACTTAAACAAATAACTTTATGTCGGCTCTATTGGGATGTCCTGTCCAGCGATACGGTCGACAAGTTTATTTGCACTAGCACTTATTGTCCAACGTAGTTTAAACACGCTGTGCACAAGTGTGTCGGATTACAGCCCCGATATCACGGTGTAATAGCAACACAGAATTACTTGTGTTCCCAATTGGAAAACGACAGCTATTATGTGCACGTACAATTTAGGCTTTAAATCGACGCCTACAATTCGCTAAGGACGCTATAGCAATGTCAAACAAAATGATTCAATTTAGAATTGTAACCTCGGTTATTCTTTATGAAGCACAGCTCAGACTGACTTTAAGTGAATTTTCAAGATTTTATCTCTTCAGATAGACTCATCTCATCTGGCTAGCCTTTTCCCAGCTATGTTGGGATTGGCTTTGAGTCAAATCGTTTGCAACTTAATACCAGTTTTTTACATGGGTGATTGTCAGACGTTTTGGCTTCCTAAGACCCGTTACGACTGACAAAGACACACGAATGATAGCCGGGACCAACGACACAATGTGCTTTCCGACTTCCGAGGCACGGAGGCATGTAAAGATGGTCACCCATCCACGGACCTGACGCGGCAAGCGTAGATTAACCTTGAAGATCTACCTACTTAGCCACAATCCCTCAAGTACCTTTCTTCAGATAGGTTAAGATCGTAAAATTTAAAAAAAACTGACCCTACCTACCTAGATTTCACCTATTCTCGACAGAGTAAAATCGAGTAAGTACCTATGACTTGTTTAAGAATTATAAAACAAAACTTATTCATCGCTACAGCAGCAAGCAAGCAGGTACTAACGCAGTTGCCTTGCCTACGAAACATTACTATCAATATTCAATTAGTCGTTCGTGTTTCTCAAACACAGGTGTGTTAGTCAATGAGATAGCGGCGTGGAACCGTTCGGGTTGTTTTGGTATTATCTGCCTATATTTACTAACAAAGCTAGCTAGAACTATTGTATAAACGATATTTTGATTTAGTTCACCTTTCATACTGTAAAAATATTTTGACAATTGTTAGGCGAAGTGAACTTTGTTACAACATAGAGCCCTGGGGATATTCCATATGAGATTTAGTCATCAAGTTATCACAATTTCGATCCGGTTCCGTTCTGCATTCGTGTGAACGCATTCACCTATGCTATGTCGAGCTTTGCCAATCCAAATGGTGGGGGAATCACGTTATTTTGAAATACACGAGATTCATGACAGTTCCACCACATTCATGGCGTTGTTTACGTTGCTAAGCAAACAATTTTTTCGAACGAAATATGAAAGAATGTATTCGCAATAACCTTCAAAATTATGCAGACTAATTACAGAAAAATAGACATGACTATAGACTAAATGGTGTACAATAGGAGAACAATTGAGAAGATTGATATGTTCTTCTATTAATTATCACAGATAATATGCGTTCTAAACGAATCATAATATTGTAGAAAATCGTATTTGCTTTGTGGCCATCGAGTAGAAAGTTTGTTGTCAGTGTGATTTTGACAGTTTGGGATGAAATATTCTTCTGAAATAGTCTATTCATAAAAGGATCTAGACAGAGATCGTTAGAAACGAAAGACAAAATGACAGATTGTAGTAGGATATCTATGGTGCGATTTCAAAAATTGAAAAACGAAATGTGACTGTATAAAAAAGCCTTAGAAAGAAAAAAGCATTGTCTATTCTTCGTAGAAATAGAAAGCGTTATGCTAAGCCTGCAGGAACAATCAAATTATATGTTAAGGCACTGGTAATTTTAAATGTACTCGTCGTATTGTCGTTATGAGCGATAATAGTTCTTACTGCAATCTGATACGGGTTAAAATCTGTTGTAATAAATTCTAATTATAAATGAGCAAGTATTGTCGTAAAAGTGAAAATAAAACTAGATATTAAATATTTAATAAACATTAATCCATCACTGGGTGCAGTTTGGCATTTGGCATTTTATGGTATATTTTTAATTAGAATAATAATTGTTTATGTAAGAGTTTATGTTTGTTTGTGTAAGAGGTGACTTTGATGATTTTTTTCATTCGTTTAAGGTAGGTATATTTAATTAGATATGTTTTGAGTTCCATCACTGTATGCAAAAAAGACTTGAAAAAATCATATTTTTGTTAAAGAGATACACTGGTTTAAAAAACCACCTTTTTGACAGTTTTCAAGAAATCTCCGCCTTAAAGCAATAATTTTGGTAGGTACATGTTAGATCCACTTTATTGGCAGAAAATTTAAAGGTTCAATCACAATCCTCAGAAAGAAACAACTTAACATGCTGAAATCGTGCCAAGTATCAAATTAAGTTCCAAGTCTTACGTGTGGAGTTTTGAACGTGTCTAAATTAATGAATACGTTCTGCATCAAATGAGTTTCTTTATTGTCAGCATCTTATGTTTTTGTAGTAAAGCTGAATCGCGCAAGTAATTCAATATTCCATACCTACACCTGCGAAGATGTCGACTAAGTAAGGGCGAAGTTTTGTTATTGTTTCCTACATAAACTGCTTGACGCGTTTGTATTATTAAAAATATTAATCACACTTTTTCTTGAGAAAAAAAAACGTGAGTTACGCATAACGGTAAAGTTTGGAGTTATTGGAAACGGTACCTTACCTAATCCGTTTTTGCCAGAACACAATGATTAGTCTTTTACCGAATCATTCTAATACCTACGTTAGTTTTTCCTATTTGATAAGTTTATAATGTAGATAGTCTAGATAGTAAAACCTCGTATACGAGGCTATCCATATGGTGATTATAATAACTCTTACTACTGTGTTCTAAAGGTAAACCTGCACCCTAATTACGTAACTCACAATTTAATCATAATCTGCTTCAATTTGACAGTTCAACAATATTCATTTCGTTATTTACGTTGTTGACCAAACACATTTTTCGAACATATGAAGCAATGGTTTAATAATCTGTTTCAAAACGTAATATTATGAGTAATCGTTATTACGCAATTAGGGTGCAGGATATCCTAAACTAGATAAGCATAGTCTCTAGATAATTCGCTATTTGTTGTTAAGTTAGGTACCCACAGTGTAAGTACACGATAAACAAAGAGTACTTGCCAAATTAATCGATCTTTAAGGTAATTTGTCCCTTTTCATTGATTCAATAAACCTTTTCATACATGGTTGCAGTTACTCTCCTTGTAGAGATAGCTCGTAAGATGTGGTGATTAGTAGCCACTTCCCGTGACGACACCAGACACCATCTTTGTTGACATTAGAGGCACGTGCTTCACAGATAACACTGCCTATAACTGTCAGCAGTAAGTGCGTTCACAATCTAAACTCACGTGTTTTTTAACAATTCACATTACAGGCATGGACACTTCAAAAGAATTTCTGAAAGGAAATTAGAAAACCTTTCACGCATCTTTTTGCAAAGGAATTTTCATACTTGATTTTCCTAATCATTACTTATTCTTATTTGTAATTATTCAGCTTCATAGAGTACCAAACTACCTAACAAATGTAATATGTACTGCTGTACCTACCGACCACATGGTTAATTTTATCCTTTTATCGTTGTGCGTAAAATATGTATTCATGTTTATGCCGAGGCTTTTATTTAGATTGTAGTTAAGTACTGTTTACGTTTTTTTTTTTAATTTATTATTATTTATTTCTACTTGAGTAGGTACCTACCGTAAAACGGGGTGAATAGAGACTGCAGGGATGAATCGAAACGAAACTTTAAAGTGGATTTTAATGTTGAAATTAGATAGTTTGTAGCCAAAAAGGACTCTAATGTGTTTACTGTTTTATAATTAACGATTAAGTGCCTTTTTTGGCAGAAAACGATCATAATTTCAACAGTAAAATACACTTTAAAGTTTCGTTTTGATTCGCCCCTGCAGTCTCTATTCACCCCGTTTTACTGTACCTATAGTTTTCAATTTTTTGTTGGTATATTGGCATATGCTAGCTGATAAATGGCAAATTTAGTGGGTTTTTTTTGTGTTTCGTAATGTTAATTACCTACTTTTGTATAGAATTAAGTTCTTCTAACTTAACACACAGCTGTGCTGCTGGGGAGTTTGTAGCGCCACTTCTTCTTCCCAGCTAAAGCACTGAAATGGTGAAGGGCGGGTCTTTTGAGACTGCCTATATCATTTTAACGTTCAAAAAGAACTGACTCTTACCCTAGTTTGAAACGATGCAATAGTTTAGCTAGTTTCCTTCATGGTCGAACGTTTACATCAAAAACCGTGAAACAGATAGGCGCAAACACACGCGATAACCAGACGAAACTGATCAGTCAGAATCAGATGTCTGCAACTACAACATCAGCGACTGTGCCCTCAGCAAACGTAGGGGATCAAGCTTTGAATATTTATTCAAACTAGACTGAAAGTCAGCTATTTTCAAATCAATCAAAATTCATTTTACTTTTCACTAATTTAGTTCCTACTTACTTATGACTTCAATTTTCAATTAATTGCTACTTAACGTCATATAATGGCAGGTATTATAGAAGCTATGATTACAACGACCGCCTTGTTGGTCTAGAGGCCGCAAGCGCTACTACTGAGCTCGTCCTGGGTTTGATTCCCGGGTTGGGCAAAGTTTTATCATGATTTTCCATCCGAAATCTCTCAGTATCAACCCGGAGTCTGGAATTGTACCCGTTTGATGGCAATTGACCAGCTCCTTGTTACATGGAACTTAAAAATTACTGGGGATATGTACCTAGGTGTAGATACTATGTACTCGTATACCATACATATGTGCACCTCTGTCTAACCATTCAGGGTATACGTGGCATTGTGTTATAATTACGACATTACTTAGTTTACCTAAAGATTACAATTTTCTGTTGTTTCCCACGCGCCTCCCAGAGACTAAATAAATGTCCTCAGTATGGTATCTGATTTCCCCATATGTAAGCGATACCACGTATGCTTATGTTGCTAACATTTTTGCGTGAGATTGCGTATCGCCCAGAGCAAATTACGCAGTCTACAAACACAGTATTCATACCTACAATGAAATAATATAGACGTTTATATGATTGAAGTAATTATGTACTACCTACCTATTAATACCTACTATTTAAATATTACAACCTCATTTTTCGGAAAGGTAAAACGTGACAGCTTGCATGAACTCTGTGCCCTAATACGTCAATAGTTCGTCATAAAACAATGGAAAATACGGAGTACCTCTTAGGAAACTTGTTGGTTAGGGTATACCTCACTAACTCAGATTGTATTCGGTATTAGTACCTAATAATTATTTATAATTATACAGTTGGGTCTGTACAGATTCTATATTAAATTCAGATAAGACTACGAAACACAACAGCTGCTCACATTGGTCGATACTCATCATCTGCCTAGCCTTTTCCCAACTAATTATGTTGGGGTCGGCGTCCAGTCTCACCGGATGCAGCTGAGTACCAGTATTTTACATGGAGCGATTGCCTATCTGACCTCCACTGCTATGTACTGAGTACTGAGGAATACCCCTTGGTACGACTGATTGTCCACTTTTTGACTTCCGATGACGCGGTAACGACTGTCAAAGATGTACGACCGCTTAACGTGCTTTTGGGAACGGACGGGTCTTGGTATGTCAAGATGGTCACACTGGTCTATAACTAATTAATCTATTATTATTAGTAAAGTTAACCTAAGTAAGCAACTCTAGTTGTTCCGGATGGTAACTTTACTGTCTTTGTGCACTTTGTGCTGCATCTCAACAGCAACGTGACTCCAAACGTAAACAACTTCGTAAGGCAAATGGCGTCGCGCGTGTAATGTGTGACTATCCGCTTGCCGGGTAATGTTACCAACACCGTTACTACTAGAAATAACATCAATAAACGAGTCATTATTTTCAAAATATCCAATATGTTACTTCTGAAGTCAAATGTGTGATTCTCAGTCCAGTTATCAAGAATCAATTTCATCTCTAAAATCAAAATTAAAATATTTTATTTCATATAAACCTGCAATTCTTCTTGCTTCTGACGTTTCATAGTGCCCATCACTTATGAAACGTCAGAAGCTAGGTGCATGGTTCCAAATTGTTGTTTCCTATGGGGAAGGGCCGGCAAGAAAGTCCTCTATCCCCATATTGGATAAATAGGTACATTTTTGTTCAGTAAAGTAAGGTATTTGAAACTATTAAGAGTTTTAAATACCTTCTCTCATATTCAGGTGAGAGCAACTGCAGTGACGAACTGGGTTTTCGAAAAGGAAAAATTTGATGTTATTCAACCTACCTACCTAGAAAATGTCTGAATCTCTCAGTTTCAATGCTAATGTATTTTGATTGCAGCACTACCCTTTCTGTTAATATTGTTAACTAGCTTTTGCCAGCGGCAACTTTCATCCCCTATTTAACTCCCTTAGGGGATGAATTTACCTTTATGCAAAATTTCAGCTCTCCAGGTGTTTTGGGTGGGCGTTGATGAGTCAGTCAGTCAGTGAGTCAGTCAGGACTTTTCTTTTTATATAGATTTATATAGATTTCAGTCAACTCAACCTAGAGATAGAAAACATGTTTAATCTTTTGGCCTTTTCCTAAGGCATCTTTCGAAAATCTTTTGATTCAAAACAAAAAAATCAAACCTGTATCTATTCAATTGAATCGGTGCTTTCAACAAATGCCGACTTCATATTCATTGTTCTACGTCAGTCATTGAACTACGTGCACTTTTGATCTGTGTACTATTATGATTATGTTGCACATTGATGGGTGTCAAAAAGCATGCACAAAGAGCATTAGATATTATGACCGGTAGTGCGTTGACCCGACTCAGAGGTGTACCTGACGTGACTAACGTTTTAATAAATATTAAACATGCGTGATTAAAATCTAAACAAATTTGGAAGAACGTAATTAATCAAAACATTCATCTCAACAAAGTTCATCGTCCTGAATCGTCCCAAGATATTTTGATTAATTGTTTACTACCATTTAAGTTAAATGAAACGAAAAGATAAATGAACTGATGACGGTTTTTGTCTAGAAATCTTCAAAACATTTCCCTGACCGTCATTTGTGCGATTGGGCAACAGAAACGATATCAAGATGGTACTTTTGTTCCTAAAAGACAAACATGTTTCGTGTCATGAACTACTTTTTATTGCATAAGACATAGGAGCAGAATTGCAAAATGGCAGAATTAAGTCGGTCGAGCAATGATTCGCGCTGATTTTTATGAAATACGCCGTCAGGATTATTTTCTTTGTTTAACTTAGCGACAGAATTATCGGTAGCATTATTTGATGCAGTCGTTCGCAAATGTGCTGTGTGTATTACTACGTGATTCGGGAGGTTTGTGTTAAAGAAGTAATCATTTCGTGTAACATGAAGTTAAAGAAAACAGTGACATGTTGTATGAGAGGGAATTCCTTTTGTATTAAGTACAGCACCAAAGTTATACCTCAGGTAATCTTATCTCTTTATCGCCTAATATTAATCTTATAGGCCTGTATTGTAAAACGATGGTCATTCAAATAAAGATCTCTCACTAATGTCTACAAGAGTCTATCTATTTTTTAATGTGGAGTCATATTTGTGTATCGTTCTAGAATAAGGTTCGAATGCTAAATTTTTTTCCTACTAATACTGTAGATACTGACAGAAACAAAAGACAAGTTAATTATTCGGCTGTCTTACTAGTCTAACCTAATTAGCAACTCATAAAAACATGTTTTTGCATGTTTCATCCAAAGATATGAGCAATTTTATGTTACCGATTAGGTACTTTCTGCAAAACATTACTAATTAGTTTATTTTTAGGTAGGTAATTTTCTTGTTGATATCTTCAAAAGAAAAATAAATGCAATGTTTCACAGTAAACAGTTTAAAGTTTTCTGGTGTTCATTTGGCAACCACAAATCCAGATGCGCGGCGTGTGTTGTAATAACAACAGCTAATTAAACACAAAATTTAATCTATTTCCAGTTTCATTTGCGTCATTCATTGTTAAATCTTATCATTTCATGAATGGATCGCCATTTATGCATGAGTACACAGGCTCATATAATATCACCAAAATTGTGTAGGTACTAACTAAGTATGTTCAAATATGGGCACGCCACGATTGCGGCGGTAAGTCCCCTCTTTGAGGAGTGGTTTGAGAGGCGGCATGGCGTCCTCACCTTCCGCCTGACGCAGGTCCTCACCGGACACGGTTGTTTCGGGAGGTTCCTGTTTCGGATAGGGCGGGAGGAAACGCCCGGGTGTTTCCACTGCGAAGATCGCCCTGAGGACACGGTGGAGCACACGGTGGCGATCTGCCCTGCTTGGGCGGAGCACCGCCGTGTCCTCGTGGAGGCGATCGGCGGCGGCGATCTCTCGCATCCGGCCCTGGTCCAGGCCATGGTACGGAGCGAGAGGGCATGGGGAGCCGTCACCTCCGCCTCCACCCAAAAAAAAAAAAAAGTATGTTCAAATAAGCACTTGTTTAAAAAAATAGTCAAACGCAAACTGTTCTTTTCACGAATGAAGTCTCCCCCACTTTATTGCCCGGCTTTGTTTATTGTAAATCTTCTGAGATTCCAAAACATACTAGATTTCACAATTTGTAATTATGTGATCACACTGGCCAACCCTAAATGATCAGGCGGTTTAAGCACTGTATGAGACGTGGTTACTTTATGATTCAGTCAATGTGATTGTTTCCATGTTACTTTATGTTTCAGTCAATGTTATTGTTGCCTTCATACTGATGTTTCAGTAGTTATGTATGTTGTTCTTTGAACACAACTTTACTGCAGTAGAAAATATCAGACTTTTTCAGTTCGGTATATTAATATACCTAGCATTTAATTATTTAATGCGTGAATAAGCTCAGCAAGCTGACTAGTGTTCTCGTTGATATATTTTCGTCAATAATGGAAACAGCAGTCACACTTTCAGTGAAATACATCGTATTTGCAAAATAAATCCAAATGTATCATGTCCCCTTGCACGGTCGGCGCCAGTCGGTGGCAGTTGTCTCGCCAGACGTCGCCCCTCTGATGTGTCACAGCTTTCT
Organism: Polymixis flavicincta; assembly: GCA_949987655.1. Lineage (NCBI taxonomy): Eukaryota > Metazoa > Arthropoda > Insecta > Lepidoptera > Noctuidae > Polymixis > Polymixis flavicincta. The sequence continues at coordinate 10,570,878 of OX465179.1, forward strand.
ATTTCCACACAGGCGCCAATGAGTACCACCTATGATGCCCACCTCATCCTTCATGACAAGGAGGACAGCTGAAAATAATGTCTCATGTTATTTTGCTGAACTTTGAACTCTTTCAGGATGCGTTATTATTGTCTGTATTACATGTCTATTTTTTATTACGAATCGTTCTGAAAGATTGTTACGTTATGTACTCGTAGATGCTTTACTTCTCCTTTGTCCGTTCGTTTCTCGCACAGCGCTGAAGATCTTATACAGCCGCTAAGCAAATACTCGTAAAGATAGACAAAGATGTTATAATGATTAAGAGGTAGAGTGGTGATAGTGACTATTAAGACTGAAATTCTGTGTTACTACTACTATTTTCATGTAAAGACTAGAACATAAAATTTAAATTTGTAGAGTCAGAATTTTAAGAGCAGCATGAGTATTATGGACACAATTTACATATTTATTTATTACAAAAAAACTCTAGGCAGTTCTTTGCATTTCTGAAAATTACTTTTCAAGGTGCACAAATCGGGATAGCCAGGATGTAATCTGTCCAACTTGATGCAGACAAATAAAAGTTATTTCTACGTGCCCAGAAATCGGGTCAATTGTAACCGTATGTAAAATTATTAATAAATACATTTTACTGTCTACATTTCTCTCTATAATCCGGTTTAACATAGGTAGGTAACACTAAGTACAAAACTAGGTAGGTAGATGCTTTTCATAATAACATCTTGTTTCTCTACATTATAAAATCTAAATCCAAATACTAGTGGTATTACCATACAAAGAGTCACTATATACGTACTATTACTACATATATGTAACGTATGCCATGCATTATGTTCTATACATACTTACAATTGTCGTGGTTATGTAATATGTAGTGTGAGGCTTGTTATGCTATCGCTCTCTACGCATCCGTTAAACATGAAGGTGCGAGTGAGACAAAGAGAAGAGCGGGGGGAGAACCTACGTATGAATTGATAAAAGCAACTGGTGAACGCGACGAAAATTCAGTTTGAAAAGAAACAGCGCGCGGCCTCCCGTACAACGTGGCTCGTAAACAATCGCGGCGAGGTTAAGATGTGACAGCGATATTGTATGAGTGCTTCGAATAATATTTTAATGTTGTTTTATAGTGTATACTATCGAATATTGAACAGACTAGCAACGTAAGAGACAGACCGTCGCGACGACGGCGGTGACGTGGACGCGTCGCGTCCAAGGATTAAAAGTTTATTGCGACGAAAACCAACTCGAACAAAAACTTTCGTGACGATCTTAATGCGTACCGTACGATTGTAATCATAAAGTGTTACTATAGATTCACTCTCACGGCAAAACACGTGATCATCGAAAATTCTCGAAAACAAAAGAAAAAAGACGTTTTCCTTACGTATTACTCTTTTTGGGTAGTGTTTGCTCTTCCCGGATTTAGTGTTTTTGGCCAAATTATGGTTGTGACGAAAGTCGATAACATGGCCTCATACTCCACATACACGGGAAAACCGAAAATATTCTTTCCGAAGAAGGTAAGACACTCCACTATGCTAATCAAGTGACTCTAAAGTTAACATTCAACGACATGGTAACAGATAACACAATGCGATGTAAACAAACACCTTATTGACTCTACAGTAATTTTATGCATACCGTAATTAAATAAATTCAAAGCAATGAAGATCAAAGAGATTGTGTTGTAGGTACCTGTATTTTCAATTAGACGGTATCTTAGCATTATCATGATAGTGCAAAAAAATCAGTAGTGATTTCAAGAATGGTTCAAAATCATTTCACTATACTGATGATGAAACTAGATAATAGATATTTTGAATAACTAGTTTTTAATGATTTAGGTTACAACACCATTAAAAAAGTACTTTTAAAACACTGTAATAAATGCGAACAAAATTGAATAGCAAATGTGACGACACACGGGTAAACGCTGCAAGCTAATTAATACATTTGGTGATTTGGTACAAGATAAGAATTATATAAATGAGTATAGTTTCAGGTTAGGATTTGCATAAACATTGCAGAAAATGTTTGTTTAATAAGCTAGTTGTTATCTGGATATAAATGTGCACCGGATGTAGATAAATGAAGTAAAAAATAAAGAAGTTGCTACCTATATTGCTTATAGTTTTTTGCATTAGTAGGCAAAGCAACTGTTATTCTTTTCTGTAGAAGATAGATTGGGTAAGATCCTGGCAAGGCCTACAAGATATAATTCACATGGTTAAAAACGGCATTATCGAAACCACAAAGAAATTAACTGTGCACACAGATATTATCATGTGAATGATAATGTTTCACGTAACCTATGATTCAGTTAAAGTGTAAGCCGTTCCACTTAGGCGACCTACTTCAGAAATATTCACATTTTGGCCTTGGCTGGATTCTCAGTAATGGCAGCAGGCCATTGTTGGTATTGTTGATAGTTTACCAGAAGTATCACTATTCTTCACATGAACAACAAGAATGCTAACACTTACGTGAACTCACAGAATTCAAGTCTCTACATGTATGTAAAACAGTATAAATTTGCGTATTTCCTGTTCTAAATTAAGGTTTCTTAATTTTCTCTTCGCTCTTATTCACACGCAGCATCCGCGTACGTTCGAGATAGGTACTGGTTATTACACAAGGTCCCCTGTGCAATATCGGTGACCTACAAATGCACTGAATCGTCATATTGAACTCAAAGTCAGCGCTGTTAAGGACTAAATTCTTCCATCGCGCAAGCAGGTCAAAGGGTAAAACCGTTCCCACATCTGGACAAACTTGTGGAACAAATGAATATAAGCCTTGTTGTTGTAATGACAAGAAATTAAATCGTTATTAAATGTTGTTTCCTTTCATATGACCGCCCTCTCTGATAAGACTCAACTGCGCATACACATCAGACCTCCGACTTTATGGTTATACATTAAGTGCAGTCTCGCCGTGTAGGGCACAAAATTATAATTGATTGCCTTCTATATAGGCCACGGTTGTCATTGTCAACTGGAGATAGGAATCAAAGGACGCCATAAAAAAAAATTGTTAATTTAACCTGTCTTAGGTGTTTCGCGTACGTGTCTGTTTTAGTTTTAAGTTCACCATTAGCAATCTCGAGGATAACAAAACCGATTGTTTCCGAAACGGAGGTTACTAATAACGGTGTTTAATTTTTTTAAATTCTCGACTTGATATAACCATGTGATGAATTTATATACTAGAAATAAAGTTTTTTTAAAAGCCTATTAATAGTGATTCTTCCAAAAGTAAAGACAGGTAGGTGTAACAGCAATTACCCATCAATAATTAAATGAAATTTTGGCCATGTAATTAATCCTTTCCAAAATAGGATTTTGAAATAAAATAGCAGCGGTCGGTTTTAGAGTTTCAAGATGATTCACCTGAGCACAATAAAACCTGTATTGTGAATTTTACCAAACATACATAGGAGGTAGGTACTCTTTTGATTTTTAAATACATTACTGATGTTTGCGCATCAAAAATATCAAAATTTAATTTTTGATATTATCAGTAATGTATTTCGTACTCGTCATCGAAGACAAGTGTCCCTTTACCCATACTTTGTTGCAAAAACTAAACTTTTTGCTGCACCATAACTGGGTGTTCCGGTGAATAAACAGTCCCAGTGCATTCCCCGCGTACCATAATGGGCGTGGACACAATGAAGGGAATGCAGACCGGGATCCGTAAGGGTACAAATATGTGGTAAGGAATGTGCGGACCATCTTCCTGGGTTTTCGTATAGTTTATTAGCTTTAGGAAGTAGTTATCTCACAATGTCAGTTTTTATACAGTAACGGGTCGCACACGACAATAGACAAATACCTAGATGCACACTATATTACGGATTTCGTTTTATCACATCGATTTGTCATCGCTGCGTAGGCAGAATAATTGCTTTATAAATGATAATAACAGACGAAGTCTACATCCAACTAAGCAGTAATAATGTATTACTTCCTGCGTAAGAAAATGTAATCAGTGTCATTTGTGCAGCAATCGTAATTTTCCGGCAGGCAGTAGGCAATTCCTGTCTTTGTATGGGCATAACGTGCAACAATATTACAATTTACAGACTACAGACTTAAGTAGGGACCTATTTAACAAAATAAGGATGATGGTTTCGATTTGATCAAAAGTGATTGCATTCAACAAGTGAACTTTCCTCGGAGGAAGCGACGGTGGGCGCCAAAAATAGCGTTTCCGCCGAACACCGAGCACTCTTAAGTAGGAAGTCGACTAACACTCGACGGTCCACTTTTCCGGCCGCCTACAGCTGTCTCGACGCTTATTGAGTTTACAACGCACTTATGAGCTGCAATGTGCCTACGCATTGTCTCTTAAGCTGAATTAAATTGCTCATACTTTGAAATCATTGCCCATTAAGGGATTCATTCAGACAGTTCCAAAGAAATGGAATGGTTCACGAAATCCGTAATCTCGGTCGAAGTTACGGACCTATGATTAGTTTGGGGTCCAAACTAAGAATTAATTACTACACGATTTGACAGTTGTCCCTACCCGTCCAAAAAAGTGAATTAATCAGCTGTAGGAGTCACTTCGTAGTTTCGAACTATTTTCGGACGGGCCTGTATTTTTAGCCCCCTGATACGAAGTTGATGACTTCGCTCATGTTATGCAACAGGTTACACGAAGTTTTCAGTTTTGACAAATTAACTCCATTTCTACAATAAGTGGACGTTTCTGATAGTTGAAAAACCGCTACTTAATTCAGTTACCAAACATGGGTTTTATAGAATTTAAACCAAAAAATATATGTAATACGCTTCTAAGAGCATGTAGGTAGAATATTTCTCGCAAAATTAAACGGAACACTGCATTTGCGTGGGTCGAAGATATGTATAAAACCAAATAAGGAACTACGCAACGGTGATGCATAATTTTCCGTAGAATTGAAACGAATCTGGTTTGAATGTTTTATCCTGTTTTTTGGCATTTACAGCCTATTTATTCACGAAACGAATTATATTCGTATTACGTACCTACTGGCTGATCCGTCAGATGTTGTTCTGGACTGAATTACTGAAATCGATGTACTGTATTCATAATCTCGATGTACGGAACTTCAAGACGACTGTCATGCTGATTCGAAGTTCAAGTACGGCAGTCGCTTTGAAATTCCGTACATCGCGAATATGAACACATTACATTAGGTACATGAGAATTTCAATAATAATAATTAAGACTTCACAAAAAAAAATCCTTTCAGTTTTACGGGAATTAACCTTATTAGGACTTAATACAAACAAAGAAAAAAAGTCAGATTTAATTTTTGTTATCGGTACTGTAGATTTAACTTAATTTTATTTTTTATTTAACTAAACCAGGCGTTATTATTCTAAGTACCTACATTGCAATTATTTGAAGTTATTCATAGCATGATAAGTTTCAAGAATCAAGGGATCCGTCAACTTTTCGGAAATCAGAATAAGGAATAATGAATTGAAAGACAATTTATGTTACTAACTATACCAAAGGAAGACGTTGCGTTGGAATGCTTCCCACAAGGTGAACTGATGACCTGGTGAAGGCCGCAGGAATTCGCTGAATGAGAGAAGCACAGTGCGCTGCTTGGGGGAGCCCTATGTCCAGCAGTGGACGTTTTTTTGGCTGAAATGATCATGATGATGATGATGCCTATTTAAGAGACATTCCAAATTACGACTATGTGCGAGTTGTTTGTGTCTAAAATTATACAAATAAATTAATTTAATCAACGCGCAAAGGTGACACCCACAATTAGTGGAAATTATGATATTTCAAAAACAAACTCAGCAGTTGCTGTAAATAGGACAATTAATATGACTCGTATTTATTTAATATTGTTCAAGATAATATGAGCAAAATTTTAACCGACTTCAAAAAAGTTGGACGTAGCTAGGTATCAATCGATATGTAACGTCTCGAACTCTCAACCATACCTAAGCACGTAGGTACTTTCTTTTCTGATTACCTGTCTCGGAATTATTAAACGGGAGTTAATTAATTAGCTAGTGTTTCAATTACTAGCATTTCGTAGAAAAGTTTTCTTTCCCATCCTTAATTCATCTAAAGTTTATTCCTGAATGATGGATGAACTTTCCAGCATTAATACGTCATGCTATTGTACTACCTTCTTGCAATATCAATAACGGTACTGAACAATACGGTACATATTTGAGGGCATTCTAAATTATCTCCAGTGTGTATTTTAAATCGAAAATCTGATATATGTATAGTTGTATACGACATCTCAAGTATATAAACATTAGCAGGTAAACGAACTATGAGTCACCGATTCAGAAATATTTTGATGAGTCACAAGACACGACAGATGAGCAAATGCACTTACCCCCTTATATCAGTAACTAATCGATTAGACAATAGACTGTATCTTTTTATGTTATAGCGGACTGCAATGTCACACAATAAGGACAGTACAATAATGCTTCCTAGTATCCAGTAAAATCTCTAGGGCTTAAGTATAATATTAATTATTCTATTATGCCGAAACATCCTACTTCGCTAGCAGATACGTGTAGTACAGATACCAGATCCTCATAATTCCTGAAACAATTACAAGTGGTGCTTCTTATAAAGAATAAACTGATGGCTTATGGCCACTTATGGCTCGGAAATTACATACCTAAACACATTTTTGAATAATACCGTTTCAGTTTTCATAAAAGTCTGTCCCGAGACTTCGTTGATAATTTTTTCTCCATTTCCAACAGTTTCAAATTTGGTCATCCCGCAGATTTGGAAAATTCACCCAAGAAATCTATCGATAGATAGAGCTCCTAACTTTATACTCTGTAGGTAGAAGCTGTCCCACACCCATTCAGAACATTGCCAAAATAACGGGAAGGGGACAGTAATCCCTAGGGTATATACAAAAAGTTATAACGCTCAACTTTCCCTCGTAAGGGATACCCTTCTTGAAGGGTGGTTGGAAGCCGGGCATAAATATTAAGATTAACACTGCTTTGGTGCTATATTATAAAAGTTAATTTGGCAAAAAGTTATTTTGAAAAGAAAAATGTGATATCTATAATATTATCTGTCACAGAACTAAATACGGTTTCATTTTATTTATATTTAGTAGCAACAAGATTCTTCGAAGTCACTTTCTTATTTTCACGTTATCGACGTTGTGGTTGATTTATTAGATCGGTATTGTTTACAAATTAATTTTCATTTTCATGCTTGTTTCAGGTACGTTCGGAAGAGTCCCTTCTTTCCCCGGAAAAGTCATCAAATCGTTCACGATGGGTATGTTTTGCTTTGTAATTATTAGGTGGCGGGTAATATAGAAGCTAATGTTGTATTTTTATTAAATGTTATTTCAAACATGTGGAATTCGTTATGTAAAATCGAATTTGCATATTAATCGCCTGGCTCTACATACCCGCAACTGTTTGTATAAAAATAACAATATTAGTATACGAAAAACTGATATCAGTCATTTTTGTGCATGCCCGCATCTTTATTGCCCACTATGAAATCTACCGAAAGTGTTGAAACCTTGACAATATGAAATAACAAGGGTAATCTTGTAGTTCTAAGGTATTTATAATCGTTTGAAAACGTGTTACGTCCTTACCGAGTCGTTCTAATCTGCTAAGTATATCAACTAAACAAGTTTTTGTTCAATGGGATCGGTGAGTAACGTATTATTCGCGAAACATACCTCTATAACGTATTGTGGCCGCTGCGTCACTAAGCAAACACATGTGGAGCTCGCGCCCGCCACGCCACAAAGGCCGTATATTTTACATAGGTATTTTAAACACACTTTACTTGGATAAAACCAGAACTTGAAGCGTGCATTGGTGTTAAATGGTTCAAGAAGCCTTTTAATTTGAAAAGCCTTGGATTTATTATTATGGGTATTTTTAGGAAAAGCGCCATGCAATTCTTCTTTACATTTTAATAGTTTCCCTTAATACTTATGCCTACTTAGAAAGTTAATTAAGAAACGACGTTCTTTACCTCAATTAGCTATGGTAATTTAATTTAGTTTGCTTAATAGGTATGGTTCCTGCATATCCATAATAACAGAAAAGCCTATAAGACTGTTGTATTGAAGTTATTTTGCTTTTATAAAGTTGATGGTCTATACTTACCTACAATGCAATCTTGCAAAAAGTAACAAAATATAATTCTTCATTTATCTAACGAATTGTTAACCTCGTTTAATGGAAAAACAATGAATAACTCAAAGATAAACTAAAGATAATAATTTCATAAGTTTCCTAAGAATGAGTGCATGTCGTAACACGATATAATCTACATCCGTTTGTTTCCACTAATACCATTCTTCCTTATTCTAGATAATTATCTGGGCTTATAATTACCTCAGACCGTAAATCAAGTGATGTTTGTGTCTGAATAGTTATGTCAACAAGTTATCATATAAGCGAAGCTGATGTGAGATTAACTTAGCGCGTGGAGTGACATTCTAGGCTCTGTTCCTATAGTTTCTATTCTACTTGTAAGTACAAGCAGACACGCTTTTCGTGTACATATTGAGGCCAAAATAGGAAGCAGGGATTTAAATCGTACGATCAAAGATTCAATGCAACTCAAAGCTGCAATGGCTCTGTCTTAAAAATGCCCTTCAGTCAGACATGGCCCTGCATTGTTAGACTGACATAAAATCTTAATAATATAATGTTTGGCCTTTAAGAGACCATGACCTCTGACTTTGTTTCGGCATTTCTTCTCAGGGATCTGTCAGTTTGGAAATGCCGGCGCCATCTAGTATTGACCAAAAATGTGTGTGTAAAATTTTTAATACTATTTACAATACTTATAATAGTCCCGTTTGGTGCCGGGAGTAAAAGAATAGCACCATCCCATCTCTTCCCGTGGGTGTCGTAGGAGGTGACTAAGGGACTTACTAGAGAATGGGCAGCAGCGTCTACGCATTTTACCATCATACTGCGATTGCCAACCCGCCTGCCAAGCGTGGCGATTATGGCAAAACCCCCCAAAAATGACAAGCAGCCCTAAGTGGAAGAGCCTGGGGGAGGCCAGTGTCCAACAGTGGATGTCTTTCGGCTGAAATGATGATGATGATAATAATCATTAATAATCATTTACTTCTTTTCCTGACTTTTTAAATATGGGAAGAACAAAGAAACGATGGATAGATAGTATGAAAGGTGATGTGGCTAGAAAGAAGAAATCTCTGTAAGCCATCATCATCGAAGTCCGCCTTCAGAGATGACTGCTAATAAAGATGTATGGGATTCATTTGGGATAAATGCAAATAATGCTCTATAAACATATTTACGAGTCTACCTACGAGTACCTACTAACAATAAAACCCATAAAAATACCAGACTGCAACAAATATGCACGGTAGTAAATTAATAATCTAATGAGTTCTCTAAATATTATATCGCATCCGAAACGAACATGGAACTCCTAAGTACTGACTGCACTTAAAGACGGAACAATAATTATCAAAATATTAAATTTTTCAATGTATTTAAAAGTTACAACTAATATTTGGAGTTTCCTGTTTTCTTGCTTATCAAAATAGGTATCATGCGATGATGCCATTGAGTGTTACGTTATTATCAATGATTGTATGACTTCATCTAGAATTTTTTTGTGAAATACTTAGTAGAAATATTTATCCTTTATCATCATCGACCGACCAAACTACATTATGAGTCATGTGTGCTTTAAAATGGAGATAGGTATTTTATCAGCACCAATGGAATTTGTAGTAGGTATTCGTAATCATTGGAATGCTAAATTAAGTAGATACACCTATATTTATAGACAAATAAACAAACAAACATATGATTCCGTGTACTTATACAATTATACTATAATTAGATAAGATAACGAGTCAATAAAGCTGAGTGCATTATTTAATTTTTAATAAGCTCAATTATCTAAGTTAGATAAAAAAAGAAAAGGCGATAATAGTTTGATCTAATTGCGTGAATCCGATTAGAATTCATAAACAAAAAGCTTTCCAATAGCGCTAATATTCGTGAAAGTCCAACAAAGGCGAACAGGATGTACTGTGACTCATAGTGGTTGTAATCGGCGCGCGCGCAGGTAACATCTACTATACATAAGTTCCGTAATAACAATATGTATGTAGAGTGATAAGCGTCCACGTGAACTACTGATGACTCAGCGACTGACTTCGAACTTCATTATGTCAATCGTATAATTAATGCGGAAGGAATTAAATATCGCTCACATCGAAACAGCCCATTTTGATTATGAAGTTTCTGAGCTATAAGATTAGTAGATAGGTAATGAACTATACTGATTATTAAATCATTTTAGTTGTATTGTCATTAGAAGTTTTTTTATGGAGCTACTTAGCTACCTGATCATCATACTTTCAACTGTATTTTCAATTTATCTTGAATGATTATCAATGTACACAGGTATTTTTTTAACGTGTATTTCTTGTATTTCATCATCATCATATCAGCAGCAGAGTAATCTCAATATCTCTTTTCCTTGAATTTGTATATTTATATATATATTAGAAGTATATATTGTAGTAGATATGTATGCGTGTATATGTATTATATGATTATATGTTTATAACCAATTTATGTATCAATCTTTTTTGTATAGCATAATGATATATTTTATGGTTCTTTTTTTAATCATTGTTCCTTTCCTCCAAAGCACCTGCCATCTAATCTCTTCACCACCCATGGTTGACTGGTAGAGAATGCCTAAGGCATTAAGTCCGCCTTTGTACCTTTTTGTGTGCGAGAAGTTTAAATAAATAAATAAATATCAGCCGAAAGACGTCCACTGCTGGACATAGGCCTCGCCCAGGCACCTCCACTTCGACCGGTCTTGTGCTTCCCACATCCAGCGGATACCCGCTGTCTTCGCAAGGTTATCGGTCCACCTTGTGGGAGGCCTTCCCACTCTACGTCTTCCGTTACGCGGTCGCCACTCCAGAAGCTTTCGGCCCCATCGGCCATCTGTTCTGCGAGCAATGTGCACTGCCCACTACCACTTAAATTTGGCAATTCTTCGGGCTATGTCGGTTGCCTTGGTTCTCCTGCGGATCTCTTCATTTCTGATTCGATCGCGTAGGGAAACTCCGAGCATAGCCCTCTTGTTTTTGGGTACAACCAAATGAAATTGAATTTATTCCTGTTTTTACAGCAGCAGAACGATCCTTGTCACGACAACGATAAAAATATTGGTATCATTTCATCTAATTTAAAAGGACAATTTCTAAATTATGCAGTTTTTTTTTTCTTCTTAATTATGTTATTCGATAGGCATCCCCGCCGGCAAAGGCAATACCTTCAGGGATTACAGATCGCGTGATGTTGTTTTGTAAATTTCACAAAAATTATCGGCTGATCATTTTGGAATACATTTTTACCAAAATTCATTGTTTTTCACAATTCATACATAAACTCACACCTACTTCTCAAGGGAATAGACAGAAACTTCAGAACGCCACTTGTTACGATCCTCACAAACTTCTATTGCCTCGTTTGCATTCATACATCTAGTCATACACGCACGCCGGCTGCGAGAACTACGCACCTGACCTTTCTGAAGGACATCACCAAAAGGTCACATATGTCTTTCTAAGGCGTCCCCTCCCAGCGTTTCCACTCATGCCTTAGAAGGGCCTTCATCCATGATTAAAGTCTATAGTACGATTCGTCCGGTTTCAGGCAACACTTGAAATCGTAAAAAATCATAGCGCGAAAATGTCCCCGGCGCAGATCCATTTTTTATGAGACACGATAATTTAAATTAGCTCGCAAACAATGTGGAGAGAAATATTGAAATTAGAACGTACCTATTTTTTTTACTTACAAATAATCATATTTTCAAAAATATTACCTATAACTGGCTAGTCTCTCATACATAAAACTTTTTTTCGCAATACTTTCTGAGTGGCCTGGTCTGTGGTGTGTCACAAAAGGCAGAATATGCCTTGTAAACACCTTTTGTTGGCCGCCATCATTTTCCTCCCAATATGACGAAACCGTCTAAGCATGCCTCCTTGCTGGATTACTGCCATGGGATCTGGAGGCAAAGGACCTCGCGCACATCTGGGAGTGGCGCGAGAAGGCCAAATGCCGGGGCGTAACTCCGCTGCCGCGAGAAATCGCGGCACAGCGGACAGAGGTCCGGCGGGATCTCATGGCGACATGGAGAGTGCGATTGTCGCAGCCCAGTGCTGGGCACGCCACGATTGCGGCGGTAAGTCCCCTCTTTGAGGAGTGGCTTAAGAGGCGGCCTCACAGGACACGGCTGTTTCGGTAGGTTCCTGTTTCGCATAAGGCGGGAGGAAACGCCCAGGTGTTACCACTGCGAAGATCGCCCTGAGGACACGGTGAAGCATACGGTGGAGGTCTGCCCGGCTTGCGCGGAGCACCGCCGTGACCTGAGGAGGCGATCGGCGGCGGCGATCTCTCGCGTCCGGACCTGGTCCAGGCCATGGTACAGAGTGAGAGTGCATGGGTAGCCGTCACCTCCTTCTGCGAAGCAGTGATGCTCGCGAAGAGGAAGGCGGCGCACGTAAGGGAGAGGCAGTATATGCGCCCTCACAGCCTTAGTCGCAGCAGGAGACGCCCTGGGCGTCGGGAATCCCAGGCCAGCCACCGTAGGCGTGGGCTTGCGGACGGCGAGTAATGGGTTGCTCGCTGTCCGGTAAGGACCAATCCCAGGTCGACGGCGCGTTGTGTTCCACGCGCGCCTCAAAGAGATGTCAGCACAAACCGATGGGGCCCGCAAGGGCCGATGCCTGCCAGAGGTACGGGTTGTTCGAAAGAGATATCGCCGCCCCTGGCACACAGGCTTCTGAGGGAACACGGGTGGGTTTTAGTCAGTAAAAGTCTGACACGCCCTCCTGCTCCACCCAGAGCGGGAGAAGTTATTTGATGATTTCCCAATAAAAAAAAACCATCTAAGCATTACTCTTTTCAATTTTTATTGTTTAACGAATTAATATTCGTCACCACTTCAATTAAACATGTGTAACATAATTCGTCATATTATTATCATAATGTAAGAAATCGTAACAAACGTTATCTAACATGACACAATTTTTCACGCCTCCATTGACAATGAAGTTCTCGTAAATAGTGCCGTGACCACTAAACAAAAATCATTTATGAATGAAACCACTCATTCTGTTTAGTCATAATATATCTGTGAAACAGTTACTTATGTTCTACGTAGAAATGCATAATACTTGATATGAGTCAAGCAATACTCATATAATGTAGGTTTTGTTTTCTCATATTTATTCAGCAATTCCTAGGCAGTCAATTACCTACTAATAGTCATTCTATGAAAACAACCCAAGATGTGGCACAGATTATGAAAGGTGAATAGACTGCGATTAATTGAGAGTGCCTTAGGCATTTTTTATAAGAGAAATATGAAAATCTTATTGCCAAGTATGGAAAAGGAAGACATGTTCCGCCAGCCCCAGGGATCTGGACAGCAGAATGATGAATTGATGATAATATGAAAATCCCATTCCAATTTATCTTTGTACAAATACGATATTTTCTTGGTAAGAGACTCCTTTGCTTACAAAATTAGGCAAGCAAGATAAGTATTTTCTTCGAATCGTGAAAACGAATAACAGTGTACACAACTCATTAAACTTGACAAATATGGCGGACGCTGTATTATTATTTTCCACTGTCGCAGCCTCGAAGCCAACGTACTGCTGAAACATTTGAGCTTTTACAGTTCATTGTCATTTAGATTTTGCTCTACATTTACCGCTAAAAAGTAGAGCTGCTCGTTTATACCTTTATATTTAGTTTTAGTTATAATACTAGGAACCATAAATTGCGCTAATTAACAACCAAACGCGATCTTAAGTTAATAGGTACTATTAAGTCTGTACTTAAGGTAGTCGGATACCGCAATTGAAAGTACCTAATCCTAAGAAATGAATAAGCCATGGTTACTCACGAATTTTGTAAACTTTTAATTTGATACAGTGCTGCAGTGGTCTGAGACGAATCGTATGCAGGTATACCTATAGGCTTAACGTTTGGTTGGATTGTGATTCATAATTTTATTGCTTTCAAGAAATTGAGTTGACGGAATCGGAAATTCTTTTAAAGAAAGTCTTTGTCAGAAGTTTAATTGTGAGAGAAAAAAGAATGATTTAAAGTTGTTAATATTATGTAAGTAAAATACACAGACAGATTTATTTAGAGACTATAATAGCTGGTAGCATAATACAACTTGCTACTCATTTAAGGTTAGAGCAATGAATAGGTGAGTATTACTCAAGTAGTACGGCGTGGGAGCAAAATGTACGCAAAGAGCACCGAAATTGATGTTATTTCGATAAACTGAAATTATCGATTAATGAATGACATTAAACCCCATTTAAGGTTATAGCGATTCAGTTTAATGATTCCATTTAAATGGATAGTGCCATAATAAATTCTTGTCTGTCATCATCAAATAGATGAAATCGGTATTTGAAAGGAAATCAGATATATAATATTCGCTTAATTATCTGTGCCGATGATTCGCTGTGCGAGTATCTCGCTGACATTGAAAGGTCGTTGACTTATTAAGGCGGACGACAGAAGTGACTGGGTCTCCCTTCCCTTGCCGAACTTTTTTATAACATAATCTATTGTATGTATGTTATAATTCAGAAGCGTGTTAAATTACATTCCAGCATGCAACAATAACCTAAAAATTACATTGCTGTCAAAAATATTTAATTTTTCCAGTTATGGTTTCATCGTGTTAGCAATTTGCTACCTACCTACGCAATTTATCATTGTATTTTCCTTTAACATATTTTGCCTCATTTATTCTACTGCCATACAACTTTGACAACATTTGGTAGCACTGCACTGATGTCGAAGTGTTTTCAGTCTTTTGCGTTATAGACTGTAGTTTGATCTCTTCAATAAGGGAAGGAGACATTGATAAGATCCAAGTTTTTCATCAAAGTTATCCATGAGGCGGATGCAAAGGTCCGTGGGTGGAGCCCCTCTACCCCGCGCCTCGCTCGACTCGCCCATTCTAATTAGCCCATTGTGGTCGCCAGTTAAAGTTTGCGGCCGGCACTCCGGCAGGCCGGCAGTCACGCCGGAGCCGCCGTCACAGTAACACGTACGGTCGTATTCAGTTCGTATACACTACACGCGACTGTGATGACGATAAGTGATCGACAGTGCTCTCCGTTGATAAAGACCAACTTTATCTCGTTTTGGTTCTGCCAGTATGTGAATCTAACTGTCAAACATTTAAGTCAACGTTATTAAAGTGTTAGTTGTTGGCGCAGTACAAGGTAAAGCCATTATGATCTACTCGTATTCTGTTACTGGGACCATTGTACGGCTATCAGCGGATACAACAAATCCATGACCGAAGTAGGTATGCACTTGGTTTGTACTGGCTGTGTTTCGCTAAAATATTTGTACAGTTAAAAGCATTAACCGCTTTGAAAAAATCATCTAAATTACTTTTAATTAGCAAGAATACATTAAAATCTTGATTGGCTGTTATGAGAGGTAAATTGATTATGCATAAACATATCTATGAAATATATACTTGGCTATTAAAGTATATGGTACGTAGGCATTTAAAATAGTAACAAAACCTGTCTTAATTCAGTAAATCTGTGAACACGTTAGTTTTTAACGTGGACTTGATTGCAATTGCACTTGATTTAAATATTTGCTACTATTGAGTATATTATCTTGAGGTTCAGAGTACATTACTGTAAGTACTTTACGCTATATACTTAGTAGAACTGTTATACCTATAATACTGTAAAATAACAATACTATAACAAAACTTAACGGTTACAGAATTTGCGAAGTGTATTATACACTTCGCAAATTCTGTAACCGTTAAGTTTTAAAGGCACTATCGGAATTAGATGACCGATTATACATTTAGCATTTAACATTTAGCTCAAGTATGTATACAAATTGCATGCAAAGTCATAATGTTTATTATGTAATAAAGCTCTCTTGTTTTCCCTATCATGCCACATATGAAATGATTGTGCATGCCAAACTGACCTTCGCTAATAATGCTCCTTGATCGGCATGCAACGGTCACTGCAATGTTCTGCATCTGGCATTAGCCAGAACATTAAGGTGCATTATAAATGGACAGTGCAACCGTGCATAGGAACTTGACATCAATACAAGAAGCCACAAGATGCAATTTCGAAGTACTAAGCAGCGGGAGTGGCAAGAAAATAAAATCAATTTCAAAATGCAGAATAGTTAACCGTGAAAGCTGTTCTCAGAAGTAAGCAGTGTACACTGACGTGATGGGCATAGGCACTGCAGTATTATTTTCTTGCTCATTAATTTCGCTTTATGTCGTGTACCTATTGACTTTTGTTTGTTTCACGACTACTCCGCGTTTTGCTTATCTTTAATGTTTACGAGAATAGTGCAATACGTTTTGTTTTAGACAGCTGTGAATATGTTTATAATGTTTTTGCACGTAATGAGCAGAACGATATTTTCCAAAACGTCAAATTGATCGATGCCTAGTTCAAATTAACATATTTTAAGAAGTCCATAGTAGTATAAGTTTAATTAATTAAAAAATTATATGTATTACCTATATCAAGCAGTAAAATAAGCTCAACAGCTTAAAGCTGTTGTTGAAAAGTTTAAAGCTGTTGTTGAAAAGCTTAAAGCGGTTGATTGCAAACTAACAATATGGCTGTTTTTCGTTTGTAATCAACCTTGTACATTTTAGCTATAGCATAATGCTTGTTTTGTATACTTAACCTTTTGACATTTTCAAAGATATAATAATTAGAATACCATGTCAGTTGGCAATGGATAGATAATTTTAAAAGTGCAGCCATAATTGTTTTCTGTTACCGTTCTGTCTCTATGGATTTTAATAGTAGATGTGCTTTCGAATGACAAGAGAAAAACATTTTCATTTATAAATCAGGTAGTAACAAGTTTTTAAAATCAAAATAAAAGCAACGACAACGCTTTTTTTTTCTCAAAAAAACAATAGGAATGTCGTCTATATTAAATACGAGACTACAATAGCGAAAAAGCAAGCTACGCGATTCGCCTAAGGAGAGAAATGCTTGTTTCTGTATAAATATTCAATTAATAAATAACTACGCGAATGAAGTCCATTATATTTAGCGGGTTAGATTGGAAGCCGACCCCTACCTAACTTCGCTATGTAGTTAAAAGTTGAATCTCATGAAATTCGAATCATAAATCCAAGTAAGAAAAAAAATGTGAATAATAGTACAATTCTTTCTAGTCTTCAAATAATGATACCTGCGTAGTATTATATTATCTGTGCCTGCGTATTATTGCCCCGCTGTAGACTAAATGCCTCTTATTTCGCATAAGACGTGTTGTCGATCTCAGACTTATACCAACTACAAATTCGAGGTTTCCAGACGATGTTTTCCTGACCAATATCCAAGATTAAGTCAGAAAATAAATACTTGTTAAATCAAAAAATTATGTTAATATATGCCCGGATATTTGCACTCACAAACTAGTGCATGAGAGCGGGGGACTTCTCGAGATCTTCGAATTCTATTCTTACCTACTATTAAACCCTTAATAAAAATGAACAGAATTTTAATCATAATTAATATCCTACATGTAGATGTTTTTTTTTTCGGCATCAACGCTTAATTCTACTTTACCAGCCCATTGTTGGCGTAATTGTGGCCTACCTACAAAACTCTACCAGCACCCTAATTGCGTAACTCACGATTGATCATAATTGGTTTCGTCTTCACAGTTAAACAATATTCATTGCGTTATTTATGCTGTCGAACAGACACATTTTTCGAACATATGAAGCAATGGTTTAACAATCCGTTTCAAAACGATACAGATTATGATGAATCGTGAGTTACGCAATTAGGGTGCAGTTTACAATTAGGTCTTCCAAAAATTCAGATTAGCTAATTATGTATTTGGGCATCCATTTTCTGATTTCTCACATTTACTAAACAATTTGACACAAGTTTGAACAAGTTGCTTACTTTGTAGATAAGCAATGTCCAAGATAAAGTCAGAAAATAAATATGAATTCATAAAAATCACGTTGGCATATGCCCGGATTTGCACCCACACTCTAGTACATGAGAGCCGAGGACTTCACGAGATCTTCGATTTCTAGTCTGAACTACTATTAAACCCTTAATAATGTTAAACGGATTTTTTAAGTACCTATGTACATATGAGTTATTTTTTTCCACCAAAGCTTTTTTACTAAGACAGTTTAGGGGTAATTGTGGCATAATACAAAACTTTACCAGTCACAATTAGATCTTTTAAAAACACTTACACAGCTTAGGTAATTACGTATTTGGCCATACTTGGCCATACATTTTGTCACATTAACACAATTTGCACACAACGACAACAACTTTTAACAAGCTACTTACATTGTTGATAAGTACAATATAGATTGATTTTTATCTTTATTTACTTACCAATCGTAAAAGCTCTACGTTGCATACGAGTTTCAGTAATCAACAAAACGTTATCGTTATCAACACGCATGACAATTAATTTAAATATCGTTTGTAGTAGAATATTAACAATGTGTCGCTTGTATCATATCCTGTGACGCGAAATTGACACTTCAAATCAGTGATCTAATTGCGTAACGGATACCTACCATAGAGAAACGTTAAATGATGTATCTCTGGAACTGTGACGACATTTCTGCGAAATATGAGTCATCTGTGGACCACGATTGACCTGTTGTATATATACTTTAGTTGAATAGCCTCTTTTTTGCAATGACATTACTCATCGAGACGCGCGGAGCTGGCGGCACTTACGTACATGACCAATGCAAATACGTAATAACTATGACATAACTTAGATGAAAAAGCTGCAAATATTTTTCTATATATCGGCTTTGATCTTATTGAACCGACGAAAAAACGGAGGAGGTTACTCAATTCGACGCGTATATTTTTTTTTTTTTTTTTTTTTTTATGTATGACCACGCATAACTTTTGCCAGAGAAGTCCGATTTTGATAATTCTTTTTTTATTGGAAAGGATATACGTCGAAGTTGGTCCCATATAAATTTTGAAGAAAAATTCCAACCCTAAGGGTAAGAAAACAGGGGATGATTGATTGTTTACTCACAGATTTTAATAGAGTTGTGTATTAAATCAAAAATTAAGCATTAATTAGTAGATTATAGCCACAAAAAATTATAAAATAAAAACTTTTTAATAAAAAAATTAAACCGCCGAAAAACCGAAAAGTAAAAAATTATAAACTAGCTTTGTCCAACCCCAATAACCAATTTCGGAAGTCGGTGACTTTGGATATGTATTTAATTATATGTCACCGCCTTCCGAACTTAGTTATTGGGGTTGGACAAAGCTAGTTTATAATTTTTTACTTTTCGGTTTTTCGGCGGTTTAATTTTTTTATTAAAAAGTTTTTTTTTAGATACCAACTCACACGAATATTTTATCAGCTCTAAGAGGAACATAACGGTCCTAAGGCTGACAGATATCCTACTAAGATTCACCTAACTTACTAATATGCCATCCAAATTTTGATAGAGTATTTTTATAGATTGGTATTGTCAATAACAAATAGCTGTGAGACGTTATGATGACGCCGTGCCGGCCGGCGTGGCCATGACATCAGCACCAGCCGCGTCAGCGCGCGTCATCCGATGCGAATCTCGAACAGTTTCTCCACATGATAGTTAGGTTAATCATCGCGGTGTCACACAGCCAATCAACAACGTTATCATTATTTAAATCTTCTGTTTATGCGAATGATAAATTAGAATAGAGTTTATAAATGGCAGATGACGTTATAATTCTAATAATTCCTATGTTACGCAATCTAAGGATACCTGCGCTACGTTATGAAGACACAACCACAAACAGATGCATAGTACTTAATGATGATGTTTGGCAACTTTTGTTTAATTAATCCATATAAGGGTATTGAAAATCTCTTGATCATATATCTATTGTTGGTTACGAATTGTTGACTAACATATTTTGACATCGTAGGCTTAACCAAACAATCTACGGCACGGATGTATCGTAGGCGGCCCCATCAATATGCGTCGAGCATGTCTTTGCGTTCGACAATCAGACTCGTGAGCTGAGTTTCTGATTAATAGCGTTGCCCTCTTACCGGACTATCCGATGACTCACGCATTGATATTACATTACACCGTACATGAGTCCTTTGACCTTATTCAACGGGTTCAATAAGTGCACTAGATGTGTCCTTGTGCTGAACTTGCTGTAGTTACTGTGTTCCAAGAACAACAATAAAGTTGGCCTACGATGTAATAAAACAATCTGTAATCATTAGGCACATAACCTACACCTTTTCATACTGGTTTTAAAAGAATCGACATTACCCTGACCATTTTTATACCTGTCTTGATTTCTGTCTGAAATATACAACCGTGATTTTTGAGTTGTCGGGTTATAATTCAATACATTTCAAAACAATTGTACAGCCAGCGTCAACGTTAACTTTTTGCTTCGATTATAATAATTGAAGGATGCCGTATTGCTAACCACCAGGCAATATTTTTTTATGTTAATAAAATTATTGATCTATTGCTTGATCTTTTATCAAATTCAAAAGTCATTTATACAAACTAAGCTGCGAGTCAGCACTTTTTGAACGTCAAAATTACTTAGAACAGTTCCCCAAAATGCCCGCCCTTCATCACTCTCAAAGGCTTTATCTGGGTAGAAGTGGCGGAACAATCTCCCCATCAGCACGGCTGTCTGTTAAGTTAGAAGAACTTGATTCTATACAATAAGTACTTAGTAATTAAAATTACGACACACAAGACATTCAATTAAATTATTTGCCATAATGTCAGCTAAGTACCATACGCTAATATACCACCAAAACAATGCAAACTATATTCAAGCAGGAACAAAAACAGAACTTAGTGAAAAGCTTTCAAGCATAAAGGGCGTACCCACTTACAGATGTATTGCTGAATGGTATAATGTGAAGTCACAATTGTTAAACAAGACCTTCGGAGTAAAATAAATAAACAGTTAATTACTAATAACAATAAAAAATCATGGTCAGCAAGACGACCAGTCACCACAAGCAGCACCTGTTCACTTGTTCACACGAGCATAACGCAAAGATCAGCCATTAGTCGCCATATTTGAGGCATTTTTTGCATTTTATCCACACTCTGTAAAGTGAACGGAACCTTATTCAAAATATTAACCAAAGTTTTCATTGTTACAGATACCAGAGTTTACGCTCGATGGGAGCAACAGTATAAAACAGAACGGCAGCGCCAAAGACTTGGCTTCCGTCATGGAAAACATGAAGAAAGGCAATCTCATGTCTCGACAAAACCAGAGTCTTAACACCCAGGTTACCAGCTCTTCGACACAACAGGTTAGTATTATACCTTAAAAAACGTTTTGTAAATGAATCTTTAAAAAAAACAATTGCTTGACGTTTACGGCCCGGTTTTCTTACGCCATAAAAAAAGAAACAAGAAAGTTTTTTAAATATCGTATTGGCATTTAAATGGCAGAAAAGTGGCTCATGACCAAAATCATCGTTGCAGAAATGTGTTAGTAAACTGCCCAACAATCGATCCCTAATAAAGATACTAATAATGTACCCTACGGATGAACAGTCGAAATTGTCAAAGTAGCGTAAGGTCAAAAAAAGGGTAATTAATGATTTGATTTGATTTGTCACTATAGCAAGCGTCTAGTAGAAACGCTCAATAGGAACTTTACTTTACTAGAAATAGGTTATATATTGGATGAGGATATTAGTCGATGGAGTTGGAAAAGAGTTCTTAAGGATAAAACACTATTAAAAAAAAAAACAATATTATATCCATTATATATTACAGTGAAGTCCCGGGATAAATATAAAATTAAATTCTAAAGTTGCTATAAGCTATAAAAAATACTATCCATTAAATATTATAGTTAAGTCCCGTAATCTACTTCATCGTCGGGATTACTATTAAATTAAATGCTAGACTGTCAGTATAAACAATAATAACTACTTATTGTTCTATTCATTCGAGATAATGATTTCGCATTATCACTTGCGGTTGGAGTTACCTACTCTATTTCTGTAGTGATAACATGACCCTATGACCTACATTACGGTAAAGCTATCCAGTGAAGGATTTGCAGATAGCAAGCAAGATATTTTTTTTATTCACGAACTACACATAACCCATAACCGATAGTCCAAAAATGTATGATTCATATCCCTGTGAATAAGATTTCAATAATTAAAGATGAGGACGTATTGACCTTTGCTCATCACCAATTACGAATTATTGAGAGAATAAATCAGATCAAGTAAAAGGAGGGCATTTAAAAATAAAAATGTCCGATTTACAAGATGTGTGTACTTGATATGATTTGGTTAAGATGTATTGCTGACATTGCTGAACCAAAAAAAAAAACATTTAAATAAAGTATACAATTTTAATTAAGAAAAATAACGTAGTTTGTATGGTATTTTTTAGATTTCAATAATTAAAGATGAGGACGTATCGACCTTTGCTCGTCAGTTTGTATGGTATTTTTAATAGAACAATTTCTATGAAAACTTCATGCTAGAGTCACGCCGCGCAGTCGTGTCGCACCGTTTTGCATGAACTTTTACAATTCCTTCCAAGCAATAACATTTTTTTGAGAAATATTTTATGGAATAAAATTATTCTGAACACAATTTCAGCTTTAAATATAGATAGTGAGTTATATTAGCCCCGGCCTCGGTTTATAAAACAGTGTGTGTTTATTTTGAATTCGCCCAACGCGAGTTACGGGAAAAATAAAATTTTAACGCAAATGCGACTCCGCTTCGCCCGCGAGATGTATCTATTGTCGGCACTAATGACGACGAGGTCGTCAGAATGCATAATTATTTCGAAGCTGTACAAAATTAGTATGCCTTTGTTTCGGAATTAGCAGAAATAAAATTAATGGCGGCATTATAATGGTCTACGCTTGAACATGGTAAAGTTAATTTAGTTCAAATGCAGACATAGACAACGATGGGATCATTTTAGAGCGTAACGAACGAATTAAAAAAAAAAACTGACAAAACTACAGTCTGATCGGATATCAGCTGCGAATGAACATAAACTGACATGGACTGTAAACTGGCTCGGTGCCAAAGAGCAGAGTGACATGGTGAAACGTAGGACGACAGGCTACGATGTTTTACAACGCGCCCTAAGGTAAGGGCCTCCTGTCATATTATATCACAGCGGGAGAAGTTAATTGATGAATTCCGAACCTCAAAAAAAATATCTATGCCACTAATGTCCCTTACGAAATATACTATACACGACCAGTTAAATCGGTGACTTGTCGAGAAATCGACACTAGTTCGTAACTAGTGGGTCTAGAGAATATTCTCTCACGGAGAATTTTCTCCGATCTTTTCTGCAATATTCTTTTTTGACGGAGAATATTCTTGTAACATCGATAGATTACAATTTTAATAATTTAAAAGCAATTAGTACAATTTAAGTTGTGGGGTAGATTATTTTGACGCCAACCTCGTAAAACGGTCAAAACAATTTAGGATTTTTTTGGAACTATAAATCTAGATACATTAGACTTTGAATTCCTAATTTGTTTTTTTTTAATTCTCTTCCAAAAGAACATTCTCGAGAACTTAACAGCAATATTCTAGCTATAGGAGAATATTCTCGGTAATTTAGCATCACTATTCGTAACGCACTGACATTGCAATGCCCTACTACCTTACCTTGTACAGAGGCCAGCACAACAAGCTTCCCCAATCTGTCAAATTTCTTTGATAGTTTTTCAACTTTATTCCAAAGGAATAAGGCTTATATTCAATTGGGAAAATTTGACAGTTTGGGATAGCTTGACCTGCTGGCGACTGTACATTCTAGTAGGTAACAATTCATAGAATTAAATAATAAATGAATGATAAACGATTTCATGTAAGTAGGTTTGTACCTACAAAGACTTTTACATGTCAATCATATTTTTAAACTAGATGAGGTCGGCGTTTCCTATTTGACTGAATAACGTGGCTATATTTTAACTTTTAGCACACCTGAGGTATATGCAGTAAATAGTATATCATAAGATAGACTTGGATACAGGATCCTAGCTACTCGAAAAAGTGAAAACCCAACAGAACGCATTTTAGAGGTTAATAACCTCTAAAATGCGTTCTGGTGATAGACAACGAAATTTAACCATAAGTGTTCCGCTAAGCAGATTTTATCACAGATCAGCGAAAATCCTAGGGTTTTTTTGCCAAAACTTCAATCAATAAAAGAATACACAAATATTTTCTGTACTCGCAACTGAATTAACACGATCTCCCACGCAATTAAAGACAACCGTCGCTAACGGGTAGGTCTACAACATTCAGAGTATCAAGTACGCTCGAGGTTCAAGGGCATGATTTGTTGCATCCCGCCCGCCCACACGCGGTGAATCATTTTTTTGCTTCTCAATCACTGTATTCAATGCCAAAATATGGTACTATATTAAGCCGGCTAATATTTATAGACGAGTTGTAATTTTTTTTTTTACTTTTTATGAATCGCTATCACATTTTTTTAATATTTTATATCAAATAATACGTATTAAAATATTACCTTTTACGTGTATTATATCGTATAGAATGTAGAACACCTAACAATGAACTAACAACGTATGATGGGCCGATTTTTCATGCATGTGCTAATTTTAAAATGCCCTGTTATTTCTGTATTTCTATTTTGTATAGCCCTGGCTTTATTTACTTCGTTCGTGTAGGTGCGCCAAGACGTGTGACGCCCAAACTAACAATCTCCTCTAGCATTGGCACTGAACTCCTCTACAGTCCTAGTCTAGATAACGAGTCGTAAGGAACAATACGCAAGATTGTGCCTCCTTGCATTTTCAGAATTAAAAATCTGAATAAGTGTTGTAATTCTCTAATAAAAGGTTGATATTTAGTACTTTAGAATACACTTCATTAACCAGTGCCCGAATACCATTTTCTCAATCATATTTGTATTTTTTTTCAGATGGTGTCAAGTACGACTTCAAGCAGCGCCTCATCGAGCCAAAGGTTGCAAAGTTCATCGCAGCGACTCGCGCACATGGCCAACACTGAAAGGAAAGCGAGCTCGATGAAGTCCGACCTTACTGAACTCAAAAGCTCTATTTCTGAGATGAAGACGCTAAGTAACACCGCAGCGAAAAATTTTGGCCAAAGGTTAGTCAGCTTACATCAAAATAATATTTAGAAGGAATTATTTTTACACTATTACTTACATAAGAAAATCCATAACGTGCCAATATTTGTTTCATTTTCGGTCAATAGGTGCTAACACAGACGGTTTCCTGAGAACATTAAAGATACTTTTGCCATTACCCACGAACCTGTACGAGCGAGCTCACCTGAGCGACCTTGGCTCACGTCCAATTCCCACCCGCTGTTTCTCTACTCTATGTTTTCAGTACCACGCCGACAAACAATAGCAACACTACAGATTCGGCGCAACCCTTTTTTCGTGCTCTGGCACCGCAGACGCTAGATATTGAGTGAAGAACATATTGTTGTGATTGCAGTGCCTCATTATTTTAAATTATCATCCTATTTCCAGATTAAGAAGCTCAATGGAGAACATAGTGGATCAGGATGACTTAGGTGATCGGAATTTGCCTGTGATTCGAGATCTCAGTGAAATGGATGACATGGGCGATATGAGTGACATGGGTGAGCTCTCTGGCGAAGGCCCTCTAGTAACTTTTCCGGAATCTGACACGCCACCTCCTATAACCGAGAAACCATCTCTACTATCTGGCAATAGTGCTGTTGTTGGATCAAGTGCAGCGAATGAACTAAAGTATAGTGCGGCGCGTATGACTTCTGCTAGTTCCACTCGAGTCGTCGCTGATGGATATAGTGCATCGAGGTCTGCATCCAACAGTACAAAAATGCGCCGACTACAACATGGTGATATGCAATATGCGGAACGTAGCGCAGCTAGTGCATCACATCGATTACTGCAGGCCGAGGGTCTAACTGCAGAACAAAACGCAGCATCCCTTCAAGTAAGTGAACTATTTCCAAAAACCCTATATTGAGGTTTTACCTCAATAATCGTTTTCTTTTTTTATATCTTATTCAAACAGTTAAAAATTTAGAGAAGGAATCAAATCAACTAATCAAACTGAATAAATACTTTCCAAAACATAGTCAGACGACTACCACATTCAGCCGTCTAGTAATATCGTCTGCGGAGTCGAAAAGGCGTGTTGAAGGACGTGACCTCGCGTGAATGCGACCGATCGATATCACAGAGAACCGCCTCAACCACGGCGAAGCGCGCAGTATAGTGGGATTCCTTGCTTCGATAACATCCAACATGTGAATGTTTTTAAAATCACGCGATAGTATCGTCGCGTACCATGGCTGCACGAATTATCGCATGGACTGGCAGGATACTGCGACGCGGAGGATCGCCTGGAGCGGTGAGCTCATTTATCTGAAGGCGCTTATCGCCGCAGTAACTGAACCACGCTTCTCTCAGTCAGTGCCTGAACGTCGTGCGCGCGAGCACACGCGGAAGTCAATTATTGCGCGTGCGCGCACGAGTACTCGAATAGACGGTTTTAAATATAGAAACAGAATGTCTACGGGAGGGGGGTCCGCCCCGTGGCCGGTACACCGCGGCGTCCTAACTCGCTTTCATCCGCAGCCACAAAATCCTTCGGTGAGAGTACATTTCCTCGGAAATTTTCTCAAACGACCTTCAAAACACGTGACGTGTGTACACAAACTTCAAAACTCATAGAAAACGCACGAATTTCATACGTTTGGCCTACATCCAAAAGGAATTATTAGTACGTACAATCCGAGCAGTGACGTGGACCGCTGTCCGATATAAAAGTAGTTTTCATATTCCGGGGCGAACGTGTCGCAATTTTATTCAAAAAACAATAATGTCTTCAAAACGACGATCAAGACCCAAATTGCGTATCGCTATTGCCGTAACTATCAAATATTTACTTTGTGAATCATGTGTTGTTTATACAAGTTTGTTGGTGATTTCAGTGATAACACCAGTGTCTTCTCAAACGTGAAATCAAAACTTAAGATTTTTAAATTTTTCACCATAGTTAAACCCCATCAAAAACAAGTGCTAGTGCGTAATTATAGATTTTCACATAAAGTAACTTTCAAATGTATAATTCCAGGAGCAAAGATCGTTGAAAGCGGGTGAAGTAACAGCGCAGGAAGCAAATAACATGACATCTTCGAGTTCACGACTACAAACAGAGGCCTTCAGTGCAGAGAAAACGGCGATGGCTTCAGCACAAGCACGTCAAACAGTTACCTCGAGCGGGATGTTTAGTCACAAGGAGCACTCCAGCGTTGCTCACTCTAATATGACGATTTCTAGCAAAAACTTGTCAACCAAATCTACTCTTCACACTTCCTCTCAGGTATGTTATTATTTTATTTACATTGCGCTTATTTCCATTCTTAATATATCTTCCATGTCATGTTATCTTCAACTGGATATGCTTTATCTTTTATTATTATTAGTAGGTACTGAAATAATTAAAAATCTTTTAATACAGCTTGGACATAAATAAAGTAAGCGCAATGCAGGTTTAATTGTTTCCCCCCAGTAGTTACTTTATTAACAAGGATCCTAAGAATATTCACGTAACATGTACTCGTTATTAAAATAATTGATGATCGTGAACGATTAGCCCTATTCAATAAATAATCATGAATATAAGTGACTGAACGAAAATAAATGTTAATAATATCATTATTATTTTTTTGTTTCAGATGAGTCAATTATTAAATGGAACAATTAAACCGGGAGATGAAGACCTTACAAATCTAACTTTTGAAGATTTGGATAAGCTAAATGCAAATTCTAATCAAAAAGATGTCGAACTAGCGATCCAAAAGTATTCATCAAGAATGAACGCGTTTATTGCATCGATAAACAATAACCAAATGGATATGAAAAATGCATCAATGCATTTCAACAAATTGAATGAAATGTTACGAAGGGCGTGGGCAGTTCCAACGTACGGTCACAAACTAGGATATTCCCTGTGTAACACACTAAAAGAATCCGGAGGACTTGACATACTTATGGGCAATTGTTTGGAGTATAATAATCCCGAATTACAATTCTCTTCTGCAAAATTGCTTGAACAATGTCTTACGACTGAAAATAGAGCTCATGTGGTAGAAAATGGTCTTGAAAAAGTTGTCAACGTCGCTTGCTCTTGTACAAAACACGCAAATTCAGTAGATCATTCAAGAATCGGCACAGGGATATTGGAACATTTATTCAAACACAGTGAAAGCACGTGTGGCGACGTAATTAAATTAGGAGGCTTAGACGCAGTCTTGTTTGAGTGCAGGAAAAATGATGTGGAAACACTCAGGCATTGCGCAACAGCACTCGCTAATCTTTCCTTGTACGGTGGAGCCGAAAATCAGGAAGCAATGATTAAAAGAAAAGTACCCATGTGGCTATTCCCATTAGCTTTCCATAATGATGATAACATTAAGTACTATGCTTGCTTAGCTATCGCCGTTTTAGTTGCGAATAAAGAAATAGAAGCTGCCGTCCTTAAATCCGGAACCTTAGATTTAGTAGAACCATTTGTAACTTCCCATAACCCATCTGAATTCGCCCGATCAAATCTCGCACACGCTCACGGGCAAAGCAAGAATTGGCTAAAAAGGTTAGTGCCGGTGTTGAGTTCGAAAAGGGAAGAAGCCAGAAATCTAGCAGCCTTCCATTTTTGCATGGAGGCTGGAATCAAGAAACAACAAGGAAAAACAGAAATATTTAGAGAGATTGGGGCAATAGAATCGTTGAAAAAGGTGGCTAGTTGTCCGAATGCTGTTGCATCTAAATATGCTGCACAAGCTTTGCGACTGATAGGTGAGGAAGTGCCACATAAATTATCGCAGCAGGTTCCTCTTTGGTCCATAGAAGATGTCCGGGAATGGGTAAAGCAGATAGGTTTCACAGAATATGCGACAAACTTTTACGACAGTAGAGTTGATGGAGATTTGTTACTACAAATAAGTGAAGAAAACCTCAAGGAAGATATTGGTTTGCAAAATGGAATCAAACGTAAAAGGTATTTATTTTACTACGGTACCAGCTAAAGACTCAAACCTGTCTAGAAAACGTGTCCAAATTTTAACTGTGATTTACTTATTACAGATTCACTAGAGAACTCCAGCAACTAAAGAAAATGGCAGATTACACTTCTCGAGACACAAGTAGTCTAAACGACTTTCTGCAATGTATAGGACCCGAATACACTATTTATACGTATTCCATGTTGAATGCTGGCGTTGACAAGGAATCTATTCGAGGACTAAGTGATGAGCAATTAGAGAATGAGTGTCGAATTGTGAATAGTATACATAGATTAAGAATTTTAAATGCTATTAGAGGTATGTTAATTTATCTATATTACTATTTTTTCAATATGCTATCAATTACGCTGTCAAATGATTAAATCAGATATTCAGTATTAGACCTGATGAGCCCAATTATCGGTGCAATTTGATTTCGCTCATTTACCCCATTTGATGATTGCAAGAACTTGATTCCTATCATTTACCTGATATCATTGTCAAGCAAGTTGAAATGGAAGAATTAAAAAACAACCACACCACTTATAAAATTACGTTAAGTATCTATAATGGGTTAGTACAATAAACAATAATTATCTTTTCAGCATACGAGTGCAGTTTGCTAAGTAAGGGTGAAGAAAATATGGAGAAGAACTTGGATGTATTCGTTAGTTACCGGAGGTCTAATGGATCGCAACTGGCTAGTTTACTCAAAGTCCATCTTCAGCTACGAGGATTTACAGTGTTTATAGATGTAGAACGGCTTGAGGCAGGGAAATTCGACAACAATCTACTGCAAAGCATACGGCAGGCAAAACACTTCTTGCTGGTTCTTACACCTAATGCACTTGATAGATGTAAAAAAGATACTGATCGAAAAGACTGGGTTCACAGAGTAAGTACAACATCTCACTTGATTTTGAAAAGTTATAAATATAAGTAACTTGAATCAATAATGTCGTTGTGTTTTGTTATTTTAACGTACCTAAGCATTATAAAATGTGTATCAAGATTTTAATCCATATGCGTTTTACAGGAGATAGTGGCAGCGTTGCAATCACAGTGCAATATTGTACCAATTATCGACAACTTTGAATGGCCGAAAGCTGAAGAGTTACCCGAGGATATGCGTGCAGTTTGCCACTTCAATGGTGTTAGATGGATACACGATTATCAGGACGCGTGTGTTGATAAGGTGGAAAGGTACCTATCGTTTATTTATGTATTGTTTAATACTTGATAAAAAATTGGTGAATATTTAAATAATGAACCGAAAATGATGCAATATCAAATCAAATCCGTACTTCCCAATTCTTAAGAATAAATCAAAACCTTCCAGCTTCCTCCGAGGAAAATCAAATCTCGCTAGTCGGCTAGACGGACAACTGAGAGGTCGTGGGGACACGCAAACGCCCGGAACTGCCACCATTGGCCGAGGACCTCCGAACTACCAACGTATGGCCTCTTGCGAAAGCAGAGGAAGTGATAAAGCAGATTGACTAGAGCCGCCCATACACACACTGCCGCCTGTTAGGTATGTTATATTATTTTATTTGAATTTTTTGTCAGATAGGTACTGACCAACAAAACATAAAGTAAATAAGATAATATAAACTCTAGTCTTTATATTTATGAAATGCTGAGAAGTCTGTGGAAGAAGTGTATCGAATATTTCTGGGTAATTTTCCATATTATGCAAGTGGCAGTAACATCGACCAATTATTTGTAGTCTGACCTTAAACTACAAACGCAAAAAAAGTCGCCATTTACAACAATCGATGTTTGCTTATTTTTTCCAGACCACGAAGAAATCGCCAATCCTCCTTGGGAAAATCTTTATTAGCCTCCTCACAAAGCTGCGAACAATTACCTACTAGTTGTAATACTTCTAAGAACACATCTCCTGAAAAATCACTTTTTAGTCTACCTGAAATGCTATCTGAGAGTAGTGATAACATAGATTCTCACGAAATAGAGAAAAATTCACGTAGATGCCGTAGCTGCGAAGGCATGTTAGAAGCCGAGGAACAAATGCACACACAATTATCTTTGCCCACGCCTTTAGAAGCTGCCACACAAACGAAGAGGAAAAGAAATTTCATGGACAGATGCGTGAACAAAGTGAGACTGTGCTGATTATTATTGGTGTAACGGTTGTTTATGAATACCTACATAGGCAAGCCAACATGCTGCAGAGTGTGTATGATCGGTGACTGTAATATTGGACTTTAATTACATATTTATGTGAATCTAATTTTAAAGTACAAACATGTGCACAATGTGTATATATTTTTGTGTATGGCTATAATTTAAAGATTCAATGTGTGACAACACATTGCTATTGGTAATCTTATAAGATCGTAATCTCAATGAGTGCTTGTGAATTATTTTATACTGCTGTTATACGAGAAGTTATCACCACCCTGCAATGTTTCAAGAGCATCGCACGAGGTGGCGATATGATTGGTTAAATAGGACTGTTTGCTATCGTAGTAGTATAGCAAATCGCTTATATGACTCTGGTAATATTTTATTATCTCTCTATCACTTCACTCTCTATAGATGTTACAATGAATTTATGTCCTATTTTATTTTAAAATTAGTATCTTGCCAATGAAGTATTTGTAAAAAGCAAAATATAACGAAATTATAATTCACATTAAGTGATAGCTTAGATCTTCTGTAATGTATAAAATATTTAAATGAATTCTCTCGAAAATATCGATATGTTGCTAGTATGTACCTAATTCATTTCCGCATGAAATATTTTCCAAACAAAGTAATGTTATTACTTGAACCTGTACAAAATTTTACTTTAGTTGTAGATTTTAATTTAGTAATTTTTATGAGTTAACCATAATATAAATCATTGTACTCCGTCAAACTTGTATTTATATACTAGCCTAGCTCTAACCACGAAATAAATGGCATTATTAAAATACTGGATTCCATCATTACATTTCCAAGAGACAGAATCGGCACAAATAGACCGCTTATTTATATAACAAATACTTTACGAGTAGGTATCTGTGACTCATTTTGGCTCAGCTATCATCACAAACTGGGAAACTGATTATACATGTATAGTGGGAAAGTCGACTTGTCGATATAGGCACTATGGTATGGGTAGCCATCCAAACAAGGCCACCTCAATATTTCCTACAGCTTTCAGTGATGTTCTACAAAACCGACACCGATCGGCATAAGCGTGTTTGTTACTTTATAAGTTTCTAGCACAAACTACACAGCACAATACAGACACGTCTTAGCAAAAACACAAATATTTATATTGAATCCTGGCATAGAGCAAACAGAAAAGGAGGACTTTTATGGAGCGTATTAAATTAGCTGGCGAGACGTCGCAGACAGTATCGATACATAAATACGACACGTAAGGTAGAGTTTTACCGCGCTGAATTGATATAGAAAAAGAGAATGTTTGATTTAAAAAATAATGATTACTACATACGCGCTCAGCCGTTTTTTTTTTTTTTTTCAATTATAAATTTAATCTCGGTAGCAGCCCATAGTTTGAAATATGACAACCCAGAGACTCGGAAAGCATATAAAGACGTGGTCCTGCGAGTGACCTCTCCTCAGTTGTCTTGTAATGCCTTTAATTAATCATTATCTACTAATACTGTAAAGAGGAAAGATTTGATAGTTTGTTTGTTTGCATTGAATAGACTCCGAAACTACTGAACCGATTTGAAAAATTATTTCACTGTTGGGAAGCTAAACTATCCCCGGGTGACTTAGGCTATATTTTATCCCCGTATTCCCATGGGAACGGGAACTACGCGAGTGAAACCGCGGAGCGCTGCTAGTGGTATATAAAATTGCTTTTACGTGGGACACTCAGAAATTTTTGCGAAAATAAAAATAAATTTTCAACAGGTAGGTAAATGTTTTATTTATTCATTTGCCAAAATGTAGGTGTACAAAGTAGTATGATGTTATTGTTGTGCCGCACAAATAATGTTTGGTTGCCACTAGCGCCATCTCGTATCGAATAGCGGAATTAATGGTCAGGAGCTTTCTAGAAAGTTCGATGCTAGAACTTTCTGGAACTTTCGACATGTGTTCGGTCAGGGCCGATATGTACTCGAACATTCTAGATGCTTCTACGGTAGAAGGTTCTGGAACTATCCGAGGGCCCTATATAAGCGGGAATGGAGCGCGTTCCGAGTTAGTATTGGATAAGCGATACATGTGAGAACATCTAAAGCGATCTTCAAGTGCGACTTAAGAGTGATCCGTAGTGCTATTGTGTTGTGTAATTAAAGTGTTATTTTTGGTAATTCATATCGGCAGTTTTTAATTGTCACGAACCCCTAGCTCGTAACAATTGGTGTCAGAAGCAAGGATTAAAATCATGCCGATTTTACCTAAAGACGACACGGAGGGTATCCGTACCTGGAGTCAACGCCAGCAGGAGACGGACCAGAGGCGATTTGGTGGAGCAATGCCACAGACTTCGGAGGGCCAGCTACCAACCACGGAGGCCGGCCCGTCCACAGCTGCTCCATCATCACCAGCACCGGATTTTGCTGCTCTGATGATGATGTTGCAGGACCAGGCCCGCCGACAGGAGGAACAGGCTCGCCGACAGGAGGAACAGGCCCGCCGTTTGGAAGAACAGCTCAAACGGGATAAAGAGGAGCAGGCCCGCCGACAGGAGGAACAGGCCCGCCGATTGGAAGAACAGCTCAAACGGGATAAAGAGGAGCAGGCCCCGCCGACAGGAGGAGCAGGTGCACCGACAGGAAGAGCAGATGCTCCTCATAACGGACCTTCATGAAACCTTCGGGAAAGACATGAAGGAGGTGAAGGAGAAGGTTGCCCAGCATGACAACCGCTTGTCAGAAGCTGAAACTCAGATCAGCAAGTTTAGTGACGTCATTGCTGATGTGAAGCAAGAGTTGGGTAACCTCAAACTTGGGGATGGAATCGCAGCTCCCGTAGCTACAACACCTTCGCTACGTGGATTCAAAGTGCCGCCGTACGACGGGACCTCTTCCTGGTCGGCCTACAAAATTCAGTTTGCGGCTGTCATGAAGGCGAACGGGTGGAATAAAAGTCAGGCCATGACTGCCCTCACCCTAGGCCTGCGCGACCAGGCTTTAAATGTGCTGGAAGCTCTCGGTAAGGAAGTGACTTACGAGCAGCTCCTCGAGGCATTGGAGGCTAGATATGGCGACGCTCACCTGGAACACGTGTTTCGTGCGCAGCTCAAGGATCGTGTGCAACGCAGTAACGAAAACTTGCAGCAGTGGGCCCTTGAAGTGGAGAAGCTGGTTCGAAAAGCGTACCAGTCCGTACCTGCGCTTATTGATGGGAACCTGGTGCAGGCATTCGTCGACGGCATCCGGGACCTTGAAGTTAGAGCTGCTGTGAGACTCGGTCACCACGGGACGCTTAAGGACGCCTTGGCCCATGCACTGGAGGTGGAAGCTGTGCGGCAGGATCATCGTTCCCATCGCGTCAGGGAGGTTGTAGCGGCTACAGTTCGCGATCGTAAAGGATACAGCCCTAGGTGCTACGGCTGTGGGGAAAGGGGCCACCTTCGATCCAGTTGCCCTAAGCGAACTGCAGAAAGGGAAGATGGCCGGTCTCCAGAGGGTAGCGCGGCTAACAGCACTACCCAGCAGCAGCAGGGAAACGAGTAATAGCCAGGACTGCGGGGCGGGTGCTGGCTGATGTTCAAAGAGCCCCAAGGATTTCGATCACACAAACCCATGACGGGAACACCTTAATCATCAAGGGCGAGGTCAACGGAATACCTTGTAAGCTGACCATAGATACTGGAGCCTCTCGTACGGTCGTCAGTTCCCAAATTATGAGTCGGCTCCTTGGGGACTCCGAATACAACCGAGAACGCATTAATTTGGTGACAGCCACCGGTCAGCGCATACCCGTCCGTGGAGAGAAGGAGATGGAGTTGAAACTAGGCAACAGGATGTACCTGCATAATGTCATCGTGGCTAATATAATGGACGATTGCATCCTGGGTCTTGACTTTATGAGGAAGAATTTTTGCGAGATTGACGTCAAGCAGGGAGTTATGAAATGTGGACGAGAGGAACTTTTTATGGAAGGGGCGTTACCAGGGAATGTGTACAGCCTTAAGGAAATTGTTCTTCCTCCGAGATCAGAAACGATTGTGCCGGTTAGTCTTCCTCGGAATCCTGGGCAAACTTGTTGTGTACTCGTGGAAAGGGTAGACAATGACCTTCCATGGAAAGTGGCACGAACTTTGGTCAGAGCCACCGACATCTCAGGGGTACGTGTGCTGAACCTTTGTGATCAGGAACAGACTATTAAAAAAGGCACACTGATTGGTACTTGCGAGGAAGTGGATTGGTTGCGCCAATGCCAATATCTATCGACTGGGACCCCCAGCAAGGATGCACAAACGAGAGTGACCACACTTTTAGAAGACTGTCGCAGCGCTTTGTCTCAAAATGAAATGGTCAAGGCGAAGAAGATGTTACTGAAGTACGCCGAAGTTTTCTCCCTAAACGATAGTGACATTGGGAAGACTGGCTTAGTTCAACACAAAATAAATACAGGCGACGAGTTGCCGATCCGTCAGCGGCCAAGGAGATTGCCGGTAGCGCGTGAAAAAGAAGTAGAAACCATGATTGAGGGAATGGTGAAGGATGGTGTTATTGAACCTTCATCTAGTCCATGGTGTTCACCTGTAGTGCTAGTAAGGAAGAAGGACGGCAGCATGCGGTTTTGTGTTGACTATCGTCGTCTGAATAACGTTACGAAGAAGGACAGCTACCCTTTGCCAAGAATTGATGACACGTTGGACATGCTTACTGGAGTAAAGTGGTTTAGCACTCTGGACCTGAAAAGTGGCTACTGGCAAGTGGAAATTGACCCCAAGGACAAGGAGAAAACAGCATTCTCGACAGGAAAGGGTCTGTGGCAATTTAAAGTTATGCCGTTTGGATTGTGCAACGCTCCGGCAACGTTTGAAAGGTTGATGGAACTTGTACTTACTAAGTTGATTGGCGATACCTGTCTGGTCTACTTGGATGACATCATCATCGTAGGCCGTACGTTTGAAGAACATCTTCAAAACCTTGAACGCGTGCTCATGAAGATCCAGAGTGCCAACCTCAAGTTGAGTCCGAAGAAATGTTCACTATTCAAACGGCAAGTTAGCTTTTTGGGATATGTAGTGTCGGAAGAAGGTATCCGCACGGATCCAGAGAAAATCGCCGCTGTCAAGGATTGGCCAGTTCCAAAGGACAAGACGCAGGTCAGAGCGTTTTTGGGGTTGTGCTCTTACTATCGGCGATTTGTTAAGAACTTTGCAGATATAGCCAAACCCCTGCATAAGCTAACCGAGGAGAAGCGACATTTCTGCTGGGATGATAGTTGCGATATCGCATTCCAGGAGTTAAAGGACCGACTATGCAAAACACCTATTTTGGGGTACCCTGATGCAGGCAAGGAATTTATAGTTGACACAGACGCAAGTGACATAGGACTTGGTGGTGTGTTGTCTCAACGGGATGGTGATCAAGAGGTTGTGATAGCGTACTTCAGCAAGTCGTTGTCAAAGCCGGAGAGGAACTATTGTGTCACGAGACGGGAATTGCTTGCTATGGTAAAGTCATTGCAGCATTTTAGCAAATATCTTCTGGGGCGGAAATTCCACTTACGAACCGAGCATGCTGCACTGAAATGGCTATTGCAGTTCAAAAATCCAGAAGGACAAGTTGCGAGATGGATTGAGCTACTGCAGGAATACGACTTTGTGGTCGAACATCGCAGCGGGAAATCTCATGGCAACGCAGATGCATTGTCAAGAAGACCTTGTCCTGAAGACTGCAAGCATTGTACTAGGCAAGAGAGTAAGGAAGTGGTACCTGTGAGGATGCTCAGGACGGACCTCAGCAACGAGTGGAAGGAAAGTCTACAACGTGCACAGCAGGAAGATTCGGAAATCAGGCCGATTCTGGAGTGGATGAAGGCCAGAGCTCCTAAGCCAAGGTGGAGCGACGTCTCAGCAATGAGTTCCATCACAAAGAGCTATTGGGCCCAATGGGACAGCTTGGTGATTCAGGATGGAGTCCTGTGCCGTAAATGGGAAAATGCTCGGGGAAACAGCTGTCATTTGCAAATGGTAGTCCCTAAAGCTCAAGTACCGGATGTTCTCCAGCTTTACCATAATGGTTCTTCAGGAGGTCATCTAGGAGTAAAACAGACTCTACTGAAGATACGAGAACGGTTTTACTGGGTCCACTGTCGGGACGATGTCGAGGACTGGTGTCGCAAATGTACAAGTTGTGCAGCTGTAAAGGGACCTCAGACGCGTAGCAGAGGTGCATTGAAATTGTAATAATAATAATAATAATAATAATCACACCGAAGGTGATTGGGCTAGGGAAATCGAGCGAGCATGTGGTCAAATATCAGAAATGGGGGCACTTA
Source organism: Polymixis flavicincta (assembly GCA_949987655.1). Lineage (NCBI taxonomy): Eukaryota > Metazoa > Arthropoda > Insecta > Lepidoptera > Noctuidae > Polymixis > Polymixis flavicincta. The sequence continues at coordinate 10,608,509 of OX465179.1, forward strand.
CCATCAGCCCCCAAGATGTAGCTCGTGCTGTCCGTCCGTTGCCTAACTGGAAATCTCCAGGGCCGGACGGGCTGCACAACTTTTGGATAAAATGGCTCCAAAGATCACACGCTCGCTTGGCATCCCAGTTTCAGTCAGCCTTAGAGTCAAGGTCGCTGCCCCAGTTTTTAACAACAGGGATAACCCACCTGCTCCATAAATCAGGTAGTACTGCGGAACCCAAAAATTATAGACCGATCACTTGCCTACCGACGGTCTATAAAGTTCTGACATCCATTTTGAGAGCTAAAATTTACCATCATGTAGAGACCAACTCTATCATGTCTGCCTCTCAAAATGGATGCCGGAACGGGTCCCGCGGTACTAAGGAGCTGCTCCTCATTGATATGGCCATTAGCCAACAGGTCCGCCGTTCCCGAAAGGATCTTTCGACATGTTGGATAGACTATAAGAAGGCCTATGACTCGGTGCCACATACATGGCTTAGGAGGGTACTGGAGTTGTATAAAGTAGATGCAACTCTGCGTACCTTCCTGACTTCGTGTATGGGGCAATGGAGAACAGTCCTTCGCTATCCAGGATGTCGAAATATCCAGAGGAATAGCGAGCCGATAAGGATCGAGCGAGGCATATTTCAGGGCGATAGTCTGAGTCCGCTTTGGTTCTGCCTAGCCTTGAATCCTCTTAGCATATTGCTGGAGCATTCAGGTATAGGCTATCGGCTGAGGAGAGGTGGTCAGGTTATATCTCACCTCCTCTACATGGATGACCTAAAACTCTTTGCCCCCAACAAATTGCAACTGATGGAGCTACTGAAAGTAACTGAAACTTTCAGTAGCGCTATCAGGATGGAATTTGGTGTGGACAAATGTGCGGTCATGCATGTAAAGCGAGGGAAGATTGTGGAATCCGTGGGAACCCAACTCTCGGATTCCATACACCTTAGATCCCTCTCCTCAACCGAAACATACAAGTATTTGGGTATGTCGGAAGCGTTGGGTATCAATGTTACTGACATGAAGCAATCGTTGAAGGAGCGCTTCTTCTGCCGCCTGAATAAAGTTTTAAATAGTCTTTTATCAGGCGGAAATAAGGTGCGCGCTTTCAACGGTTGGGTCATGCCGGTTTTATTGTACTCTTTCGGCATACTCAAATGGACTCAGACGGAACTCGACGCCCTGGATAGGAGGGTCCGCACACTACTTACCACAAATCGGATGCATCATCCACGGTCATCGGTGATGAGACTGTATATCCCGCGAAAATGTGGAGGTCGAGGCTTCTTAAACGCTCAGACCCTCCACAATCGCGAGATATGCAGTCTCAGGGAATATTTCTTAGAAGCCGACGTGGGGATGCACCGAGATGTGGTCTCAGTGGACAAGGGACTCACCCCGCTCTCCTTGGCTAACGAGAACTGGCGCAAACCTAAAGTATTAGATACTAATGACCGCAGGGAGGTATGGCAGGGCAAAGAGCTTCACGGGCGCTTTTATCGAGTCCTAAATGGACCAGATGTAGACTTCTTAGCGTCCGTATCCTGGTTACGATTCGGTGATCTCTTTGGAGAAACCGAAGGTTTTGTCTTTGCAATTATGGACGAAGTTATGATGACGAACAACTACCGGAAATATATTGTGAAGGATGGCACGGTTGACATCTGTCGGGCATGCCACCGTCCGGGGGAATCAATCCGACACATTATTTCTGGCTGTTCTCGTCTGGCTAACGGAGACTACTTGCATAGGCACAACCTTGTAGCCAGGATTATCCATCAGCAACTTGCTCTGAAATACAGTCTTGTGGATTCAGAAGTACCGTACTATAGGTATGTGCCCGACCCAGTTCTCGAAAATGGCACTATCACATTGTATTGGGATCGATCTATCATCACTGACCGGACTATTGTTGCCAATAAGCCGGACATAGTGGTGATAGATCGACTAGAGCGTCGCACAATGATTATTGATATAGCAGTCCCACATGACGAGAACCTCGTGAAAGCTGAGCAAGATAAAAAAATCAAGTATCTTGACCTGGCACGCGAGGTTGTCGACATGTGGGATGTGGATACAGCAGTCATTGTGCCGATAGTCGTGACGGCCAATGGAATTATAGCCAAGAGCCTCGACCAACACCTCAGGAGGCTCTCGTTAGGCAGCTGGATCAAGGGCTTGATCCAGAAAGCAGTTCTACTGGACACGGCGCGTATAGTGAGGAGGTTCCTCTCTCAGCAGCCCTGACCACCGGTAGCTTGGACCCTGTTCCCGATACCGGTGGGCTACTATTTTTTATATTTTTAAATGTTTTTTTTAATCATTTTTGTAAAAATATTTAAAAATAGGTGGTCAGGTGATATCACACCTCCTTTACATGGATGACCTAAAACTCTTTGCCCCCAACAATTTGCAACTGATGGAGCTACTGAAGGTAACAGAAACCTTCAGTAGCGCCATCAGGATGGAATTTGGTGTGGACAAATGTGCAGTCATGCATGTAAAGCGAGGAGGAATTATAGAATCCGTGGGAACCCAACTTACGGATTCTATACACCTTAGATCCCTCTCCTCAACCGAAACCTACAAGTATTTGGGTATGTCGGAAGCATTAGGCATCAATGCTGACAACATGAAACAATCGTTGAGGGAGCGCTTCTTTGGCCGCCTGAATAAAGTGGCAAATAGTCTTTTATCAGGCGGAAACAAGGTGCGTGCCTTCAACGGTTGGGTCATGCCGGTATTGATGTATTCTTTCGGCATACTCAAATGGACTCAAACGGAACTAGACGCCCTGGACAGGAAGGTCCGTACATTGCTGACGGCATATCGGATGCATCACCCACGGTCATCAGTGATGAGACTGTACATCCCGCGGAAGTGTGGGGGTCGAGGCTTTTTAAATGCTAAGACCCTCCACAACCGCGAGATTTGCAGTCTCAGGGAATATTTCCTTTACACTGACGTGGGGATGCATCGAGATATGGTCGCAGTGGACAAGGGCCTCACCCCGCTCTCCTTGGCGAAAGAGAACTGGCGCAAACCTGCAGTACTGGATACTAATGATCGTAAGGAAGTATGGCAAAGCAAAGAGCTTCACGGACGCTTTTTCCGGGCTCTTCATGGGCCTGATGTAGACTTTTTGGCGTCTGTATCCTGGCTACGTTTCGGCGAACTCTTCGGAGAAACCGAAGGTTTTGTCTGTGCGATTATGGATGAAGTTATCATGACGAACAACTACCGGAAATACATTGTCAAGGATGGTACGGTTGACATCTGTCGGGCATGCCACCGTCCCGGTGAATCAATCCGACATATCGTTTCCGGTTGTTCTCGTCTTGCTAACGGCGAGTATTTGCACAGACACAATCTAGTAGCTAGGATTATCCACCAGCAACTTGCTTTGCAGTACAACCTTGTGGAGTCTGAAGTACCATACTACAGGTATGTGCCCGACCCAGTTCTCGAGAATGGTCACGCCACATTGTATTGGGATCGATCTATCATCACTGACAGGACTATTGTAGCCAATAAGCCTGATATTGTGGTGATAGATCGACGAGAGCGTCGTGCAATGATTGTTGATATTGCTGTCCCCCATGACGAGAATCTCGTGAAAGCTGAGCAAGATAAGAAAATCAAATATCTTGACTTAGCTCACGAGGTTGTCGACATGTGGGACGTGGACTCAGCAATCATTGTACCGATAATCATTACAGTAAATGGCCTAGTAGCGAAGAGCCTCGACCAACATCTCAGGAGGCTCTCATTGCACGGCTGGATCAAGGGCTTGATTCAGAAAGCAGTACTCCTAGACACGGCACGCATAGTCAGGAGGTTCCTTTCTCTAGAGCCCTGACCACCGGCATCTTGGACCCCGCTCCTGATGCCGTTGGGCCACTATTTTTTATATTTTTAAATGTTTTTTTTAATGATTTTTGTAAAAATATTTAAAAATGTACTAAATAAGTATAAAAAATAAAATGAAAGAGAATAATAATATATTTATTCAAAAATTATAAGGCTTAAAAATATGTACAGTTTTGCTTAGATGTAAATTATATTCCTAAGATTTACGTGCCTGAACTAGGTAATCCTGTGTTTCAGGCAAGAAGAGCTATAATAGTCTTTAAAAGTTAATAAATAATTAAAAGTTGACAATAGACAAATAATTATATTAATATTGAGTAGCTTAATTAACACTTAGTTTCTAAATTTGATAAATACTTAACGTAGGTGAATATTTATTTTAACACAGTTAGTAAATTCTCTGTTTCTTCGTAAGACATACTTTGGAGAACATCATTGAGAGTTCTCTTACAATTTGTGTAGTTCAGGGAATAAATGTTTGCTTTCGAGTTTAATCTATTATAGAGGAGAGGACCGAGGTACAGGTAAAATTTGGATATAAAAGCATGTTTAGTTATAATTTGCGGACAGACTATATCTTTACGTCTTTTATTACTATATTCTGTACTGTAAGGTAAAGCTGTGTGTTGTTTTAATACAATGCCCATTATAAATAACTGTCGAACTGTTAATACTTCACAAGATTTGTATAATAGGTTAGTAGGAAAGAGAAAAGGGCGGGAAGTAGACACTTTGAGAATCGCCCTCTGTGCTCTCTCGATGGTTAGTAACAGTGTTTTACCAGCACCACCCCAAGTGTTAATACAGTAATAATTGTACAATGTTGGTGCACCATGGGAGAGGATAGCCCTTGACGTTGCGGGGCCGTTTCCAGAAAGTGAAAGTGGTAACAAGTATTTCATGGTTGTGATGGATTACTTCACTAAGTGGCCGGAAGTCTTCGCCATTCCAAATCAAGAAGCTTCGACAGTTGCAGATAAATTAGTTCATGAAGTCTTCTGTCGTTTTGGAGTACCTTTAGAGATTCACAGTGATCAAGGAAGGAATTTTGAGTCCCAAATATTCCAGGAAACTTGTCGAGTTATGGGTACTCATAAAACAAGAACAACTTCTTACCACCCACAATCGGACGGAATGGTAGAACGATTTAATCAGACATTAGAGAGGTACCTAGCAAAAGTTGTGGAAAATCGGCAACGAGATTGGGACAAGCACATACAACCGTTTTTGCTGTCTTATCGAAGCGCTGTTCACGAAAGCACATCGGTGACACCAGCTTTCGCAAACTTTGGAAGGGAATTACGGCTACCTGCAGACCTGATCACCGGAATACCACCTGATGCCCCACGCAGTATAACCGATTATGCGAATGACTTGCGGAACAAGATGAATGGCATTTATGAGCACGTCAGACACTCAGGCCAGCAAATGTCTGAAAAGATGAAAACCCGTTATGACCGTAAAATGAACAATAAAGGGTTTGACGAAGGTTCACTAGTGTGGTTGCACAATCCCGTCCGTAGCAAAGGGAAATCTCCTAAGCTTCAAGCTAACTGGGACGGACCGTACCGGATTGTGACAAAGATCAATGACGTTACCTACCGGATACAGAAAGGTGCAAGAGGTACTCCTAAGATAGTGCACGTGGATCGACTGGCGCGTTATTATGGGGCCGATAATGCTCGGGACGAGCATTTCTTAGGTGGGGGCAGTGTTGCGCCGCACAAATAATGTTTGGTTGCCACTAGCGCCATCTCGTATCGAATAGCGGAATTAATGGTCAGGAGCTTTCTAGAAAGTTCGATGCTAGAACTTTCTGGAACTTTCGACATGTGTTCGGTCAGGGCCGATATGTACTCGAACATTCTAGATGCTTCTACGGTAGAAGGTTCTGGAACTATCCGAGGGCCCTATATAAGCGGGAATGGAGCGCGTTCCGAGTTAGTATTGGATAAGCGATACATGTGAGAACATCTAAAGCGATCTTCAAGTGCGACTTAAGAGTGATCCGTAGTGCTATTGTGTTGTGTAATTAAAGTGTTATTTTTGGTAATTCATATCGGCAGTTTTTAATTGTCACGAACCCCTAGCTCGTAACATTATCATAAATGTGGCTCATTTACATTCTACCATTACATGTGGTGTGCAAATATTTAATTCAAATCTTTTCAAAGTACGGAGGCCAGAACATCAAGCTACCCCAAATCTGTCAAATTTCTTTTATAGTTTTTCAACTTTATTACAAAAGCATAAGGTTTATGTTCAATTGGGAAAATTTGACAGTTAGGGATAGCTTGACCTGCTGGCGACTGTACTCTCCACTAGCCTCTATACAAAGCTTCATGCGTCTGAACCAGTTTTTGAAAGACTTTTATCAGTCCGCCGCAGACACCTCATGTCTGCTCGAACGCTGACAGCGCATCTTCCGGCGACAAAAATTGTATCCCTTTGAGCTCATTTTTTATTTATGGGAATAAAAAGAAGTCACACGGTGCTAGGTCGGGGCTGTAAGGAGGGTGACCCAGGAGTTTGACCGGCGTGCTGTCCAGGAAGTCCCTCGTTTTGAGCGCGGTGTGCGAAAGTGCGTTTTCGTGGTGAAGCAGTAGCCCGCGGAGCCTTATGTGTTTGGTCGATTGTTGCTCACAACAGAGAAAACTTCAGCCAAGCATTTCGTTGTATACCATTCAGCGGTGATGTTTCTTTGGTTCCGTAAAGGAATTGACACCAAGTGGCCAGTCAAATTGAAAAAGCTGGCGATCAAAATCTTCCCCCCGCTTCTAGATCGCTTCACTTTGGTAGGCGTTGATTCGTTTTGAAACAAACCGAACCGCGTCGACTGGCGCTTCCTTTCTGGATCGTATTGATAAATCCAAGACTCATCACCTGTAATGATGTCGAAAACACGCTGAGACGAGCCTGCTCCAAATTTGTTTATCATATCACGGCACCATTCCACCCGGGCCTGCTTCTGAGCATCGGTGAAGTTGTGCGACACCCAGCGTGAAACTGTCCTCCTCACACGAAGATGCACGTGTAGAATTTCGTGAAGGCTTCCCGATGAAACCTGCAGCATGTGCTGAATCTCTTGATACGTAACTATTGTCATGGATTAAATTTCTTCACTGACAGCACGTTTTCTTCCGTAACAGCCGTCAAAGGGCGACCACTTCTTTCATCCCCCAAAGTTAGTCGACTGCGCTTGATTTCGGTATACCAACGATACACGGTTGCCTTAGAAGGGCCTTCATCCATGAATGTTATTTGAAGTCAGTCGTAGGATTCGTCCGGTTTCAGGCGACACTTGAAATCGTAAAAAGTCATAGCGCGAAAATGTTCCCGGCGCAGATCCATTTTTTAATGAGACACGATAATTTCAATTAGTTCGCAAACAATGTGGACGGAAATTTTGGAATTGTAACGTACCTATTTTTACTTACAAATAATCATATTTTCAAATTATATTATAACCGGCCAGTCTCTCTTACATAAAAACATTTTTCGCAATACTTTCTGAGTGACCAGGGGGCCTAGACAAAACACATTTCTGTTAGCGTTCCCGCCAAACGCTACGCCTAAATGGTAAGTGGTTTTTTTTTTTTGGTGGAAAATCCTTAAATAACTTCTCCCGCTCTCTGCGCTGAGTGGAGCGGGAGGGCGTGTCAGACTTTTACTGACTAAAACCGACCCGTGTTCCCTCAGTAGCCTGTGTGCCAGGGGCCGCGGTATCTCTTTCGAACAACCCGCACCCCTGGCAGCTGGTAAGTCATCCTACAAGTTCTGTGAAATCAATTCAGCTTACAATAAAGGGTACAAAAGGTTTTTCAATAAAACAGTAAAAAACATTACTGCTATAATCATAATGTAATATTTAAATTATTAAAAATATAAATACATTATTATACATACACATACATACAAAGGCAATATTTACAAAAATCTAGTGAAGGGTACAGCTTATACATAATATTCAATACTAGGTACAAAGTATTTTCTATTCCAAGTTAGTTAAAATTTACTAACTTTATGTGATGAACCAAAAATTAGAAGACTTGTGACACATTCCCGCACTAGGTCTGCATGGTAGATCACAGCCCACTCCGTTTCAAAGAGAAGAGGCCTGAGTCCCAGCACGGTGAAATTAAAGGATGATTATGTATGTAGTGAACTAAGTACAATATACAAAGATTACATGTTTAATAAAATTTTAAGATATGTATAAGTTATAACTGCGGTCTACTTTGCTATACTTCAGATAAGCTAAAAGAAAATAAACACAATAGTACAATTAGTGTGGTATTGTTCCTAACAAGTAAACTTAACTATCATGATGGTTAGTTAACTGATTGAAGGACACTGAACGAGACACAAAAGAAGTTTTATTGTCAACTCGCCTGGGGGGGTTTTGTGTCCTGCAAAATGTTAACTTGAATAGAGAAAGAACATTCATTACAACCAACAAGAACATTTGAAAAGTCCTCATCACTAATTTCACACACATAAGTACCACCACACCTGCACGGATAGGTATAAAATCTTTCACTATTCATTTCCATGTCCGTTAAAGAAATGGTATCATAGAGGAAACACTCATTATGTTCGTAACAAGAAAGCTTCGCGTCATACTGCTTCCTAGCCAGAGGATCCTGCAGAACTGACCAAGCCTTTCGTATACGAAGAAAAGCGTCGTCGTTATGATTTCGAAGAAAAGCCTCCTCATTTTGATTTTCCTTGTCAGGGTGTGAAGACAGTATGAGACGTCTATAACTATTCTTTAGTTCATCATATGTCGCAGTTCTATCACATTCTAAAGCCTTGTAGTAATCCATATCGGTCAGATCCTCCTTTTCCATTACAACGTCTTCTTTGTAATAACGAAAAAGTAAGTTCAGAAACAAATTGGTACCTCCAGAATATATATGTTATTTTGCTTCCAGTCGTCAGAACTCTTCTTGAAGTTATTGCTCTGCAATTAATTCTCAGTTATCCTATCACTTCTTAGCTTAAAATTTATTATGGCATTCACAACTAAAAAAATACCAAAACAAAAAATTGCAACCACTAATGACAATGACATTGACATTGTCGTAAATTTTGCACCACGTTCCGAGATACGATAATATCGATCGCGAGCGCGCTCACACCTGTTCGGAATTGGCGCTATGGCGTGAGCAGCGGTGAGCGCGATAACGATTTCCCGCGAAACGTCATAGATGACGTCATGACATGCGCCATCTTGCGATAGGTAACGCCGATTTACTAATAACACCGTGAGCGTGAGCCGCAATTTACTTATAACACCGTGAGCGCTGACAGATATGACAGTTGGGCTGTTTTGTTTTGATTCGCATCGTATCTTTAATAACTAAGTTTGATTTATTTGAAATATAACAGAATCGTGATATTTAACTCCGAACGCAAAATATCAACGCTATTTTTCTAATACGGAATGCGCCCTTGGTCACGTTCCGAGATACGATAATATCGATTTGAGCGCGCTCACAGCCGTTCCGAATTGCCGTGAGCGCGAAAACGATATCCCGCGAAACGTCGTAGATGACGTCATGACATTCGCCATCTTGCGATAACGCCGACCATGCGTTATTATAATATCACCGTGAGCGCTGTCAAAACTCACAGTTGGGCTGTTTTGTTTTGATTCGCATCATATCTTTAGCTAATTTAGATTTATTTGAAATAGTGCTTCTATCTAAGAAGAAGAAATGTGTGGTGTCATCATTATCATCATTTCAGCCGAAAGACGTCCACTGCTGGACATAGGCCTCCCCAAGCTCCGCTAGTTCGACCGGTTCTGTGCTTCCCACTTCCCACATGCAGCGGATTCCTGCGGCCCTCACAAGGTGAATGTGCCCTGCCCACTGCCACTTAAGTTTGGCAATTCTTCGGGCTATGTCGGTTACTTTGGTTCTCCTGCGGATCTCTTCATTCTTGATTCGATCACGCAGGGAAACTCCAATCATAGCCCTCTCCAACGCCAGTTCCATATTTAATCACTGGCAACACGCACCGGTCAAAGACTTTCGTCTTGAGACACTGCGGTATTTGGGACGAGAAGATATTGCGAAGCTTCCCGAACGCTGCCCAGCCGAGTCGGATTCGTTCGACGATTGACTTCTTTCTCGAAGTTGGATCTACCTAACTGGACAGTTTGTCCTAGGTAAACTTACTCGTCCACAACTTCGAGTGCAGCGCCTCCGACCGTTACGAGAGTGGATGTTACATGGGCATTGGACATGACCTTTGTCTTGTCCATGTTCATTTTAAGATCCTTACTTTCGGAAGCTCTACTGAGGTCATCGAGCATTGTAATGAGGTCCTCCATGGTCCATGTGTGGTGTATACAAGTTTAATATGGTGAATAATAGGTCTTTACCTATGAAATTGCCGTTTTGTATGAAAAAATTTAAACGAATTTTTTTCATGAATTTTTTATTTGTATTAATCGAAGTAATCACCCATGCAATCAATGCATCTTTGCCATCGCAGTGGCAGTTTATTGATGCCCTTCTTAAAGAAATCAGCTGGACAGGAGGCAACAAATTCTTCAAAGGCATTTTGTACTGCCTCTCGGGTATTAAATTTTTTTCCCGCCAAGAAGTTATCCAAATTCTGGAAAAAGTAGTAGTCTGTAGGCGCAAGGTCTGGTGAGTAGGGCGGATGACGGAGAGCTTCCAACCCCAGTTCTTGCAACTTGGAGACCGTCTGCTGTGCAGTATGAGGTCGCGCGTTGTCGTGCAGGAGCAGCGGAGACGAGCGATTGACCAATGCTGGTTGGAGATGCGCCAGCTTCTCCATCATTGTGTTCAGTTCTTCACAGTACACATCTGCAGTAATGCTCACCCCGTTTGGTAAGAAGCTGTGATGAATCACACCGGCGCTAGACCACCAAACAGTGACCATCACTTTTCTAGGGGTAAGTTTTCGTTTAGGGCATTGTTTAGGTGCTGAACCAGGATCCAACCAACTTGCTGAGCGCTTACGGTTATCAAACAGAATCCATTTTTCATCGCAGGTAACAATGCGGTTCAAAATTCCTTCATTTGTGTGTCTGTTGAGCAGTGCAAGGCACGTCTCGACGCGTACTTCGCGCTGGCGATCATTGAGTTCGTGGGGCACCCATTTGTCAAGCTTTTTTACCTTGCCAATTTGACGCAAATGGACCAATATTGTTTTGACGCTAACGTCGAAAGCTGCTGCTAATTCAGCCGTAGATTGTGTATCATCAGCTTCCACAATCGCCTTTAATTCGTCATTGTCGACCAAAGTCTTCGGACGACCGCGAGGTTCATTTTTCAGGTCGAAATTTCCAGAACGGAAGCGAGCAAACCAATAACAGGTGGTGCGTTGGTTTGTAGTGTTAGCTCCGTAAACGTCGTTGATGTTGCGTGCCGCTTGTGCCGCGTTGCTGCCACGACGGTACTCATATTCCATAATTACTCGAATTTTTAACGTATCCATGATGACGAAAAAGATTGAAATGCGATGAAAATGTAACACTAATCAATAAAGAAATGACTACTTTTAGAAAAAAAAATCCATGTTTTTAAAATAAAATTAATTTGAAATTAGAATTCTTAGCCAAACAAAAATTATTTTGATTTGAAATGGCCAGTACTGCAGAACGGCAATTTCATAGGTAAAGACCTAATATATGTTTTAACGTTGAGTGAACACTTTTATAGCGATCACGAGCGTTCCGTATTGTTGTCAAAAATGACGGTTCTTAGCTGTCAGAAACGTGATGTCTAACTCGGAACGCAAAATATCGATGTGAGCGCTCACAGCGCTATTTTTCTAATACGGAATGCGCCCTTGTTATGTTTGTTTGACAACTGTCCTGTCACGGCCGTCAATCCGTCACTGTTAGAGATGGGTTGTAACAGGCTAAACACGATATCTGTTATCACTGTTACTGTTACTCAAAAATAACAGATCCAAACATCTGTTATTAAATAACAGCCTGTTATTTTTGTACGCACGTATCATAAGTATTAAAATCTCAATTGAATTTCTTCTTTATTTCAATTCGATGTAAGTCGAAAATCGTTTGCTAAGTATTCATTATCATCATTTCAGCCGAAAGACGTCCACTGCTGGACATCGGCCTCCCCCAAGCTCCACCACTTCGACCGGTTCTGTGCTTCCCGCATCCAGCGGATTCCTGTGGCCTTCACAAGGTCATCGTCATTTTTGGGGGGGGTTTGTCATAATCGCCACCCTTGGCAGGCGAGTTGGCGATCGCAGTATGGTAAAATGCATAGAGAACGCTGCTGCCCATTCTCTAGTAAGTTCCTTAGTCGCTTCCTACGACACCCACTGGAAGAAATGGGATGGTGCTATTCTTTTACGCCCGGCTACCACACGGGACAGTATCCTAAGTATTAACTAGTAAAGAATGACGGGGTAGTGAGAAATCATAGAATCACGCTTATTTATATTCTTTTTAGACATAGACATCCGGTTAGCCTGGAAGCCAAACCCAATTTAGTTGTACAAGACTAGGCAGATTGATTGGTTTTGATTGACAATTTCGGTTTACACATTATATTGGAGGTCGTAGTGACCACCTATATCCACAAAATGGTAATTGTTTTTCAAACGTTTTACTACTCACGAACTAACTAGATACCAAATTTAAAAAAATATGTTACTGCTACAATCTACAACGAGCTAACCACTTTATATCTTATCTTGATCTTACGGAAGCGAACTAACTACCTAGCTAACTATAAAACGAATAACCCAAACTAAAAAACTGTAATAGTACACACATTGAATATAAACACAAATACACCGTAAACACCAACAAACACTTTAGAAAAAAATGCAATTAACATTCACCAGTTCACCTTTCGTAATTTCTTATGAAAAGTGTTTTCTTTCGAAAGCAAAATTAAAATTACAAAAATACGAAAGTTATAAAATGTCAACAAACAAATCGGCCAAATTACTTTCAATTGAATATTATCTTTATTGCTATAACTATAAGGTCGTACATGAACATTTTGCGACCAATCCCGTCAAACGTCAAACCAAAGACAATGTAGATCAAAGGTGTCCGTAGACGATCACTGCAAATTTTTATGGTTGCATCTTTTTCACAAATAATATATGATTAAATTATTTTTTTATTTCAAACCTGGCAAATTACTTTCAATAAAATCGATTTCATCTTTGTTGGGTTATCAAACATATAAATCTGGAAAATATTGCGATAAATTCCGTCAAACCAAAGATAATGTAGGCATTCGGACAAATTGCCATAAAGAAAAATATAATAAATTTTAGGTTTATTTATATTGGTCACTGGACAGTAACAGATAAGTAACACGACCAAATTTAGGAGTCACTTTTTACAAAATGTTGGTTCTTATCAGACCACCAACTATATTTTACGGATTACAAATACTAAGTGCTTCTCTTTTTAGCGTAGTTTAATCGCTTTAGTAAGAGTGAGAAGGAAACAGATTTCGAAGTAAATAAAAATAATAGGTGTGTCTCTCTTTAACAAGGGTAATTCCTTAATGAGGAAGAGAGAGCTCTAGATATTTTTCTTCCTTTGTGTGCGTGAGTGCGTATGAAAGTAACAGCCGCGGTAACAGTCTGTTACTGTGTGGAGACTGATATATAGAAATAACAGTAACAGCCGTTGTAACAGTCTTTGAGGGTCTGTTATTTTGAGTAACAGATAAGTGATATTGGTAGTAACAGTTGTTATTTGTTATTTTTAAATATCTGTTATTTATATCTGTTACGATAAATACGCCTCACTCCTAGTCACTGTGAATTGTGACGTTTATGTTTTGTAGGTTATGTTTAGAGCTAAAAACCGCAAATCTTAATTCGTTTACCATAGCATAAAACCCACTTGGCTGAGCTATTTTTAAAACCGAAAACGAAATCTGTGAATTGTTAGAAACGAGTGTGACATTTTTCTCACAATTTATTAGTAGTAATCTCATCAAAATGCCAACTTGGAATCAAATTCAGTCTCAACTTCGGAATCCAAACAATCCTGTTGTATTTTTCGATATAACTGTTGGGACAACAGTAAGTCAATCAATTGATTTTATGCTTTTTATCTATTTATATGTACTAAGATTAATATATAACCTGCTCGCGAATTTTCTTTGCTTCAGGAAATAGGACGAATGATTTTTGAATTGTTTGCCGATGTCGTACCAAAAACAAGCGAAAATTTTAGAGAATTCTGCACCGGAGAATATAGAAGAGATGGTGTACCCCTAGGGTACAAAGGGGCTACATTCCACAGAGTTATAAAGGATTTCATGATCCAAGGTGGAGACTTTGTCAATGTAAGTAATTTTTATTTTTTATATCAGTCCATGGCATTGTACTAAATGATAAGTTATTTTATTTCTGTAAGTAGGTTTGTACAAACACTTTTACACGTCAATCATATTTTTTAAACTAGATGAGGTCGGCGTTTCCTATCTGACTACTCTGAGAAGAAAGGCCGAAACAAACTCAGAGGTCACAGTCTCTTTTAAAGTCCAGACATAATCTTGGTCAGATCATGTGAAGACCATACCACATGTGTGTGTGTACTGTTGAGCAACTCTTCCCCAATACCTCCAACTTCTCAAGGCCGTTTGCTGTTGTGCTCAAGCCTAATTCATCATTTCAGCATCTTCACTATCACGTCACTAAAAATGATTCAAGGTTGAGCAAACAAAGCAAAGATGCTGACTGCAAATACTTGAAAATTTACTCCACCCCTAAGACAACCCTCTGACCGATTTTATTTGATTGATTAATAACTTTAAAAGTAGCTAATTAATAGGTGGTGTTGGTCTCCAGAGTTCTTGCCAACTGATTCATTTGGTAAAAAAAATGTACCCTATTTTAGAGACATTTATAAATGTTTAAAAGTAGTTTATGTATTCCTTATAAAATTCAGGTAAAGTTACTGTATTAAGTTCCTAATATTAATTTCAGGGTGATGGCACTGGTGTTATGAGCATCTACGGTGGTAGCACATTTGCTGATGAAAATTTTGTGTTAAAACATGACTCTCCAGGATTACTATCAATGGCCAACAGTGGTAAAGATACTAATGGCTGCCAATTTTTTATAACATGTGCTAAGTGTAACTTTTTAGATAATAAGCATGTTGTGTTTGGACGAGTGATTGATGGACTTCTAGTAATGAGAAAGATAGAAAATGTTCCCACTGGACCCAACAACAAACCAAAAATACCAGTGACTATATCACAATGTGGGCAAATGTAAATAAAATATTTTTGAACAATGCTTATGTTTATATTTTTTTTTCTATCGGTAACAATATTGGAAGCTTAGCTTCTCTGTAAAAACATTCATAAATGTTATCATTTAATCACAATCACAATAATTACAAACAAATAATCACAATAAATACATTTACACAAATTGGACTAGAGACTAGTAAAGTTCTGTCAACTATTACGAGCACTATCAACCAACAAATTTCTAGGCTGTATAGAAGCTGGTCCATATCGTCTGCCAACTTCTTTGATAAAAGCTCCTTCCATTTGTCGAGCAACTTGGTCAAAGAATAAATTCGATAAATGTGAGTGAAACGCAGAGCGAAATTCAAAAGTAATTTGGAAATCTATTACACAGGACTGCTGTTCCCTTTTTAGCCCCGGACTAAATCTCCAAAGTGTTAACATGTGATGGAAGAGCTTGCCATCTACACATTCTGCTTTCACTAAGTGTGGTTTAAATAGGGTCACATTAGAGGTGTAAGACTCATTTATTGGTGGAAAACCAATGACTAAATCTGCTTTAAGGCTCTTAGGAGTTTTATGTAATACTAGAGATTTCTTACACCATGGGAGGAAATTGTAGTAGTTATCAACATCTGATACAACATCAAACATTTGTTCCATGGTGTGCCTGAAAATATATAAAATAGAAGATGAGTGACATGAAGTATCCAGGGTTCTTGTTTTGTTCTAGCCTGCATTGACCCAGTCCTGGGCATAGGACTCCCTCCTCCTTCCTTCTTTTGCAAGCCAAAACATCCTCCATCCGGTTTAGACATGATCTATCCAGTTTATCCTGGCACCTCATATGTGGCTTGCCCTGTCGTACTGTCTCAGGGCACCACTTCTATACTTGTGCTCACAGCTTGCCTAGTCCCTTTAAAGTTGGGCAGCCTTTAAGCCACATTGGCTATATTAGTTTGCAAGTACAAGAAAATCTGTGCTTCAAGTGGGTTGGGAAAGATTCAGGCCCATAACTATTTAAAACTAGTTTACTATTTAATCTAGACTAGTTTTAAGTAATACTCAAGTCTTGAATGGGGTTCTGTAATATGGGACTAAGTACCAAAACGCCCACAAGTTCTATTAATAAATGTTTCTGGCATTTAACTTATAATATGCAAATACATAATGTTCAGCCATTGAACTGTGAATAATTATCAAGGATTGTGATTATGCAAATGCTTTTCAAATTGCTTTTCTTAAACCACCAGAATGTATCAGAAAATAATGTAAGTAATGCTTTATGTATTGTTTTAACGCAAAAACAAGTTGATAGTTATATTTTAACAACTGCTGTAAATTATGGCTAATCTCAGATTATAAAACAAAGGTAGATAGACCGCGCGGAACACCAAGAGTGAAGCCAAAAACCGAATACTAAAGCATCACATTGTATATAATGCGAGGATTTTGTATTTGTTTTTTTTTACTCTTGGGTGTTCCGTGTGATCTATCTGCCTTTGTTTTATAATCTAAACCAAAAAAGAAAAACAAATACTAAGGCGTCGCATTGTATGTTACATAAAATGCGACCCTTTAGTATTTGGTTTTTGGCCTCACTCTTGGTGTTCCACACGGTCTATCTGCCTTTGTTTTATGATCTGAGTGGCTAATAAAGATTTTCAATAGTAGTAATATTTTATGGCATTGGAAGGACTCCCAAGGTGGATGCGGGAAGGGCAGAACCGGTCGGAGTGGCGGTGTTTGGGGGAGGCCTATGACCCATAGTAGACGTCTTTCACCTGGAATGATGATGATGAAATATTTTCATAGATGAACTAATAACTACGTACCCAACAAGTTGTCGCCCTCGATATTCACGTGTTCGAGCACTTTTGGGAAAACTAAAGAAGGGTCGTTTCTGCTGCTCAGTGCCATGACATTGACATTCAATTTCGCCTTTATGTCTATTTACGTAATGACCCTGAAAACTATAGGAAGTGTAATGAAATATTTCAAATTAAGACGTAGGTAATTAAACAATTATCAAGAGTACTTAATTTTACTGGAACCTTAAATGTATAAGATTCATTGCATACTTACTTGAACAATCCTTGGTTCGAAAAGAGAACTTTACGACCACATTTAAAAATACTTTTTGATAGGACCATTTTATTCACTAAATTTATTTTGAATTACAACAGCTTTTTGAATGATAAATTTAAAACATTTTTACAAGAATTATTTTGATGTTTTTCGGCAGAAATATAATTTTCCTTCGTGTTCGACTTTTTGCGAATTTATGTCATATCAACATTGCATTGATAGTGACGTCACGTCAGTGACATTTCTTTGGCAGCTACACAGAGTACATTATTATTGGGCAGCTACTAGCCACAGAGTACATTTATATATAGGGAATAGAGGTATAACTCAGCGCCTAAAAGAGAAACTACAAGTGGCGCCCTCTGAAAGCTGGTTTTGGAACTAATATCAACAAGTACGACCGCCGACCTTTAAAGATATATATATATAAAATTGTACTCAAATGTTACAGTACTTATTACTGGAAAAAAGTAAAGAAAAACAACATTGTTAGATCACTATACATTCGTTTATTTCTTTCTTTTCAAACACTTTTTATAAAGATCTTTGGCTTTTATTTTATACAAATCTGATTCATCATCACACTCTCTCCTATTTATTAATATCTTATTTAGATTTTTACAATAATTATATATGAAGAATCTACAGGATATTTTTATCAAAAAATCAATTAATGCCTCATTGTGAGTTGTGCATTGCACAAAATTAAAATCTACATGCATTAATATTATAGTTTTGATAAATTCTTTTAGATTTGTTTTTTCTAAATTTTCTTTTAACATTATATAATTAATATCCTGCAGATTCGAAATACAATTTAGGAGAGTGTCGCTGGGACTGCAAAGCCATTTTTTATTAGCGTATTCTCTGTACTTTAAATATTCAGGCTCATGTTCAGATATCAAATCTTTATTACATTGATTACACCCCTTGAAGACTCTTTTCTTGGCACTTTTAATAAAATACCCGCTCACATATTGTAAACTTCCTATTTTGCGAGGATCATTTTTTTCTTCAAGGGGTGTGAATGTAATGTCAGGAATATTTTCAAGTTCACAATGTTTTAGGTCTTTGCTGCCCCCGCCTGTGATGAGGACTTCATATAATGAGTAACAGCTGTCTGCTTCACAATTTGCACCTGGGGCATGGACACTAGAGAGGCTGTTAACTAATAGTGTAGTAAAAGCTGCTTCAAATTTTTCCGGCGTAGGGTTTACGTTGCGGCATCCATGGCTTCTTATGGACCCAAAGAAGTTTTCTATTGGATCCTGATTAAGATGCCGCATCCAAACTGACGTTACGCCGTATTTTCTAGCAATGTTATTTAATAGTAATTCAATGCCCTCTAGAGTCCATACCCAATTTTTTAATGTGGGAACATACTCAACATTTAATGTTTTTTTGTTTATGAAACTCATGGACTTCATTAACTCTTTTGATTCCCTCCATAATTTATGGTGTACAGAAGTAGGCGTTGCAGGTCCAAGAAGAGGCTTGCCATGTTTTTTCCTTTTGCCAAAACTTCCATTTATTGAGTCAAACAATTGGTCAAAAAAGAGTAGGATGTCTGCTGTATTTTTGGCTTCTTGCGGTATTATGCCTTTATCTGCAAAATGAAAATATAGGTTTTGTTATTAGTGTTAAATATCTTGCAGAATAAAAAAAATAGAACTGTTTATATTATTTTCATTCACAAATACCATTCATCATCATCATCATTTCAGCCGAAAAACGTCCACTGCTGGACATAGGCCTCCCTCAAAAGGGGGGTTTTCCATAGTCGCCACGCTTGGCAGGCGGGTTGGAGATCGCAGTATGGTGGTAAAATGCATAGAGAATGCTGCTGCCCATTCTTTAGTAAGTCCCTTAGTCGCCTTCTACGACACCCACGGAAAGAAATGGGATGGTGCTATTGTTTTACGTCCGGCACCACACGGAACAAATACCATTAATAATATAATATAAATAATGTAAGGACAATATTAAGTACTAATGATATTCACCTGCAAGATAGCCCATATTTGATGCCACAGTTTGGCTGAATAGCTGTGTAGCGAATTTCACCTTCATTTTGGGAATTTTGCTTGGGTCACAGTGAGAATCTGTCAATTTCGGTATTAGTCGAATCCCTTTGTATCCTGGGTTTTCTTTGTGTAATGACATTATATGTTCCCATTTTGCTATTTTTATATCATTATTTTTAACATATTTTAAATGTTTTGAAATTAAATTATTTCGAATGCATTTCATTAGGTGGGGTGGGTCATACAATGGTATGATCTCTTGGTTATTTACTAAAATTATATTGTCTCTTGCTTCTTCGCCCTTTCTCAATAAGATGCCCCGTGCCTCTTGTAACAGATATTTGATGCAATTTGTATTATTTGTGCCTTGATCGCACACAGTTGCTACTACATTAAGCCCTGCATCTTGTAATTCATTGATGACCATTTTCAGCTGTTTGGCAAGTTCAGGTCCCTTTGTTGCAGCTTGTGAAAATGTGTATGCGACAGGTTGCTTATAGTTTTTTATTAGGCCTCTTACCATGAACACCTGCGCATGATCAGCATATTCAGGGACTGTCTCTTGGCCATTTGTGACAAAGCCACTTACTCTGTCCTTTCTTTCATTATATGCCACATTGGGTTTCAGTGACATTTCATCGAACAGTACAACACATAATTTGTGTTCTGTCTTCATTTTCTGTGTTGCTTTTCTTAACTGTTCAATCATATTTTTATTTATTCCTGGATTAATGTCAGCCATATGTATTAATTTTAGGAGAGTTTGGCGTGATGGTAGAATGAAGATTTTCCTAAGAAATCTGTACCCTTTTGGGCTTTGCTTTAATATGGACAAAGCAACAAGTTTTTCTTTCAGAGTGAAGCGACGGCCTTTGATTCCCTTATTATGCTCCCTGAACTGCAGTAAAGTTAAAATTTTTGATGTACTAGGCAATACATCTAGTGTTTTCAATAATTGTGGATTTGTTGCAATATTTTTCAGCGACTTGATCTTCTTTGCTTGATCCTTAACCTTGCGACATTTACTCAATTTCACTCTCACACGCAAAAGTTTTTTATATAGTGCATGCTCAGATTGAGTGACAAAAACATTTTTCACACGCTTATGGGTTCTTATATGGCACCCTGGTACAGCACTATGGTACCCTGCAATAAAAAGAAACAAAAATTTGAATTTAAATAACAAAAAACAAAAACAAAAAACATTTAAAGAAGTTTCTTGTAAATAAGTCTTATTATAATATAACTGAGTTTCTGAAGGATAAAATATAAATATAATTTTTAATGATTGACATGTCTTTGATACTTGACATATAATTATATTGTTGTAAGTGATATTTTTATATTGACATCTGTTTAATTGTTTTCTTTTTTTATTTTTATTTAATTAATTGCTATATGATTTTGACTTCCAGTTGTGTATAAATTGTTCAATATTATTTGACAAATATAAATGTTAATAAATTATTAAATTCAGATTTGATAATATTTGTACGCTTCACAGCAAAACATAGAGGACCATAACTAATATTATGACATCTCACACACCATGTAACTACCTATGTTTACAAATAAAGATTCTTATTCTTATTCTTATTCTGAATTTGATGGTTAAAAGGCATCTTGTATGTGCAGAAGGGGCAACAAGTATAATAGTATTAGCATGGGTGGAGTTTTTACATAGTTTTCCCCAAGGATAGATTTTAAATAAGTACCAATCAAATCTTTGCTGAAAAAATGTCCTTCAGTAGTTTTACTTATATGTAGGTCTTTTCTACCAGACAAGGACATTATTTGTATGTACAGTACTGATAGATAATGCATAGTCATTTAAGTGGAGTAACAGTACAACAGTTTATTCTTTATTTTCACTTACCAAGATTTTCCTTAATTTGTACATCTCCAGCACTAGGAGTGTCTCGTTGCATAGCCACAGAATCCAAATTTGAAGTAGCTGATTCTGTAATTACAATTAATCTGTTTAGTGAGAACTGTTTTTATTCAAAGCATTATCCATATTAGTGGATTATACAACATCTTTACTTACCGAGACTTTCTTCCATATGAACATCTTTATTTATAACGTGTGAACTAAACTGCGAAGCCACAAAATCTGCAATATTTCATAATTAGTGATTTAAATTGTAAAACTGATACAAAAAGAACATCAAAGTGTTTGCTATATCAAAAAAAAACATTTATGAATAATCAAACAAATGATTTTTTATAATATTACAATATATAGATTTTTCAATCAAATCTGAGTATACCTTTTGATGTAGATGGTTCAAACAACTGAAGAGGTCTCAAAGGTCGTCTTTCAGAGTAAAATTTTAAGTAGGATAATCCTGAAATACAAAAAAAAAAATTAGTTAAATTCAGATGAAATATTCAGAAGAAAGTTTTAGGTTCATTTGCAACAACAAAAAAAAAAACTGGCAAGTACGAGTCAAACTCAGACACAAAGAGTTCCCTACCACTTGGTACCTCTATACAATAGCAATACAATCATGTAAATTTTTAATATTACTGTCAGTGTAGTCATAATATGTGTACCAAATATCAACTTAGCCGGTTCTGTAGATATCAGGCAAATTAGCTGTGACAGACAGACACAAGTGATAAGGGCTCAGTTTTCTATTTGGACATACAGAACCCTAAAAATGCATATTAATTCAATTTATCAGTAGATATTTACTATTGATTACCTGGCATATTTATTGTTGGTACAGCATCTTTGGTAATGCGATTATATCGGCACCAATACTTTTCGTCGAAGTGTACATGACACACACGGCGGTATTTGAAAATGTGGTTATTTTCAAGATGCAAAATGTCACCACCAATAGAATAGACCCATGTATTAAATAGCTCCATATCCATCGCTGGATTAGGGAATTTATGCAAATTAACTTGAGTTTCTGAAATAATAGCACAAAAATATATAATTAATAATAGTTATCTGTAGAGTAATAAATTCAAACTTGGCATGTTGTTCTTAGGTCCAATACCCCTAAGGGTTTAGTAGCATGGTGCTTACTTTCCCCCTAATTAACTTTTCAATATTTGCATGTACAGTTACCCCCGGTAACCCTGTCTAAAGCCTTGTAACCCGACAGGCCTATTGATTAACAAATTACATTTATTTAATAATACCATAGCCATCTATTGTGTTGTTTTATTCACCAAGTGTCCAAGTCCCATTGTATATTATGTAGTAAATACATAGGTATTATTGTATAGGTTTGATCTTATCTTTTTTGTGAGTAATATTGATGTATTTTGACATTTACAAGGTACTCCTTTAAAAAAATCTGGACAACAAATTCGATAATCCGACACCGCCTTGCAAAATCTTTCTTAGATTACCGCGGGTCGATTGTAATCAGTTGCGCAATGCCATAATTTTGAAATTTGTATACATACTTCATGTCTTAGAAGTAACCCTATAAAGTAGGTATGCTACCATACCTACTTTATAGGGTTACTTTATTGGCATTGTGCTACCGATTACGATTCCTATAACATTTTTCTATTATTCCTTTACATAAAATATGGTAAATAAGGGTGAAAGTAGGCATCATGCAACTAAATATCCTAGGGGGATTTGTCACTGACACAGCAGCCTCATATGCTCTTTGCTATATGGATTAACACTTACCTATGCTATTTACACATCCGGGGACGCAACATTTTCTGTTAGACATGATAATGTTTATCGTAAATCTTAACACCAAAATGGTCGACAGAGTCCTATCTCAATACTTAGATTTCAACCAACACAAGCACAAAATCGACACGGCCGGAGGAGCGGAGGCTCAACTCAACGGACTTAAATGGAAAAAGCACTTATGAACGAAAAAAATCCAAAACAAGCAAGAATAAATAACAAAACTTGAAACCGTTTAATACTCGCGCTTAAACCGGCGGCCAAGTTTGTTATGTTTAGTTGCCAATGCAATTTTCATATTTTCCCGAATTCAGAGAGAAAAAATTGCATATTCCGCCATAGACTAATATAGATTCCGCACAAATTGCAAATAAAATATAAAGGAACGAAACTAATTTCAAGTAAGTAATAAATATTTGAATTCGTATTTCACATTGATTTTTTTTCCTAATAATATATTTTATTGCAAGCACACTACTTACACAAAATCGTGCTGTATTTCGGACAGAAAACAAAATCAACGTAATGAACACAAAACGACACAATACAAATTTATTCAGTTTAGTAGAGTTTACGGTAGGTAGTTTAAAACTCCCGTTAATCGTATAATACAGACAAAGTAGAGATGATTCACACATTATGTTTCTAAAAAATGTCAACATCCTTGTGGAGCTTATGGTCTGATGGCATTATTTAACGGTGTGTGGTTAGAATCCTCAAATAATACCATATCCCAATGAATCCCCAATCATTTTGTAAATCCCCTTAGCTTGTGGAATTTCTCATAAATTGGCAACCCTGGTGTAGGTACTTTGTGATTTTACGTTTGAAAAATGTTGCATAGTGTAAATAGTTCTGATCTATCATTCAATCATCAAATCTCATTTATTTTCTTTACAGTAATTAATATTACTTTTATAAACTTTAATATTTCTGATTTTAATAAATTGCTAAAATTTACAGATCAAGCAAGAATAGGTCACACTAAAGTCCTAAAACAGCACTCCCGCCATCTTACGAACGATAATTTAACTATCTAATCAGGTATTGAAGTTACCGCCATCTTTATGCCAGTTTAAGACCTATCCTGTAATATAATGACACCAAGTTAAAAAGCAAGTCAAATGTATGGATGGGCAAAACTTTTTGTGTCGAACCTAATTTAGCATACTTATATTTTTACAATTACCCGTTAGCAAGTACTAAGATTGTCAACCCTGCTACTAGCACTAGCAGCAGTAGCAGCCTTACGAGTACGACAAGTGTTGCTAGTATACCGCAGACTAATTAAATTCCGTACCGAATCGAATATAAATCAAACAAGCAAGGAAAACTAGTAACATTGAAAGTGTGTAATTTTTGATATAACGAAGTTGCGGCGATTCCACATCACCATTTATTTTTTTAATGTTTTTTTTTTACTGAATACTTTCAAATTGCTTGAAACCCTATTCTATGAATGACCCGCCCGACAGGCAACAGGCGGCCATGATATCGCCACGCGTCGTTGTATTGTGGTCTGAAAATCAATCTTAAAATTTTAGGGTTTTTAGATATAAAAACTCGGAAACCCAGAAAACTAATAATTATCCTAACAGATGGTCATAGCTATTTATTTATGATTTTTTGGCTTGTTGATAAATTAAGATTCGCGACCGTAACAATGAAAAATAAAAAAATACATACAGTCGAACCTATAACCGCCCCCTTTTTTGAAGTCGGTTAAAAAGTAAACCACACTGGCACACAAAGGCCACACAAGGCAAAACATACCGAAAAACACGTATCTAGTGTGGAGACCCCTTTTATTTGTTGCCATTTGCAATTTCAACTGTCTACCTATTACGGATCATGAGATACAGCCCGCTGACAGACAGACGGACAAATGGACAGCGGAAGCTTAACAATAGGGTCCCGTTGGTTATTCTTCGGGTACAGAAGCCTAAGAAATACAGTAGTATCTCCTTGTATGATACACATACTAATTCCCATAGCAAATTCCTAAGCGTGCTTGCATACAGACGCAGTATCCGGTAAAGACCGCGTAATAATGTATGTAGAAAACCCCCTGGTTTAGGCAAGTACCCTGTGTGCTTACACAGATTAACAAGTGTTTCCTTAAAGCACTGTGCACTGGTGAGCCAGGCCGCTGGCCGGTTGTCCCCACTGTCTGTCCTTGGCTATCAATCGAACTTATGAACCAGGGCTACCAACCCTACTGTTTTCACAGTAGATTTGCCGTTTTCACATTAATGCCCCTGCTTTCTGTTTCATTCTTAATTTTACTGTTTTTCAATTTGACACGAACGCACGCTATAAATATTATGAAAACCAAATTATGCAACAGAATATCGACCACAACTTTTAAAAGGACTATTACATACTAAATCCGAAATAATCGATTGCTACTCATTTGAAGCCACAGAAAGGCACATGAAGAAATGTAACAAAAAATATGTATTTGGAAAATAAGTCTGAAAATATTGAAGATGAGGCAATTGAGGATGAAAGTGGAAAATAATTTTGCTTTGATTTTTGTTTTTTATTATGTTGTGATCAATATTGCAATATTATAACAATGTTTGTGAGTCCTAGCAACTAATAAATGTAGGTGATTGTTTTAATTATATAAAGAACGTATGAAATCAACCTTTTCTGTCGGGTTACGTACCTCGAAAGGAAAAACGGAACCCTTATAGGATCACTTTGTTGTACGTCCGTCCGTCTGTCTGTCAAGACCCTTTTTCTCAGGAATGCGTGGAGGCATCAAGCTGGAATTTATATCAAATACTCAGGTCTACTGTCCCTTGAAGCTGCCAAAAAATCAAACTTCTAAGTCAACGCAATCAAAAAATACAGCCGTTTATGCCGCTAATTGTCAACACTCGCAAGGGAACAAAACCTACACGGTACTTCCCGTTAACTCAGAATCTTGAAATTTGGTACGAAGCAACGTCTTATAGCACAGATAAAGGAAAAATTCAATAATAAAATAAAAATATTTTAATAAATTTAACGGAACCCTCGGTGCGCGAGTCAGACTCGCACTTGGCCGGTTTTTTTACTTTACTTACTGTTTCTCCTGTTCTTTAGTAAACTGTGGTTTTTTAGTTTTTTAAGATTGGCAACACTGGTATGAACTGTCATCATTACTGTCTGTTGGTCAACTGTCATCTGTACGTCATGTAACCTTATTTTCGTTCGTGAACACGTGTGGTTACTTTGAAATCGTGCATGGTGATCGAGGAATAAATCAATAGTTTTTAGACAAATATAGGGATTTGTGGTGGAAGACTGATATTAGAACCAATCTTTTTTTCAAGCCCAATCATTTATCATGGGTCGAAAGGCAAAATTTGATGAAACTAAAAAAGTGAAAAAAGGACCCGGCAGGAAAGCTCGCAAGCAGCCTGATCCCGTGTTTAAAAAAGAACTCCGTAAGTAAATGACCAGAAATCTTAATAAATATCCATTTTCAGTAGTCCCTTAAATAATAGTATAGAAACCACCTCTATAATTGTTTTTTATTCGAACCTCAAAATAAGAATGGAATGCCTTTCGTTTACAATACTATTTATCTAACCCCTCTCAAGAATAATATCGTGGGAAAGGCGACCCACTGACCATTATCTGTTACGGAATGATAGATTAAATTAAGTCCTGCCTGCCCCTATTCCAATTTATTTTGGGTTCACGCAACATTTCATTTTCTTCGATAGATAAATAGATTAAATTAAGTAAGTATATGTACTTATGAAATGAAAAGAAATCGTTAATCAATTTCATTTATTCGCTTACTTATGTTGTTAATACTATTTATAACATCTTTTAAAAATTACACCAGGACATTTCATTTACGGTTAAAGATATTTATTTCTCAAAAGAATTACAAATTCACGTATAGAAAAAAACATTATTTAAACATATCATAACGTGGAACACAAACGGGTTAATTAAACACAAATATGAAATACAAACTTTATTAGAAAATGAAAATATTGACGTCCTCCTTGTGTCCGAGGCACACCTAGCACCAAATCACAACACAACGTTTAAAAACTACACCATATACTCTACATCTCATCCGGACGAAACAGCTCATGCCGGCACAGCTGTAATTATCAAAAAACATATCAAGCAAGAGATTCTTCAAGAGTACAAAACAGAGTCAATACAAGCAACTACTATAATGGTGCAAGATAAACGAGGATCCATAACACTATCGGCTGTATACTGTCCACCAAAGCACACCTTGAAAGAAGAAGCATTTACAAACTACTTCAAAACCCTTGGAGACAGATTCATATGTGGAGGCGACTGGAACGCCAAGAACGTTCACTGGGGATCAAGACTTACTTTACCGAGAGGCCGAGAATTGAAAAGTAGTCTAGATAAAAACAAACTATATGTACTCAGTGCAGGTGAACCCTCGTATTGGCCTGCAGACCCAAATAAAACGCTAGACCTCCTAGACTTCTTTGTGTATAAGGGATTGTCAAACCATTTCTTAAGCGTGGAAACTTCTTTGGACGGCAGTTCAGACCACACACCAGTAATAGCAACTATAAGTACCACTATAATCGAAAGACCAGTGAAAGAAAGACTCCACACCAAAAAAACAGATTGGGACGCATTCAGGGACTACATAGACGAAAACCTAGACTTGAAGGTGCCACTTAAAACAAAAGAGGACATCGAAAAATTTGCGACATCTCTAACAAACTTAATACAAACAGCCGCGTGGAAATGTACTCCGTTTACAACATTAAAACAAGGTAATAGGAACGTACCAAAGGATATAAAAACAAAAATCCTGGAAAAGAGACAACTCAGAAGAGTGTGGCATTGCAGTCGACACTCCCAAGACAAAAAGGCGTTTAATAAAGCAGCTGCTGACCTAAAAAAGTACCTTAAAGACATCGAAGAAGAAACCCTACATAACAAATTAGCAAACCTCAATTCCCAAGCTAAAAATGAATATTCACTCTGGAAAACGGTAAAAAGTAATAAAACGGCCCCTCAAGTTTCACACCATCCTATCAAACAGAGTAATAACAGTTGGGCTAGAACTGAAATGGAACGGGCTGAGGCGTTTGGACAATTCCTGCATGATGTCTTCACTCCGAACGGCGGTGATGTAGAAACAGAGAAAGAAATACAAGATTATCTTGAAACTGATCTGCAACTATGCCTGATCTGCCCAATACAAAGCTGCTCGCCCCGCGAAGTCCAAAGAGAAATAAAAGGTCTGGAGTTAAACAAGGCTCCTGGCTTTTGCCTGATAACAGCTGAAACGCTAAGAGAACTTCCCAGAAGAGCTATAGTCGGTATAACACACCTTTTTAATAGCATAATCAGGATTGGGCATGTTCCAATGATATGGAAAATATCAGAGATAATCATGATTCCGAAGCCTGGTAAACCCCCGCATCTTGTGACATCTTACAGGCCAATCAGTCTACTACCGACTCTATCGAAATTGTTTGAGAAGATCATCTTGCGAAGGCTAACACGAATACTAGACGATAATAACGTCATCCCTCAACACCAGTTTGGATTCAGAATTGGCCATTCGACAATAGAACAAGTTCACCGAGTTACCAACAAAATCAGAGAAGCTCTCGAGAAAAAGCAGTACTGCTCTGCTGTCTTTCTCGACGTACAACAAGCATTCGATAAGGTATGGCACTTGGGCCTGCTTTTTAAAATAAAGAACCAACTTCCACATAACTTTTACCTGCTCTTAAAGTCTTACTTGGAAGACAGAATATTTAGAGTTAAAATCAATGACACCTACTCAGCCTTTCAAGATATAAAAGCCGGGGTACCGCAAGGTTCCATTCTGGGCCCTACGCTCTATCTTATATACACCGCAGATATACCCACAACGGACAATATTCTGTCCGCTACATTCGCTGATGACACCGCTGCCCTTTGCAATCATGAAAACCCATGTAAAGCGTCCCTGGGTCTACAGAGTCACCTGGACAAAATCAACAAATGGATGGAAAAGTGGCGCATCAAAGCCAGCTCTAACAAATCAGTACATGTCACTTTTACTTTGAGAAAGGACAACTGCCTTGCAGTTAAACTTGGAAACGAGGTTCTACCCCAACAAGATTCAGCAAAATACTTAGGCATGCATCTTGATAGGAGGCAAACATGGAAAACGCATATTAAAAAGAAACGCGACGAGTTAAACATACGACTCAGAAATCTAAACTGGCTAATGGGCAGAAGATCACACGTCGCCATGGAAAATAAGATACTTATTTATAAGGCCATAATCAAGCCCATCTGGACCTATGGCATTGAGTTATGGGGATCAGCAAAAAATTCAAACCTGGAGATTTTACAACGGTTCCAGAATAAAGCACTCAAAATGGTAACAAATGCACCGCTTTTTATCAGAACCAGTGAATTGCACGAATACACAGAAACGAAAACAGTCGTGGAGGAAATCGAACACAGAGCAAAAGCATACAAAGACCGTATTAAAGCTCATACTAATAACCTAGCAACAGCGCTATGTGAACCAATAAATGTCAGAAGGCTCAAACGACAACATATTTGGGACCTTGACATCTGAAACAAAAATAAAAACATTTTCAATAAGAGACAGCATCCTCAATGGAGGAACAGTGCTCTCCTGTCAACACTCCTACAACAAATCTGCTAAGGGCATGTCAAGCCGATCGCAAGATGGTACTTGGAAGAAAAAAAAAAAAAAAAAAAAAATTAAACATATCTTTCGTTCTATCGTTTTAAGCTTAAAACACTCTCAAATAGTGTGTTTTTAAACTAACAATAATAAGTCCATTAAGGTTTTCGAAAATATCATTGACACAATTGCCCCTGTTCTAACATGCATATTTAATCAATGTTTAGACAGCGGTACGTTTCCTGACTTAATTAAACATAGTAAAGTAGTACCAATTTTAAAATCGGGTAGTAAGAGTGATCCCTCTAATTATAGACCTATATCTGTGCTTCCAGCATTGAGCAAAATTTATGAAAAAATCATGCTGGACCAGATGTTGTCACACTTTAACGAAGTAAACGTTAGTGGGGCGACGTCCTCGGGGTCTCTAGTTAAGATGGGCGTGCCTCAAGGTTCAATTCTTGGCCCTTTTTTATTTCTAGTTTATATTAATGACCTTCCTTACCTGATGGCTAACTTCTCGGATATAATTTTATTCGCCGATGACACTTTTAGAATAGATAGAAAAGATACGGATGTCTTACATATCAATGATAGTCTAGCTGTTCTTTCGAAATGGTTTGCTGCTAATAATCTTTTACTCAATGCAAACAAAACTAAGTGTCTTAAGTTCTTGTTACCGAATGTACCCCAAGTAGGTCTAAACTTAAAACTTGATGGCAAGAAACTGGATGCTATTTCGGAAACTGTATTTTTGGGAATTATTTTAGATTCAAAATTGCAATGGGGTGCTCACATTAGAGCTCTTTCAAGTAGATTAAGCTCAGCTGCTTACGCAGTAAGAAAAATAAGGCAGTTGACTGATGTAGCCACAGCTAGGTTAGTTTACTTTGCTTATTTTCGCAGTATTATGTCTTATGGCGTTCTGCTGTGGGGATCGGCAGCTGACGTAGATTCAATTTTCATTTTACAAAAGAGGGCAATCCGCGCAATCTATAAAATGGGGCCTCGCGAGTCTCATAGAAACAAATTCAGCGAAATTGGTATACTAACTCTGCCTTCTCTTTATATTGTAGAAAATATCTTGTATGTTCGCAAAAACTTAGGCCTTTTCAAAAAACGATGCGATTTCCATAATCTGAATACACGTAGTTAAGATGAAATTGTGATTCCAAAATTTAGACTGACTAAAACTAGCAAGTCATTTCTAATAAACAGTATCCGCTTCTATAACAAGTTGCCAAAGTCAGTTACAGAACTTAGCGATGGAAAGTTTAAAACGCACATCAAACGTGTCCTTATCAAAAAAGCATATTATTATGACTATGTTGAAGACAGGGAAGTTTGGCATTAATTCCTTCTGCACATGTGGCTTCCCTGGTACCTAATTAACAGCATAACTATGTGAAAGTCTATTAACTGCTCTCAAATCTCTCTCAATCTCTCAATCTTTCTTGTTCTTTTTATTTTTACAATGCTGACATATTCTCGTCATTAATTGACATTATACATATATAGGTTCATTTTATTTATGTAGATTATTTTACATATTGTGAATCAGAGAACGTTGTAGGCCTTACTGACTGTAGATTTGTAGACGATTTTCTATTCTGTATTCGTCTAAGTACCTGGTACTTATTGACAGGCCTGCGCTGTCCTCCCATACATTTAATCTCTGTAATTTGAAAATATTGTTAAAGCCAATTATTTTTAAAAGAGTAACCGTGGAGTTTGTTGCCGGCTCTTCTCCATAGGAAACAACAATTTGGAACCGTGCACCTAGCTTCTGACGTTTCATAAGTGCCCATGCAGGTTTATATGAAATAAAAATATTTTGATTTTGATTTTTTTTAAACATTTTGACTAAAAATGGTATTGTCATATGCTTCCATTATACAAAACAAATCACAAGTAGGTAGTTCTACGCAAGAAACAACAGAATTTTGAGCGATGCGGGTAGGGTGCATTTCGTCCATTGTAGCGTTTACTAAGGCCTATATCACAGTGCAGATTTTCCTTCTAACATTATTTAATGGGTGTGAAATTGTGAACCACAAGACAACATTAAAAATGATTTGGTAAGGCACTATAATAATATGCCTTACACGTAATGTGTTGTAAGCGCATGGAATGTATGTATCTACTATCAACTGGTATTTTTAGAATTCTCATTGTTCCACTGTGTGCTTTTATTGCAGTAGAAGATGATACAACAGACAAGAAGCTTACTCACAGGCAGAAGCAAAGGGCAGCTAAAAGAGCAAAGAAGAAGGCAGAACTATTGGAAAAGAAGAAAGCATTGAAACAAGCAAAGAAGAATGTAGCTAAACAAACAGAGGTAGCAGTAGTTGAGGATCCTGAGAACAGTTCTGATGAAGAAACTGCTCCAGGTAAACATTTACTTCTGATTTTTTTAAACAGTGCTTCATCATCATCATTTTAGCCGAAAGACCTCCACTCCCAAGCTCCGCGACTTCGACCGGTTCTGTGCTTCCCGCATCCAGCGGACTCCTGCGGCCCTCACAAGGTCATCTGTCCACCTTGTGAGGGAAATCCTTAAACAGTGCTTATTTTAGAATCCAAACTAATTCATTACCATTCTCAGAACATGGCCCGCATGTGAGCGTAAATATTAGGTCTTTACCTATGAAATTGCCGTTCTTCAGTACTGGCCATTTCAAATCAAAATATTTTTTTTTGGCTAAGAATTCTAATTTCAAATTAATTTTATTTTAAAAACATGGATTTTTTTTTCTGAAAGTAGTCATTTCTTTATTGATTAGTGTTACATTTTCATCGCATTTCAATCTTTTTCGTCATCATGGATACGTTAAAAATTCGAGTAATTAAGGAATATGAGTACCGTCGTGGCAGCAACGCGGCACAAGCGGCACGCAACATCAACGACGTTTACGGAGCTAACACTACAAACCAACGCACCACCTGTTATTGGTTTGCTCGCTTCCGTTCTGGAAATTTCGACCTGAAAAATGAACCTCACGGTCGTCCGAAGACTTTGGTCGACAATGACGAATTAAAGGCGATTGTGGAAGCTGATGATACACAATCTACGGCTGAATTAGCAGCAGCTTTCGACGTTAGCGTCAAAACAATATTGGTCCATTTGCGTCAAATTGGCAAGGTAAAAAAGCTTGACAAATGGGTGCCCCACGAACTCAATGATCGCCAGCGCGAAGTACGCGTCGAGACGTGCCTTGCACTGCTCAACAGACACACAAATGAAGGAATTTTGAACCGCATTGTTACCTGCGATGAAAAATGGATTCTGTTTGATAACCAAAAGCGCTCAGCAAGTTGGTTGGATCCTGGTTCAGCACCTAAACAATGCCCTAAACGAAAACTTACCCCTAGAAAAGTGATGGTCACTGTTTGGTGGTGTAGCGCCGGTGTGATTCATCACAGCTTCTTACCAAACGGGGTGAGCATTACTGCAGATGTGTACTGTGAAGAACTGAACACAATGATGGAGAAGCTGGCGCATCTCCAACCAGCATTGGTCAATCGCTCGTCTCCGCTGCTCCTGCACGACAACGCGCGACCTCATACTGCACAGCAGACGGTCTCCAAGTTGCAAGAACTGGGGTTGGAAGCTCTCCGTCATCCGCCCTACTCACCAGACCTTGCGCCTACAGACTACTACTTTTTCCAGAATTTGGATAACTTCTTGGCGGGAAAAAAAATTAATACCCGAGAGGCAGTACAAAATGCCTTTGAAGAATTTGTTGCCTCCCGTCCAGCTGATTTCTTTAATAAGGGCATCAATAAACTGCCACTGCGATGGCAAAGATGCATTGATTGCATGGGTGATTAATTCGATTAATACAAATAAAAAATTCATGAAAAAAATTCGTTTAAATTTTTTCATACAAAACGGCAATTTCATAGGTAAAGACCTATTATATAACATCATGTTGGTGCAAAACTTGCCCTTCGTAAATACTGAATAAAAGAAATAAATGACTGCTCATAAATTAGCTGTTACAACATAATAGATTTAAACAAAAATATGTTTATAAATAACAGGTTACACTGATGACAATAAGGAATGGTTGAAACCTAAACAGAAAAACAAAAAAGAACAGAAAAGCAAAGCAATAAAGGAAGATTCGGAATCTGAAGAAGATGACGACAGTGGAAATGAAGATGAGGTGGATGCTGATGGGTCAGAAATGGAAGAAGATTCGGATGATGAAAACGCAGGAAAGAAGAAAGCTGGAGGAGAAAAGTATAAGGTAATTATTATTTTTTGTCTTTTCTGAAAACCATGTTTTAGTTGTTAATTTTCAACCTTATTGTCGTAAAACTGTAAATTTGTAACTTCTGTAATAAAATAAAATAACTATTAAAATGCATTTCATGTGAAAATTGCTTTCAGGTTGGTACTCTGGATGATTTGTTTAAAGATTCTGACAATGAAAATGGTGATGTGTCATCAGAAGAAGAAGGCTCAGCTACTGGCAAATTAGAATATGATTCTGACTCTAGTGGAGGAGGTAAAGACAGTGACGATGATGACAATGATGACGATGATGACATGTTGCCCATAGAGAAGGCCAATATTAAATTAAAGAAAAAACAGAAAGTAGACAAAAAGCTAGCTGATGAAGAGATGCAATTGAATATTGCCAAACAAGATGTATTTGCATTCCCATCTGAAGAAGAACTAAACAATCCAGCAAGTCTCCAAGATGTTCTTCAAAGAATCAAAGATGTTGTAATAGTGTTAGGAGACTTCAGTCGCTTGAAAGAAGATGGTAGATCCCGGTGTGAATATACTGATCTGCTTCTAAAAGATCTTTGCACTTATTACAGTTATAATGAATTTCTTATGGAAGTACTTCTGCAAATATTTCCTGTGCAAGAGTTGGTCGAATTTCTGGAAGCAAGTGAAGTTGCGCGACCTGTTACTATTAGAACGAATAGTCTTAAAACTAGGCGGCGAGATTTAGCCCAAGCTCTTATTAACAGAGGAGTGAATTTAGACCCTGTGGGTAAATGGAGTAAAGTAGGTCTTGTAGTGTACAGCTCTACTGTACCAATTGGTGCAACTCCTGAATACTTAGCAGGGCACTATATCTTACAAGGTGCGTCAAGTTTTCTGCCAGTAATGGCTTTAGCACCACAAGAGAATGAGAGGATATTGGACATGTGTGCAGCACCAGGTGGCAAGGCATCGCATATCGCAGCCATAATGAAGAACACGGGTACGTTATTTGCTAATGACGCTAATAAAGAAAGGACAAAAGCTGTAGTTGGTAACTTCCACAGGTTGGGAGTAGTGAATGCTGTTATTTGTAACCACGATGGTAGAGAGTTCCCTGATGTAATGAAAGGTTTTGATAGGGTGTTATTGGATGCTCCTTGTACTGGTACAGGAGTCATAGCTAAAGATCCCAGTGTTAAGACTACTAAAGATCAGAAAGATATT
The DNA here is from genome assembly GCA_949987655.1 of Polymixis flavicincta. Lineage (NCBI taxonomy): Eukaryota > Metazoa > Arthropoda > Insecta > Lepidoptera > Noctuidae > Polymixis > Polymixis flavicincta. The sequence goes on from OX465179.1 coordinate 10,643,516, forward strand.
CAGAGGTGTTTCAACATCCAGAGACAACTTCTTCTTGCTGCCATTGACTGTTGCAGTGCAAAATCTAGCTCTGGTGGCTACATTGTTTACTCAACTTGTTCAATTCTGCCTGAAGAAAACGAATGGGTAGTGAACTATGCATTAAAGCGTAGAAATGTGAAGTTGGTGCCCACAGGTCTTGATTTTGGCACTGAAGGTTTTGTGAAGTACAGACACCATCGGTTCCATCCATCATTGAAATTGACCAGAAGGTTTTACCCCCACACACATAATATGGATGGCTTTTTTGTGGCAAAGTTCAAGAAGTTTTCTAATGTTATCGTAAGTAATAAATACATGTAATGTTTCAGAAATTTTATGATTGGAAAGCTGTACATATTAAGTTACATTTATTTAATGTTTTAGCCGGAGCCATTTAAAGACGAAGATGACGAAGAAGTTGATCCTAATCAAGAAGAACCTAACGAAAATGGAGATAGCCAGTCAGAAGAAAAGGTGGAGACACAAAATAAGAAACAGTCACCTGTAAAACGATCTGCTCCGTCGGACAGTGCTCAACCACAGAAAAAGAAAGCCAAGCTTAATGCGCAGACAAAGTAAGCTTACAGAGATTTAAAGTCAAACATTATAAGTAAGAGAGAGCCGTGGTGGCCAAAAGGAAACGGTTGCCACTTACGAATTATTGGTCGTAGGTTCGAACACAGATAGGCACTTTACTTAGTGTGAATTATTTCATCACCACTGCTCTCAAAACGGTGAAGGAAAACATCGTGAGGAAACCGGCATGTTCTAGAACCAAAAATTCGAAGACATGTGGCGTCTACCAATGCGATCTGGGCCCGCGTGGTGGATTACGCCCTACTCCCTCTCATCAAGAAGCCTGTGTCCCAAAAGTGGGTACATTAAGGGCTGATTATAATTATAAAGAAAATTTTGGTACTTTGTATTCAAGCTATTTTCGTTCTTAAAATAATAATCACCAACTAAAACTACTTCTGGCTATGCAACTATTTAAGATCAAATCCTGAGTGGGTTCGTCAAGATATTGCCCTATTATTATTTAAAAATAAATAAAATGAAATTTCTTTTGAGGAAAACACAGATTCGAGTGGACCAGTCCAGTCAGCATATCTGGTTATATTGTACTGCAGTATTATAAGCAAACTGTTATTTCTTTTTCAGACCTGCAAGTCTTCCACAAGTTGCTGACGAAGCCCAGCCCACCGAAAATAACAATCAAAAGAAAAAGAAAAATCGCAAAAATAAAAATAAAAAGCACAATGTAGAAAACTCCGACAGTGTAAAGGCACCAAACAATAGCACTACTGATAAACCAGTAACTCCTACTACTCCACAAAGTCCGGGTAGCAAGAAAAATAAAAATAACAAAAATGCCAATGTCATTGTACTAAATACCAGCAATACTGAAAAGTCAGATGATCCTACCACACTAAGTCCGGGTCGTAAGAAAAACAATAAAAATAGCAAAAATACCAAAGGTATTGTAACAATCAGCAGCACTACTGAACAATCAGGTAATTCTACTACTCCACAAAGTCCGGGTAGTAAGAAAAACAAAAATAAAAATAAGAAAAATGCCACGGCTATTGCAACAAACAGCAAACCTACTGAACAGTTAGGTTATCCTACTACACCACAAAGTCCGGTTAGTAAGAAAAACAAAAATAAAAATCCAGCGAATGCCCCTGAAAAGGCAAAGAACGACAACAGCAGTCCTGAATCAGGTCAAACTAAAACTGACGCGGTACAAACAAATCAAAGCCCGAATAAAAAGAAAAAGAAGAATAAAAAGAACAAAGGTCAACCAGGTGCAAATCCACAGATACAAGCCGTAAGCAAAAATGAAGACAAAATTACAGAACAAGTTGCAGTAGCAGCTTCAAAGAAATTAAAAAACAAACTCAATAAAAAGAAGAAGCAAATAGGTCAAATAAATCCTAACAAAGATAAAATGCCTGCGAAAAGTCAAGCAGCTGGTAAAAAAAATAGGAATAAGTGAAATTTTATTTCGATAATAAAACGAATGTTTTATCTTATGTTTCTAGTACTTTCCTTAGAATATAGATAAATTGATCCTTAATCCTTTTAATTGACTCTATAGATCCCCAGCTCAGACAACCGGTATGAATAATTCGCCATGGTGTCCCGGTGCGGTGTGGCTCTGAAGGTTTCTTCAAACAGGCACGACGCGACACTTGTAGAACGATTACCATGAAGTTTTCATAGAAATTGATCCACGTGAGTCGCGTCGCGCCTGTTTGCAGCAGCCTTTACGGTTTCACTAAGGTCCGTCAGATTAAGAGCACCTTCACAGTAGCGTTCGTCCAACGTAGGCGTCCGATGAACGTATGCGCAGCGCAGACGCGTTTTTGCTGGGGCACATGAGTGCCCTGCGCTAGCGTCTTGGTTGCGCGACGAATGCGCCGCATTAGTGCGGTTTCATGTAAAATCGTGTTTCCTTGTCGGAATCCATTTTCTTAAATGTTAATACCTACCGAAACGACAACGAAATTGTGTGACGTCTGCGCCGCGCTAGCGTAGCGGTAGATATCGAACGCCTACGCTGCTGGATAAACGCTAGTGTGAAGGGGTTCTTACGGAGCTGAGGTCTTAGCTATCGTTTCGGACTACTGGCAGCTGCGATGCGGTTCGCCGAGTGTAAGTGTGGGTGACATCATTCAGCCAAAATTTCCTCTTCCTCAATCTAAGGGTGTCAACTTCTCTAATTCATCAAAATACAATCTTCTTTTTCGTTTTAACTTTTTTAAATGTAAACTTCGGCAATTAGCTAATTTATATAAAAGTGCTTATGGCCTCACACGCTTATATTCACGCATAACACGCTTGTATTCTCTGAAGGACTGGACAGAGATGCGTAGCCCGCCCACATTTCGCTATTTATGTTAATGTCTCATGTGCCCTAAGGGCGGGTATTCTAACGGGCGCATATTAACCCAGAGGACCACAAGACATGTTCAGCAGTCGGGCTTGCGACCACTGGAGCAACGAAGCATTAATTTTTTCATATGGAATAGCCACGGGAATAACGGACATAAAAACAAAAATAATGATTATTTCACTTTGCTCACTCAGGGACTACTCACACTTATTCAGCTCTGTTCAGCTTTTGTCCATAGAAACCAACGATTGTGTATAGTCCGTTCAGCTTACCGCAGCTGAACGGATGCGTACGCATCTCATACAAAATCTTTGTTTTCTATGGACAAAAGCTCAACAGAGCTGAATAAGTGTGAGTAGTTCCTAATCCTACCAGTGGGGCAAAAAAAAATGTTCACAATTTTGTTGTCCACTATGTTCCACTACATAATTGATTTGGTGGGGCAAATCACATTCGCTTATTTCCACTAGGCCTCCAACTGTTGGATTTAAATTAAATAGTATGAGGTTGTAAATACATAGTCTTTTTTACTTAAAATAATCACATAAAAGTAAAGGTAAAAAGTATTCATACGAGATTAGGATTAGGTACTCTGAAGTAGCTTAAAAACAGCAAGGTTGATGACGTAATTACGGCTTTATTCTTTTCTAACGTTATTGGTACGCGAAGGTAACGAATAACTATTAGAGACAGTAAGATCGAAATTGTTATACCACTATAAATACTATCTACCTATGAAATCCTAGATTTGCAAATAATGACCGAGAGTGCTTACTAAGATTGTTCATATAAAATATCACAACTTAAATGTATTAGCAAAAATAAACGGGGTCAAATGAAATGAGCTAGAGGAACATCCCTTGTGGGAAAAAGTGAACTCCTCAGAGTTTATGCGAGTGTAATCTACCCTACCAAAATCAATTAAGGGAAATAGTGGACGACAATTTTTTTAACGCTATTCCACTTTGTCCCACTGAAAGCGACTTGACTTAAGTAGTAGCAAATCATCAAGAACCCCGTTCTGGTGCGGTGAAATACAGCCAAGTAAATTAAAAAAAAATCTACTCAACACTCTGTAGGTACTACATTTTTGTTTAAGTACAAATCCTTAAAAACTTGTTAAACTTAGGTCTGTTTCTAATTGGTAGTTGATAAAGTTTATGTCTTCAGTGGCTTCGTCTGCATAAGACAGGTTTACCGAATTATCTTTGGTCGTGTGGATTAGTTGGCTCAGTTCAAATCTTTCTTGCTCATCCTTAAGATGTTTCTGATGTGTTTTATTATTATCACTATATTTTGTCAAGAGATCTGCCAAGTATGCTATAGGATCAGTAGGTTGGTGTACAACTACTTCAGCTATGCACTTCTTCAGAGCGTCGCCGACTTCTTTTCTAAGATATTTATTTTCTTCCATAGTAATTGGTCCACTTGGACATGGTTCATAATAGACAGGTTTCTCATGTATTTTAATTAAATTATCGAAGCCGTCGCGTTCGTATTCGTCATTCGAATCTTCTTCACGATATATATGACGTCCTTCTGCGTTAACATAATATCGACCGAGACGATCATAAAAGTATTCAACGCCGTCTTTTTCTTCCCGAACTTTTACAAGACGTCCGCCTCTATCTAGAATATATTCACTTGCTCCATCATGATTTTTATACACCCGCTGTCTTGCATCATTTAGATAATATCTACCGCAAGAGTCATAAAAATAAATATGTTTTTCGTCGTCACTCAGAGGGACTAGATTATTACGCTCATTTAATTGATAGAATATGTCATTTCCTAACGTGTAAATTTTTCTCCCAAATTTATCTACGGTAAATTCTCCAGTCTCGTCAGAGTATTGTTCTCTTATGTTTACAACGCTTAATATATCTATAATAGATTCATTTTCATTTCCTTGTTCCGTCAATGCTTTATTCCATAGCAGTGTTAACTTTTCTACGAGACGACAACGATCTTGATGTGGCAGTAAATGAGTGAAAATTGACGAAGACATAGGTCTAGGTTCATCGAAGGTTTCATCCGAGTCATGTTGCCAAGAGTCATTTCTAAGCTTATTCATTGACACTCTAATATTTTCGAGCGATTGCAATCGATCTTCTAAAAAAATGGATTTAAGCTTCAGAGCAATCAATGCAGGAGACTCTTCATCATGTAATCGAGTTATACGAGCCTTTAAAGCTCTAATTTTTTCAGTAATGTTTTCTATTTCTTGTTCGTTGACATCGCTCACTCGGGCTGAAGAACTCAACAAATTACTCTTTACATGGCTTATTTGGGCTACTCTTTGAGCTTCTGGACCAGTATCCTGGGCAACTTCGTCAATAATTTGTTTTAACGTCTTTGCAAGATTAACTGGTGCAAGAGGAGCTTTAAAGTTCAGTACATTACATAATTCCTTAGCTAAACTATCTTGTAGTCCGTCCAGCCAGTGTAAAAGTTCTTCTATTTCATCATGAATCCTAGTAAGGTATTCTGTTTGATCCGCCTGTGATCTGATATACTGTAGTTTCTCAATCAGAGCACTATTAACCGTATGTTGCATTTCTTTTATGATTTTAAGATTTGCTTCAATTAACTGATTTTCTTCCTGCGTCATAGTAGAACGCATTTCGTCAATATACTCCAGAAAGTGGTTATATCTTAGTTGGGTACAATCCATAGTGTAATCGAGTGCTCTAAGGATAACCTCTCGCGGAGTTTCCTTAATCCTTTTGGAAAACGTTTCTATATCCAGAACCGCTTCTAACCAGTCACTATGGAACGAATTAACGATTTCTGCAAACTTCTCGGGTGGTTCTTGTTTCAGTAAAGAATCATGGATATTTTTCATGGTCGTGAATATGTTTTCGGCATAATCTTTTCTTGTAAAAAATATCACGGGACTTGTGAACGAAATTTCAATTTCCTTAGCAATGGTAAATAAAAAAGACAACCCTTCCCGTTGATTCATTTTATTTATGGAGATTTAGGTATAATAATTTATTATTGTATGATAAAAAATACAATTTTACGAAAAGAAAGAAATATGTCATTAAGTTTGTCAAATTCGCTGACAGGTAAGTCAGTGGTCGAAGTACGGAGCATCATCGTCAAAGCAAGGAGTTTTTAAGGTACTTACCTATAGGTCAAAGACCTACTACCCACTAAACCACTGGTCAAACCCGTAAAATCACTACAGTCCTTTTATCCCACCAGTTAGGTATATCACCTACCGCTGATTCGGAATCACTGTCAAAAATACGGCAATATTTATTCTCGATACGATAAGATTGTACTATGTAGTACAGACGCCAGCAGGTCAACCTATCCTTAACTGTCAAATTTTCCCAATTGAACATGAACCTTATTCGTTTGTGATAAAGTTGAAAAACTATCAAATAAATTTGACAGATTGGGGTAGCTTGATGCGCTGGCCTCTGTACACACAGCTTCGTTTAAGCTAGGTAAAGCAAAAGACCTGCTAACTGTCTAACAGCATTTACCTAGTATAAAAAAAAAAAAAAAATTCGACAACCTTAAATACAGAAGAAAATTAAAGTGTTCTATAAATGTTTGTAGTATTAATATCAAGTTAGTTAGCATGGAGATTTTCAGATCCCATTTCCAGAAATGTACCTATTATGGTTATTATAGGTACAGGGAAATCGGTTATACAAAAAAAAAAATCTGCTGTTACTTTTCTATGAAACAGCTGATTATTTTTTGTATAACCGACGAAAAATTTATCTGGGGGTCTAGAATGATATGCTGAATTCATGGTTACAGTTTGCACACTGGTTAAAAACTTATGCTGTAGATTTCTTTTTGATGTTAGGTACCAACAAACTTAATGCATAGTCTTCTTTCCAACTTTCTTTTGCAATATTTATTATAACAAAATCACAAAATTAAACAGTGGTAATTACTTACTAGTAATACCTTCAGTTATAGTATTTTTTGGGACAAAGTTCTGTACCGCAGCTTGCGGTCCGGTGAGGCGGCGGGCCTGCTCGCCTGATTGCCGCCATGGGATCTGGACGCAAAGATCCTCGCACACACATGGGAGTGGCGCAAGCAGGCAAAACGCCGGGGCGTAGGTAACTTAGACAGAGCTCCGGCGGGATCTCATGGCGACATGGAGAGTGCGATTGTCGCAACCCATTGCTGAGCACGCTACTATTGCGGCGGTAAGTCCCCTCTTTGAAGAGTGAATTGAGAGGCGCGACGGCGTCCTCACCTTCCGCCTGATGCAGGTTCTCACCGGACACGGTTGTTTCGGGAGGTTCCTGTTTCGCATAAGGCGGGAGGAAGCGGGTGTTAGCACTGCGTAGATCGCCCGGAGGACACGGTGGAGGTCTGCCCGGCTTGGGCGGAGCATTTCTGTGTCCTCGTGGAGGCGATCGGCGATTTGTCGCATCCGGCCCTGGGTGCTTACTCTGGAATATAATTCCGATAGATCGACATTGGTCAAACGTCAGTTGGTTGAGTTAAACGTCAGGGATTGGCTAGACTCAGTCCCCCTTATTACAGAACAAGGTTTTTCTTTACGTATGGTTTAAACCGTCGAGCCTGTTTTTAAAATAAGAACCTAACTGAAATCGAAATACAGCTCCTTTTACAAAACTGACAAGTTAGTCCAGTGCTAAATTGTCAGTTTTGTAAAAGGAGCTGTAATTCTATTTCAGTTCTAGGTTCGATGGTTTAAACCATACCTAAAGAAAAACCTTGTTTTGTAATAAGGGGGAGAGTCCAGCCAATACCTGACGTTGGACTGACAATTCCAATGTCGATCTATCGGAATTATATTCGAGAGTAAGCACCCTGGTCCAGGCCATGGTACGGAGCGAGAGTGCATGGGTAGCCGTCACCTCCTGCGAAGCAGTACTGCTCGCGAAGAGGGAGGCGGCGCACGTGAGGGAGAGGCAATCTATGCACCCTCATGGCCCTAGTCGCCGCAGGAGACGCACTGGGCGTCGGGAATCTCAGGCCGATTCCCGGCCACGGGACGGCCCGGGACGGCGAGTAATGGGTAGCTTGCCGACCGGTAAGGACTAAGCCCGGGTCGACGGCGCGTTGTGTTCAACGCGCGCCTCAAAGAGATGTCAGCACCAATTGGTGGGGTCTGCAAGGGCTGATGCCTGCCAGGGGTGCGGGTTGTTCGAAAGATATACCGTGGTCCCTGGCACACAGGCAACTGAAGGAACATGGGTGGGTTTTAGTCATTAAAAGTCTGACACGCCCTCTTGCTCCACCCAGAGCGGGAGACGTTATTTGATGATTTATCCTCAAAAAAATAAAAAAAACGCAGATAACGGTAGGACTAAACTTGTCGAAATCGTCACAAAAGTACAAAACACTACAAAGTGAAAAATTACTTTAATTTTGGATTTGTATTTTAAAATTTTTGTCACCGCCTTCCGAAATTAAAGTTATCTTTCACTTTGTAGTGTTTTTCCGGAAGTAGGTTGTTTTTGTTTTTGGAAAAAGTTTTTTTTGTGACGATTTCGACAAGTTTAGTCCTACCGTTATGTGCGTTTTTTTTTTTTTTTGTAGTAACTGATGAACATTAGTGACGGAAGAAACATGTAGCCGGATCTGGGTGAAGTCCATTTAGATTGCCATCGGCACGCTAAGAAGAAGTAGTATTTTTATCTATCTATGATTCAGATGGTTTATATGGGTGATGGGAGCTACCGACTAAGTGGTTTCATTCATTAAAACATATGTAGGTACATTGTTTGAACTCAAAAGATCTCATATTATTGCCTTAAAGGCATGAAAGTGCACCCCAAATGTTTTTACCAGAACGGCGACGGTAAGTTTGGAGGGTTTGAGATAAATCACAAGGGCTGGGAGCTTTCCCGTGGCCGGGGCGGCGACCGTTGCTACGACGGCGTAGCTCGGCTCCTTAATGAAAAGCGTGGCCCGCGCAGCCCCGCGCCCCCACGCCCCCGCTCGGAGGCTGCCGCCAGTAGCCCGCGGACCGCGCTCTCGACGACACACGCGCACTCACGCTCCCGAATCTCATCTACAGCTATCTATCACTGTACGTCGATATCAGTAGTATTCTTTAATTATAAAGTGAATGTTCTTATCATAATTCTGCAATTGAGTGCTTGTTTCATACATCAAAATGTGCTACGGACTAGTTGACCGGAAGAGGCTGAAACGGAGGCAGGAAGCGAGTAGGGTGGGACGCTTTGTTCGCGCCGTACTATGCCCGCGCGGAGGCTGTACGCGCAGCATCCGCCCGCTCGCCATGTTGCTCTCCCACCGTCCCTACCCGCCGCTATGCAACCGAAACCTACCGATCTCATTTACGATTTCTTCTTGTACCGACAAGCGGAAAATTCGATTAATATTGTGCTTTATTAGATGAAAACCGCTTGTTCTTATGAAATTACGGTTGAATAGAAAGTACTGAATTTCCTTCTCTGCTATCCATAGTAGGTAGTACCTACTTACAATCCAAGTTTATATTACCCACTCATTATTTTTCATACCGGAAGTTACACTCGGCTACTTATTTATTAATGCTCATTGAAAATTAGATACCTAGGTAGGTACTGTGAGATTATTATGTATTGATTTGGTCTTAATGGTCCTATTAGGTGGGTACCGGTACTTTTGACGCATCTGACTTAATCCTTACTAATATTTAAACGCGACAGTTTGCATGTAGGGATGTTTGTTACTCTTTCACGCAAAAACGACTGAACGGATTTCAATGAAATTTGGCACACAGATAGCTTATAACCTAGATTAACACATAGGATACTTTTTATCCCGGTAGTTTGTTCCCGCGGGATAATTTCCGACTACCACGCGGGCGAAGGCACGTGCGGAAGCTAATATCAAATAAAGTGACATAACATTAAATAATGATGCTCAATAACTGGTTGACTGTAACTTGCGTGCAGGGTTAATGGAACAAGCAAACTGATTAGAGGGCACTCCATCAGACCGCGGCTTACCTATGGAAGATCGGTACAGTTTATAGTAGGTATAGTATAGTATAAGTACCTACTTTGAAACTTGGTCATAGGTAACAGTGTGTATAATAGGTAAATCTGTCTTGTAAAGGATATTCAGGCGTAATGGGGATATTTTTTGACAGAATGAATATCCATAACGTCTGAATATCTTCAAGTAAGAAATTGGACATTACACATCCAATTGCAGACGTTTGGTAAGTGCTGGATGATTCTCAGCCTTATATAGCCTTGAATAGGCGTGTACCGAAGTATTTCGACTTAAAATTCAGTACCTACTTAATGATAACGATTTAAATTTTTCAAAGAAAGTTTAATCAATTGCAAATGCGTTCCCATATACCTACCCTACTAAATAGTGGACTTGTTAATTATCACACCTAGATACCAATATGTATTAGGTCTTTACCTATGAAATTGCCGTTCTGCAGTACTGGCCATTTCAAATCAAAATAATTTTTGTTTGGCTAAGAATTCTAATTTCAAATTAATTTTATTTTAAAAACATGGATTTTTTTTTCTAAAAGTAGTCATTTCTTTATTGATTAGTGTTACATTTTCATCGCATTTCAATCTTTTTCGTCATCATGGATACGTTAAAAATTCGAGTAATTATGGAATATGAGTACCGTCGTGGCAGCAACGCGGCACAAGCGGCACGCAACATCAACGACGTTTACGGAGCTAACACTACAAACCAACGCACCACCTGTTATTGGTTTGCTCGCTTCCGTTCTGGAAATTTCGACCTGAAAAATGAACCTCGCGGTCGTCCGAAGACTTTGGTCGACAATGACGAATTAAAGGCGATTGTGGAAGCTGATGATACACAATCTACGGCTGAATTAGCAGCAGCTTTCGACGTTAGCGTCAAAACAATATTGGTCCATTTGCGTCAAATTGGCAAGGTAAAAAAGCTTGACAAATGGGTGCCCCACGAACTCAATGATCGCCAGCGCGAAGTACGCGTCGAGACGTGCCTTGCACTGCTCAACAGACACACAAATGAAGGAATTTTGAACCGCATTGTTACCTGCGATGAAAAATGGATTCTGTTTGATAACCGTAAGCGCTCAGCAAGTTGGTTGGATCCTGGTTCAGCACCTAAACAATGCCCTAAACGAAAACTTACCCCTAGAAAAGTGATGGTCACTGTTTGGTGGTCTAGCGCCGGTGTGATTCATCACAGCTTCTTACCAAACGGGGTGAGCATTACTGCAGATGTGTACTGTGAAGAACTGAACACAATGATGGAGAAGCTGGCGCATCTCCAACCAGCATTGGTCAATCGCTCGTCTCCGCTGCTCCTGCACGACAACGCGCGACCTCATACTGCACAGCAGACGGTCTCCAAGTTGCAAGAACTGGGGTTGGAAGCTCTCCGTCATCCGTCCTACTCACCAGACCTTGCGCCTACAGACTACTACTTTTTCCAGAATTTGGATAACTTCTTGGCGGGAAAAAAATTTAATACCCGAGAGGCAGTACAAAATGCCTTTGAAGAATTTGTTGCCTCCCGTCCAGCTGATTTCTTTAAGAAGGGCATCAATAAACTGCCACTGCGATGGCAAAGATGCATTGATTGCATGGGTGATTACTTCGATTAATACAAATAAAAAATTCATGAAAAAAATTCGTTTAAATTTTTTCATACAAAACGGCAATTTCATAGGTAAAGACCTATTATATTGAACCTGTGACAGGAGTCGGGTTAAATCAAATCTTCTACCAACATTCAAGACACTATCGCGATATAGCGGGTCTTTGTGACTTTTCCTTATTTCGCACTAGCTTGCCAGCAGCTTTGCCCGCGTGGAGGTCGAAAATTTGCCCCCGGGAACGTAATATAAGGATAAAAGTCTCCTATGTATTAATACAGGTTTTAAACTATCACTGTGCCAAATTTCATCCACATCCGTTCAGCCGTTTTAGCGTCATTGTGTAACAAAACATAGAAACACTCAAACTTTCACAATTGTATAATATAAATAGGATTACATGACGGTGTGACTGCTATACTTGGCTAAGGTATGGAGCATAAAATGCGGGTGAAATTAGCCATAACACAACTCGTTGATATATTGCTACGCGCTGCACATACTGATAAAGAGACGGTATTCAGTTTAGCAGGTCTGTTTAAATACAGGATAAGTTTTAAACCAGTGCGCAAACTGTAACCATGAATTTAGATTTACTTTCTAGACCCCCCAGCGCAGAATTTTTTCGTCGGTTATACAATAATAATAGGCTGTTCCATACATTTTGATCGCTTAGGTATTGCGCTTTTCTATGAAACAGCAGATTGTTTTTTATATTCGATGAAAAATTTCTGCGATGGGGGGTCTAGAATGATATGCTGAATACATGGTTACAGTTTGCGCACTGGTTAAACACTTATCCTGCATACTTGGTAATGCTTCATTGTTTTAAAAGATTACTCGTTTGACTGCCACTGTGCAAGCGCTACTGCTAAGCATGAGGTCTTGGATTTGATTCCCAGTTCGGGCAAAATGAAATTGGGTTTTTCAATCGACTTCAAAAAGAAGGAGGTTATCAATTCGACATGTTTATATAAGCGTAACAAACAGACAGATTTACTTTCGCATTTGTATAATATTAGTAGTTGAATTTGAATTGTGTTATACCAAGCACAAGAATTAGGGTCCGTTTAGGTGCAAATATAAATTAAAAAAAGAAATACAGATAAATGGTGTCTGTTGGTGAGTGAGTGTGTGCATACGTGGGTGTGTTTGTGAGTGTTTGTGTTTTTGGGTGTATGTACATATGTATGAGTGTGTATGTACGAGTATGTGTGTGTTGAGTTTGTGTATTGTTTGTGTGCCACAGGACAACTTAGGATATATAATTTTAACGTACTATACTTACCTAAATGAATAAGTAGTGCTTATCGTTTATTTATGTTGTCAATAAAATAAATAAATGATTTAATATAAATTCAATTTGTAGTATACAAAGAAACTATGCTAGTACGCTAAACAGCTTTTCTGCGTGATCACAGGTTAGGGATGGAAACCAAATGATTAGTCTGTTTGCACTCTCTTTTTGACATCACTCTCTTTTTGACATGGAGAAAATTTGCAATGTTTATTTGTTGAATTTTTGAGCAAAACATTTTCCACAGGGTACAGACGCCAGCATATCAAGCTACCCCAATCTGTCAAATTTATTTTATAGATTTTCAAATGTATAACAGCATAAAGTTCATCTTCAATTGGGAAAATTTGACAGTTTTGGGTACCTTGATGTACTGGCGTCTGTACATACTTAGAATAGATCGAAACGTACCTCATCCTGGGATGTTTCTTAATCCGCCCACGGGATGCGAAACTTATTCTTATCTCAATCGAGGACCCAGCATAAATGTACGCATAAGTCACTTTCATAGGTTAATTTGGACTCATCATAAACATAATATTGTAGGCTACAGTCTACAGGGAAATGGTTAATAACAGATACTATTGACCATAATATAAGTTACGAGCCGAATGCAGTTACATGATTGCTAGATTAGGTACTTTTTAGTGCATCTCTCTCTTCAACCCTTGGGCACCCAATGCTGAGTGTAGGTCTCTTCCAAATCTCTCCACGTTTGGCGGTTTAGTGCATCATAATGTGCTTATTTATAACATAGGGAAACAACAGAAACTGGAGTGTTTAGTAGTAACCATTTGACCATTTTCAGCCAAAAAATCATGATTCGGCCATATTTTCATAAATAAACCAGCCGAAGCTTCGGCAAAGCCGTAAATCAGAAATTCGTGAATTGTCGCTGGTCTTTCGGCCTACTTCGTAAAAGCTCGGCGGTATCAGGTCACTTTCGGGTAACTTCGGGGTGGAGCGAGTTCGCTCGTGGTTTCACTAAGCTGACATAAAAGTACGCGATTTTGTACCTAATGAAGTTGTAAAGCGAGGTTATTTTACGCATACACGCATACATCGAAAATATTAATATTTAAAAAATAAATAAAATCATTTTGGTTTTCGGCTGAAAAACCGTTTTCGGTCGGACACCCAATACCTCAATTATACCAAAATTGTGTGGGATAGGAAGGTATACTATAGGTATAGATATAAGTTGTAAGGACGACACACGTATTTCATTACACGATGGACTCGCCAGCCGGAAAAATGTGCCATAAACATGGGATAAATCATGCGGTTATTACTAATAGTAAAAGACTTTCCCAATTACATAAACAACAATACTAGGAACTTACTTTCCATTGAAAAAAAACGACTCATCCCACTGCTGGAACATACGTCTCCTGTCTGTGGGAGGGATCCCACAGACAGGCCGCGTGGCTCAACTAGGCCCGCGTGGTGGAATACGGCCTACTCCCGTAGGCCGTATTCCACCACGCGGGCCTAGTTTGGGCTGATGGTTGTCCCATGTCTTTTAATTTGCGGTTCTAAGATATGCCGGCTTCCTCACGAACTTTTTCCTTATTGAGCATAAAAACATTAATCAAGTTGCAACTTTTTTTTTGGGTGGGTAATCATCAAATAACTTCTCCCGCTCTGGGTGGAGCAGGAGGGCGGGTCAGTCTTTTAGTGACTAAAACCCACCAGTAGCCTGTGTGCCAGGGGCGGCGGTATCTCTTTCAAACAACCCGCACCCCTGGCAGCACCTTAGTGGCTTAAACTGTTTATGCAGAAATGCACACCGTGTCCCGCACATAAACGCTCTGTTTCTTTCTACTCCATGGTTGAAGCGTTGGTGCTATCTCGTTCATTAGTTTTATAGTTCCCTTAGCGTAATCCGCTTATGAATAAATAATCGATTTCCGATACTTAATTGCACAATGACAATTTCTGCTTAGAAACTGACTTTAAAAAAAAAACACTTCGAAGTGAAAAATTACTTTAATTTCGGAAGTAAATGTAAACAGGGATCCGTATTTTAATTTTGTGCCATCGATATCCGAAATTAAAATTATTTTTCACTTTTAAATTATGGTTGCTACCTACACTAATTCGTGTACCACTGCTTGCTTTGTAATCAATAGTTATAGGAAGGAATTAAGTATAACATCAAGGTATACAAAAAAAAAACTTACAGACGAACATATAGACTCCTTAATAAAATTGTGTTCATGTTTCTTTGTTAGAGTCTCCTAGAACTAGATACATTTATAGTTTCAGAAAGGAGCTGGCCATTCCAAGTGTAGATCAGTTCATTATATAAATAATTATAAAAAAACAGGCCCCAAAAGCCAAAATCCAGGTGAACAACTTTTTGTTTTCACTTTATTTTAATTATTTACAATGTTGCCTTCAAAATCATTGTTTACGTAGTTAACTGGTACAGCAGTATTATCGCGAACGTCACAAGCGAGCACACAATCAGACGTTATCTATTACTGAGACATATATGTATCTAGGAAAACATCTACTACATGATTGTCTCGGTTTCTACCGTGTAGTTAAACAATGCTGGTCGCGTATCACTTTCTCGGCCCACGATCGACCGCACTTCGGCAATCACAAGTAGCACCTAAATGTTTATCGACAAGATTTTGTTATTCTCCTCAGATTTGTATTCCGTCTTGTGGCGAGATGCAATTTCTGTTGAAATGCATCGTCGTGGCGTATAGTTTGCATTCAATACTACACTCGATAAGTTTTGGAGAGAATCCAGCGGCGTTTTGAACTTACTTTATAACTGTTTCATAGATATTTAAAAGTAATTTGCATGCGATGTGCTCGCGAAATGTGTTTTTAGCGAGAAATGAAAGCGAAACTTTTTCTATGTGCAAAAGTTAATCGTGAGCAAGACAGTATGTACTTACTTCACTTCACTACACATTTTAATCAAATTCCCCCACTGCGTTTGTCTGTCTTTCTTTCTGTTTGCAAAAAACTCAAAAACGACTGAACGGATTTTCATGCGGTTTCCACCAATAGACGGAGTGATTAATGAGGAAGTTTCAGGTGTATCATTTGTAAAGTTTTTGTGACGATTATAACAAAAGTTACTTATTTTGGTCGCAAAAAAAGAAAATATACTTAACTGTTTATGGACAGAAAAATAATTGAATGCAAGACCAAGAGAATTATTATTACAAATTATTTCACAAACCGATGCTTATGTTTCTAAAATGGTATTTCCTCTATGTGTCATGCCATACCATACCCAGATGTTTTTAAAATTAAAAATGGGTAATATCCCAACTAGCAAAATAGTTGTATAATATTAGAATAATACAACTAACAGACATGTAAGGCATTTATAACAGTTTTGCTGCAACTAAACAGTTGTAAAGTTGTATTCAGTTCGACGCATTAGTTATATATATTTTAAGTCATATTAATGTGTCTGGTAAACGTCATCTCAATATTTTAAATGACGGTCATATAACTTTAAGTCGAGTTAACGTTTCAGTCAGAAAATAGTGATGAGTCGCCATGTTTTGTAAATTTAGAAACTGTTATTCAACATTTAAATAACAAACTGTTATGTAATGATTTTGTAGTTAACTATTATAAAATCGTCATAATAGATCGTATACTCCCACCTTTAAATAACTTTCAGTTTGAAACGTTATTCTAATATAACTTATATAAGTCAATTGATTGTTTAAACGATAATTAGAATCTGTTATATAACTTGGTCGCCATTTAACTAACTAATAAAGATTTCAAAAAGTGGAACACAATTAAACGAAGTGGTGGTTTTAGAAGAAAATTAAATAATAATTATCAATTATTATTGTTAAATACAGCAAAGATACCTACATTTAATCTGGAAGAAACTGTGCCTAGCCAAGAGGAAAGTGGTAAAAATGAAAGTGGTTCCTTACATTTTTCAAAATTTAATGCGGTACATGCTGGATCCAGGCAGGACAAGTGTTCTACGAATCAAATTGGTTCCGCTCATCTTATTTTACCAGAAAGCACACTAGATATCGAAAGTACGTTTTTGCATAAGAAGCTCCTTTAACAGATTCATTCGTAAATTTAAATTACTTAAAGCTTATATTTTTTGTAGACGAGTTAAATAATGCCGATTTCTCTGAAGAAGACCTTTGAAAAACTCCATGGAAATGAGTGACAAAAGTTCTGAAGAACTTGATGAGGGTGATCAATTTCGTTAAGATTAAAAAAAAATGGCAATCACTTGTAATGTTCCTCATCAAACAATAAGAAAAGTTAGCGAAATAATTAATAGAAGAACACTTCTTCAAACTAAAACATTATTTATCATTAATTCAATTGGATAAGGACTACTATTGGCACAATGGTATAACTAAACCACTTAAATAATATCTAGAACATCCTACCAGACAAATATATTGTTAAATATAAACATTAATGGATTGTCAATATACAAGAGTTCTAGAGAACGAATGTGGCCTATACTCTGCAATATATTTGAAATACCTGCCACCATTAGTAGTAGGCATCATCATCATCATTTCAGCCGAAAGACGTCCACTGCTGGACATAGGCCTCCCCCAAGCTCCGCCACTTCGACCGGTTCTGTGCTTCTCGCATCTAGCGGACTCCCGCGGCCCTCACAAGGTCATCTGTCCACCTTTTGGGAGGCCTTCCAACTTTACGTCTTCCGGTACGCGGTCGCCACTCCAGAACTTTTCGGCCCCATCGGCCATCTGTTCTGCGAGCAATGTGCCCTGCCCACTGCCACTTAAGTTTGGCAATTCTTTGGGCTATGTCGGTTACCTTGGTTCTCCTGCGGATCTCTTCATTTCTGATTCGATCACGCAGGGAAACTCCAAGCATAGCCCTTTCCATCGCCCTTTGGGTGACGGTAAGCCTTCTTATGAGGCCCATTGTGAGCGACCACGTTTCGGTTCCATATGTCATCACTGGCAACACGCACTGGTCAAAGACCTTGATATCTTCTCGTCCCACATACCGCAGTGTCTCAAGACGAAAGTCTTTGACCAGTAGTAGGCATATATTCAGGAAAAGAAAAACCTGCAGATTTAGAAGCTTTCTTCAGACCATTTGTAGCAGAAAAGAAAGAATTGTTGCAACTGTTGAAAGTTTCAACAAAATATGGAAAAGAGTTATTAGTTAAGGTGCCAGTTAGAGCTTTTATCTGCGATTCTACTGCAAGAGCACTAACTAAAGATTTTTTTTACTTCTTTTATAACATTGTACTCAAGTGCATATTATACTCGTACTAAATCGTTACTGGCGAAAAAGTGGCCATTAGCTTTTCTCCATATTTATTTTGATTGTTCTACAAATAACAAATTATCTGTATTTGTAGATCTATTGGAAATTTATTTTCAGGAGTGTGTAATTTGAATGGAAATTTCACTTTAAACATCCATGTTTTGGCGAGTAGTCACACCAGTCTACAGTCCTATTTCCTAAGCCTGATTGCCCCAGACGCAACAACGACGACTTTCGCTCCAAAATGTAAAGCCAACACCATAAGTGCGATACTCCCTTACTTGAACTGCCAATTGATATGATAAAAGATTTTCCTGTGGGCGATTCCCTTTACCTCACAGGTGTCAGAATTTTGTACAATTTTGTATTACCTAAGTCTTATAATATTAAAAGATTTACATAATTCCTTGTTTTTTTTTTGTGCAATTACTTTTTATTGTCTCCAATGATAAACATTTTAAGTTTCATCGACTGGGTGAAACTTTACTTAATTCTTTTTTTGAAAATTATTGAAAATAATATGGTAAAAAGTATTTAACCAGTAATGTTCACAATTTGACACATGTTATCGATAAAATAAAGAGATTTGGTATATCGCAAAGCTTTAATGAAATAATTGAAACCCGTTTGTAAATAAACTTTATTGTATCAAAAGAATGGTCAGACATTTCTGTGTTAAGTGAAAACGCGAGTTATCCCTTCGGCCATTTTTTTTTTCTTAAAAACTTATCAACGCCAAAATATATCACCATGATGACCCTGTAAATAAAACAGAAGTTTTCATATGACATACACAAAGGGTTTTTCTATTTTCCAACTGAACTCTAATTGCAACTATCATGGTGGACGCCATAAATCGTATAAAAAACATTTATAAGACCAATAGTTATATACATGTCTAAATGCAGTCGCCCCATGTCTTTTGGCAATATGGCGGAAACTATTGATGACAATAAATGTATTTTATTTTTATAAACAATATTAAAATACCAATATTATGAAGGCCCATTAAAATATTAACAAAGATAACTATACATATCATCGAAAAAATTTAATTCCCATGTATAAGTATCGCTCTTCATCTTCCACCACAATAAGCTTTCTTTGTATTAAATTATTATATAATAATGAATTTGACTTGCCTTTTTATAAGTTTTATCATAACACAAGAAATTGTCACACGAATTGTCTAGCTTACACTCACTGACCGACCATTAGCATTGTATACGTCTAAACGATGATATAGTTATGTAACAGTATTACTAGAAACTATTATACAGACCTTACTAGTTAAACTTACAACGTCTACATGACTTTTACTCAACATATATTGTCGCTGACACGCCTGCAACACGACCCTTACACGATTTAAATGTTATGTAATCTGCGCCCAAACCCGCGTTATATTTACGTTTAAAAACCTACTATAAAACCATTTTCATATGGCTGAAAGTTAAATAAAAAACGTTAGTGTACCATTTATATGACATTATTTTGCTACTTGGGATAGTAAGTGACAAAGAATGTGTGATCCGCGAGATTCACTGGCCATTTCCTGTTGTTTTCAAACGGTCGGTCTTGTTTACGCAGAAGTAATTCTTCTGTGCTCCTACTGAGGGATATTTATGAAAGGTGTACTGTATTTTTATTGAGTTCCCCTGTAAAACATATTGATAACTGAATTTATTCGGCGAAATCGGACTTTAGGAAAATAAGGGCATGGATGTTAAGCCGTATTTTGAGTTCCTCTTGAGGTTCCTATATCAACATGATAATAAAATTTTCACCCAAGCTGTACAATACATAAAACAGACAATAAAATGACCTTAAGCCGAGGAAAATTATTATTACAAGACAGTAAAAATGTATTTTTAGGGTCTTCGTAGCACATTGCTACGAATTTCGTAGCAAGGGAAGCCTCTGCTACGCCGCTGCTACAAGGTCGTCTTGAACGGCTCTATGTTATTAAAGGCTTTATTCAACCCTCACAGTCTTTTGTTGATTTCGCACGCTTTGTGCAAAAGTGGGTTAGTTTAAATTAACATTTCAACGCTAAGGGACGTGTAAAATGTTTTATTAATTTTCTCCTTGAAAGGGAAAACAGGACATTTGATGTGGTGAGACTGAAAATTCTGATATGGAAAGTTTTGATGAGGTCTCACTTAGTTTTCGTTGTTTAAATTATTCATTAGTTATTTTAAAACGAATTAATTTTATTATTGGATAATTTAAATAAAATTCAGTCCGAACATTAGCTTAGGATCTTTGGCATCATACGTGTTCAAACACAATAATTTCTCGAACCTTGTACGAAATTCTTATTCAATATTTCAAGTTCAAAATGAATTAAAAAAATAAGTTTGGTTTAACTCATTTCCATGTCTAGATCAGCTCTAGTACAAAACGAGTATCTTTAACGTGAACCAATTCATGGCACATCTTATACAAACGCTGCTGCTTCGTAAAATACCACGTTCGGTGCGAGGATGAATACGAAATATTCTTTGGTAAATTTTCTATTTTTCTGCTTTTATTCTTGACTTTAAATTGTAGGTATTAAATTGTAATCTCAGATCTTATGTAGGTAATCACTAAGTAGATTTTTTACAAATTTAAATGACGTAAGTTGCGTTTTGTATCCTGAAGTTACGAACCAAACAAATTAGTCCATCATCATCATCACAGCCTTTTCCCAACAATGTTGGGGTCGGCTTCCAGTCTAGCTGGATGCAGCTAAGTAGGTACCAGTATTTTATATGGAGCGACCGCCTATCAGGAATGAAGAGATCCGCAGGAGAACCCAGGAAACTGACATAGCTCGAAAAATTGCTAAATTGAACATTGCTCGCAGAACAGATGGCCGATGGGGCCGAAAGGTTCTGCAGTGGCCACCGCGTACCGGAAGTCGTAAAGTTGGAAGGCCTCCCACAAGGTAGACCGATGACCTTGTGAGGGCCGTAGGAGTCCGCTGGTTGCAGTATAGAACCGGCCGAGGTGGCGGAGCTTGAGGGAGGCCTATGTCCAGCAGTGGACGGCTTTCGGCTGAAATGATGATGATGATGATGATGACGACTGCCTATCTGACCTCTACAACTCAGTTACTGGGAACTAAATACCAAATCCCTTGGTAATACTGGTTATCAGACTTTCGCTCTTCTGACGATCAAATTAGCTCGTCAATTCCTATATAGCTTTACTGGAAGGCGTTTGCTCAAAGTTTTCTAAGTGTTGGAACTTGGAATGTATCTGTTTTATCTGATAATTATAAACAGTTCCCAAACTAAAATAGTGAGAAGGATAAACAAGCAATTAGTCATAAAAGGACCACACAGCTGTGCCAAGACCCCCCCTCCCCCACCTCTCGTAAATATTTACGTTAAAATTATTTCATGTTAACGTCCGCGGTTACGGGTTCACAGTTTCTATAAGTGAAAGGAACTTAGCTAATCAATTTTCAATTTTATTACATCGTTATAAGAGCCAAGTTAGTGAACTAGAATGGTTCGTTAAGGAAACGTCGCCGGTCGTCCAGGATCAGTCTACAGTTTTGAATGATGGAAACTAAAATAGATTGAATGACCACGGACGGTCAAACTTGGAACAGGGCTTAGGTTTAATTTATGTTTTGATAAACTTGTCTTTCTTTGGTCATTACGTTTTAATACTGTTTATAAATAAATTACCTCTTTCTAAAATGTAGCCAATCTCCTTTAAACTGTTGTGGCGACCCAAATGAAATATCTATGGTACTCTTAAATAAAAATGGCAACACTACTTTGGTTTTAGATCGGTATGTCTATGGTTCACGAGAAGAAACAAGTGGGACTAGGATTTTGAATCGGAATGTAAAAGATTAGTAACATATTTGACGATACACAGTGTAATTGACAACAAATTTCATATCCTGTACTTGGCAATCGTGTATTCTAAATATCTCCTCCGCCGTCGTGTGGATACTGTGTGATGAAAGAAATACACATGTACTCTACTGAACTTAGTTTCATTTAATCTGTTAATCCCGGCTAATGCACAATTAATTTTCTATTGAATGGAACCGACAGGTTCCGCGCCGGACTTAACGGTTAAGCAAACCCTAAACTGTTAATCAACGGTTCTCTTTTGTTATTTACCTTGGCTCTTGCCATGCCTACATTCATTTTTTTGTGCCGCTCACATTCAGGGGTTTCAATATTTCCGTATTGTAGATGGTGTTGACGGTGGTGTCTAGGGAGACGCGTGCAATAAAATATCGTGAATGCCCATAAAAGGCAAATAACATTTCGCCTTATTTCAATAATAACTGCAATACTTGCTTCCAATACGGCAATGTTTAACATAAATAGCGTCCTTATTTCTCAATTTACAAATCTAATTCCGTATGAAATAATCTGGCAACTTCGTAAGCATACTACGAGCGACACAAGTATCGTAATAAGTTTTGTCAAAGGAAAGTGTATTTTGCGACATTGTGATTATGCTTTATATTCGTTTGGCTTCTAATGTGGTTGTGGGACCCCAGGATCAAGTACTTACGGTGGAATATAATCAAGTGGGAGTACGAGTGAGCCCTTTTACTCTGATGGCCATTTTCCGCCGCACTTACGCGTTGGGGAACTCGTTGAATTATTATGGGGTTTTTGCTGCTGCATATTCATGTTTTAATTATTCTCGTGCGAATTAAAAATTGAAGAATAGTTTTTTGGATTATTCCACGATTGCGTTTTTTGTTTGGCATTTTTTAACGACTTCAGCAAGATCCTTCCACCTAACATCATTTACATTAAAATCTAAAAAAAACTAAATCTCTTTCTTTTTAAAGTCGGTTGAATAACGCAAGGTATACAAAAAATAGTTATTAATGTTGAACGTATTTAAATTCACACACCTAAATTTTTACCTCATCAATGCAGTCTCCTCCATATCGTACGCTCATCACACCTATGTTACAATAATTAGAGACTAACCGGGGGATAAATTAAACGAATTCCCGTGGTTAATTAGCAAAATGACCTGTCACATTGTCACTGTCATCGGTCCCCGGTGCACCCTTGTGTCACGGTATGACACGCTCACAGG
Organism: Polymixis flavicincta; assembly: GCA_949987655.1. Lineage (NCBI taxonomy): Eukaryota > Metazoa > Arthropoda > Insecta > Lepidoptera > Noctuidae > Polymixis > Polymixis flavicincta. Next base: position 10,666,661 of record OX465179.1, read on the forward strand.
AGTGTCACAATTTTACGTCACTCGCTTTAATGACGACCCCCGTCACTTCCGTGGGCACATTTTTATGACAGCTAGGGGGGAATTACTTTACAAATCGTTGTTTACATTTGTTAGTTGCTTCCTTTGTCCCCTCCTTTATGTAACGGAACGACGTTAATTGATTTGCGGCATATTTTGTATGTACACGCTGATTTATATGCATAATTATGTATGTTGAGTGCATAGACAAAATGTAATGTACCCGCTATTAGGTCCCGATGTTCCATAAAATGCAAAACTTCTGAGATCATCGAGCTTAATTAAAATACGTGATGCTCGTATCAGATACAGCGCTTGTTATAAACAAAGTAAATGGCGATGTGTTGCACAAATAAATTGCGAAGTTACACGAGGTAGGGCGGATCTAGTCGAGTAGGAGAGCCTTCCCCAGCGTACTGATTTGAGGCCACTACAAATTGTCCTCTTCCTCGCTTCACTGCCACTCAATTATTATCCTTATTCCCCAACACATAACTCACGGTTTTATCTAGCATATGAGCCCGGGAACGGGAATCGCTGCAGCCATCAGGATGACGAATTGCACCGCTGTGTTGGTAACACACATTCGTTCTTAATCGATGAATTATGGGATGTGATGAATAGTTTTGGGAAAAACTGGTATCGATTTTCTGAGTTCTTTTGCCGAGTAAGCCCTGTAGGTATATAATATAACAACGAAGTCGGTTTTCGAAGAAAATCTCATTTATTACTTATAGTTCCGTTTGTAAAGAGGTGCTCGGCCCGGCAGGTGCTGAGGTTAGTAGTTCATTGTTCCGGTGGTATTTGAGGCGAATTATTTTATTAACTGTGCAGACCTTGATCCAGTAACACAATAAGTTTGTGGCACTTCCAGTTTATGTTCACACTCGGCATTTAAGCGTTTTGTTAATTAGATTTGATTATTTATTGATAAAGTTTCGTCGATATTGGATTTCGCGATATTTAATTAACATTTAGGTACCCATCCATTGTTGATAAAGTAATCGTAATTGATGATTCAGGTAACTTTATATTTAAATGTAGGCATCGTGTTCCAAATATTTTGTTTTATTTCAACCACTTTATTGCCATCAGAACTGATAAAAAGCAGGTATGATTTGAGAACAAGAGGAAGCTCTTTATATCGTGAATTATCTTCAGTGACAGATGGAATGGCCTATCCAGTAGGCGTATTAATCAACTGCAATGGAGCACCCATTTTGGTTTGGTCAGGGGTGTCGTCATCCAATTTGATTATTTCACTGACCTACGATTGGATAACTGCCCATAGTAGTTTCCTTAAATGATTGAGTATCCGAGACGTAGTTTATTTCATTGAGGTTTATTTCGAAATGAATGAATGTTGTCTGACCGAGCGTGTCCAATATAAAGCGACAACGGGCTTGCGGTCAAGTTTGCACAATACTCACACGGTACAGATGCAATCAAATTCACATTATTTGCAGGGTTGAATAGTAGCAGTAGTATTAAGTGCGTCGTAAATTGGTAGCTTGTCTTGTATGTATGTATGGTCGTATCAAGAAGTATTTTGGATACCTTCGAGGTAATCTTTCATTACGAAAACCATGCTTAGTAAACACTAGAAAAGATCTTTTCCGGTGGTGAGCCACAAAGTTTTTCAATGTAGATTGTTGTGAAATCAACAAACCCCGAAATATGACAGCTTTAAACGTACAAAACTCCCCGAAGTATGGAACTAAACTTATTATTCGCTTGTGTCTATTAGGAAGTAACAGCAAAACCAATCACACCTCTAAATTAAAACTCAATAATTTCTCGCATCCTTTTCCGTAATGAAACGTTGGTAAAGAGTCGGGAGTTGCCATCGACGTGCTCGAGAGTCGTAGCCTCATTTGAGGCTCGCCACTCAGGAGCACTCCTCGGCGCGCCTCCGCACTAGTCCGCAATACTTCGCACAACTTCGCACTCGTTCGTCCAGCACACACTTGGCCCACTCATCATTACCTTGCTCCAAGGTGTAGTTATTTCTTTAGACCCTTTTTATAAGGGAGTGTTATATTTTCTTTATTCGACTCTATTGTTGTTTTTTGTTAAGTTACTCGTATGTAGTGAATTTGACTGAGGTACCTTGCCTTGTCAATGCCATTCAATGTACAGCCGAGATGATATCTGTATGATGAATAAATACTAGACAAAAAACTGAAAAGTATTAGCGTAAACCTGATAAAAATATTTTAAAAAGTGCTTTGAAAGCGAACAGAAAACACACAGATACATACTTCTACTAGATAAAATAAACCGAGCACTTCAAAAAGACATATTCAACTTTAAGAAAGTAACATTTCATTGTTTTGTAGCAGAAACAGTAGCGAGCCGCTTACGGTTGGTTTCATCTCAATTTGATAAGTCGCTACAGAACAATAACACCAAATTGTAGTACTTAACTGAAAACGTTCGCGAGAGAAATTGCAGTTGCTTTGGAACTTACAGCGTCAAGGGCTTGGAGAGCACTTACTGGCGTACGTGACGGTCTATGTACAGATCTATGTAGTCGTATGTTTCCCTGAAATGCTTGGAAATGGCGGGGAATTCTTGTTCCAAATCGTGTCGTGCCTGAGAAAGGAATTGCTCGGGTATTTCGTGGGTATTTCATAACCGGAAAACGTAAATTTCATGTTGCTAACCCTTAGTATATTTTTAGCTTAGTGCAAGTTGTAGCCTTTTATAAAGCTTGGCAAAATATCTATAAAGTAGATTCAACAGCTCATTAAATTCGCAAACTTCGTCGTATTCTTGATTAAATAACTAGCTTGCATAATGTTCTAGTATTGTTCGTTGTGTAATCTTTACAAAATAAATTTTAATAATCACCTAATTTATAGAAATATAATGTCAAATGTCAGGAACATGGATTGCAAAATGAATTAGTATTCGTAATTTACTACAACTTACAACATCTTTCTCTACCAATTAAATAACTGTCTCAGTCTGTTAGAATGTATGCTTTAACGATCGAACTACAAAACGGGTAATGATTATTTATTTATTTATTTATTTATACTTTATGCACACACATGTACAGAGGCGGACTTAATGCCATAGGCATAGGGTGTAATGATAAGGTCGCATTCATGTAGGTATATACAGATGACTTTTTAGTCACCGTTTAAATTTTTCAAATTTCGACCCATGTTTCTCGGAGAAAGTTGTTCAATTTCACGGGTACCTACCATCACCCTGAAAAATTAAAACGGTGACTAAAAAAATCACCAAGTATATATATACATATGTAGTGAAGCGTATACGTGAATCAAAAACTCTGGACTCCTTTTACGAAAATTACGCCGACGGAGGAGTATGGAATTTGGTACAGTTAATGTTTTTATGGAGGAGTGCAGAAAACTAATATTTTATATATTTTTGATAATGTATTAGAAAAACCGTAAATTAATAATAAAAACATGGTCGAATTCCGACCTCTGAGCGACCACTCTCTTCTTAGCGTATTGATGGCAAAAAAAAACAAACATATTTGGCTCAAAATTCGGTTGCGCGAACTCCGCTCGCTGATGCAGTTATAATATCATTAAATACACAAGTAACAGGGCATGCGGCATAGGATCGAACGTGAGACATTGTACCACGACCTTCAGTTAGAAATTAACATAGGGCACTTTGCATACCGAGAAATTAAACACAAAACAGTCGGAGCTCCTCATAAATAATGGCAACAAACGATTCCGTATAGTTAAAAAATAAGGCTAATTTGTTCCCACTCCTGTGTTGTACAAGTTGGGCTTTTAGTACTCTCAAAGCAACCCTCCATTCGCGGAGGAAAAACACGAGGGGTAAATAATGTGCAACCTCTGATACTATATTTTCGTTGCGAGCATGATTTGGGGCAACGTGCGAAGAAATTCAATATCGATTCACGGTTCTACATAGGATGCTGTTCTTGACTGAAAAGAGAAGATTTCGGTCTTATGGAATTGCGAAAAAGACATGGGTGTTTGTTTTTACGTTATGCCTACACCCCTGTGGAACAGAAGCGTGATGTTGTGCATATTTAGAAAGGAGCACAACGTTGATTTACATTTGGTCGCTCTTTATCTCAAAAATCAAGCACAAATTGCTCGGTAAATTTACAAGAAGAAGGTTAAACATTAAAGGAAAATAATCAACAATACATTTCCTTCACATAATTTATTCATTCACTTTAATACTCATCATTAGACTACTTTATTTTTACCTATATGTGTAGGGTGGGCCGGTTTTCAGAATGCTTCGTGGCTCTACTATAAAATATAATGTGTCAACAAGGAAGTGTTTGATTGGTGTAGCGGTCGTAGAATCTAAGCATCGTAAATAAATTATTATCTACCACCAAGCATTAGCGCTTATGACATGTCATTGTTAGACCTCTCGAATAAAAGTACGAAGTTACAAAGAAAACAAATATAATGAATATAATGTTTGGACGTGATTTTTTTATTATCATACAGGATAAGATTTTATCCAGTGCGCAAATTGTAACCATGAATTCAGCATATCATTCTAGATCCCCGCATGTCCCCCCGCAGAATTTTTTCGCCGGTTATACAAAAAAAAATCAGCTGTTCCATACATTTTGACCGCGTAGGTATTGATTTTTTTTTTGTATAACCGGCGAAAAATTTCTGCGCTAGGGGGTCTAGAATGATTTGCTGAATTCATGTTTACAGTTTGCGCAATGGATAAAAACTTTTCCTGTATACTAGGTAGAATCCAAACGTTTGCTCAAGGTTTCGCCTGGGTAGAGGAAATCATCCCATGGGAACTTAGTGCCAAGATAAAAAGTATGTCCTAACCCAGGTCATTGATCTTTTTAATTCTCTCCTTATTGCAACTTTTATCTACATCGATCTATCCGTATTGCAACTTTTATCTAAATCGGTTCAGCCGTTAAGAGCCCCTATCAAGCATGAAAAGGTAACTGACAGACAGACAGTTACTTTCATATTTATAATATTACTAGCTGTACCCGCGGTTTCACCCGAATAAGTCTCGATCCTGTTGGAATATCGGGATAAGAAGTATCCTATGTTCTAATCTAAGCCATGGTCTACTCGTGTGCCTAATTTAATCTAAATCCGCACCCTAATTGCGTAACTCACGATTGATCATAATTGGTTTCGTCTTCACATTTAAACAATATTCATTGCGTTATTTATGTTGTCGAACAGACACATTTTTCGAACATATGAAGCAATGGTTTAACAATCCGTTTCAAAACGATACAGATTATGATGAATCGGGAGTTACGCAATTAGGGTGCTGTTCACCCGTATAGTGTGAAAGCGTAACACAAACATCCAATTTTTTTTATCTCTTTATCATATTATAGTTGATAATAAAGTGAATATAGTAATATGAATATAATGGATTACATAGAATAACCATTAAAAAAACACATAAACAGTACCTACCTAGGTAGGTAGGTACATAACACATTTTACAACTGACTGTAGGTACAGTCAGTTGTAAAAGATATGTGTCTTGATTAATGAAACTGTAGCACGTAATAATAAAGATACCGCAACATTGTGGAAATGTCTTTACCTTCCTTTTTTTGCAAAGCTAAAGGCTTTTAACCCGAGGTTATTGTCACTAGTTCCACAGTAATGAAGCTTTATTCTGGCGCTCTAAATAAAAACTTGAACCTAAAAAGAAATTAAGGCGATATACATTAATCATTACTAGACTTTAATATCACTATACTACAAAATTAATAATAAAAAATAACACGTTTGCTTTCAACAAAACTCCTTTCATTTTCGCGATTATACCGGTGCACATGTCAACAACTTGGATGATTCGCACGTTGAAAGCGAAAGACTAGTCTAAGTCTAGATAATAAAAGCCGGTGCTTCCTTAGTGGACCAACAATTACACAATGGTGATGCTGATTAGACGGGCGGTGCAATCGCAAAAGCTTGTACAGACGCCAGCATATCAAGTCAAAACTGTCAAATTTTCTCAATTGAACATGAGCCTTATGGTTACGTAATAAAGATAATAATCTATCAATGAAATTTGACAGATTGGGGTAGCTTGATGTGCTGGCGTCCGTACATAGTTTGTCGCACGCCTTTAGTGCTAGCCTAAAGCTCTAAGCCGGTCGATTTCCAACTTTATTTGGATTTGGTTAAAGTTCTTGATACAAAAATTACAACTTAGCACCGGGCTACGTTGTCAGCTTTGTAAAACGAACAGCATAAAATGTTATGTATGTTTTAAGGGGTTAAAAAAAGGCTCGGAATTTTTTTTTTGTCGTTTTCCAATCATCCAATGTCACGTTGGCTTGATGGTTTAAACCATAAAGAAAAACGTTGTTTTGTTATATGATCGTTAGCGTATAAATACACTCTGCGATTTATTTTCTTCAGGAAAAATGAATTTTTGAAAAGCCATAATTTATTACGGCTTTTTCTATTAAAATTAAAGTAGTCACACCATCACCGATACAGCTTTATGAGATAATCGTACTTATCTTAGGTAACACCTGCTTACACAATGCCTTTTGTTTTGTTTTGCTATTTCTGGAAATAAGAACGTTAATTAAAATTAGCACTTAGCATCTTAGCATTTTATTACTAAAAACCACTGTGCATCACACTGGAGTGTTAGGTAATGTAAATGTAGACCTGTTATACAATCAAATGAAAATCAATTGATATTGCACAATCAATTAGTTCAAGATGAGTGCATGAGGGCATAGTACTTTGGTGGCTCATCATCATACTTATTATTATACAATACAGTGATAAGACAGTAAATGTAAACAAACCAGTACAAACGGACAGATAGATAAAAGCCGAATTTAAAGGAAGCTGAGCTGAGAGGTACCTCTGCGCAGGTACGTCTTTTATCCTGTAAAACATTGAACTCCGTGAAAAAAGCCGCGTCGTAAACGACGTGTCTTTCCAGTATTTTCTCTATTTGAAGTTTAACAAACTTTTGAAGACTTAAAACAATATTATGGTTCGTCTCGCGAGAAGTAGTAACATTAACATAAAGCCCGATAATATTTGTGTGAATCTATTTCGGTTCCCTTTCGTGTAGTGGTCAACGAGCCGGTAGTAGTATAAACAACGGGAACGTCATGTGTGTAGACTGTAGGGGATCGTGTCAGTCCCTTCCGCGGCGTCACGTCTGGCGAATGTTGAATAATAGGCAGTAGGGTGCGGGACATTGGCCTTCCGTGCTTCCTACCTCACTTTAGTACCGGTCTAATGCCCAAATTAAATCATGCCCTCAACGAAATTTTACCCCTAGTCATAGTAACTAACAACATTTCTCTGCACCAATAAATACAGCTTCGTTACATTTCTACGTTCAGCCAACTTTCCGGTCAACGACGTCCGTACAATAAATACATCGTCACTTAGTTCAACTCTGTGTGGAACGAGCATGAACACGAAAGTACAATAATAAATAACTCTTTAATCGTTTCCAGGTCTCGAAGTTCGTCCGGAGCGAATCCCGAAAGACATTCTATCGGGAAAGTTGTGCGCTGTATCGTGTGGCGAACTAAGGAGTAACACACTAGTGGGTTTTAATTAAATACAGAACTGTGAACTTTAACGTGAAATCCGTTCGAGTGGTCCTAGTTCGCTTGTGCGGGCGTTTCCGAACATTCGTGTGAACTTCTCCTCCGGCGTCCCGGAGGTGTGAAAAGTTTGTCAAAATAGCCAAAGTGTCTCCCATAAAGTTGTCGGCTATGGACAGTAACTCGGTGTCTCCCATGCCGGAACTAGCGCCGATAGCGGAATTCGACAAGTCTCCGCCGTCGCCCCCCAACGAAGAGGTGCCAATGGACGATCTGCCGCCGCCACCCGCCACCATATCGCAGGCGGAGGGGAAGAAAATTAAAGTGTGAGTATGCCATAGTATTTTTATGAGATCTAATTATCTACCCCCATCAAAGTCAAGGATGCTGCAAAGGCTTTAAAGCTGATGGGAGATTTTTTTACAACCGCCCCTTAATTCGGATGTAAAACTAAAGTTTCAGTAAGCTCAGCGGTATTAACGACTGCATCAGTTCTACTTTGCAAGCTTAAAACTTTCGAGCATAGCTTAGCTTACATGGCTGCATATGTTCCTATATTTCAATGTGTGAATAAAATAACTATCATTTTAATCGTTAGTGCAGAAGTGTCTGTAAAACACATTAAAAAAATAAGACTGCTAGATAACAAGACGGTTTATGCTTTATCGCACTTTATTATAACGAGAAGTCTTTATAGACTCCTTGTAGATTTTTTTTGTTCCCCGGGTTCATGATCAGCCTATAATGTTCCCACTACTGGGACACAGGCGTCCTCTCGGTGAAAGGGATTGGCCCGTAATCTACCACACGGGCCCAGTGCGGGTTTGTAGATGCCACATGTCTTCGAATTTTTGGTTCTAGAACATGCCGGTTTCCTCACGATGTTTTCCTTCACAGTTTTGAGAGCAGTGGTGATGAAACAATTTACACAAAGTAAAGTGCCTGGCTGGGTTCGAACTCACGACCTAAGTACTCGTAAGTCGCGGCCGTTACCACTCGGCCACCACCGGGGTTACGTTCAACTTTTATTTATTGTTCCTTTCATCATTCTGTAGGCAGAAGTCTTTAGTTTTGGCCATGGCCAGCATTTCCAATAGGTTTTATTTTTTGGATTATTCATTGCCACAATCACAATTACTAAGAAACTGATTAGTGATCTCAAAATGATGTAATTAGCTCGTTGCGAGCTATATCCTCTTACACTAATGGGTAATGTTAACAGGGACACTTGAAACGATTTTATAAGTAGTCTCAGTCGTCTACGGAAATGTGGTCCAGAGGGGTCAGTCGTACCTACTTCTGAAAATGTAGGGCATCGTAATCATTTCATTAAAACACATTTTGACGTACATCTAGCGGTAGGTAATGCAAGGAATTGTGAAGTTCAGTTCACTATTATTGAAAAGCTATTGCCCATTGGAAATATAAAGGTCGCTCGTGGGCTATATTGCTTCCTTAGGTGGAAACCATGCTAGAACCTAGGTCGCAAACGGTGTAGGTAATGTAGTTCATTCATTCTTGTAAATCCAAACTATGCTGAAGATAGCAAAACTAAATTTATAACATCTGTATGGGAATATAATATTCCAAGTCAAATAAAATATTCTGATGATCCCTTTTATCTGTATCTAAGCATAAATAAAATATTGATACACAGACGGCTGATACAAACATGAAGCAATACCGAGTATTTACTTCGATACAAACGATCAAAGGGTGTTCGGGAATCGAACACATCTTCATTTCCAGGTTTTTTTGTAACATGTTGTTTCAGCAGCATTTTACTTTACCAAGTACAGGAAATACCGGAGAATGTTAAATAAGTAAAGAGCTCCAATATACCCGGATATCGATTTTCCTCGAACTCCAATCCCTTCGGTTAAGTACTTAGTTCTGGGAAAAGGGACTCCATCTAAAGGTGTATTATAAGATTATTGGCTTTTTAGGATTAGGGGCAAGGATCAAGTGCTGTAAGTACGTTATTGTTATAAGCCTTTGGCCTAGTGGGACCGACTGGGTTGTGTGGTGCTAAATTAGATTACTGCGGCTGGCAATGTGTTAATTCGATGTGCTGTCTTCCTGGTGTGTTAGTCCTTTGGCTACGAGTCCTGTTGAATTAGCAATGGCGACTAATAAACTCGACGTTTCTCCCTCATTTCGATTCCAAGGTTTTTTTTTTTTTTTTTTGGGTGGGAAATCATCAAATAACTTCTCCCGCTCTGGGTGGAGCAGGAGGGCGTGTCAGACTTTTACTGACTAAAACCCACCCGTGTTCCTTCAGTAGCCCTTAAGCCAGGGGCTGTGGTGTCTCTTTCGAACAAACCCGCACCCCTGGCAGGCATCGAGCCTTGCGGGTCCCATCACTTTTTGTGCTGACATCTCTTTGAGGCGCGCGTGGAACACAACGCGCCGTCGACTTGGGCTTGGTCCTTACCGGACAGCGAGCTACCCATTACTCGTCGTCCGCAAGCCTCGATTCCAAGGTTAGGTGAAGTGTCAATTAATATTTTCTCTCCAAAACTGTCAAGTCAATGTCAATAAATCGCTCCCGAACAAAGGACTGTTATCCTACTTTGTTACCAAACAAGATCTTCAGAGCGTTGTATACGCAAAAAACATCCGATTCGTAAGGTGCGTAGATCGAAGACAAGCGTTAATACTAACGATTGAAAAGATGGTGAGACTAGTTGAAACCAGTTGAAACGAAACCTGCAATTTATTATCTTATCTAGTCCCTGTAAAGCGTCGAGGGCTCGGCTACATTTAGGCTTTGTCCCTATTGCACGATAGCTTGAGTTTATAGAGCGAATCCCAACTAGATCAATAGGTAAGAACGCTCAGTGAAAAGTTTGCATTGTTAAGAATCGACGAGTTTTTCCTGGGGAAAACTCGCTAAATATTGGATCTATATGTTAATAAAGATCTCTTATTCCTGATAAGATAATACTAACGAGTTAAAAAGATTGTACCAGAATAGCATATCCGAAATCGGTAGGCAAAAACATCTGTTTAAAAAAAAAACTGTTTTTTGCTGTTCCGCTTATTTCCATGCGCAGGATTGTAATAACTCATGAGTTCTTACTCATCTGCGGTGCTGCCATCTATTGCGCTTATTGTCGTTGTATCAGCCATCTGTAAATCATGATCTACACTTTTCTGTAGAGAGCATGAATGGTAGGCAACTGAATGTAAACCTAGTTCAGCTTTGTTCCGCTAGATGGCGCTACTAGTACGTTGAGTATAGATCATTGACACCTGGAGGATTTATACTCACAATAATGATTTTATAGTGCAATAACAATACGTGTCATATATGTTAGTACCTAGGATAAATTATAAAAAATCGAATATGTTGGTCTCTTTCTAACATGTTTATTTCTGTAATTGACGATCTCTGTCTCACGCGAAAGACTGGTTACGTCGAAGTAGGGCGCTTGCCGCGTCCGGACCGAGTCGAGATCTCGGAGAGTGGACGTACGCACCTCGCGGGAAACATGCTCATGTGACAGATTGCCGCCAAAATTTATATTTAATTTTCGAACTTTATTTTTTTATTCGAACATTCTATTTTTCTTCGAACGATTGTGCTTGGTGTTTTGTGATTTTTGAGGAACTTCATTTGTTTCGTCTGTGGTTTCATAAATTGTGAGTTCAAATAAGAAGAAATGGCGCGAGGAAAGACTCAAAAGTATGTAACTTTTTTAAATTTAGTTGGGTTTTGTTTTATAGTGTTCAATTTTCAATTTGAAATTCGGAGTTTACAAAATTAATAGATGTCAAAATCGATGTTAATTCTATTTCTATCTGAGAGAATTAATATATTTTTAACCCTCATGCGTTTTACTACCTACCACAGTTGACGATGGTTATTTTGACCACGAATCTTTCATTATCGTATTTGCTTAATTATAAGAGTTTGTACATGCGCATGAGTGATAAGCGAGTCCTGTTTCTGGACATTCCTATTAATAGATCATTTAATTGTTGGACCGGTTCTACGAATCTGACTAATTACTTAATTACAGTACATTCATGTTTGAAGTGCATAAGGCCAAATCAAAGAGATTACATTAAAATACCCCTTACCCCAAACCTTCTCACCGAGGGGAGGCCTGTGTCCCAGCAGTGGGAACATTATAGGCTGATGATGATGATGATGACATTAAAATACGTAAGTACGGTATGTACTTACGTATTTTAATTTTGAATACATCTATTACACCCGTTCTCGAGATAGACATGCTCACATTTTTGAGGGGGTAAGAGGAAAAAGTGAATAAAAATTTCAGTTCAATCTTGAAACAGGGATAACAAAGTGGAAAAAAGTGGCATTTTATCCCAAGTCTCGGTAAAAAAAATTGCCATCAGATACAAAAAATATTGGTTGCTTAGTTAAAGCAAATATTTCACTAATTGTTAGATAGTGTAAAACAGACTCCCCCTTATTACAAAACAAGGTTTTTCTTTAGGTTTGGTTTAAACCATCGAGCCCGTTTTTGAAATAAGAACTTAGAACTGAAATAGAATTACAGCTCCTTTTCCAAAACTGATAATTTAGTACTGGACTAACTTGTCAGTTTTGTAAAAGGAGCTATACTTCGATGTCAGTTAGGTTCATATTTAAAAAATAGGCTAGAAGGTTTAAACCATACCTAAAGAAAAACCTTGTTCTGTAATAAGGGGGACTATGTTTAAATTATCTCTAATAATTTTAAAGTGAAAGTTTGTTTAAAACTATAAACCTGTACCACCGACATGACAGGATAATTGATAGGGTGACCATACGTGTTGTGAGAACGGTAATAACACGGGAAGTCCGCAATTACACCATTTTATTTACTAGCAGCAGCTCGTCCAAGTAAGGCTGCCGTTAATGTGACCATGTTTTTTATCGATACGAGGATGACACAAAGTATTCATGGCTTCTAGTCGGTAACGGTTTCTAAGTCAGATCGAGTCTTCCGTTGATTATATCGCCCGTTTAATGTTCTTACGGGACTTGAGTATATTTATTGCGTCAAACTTTTTTGTACGAAATGACTAGGTGTAGTGTCCTAAAATATTTCCTTATACAAAACATTATTCAGCAAGTAAGCAATGATTGATAAAAATACATGATATTATGGGATATTATAATATCCAAATTGGTCGATCTTTTTGACCGCAATGCCCACATAACAACTGTCAGGCAACGTTACCATTGCTACATACGGGTGTATTCGGTCTCCGAGTGTTATCTTATTAAATCCAATAATTTGCCGAGTGGGTCGCACAGGGAAGGGAGCCGACGCTCGCTCAGGAAATGGAATGAAATTGACGCTGTTTATAACAGGCGGGAGACAGCCGCACGAGACCGTGAGATGGAACACCACTGTATACATGGGTGTATACTGTGCTGGGTATATTTGTAACGTTTGGTGTTTTTTATTTGGAATGAAATCTCGCAGTTCAACCTAGAAGGTTGTCGGCTGCTTAATCGTGCTTGTCTGTGGCTAAAAATTTAAACTAAGCGACTACACGCAAAGGGCACCCCCTATGGGATATACCTACACCTCGGCTTAGGGTGTCAATGGAAGAGGTCTGCAAGGTACGGGCTAAACCGGAATGAACGCTTGGTGTAATACAATATCATATATTTAAACACTTTAGTAGACTTTATCGAAGATTCATCAACCATAGGGCTCAATATACCCTGACAATATATAAAAGATTGTAGCGTGTACTGTTGTTGCTATACTTATGTGGTTTATCAATTACAAGTACTTAGACAATTCTTTCAAAATATTTTCATATTCAAGCCTTATCAGGATATTGTCACACGTCCCACTTTGCAATACCTATTGCTTCTGAAATAAACGGTAAAATCGTATTTTAAATCTCGGATGACACGTATCTTCAATTTGCTTCATTATTGTGTCATAACCTTCACGAAAATATTCCTAAAGCACTTTTAAAACAATACGGTTGTGACGTGTATATCTTCATGGATGGTATAATATTAATGTAAATATTGTCGCTGCCGTCAAATATTTGGTTACGTTGTCTATAATTAGTCTCGGTGAGTAGAAGATAATGTACATACTTTACCGTATCATTGAGTCCTCCGAACTAGAGCATAGTTTTTTTTTTACATTCTTGTTAATTTTTTTACCAACACGAAGAGATAAAAAATACATTCAAACAGGACATGTGAAATAAATAACTTGTTAATAACGAATGACTTGTTTCGTAAAATCATGTAATAAAGCATATTATTATATTTTATCCTGGTGTATAAGGCTAACCTAGATAACTTTTCTTACGAACGTTTCTAGAAAAATATAGCTCTTAATTGCATGACGGTAAACTGACCCTGAAAGTAATTGAAAGCAAAAGGCTTAAATGAATTGCATGTATGTACCGCGATTAACGTAAATCGTTTGTCTAATCGAAGTAGGGGCTAACTTACTATACGTATGCATAGTCACTTTAAAAACGTAACCATATTTATATATGAAAAAAAAAAAAAAACTAGGCACTTTACATTGTAGAATTAGATTGTGTCATGTATTTTAATTAACAGCAGGGTAATTTAAAGCTTATGATTTACATGACTAAAAGCAATCGCATCAAGCAAGACCAAAATTTGTACTCGCTAAGTACAGATTTTGACGCCATGTCAACGACTCCTACATTCCCGTTACGGAATGAAGAACCCATAGACGACTGTTCGCCTCCAGGAAAAGACCACAACAATGCAGGTATAAAACAGAGTTAGTTAGCAGTTAGAAGTGGTTGTATAACACCAGTCAGGCCGGAGAGGCGGCGGTATCCGCAACAACCGCCAGATCCAGTCTGACAACGCATTTGCACTGATATCTGATATCTTTATCTCTTCATGAGCACTTATGATTTATTACAACACAGCTTTGCAACTATCACCGCACTTGTGCGTACATCGTAAAAACTCCTTCTGTGAGTGTGTTACAAAAAAGGTCTAATTAGTCGTTTTGATGGCCATTTTGTCGCTATTCGATTAAGTAGAGAAGTCGTAAACCTTTACTGTTGGTAGTAATTGACTACTGACGGAATTGTTCATCAATTTTATTACGTCATCGTGTTGTATTTTCAATCTAATTTTCTGTAAATTAATGAACGAGTTACTGACTTTATTTAAGGAAGTTCTTGCTTGATTATTTTACAGATGATCTAACAGTAGGCAGAAACTATCATTATAGCTGTTTAATTTTCACGCTATTTTTATGTATTATGAGCAATAACTAACAGTGGATTTGGTTGTCTATAGTCACAACAACATCCGAATACTTAAAATCGTATAGTAAGAGAGCAGATTGTTATTTTGTTTATACATTCTAGAACTTTGTGTACATCATTGTCTCTCATTTAGGAATTCGTGTTTGTCAACAGTTCAAGATTTATCCTACAAATTTACGAAATGATGGTCACTCTAACATAGAAGGATGACATGCAAATGAAGCAAATTAGGAATCAATTCGATTGCTTAATAGATTCAATACCTGTTTGCTTAACCGCGTGTCCGGAGGTTCAGTTTCGATGGAATGGTAATTAATCAACGTTTCACTTCATGAGGTTTAATTTGCGGGAGTCTTGACATCTGATTTATTTTAGTACTTAATAAATAAACACATTAAAGGCTTATGTTGGATTCCTTCAAGTCTATCTTCAAATCGGCACTTTAAGAGTAATGTAGAGTTAGCGCTTGCAGGGAAAGTTATAGGTACTTTCCCTCTCTTTAGAGGTTCTGTTTTCAGGCAGTATTCTCGTTATGAGAAGATAAAAAACTCTTCAAATTGATTACATACATGTTGTATTAATGATTCCGAATCGAGCGCATGAAACCATCACTTTCTTTTTAATGTCAAGCATCAATTTAAGCACCATCCACTGAGCGCTACATTATTCAAATTTAAATCCTCGCAACAGAGCATAAAGCTCAAAATACCTAGTAAGCTTCTTTAACAAGCGTCTAACAGCACGCATTGTTGTTTCTAAATCACGCATCCTACATTAGGCTTTATTTCTGAAATCGTAATAGCTAGAATGGCGTGTACAGATTGGTATTGCTAATTTGCCGCATGTATACATCCTATGACGTGAATGAGTACTTGTTACGTTTTCAGTGACACCAATGATAGGGGGACGGTAATGACCGTGGTCGTCTCGTGGGGGAGGGTAGTTGCACAATAATAATGTTCCCGCTGCGGGTGACAAGCTATCGCACAGATAATATCGCTTACCGCCATTACTTACAGAATTCTGAAAGGTTTTCCTTGTATATTTTTAAAATAATTACCGTGTTATGCAGTGGTAAATCACTGTAATCACTAGTTAGTAAAATACACATAAGGATAGTCGACTTCGTAAATGCTTACCATTTTTGACAACAGTTCTCTGAAAATGGAAACTTCTTTATGGTTGAAACTATCTAACCGTCACCTAGACAAATATACCTTGTCTTTCTATGAATTTCCAGTATAGTTGACAACTTTTTTTTTATCAAATAAAGTATTTTAGAAGCCATTGCCTGTAAATTACAGAAGAAGGCGAAAACATAAAAAAATGCGTATTTTTTGTTACTTTGGACCATTACTATTACGGTTTTTTAAGTCTCAACCATTATTACACTTGAAATCATACAAAATACTGCCAGGGGTGCGGGTTTGTTCGAAAGAGATACCACAGCCCCTGGCATACGGGCTACTGAAGGAACACGGGTGGGTTTTAGTCAGTAAAAGTCTGACACGCCCTCCTGCTCCACCCAGAGCGGGAGAAGATATTTGATGATTTACCACCCAAAAAAAAAGCATAAAAAATACCATTCATTCAGGTTTTATGAGATCAATACTGGCCATATTGCGCTTATCTCGATATATTGTATTGAAAAGAATATAGTAGATACTGCTTGATACTCGTATTAGATAATTGATTACAAAAATTCCTCAAAAAGCACCCCACGCTTTTTTAAATTATTCTTCATCTTTTTTAGTTTGGTTTTTGAAGCGAGTTTTTTTTTTTTGTACAAGATAGGTTTCTAATACATCAGGATACTTTTGGACAACCCTACGTGCAAGTGAAATTCAACCTTAGGGTGATCAAGCATATTCAAGATTGATTATACATATCCACGTAAGAAATATATAAGACTTTGGAGTATGTTATCTTGTCCCCGCATACCTATCAATTGATTCGGCATACCAAATCACTTCGCGGTAAATATTTGTTTATGGGAGTTCCAATGACAGTTGGTCCATATTTAGGCGCGGTAATTCTGCCTCAAGGCCTATAACAAATTCATGAAGATACCCGTGGAGTCGTGCGTGGCAGTATTGTACACTCTACATTACAATTTGTAATGATTTAGCAAACGATCGGCTTTAAACTTATTTAGTTGATTGCTGACTTTCTCGCGGCATATTTATGTTAACTTTCAACTTTCTTCAACAATTATTGTAAAATCCACAGTTATAAATATTAAACTAACATCTCTTTCAGCGCTATGGGTATCAAATAACTTTAAAGCATTCCATTTGACCAACTACCAACTAGTTCCGTGTGGTGCCGGACGTAAAGAATAGCACCATCCCATTTCTTCCAGTGGGTGTCGTAGGATGCGACTAAGGGACTTACTAGAGAATGGGCAGCAGCGTTCTCCATACATTTTACCACAATACTGCGATCGCCAACCCGCCTGCCAAGCGTAGCGATTAAGCCCCCCAAATTGGAAGAGGCCTATGTCCAGCAGTGGACATCTTACGGCTGAAATGATGATGATGAACTACCAAAGAACAGAAGCCGCACCCAAATGAGGTCAGCGAGATCCGAAATGTCTCGTAGTTGAGTTTAAGTTCTACGACAGTGTCGCACCTGGACATGAGTTGCCTTGGCTTCACTGGAAGTCTTTAATAGACTTAGAACTCAGGTAGGACGATGTAAAGAGAACCTGCTAAGGTGGAATTTCGCAGATGACCGTCCTGGTGTGTAAATTTGGTGCTGTCCCACAAACAATGGGGCATTTAATATCTTGTCCAGCGTGTCCTGCTGTCTGCACGCTGCAGGAGTTCATGGACACTGCTGAAAGTGCCAAGCTCGTAGCCAAATTATGGGCTGACTGTATTTATACAGGAAAAGTTTTTATCTAGTGCGCAAATTGTAACCATGAATTCAGCATATCATTCTAGACTAGGGGGTCTGCAGCAGCGCAGAAATTTTTCGCCGGATACACAAAAAAAAAATCAGCTGTTCCATACATTTTGACCGCGTAGGTATTGCACTTTTCTATGAAACAGCAGATTATTTTTTTGTACAACTGGCGAAAAATTTCTGCGCTAGGAGTTCTAGAATGATATGCTGAATTCATGGTTACAATTTGCGCACTGGATAAAAACTTACCCTGTATTGCTATCGACACGCTAAGAAGAAGAACTTCTACGATCTGCTCTCATAAATCTTTGCATTTACCAAGGACCTGTACTAAAATCTTGCCCCATCCATTATCACCGAACATCTTCAACGACATTATAACGTAACCGAGAACAGTAGCACTTTTTCCCCTTCAGACAATTCGTAGCTATAACATCTATAGTATCTAGGTAGAATCCCGAGTAGCGACCGACCGACAATGCTATCCACTCTCAGCCACTCGGGCATATTGAGACGGACATCTGTCATTGCAGCAGACCTTGGCGCAATCTATTGTATCCTCTCATAAATCTGACCACCACCCACTCGACGTACTTACTTCTACTCGTAACTGTGCAGTGAAATTATCCTTAATTTTGTACTGGAACGTTTCCTGGGAACTTGTATTCGGGGAGCCTGAAGTGTTGTAATAGAAGTTTTAGTTAGAGCTCATCAATGGGCTGAAATCCCGAAACCTAACTTTGAATTCAATACTGCCTTTTCAGCCAGCTTGCAGTCTGACCGGATACAGCTGAGTACCAGTATTTTACATCAAACGACTGCCTATCTATCTGACCTTCACAACCCAGTTTCTAGGTAATACGATACCCCTTAGTAAGACTGGTGGTCAGAATTACGGGCTTCTGTCTACCCGTTACGACCGTCAAAGATGTATGAATCTAAAAACCTAGCTATGAATTAATTTGGTGAAATAGTAAGATCAAAACTAAACACCCGCTGTTTGGTTTTGTTCCTCCTATTTCAGTAAATTATGCGTATTTTCATCATTATGTTTAGTTTCAGTAAAGGAGTGATTAACTATGCATATACTTGGCTGGAAAATCAGTTCGTTTTGCGTAGCAAACAGGCTGCGGGCTCCAGCAAAAATAATTTAGTTTCACCGTGCGCCGGCTTTAAAGAGACTCTCAAATGCTTTAAAAAAAAACCTGTAAAAGATAAATCCGCCAAGCTGATCCTTTGTTCCAGTTCTGTAGTGCTGTAGTCGTGCAATTAAGGCGTGCCTACGAAAGTCTGACAAGTGGAAATAAAACTCCGGGCCCGCGAAGGAATATTACGATATTTCGTATTCAAATATCTTTCTCTTCGCTGACAATAGCGTCTGCGATGGTTTCAGCCTCAGTTTTCTTTTTTGTTAACTGAGACGTCGCTCATATGATAAAAGAACGGGGTTTGAATGTATTAGAAAAGTAGAGGCTGACGGTTTGCGCATTTTATTGTCATGGCAGGAAATGAAATTTTATTTAATCTGTAACTGTCGTTAACGTCATTTTTATGGATAGAATTGTTGGTATATCCTTGTTACTATATTGCTTGGTATTTTTAAATAAATCTTTTTAATCTCGAAGTGTATCGTTGAATATTCGATAAACTACAAAATATCATCCACCTCATGGAGACGTCATTTCACATTTGAACGGAATAAGACAATCCTGAGAAAAAGCATCTGTGGCAGCTTTAACTTCTCGTTCCTAGTTTCCACTACACGTCTGTAGGAAAAAGTACACAGGCAGCGGCTCCGAGTTTTCTGGAAAGCTGTGCCCGACAGACAGTATGACGTCGCCGGCAGCCGGAAAAAGCCGGAAAACTCGGAACATAGCGCACGCTATTAGCTTCTACGGCAAAGTGATTTGTGTCTGGTTCTGAACTTTACGTATATTACTTTTCTCTTGTGTTCCGATTAAATTTCATCCTGAATTTATTTTGTGATAAGATGTTGATACCGTTGCTTTTACAAAAACACAACAAAGTGAAAAATTGCTCTAATTTCGGAAGTCGGTGGCTTTGGATATGTTTTTTAATTTTTTGTCACCGCCTTCCGAAATTAAAGTTATTTTTCACTTTGTAGTGTTTTTCCGGATGTCGATTGTTTTTTATTGAAAAATGTTTTATTTTTCAATTTTTAGTTATAGTGGGGTTAAAACAATGCATATTTATACGATAGCAGCAATCGCGGTTTATATGCTGTCATACTTTGAAGAGCTCTGTTGTCTGTCTCCGAAAGGTATCATCAGATCTATATGAAATTTAAATGGGACCATTACGGAATAAACTCCTTTCGAACAACTTTTTGAAGTCGGTTAAAAAACATTAAACTCCTTTTTTATTAGATTATTTGCAACCATAATGCCCGTGATTAGTACCTACTTAAAATTTAATGTTGCAAAACTAATCATATAGGAAATAACTGATAACGATCTTACTGCTTCAAGCTAGCTATTGCAAGCAACGCAGTAAGTAGTAGGTCGATTGATACTGATATGCAAAAAAGTCACAAACTACCTCGTTGGCCTAGTGAAATTCTCAGTAGCTGATCGAAGTCTAGATTTGTCCTAGGTTATATGGCAATATGCTCTCCCTCGAATGAAAACTGGCAACATGGGTGCACTTTTCTTCAGCTGCAGTACCCACTACTTCGAGAAATAAAGATGTCATGTTATGATATACAAAAAAGCGATTCACTGACTGTCGCACCGCATGAAAGATGATCTTTGTATTGTAGCTTGGCGTGTTTTACAACTGCCAAACTCATTGTGAAAACAAAGTATTGTGCATTTTGTACTTATTATTGTAACATCAATACATAGTTTCGATTGAATCGATTATGTTGATAAGACGAAGAGGTAACACACGCATAAAATCTCATATTAAATTCGACTAACAATGAATGGATGAAACTGAACTGATTCATCTGAATCTTTGTACGATAGTTTAGTTAACGGATTTTGATTACTTTAGCCTTGAAGGCTGAGCCAGTTCGTTAGATCTTTGATGATAATCTTAGGACTTGTGGTGAGAGTTAAGCTATTGGGGGCTGACCCCACAGTCAGACCCCCCGTCAAAAACTGGGGTATAAATGATCCGGTTCGAGGGACCGTTCATTCGAGCCGGATCATTCATACCTCAATTAAAATTGGGGTACCCTCAAAATCAAATGTTAGGATTAGGTAATATTACAAAATAATGATCAGACATTCATAATAAAAACAAACCTATTGTGACGCAAAGCAGTGCAAGTAAACTAAAACGACAGTTGCAGCACATGATCGCACATTCTTGATCAAGCAATAAATATTACGTTACACAAGTTAGCTGGAAAGACAAATGGCGTAACCGCCAACAGCGAATGTACTGTGTAAATACAGATAATTCATTTTGTAATATGCCTTGTAAAATTTGTATCCAAGTATATTGTTGAGCAAGATACCTAATTCAGATTTAAACTTGGTGTGTGTTTCTAATTAACAATTCATGAAAATAATTATCTAATTTGCATTTCTTCCGCTGAAAGCTCTCTGAAAGCTAAAGGCTGTTTGCTTGTATGTTAATCTCTGTATGTCTGAAAACAAATTAATATTAATTTATATAATTGAAATAATTCTAGTCAGAAATATAATCTTGCTGATGCTTTTAAAGAAGGTGCCGTTTTGTTGTTAAAATCTTTTTAGTTAGGTAGATAAGCGCAAAAAAAAGATTAATAACAGATGGTTTAAAAAGAAGAGTATATTTATGAATGCTTGTGGCGTTTAGTTCTTGTCGTGTCTGAACGATACTAAGCTCATGTTGCATGGCCGAGCCCGGCTAATTGGCGGGTGCTGCGCTTCATTAGTGCACCACTCAACTTTACTTGCCGTCTGTCTGTGCGTCTGTCTGCCAGTTACCATCCACACATGCGGGGAAATATTTTTGTGTCAACGACCTTTTGACGTTAAGAGCAAGGTTCGTACCTACTATATATTAGGTATGCAATATTTTGGATTCCATTCAAGCTTTTTCAAGATGTTGTATTGTAGTGTAATTTTTGGAATGCACACCAACCTTACAGGCCGAAAAGTTGTTCACGACTGTTCCGAGCATTTTTGTTCATCAAATTTTGTTTTATATCGCACACGAGAATCTATAAGACTTCAAAGAATGGGAGGGGTAGTAGCAACTTTCTACAAACACGGGTTTATCTTTACTTGACAGACTCAAGCTATTGATTATACATATAAATTTCTGTAAAGAATTTATTTAAACACTGGAGGTTGACTAGCTGACATGGAATACATCATAGTTTACTAGAAATAAAAGCACTTAATCATGTCACGAACAAATTTTCTATTTACGATAACACCGGAGATGTCTAGCAAACACTTTCATTGTCACCTTTCTCTTATTTCTAAAGTACTAGTCGTCGGTTTTCGCCACTTTTCTTATTACAATGTCGTTTTACTTGCTGTTTTGTGGTCTTACTTGTTTGTGTGCTAACCATAAGTACCTAATAACAACACATAAATATAACGATGTATTTTTTGTGAAATTTGGGAGTTAACCGGTCTTTAATTACATTGTACTATCTAAACTGCTTTATCGCAAAATTAGAATAAAAGTGGTGATTTATATTAAAAAGTTCATTTACATTTTCTAAAGACTAGTTTGTTAACGAATAGTATCGTCTTTGTTATTCTAGAATAACCCATTATTTAAGTTATCAATTGATATGTTTGTGGCCTACTTTAACAATTGTACTGTTCTCTTATATGACGTTTATTTGGGCTGTATCTATTAAGTTTATGAACAAAGTCTTTAACTAATTGGTGTGCAAAGTGCACGTAAAAGTAATGATTACACGAACGCATTATGGTGTCAGCACGACTTAACTTAGCACGAGTTACTTGTAATTAGTACGGATTTGTAATTTTAAGTACCTACTTGTCACGGTGCGAGATGACACTATGTTAAAATATTATTTGTTTTAGTAGGTATAGGTACTTAGCATAATTTTACTTACTTTTCTTTAATTTTTATTTGACAATGAGGAGACTTCTTTGTCAGTAAAATTCAAGGGTGAAAATAGTAATAAGTACGTATGAATATAAGTTACCATTTCATTGTGTGATTGTGTAAACCTATGCACATGGTAGGAATTGATCATAATATACTCAATTCAACACTACTTATTAGCATTATTAAAATTATTTATTCGAAATTCGGCTTTGATCATAGCAATTGATCATTCATTTATATGCAATATTTCATGTCTACTGATTTTGGTTGAAAGCTTCACGGTCCTTTGTGATGCAAATCATTATCATTCGTCGAAGTCTATAACGAGACTTCGACGAATGATAATAATTTGATAATAATTTCTAGGAAATTGTTATCAGCTCGAAAACTGTTGCAGCTTTTTAACCGACTTCAAAAAGAAGTAGGTTATCAATTCGACATGTTTGTATATTTTAATATATTTAAATGTATGTTCGGGTATAACTCCGTAAAGAAGGATTTGCATAATTCTTTTTTTGTTCGAAAGTTATAAAATAAACCCTTATTTCGAATTGGTTTAATTTATGGATCTGATGATGCATTTTTAACCGACTTCAAAAAGAAGGAGGTTATCAATTCGACTTATCAATTCGATTTGCAAAATTATTTGTTTGTTCGAAAGGGGTTTATTCCGAAATGGTCCCATATTAATTTCATATAGATCTGATGATGCGTTTCGGAGACAGACAACGGAACTCTTCAAAACTTTACAGCAAATCAACCGCGAATGCTGCTATCGCATAAATATGCATTGTTTTGACCCCAAAGATGATGAAATTTCGAATTTTGTAGTGTTTTTTGGAAGTCGGTTGTTATTTTTTTGAAAAAAGTTTTTATGGAGACAGACAACGGAACTCTACAAAAAATGACCACAAATCAACCGCGATTGCTGCTATCGCATAAATATGCATTGTTTTGACCCCAAGGATGATGAAGTTTCGAATTGGTGTGGGGTATTTGTGTGGGTAGGTACTATAACTGACTAACTAAAGAAAAATGAAACTTAAAAAAAAAAAAAAACGACTTCCGGAAAAACACGACAAAGTGAAAAATAAGTTTAATTTCGGAAGTCGGTGACTTTGGATTTGTATTTATTAATTTTTTTCGTACCATCCGAAATTAAAATTATTTTTTATCAAGTCTACAAATATTTATACGTACCGGTATGTATCTAGTACAGATTGAGGTTGTAAACAGGAATGACAGATGATGTGATGAGCCTCTGAGTTATTAAATCTTCAGGTGAATAAAATAAAATAGGGTTTCATGACGTGACTTAGTTTCACAAAACTACGGAATAGACTACACTACTGAACTTAATTAGCGACTGATAAAGTCGCTAATTAAGTAGTTAAGTATAGGTAAATCAGAGTAATACCTTTACCGGTATTTATAAACATCCAGTGAAGCGGAACCGTTGCCGAATTGCGAGCACTGTTGTGACAGCAGTCTGGCTGTTACTACAGCTAAATTTATTTCGCCTAGTTGGCACACTCCGAGTTCAGCGCACTTAAGGTGACACTTGTCCACATTTTTTCCATACAAACTTCGGGAGGGTTTTACTCCACTGTTTGACTATGTACATCAAAAATTAAACATGGTATGGTTTTGTCTCGTTATTATTATTGTCTGTACGGAAACAGAATACTAAAATAAAAAGCCATTACAAAGTTATAAGCCAACAAAGATTCGTTTTTCTTGCTAATTTAACCTAACTTTGAGCGTGTTTAAGTAATAAAAGGAGTGTAAAATCTCGAAAACCAAGACGGTACCGACAAAGTTCAATTAACAATAAATTCAATAAACTTTATTGGCCATTGATTTATGCAGTGGTTTTTTCATAAAACCCGATCTTCTGAAGGACTTTTCTTAATTTTTTCGCGACTTTTTTGCCAAAAATGCTCCTGCGTCTCACTCAATAACGTTGTGCGTGTAGACTAGCGTCTAACTGCTCACCATTGATACTATCTCTGTCGGATACGAAGCCTGGTGAGACAGCGTGATTTTTAGCCAGGCGCACCAGTGAGTTCGAGCCCGCGCAAAGTGTACCCTTAATAACTGAATTTCTAAACGTGTTAAATTATTTATCTCCTTAACAGGCATCAATGTCGTTTGTATCTCGCAGCGTTCCCGGTATAGCTAATAGTCAATTGGACGTGCGAGCAGACCGTCCCGTCGGTAATTTGCATAAATTGATTGCACGCTACGGGTTGGCGCGGCGGACACGGGCGAGGTGTGCGCCCGCGCAGGCCCGCCGCAGTCGCGCGCCCAACCCACCGACTGATACACGTTCACCCGTAATGCTTAATTACATCCTCGCCTGTCGTAATTGTCGGACAATTTAGCAGTTTTTCAATCCAATTGCGAATTTTCTAAAACGAGTTGTCCAGTGTCGACTCGGTCGCGGTCTCGCGCTCGTGCCGATTGATGGCACCGCTTGTGACTCCCCGGCGTCCTGTGCGGTTATCTAGTGAATAACCCATGTTATAGTGATCTCGCCTTCAATACTGTGTTACAAGCATTACCTTCCTCTAGTCAAACGTCGTCACAATGCGTCAGAGATACCAACTGAAGCAGAGACCGTACGTATAGTTTACCTACGTGCATTAGTAAAACAAAAGCTCCCGCATCCACTTGACCCGCTGACCGCTTGTTTGACGTGACGAAACATGTTGTTATTTGTTACATTCTACATCTTATACGTGCATATGATCACAAATTCCTCCTTTTCGAATACAATAGCTAGAAAGTAACACAAATAATGCTGGACAATAGCATTCCTTACGTGCTTCGATGCCAACTTTGATAATAGTAACAACAAACAAGTGTAAGGCCGCGTGGAACCTTAATCAAGATGTGCATTATTATATGCATTGTCCCTTAATTATATCTAGCAGCATCTTGTCAAGCTGTCTCTGTTTCTCTTGCATAAACTCGCTAGATGTTGGTTCATTTAGCAGAAATGTCGACGTTTCAGTAAAGTTACAGGCGGCAGAGTACAGTTGTTGAATGTTTTGTAATATGAAACATTGTTTGACGGAAAACTTCGTCGGGTGTGCAAACAATAATTGTCTTGTTTCAAAGCAAAAGTGTCTCGTACTGCGTTCAGACTTTAAACTATGAATGGGGCGTGGTATTAACATGAAAACTTTTACAAGTAAACATTTGTATTTGTATCATCTGCTTAGATTCATTACTTGTTTGCTGATTTTATGTATCTTTCTGTTTCAGGTAAGTCCTTCAGCCTGAATACAGAGTAAGATTGATGATAAGTAAACTGCTTGTTTACATTGACAATACGGCTTTTCCACCGTGATTTTTTAGAGATAAGGTAGCCTTGATGACTCATCCAATAAAAAATGTGGAGCAATTTCTGCTCAGACTTTTGAAGTTTTTGCTTTAAAAGATTTAAGAGAAACATTGGGTTGCTAGTTATTTTGTGAGCTTTTTCCCTTCAGCCCTTGGAGAAACACAGGGTTTTCTCAGAGGATATTATTATTAATGCTGCATACCGTGAACCCGAAAATCCCTTACTCAACATTTATAGCGCCCATGGGAAGACGATGCCTTACGTACCTATCGTTTCTTATGTAAAAGTATATGGGCTTTTGATGGTTTTCGATATTAGGCAGCTAGTCGGAACCAATAGCTTTACAAAAGCGAAGTTATTGAAGCTATAATCGTCTAGTCTAGGACATAGACAGTTATAGAAGTTGAAGATGCATTGCATAGACTCCAGCTCGTGCGATCTCGTAGTTTTCGACGCGAGATAGTCTTCTTAATTTTGTATTAACAAACAAAACAGATATAACAGCAGTCTACATATACTCCAAAAAACATAAACAGTAGATATAGATACACTCATTCTGCATACTATTGTGTTAATGTCAGCATCTGATGCGAACGAAAATAGTTTGTTATTCGCACCAAGTGACCTTAATTGTTATGTGCTCGAATTTTGTCATACCTACGTCTATTATAATGGACACGATTGAAATGTTACCTACACATAAATTAGAATAAATATATCGTCCTTGCGACCACGGTTTGGAATTTTGATGAATATAGGGTCCAGTCAAACTATGCAGACTGTTAAGGTAGGGGGGTGGGATGCGACGCGTGTCGAAACTTCATAGTTAGTTTTCTATTTTACGTGATCAAACGTTTACTTTACATACTGGCCGTTATGTAACTAATATAAGTACCTACTATCATAGCCTAAAGCTTATCCAAAAAAGAAAATGAGTAATACTGTAAAAGAAAGAATTTGTGTTTTCTATTTTCAATTATTTGCGATACTACTAAACTTTGGCAATAAAAACTCGTTCTCATCTTAAGAATTACGAAAAATTGCAGTTTTTACGAGTTTAATATAATAGTTGTTGTTTAGAACGAAGGAAGGCGCTCCTAACAACTGAAGGGCCATCCTCCTTTATTATACTTATCCTGTGAGTCCGAAGTAATTATGTAATTGAGTATCCTGTTCGCAACTCTCAAGTTGAGTTGTCGAGTTGTTTCCTTGATTGCAGGCTGTTTAGTAATCCAAACACGACACCGTCTTTTGTTTACGAGGGTGGTTCTGCTGGACGGATTTTGGAATTAGAATAACCAGAAATGATAGTCGGTGGTCCTAATTGCATAACACACTTTCAATCACATTCCGGAAGATTTTGAAGGAATTGATCTATTAAGTATTATAAAATGAGAGCAGTGGTGGCCCAGTGGTTACGGCCGCGACTTACGAGTTGTAGGCCTTGAGTTCGAACCCAGACAGGCGCTTTACTTTGTGTAAATTATTTCATCACCATTGCTCTCAAAACGGTGAAGGAAAACATCGTGAGGAAACCGGCATGTCCTCTAGGACATGCCGGTTTCCTCACGATTTTGGTTCTAACCAAAAATTCGAAGACATGTGACATCTACCAACACGCACTGGGCCCGCGTGGTGGATTACGGCCCAATCCCTCTCACCGAGAGGAGGCCTGTGTCCCAGCAGTGAGAACATTATAGGCTGATGATGATGATTATAAAATAAAAATTATGAAATTGGTTTGCCCAACAATGAAATGAAAAGCATTGCCGTTGTTTGTTACAATGATCCCGCTGAATCGTAAAACATAATTGTACAGGTAATTAATTAAGTAGGACCTAAGGAAAGGTTTTTGTCAACTTATCGCCCAGCTGTTCCTGTCACCTAAGCACAGATTTTCGCCTTTCCCGTTGTATTTTCCCTTAGAGACCAATTTCCTATAATTCGTTTGATCAACAACAAACCTTTCAAAGTCTCCTAAATTAAGCGTAAAGTTTCGATGCGGGCGTAGCCAATAAAGAATCGGAAAAGACCGGAGAAAAAAGTGAACAATTTGTGTGAAATCGTTATGTTGGCCCCTCGACTACACTCGGTTCGAACCCATGACCTTCCGATCGGGAGCCGACACCCGTAACAAGGTTATTGTCACTTCCGTTGCTGATAGTAATGAGTCAAATACATATTTTTGAAGGTTTGGTATCTATTACATACATTTCTATTTGAAAGGCAATCTTCCCTACGGATTTATGAAAAAATACTTCTGGAATTCGGTGTTTAGAAGAACGTAAAATGCAACAATGCCTTTACAAATAGATGTTGTGATGACAGTTCTTACATAAATTGCATAAACATCTCATCAAATTGTAATTTAATCAGGTGTTATCAAGATAGCCTTGATAGTAACAGAGCAAATCGCGTCTTCGCGAGTAGGTACAAACAATACAAAAATAAGTTCAGAATCCGGAGATAAATTGAAGTATTACATGTCAGCATAACTTTTATTCATTCTTAACGCAACAATTACATAAATTGATAATAATCGTTTCAAATAAAACACGCAATGGCCCGCGTAACGAAACTTATGAAATTCAATACGCAGCTTGTTTAAAATTGTGACGTCTTTTACAACTATTTCTCACAATAAAACAAAGAGCTTTCTTTTCTTTTTCTTCTTAAACCTTAAAGGGCAAAGGTTTCGACATATTTTAAACGTGGAACGGTTGGTAAAGAGAAGCGTGGGCTTGCGCTTGCGCCGGCCGCTGGAGACAAGAATGCGGAATGGTTCGCCAACCATCGGGTAAAAGGCTCGTTGTAGTGCTGCTAGGGCCAGTTCTACAACTGAGGTGTTGTTTTAATTGATATGCAAATCGAGCTCGGCTAACTTGTTTTGACATTGCGATTAAACTTTGTCAAACAGATTTTCTTGGGATTTTTGTGCGTTAGTTTAGTACATAAATAAACCTTTTGGAAAAAAATAAACAAACGAAAAGTTTCAATCAGTATTTTTTATTTTTAAATTATATATGCTCGAGCTTAGGAAGCCAAGGTTTTGTCTATAGGTAATTTTCAGTAGAAATCTTAGTAGGTATACCTATTTGATATACAGACATGATTGTAAATTTAATACCACGTATAATGTCATCAATTTCATTCAACGTAATTAATCGTCTAGACAACTCTAACTATAGAAATAAAACACTTCTCGTAGATAATTTTTTTGCCCATTTAGTCCCAGTAAACAGGCGCCAAACAACTTCCAACGAATATTTTTTTTCACAAACATCGTAATACTACACAGCAATGCGGTCCAACGTTACGACACTCGATCAGAATCAGTGCTAGTACAAAACATTCATTGTTTTATAAAAACTCCCAACAATACGGTTGGGTCACACGTGGCCAATTATCGCTAACGACTGGTTTCAAACTACAACT
This sequence comes from Polymixis flavicincta, assembly GCA_949987655.1. Lineage (NCBI taxonomy): Eukaryota > Metazoa > Arthropoda > Insecta > Lepidoptera > Noctuidae > Polymixis > Polymixis flavicincta. The sequence goes on from OX465179.1 coordinate 10,696,240, forward strand.
CTGACACTTGTAAGAGCGTCAAATACGATGCTTTGCGGTTTTTTCGGCAAGTCTTTCATTAATTTGATCATTCTTACTAAATATTGCACGGAATAATCTTAATTAATATGTCCTAGCCACTCTGGCTTCGCAATATCTTTTCGTCCCAAAAACAGCAGTGTTTCAAGACGAAGGTCTTTGACCAGTTTGTGTTGCCAGTGATGACATATGGCACAGCAACGTGGTCGCTCACAATGGGCCTTATCAGAAGGCTTAAAGTCACCCAAATGAATGACAATGGAGAGGGCTATGCTCGGAGTTTCCCTACGTGATCGAATCAGGAATTAAGAGATCCGCAGAAGAACCAAGGCAACCGACATAGCCCGAAGAATTGCCATACTTAAGATGCAGTGGGCAGGGTACATTGCTCGCAGAACAGATGGCCTATGGCGCCGGAAGGTTCTGCAGTGGCGACCGCGTACCGAAAGACGTAGAGTGGGAAGACCTCCCACAAGGTGGACCGATGACCTTGTGAAGACCGCGGGAATCCGCCGGATGTGGAAAGCACAAGACCGGTCGAAGTGGAGCAGCCTGGGGGAGACCTATGTCCAGCAGTGGACGTCTTTTGGCTGAAATGATGATGACGATGACCCTGGGTAAGCCTTCACCTCAAATCCAGCAGTCGGACAATTCTCTTATTACTGCAAGAGCAATCTTTGTACAGATGCGTCAGCCTACAAGTGGAGAACTAGATATTGACCTAGATTTATAAATTCATTTTGTGGGTAGGCACGATTGGGGACATGCAAGTTTTGATATATTGGAAATAAGTGGTAGAGTATCAGTTGAATTAATTTTGATTTAGGATTAAATTGCTTCTTTTTCTCGTGGTCACGTCTGGCAATGACTGGAACAGCATCATTTTGAATTTATTAAGCATAGTGATTAGCTGTAGGTATCTGCCTATAAAAAAAACCTTACCAGATCTGACCGTAAGTCAATATAAACGTTCGTGTATTACGGATGCAGCATCATCGTCATCATTTCATGCCGGAATCACCCAATGCTGGGTATAGGTCACTCCTTTTTTCTGCCATACTTGCCAGTTCCGTACATCCCTCAGGTGTTTCCCGGCTTACGGATTACTGAAAGAAAAAGGGACACAGACTTACGGTTTTAAAGCAGCCTGAATCACAGACAGCGTTATCTGACTTATATCTAAGTGGGTATTATTTGTTCACGTCCATGACAGACGTACCCAGGGAATTATTTTCAAATTATACACTTTTTGCTTCTCTAAACGTGTGAGTTTGAAACAATGCTAAGCTACACAAGCGTCGAAACAAAAAAGGTTTATTTTGCGAATAACCAATTTTCTTACTTAGTGAGTGTAAAAATGCTCAGATTCGTATACAATGTAAACTTACTATGAGCACAGGTGTTTGTCACAATAAATGTATGTTATCCAATAACGTTGCACAATGTCAAATTTTACAGTTGCGCTGTTTGTTGTTGTTATGTGATATTGTGGTTTGTTGTTGCATTCTTTTATATCAAAGTGTATTTTCAGTGAAAAAAGAAACTGGAGTAACTTAAGGTCCCAATTACATGACGTTTCTAACATACTGAACCTTTTTAAATACAGAACGATTACCAGAACATTGGTGTAAGAATAGTTCATGTTTCAATTCAGTAGTTGAATTTAACAAATAATCGTTATTCTATTGTAATTTGATTAATGGAGCTTCTATAGAAGCTTGAATGGACCTGTATAACATATATGTGTGGACCCATATATGCCTATATCGACGGTTCCTGCGTATAATCACCTAACTACAAATGACAAATTTTACAGGAGAGCGCTTTAAAGTTTCAAACACGAGTATATCATGTTCTAGTTAATGTAATGTAATGATGGATTTAAAGTGCATTTTGCCATCTTAGACTTATTTTTGTTAAACTAAACGATAGTATAGGCTGGCCTGAAGGTCACGAAAATAAAACATGCAAGTCATGTATCTATCAATTAGGGGGTTGTACGTGGGGATTGTATGTAGGGACCATCGATATGTCAACATCATCCACAGCCCGACTTCACCCACTGCTAGACTTAAGCCTCTCGTTCCTTGTACCAATCACCACACTGTGCCAGCCTTATCGAGTTTGCGACCGCTATGGCAACATATGGCAAAATATCGTCCGTCCATGTCGCCGCCGAACGACCGACATCTCGTCTTCCGGTCCTTGGACGCTACTCTGTCACAGCCTTACTTCACCTGTTATCATCACTGCGCCTTGCTAGGTGCTTTGCCCAACTCCATTTACGATATGTATCATAGTTATATTATTAGCATAAGGCTGGTCGTGAGCAGGGGCCTAAATTTACTAATTTATAAACGTCACAATGGTCTCTCAATGGTAAGTTTTTGACAGATTTGCCATACAAAAACTGTCAAAAACACACCATTGAGAGACCATTGTAACGTTTATAAATTAGTAGACTTAGGCCCCAGGTCTATTTTACAAGTTCAGAACGGATATATTACAATATTGATAAAAATACTATTAGTCCTCGCTTGTGATGTACCTACAGAACATTCCTGCATGTAATGATCCACCATCAAAATCATGATGAGTGTTATTAATGATAATCATGCAGCTGTTTCGAGTCATGATTTCTATGCAACGTGAATTAACTGCGCATTGGCATTCAATGTCGTTGTGGTACGGAAACCAGGTACCTTTGTGGATATCCGAACTGTTTGGCAACTTATCTATTCTTTAGGGATTTCTGATAATTTCAATACTGGATAAATACGCTAATATGTTCGACTGATGTGACTTGTAATCTCCGTTGTGATCTCATGAAACGAACGCAGAAATGGACCACCAATTTGTACCTGTACCTACTGGATGTAGCCGCAGTTACAAATTATGGAAATATTACCCTAATCATGGATCACCTGCGTGTGTCTGCAGTGGCATCGGAGGTCCGTTTAAAAAAATATATAAGACTGTACCGGTCCTTTTGGCGTGTTTGTTCGTGGTCGTTCGTTTAATTTATTTTTCATGATATTATATGTATTTATAATTTCATGAAAAATTAAATCAAATAAGTAATTAATATTTATGTGAATAAATATTTCTCCTTTTTTAACTATCTATCTATAGTCTGTAGTAAAATTGGTGCACCGTGCAAGCTATTGCCAGGTATGCCCTTAAGTCGAGAGCGAAATTCATATTGGAAATTGCTGCTTCGAAAATATAATAACTTGGTTGACCCAAACATAGAAGAAAGCTTCAAATAATTATTTTTTTGTGTTGGGTTTTTATAACACACATTTTATTAAACACTCTTGACGAGGAACATCCGTATTAAGTGTTTTGAAACAGTATTTTCCTGGGATTTGTTCATTTGCACCTGCTGTAGGATCTTGCGTCGCTTGAGATAACATTTTAATTTAAATGTTTTTGAATACAATTTTTTTTAAATACTCTTCCAAATAGGTCGGCGCGGGCGGCGGTCCGGATTCGGACCACGATCCGCCATTTGGTGACTCCTCCCCTAATTGTATTAGGGCCTAATTGCTTATTAAAACTCCATTATCACTTTCATTATATTTCTATAATCACCACTATTGATTGACGAACTGGAAATGCTGGTGTTTATTTTTCCCATTGAGTTCTACAGGTACTTTATTATCATTACTCGTGCGGGCTATTCTAATGCTCATTGCTTTCCATTAAAAACCAACGGTACCTTAATTTACAGTACAGTATCCGTAAATTGTACCCATTCATTTCCCGGGGAGGTTAAATACACAACATTGTTTTTCTGAGTAGCAAGTTGGGTGCCGGTGTAAATCTAATTTGTGCCTGTTTCCCGAAGCTAGTTGGATAGTTAGATTGGAACTCTTCCGCAGGCCCTATGTTTGCCGAAACTTCTCATAGTTTAATTACTTCGAGTTAATATTATTATGTAATATTGTTCTTTTTCTAGTTCTCGCTCGCAGGGTAATAAGTAATAACGTAGGTTCGACGAATTTCGATGTTTAATAATTATATAGGTATCTTGATAGCTTCATCTCTCTCCTGTTATTGTGAGTAAAAGATTACAATTAAGGGGCTCATTTTGTGTTCAAAAATAATAAGAAAGAAAATACCAACAGTATAAAGGTTGATTTGTGTCTCTTGGTTGTTACTTCTTCCTTTTTGAAGCACTGTGTAGCGTTGTTTATAAATAAAATAGTACACCACTCTAGGTAAGTACTGCATTCTGCTTTTAAACAATATAAATGCACAGGCTGCACAATTGATTGAGTATAGGTTCACGGATAAAAATTGATGATAAACAAAATTCCTAATTATTTGCATAAGCCTCTTCAAGGATTCGAATTTGTTTTGAAACTAGATACCAATATTTACAATTAGGTAGATAATATCTGAATATTTTTATTGTATTAGTATTGCTAATCGAGTCAGGTATGCAACTCGAGTACTTGTTAAACAATCGAGTACATTCAAGGTGGTCGGGTGAAGGCAGGAAGAATGCAGTCGGCACTCATTGAATTATTGATGTTTTGCCTTGTGAGCAACGATTTCGTTTTTTTTTTTTACTATACCGGTAGGCCGTCTGGTAATTAAGCTGGTATTCTAATGGGTACTAAGTACTCTATTTTTTTCACTAATCTACCGACAACTTTTCAAAACACTCCCTAGAAATGGTGACATGGTGTATACCTACATATGTTTTTAGCCTTTTCTGAGACATTTAATTTTAGAGGCCTAATATTTATTTAATGGGACATAAGACTCTAATTTCTTCAAGGTATTAAGTAACTATCAAAAAGGTAGGAAAGACAATAACGTGCATAACTTCATCATCATCATATCAGCGAAAGACTTCACTGCTGGACATAAGCCAAAAGGGGGGATTTGCCATAATCCCCATGCTTGGCAGGCGGGTTGGCGATCGCAGTATGGTGGTAAAATACATAGAGAACGCTGCTGCCCATTCTCTAGTAAGTCCCTTAGTCGCCTTTTACGACACCCACGGGAACAAAGGGGATGGTCCTATTCTTTTACATCCGCCAACACACGGAAGTGCATATACCTACCTATAATTACTTTGACTTGTTATTTACTTTGAAATTCCATAGTCATGCCTCATGATAAATAAATTCCGGTAAATTACCTGAAAGGTAGAATCTAATCACTGTTTGCAGATATGACGTAAATTCAAGTCATCAAGCACCCGGAGCGTATAATTTGAACAATCATTCGTTTCCTTAGGACTGTATCCACGCACAGCATGAAATTCACGGTATTTGATAAGTTGATAACACTAAGAACATTAATATTTTACTGTCATGAAACCTGCGCAAGACTTTATGAAGTGCCATATAACTTAATGTTACTGCAAAACGACTTAGCACCTACTAAGAAGCATAAACCCATGCTTTTCTTATGAACTAATCAAATTCATAATTGTGCGATGAAATCGAGAATGATTCGATTGGACTTTCTAGGGAAACATCTTTCTAGTGATAGAAATCCATCTCGAATGTGTCTGTACTATGTACTTGATGACAAGGTCATTTCCCTGTTTAGCAGATTCATTATGGGCGTATTGTTTCCTCATGTGAGATGATTACATTAGTGCAGTGTAGCCGCGGTGGACTACAACCGAGTTGCACGCCGGTTGGCTAATTCCTGAACAGCGATAAAGGTCAGCATCTAATCGTAGGCACAATCGTGTACGATGATTTGCGGCCGAGTGTGTGCGGACTGTTGCACAACCATCCCGTGCTTCGGATTTACTAAGACGTGTCCACTTTAATTGGCCATAAAGTGAGGAATGTTGGAATATTACTGGTAGTCCTAAGTGGCTACATTTCCGACGTTTACAGAGCCTACACAGACCCAGACAATATCTGCGGTATGCAAACGGTACTACATATTGTAAAGCGTTTCGAGCGTGCCTAATTTGAGCATGTCTAATGTAATAGCTATTGGCAGGCGGAGATGTTCTGCCGCGTGTGGTTGAAGGAATTGTCGTGATGTGCACGTAATGGCGGCCATCGAAGGGTTTAAGTGGAGTTGGGGCATAATTATAATTTACAACACCTCAATTAGTCGCACCTATGTAGAGTAATACACAATGTATCGTTCCAAGGGGTGTGTAATGTTTGGCATAATAACAAATGCTCTAATTTCACTTAAACTAACGTTCATATGACATAATTTTCATAAGACATAATATCAAATGACATAAATTCATATGACCTAATGTTTCGTATCATATAATATTCATTTAACATAATAACATTTAGTATAACGTTCATTTTATATAATTTTCAATATGTATAATATTCTTTTAATATAACGTTCATTTGACCTAATATTCTTATGACCTAAAATTCTTGTTTAATGGGCACAGTTCTAGCCTAACTCAAATGGCACTTAACCAAACCTTAAAATATTCTATGCAAGGTCGAGGTCCTACTTATGGGTGGTTTATAAAAAAATAACCACGAAGGGGATGGCGGGGTCTATTCGCTCGCTTCGCTCGCTCACACGACCCCGCCATCCCCTTCTAACCTAACCTATCCGAGTCGGGGTGCCCTAAAGTCCAGATTGCATCCAGGTGTATAAGGCACCATACTAGCAGGCGTTTAAAATCGTATGAGATTTTCTAAATTATATTAAAATTTACTTAGAGATTATGAATATTATAGTAAATGAATAATATGCTAAATGAATATTATGTGAAATGTGCATTATAGGAAATGTTCATTATGTCATATGAAATTAGGTAAAATGAAATTATATCAACAATTCATTATGTCAACTGATCGTTATGTTAAACAAAATTATGTTAACTGAAATTATGTCAAGTGAACGTTAGATATTTTGTTATTATGTCAATCATTACACACCCCGTTCCAAGTCCCGTACGAACAGTTTCGGGCGGTATTTTGAGTAGTTCGCGCAACTTTGACGTAAGGACATGTGCAACTAGTTGTTATCTAACTTAGTACCGAGCGTCCCTCCCACGGAGCGCTAGAACACACACACTGAGAGAAAATAGTGTTTGAAATCCAATAAAGCACGTAGAAAGGTATTATAAATTGAGTTGTGAGGGAGGGTCCCCGCTCGACAAACTCAATTATGATTGACCCTTGATCCCAGCGGAGGCGAGCCAACCGAACATGTCCTATAAGCGTTATTATTAAACGTATGTGTAGGGAGAGGAACTTACTTGCATTTTGTAGATAGGTCTTTGTAATAAGTAACGTTTTAATTTTCTGCTTGACAGGAAGTACGTCGGTAAGGGAAATACCTACGCTTTGAAGAATATTAAAGTTTTCCCTCTCTTTGAGTTTTCTCAGAATCCATTTGCCTTTAACAAAGCTGCAGAGTCACCCACTTTTGTAAAAGGTAGAATTTTGAATAGTGGTTTCCCAAGGAGAAAATAGCGCGGCTTTGTTAGTGGCGGAGCTTAAAAGTGCAAATTAAATTTCTCCAGGGCATCAAAGGCCGAACCGGCTTATCTAAATTGCATGACATCAGGTTTTCATGAATAATAGAGTACCTACAGGACACGGGAAAACATCGAGATTTCAGCGATTTTCGTAATTTATGGTTACGAGATATCGTCGTGTTCCCTCATATAAGGGTTACGGTGTATCTAAACGTATAGTACTAGGACTAACGCATAAATCTCAAGAGATTTCCACAACAAAGGATTCAGGTAGATTTTTCGTAAGCCCGAGATTGTAAAGTTTTTTTTTATGGTTATTATAGATCGCACATAAGCTCGCAAAAATATTTTATGCGACTATATTTTAGACTTGCGAGCACCTAAAATGTTACGAATACTTGGGAAATACATAGGTACTCCTAATATATAATTCACTAAAAAGAACATTATGATACGCCCACATAGAATTTCCAGTCTTGGGTGAATATTTTCACGATCTTTCACTCCTACATAGTGTTCCAATATGTGTCATTATTTTAGAACGTCGCGTTAATTTCGCTTTTCGACTTTCGATTTCTTATTCTTTAATAGATAACGCTGCATTTCTTTTTTGCCATGGTGTGGTATCTATGGCCTTCAAGCCACTTTGTTTTTAAATCATTATAATTTGACTAGACTCAATTGAAGCATGTTGTTTAAAAGCGTTAACTATTGATTAGCATGTCAATTGTAACAGACGTTTGTCAAGAAAGATTTTAGTTGCAAATTTTATCTGATATTTTATCATATTAAATATCAAGATGCTGTTTACGTAGATACTAAGGCTAGTCATGTTTTTTCTTCAGTTTATTTTGACGGAAGTCGGTAATTTTACTTTGATAAATGTTGAAGTTGAGATTATTTTTAAGATTTTGCGATATATTGCAAAAAGATAAACGTTGTTTAGACGAGATAGGCTAATGGTAGATTAACACAAACATCATTGTAGATATTCACTCGATTTAAAGAATAAAATGATAGCATATTAGTATGCAAAAGCAGTGCTGTGCTGTTTGAGTGTATTGAGAAGAAAGATCTATCTTCTCTATTGGTTTTGCACACCTGAGCAATCATTTTTTACTATTTGAAAAGTGGCCGTAAATTGAGGTTAAATCTTTCGTTAGATAATGGGGTCTGACACCTTATGGTGTAGGTCGTCGTCCTTAGTTTCACTTTTCTGAGGTATCAGAGCGTTGCCATGGTGACGTCGCCTCACCACGGCCCGTGCGTTCCGTAATTACGTAAATGCCATGGAGTGCGCTCCCAGTTTCACTTTCCAAGAAATAACCACTGTTTATATGAAAGCATAAGTACTAGCTAAGCTTGGTCCAAGTTTACTTCAATTGTCTATACAATGAGAATGAGAGTTTTATCTTGTTAAACCCGCAGAACTAAATATAAGTTTCCTTTGTAATCGTCATCATCTTTAAGTCCTTATCCCAAATTATGAGTAAGTGCAGTAGTTGCAAGATTTTCTGGCATATATTTACTTATTTTATTTACCATTATCACTTGTTTTGTTGTGTTCCGTGTCGTGCCGGACGTAAAAGAATAGCACAATCCCATTACTTCCCGTGGGTGACGTAGAAGGCGACTAAGGGGCTTACTAGAGAATGGGCAGCAGCGTTATCTATGCATTTTACCACCATACTGCGATCGCCAACCTGTCTACCAAGCGTGGCGATTATCGCAAAACCCCCCTGGGTTTGGGGGAGGCTTATTTTCAGCAGTGACGTCTTCCCGCTGAAATGATGATCATGAATGATATCAGTTGTTTTAATTTTATTTGCATTAAGCCTTTATTTTTTTAAATCATAATGATATTGTTAAAGGCTTTTGGTGAAATAGGTATTGACATTATTAAATAAAATTAAAAATTAATGTGTACCTACTACCCGTCCATGATATCTCTTACACATCATATTGCTTTAAAGTTTTTGTAATCAGTAAACTGTTGAAAAATCAACATTTTTTCTTTGTAGTTTTTCAGGTAGTTTTTCAAAATGAAAATATTTTGTTTTAGTGTATTTTGTGCATGGGCACATTGGGCATTTATGAAACGTCAGAAGCGAGGTGCAAGGTTCCAATTTGTTGCTTCCTATGGAGAAGAGCCGGCAAGAAACTCCACGGTTACTCTTTTAAAAATAATTGGCTTTTACAATGTTTTCAAATTAAAGTGATAATAGATAAGGGACGACAGTGCAGGCCTGTCAATGAGTACCAGGTACTTAGAGGAATAATCTAACTACCCCACTAAACTTGTATTGTTCCAGTTACTCATCCTAGTAGTATAAACTCATCCTAACTAATTAACCGAGTCAAGACTCACTTAGATAAGACTTAGTTAACCTTAACTAATTCTTAAATACGAAATGTACTTAATTGTTATCAAGTTCGTCGTTTGCCTTTACTTTACGTAATTGCTTTATAGATAAGCTTAGATACTCGATCATGTTTGTCTTGAGAAATTTGTCTTAGATAATAGATAGTGTTGCTTCATGAAAACTTAGAACCTAGTTACTTAGGCACTTCGGTACACATTAGGAAATTGTGTAGTAAGAAAAGTACCTAAGCTATGTTTCATGATAAAATAGTTTTCTTGAAAAAAGATGTATCCCATAAGTTTAGGAACCTAGTTAGTGGTTTTGTTAGACAAACTGTATCATATTTTAAAATGCAGGATATCAAACTGTTTTATTTGTTTTGGTTAGTTTCTAACTATAAAGAGAGCCCCTCTTTGGGTATAGTTAGAATCTAACCGCACGTAATATCGGCCGCACGGAACGATCGATCAGGTTAAGCTACGCTTGTCACGGTTAGTCCGTGGATGGGTAGATCATTTTTATATATTGTAGTAGGTATAGACCCCTCCGTGCCTCGGTGAGTAGGTACCTACTTGACGTACTCGCCGACGCCCGGTGGCTCTCGGTTGCCATTCGTGGATCTTTGACAGTCGTTACGGGTCGTCAGAAGCCCGAAAGTCTGACAACCAGTCTTACCAATGAGTATTGTGTTACCCTTTAACTGGGTTGTGGATGTCAGATAGGCAGTCGCTTCATGTAAAATACTGGTATTCAGCTGCATCCGCTTAGACTGGAATCTGACCCCAACGTAGGTAGTTAAGAAAAGGCTAGGCAGAATCGTCTGCCTGATGTACATCACGTTATACTCACTGTAAAATATCTATGGATCCCTACCAGTATCACGCATAAATAAGCTAAACAAAACATTTAGATAAAATTAACTGCAAACAAAACATCTAAATTGCATCATATATCCCGTATCTAGAATGAATGTGTGAGCACGTTCCTCCCTAACTATATATGTACATATTACAAATACATAGGACACGGTCAGCAGAAACAAGAGACATAATTTAGAACATAGACGTAGAGGATGCGAGCGTGTTTGGCAATCGCATCTGGGGCTTAAACATGTTTGTAAGCCTGCGTCTACATTGCATATACGAAAGCAATTTGTGTTTATAACTGATAGAACATATGTTTGACAAAGTTAGTTAGCGACATGTGATTTTATTTGTATGTGCAGAATTGCACATAAACGATGCGTTTTAGGCTATGCTATCAAAATCAAAAGTCATTTGTTCAAACAAAGCTGAGAGTCAGCACTTTTTGAACGTTTAAATTGCAAAAGATATTCCTCCAAAACGCCCTTCACCACTTCCTAGTGCTTAAGCTGGGAAGAAGAAGTAGCGCAACAAACTCCCCAGCAGCACAGCTCTCTGTATCTCGTTTTATAACGTCAACTTTTGTAATACACGTGAAATTAATAAGAAAAATTGTTTTACAAATTACCTTGTTAGAGTAAGTAGGTAATAAACGTAAAATCTCGTCTATGATACCCGAAGGGATGGGCAGACGTGAATCTGGTGAGGTATGCGAAGCAAGCCTTACCATCAACCCGGTAGTAATACAAACTCCGGGCTGACTGAGAAATTGTGATAGAAAAACCCTATACGAATTATTAACGTATAGTTAATAGATATTAATTGAGCCTTAAGTTAGGTTAAATGCATATGTACAAATGAATATAACAATAAATCCCAATATACTGAACCCCTGCGGTTACTCTCACAATAATCCCAAAGATCAGTTGACAAATTGGAGAGGTCAGTGACTGTGTTACATCACTGTTATCATGAAACATTTTATTGTTTGGTAACACTGATATCGCCCAATCGTTACCGGAAATTGCGGCCGCCAGAGAAAGGTAATCAGGCTGCTTGAGTGTCTCAATCTACCATTTCCTACCTATCTACTATCTTATAAAAAGGTCATATATTTCATCTGTTTTGTGAAGCTGACATCTGATTTTAATTTAATAGCTACGAATCTACGATATAGGTTTATATACTGGTAAAAGTTAAGTTATCATAGAGTAATTTGAAATTCCAGAACGGAAATTAAATTGTGAATTTGTCTAGTATCATGTTTATTTAAATTGTTTTAAAATTTCTGACATTATAATTCTGACATTATCTTAAAAACTATAATATTTACGTAATATAAGTAAGCTGACAGAATTAAAGTAATTTTAATAATATGTAGGTGCGCACGGCTACACATCAAGCTAGGTATACATTTCCAGTTTACGCTGAACTCGCACTGTACGGAAATCCTATACAATGCGAGATCAGCATAAAAAAATTCGTCCGCATCGCTGTCAACAGGAAAACTGGGCAGGACAGGCCAAACATAAAGAAGAGAAAACACCTAAATTGTATCCTTTCAGAATGAATAATTTTCTCTTAAAGAAATAATGTAATTTCTGCTCGAACTGCCGAGTAAGGTATTCAAAGACTTAATGCTGCCCGAGGTGCTAGCTGCAGTAGGTGCCTGCAGCCTACCCCCTAAAACGATAAATATTAATGTGTATCGTAGAAAGTAACGCACTTGTTAAGTTCGAGGACATCTAGCCCACATCGACAGGTTGCAAACAATAGCAGGATTCTCTCCCACGTCTCACCGTTTCGTAATTCGGACATCTGTCACGAATCGCTGATGTATGCGCTCGCACAATCATGTTTACACAGCGGCCGGGGATGGCGCTTTATCGCTACGCATCTGGGCCAACGATGCCAGCCTCTTTGGCAACGTAAGTAAGCGTTTTATTGCAGAATGTCTCCCCCATTCATAAGGAGGATGCAATTGTCGTAGGTGGTACGTATATTTTCATATTACTGTCATTCCTACTCAGCGACATGGACATATACATATACATAATTTGTATAAATCGCTTTTCTGTTGCTGGGATAGCGACATCAGTTCGATCCAGACTGTTCCTTGCTGCCCACTACCAGCGAAGCCCTAAGCCGAGGTCCGTTCCCGACAAGGGGTGTCCTTAGCCAGCAGTCGCTACAGTTTTAAGTTATTAAGCTTTAGCTGGAACCCTTTATTAAGGTTCGTTTTATTCCACTGGCAAGTCCGTTCATTAAGACAACCTCCTCGACCTCTCATCTTGTCTCTCATCTCATCGTCAGTCCCAAAAAAAAATGGTTCGTGACAGCTTATGCATAGCTGATGTATTAAAATGGTAGCGTCGGCTTTGAAAGCTGTTCCAATGATAATATCGTACCTGGTTTGTGTTCTACCGTCAGGTCAGGTACCCACCTATATAGGTGTAGAAAATCACAGCAGCCAAATCAGAGATAATTGTAGCTACGTCAAACATTTTTAACTAAAACCCTTTGCAAACACATCCGTTATCTCGAAGGCCGTTCATTATCAGTGTCACGCTGTGTTCTTACTTCTTTATCAGTAAGAATCTGTGTGCGAAACATGACCTTGTGTTATCACATCTCGGAAGATTTTTTTGTTTGCGAGATGTGCTATTTTGTAATATTTTGATTGATCACTCCTGAAATGTAGGTGATACTTACGTGATTTTGCTTTCATGAATCTCGACTTTGCCTTATGCTTTTTTTCGGAGATAAATCATTGCATTAATTCGATTCATCATATTTTCTTACTCAAATAAAAATAGGTTTTCCAGTTTTGCCACTCGGCCTTTCAATTTCATGTTTATTTTTATTAAGACAAGGCTAAGGATTTATGTATGTACCTCTGATGGATAGCATATAACGGTAACTGCAATTTCGCAATTGAACTGTTTTTAGGTCTCAGGTTTCCTTCAACCTTCAAAGGGATTACGATGTTGCCTAACTTAAATGACGTTTTAATATTGCTTCTATTTGAATAAGGTTTTATCTCAGTCAATAAATCTTCGTGATACCTTGTAGTAGGTAATAAATCAACAACCTGCAACGATTGCTACTTGGATTAGTTAGAATTTACTATCATTTTATAAAATAATAAATCTTTAGTCGTATTTTGCTATCAGTGCATATTATTTTTACGGTAATGGTTCTTATTCATCTTGATTGCGTGCATGTACCTAATATAAAGTTTACAGTGTCTTTATTGAGTACTTAGAATTTAATTATTTCGTCAGCCGTTTGCTTTTACACAATACTTATTTCAATAAAATCAATTACAAGCACTTTTCAGCGTCAAGGGGTCGGTTAATCCAAATGAGCTAAAGCTGAGCTGCCGAACGAGCTAGTTGAACAATCCAAAGCGTAGTAGGTTGTTATGGAGAAAAATGTGCCTGAAAATGGGACGTTGATTTCAAATAGACCAACACTTCTTAATTCTTCCACAAGCAGAGTTTTATTTGCAGATACATATTGGCAAACACATAAGGATACATACCTATAAGCACAAACACATACCTATACGCAGCTTCAGTAGTAATTAGTATAAAATGTGCTATTTCGGTGAACACTCTCATAGAACTCTTAATTAATAACCGAATGAAGAACAAAAAAACTGTTTGAAAGCAAACATTAGCTTTAGGTAAAGACGTCAGCACATGAAGCTACCCCAATTTGTCAATTTCTTTGATAGATTTTCATCTTTTTTACATAAGCATAAGGTTCATGTTCAATTGGGAAAATTTGACAGTTTGGGGTAGTTTGATATGCTGGCGTCTGTATTAAAGTCAGCAGTCGAGTTATTATCATGATGCCTTTTTCCGCGGCAATACACAGACAGACACTTCAAGCATGTACGTTTATTTGAACTTAGGTACGTACCAATAAAGAAATTGAGACCACAAGCTTACAAAAACGTCATGTGTACCGTATTCCCTTCAACATTGAAGGAGGTATGCCGGTGAAAGATTCCCGTGTCTGTGTCGCCCGGTGCTCGGAATACTAAACAGTTGTCCTACTGCGCGTGTGGTATTGAACTTATACGTCGGAATGTAGCTCATCACCAATGGGGTACGATGATTTCGATATTTAGGAACCTACTTATCGATACTTCTTGCCAACCAAACAAAATTAAGTGCTGATCATTTTTTTGTTGATATAGCAATTTCCATCCTTACTCGAATAATTGCTTAATTATTTTAGTTGCTTCATCTTCAGTTGCTTACAGACTTGGTCTAATGCACTGTCTTCTCTGGTGGCAGTTTTTTCTAAAGTTAACACGTCAAAGAAATATATAGCAGCTAAACTTGTACAATTATTATGGTCTATACAGGGTAAGTTTTTATCCAGTACGCAAATTGTAACCATGACTTCAGCATATCATTCTAGAACCCCTAGCGCAGAAATTTTTTGCCGGTTGTACAAAAAAAAATCAGCTGTTTCATAGAAAAGTGCAATACCTACGCGGTCAAAATGTATGGAACAGCTGATTTTTTTTTGTGATCCGGCGAAAAATTTCTGTGCTAGGGGGTCTAGAATGATATGCTGAATTCATGGTTACAATTTGCGCACTGGATAAAAACTTTTCCTGTATATCAGTAGGTGACATTATAGGCACCCACTTCTTTACTACTAGAATCCAGTATTTCACAGCTACAACTAGTTGTCTTTTCTCTCTTCGTCGTCTTTTCGTAACACCCAACTTCGATCTAGCTAGGTTTCTATTTATTCCAAAAGTACGTTTCCCAAAAGCAGTAGAACCATCGACTCTCTGATTGGAGATTGTATGAAAAACAAGCCAGCAATAAAATATTCTCAGTTATTAATGAAGTGTTGTTCCAGGCGAACAATAGTCCTTCCCTTTCTTCGTAATAAGCGTCTATTGTTAGCGCTTCAAATAAAACATCACGAATGATAGCACTCAATATCGAACACTACCAGTTTGCAATTATTTCCTATTTCTATTAACTTTAATTAAAGATCCCAGCCTATCATATTCCATGGCTGTGGTCATAATAATCATATTCCTATGTATATGTACTGTAATGTAACTTGTTTATTTTTCGGTGCCCTTATAGGTTGTAATAAACTGATTTGATTGGTCATGACTAGGTAACTAAAGGAAAAACATTGTGAGAAAACCTGGAAGCATGTCTTAGAACCAAAAAATCGAAGACTTGTGACATCGATCAATCTGCACAGGGCCCGCGTGGTGGATTATGGCCCACTCCCTCTCATAGAGAGAAGGCATGTGTCCCAACGGTGGGCACATTATAGGCTGATTATGCTGCTATGCTTATGTTATGTTAGGTAGATATAGAATATAGATATGTATTTGCTTATCAACATCCACTGTCGAGGATGGGTTTCCCAACGACAGCTAAAAACTCAAAGAAGACAACTTTAGCTATGTCCCGCTTGATAAACTTCATACTTGTTTACTGATCAAAGAGTTACTCTGCCACAACGAAGCTAATAGGGTTTTTTTTCTGGGTGGGAAATCATCAAATAACTTTCCCGCTCTGGGTGGAGCAGCAGGGCGTGTCAGACTTTTACTGACTAAAACCCACCCGTGTTCCCTCAGTAGCCTGTGTGCCAGGGGCGCGGTATCTCTTTCGAACAACCCGCACTCCTGGCAGGCATCGACCTTTGCGGGCCCTCAGTTTGTGCTGACATCTCTTTGAGGCGCACGTGGAACACAACGCGCCGTCGACCTGGGCTTGGGTGCAGATGCTTATTTGGAAGACAAAATACCTTATGGCCAATATTTCTTTTAGTCGCTCTATCGCCAGCTTTTCACAGAATTCTCTAATAATAGTTTGTGTGTTCCACTCATGCCCGTCTAACCTTTTAGTAGTTTTACGACCTATGATATTGAGACCACTAAGGAAACAATCTAAGTCACCCAGAACACGCAGTTGTTCATTTACATTCGAAATTATTGCTTACGTGCTAATGGATACCGTTAGCGTGTTCTTGAAATCGTCCAAACATGTATGTCAATTCAATTTGTTGCTCATGTTCTCGAAAATGTTATAGACATGAATGGTACCTTATAATATACCTAATGAAATCGTAACAATTTATTAACAAAATCGATCCAGCTGTTCCGGAGATTAGCCGAAAAGAACAGATAGACAGACAATATTTTTTAACCTTTTGTGTTAAAAGTACCTACCGTATATAGTTTCATATGTATTTAGTAAATTGCTGCTATTTTGACATTACAAACAGACACTTCAATTTTATTTCTTTGTATAGATATTTATATATAGATATAGCAGAAAAGAGCCATTAGCTTACAACCTACCTACATAATAACTGTTTATTGCGTCACGAGTACTTACTAGCCTTCTGGACCAGTAGGTTAGTAGTTGATTAGCGACCTATTACAGGTCCTTTGCCCATCAATTTGCACTTAACTTAATACACTGTGCTATAAGTGAAGATATGTATATCTGTCCGTTTTCATCGGGGTATACCTCAGAAGAATTACGATAAATGCATTTCGGGAAATAAACCTAACAATAAAAAAGTTCGACATCGCGGTAACAGGCGTTGTATCTATTCAGTTTTTTTATTATTATTTTTATCAGGGGGCAAGTCGAGCAAAAAAGCGGCACGGCCGTACCATCCGTTTTATTAGAGATACCCGGCTCTCGTCATGGATTACGGCCATCCCCTCTCACATAGATGAAGCCTTTGCCCCAGCAGTGGGAAGTGATATCATCACCTCTGTTTAAAGTGATGGTTCATAGTTATTTTCAGTAAATGTGTCAGTCAGCTGATATTTTTTATTTTATTTTTTATTGTTAGTTAACACGTCACACGTTATCATTGGTCACGCAACTGTTCAAATGAAACAAAAATAATTGCTTACCTTTTATGAATTATATGATTCACAACTTTAATTTTCATATGAATTGAACTTGTAAAGGCACAATTAACACATTTTTAAGCCAGACAAAAAAGCCAACTTTAGTAAGTACGCAGGTACGTAAGTAATTATATGCGGTGGGATATAATTACTTACGTACTTCATGAAATTAATGTCATAATTGAATCAAATAATTGTTATAGCTTTTTAGCCTTTTTCAGAAATATCAGCTGTGAAAATGTCTTGTCTTATTTTAAAGCTTTGGACTACTTTATGTCGGTAAACTTTTATGTCTTCAGCAGTCACTACAATAAGTACGAATATAGGAAATAAAACATATCTTATGTTATAGAGGTTACTTAGGCAACATTTGATCTTCAAAAACGACTCACTATCGCACTCATGAATAACGTAATAGGCATTCTAATGTGTAAACCCGTGTTAAAATAAAAAATGTTGGAGGACCTAAAGCTCGGCCATAATAATGGCTGAGCTTATAAAAGCTTTAGCTGTTTGAACGGTTTTTTACGTAAAGAACGAATTAATTCCAGGGTGTAAATCGCTCATTCAATATAGCTTCTCATAGCCTGTCAATTCTACGTAACATGGAAGTGGCAGGTTTATTGTACAGCACTTTCACACACTGACAAAAAGTGACAATTTGCACCTAATGTGAATTAGGTGCAAATTGTCACTTTTTGTCAGTGTGTGAAATGGGATTGATCGCAATATGTGCGCACTGTTGACCTAATTGTGTGAAATATTTAGTCAGTTTTAGACTGTTTTAGAGATATGAATATTGGATAAGCGTTTAGCCAAAATTGTCCTATGAAGAGTGTGCATTCTGAAAGCTGCCTGAAATCGGCATGACCTAGAACCAAAAATTCGAAAACGTGGCATCTACTTACCAACATGCACTGGCTCCGCGTGGTAGAATACGGCCCACTGCCCCTCGGAAGAGTCCTAAGAGGCCTACGTCCCTGTGCACTGGAAACATTATGCTGGCTGATTAGATTAATGAACTACACACATTTATTCAGCTCTGTTCAGTTTTTGTCCATTGAAAACAACGATTTTGTATGAGATGCGTACGCGTCCGTTCAGCCGCGGAAAGCTGAACGGACTCTATACAAAATTGTTGTTTTCTATGGACAAAAGCTGAACAGTTGAGTACAACAGGTACACCGGATCGTAGAGCATATAGGCGTTGGTCTCCAACACAACTATGCGACCGGTGCAGTATTTTTCGACATAGCGAAAGCCTTCGACAAGGTCTGGCACAACGGCTTGATTTACAAGCTGTACAAACTCGGCGTGCCGGACCGACTCGTACTCATCTTACGAGACTTTCTGTCGAACCGCACCTTTCGCTATCGCATCGAAGGGGCTCTCTCATCCCCCCACCCGATTCGCGCCGGCGTCCCTCAGGGCGCCGTGCTATCCCCTCTCATTTTTACGCTGTTCACCAGCGATATCCCCAAGAGTGGTAAGGCACAGTTGGCTCTGTTCGCAGACGACACGGCCATCTACCACTCTGGGCGTAGTTCCAAAGCGATAGCCAAATCCCTCCAGACCGCAGTCAACGTACTCGGTGCATGGTTTAGGAAATGGCGAATCGAATTAAATCCGGACAAGATCAAAAATCAAAATCAAAATATTTTTATTTCATATAAACCTGCATGGGCACTTATAAAACGTCAGAAGCTAGGTGCACGGTTCCAAAATGTTGTTTCCTATGGAGAAGAGCCGGCAAGAAACTCCACGGTTACTCTTTTAAAAATGATTGGCTTTAACAATGTTTTCAGAGATGAAATGAGAGATTGTCACTCAAGAGCCAGGCGGTTCTCTTTAAGAGACCGCAGCGCCACCAAGACCCCCTCCGACCCATCTCCATATTCGGCAAGCCGATCCCTTGGGAAAAGCAAGCCAAATACCTTGGAGTAATTCTAGATCAGCACCTCTCCTTCTCTGAGCATATCAGGAAGGCGCGCTCACGCGCCGCCTTCGCTCTCGGAAGGTTGCACTCTGTTCTGACCGCACCAAATTGTCACTCAAGTGCAAATTGCGTATTTACACGGCGTGCATAAGGCCCATCATGACATATGCATGTGCAGTCTTTGCACACACGCACCCCCGACACATCCATAGGATGCAGACCCTCCAAAACCGTTTCCTCCGCCAAGCCACAGGCTCCCCATGGTTCGTTCGGAACGACGAGATCCTCCATCTCGATCTGAAAATGCCCACTATTGCTCAATTTATGAAACGCAACTCGAAGCGTTTCTTCGATAAAGCCGAGATACATCGCAATCCCTTGATTGTGAAGGCCGCTAGTTATGTCCCCAGTAGAATCAGTAGTATTCGCCGGCCGAAACATGTCCTCTCCGACCCAGATGACCCCATCACTGTTCTCCAAGAAAAGAATAGGGCCACCAGTACAGTACACAAACACAAACGACGACCGTCCTACCGACCTCGCCGCCGAGGTCCTCGTGCCCCGCGAAGACTCCCGAGTAGCGATCAGACCCCCGACCGTCCCTTGCTCGTTGATACGCCAGCCCGCGCCGCAGCTGAGCCAGTAGCTTTAAATTCCTCGTATAATAATCATGAAAATAATATCTTGATCCAGCCTGTCCCCAGTAGTACTAGCTGCCCCCCCCCCCCCGCCAGCGACTCCCTGAGCCGAGGTTCGTACCCCACAGGGGGTGCCCTCAGTGCGCAGTCGTTTTAGGTTTAAGTAGGTTTTTACTGGCTGGAGGCTTTTAGAGTTCTAAAAACCTTCACAGGAAAGTCCGGTTGAGCAGTCACGGCCTCTCAAGGTCAACTGTGAGATGCCAATACCAAAAAAAAAAAAAAAATAGTCGTTATTATGACCAGATGTATTAACGAGGCAAAAGGAGTATGTACGGATCGCTGCAGGTGGCTTTCCATAGTTTCTGCCTACTACGCCCATGGGAAAAAGACTTGAGTTTATGTATGCATGAAAGTTAGGAACGCCGCAAATGTTTAACGCTTTTTGATTAATTCATCATAAAAAATAAATAGGGTATTTTCCAATTTATTGAAAACTATTCCAAATAGAAGATTGGGACGAAATACTTAACAGAAAAATAAAAGTAAATTGATGTATATCCATTTTCTCAATTAAAAACAATTTCAATCAAATTTATTTTTCGTTGTTTTAAATTTCCCGCCAAAACGCCCGTTACGATGACTTTTTGTGACGTGACGTCATCTTTGTGTAAACTAAAGTAGTTAGTACTTAAGTAAAAAAAAGAATGTCGAATTTATAATTAACATGATTTTTAATGGATAGAAAGTGATATTACTGGAGTGCGGTACCTACCCTGTGCACAAATACTTCTAAAACTACGCCAAACTAAGTATTTGTACCGGTGCAGTTTACACAAAGCTGGCGTCACGATGTCACGTGATATATTAGGTCTTTACCTATGAAATTGCCGTTCTGCAGTACTGGCCATTTCAAATCAAAATAATTTTTGTTTGGCTAAGAATTCTAATTTCAAATTAATTTTATTTTAAAAACATGGATTTTTTTTTCTAAAAGTAGTCATTTCTTTATTGATTAGTGTTACATTTTCATCGCATTTCAATCTTTTTCGTCATCATGGATACGTTAAAAATTCGAGTAATTATGGAATATGAGTACCGTCGTGGCAGCAACGCGGCACAAGCGGCACGCAACATCAACGACGTTTACGGAGCTAACACTACAAACCAACGCACCACCTGTTATTGGTTTGCTCGCTTCCGTTCTGGAAATTTCGACCTGAAAAATGAACCTCGCGGTCGTCCGAAGACTTTGGTCGACAATGACGAATTAAAGGCGATTGTGGAAGCTGATGATACACAATCTACGGCTGAATTAGCAGCAGCTTTCGACGTTAGCGTCAAAACAATATTGGTCCATTTGCGTCAAATTGGCAAGGTAAAAAAGCTTGACAAATGGGTGCCCCACGAACTCAATGATCGCCAGCGCGAAGTACGCGTCGAGACGTGCCTTGCACTGCTCAACAGACACACAAATGAAGGAATTTTGAACCGCATTGTTACCTGCGATGAAAAATGGATTCTGTTTGATAACCGTAAGCGCTCAGCAAGTTGGTTGGATCCTGGTTCAGCACCTAAACAATGCCCTAAACGAAAACTTACCCCTAGAAAAGTGATGGTCACTGTTTGGTGGTCTAGCGCCGGTGTGATTCATCACAGCTTCTTACCAAACGGGGTGAGCATTACTGCAGATGTGTACTGTGAAGAACTGAACACAATGATGGAGAAGCTGGCGCATCTCCAACCAGCATTGGTCAATCGCTCGTCTCCGCTGCTCCTGCACGACAACGCGCGACCTCATACTGCACAGCAGACGGTCTCCAAGTTGCAAGAACTGGGGTTGGAAGCTCTCCGTCATCCGCCCTACTCACCAGACCTTGCGCCTACAGACTATTACTTTTTCCAGAATTTGGATAACTTCTTGGCGGGAAAAAAATTTAATACCCGAGAGGCAGTACAAAATGCCTTTGAAGAATTTGTTGCCTCCCGTCCAGCTGATTTCTTTAAGAAGGGCATCAATAAACTGCCACTGCGATGGCAAAGATGCATTGATTGCATGGGTGATTACTTCGATTAATACAAATAAAAAATTCATGAAAAAAAATCGTTTAAATTTTTTCATACAAAACGGCAATTTCATAGGTAAAGACCTATTATATATATAATATATAATCATCGTAAGGAGCGTTTTTTGAACGAAAACGAAATTCGATTGTTATCGTTTTTAATTGAGAAAATGGATTTAAATAAATTTATTTTCATTTTTCTATTAAATATGTCGTCCCAATCTTAAAATTAAAATAGTTTTTATTAAATTGGAAAATACCCTATTAAATTATCTAATATCTCTCTCGTTTGTACTAATAAATATTAATTAAGTAAACAGTTATTTTCATTTTGTTGTTTTCGACGAAAACCCCTTTTTATAACGCTTTTATTTCCTTGTTTATGACCCAAATCTGCCATCCTTTAACTAAAGTTGTTTCCGAGAATTTGGCAAAAAACTCGCGAATCGTTATTTCTTAAAAACTGTGATACTCGTACTTGCGTTGCTGATTGTAGGAGACATCAATTGATATTTCTTTCAGTTTATCCTAAAGAATCCTTTCCAGTTAACGGCCTGCAAACTCTCATATCTTGGGAACTATTTGAATTGTAAAAATGTTTGTTAGACAGAAAGATAGAGAATTGTGAACTCTCTTAGATTCTATTAAAAAGTAAAAATTGATCAAGTGAGGGTTAACTCCTTTCTAGGTAAACGGTCGCAAAACAGGAAAGAATGGGGTAAAAGACCCAGCAGTGAAATTATTATGAATGTGGATTACTTTGGATCACGATGAAGATGATTCTTGTGCCCTATTCATAGAACATGCTACAGTACCCGGAGATAAATATTGCACATCGACCTTTGGAAAGAGACAATCGGCTAATTTCGGCTTCGTAGCGCGTTATCTCTGTTGCACGAAATACAAACAGTCCGGTATCTATTAGGAGCTGTTAAAACAATTATGATTTGCTTCTTTTGATAATTATTTTTATTCTTTGTATAAAATGCACCAATTTTTCTATAAGTGATGGCTTTAGGTTGGGGTAAAATAAAATGCCATAGGTAGACACCAATGCCACAGATGCCATAGTACAACTTTAAATTATTTAAATTTGGGGGTGTTATTAACTCTAAATATATATTTTGAACTGGACGCGATTATTTAAATTTGGGGGTGTTATTAACTCTAAATGTATATTTTGAAGTGGACGCGACCGCACTCTATCGCACTTGAACAACGACTGAAAAAACGTCACATAGGTAGTGTGCGACAGAGATAACGCTCTACGAAGCCTAAATTAGCCTATTGTCTCTTTTCAAAGGTCGATGCGCAATATTTATCGCGCGGGTACTGTACTGTCACCACTACCTACATTTTAAAGGGTGCGTGATTATTCGGATTTCAGACCGACATAGGTCCATTGAAAGGCTCGTGTTCAGATCAACCCCGTTTACAGGTTAACATGACTAAGTACCTACAGTAAAAAAAAAAACTACAAGGCTAGTGTTGCCTAAACAAAAAATAATCGACATTAACCTAATAAGCCATGTTTATATGCATTAATGATTCCACAGGAATTCCTTTGGTTTCTCATAACTTATGATAAACTATTCTATTGCTGTAGTGTTTTGTTTTTTTTTTCCACTGTGATTGAACAAACACTTGTTGAATTCTCACATGTCTCATTATGTAAGTTATATGTAGTATACTTACATCGTAATTGCTGGTAATACATTTTTTTTTTTTTTTGTGAATGGCATCTCGCAGTTGACCTTGAGAGGCCGTGACTGCTCAACCGGACTTTCCTGTGAAGGTTTGTAGGACTCCAAAGCTTAAACCTAAAACGACTGCGCACTGAGGGCACCCCCTGTGGGGTACGAACCTCGGCTCAGGGAGTCGCTGGCGGGGGGGGGGGGGGGCAGCTAGTACTACTGGGGACAGGCTGGATCAAGATATTTTCATGATTATTAGACGGGGAATTTAAAGCTACTGGCTCAGCTGCGGCGCGGGCTGGCGCATCAACGAGCAAGGGACGGTCGGGGGTCTGATCGTTACTCGGGGGTCTTCGCGGGGCGCGAGGACCTCGGCGGCGAGGTCGGAAGGACGGTCGTTTGTGTTTGTGTGCTGTACTGGTGGCCCTATTCTTTTCTTGGAGAACAGTGATGGGGTCGTCTGGGTCGGAAAGGACATGTCTCGGCCGGCGGATTCTACTGATTCTACTGGGGACATAACTAGCGGCCTTCACAATCAAGGGATTGCGATGTAACTCGGCTTTATCGAAGAAACGCTTCGAGTTGCGTTTCATGAATTGAGCAATAGTGGGCATTTTCAGATCGAGATGGAGGATCTCGTTCCGAACGAACCATGGGGAGGGTAATACTATATTGGTAAAAAAAAAAAGTATATATGTATATATCTCCTGAGCTGTAAAGTAAAGTACATATAAGTTCAATTTCTGAGCTCAAAATGCATGAAGACGTCAGCTAACCAAAGTTATACTTGATAAAAACAGATAGAGCTGTAGGTACCTATTTATTTATCTACACTTCCCACAAAATATGACGTCTTTCCAATATCGACGACTTGACATGGAGATGATAGCAGTACCTACTTTTAACGTTATTGAGAAACGACAGTACCCTAACAGAAATCCCTTAAGGGAATAGCGAGCCAGATCGCAGTCAATAAATTTCAAACCGATCGCGATCCATCAAATGATCGTAAAGTCTACGTTAGTACAAACTAAACTTTATAATATTAACTTTGTATCCCACACACGAGTTAGTTCGAGAACTATTTACGTACTATTTATGTACTGGTAATGAGAGTACACGTGCAGTATTCAGGCTTTTGATACGCACACGTGTCCCTGAATAGTAAATTAGACGAGTCACTGGCTTTTCATCCTGCCGGGATTATGTTGGCTAATCAAAAGCCCCCAATGAGCTCTGTTTAGTTGGAATAATTAGTAACGATATTCATAGAGAATTTTAGGCGATTGCGTAAATTGAAAGGTAAATTAATTATGTCATCTTTATATGAGCTTTGTACAGGCGCTTGTGGCTAAAAATTACAGACGCACGGGTCAATCGATTAGGTTAAGCTACACTTGCCGCAGTTGGTCTGTAGATGGGTGACCATTTTTAGATACCAAGACCCCTCAGTGCCTCGGAAAGCACGTTAAATCGTTGGCCCCAGCTGTCATTCGTGGATCTTTGAAAAAGCCCGAAAGTCTGACAAGGGATATCGTATTAGATACCCAGTAACTGGGTTGTGGAGGTCAAATAGGCAGTCGCTCCATGTAAAATCCTGGTATTCAGCTGCATCTGATTAAACTGGAAGCCGATCTCAATATAGTTGGGAAAAGGCAGATGATTTTATGAGCTTTTTAGTTTGTACAGACGCTAGCACATCAAGCTACTCCAATCTGTCAAATTTATACCGTAAGCATAAGGTTCATGTTCAATTGGGAAAATTTGACATTTTGGGGTAGGTTGACCTGCTGGCGTCTGTACGAATAATCTTCTCCTTTAGGTTTCTCTAAAATGTGAAAGAATTCCATGTAAACTGAGTAAGGTAAAGGCAAAATAAACTTACGTAGACTTGAGTGTAGACACGGTCATATTTTAGTCCTTGTACGTTGTAAAAGGCGAGCTTCTTCAGAATATGCAGACGATATTTCATACAAAATTGGTGTAATGTACCTACTCCATAAATATACGTTACCGTTTCCTTTATGTCTTGGATGCAGGTTGAAGCAGAGCGACCTGTGTTCAGCAATAAAATATGAATTGTATGAGTAGTTGGTCGGTTCACCCAAGTGGTTATAATCTGGCATCCGACACCTGCATTCTAGACGCTAGCCAATGAACAGGTTCTCGCAAGCGTAAGCAAGATTGACCACAAAACCGATAGTGAAAACAGGCGTAGTTTCTTTTACCGTTAGCAAACGGTCAGTGGGCCACTTTTTACCATTTATTGGGCGCATCGCTAAACTGTCTGTTATACTTCACTTGGGTTACGTACAAGAATTAATGTAATGTGGGCGAGGAAAACGTGTTTATTTAAAGACTTGTTTTTCGGTAAAAAGTAGACCTACAAATTTTTTTTTTGAATTCATAAATGCCTAATCGATAAATTCTCGTAGTGTCAAAATATTTAGCCTTTTTCTGCGCATGAATTCCGTTTTCGTGCAAATTTTATTTATAGAGGTTACGCTGCATTTTCGTTTTAATTTGCACTTAAAATGGTTAGAATATTTTATATTTACATGTAACATACATGCAGTATAAAGTGTTTCGCGTGTCGGCTTGATAAATGTCTAAACTTTCTACAGCCATATATTTAATGTCAAGGTTGACGCTTTGCGGCATTATATTAATTTTCACATGCAATAAAAAAAAAGTAAAACTAAGAGGCTCATTTCACTGATTACGTTTACAGCACCTTGACCTCGGACGGTATAAAGGCATGCAGCGATTCCCCGCGTGCGTTCTGTTCACACGCTCATCAAGCCGCGTATCTGTAGAGTGTAGTGCGTTTAATTTCCGTTCTTCCCACAGAGTTAATCCATCGATACTCACTGATGTGTAACTTTATAGAACTTGTGAGCCTCTCAGAAATACGGAGATAGAAAAAGTTTGGGCCGACTGTAATCCGGTCTACGTATCTTGTTTCGGGTCTTAACTTGGCAGAATTGTACAAAAGATTCACCTTGGCTTTGTGAACAATGGGACGGTTGGTTTAAACGACACAGAAGTGCGGATATACCTATACCTTTTTGGGCAAACAATTTTTGCTTTCGAGCACAAAGTTTTCATTATAAACGTGCTGGAATACCTACCTAGAGATTACATTATGGAAATGCTGGCAAACATATTATTAAGTGGTAGATATGGATTCAAATAAATAAGAAAGACCTGCTTACTATTATTTTCAAGTCCGGAAACAGCAATAATAAACTGAAATGACTACTGCAGCAAATTCAATTTCAATTAATTGCACTATTAATAAATGCATTAGTCTGATACTACCGCAATAATGGTTGTATAGCGTAGTTGTAGGTAAGTAACATTTGCTCAATTATTAAATTCCTTACCTCAATAAGTACCATTACTTAGATACATAGAGATTTTATTCAAAAGTTCAATGCCACCAATCCAAACATGAATAAGTTAATTGAATAATTAATTGATACACGCCTATCTGTCATTCAATGTTGTGAGATAGGTAAATTCTTTGTCACGCTCTTCGGACCGACACAATAAAATTTCCTTGTTTCAACGAAAATAACGGCATTGTTTTCCCCAATGAAAAAAGTATGTGGAAATCGTCATCTCATTGTCGTTTATCGTATTTCAAATTATTTAGGTAACTGTTTTAAATTTGAGAACGGAATTTACCGAACGAATCAGATTATTAAAACAACCAAATTAACCTTAAATATGGTTTAAGTTTTTATCAATTCTGATTAGAATTAAAAAAAAACATTCAACATAACTTTTTATCGAAAATCTAAGATCAAATAAAAATACATATAAAACCTTCACTTACTTCAAGGTTAAAGTTGTTTTCTTGATCGTAATACACGTTTTTATAATGTATATTAATCAATAAGAGGAAAAGATTATTCGTAGGTACTTCCACGTTAGAAATAATTACATACCTACCTACCTAGTGTAAAAAGTGGCAGGTGCACGCTAGCCCATTTGCAACATTCGTTATTTCAATGTCATTTGCAAGCTCATACGTCTAATGCACCATATTGATCTTAGTTGTATTGCAGATAAATTACAGAAGTTTTAAAAAAAAACAACCGACTTCCAAAATAACACTACGAAGTGAAAAATAACCAAGAATTTTTCCAAATCGGTGTATAAATGACGGAGATCGGAGTAACAAAAAATCTTCTTCTTTTTAAAGTCGGTTAAAAATACAAATATTCTTGCTAGTCCAACGGTCTTGTCGCATTAGGAAAAGTTTGTTGCACTGGACCACACAACATGACAGTTTTGCGCCAAGAAGTGACTAAAACAACACGAAGTTAAAAGCTTGCAAATCTCGCGAAAGACACTAACTTGGCCCGATTCTCTCGGTTAAAAGATAAGTGTATAAAACAATGTGTCCGATAATCCATTCATTCAATCAAAGATAATACAGATTTAGACAACAGATATCTCGTATCAGTATATACACTCTCTCTCGTGTTCGCCAAAATGAAGCACGAATTTATCATACGGCCCGGTATTCTTCGGTACGTAAATATTTTATGCCATTTAAACCTTACTTTTGAGTGAACAAATCTTGAATTTCTGTGTCTATCTGCTAAGTTGATTGCTGGAACTGCACGGTAACTTTTGGACACTGAAACTTGTTGGTAAGTTCTTTGAAGTTTGCCTTGGAAGTTCGTCTTAGCAAGACTTAGCAGATTCAGTTGCTTCCACAGTAGATTTAATTCACGTTCTTCTGAAAGTAAAAACTATGTAGGTACCTACCCATCAAATGTACGGAAGCGATTTTGATAGATGTTGGGAAACATTTGGTAACCATAGTTCGTGTAGCTATTATTGCGTGCGTACACGCATGAAAATGCTGTAAGGTTTAAAGTAGGACTTGGAACATTAGTGTGTAAGGTGTGAGATCGCCAGAGCGTAGGATATCGGTGCTGAAGTGAGCTCAATTTATCGGTCGGCCGCGCTTATGTCGAACACGCAATTAATATTGTTTACCCACTCCTGCGCATGCTTCGTTTGTAGCAGTCGCCGCCAAAGCTTGCGCAACTGCAAGTATTATAACATAATACGATTTAATTTTGTAATTAAGATATTCGTAATGAAGTGTGCGCATCTTGACGTGACGCAAGTTACACAAATATCTGTAAGTGAATGGGATGATTTGTGGCCTCTGCAAATAATACTATTGCAATACATTTTAAATTAAGCAGTGTAACATTATGTAGCTGCAAAAATAAGGCTTGTTTTGCTCTGCGTACCAACATACTAATATATTTGACGTAACGGTTATATAAAGATAAAATTGATACAAACTTACGGCAGAACGGTGCAATGGAAGTATAAAAATCTTTGGAGTAACAACTAACATTTATCCATTATCAACTAACAATTAAATATTTAAATTCCATTAAGAGCTTCACACTATTTTCGGGCATTACCACAAGCTATTATAGTAATAAATTAGAAATGCGCCAGATGTACATGATGTGTCTAGGTGAGAAGTAGGTCAGTGTATTGCATATAATGGCGCTGAAATAGCTTTACACATGCAACGGCAGCCACGAGAGACCGACGCGACAAATGATCATGACCACGGAATAGTATATAATGGAGTACTAACCGCGTCCTTGCATAATCTAACGCCATGAATAAGCCTAACTGATACCCAACCTAACCTATTTAACTTATTACTAACTGGGGTCACACTGTAACATTTTTGTTTCATGTTATTAGCCAGTAAACCAAAGTAATAAGAGCCGCATGAGTCGATAGATCAGGTTAAGCTAGGCTTGCCGCAGTTGGTCCGTGGACGGGTGATTATCTTTACATGTAGGTATACCGAGACTCAGAAAGCACGTTAAACCGATGGTCCCAGCTGTCATTCGTGGATCTTTGTCAGTCGTTACGGGTCGTCAGAAGTCCAAAAGTCTGATAACTCGTCTAACAAAAAGTATCCTATGAACCATTAATTGGGTTGTAAAGTCTGTGGAGGTCAGATAGGCAGTCGCTCCATGTAAAATACTGGTAATCAGCTGCATCCGGTTAGACTAGAAGCCAACCCCAACTTTGTTGACAAAGGGCTAGGCAGACGATGATGAGCCTGTTAACCTTTGCTAAAGAAATAACTATCAGTGACAGAGAGCCGTCACGGTGAATGAAAACTGGGCATTTCTTTGTACACGTACAATATCGTAGTCGTTTTATGCTTACGATATAGCCGGAAGAATAAGGAAAAATCATCAAAAATCGGGATAATATGCAAATTCACTGTGCGGGCTAGAGGGGGGAAAATGTCTCTTGTATAATAGTAGATGATTCAGCTGTTTGTGAAAACGCCAGCTGACAGTTCGGCCGCACATATTCACTCCATTTTCATTACTCCGCGGCCGCGGTACTGTGAGGCTGGAGGCCGCACGACATGTCGTAAATATGCGACGTCCTCTACATCTATGTTTGCACGTCCCATGGGGAATAAGGAAGAAAAGCAAAGCGCTGAGAGATGCTTGTATGGCGTGTGTTTGAATCGTTTCACTTGCATACATGGTTTTATTCTGTAACACAACAATTCGGTTTACTTAGAGATAACTTTGAACGTAGTTACTGACATTTTAAACAATTGTGAGTGGTCATGGTTGATGGTGGCTTTGAATTTATTCAGCATCATTTCTACGTGATTGGCTTCAACCATAACATTGAAAACAAAAGCATGGCTAATGCGAAGCATCCTATCATTATGAAACCTCAACAAGCAAATCACTGTCATTTTTGTAATGCGTACCTATCATAATGCCTTCGATCGTAACACAAATCTCATATGGGGGAGATTGCTTACGCGACTATGTAAGCGGTACAAATTACATACGGCGGAACGGTGGCATTTCGTAACAATAATTGTACCGTAGTTTTTCTAGAGCACTTCCTCATTAAATGGAACGAACCGCAGAACGAACAAATGAACGAACGCTTTTGTGTTGAACGTTCCGTAGCTCTGCATAGAAACAAAAGCTGCTGGAGAGACGGACACTCCCGCCAACAAAGGTTATTAAATAAGTTAAGTTGAGTCGAGTATTGTTTTCACAAATAATTACGGTTCTTCATGCTCATGTTTACGGAATTGCAGGATAATGTTTTTATTATGTCTTCGCATTTATGAATGCTTTGATAAATATTTTTAATTTGAGTTAATGTTTACTTTGCTTGAATCAAAACATGTTTTTCTTGGAGCGAGATTATTGAAACAAAAGTTTGAGGCTTCCTTATTTTGGATTAATAATTTTTACATCTTTCACACGTACGTACTTAAGTAGATACTTAACAGTATCCATAGTCATCAACATCTTTAAACATATTATTTTAATTCCATTTGTGCAAGAATTTAAGTTTCCATACTAAAGGTTTAAAACCTAAGTATGTAACATACCTGTAGCACTTTCTAACTCACCACCGAAGGAAATCTAGTTATGTCTGTTTCCCGCGACAGCTTTCATATTCCGCTACGGGGAGATAGTGCATTCACATTTTGTAGATATTTTTCTGAACATCAATATTCATGCATGTAAAACTGGCTTTATTTATTAGAAATCGATAGATTATAATCATTTTTGAATTGGTACAGCAATCATTATTATTAATGTAAATGTGGTTCTAGGAAAACAGACTTTCAACCGATAGAAACGTTTTGAAGCGCATGCGCATCATAATGTACTAAGTTTAAAGATCGCATTAGTGTTAGTGGGTTATATTGAGCTAGCCTTTGACCAATGCTCGTGGGAAATCCTCTTTTCACATAGTGTCATTGGCTTTCTTTTATTCAAGCATGAAGAAATTATTGCCACTAGTGCATGCGATATTACCTACCCATAAATCACACACGTTAACATAATTCGGTTTAGCATTTTATTCAAAAGGTTTTCCTTCACTTCCAATTCGGAAAATTCATACCTGTTATTTTAAACGGGAAGTCTCAGAAATATTATTACTATTCAAATCACTACAAAACAATTGACACGACAGGATCTGTCTAACCCCTGCTATCCCTACTATTCCCTAATTTAATAAAATATTATAAATGCGAAAGTAACTCTGTCTGTCTGTTATGCTTTCACGCCTAAACCGCTCAACCGATGGTCATGAAATTTGATAGAGATCCCAGGCCTAGGATAGCCTGGGATATGGAGAAGGATATTTTACGCTTTTTTACGCGATAACCGACATCCACGCGGGCGGAGCCGTGGGCGAAAGCTTGTACTAATATAAATCTTTACCGTAATTTAAGGCGACAAGTCACATTATTTAACCAAAGTTATCAGATAAAAGTAAGCTTATAAAGGCACACAACACATATACACATTACTTAGACACAACTTGTTCTAGTTAACCGCGACAGTAATGCGAATGTCAAGATTTGTATCTACGGCTTCAATGCCAAGAGAAAACAAGTTACAATTAAGTACGGCTGTGAGATTCGACCGGTACTATACACGGACATAAACTGATAAAAAACGCAATTAAAAATGATTGTGGGAAACTTACATTCTTATCGTCTTTTGCAACTTAGACAAAACAGTCTTCAGAGTTTATTTAATTATTTAGGATCTCCAACAAAGGATAAGTCACATAATCACAGTATTACAAAGGTTCTTTTACGTGCGCTCCTTCAATTACAGGAGACCACAGCATGCACATATAACTAAGTGAAAACACGATAAAAATGTAGAAAATAATGATGAATTATGAAAAATGTATTATGAAATTAGAGAAAATAGAACAAAATAAATTAACTTGTCAAGATTGAGCATTTAAATTAAGATGGTGTAAACAGAGTAGAATATAAAAATAGAGGAAATACATTATTAAATTTGAGTAAAATAAAATTAAAAGTTTGTTGAGTTTTTCGTACATACATGCGTTGAAATATACCTACATTGGGTCTAAAGCAAGCGGTCTTTTAATAAATGAAAATACAATTTGTGTAACCGGACGAACTGAATTACTAATAGATACCCGTATAATCACAATATTTTATTAGGTGATCGAATAGCGATTAAATTTTAATACTGATTGGGTGATATAACCACCGAAAAATGACGCAAAATGCAATTACTAAACTACTCGTAATTTAGTCGTTTCAAAGCCTTTAACTAGACTTAGGAAGATTGGTTATTAAAGAAATACGCAAATGACTTGTCCAAAAGAGACCAATTCTAAGGCACTTAAAATATGTGGTAATGGTACGTGCACGATAAAGCAGTCTACTCACTGACGCAATTTTTCGGCGGTTTCACGGATACTTCGTTTACCATCCCTGGGGGTCTACTCGCACTAAGTCCGTAGTATCGATCGAAGTTACGGGCGAGTCCCATTCCGTATCACGGGGCCTATACTCTAACTCTGTCTTTGAAGATATGGGCCCGTCTGAAAGCGGTTTGAAACTTTGAAGTTTATCATAAGGCCAATTAATTAACTTTTTTGGACGGGCTAAAACACATCGGGATTATTCCCTATCCGAATAAGATATGGGTGTTTAGACTTATTTGACAGCTGTCCCTATGGACAGCTGTCAAATCGTGTTGTCTTTCATTCTTAGTTCGGGCTCCAAACTTATTTTATGCCCTTAAGTGACACGTGGTTTGCAACGCTCGTTACTTTGGCCGAAACTACGGACTTCGTATTCGCGACGTCCGCAAGCATTCACGATTTTGGTTTGCAAACATTCGTTGCGCGAGCTTTTGTTACGCGACGAACATTCTTTCGTCGCAAGTCTTTTGCTCATATTAGTTATTTAGCGTGACTCTCGGAATAATGTGTTATTAGTTAATGTCTAAGTACTATGATTAGTGAGTAGATTGAATTCCAATAAGCTTTAATTACATCAAGAGGTGCTGGGAGTCGATACCTACTGGGTACGGTCAGTAAGGTAAGGTAAGGGCTTATCTATCGTTGCTTCTGCTATATCAACGTTAAGGCTTCTTCAGATAAGCGCGATGCGATAGCGCGACGCGATGCTTTGAGAAAAAATTCGAGGTTTCATAGAAGTTGTTATACGAGTCGCGTCCCGCCTGATTGCGGAAGCCTTTACTCATCATCGCGTCTAGCTATCTGTATAACCACTCGTCAAATGCCTCTCAGTTGTAAATAAGTAGGCCACTGGTCTCCACAGTCAAAAGAGTCCATCTCCATTGAAATGTTCATGGCTTTACCGAGCCACCGAGTTTGTATGGCATTCGTTTATTTTGTAATTTTGAAAAGGGCACGACCATTCAACTGTTTGTGTTTGAAAGATCGTAATACTTTTCATTGTCAATGTAATGCACTTATGTAATTTTGATTGCGGTCAATTGATAAAAATGGTATCTAATTATAGGGTAGGTAGTAAATTATTCGTAAGTTTAGACTTTAGAGAAAGAGCTTCATTAGTATTTTTGTGATCTGATTTTCATGTTATTTAAAACAATCAAGTTTACTATGCTTGTTTAGACCTCTAAAAGGAAACTAAGGGGAAGTCTTACTTAAACTCTGTGCAAGTCGGTTTCGGTAGTTAGGTATAAGGCCCTAACGTAAGAAGTAGGTGGACCAAGTTATCTTATGTAATCAGAATCACTTTTATTTGTTACTGGAGCTGTGCAATATAGAAAAAAACTAAATTTTGGATGGCCCAAGGTTTCTGCTTTTTACCACTACACCAATGAGGTTTTATTGTTATTCCATCAACTGCTGTCTCAAGCATGACTTGTGCAATTAATACATCGTTATAACGAGGCTTTGGTCGTAACACTCAACTTTAATTATTTCATAATAGCCGTGCACTTTAATTTCGAATAAAGTTCCTCTGAAAAGTTACTATCTTTGTTCGACTAATAAACGTACAGTTTCTGCAATTTTCCATTTCTCCGTTCGCTTATTAATGTAAATTTGACTTATGACTTATGGAGCGTAGCATCGAAAGTGGCTCTTATGAACACCTCGCTAGAGTTCACAGATGGAGCTAAGGGCTTTATTCGTCTGGCAAATTAATTACTGGATGAGGACACTAGAGACTGCGAGGCGAACTTCCAAGAACTTTCCGAATGAATGTGGTTAATTTAACGGTTCTTCTTAACAGTTATGTAATTTTGCAAACATTTGTTTGAAGAAGGATTATGAAAACAAAGTTGTGAAACGTTCCTCGGAGAACTTGATCCCTGCGCAAGCTTCTTCAACGAGCTTCTTTTGTTCTCTCCCTTAATATATAAGTTGAATGTTTGATGTCAATCTTAATACCAGTTATGGTAAGAGCGATCGTGCTCTTCGTTTCCCATGTAGGCCAGGAGTATCATGGGCGGTGGGGTCGACGACCTCCCCCCCTCCCCTCCCCCGTCAACTCTAGACCCTGCACTACTACATTTCTCCACTCGGGCGCATTACACGAGTTATCCGTTCAAGTAGCTCCACCAGATTAAATGTAACTAGTTTTGTACGCCTTTTTATAATGTAATCTTTATTTTATTGCCAAACACAGTTATGTGATCACGTCTCAAATTGTTTAATTGTTGTAGTAATGTGTGAACCCTGCCTGAATAGACAGAGAAAGCAATGCTGCACAGTAAATACATGTGTCCATTATTTCTGAGACCGTATATTGTGTTCTGTTGAGTTTTAAAACCTGCCGTTATCGTCACGTAATGCATGTAGCTGTTTTTAACCATTTGGCTTTGGTCAGTAAGACCATTGTCGGTTAATTGCACCGTATTCAACGTATAGTGGGTTTTCGTTTGGGTACTCTGTGTAATTATGGCTACCTGCGGTAATTGTGCGGTTTTACAAGATGTTCGGTTATGGCCGACTGGAGCCGAAGTTATAAGTTACGCGGTCACAGATCGTGATCGAGGTTAATCGAGTTATCTCAAAGATTGCTCGGCACGGGCTGCACCGACGTGACCAAACGATTGGTCATTTCCGCCTTAATTGCTTGCAATTTTAATAAAAGGGTTCCACTTGGCGCTATCTCGGTTTGTCAATGGCTATTTCGTGAAAAAGCCTCGCACAGCGGGTAAGATAACGTTTCACCGAGAGTTGCTATGTATTTTTTTCATTTTCACGGTATGATAAGGCTATATTGATACTCCAAACGACGAACCTCATTTACGGCCACAAACGAGGGCCTAAACGTTACTACGCAGTAACACACACGAGATCCTAACATTCTAGTCACGTCTTTTATAAATGTTCTTACTACGAAATAAAGACGTAGCTGTAGTAAGTCTGGCTTGTAAAAAGCCTGCGGCAGCAAGGTAGCATGACTACCTGCATTTCCTCCACTTTCTCGACTGACCTATCACGAGTCTGCTCACTACGTTTTTGCGTCCGTAGCAAATAACCTGCTGATAATTTTGCATAGACATTCCATTTTGCACTGAACTGTGGAACGAGATAAACGCGAATTTGCTGTTTGCAAAAAACGTTTGTTGGAATTTCTTACAGAAAGTTCTGTTTAATCATTCATACGTAATTTCGCATTAAATAACAACCATGTTTGAATAACCAATAGTTACAAAGCTAACAGAAAGTGCATGTCATTGTCTTATGGATTAAATTATATAAGCACATTTGCTTCTACAATAACGTTTCTATTCTGAATGCAGCCATTTAGAGAGAAAGCTCATATTGTGTTACAAAGCACATGGGAGTTGCATACGTAGTTACGTACACACGTAACCATCTCCGACAGATGTATCGACCATGTTCCTGTTATTTGTTGTTTCATGTTTCAACGATCCGGATAATAACTGACTTAGTTTGTATTGGAGACGGATATGAATCTAAACTTAAGGTTTTACTCCTTCAGTGAAGCTAATTTGAGCGTACTGGCAATTCAAGGCTGCACCTTTGTCGTGTCCTAGACACAGTAATATCGAGGCTGGGCACCCAACAAGCAAAATAATCCTGGAATGTGATTTTATAATGCTACGTGGACTTATAACACTCCGATGATAGTTTTGGTGGCCGCTACTGCGCTTTTAACAGCATAAATACATGCTGTTTTTACTCAAGTACGTTTAATCCTAAAATTTGTACTTATATCGGTATATAGGATCATATTTCCTGACAAATATAGGATCAAGACTCCTATAAAAGCATGAAACAAGAGTAATTGCACTCAGGAGTAATTACTCCGGTAACTCAGACTTATATGTGCCTATAAGATATCATCTGCGGACCATTTAAATCTTTATACTCCTGTAGGAGCATGTACCAGGAATATATACACTGAGGAGCAATTACTCTTGTTATTTTTACTTATAACCTCTTATAAGCTAAAAATGTATGACCAATTTAAGTAAATTAAAGTTAAATAACTGTAAATCATTTATGTATCTGGTTTGGTTTTACAGAAACTTAAAAGTAAGCGTTAAATGAATTTCATATCCACGTTTAAAAAACAATTGATCACCAAGATTATAACAGCACTCGGTAGGATAAAGTGTTCTCTATATCGATTTATCGTATGCCGTTTTAACCTAGACATATTTATATAGGTATATTCCACAGTAGTGTTATTGTCTAAGTAATCTCAAACAATCCTGGTTAAATCTCTTAACCCTAGACACCTAACGTTTGCCTGCCCCCTATAAACCCTAACCATTCGTCAAATCGACGAATATTTTTTAAGGTGTTTTAATTTCAAGTTATAATATAACTTTTCGTCATATTTATTGCACATATACTTGGTCCAACTATTATTCTACAAAATGAAACAATTAATTTCTGTATTATTACATATTATATTTATTTTCTGAATTTTTAGTGAGACACTAGCTTTTATGAGATCGCTGGAGACAACATATTTATCAAAATTCAAATAAAAAAAACAACAAAAAATAACCTTTTCTTCTTTGGCGTACCTTAATTATAACACTATAAACTATTTAGAAAAATAGAAAAAAACAAATTTTTTGGGGCACATTTTGAACAAAATTCAACCTTATGTTCCCCATATTGCTGAATTAAATTTAGCGCATGATGACTGCCATGCTCCTTAGTATATGAACATAGACCACAGATTTTTCTTTTTCTATTATTTGGTGCCTCTATTGGTTGAAGGTCATTGCTGGGTTGTGGCTGACTCCGACCTTGACCTTCATCATGCCCTGAATATATCTACGATTTTGTTCTTGATGTGCATAGGCATGGTACGAATTTCCAGTCGGCTTTTCAGCCATGATTCTTCTACAATCTCATTTACTATCCGATCAGTCATGAATCGATCAAATAACGATACCGGATCGGAAATATCCTTTAGTGTGCGAGGTGGTCCCCTAGCAACACGTACAATATTTATTGCTGCTGTTCTGTTGGAAGAACGCTCTTTGCTAGTTGCCCAAACATGGCGGGACCGCGCTTGTTGAGGACAGTATACTTTTGGATAATGATCCGAGCTCACTTCTGGAGGTGGATGAGGTGTTTGTGGTTCCAGCACATCATCCATTAAAGCAAGTGACACCCGCTCTTGAATAACTTCATCGTCAGAAGAACCGGAAGATTATTCTGTCTGGTTATCACTTTCAACAGCATCCACCTCCAGATTATCTTCAGTTCCGTCATCAGATAATTCCTCCGAAGCACTGACATATTCCTCTTCCACTAACAAACGCGCTATGTATTCATCAGGTAGCAATTGTCTTGAATTCATGGTAAAAAATGCAAGAAAACAAAAAAAACATTGGTTGCGAAAGTAACACAAACCCTAACCATTCGTCGAAACGACGAGCATTATTGTAAAATCTCGAAAAATATTATACTTACCCGCTGGAACCGAACACCGCTCGGAAGAGCTCGGCGAACACTAAGTTGACAAGCAACGTGGCTTTGATTGGCGCACGTGCCGAAAAGATACAGCTAATTTTTTGCCGCGTACTCGTCGAATCGACGAAGGTTAGGTGTCTAGGGTTAAGAAGCCACTTTTGCTTGAAACGGCCAGTACAGGTGAAAACACGCTTTATATAGTTTTGCAAATTCTATTGTAGGATTTAACATCAGCCATTTTGATTACAACTGTTTTTGTCTACAAATATTGAAAATGGATTTTAATAAGTGGAAGCAGTAAAAGTCGATCTGATAAAAGAAAAGTAAAAAAAAAACATATAAAGAAATGTTAACCGCAGTGAGCAACGATTTTTTAAATTTAACTGGTGAAGACCGTATCGCGAATTCTAGCGAGGGTTCCGGCAAGATAATTGTAGTACTTACTACTTTAGATGGAAGAGGTTCAGACTAGGAAAGTACCAAATCTTTGAGCGATGTTGAAAGTGATCATAAGGAAGAACTTTCGGATTATAACAAAATTTAGAACTGCGTGATTCTATTAATAACTTGGCCTTAGATTTCAATATTTCTCATGCTGCATTGAACTCTTTACTTGAAATTTTAAATAATAATATAAACAATGTTTTGCCTAAAGACGCACGAACATTACTAGATACCAATAGAGAAAACCTACACATCAGTATTTCAGCCCCAGGACACTATTAGCACAACGGTTTGATCAAATGTTTGAATTTTTTTTATCACAATGTTCCTTGTTTATCAAATGAGATTTCTCTAAACAAAAGTTGATGGATTACCAGTTTTCAACAGTTCGACATACCAGTTTCGGCCTATATGATGTACACTGTTAATAGAAACCACGCTGTGACAACCGGGACATATCTCAGACAACAAGAAATGTGTAACACTCCGAGGCCATTTTAAGTTCTTTCAAGGTCGGAAATCTTTTTTGATTAAAAATCGATCGATATCCAGGAACATATCCGGCATAGTCTTGTTTAAACCATCGGCAACCTGTTATATAATTAAGTCAAATAAAAACCATGTTTAAACTGATGTTTAACCTTGCACGTAGAACAAACCCTTAAATTATTCCTTTAACTTACTTATCTATAAATATCAATCGATTTTCATCTGGTCATTGCGGAACCCTAATCGGTAACAATGGCGAATCTTTTTCGGTTTTGAGATAACCCAATATAGAACCAATATACTTATATTGGTATTATGTCACGCTTGGAAATGCTAAAATTACTTATTTTAGCACTATATCGTACTTGGAAATGCTCACCAAGAAAATGGCAGCTGCCTTAATAATATTTATTTAATATTAATTAATACTAAAATGTAAATAAGCAAATTTCAAGAGGCGCTTTATTTTTTTATCAAAACCATGATAGATTTCACAGAAAATTTACATTCCCCGACGACTAAGCTTTAAGACTAACAATTTGACAACAATAAGATTTTGTTTTTCTACTAAGGTTGACATTAATAAATTCTGATTCATATAAATACTAACCTAAAATATTTTTTTACAGAGCACAACAAGTGATACCTTCACTTCGACTATTGACAATATACATTTCTAATCTCATTTTTGACTATAACTTACTTATATTGAGATTTACAGGAGTAATTGCGTTGACGTAACTCAATTACAGGAGCATTATAGTCGTATATGGCATTTCAGCGGTCTGATATAAATACCTTATAAGTAAAAGTAGACTTATAAAGTGGGCCCTTTTCCAGGGTTATATGAGGATATAAGTCTCATATAGTCCTCGATAAATGATGGTTCTAGGATAGTTTAAAAACCACTTTTTGCTAGTTGGGCAGTAAGCCAATGTGTTCGGACAAAGCTTCAAGTACCGTTTGCTAACATAAATAGGCAGTTAAGAGAACAAGTACCTTCGTCGAGGTAGGGCAGAGGCCGCTTCTGCATTTTATACGACTTTCACCTGGCAGCGAGTAACACTGCCACACATCATCTTATTGTTGATATTCTGCGTAGACTATCCACGTTTATTACCGCTATTTAACCGAGCTTTGACTCCTAAACAAAATAAATTATTAATGTCTGTTTGTTTCTCTCGCAATCTATCCAAATTGAACAAATATTGGTGCTCTCCAATCTCATTCATCCAAAATGGAATTTAACCATCCTATTCCTTGGAATGAATGTGCGGGGAAAAGGATTGTAAGGAATTTGCTACCTCCGAGGGTTCCATCAAACATTTTTAATCAACTTAATTTTGGAATGCAAGGGCCAGCTAAATAAAGGTTTGAACAGAAGCCGACCCTGTCACTTGTGTTGAAGGGCTAATCCTTTATCGCCACCTGCTACAGGTTCGCTTTTATAAGTACCTACCTGCCTATTTTTGCTACCAAAATCCTGTTGACCTTTTCGTAACACCGTTGTCCGGACATTTATTTTTATATTAAGCTGGGATAATTTTACGTTACATATATACGGTCAACAGCTCACGTATCGGTCTAGTTTCCGCCCGCGTGGAAGACGGGAAATTATTCTACGGGAACGTACTACCGGGATAAAAAGTATCCTATGTTTTAATCTAGGTTGTAATCTATCTGTGTGCCAAATTTCATCCAACATCGTTCAGCTGTTTTTTAGAAGGATAGGATAGTAGATAGGATTCCATGGTTGCATCCAATATAACGTTCAATAAATGTATGCATAAACGATAGACTCTGACCGCTGAACTCAAAGAGCTTTTGTGCAATGAACCGTAGGTAAATAAGTTTTGTATAGATACTATCTATTTTTCATGCCATAAGTAGGTGTGGAATGGAAGTGTTTCATCTTTAATTTTAAAAGTCTGAGAGAAATAGGTCACTAAAGGTCACTATCCTACGCAAACGCTTAGTGACCTGTACCTAACTAAAAGGTTATACCATGAACACCTGCGTCACTACGACCTTTCTCTTAATACAACAACACGTAGATAAACAAGTTATTTCTACGTCTGTTACCATTTGAAACACAATTTACTTCAGTCGAAAGAAAAATTGCGGAGCGTGCATACAATAAAATACAATTTCAAATAGCTCAGTGTCGCTCGGTTTACACAAGGATATGAAAAATAGTAACATTTTCCCAGCGCCAACACGTTTGCTGCGGAAAGTTATTACTTGTTTTCTTAAACTTACGAAGACGGATGCAAGAGAATATATCACATTTTCTTGTTTACTTTTTCATGTATTGAAAAGGGCGGAATTTATACGATGTAGATACTAAGGCCACGTTCCGAGATGCGATAATATCGATTTGAGCGCGCTCACACCAGGGTGCTTACTCTCGAATATAATTCCGATAGATCGTCATTGGAATTATCAGTTAAACGTCAGGGATTGGCTGGAATCACTGAGTCTAGCCAATCCCTGACGTTTAACTGATAATTCCAATGTCGATCTATCGGAATTATATTCCAGAGTAAGCACCCTGTTCCGAATTGGCGTGAGCGCGATAACGATCCCGCGAAACGTCATAGATGACGTCATGACATGCGCCATCTTGCAATAACGCCGACCGTGCGTTAGACTAATATCACCGTGAGCGCTATCAAAAATGACAGTTCTGCTATTTTGTTTTGATTCGCATCGTATCTTTAGCTAACTTAGATTTATTTGAAATAGTGCTTCTATCTAAAAAGAAGAAATGTGTGGTGTATACAAGTTTAATATGGTAAATATATGTTTTAACGTTGAGTAACACTTTTATCGCGATCACGAGCGTTCCGTATTGTTGACAAAAATGACGGTTGTTAGCTGTCAGAATCGTGATATCTAACTCGGAACGCAAAATATCGATGTGAGCGCTCACGGCGCTATTTTTCTAATACGGTACCTAAGATGATACGTATCTACCTAGCAAGTTTTACGTACAAAAAGCTCGATACTCCATCGTTGCATGACGCGCCGCGCATCCGGCGTTGTCGCGCGAATGATCTCTCACGCCATCCGACACCCTTGTGTGGTCCACAGGAGTACACTGTAAACTCAGAATATGCATAACGCTAGCAATGTAGATAGTAACCTCAGTATCAATGGAGCTGCGGTTTCCTGTCTAGTAACCTGCTTTAACTTAGCGGAGTATTTAATGAGACGGCTTTCATAGCTTGTGTGTGATCAGGCTAACTTTGATAACACTGGAGCTAACACCGACAGAAACGTATAGCGAGTCCATTTATTCGGTCCGTTTTATTTAATGCGGTTTTGTTGTCCTAAAATAGACGAGAGAACTGAGATCAAAAGTGTATCGATCCGTATCTGGGTTTAGAGGATGTTCTGATGATGTTGCTACAATTAATTGAAACATTAAACAGTTTAATGCTGATAAGCAAACGAGAGTTGTTTGCGATGGTAAAGTTTGAAACTTTGTTTAATCTGGGGCTAAAGTTGCTGCGGATGTTTCGCATGGAAAATGAAATTATTAATAACAACCACCCTAGTGATTATGATAAAATGATTTTCTGTAATAACTCTTTTATACCTAGGTAGATTTCAAAGTGGTGTTGAAACCCACTGCCTGTTTTAGTTAAAAAGGGATCTATCAAGCCTAATGGCCTATACAGATAGAGATTTAAGGCTTCTTCAAACGGTCGATGGGCCCATGGGTCTTTGAAAGAAATACAGGATAGGAAATTTCATTTGGATTCGGGAAACATTTTTCAAATAACATGAAACAAAATGGCCAATTTGTAGTCATATCCGCCAAGGGCAAAGCGTAGCAAAAGTTTACAACACATGAATGAAGGGATAATATCGTACGTCAATAATTTGATCGGGACCATTTTCGGTTCCACATCAGAAAGGGAATACAGGAACATCGGCTATTAAAAATCGCAGGTGTTAATAGAAGTCTCTTTTTTTCCTTTTGAGGTTAAGAACCTTCAAAAATCAAGTCCTCACTATTATTTTCTTTGTCCAACATATATGCTACAATCTCATTTTCTTTTCCAGCCAACGCAGTCGTTCGTACGAGTCGGACGACCATGAGAGGGGGGCGTGCGAATGGTGCGAGTATGCGCTCGTCATCACGCTTGCCACCATCCTGCTGATCGGCGTGTCGGCCCTGACCGTGTTCTGGGTGTTCTATTACCGCGAGGGCTATGCCTGGGCCGATGATCTGCCCGACAAGCAGTTCAACCTCCATCCTACGCTTATGGTGGCCGGATTCATTACTTTTAGCGGATTTTGTAAGTACCTATACCTCTTACTACATACCTACATACTTGCCTTTTTCCTATGGGATACCTACACAAAAACTACAGAACGATACCTTTTATGGTCCTAACATATTCATTGTTTCGTTTACTTACATACAGTTACTATACATACTACATCTTGCCATAAAGCACGCCAGTTGTGAGTACCTATACACTCAGCTTTTCTGAAGAACATCACCAATGAAGTCACTTACTATAGTGTCCACGGCTAAATACAAGCTATTATTAACAAGAAAAGTCGTTCTTAATTTTATTTATGGAGTCTTTATCCTTGTTGATTCCTCTCTGAAATCATAAACCATAATTAAAGATTGCAATTAAAGTCAACATCCAAGTATT
Organism: Polymixis flavicincta; assembly: GCA_949987655.1. Classification (NCBI taxonomy): domain Eukaryota; kingdom Metazoa; phylum Arthropoda; class Insecta; order Lepidoptera; family Noctuidae; genus Polymixis; species Polymixis flavicincta. The sequence goes on from OX465179.1 coordinate 10,740,592, forward strand.
TGAAAACTATCTACTGGGCCTTCTACTGGGCAGACACATTTTCCTGATACGAGATGTAAGAAAAGGCATGGCTTCGGGCGCATTTTGCCGATAAAACGATACAAAAGTATAGGTAGAGCCGATGATATTACAGTATTGGAAATATCAGCTCCGATTTTATGCAAGCCATATAGTTGGCTGCCCGACTTCAAAATGAAGGTAGATCAACAATATCTTGTTATATTAAAGATCTCGTTATAAAAAGAATTCTTAAAGATCGCATCAAGTGTCATAGTATTGCTTTGGGAGTATTATGTGTGTTTAAAAGGAGATCATTACAGCAGGTCTGGATTCAGACACTGCCATATATCAAACAAAGCTGAGAACATTGCCTCTAATCATCCTGATTACGTGCACTGATACTGATATTGATCTCGTAGTGGCCATTTACCTACACCCACAGGTTGAAGTGGCCTAATTGTCGAAATCAGGCGAGAAATCAACACCTCAAGTCGAGTTTGCTGAGAATTGTATAGAAAATGTGTCCAAGCTCACCTCGTTCTACATATATTCACTGCCACACTGCACGCTTCTTCTACGCGTCCTTTGTATTAAAGTATCAACCGTGGTATAAACCCTCAATCATTCCCGCGAGAGTCTAAAGGGCAGGCGGTTTAGTGACCGAAGTGACTGGGATTGTTATAAGCTGATAAGATCGATACAGAGCTACAGAAAAATCCTGCAGTCACATTTCAAGCAACAATTTTTCTGTAGTTCCTTCTTAATGAATATCCTTTGCTATTCCGTCCACAGCCGTGCTCCTGTACCGCATCTGCCGCTGCTTCAGGCGCATCTATGTAAAGCTGCTGCACGCCATCTTCCACGCGCTGGCGTTCCCCTGCATCGTCATCGGATTCCTGGCCGTATTGGACTACCACAACAAGAAGGGCATCAACAATTTCTACTCGCTACACAGCTGGATCGGCTTCGTTGCTATGGGACTGTTTGGATTACAGGTAATTTGTCTTCTATCAAGACAGTCAAAAAGTTTGGAGAATTATTTGAAGTAAAGAAAGACACAGAGAAAACAGGCGTGGAAAAAAAGATGTTTCTTTAAACGAATTTAGAGCTGATATCGCCAAGTTTTGGTCGCAAAACGAGCATGAAGATAGTACCCAAATGAGGTACAACGACAGATAAGCAACCGGCTCGTTAGCAACGTTAACGGCAGGATGCGATAAGCTAAATGCGGATCAAATGCTTGTCCAAATTAATTAGTTCAGCTGCATCAAAGGCTTTTTGAGAGCTCTCCAATTACGCAGAATGGGTTTGTAGACCATGACGTGAAGGTTGAGGTCACATTTTGAGATAATTTAACGTAAAAGGGACAAACAACGGTAGGTACCTACCTAGTAATTTTAATATTATTAGTTAGGATACTTCGTCATGTGCCTGAGATAGACACAAAATATACTATAAAGTCTATCTAAAATATCAAATTCACCTAATACGAAACTGGAAATACTGAGAATGCTCGCATACACATATGACATTAGACAAATGGGTATCATCTTCAATGCCTTTTAGTAGTTGCCTACATTTCATTATGTCAACTGGATCTTGCCCGCTATTGAACTTGAGCATCAATCAAATACATAATTTCAAGGGACGCAGACGATGCTGTAAATAATAACGATCTCAGTAGCCGTATCGTGTAGCTCCTATCATTATTTGGAGTACCATTACCTGGAGACAGATTATGGGCAGATACATAGACGTGTCTCGTAAAATTAATAACCGAAACAGTACCTAATACATGTACCTACCTACAATAACATCTTATCGGTCATAGATATAGTTTAATGGTTGAATATATGTATATTCTTACGTGACCTGGTAAACGATAAAGAACTTAAAGACGTAACGGGTCTACAGTAACAATTGTTGTGAAGGTAAAAAAACATCACATCTAACGAATTTTCTAAATATTTTCCACAGTACGCTGTCGGCTTCTTCAGCTTCTTGCTGTTGTTGATCTGCAATAAGGGAACTGCTGGATTCCGTGCCTCCCTGGTGCCTGTCCACGCAGCCTTCGGAATCCTCACCTTCGTACTTGGGGTCTGCGCCTGCCTCACTGGACTTACTGAGAAGGCAATTTTCAGCCTCGGGTATGTAGAAAGTCTATTTATGGACAGGAAATCTCGGCATGTTTCTTCGCTTTGGTCATATTTATTTTGGCACTGTAGATGATGTTAGAGCAAAGTATTGCCCCCTCATTACAAAGGAAGATTTTGATTTGCATTAGGTTAAGCTTATTCAGTTTACCTATCTACATATATGCAGTTCCTTTCACAAAACTGACAACTTAGTCAGGTGCTAAATTGTTATTTTCGTGTACCAACGTAACTTTACCCAAATCGAAATACAGTTCGAAATGCAAAAACTCTGCTCAGAGCTCAGGCCGCAAGGGCTGCTGCCTGCTAGGGGTGCGGGTTGTTCGAAAGAGATACCGTCGCCTCTGGCACACAGGCTACTGAGGGAATACGGGTGGGTTTTAGTCAGTAAAAGTCTTACACGCCCTCCTGCTCCACCCAGAGCGGGAGAAGTAATTTGATGATTTCCCACCCTCAAAAAAAAACCAAAGCCAAAACAATTGAGTCAAACAAAAGCCTAACTGGAGTAGTTAGGCTGTTAGTTGTGGTAGCAAAATATCTACGTTCTAAAAATCCCGTCACCCCAAGCACTGCACTATCAATTTGTGTATGTACGCTGCACGTGTGCTCGATGTCTTTTCAGCATGTTATAGTCCTAGAACTGTCTTTTGTCTTAGTTTTATGTTCTGTCTTGTGTGTTGTGTCAGTTGCTTGTAAGTGTCCGTATTCACAGCGCGGAGAGGTACAGCGGCATGGTCGACGAGGGAATTATCATCAACGCCATTGGAGTCGCCTGCATCGCCATTTTGGCCGTCGTCATGTATATCTTGTCGAGAAACAAGTTCCGCACGCCAGAGTCCCGCGGGCAACACATAAGGGCCTCAGTAGACCTCTAGACTTATACCACTATTTATTACAAAATTAGATATCAGAGACAATGATTATTTAGAATAGTAGTTTTAAAAATGCGATTTAAAGTAGTTTAGCCATGTAAAAACTTATTTAATGTTATGATATTTTGATCATTGGTTCTGATATCTAAAAATTCGAACATTTTGCATATAAATAGTTTACAAAAAACGTATGCATAAATAGATACATTATAGTTATTTTAAATGAATAAGCAACTTGCATTTTTATAGTTTTTCATATAAATATGTAAATAAGTGCAATTGGCTGCTAAGTGAGACAAATATATTTTTGATAGCATTATTGACTTATACTTACCTACTTTTTCGTCTATAAATACCTTGCTACATTATATTCGAGGTAGGTAGTAGGTACACATACAAAGTATTTAAATGAAGAGATTTTTTATCAATTTACACAGATTACAGAAACGAGGCTTTATTGTATCAGCTTTGATCTGTATCAGATCAAAATAACTTAGGCATTAGATAATTATAGCAAATGTAGAATTACTATGAATTAGGAATTAAATGACTCCATAATTTAAGAAACAACACTGTATTTTTGTTGCATTAAAATAAACGTAAGCTACTCATGGACTTTTCATTTCATTTTCTTGAATACATACAGGTAGTTTTACTTTTGTATGAGAAAAAAAATCTGCTGTACCCTACATTTTTTATTTTTTATTAAAATGAGCGGCTCGCCATCACACAGATAAACCCTGAGAGGTTTTCGTTGTGTGGCTAAAATCATTGTGTAATAGGTTAAGTTTTTTGGAAATAAATAAATAATAATGTGAGGAACAGGAGATTTTTTTTCGCAATTTCAGGTTTGGTCCCATGGTAAAAGTTGTTCATAATGATTTATGAACAACTTTTACTATGGGACCAAACCTATGGGTCATTGTACTCATCAGATACACCTGTAAAGAGGTTGTTAGTGTTTTTCCAATAACCCTGTATACATATTTTTTGTGAAACATACACAAGGTGTAACAGAATAAACGTAACTCCCGAAAGTAATTTGTTCATAATTGACTAAAGGAATCGATTTCAGTAACCATTAATATGGGTATAAAATAATATAATTATCATTTATATTTATTAATACCAAAGAAAATTCAATCTTATGTCAAGGTGATAAAACTCAATTTTTAATGCATTAAGTAATGAAGCAACACGATTTTCTTTATAATAATAGTTAGCTTTAAAAAAGTTTAGGTCATTGTATTATGATTAAGTTTAGGTTATTGTATGAGGTCGTGCGTTTATTATGTTACACATATTATATAAGTTTATTAATATTTACAAGAAAAACAGTAAACATTAATAAACAGTAATTTTATATTATGTAAGCATTTCGCTTGGTATGCTTGTTTGAGTGACTGCATCTATGTTTTTGCTTGTGGTTTTGCACCATTATTCCGCTTTACTTGCACTATTTTATGTAACATTTATGTGATAAATGTTACATAAAACTTGTTATTCAATATCTGTTCAAATCGAATTGCAATAGGCTTTATCCACTATCTACCCGTGCTTTATTCTACTCAAGGGAAGTAGATACATATTGGTTCTGGTTTAAGCCCGCCTTCTTTTGTTTAAAAAGTAGATTCAGTTTTTTATATGTCGAATTATTTAGTGTCCTGATTTCCGGCACATATAAATGTGAAAACATATGTTTTTAACACGAATCTTGATTGTTTCGACATGATCAAACTAATCCACTACCCGAATAAAAATATGTTTAACACCCTATAAATCCAATCATATCAACGATAAGGTAAGTTGCACTTTGGGGTTCAGGGACCATCAACTGCCACGACATGAACTTTAAATTGGCGATTTTCTATAATATGTACCTTATTCGAGTCAATGATTTAGCGTCGGGACTGTTAACTAATTTTAACTCTTATTTAGATGCATAAGAGTGCCATCGTCGAATAAAATCTTCTTATTGTCTGGTTCCTGAAGTAAATTAACTGATACCCAACTATTTTAAATATCTAAGCCGTTCCTTTTCCTGGAGTTCTTTTCATTTCGCTCTTGAACCATGGAGTATTCTCTAAGTTTTCGATACGGGCGTAGACACAGTCGGTAAAGGCCAATTCTCGTAATAAATAACGTTCAAAATCTAGTCACAGTCTCATCTCGGTCACAATCAAATGTCAAAAACTTGTCAAAAATGTATGGAAACTCGTGGTACGTTTGCCAGATTGACACTGAGATCAGAGTGTGAACGTTCTTAAAATTACAAGAATTTCCCCTCAGGAATCAGGCAAGTCCTAACAATTCTATATCCGTGTACATTTCCAACAAACTAACCCGGGGCATGCGGTGTACAGGAGCGAGGTATACGCGACGCTGAACAACGAGGCCATCGTGATCAACGCTATCGGGATGTCGGTGGTGGCAGTGGCCATCCTGGTGCTGTACACCGTGCGCGGCACCGGCGGGTACCGTCTGCGCAAGGTGGCCGCGCAGCACCCCAGCTAAGCACCAGGACGAAATGTACACGTAATCCACAACAGTTTGGTGACAAATTCTTAAATTGCCGAGTGTGTGTGTCAGCGGTATCAACAACTAGACAGCTTTTTTTACATGAACTGTCAAATATTTGAAATAAATTCGGTACGTCACTAAGCTTGGCACATGAGGTGCCCACACCACACCTAGTGAACTAAGTTTTTTGTGCAGAATGCCGTGTCTTGTTGTTGATGTCGCTGATGAGGACTGTCCGACAACAGCAAAGAAATAAGCAATAATAACAATATAAAGTTTTGCCACAATTTTATATCGATAAAGCAATAAGATTCACATTATAATTTAGCAATGAGGCCACCATTTAAATTATTGTTTCCAAGCTCGACCGTCGGACAGTTCTCCATTCGTAAGACATGCAGTATTGTGTAAGACAAACAAAACGATTGAAATTCATCACACTCGTCAATTTTTCACGGATAGCAAATATTTTCAGGGTTCTTTTTGTAAAGATTCGATACATCAATTATATTCGACGAGTATAGCGACATCAGTGCGTTACTCAATGAAAAAGAAAATCTAGTTTGAGAAAATTATCTGTTGTGAAGGGAAGATTAAAATGTTACAAGCGATCTTTGTGGATTAAGATTGACACAGCAATTTGTCACCAAACAATTTTCTACCATTTTTAAACAGTTTGTAAGTTCGTTTTTATGCTCGACGCGAAAGAACACCATGACTATGGACTTAGTATAACATAAGCATAAAATCGAATAATATAATAATTCTTCCAATTTCCTTAAGTATACCTACATAGATAATTTTGCGCAATAAAAGACAATTATCTATATATTCTGAAACACGGTCTTATTGTGTTTTTTGAAGTTTATATTCGACTAATTCAATTAAAGAATATAATTATTTAGCTCAATTTGTTAACTTTAGGTTTACAAATTCTATTATGGTGACATTATTTATGATTGTTCTTGGGGTTGTGCGTTGTTCCATTTTTTAAATCGTTAGATAAAAAATTTGGGTGAGTTGATTCCGTCTTAGTCAAAATTAATTCGACTGATATTGGGAACTGTAGTGTTTATTTCATTTCTTTGCTAATGTAAACAACATTTTTAAGTACCTAGCTATTATACGCTAATAATGGGAAGTAATATAAAATTAATACAATGAATGTGAAGGATTTTGTATTCTGCTAAGATGACGAAATGTATCGAATAAGCCAGAAGTAGGTTCGTTTTCTTTTCAACTTTGTACTAGCTGCTCTGTGGCGAAATTATATTATTAGCGACTAGCGTTAGGGCAGTACTTTCAGTGTGAGCTAAGTATGGAACGAAACCAAGTATGTAACGGTGTGTCTCAACATAATCAGTACCAAAAATAAAATAACCATTTAAATCTATTGTTTTTAAATTGAAAAAGTCAGAGGCCATACACTTGATACATTTTTGTTGGTATCAAACTAACCCACGTAGGGTTTACTAGTTAAGATATATTAGATGTAACTTGTATATAAATTTTAATCTAATTTAATGTAATGTGCGAGTGTTCGATAGTTGTAGAATGTGATGGAGTAGTAGCAAAAATACCATTAAAATATTTATAACGATCAGTATAACATACGTACATTTATCAAAATAAAAAACAATATTAAGTGTTAAATATAACTTGACTGGAGCTCACCGCATTTTTGGAGTTCTTATTAGAATTTCAAAAACATCTTACTCTTTTATACATATTTATAAATAAAAGATACAAATTCAAATGCTGGACACCATTAACATGTATAATGATAGATAATTTGTATAAGACAAGTGTTCATCCAAGTTGCCAAATTCGGTGTAAAGTCAAGTGGTCATATATGTTTGTTATAATCAATAATTACTGCGTATTACAAGTAGCATGTTTATCAATAATTGTAGGGTAATGCTCAACGTGTTAATTTTATACGAAGGGTACCGACGCGTTCATTTCTTTTTAAATTATATTATAAAATATGATATAAGGATTCAATTTTATAAAATTGCATTCCATGTAAGCATTTGATGTCTTTAACATTCTTTGATGAATATACAACAGTACTAAGACTGCATTCATAAGTAGGTCCTTTTGTATTCAATTACAGGATTTGCTATAATTTTTGCAAATGATATTTACAAATTAAAATAATTCTAGTTTTTGTGGATCCCTTTCAAATGCTGGGGCCAAGTTTTTATATCATTATATGATCCCCAATTGTACAGTTGAGGTAGTTTTTTTTTTACAGTTCTATTAGTGACAAAGTTTATTACCTATTTTAAATTGAACACTATGAAGTCCGACGCTTCATTTTATTTGAAAATGCACTCAAGAGATTTAAATATGGTACCTGCTTATTAATGTTATAGTTAAGGATATTGTAACAATAAATAATTTCCAGTTGTATTCATATGTTGCGAATGGTAGATAAGTTTCATACGTACTATTTCAATTGTAATTATTTTGAATATTGAAATATAATTTCGCATACTTAGTTACGTTGATTACAGTTATATTGGTTGAAATATGAATTTTATCACTGTTTTACATTTTGAAATATTTATACGGCATTCATAAGGTACATTAAATACTTGTAATAATTATAAGTTGTTTTATTTGTTCATCCCTAATACTTCCATTGCTTCCCTTCGCCCGGTTTCTGAATTGGGAATTTCGAATATAGAACTTGGCAAACTATTTAAGGATGATCGCACATCTGACGGCAAATGCGCCGCGTATCTCCCGAACGGGCACGTAGATTTTAAAACCATTCAAACTTACAAACTTAAAATGATGCTGCGTTAGTGCGTCGGTTCTGGCGTTACGCGATGCGAGGTGGATCACCTAATAGGTGATTACGTTATTGCAAAGAAATTATGAATTTCGCATACGTTGAACAAATCAAATTCGAATTCTTAAGGGTACACTAGTCGCGGGTTCGAACTCACTCATGGGCCTGGCTAAAAATCACGCTGTCTCACCAGGCTTCGTGTCTGATAGAGGCAGTACCCGTGATAAGCAATTAGACGCTAGTCTACACGCCCAACATTATTGAGTGAGCTGCAGGATCAGTTATAGTAAAACGGGAGCGTAAAAAAATAAGAAAAGTCCTTCGGAAGATCGGGTTTTCTGAAAAAATCACTGCATAAATCAATTACCAATTAAGTTTATTGAACTTTTCGATAATTGAGCTTTGTCGGTACCGACTTGGTTTTCGAAATTTTACACTCCTTTTATTACTTAAACACGCCCAAAGTTAGGTTAAATAATCAAGAAAAACTAATCTTTGTTGGCTCATAACTTTTTAATGGTTTTTTTATTTTAGAATTCTGTTTCCGTACAGACAATATTAATAATTAAACAAAACCATACCATGTTTAATTAAACATGGTATGGTTTTGTTTACGGTACGGAAAATTGTTGATGTGCATAGTCAAACAGTGGAGTAAAACCCTCCCGAAGTTTGTATGGAAAAAATGTGGAAAAGTGTCGCCTTAATTCAGAAACAGGATTAAAATCAAAAATAATTTACTCCAACTAGGCTGAGAGTCAGCACTTATTGTATAGGTCACAATTATGTAAGACAGTCCCCAAAAACGCCTGCCCTTAAGAATCCTACGACCGAAGCTTGCAACTAGGATTCGGGCGGAGACAATATTTCGTCTGAAAATTGCTATCGTTGCGCTAGTGTTAGTACCTGTCGAGGATACATACCTACAGTGAGCAGTACGATCACACACACATTGACAATGGCTTGACGCGATAGCGCTACTAGCTACTGAGCATTTATGATGAATTTGGATGTGTTCCGTAATACCAAAAATGATGAATGAAAACTTATTGTATTTTAATATTTTTTTCGACATTTTACAACTTGATAATATGAGCTATGCTTCTGAGACAACAATATTACGGAAATTGCTGGTTATAATACCAAAAAAACAGTGAGAAAACATGTCATTTACGCTGTAAAAATGTGCGAAATGCAATTCGCTTAAACTTCATTTCAGGTAAGTATTTTGGAAAAAAAAAACCCCTACGAGCCTAGATAAATACTGTCTGAATCCGAATATCATCATAATATGATGGAAATATGCTCAAGTTGCAAATGATTTAGGTATTACGTATGTATGGACAGTTCATTGTACGTAGGCCTCTTAACCAGCAGCACAGCCGTCTGTTCAGTTAGAAAAACTTGTTTCTATACAATAGTAAGTAATTGTCATTACGAAACACAAGACATCAATTTAAATTTTCCATATGTCAGCTAGCACACGCCAGTGTACCAACAAAACATTGAAAACAGAAATAAATAAGAAAAATTTCAACAGAACTTAATACCTAAACGAAAGGCTCCAGGCATAGAGGGCGTGCCCGTTTACATATGCAATGCTGCATTATGTTCACATGACTTCAAGTTACAGATATATAGCTGTAACTTGGTGTCTGAAATGGTATGGTCTTGGGGTTGTAATGTTAAACTAGACCCAACGAAGTAAAATAAATAAACAGTTAATTACTAATAACAATAACAAAACCATGGTCAGCAAGGCGATCAGTCACCACAAGCAGCACTCGTTCACGAGCATAACGCAAAGATCAGCCATTACCCCCCGCTATATTATAAGGAAGGGGGCAACCCGACCCCGACGCTACAAAAACAGTACCACTAGCGGTGTTTGAGTTGAAGTTTCACTGTTATTAATAGAGAAGAGGTTGGTATTTTAAAATTAGTAATATTAGTAATACCGAACCTTGTGTTCATGTTTATTATAGATGTGATTTATTAACAAGTTGCAATGGATGAAAACTTAAGCGATTCTTATTTTAATCCTATATCTTTATTTTCGTATTATCATCTGCCCAGCCTTTTCCCAACTATATTGCAGTCGGCTTCCAGTCTAATCTGATGCAGCGGAATACCAGTATTTTAGATGGGTCGACTGCCTGTCTGACTTCAACAACCCAGTTACTGGGTTACTACCCAGTAAGTAATTGACATTACGAAACACAAGACATCAAATTAAATTATTTTCCATATGTCAGCGATAACGCTTGGTAAGACAGGCTGTCGGACTTTCGGGCTTTGTCATTTGTTTTTTCTCATCTTAACCATAAATAGAGGAGATAAGTATATTTTAATCTGACATCGCTGTCGAAAGAATAAACATCAAAGACGATTGGACATCATTTATTTATGTATATTGACAACCTTCATTCTAAATATTAATAATAAAGAGCGTTCAGTAAGAATAAATACTTAATATAGATAATTAATTTGCGCAAAAAAGCTAATGAGACAACATCATGACATTTCATTTTTTAAACTGACTAGACAATGTTACACAATCAAATAAAAAAGCGATTTAGCTGCCATGACTTTTTTGATCATGTAACACATACGACGAATGTTGCCAATAATTGTTTTAATATTTTGGTGACATTTAAAAAGTTTGTGATAATAATCACTGGAACATTGAAAGGTCTGCAAATATTATTTTTATAGAATGTCACATTTTAGTTAATATTATATTAATGGTGTTTCATGATCATGATATATCTTTACGGTAGGTAATGCATTTGATTTAAAGATCGTGTCAGATTTTAAATAATTGAAAAATACTTAGCTATGAGATAAATATTGTGGAACGTCCGAAATCTAGTTTTTACATTAAATCATAAAAATAATTTGCACAGATGTTTTAGCATCACTGATTCTACACAAGTTACACAAAGAGACATGGAATAACATATTAGTCATAGATCAGCACGAATAATAATCAGAATCTAATAAAATTTGGCTTCGATTTGAGCATTTTTCAACCGAAACTACAATAAGCTCATATAATATCAGATACTAAATTTAATTTAGGCCAACATCATAATATAGTTCAAAGTTTATTTAATAACTTCCCAATAGAAATAGATAATACGGTAAATCTTATATAATTAACGTTTGTAACATTCCAATTAATTTTTGACAAATGACAAAAGAAGTCTATTTTCGATCAATTACAAATAGATTAAGAAATGAATATAACTACTGTGATTTTATCATGCACTTATAATACGTTCTACACAATATTATTTGTAATCGTTTTTAGTACGGACACCCTGAAATGTTGGTCGACGTTGAAACTCATTTAACAAGGAGATCGAATATAGTCGTAACTTTATAATAATAGACATGTACAGGCAGAACGTAGTATTAACTATTTTGTACTCCGAATAATAAGTACTATTGTTGTTGGTTGTGATGCCGCGCCGCTGGCGAAGATGAAGATTTAACAGTATATTTTGTATTTCTTATACTAGGCACACCTTAATTCAATTCGTTCAAGGGGTGTGGCATGCATTTTGAAGACACATACAACTATATTCTAGTTACATATTAGTCTGGCCGCCTTTTAGTGTACGGCATTTCTTATTTTCATAATAAAGGAATGATAGCCCAAAAATATCTATCGGAGTTAAGTGAATGTTATGAAATCAACAACTACAATATAATCAATATCTTATTTACCAGTACAACTAATTTAATATCATTTCTATAACTTTCACAATTGTTGACTAGAAAAATATTGCTCTTTTCTATAAGTACGAACGCATGTAATGTAATTAGAATTCTAATGTAACATTTAGGCCTGATCTGAACTATTCGGTGAAAAACTAAGTATAATGATTATTTTATCAAAGCCATTTTGATTTTTATTGAAAAAATATGTTGTACTTATCAATGGTAAATTGTGCCAATTAATTGTTGTTTTGGTAAAAATATATTTTATCCTATTACAATATTAATATTAAATAAAATACACACTTACTTATCACATAAAAAAAAAAAATATTTCATAAATTAAAATAGCTATGGTTCATGGCACAAACGTAGTACAGTATTTGTTTTAAATAATTACTTTAAATACATGGAAATGCAGTCATTCTTCAGTAAAGAAAAAAAAAACAGCATACGCCTCAGAAACCTTGGCACAATCCATAATTGATAGTAAGCATTTATTTAAATTTTAATAATATCATCTGGCTTCAACAAACACAACACAATATAATATTACATATAGGAATGAATTAATCAAGTATTCATTGAAATTTTCACACACATTAGACCGATAAATTGCTCACGAATGCTTCAAGTAGCGGAATGTAAAAATAAATATATACATAGTTTTGGATCGGACATACTTTAAAGCATTTTTAATTGACTGTTAAACGAGCGTAATGTGCAGAGGCCAGCACACCAAGCTAGTCCAATATGTCAAATTTCTTTGATAGAGTTTGAACTTTATTTCAAATTTAATTAAGGTTCATGTTCAATTGGGAAAATTTGACAGTTTGGGGTAGCTTGATATGCTGGCGTCTGTACAAGGAATTCAATTATCTTTGGTGTTAAATGGCAATACTACGTCTCATTACAAATTATAACATTGCATTTCATTGAAACAATAGCCCTGTTCGATGTGTATTACATAACTTTTTACAAGAAATATTAATATTATTCGTTAAATTTATTAGATTTAAGAAATCGAGTAAATAGTTAATTAAGATTTCCTGTTTTCACACATTATTTTTTTATTTCTACCTTTTAAGGTCAGAGCGAGTTCAAAATCTTATAGAGTATATTTTTTGTACTAAAATAAACTGCTTACATCCTAAGAAAAATACTGTGTAACGTAATGAAACGTTAAATATTAGACAAAATAACGCATAAATGCAGTGTAAATATTGTTTATGTTAATATGAGGTGGGTAATATAATACTTCAATTACTTAAAGTGATTTTGTCCTAATTCACGACAATTATCTCACAAATTTTAATTACTTGCATGTATTAAATTACTTTGACAATTAATATCCAACAAGTATATGAAATACATTTAAATACTTTTTTCAAATATTTTTTATTATCTATTGCATTGTTTCGTTAAGTGCAAATGTAATGCAAAACATATTCTAACTGTGCAACATTTTACATCTACAAGATAATAACAAGGAGGAATAAAACATTTGCAAAGTAAGTTAAAATTCTACTAAACTAAGTGATTTCTATGTAACATTCACATGAACATTTTCACGTCTGATTTGAATCTCTTAAATACCACTGATTTGTTTTTCGCGTACTTATGTTGCCACACGTAAATTTCAAAATACAAAGAATACTTTAAAACTCGTTTGTTGAAAAGGGTTTAATACACCCAGAACGTAGCTTGGCACGGTATTAGGAATTTTATTTTTTAGGCAGATATCGTTATTTAAGAGCTTAAAGTAACATGAAGATATTAAACGGAAGCCATTTTTCGCTGTCATTTTCCACTCAAGTGCATATAAAGCCAACAATATTGGTTACCGAGAAGCACTGCATTGATCAATAAGTTCCATAGTGTATAACGCAACAGTATTACGACGAATTTTCTATACCAAGTACCACAGCCAATCCAAGCGTCCCCCAAAACGTAGTTTAACACAGTTTAATTTGTAAACCGAGATTCTATCTTACCTTAAGGTTGCCCAGCCCTTTGATTCGAATTTTAAAACTGAATTGAAAACTACAACAACCTCTTTAGTTCGAAAATTGATCATAGACGTAAATAATAAGTTCACTTGAAAAAGGGGCTAAAAAATAAATGAAAGCGCGCATTTCTAGAACCATTCGACTTCTCGAATATTTTCTCTTAGGATCTGACAACCTGTAACCATCAAAGCCAGGTGTTACCTTCAGGTCTTAAGGTTTGAAGTATTGCGGGAACTCGTTGGAGACTGCTCGCACGAGGGTCTGGTCCTCGCGGCTGCACTCTCCCTCCTCGCAGAAGATGCGCGCGAAGCAACGGAGCAGGTCGTCGCGCCGGTGAACGTGGGCGCCGTAGTCGGTGTTTCGGATTATTCCTTGCAGAATCCGCAGGTATTGTAGACGACGCTGGGGAAACAATTGGAGAAATGTGAAGCTTCTCTTAGAACGCTCATCATCATCATTTCAGCCGAAAGACGTCCACTGCTGGACAAAGGCCTCCCCCAGAAGGGGGGTTTTGCCATAATCGCCACGCTTGGCATTCGGTTTGGCGATCGCAGTATGATGGTAAAATGCATAGAGAACGCTGCTGCCCATTCTCTAGTAAGTCCCTTAGTCGCTTTCTACGACACCCACAGGAAGAAATGGGATGGTGCTATTCTTTTAAGCCCGGCAACACACACGGGACGCGACGTGCGCTTTACTTGTGGTTACCACGTGTACAAACTCGCTGTGAATGTGTGTGTAAGACTTTCGGTACTGACAAAGGCAAAGACAATGACGAAGTCGGAAGTGTGTGAGTTTGCGTGTGCGTGTTATATGACTCGTCTTCACGCACACATTCATAGCGTGTTTATACACTTCGTTACCACAATATAAACGCGCGTCCGTTTCTGAGATAAAAACTGTACCGGAAGCAGTTATCCACCACTTCCGATGACCTAATCGATGATCGACGGTATGACGATACAATTTGAGTTCTTGTTGACTTAAGATTGAACATACCTATTGGCGAAGGTACTTATGGTACTTTAAGAAGTCCTGCACAAGTGACGATATCTACCTATTAGTAATCCAGCATACCTACTCTACAGTCAGCCTTGATACCAATTTTGTCGGCTGAGTAATCTTTTCAGCACTAAAACAAACTCAAGGTCATACTAAAAAAGTTCAAATTCCAAGGCAAAAAAATTTATTTTGATCTTTTTTGTTATTCATTATAGTCACTTAAACATCAAGTTAGAATACATAACGATAAAGTCAATAGTTGCGTGAGTGGCAGGAGAATGGTAGAGATTAATTATATGGGTAAGCTATCCCGCCCCCTGGTGAATATCAGCCAGCTACCCCACGATGATGTCTATGTCAAACATGACGAAGTTTCCAATTCCATTGTTACCAAAGGACGTTCTTATTACAATTTAGACACTCCAAAATAAACTTTGAGTACATAACGCTTATGTAAACAGTTGAGTAATTGGAAATGGCATAAAGTTCAATTATTATGTAAATGTACAAGGATCTTTTGGCACGTGGCCAAAATCGGAACTAACGCTACCATTTTGTTTATTTTTCTATAAACGATTGTACGCACGGCTACACATCAAGCTATACATTTCTAGTTTACGCTGATCTCGCACTGTACGGAAATCCTATACAATGCGAGATCAGCTTATACTGGAAATGTGTAGCTTGATGTGTAGCCGTATGTACAATGTTTTTCAACAACGCCTCCATCTGAACGTTACTCGATTTTATTTATACAAAAGATCCTTGCAGCAGTTTATCTTAGTTACCGCGTCTCCAGGTGATAGATCAGCCAGCTGCCTCACGATGATATCAATGGCGACCTTGACGTCGTTAGTGTAGAAATGCTCGGCCGTCTTCTTGCGACTGAACACGTCTATCACTAGTTTTAGCACCGCGTGCGCCGGCGCAGGTTCGTGGTCGAAGATGTGGACCGGGTCCTCTGTAATGTGTGAATGTTTAAATTGACTTTGGGAATTTTAGAACAATGTCTATTTGCTCGAACTTGTTTACTCTGCATGCCAGACGCCCATATTGCATATTTTATTTATAACAGTTTTAATTTATGGAAAAACAAAACATATTGAGAAGTAAGACAGCAATGCCGCCATATTGCAAAACAAAAACACACTTCTCGTTAAAAATATGTGTGATGTTGATGAAAATCAGGAAGAAGATTTTGGCGTGTCTTATTCTTATTCAAGAACGAGAAAAAATCACGTAACAAAGTCAATATTACCTTCACGATTGAGAAGTAAAAGAGCTTTCTCACAAAACGTCTTGGCATTGTCTCTGGTCTCCAACGCGTTCAGCAGTAGGTTATCAAAAGAGTCTTCGAACTGGAGGTTGTATGCGAGTAGTAGAGTCAGGAACAGGTCCGGTATCTGCTCATCCACGTCTGTTTCCGGAGCGTTCTCTATCAGCTCTAGAAGGAATACTGCGAAGTCGGCGCCAAGTTGTTCTACAAAAGGTTTTTTTTTTCAAAATCAAACGTCATTTATTCAAACTAGGCTGAGAGTCAGCACTTTTCGAACGTCAAAATTACATAAGACAGTCCCCCAAAAACGCCCACCCTTCGACACTTCCTAGTGCTTTAGCTGGGAAGAAGTGGCGCAACAAAGCGTTTAAGAAATACACTGTCTATTTATGTGTCTGAAATGCATATTTTAACAATAATGTAATATACACAATTGAGATTCAGGATTATAAAACTAGAAATAGGTTCTATTCAAATATTAATTTACAGTAACCTCGATCATATCTATTTGCACCAACCATTATTTTTACCTGCACCATCCAAAGATCAACCGACAGAAAACACATAATGAGATTAATGACAACTCTGTTTACCTTGACTAATTAGACCATTAAGAAATTATTGATTACTAGCTTTCGCCCGCTGCTTCGCACGCGTGGAAATCGAAAAGTATCTCCATTTTCACCCTCAATGGGGTTAATTCTTTAAAAGTCGTTTGTTCCTTTTACATTATTTGACTTATAGGTTATTTTTACCAATTTTCTAGTTAATCAAGACACGTAGTAAAATCATCCCTTGTAAAATTAACTACCCTTTTTACCCCCTTAGGGGTAGTTTGTCGAAAAACCCTTATACACGTTATTCTGTATTTTTGGTTTTAGGTATAAATACTGAGTTTCGAGTTAGTCACACTGGGCGTTAAAATTCTTCCATACAAACTTTGAGTCACCCTATCCTCCTTTAATAAGATTTTTCATATATACAAAATCCCCCTTTTTCACCCCCTTAAAGGTAGAATTTCCAAAAACCTTTTCTTAGTGCTCCCCTACATTATAAAAGGAAGCCGTGTTTAAAATTTCACGTTCCTACTCCTAGTAGTTTCGGCTGTGCGTTGATTTGTCAGTCAGTCAGTTTCTCCTTTTATATATATAGATTTGAAACCAGGGGAATGCAATCTCACGACATTACGTAACGCAGTTTCGGCCCTTAGCGAAGCGAGATCTCGGCAAAATTGGTAGATATGTCTGTTTTGTTTTTAAACTGTCAGATTAATACAGTAATTGATAGCAAAATTGGTGTAATTTTTAATAATAATTTATGTAAAACATCTATTTACGTATGATAACACAATAAGTAATTAAAGATCATGAAAAATTGTCCTCAAAATTTTGGATGTAGCTTCGTGAAAAGCATAAGGTATCTAATATGTCGTCTGTCGGACAAACATTAGATGGCTTCTAATTTTGCAGGCTAAATAACTAGCTGCAGAATACGCTCTTTTACAGTCTGCCTCTACACTGGTATCGACTACAGAGCACAAAACATCTTCTGCAAACTGTAAGAGATCTATCGTAGACCCCCGAAAAACATGTATTCATGCTTCTGTGCAATCTTGTTAATCTCGATAGATGTGGTTCGATTTTTGGCCCTGATCATTCTCGGTAAATATAACCGACAACATAAACATAATATAACACCACGCCTGTTTTCTCGAAGGAGAGGCAGAGGCAGAGGTGTATCTATAGTACACACGGATACACATCAAATAGGGTATTTTCCAATTTATTAAAAACTATTCTAATTTGAAGATTGGGGCGAAATATGTAACAGTAAATAAAAAGAAATTGATTTCTATCCATTTTCTCAATTAAAAACGATTTAAACCAAATTTATCTTTCGTTGTTTTGAATTCACCGCCAAAACGCTTCTTACGATGACTTTTTATTACATGACGCCAACTTTGTGTAAACTAAAGTAGTTAGTAAGTAAATAAGTGAATGTCAAGTTTTTAATTAACAAGATTTTTAATGGATAGAAAGTGATATTACTGGTGTGCGGTGCCTCTGTGCACAAATACTTCTAAAACGGCGCCAAACTAAGTATTTGTACCGGTGCCGTTTACACAAAGTTTACGTCACATGTCACGTGATAAATAGTCATCGTAAGGAGCGTTTTGGCGGTAAATTCAAAACAACGAAAAATAAATTTGATTTTAATCATTTTTATTGAGAAAATGGATATAAATCAATTTATTATTATTTTTCTGTCACATATTTCGTCCCAATCTTCAAATTAAAATAGTTTTTAATAAATTGGAATTATACATTTCCAGTTTACGCTGATCTCACACTGTACGGAAATCCTATACAATGCGAGAACAGCTTATACTGGACTAGCAGCGCTCCGCCGTTTCACCCGCGTAGTCCTCGTTCCCGTGGGAATACCGGGATAAAAGGGGCCTATGTCACCCGGGGATAGTGTAGCTTCAAAACAGTGAAAGCATTTTTCCAATCGGTTCAGCAGTTTCGGAGCCTATTCAATGCAAACAAACAATCAAATCTTTCCTTTTTATAATATTAGTATAGATGTATAGCTTGATGTGTAGACGTGTGCCCGTGTGTACCTACACCCTCATTTCGCCAGCCAATTGAGGATCGACCCCCTATTACATGAGACTTTACAATTACTAGTGTCGTTGGGTTTATCTCTGGGAGTTTGTGTCCAAACTGCTAGAGAAAAACTCAATAACACTTTGGCCGACCCGGGAAGTGAAACCAAGATCCTCAGCAGTGGCGCTTGCGACTACTAAACCAACGAGGCAGTAAAAATAGACATAAATACCAACCAAAGTGCGTGATGGGCAGTTTGTCCCCCATCGACAGTACCATAGACAGCAGTAGTGCAGAGTGCGACAGTCGACTGACGGCGCGCGGGTTGTCGCGCATATCGCGTGCTATCTCCGCGGGGAGCGCGGACAGGGCCAGGGTCGCTAGTGCCGTGCGCTCCAAGCCGCACATTACGCCGAACGCCTGAAATAAAGTTACATTACATTCGGACTCATTTAGAGGCGAAAGACAGCTTTAGGTTGGTATTGACGCCAGCACATCAAGTTACTCCAATCTATCAAATTTATTTGATAGATTTTAAACTTTATTACAAATGAATAAGGTTCATGTTCAATTAGGAAAATTTGACAGTATGGGGTAGCTTCATGACATTGGACGCGATTTTAGCATGATTTTGATTCGCGAAAATATACGTAATAAAAATCTTAAATTCTTTAATTCATTTACTGACAGACCACGCACAATACTTGTAAGAAGGAGAGGATGAAAGTCTCCATGGAAGTTCCTCATTTTTGACGATGGGAACCCAACGGGCGCTCTACTTGTACTTACGCACGGTTTCAGGCACGGAACCAGCTTATTAGCCACAAGTTTACTGTGCATATAGTTCTGGGAAATCAAAAAAACTTGTTGGGATACGAAACATCACCCGAAGACTGCCGTAGTAAACATTAGCGGCCATTGTTTACGTGCTATACAAAAACGTATCTAATGAGCAGCTAACATGTCATCATCATCATCTGCCTAGCCTTTTCCCAACTATGTTGGGGTCGGCTTCCAGTCTAACCGCATGCAGCTGAATACCAGTATTTTACATGGAGCGACTGCCTATCTGACCTCCACAGCCCAGTTATTGGGTAATACGACACCCCTTGGTAAGACTGATTGTCACACTTTCGGGCCTCTGACGACCTGTAACGACTGTCAAAGATCCACAATTGACAGCCGGGACCAACGGCTTAACGTGCTTTCCGAGGCACGGAGGGGTTATGGTATGTTAAGATGGTCACAAATGACAATTCGTTAGTCGGAGCCATTGCGCCACCACTGCTAGATGGTAGTGGTAGCTATAGAAGTATATCGATTCAGATCCAGGACCTCATGCTTACAAACTGCGCTTGCGACCACTAGACGATTTGTGGAAACGTAGCTTTAATTTTTTTTTTTAAAGCGACGCAATGAGCCTTGTTACGGAAGGTCACATTGTGAGCATTATAAACCTGCTAGAAGCATCTTATGATGAAACCTTGCTATTAGATTCTCATTGGTAACTGTTAGATAAACAAGCACTCTAGGTTAAAAAAGAGCATAAAAGAGTACCTGCAGCAGTAGTTGTCGCAAGGGCCACCTGGTTTCCATCTGGTAATACTGCACAAGTGTAGTCACGTATGCGTACTTGTGACTGCTCAGAACATGTTGCGAGATGTTCACGTCTGCATTCGACTGTAACATAAAATATTGCATAATTAATCTTTACAAACTGAGAACATGAAAGGTGAAATGTGTGGATATTTCAAGCGCTTGCCGTTCATTTGATTACTCTCTAGTGAGTAGATATTATGACAAAACTCTTTAACACTTATATCTAACAAAACTATACATAATGACATTCTATAAAGTCGTAATTGTTTGAAAGTAAGATTTACAGATTATAGGAATCAATCACATTAATTTCAGAAACTTTTTTGTAGTCGGTACTAAAGCATTGACAAGTAAACAAAGCTTATTAAAACATTTGGAGGGATAACTATCAAGAAGAATAAGGAGGATGTTGTGAGGAAAGTTTTAATATGAATGTGGGGAGGATTCCTCATGACGGCTATGAAAGTAGGGGAAAACCAAAGAAACAATGGTTGGACTGTGTGAAAGCTATAAAAGGGGTGACTAATGATACAACAAATAATAGAAAAGCGAAGAAAAAATACATGTTGCACCGGCCCAGGTGGATAAGGACAGGAGAATGATTTTGACATGATGAGTATCATACCATCACAGAGATCAGTTCAAGCAGCTGTGTCTGTATATCGTGCGCATCATCATGTAACGCCCAGCCTCTCTGCTGTGCGTCGTTGGCTGCCTTCGACAACGCGTTCAGTGCTGTCATCATGCGCAACGCATCTGGGGCTGCGTCAATGGCGTTCTTAGGACATGTTATGTTGCTGTTTGCCTCGCGGAGTAGTGCGTCGATGATCGAACGTGCTGCCCCACCTGGTAAGAACTCCTGAAATGTGAAAATAAGTGTGTGCCTTCAAAATCAACAAAATAGGGTAGCAAAAAGAATATGTAAGGATTGTACAGACACCAGCACAGACTGGGGCACACAGATTGGGGTAGCTTGATGTGCTGGGGTCTGTACTAGGTAGCATTCTTAGTTTCTACCCACAAGGCATGTTTTAATTTATGTATGTTTGTAATAAATTCACCTTATCTTCTCACATATTGTAAAATTCGCATTATAAACTACAAATTGAGTTTTTATTGACATACTTCATAAACACAATACCAAAATTTAAAAATAGAATAATTAAGTATTTAACTAATAAAAATCGTTGTTTTTACCTAATATTCAATATGAAACAGGGCAAATCCAAGAAGTTAATAACACTAAGAAATTTCCATTCATTAATGCGTGCTCAAAATAGCATTACAATACTATTAACTTTGATCTTTTATTTAGTAGGTTCAATCCCTATGTATGAGAGTAGATACAAGTAGTGTATGAAACTGCACATAACTAGTTATCATGATTATAAAAATATATTTTTTAAACTCACTCTCAACGAAATTAGAACAGTTTCTACGGCTACTTTGGACATGTCATGGCTGAGCTGTGTTTCTTTCCGCACTGCCTGCACTATTTCATAAATGGCATTTGGTTTGATGCTCTCACTGCTATCTTGGCTATCGTCCTGGTTATCTGTGTCTGAAGACACTTGGTTGGCTGATGTCTTGCCTACGGTTGGTTTCTTTTTGACTTCATCTACATCTTCTGTTGCAACTGGAAATAAACAATAACTTATTTACCTACTTAGATGAATATAATATATTCAAACAGAAACTTCCACTAGCAGTAAACTGACGCAAGAATTAAGCCTCTAAATCAGCCATAAACAGCAACATACCATGAAACATTATTTAGAATGGTTAGAAATAGACATGATTCATGCATACAAGTTGTTTCATGCATGTAATTTGTTTTTAGATGTTTACCTTGAGGCACATTATTATTAGGCTTAGTAGGTGATGGGGAAGATTCTCTCTCTTCACAGATGTGCTGCTGTGAAATTACAGGTCGCAAATCAAAACATGGTGACACACCATTAGGTGGGGTACAGTCGTCCAGACACGGTGGGGGTTTCGGAGCCGGTGCCTTCTTCCCATGAGGCTTCAAACTTATCTGAATTTGTTTCTTCTTCTCACTTAACTTGGCTAGTAAATCTTGCTTCTGCGACATTGCACCACTATCACTTATACTTTTAATGCAATCATTCAGGAAGGCAAGATAAAACTCTGGCTCAACCTGTTACAAATATGAACAATACACTGACTTTAGTAACTGAATTATGAAGTGTCATAATTATGGTAATGAATTTAGCCTATTACCTTGACTCCGGCGACGTAATTCGAGGGCACGAATCCAACGTGACCTTTTCTATTAACAACATGCCACCAGTTCCGCTGTTTGGCGTTACTTTGTTGAAGGAAGAAAAACTCGCCTTCCGTGAAGCTGAGGGTTTTGGCCAACGTTGCCTCGAAGTCGTACAGTGCTTTAAGCATTTCATGGTCTTCTGTAAACATTCTTAATTTGTAGTTGTTCGCATCCACACCCAAGTATTAAGCGATAAGGATATTCTTATAATAAAACTTACCCAAAGAGTTTGGTGCGTCCCCCATGATTACAAACGGATTTAAATTATATTACTGAGAAGTTTTTCGTTTCATTTGTGTTTAGTTTTTGCACATTTCTATTTGTATTTAGCGTTTTTTCAACCAACAACCTGAAAATCAACACAACAAATCAATTTTATTTGACAGTTGACAGATGACACTTTCATAATTTCGTATCTGAGTTTGAGTATTTGCAGTTTTAGGTGGCTCCGGCTTCAGCAGGTGAAAAACAAAAAAAACAGTACCTATGTGACCTACTCCTTAGTTGTAGTACACACGGCTACACATCCCCCCCGAGTGGGTTCCCGCATTGTCGTTGCGGGGGGGCTTAGTAACCGTGGTCTCCCATCCACGGTGAAGCCAAGAGGAACCCAACGGTGGGGCCGCTCGTCAGGGTTTTTGCCTTCAAGCCATTGACGTAGCGGCCAAAAAGTAGGTTGCGGTGAGGTGCACCGCAACTGAGGTGGGCCGCGATGCCGAATGGGAGGCATCGCGGCTGAGGGTTACGGGCTGCGGTAGAGGAGGAGTGCCGGTGCTTCTGAGCAGCGCTCTTCCCTTCCGTGGCCTGGACGGGGCCGCCACCGTTTGATGGCGGACGCGGTGGGGCCGCAGGGGAAGAGGAGTGTCGGTATAGCGTCAGCCGCTCTCCCTATCCTCTGCGGCCGAAAAGTGGTAGACAGGACGGCGCGTTGTGTTCCTCACGCGCGCCGTCAAAGATGTCAGCAACCACTGGTGGGGTCCGCAAGGGCCGATGCCTGCCAGGGGTGCGGGTTTGTTCGAAAGAGATACCACGGCCCCTGGCATACGGGCTACTGAGGGAACACGGGTGGGTTTTAGTCAGTAAAAGTCTGACACGCCCTCCTGCTCTACTCAGCAGGAGAAGTCATTTGATGATTTCCCACCCAAAAAAAAAAAAAAAAACGGCTACACATCAAGCTATACATTTCCAGTATAAGCTGATCTCGCATTGTATAGGTTTTCCGTACAGTCTGAGATTAGCGTAGACTAGAAATGTATAAGCTCGACGTGGAGCTGTGCGTACCTTTCCCTTTGGAGATTATTATCGCCCCAATAAAATTGATTCTTGTCGTTTCGTATGGAGAAGAATAGGCAAGAAACTCCACCGTTTAAAAAAAAAATGGGCTCTGGGTGGAGCAGGAGGGCGCGGGCGTGTCAGACTTTTACTGACTAAAACCCACCCGTGTTCTCTCAAGCCCAAGTCGACGGCCTTGCGGCCCCATCAGAAACTCCACCGTTAGGTCGGTACCCTTAATAACTGTTTTTAGCCGACTTCAAAAAGAAGGACGTTATTAATTCGACATATATTATTATGCATGTCTTTTGTTTTGTATGTTCGGACATAATTCCGTCATTTATAGACGGATTTGCAAAATTCTTTTTTGTTCGAAAGGGGTTTACCTACTCCTCAAATGGTCCCATTTTAAATTTCATATAGATCGAATGAGGGGTTTGGAGACAGACAACGGAACTCTTCAAAAAATGACAGAAAATCAACCGCGATTGCTGCCATCGCGTAAATATGCATTGTTTTGACCCCAAGGATGATGAAGTAGTAGGTACCTAGTAGTCACTACATCTTTAAAGGGTGTAAGGGACAGCCCTCCACAGACTGATGGGGTGAATTCATTTTATCATACTTAGATGACCCGTACAAGAATTTATTTCAGGAACGTTATGGGAATCCAATAAACCTGATTTGTTTTATTTCCGCACACGTAATGTATCGCTACCAAGGCAAAACGTACGCAGCGGGCCTTCGCCGGCGAGAGTTTGATGAACTCTGTAGTTAAGCAGAAACTGAACAGCTGATTTTACGCGTCGTTCGTTACGAGTATTTCAACATCCATTGCTGCTTTTATGATTTTAGCTGTATTGTTTACATAAATGTAGTGCTGCCTTCAGAGAATGTAATTTTATATTGAAATTAAACTGAAAAAGCTGAAAAAACGTTAAAAAAAACCGATGAAAAATTTCGATGGAATATGATTCAAAATAAGGAGCTGAATGCACCCTGTCAGTTTGTGGAGGGCTGTCCCTTACACCCTGTATACAGGGTTACTGGTAACTCGACGTATTCCTTGCAGGACGTCATAGTAGGGTTAAAATGCAACAAATTAAGCCACCAAATGTTCTACCGAAATTCAGTAGTTTTTGAATTAGTTAGAGTTTTAGTTTTTTATGAAAAATCCCAGATTAAATCATTTGAAACCAATTTAAAAATGATTTACGGCGCGACTGTACTGAAATTTAAGTTATTATCATAGTTGACGCCGTAGCAGACCTTTGTTAATAATTAAAAGTTCAATAATGCCTAAAACTTTGGCAAATATCACTAACCAAACATTTAATTTTTTGTAATTTTTGCTATTACTTCATAAAAATGTCGTCTAGTGCAAAAAAAAAAAATACTACACCTGGTGTACAAATTACTAGGAAAATATCCTTGTCTTATCAGTTATTCAGAAAGGTATGATTGTCAATACTTTTGCATGTGTGCCAGGGAAGAGAAGAGTTTTATGGGGGGCAGGTAAAATTGCGAGACGGTCAACCTATTGTTTCGTATTCGTATTATTCGTAGTTTTTACCTGCGCTTGAACTCCAAACACTCGGGGAGCTTTGTGATTGGTCGCTATTGTTCTCTCGGCATGACAGGGGGTGCGATTTTGCAAAATTTGGTCGTCAGCGTTAGTTAGTTTCAACTCTACGTCGCGCAAGCTCGTGTTTTGTTACTGGCTATTTCCCTAACTGTTGCTGCGTATCTTGCTCTAGTGCTGTGCTGTGCCTTCATAAGCGCTGACTATGGCTGCATATTCTAATCCTGAATACGCTGACATAATGTACTGTTACGGACTTTGTGACGGTAACGCTGCTGAGGCGCGGCGAGAATATCAACTTCGCTTTCCCAACCGCCGCGCCGACTCCCCCACGTTAGTGTCTTCGGATCGACTTATCGGCGAATATCTGAAACTGGCAGCGTCCAAAGAAGCAGGCAAGTTGACACTGGTCGTTCCCGGAGATACACGGCTGAGGACGAGGAGCTTATTCTTCAACGTTTTATTGACGATCCTAACACATCGACAAACATCGTAGCGCGTGAGCTTGGTATGTCACAGTGAAAAGTCTGGTCTGTAGTTCACTTGTCAGGCCGACATCCATACCATTACCAACCGAAATGACTGGACTCATTAGAAGAAGGAGATCCGCCGAGCCGGCTTGAATTTTGTCGTTTTATGCTAAGTGCCGACCCCGACAGCGAAAACTTTTTTAAAAACATTCTGTGGACCGATGAGTCATGTTTTGATCGTGATGGTATCACAAGGGTGAAAATCATTTAAAATGACCATTGTGACAAAAATGAAACAAAAATGGAAATGTAACAAAAATGAAACGCGTAACAAAAAATAACAAAAATGAAATATTAGGGCTCGGTTACAATACACATTATTATCTGACTGTTATTTATTTTATTGATTTATCATATGGTGTTTCGCAATTTCACTGTTTATTTCTTTTTTATCATTTGTTTTATTAATTAATTATGAGGAATCTATAAGGAAATTAGAATCTCTTAAAAACATTTTTTTTTCTTTGGCGACAATAAAAAGAGATCAACGTTATATGAGTTGCCTATCTTATCAGTTTAAGAATAGTCATATTGAGAATATTATTCTCAGATATAAAGTTATCAATCTAAAATAAATCAACAATGCAAAAATAAATGGACATTCTTGTCAACAATATTCATTAATAACATAAACATGACACTTGAAAAAAGGGCAAAATAAAAAAAACTTCTATATTTTCTAACACAATCGTACGCTGCATCATTATTTTTTATAAAGTCCGTTCTGAGCCAGGTTATCATTAAGTATTTATTTTGATGTAGGTCATCAAAATAAATACTTAATGATAACTTTAAAAAAATCAGTCACCGAAGCCACTTTTAGTTGCACTAGGCTACGGATGTAGTTCCAGAGTCGACGGATTAGCCATCTCAACGCACCTCTCTTATACGGAAGTCAACACTAGTCCAAGAAAGCGGAAGTCATACTACAACCCGCAGCTGTCGACGTTAGTGTGCACCTGTGAACACCTGTTTGTGGGTACGAATTTGACAGACCCCTCCGCCCACTTCAGGGCAGAGAACATGACGGACAAGGCGGAAGACATCCACGAGGATTACCACCACGAACAAAAAGACTATGGGCGCTTGTAACACGGAAATATAAATATTCGTGTGCAATATAAAATAAATAAGGGCTAACAAATGACATTGTACATAACAAACAGAAAGACATACGGACCCATATTATATACACCGAAAATTCACTCACATATTTTATACAACATTAAAATCACGCGCTATTAATAACATTTTATCAGCAATGTGATTGCGTCTTTATTTCACTTTTGTTATTTCATTTTTGTAACGTAATTAAATCATAACAAAAATGAAAAACTGCTGTACTTT
Organism: Polymixis flavicincta; assembly: GCA_949987655.1. NCBI lineage: Eukaryota > Metazoa > Arthropoda > Insecta > Lepidoptera > Noctuidae > Polymixis > Polymixis flavicincta. The sequence continues at coordinate 10,768,173 of OX465179.1, forward strand.
GAAAGTAATTTCAAATACGTTAAGCCAAACAGAAATCGCAATGAGTTACAACCACCTAGCATTTCAATAAATGTCAACAATAAAGTACCTAATTGCTTAATTTAATAATATAAGTGTTCACTTACCTGCGTTGTTAGAAACAAAACAAAACAGATAATTTATAATTGGAATTTTTCTCGCCGACAAAAAAACACACGTCATTCACTATTTTCACTCGAGGACAAAATGGCTGACTCATATTAGATTCTGGCATGTGATTGGCTCGTTATAGTTTGAGTGTTGCTATTTTACAAATTCTATATATTACCAAATTGGGCGTTACAAAAATGAATAACAAAAATGATCAAAATAATGGACATTATTTTGAACCCAAAATTTAAATATTTTAAGTAATTAATAAAAAATATTTTTAACCGTAATCAAGGGCCATCAACAACGATTTGGCAAAAAGTTCATGAATAAGTAAATACTGTAGCTAATAAATTTATTCAGATTATATTTGTAACGTAGCCCGTGAAGAGGACAAATTATTTTGTATGGAGATTATCCGACTTTGATGAGAACAAAGCAATATAAAGAATTTATTATGCTCAACAGATATAGATGTGTGTGTTATATAGTTAGATAATATACATCAGAGTACTAATAGGTAGTTTTTACATAGTAAAAATAACTGTATCATAAAATATCGGGTGTGGACAAATTTTGCAATCAAAATGGTCATTTTAAATGATTTTAACCCACAAATTACCACAACTTACATTACTGGGCACCGAAAGCAGAAGCAAACCCTAAAAAACTGAAACCAACCGCATCCCAGCGAAGGTTCTCGCTTAATGTTTGGATGGGTATTATTGACGACAAATTAATTGGCCCACATTTTTTACCCCGAACACTAAATGGGGAACTTAATGAAGATTTCCTCAGAAATCATTTATCAGCACTGCTCACGGATGTACCGGAAGAAAGAAGAGCAAACATGATTTACCAACATGACGGATGTCCAGCCCACTTCCGAATCACAATTCGACAATTGCTGGATGAAAACTATCCAAACCGATGGATAGGGCGCGGTGGGCCGATTCCGTGACCTGCACGAAGCCCTGATCTGACGCCGCTAGACTTTTACGTCTGGGGTCATATGAAAGATCTAGTTTATGTCATCATCATCATCATCATCAGCCTTATAATGTTCCCACTGCTGGGACACAGGCCTCCTCTCGGTGAGAGGGATTGGGCCGTAATCCACCACGCGGGCCCAGTGCGGGTTGGTCTAGTTTATGTGACCCCAGTAAATTCAATTGAAGAACTAAGGGAGAGAATTACAAATGCGGCGGACCAGATGAGGGCAACAATAACATCAAGAATAACAAAAACCGAAGTAAGGAAGCGAATAAGAACATGTATTCGAAACCGCATATGAAAGATCTAGTTTATGTCATCATCATCATCATCATCAGCCTTATAATGTTCCCACTGCTGGGACACAGGCCTCCTCTCGGTGAGAGGGATTGGGCCGTAATCCACCACGCGGGCCCAGTGCGGGTTGGTCTAGTTTATGTGACCCCAGTAAATTCAATTGAAGAACTAAGGGAGAGAATTACAAATGCGGCGGACCAGATGAGGGCAACAATAACATCAAGAATAACAAAAACCGAAGTAAGGAAGCGAATAAGAACATGTATTCGAAACCGAGGGCAGCACATCGAACAAGACGTGAAAAGAATAATAATGTTCACGATTTTGTTTTTGATTTTTCGAATAATCACCTTTTTGTGAAACGCACGTCCAATCTAGGGGGGCCAAACGCCTCCTGCCGGAGGCTCTACGCGGGGATCGTGCGGTCCATGGCCCTATACGGGGCGCCGGTGTGGGCGCCTACATTGAGGCGCCAACCAGCTCGCAAGCTGAGGGCGTCCCATAGGGTCATGGCGATCAGGATGATCCGAGGATATCGCACGATCTCCGGCGAGGCGGCGGGCCTCCTTGCCGGATTACCGCCATGGGATCTGGAGGCAAAGGTCCTCGCGCAAATATGGGAGTGGCGCGAGGAGGCCAAACGCCGGGGCGTAACGCCGCTGCCGCAGGAAATCGCGGCACAGCGGACAGAGCTCCGGCGGGATCTCATGGTGACATGGAGAGAGCGATTGTCGCAACCCAGTGCTGGGCACGCCACGATTGCGGCGGTAAGTCCCCTCTTTGAGGAGTGGTTCGAGAGGCGGCATGGCGTCCTCACCTTCCCCCTGACGCAGGTCCTCACCGGACACGGTTGTTTCGGGAGGTTCCTGTTTCGGATAGGGCGGGAGGAAACGCCCGGGTGTTTCCACTGCGAAGATCGCCCTGAGGACACGGTGGAGCACACGGTGGCGGTCTGCCCTGCTTGGGCGGAGCACCGCCGTGTCCTCATGGAGGCGATCGGCGGCGGCGATCTCTCGCGTCCGGCCCTGGTCCAGGCCATGGTACGGAGCGAGAGGGCATGGGGAGCCGTCACCTCCTTCAGCGAAGCAGTGATGCTCGCGAAGAGGGAGGCGGCGCACGTGAGGGAGAGGCAGCATATGCGCCCTCGCGACCCCAGCCGCCGCAGGATACGGAGACGCCCTGGGCGTCGGGAATCCCAGGCCGATTTCCGGCCACCGTAGGCATGGGCTTGCGGACGGCGAGTAATGGGTAGCTCGCTGTCCGGTAAGGACCAAGCCCAAGTCGACGGCGAGTTGTGTTCCACGCGCGCCTCAAAGAGATGTCAGCACAAAAAGTGATGGGACCCGCAAGGGTCGATGCCTGCCAGGGGTGCGGGTTTGTTCGAAAGAGACACCACAGCCCCTGGCTTAAGGGCTACTGAAGGAACACGGGTGGGTTTTAGTCAGTAAAAGTCTGACACGCCCTCCTGCTCCACCCAGAGCGGGAGAAGTTATTTGATGATTTCCCACACAAAAAAAAAAAAAAAAAAAAACGCCTGTACCTACTAAATCAAAACCGATTTTCATAATGTAGTCCATGATTTTGTATTAATTTTCATACCTATTTGGATAGCTGATAAGACAAGGATATTTTCTTAGTAATTTGTACACCAGGTGTAGCATTTTTTTTTTACACTAGACTACATTTTTATGAAGTAATAGCAAAAATTACAAAAAATTAAATGTTTGGTTAGTGATATTTGCCAAAGTTTTAGGCATTATTTAACTTTTAATTATTAACAAAGGTCTGCTACGGCGTCAACTATGATAATAACTTCAATTTCAGTACAGTCGCGCCGTAAATAATTTTTAAATTGGTTTCAAATGATTTAATCTGGGATTTTTCATAAAATAACTAAAACTCTTAACTAATTCAAAAACTACTGAATTTCGGTAGAACATTTGGTGGCTTAATTTATTTCATTTTAACCCTACTATGACGTCCTGCAAGGAATACGTCGAGTTACCAGTAACCCTGTATATATAAAAGAAAGTCGTGTTAGTTACACTATTTATAACTCAAAAACGGCTGAACCGATTTGGCTGAAAATTGGTGGGGAGGTAGCTTAGAACCGGGAGACGGATATAGGATTTTTATCCTGGTATTTTTTTTTTTTTTTTAATGTGGTTATACATTACATTTCACATAATCTAGTTTTAGGTTTATTATACAAAGTAACAGCGATCTTAACTCTTCATAAAAAATTATTAACATTTTATCTGCACTTAATCTAACATAAGTCTATTTCACACATTATTTATTTCTTACTACTATTTATGGTCAATAAGCAACATTTCTCACAGATACAGGGAGCAGTTTTTATTTTTACTGTTTACATTTACGTTTCTGGTTTCATAATTATAATAGTATGGTTTTACAGAGACGGGGGAGCAGTTTTCGATTTTGCTTTCTACTTTTATTTATAATCTAACTTATTTCTGGCTAGCTGGACAGCTAGTAGTTATTTAGTTTGTTTTTGACATTAACTTATATTCATAATGATAACAGTGATAGTTAAACCAATAGACAGTAGTGAATAAATGCCTCGTATAGAAAACTGTAAGTACCTACCACCCTTAGAAACCTCATTTAAGTGGGCTGTTTAACCGTAATTTATAGTTTCAAGTGCGTTCAGGTAACCTAGTGCCAACACCTAGCCCAGGGCGTAAGTTTCACCTGTGTGTGAACCTAAGATAAACCCACTTGATTGAGTTTGTAAGTCGTTATGCTTTAGTTAAGTAATTCTTAAGATTTGTGTTTTGCTAACCTTCTTTCAGGGCGCGTCACGCCCTGAAAATCATGGTTGTAAATTCTTAAATGTCAGATTGTTTTAGGTCTATAGACCAGCCTGAGATATCTGTACCTGATTAGATTTGAAATCATTTCAGCAGTTTTCGAGGAAATCAATTTGTTAAGTAATATTTAGTAACATTTTCCATAATTTTTCGGGTTTCCTCGAAATATTCTTTCAGTATGGAAAGATATAGTTAATACAGATATCTCAGGAGATGGGGAATTTTATGGGGAATACAGGGATATGTAACATGCCTTATGTACTATAATAAATCGATGTGTTTTATATAAGATTCCAATGTAATTGAAATCAAAAATAGAACAAATAAAATTTTAAAACAGGAAGCAATTTGCGGTCCTCGTTACGGTAAAGATTCACAGCACGTTAGTAAACGTGTATTTTTTTTAAATATATATTTATCTTCACTAATATATAGATCTAGTCAAAGTAGTGTTCTGAAATTGCTTCCTGAAGTTTCTTACAAGTCTGTAAGAAACTTGTGTTATTTAATCAGGTATAGTACCCCAACGGGGAAATCCAAAAACACCCACACACCACAGAAGAAAGTCTGGAAACTGTTTCTTTATGTCTCGTCAAAAACATTGGTACATCTGGTAACGTCATGAAGAACTGAAGAGAGTACTGAAGATATCTGGAACCTACAGGTGCAGGACGTCAGCGCCGCGCGGACTGGGACACCTACACATTACACCGGGATAAAATCTGGATAGGCATACACCCTTCCTACACACCCTTCGCGTCCGAGCGATCACGCCCGTCCGGCACAATATTTTTCAAAATGCAACGGTACTTTACCGTTTCACTTTTAAATGTGCCTTTTATGTGCCATTTGTAATAAATGCATTGACATATGTTATATAGATATTAAGTTCAACAATTAATCGTAATCAAGATGTGCTCGCTGACTAATTGAGCAACGACTGCCGCCGCGCGCCGATAGGTACCTACCTATTCAATGGCGATACGTATTGGGTGATACGTTGATTCGAAATCACGTCAAGCCGTTCTCTTAAATTTCTTAGGAAAGTCGTAACGAATTCAAATCAAATCAAAATATTTTATTTCATATAAACCTGCATGGGCACTTATGAAACGTCAGAAGCTAGGTGCACGGTTCGAAATTGTCGCTTCCTATGGAGAAGAGCTGGCAAAATTACAGTGATAATAGGTATGGGAGGACAGTGCAGGCCTGTGAATAAGTACCAGGTACTCAGAGGAATGAAAATACAGAATAGAAAATCGTCAACAAATCTAAAGTCTGTAAGACCTACAACGTTCTCTCATTCACAATATGTAAAATAATCTATGTAAATAAAATGAGCCCATTTAAGCAAAGTGACATGATTTCCATGACAATCACTAAAAAATAGTCGATATTAAAATTGATGTATAATGTGAAATAATGACGAGAATATGTCAGCATTGTAAAAATAAAAGAATAAATAAGAACATTGTAATTTGGGAGCAGTTAATAGACTTTCACATAGTTATGCTGTTAATGAGGTACCAGGGAAGCCACATGTGCAGAAGGAATTAATGCTAAACTTCCCTGTCTTCAACGTAGTCTTTTATCTTATAATATGCTTTTTTTATAAGGACACGTTTGATGTGAGTTTTAAACTTTCCATAGCTAAATTCTGTAACTGACTTTGGCAACTTGTTATGGAAACGGATACTGTTTATTAGAAATGACTTGCTAGTTTTAGTTAATCAAAATTTTGGAATCAAAATTTCATCTTTACTACGTGTATTCAGATTATGGAAATCGCATCTTTTTTTGAAAAGGCCCAAGTTTTTGCGAACATACAAGATATTTTCTACAATATAAAGAAAAGGCAGAGTTAGTATACCAATTTCGCTGAATTTGTTTCTATGAGACTCGCGAGGCCCCATTTTATAGATTGCGCGGATTGCCCTCTTTTGTAAAATGAAAATTGAACCTACGTCAGCTGCCAATCCCCACAGCAGAACGCCATATGACATAATACTGTGAAAATAAGCAAAGTAAACTAACCAAGCTGTGGCTACATCAATCAACTGCCTTATTTTTTTTACTGCGTAAGCGGCTGAGCTTAATCTACTTGAAGAGCAAAATAACGAATCTAATGTGAGCACCCCAGTGCAATTTTGAATCTAAAGTAATTCCCAAAAATACAGTTTCGAAAATAACATCTAGTTTCTTGCCATCAAGTTTTATTTTTTGACCTACTTGGGGTACATTTGGTAACGAAAACTTAAAACATTTAGTTTTGTTTGCATTGAGTAAAAGATTATTTTCAGCAAACCATTTCGAAAGTACAGCTAGGCTATTGTTGACATGTAAGACATCCGTATCTCTTCCATTTATTCTAAAAATAAGACAAGTGTCATCAGCGAATAAAATTATATCCAATATAAGTTAGCCATCAGGTAAGGAAGGTCATTAATATAAACTAAAAATAAAAAAGGGCCAAGAATTGAACGTTGAGGCACGCCCATCTTAACTAGAGACCTCGAGGACGTCGCTCCATTAACGTTTACTTTTTGCTGCCTGTTTGATAAATAGGAAAGTACAAGATCAGCAGCTTGTCCACGAATTCCGTAGTGGTGTAATTTACGGATCAGTTTATTGTGGTCAACGCAGTCAAACGCTTTTGAGAGGTCACAGAAAATGCCAATCGCGTCCCGGGAATTCTCCCAGGATTCCAAAATGTGACTGATGAGTTAAATTCCTGCGTCAGTCGTCGACCTACCTTTCGTGAAACCAAACTATACAGTCGACTATGTAAAATGTAATTTGAGTTAAAATGTGACAACATTTGGTCTAGCATGATTTTTTCATAAATTTTGGTCTATAATTAGACGGATCACTCTTACTACCCGATTTGAAAATTGGGATTCATTGTTTCACAATTCATTGTTAAAGAAGTATAATGTTTGGAAATCTGCACCCTAATTGCGTAACACACGATCAATCTGAATCTGAATAATTTTGAAGGATACCTAAAGCTAATCCATTGCTTCATATGTTCTAAAATGTTGTCTCCTTAACAACGATAATAACGCATTCAATGTTGTTGAACTGTCAAAATGGAAGCTATTTCTATACAAAAATACATAATGTTTAAAATACAAATTAATGTCACAAAACTCTATAAACTAGACTAAAAATCACCAAAATTTTCTTTATTCCTGTCAAACGACGATTTCTCATTCTGAAATCTGAAAGTACTATAATTTAGTTTAACAGCACTAAGATATAAATTTAGTCAATTTTGCTATTCTGTTGTTTTAATTTCATTATTCTTTTCTTTTGCTTAAAATCTCGAAAATGGTGTGTCCTATCTCCTATCGCAAAAATAATTAAAATTTCAACCCCCTTTATAAAACACATAGACCTCTAAAACTCAACATGTGGGTAATCATTTTTCATATTTTCCGTACAAAAAGTGAACATTCTAAACAAAACACGTCGAGGCCGCCCACCATGCGCGCCTCCGGCTCTAAAAAAATCACGGGGTAGGGCCGACAAGTACCACGAAATGTAGGTATAGCTTGATGTGTAGCCGTGCGTACAAGAGAATCGGCACCAATGTCTGTACCTACCAGATAGGAAACGCCGACCTCATCTAGTTTAAAAAATATGATTGACGTGTAAAAGTGTTTGTACAAACCTACTTACAGAAATAAATCATTTATCATTTATCATATTAAAATTTAACGTCGTCGCAAAAATACCTACATGAAGTAAATAAAGTAGGTAGTTAGATATAGATAAATGATGAATGATTTTGTTTCTGTAAGTAGGTTTGTATAAACACTTTTACACGTCAATCATATTTCTTTTTAAACTAGGTAGATGAGGTCGGCGTTTCTGACTATTCTGAGAAGAAAGGCCGAAACAAACTCAGAGGTCACGCAGTCTCTTTTAAAGTCCAGACATAGGTAATCTTGGTCAGATCATGTGAAGACCATGTGGATTGGTGTCTGAAATGGTCTTTTTAGGAAAGAACCACACAGATTGAGTGGACCTGTCCAATCAGTGCACGCATTTATCAGTAATCATACAGTTCAACTCAGAACTTGAGGAGCTCTACGATTTGACGAACAATACCAAAGAAACGACATTTGGGTAGGCCGCATAAAGTAGGTACTCAAACTGCCAGATTAACATTAAAAACGAACTGAGAAAGAGATGAAACACAAAAACAAAAATACCACATAGTCCTCACATTCACATTAATTAAAACAAAAATAATATTATACTTCTCAAAGTAAATATTCATGTCAAAGTGTATTTATAATAATCAGTTATCGGTTAATTCCGCGTACATTTTCTGTTTTCGATAAAGTATCTGCCGTTTGCTTTCACTTTGGCATATCCGAATTTAGATACTGCCCTATGTGAACTAAAAGTGATTGGAAAACAAATTCGTAAAATACTTTGACAAAAACTAGCTTTTATTGCACGACACGGAGGCATAGGAAATGTGTGAGTGAGTTTTCCTGCCAAATATTGTATTCCTTCTTTATGTAGCTATGCTATAGCTGTCGGTGCAGTATTTATTCTCTGTAGCCGGTCGAGCGCCCAAGCGAATTAAATTAAATAACGTAAAACGCCCGCGATGACGTCATCGCACCCATTTGCGTCGTGGGTGGTCCGCCTCTTATCGCAAACTCGAAAAAAACAAGGGTTCTTTGTTCGTGGAGTCGTTCGAACGTTTGTTGCTATAGATTCCTGAGTAAACGGACGATTTAACTATTGTTACTTTCGTTTGAATGAATGGTCGTAAAAAATTAGATAATTCGTGGAAAATGAGCGTGGGAATGTTTACGTTAGAATGTTTACGCTATCGAAAAAAATGACAATAACAAAAAAAAACAAGCGATGACCTATGTTTTTTATGGTTTTAAATGCATGGTGTGTATATTCCTAGCATAACAAATGAATAAAACCACCTACCTTTAGTACAAAATGAATCATCCACAAGCGTCACAAAACAAAACAATAACAATTGCCTGACGTAAGTTTTACGACAGACCTCGCAAAACAAATAGATTAAAAATATTTTTGTTCGAGCGTTCCAGGTTTTTCTTAGCTTGAAACGTAGTATATTGAGCATGGAATCAGAATGTACAGTTACCATAGAGAAATATTTAGTCGATTTTTGTCACGAGTTAAAATAAATGAGTCACTCCGCAAAACTCCAAAAAATAGCGCGCGTGGGATAGATTTGATCCCGTGGTCGCTCAAGGGTATTTTGCGCGTGGGATTAAATATATCCCCCGGGCGCTCAAGGGGGTAGATTAAAAAAAACTGTTCATTGGTACACGCATCACTTGAAATAACTTTACCAATTTGGCTAATTTTCGTTATTCAATGACTAGGTAAATGTCCGTTATGTCTGAATTAAGTTTTTAGGGAAACAAAAAAGAGTTTCCCGGTAAAAAGTAGACGTCCTTTTTTCTATAAGATTTGTATGAATTGGAAAGTACAGTGTCGGTCGGGTCAGATAATGTAGATACTTAGAAATATGTAAATCCAAAATGTTAAAAGAAAGTTTCGGAGTTATTGTTTACTTTTAACAGCAAATACGTAATTACAGGTAAAAACGTATCGTCACCTTTTGTAAGAATCTACGTTTTCTATGGTTTCTTTACATAGAAGCCAAGAACGAATTTCTGCATATTTCGGCTACATAACTTGATACGTATGTCAGAAAATATTCCGATGGGTAAATAAACTTGATACGCGTAGTAAACCACGACAAACGACAAAAGTCTTGATACTGTTCGTTCGTGGAGAGGTTGCGAAGGACGGACTGTCCTTGAGAGTCATCTTCAGTCACACCAACTCAAGTAGCATCGAGTCGGAGAGTCGGATTCCCAAGCTTTGAATTTTAAGCTCAAAGATTCTTGGCATTCGCAGTACCTATTTGTAAATATTAATAAATACCTTGACTTGAGTTATTACTAGCTTCTACCCACGATTTCGCCCGCGTGTAGTTTCTTATTTCCTACGATAGATACCTACCTACCTACTCGAAAATAGTAGAAGACATACCTTTCTTGCATGCTTCTAGCAGGTTTAGCTTTTTTTATTATTATTAGTTCCTTCATCTACATTTGTACAAAACTAGTAAAAGATACTTATTTAAGTAATGGAAGAGCAGAGTCACCTAACAGGGGATATCTGCTTACAAGGAGGCTCCGATCACTATTCGTTATGTTTTACTTGATAAAGTAAATACCCTTTATCATTTTCATTTTTATCAGTCAAAAAAATGTTTAAAAACTCGGATCACCAACTGAACTGTAATTAACCGTACCGTTTGGGTTATTAATCTTTAAAGAAATACAAATTTTTCTTTTGTTTTACTATCGATAACATGCTAACATCATACCAACCTATCTCTAATTAGATTGGCACACGGTTTTATTTAAATAGGTAGATCTCTTAATTGTTTTTATATAACTGCTTTAGTTATCTGCATAAATATATCATGTTTGTGACCTTTGCTTTGCATTAATAAACAGGAAAATTACCGTTTGTAATTTAAACGCAATAGTAAACAACTGATTATGTAGGCGACAGCAACCTGAAAATAAACACAGGTTTTTTATTTTATTTTGACAGTTGACACTTTTAATAGAATATATTCACATGGACACAGGATGGTAAGCGAAAGCTTGCGATTAATTTAAATCCCTAGACGTTGCATTATTAATGTCAACCCAACCACTTCATGCACAGATGGCCTGATGGTCCGTGTGGTGCAGTACCTACGTAAAAGAATAGCACCATCCCATTTTTTCCCGTGGGTGTCGTAGAAGGCGACTTAGGGACTTACTAGAGAATGGGCAGTAGCGTTCTCTATGCATTTTACCACCATACTGCGATCGCCAACCCGTCTGCTAAGCGTGGCCATTATGGCAAAACCCCCCTTTTTGGGAGAGGACTATGTCCAGTAGTGGACGTCTTTCGGCTGAAATGATGATGAACCTGCCGAACCTGCCGGAAATTGCACGCATATCCCAGGTCCCAACAAAATGTGTGTACCTAGCTCACATTGACGTAATGGAAATGGAATTTTTGTGCGTCCGGTAAAGTACCGCTGCATTCTGGGGTACCTACCTATGCAAAATGCGCAAAATAATATCTTCGGCATAATTACGTACTTATCTTCGGTTATCGCATTATTGCCAACCATGTTGTGTTCGTGTTTCCGCTCATCATTTCAGCCGAAAGACGTCCACTGCTGGACATAGACCTCCCCCAGGCTCCTCCACTTCGACCGGTCTTGGGCTTCCCACATCCAGCGGATACCCGCAGCCTTCACAAGGTCATCGGTCCACCTTGTGGGAGGCCTTCCCACTCTACTACGGTTCCGCTCGCTTATAATTAAACAGTACGTAGTTAGGTATTTGTTTTTTTTAATAATTTTATTTCATCTTTTTATATGCAAATAAATCCATTTTTCTTTTCTTTATATGATTAATAATGTTCTATTGAAATTTTATGGCATTAGATACTTCATATCATATTTATTTATGGGATCATACCATAGAAATGTTCTTCATAGTTTACATTTCTAGATTTTCGCCTGCTATGCTAGTAGTTGTAGTCATCTTTTGAATAATTTCGTCTGTGCGTTGTTTTTTTTTTAGCATTGAATATTATAGGTAAAGGCAAAACGGATAGGGTAGGTAACAACATTTTCATAAAAGTTATAAGATAGTTTTTCCGAAAATATATCCAACGTATTGACAACATTTATTCAAAAAAATGTTTTCACTGTGTGGATAGACTATATCAACTTATCTATCGGAAAATGCTACACGAGCTAAAGGTTCAGAAGTCAGAATTTCGGGTCATAAGATTATCAGCAAGGTTCTTTCCTTTCTCCAAAGAACTAATCTCGTATCTAATTTTCCCCGATCCACCGGTATAAATACTCAATGCTGCAAAATTGAATGATCAATTCAATAGAAGGTACGCAAAACATTACTCGTCATGTTAAAACTAACAATTTCATTAGCGGTTGTGTCCGCGTTGATTATCGCTGAGATAACATGTCATCCAACGTTCGTAAATTCTCCGAGTAGAACTGCAGGCAGATTAAGTACTCCCAGAGCGTCAAGAGGTGTTGGACGTCGCCAGGGCACCATCAGGGACACAGGACCAATCCATCCGGGATATAACCGTCGCAATACCCGAGATGTTAGCTTTATAACCGCTAGCCAGGAACAACAGCAGTTGGCCAGCCACGAGACTCTGTCGCGTGTTGCCAGGAGTGCTGCAAGTCAAGAACAGTTAGCTAGCCAAGAACAGTTGGCCAGCCAAGAGACTCTGTCGCGTGTTGCCAGGAGTGCTGCGAGCCAAGAACAGTTTGCCAGCCAAGAACAGTTCGCCAGCCAAGAGACTCTGTCGCGTGTTGCCAGGAGTGCTGCGAGCCAAGAACAGTTTGCCAGCCAAGAACAGTTGGCCAGCCAAGAGGCTCTGTCGCGTGTTGCCAGGAGTGCTGCGAGCCAAGAACAGTTAGCTAGCCAAGAACAGTTGGCCAGCCAAGAGACTCTGTCGCGTGTTGCCAGGAGTGCTGCGAGCCAAGAACAGTTTGCCAGCCAAGAACAGTTGGCCAGCCAAGAGACTCTGTCGCGTGTTGCCAGGAGTGCTGCGAGCCAAGAACAGTTTGCCAGCCAAGAACAGTTGGCCAGCCAAGAGGCTCTGTCGCGTGTTGCCAGGAGTGCTGCGAGCCAGGAACAGTTTGCTAGCCAAGAACAGTTGGCCAGCCAAGAGACTCTGTCGCGTGTTGTCAGGAGTGCTACTAGCCAAGAACAGTTAGCTAGCCAAGAACAGTTGGCCAGCCAAGAGACTCTGTCGCGTGTTGCAAGAAGTGCTGCGAGCCAGGAACAGTTTGCTAGCCAAGAACAGTTGGCCAGCCAAGAGACTCTGTCGCGTGTTGCCAGGAGTGCTGCGAGCCAAGAACAGTTTGCCAGCCAAGAACAGTTGGCCAGCCAAGAGACTTTGTCGCGTGTGGCCAGGAGTGCTGCGAGCCAGGAAAAGTTAGCTAGCCAAGAACAGTTGGCCAGTCAAGAGACACTGTTGTCGTAGACGTACCCACAGGTGACAGATTGAAGCTTACAACGTTGTGGTTTTAATTTTAGTGTACCTAACGACGATGTTTTTTGTAACTTTCTCATGGAATTTATCAGTTTTGGTCTTAGTCTATTAATAAAGTGTCGAAGTATCACCCTGATTTTTAGTTTGTTTTTATGTTTGTAGATTCTGGAACAACTATTTAGTAACTACTTGCTTGATTGTAGTTTGTAAAAACATTTACTCATTGTTGTAGTAAGGTAGGTTAGTATTTATTAATTCTAAAATACTAGGAAGGTATAGTCCAAAAGCAGAGGGTTCAAGAAAAGTGAAACATTTGTAGCTGTAGGTTCCCGAGCTTGAATGACGACTCGAAATATTGAGAGGTAGGACCAAAACATTCTTATCACAAGAGAAGTAGGTAAATCCTTTTACTTTGTGTTCCTATTACTCATACTTTTATGCAGGTAGCTTTTGCCAGCATCTTCGCCCGCGCGGAACTTTCATCTCCTATTTAACTCCCTTAAGGACTGAATTTCAAAAAATCCTTCCTTATTTCTTGATCACTTATAAGGAATCTCTGTGCAAAATTTCAGCTTTCTAGGTCCAAGGGTTTGGGCTGGGCGTTGATGAATTAGTCAGTCAGTCAGGACCTTTTCTTTTTTTTATAAAGATAGACTAGTTTTTGCAAACGGCTTCGCCCGCGCGGAGTTTTCATCCCCTATGTAACTCCCTTAAGGATTTAATTTCGAAAAATGCTTCCTTATCCCTTGTCTACATTATAAAAGAAACCTCTGTGCAAAATTTCAGCTTTTAAGGTCCAAGGGTTTGGGTTGGGCGTTGATGAGTCAATCAGTCAGTCAGTCAGGACTTTTCATTTTATTTTTTACATAGAGATAATAAATAAAAGACGATTTAATAGTTCAATTCGAATTTTGTTTATTTGTTCAATAAAACTCATGTTTGCTTTGTATTAATTTAATGGGCATAATATTATTTGATACGTTTGCGATTTTTACGAGAACGGTCATGTTCCACGAAGGATATCGAGTCGAGATCTTGGTCTGCGCCATCTTGAATTATTCATAAGGGTTAAACGGACAAGACCCTCTCCGCGGGGATAGCATAAACTTGCAGATATACTTGATAACAATGACTTTGAGATAACATTTCAAAGATGAGATTTTAATTTTGAAGCAATCATTTGGAGGATTGCCTTCTGAGAATAATACCTACCTATATAATTCTGGGAAACGTTAAAAGAACCCATATCTTTGTTTTGATAACAAAAGTGAACGGAGACTTAATAAGAACTAGTAAACTCGTCCTTAATATTTTATGCCCCCGGGGCGCAACAGTTTTCTTTGATTCATTATTTTCTTATATCTTCTGTGAAATTAACTAAGAAAGAAAAAGCTAATTGTGTTGCGATAACAAAGCGTTACTGAATGCCAATAACTTAATTACTGAGCACATATCTCAATTCTTGCACACCTGAATGAAATGAGTAATTGCCATCACGTAGAGTTCACACAATAGTCGGCAAGTAATTAAAGTAATTACATGCCTTACATACGAAGGCTTGTGTCGTAGCAAGCTCGAGAAAGAAAGAAAAGAAAGAATAAAAGAAAAAGTATTTATTGGGACACAGGAAAGAGTAATTATTACCCACATAATGAACTTTTAAAAATCGTTGTGTTGCGCTCATTGGTAGTCAAAATGAAAAATGCCTCCACTAAGTATTTTACATAAAGCATCTACCTACCTACCTATTTCCTGAAATAAGTACGTAATTATTATGAAAAGCTTCGGTACATAACATTCCTTTTTGAATAATTGACGAAAACGTGACGTGCGTCGTCTCAGCAGGAATCTTAATTTACATTTCGTGCATAAGTACGTGATTCTGTTTCCATTATTATTCGTTAAAAAAAATCTCCATATAATTACGCGTCATTTGGGTTAGAAAATTGTATGAACTAAAAGTAACTTCCGTTGGCGGTTGTAGTATAAATGGGGTTCGGTAGTTAAGGAGCGAGAATTCCCGCGTAGTTAGTGGTTTTCGCTACGACAAAATACTTGGCTGCATTGTTCAGGATGGAAATTTCTAGCCCTCCTCCTCTATTTAGAATTGGTACCGGCGGCGGCGGCGTGCCGTTTAATATTATGCAACAAAGACTTAATTTTAATCGAGTTGTATTCATTTTGAGGCTGCTGTTCTAATTGTGTTGTTTCTCAAAATAGGCGGAGATTAAGGTATTATTTTGTCCGATTTTTTCTCATGACTCACGTTATTTGTGTAGAAGGCATTTGAAAGATTATGTCAAAATACTTTTGATTTAGGTAGGCACGTCTTGGAATAAGTGGCAGTGGGCAGGGCACATGGCTCGCAGAACAGATGGCCGATGGGGCCGTAAGGTTCTGGAGTAGCAACCGCGTACGGGATGACGTAAAGTTGGAAGGCCTCCCCCAAGGTGGACCGATGACCTTGTGAAGGCCGCAGGAGTCCGCTGGTTGCGGGAAGCACCGAACCGGTTGAAGTGGTGGAGCTTGGGGGAGGCCTATGTCCAGCAGTGGACGTCTTTGGGCTGAAATGATGATGATCTTGGAATTTGGGGAATCAAAAGCAAGTTTGCATTTTTAATTAAATAAACACATCAGCATCATATACCCTAGCCTTTTCCGAACTATGTTGGGCGTGGCTTCCAGTTAATATCAGCATTTTACATGGAGCGACTGCCTATCTGACCTCCACAACCCATTTACTGGGTAATACGATACCCCTTGGTAAGACTGGTTGCCAGACAGTTTCGGGGTTTGGTAACCCGAAACGACTGTCAAAGATCCACTTATGGTAGCCGGGACCAACAGCTTAACGTGCTTTCCGAGGCACGGAAACACCCTTGGTCACCCATCCACGGACCAACCGCGGCAAGTGTAACTTAACCTGATCTATCGACCCGTGCGGCTGTTCCACACTTTTAATTACCAATAACTACCTACCTCACGGTTAGGTAAGCCTGCTGTTAATCTGCGTTAGTTATACCTAAACATACACCTCAAAATCAATCAAAATCAATTTTTTTTTATTTCATATACAAACCTGCATGGGCACTTATGAAACGTCAGAAGCTAGGTGCACGGTTTCAAATTGTTGTTTCCTATGGAGAAGAGCCGGCAAGAAACTCCACGGTTACTCTTTTAAAAATAATTGGCTTTAACAATATTTTCAAATTACAGAGATGTATGGGAGGACAGCGTAGGCCTGTCAATAAGTACCAGGTACTTAAACGAATACAGAACAGAAAATCGTCTACAAAACTACAGTCAGTACCTACAGGCCTACTTCAATATTTACTAAAGAGAAGTGCTATTTAGATACTTGTCACTGCAATTACATTAATGGAACTCACGTGTATTCCAACCACAAGCGCTTAGTGTAATTACAACTTTAGCAGTTGCAACGATGTTCTAGTGAATTTACTATTGATTAACGGTAGGTGATTTTAGTTCTCCTATTTAGAAGTTATATGAATAATTTCCTTTACACTAATTTCAATAATAGATAAATACATTTATTGAAACAAAAACTCAGTTTACAGTAACTCTGTGTTGATACCAACTACATTAGTACAATACTGTGTCGCAGTCATTAACGCCCACCTCCACAAAATCGAGACAGAAGCAAAACTAAAATACTAAAAACTAAATAAAAATACAATATTTAAATTTAAATAAAAAATAATTAATTTAAATAAAAAAATATTGTTTAGTTTTAATTTTAACTTCTATTAAAATTAAAACTAAACAATATTTTCACTGCGTAATTTTATTTGAGATTGTGTGTCTGTATGGAAGAATTGTATATGTTTTGTGTGTAGAGTGTTTATGTGGGAGACATTTATCCGTGATCCTACGACATTCTCGCAAGGTCAGTAAATATAATATATTGAGCTGTTTATTTACACGATTATACTAAGTGGAGCAAAGAAACTAATATTTCCGCCGGAGAACTTGAACTCTGGCAGATTCCACCAGGCAGACAATCAGATCTGCGTGTTAGGGTAACGGGATCGAATGGGAGGTTTGAGTGTTTACGCAACACTACAGCAAGAAGAAATGCGTGTTTGACTGTTTGTAACTCGCAAAGAGCGCACAGTTCAGTAGTTGGAAATCGAACCTGGGCCTCAAGTCTGCTATTACAATAGTGTCAGAACGGTCTATCATTGATTTCATAATTGTTGATTTTGACAAGTTTGGCAATCTACTAATAGCATCATAATGACTTTCCAACGGTCAGCCACTGACACCATTGAAAGAAATGACATTTATTGGTAATCTCGTAAATAATGACAAATGAATGAAAGAAAAAAAGAAAGAAAGAAAGAAAAATGTATTTATTTGTCACAGAAACACGTGCATATAAAAAGATGAAAAAACATATTTAAAAAAAAAAAACATGATAACAACACAAATATTTTTAAACATAGGCATACATAACATAAATAGTCGGCAGCTGCACGCCGTGACTGTGACAAGAAGGCTTCCACTCAGCATGATGCTGTGCTATGGGACCCACAGCACAGCGCTGATTTTCAGTGGTCACCCGAAAACAAAGTACGAAAATCAAGCCAGGATTTTTACAAATTAGATAAAACAAGTAACAAAGTAAAATAATTTTAATAAACACATAATTTGATATTACCCTACAACAAATGGTATAAAAATGCTATAATATGTAGCTACCAAAAATATAAGTACCTACACAAAATGTACCGCACGGCTCGGCGCACGCGTCCTGCGTGATCACGTGTCCTGTGTAGATGCGTGGCTAGTACTTACGTGCGTCTCAGTCGACGCTTAATGGAAACAGGTGTTTAGTGCTACGTACTTCGGATCATAGACTACGTTGTAAGTGGCTATACGTCGCATACACCGCGACGCAACCGACGCATTGCCCATCACGCCATCCCCATCGAGCATTCACCAAACCAAACACGATGTCGCCTCGGGCCGCTTGGATATTGATGTACATTGCCCATAGATGATAAACCTTATGTGAGTATAATTTATTTGTAATATATTTGCTGCTCACACTTTTGTTTTTCAAGTAGACTTTTTTTTAAATGTAATTTAAAATTTTGTTTTGTTTGCAGGGATCTTATGGGAGGTGGTAAATCATTCTACAATGACTGACTTGGCAGTAATTTTTGACAGTTCCTAAAATAATATGTAAAAATATATTCTTATAAATGTAATCTGGCATGAATAAATGTTCCAATTTAGTAATATTTTTTCGAAAATCGTGTTGGAATGACGAATTTATAAAAATAGCAGACTTAGGCCCCAGGTTTACCTCCTTCAGCGAAGCAGTGAAGCGAAGCTCGCGAAGAGGGAGGCGGCGCACGTGAGGGAGAGGCAGCATATGCGCCCTCGCGACCCTAGCCGCCGCAGGATACGGAGACGCCCTGGGCGTCGGGAATCCCAGGCCGATTTCCGGCCACCGTAGGCATGAGCTTGCGGACGGCGAGTAATGGGTAGCTCGCTGTCCGGTAAGGACCAAGCCCAAGTCGACGGCGCGTTGTGTTCCACGCGCGCCTCAAAGAGTTGTCAGCACAAAAAAATGATGGGGCCCGCAAGGGCCGATGGCTGCCAGGGGTGCCGGTTTGTTTGAAAGAGATACCACAGTCCCTGGCATACGGGCTACTGAAGGAACACGGGTAGGTTTTAGTCAGTAAAAGTCTGACACACCCTCCTGCTCCACCCAGAGCGGAGAAGCTATTTGATGATTTCCCACCCAAAAAAAAAAACACAAAAAAGGCCCCAGGTTTGTGAGTCAATGACTTTTAACACAGCCCTCTGTGTCCTTTCCACATGGGAGCACTAAGCACTCTCCAGCCCCACCCCAAGCTGCAATACAATATTTTAGGATGGAATGTGCCAGAGCGAAGTATACAGTTCGTAGTGTGGCAAAATCAGCAGATGTTCGCAGGTTTTAAAAACAAATATTAATTTTCTGACTCTGGAAACCAAAAGCCTTAATTTTCTGCTTCCATGTCAGCGTACTATCTATTATAACACCCAAGTATTTAATACTATGGGTGCGCGTAATCTGAGCACTACCGGTGCAATCAGTCGAAATTAACCTGCATATATGCGCGGCGGCTTTACTTAAAGCAAATTTAATGAAGTTGGTTTTTTCTACATTGAGGGTTACCATGTTTTTATTAGATAATTATTAAGTCTGGCAACCAGTCTTACCAAGGGGTATCGTATTACCCAGTAACTGGGTTTGTGGAGGTCAGATAGGCAGTCGCTCCATGTAAAATACTGGCATTCAGCTGCATCCGGTTAGACTGGAAGCCGACCACAACATAGTTAGGAAAAGGCTAGGCAGATTAATCGACCTAAAACGAATAAGTTCCGATCTACAATTCCCTTGTCAACCGACTCATCCTCAACTGTAGTCCCAGACTTGATTTTGACTTAAAAAAATAACGACTTTAAAAAATACTACAAAGTAAAAACTAACTTCAATTTCGGAATCGATTCTTTGGTTTTGTTTTTTGTTTGGTACCGACATTGAGAGCGGTAGATATTTTTTTTTTACTTTTTATTTGTAGTACACACGGCTACTCATCAAGATGCAGGATGCCTAATACAAATACAAAGGATACCACCACCTATTGCTATTGTAAAAAAAAACTTTTTTTTAATTCAGAACCAAGTAACTACTAAGATAAAGATAATATAATAAAAAAACACAAGTTTTTAATATAATTTCCCTGTTAACCTATTAATGTGAATAAACGATACGACATGCTATAATCTAAGTTAATACAACTTAGTTGGGATTAACAAGAAAACTTGCACCCACTAACGAGAAAAAACTTACATACACTTTGTTGCAAGTCACGAACTTAGTGCCACCTTATTAAGTTTCAGGTGTTTATGCAACACTTAAACCTTGTGTTTATTTTGTGTCTGTTTGGAAGATAAAAATGCAAAAAAATATTTCAACGAAGGTATATTTTTTACGAAAGTTTTAAAATTGCTTTGCATTGTTCTTTTTTTTACATATTACTAGCTGACCTGACAGACGTTGTCCTGTCCGTCCAATAGTCATTCATACAGAATCCCTACCCTACCTACCCTACCTACCCTACCTACCCTGCCTACCCTGCCTACCCTGCCTACCCTACCTACCCTACCTACCCTACCTACCCTACCTACCCTACCTACCCTACCTACCCTACCTACCCTACCTACCCTACCTACCCTACCTACCCTACCTACCCTACCTACCTACCCTACCTACCTACCCTACCTACCCTACCTACCCTACCTACCTACCTACCTACCTACCTACCCTACCTACCCTACCTACCCTACCTACCCTACCTACCCTACCTACCCTACCTACCCTACATACCCTACCTACCCTACCTACGCTATAAACCTCACGGAGCCCGAGACCTTTCCAACGAATGCAAAACCGTGGAAATCGGTTCGTGCGTTCTGGAGTTATAGCGTCAGGAAGGAAAACCCGACTTATTTTTATATTACATATTATAATAGCAGTATTAAATGCTTTGTTTACGATATTTTGACATATCGTATAGCTTATTCAAATATAAGCTAAACTCGCAATTTATATCCATTTCGAAGGCTGTCTTGATCATGGTCTTTAAACAGGATAAGATTTTAACCAGTGCGCAAACTGTCACCATGAATTCAGCTTAAAATTCTAGACGGGTCGTCGATTATACAAAAAGAAAAACAACAGCGTTTCCATACATTTTGACCGCTTATATATTGCACTTTTCTATGAAACAGCAGATTTTTTTGTGTTCATTTACCCTGTATAAATGTCCGCCTCAATCGGTCTACAACGGCGTAGGCGGCGTAACCTTTGGTTTCAGTAGGTCGTAGCAACTTGCGTAGCATACCGAAGCAGGCGTACAAGAAATCTTAAAGTCCCTACTTGTATTTTCAATATTTCCCTAGCTACAATTAACTACCATATTTTACACATCTGCGAGATATGTAAATGCTGTATGTGTTTGTTGCTGTAGTGTTGTCGAATAAATGTTTTCTATTCTATTCTATTCTAAATATCAGAATATCATGAGGATAAAATCGTGTGTTCTTATATGTAACTAAAAATAAAAAAGGTTAATATTTCTATTTCTAGTATGAGTAAAATTTTTGTATTTAATAAAACACAAGCGGGTCCCATCATTGTAAATGAAAGTTACGTCAATGATCACTAACGTCATACACGGATACTCATATTATTTGCAACAACTAAAGTAGAGTACCTACATAATATAATAGGTACATTAGTAGGCACCTACTGTCAATACAATGTAAACAGCGTTGTTAAATTCATCTGCAGTTGACATCCATTAATTAGATTGTCAATGATTAGCTTAAAATCCAATTAAATAACTACACATTTTGCATTATCCAGTGTCCATAGAGTACAACTAGAGTGGAATGTGTGTTTATGGTTCAGGTATTTGGAATGTCGAAATAACATACGCGGTAGCGGAGTTACCAATCCATTGGTTGATTAGGGACTACCTAGTATTTATTTATTTATGATTACCCTTTTAACAGTGAGTACTGTTAAAAGGGTAAATGAATTATAATTTGTAATGTGCAAATATAATGTGCAAACTATAATTATAATTTGCACATTGCAAACTATTATACCATAGATATTAAGTCATCACCAAGCCTAGCCTTTTCCCAACTATGTATGTTTGGCTCGGTGCCTTTGGTATTTTACATGGAGTGAGTGCTTATCTGACCTCCACAACCCAGTAACTGGGTAACGCGGTTACGCTCCTAGTTAAGACTGGTTGAGGCTTTCGGGTTTCTGACGACCTGTAATGACTTTCAAAGATTCATGAATAACAGCCGGGATCTGTGTTCTTTCCGAGCCATGGAGTTCCGGAGTCTTGGTATGTTAAGATGGTCACCCATCCACGGACCAACCGCGGCAACCGTACCGGCTGTTATTACTTTGTCACGAACCCCTCCACCATAGATTTTTAATTCAGCAAAAATACAGAGATAGAGAGAAAATACAGACTCTTCTGTATGTTTCTGCACATGCATTTCTCATAACCAATAGTTTATTTATTAATTTTCTGTCATGTTTTGAGTGCAGTGGTGATGAAATAAAATACACAAAGTAAAGTCCGTGCCTTGGTTCGAAGTCACGACCCACAACTCGCTGGACCACCACTGTTTATATAGCAACATGATAATATTAAGTAACTTTCTACAAGTTTTAGTAAGTTTGCTAAATAACATTTTTTTTCAAAAGCGAGCTGTTCGAGCAATTTACCAACTAGGTGCTAGAGTTTCTCTAAGAGATTTTTGCAGATATCGTTTTTTTTTTACCTTTCAAAAGTGATGTAAAAGGTTTAATTTAAATAAATAGTTTGAGTTTGAGTTCAAATAATCATACACAACAGGTCATGGGGGACAATGTTGGGCGAAATGAGTTATTATCTTCATATTTATAAAGATTTCTGTGGTTCTGTCAATGTTTTATAAGTTTAAAATGCATATTTATTAATAAAACAAAGAGTCGATTTTTTGACAATTTCAATTTCTTTGTGTTGCTATATGGGAAAGTTAAGTGTCGCCCAGCAATGTCCGACATGGCGTTGAACGTGTTAACAGACAGCTGTGCTGCTGGGGAGTTTGTTACCCCACTTCTTCTTCCCAACTAGGAAGGACGCACTAGGAAGTGGTGAAGGGCGAGCGTTTTAGGGGGACTGTCTCATGTTATTTTGACCTTCAAAAAGTGCTCACTCTCAGCCTAGTTTGAATAAACGACTTTTAATTATTTATTTGTTGCTGTCCACTACTGTGGAGCATAGTTAGCAGGTGACAAACGTTGCTTCACAAAGAGTTTCGGATGCAGGTACCTACTATGTATTTTATGGTTCAACAAGTTTCTATTCTCCACAGATCTATCTATCTATTCATTGCAGCGTCGCCGTGCCCAGCGTACTAGAGAGCAGGTGTCGATGTCATCTAAACATTGACGCCATATTGCAACCGTTCTGCAATGCTACGTGACTGCCATGTCTTCTGCTCTTCCTAGATTAGATAGATATACATTGAATGTTAACTTTATTGGCTGGTGAGATGAACTGGACTTCTTTATTATATAAAATTGCTAATGGAACGAAGGAGCTTAGGTCTCACACAAAACACAGGGAATGTAAGTCTAGGACTTCAATGTAAACTTAGAAAAATAAATTTATTCTTAACACTATTCTTTACTAGCTTCTGCCCGCAACTTCGTCTACGTCAAATTTCTTGATCCCGCGACCCACCCCGTTGCATCGAATCGCCTGGCCGTGCGAGTACTTCGTTACTTTTTTTCTTTTTGATCGGCTCCTAAGGGCGTGATGTTCGACGGGTTCCCAGATAACGGTGGGAGGGGTTCACATCGGCGTCGAGTCGACGATGAAGTACTTGGGACTCGTCCTCGACAGCCGGTGGAACTTCGCGGAGCATTTCCGCCGTTTGGCTCCCAGACTGGAGCGGGCCGGGGCTGCGTTGAAGCGGCTCTTGCCCAATCTAGGGGGGCCAAACGCCTCCTGCCGGAGGCTCTACGCGGGGATCGTGCGGTCCATGGCCCTATACGGGGCGCCGGTGTGGGCGCCTACATTGAGGCGCCAACCAGCTCGCAAGCTGAGGGCGTCCCATAGGGTCATGGCGATCAGGATGATCCGGGGATATCGCACGATCTCCGGCGAGGCGGCGGGCCTCCTTGCCGGATTACCGCCATGGGATCTGGAGGCAAAGGTCCTCGCGCAAATATGGGAGTGGCGCGAGGAGGCCAAACGCCGGGGCGTAACTCCGCTGCCGCGGGAAATCGCGGCACAGCGGACAGAGCTCCGGCGGGATCTCATGGTGACATGGAGAGAGCGATTGTCGCAACCCAGTGCTGGGCACGCCACGATTGCGGCGGTAAGTCCCCTCTTTGAGGAGTGGTTTGAGAGGCGGCATGGCGTCCTCACCTTCCGCCTGACGCAGGTCCTCACCGGACACGGTTGTTTCGGGAGGTTCCTGTTTCGGATAGGGCGGGAGGAAACGCCCGGGTGTTTCCACTGCGAAGATCGCCCTGAGGACACGGTGGCGGTCTGCCCTGCTTGGGCGGAGCACCGCCGTGTCCTCGTGGAGGCGATCGGCGGCGGCGATCTCTCGCGTCCGGCCCTGGTCCAGGCCATGGTACGGAGCGAGAGGGCATGGGGAGCCGTCACCTCCTTCAGCGAAGCAGTAATGCTCGCGAAGAGGGAGGCGGCGCACGTGAGGGAGAGGCAGCATATGCGCCCTCGCGACCCCAGCCGCCGCAGGATACGGAGACGCCCTGGGCGTCGGGAATCCCAGGCCGATTTCCGGCCACCGTAGGCATGGGCTTGCGGACGGCGAGTAATGGGTAGCTCGCTGTCCGGTAAGGACCAAGCCCAAGTCGACGGCGCGTTGTGTTCCACGCGCGCCTCAAAGAGATGTCAGCACAAAAAATGATGGGGCCCGCAAGGGCCGATGCCTGTCAGGGGTGCGGGTTCGTTTGAAAGAGATACCACAGCCCCTGGCATACGGGCTAATGAAGGAACACGGGTGGGTTTTAGTCAGTAAAAGTCTGACACGCCCTCCTGCTCCACCCAGAGCGGGAGAAGTTATTTGATGATTTCCCACCCAAAAAAAAAAAAAAAAAAAAAAAAAAGGGCGTGATGTTGTATAGCCTATAGCCTTCCTTGACAAATGGGCTATCTAACTCTAAAATAATTTTTCAATTCGAACCAGTAGTTCCTGAGATTAGCGCGTTCAACTAAACAAGCAAACAATATTAATTTCATAATATATTTAATATAATATAATCTTAATGTATATAGTATAGATAAAGATTGGTACCTACTTCTCCATTACTTTGTGTTTAATCGAACCTCAACTAATTCCCATTTTGCTTTCATGTATATTATTGAACACTCTAATAAAATGATCTTTATATATAAAAGCGAAAGGTCACTCATTCATTCACTCACTGATTAAACACGAAATCTCAAACACTATTGGACCTACGAGGCACAGAGGTAGATTATGAGTAGCAGACTTCACCTAAGAAAGTATTTTTGGAAACTCCGCTCGTAAAGTGGTGAATCAGAGGGTGGAAGTTTGTAAGAATTTTTTTAATCCTTGAACCAGAGAAGCCTGCCTGTTCCAGGTAATTTTCAACATTGACGCAGGTGGAACCGCTATTTTGGGGTCCTAAAAATACTAAATACCCTAATAACTGCGACCAACTTGGATGGAGCAGTTGGTCACTGTTCTGATCTAACCTAACCGCTACTAAGAAATACAATGAGACTGTATCAAATTGCAGGTAGTCGAAAATAAAACAAAGCAAAAAACATCACAAACCAAAAGAAATCACAAAAAGTGCATCAAAGAATTGCCATAAAAAAGTGGATGTCACATGTCATCGAATTTTTGTTCCTAGGTCAAGCCGGTTTAGTTACGCTGTTTTCCTTCACCGTTTTGAGAGGAGCGGTGATGAAATAATTTCAGTCATTAGGTAATTTTTTTGCAAAGGTGGAAGGAGAGTAGTTAAGCCTTTGCCCAGCACTGGGTTAATACAGGCTGGTGAAAAATAAATACCTGTTCAGAATAATTATACCTATCGATGAGGTAGTTCCCAGTATGCCAGGATGGTTGGTCGAAAGACTCCTGCCTGCATGCTTTAATAGAAATAAGTAAGTATACAGTCAAGTTATAGCATATATGGTTGAGGGCAGATAGGCAGTCATCATCATCATCATTTCAGCCTACAGCAAACTGCTCTGGAACAAGCATCTTGACTACAAACTCAATAAAAGCACAATTGCACTATACCAATGTAAAAAAATGTTAGGAAAAACATGGGGGCTTTCTCCGAAGATTACCCTGTGGCTATATAAAGCGGTGATCAGGCCAATGTTGGCTTATGGCGCTCTGGTTTGGTGGACGAGGACCGAACTCTCAACCACCATTACTAGACTACAGCGCTTCCAACGACTGGCCTTTTCAGCTACCACTGGCTGCATGAGGACCACCCCAACAGCAGCCATGGAGATAGCCCTTCAATTAACTCCCCTGGACCTGTACATACAGCAGGAGGCCGCACTAGCTGCTATCAGGCTAATGCATCTGGGCATATGGGGCAAGAATTTAACCAGCCCACACGCTAAAATCCTGGACCGGGCGATTGAGTACCAGCCACTCATCGCTGCCCCGTGTGATAGAACACCAAACCAACCTATGTTCAATAAAAACTATATTATACAAACAGTAGAGGAAGAAAGGGATCAGTCGGGAGCCAATGAAGTGCGCATCTACACAGATGGCTCAAAAACACAAAACGGTTCAGGTGCTGGCGCACACTCCCTTGACCTCAACATCAACTTTCACATACCGCTAGGCACACACAGTTCAATCTTTCAGTGTGAATGTGTTGCCTTAACACAAGCCGCTACAGCAGTAAAGCGCGTAGGCATCCGGAACTACGGCATTAAATTCCTATCCGACAGCCTATCTGTGCTCAAAGCTTTAGAAAACAAACAAACTAACAACAAACTAATTTTTGAGTGCCATCTTGCCCTGGAGAGTTTATCGACGTCCAATCGTATTGCACTCCAGTGGATCAAAGGGCACAGTGGATCTTTAGGCAATGATGCCGCAGATGAACTTGCGAAGAGAGGCTCTGATATGAAAGTGCTAGGCCCGTACCCACTTCTCCCCCTGCCTTTCTCACAATTTCGTGCGTGGATTCGCCAAAGGTCGACCGAACTCCATAACAACAGATGGTCACGGGCAACAGACTGTAGACAGTCAAAATTGGCTTTACCAACTGTACACCCGCGATTAACCAAAAAACTTCTCAGCCTGAGCAGAAATAACCTTAGAATAATAATAGGAACAATTACGGGCCATAACACCCTTAACAAACACCTTTTTAACATAGGCGCCACAGACAGCCCGCTTTGCAGGGGCTGCCTTGACGCCGAGGAATCAGCCGCCCACGTCATCCTGGAATGCGAGGCCGTGGCTTCTCAACGCGAAGAAATCCTCGGAACAGTGAGGTCGCTCCGCGAAGCCTGTGAAGCTCCCAGGAAGCTTCTGTGCTTTTGGGCGGAGCTAGGCTGGCTCTGCTAGCCAGCATCCCCACGCACAACGGACCGAATGGGAGTCTACGTGCGGAAAAGGGAGTCCCATCATCATCATCATCATCATTTCAGCCGGAAGACATCCACTGCTGGACATACGCCTCCCCCAATTTGGAGGGGCTTGCAATAATCGCCACGCTTGGGGTTGGCGATCGCAGTATGGTGGTAAAATGCATGGGCAGTCGCTCCACGTAAAATACTGGTAGGTATCCAGCTGCATCAGGTTAGACTGAAGCTGAAGCTGAAGCTAACTCCAATATAGTTGGCAACAGGCTAGGCAGAAGAAGACAGTCAAGTTGTACCATCAAGTTATGGACTCCTTTGAGAAAAAACATAAAACAGTCCAACAACTTTAAAGCCGTTTTAGCAATAATGCACGTAAAAATTGCCTGCCATTTTGACTACAACATACATCCGAATTTACAGCTCAACCTTTACGAGTATCCCAGCTTTCGCGGAGCAGATTTTTTGTTTCAGTTTTACACTTTTCTTAGAAGAATTTAAAAATATATACGTAACATATAATAATATCTGACACCGTCGAGGTTTTCCACATTTGTGGAGTATATTCCAGTGGCGTCCGTCCAAGCTGTTGTCGGCATCGATGCAATATTAAAGCGCTTTGCAGCGCAACGCGACGTGACTACAGCTGCACCACTGCTGCCATATTATTATCACTGCAAATATATCTAGATTATCTTGAACGTAACGGTTATTGATGGTGAAATGCTGCGACACTTCAGGGAATAGAGAAATGTGGGGATATTATTGTTTCGTATATTATGGAACATGCAATATAGTACCTAATGGAGAGGCAGGACTAAGACAAAGTTAGCAGAATCTAATTGTGCATTGCCAGATCGTCTGCATTGGGGACTTCTCGTTCAGAAGTCATTTTAATGCATGTACCTATTGGATTCATATCATCATCATTTCAGTCGAAAGACGTCCACTGCTGGACTTACGCCTCCCTCAGGCTCCTCCACTTCGACCGGATCGGTCCGCTCACTGCCACTTAAGTTTGGCAATTCTTCGGGCTATTTCGGTTGCCTTGGTTCTCCTGCGGATCTCTTAATTCATGATTCGATCTCGTAGGGAAACTCCGAGCACAGCCCTCTCCATTGGCCGATGGGTGACTTTCAGCTTCTGTTAAGGCCCATTGAGGGTCATCACTGGCAACACACACTGGTCAAAGACTTGGATTAACAAATAAATATTTGTTGAATTTAAATACTTAATTAAATATCCATTGCGATTTGTTTCAGAAAAATAAAGTTTTAAGTAAGGGCATGTATCTACATAAAAAGGTACTTTGATCAATTTATCACTCACTCTTGAAGACAGCACTACTACAAAAGCAAACTTAATGCTTTTTTACGTTTCGAAAGAAACTCCATCAATTATTTACAATTCAAACTTTCTTTATTTCAACGGTTCACCCATTTCTTTGTGTCATTGAATTTATAATATGTTTGTCTAGTCTGGCCCTGACAGATAAAATGTGTGAAAAATGTATATCTGCGATAAGCAAATTGCTTTTCCAATGAAATTTAGATTTAAAAGCATTTGAAAGATAGCTTTGTTTACTTTATCTATGTTTTGGTAACTTAGTAAGTTAGATTTTCTGTGATTGATTGATCACACTGTTAAAATGTCAGAATGAATGTCCACTTCGTTAGTTTCGACTTGCAAGAATTTCAATATTATCAAGAATATGATATCTAGAGCAGGACACATAGTGAGGTGTTACAGATAGAAGGAAATAACTGAGGTAAACTTACATAGCTATATAACAGTCTATTTTTAAACATAAAGTACCTAACGAACTTGAAATACTTAACTCGTAACGTTATAATAAATCAAGATTTCGTTTAAACTTCAATGCGATCTTTTAATGAAAAGTTAAAGGAGAGCGTATTTTCATTTCAATAAATCACTCAACAGAATTCAACGACTAGAAAAATATATGTCTTTGGGACCAAGCGAATTAAACATCAAATTCTATTTGAATTTACAATTCTGCACGCAAACCTAATCTCAGCTTTTGCGAAAAATAAAACGTTCTCGCGAACTTTTTTCAATTTCTCAAACCTATCAGATTTTCTTGTCAGAGCGCAATACACGTGAAGTTTTGGTCACAAGAGACGAAATTAAAGTCATATTTCACACCTTCAAGATGGCAGGAGCTCGCAATGAGCGAGCCTTGTAATGCACCATTTACGTCAAAACTACTGGCCAGCGACTCACTTAACGAACCTCGTAAAGCTCAGTTCATACCGTTTGTTAATTGCTTGATTAATTAACTTTTTATTTTTTGTTTCTGATGTACCTAGGTTATTAAGGGCGAATTTCACCAAACTTTTATACTTAGAAGACTTATTCTAAGTATAAAAGTTTGGTGAAATTCCTGAGAATAAATTTTGAATTTTTGACAGATCTTCCATAGTAGAATTGTCAGACGTAAATTTTACTCTACGGTTAAAAGATATCTGACTTTGGTAAAATCAGCCCTTAGCAATCTAAACGCAAACTTAGCTGGTTATTTCACAATGAAATAATGTTTTTGTAGTTTAAACAATCTTCTATTCAATAAAAAAGAAATGGAGTTACCCATCAGACACACTTTTGCCCACAGCAGTAATGAATGTCGAAAAAACCCAGACAAAAGTGAATCTATGCCGCATTTATGCGCAGTGTGCAAATTGACACTTTCTGAAAACATGACGGAGGATTTCATCGTAGTGACGAAGGATTTCCTAGGCGTAGCGTTGAATTTGAAATCGTCCAGTTTTTAGGAATGGCCAGTACCTAAAATCAAAAAAGAATTGTACCTAAGTATCAAAGAGAAGAATACAGAACTGAAATAAATACTGCAATAAGGCCTGCGTTGTTTACCCAATTAGCAATGCAATTTGCATTGCTAATTGGGTAAACAACGCAGGCCTTCATACAATTTACACCGTACAGCCAAAATTGCAAGGCTTAAAGTATGTTAGGGGCTTAAATATTACCAAACTGGCTTGTAAGTGTTATATCTGACCTAAATCAAGGTACGGATCGTTTAGGTAATGTACGCGGATACTAGGTCGATCTAAAGTTCACGAATAACGCGCTCAAGAGTTCCAAAGAGGTGAGAATAACTTTCTTGAGATAGGTACTGCAGAATATTACATGGAACGCGGATGTTCTGGGTGGTTTCTTACTGAACAGTGTATGGAGTCCTCTTTTTAATAGAATGCGCAATGAAGACTTGTTAATCAATAAGAATATCGTCTTCAATTCAATAATTAAAGTGATGCTTATTTTTAGTTTATTCATAATACTTTTTTCCCAATAACTAGGAGTACTCTTGACGTTGCAAAATACACATAATAAATCAAATGTCAGTATGACAAATACACTCCTTCCATTTTCAAATGTAATATTTGCTGCTGGCACAAACTTATTTCTAAAGATGTTCCGCAAAATCTTTTCAATGCTCGTATTGAAATATTTTATACTATGGAAGGGTAACAAACCAATGCAATGTGTTTTTTTTTTTCACGGTACTCAAAACAAACATTTTCAATCCTTTGTAGACGAGGCTTAAATAAAAAAGGTAAATGTTTGCATAGAGGCAGCGTGCGGCGTGCATTGTACACTGCAGTAATTTATAGATACGGTTGTTAACAATTAAAGATAATTAACTTCTTAGCCAGCATTAAACAACATCCAATGTATATTATTTTAACCCTCGTTTACATTATGTACAGGCATGTTCCTATAAATCTGATCGCCACATCTTTTAATAAGTTAGATTTCATACGTTCATAGTAGATATGTGCAAAATTTTTATTATAACCTACCTACGAACAAATATCTCCATGTTTGTCTTTGTATATTCACTGAGATTCTTAAGTTTTCATTAGAAGTAAGAACGTCGGTACTACAAAGTTACCGATAAAAATATTTTTGGATTTCTCAAAAGTTGGATTTCTCGAAACAGAGACAGCTTGTTCCACTAAAGATTTTAAGGCTTTTGTTGGAATGTAGGTAATCCAACGATATTTCGGTATTACATATTTAGCAGATATGAAAATCTTCGCAGCCGAATAGGATTTCATTTATTTAAAATTCGCGGCGCCTCTTGAACGCTATCGTTTCCCGTCTCTATTGCCATTTGCGATCAAGTACGTGGTTCACGTGCCTACTTATATTCCCGATATGTATCGTATTGTTGTATTTTTAATGAGAATTACATGCGCTCGCCAGTGTGCACAGAGGCGCAATGCGAACTTATTAAAGTTAAATTCCCCGCCTTCCCAGCACTTACATCGACCTTTATAGCTCGCGCAAATTGGCTGTAGGAACCTTTTACATACCACTCGAGAAAATAAACCGCGATAAAATATAAAACAAGAGCAATTTTAAGTAAATCATCATTTAAAAAATATGATAGCAATTTTGTCGCGCTTCGTTCGTTGATGCGAACTCTACTTACTGTTGGCATTTTATTTAAATTATTCAAAGGAATAGAAAACATGTTTTCTTGGAGCGTTCGTTATTCCTTTCGAGGTAATCAGAGAGGGCGGGGCGTTGCTTTACTCTCTTTCTAAAGTTGCTTTGTAGTCAGAGGTGGTCTAAAAAAAATGGTCAGCTTCAAAGCACTGTTGTGTAGGAACGTAATTAAATCCAGTGTAATGAAAATTTCTATTTTGCATAAAATGGAGTGTTTGATTAGGTAGGCTAAAGGACACGCCGTCCAATTAGCGGTTTGAATGAATTCGACACTCATTTCGTGTAAATTCTGAAAAGGTTGACGAAATAAAATCAAAATCTAACTCCAGCAATGTTATTAACGAACGGTTTTTCTTGAAGAGTTAAAGAGTTTAACAAACTGTTTTAAACCACTCACTTTCTTGTTTTCCTAATCAAATTTATTAATGTATGATCATCTTATATTAAAATGTGTTTTTTTTCCTTTCTTTTTGTTAAATTTTATTATTTTATGTGTTGTTGCTCAATTTAACTCTATTTTTTTTTTGTAAACGCGAGTCAAGGGTTTAAGCTGAAAACCAGCGCTTAGTAACCCGCTAGGAGGACCGAAGCATAATGCTGACGCTTAAACCTTTTGCTTCCAGTATTATAGTTTTTTGTATAAGTGTAACTACTACTACTAGCTGTAATACTGGAGACAATAAACGTTATTCTATTCTATTCTATTCTATAACTACTCCGACCACTTCACATAAAATGCAAATATGTGGAGAATTTTAAATAATATTTAATATTTTTTTAGCTAAGATTTAGATAGCTAGAGGACTACTGTGCTCTATCAAGTTCATTTTTAATGTAGGTATACTTTAAATATCTAGGTATTGCTAAAGAGTGGCAGGAAGCAGAGGCCGCGTACTTAAGTATTGAACTTTTCTTTGAAACGGCAGATTTTTAACCGACGAAAACGTTATGCGCTGGGTGTTTAAAATAATTTGCAGAATTCATGGTTATAGTTTGCGCGTTGAAGTCCCTGCCACCCTGTACTAAATTTTTTTAAAGTACTTTAAATTGTGAAAGAACCGAATTATTTCGTAATGTTTGGTTGGTTAGTCATTAATTTTAGACACAAATGAGTTGAAATAACGTTTCGAAATAATTAAAATAAATAAAAAAGGCAACGCGTACCAGATGAGTTATAGCTAATTAAAAAAATCATTTATTTTATCGCTTCTGCATGTACCTACCTAATTAATAGAAAAATAGAATTATAACGGGACTTCGCCTTGTCACGGTCAATAGTTGACGTAATTACCACGCATTTCATACTTATTACGTGTTATCTAACTACTTAGATAACACGTAATAAGTATGAAATGCGTGGTAATCCTATTTTTTTTTACCTAGGTCAGCTAAATGATAACACGGTTCGATCAAAAGATAAGCTACGCTTGCCACGGTCGGTTCGTGGATGGGTCAACATCCATTATATATCCAGACCCCATTGGTAATCAAGTCAGAAGCCCAAAAGTCTTGACAACCATAGTCTTACCAAGGGTAGGTATTGTGTTACGCAGTACCTGGGATGTGGAGTTGTGATAAGCACTCGCTCCTTGTAAAATACTGGTATTTAGTTGCATCCGGTTAGACTGGAAGCCGACCCCAACATAATTGGGATAAGGATAGGCAAATTGATTCATGTGTTATGTACAGTGATAGGAATAGGAAGTATCTATTTGCCTAAACTTCGAAGAACAGAGACAAGAAACGGAGACTTCCTTAGGACAATTTTTTTTTTTCCCGGGACTGGTCCTCATTAAGAAGCCGGGGCGCCCAGCGGACTCTCCGTCCGCTTACCGGCCCATTGTGCTGCTCGACGAGGTGGGCAAGCTCTTTGAGAGAGTAATTGCAGACCGCCTCGTCGGGCGGCTGGTGCGGGTGGGGCCGGATTTGGCGGAGAGCCAGTTTGGTTTCCGCAGGGGGCGCTCCACGGTGGACGCCATCATGCGCGTGCGAGCCCTCACGACGGGGGATGCTGTGGCCCGGGGTGGGGTCGTCTTGGCGGTGTCATTAGACATCGCCAATGCCTTCAACACCCTGCCCTGGAGTTGCATAAGGGAGGCACTCCGGTATCACCGGATGCCGACCTACCTCTGTCGTGTGGTCGAGGCCTATTTGACGGACAGGGCCGTCATCTACCCCGGTCACCTCGGAGAGTGGAACCGGCGAGAGATGTCGTGCGGTGTCCCACAGGGATCGGTCCTGGGGCCGTATCTGTGGGACATCGGGTACGACTGGGTGCTGCGCGCCGACCTCCCTAGCGGCGTCAGTGTAGTCTGCTACGCTGACGACACGCTGGTCCTGGCGCAGGGGAGGTCGTACCAGGCGGCGGCCGACTTAGCGACACACGGGGTTGCGACAATCGTGGATAGGATCCGGCAACTGGGACTCGAGGTGGCATTGCACAAGTCCGAGGCCATGTGGTTTCATGGTCCTCGGAATGCGCCACCGACGGGTTCCCAGATAACGGTGGGAGGGGTTCACATCGGCGTCGAGTCGACGATGAAGTACTTGGGACTCGTCCTCGACAGCCGGTGGAACTTCGCGGAGCACTTCCGCCGTTTGGCTCCCAGACTGGAGCGGGCCGGGGCTGCGTTGAAGCGGCTCTTGCCCAATCTAGGGGGGCCAAACGCCTCCTGCCGGAGGCTCTACGCGGGGATCGTGCGGTCCATGGCCCTATACGGGGCGCCGGTGTGGGCGCCTACATTGAGGCGCCAACCAGCTCGCAAGCTGAGGGCGTCCCATAGGGTCATGGCGATCAGGATGATCCGGGGATATCGCACGATCTCCGGCGAGGCGGCGGGCCTCCTTGCCGGATTACCGCCATGGGATCTGGAGGCAAAGGTCCTCGCGCAAATATGGGAGTGGCGCGAGGAGGCCAAACGCCGGGGCGTAACTCCGCTGCCGCAGGAAATTGCGGCACAGCGGACAGAGCTCCGGCGGGATCTCATGGTGACATGGAGAGAGCGATTGTCGCAACCCAGTGCTGGGCACGCCACGATTACGGCGGTAAGTCCCCTCTTTGAGGAGTGGTTTGAGAGGCGGCATGGTGTCCTCACCTTCCGCCTGACGCAGGTCCTCACCGGACACGGTTGTTTCGGGAGGTTCCTGTTTCGGATAGGGCGGGAGGAAACGCCCGGGTGTTTCCACTGCGAAGATCGCCCTGAGGACACGGTGGAGCACACGGTGGCGGTCTGCCCTGCTTGGGCGGAGCACCGCCGTGTCCTCGTGGAGGCGATCGGCGGCGGCGATCTCTCGCGTCCGGCCCTGGTCCAGGCCATGGTACTGAGCGAGAGGGCATGGGGAGCCGTCACCTCCTTCAGCGAAGCAGTGATGCTCGCGAAGAGGGAGGCGGCGCACGTGAGGGAGAGGCAGCATATGCGCCCTCGCGACCCCAGCCGCCGCAGGATACGGAGACGCCCTGGGCGTCGGGAATCCCAGGCCGATTTCCGGCCACCGTAGGCATGGGCTTGCGGACGGCGAGTAATGGGTAGCTCGCTGTCCGGTAAGGACCAAGCCCAAGATGATGATGATGATGATGATGGGACTCCCTTTTCCGCACGTAGACTCCCATTCGGTCCGTTGTGCGTGGGGATTCTGGCTAACAGAGCCAGCCTAGCTCCGCCCAAAAGCACAGAAGCTTCCTGGGAGCCTCACAGGCTTCGCGGAGCGACCTCACTGTTCCGAGGATTTCTTCACGTTGAGAAGCCACGGCCTCGCATTCCAGGATGACGTGGGCGGCTGATTCCTCGGCGTCAAGGCAGCCCCTGCAAAGCGGGCTGTCTGTGGCGCCTATGTTAAAAAGGTGTTTGTTAAGTGTGTTATGGCCCGTAATTGTTCCTATTATTATTCTAAGGTTATTTCTACTCAGGCTGAGAAGTTTTTTGGTTAATCGCGGGTGTACAGTTGGTAAAGCCAATTTTGACTGTCTACAGTCTGTTGCCCGTGACCATCTGTTGTTATGGAGTTTGGTCGACCTTTGGCGAATCCACGCACGAAATTGTGAGAAAGGCAGGGGGAGAAGTGGGTACGGGCCTAGCACTTTCATATCAGAGCCTCTCTTCGCAAGTTCATCTGCGGCATCATTGCCTAAAGATCCACTGTGCCCTTTGATCCACTGGAGTGCAATACGATTGGACGTTGATAAGCTCTCCAGGGCTAGATGGCACTCAAAAATTAGTTTGTTGTTAGTTTGTTTGTTTTCCAAAGCTTTGAGCACAGATAGGCTGTCGGATAGGAATTTAATGCCGTAGTTCCGGATGCCTAAGCGCTTTACTGCTGTTGCGGCTTGTGTTAAGGCAACACATTCACATTGAAAGATCGAACTGTGTGTGCCTAGCGGTATGTGAAGGTTGATGTTGAGGTCAAGGGAGTGTACGCCAGCACCTGAACCGTCTTGTGTTTTTGAGCCGTCAGTGTAGATGCGCACTTCATTGGCTCCTGACTGATCCCTTTCTTCCTCTACTGTTTGTATGATATAGTTTTTGTTGAACATAGGTTGGTTTGGTGTTCTATCACACGGGGCAGCGATGAGAGGCTGGTACTCAATCGCCCGGTCCAGGATTTTAGCGTGTGGACTGGTAAGGTTCTTGCCCCATATGCCTAGATGCATTAGCCTGATGGCAGCTAGCGCCGCCTCCTGCTGTATGTACAGGTCAAGGGGAGTTAGTTCAAGGGCTATCTCCATGGCTGCTGTTGGGGTGGTTCTCATGCAGCCAGTGGTAGCTGAACAGGCCAGTCGTTGGAAGCGTTGTAGTCTGGTAATGGTGGTCGACAGTTCGGTCCTTGTCCACCAAACCAGAGCGCCATAAGCCAACATTGGCCTGATTACCGATTTGTATAACCACAGAGTGATCTTCGGAGAAAGCCCCCATGTTTTCCCTAACATTTTTTTACATTGGTAGAGTGCAATAGTGCTTTTATTAAGTTTGTAGTCAAGATGCTTGTTCCAGAGCAGTTTGCTGTCAAGGATCACCCCCAAGTACTTGACTTCGTCTTTAAGTGTTAGTTCTGTGTTGAAAAGTTTTGGAAGCCTGTGGGGTCCAAGAGTTCTTTTGTTGGTGAACATTATTAGTTCTGTTTTCGAGGGGTTAACCGACAGTTCGTGCTTCGCGCACCAACTTTCGATTATTTTGAAGGCCCTTCTCATGAGATCACATAGGATGCCCTCAAACTTCCCCGAAATCAGAATTGCTATATCGTCCGCGTAACCTACCGAGTAAAGACTGCTGGCGTTGAGCTCTACGATGAGCTCATTAGCGACTAAATTCCACAGTAGTGGTGACAGCACCCCACCCTGTGGGCAGCCTCTGCTCACGATTCCTCGTGTGGTGGTGTTCACGGTAAACTGAATAGCACGGTATTTTAACATGTTATTAATCCATTCTATGAGCGTTCGCGCAACACCGTGCTTGGCAAGTGCCTGTTCGATGCTGGCGAAGTTAGTTTTGTCGAAAGCGCCCTCTATATCAATGAAGGCGCCTAAGGTTGGGTTTTTGGCTTTGAGAGCATGTCCTATGCGTGAAACTACGCCATGGAGTGCTGATTCAGTTGATTTGCCTGCACAGTAGGCGTGTTGATTGGGATGTAAAGGTCTTTGTACCGAAATTTGCGATCTGATCTTTCTATCTCCCAGCCTCTCCAGTGTCTTCAAGAAGAACGAGGAGAGGCTTATGGGTCTAAAAGATTTGGGCTGGGTGTAGTCGCCCCTACCTGGCTTCGGTATAAAGATTATTTTCACTTCTCGCCATTTCAAGGGTATGTAGCGGTGGGCCAGGCAGGCTCGAAACACCTTGACGAGGTAAGTAGCCAGTAAATCACGGCTCCACCTGAGCAGAGCTGGGAATATACCGTCCAGTCCCGGTGCCTTGAAAGGTAAGAAGGTGTTGATTGCCCATGTTATTTTGTCTTTGTCGATTACTTCTAACGCCACTTCCCAATCTAAGCTGCTCGTGCTTCTCTCCCTATGTGGTTCCCAATTTTGCTGGGTGGCAATCTGGCATCCTGGAAAGTGGGTGGTTAGGAGTAGTTCGCTTGTCTCAGCGTCGTTTGTTGTGTACGTATTATCTGGTTTTTTCAGGCATCCTATTGAGTGGTCTGTCTCTTGAGCAAGACAGGTTTTGACCCTCATTGCCTGGTTGTTACTTTCAATGTTGGTACAGAAACGCCTCCAGCTATTCTTTCCTCTGAGGCGTATCAGTTTTTTATAAATTTTGCGAGCTGTTGTATAATGGTCCCAATCTATCTGCGACCGTGTGTTCCTAGCTCTGTTGAACAGTCTTCTCAGCTTTCGTCGATGTCTTTCCAGTTCAGGGCTCCACCAGGAATGGCGAGCTCCCTGCCTTGGTACCGTGAGGGGACACGACTGTTCATAGCTAGATAGGAGGATGGATGTGATGTTGTTTACATGTTCGTCTAAGTTGGTTACTGGTATTTCAGCCGGAAGGGCGGGTAATCTGCCTATTTCAGCCTCGACTAATTTGACAAACTTGACTTGGTCTATGTTGCGAGGAACCCTTCTTGGCTGTGGTTTGGTTAGGTTAAAATTAATGGTATAGCGGATCCATCTGTGGTCTGAGCATGATATCTCATTGGACACATGCCAGTCCTGTATGGAGTTGGAAATACCTATGGTTGCTATTGTTAAGTCAATTATTGTTTGCGATCTCGCGTTTATGAAGGTAGGTTCAGAGCCCTTGTTGAGTAAAACAAGGTTATTACTAAGAATAAAATCAAGCATTACCTCACCTCGGTTGTTGGTTTTGACATTACCCCAGAGCGTGTGGTGCGCATTGGAGTCTGTCGCGATGATTAGTTCCAGTTTCTCCTTTTCACAGTACTCAACCAGTGAGGCGAGCTCTGGCAGAGGCACATCCTCATCACCCGGCAGATATGCCGAGGCCAGTACAATGTCCGGGAGTTCCTGCTCGGTTCTGAAAAGCCTGATTGCTGTCAGGTCCCTCGAACAGAATTCGTTAATTAGAAGGTTAGGTACATGTTTTGGGACAAAAATGCAGGTGCGCGGATTGGTTACGGAGGTGTCTAGCAGCAACTTACCTCCGATGTTACCCAGACCGCATATTCTGCCACCCCTGATCCACGGCTCTTGGATGAGGGCGATGGTTTTACCTTGTTGATTTTCCAGCACTCTGCGCAAGGTGGCCGACGCAGATTGGCTGTGCTGGAGGTTGGTTTGCAAGATCCTAGTCCCGCAAAGGAGAGGAGCAGAGGCTGCTGTCCTCGCCCTCACTTCTCTCCCCTTGCGGAAAGCAGTCCTCGTCCGAAAGTAGAATGGACGAGAGTGGATCTTGTATTGATCCCGCAGTTGATAAAACCTCCAGCGCTGCCATAGAAGTCGCCAGATCCACCGCCTCCCCAGCATTACCCGTCGCGGAAGGCGACGGGGAACGTCCAGGTAGCAACGGACCAAGCTCCTCTTGAGGCGCGGTCGAGGTTGTTGCTTTTGATAGCGCGGCGGCGTCCTCCTTGGAACTACTCTCCTCCAGGAAACGGATGTATATACTACCCATGAGGTAGTAAACCCGCCGCTGCTGGTCTTTTATGGTTTTCACCATGGACTCTGGCACACGATAGAAGAGACAGGTTCCCGGGGGCTCCTGTCTAACCCTTTCATGTGTCAAAGTCCAGGTGTTCATCTTGAGGTTCGGGTTCTGTCTCGCCAACATCCTGTGCAATTCTGATGTGTCCTCGCTGTTTTCGGGGACATACAGCATGCACAGTACCTTCTTAGGTATGTCGGCTTGAGGCCGAACGGTGAGCTTGGTCCCCAGTAACGGGGACGACATATTGGTTATGATCCCCTTGAGCCAGGCCAGCGTGAAGTCGTCCTCACACCATGTCTTGAGGACGCCTTCGGCGAAGTGGGCCCGGCCTCTGAAGTGGATCGCGGTGCTTTGAGTTGTGTCGGTTGGTTCTGGAGTTGCCTTCAGCAGAGCACGGAGTTGGTTCTCAATCAACTGCCGGATACCCTCCGCTTGCTCCTGCGTCATGTCCATAAAGGGCTCGGTCATGACGGCAACGCACATCTCGTTGTTCCTGAACGCCGCGGCCGCTTCGGCGTAGCTCACCGAAGTTCCATCACCCGTACGGGAGCGAGCAGGCTTACTCTTCTTACTAACCCCGGTTGGTGTGATGGAATCGTCGGGACGCAAACGCTTCTGCGCCCTGGCCGGCGTCGTGCTGGTCTTTAATAATTTTTTCCGCCCTCTTGGCTTCGCACTGCGCTTGCGCTTAACGCCGGTGGCATCCTCGCCTTTCGGCGTCTCAGCCGTGGCGGAGGTCTTGAGGGTCGTCTTTTTGTGCGATATTGTTTGCCAGTTGTTGGCGATTGATGGTTCTGCCACTGGGGCTTTGGCCAGATTCGTTAGGTCCCTCTCAGAGACCGCAGCCGTTGACGCAGCCCGTGTTTTGGGCGCATCTACATTTGCGTTACTCCTCGAGTCGCCTTGAGCGAAAACTGAGCTTGGCCTTTCGGTCAGGATTGTGTTAGGGGGCGCATCCGTGGACGCAGATGAGGTTGGGATTGCTCGGGACGCAGCCTGTTGTGGCGCATCCCTTGCGGTTGCCTTCCTCATCGCATCCTTGGACGCAGCCGAACGTTTATGTTTATTGGGTGCATCTGTGGATGCAGCCTTAGGCGGTTGCCGCTTAGGCGCATCTTGAGACGCAACCCTTGCGTTGGTTGTGGAAGGCGCATCTGAAGACGCAGCCCGTGGTGTGTTGGCTTTTGTAAGCGCATCCGACGAGCGGGACGCAGCTTGTGGCTTGGTTTTTGTCGAGTTTGTCTCGTTATCCATAGGTTTGGACGTTTGTGATTCACCGTTGGAGCGCTCCACCCGCCACGGAGCCCTCAGTCGGGGACGTCGCCCGTTCAACGAGCGAACGCCAGAGCTACTCCTTCGGTATAGGATCACCCTAGCAGGAAAATGACGAGCCCGCACGCGACGGAGAATCGCGGTACTGTATACGGCACGAGACTATGCCGCAACTCATCCCGGGACCCCACGCCACGCCGGCTGCCCCCCCCCCACTAAGCCGATCCTTGCTTGACATCCCGCTTATGGGATGCCTCAGCCGATTGATCGCGGGTAGCTACCCCCCGACCTCCCGTGTAAGAGGAAATCCGGGCCAAAGTGGTGTGTTGTGTGCAACCTGCTCCACTCAACCACCAGGATTCCTTCATCACTCCGTACGGGTCCCCGCGCACGGCACAAACACGCGGGAGGTCATTGCTATCCATCATCTGCTCTTTTTCGATGATGGACACCCAGGGGCATGACCTCGCCACCCCTGAGGTAAATCGCCTGGTGATTTCTGTTACGTCTAATTCATATGGAATTAGACCAATAACGGGGCGGCAACCTCGAGAAGGAACATCACCAGACTTGTCTTAAGGATCTACACGACCGTTGCGCTCTCCCTCAAGACCACGCCACCTTGCCGCCTCAGAAGGAGGAGGCAAGGTAGGCTTGCGTATACAAAACCAAGCCAAACATATAAAAGCGAAGCAGGTTGTTGGAAAGCCAAAACATAAATTTGTAAGCGCAAACCCTCCCCGACCAAGCCCAAGTCGACGGCGCGTTGTGTTCCACGCGCGCCTCAAAGAGATGTCAGCACAAAAAATGATGGGGCCCGCAAGGGCCGATGCCTGCCAGGGGTGCGGGTTTGTTCGAAAGAGACACCACAGCCCCTGGCTTAAGGGCTACTGAAGGAACACGGGTGGGTTTTAGTCAGTAAAAGTCTGACACGCCCTCCTGCTCCACCCAGAGCGGGAGAAGTTATTTGAAGATTTCCCACCCAAAAAAAAAAAAAAAAAAAACTAACCGTTGAAGTTACATTATTTATTTCGGGATTTTACGTGAAAATCCTGAAAATTTGGTAGTCGCAAGTTTAGTTAAATATAGCTTTTACACATCTTAAATAAATAAAGCTTATTTTCAACTTACTGAAGATTTTTCCCGAATCCCGGGAAAAAAAATTTAGTCCTAGGGAAGTCTCCGTTTCTTGTCTTTGTTCTTCGAAGTTTAGGCAAATAGGCACTACCTATTCCTATCACTGGTTATGTAGGTACGGAAGTACTCACATTATACCTAGTTTTACCACAACGCTACCACAAGAACAGATTGAACCAATGCAGTAAAAAAAACATAAATGTAGGTACCGCAAAAGAAGTAAACGATTTCACAGCAAAGTGAACTTAATCATAGGTGCAATTTAGCACTTTGCAGAGTACAATTTGTAGAATATCACAAAGGAAAGCTAGGTGCATTAAAATAATAACACCGTGGTTAGACGAATGCAATATCACAAAGAGAAATAGTTCTGAATCTAAAAGGAAAGTTAGCGTAATAAATTCAGCGGTAAAGTAGTGATGGGGAGCGTTTAATATCTATAGGAGCCGCGGTTGCGGATATGAACAATTTGCATCATAATTGGCGGATAGGAAAGCAGATATAACTTAATATGAAAGGGATTCGACAAGTAAATCTTGAGAGTGGAATAATTTTACAGTAGTACCTAATGTTATTAAAAGTGTTAAGAAAGTTTGGAGTTTCTATTATTATATTTAAAACAACCGACTTCCAAAAAACACTAGAAAGTGAAAAATAACTTTAATTTCGGAAGTCGGTGACTTTGGATATGTATTTTACTAATTTCTTGCCACCGCCTTCCGAAATTAAAGTAATTTTTCACTTTCTAGTGTTTTTTGGAAGTAGGTTATTTTTTTTTTTTGGAAAAAGTTTTTATTTTTCACTTTTTAGTTATAGTACCCACTCCACACCAATTCATCATCCTTGGGGTCAAAACAGTGCATATTTATGCGATAGCACGAGTCGCGGTTGATTTGCTGTCATTTTTTGAAGAGTTCCGTTGTCTGTCTCCAAAACGCATCATCCGATCTATATGAAATTTAAATGGGACCATTTCGGAATAAACTCCTTTATAAAAAAAAAAATATGCTAACCGGTCCATAATATATGACGGAGTTATGCCCGAATCTGCACCTAACTTCTAACTGTTAAAGAGAAGTACCTTCCTTCATCAGCTCAGCGTCATGAGATGATGATGACCATACGCAAAAGTCTCAATGGCTTTAGAAAGCATATGAAAAACAATTGTT
Source organism: Polymixis flavicincta (assembly GCA_949987655.1). NCBI lineage: Eukaryota > Metazoa > Arthropoda > Insecta > Lepidoptera > Noctuidae > Polymixis > Polymixis flavicincta. Next base: position 10,811,429 of record OX465179.1, read on the forward strand.
AATATCTATAAGATTTGAGGGTTGCCCTCGATTTCCCTGGGATTCCATCATCAGATCCTGACTTGGTGCCAATGAGACCACCTCAGGAGTATACTTTTTCAAATAAAAAAAGAATTTTGAGAATCGGTCCACAAATGGGGGAGAAATCGATGAACATACATTATAAAAACTACATAAAGTGGAACATATAACCTCCTCCTTTTTTGGAAGTCGTTTAAAAAGCAGGTGGGTACCTTCCGGAATGACGGACACAGTATTATATTTAAATGTGATAGACACTATATAATATGTGGAGTACAGTAACTGTAATTACTCATGACATTTCAACACTACAATTCCAGTAAGGCTCCAAAAGTAATTGCAATATCCGAAATAGTGCCAACCTAAAGTTTTGGCAATTCCACCTGCCTAAGTTTAATCGTATATACAAGGCCGGAGTGCATCACTATCATTATCAAAATCAAAATCAAATCAAAAGTCATTTATTCAAACTAGGCTGAGAGTCAGCACTTTTCGAACGTCAAAATTACATAAGACAGTCCCCCAAAAACGCCCACCCTTCGACACTTCCTAGTGCTTTAGCTGGGAAGAAGAAGTGGCGCAACAAACTCCCCAGCAGCACAGCTGTCTGATAAGTTGGAAGAACTTGATTCTATACAGTAATAGGTAAGTAATTAAATTTCATCAAAAAAATTGAAATTTCAATATTAAAAATAAAAAAAAAAAATAAAAAAAAAAATGGTTTATACAGTAAAATAAAATAAACAATGCTATGGAGTAACTCATATAACCTGTCAGTAGGTAAGCTAATTCTGGTGAAAGAACACAAACGTTGTCTTGAGTTAATCACAGCGACCAACAATTCTTATCGTTTAAGTAGTCGTTGATTGAATAGTATGCCTTCGAACAAAGATTTGATTTTACTTTAGCTTTAAACGCATTAAAATGTAAATCTAGCAAAGAAGAGGGAAGCTTGTTATAAAAGGTGATACCGAGCCCAACGAATGAGTTATGAACTTTATGAAGCCGGTGAAAGGGACCACGTAGTTTGTCCTTATTTCTGGTATTAATATTATGAATATCACTGTTTTTAGTGTATAAGTGTATATTTTGCCTAATATATAAGATGTTAGCGAAGATGAATTGTGATGCCACCGTGAGAATACCAATATCTTTAAAAAAATCTCTCAGAGAAACTCTAGCACCTAATTGGTAAATTGCACGTACAGCTCGTTTTTGCAGAACAAAAATATTTTGAATGTCAGCGGCTTTGCCCCACAGCAGAATGCCATAGGACATAACGCTATGAAAATAACTAAAATAAACTAACCGAGCTGTATCAACGTCAGTGTATTGTCTTACTTTCCTGACGGCGTAGGCAGCCGAACTGAGCCTTCCCGCTAGGCTTGATATGTGTGATCCCCACTGAAGTTTGGCATCTACTGTGATGCCCAGAAATACTGCCGAGTCTACAGTTTCAAGCACCTCATTTTCTAAGACGATGTTGGGTCCCAGATTTTTTACATTCGGCAAAGCGAACTTTATACATTTAGTTTTCTTAGCATTGAGAACTAAATTATTCGTGGTAAACCAATCCGTAACCATTGAGAGTGCACTGTTTACGTCGTCAAAATCTTGTCTATTCCTGTCTACTTTAAAGATAAGAGAGGTATCATCAGCAAACAGTACAACGTCACAGATACCCTTTAAATAGAATGGTAAATCATTAATGTACACTAAGAATAAGAATGGACCCAGTATTGAGCCTTGAGGTACACCTAACTGAACTGGTAGCCCGGAAGATTTCACACCATTAATATCTACACATTGGTGCCTATTATTTAAATAGGAGTTTATTACGTTAAGCGCTTCATTTTGAACACCGTAATGACGTAATTTACGCAAAAGCGTGTCATGGTGCACGCAATCAAATGCTTTGGAAAGATCACAGAAAACTCCAATAGCATTTTGTGAGTTCTCCCATGCGTTAAATATGTGTTTCAGCAGGGCAACACCCGCGTCTGTAGTCGAACGACCTTTTGTAAAGCCATATTGTTCATCATGAAGGAGGCTATTTAAATTAAAATGTCTTAGCAACTGCTTGAGTATTAACTTTTCAAATATTTTACTAAATGCAGGTAAGATAGAAATGGGCCTAAAATTGCCAACGTTATTTTTATTACCCGATTTAAATAATGGTATGACTTTACTACTCTTCATGAGGTCAGGAAACGTTCCTAAATCAACACATTTATTAAAAGTAATAGCTAGATAGGGGGCTACGATGTCGATTATGTTACTTAAAAGTTTAATAGAGATGCCCCAGTAATCACCAGTGTTTTTAGACTTAAGTGTGTTAAAAATATTAACTACATCACGAGGCGTTACATGTTCGAAACTAAATAAGAGACTACATTTGGGCACACTACTATGCAAAAGGTTTTCCGCTTCAGACGGGGACGAATTTAAGGTGCGAGTCGTAGTTAAAGGTATGTTGGCAAAAAACTCATTAAATGCCTCAGCTACGTCAGCAGCTTCATTAACTAATTTATTGTTGACTATAATCTCTAGTTGCTTTTCCTGTTTAACCGACTTACCCGTTTCATTATTAATAATTTTCCAAGTGGTTTTTACTTTGTTATTGGAATTTTTAATTGTATCGCTTAAAAATTTTGATTTAGCAAAGACACAGACTTTTTTAAATAATTTTGAATAATTTCGGACATACTCTAGAAAAGGACTATCAAATCTGTATTTTTTCAAACCATATAACTCGTATAGTCTCGCTCTACTTCTATAAATACCTGGAGTGGCCCATTGGTTGAAGCCAACGGAGGTGCCATTAATCTCAATGGTTTTGGTCTTGAAAGTAGATTGGTATTCTTTTTGCACAACTTCAAAAAGTGATCCAAAGATTTTATTAGGATTCTCATGCTCTGCTATAGATGGTGTAATTCTATGAGCTACATTATTTTTAAATTTGTTGCAACGACTAGCTGTATATGGCCTGCATTCTACTTTATGCGGCTTTTTATGTAATGGTACAGGGAAGCTAGCCAATAATCCACAGTGGTCAGACGTCAAGTCAGATAATACTAATTTATTTTTGGCATCACAATCACTAAATATATTATCAAGACAAGTCGACGTAGAAGCCGTGATCCTAGTAGGTTCAAAAAACAAGTTATTTAAATTAAAAGACCTAAACAGATTAAGTAGTCTAATACTTAATGGAGAAACATCTAAAATATTAATATTAAAATCTCCACACAAAATTATACTTTTATTACTTGATTTTAACTTACTGAGTAAATCCTCCATTACCGATTCAAAACTAATAAAATCCCCAGAGGGTGGACGGTAAACGCAAATTATAATGTAACGCTCGAGTTCAACACAAGACAACTCAATAGTACGCTCAATAGAAAGATTAACTAAATCTAAACGTTGTTTACATTTCAACTTGTTTGAAACAAGGACTAAAGATCCACCGCGAATAGCAGTCTTTCTTACAAATGCACTTTGTACGGTAAAATTATCATCATTAATAAACACTACTTCGTGTTCTTTCAACCAGTGTTCAGTCAGACATAGCACCTGAACATCATAGTTCTCCAAAAATAAGCTTAACTCTAGCTCTTTGCCGGATAGACCCTGCATATTTTGATGAACAACATTCAACATAATATGCGGCTTATCTGTTGTCGCACCTAATAGTTTAAACTACTAGGCGTATCAAAAGTAGTGTTAGTAGCACTACTAACAGTACGCGATGGTAAACTACAGGTACCAGTGTCATGGTGTAAACTGTATGCTAAGAGATTAGCAACTTGTCTCCTACAACTAGGTGGCAAATACATTGTATAATTTGTCAGCTTGTAATCAGAAATAAATTGATTACAATCAAAAAATAAAATGGCGTCACTGTGACGACTTGTCCTATTAAAAATTAACATATTTAAATTATAAATGTGCCTATTTTGCTCATAAGATAAGTAATGTGAATAAGGCAATGCACATAAAATAAATTTACAATTATTGGTCTCATTGAGATGTAACATCAAATGGACACATTTAATTATGTCCTTTTTTGTAACATTTAAGCTATCCCCGCATAATAATATTACAGTTGAACTGGGGTTTATTTTAGACAACTTAATATTACTTATTAATTGGCTAATACTGGCACCGGGTGAACAATTATTAATTACATATTGTTGAGAACACTGATTAAATATTTTACCTAAACCTTGACCAAATTTGTCAGAAAATACATATGTTGTGTTAATCAAATTAATCTTATTATTATTACCATCACAGCTACCTACTGGCTGAGCTGCTGAGGTTGTGGGTGTGACAAGTTGAGGCTGAGGTGCCTGAGAACAGGCACAGCTAAAAGAGAGGTTATTTGTTAGAGACTCATACCTCTCTGCATTGTACTTGACTAAGTCCGCCAACTCACCAGCCTCCTGCATACGCTTACTCAGGTCTTGTTGAGTAGCCTCATATTTACTGAATATATCCTTTAGAGCATGTTCCCTAACAAACAATTCATCCTGTAGGTGCTGAGTGTCAGTAACATACAAGGTATTACATAATTGCAATTCACTATAACATTTATTCAATTCTCGTATTAAATTTAAATTTTGTTGCCTAAGTTTTGTGTTTAATTTGTTAACTTTTTGCCTTTTTAGTGATTTCTGATATTTTCTAATTAGTCTATTAATTTTAATATATTTTTTTATTTTATTGTGACTAGTGAACAATCTGTTTTTGGTGATGGTATCATCAGTTAAGTCTATCGTTACAATTGGCTCAACATGCATGGGTTCAGACCCGCTACCAACCAACTCATCATAGAGACTGCTGGTGATCGCAGACTCTTCACTGGCTCTGAGAGATGCCGCATGGGTAATTGTGTTGTGGGCCCTGCTTAATTCCAGTTCCAGTTCAGATATCCGTCTCAGAGCCAATTCGTGTGTATCAGTACAATGATGGTAATTTGATACAAGTTGACGGAGGTGTTGATGCTGATCAAGTATGTCCATATGGTTTACATGTAGTTCAGCCAATTGGTTCTTAAGCTCAGTGTTCCTCTTATTGATTAACTCTATTTCAACCTCGCTGTCTTCCCTTTCCTGTATCAGTTGATTGCACTGCTTTTGACTTGATTCTAATTCCTTCAACGTAGCCCTCAGTTTTTCTTCTAAGGATGCAGCTCTACGGGTCAACATATTAACAGATTAACCCTAGAGGCACCCTGGAATGAGAGAAGAGAAAGCTAAGTGTGTGAAAAGAATAAGAGAGAGAGATGAGATGTGGACAGTATATACTAGGATGAAAGGCCTATATGGAAGTTCAATAAACAAGTAAACAAAACAAAAGAATAAAAGTTTTGAAAAAAGTAATCACAAGTTATGGGATGAAAATTGAATTATTCATAGGGAGAATAATAATAAATATTAAAAGGAGTGTCTAAATTGAGATACTTAGTAATTTTTACGATAAAAGGGGGAAAAGAAACAGCAAAATAAAGTTTGCATAAATGGTTGGGGGTAGGTTGATAAGTTATTGCAAATCCAGTTTCTAACATCAATTAATTTCTATTACTTCTAATTAAGTACTTATACATGACAGAAATATGTAAGGTAATAACGTACAGTGATTTATAAGGGGTTTTTAACGTAATTTGAGTGATTTTATCCTACTATTGCATGAACTTAGTGTCCAGCACCGTATTATATTTTATAGATTTTTTACAACGTAGCTCACTGAGACGAGCAGTACAAACGTTAAAGGGGAAAAGATGCAACGAGAATTATTAAAATTATGGATAAATAGGCTTAAATTAAAAGAAATACTCCCCGGGTTAAGTGGTGATTTCAAATCCGTCCGTTGGATGACAGCTGGTACTAGTTAGTTGATTTTTCTTTGATTTTGCAACGAAATAACTCACTAACACATATCCTTATTATTTATAACTACATATATCGAAATTAAGTACGTTTTTGGTTAAATAAACGCGAAATACATTAATTTTACAATTTAATTCTAACACCAAAATATTTGACGGCCGGCTGCCAGTATTGCCAGCGAAAAAAAAAAAAAAGAAAAAGAAAAAAAGAAAATGCATTGCATTCGTCGAAATCACCACGGGCTGAGTGTAAGTTTAAATTGTAAAGGTCTAAGTTACACAGAACTTGTGTAGGTTCCATGTTACAGCAAAGTTAACGGTATGCGAATACTGGGATGTTAAGGGCTTCCTTACGAGTTCACATCAACGGTTTATTGTACTTTAAGGAATATTAGTTTGACTTGAAATCATAATTGTGTGTTTGCAACAGTTTTTGGCTTTCATACATACGCATGAAAGGTAAAAAAAACTAGAAAAGACCAGCAGTTTTAGGAACCTACTCGCACAGCTGAACTGATTTACGTTTCGGATTGTGATCATAATTTTCGACAAAGGACTATCTTTGCAAATTGATCTCCTAAAGCACCAGAACAATGTTGCAAGTAATATAAATTATGCTCCCGTCAAGTCGTCTCAGGTAACGGTAACCATACCCGAACGAGTGTCGTAAAGAAACCACGGAACTGTAAAAATACCGCATAGTACCTGCACGTCACATGCCTTCAATATCAGAACAAGAATAACAAAGAAACAATGTCAGGCAATAATACTTTATTAGATATCAATCAGGTGATACACCGAGTGATTGGGAGAGTTGCCAACTTCGGTAAACTTCGACGAACTTCGGCAAGTTTCGCCGACTTCGGCTCGACGTGGACGTGACACCTGGGAACTTTGCTCTCACACAATACTTGCAACTTTGGCGAATAGTTGCTTCAAGCTATGCATGAAGAGCACTGGAACGGGTAAGTATCCAATTAACAATTAGAATCTAACAAACTCCTCTCTAATTAAGTGCACAGGAAAATCTGCGGATAGAACTTTTCTGAGAACTAAGTTCGTTGAGTTATTCTTCAGAGTTTGAGAGTTTATCAGTTGTAGAATAAAACTAATTATTCCGCCCAAGTTTAGGTCAACTGAAACAAATGAGACACTTACGCTATTAATATATGTAACTTTCTACATTTCTTCAAAGTTACGATGCAGTAGGTACTGCAGTGTTTAATTTTTAATCCAGCGTTTTAATGGCAACGAACAAAGCTTCACTCACAAAATCTATACCATTATTTTCTTCTCAGAATCTTATACCTACAAGTAATTGCATCGAGTTCCAACGTATCGTACCTGTTTCTGCTTCGTTATACATAACATCGTGGAACTAATTACGACAGTAGGGTTACATTTAATATTAAAGTGTCGTAATATGTCGCTTGAAGTATTTTACTGCCATCTGTCATGCTGCTAACGTAGTTGGAACACTGCTTAACCTGCAAAAGAAAAGAGAAAAAAGAACTTTTCTTAATAAACCAAAGAATAAAATTATTTAAATTCAACAAACGAGTCTCCGTTGGTATTCTTGGACGATATTTTTTGCTATTTCATACTCGCAGATTTGAGTTTTATATTTTAAACTTTTTGTAAAGGTGCTAGTAGATATCGCGCCTGAGACGGTTGCAAAGTTTTTTACTGCTTCCACAACGGAAGAAAAATGAAAATGTTTTGTTGTAGACAAAGAGTTTGGGGTATTGTTCAACTGCCATGGACGTAGTCAAAGAGAACATTATTCATGCGTAAAATAATACTTACAAAGTTATGAATTTAATTTTGAACTAAGTTTTATGTTTGATGTTAGGACTGGGATATTATTAGTATAAAATATTTGCTCACTTTGTTGAGGAGAGCTGTGGTGGGTGTTCAGGAATCTAACACCTGAGATTCCTACGTAAAACACAAACATGAACATAACCTATCTTCCATTAAAAATACAAAGTTGACAGCAAAATGTATCAACAGGTCGCCTTGTTTCTATCGACAAATACATAAAAGTCCACAATGTCTTGTTCTTTTTATCGTGGTTGTAAACTAAGGTAATTAAATAGAAGCGGCACATCATCCATTATTCTTACAAAAGATTGCCATAATTGTCTAGGTTATGTGCGCACATTTCGTGCCTAAGTGTGCCGCAGTAATTAATTGAGTAGAACACTATTACTACTAAATAAGATGGAGCTTTTATTGCAAATAAGTGTTTATTAAATTGTAAAATGTTATTACAGTCAAGCTCTTTGTGAAGTGTCTTTTTGGTGGTGTTTTTATAATAGAAAATACAAAAAGAAAATAGAGGGGCTTGTGGCCCAAATCAAAATATTGTTACAAAAAGTTGGTTACATCATTTATGTTGAAATTATCAATGTGAGAACGATGCAAAAAGACGTGCGCACATTAAAAATGTCCGTAATTAAAACAAAAACAATTCAGAAATTAAATTAGGCTATGGCAGCTAAGAGATGACCAGCAGGCTTAGCACGAGCACCGATTTGTCGACGGAAGAATAGACGAGACTATTAACTAAATGATATACAATAGGAGAAGCTAGCTATGTTATTCTATTAATTATCACAGTTATGCGTTCTAAACGGATCATGATTTTGTAGATAATCGTATATACTTTATCGTCGTCGAGTAGAAAGTTTGTTGTCAGTGTGATTTTAACAGTTTGGGAAGAAATATTCTTCTGAAATAGTCTACATTTTTAAGGACCTAGACAAAGATCATTAGAAACAAAAGGCAAGATGACAGATTGTAGAAGGATATCTACGGTGCGATGTCAAAAATGGAGAATCGAAATTTCTATTCTTTGTAGAAATATAAAGCCTCATAGATAAGCCTGCAGTTCCTACTGACGGCGCCCGTTCACGAACATGACGTATGGATCAGCAACATTATTTTGATGGGTTGATGAAATGAAATTAAATGAAATGTTTATTTATGTAAGTAGATCATTGACACTTATACGTCAGTATTTTGTTGGTCAATATTTTAAAAACTAGATGGCGCCAGCAGTTTCTAGCTGACTGTTCCTTGAGAAGAAAAGCCGAAAAAACTCACAGGTCATAGTTTCTTTTAAAGTCCAAACATTATATTATTTAAATTTCATGTGAGTCTAACAAGGCAGAGCAATGTCTGGAAAGGCCTTTTGAAAAAAGAGCCATTGCAGTTTTGAGCTGACCTGTTCTACAGACGGCATGTATGTATCAGTCACCGTGTAGCTCAACCCTATTTTAGGGAGCTCAATGACCCGTCACAAGACGCTACCAGATCTGCAGGACATTGACGAGATGGCAATAGGCTCGCCTCTATTACATGGGACTTAAACATAACTGACTTAATTTGAGTGTACCACAGGGCCACATCTGCCCTACCCTTCGGCGAAACAAGGCGTGATGCATGTTATGTTAAAATTAGACTACAAGGGTAAATGAAATACACCTATAGCGATCCAAATGTGTCTTGGATGAGAGAGACGATGTAATAAAAAGTTTTATCCAAGAAAAGAAACAACTGACTTCCGGAAAAACACTACAAAGTGAAAAAAAAAGTTTAGTTTCGAAAGTCGGTGACTTTGGATATGTATTTTATGAGTCGGTTTTTTTATGTTTTTTTTTTTTACTTTATAGCTGTAGTACCAACCCCATACCAATTCGAAATTTCATCATCCTTTGGGTCAAAACAATGCATATTTATGCGATAGCAGCAATCGTGGTTGATTTGCTGTTATTTTTTGAAGAGTTCCGTTGTATGTCTCGGAAACTCATCATCACATCTATGTATATGAAATTTAAATGGGACCATTTCGGAATAAACCCCTTTCGAACAAGAAAATACTTTTGCTAATCCGTCTATATATGACGGAGTTATGCCCGAACATACATAAAAAATAAATATAAACATGTCGAATTGATAACCTCCTTCATTTTGAAGTTGGTTAATAAATATAACTTTCTTGTTATGTTTTATAAGGCAACTGACATAAAACTGTAATATTTAATATAAAAATCGTGCAAGCTATTATTTTTAATGAGTTAGAAATTGATGTATGTACACATACAACGCGAGAATGCATTTTTCCCGAAACTACAAAACGAACACAACTATATTCCTGTACTCCATTTGAAATAAGATTAAACATTTAAACAACCGATTTTGACTTCTATTCCGTAGGCATAAGGATGGCATTAAAAGCAAAAAATTGGGGACTACCATATACTAACTGTTTACTGCAGATGTCATTTATCTAGCTACCAACGCAATAGAAGTCAAATCAGTTGAACGGACTGCAAAATCATCATCATCATCATCATCAGCCTATAAAGTTCCCACTGCTGGGACACAGGCCTCTGCCCGGTAAGAGGGATTTGGGCCGTAATCCACCACGCGGGCCCAGTGCGGGTTGGTAGATGTCACATGTCTTCGAATTTTTGGTTCTAGAACATGCCGGTTTCCTCACAATGTTTTCCTTCACCATTTTGAGAGCAGTAGTGATGAAATAATTTACACAAAGTAAAGCGCCTGTCTGGGTTCGAACTCACGACCTACAACTCGTAAGTCGCAGCCGTTACCACTTGGCCACCACTGCTCTGCTGACTGCAAAGGAGATTTATTTAAATGTCTAATCTTATTCCAAACGGAGTATAACATCCCTACTATCCCTACTAATATTATAAATGCGAAAGTAACTCTGTCTGTCTGTCTGTCTGTCTGTTACGCTTTCACGCCTTAACCGCTGAACCGATCGTCATGAAATTTGGCCGAGATATAGCCTGGGATATGGGTAAGGACATAGGCTACTTTTTTACGCGATAACCGACATCCACGCGGGCGGAGCCGCGGGCAAAAGCTAGTCAATAAATAAATCAAAAAGAAAAGGTAGTTAGGTATATTTGTATAACCGTTGATAAATAAATGATTTATTTACGACACGTTGGTATCACATAGGGAGCACATAGGTATGAAATCCGTCCGAAATCCCCATTAGGATCCTATGTGACATATTTGTTCTTCGAACGTTTTCGGACGTCAATAAAATTTCACTTTCTTTGATCCTGGCCGACCGGCGTTCATTTAAATCTAGGCTATCGTTTTCCCATCTATATAAGAACCCTCTCTCTGCCGGTCGAGGACCAATTGAAAGATTATACGTTGGTAAATAATGACGCACCCTTGACTACTCATCGATTTTCAATAACGTGAGTACACAAACAAAAAATATTATGTCAACTGTACATGGGTTGTTTTTCGAATGAATGTCCTTCACACATTAATTGAGGTAGTATTTTCGTGTATAAGAAGTTCGTGTAGAAGCAATAGAATTAAAGGAACTTTTATTTTAGTTTACATATTGTAGCGCTAATCTAACCTGTAACCTGTTTGGGCTGGATGTAGTATTATTAAAATTATAAACTTCTATTTTGTAAAAATGCATGTCATTTATTTTCTGGCATGTGTGTCAGATTCTTGTATCCTTTAAGCCTAGTGAGCTTTTATTCATATATCCCAACTGTGTTCCTGTGGAATTTATGTTCTCTATTGGTGCGTATTGCGTCAGTTTCCTCATTGTAATTGTATGTGATTCAACCGTTTTATCAATGATTCTGCACCCTAACTGCATAACACACTATTAAACAGAATTTGAAATCCTTTAAATTATTTACTAATTATTTTTTATTAATATTTTCTAATCCATTCCTTCATAATAAAAAAAAAATCTGCTTACGTAAATTTTAAAATAAATGTTGAAATACTTAATTTTAATTTTGATATTTTTAAATAATTTATGTTTTTAAAATATTTTAAGTTTTATCATTTTTTTTTAATAATTTTTATTAAAAGTATAAAGTTATTTTTTTTAAATTAGCAACGTACCGCTATACCCCTCCGCTTGTATCTTTGGTCTGATTGTCTATTTATTTGTCTGTAGATGACTACTGTTTAATGCAAGCTGAATGTTGGCTCTTTTGCTGGGCTAGAAACGACGTAGTCAGCCTGCGACCTACACCGAAGCCATCGTGATGCATTGGTTAGCTGACCCAGCGTTTGAAGCTGCTTTTGTCTACATCGGAAATCTCTAAATAATCCTTTCTGGCCCATGGAACTGACACTCCTACCAGACTTCAACAACTTATCTTGATTTTACTGTCGTCAATATTTTTATTACAGTTTGTTTTCAATTTTTAAGATTTAAAACATCTTATTGACCCACGTTTTAATACTTAGTGTTCTTGACCTTAAAGGGGCTGTATTTGGCGTGCATAGGCCTACATTTAATCGATTGCAATTGCTTGAGAAAGGTCGTATACCAAAATAATTTACGTAAAAACCAGATAACCCACAAGGTTTAAGTCGGTTAGCAATTCCCCCTTATCTATAATCGTTGCTTAAAGTTAAGTAGTGATTAGCGGCTATTTAAACATATGTTTATTTTTGACGTTTAAGCAACTCTTAAGTCCTAAGCATTTTTAAGCAACGTATATAAATAGGAGTGTTTATTTTATATTCATAGCTCAAAACTGCAATAAAGTATTTGTAATTATTCACAGTTTTTACTTTTTGAATCTTTGGTGTTTTTTTTTTTAATTATACATAATATTCGAACAACACACACTCCGAAAAAGAACACTTGCCATAGCAAGTGTTCTTTTCTTCACATTATGCTACAATATACAACGTGTAACGGAACGGCTATATACCTACACAACAAGGGCACGGCTTCTTTGGATGATATCAAAAGATATTGGAAGGGTTTTTTGAACCTATCTCTACATGTTCAGAAGATATGAGAATTTTTAACAAATTGATACCAGAAACCAAATCATCAAATTGAAATAAACACATCACTTGGAAGAGATTTATCGTGATATTGGCAAGTAACGTGGAAAGTTATTGACCTACGTAGTGCGGTGACACGTTTGTTATTATTTCAATTTAAGAAATATAAGAAACCGAAAACTTGGTATCAATTCTTAGAGTATTTTATTTTGAGCTGAAACTATGTATGTGTAGTGATTCTATACCAGCTGTTATCTTTAGTGCTTAAGGATAGCAATAGGCTTTCTGTTACACCCTGTATAGGTTAATTCTAAAAGTGAGATGAGAACATGCAAATTAACGCAAGCGCCAATGCCTGGGGTGTGAGTTTGTTCGAAAGAGATACCGTCTAACACGCCCTCCTGCTCCACCCAGAGCGGGAGAAGTTATTTATTGATTTTCCACCCAAAAAAAATAAAACGCTAGCCAATTTATGAAAAGAAAAAACCTACCTACTTGCCTAGCGTAACCACGCGAGATTTTTGTATAAAAATTACAAATAGCGTTGATAAATTGTGTAGACGGTGTGAAATCGCTCTCTACGCGAGTGTTGAGCTTAACGAGACACTCGGGAAGCTCGCGACGAACGGCCGCGCATCACACCGACGCGTAACGAGACCGACGACACTGCTGGGACGTGAGTCACGATTAGTACGTCCACTGAACTACGTAATTGAAATTGTAATGTTCTAGAACAGAGAACGATTGGTTTTCTTACAATTATGCAAGGAACTTAACAATATTGTTACATTGGGGATGCATGTATACCTACTGTTCGCAACGATGCGTCAATAGTTATTTAGTTTGTTTTTGACATTAACTTAAATTCATAGTTATAACAGTGATAGTTAGACCAATAGACAGTGGTGGATAAGCCTAGTATAGAAAAACGTAAGTACCACCTCATTTAAGTGGTTCGTCGTTCGGCAAATGCGTCCAGGTAACCTAGAACCGAGACCTAGCCCTGGACGTAACTTTCCTTAATGTAAACCTAAGATAAACCCACTTAATTGAGTTTTGAAAGTTGTGTTGCTTTAGTTAAGTAAATTTGAAGATTTGAGTTTTGCTAACCTTCTTTCAGGGCGCGTCACGTCCTGAAAATCATAGTTGTAAAGTTTTAAATATCTGATTGTTTTAGGTCTATAGACCAGCCTGAGATTCTGTAACTAGATTGAAATCATTTCAGTAGTTTTCGAGGAAACCAACTTGTAAAGTAATATTTAGTAACATTTTTCATAATTCTTCGGGTTTCCTCGAAATATTGTTTCAGTATCGGAAGATATAGTCAATACAGATATCTCAGGCGATGGGAAATTTCATGGGGAATACAGGGATATATAACACGCCGTATGTATTTGGATAAATCGATGTGTATTGATGAGATTCCAATGTAATCATAGTCAAAAATAGATGAAATAAAACTTAAAAACAGGAAGCAATTTACGGGTCTAGTTACGGTAAAGATTCGTGGTACGTAAGTAACCATGTAAACTAAGCAAATTTGTAGTCATCGGCAAGATTAGTTTTTTGTTATTTAAACTTAATTAACATGTAGTCAAAGTAATGTTCTGAAATTGCTTCCTAAAGATTAATTTAAAAATGTGTTATTTAATCAGGTAAAGTACCCATATAGAGAGGTATCTCAAAAACAACCCCTTCCTAGACGAAAGTCTGGAAACCGTTTCTTTGAAAGTCGTCAAAAACTTTGGTAGGTACATCTGGTAACGTCGTGAAGAACGGAAGAAAGTAGCCGCCCTGAGGATATCTGACATCTACAGGTGCAGGACGTCAGCGCCGCGTGGACTGGGAGACCTAACCACACGCCGGGATAAAACCTGGATAGGCATACACTCTCCCTACACATCCTTCGCGTCCAAGCGATCACGCCCGTCCGGCACACCTACCTTATTTTATTAAAACTCTTCCCTTAAACTCTTTACATGAAAAGTTTTTTTAAAAACTTCAGTAACTTGGTCGATATTTTAAAATTGAAAAAGCGACGAGAGACGTGATATTAAATCGTAACATTTCATATCATTTCATGTAGCTATCAAAATCGGTTTCTCTAAGAATTTTAATGATTTAAAATAGTTGTCCAATATCCAATAACACTTAAAGATCCTATTTTATAAACATTAATTGGTTTGGTACTTACCGAGATATTGTAGAAGAAAGTTAAAAAATATATGTACACACAAAACGAAGTACAGAAGATCAGCTTTCCAACAGTTTCAGCACGAAGGACCAAGAATTCTAAGAGAACTCTATTTACTTAGAACTTGTAACGTACGTGCGGTTTATTAATAAGGTAATTAAGTGCCGTCCATCTAGGATAGGTATGGTATAATCTTGGCAATATTCCTAGCACCAGTGGGCAATTAATGAACAAAGTTAGCAGTGCTCCAATGCGGTATAGTGATTTATGCAAAGAGTTTAGCCGCGCCACCACACACGTTTGCATTCGCTTTCTCACTACATGAACAACTGTACTAGTTCTGCTATCTTGTGGAGTTAGTTCATTAATACTAAATGGACCAAATGTATATAATATTAAAGTATTGCACAAATAACCGTAGAAGTCATTTCTGCGAATAATAAGGTATCATGTTTTTCGTAAAGAAAAGTTCAGCTTCATTATTTTTCTAACACTCGATATACTTTTCATCAAATTACAGATACAATCTACTTTATTTTCTGTATTATAATATATACAGAATAATTCTACCAATTGCACGAGTACCCCCGCGTAGTTGGTCTAACTTAGAAATTCTACGTTTCGTTTGCGTAACAAAGTTTGTATTATCATAATAACATTATGTATAACTCTATCCTAGAGAATCTTTGTTTATTCATGTTGTTAGGTTTATAAAATTTCCATTTTGTTTATGAAAATAGTATCATTAGCATTAGACAGCACTATTAAGTACTTGTCAATAGTATGTCTACATTATTTACTATCTAATAACCTAATTACTTAT
Organism: Polymixis flavicincta; assembly: GCA_949987655.1. Taxonomy (NCBI): domain Eukaryota; kingdom Metazoa; phylum Arthropoda; class Insecta; order Lepidoptera; family Noctuidae; genus Polymixis; species Polymixis flavicincta. Next base: position 10,827,185 of record OX465179.1, read on the forward strand.
TTTTCAACACACTTGCTCATAAAATGGCTCTAATTTCACTACAGTTAGGCACATAATGACACCTATTATCAAACTGTGACTTTTTCATTACTATTATTCACTAGTGAGTTATAGAATTGGATGAGTTGCTTTGTTCTTAGTGAGTTATAGGTTGTTTTTTGTTTGAGTTGCTTTGTTCTTAAAAACGATGATGATGATGATGATGGATGATGCTGGATGATGATGGATGATGCTGGATGATGATGGATGATGATGATGGATGATGATGGATGACGATGGATGATGCTGGATGATGATGGGTGATGATGAGTGATGATGGATGATGATAGATGATGATGGATGATGATGGATGATGATGGATGATGATGATGGATGATGATGAGTGATGATGGATGATGATGGATGTTGATGGATGACGATGGATGATGATGGATGATGATGGATGACGATGGATGATTATGGATGATGATGGATGACGATGGATGATGATGGATGATGATGGATGATGATGATGATGATGATTTAGTATTATTTTCTTCGCAAGTGTGTTGAAAAACGTCGTATGATACACGTGTGTATTGATGATTATCGTCCTCGGCTCTCTTAAGACCCTCGCCTGACGGCTCGGGTCTCAATGGCGCCTCAGCGATAATCACCAACGTTACACACTTGTACCATAATGTACTATTTCACGTGATAATAATCTACTAGGTAATGTTTTTTATCTCACTATTATATTTCACAACGGCATTTTAATTATAAAAGTGCTTTTAAGACGAAGAGGCTGCCGGCAAAACGTCTGCAAAAATATTAAAATTGAGCCTAGAATTCATGAAAAGTAGGTCGAGCTATAAGTTAGGTTAGAGAGAAAATTCACAGGCTTTTGAAGTTTTTGAATCTTTTATGACGCGTCCACATAAAGGCCGCACTTCACTGCCCATTGATCCGTACGTTTTCAAGTAGCCAATCAAAGTGTGTAGATAAATATGTCGAAACAGAGAAGCGTTGCTATTGGTCAAACTTTTACACCGTGACGCAGTGGAAAGATTTATGTCTATTGATAAAGGAAACAATAGAAAAAGTAAAGGAGTTTTTTTTTTACTGTGGGAAATCATCAAATAACTTTTCCCGCTCTGGATGGAGCGGGAGAGTGTATCAGACTTTTACTGATTAAAACCCACCCGTGTTCCCTTAGAAGACTGTATGCCAGGGGCGACGGTATCTCTTTCGAACAACCCGCACCCCTAGCAGTGCACCATTGATTTGGAGCGGTTTAAATCAATAATTCTCGTTTTGTTTTTTACTAGTTTGCCCGCACGGAACTTTCATCCACTATTTAACTCCCTTAGATGTTGAATTTCGAAAAATCCTTCCTTTTTTCTTGTCTACATTATATAGGGAACCTCTGTGCAAAATTTCAGCTCTTTGGGTCCAGAGGTTTGGGCTGGGCGTTGATGAGTCAGTCAGTCAGGACTTTTCTTTTATAAACAGGGGGGTACCCAAAAGGGGGGTTTTGCCATAATCGCCACGCTTGCTAGGCGGGTTGGCGATCGCAGTATGGTGATAAAATACATCGAGAACGCTGCTGCCCATTCTCTAGTAAGTCCCTTAGTCGCCTTCTACGACACCCACGGGAAGAAATGGGATGGTGCTATTCTTTTACGTCCGGCACCACACGGCGGTTCTTGCCTACCGCTACTCTATTGAAGTAAGTGTGCAACAACTAGATTTACACAATATGAGAAGAGGTCAGTCTTATTTTGATCGTAAAGTCACGCTGCGCCGACCCGAAATAAATTGGAATAAGGCCAGAAGGTTGATGATGCGCTTCACGTTTTAATCAAAACCCGTATATAAAACTCACAAAATGAGTTGATACGTTAGAACGTATCGACTAAACACACGGCGAAACTCATGGCATGCAACTTATTTGAAATCTTTAACAGTTCATTTCTGTTAACGTCTTTTCTCGGGCTCTCTGTCAGTTAGACATTTCAATTCTCTCATTTTAGTTTAGGTAGTAGGTATGTGAACAAGGCTATTGGGGCCATTCAGTCTTTATAATACTCACGGCCAAACTGCAATACCATTGTATATTGGTTAGGTAAACCCATAAAACTATAAATAACTAAGTTATTAAGCCTAATTAATTCCCCAAGCTTAAGTGCTTAACTTAAGCAAGTACACGCGCTTCAACTTGCCCACTATAGCAAATAAAACAACCTTTTTCACTTAATTAACCTCTTTCTCGACATTTGCACGGCATGTTTCGTTACATTGCGTTGTGAAATTAATTAAAAAAAACCCGTTTGATAATGTTGATAAAATACAATGCTTGAAACTGCAAGTCAGGATTACCTTACTTAATTAATTTTCGGTTGCGTACCGGGAATGAAATATTAACTACCTATAGATAAAACATTGTGATATTTTTTTGTGTGAAAGCCTTTTTCGTAGACTTGTCAAAAATAGAATGTTGTTTTAAACTATTATATTGGTCATGTTTAGACTTTTTATTAAACAAGATATATTATTATGGTACACACCTAATGGGTAAATACAGGATGCGTTAGCAGCTTTGCAGCACACTAACAGATGCATTAAGTACCTACCCAAAACAAGAGAAACCTTCAGATAATTAGTCAAAACGAGGAAAGAAAATACTTCTGCGAATGTTCAATCTGCAAAATAAATTGTCAATGAAACTGTTTGATTTCAAGCCGTGTTCTGTTCGACTAAGTCGGTACAGGGCGAGAGGTACTCGCTGTGGGCGCCGCCGCCGGTCGCCGGTTCCCTCGCGGACCGATTTTCATAATAAAACCATCTCGCTAAATGGACCCGCACCAAATGTCGTCATTTCGCGCTCTCCCATAGCCCCTGCCAATTTGTTTTATACACTTTTTTCTTATTCTCCGCGGACAAATCATTGATTTTGGTCTGCGTATAGATTAGCTAAGTAAGATTACGCTGGATTGCCTCCAGTATTGGTCGTGTTTGTAATTGGTTTCCTCAAACACGACTTGTTATGTATTATCTTGGTAGCAGTAGCACCAAGCCTCCTCCTCTTCATAAGGTAGATACAGTCTTAAAATTTATAAAAAAATCCCTTCAAGCAAACTCAAAGCATCAAAGAAAATAACAAAATATCTCCACTTAAACCAAAACAAGGGCTCAAGAAAAATATTCCCCGAAAATCCTTGATCGTTATTCTGTTTCAAACATATCGACTTAAAAGTAGATACAGGATATCCTTGTTTGAGCCAAGTTACCTGTCAGATGGAGGATAAAAGAAAGTGTTGGGTATCGGGGTCGCGGTGAAGCGTCCTCGAGCGAGGCGGCCGCGGGCACAAAGAACTAAGGTTTCTTTAACTTATGACAGCTTTATTTAATGTCGTCTGTGTTGTTAAAAAAAATTAAAACAGTGGCACTCCAGGAGGGCCAGCAGAAGTGAAAACTTGAACAATTACGAGTGTATTTTTGCAATCGTCAGTAGGTACAGGATTTCACATTGGGTCCTTGGGTTCTGTTTGCTCTCGGCAAAAAATGATAAACGAGCGATCGATTTCAGCCATTAAAGGTAACAGCACAGATTTTGACGATAAAAATACAAAGGGAAAGAAAGGGATAAAATAATTATAATTCCCTAATGAAAGAAAGGGACTTTTCCAAGAGACATCAACGCGCGACTTAGGTATCCGTGTGCTCGTTCACCCATATATACACAGTATACAGGAAAAGTTTTTATCCAGTGCGCAAATTTTAACCATAAATTCAGCATATCATTCTAGACCCCCTACCGCAGAAATGTTACGCCGGTTATACAAAAAAAAAACAGCTGTTCCATACATTTTGACCGCGTAGGTATTGCACTTTTCTATGAAACAGCTGTTTTTTTTTTTGTATAATCGGCGAAAAATTTCTGCGGTAGGGGGTCTAGAATGATATGCTGAATTCATGGTTACAATTTGCGCGTCGAAATTTGTAGTCGGTTTTACAAAAAAACCTGACTGACTCATCAACGCCCAGCCCAAACCCTTGGACCTAGAAAGCTGAAATTTTGCACAGACGTTCCCTTTACAATGTTAACAAGGAATAAGGAAAGATTTTTCGAAATTCAACCCCTATGGTAGTTAAATAAGGGATAAAAGTTCCGCACAGGCGAAGCCGCTGGCAAAAGCTACTATAATATGAAGTAAGTTCAAAACCTACCCCCATTCACGCGAAAGTCATGGTCGTATGCCATGTAGCCTAACAAAACAATAAAAAGGCAACAACGAAAAGTGGCATACGACCACGGTATTCGGATGAGAATATTTCTTTCTATTTTTGTTTCAATTTTTTATTTAATTTAAATTATTTGGAGGTCAGCTAATAAAATTTATATAATTGTTCTTTCATTTGATAACACGCCACCATATTTTTTAGTTCTGACTAGACTGCGCCATATTCACCATTTAATGTGACGGCTCATAGCCTATAAACAACACAGGACGAACGACCAATTATGCTACGAGTGGTTCACATCTTATTTAAAAAACAGAGAACAAGTTGTAGAAATAGAACATTGCAATCATAAATCAAAAGAAATAGAATTAATTCGATCCCAAAACATACCCGTAAATGCTTCTATACCACAAGGAACTGTGATAGGGTGCCTGCTATTCCTTGTTTACATAAACGACCTCCCTAACCACATCAATGAGTCATGCGTATTATTCGCCGATGATATCTCTATCTTAACATCATGCGATAATAATATAAATTTAAACCAAAAATTGAGTTCTATACTTGACACCGCAACACAATGGATGAATGAACACAACCTTGAAATTAACTACAATAAGACAAAAATAATAACTTTCCACCCCCGACAAAAAATACCTATAGGTATAAGCTTCAAGTACAACGGATCAAAATTAGAAGCAGTAAATAATTTCACTCTTTTAGGTCTAGACATAGATTCACACATAGATTGGAAATCACATATACAAAAAGTAAGAACCAAATTATCCAAGTTTTCATACGCTCTCCGAGAAATCAAGAAAACAACAGACCTCAAAACAGCACTAGTAACTTATTACGCGTACGCATTTGCATGGCTCAACTATGGAGTTATTCTATGGGGAAATAGTACGGACGCGCCTACATTATTCACTATACAGAAAAAAATGATTAGAATATTAATGAATATCAAAGATACAGACTCCTGTAAACCCCACTTTAAAGACCTAAAAATATTAACCCTGCCATGCCTCTACATATTCGAAATTTGTAAATTTGTACGAAAGTATCCGAAATTTTATACCAAAAGAGGAGATATCCAAACAAAAATTGCACTAAGACATGAAAGCAGATTAAATATACCCACTTCACGATTAAAAATGCACTCTTCTAGTACATTTGTAATGTCAATTAAAATATACAATAAGTTACCGGAATTCATAAAAAATATAAATACAAATAATATCTTTATCAATAAATTAAAACAATTTCTGATAATCAAAGGCTACTATACTATTGATGAATACTTTGGAGATAAATTCCAACAACAATGAACACTACTTTTTACATTACATTTTAAATTTTTCTTTAAATATTTATATTAGTTTAAAACATTTAAATACTGTAAATTCAAAATGAATATTCTAAACAGTGCACAATTAAAATAACATTCTACAAGGCTCAATAAAATTATAAATATTTAGTTTATCATAATTTATAATGTTAATAATATAAATCGTGCAATAAATAATATAGAAATATAACTTATAATCAAATATATAAATACTTGCTTACTACCATAAAAACAAATGATACTATTGTAATGTTTTTTTTTTTTTTCTTTCTAAAGACACTATTTAATGATACTATTTTGATGACACAATTTTGATGATACTATTTTAATTATACTATTTTAATGAGACTATTTTAATGATACAATTTAAATGATACTATTTTAATGATAGTTACTATTCTAATGATGCTATTTTAATTTTTTCTTAACAAAAAGGGCCTTCATCCTCTCTCCTACTAAAAACTAACTTTGCTGTGCCCGACAGGGTCCATAATTGATTCAATGTTTTCACATACCAACTGTTATATGTACACATTATGGAATGCTATAAAGTATTGAGTATTGAGTATTGATAAGGAGATTATGACAAGGTATGAGGGAACAGATGAACCTACATACAAACATACCCATAAACATACATTCATACCTACATACTAGTCAAAATCATAACCGTTCTTTTTGCTTTGCCAAAGTCGGGTTAAAAGCTTTTCGAATACATTAGCTTCTCATTAATTCGTTAAAATCCATGTTAGATCAAAAGACGTAATGTGTTTGTTAATGCAAATTCAAAAATTTATAATATTTCCATAACCTTTACTGAAATTAAAGTTAGTTAATTCATGTACATTGATCGTCGGGGTCAGGCACTTATGGATTTTAATGGACTCCAACACTGTAAAACTTCTTTACAGTCCAAACAAGAAGGTATGGGTATGTTTTCCAAAAGAGCTTTCCAAGGCTGCTTTCTACACCATTCAAATTTAAGAAATCATATTTATAAATCGTTATCCGTTCCCTTTTCCATTAAACGAGATACAAGTACGAGAAAATCGTATATCATCCATTTATAGCAATCATATTTTTTTACATTTATTTCAGCTCGTAAATAATAAAAAATCCTCGTTCATAACCCCGAATAATCTTACTTGCCCGAAGCTGAAAATATTGCAATAGACAAGAACGTAAATGTTTTATCAAAAATTTCAAAGTATAATTAATACTTTAATTAAAACTCATCTGGGCAAAGTTAATTAAATCACAGATGAATTATGGTAGCAATGTGGAATATTTACAAATTTTAATGATGGTTTCTGTTTTGTGCAAAGGTTTGAAATAGTAGTTGAACGTTTTGCATGAATATTTTAGCTTGCGTCCTTTTGTTCGCCGAGTCCATTATTAAAAATTACTTGCTTATTCATTTTAGAAAACAAACCAGTTAACTATATTTATGGTGCTTTCGTAAGCCCGGCTTGAGTTTGATTCTTCTTTGGACAGATCGTGATTAGGATTTTCGTTTACAAATTCTGCGAACGTACTGAAAATAATAATTCCTGATAAATGATAGGTATGATGGGTCACTGCTATAAAACCGCATTCACATTACAAAACTAATTGCTCAATAATAGTTCCATGAAAGCGAATTCGTCTCTCTTTTATAAATACAGAGGAGATAGTGCAATATCATAAAAATTGAACTATATTTACTCAACCTCCACTGTTTGGTACGGGACCCAAAGTAAAAGTAAAGCAAACGTGTTTTAGTTTTGAATGAAATATTCAAATTCACGAGAATCTATTTATGCAAATTAAAGCAACGAGTGCTACCGTCCCAGGCACACATAAAACCGTAGTAGCAACTATCTCGTAAACAGGATATGATCTTCCCTTATCAGCATCTTTGTAAAATGCAGATACCTACGTTAAAGTGTGAGTTCTGAATCAGATACCTCTTTTCCTCTCGAGTGGCACAATCGTATATGCAGCCTTGCATTTTTTTTTTCCAAAAAGCATAGGCAGCAGCCAATTAAACTAATGTTTTTTTACAAAAGTGGTATCTTTTGATTGCAAAGTTTGATTGCGGACAGCTGTGTATGTTGTATTTCGACCTCTATTGAGAAATACATACAGGTCAGTACACTAAAGCTAATCTATTTGTGTAATGGACAGCCCTCCGACAGCAGTATGAAAGGGGGACGACCAAATAAACGGTCAAATCTCTCTGTCAATACATGGCCGGCCGACCGTTAACCATTGCGACGTATCTGTGTTTATTTTATACATAGTTTCCGACGTTTTTGTATCGCACACAAAACCGCAACCATTTTATGAGGTTCGGCGACAGATTGCCGCTTTAAGTACGGAACTCAACTATGAATTATTCACGACTGCGTGAAGGGTTGAGACGTGGAAATAAAATTTTGCTGAAAGCATCATCTCGTAATTCTGTACGTGCTCCTAGATATCATAGTAAAAAGATTAATAGCTACTTTGGTGGTGGCTGTAACAACTTTACGTTTGAAATGGTACGTTTTATAAATCTTGGGGAAAATGATTTTATCTGAGCGGATTCTATTTATTTATTTAAACTTCTCGCACACAAAAAAGGTACAAAGGCGGACTTAAATACATACATACATGGTTTTTTTTTTTTTTTTTTTTTTTGGGTGGGAAATCATCAAATAACTTCTCCCGCTCTGGGTGGAGCAGGAGGGCGTGTCAGACTTTTACTGACTAAAACCCACCCGTGTTCCTTCAGTAGCCCTTAAGCCAGGGGCTGTGGTGTCTCTTTCGAACAAACCCGCACCCCTGGCAGATACATACATAGCTTAGCTTACATTTATGCAATTTGCAACGAACTTATGAGATGCCAAGTAAAAGTAATTAGCTAATTTCATAAGTGGGTTGTGGCCGTTGGACACGGCTGTCATTTGTGGATCTTTGACAGTCGTTACGGGTCGTCAGAAGCCCAAAAGTCTTGACAACCAGTCTTACCAAGGGGTATCGTATTACCCAGTAACTGGGTTGTGGAGGTCAGATAGGCAGTCGCTCCATGTAAAATACTGGTATTCAGCTGCATCCGGTTAGACTGGAAGCCGACCCCAACATAGTTGGGAAAAGGCTAGGAAGATGATAAGTGGGTTGTGTCGAATGTAACGTCTTGGATATTGGCTAAGAGGCTGAAAACATTGAAAAAGTCGTCACCTTTGTCTACCGCTTTAACTTCATTATATTTTTATCAAATTCATTGGTACATTTACTTGTTTATGGATGACGTAAATTTATCTCTTCTAGACATATCTATGCATTTTTTATGTGTGCCCTCGCGACCACTATGGGTCAGGGGTCACCTGAGAGTTCGGTTTGACAACAGATAAAAATGTAATTAAGAACTATCACGGTATAAAAACATTGCGCTTCATAAGATTTTGCGAGACGTATTTGCACGCTTATTTGACGCATCCACGCGAGACACTGGCTTTTTATTTTTTCTGTAATTACCGGCATTGTACCGGTTAAAAACGGAATATTTTCTAGAATAAACTGCTTCGGTAGTCTAGTGGTCGAATACCAGGTGTTATTGGTTCTATGAGGACTTTCTCAGTTGCAGCCAAAAGTCTGGATTGGTGCCCGGTTGAAGGCAATAGGCTCGATCCCTATCCTGTGGGTGTCGTAGGAGGCGACAAAGGGACTTACTAGAAAATCGGCAGCAGCGTTCTCTCTATGCATGTTACCACCATACTGCGATCGCCGAACCGCCTGCCCAGCGTGGCGATTCTGGCAAGTGCTTCCATATTGGGGGAGGCCTAAGTCCAACAGTGGACGTCTTTCGGTTGAAATGATGATGATGATGAAACGTAACTGGCGAAATGAGGGTGTTACTCTATCTATAGGCACACCTCTCCCAAACCCTTCGAGGATTACAAGCGTTATGTTATGTTATTTCCTAGGATATTACAATTAAAATGTATTTGCTCTAGTTATCTTCAAGATAATTACATAAACCCATTAGTGCGTTGAATAAATTATAATTTATTTGGAGTTCAGAATGTAATAATCACTAAATCCCCAGACTCTACTGAATAACAGGAATTTTCCACGTTCGTATTCAAACGTACCTACTAACGAGCATGTGTGATAAAAACGTTTTATTTTATATCGAATTAATCATCCGTAATATTCTGAATCTATTATGTAAATACGTATTATACTAGACAAAGGCTTGATGTACCTCGTTACTATCGACTGTAACACAAAAGTCGAAATTAATTGATTTCGTGCGTCTAAAACAATCAAGAGTTCGAGCTCTGTGACTTTGAAGAATGTGCCTGGGCTGTCTCATAATTTATTTGTTCAGCGTGATTGATAAAGCTTAACTATGAAACAATTGGTTCTAGTAATATACCCTTGCTTCGTAACAATAAATTATGTAGCAAAGAAAATGTACGCGTCGACCGTCTCAAGGGTGTTCTACAGAAATAGAACAACAATAGGTCGCGGGGACTGATTGCATTCACAGAACTTATGCATCGATGATGAGCTACGTCCGGCAACAAGGTCACAGTAGAAACTACACAATGTAAGCCTTGCACCTACCTACACAACCCACCTATCGTATTAGCCCCGAAAACATGTTAAATTTATTATGAGTTGGCGGCAACCGGTCGCCTACACGCGATACCAAGCGCAGTGACAAACAACATTCATACATTCGTATTTGTTTTCCAGATTTTGTCTGCAACGGGGTCTCGTGGCTAAGTAATAACAGCCGCACACGTCAGTCGATCAAGTTTATTTAAGCTTGCTGCGGTTGGTCCATGAATGGGTGAGCATGTTTACATAACGAGACTCCTCCGTGGTCTTGAAAGTACGTTAATCCGTTGGTCCCGTCTGTCATTTGTAGATCGTAGGCACTGTTCCCACTGGGTTGCCCAGTAACAGGGTTGTGGAGGTCAGATAGGCAGTCGTTCCACGTAAAATACTGGTAAAATACAGCTGAATCAGGTTAGACTTTAAGTCAACCCCAAAATAGTTTGGAAACGGCTAGGCAGATGATGATTTTGTCTGCAACAGACGTGAAAGCTGTTATTTCTGATAAGTAGGTAAATGTCGCAAACCCACACAACTTAAAAAGTAATTAATGTGAAATTACTTGCTAAACATATGAAATATTACGTTATTTCTTCAACAGTCGCCAATTAGTAATAAATCAAGAATGACGCGATCGCTTAGTACGAATTAATTCGCTTAGAATTTCTGTTCCAAAAATATACGGAACGTGGTTTGTGAATGCGGCTTAGCTATTAGCATATATCAATCAAAATTTCGTAAAATAACGTAAATTAAATGCGTGTCCCTTACTACCTAATGGCTGTAGGAATGTTTGGCTAGCCTTGGGCATTCATCACGTTATCTTCACGGCTAGGCTTTCATAGCAGCTGAGTTATGTAAGGCTAACGGGAGATGTCACGCAGGCACGCACACTTGCTAAACAACTATTTTAAGCGTGGCTAATGTGGCCAGATGGCTTGCTTTCTGGGGAATTGTTTCGAACTAAGTTATACTGGGCACCACACGGCTGAATGTTTTGTTGTTTGAATTATATTTATGCAGTAGTATTGGAGCTTTATTTAGTTGTCATTCTTAATATGAATTCTCGTTCGAAATGTTAATAATCACTGTTTTAGTTTATAAGTAAGATATTTTGTTAGATAATCGTAGATAAGTAGATATAGCTCAGAACCGAGGCTCCGCCATTTTGTTGTTTGCGCTAGGTCCAGCAGAAAATGTTTGTTCAGAACACCAATAGGCGTTTAGGTTCGGAAGTGCCAGTTACCCTGCTCAATTTATTAGTGAGACACCTGATACCGTGGTTATGTTTCTATTTGATTTCTACTACAATTCTAATTTCCACGGAGTCACAATTCGCGGTAAATAACTGTGTTCGTTTGTTATTCGAACGTTATCGGAAATCATAAGCTTTTACCAGGACAATGGATAGTTGCTGTTTTGTCTGCAAGGTCAAATTAAAATAGCTAGCGCAACTCAGACGTGGTGGGTATTGATATTTTTACACGATAAAACAAAAATACTCCTGGTATTCGATGTAACGTTGTTGCAGATTTATTTGTAGGTTGCAGATATAATGAAAACATTTTGTTAGAATATTGGAAATAGAGCGGTAGTATGATATCTAGGTATATAATTTAAATTAAATTATAGTGAAGCATTTTATTATATTTAACAATATATTTAACAGTGAGCATATTTAGATTATTTAGATAATATGTAGATTGTGATATTAATTGGATTATAAACGTACAAATAAAGAGTAATTAAAAGAGTGATAACAAAATCAAATGTTGTTGCTTTTCAAAAATATAGTTGCAGCAAATCAATAAAATATGCAAAATTTTGAAACTACTCATAGAATCCATTAAACTTCTTTGGAATTCAAAATTCCAAAGAAGTCTTTTGCAAGTTTTAATTAAAATTTAAAACATTGTGAGATACTTTTGAACTTGGCGGGAAACAATACCGTCGATTGGCAACAGTTTCATATTACATCCATCTAACAGCAACTTCATCATTCTTGCGGCTACCGACTGAAAGTATAAAGTTTGTGATTCCATTTTCCTATATTTTCTCCAATAGGGATTCTTTATTGTTGTTGAGATTTGTAGGAAAGGAATGGCGGTTCATTCGTGCATTTTCGTATGTATTCGGATCAAATGCCATTTTCGAAATAAGTAGCTGTGGGTTAAAGTAGGTAGGTTATATTTTTCGAGACTCGAGATGGTGGGAAAGTGTGGCAGAAGATAGAACACCTTGTCTTGCTTTTCCACTATTGGCATTATCTATATTAAGGGCTAATTTTTCAAGATAAGTTCATCTGAAGAATAAATCTGAGAGTTTGGCATAATTTCTAAAAAAAAGACTGTCAAACTGACATATTTATTCCTAAGATAAAAACTATTAAAAAATCAGCCCTTCGAGGTATAAGTTTGTATGTTGGGGGTACACTCATCAAATTTGAAAAAAAAATTACCATACTAAATAAAATAGTCCTAGGTTATTTATCATTACGCTACGACCTTTAGGGGTATGAGGAACAGGGTGTAAAGTTCGCTCATACCTATGCTGGTAAAGGAGGAACATCCGACCAGACGGGTATTGTTTCTGGTCCGGGCAACTGCCCGACAGTTGATGTCGGGATTTTGTACCTATCTAAGTGGCGTGGTAAACTCTGATTGCGCGATGTAGAATTGCTATGATAGTTCGCCTATGGCATTGTAGATGGCGCCACTTTTCTTTTTTTTTTTGCGAAGTATTTATTTTTGTAGTGCCGCTACAGACCCTTAGGAACCGAGCAAAAAGAAAACAAATCAGAATTAATGCTAAGTGAAAACTAAGTATTGCACGGGTGGGGCTATGGGATGCTACGCGGCGATCTGAGGCCATGATTTCAAGCGTAAGAAGTTGCGGGCTAAGTTACCTACTTAGGTACACACATATTTTGTATTCTATTAAATACTTTTTAGACATAGGTAGGTAAATTCCTGAGTAAAGGCTTCTATAAACAGGCGCGTTTCGGAGAACAATTTCTATGAAAACTTTATGGAAATGTTTTTACAAGTGTCGCGTCGCACCTGTCTGAAGAAGCCTTTAACATCCAAACACTTCATACTGAAACCACTAAGATTTTGCAACGTTTCTCGCAAACTTACGCCCTGTTTGTTTACGTTAAAAAAAGCCGCGCGGTGTTTACATCGCCGGCTATTATCCAACTAACACCTCGTACCCACTGTCAATTAGTTGGGCCAATACCCGCCAGCATCGACCATCTCCTGCCAGCGTGGCCCTTAAGTGTGAACACTCGTCCTGCTAAATTATGCAGGTAAGTAGATGAAGATGGATTATAGTGTAAATGAGAGTCTTGTGCCAAATACGCCTCGTCTTGTAATTTTCAGTCTGGAATTTTACTACCGGAGTGTTCTTGCTTGAATTATTCTCACGCTTTCGTAGGTTTCGACAAATATGTTCCTACTTTTACTAGTAACTTGTAGGGTTTTTGACATACAACCGACAAGTGGGAATACAAGAAATCTTAACAGATCTCTGCTCTGTCTAAGAAACTGCTGTGATTGTGTCGGTAGACAGGTAAAAACGAGTGAAACTTAGTCTAACTAGGTACAGATCTACCTACACATTCTGAGTAGCGAATTACGTCAAAGACATGTTTATTTAAATCAATCACATAATCTATCAATCAACTCAGCCTATTGCTGGATATAGGCCTCTCCCAGGCTGCGGCACTTCACCCTGTCCTCTGCCATTCGCATCACGTCCCATACTACGCAAGGTCTACTCCAGGATTCATCTGCTCCACCGGCCATTGGTCCTTCGACAAACATGGTCAGCCTACTGCCACTTCAGCTTGGTTTAAACATAACAACTGAAATTGCCGTTCGACTCTTCAAAACTCCAATTTCAATTACAATAATAACGAATTGAAATCCACAATTAACTATTATCGTTTCATTAATCGACCTACTCATGCAAAAATCTACAATCGAATTATTGTAATTACACCATCACGTTAAATGTTGGGTTTAATGAAAGTCTTTGTGTGCCGACATCGGATGCCGCCCCTTCATTATAAACATGGCGATGAAACAATGTCACAACAGTTGCCTGTTAGTAATTTTCTCAATTTCCCGAAAAGTTTATAAACTTCAGGGTTATACTACCCACATTAGAGTTATTTTAGTATTTAGGTGGATATAGAGAAACATGCGAGATTGGCAAACTAAATTAAACTAACATTAGTGTGTAGGCTCAGCTTTTCAGGCTTAGTTCGGCTTTCAATAAGCAACACTGTGATGATAATGACGGTAATAGGAACGATGTCTTTACGACATGATCTGTGTATTATGTTTGTGTTTTGAAAATAAGTCTACGAGAAGAAGAAACATATGTGAGACTACTCAATTTTTTTTGTAACGTCGTGCCAATATGTCTCCTCGTGCATGATAAAGAAACCAGGCTTTATGTAGCCCTCGATTTTCAGGCTGGATGAATTGTGTATGTAATAGTCGGGTACAACTTTTCAATATTACAGCCACCGTATAAACTTATAGACGTTCCGATTTTAGAAATTGGGCCATCTGCTGACGCTGACACTCTTTATTGAGAAAACCAAACGTTACACTGAATAGGTTAACAAATATAGTAAACATTTATAATTTAAAAATTCCACTTCCGGAAGGTATGTAATTTGAATTTGAGAGATTCTACAGTTTAAATAAAAAAGTATTACTTTCCCATGTTATAACAATCTATATTTTAAAACAAATTGAAAATGACTACGCACTGAAAAAAAAAAAAACAATGAAAAACTTGAAAAAAATTAGACAACACCTTTTAATTCGACTTGAGAACCTCATTTTGAAAGTTGGTTGAAACTCCTATACAAAGTCCTTATTTATGCCTGAAAGCGAATATAAAGAATTTTCCCTATCCACTTGTCTGTCAAGATCGTCTTCATTTCTTTTTCCTGGCAGATGAAATAATATCTCAAGTGGCGAGCGAATCTCTCAAACGGAGCGTTGGACTGAACAAAGGAACCATCACTGTTCTACAATACGTACTGTTACACATATTTTTAAATTCACTATGGATTATTATTATTCCTTTATTTATTTTAGTTCTTATTAAATACATTCTTAAATATTTTTATAAAACAAAAAATTGAAAAACATTTATAAAAATGTAAAATAGGGATCCGCCGATATTGGGAGCAGGGTCCAAGCTACCGGTGGTTAGGGCTCCCGAGACAGGAACCTCCTCACGACGCGAGCCGTATCGAGGAGTACTGCCTTCTGAATCAGGCCTTTGATCCAGCCGCCTAACGAGAGCCTCGAGAGATGTTGTTCGAATTCTTATTGTTATTAAATTCACTATTATTACAGTTTTTATTGAAATAACTTTTGTGTAAGTTCAACATCAAAAAGTATTTTTGAATGTCTACGAAAATTAAAACACGGCCAGTTATTAATGTAATATTCTGAATAATATTTTTATTAATAGAGTGCAGTCTTGACCACGATCGTGGGCACCACTGCTAATATACTGTGATGTGGTTTTAACTCTATTTGAATACACTCGAAAGTGTTCAAATAAAAGCTGTCATTAATGTTTATAAACCTACTTTGAAGTAACTTTTGCGGAATTCAATTACTCCGTTCTTTTATACTGGAATGGTTCCTAAGCCAATATTTTGCGTTCCAGTGAATTAAATCACTTGTAACTTTTAAAAGGTTTCAGTAACCTTTACCATACCACAGCTCGAAGGGTTTTTCGGATTCCTTAAGTTTTTGTTTCTCTTAGAAGTTGAATAATGTAGTATATTATTTTTAGGGTATTTTAAATCAAAAGGATTTATAACATCAGAAACATAATTAATTTACCTCCAGTTGTTTCATTTTCATTTCTCTTTTTCATACCCAAATTTCCACGAAAAGATAATTTCAAAATTCGCGTGCCCGACATTTTCACTAAAAACATTTTTATTATTAACACATAACATAAACATATAAGTGGACTCCGAATGACCATGATGAATGGTGGCATACAGAAATGGTCTGTAAAAAGCGTGCTTACGGGAAATTTGAAAGGGACTTAAACTACTGCTGGGGTACGAACACGACGGGAAAGCAAATGTTTTGACCCTATTCCCGCTAAATAGGTCAATTATAAACATTGCTTCCTAGATCCGAAGCTTTATCCGATTGAGTTAAGATAAATAAATATCTTTAGAACATTTTACACGTCTCTATGTTTAATACTTAAATACACATTGTTAAAGGAATGAAAGTCGTGTTCAGGACAGTTGAAATAAATTGCATTATTTCAAAGATAAGTGTTGCCAGTAACAACGTAGAAAAATAATGCAATATTCTTTTGTATTTTGTATGTTTGTCGCTCACGGCAGATCTGCAATGGGACAAATAAATCTTAACAGGTTCAGCGAGACACGCTGACTTTTAATATAAAGAATTGGCTTCAGATAAGAATTGTAATATTTTATCAGTTTTTGTGAATTGTTTCTCTTCCTGAACACGTGGATATTCGTTTGAAGAAAATTAATCGTGAATAGTACTCCATAAATACGATAGTTTATTAATAAGCTAAAATATATGTATTTGACCAAAATTACTGTTCCAACGTCATATTTCTATGTTTTTTTTTGTACATGAAATACAACATAAAATGTTTTTAGTATTGGTGAATCAGGTTAGTAAGAAAATGCAGCCGCTAAATCAACGAGTAGTTAGTAAACATTACGAGCTCTTCCAAAAAGACAGGTTCCAATCGCGAATATTATTTTGGGTTTTGATAAATAAAGGATATCATTTACAACAAGTATATTTCACGCGTTAAATATGTAGGCTACGTTTGGCAGTTAGTCGGTCTCCCTCGCAGCGCTGTTTACTTAGCAAACCGAATCTGAATTCATGAATATGAACAACTTCTGCCGATATAACAGATGTTACAGATAATATTATCATGTTGGAGATATATTAGCATACCTAAATAGTACGGTGTACCGTGTGGTGCCAGACGTAAAGAATAGCACCATCCCACCTGTTCCCGTGGGTGTCGTAAGACCTTAGTCGCCTAAGGGACTTACTAGAGAATGGGCAGCAGCGTTCTCTATGCATTTTACCACCATCCTGCGATCGCCAACCCGCCTGCCAAGCGTGGCGATTATGGCAAACCCACCTAAGTCCTAAGGCCTAGGGGAGGCCTAAGTCCAACAGTAGACGTCTTTCGGCTGAAATGATGATAGTATTAGGTCTTTACCTATGAAATTGCCGTTCTGCAGTACTGGCCATTTCAAATCAAAAAAATTTTTGTTTGGCTAAGAATTCTTATTTCAAATTAATTTTATTTTAAAAACATGGATTTTTTTTTCTAAAAGTAGTCATTTCTTTATTGATTAGTGTTACATTTTCATCGCATTTCAATCTTTTTCGTCATCATGGATACGTTAAAAATTCGAGTAATTATGGAATATGAGTACCGTCGTGGCAGCAACGTGGCACAAGCGGCACGCAACATCAACGACGTTTACGGAGCTAACACTACAAACCAACGCACCACCTGTTATTGGTTTGCTCGCTTCCGTTCTGGAAATTTCGACCTGAAAAATGAACCTCGCGGTCGTCCGAAGACTTTGGTCGACAATGACGAATTAAAGGCGATTGTGGAAGCTGATGATACACAATCTACGGCTGAATTAGCAGCAGCTTTCGACGTTAGCGTCAAAACAATATTGGTCCATTTGCGTCAAATTGGCAAGGTAAAAAAGCTTGACAAATGGGTGCCCCACGAACTCAATGATCGCCAGCGCGAAGTACGCGTCGAGACGTGCCTTGCACTGCTCAACAGACACACAAATGAAGGAATTTTGAACCGCATTGTTACCTGCGATGAAAAATGGATTCTGTTTGATAACCGTAAGCGCTCAGCAAGTTGGTTGGATCCTGGTTCAGCACCTAAACAATGCCCTAAACGAAAACTTACCCCTAGAAAAGTGATGGTCACTGTTTGGTGGTCTAGCGCCGGTGTGATTCATCACAGCTTCTTACCAAACGGGGTGAGCATTACTGCAGATGTGTACTGTGAAGAACTGAACACAATGATGGAGAAGCTGGCGCATCTCCAACCAGCATTGGTCAATCGCTCGTCTCCGCTGCTCCTGCACGACAACGCGCGACCTCATACTGCACAGCAGACGGTCTCCAAGTTGCAAGAACTGGGGTTGGAAGCTCTCCGTCATCCGCCCTACTCACCAGACCTTGCGCCTACAGACTACTACTTTTTCCAGAATTTGGATAACTTCTTGGCGGGAAAAAAATTTAATACCCGAGAGGCAGTACAAAATGCCTTTGAAGAATTTGTTGCCTCCCGTCCAGCTGATTTCTTTAAGAAGGGCATCAATAAACTGCCACTGCGATGGCAAAGATGCATTGATTGCATGGGTGATTACTTCGATTAATACAAATAAAAAATTCATGAAAAAAATTCGTTTAAATTTTTTCATACAAAACGGCAATTTCATAGGTAAAGACCTATTATTATGATGCATAAACAAAAAGCGTAAATAAATGAAATATTTAACATTTAGGACTGAAATGAAATATTTGATTCATAATATTCATCGAACACTTAAGACTTAGCATCTATGCATAAATATTGATTTGTTATCCCATACTCTATTCGTTTACAATATCTCATAAAGATAACAAGTACCGAGATAGTTCTATGACAAAACTGCAGGGCGATCCTGGCTGACTACAGATGGTTCTATTATGGAAATGGTCCTGTCTCAACGTAGAGATAAGTGAAGGTTACATGTAAATTATACAGCGACCGCCGCTGAATAACTATTGCATATCGACAGGGTTTCGGCGACCCGATAAGCCGCACGTGAAAGTATAAAACAAGGAGAAAGACGTTACCGACGTTAGGGACGCCACATTCGAATGGAACACATCAGCGTCATATTTCATTAGGACGCGCGTTCACGAGACCGGCATAAGAATCCGCGGAAGCGAGATACAAACGGCGGCAAACGTCGGAGGCGGCACCCCTCGGTCGTGGCTGACAACACCGGCGGTACTCGCGTCCTAGTACGGCATGTTTATTCTGCCGCGTATATCGACCGGCGGGCGGCCCCGCGGGCGCGCGCCGCCCGGCTCAGTCGCCTCTGCCGCGCGCTACGACCCGCTCGTCTCCTACACCAGCACATGACAGCTGCCGATTACCCACACAACAATTCGCTGTGTTACAAACACTAATAAACTGTCACAACTGATATCACTATTTGATTAAAGCCAACCGCGCTACGGACGTTAACGCGACTGTGATTGAACCAAACAAAACGTTGTGTCATGTGAGAGTGCTGCTGAAGCTCGCAAATCTTCAGGCGGCTGTCTAAACGGTAAGATGTTACTTTTATTTGAATAATGATAGATAACTTTTGTCGAAGGTCAACGTTCGTGGTCGTTAGTATATTTGTGTACCTATAGCATGTGAGGTCATGTAGGTAGTAAACATGTTAAGTTTTGATCTCTGATAAGAGGTTACGATAACCATTACAATGCCTTCATATTTATGGTTATGTTATTCACAAAGCACTTAAACTTACAATGGCAATATTAAATAGGATTAACGTTACATTATTGTGCTTTGTTACAAATTATAAAATGCTTATTATTGTTAAGGAAAACTGTTCCTTTTGCTGTAGTACAACGAGTGTCTACGAAGGGGTCTACGGCGTAGCAACTTCGTTGTAGCGTAGCGTGTAGCAATTAGTGTCATATTGCCTGTTTTATTTATGCCCCCGGGAAGATTGTAAGGTTCCGTCCAATAAGTAGCAAAGCCTTTGTTTATCCTCCACTTAGGGCCTGTCAAGTAAACGTCAAAGTTACTTTGTAAGTCTTCACCTTACTGATTTAAAAATGTATCTGTATACAAGACTGTTTTTGAAACAAGTCTACTAAGATACAACACAAGGATAACTTTACTTAAAGAAACTTGAAGTTGTTTAAATATTCACTGGATTAATAAAAGTTTTGTTTTATAGAATGTTGAATGTTGCACTTGTACTACGTATTTGTATTTCATTTAGCAGCTATCTTCCGTTTCTGCCTGAGCTTAGAGTTGAGTCTTATCTTCTAGTTTGTTTGTTGACCTACATTCACGAGGGAATTTTGGTATTAATTATTTACGTAATTTTATAATATAAATACGTATTCAACGAATTAAACCGAGTACTTCCAGTTGGCATAACAAATGTAAGCACATACATCTATACTAATATTCTAAAGAGGAAAGATTTGATTGTTTGTTTGCATTGAATAGGCTCCGAAACTACTGAACTGATTTGAAAAATTCTTTCACTGTTGGGAAGCTACACTATCCCCGGGTGACATAGGCTATATTTTATCCCCGCATTCCCACGGAAATGGGAACTACGCGGGTGAAACCGCGGAGCACTGCTAGTTTTATAATATAAATACATATTCAATTGATCAAAACGAGTACTTCCAGTTGATATAACAAATGTAAGCGCATAAAATATGAAATAAATTTAATTTAATAAACAGCCGATATGCGTAGTAGTTGTGGGTGAGCTGTGTGTGACCCAGTGTAACGGCACTGACTTACGAGTTGGGGTCGTGAGTTCGAACCCAGACAGACGCTTTATTTTATGTAAGTAATTTCATCACCACTGCTTTCAAAAAGGGTGAAGAAAAAATCGGGAGGAACCCGGCATGGCATATCCTAGAACCAAAAACTTTGAAGACGTGGGACAGCTACCAACTGGCACTAGACTCCTTGGTAAATTATATCCCACGCTATCTGAAAAAGAAGAGGCCTGTGTGCCTATGATGATGAGTTGTAGGTATAACTTTTTATATTTTCAAGTACCTACTACTAAAGTAGAACAATTTCTATGAAAACTTCATGGAAATTCTTCTACTGGAATTGCGTTGCACCGTCTCGTTGCGACTCTCTGCGGGCCTAAAGTTAGTGTAGTAGGTGTAATAACTTTTATGTACGAGTAATTTTATTGACAAGTACATGTATCCTTATGTTTTTGACAACGCATTTGAAATTGATAATTATAATTTTCCGTTCTGAAGGGAAGATTTCTGACTTTAAGGCGGTGCGTATAAGTTGCAACTTCAGTTGTCGGTTACGACGTCGACGACGTTGTTGCAACTGGCAACGTTAACGGTTGCCAGTTGCAACAACGTCTAAGTCAACGCAATTTCTAGACAAAGTTCATAAACAGTTCTTACAGTTTGATTTCGCATAACTGTGAAAATCACAGTGATCTTTATAGATTTTGTGATAAGGTTGCTTTTGGTTCTGCACTTTCAAGTCTGTCAAAGTTATAATCATCTTTATTCCCATAACCATGAGGTTGCTATTGAATTGCTGCTATCAGAGATTAGGACTGTAGTCGCGGATTGCTAGTTTCCGAACCTCGACGATCAAAATAGTCGTCTGCGCAGCACCTATTTGCTCTGTAGTGAAACTTTATTGAAAAAATGGGGTTGCTATTACCATTAACATGGGTTTACTCTGTAACGAACGTAAAACTTTTATGGTACGTAACTCCTTCTGATAACTTCCGGTGAACTTATACTATTTGGCAGATATATAAATTCTGTTTCGATTCTTAATAAGGTATTTTCCAATTTTAATTTTAATATTGGGACGATATCTTTATCAGAAAAATAAAAATAAATTAATTTATATCCATTTTCTCCATTAAAACTATTAAAATCTAATTTATTTTTCGTTGTTTTGAATTTACCGCCAAAACGCTCCTTACGATGACTTTTTATCACGTGACATCGTGAGGTCAGCTTTGTGTAAACAGCACCAGTACAAATACTTAGTTTGACGCAGTTTTAGAAGTTTTTGTGCACAGAGGCACCGCACACCAGTGATTTCACTTTCTATCTATAAAAATCTTTTTAATTATAAACACGACACTCACTTGTTCACTTACTAACTACTTTAGTTTACACGCGGTAAATTCAAAACAATGAAAGATAAATTTGGTTCACATCGTTTTTAATTGAGGAAATGGATAAAAATCAATTTACTTTTATTTTTCCGTTACATATTTCGTCCCAATCTTCAAATTAGAATAGTTTTTAATAAATTGGAAAATACCCTATTCACCTACGGTATATCCAAAGGCTGGGGGTCCTAATCTATTCTCAAAAGAACTTTTTACAAAAAAAAAAAAAACAACCGAGTTCCGGAATTTTTTTATTAATTTCTTGTCACCGCCTTCCGAAATTGAAGTTATTTTTCAGTTTGTTTTGTGTTTTTCCGGAAATAGGTTGGTTTTTTTTTGGATTTTTTTTCAGCTCAGCGTCATGAGGTGAAGGGCGTTGCTTCATCTCATGACGCTAATCGCGAATCAGCGTCAAAAGTTGATGAAATCCAAGAGTGCTTTTATACCACATGTAACATAAACCCTATTGCTATCCTTAAGCACTAAAGATAACAGCTGGTATAGAATCACTATACACAGTTTCAGCCCAAAATAACATACTCTAAGAATTGATATCGGTTTCATGTTTCTTAAATTCAAATCTTATCAAACGTGTCACCGCATTACTTATCTGACCCCCACAACCCAGTTAGTACCCACTAGGTTCTGTGTGGTGCCGGACGTAAAAGAATAGCACCGTCCCATTTCTTCCCGTGAGTGTCGTACAAGGCGACTAAGAGACTTACTAGAGAATGGGCAGCAGCGTTCTCCATGCATTTTACCACCATACTGTGATCGCCAACCCGCCTGCCAAGCGTGGCGATTATGGCAAAACCCCCCTTTTGAGGGAGGCCTATGTCCAGCAGTGGACGTCTTTCTGGTGAAATGAGGTAACACGATGCTCCTCGTAAATCTGACTACCCTTAACGACTGTCAAAGACTTACGAATGATAGCTGGGACCAATGACTTAACGTGCTTTCCGAGGCACGGAGTCTCGATATGTAATGAATGTTAACCCATCCACGAACCGACCGCGGCGCGCGTAACTTAACCTGCGATCGACTTGTGCGGCTATTATCCACGAGCCCCTGCTAAACATACGTTAGATAATACACCCTTAAAATTCTAGTTTTAACATAATCTAACAATAGGCATTGCAAAGGGAACTAGCAAACATTGAATACTCCGAACCAAAACTAAATTCTATAAATTTAATACCATCACGTGTTTCGAATTATCAAATGCCGTATTGTGGACATTTGGAGAATATTTCATTGTCTACAGAAATTGCTCGAGCTCAAATATTTGATAATATTGTGCATGCAAATACCACATTACAATAATCTCAACTATGTATCTTAGCTTTATTTTTTCTGCTCGTTTTAAAAACCAAGGACATTACGATTTTAAATTAAATTGAAACTTTGAACATGCAACAAAGGATAACTTTCTTTTGTTTTCAATACGCTACATAATTCTAATAATTTAAGTGTCAAAATACTTAGATTTAGGGCTGATCTTTTAATGGTAAGGTTTCTTTTTTTTTTTTTTGGGTGGGAAATCATCAAATAACTTCTCCCGCTCTGGTTGGAGCAGGAGGGCGTGTCAGACTTTTACTGAGTAAAACCCACCCGTGTTCCTTCAGTAGCCCGTATGCCAGGGGCTGTGGTATCTCTTTCGAACAAACCCGCACCCCTGGCAGGCATCGGCCCTTGCGGGCCCCATCACGTTTGTGCTGACATCTCTTTGAGGCGCTCGTGGAACACAACGCGCCGTCGACTTGGGCTTGGTTCTTACCGGACAGCGAGCTACCCATTACTCGCCGTCCGCAAGCTCATGCCTACGGTGGCCGGAAATCGGCCTGGGATTCCCGACGCCCAGGACGTCTCCGTATCCTGCGCCGGTTAGGGTCGCGAGGGCGCAAAGACTGCCTCTCCCTCATGTACGCCGCCTCCTTCTTCGCGAGCATCCCTGCTTCGCTGAAGGAGGTGACGGCTACCCATGCCCTCTCGCTCCGTACCATGGCCTGGACCAGGGCCGGACGCGAGAGATAGCCGCCGCCGATCGCCTCCACGAGGACACGGCGGTGCTCCACCCAAGCCGGGCAGACCGCCACCGTGTGCTCCACCGTGTCCTCAGGACGATCTTCGCAGTGGAAACACCCGAAACAACCGTGTCCGGTGAGGACCTGCTTCAGGCGGAAGGTGAGAACGCCATGCCGCCTCTCAAACCACTCCTCAAAGAGGGGACTTACCGCCGAAATCGTGGCGTGCCCATTTAATGGTAAGGTAACTTCTAAATAAAAAATAAGGCAGTTCGACATTTTACTTTCTATACAAAATCTGTCATCAGAAACATTTTTTCCTAAGAAAAAGTTACCTGCCTATTGTATAAACCAACCCTGAGTCACACAGCTTTTAATTGAAGAATAAATATAACAGTTCTACATTATTTTCCATTGAAAAGCTTTTTTTTTTTTTTGGGGGAATGGAATCTTGAAGTTGACCTTGAGAGCCTGTAACTTCTTAACCGGACTTTCCTGTGAAGGCATTGTTAGTGATACTTAAAGCCTCCAGCCAGGGCATAAAACCTAGAGCAACTGCACGCTGCGTGGACCCCCTGTGGGGTATAGACCTCGGCTCAGGGCGTCACTGGCGGGGGGGGGACAGCAAGTGGGGACAGGCTGGATCAAAATATTTTCATTATTATTATAAATCGGGGAATTTAACTCTACTGGCTCAGCTGCGGCGCGGGCTGGCGCTTCAACGAGTAAGGGACGGTCGGGGTCTCATCATAAACTCGGGATATTCGCGGGGCGCGAGGACCTCGGCAATATTTATTCTTAGAAACATAACAGTTTGACATAATTTTCTATTCAAAATCTTTCAAAACTGCCATTTTTATTCCTTAGATAGAAATTACTTGACGATTGAAAAATCGAACTTAACTCAATTTTAAGAACGCTCGACGATCTCCAACCTGTGTAAAGTAGGGTATTTTTTTAGACTTAAGGAAATACCGATATACTTAATTAAAATGCATTCAGATACATAGGAATGAGTGCTCATTATCAAGACGTGGAGTTTCCTCATCTATAAATTGCCGGGATTCTGAACAAAACAGTCACAGGGTGTGTTTTCCTGTCACAGTATAGGGATATTCAGGATTTTCCTTGTTATTTTTTGTAAAGTTAAACCTCAGTTAAATTAACACAACAAAAGCTTTATTCTATCCTTCGTTAAGTGAATATCACTGTCACGTACTAGTAGTTAATCGACAACAGAAACTAAAATAAAACTAGTTTAAATATTAAATAACTTTGAAATTTCTGAAAACTCCCCCAGAATGTGTCAATTAGACCCGTTGTCATATTAGTTTAAAGCGTTGTTATTTCTAGAAACTATTCTGGGACGAAAGGGTTTTACATAACCAAGGTACTTAGGTGTACATAACTGATTCGTTGCTTAATTCGTAGAATTAAAAGCCTTGAATAGTTGCTGTTTCACTATCTGCCTAAGTTTGTCGGCTTCCAGTCTAGCCGGATGCATACCAGTAGTTTACATGGAGTGACTGCCGATCTGACCTCCACAACCCAGTTACTGAGTAACAAAATACCCCTTGTTAAGACTGTTTTTTTTTTAAGACTGGTTAAAAGACTTTTGGGCTTCTGACGACCCGTAACGACTGTCAAAGATCCATGAATGACAGGCGGGACCAACGGCTTAACGTGCTTTCCGAGGCACGGAGTGGTCTCGGCATGTAAAGATGGTTATCTACCCTCAGACCAACCACAGCAAGCGTAGCATAACCCAGTTTAACCAAGCGTAGCCTAACAGTTGCTGTTTATTTTAGAGCGTCTGCAACGGAATCTGGGACACAAAACTTTTGATCACTTAAAAACAAAACACAATCATACGGTGCTGTTTTGATGTAAAAGTTTAGCCACAAAACCAACTGGCTACACATCAACCAAAGTCCGATAATAGGTGAACCCAAAACATTTAACATCGGAAACCTTAATCAATTCTGCTTTGATCGGCAGTCTGGAGGTAGGTACCTGCGGTGTTCAGCGGAAGGTAGTTATTTATTCACTAGTACGTCACATCCGTCCAGGCGCCGGCGCTGCCTTTTTCCCCACCTTAACCTTAGACACATGTTCTAGACTTCGGTCAAGGTTGAAAGCTTCGATTAATGTGTCTTTTTCATTTGTTTTCTGATCGAAATCGATTTTATTTATAAATGTTTTCTGTCTGACTTATTACGTCTGTTGCGCCGGTTTTTTTTAACTAGGACACCCGTTTTAAGGGGGTTGTTACAAATTATATGAAGGGACGTTCAAAAGCACTAAGTAATGAACTAGATCAGATAATGTGAAAGTAATTTTTAATACGCTAATAGGTTTATGGGGCATGTCAGGTGTCAAAACAAACGTCAACATTAATGGATCCTAGGAATTATGTACTGACGCCAGCACATCAAGCTACCTCAATCTGTTAAATTTCTTTGATAGATTTTCAACTTTAATACCAAAAAATAAGGTTTATGTTCAATTGGAAATATTTGACACTTTGGGATAGCTTGATGTGCTGCGTCTGTACAACTATTATTACAGTGCTTGTAGATGAGTTTAATTATAACTTTCACAATGTATGATGCTATTTCATAATTCAACTGAATTATGAAATAGCATCATACATTGTGAAAGTACGCTGTTATGAAATGGGAAAAGAATAAGCCATCAATGGCGGACTTTTTCTGGAAACTACACGGCACCGTATATTTATTATTAACACCTCCATTACACTACAAACTAGACCACTACAATATTAATACAACCGCTGTTTCCGCAACATTCAGATCGTTTTCCATACAGTTTAACAATGAATAGGTACGGCTGCTAGTTTATTTACAAACAGTGACCAAGTAATAAATATGTACGGTGCAGCCGCGACCTTCGGACTACCTTCGGCAGTATTAATCATGAGCAGGGGAACATTTCAACCATTTATTTAATTAAAAACTTAACGGGCCGACGCTTCCGTAATCTTCTATTCTTTAGGATGCATCGTGCTTCGGTTTTGGACACAGTGATAATAATTACTGCAGCAGAATGATAGATTACATTTTTTTTATGATTACTCTGGGTGTTTTTCCGGCTAAGTATGATGTACTTTCCTTGCCTGACGATGAAAGGTAAACAGACGTTAATGTTTGAAAAATGATTAGTAACTTTTTCGGGTACAAGTAATCCTGTCAATGATTTTATAAAAATCTCATATTCAGCAGTCATATTTTAGAAGTCTTCAAAAAAGAGAAAATTTTCAATTTCCTTTAGGTAATGTTATCATAATCAGCCTATAACGTTCCCACTGCTGGGACACAGGCCGTAATCCACCACGCGGGCCCAGTGCGGGTTGGTAGATGTCACATATCTTTGTCTTTTTGTTTCTAGGACATGCCGGTTTCCTCACGATGTTTTCCTTCACCGTTTTATGAGCAGGTGGTGAAATATTTTACACAAAGTAAAGCTCCTGTCTGGGTTCGAACCGACGACCTACATCTCGTAAGTCGCGTCAGTTACCACTGGGCCACCACTGCTCTTAATGTGTATCTATTATGTGTATAAATGTCTTACTGTGTATAAAAAAAACTTTTTTCAAAAAAATAACAACCGACTTCCAAAAAAACACTACAAAGTGCAAAATAACTTTAATTTCGGAAGGCGGTGACAAAGAATTAAAATACCTACACATCCAAAGTCACCGACTTCCGAAATTAAAGTTATTTTGCACTTTGTAGTGTTTTTTTGGAAGTCGGTTGTTATTTTTTTGAAAAAAGTTTTTATTTTTAACTTTTTAGTTACCTACCCCATACCAGTTCGAAATTTCATCATCCTTGGGGTCAAAACAATGCATATTTATGCGATAGCAGCATTCGCGGTTGATTTGCTGTGATGTTTTGAAGAGTTCCGTTGTCTGTCTTCGAAACGCATCATCAGATCTATATGAAATTTATATGGGACCATTTTGGAATAAACAACTTTCGAACAAAAAAAAAGTTTTTGCAAATCTGTCTATATACGGCGGAGTTATGCCCGAACATACATACATAAACAAAAAAAAAAAAAAAACATGTCGAATTGATAACCTCCTTCTTTTTGAAGTCGGTTAATAAAAAGAAAAGTCCTGACTGACTCACTGACTGACTGACTGACTCATCAACGCCGAGACCAAACCCTTGGACCTGGAAAGCTGAAATTTTGCACAGAGGTTCCCTTTATAATGTAGACAAGGAATAAGGAAGGATTTTATGAAATTCAATCCCTAAATTAGGAATACAACAAAGCTCTTTTAAGTACATTCAGAAACAAAAGCGCATTAATTAAATCGAAAATAACAATAGGTACGGAGAATACCGAAGAAATATTACTTATACCGGTTATTTTTCTCACCTATTGTTCAAGAATAATGTACAATGCAAAGTGCTTGAATACGGCGTTTTATCCTTGAAATGAAAAGAAACAGGTAGAAATATAACATCCTGAATGGGATTTAATATTATGAAGTGGTTATGTGAGGATTTATTTTTCAAGAAATTATGAGCGATTTAACTAGCTTAGCGCTTCTGTTTTGTGCGGTTTTTTTGACTAGACATCGTGATTTCTTTAATGAACGTAAGTTTAATATCTAGCGATTTTTTTTTTTTTTTGAATGATTGTGAAACCAGCTTCAAACTCCGTTGCGAAGTTGATAAGTGACTTTAATTTATATTTAGGATAGGTAAAGTTTTACCATTTTGAAAGAAAACATGCTTTGCCATAAAAGTTTATTACGCGAAGTTCGTCACATGTGAATAACACCAATATTTCGGCTCGAATTTCGAAAATTTTCAAATGATCATTTTCTCAAATTCATTCATTTTCATTTTGAAATATCCCAATGAGTACAAAATGAAGAAAACTCAGATTTTCAGTTTGGATTCAATATCATATCCGGAAATGTGAAATATACCAAAAAAACATTCTTACCTAGCTTCACCCGCGTGGAGGTCCAAAATGATCCCACAGGAACGTATTACCGAGATAAAAAGTATCCTATGTGTTAATTCAGGTTATAATCTATATGTTTGCCAAATTTCATCCAAATCCGTTCAGGTGTTGTTGCTTGATTGAGTAACAAACATTCAAACATACAAACTTTCACATTAATCATATCTATTAGTAGGATTTAAAATGTTTACAATTAAATATGAACAAAATTTACTGTTCTAATAATATTCTCACCTTATACTCCTGAACCAAACTTCCAAAAGCTAAACATGATATAGCATCACGCTTGTATTCCCCGAAGGGTTCGGCAGAGTTGTACATAAAATAACCTTCACCCACATTTCCCCAGTTTTATTTAAATCCCATATTACAGTGGACCAACCTATTGTACTGCTACTGTACTGCTTTTTACACGTGCAGCCTGTGGGCTAGATGTTCGCAAAGATCGTACAGCGCTCTCCGCGTTCAATATAACAATGCATTTAGGATGCTGGTGGGGCTGCCCCGTTTCTGTAGTGCGTCAGGGATATTCGCAGATGCGCATGTAGATTGCTTTTTCGCAACAATGCGTAAAAGATGCGCTTCCCTGGAGTGCAGGGTGTGGGACAGCTCCATATTGTCTTAAGTATGGTTGCGAGTGGCCTGGACAGTGTATACATGGGTCACTGTTGTGCCGTCTGTCATGGGATGTCGCAACGGTGACCAACCGGTATTTCTTGTATTGTTTTCCTTGTTTTGTGTATAGTCTGTTTGTTTACTAATATAGTCGTAAATTTTACTAACAATCTTGTTAAATCTTGGTTACTCGAATAAATAAATATTCTATTCTATTATATTGCCATGAACCGGGCACAGATCCAGACTTAAAAAAAACACTTTGCCGGACCTAGGAAACGAAGGCAGGACCTTATAGTCAGCTCAGCAGTAACGCTTCCAACCACAAGACCTAGGGGGCAGTCGTATGAAACATCATCCGGTAAAATCTAGGAAATATAATAAGTACATATTTTGGCACTTTTTAGTGACCTTAAAAAACAGGCTTATTTGTATAGTTTCGTTTGCATGTGAACGCAATCGAAGAAAAAGCGAAAGTATTAAAAAAAAAATGTATTTGTAACGATATTTTCGTGTAACTTATTTTGTTTTCGTAGTGATTTGAAAAACTTTGTTGTTTTACGTATTGTTTGGCTTGTGACCTTGACACAACTAATGTCTTGCTTGAAGAACAATTTATTCTCCGGTTGCCTACGTCATGTATCAGAAACGGGATATTTTTGATTATAGGATCTCTCAGTGGTCGAAGTTTGACCATAATTCAATTTGAAGTTTGAACTGATGCATTTAAATTTTTAATATTTTAGCTTTCTGTACATGTTCACATAAACTTTAAAAACCGTGCCAAATTTTATACTTCTCCTCCTCCGTAATTTTTGTAAAAAGGGATTATTACAAAGTTTTTATTTCACGTACAAATAAATATATACAACCTAATTTTTAGTATATGCGAAATACGAAACACGTGTCTAGTATTCTTATGTAAAGAATCTATGTACAACATTTCAAATCTGTATCATGAAAAATCACAAAATTATAACCTTCTTATGTTACCTAGTTGTCTACAGAAACATGATCACCATAGGACCCACGCGCCACCCGCGCGTCCAGCGTGGTTTGTGCTCATTGATAGTAATTAGGCAGTAGGTACCTAACCGTATGGCAATTATTTTGTAATTAAATGGAGCAAACTAAAAAAAGTGTTGTGGGAAAAACTATTGGAATCGATTCGGTTCCTTACACTGAACAAAGTATTTCAGGTTTCGCATATATGTACTAAAAATAATGTTGTATGTGTACATACAGTGTAAATTTTTAACCAGTGCGCAAACTGTAACCATGAATTCAGCATATCATTCTAGACCCCCTAGCATATACATTTTTCGTCGGTTATAAAAAAAATCGGCTGTTTCATAGAAAAGTACCTACGCGATCAAAATGTATGGAACAGTAGATTTTTATTTTTGTATAACCGACGAAAAATTTCTACGCTAGGGGGTCTAGAATGATATGCTGAATTCATGGTTACAGTTTGCGCACTGGTTAAATAATTATCCTGTATAGATAAATAACGTAACTAACCCTGTATGTAAAATGCTCAAAATATTTGTCTCGCGTCGTATCTAATATCTTTTGTACAAATAGGTATTCACGTGCAAGTAAGTCGTACTTCAGTTAAACCAGTGCCAATATGCAGGACTTAGAATTCTCTCAAGCCTTTCTCCTTTGAAAATGGTGAGTGAATTCAGTCTCCCAGCCAGATTGAAATAAATTGAGAAATGTCTGCTCCGATTCTTCCCCTCGTATATTGAATTATTTAAAATGTTAAGAAGATGTCTGTGACGTCATGTGTTTGTAAGATAATGGAGTTTTATTTGCAAACAATTTGTTGTACACAGTCGTAGTGGTTTGTATGATACCTACGTATCCATGCTACTTTATCTTGTTTGTTTGCATTGAATAGGCTCCGAAACTACTGAACTGATTTGAATAATTATTTCACTATTGGGAAGCTACACTACCCCCGGGTGTCATAGGCTATATTTTATCCCCGTATTCTCACGGGAACGGGAAATACGCGGGTGAAACCGCGGGGCGCTGCTATTGTGTATATATGAATAAAGAGTGATCATGTTTTTATGAATTCCGCATTCCGATGCTAATTCGATGCGTCAATGCCAACTTACAAAACCTTAATAATAAAAACAATACCTTCAGATTACAGAAACCAATATTACCGCCTATATTTTAACAAAATCAAAATCAAAATCAAAATATTTTTATTTCATATAAACCTGCATGGGCACTTATGAAACGTCAAAAGCTAGGTGCACGGTTCCAAATTGTTGTTTCCTATGGAGAAGAGCCGGCAAGAAACTCCACGGTTACTCTTTTAAAAATAATTGGCTTTAACAATATTTTCAAATTACAGAGATTAAATGTATGGGAGGACAGCGCAGGCCTATCAATAAGTACCAGGTACT
This sequence comes from Polymixis flavicincta, assembly GCA_949987655.1. NCBI lineage: Eukaryota > Metazoa > Arthropoda > Insecta > Lepidoptera > Noctuidae > Polymixis > Polymixis flavicincta. The sequence continues at coordinate 10,859,432 of OX465179.1, forward strand.
TAGACGAATACAGAATAGAAAATCGTCTACAAATCTACAGTCAGTAAGGCCTACAACGTTCTCTCATTCACAATATGTAAAATAATCTACATAAATAAAATTAACCTAAATAAAATTGATGTATAATGTCAATTAATGACGAGAATATGTCAGCATTGTAAAAATAAAAAGAATTAAAAAGAACTTTGTATTTGAGAGCAGTTAATAGACTTTCACATAGTTATGCTGTTAATGAGGTACCAGGGAAGCCACATGTGCAGAAGGAATTAATGCCAAACTTCCCTGTCTTCAACGTAGTCTTTTATCTTATAATATGCTTTTTTGATAAGGACACGTTTGATGTGCGTTTTAAACTTTCCATCGCTAAGTTCTGTAACCGACTTTGGCAACTTGTTATAGAAGCGGATACTGTTTATTAGAAATGACTTGCTAGTTTTAGTCAATCTAAATTTTGGAATCACAATTTCATCTTTACTACGTGTATTCAGATTATGGAAATCGCATCGTTTTTTGAAAAGGCCTAAGTTTTTGCGAACATACAAGATATTTTCTAGGATGTAAAGAGAAGGCAGAGTTAATATATCAATTTCGCTGAATTTGTTTCTAAGAGACTCGCGAGGCCCCATTTCATAGATTGCGCGGATTGCCCTCTTTTGTAAAATGAAAATTGAATCTACGTCAGCTGCCGATCCCCACAGCAGAACGCCATATGACATAATACTGTGAAAATAAGCAAAGTAAACTAACCTAGCTGTGGCTACATCAGTCAACTGCCTTATTTTTCTTACTGCGTAAGCAGCTGAGCTTAATCTACTTGAAAGAGCTCTAATGTGAGCACCCCATTGCAATTTTGAATCTAAAGTAATTCCCAAAAATACAGTTTCCGAAATAGCATCCAGTTTCTTGCCATCAAGTTTTAAGTTTAGACCTACTTGGGGTACATTTGGTAACGAGAACTTAAGACATTTAGTTTTGTTCGCATTGAGTAAAAGATTATTAGCAGCAAACTATTTCGAAAGAACAGCTAGACTATCATTGACATGTAAGACATCCGTATCTTTCCTATCTATTCTAAAAATAAGAGAAGTGTCATCAGCGAATAAAATTATATCCGAGAATTTAGCCATCAGGTAGGGAAGGTCATTAATATAAACTAGAAATAAAAAAGGGCCAAGAATTGAACCTTGAGGCACGCCCATCTTAACTAGAGACCCCGAGGACGTCGCCCCATTAACGTTTACTTTTTGCTGCCTGTTTGATAAATAGGAAAGTACAAGATCAGCAGCTTGTCCACGAATTCCGTAGTGGTGTAATTTACAGATCAGTGTATTGTGGTCAACGCAGTCAAACGCTTTTGAGAGGTCACAGAAAATGCCAATGGCGTCCTGGGAATTCTCCCAGGATTCCAAAATGTGACTGATGAGTTTTACTCCTGCGTCAGTCGTCGACCTACCTTTCGTGAAACCAAACTGTCGACTATGTAAAATCCCATTCGAGTTAAAGTGTGATAACATCTGGTCCAGCATGATTTTTTCATAAATTTTGCTCAATGCTGGAAGCACAGATATAGGTCTATAATTAGAGGGATCACTCTTACTACCCGATTTGAAAATTGGTACTACTTTACTATGTTTCATTAAGTCAGGAAACGTACCGCTGTCTAAACATTGATTAAATATGCCTGTTAGGACAGGGGCAATTGTGTCAATGATATTTTCGAGAACTTTAACGGAAATCCCCCATAAGTCTTCAGTGTTTTTTATGTTAAGACTTTTAAATGCTGTTTTAATTGTGGCAATAGAGATGGGTTTGAATTCAAAACTTGGAATGTCCTTGCTGAAGTTTTCTTTAAGAAGAGATTCAGCTAATACAGATGATGAGGGGAGAGATTTTGTAACTTCTATTGGGATGTTGGTAAAGAAATTTTCTAGAGTCTCAGCAACTTGTAACTTATCTGAAATGGTTTCATTATCAATTTTTAGAGCTAACTCATTCTGATCTCGCTGTTTTGTGTTTCCAGTTTCTTTGTTAATTACCTGCCACACAGCTTTTATTTTATTTTTAGAGATACTAATTTTGTTACTTATTAATTTAGATTTAGCGTGAGCGCAGACTCTTTTGAATATCTTAGAATAGTTTCTTTCATAATTATGAAGGGCCTGATCAGAAGTCAATGATTTTTCGTGATACAAATTATATAAAATATCTCTGCTTTTTCTAATGCCAGCAGTGGCCCATTCGCTAAATTTTGGTTTAGTAGCTATCGTAACTTTTTTTACAGGACATGCTTTATTGAATTCTTTGCATACTGTAGAAAAAAATGTGCCATAGTTTATATTGGGGTCTTGTGAATCAAAGCTCGCTGTTGAGAGCTTGCTAAGAACATTATTATTAAAAGATTTCAATTTATTTTTAGTCAGAGGTCTCAATTCAATGGTTTTATCTAGATGTAACTTTTGATCTAAGTCAAACAATACAAGCTGACCAGTATGGTCTGACCTGACGCCACTAATTAAGGAGGAGTCCTTTATTTTGCAATTAGTAAATACGTTGTCTATGCATGAAGCTGTGGTTGCTGTTATTCTAGTCGCTTCATTAAATATACATTTTAAATTGAATGATTTAAACAAAGAGATAAGCTTACTTTTTTCTGGTGAATTAACTAATAAATCAATATTTAGGTCACCACACACAAAAACTAATTTATTATCTTTGAAAAGTTTACCTAATATTTCTTCCATAACTATCAAAAATGGTGACAAATTCGTGGCTGGTGGTCTATACACAGATAAGAAAGTATGGCCCTCAACCTCCGCACATGCTACCTCACATAAGCGATCAACAGAGCAAGCGGTGATATCCTTTCTTTCCTTATATCTAAAACAACTATTACACAATATCAAAGTACCACCCCCTATCGAAGACCTATTGTACGCACTGGCAACTGAAAAATTATTTACATTAAACAACATCCTATCCGGTTTTAACCAAGTTTCAGTAAAACATAAGATATCCATATGATATTTATCTATTAACATTTCCACGTCTAGAATTTTGCCAGAGAAGCGATTTATATTTTGGTGATACAGTAAAATACACTTATTATGCTTCTCTTTTGTTCGCGAACAGATTAGCTTGTTTTTCCCTTGTTTTCCAATACCATTATTCAATATTTAATAAGACCGGTTCCATTACGAACCCCTTGTTCGCATCATTCGGTCATTCGTTCGTTCGTTCTTTTGTGAATGTTCAACAGTTACGGAGCGAATGGGGTCAGTATTTCAGCTTGTATTTTTAGCGTTTCGTCCTAAAATGTCGGCTGGTGACGATAAATTATAAAACACGGTCCCGTTCATTTTTGTTGACATAAAGGCTCCTGGCTCGGTCGTGTTATCGCGGGTTTTTTCTCATGACATACAACATTTTGGACGTTATTAGACCTTTGCGTCTAAAAATAAACCGGTTGAATTAAAAAAAAATATATATAACAGCATTATAATTACTTGCCAGACGGGCCTGGAAGCCGCTTATAATATTAGAAGGGTAATTTGTTACCTTTTGAAAAACAAAAAAAAAATACTAATTACCTGTCTTCAGAGTTCAGACTGACTATCGATTTATGAAAACGAACGGCGTAGAAACACTGGAAATAAAACAGTCTGGAAGTCAAAAATCTTTTGACACAACCCAAAAAACCGTTCAGTCTACGACATAAACTACCTACTTATTTAACATTACCATTCGCATTGTCTTACCAAACGAACCTCACAGAAAATAGCTCGACATTTTCCAATTTAATTCAACGTTCCAATCAATTTCAAATGTCGTGATGAAAAATATCGAGACCAGTCTAGACATTTGAATCAGTCAGCAAAAAGCATGCGCCTAGACGTCACGTGAATAAACTATATGTTACTAAAGTGGATAATACCTTTCTGAGTAAATCCATACATATTATAAATGTCTGTCAGTGACTTTATCACGGATTTCGATTAAATTAAATGGCGCACAGGTAGATCATGACCTGGGTTCAGACTTGGGGTATTTTTGATCTCGGTAGTACATTCCTGTGGGTTAATTTTTTACCTCCACGGGAGCGAAGCCGTGTGCAAAAGCAGTCCCACAAATGCGAAAGTTATATTTGGATGTGTGTTACTCAATCACGCAAAAATGGCTGAACGGATTTGGATAAAATTTTGCAAACACATAGCTTATAACTTGAATAAACACGTGATAAACTTGTTCCCTCTATGTTCCCGTGGGATAATTCTTCGATCTCCACGCGAGCGAAGCTGCGGGCAAACAGTATGGAATTATCGTGGTTTTATGCACTATTGCATGCTATAGGCATTTTTCAAGATAACTAAATAAAAAAATAGATTGCCGCGAAACGACGCAGTGCGGCGCAAGACCCGAATAGCTAGTAATCTTGCATTATTTATAAATTAAACTGCAGGCTGTAATACTGCCAGAACAGCTTTAAATTTTAAAATTAGGTAACTGACTTCTTTATCAGACCTTTTGCAGTTTTGTGCTGCCGCAAGGCTCGATATTCGTTATCTTATACCCAAAGCAAATTGATTTGCGGTCGGGGTAGCCTCTCTTCCGTACCTCTCATCTCAATATTCACGCCCAGTCTACCCTTGTATTATTTTTCTCACTAGTTTTTACATGAAACCTTAACAAATTATAAACACTTAATCCTTCCTCATGAATCATTCTGTTTATTGGTGAATACCTCATGAAAATACGTTCGGTAGTTTTCGGAATTATTGCGATCAGAAATACAGACGCGGAGGGGGCTTTGTTTTATTATATGTAGTGATAAAACAAAGCCCCTAAATCTCAAAACATTTATTTCAAATAAACTATTTTCAGGCACTTATGAATTAGTATCTATATATTATATTAATACGTGTAGCAAAACCTTTTACCCCGTTTTACAAAAAATACGCGGACGGAGAAGTATGAAATTTGGCACAGTTAAAGTTGAAATAATGGAGAAGAAGTGCAGAAAACTAATCTATATAAATAAAAAGAAAAGGACTGTCTGACTAACTGACTCATCATCGCCCAGCCCAAACCCTTGGACCTAGAAAGCTGAAATTTTGCACAGAGATGCCCTTTATAATGTAGACAAGTAATAAGGAAGAATTTTTCGAAATTCAACCCCTAAGGGAGTCAAATAGGGGATGAAAGTTGCACGCTGGTGAAGCCGCTGGCAAAAGCAAATATTTTTATATAATTCAAACATATTTTTTTAATGAACTATGGTCGAGTTTCAAACACTGGGCGAATACTAGTAGATATAGATAGACAGATAAATAAGTTTAGGTGTAGTAGTAGGAGCAGTGGTGGCCAAGTGGTAACGGCTGCGACTTACGAGTTGTTGTAGGTCGTGAGTTCGAACCCAGACAGGCGCTTTACTTTGTGTAAATTATTTCATCACCACTGCTCTCAAAACTGTGAAGGAAAACATCGTGAGGAAACCGGCATGTCCTAGAACCAAAAATTCGAAGACATGTGACATCAACCAACCCGCACTGGGCCCGCGTGGTGGATTACGGCCCAATCCCTCTCACAGAGAGAGGAGGCCTGTGTCCCAGCAGTGGGAACATTATAGGTTGATGATGATGATGATGTAGTAGTAGTGTACCCAGATGCTAAAATCGTTAACGCAAATAAATGATTCGTCATTATGTTACTTTACAGTAAAAGCTTTCAATTCATAATCACAGTTTGTTCAGTCAAATATTGACCGCTGTAATCCGATCGCTAAACGCTTCTCTGTAATTCTATTACATCAGCTATTCTGTCAGCCCGTTGCTAATTTTCTCAGAACTTGAGTACCAATTGCGTCAGTAAAAGGCATAATGGGTGTCCGTAGTATATTTTTTTCTTACGTAACATTGGTTTCAGTGAGCATTTCATTTATTTATTCATTTTATACGACAGTCACATATTCACATTTTGCAGAAGTTAGTCACCTTATATTCTAACATCTGCTATAACTTACAGTGATAAATATATCAAAATAATAAACCAATCGATATCTCACAGAACCCATCTTCAATAAATCATTATAATAATAATAAAAACTTACCCCTTATAAACTTTAAACTATCATAAAAACTGCTCCAACGAAATAATTTCTCAATTCCACCAAAGGATCAAGTTTTCAAAGAGAATGTGTTATCTCAGTCGTTCTGACTAATGCTTTTTGAATCGTCGCTCCACGGGATATCCAACTTTATAATCTTGATCCCAACTTTTCGATGCGAAGCGAAAACTGCAATTTCTCAAGTGCGAAGTTTTTATGATAAATTATCGAACTAGAAAAAGCACGGTTCTTAATGATACAAAATCTTATGGAAAATTACTGCGGGAATACTTTGCTCAAAGTGCCCTTACTTTTGATAAAGAAAAAAGAAAAAGGTGGATTTGTGTTTTTTTCACTTCATTGAAATTCACTTGTTCCAAGTTGAGCGTAGGAAAGCACTTGAGGGATGAAAAAGGTTTGACTATTTTATTATTGACTAGTCCGCCCGCGGCTTTGTTTGCGGAAATTCTGTTATTCTTATGCTCAAGTTGATTAAATTTTGAATTTTCTCCGTTGCTAGAGACCGTGACCACATTGTGTAGGTGCGCTTTTCATTTTGTTTTTGTCTTGTTTCCTTTGTTCTCACCAATTAACCTGTTTTCTGTTTTTCTCCCGATAGCCGTTACATTTTTTGCATAACAAGTCGTTACGTAGATACCCTTCTCTATTTTTTGCCATAAGCTTTACTTTGATGATATTTCATCTTCAAAAAGTTCAAAACATCTTTCCTATAAATTATCGGTTGATGGAACAGGGTACAGAAATTCCTGGTTAAGCAAAATAAACTTTGGTTCTTCGGCAGAATCTTTTTAAATTTAATAAAAGCATCATATTACGGTTCATTTAATTACGTGAGTAATATAAAAAGGCAAATTAAGATTCTCTTTCAGCTGATACAAATACAACAGAACAGCTGAAATTCGAATGAAACGGCAAAATACACGCGTCATATTTGTCAATTGTTATTAGAAATTCCTTTGTTATTAGATTCTTCGGGCTCGTATTGTTTCGTACTCCTGTTTTTTCATTATAAATGAGTTTAAAATTAGACGGGTTTTTAATGAAAAATAGCGGTTATGTAAATAGCGGTTGAATAAAGAGCGTTAATTTTACAGGTCAGCCTGATGAAAATTATTGTTTACATTAAAACGAGTTATCACTGTTATTGTGTATCCTTCATAGGTATTCATCATGAGCAATGACCGGGATCTGATATGATTTCATTTCTACAGGATTCCCGGAATGATACGGAAATGATTTGACGTTGGTCTCGATTCCATTGATAACATTTACCGCTGCGATTCTGATCCTTAATCATGGCACGCTCGACGACACATGTCAAATACACTTTGCAATTAGACTGACAATTTGTGTCAAAAATGCAGATGTCGCTAGTTACCAGCATGCTTATCATTTTTGCCGTGTGTACAAGGTTTGGGTCAAGGCTCTCGGTGTGTGCTGGGATCTCAAATATTGTCCTACTTGAGTTATGGCCCCAGATGCGAGCTGTCTCCGAGAGCGAGTGAACCGATGCTTGTTATATCTGAACTGCGCTGGTCGACACAAATATTGCAATTCTTCTAACAAATGTCTTTCTTACGTAACATATTTTTCTCTCGTCTTGTGGGGATATTATAACATTTTTTTATTTGAAATCGTTCATCGTTTTTTATTTATTAAACAATTTGTTATCGAATCAGTACATAGGTAGCTTTAGTAAATTGAAAATTCTTGTATTGATAAAGTATAAGTTTTTATCCAGTGCGTAAACTTTAACCATGAATTCAGCTTAACATTGTAGACCCCCCCAGCACATAATTTTTTCGCCGGTTCTACAAATGAATTATTAATTACATCTAATGAGAATAACCTCGAGTCCCTGAGAACAATGACAGTCGTTAAAAGTCAATGGCTAGGAAATTATACATTTTCGTATAATAAGAATAATCAGCCTTTAATTTTCCCCAGTGGGTGGCTCTGTCAGAAGTAGGCTGTGATCCACCACGCGGGCCCAGTGCGGGTTGGTAAATGTCACATGTCATCGAAATTTACGTTATAGAACACGCCGGTTTCCTCACTATGTTTTCCTTCGCCGTTTTGAGAGCAGTGGGTGATGAAATAATTAACACAAAGCAACACCTGACGGGATTGAAACCTACAACAACTGCTTTTACCACTAGGCTACCACTGAACAACTGTTCATTTCAAAAGTTTATGTTAAAAGAGGTAGAATAGCTTTAAAAAAGCAATTTTCTTGATATGTACAGGCACACAGCACATCAAGCTACCCCAATCTGTCAAATTTTCCCAATTGAACATGAACCTTAGGTAATAAAGTTGAAAATCTATTTAAAAAAAATGACAGATTGGGGTAGTTTGATGTGCTGGCGTCTGTACAAATCTGCATTTAGAAATGAAATCACATGTCAACTAACTCAGTTAAACTATGTTCTATCAGATTAACCACTACTGGTCTCCACTTTATTGACACTTTTACGTTACTTTTTGTAATATGAACTTTAAAAATCTTCCCGTTATTTATGTATAGTCATACAATTTATCTCCTTTTTCCACCTGCAGAAATCCTTTTAAATATGAAACACGTGCATATTCATCTGCATGCAATTATCTTCAGCAAAAGCGCTCTGCATTGAAGATTCTCAGCAAGATTGCCTATTTCAAAAAGGAAACAGAACTGAATATCTAACATCCATTATGTATATATGAACACGCAGATTGCCTTTAAACACAGGATATAAGTACTTACTATAAACTAATAGATAATAGGTAGGTACTCATGAACTTCAGGTAAAAGGTAACCACTTTTACGATGTAATTTAAGTGTAGGTAGATATACTACATTATATTCAAACAAAACACAAAATTCAATTTGTCCAATTTCCCTGAGTCTAAGCATAAAAATATCCCCAGGGCGTTAAAATTCCGCCTCTGAAAAACATATTACAAACTGTACGATGGAAAAAACATTTCCTTTTTCTCCAGGCACAAAAGGAAAGCCGATTATCTGTACCTGTGTCTTGTGCGTTCTCGCCGATGTCATCGAAAACCACTTAAATATTTACATGTTATACACCGATATACATATTATTACATTTTTTGTGTTAGGAAACGGGTAACAAAGTGGAAACTGCCTACGTTTCCACTTGGTTATAGCCTTTATCCGGGAAGCGTTGCACGCATTTCCACGCGTGACATTCACGTGCCTTCGTAGGTAGTACCTAGTCCTACACAGATACGTGTTTAGGAGTTTACGTATTTGTACCAGGTTACCAGGTTACAGGTACACATTGTTGCTATGCTAGATATTTTTAGGAACCAATCTAAAATATTTTCTGTTCCTCATAAAAGACAGGCAACGCCTCTGCCTTGATAAAATAAATAATAATCGTCATCGGTCCTCGATAAGTCTACAAAGTTTAAATGATAGAGTTCATTTAAACTTCAAAAAGTTGGTCAAAATCAAGCCCATAAAAGGAGTCTGTTACAAACACGTCTTAATTAATAATGAAATACTAACTCAACTTGCTTGCCCTCCATCAATGGTGTATAGTATTATCGTATATGAAGTAAAAACTATTTATTAATTACTAGCCTTTGCTAGTGGCTTCGCCCGCGTGGGTTTCCGAAATTATCCTCCGGAAACGTACTACCGGGATAAAAAGTATCCTATGTGTTAATCCATAAACTATCGGTTATTAATAAACTATCTGTGTTCCAAATTTCGTCCAAATCCGTTCAGCTGTTTTTGCGTGATTGAGTAACAAAACATACAAACTTTCACATTTATAATACTTACGTAGGATTTAATCGCAAATTGCGTGTATACTGGAAAAAAGTTGTCACAAACCTAACTGAATTAATTGAAGGCTTATTTACTTAACATTCGTTACAAAATTATATCGAACTTTCCAATTCGATATGAAACAAACCGTATAATAATAATGTTGCAAACATTTCGTAATTAAAACATGTTGCTAACCAGAAGTTACTTAGGTAACGTAATATTTTTAATTCCCTTCGGCTTATCGGATTGTTTAAACTCTTAAAATTTCCCAGTTGGCGAAAATTTCGTAAAATAATTTATGGGCGCTCCCAATTTTTCGAGACTGGTTTTTCATTTTATTTTGTTTACTTAATTATTCATTATACCTTTTAAACAAGAAAAAGAATGGTAACGATCGGCAGAAATTAATTTAGAAAGGAACCTTTTTTATTCTGGTTAAATATTAAAAATACCTGAAGCTATCAAATATATACCTACACATAAAAAGTCTGCGTCCCGCCATTCCTAGTTAAAACACTGGCGTCCACTAACTGTTTATTCATAAATACCTTAAAGTATTTTATCGCTTCCTTTCCAATTTCAACCTGAGCCTAAATTCACCATGACCACTTAACGATTCCTTACTCGTAACCACGTCAATCACACACGAAATCTGTTAATATCGTGTTAATAATATCGATTAATTGTCTTGGAACATACAGATTATGATATTTCGATTCCTCACCATTACATTGGTTAAAAAAAAAAACGATATTCACGTAGTTTGAACGTAGTAAGTTTCCGCGGGGAATCATTATAACCATACAGAATTGTGGCCCTGGTTTAATAAAAAGTAATGGAAAGTGATTCAAGAAATTTAAAGATTCCCTTTTAAATACATTTTAATTAGATTGTGTACCGCGGCTTAAAATACCTACCGGTGAAGTAGGCACACAAAGTGCGAAGTGACGTAAATCCCCAAGCAGGGCAGCTTATTAAATTAAACAGGTTAATAACGAACCATAACTTTTTCTTGCTCCCATACTTCAGTAATTAAGTGAAATATTTTAGAAAAAATTATGAAAACGTCCATTAGGCCGTAATTTATTCAACAGAGCTATACGATGCTTTATTCAGTTTCATATTTTCTTGTGTTACGGTATCGACGTGAAGTCGTGAACTAAATTCAGTAGACGCTTCATTTTAAAGCTTCCGTACTTTATGTTAATAGGCGCAAACCTCCGGTTGTTTCGCAGTACCTACCTACTCTGGTAGCATTACGAATAACTTACGATTTTATCGACGTATTATGAGACCCGACGCAATTACAAATCCTTCGAATGTTATAACAACGGATAGCGAAGTATTACAGACTGATCCAATCTTTGTCGTATAATTTTTTGGTACCCAGCGACCCTAAAATGGGATAGGATAGGATAGCTGTTACTACAAATGGGTGTAAATATAAGAGGCTTGAATGAATAATTTATAGGAGGTACGTGAGCACTGAACTGATTACTGACGAGTCCGTTATTCGAAAGTTCGCTAAACTCGTCTTTCATTAAGAGTAAAAATTACAGCCATCATTATCCCAAAGATTCCAATCGACCTGAAACATTCATAAGTGTATCTTAAAGATTTCCTCTGCTTTGTATTCCCAGTAGAAAAGGCAGAAGGCGGCTATTTATTGTACAAAGGTGTTCTCAATAGAGATACAACATAGAGAGCGACCTTTCGGGCTCATTCACCGAACTCCGTGGCCTTTGGTGCACAATAGCTTGGATCTGAAGCCGTTGCTGGCGACACAGGAAAGTTGCTTGTTAGTTATCACAATAGTCCGCTATATAACACCTATGTATGTAACGGAAAGATGGGTAGTACGACGTTTTTGTCCAATTAAAGGGTAGTAAGTTTATGTGGGCGACGTACTAGTAGGTAGACCTATTCACGTGTGAATGGTGTCTGTTATTATTCTCCACTAAATTAATGTTTACGTTGAAAACGTATTAAGTTCGGTCAGGTTGCTAATCTATCTATATAAATAAAAAGAAAAGTCCTGACTGACTGACTGTCTGAATTATCAACGCCCAGCCCAAATCCTTGGACCTAGAAAGCTGAAATTTTGCACAGAGGTTCCCTTTATAATGTAGACAAGGAATAAGGAAGAATTTTTCGAAATTCAACCCCTAAGAGAGTTAAATAGGGGATGAAAGTCCCACGCGAGCGAAGCCGCTGGCAAAAGCCAGTTTGTCATATTACAGCTGCATAGGAATAACTTACTACCGCCACTATATGCTGGACTATTAACGTAGGCCATTAACGTTTCAACAGAATTTAAAGTAAAAAAATATAATTTCATGGAAATTGCACAGTTTATTTTAAAGACCTTCACCTTGGCTTCAGCGAATAACAGGTTAAGTGACATGCAAATGTTCTGCCCACGTCACCCACAGCGTTCGTAGATACGTTTATTTCCCACGACATTACACCTTGAGTACAGTAATCGTTGCTACTTCATAAGTATGGAAATATTATTACCCATTCTCCTAAACACCCTTAAAAATTAAGTGCACAAGAACGGGCCTTGTTATTCTAAAGCACCGTTTTGCAACACTTGGCCATAAGGTAAAATTGCGAGTAACGAAGCACGATATTGCATATTATGGAAATAATGCACACCGGTAATACCAACTTCAATGAAACGGCAGTTTAAAATTTACCATGGAATATGAAGTATTTTGAACACAAGGTTTTAAATGTGGCCTTAATGCCGTACTAGGCACAATTTATCACTTACTAGAGAGATCTATCAGTTGACCATTATCGGCCTAGGTGCTTAACTAATAGGTAAGTGGGTACTTGTTTGTCTTTCATTATTTCGGCTGTCGACGAACAAGCAAGAAAATACCTACTTACCGACTGTCTACTTATATTTTCACGTTCCTAAACATAATAAGAATTACCTATCAACTCTTTTTAATCTTATATCATTATCTAGGATGTCTATTAAATCGTCTGTCTTAATAAATTTGGCGCAAGGCTAGAATTACCTACTACGATATAATTAAAATGGTGTTGTTCCAACGTTACAAAGGGAATAAAACATAGTCCCTAAATAAAAATGGAGCCTAAATTCTAATTTAATTTCGGCTGACCTTTATCGAATTCGTGTAGCTCGTGAAATAAAAATTTTAATTGTTCAATAAAATGTAAAATTCATTTTACGATATCCCCGAATATTTCCATTTGTAATTGTGAAATCTAACCATTTCATTTTTCATGAAAATGTTTTTTGCTATCGCATTTTGTTCCTATTATTTTTATTTTAACGAGTTTAACAGCCTTACTATGGAATAATAATTTAAACAATTATTGCTAGGTAGGTCCATGTTTTACAATTTTCGCAACCGCAACGTTAGAATGCATATCACCTGCTAGTAGGTACAATGAAATGATGGAAATTGAAAAATAATGTCCTTCCTATGAAGTAGTTCAAACGTTATACAAATATCTACAGCAACCTCGGACCTACTAACAAACGATTGAAACATCTTATTCGATGTAGCAAGTTCCTCACAAAGATTAACTGTCCTTCCCAAAATAACTCTCCTTCAAAAGTAAAATTATTTTAAAATACTAGATGAAACGGCGTTTACAGACTTTCTTACCTCATCCGAAACTTGAACAAGTACGTGAATAATGAAATGGGTTTCCTCAATTGCCAAGTAATTCGTCATTTGACATGATGTAAAATCCGGAAGCTGTAAATTTAATTTCGCAAATAAAATGTCTGACTCCCGTAAAAATTCAGAGTGGGTAGGTTACTTTATGTTGTACTCTAAAAGCCTGCTTTATGATTGGTCGTAAAAAAGCGAGCCTCCGCGAGCCAATTTCGTTCTTTAATTAGGGTAACATTCTTGTTTTACACGGAACATCGGGGTATGTACGATGTTGTGGATGGTATTGAGCCGTAGTGGGTTCCTATCCATTAGTCTTAGGCAGCATTAGGGTAGGAGAGCGTCCATCACTAATGTGTAATCACCATTACAGAACATGGACGAACTCATCCACTTCAATGTCGTACCTATGCTAACATTACTCAAGAGGAACACCCAAGAGCATGGTTATAATTGATGTCCACCAGACTGTAATTCAATTGCTTCGTTTTCCCTCCCGAATTCTTATTTAATAAAACGTAAACCTCTTTGAAAGTGTCTTAAAACTAAGAACCCCAGGAATTTTACTGTCTCTCCGAGGAAGTAATCCTCTTCGTGCTATTTTATTTCAAATGATATAAGATGGTTGGCTTTCTGTTATTATTTTACATAAATATTTGTAATTTGACGCCTTTGATTGAGAAAAAGGCTTGGAAATGTGAATAATGTTACTTTTCCTTGCATACTCCTGACCTCTTTTCACCAGGCTGCGCGTTGATTGAGAAACTGATACTGATGACTTTGCTCATTAGTAAGCGCGCATCTTTACAGCAGCGCGAACTCCAAGCTCAGCTCAGTTTGATGTTATAGAATAGAATAAGAATAGAATAAATTTATTGTAAAACATGAGTATACATCAAATAAATGTGCAAGGTCTTAAATATCAGGTAGATCTACATGTTTTGCCATTTATGGCGTACAAAATAACATATTTTTGGGATATTATACCATAAAATATTTGAGTCTACATAACAAACGATGAAATTAATAACTTAATCCTAATGCTAATTATAAAGGGAAAAAAGGTATTGTATTTACAGATTTTTTTGGTCAAATTGTGAAAAAATTTCGTAATTATTAAATCCACAATTAATTGCGGTCGTTCAAAAATTCTGATGGGTGGGTGTAATAGCATTTTGAAATTAGATATTTTTTTAAATGTATTTTAAACAGAGCAGAAGGCATTTGTCTAATAGGTTTTGGAATTTTATTAGAGATGATATGGTGCTACACAAGTAATACCTTTACGCATCAATGCCGTGGTTGATCTTGGTACGCAAATTTTATTATTATCCCGTCGATTACGAATAGAAACGTCCGATACTTTCTTAAATAGGTTAGGATTGGTTTGTGTAAAATTTGCTCCTTCATAAATAAATAATGAAGGCAGACTTAAAATGTTATATTTTATAAAATACTGTTTGCAACTATCTGTTATTTTTAATCCAATACACCTTTTTTGTGACTTTAAAACGATTTCTTTATTAGTAGAATTTCCCCAAAATATTATTCCGAACCTCAATAAGGAGCCGACAATACCATGGTAGGCAGTTATAAGCGCATTGGTACTTATAATAGGTTTTAGTTTATAGAGGGCATAGGCAGAAGAACATACTTTTTTATTTAATGCTTCTGTGTGTGCTTTCCAGTTCAGACGTTTGTCAATGGTTACACCTAAAAATTTCGCTGTATCTACCTTTTGTATAACCGTTAATTTGTGTTGAGCATTAATATTTGGTGCTTCTAAACGCTGACTGAAGAACATCATTTTTGTTTTTTCGAGATTAATTTTTAAATTATTATTATCTAACCACTTAATTATTGAATTGATTGTATTATTAATTTCATGTTCATACCTATCTTTATTTATAGAATTAATAGTGACTGTGCTGTCATCAGCAAAAAGTGATACTGGATAATTAGTTATCAATGGCAAGTCATTAATATAGATTATTAATAACAAAGGACCCAATACGCTCCCTTGCGGAACTCCATACTTAACTATACGTTTTTTAGATGCTTATGTTTTTTTCTTTTTTGGTATAAATGTTTATTTTTGAAATTTCTGTATATTGTTTACGAATTTTCAGATAAGATTCTATGAGATTAAGAACATTGCCTCTGATGCCATAAGCCTCCAGCTTACGGAGGAGAATGTTATGATTAACATAATCGAAAGCCTGGGTCATATCGCAGTAGATAGAACACACCGGCGTCCTTTTATCCACATTACCCATGTCGTTATTTATAAAATCAAGTTATCTCGCCACACAGTCGGCTTATTCATAGCTGGACCACCGCTGAGGATTAAATTTAGCAGTCTGACCCAATAATGGCCTCCACGTGGAAATAGTAAGGTGACGCGATCGTGGGCTCGTACGTTATTAATATATACGGCGGTGCATTGAAGCCTTGACCCGGCCTTCAGCCCCCGACCCCGCACCCTCGACACCGCCCCGCCCACATGTATAAACAAGTTTCACTAAAAATGCATTACATACCGTTTGAACCCCCACACAGCCGGATAATTTCATTAAACCATCTCCCCCGTTGACCTTTCCGAAATGTGACTTATGTTGCCACAAAACCGACGCTATGACGCAACCCTTTGTTCATACCTGTTTAGGTGTATTTTATAGGAATAGCAGACGAGATACATGTTTTACAAACACCTAAAATAAATTTCAAGGTACTGCAAAACTTTATTTTATATTCGAGAAAAATTTTCAACTTCATTTATTTAAAAATCTCTATAAAAACAATTTCTTTCTTCATTCGTACATAATTAAAATATTTTCAAATTACTGAAATACTTCTTTTAGTAACAAAAAACTGTTTTTGTGGCCGCTATGAATTTTAATGTAGGTCGTAACTCTCTCCTAGAGTTCTACTTTCAATCTTTTATTACTTTATGTTTGTATTCTTCATCTATTATTTAGGAACGAATTTCTCAGGAAAGTCCGCATACTATACGTATATTGTACCTATCTACTGTTCGTTTACATTCGCTGAAATGGAAAACTACAGTGGAACTTCAATTACTATTTGAATACCCGATGAATTAACAAGGAAACTAGAACAATTATTGAGTTGTGCGAATGTTTCCAAGTTTATCTATCCCTCGTCAAATGTGTATTTTACTGCATATGAGTCAAAAGTACGACGAACTAGAGAATAAGGAACATTGACTCTTGCAATTTGATTTTATGGATTTACTTAATTTCAGCGCGAGTTGTTTTTGATAGTAAAATTATATAATTTTAATTTCTAATACAGCGTTGTTAAGGTTTTTTTATTAGCAACATATGATTGTGTCTGTACAACGTCTATATCTGTAGGGACAAGACAGACAATGAAAACTTATAACAACAGCGACAATTTGGAACCGTGCACCTAGCTTCGGACGTTTCATAAGTGCCCATACAGGTTTATGCAAAATAAAATATTTTGATTTGATTTAATTTTTATTTTTGCAAAAAGAAGAAAATCACAAAGTGCCGCATTTGATGGGATGGTAACTACAGTATCTAGTACCTACTCATGTGGTAGTACACAAAGGTGAACTATGCCCATACCATCGCCAACTGCGATTAAGAGAGTGATGAAGTGGTTAGCACGATGACGCCACTCCAGCACATTTGAGTCGATAACCGGCCTGATTTATGAACCACATAGCTTACACGCCACTAAACCCATTAGTAAAAAGGTAAATACAGTGAAATGTTGCCCTCGATTTAGGCACAAGAACCGCGTATTAGGTGCGTATGAAATAGGCTGTAATTATAGCAGTGAAAATTGTAGACTGTGCTCGAAATAGTTTCGGCTCTCGGCTTACAAATAGGGCTCGAACCATTCAGCTTTGTCACACGAATTGGATCACAGCAGTTAGCTTCGGTATTTTAGCTCTCGTGGTATAAAAAGTTGTTTTTGTGAAAAACAACTTTTCGTACCAAAAACAACTTCTGCGTAATAACTGAACTTTAAAAAGATGGAAACGTTTATTGTTAAATTTAAAAAGATGACTCCGACTGCATGTGATGATTTTCAAACTATTTTTGAACTATTCAATCAATCTATTACTATAACCTATGTATTCAATGATACCCTACTTGAGTTATCGTCGACTTTTTTTTTTCACGTTATGGCAACTGGTTGTCGCCATATTGAACGATTAATGTCATATCTTTAGTGACACAAGATAAGACAATTCGATTGATGCAAGAATTATCAAAATCGGCTCACGCTTTTGGTTTCTAGAGCGCCACAAAAGAAGAAACACAATATGTACATACATACACATATTAGCTGAGAAACACATTACTCGTCTTTGCGACGCGCAGTCGGAGTAGAATACTTATAGAAAATAGTTTTTTTTTTTTTTTGAAGTTTCGGTTGGTGACGAGTTGGAGTTAATTTAGACTAGCTACGACATTCCTAAGTTGCATGTACACACAGTGTTGACCCGATGTGTGACGTAAAAAACACTTTAAATAAGACTGTAATGTGTAGTCAGGTAATCTAGAAACTAACTTACTTTTTTCCTAATGCGATTGCTATGCCTAATAATAATCTGAAACAAGGGATCTTACGCCAATACAATAATGGATATCCGAAACGCCACGAGCCCATTTCTTTTTAACTTGATTGGAAATTCAAAACAAAACATTGACCATGCTTGACAACAAAGAACTAATAAAATATTCCAATCTTATCTATTATTCCTGTACGGCTTCGACCATCCGTATTCCAAGTTGAAGAGGTGCTTCCAACCAAAATATACGCCCATTCTTAAGATTTAGGCTACCTGCAATCGGTGCTATACGCCGTAGTGTGACACTACAAAGGTGAAAACGTGTAAAATGAACTTATTTTACCGCTAAGTCGTAAAGCGGCACAATGTACGGTGCCCGTTTCGTGCCGGCCGGGCCCGCTGTGAATTTGGGAGCAACTGTGATTTCCTGACCACCCACATTCGTGTACTTCATGTTCTTTCCCTTTTGTACGACTGAATGCTAATTTATACATGGTGAGAGTTGTGATATAATTTTCACGTGGTCCGTTTGTTGTTACAGGTGTAGGAGTCGCTTCAAAGGTCATGTAATATGGTATGTCATTACTTAAGCTTTATTACACGGTAATTTATTGTAGCGTTTCGAGTATTATGAACCATTTGCGGAGTATTATTGTGTGTTTATTTTAGACACGTAATGTTTGAATTGTTGGACGATTTGTGTAATGATATAGGTAATAAAAATGAGCTCACATTTAGCCGAGCAATTGACTTATGCGATACTGTCTGGGCGGGTTCGATTCCCGCACGAAACTAACATTTGGGACTGATTGTTTTGCATTCAACGCATACAGACGTGCTCATAAATGTACAATATCAGTAAATAAATTAACACTTGCATAATCAGTGACCCAGTTTCATAGTGTGTTACATCAAATAAATATTGTAGTGATAATTTAAAATAATGGAGTGACGATATTGAATTCGTATTACTTGTAAATGGAAGGCAGCCCCTTTAATCGCAGCGCGATGATACGACGTAGCCCTCCACCGACTCCGACCCCGGTACCAGTACCGGCACGGACACCGCCCAAACAACCGAGACAAGACCAAGATGAGACAGTTGAAGTTGTGACCACTCCGGAGATTCAGAACTGGATGGGTTCCATTGAGCAGTGTCTAAATGAGGTCGTTGCTATTGCTTCTGAGGGAAAGCTAAACGCTGATCAGAAGCTGAAAATAAGTAATCTCTGCCGGAAAGTTGGACATGGAGTCTCGCAAATGGCGGTTCAATACCAGTCCTTAAAACAGAAAGCAATCCAAACCCATACCTCCCTCAAAACCATGACCGAAGCTCGAGACCTATCAGAGTGCTTAATGGAGATGAACCGGACGATTCAAGAGTCCTGTATGAAGCAGGAAGCAACTTCTTCATCTTTCGCAGATATGGTCAAGAAAGGGTCCAACACTTTTGTTCGTCCTAATACTTTTAGCTCCCTGGCCATTTATCCCAATGACAACTCAAAGACCAGTGACGAGACCAAGAATATGGTACAAAAAATTATATGTCCTGGAGAAATGAAGCTGAAAGTTCGAGGCGTACGCAAAATTGGAAAAGGTGGTCTCATAATAAGCACTGAGACTAAGGATGACCTAGATAGGCTCAAGCAAACAGTCCAACTTGCTTCGTCAGGGCTTACCGTCGACGAACCCAAAAAGCGCAAACCACGCATAATAGTAATAGGAGTGCCCACATCTATGGCTGAAAATGAGGTTTATAAATGTATTTATGAACAAAACTTGGCCGACAAACTGCCCACTATATCCCTAGATACATTTCTGACCTCAATAAAACTAAGCCACAAATCTGGCAGGAAAGATGCTGAGCACTGCAACTTTATTTTAGAAGTTCCAGCCATCGTACGCAAGGCCCTCATCACACAAGATCGCGTATTCATTAATTGGACGTCCTGCCCAGTACGAGATTTCACACTAGTAACGAGATGTTACAAGTGCCAGCAGTACGGTCATGCAGCCAAAACATGCAAAATTGCTGTTTCGACTTGTGGACATTGCGGTGAAGAAGGACACATAATACAAGACTGTGCAAAAAAAGCTGAAACGCCTAAGTGTGCTACATGTTTGCGCTTTAAAAAACAGGCCAACCACAAGACGGGAGACGCAGATTGTCCGGCCAAAAAAGCTGCCGAAAACAGGTATATCAATTCAATCGATTATGTAGGCGCCTAAGAGCGCCACACCCTTGTTTATATTTTAGACGTAATTTTTATTGTTTATTGTTATTTCTTTAGTTTATTATGGATATTAACTTATTTACCAATATAGATAACTCGTTTTTAACTGTGTCGAAAACTTGTGAAGTTGAGGAGTGCAAACAATATCTTTCCGACTATCAAAAGTCACTAACTATACTGACCCAAAACATTCGTAGTATTTATAAGAACATGGATAGCTTTAAAATTTTCCTTCATAGACTTAACTTTCACTGTGATGTAATTGTACTATCTGAGTGTTGGCTTGCTAACCGCATAGATAACCTCCCTGTAATACCTGGGTACAACTTATTGCATACCACAATAAACCGAAACCAAAATGATGGTGTGGTCGTTTTTGCTAAAGAATGCTTAAATGTTACAGTCGAGGAACCTACTCTACAGGACTGTATGAGTAATTGCTTAGTTATCAAAATTGGCGCGACTACAGCGATAATCGCTATGTATAGGTCCCCTTCCACTAGAAACTTAGATTCTTTCCACAATTCATTAAATCAGATTTTTCAATCACTAAGCTCGTACAGAAATGTTATACTAACAGGTGACCTAAATATAAATATTGGCGCCGAAAGCTGCGATGCAGGGACCGAAAATTACCTTAATATCTGCTCATACCATGGTTTTCTCCCCGCTCACACTTTGCCTACTCATCAAAGCGGTTCCTGTCTCGATCATATGATGATTAAAAGCAGTTTATCATACATTACGCTTGTTACTAACGCAACAATTACTGACCATCACGCTGTCCTACTTGCCGTAAATTTAACGCTGCCTAAGCAAAATCGTCCCCTGACCAAAAGCAAATTAAACACAAACAAACTCGAATATGACTTATGCAACCTCGACTTTAGCTTAGTTTACAATACTGCTGACGCTAATTTGGCTTTATCGTACTTAATAAAACATGTCCAACAAGCAATATTACGTAACACGACGGTTTCTAGAGTGGATAAGAAACATTACAATATTAAACCATGGATTACTCCTGGACTAATTCGATGTATAAGACACCGAGATAAACTTCATCAAAGAACAAAGAGATACCATGATAATCTAATAATTCAAACCACATATAAAAGATACAGGAACTTCTGCAACAATCTGCTAAAGAATTTAAAAAATAACTACGATAAAAACGAATTAAATAGAGCAGGAAACAATAGCAAGCAACTTTGGAAACATATTAAAAACGTCACCAATATGTCTAAGCAGCGTGAGTCAAATTCGAATTTACTGCTGACTAATGCCTCACCACTCCTTTCAGCTAACAACGTAAATAACTTTTTTGTCAATGTTGGGAAAACTCTTGCGGAACAGATTCCGAAACATTATTGTGACCAACCTTCCCAAAAATCAAGCGATAGCAGTAACCTGAAATCTTTTGTTATGCTGGACACTGACGAAGACGAAATAACCCGAATTATTTCTGGACTAAAAGATGACTGTGCAGTTGGTTGGGATAACATAAGCAATAAGATCCTTAAACTCTATAAGCATATTTTGGTACCTCCTTTGACGCATATATTTCGAATCTGTCTTTCCAATGGAATTTTCCCTAGATGTCTAAAAAAATCAGTTGTAATCCCTGTTTTTAAATCTGGAAGCAAAGACCTAGTCAATAATTACAGGCCAATATCGTTACTTCCCTCAATATCAAAGATATTGGAGAAAATTATAAACAGTAGACTAGTTAATTATCTAGAAAACAATGACTTTTTATCCCCTGCACAATTTGGTTTCAGAGCCAAATTATCCACAGCCGACGCGGTGCATAACCTAACCAATTACATTTCAGAAGAACTCGGTAAAGGGAACCAGACACTAGGAGTCTTCCTTGATTTAGCCAAGGCCTTCGACACGGTGTCCGTTTCTGTCCTTCTAAATAAATTAGAGACTATAGGAATTAGGGGAACGCCGCTGAAACTATTTGCTGACTACTTACATGGCCGATATCAATGCGTTAGAATAGATAAAACCACGAGCGACGAGCAGAAAAGTACGGGTTTTGGTGTTCCTCAAGGAAGTATTCTGGGCCCCACGCTTTTCCTTATTTATATTAACGACATGTGTAACCTTAATATTAAAGACGGAAAAATTATATCTTATGCCGATGACACGGCGCTAATATTTACCGCTAAAACCAGTACCGAACTGTTCGAAATTGCTCAACTAGGTTTTAATACTGTGACTAATTGGCTTCAAAGAAACTTACTAACATTAAATGCTGACAAGACAAAATATATTCACTTCTCCATGCGCAAGCCTCAACTTAACATTACTAACCCTCATATATATGCCCATCAATGCGGAAACCGTTCAGTCAACATATGTAATTGTCCTTTTATCCTCAAAACGAGCAACATAAAATACCTTGGCGTGATAGTGGATGACACACTGTCTTTCAGGAAACATATTGAAAGTCTTGTTAAAAGAGTGCGCAAATTAATATATGTTTTTAAAAAATTGCGAACATTTGCAGACTCAAAATTAATCACTCAAGTTTATTTAGCCCTATGTCAATCAATAATTCAATACTGCATCACATCATGGGGTGGCGCACCAAAAACGAATCTGCTTCCTCTTGAAAGAGCTCAGAGAGCAATTTTAAAGGTAGCAAACTTTCATCCCTTTTTCTTTCCCACAGATCTGCTATATAAATCTTGCAACGTGCTGACTGTTCGCCAACTTTTCATAATGCACTTAGTCTTAAAACAGCACACCATGCTTACCTACACTACTGACAATACTAACAAAAGACGGAATGATATAGTATGCACATCTAATGCATCCTCAAAACATGTCTTTGTAGAAAGATTTTTTACATTCTTAGGCCCATTTCTGTACAATAGGTTAAATAGAAAACTGAGTATCTATAAATTAAATTACTTTAGCTGTAAGAAAATTATACTTAAATATTTACTAACCATCGCTTATGCACAGACAGAAGATCTACTTGTTGTCTGCAAATAGAACGACTAACATGCTATTTTACTTTTATTTTTCTAATTTTAACTTAGTTTTTACTTTATACACATTGTTAATTTATTACATTAAGTATTTATGCACTTCATAGCCTGAAGCACAGGTTCAACCTAGTTCAGGCAATAAGCAACTGTGCTCTTTTTTTTTTTTTAATTGTTAAGATACTTTGTAAAAATGCCCCTTTTATAAAAATAAACGATATTATTATTATATCTTTCATTTTATTTTTTATACTTATTTAGTACATTTTTAAATATTTTTACAAAAATCATTAAAAAAAACATTTAAAAATATAAAAAATAGTGGCCCAACGGCATCAGGAGCAGGGTCCAAGATGCCGGTGGTCAGGGCTCTAGAGAAAGGAACCTCCTGACTATGCGTGCCGTGTCTAGGAGTACTGCTTTCTGAATCAAGCCCTTGATCCAGCCGTGCAATGAGAGCCTCCTGAGATGTTGATCGAGGCTCTTCGCTACTAGGCCATTTACTGTAATGATTATCGGTACAATGATTATTATTATATTATTATTATTATATTATTATTATTATTATTTGCGGGATAAAAAATACGACTGCCATTTGGCCTACCATTTCAAAGAAGAATGGACGTGAAATGAACAATTTCACTATCCTCAGTCCATTGTTACAGATTCAAAACAAACTATTTACGAAGAGAAAATG
Organism: Polymixis flavicincta; assembly: GCA_949987655.1. Taxonomy (NCBI): domain Eukaryota; kingdom Metazoa; phylum Arthropoda; class Insecta; order Lepidoptera; family Noctuidae; genus Polymixis; species Polymixis flavicincta. The sequence continues at coordinate 10,883,496 of OX465179.1, forward strand.
AGAAACAGCCTCGCGGCTGCGTTCACTACATTGAAAAGCTAACTGTGATTTGAGAAATGGCTTGTATTATAGAAATGACGTAGAATATTGCGATGGGGATGTGTTAGTTTATTATGGGAGCCGCATGGAGTCGCGCGCGCAGATGAGTCACGCGCTGCCGACCAAGCACCGCCCTGAGGCAACCTATAGGAGCTGCTCGCAGTCTCTGCCGCTCGATATTCTGTAAGTATTTAATTTAATGTTAGCCTTTATTTGGCACGGTCAAAGAGCGATAACTTCAAGCAATTTTGAAATAAATCCCTTTACCATATGCGGGCGTATTTGTCACCTTTTCGAACTGATATTTTTATTTAAAGTATTGGATCCGAAGTAAGATGGACACTCACCCAAATGGGTGAACGACCATCTTACATAATTTTGGTATACAGATGTTACATCACACGAACATCACTGTTCGGCGCATAAGTCTCTCTTTTCTTGTGTCATTTCCCACGTTTCTGTACCAACCTCATCCAGTTTTTGCCAGCAATGGCAACAATTGGGTCCACTTACTCACCTCGCCGCCAGACGACAGACATCTCGCCTTCCAGTCCTTGGACGCCACTCTGTTACAACCTTACTCCACCTGTCACCACTGCGCCTTGCCGAGGTGTCCTGCCTGTATTTCAGTTCCATAATACGCTTTCCAATATCGACGACTTTCGTACATCGTCGAATCTCAACGTTTGAAACTTGGTCTATTAGGCCGATGCCAATTAAATCTGGAACGCTCCATGGCTGGCGTCTGTGCAAGATGTTTACCGAATGAAAATTATTTTTTCTCAAATATAATACATATATTCAAATAAACAGGACGTGTAATAGGGATCAGAAAAAGGTAAGTTACATAACTGTTGCATGTTCTGTATTCTTTAAAGTAACTTTCAATTGGAATCTAATTCGTTTGTAAATAAGTCGGTAAATAAATATATTTTCTATAATTAAAAGTAAAAATTTAACGTATTAAACGTAAAAAAAATTAAGTACTTTCAACTAGTTACAACTATAAACATAATTAATTAGGCAACCCATTTGCAAAATACTCGTAAACATATTTTGATAAAAATAATTTTCATCCGATAAACAGATGGGTGAAGTTCGATCTTACTTCGAATCTATCAAAATCATGTAAATAATACGTCATTGCCGTCGGAAAAGCAATAAGATGTATGTCAAACTTATCCTTAAGGTGCTTAACATATTTATTCCCTGATTATACATGGCACTATTACCCTGATTCCGAAATCTGTAACTATCCTTTTAGCGTGTTAATGAAATCCATGCTAGTACCACAAATCAATAGTTAGGTACATGTAGCACTAACAAACAGAGTGAATTATGTTATTTTTATTTTGTTTGACTATTTTACCAGACTAAATTGCGAAAACACTAAGGTGAAAACCATAATTAAAATTGACTTTCAATCGACATCCATTAGTAAATTAAAAGAAAAACACTTTTGTTTCTCCAAAAAATTGTTCTAAGTAAGGACGATAACATGAAACGGAAAGAGTTAATTTATAAAGAAAATATCGATGTTATTTATCGATACAAAAGTTATTGCTTTCGAAAAGTTTTGTCGATTTTGTCACACGTTCACACCTACGCTATTGCGTGGGTAGAATGAGACAAATTGTATGAATGTACCCACACTCAAGAGATAAATGTAAAAACATCACGTTTAAAATACGTAAACATAAAAGAGGATTATTTGGAACATTCATGTGAAACAGTCGCATCAATGAAACTGTTATTTAAAAAAATAAATGTAAAAATATTTTACACATCATAGGAACCTGATGCAACAATGTTCAAAACTAAAAATACGATGTTTAACGCATTTTTTAAAAGTTTTTATTGCTTGATCAAAGTCGTTAAAAACAGAGCATTCTCGATGATAAAAACGTATATTTAACTACACTACTTTATAACACCAGAGGGCAAAACTTGATGTTTAATAATTCTACAAGTTATTTATTGGTATGTAGGTAACTGAACTAGTAAAGGCATGTGCAACATTTCGGTTTTAGTGATAGAAACGGCCGGCTAATCCATGTGCCTAATTTTTTGTCTTAAGGTGATTTTGAGAGGGAGTGTTTTCATGACAGCAGAGGGGTAATTCGTCCGTGTGGTGCCGGACGTAAACAATAGCACCATTCCATCTCTTCCCGTGGGTGTCGTAGGAGGCGACTAAGGGAGTTACTATAGAATGGGCAGCAGCGTTCTCTATGCATTTTACCACCATACTGCGATCGCCAACCCGCCTGCCAAGTGTGGCGATTATGGCAAACCCCCCCAAATTGGGGGAGGCTTATGTCCAACAGTGTACGTCTTTCGGCTGGAATGATAATGATGAGAGGGGTAATTGTGTAACACACTAACAGTAGGAATGGCTTTAATTCTGACAGTTCATCAATATTCATTGTGTTATTTACGTTGTTGCGCGCACAATTTTTTCGAACATATGAAGCAATGTATTAGCAACATCATTCAAAATTATTTATTCAGATTTTGATTGATAGTGTGTTACATAATAAAGATGCTGGTTTCTTGAGCACAGCTGCGAAGCCCGAGGACTTCTGCTAATTAGTGTTATGGAGATGAATAAAAATCTTCTTCGACAGTAATTAGACGTATTAACGATTTTAGGTTTAACAAAATTATCGATGTTCTATAAGCGTGAATGTCGAGCGAATAATGAATGCGACGGCTGCGCTGTGCGCGTAGGAATTCGGAACTACGTCCCGCAATCCTCTCCTCTGTCGTCTAGTAGTAGCGGACTCGCCGCTCATGGTGACGACGCGTAGACTATTAGATACCGGAAAAGCTGTTATTGCAATTCTCTGTTTGAAAATTATTAGCTTGTAGTCTAGAATTGAGTCCATTGTCCATATCTAAGGTCCTTGCTACAAGTGTAGTGTATTTCTTTCACTAAGAACACCGCGTCCCTTTAAATCTCACAACGATCTCGTTTACCTTCGTTCCATCGAGTATTTTAATTTCAAGTAGCACTTAATTTTTAAATGGGATTCTTCTGCTTCTAAACTACAAAGTTTACAGTGAGCTCTCTGCTTTTATTCGTTTTTCGGACATTTAAAACTTGCACAATATTTAATTCGCATTTTTCCAGTGATGAAATTGTAAACATCTACATGATAAACAAAGTTTTAGCTCCAAAGTGACATTTACACCCGTTGTATCCACAATATATTTGACTAACTAACCCAGAACAAGCTTGGTAACCTATCTAACTGTAGCGTTGTGTCACAGATGGTTGCCGCGGTCGTCGTTCCGGCCGGCCGAGGGCGAGCTGGCAGACTGCGTGCTGGTGGTGGGCGTGTCGCGGCCCAAGCTCGCCGCGGCGCTGCTCTCCGTCACGCTGCTGTCACTGTTCCTCACCTTCCATGTGCTGTATGACAGCGCGCTCTACAGCATACAGGTACGAACACACCGCGCTGCGCTGACGTCACAAGCTCACTGCGGCGCTGCTCTCCGTCACGCTGCTGTCACTGTTCCTCACCTTCCATGTGCTGTATGACAGCGCGCTCTACAGCATACAGGTACGAACACACCACGCTGTGTTGACGTCACAAGCTCACTGCAGCGCTACTCTCCGTCACGCTGCTGTTACTGTTCCTCACCTTCCATGTGCTGTATGACAACGCGCTCTACATAATACAGGTACGAACTCACCGCGCTGTGTTGGCGTCACAAATTCGCCGCACAGCTATATAGTCTCTGTCACGCTGCTGTCTCTGTTCCTCACCTTCTATGTGCTGTGTGACAACGCGCTCTACAGCAAACAGGTACCAACTCACCACGCCGTACTGACATCAGAATCTCGCTACTACGCTGTTCTACGTCACGCTGCGGGCTCTGTTTCTCACCTTCCACGTGCTGCATGACAGCTCCATAGCATACAGGTACGAACTCACCGCGCTATGCTGACGTGGACATCAGGAGTTTTTTCACTTTTTCCTAAATTATTATTTTCTTATTTTTTATGTCTAACTATAAAATATAACGAAATATATTATACAAATGTGAACACGTCTCGCTGGCTACGTTGGCCTTGACACCAGCTATACTGCAGTGACTATAAACATATAAATTGCTCTTTCGCACGATATACATATTTTTCTAACTTATTGTTGTGCTGGTAAAAGCTTTATTTTCACATATTTTTTTTTATACGCACTCCTATGCACTAAATATTAACAGACGGTGTATGTAATAAAAACCAGCTTTTAAATACTTTATACTAGTATTGCAACAAAATATTATTTTGAATAAAAATATTATTGTGTGAATTTCACAACTACAGTTATCTTCCTATCCTAAACATTTTCGTTTCAGTAAAAGCTTAGCATAAAAAACCCATTACATATTTGCATCCACCATATACAAGATCCATCCGATACGACGGAACACTGTAATACGCCCCTTCGTACTTTAAGCCCGTAACTTCGCACTATAAATCGTAGGAGCGAACACGCTTAGCGTATCGAACGTAGTAAGCTTGCAACCCTTTCGGGTAAGCGGCTTACTTTCCTCAAGCCGGCCTGACTTCCGCTGTGCGTGGCTCGCCGAGCCTCGAGGCGTGGTTGCCAAGCCCATGGGCACCCTGCCTGACCCCATAAAGAGGTTATACAGAAGGTACATGCATAAGCAAAAGCACAGGGCTGGGAAAAAAAATAAACGCAGTCTTTTTTCTTTGACAGTGTATCTACTTCTCTCATAATGTGAGGGTGAGGCATCTTTGAAAATAATTCATTGATTTTCCATGTCTTCAAAAGTATAGCAAGGCAACAAATGTTACAAAAAACCACATAATTAAAGTTACTGATCAACTATCTGATCAAATAGATCTAGTGAGGAGATTACGTTGTCGTTCACCATGATCAAAACTCATTAAAAGTTAGTGTTCAGTTGAGCAATCTTGCGTTACATGCCATTGTCAGATTAGCAACTTTTGATAAAGAGTTCTTTGTTTGTTGATCTTCTGGAGTCACCCATTTTGTTCCGACTCGTAATCATAATTAATGTTCTGAGCCGTTCTCCACAGATAACATACCACCGCCCTTTTTATGACACCCTTGTTTTACAATGTAACCGAGTTTTACGACATCAACAAGTAGGTGGAAGTAACGAGTAGGCAGAGAGTACGTCCTACAGATATAAAGCTATATATAGCCTATAGTAGGTATATAGCCTTGTGTCTCAATGCCGGAAGGGGAGAACGTAAAATTTTTGTCATGCGAAGTTTTAAGGAAAAATAACGAAATATGAGTACGTTTTTATTACATACAATATCCCACCTACAAGGTTAAAATAAAGGCTTGCATGAATAATTCACAGGAATTTTATTTCAGGGAATTCACAAAATTTTGAAACATTCCGTTTTATCTCAGTATTCCGAAAAATAAATAATGTTCAGAGGAGTAATATCGTATTACGCTACCAAAGGCACGCTTCCTCAGAGATGATTAACCCGCTTATTTAATCATCAAAAGGCTTAAACAATCTACGTTTTCAATTAAACAGACAAAGTGAATCCATTAACGATAATTAGATGAGTGCCACACATTGACTGGCGTTCAATTGTTGAAATCGCGTCCGTATTCTGATATAACTGTGCTGTTAGTGAAATCGTGTCGTATTAACGGCAGAGCGGCCTATCTATCAATACCAATGACACGAGTAAATTAACTTCTCGATCAAAATTCGTATATTTTTGGTATTTTGACATTTCAGAAATAGTATTTGAAGTAGCACATTACATTAAATCAGCTGTTTTAGTAGGTAAAAAGTTAAATAAGGCACCAAAAATTCGACGAATCGATAAAATGGGCAGTGCCTTATTCAGTATTCAGATGATTGTGCAGTGCATTTAAAAATGTTTACACATTAGGTATCTTTTTGTAACTTTAAGCTTAATTGCTTACGTTAGCGTACACCCCGTTATCTGTGCTCCGCCCTTCGGGAAATACAGGCGTGATGATTTGTATATCTATTCCCAACTCATTCAGCAATAGACGCCAAGCAGATGCAACCCGAGAAACAGTGGCATTTCATAATTGACTTAACCTACTCAGGTGTCCAATTTACGTAGGCTTGTTCGTTATTAGGCCAGCATTTAGCACTACGATTCTAATTATACTAGAAACCTGACTGGCAGTTTGAGTATGTCATACTAACTCAATGACCTACTGATGGGCTATTGTGGATGGGGTTGTTAGATCCATAAATCATGACCTATGTACGGGGTAACTTTTTGAGCGAAAATAGTTAGAGAAAAGAGATAGAGAAAAGTGACTAAATGAAGTGAACTCTCGGAAGAAACAAAACGAATGTTTAGTTTCTGTTTCTTATGCCCTAAAGTCCTGTCTCCCCTGTTCTAGCTTCTGCCCCCACGCCGCCGCATCGCTTACTTCCAACATTTTCAGTTAGCATTATTTCCGACTTTTTTTCTTTTTGCTCTGCTCCTAAGGGTCACAGCGTGATGTTAAATACCCTGTAACCTTCCTCATGAATTTGGCCAAAAAGTGCAAAAAGATGTTTTTGATTTTTTCAAATCCGTTCGGTAGTTCTAGAGATTACCCCTTACATACAAACTTACTAACAAATGTTACCTCTTTATAATAGTAAGTACCGATAAGTAGGTACCTACCACGCTATTGGCAGTCTTGAACATATTTTTTTTATTGTCTTAGTTTTCCTTTATCACATGAAAAAATATGTAAATACGTACGAAATTATATAGAAAGGGTATAGCCAAGGTCGTTGCCCTTTCGTCTTTACGGTAATGATATTCTGGAACGCGGCATCTAGAATCTTGATAATGTCTAAAACCATATATTTTCGTGTGATTTCCTGCGATATACTTGCCTGCGAATACCTTATTATTACATAGGTATCAGGTTGTGTTATCAAATTCTATCTATATATATTGAGCCAATCTAAATACGCCAGGAGGGTCAAAGACCTCTTTTACTGTCACCTCTTGCGTAAATTACTTTACATGAATATCTGTATTTCCCAATGGGGGTTGCCAATGGTTATAGGGCAACCTCATTCCCCCAGTTTTGTGGCTCCCATGTTAAAGAGTTGTGAATCTTGCTATTAAACGAGACAAATATAATAACAGTTTACGCAATCTAGGAAAAGAGGTTCAGCAAACGCGAAACCTCTATGAACAATAAATTTAGGTATTCATGACCTTGATGTTCTGGCAGGCGGCGAGCATGGCATCGGCCGCGAGTGAAGGCCGTAAGATCCTGCAGAGCCAAGAGAGTAACACCAGGACGATCAACCATCCGATGGCGCTGCGGAAGCGGTTGCGACCGCCACGGCAACCACGACCAGCACGCAGGCTCCCACAGGTAAAGCAACCATACGGCTAGCCTTATTTAAATTAAGGTCCGTTTTCAGCCCAACTAAATGCAGTTGATTGTAATTGTTTTTCCATTCGGTTTGATAAATGTGGCAATTTCAAATAAATGTACAAATAGCTAAACAGTTACTACACTACAAATTGACAATATAGCTTATCAAAAATCCATTGCACAGTTATGCTACTTAGACTCCGTTATGGAAATACTCAAGAACACATTGCCCGACCCAGGGTTCAAACCTAGGGCCCACTTATGCACCACGGATCGAACCCTATCTAGAGATACCCGCTATAGACATGTAGGTATATGCCAGCCAATAAACATCTTCAATTATGGACCTTCCCCATAGACTGACAATGAGCGACCCCAGGGGGATTGTATCTTGATCACTATTCTTAGCGGGCGGGTCGAAATAATTGCTCGGTGATGTCGCTAATTTATTATTCTTATATTCTGAGGTATTTACTGTAAACTGTTTACATAAAGATATGTAGATAAATGTAGCATAAAGTATTGGTAGATTTTAAGCTTCGTAAAACAATACAAATGTTCAGACCTAGAAGTTCCAGAAATAAATGTTTAATAATTTTTAGGAATGAATTTCTAATAAATTAAATTTTAATGGCATATCACCTAGTTAGTTTGGACTTTATTTGTAAACATTGCTTAAGGTTAAGTTCTGATCATTTATCGTATGCTTAACCATGACTTAACCACACTACTCTTAACTTTAAGCAAATAAAACTACTTTGACTGTACCTACATCCTCTTCCATTATTTACTAACATTTTTTGGATTTTCTTGTTACACTGTAAATTTTATTTTAGGCTCTTATAATTGGCGTCAGAAAATGCGGTACTCGGGCGTTGCTAGAGATGCTGTACCTCCACCCTATGGTACAGAAGGCGTCAGGAGAGGTTCATTTCTTCGACCGAGACGAGAATTACGCGCTGGGCCTAGAATGGTACCGGAGTAAAATGCCGCTCTCCTTCAAGGGACAGATCACGATAGAGAAGAGCCCGAGTTACTTTGTTACTCCTGAGGTAAGTGAAAATCTGGGTTTCATTTGTAAAATAATAAAAAAATACTAGTCTATAACTCTCCCACTGCATGGCGAGAACCTCTTCTCATCCAGCTATACTATTTGCATACGTAAAGTTAACCAACTTTCCTTGTGATTATGAAAGTATACAAAAAAGGCTACACATAAATCAAACTAAGTAGGTTCTAGCTTGTTTTGTTCCAAAACTAGAAGCAATGTTCTTACGTTTTGTGTCAAATCTCATAAAAAATACTCGAATTAAACCAATTTACTGAATTTCCACTAAGGTACCAGAACGTGTCCGAGCAATGAACTCCTCGGTCCGGTTACTACTCATAGTACGAGAACCGGTAACACGCGCGATCTCCGATTACACTCAACTGCGCAGTCGCGCCACGCCTTCGGCGCCCGCGCATCCTCAGATAGCTGCCCACCCGGTACCCGACGCCGCCAAGCCCTTCGAACATTTGGCCATCTCACCAGATGGATCGATTAATATTGCTTACAGGTATGGAAACGTATTTTTTTAAGTTTTTTGTAACTTTTTACTAAACCGCACTTGAATTTACAAGTTCCAAACTCAAAAAGTTATAATGAGTATGTAAAATATTTAAAAAATATTTCATCAACCACTGCAACATTTCTAACCGACGAGAAGAGAAGGTCAATTTAACACGTATAATTTTATATTTATTTTTCTAAATTATCTCAGACTTGAACACAGTTCAACAAGCTAAATTCAGTCTTGAGTAATTTAATCATCATAATATTATTCAACATGACAATTCCCGACAGGCCAATAGCCATATCCCTGTACCACGCATACCTCCATCGGTGGCTGGAAGTGTTCCCTCGGGAGCAGATACTCGTCGTGAACGGAGACCTGCTAATTGAAGATCCGGTGCCACAGCTCCGACGCATCGAGAAGTTCCTTGGACTCGAACATAAGATTGGTAAGTTATCGTTTAATATTGCAGGTTAACCATGGACACCTCTGCCAGGGGTGCGGGTTTGTTCGAAAGAGATACCACAGCCCCTGGCATACGGGCTACTGAAGGAACACGGGTGGGTTTTAGTCAGTAAAAGTCTGACACGCCCCCCTGCTCCACCCAGAGCGGGAGAAGTTATTTGATGATTTCCCACCCAACAAAAAAAAAAAAAAACCATGGACATCGATTTATCGTCCTTAGAGTATACGTCAGTTAGGTACCTATCATAATAGACGACGAAAATTTTCTGCAGAATCTGATTATGATGAAAAAGTTTTCGACATTGAGAGATTTGGTAAAATAGACATCAAATAAAACCCGAATTTTTAGACACAAACCTAAAGTTTCCTTCTAATACAAAACCATATTTCAAAATCTCCATGTATTTTTCCAACAGGAAGAAAGAATTTCTACTTCAACGAAACGAAAGGATTTTATTGCTTGCGAAACGACACAACAGACAAGTGTCTGCGAGAAACGAAGGGTCGTAAGCACCCGCGGGTTGACCCCGCAGTCGTCACCAAGCTAAGGAAGTTCTTCATTCAACACAACCAGAGGTTTTACGACCTCATCGGTGAAGACCTCGGCTGGCCAGAGGATTAGGGAACTTAGAATAAGGGCCATTAGCCTACAGCGATGGCCGAACTACTTTGTTGTGATCAACATATCAAATACATATCATGATACATATCACTAGTCAGTAAATTTTTAAAAGTCGTTTATGTATACATCTAGCGTAAAATAGTTTAAGAAACCCGAAGAGATATTTTATTTATACCTAGCAACATTTTATTATAATAGACATTTTAAATTATTAAACGATACTAGGCAATGTGTTTGTTTATTTTTCGGTTGTTTGTATCTTAAGTAAGTTTGAATGAAAGGAACGTCTTAAGAATGGGGAACAACGTGAAGTTATGGTTATGTGGCATTCAATTAGTTACACAGTTGTATAATTTTATAAACAAATTAAAAATAGATTTTCCACTGGCAACTTTAAATCGCACTGATTTGATAGACCGACCCACTGAAACCCTGAGCAATATATTTTTATATATAATTAAGTATTGTATTAATTATACAGCGTTTATTATACAGTATGTGAATTTTTTAAATATTTGTGATAATTTCATTTGTTAGAATTAATGAATTTTATATAGGTGTAATTAAAGTGAACTAAATGTAACTGAACTATGTAATAATACGTTCCAGTGAATGAGTGTTGTACATTTTCACTTACTAAGTTAGGTGTCGTAACTTTTGGTCGTGCGTTGTCCTAAATGTGTTTTATTTATTAGTGAATGTGATTTTTCCAAATCTTAGAAACTTAATCTATATCAAATAAATAACCTTCAGCAATGAAATTAAATCGTAGTCGAGATATTAAAGTGTGTATACAAGGACATCAATGAAATAATCCACAATAGGTTATTTTCCGATTTCATAAAAACTTTTTAATTTGAAGATTGGGACGATATATTTAACAGAAAAATAAATTGATTAACACACATTTTCTCAATTAAAAACGATTAAAATCTAATTTATTTTTCGTTGTTTTGAATTTACCGCCAAAATGCTCCTTACGATGACTTTTTATCACGTGACATGTGACGTCGACTTTGTTTATACGGCACCGGTACAAATACTTAGTTTGGCGCCGTTTTAGAAGTATTTGTGCACAGAGGCACCGCACACCGGTAATATCACTTTATATCCATTAAAAATCTTGCTAATTATAAACTCGACATTCACTTATTTACTTACTAACTACTTTAGTTTACACAAAGTTGACGTCACGTGATAAAAAGCCATCGTAAGAAGCGTTTCGGCGGCAAATTCAAAACAACGAAAAACAAATTTGGTTTAAATCGTTTTTAATTGAGAAAATGGATATAAATCAATTTACTTTTATTTTTCTGTTAAATATCTCGTTCCAATCTTCAAATTAGAATAGTTTTGAAAAATTGGAAAATACCCTATTGTGTGTCTATAGCTTGTAGTTCTCATCTTGTCTTTGGTGTGTGTTAAGTTACGCCATGGAATAGTTTAAACACGCAGACTCTACTTAATTTACAAGTTTTGGAGAGAATAAATTCGACGCGGGTTTTAGAAGTATTCTATTTAAGTGTAACGTCCAAGACTGAAGAGTTAGATGAATAAGTCTAAGTAAAACCTATTTAGCATAAAATGTCCATAGGTAATACGCGAGACGGCGAGCCCCGAACACAGCTTTTTAAAGCTTTAAGTATCTTGTAATATGTGAAACACCGGGTTTACATGTCTAAATGGTACCCGATATAGCTATACGTGCCGATATCGCCTTTAGAAATAATATTGGTCTTTTCATTACCTTTTTTAATAATTAGTGGTGATTTATATGTAAACTACCCGTAATTATGAGAAAACATAAAATATAATGTTTCGTTTGCATGAAAATCTATTCTATAACGAGATATTTGTATATCTATTAAAATTTTATATCCCTACGTATAAATTTTCGTATGCATTTTATATTGGAAAAATATGAAGCAAATAACTATTCTTATTCTTCATGCAGGAATTTAATTAAATTGATTAAAATCACTTGAAAACCCAACGCATTGAAAGTATTTTTACAATCCAGAAAAATATATTAACGAAAGTGAAAAATGAACATTATAATCAGCCATAACGAGGCTTACTTTCTCAAAACATTATGTAGGCGTTGAGATCGCGCGATCGTAGCATGCATGCTACGTCGTAGCAAAGGAGCTACGAAAAAGCGTAGCAAAATGCGAACTCCTTTTGTGAGCTCCGCGATAAGGCTGTTTGGATAAAACTGAAAAATTAATTTGTTAAATACTTTTGAATAAATCTGTAAAAACAAGACTCAAATACAAAAATCTCTTCTATAACAGGGGCCACAATTGAAAAAAAAAATCGAATGTAAAGTTTGAAACACAGGTTTCACAGCTAAACCAATAGTCAACACAAACAGTTTAATTAAAAAACTATCGATGAACCGCTGCGATAAAACATAAATACCAGACAATATACGGATACATGATACATTACTTTAAATGAGAATATGCGTGATAAAAATCGTTTAAACATACGATTTCAATGTTTACGATTGGAATGAAACGCGTGGATTTGAACGAAAACGAACACGTATGAATAAACTATTTAAATCTCATTGATTTAACCATATGAAATGCAAGTAATATTTTTAATGAAAAGTTCTCAAAAGTGACTACTATTTACTAGAAAATTCTATTTTAAACGACACATCTGAGTGTTTCATATCTTATAACGTAGGGTACTTGATCTTTGCAAGGCGGAACACCTATCCGCAATGTTGAATCGGAATGAGGCGCAGTCGGTGTAAGGGTGAAATTATTTTTAAGTAGAATATTTGCTTCCAAAATCCAGAATCAACGAATATTTATATGTTTTTATTGACCCTTTTATTGGCGCATTTACGAGAATATTCGTAAAAATATTTCAATAACCTATTGAAAATTAAAATTAATGTATTTACAACGGAATTTAATAAAGCACTTGCTGCATATTTTATAGCAGTTTGTTGGAATGGCTTCAAGTACAGTGATTCAAAAATAGAGAGAAAATAGTTAACGGAACTAAATGCCAATATCGTTCGCAACTCGTCTGGTGAACGGTCTTATTTAATCACATAAAATTATAATTGTGTAGAGAACTAACACCGAACCGAATTAAATACTATGTCCCTTACCAAAAGTTTTGAAAACTGTGTTCATATTTACACACATACGTTATATACAACGTTGTACATAGAGTTTCAGTTGAATGTACATATAAACGTTTTACTTTCGCACACGACTGTACTTGAAGAATTACAACGAATTGCATAAAACAAAAATATCAAACATATCAAAATTTTCAATAATATTATACCTAGTTAAGTTTAATATAAGATCTATATTAAGTTAATCTTTTAAATAAATAAGAATCTTTATTTGTTTAGGTAATTCACTAGTTTTTAGATAACTTTAATCACTGTTAAATGTTGTGCACGTTCATAAGAAGTAGTTAGTTTTGATTAGGGCAATAATTTTTATAGTTATTATTAATACAATTATTTAGGAACATTGAAAAATATTATTAAAATTAAAAATATAATTTATATGACTACAAATTGTTAACTATTATTACATGTCTATGTTTCGCTTTTTGATTCTTTCAGCTTGACTATACTTTCAATGTTATTTTCTTGGATTATTTTACGGTTAGTCACGGAAATTTTAAAAGTATTAACTAAATTTTAAATGTTACCTTAACACCTTGTAAATATCTTCTAAATCTCCCTTCTGTAAGTTACATTGTACCTACATCTTCAATAAATAAAATACGAAGCAACATGGCTTTTATTTTCTTTTTATGCTTCCTTTGCACTGGTACCTACTGGCAAGCTAGTAGTCGAGAAAATATGGCCTCTGTTGTGTTCTTAAGTCAGTCGAGCTAGTCTCGCAATAACTGTTGGTCTGAGCGCACATCTTTTATTTAGCAGTGGCGACGAGGACAGGATTTGGCGGATGACATAAACAACAGCTCAAATGCAATATCCGTCGCTAGGGACCTCACAAAACACATAATATCTCATAAACTCCCCCCCACAAACTACACATTAAGCCTTCCCGAGGTGATCAATATCAATCAAATTGGTTAGTGTTTACAGTATGATGTTACCAGCACGCTCCCATGGGATATGTTTGCTAATTTAAAAGGCTGCAGTTTGATATGTAACCATCCAAAACCTGATTTCAACAGCAACCAGATGAATTGATATTATTATTCGGGGAAATACCCAATTAAGTAAGTAGGTCGAAAGCGAACTATGTATGTCAAAACTGCTTAGGTATGCCACTTTCATTTACCCATTCTTTTCCAACCGCGTTGGGGTCGGCTTCCAGTCTAACCGGATGCAGCTGAATACCAGCATTGTACAGGGAGCTACTGCCTATCTAACCTCCACAACCCAGTTGCTGGATAATACGATACCCCTTGGTAAGACTGGTTTTCAGACTTTGGAGCTTTTGACGACCCGTAATGACTGTCAAAGATCCACGAATGACAGCCGGGAACAACAGCTTAACGTGATTTCCAAGGCACGGAAGGGGTCTTGGTATATAAAGATAGCATGCCACTAACTATTGACGTGACTAAATGGGAACCAAAGAAGTAAGTAAGTAGATATAATCTATACACCGCACACATTAATTTAAGAGATCATTTTCCTAGCCACATAAATCAACAAGGAACCCTAGTCTAAAATAACATAGTATCTATCTAGCTAAACACATTTTTCTTGACCCTAAAATTGCTAGTCTGGGCAACGAGTAGCATCAATCACGGACGTTGTTCAACCCTCCACGGCTAAGGCAAATAGTGGCCCTTACCGATTGATATTTGACCACATAAAAAATATCTAAACTACCTGAGTAGGGTCCGTAAATAAATAGCTTTTGGCAACCAACATTAGTTTTTTCATTTCGTCATCCCTTGGGTAATGTGTACCCAATATCAACAAATTTTAGGTCAGTTGTCAAAAGTCAATCAAAAGTACTCGTAACTACTGGACTTTGCTTGTTTGTTATTTTCCAAATATTGGTAATAAATATTCAACAATAATTGATTGTCTTAGCAAAACTGTTGGCTAAACTAGCAGGGTTTTCGAAATGTGCAGAGTTTCAGTTCTCATATAAACATTTGAAGTGGGTACACGAGGGGAATTAATATTTCAATGAACAGTCAAAGAAACAGACGTAGATGCGCTGACTACCAGTATTTTACATGAAGAAACTGCGTATCTGACCTTCACAACCCAGTTACTGGGTAATACGATACCCAGAGACTTGTTGTCAGACTTTTGGGCTTATGACGACCCGTAACGGCTGTCAAAGTTTCAAGTCGGGACCAGCGGCTTAACTTGATTTCCGAGACAAGTAGGAGTCTTGGCATGTAAAGATGGTCACTCATCCACGGAATAACCGCGGCAAGCATAGCTTTACCTGATCGATCGACTCGCGCGGCTGTCGCGTTAATAATATCGTCGCGATAATATCAGTCGAATTTTAAAAAAATGCATGTGATAGCCTATTTCTTGAGGAAAGTATGATAGCTGGTGGCTGGTAGGTAGGTTCTCTATCATTATGCTACGACCCTTGGGAGCAGAGCAAAAAGAAAAAGAAAGAACGCTAAGTGGAAACGAAGTAAGTGCGGGCGGGCTATAGCATGCGACGATGTAAAAGAGTAACCGTGGAGTTTCTTGCCGGCTCTTCTCCATAGGAAACAACAATTTGGAACCGTGCACCTAGCTTCTGACGTTTCATAATTGCCCATGCCGGTTTATATGAAATAAAAATATTTACATTTGATTTGATTTGACGCGGTGGGTCGCGGGTCGAAACGCGCGGACGAAGCCGTCGTCGGTCAGGAGCTAATAAAATGTTTATGGGACCACCGTGCGAGCTTCCTAAAAACCAAATGAAAAAATAATTATCAAAACCGGTCCACAATTGATAAAAATACATACAGACGAACATAGGACCTACTTCATCTTGAAGTCGGTTAAAATTAGCTATAGGTACATTTCAATACAGTACTGCAGTACTGTGTTGCTATTTTTTAGTTATCTATACCTACTTCTATACTAATAATCTTCTACTAATATTATACAGAGGAAAGATTTGATTGTTTGTTTGTTTGCATTGAATAGGCTCCGAAACTACCAAATCGAGTTGAAAAATTATTTCACTGTTGGGAAGCTACACTATCCCCGGATGACAAAGGCTTTATTTTGTTCCCCGCATTCCCACGGCAACGGGAACTACGCGAATGAAACCGCGGAGCGCTGCTAATAAAGTATATTTTATAATGCAAACCATAAAAAAACAGCCAAACGTTATCGTATCTCACGCCATATTTTAAAGCTAGCTGTTCAATCAGTCAGTGAATCCAGTATTTACGATTAATAAACTGCATTTGACGTGCACAAACGTGCACTAAAGTGTACTTACTCGATTGTAAACGTATACGTCCAAATTGCAAGAGTTATGAACTGTAAACGTGCCGCTATTTATTCTACTTGTGGTTACATATTTATGCTGACTCTAAACTTGACGTTTTCAAACCATTATACCTTTTTATTCGTGCATTGGTTAAACCACTTAAACCACAACCATCGCTAACCCAAGGTTTATTTCGGAATAGAGATTGCTTTCTGAATTTTTATTTACAAAATACTTGCTACAGCACCTACATCCTGGCGGTCGTGAATAAACCAAACTAGTTTTTAGAAAAGAAATGTTTTTATCTTAAAATCATTGTTTCTAGAATTCGATGCTAAATATTTAGTCCAGTCATTTATTGGTAACATAGAAAGCTATCCGGGAGTTTCGAGGATAGGTGAATTAATTGATGACATTCTTTCTCTTACATTTTTTTACGCTCGCGCCGCCATCTTGAAAAAAAGAGATACAAAAACAGTTGAAGATATCTTCCTCCCGATTGCACGTTGAAATCATTAAACTCACCAATATTTAAAACACCCAGAAAACTTTCCAGGTAACCTGCTTTTTGAGCATCAGACTGTAGTAATTGTACATATTAAATGTAATCGGCTCGGCTGGGCGGCATTCGGGAGGCTTCGCAATATCTTCTCGTCCCAAATACCACAGTGTCTCAAGACGAAAGTCTTTGACCAGTGTGTGTTGCCAGTGATGAGCTATGGTACAGAGACGTGGTCGCTCACAATGGGCCTTATCAGAAGGCTTAAAGTTAACCAAAGGGCAATGGAGAGGGCTATGCTCGGAGTTTCCCTACGCGATCAAATCAGAAATTAAGAGATCAGCAGGAGAACCAAGACAACCGACATAGCCCGAAGAATTGCCAAACTTAAGTGGCAGTGGGCAGGGCACATTGCTCGCAGAACAGATGGCCGATGGGGCCGAAAGGTTCTGGAGTGGCGACCGCGTACCGGAAGACGTAGAGTGGGAAGGCCTCCCACGACGTGGACTGATGACCTTGTGAAGGCCGCGGGTATTCGCTGGATGTGGGAAGTACAAGACCGGTTGAAGTGGAGAAGCCTGGAGGAGGCCTATGTCCAGCAGTGGACGTCTTTCGGCTGAAATGATGGTGATGATGATGAAATGTAATGACTATACTCGTTGATAACATTTATAATGCAACTGGTCCGTACTACGAAATTTGTACCCATTTCTAACAGAGTTGGAGCGAGCATTGATTACCCGCATAATTGCGATTTAAGTAAGACTATTAGGTTCAGGTTTCCTAACGATGTTTATTTCACCACAAAGTGCCTAAGGTTAGCCAAAAAGTAACATAGCTGAAATGAAAATCTTACTTTTGTAAAACCAATACCAACAGCTAGTAAACAACAAAACTAATTTCAAAGTACAATAATTCAGTACGTAGTTACTTATAAAACTCAAAGCTTATGTACCCAAAAAATTGGTATTTGTCCTCTAAATATAGGTAGGTAACATGACTTTAAGACCTTTCGACCTCTTTCCAGATAAGTTCAATGTAATGGCTTTCCATTTCAAGTTTTTATTGTCCAATCTTCTCGAAGTATTGTTGAGATTATGCAGACGAGGAGGGGACAAAGCTTTTATTCAGTACAATAGAAGTAAGGGTTTACTTAAATACATATGTAGATACCAAAGTAAAAAACCTCAGGGGTAATATCTGAATAGGGTTTTATTTTGAAATCATCAAATATCTACTCCCGCTCCGGGTGGAGGGCGTGTCAGACTTTTACTGACTAAAACCCACCCGCGTTCCTTCAGTTGCCTGTGTGTCAGGGGATACGGTATCTCTTTCGAATAACCCGCACCCCTCGCCGGCATCGGCCCTAGACGACCACCAGTTGATGCTGACATCTCTTTGAGACGCGCGTGGAACACAACGCATTGTCAACCCGGGCCTGGTCCTTATCGGAATTCCCGACGCCCAGGCAGTGCTGCGACGACTAGGGCCGTCAGGATGCATATACTGCCTCTCCATCACGTGCGCCGCCTTCCTCTTCGCGAACAGTACTGCTTTGCAGAAGGAGGTGACAGCTACCCATGCACTCTCGCTCCGTACCATGGCCTGAACCAGGATCAAACGCGAGTGATCGCCACCGCCGATCGCCTCCACAAGGACACGGCGGTGCTCCGCCTAAGCCGGGCAAATCTCCATCGTATGCTCCACCATGTCCTCAGGGAGATCTACGCAGTATATCTGAACAGGTTGGCTGGGACATCAACGCACAACCATGGGTTCAGTACATGATTCTGAAACCTCCTGTGTTGAAATTGTTCTCCATACATTTTGACCGCGTTGGTATTGCACTTTTCTATGAAGTAGCATTTTATATATTATATTATTCCTCTCACCGAGAGGAGGCCTGTGTCCCAGCAGTGGGAACATTATAGGCTGATGATGATGATATATTATATTTTTAGTTTAAATAGGTTTATGCACATTTATTTATTTTTCTAATTTATTGTACCTACCACTGTTTGTCTCTGCATCATCCAAAGGTCGACTGATAGAAAATGCCTATGGTATTAAGTCCAGTAAATAAACACTTAGATATCAACTTTCTTCACACAAAGGAAAGAGGTACTATGGGACAAACAATTCGTCAGTTACGGGTTCAAGTCCATTCTACAGCATGATGATAGACTATTTCCGTTTGTAGCACAAGATATTAGAAATCACGGATCGCTACTGAAAACATTAACATTATAGGTACAACTATGAAATAGAACTCAGGCCTGCAGGCTGAAGCTAAATCAAGTTAAAAAGATGAGAAACTATAAATTACTGAACACCATTGCATTGAAAGCTATGATCAGCAATCATAAAGCCATGAACAATAACCTTACAAATTGACACTAATAAGGCAATCATTTAAAAGTTTATTACTTTGTCGAGTCCTACCAAGTCTTTATGAAGGTAATTGGATAATAGTTTCAAAGTCTGACTGCATGAAAAGCAGACGATCGATGAAATTTATTTCTAGTTTATATTAATGACCTTCCTTACCTGATGGCTAACTTCTCGGATATAATTTTATTCGCTGATGACACTTCTCTTATTTTTAGAATAGATAGAAAAGATACAGATGTCTTACATGTCAATGATAGTCTAGCTGTTCTTTCGAAATGGTTTGCCGCTAATAATCTTTTACTCAATGCGAACAAAACTAAATGTCTTAAGTTCTCGTTACCAAATGTACCCCAAGTAGGTCTAAACTTAAAACTTGATGAGAAGAAACTAGATTCTATTTCGGAAACTGTATTTTTGGGAATTACCTTAGATTCAAAATTGCAATGGGGTGCTCACATTAGAGCTCTTTCAAGTAGATTAAGCTCAGCTGCTTACGCAGTAAGAAAGATAAGGCAGTTGAAGGATGTAGCCACAGCTAGGTTAGTTTACTTTGCTTATTTTCACAGTATTATGTCTTATGGCGTTCTGTTGTGGGGATCGGCAGCTGACGTAGATTCAATTTTCATTTTACAAAAGAGGGCAATCCGCGCAATCTATAAAATGGGGCCTCGCGAGTCTCTTAGAAACAAATTCAGCGAAATTGATATTCTAACTCTGCCGTCTCTTTATATCCTAGAAAATATCTTGTACGTTCGCAAAAACTTAGGCCTTTTCAAAAAACGATGCAATTTCCATAATCTGAATACACGTAGTAAAGATGAAATTGTGATTCCAAAATTTAGATTGACTAAAACTAGCAAGTCATTTCCAATAAACAGTATCCGCTTCTATAACAAGTTGCCAAAGTCAGTTACAGAACTTAGCGATGGAAAGTTTAAAACGCACATCAAACATATCCTTATCAAAAAAGCATATTATAAGATAAAAGACTACGTTGAAGACAGGGAAGTTTGGCATTAATTCCTTCTGCACATGTGGCTTCCCTGGTACCTCATTAACAGCATATCTATGTGAAAGTCTATTAACTGCTCTCAATGTTCTTTTTATTCTTTTTATTTTTACAATGCTGACATATTCTCGTCATTATTTGACATTATACATCAATTTTAATATCAACTATTTTTTAGTGATTGTCATGTTAATCATGTCAATATGTTTAATTAGGTTCATTTTATTTATGTTGATTATTTTACATATTGTGAATGGGAGAACGTTGTAGGCCTTACAGACTGTAGATTTGTAGACTATTTTCTATTCTGTATTCGTCTAAGTACCTGGTACTTATTGACAGGCCTGCACTGTCCTCCCATACATTTTATATCTGAAAACATTGTTAAAGCCAATCATTTTTAAAAGAGTAACCGTGGAGTTTCTTGCCGGCTCTTCTCCATAGGAAACAACATTTTGGAACCGTGCACCTAGCTTCTGACGTTTTATAAGTGCCCATGCAGGTTTATATGAAATAAAAATATTTTGATTTGATTTGATTGATTTGAAAGATAGGTTGAATTTTTATTTTTAACTTGTCGGGAAAGAAGAAGTTTTCTGGAAGAAAGAATAATAATGAGAAGGCCAATCACTAGGTTTAAAACATTAGAAAACATATTCTAAGAAACTGAAAATCTTTTACAATAACTGCTAGGCAAATCAAATAAATCCTACTAATATTATAATTGTGAGTATGTTGGGATGTTTGTTACTCAATCACGCAAAAACGACAAAACGGATTTGGATGAAATTTGGCACACAGATAGTTTTTACCTTGGAATAACACAAAGGGTACCTTATATCCCGGTAGTACGAACCCATGGGATAATTTCCGACCACCACGCGGGTGAAACCGCTGGCAAAAGCTAGTATTCACATAAATGATTAGCCTGTAACTGTATCCTATCACCTGCCAATGCATAGCAAATGCCTTTTGCGTTAAAATGTGAATCGAGAAAATAAAGTAGGAGATTTCTACATTATGATTACAAGTCAACAGCTTACCCACCACGTATACTCACTAATGCTGTCCCATCAAAGGCCCTGCACACATTTACCTAACATTTATTTTGATAAAAATACCATGTTCCCGGAAAACTGATAACGAGTTACTCAATTAAATAAATTACTAGGTAATTGTTACAAACAAAAAACAACATAAACACGTTAAATGTTTCGTATATAATGAGCAACATTTATATAAAAACAAAGATAACAATTCCGAAATGTATTTAATTGTACATACGGTTACTTTGCTTTTTTGTAGATAATGGCGCCCATGTTAATCACAACTTTACTTTTAATGCTTTTTAAGAAAAGTACCTTAATAAATAAATGTCTATTTACATACTTAGCTTTTAGATCAACAACTATGTGTAAAAGTAATCAAAGCTGTCAGTATCTCAACCGCACTTAATTGCGAAAGAAATAATCAAATGAAAAGAATGCAGAATGAATCTAGCAGACATTTATTTAATGGAAACTAATTCTAGTATCAAAGCTTTTCGTTTCTCAAACATTAAGAAATCAAAGTTCGCACGCAACAAAAAATTCACTTGCTTGTATAAAACTATAGTAAGCCTACAAAGGGGCTATGCTCGGAGTTTCCCTACGCGATCGAATCAGAAATGAAGAGATCTGCAGGAGAACCAAGGCAACCGACATAGCCCGAAGAATTGCCAAACTTAAGTGGCAGTGGGCAGGGCACATTGCTCGCAGAACAGATGGCCGATGAGGCCGAAAGGTTCTGGAGTGGCGACCGCGTACCGGAAGACGTAGAGTGGGAAGGCCTCCCACAAGGTGGACCGATGACCTTGTGAAGGCCGCGGATATCCGCTGAATGTGGGAAGCGCAAGACCGGTCGAAGTGGAGGAGCCTGGGGGAGGCTTATATCCAGCAGTGGACGTCTTTCGGCTGAAATGATGATGATGAAGTCTACAAAATACTGGGTTTATATTACAAGAACAAATTCCAAAGAACGTCGAAACGCAATACCTATCAACAAATTCAATTTAAGCAAACACATTTCCTATGCTACCTAATAATAGAGGGCAATGACCCTTGCACTGAAAAGTTGTTGGGGACCACAGAGACGGCGGCGGCGAGACGGCAGCGTACCCCGCACTTGCATACAACTACCCTTTGTGAACTAATGAAGCGGTGAGTCGGGATTGCTTGTAAAGGACGATACCGCACGAACAGATAGCCGTGTAATGACACTCTTATTTTGTACCGTAAAATGTGAAATAAAATACGAAGTTGAATAAAGATTGCTATTTTGCAAGGTAGATAAAGAATTAAATGGTAAATACGTGTCTGAGTTTATTTCACGCAATTTGTACACTTATAATACTTCATTTTATAAATCACCTTTATTAAGAGAGTGAACTTCATACAACGCTAAAATTAAAGAATATAGACAAAGCGATAGTTGTAAAATGAATTGCCAATAAACAAATAAATTACAACTTACGTAATAATCTACCCATGCCTAAGTATGTACTCGTAGGCACAAAGTAGGTTTAGGTTTCCAAGTAAATTAATATGCTCAAACTCCCGTCTGAACTAATTACGTAATTAATTATTGAATTAGGTACAAGATATACTGTTACCGCCTACTTAGTTACAGTGATTTTGTATTTACATAAGATTTGAGTTTCCCATAATGTAGTGATCATTTTAGTACAATAACCGACATGACACGTTCCTTTGAAAATCTACGACATTACAAATTAGTTACGAGAATCATATGAGGGTCACAAATACAAAATTTGGACGTAAAAATTCCAGCAGGTAAATAAAACCGATTTTATAACGTCTTGTTAGCAATCATGTCATTACACAAAGTTCCCAGAGTTCCTTTTTCTAACGCAATACAAATATTGTTACGTCTCGATGTTGGCTTGTTCCTTCTCTGATGACAAAAATATTCCCATTTCTCATAAGTGTTTACTACCCAGTATCTCTCCACCACTCTTGGTGGCCAGGCAGAGAATGCTTATGGCTCTAAGTCTCCTTTTTAATTTTATTGATTATGGACTGATTTTTCAATAGACAGATACTGTATCTGTGGGTTTGACAGCTTTTGTGCAAAAAATATGCCAAACTGTCAGATTTATTCTTCAGACAAAAGTTATCTAACCCTTGAAAAATTTGCCCTAAGATTCATAAATAAATAACACACGACTATGCAAAATTACAGTGACAGTCCAGAAGTAACTTTAGTAGAACACTCACCGTTTATTTTTTCACAAAGCTATCCGAAATTAAAGTGAGAATTATCTGCAGTTGGCTCCCTATAGTCTCGTTTGGTCATTATGCAATATCTCGCGGTCCATGGGGCCCGGAGCCCGGTGCCCGCGCTGCATACACTATTCATTACATGGGCTCGTCCTAATGAGACAATGTATTCCAAGTTTGTGTTTCCGCGGCACAGGACTTAGCTTTGCTGAGGTTTACCTAGTTGTTATTCCGATCATGTGTGTTTACTGTGCCACCTGTATATGTATACCTAATTATAATGTGCGAGGAATGCGACGCAAATCTTCTCTGAATTTGTTATGTAACAAGGGTTGGGTAAATGGAAGATTTAAGGAGGAAAAACGGGTTGTTTTTGGTATGTGGGTTGGCCAATGAATTATACAGTATATGCAGTAATTATAATGCTGTTTTTTTCTTCTCCTGTTGTTATTATCCATGTCAAGATACGTGCCTGTTTTGGCAATAAAATCTAACTGTGTTCATTTTGGTGTCATTTTTAAACTTAGTTAGGTATGCTGCCAAGGTGCATGTAAAAGAAAACTTGAACTACTAATTATATGATTAAACTTGATCTTATTCAATTTAATATAACGAATGTTATGCATTTATCATCCACTAAATAAATCAAAATATTTTAAGGCTAGTCATATATTATTCTTAACGAAAATCATAAGAACCAAACCTAACCAATCCTTTTCACATAAATTCAATCCGACCTGACAGATTCAAGCTACGAACAAGTACAGTTTAACCGAAATCCTACGAGACCAAAGTTTTGCTTTAATGCACCAGTGTACCATATGTCCTGCTAAATATATGGGGCAAGAGACGACCGCAACTCGGACGGGTCATAATAATCGCTGGGAAACGCGGGGCGAATATCAATGTACTTACAAGTACGCCTAGTACTATCGCTACTTAGATAAAGTAGGAAATTGGGACGCCAATAAATAATTCAGAATTTGACTAATGAATGCTTAGGCAATTAGTGGGAATTCGCTGTTTAAATTGTAAAGTAGACACTTTTTTGAATAAATTGGATGGGAATTCCAGTAATTGGGATGATTGGTCATTATTAGGCGTCATTATTAATTATGGAGTTTTTGAGATGATTCTTCCGGGAGAATATGTTCAAACTGCAACACAAATACTTATTACCGTTCCTTGAATGGTTGTTTGTTTCTATGTACCTAATGGTCAAACATAAAGAAAGGGAGTAATATATTTGTTGTTAATATTATTAATATGTGTTTAATTTACATATATTTAAATTATATATAGTCTATTTCACATAAATGTTATTATGAACAAAAACATCAATAATGCAAACGAAACTTTAAATAAAACACCATACTTTGCATCTAAGATAATTCAATAACTAAGCAACAAAATAGGTGAATGTTCAGTCAAAAAATCACATTAAGTGAAACTTTACTTCCCTCTGTATCTGTTTAATTTACGTACATTTAATTATGTCAATTTCGTATCAATGTTGTTATCAATAGAACTTAAAAAGTGCTCACGACATTTTAAATAAAAAAAACTTTGTTTGCCTCTAAGATTACCATAAACTAGACAACAAGATGAAAGAAGTAACTGTTTTGTAAACGCAGCACATTAATTGAAATGAAATATTAATATTTAAGGGGTTACTTCATATTTTTACCCTTCTTTTTCCTTCGCTCAGATTTCCTAAGATTAATTAAAAATCCGGCCAAGCGCGAGTTTAACTCGAGTGCTAAAGGTCAGTTCGCCATTTTAAGTTTTTAAAAGCTGACATATTGACCTCTGACCTTTTTGCCTACTTAATGTAGATGCAGTTACGCAAATATAATTTAAAGTGTTCTACAAAATTGGTTGTGTTTCACGAACGCAGAAAGGAAATCTTTTTATAAAAGCGCTTAATGTTTTTTACATACTTCTTTGATTGCAAGAGATAGTTTGAAATTTGGTAGAATATAGTTCTAGCTTTATTTAAGCTTATTCTTTTAGGTCAAAAAGGTCTGGTCTTAAAAGTCAAAGTGATATTTTATTTCAAAAATTCTTATTAAACGGTGAACTGTCCTTAGACGTATATACAACCAAAAATACGGAATAGTAGGTACAGTACAAATAGACACGAGCGTATGTCTGAGAGGTTTCCACATTTTCAATTTTAGTACAGAATTCTAAAGTACTTCCGTGAGTAATTTCCTGGACATTTGCTTTGCTCAGATAGAAAAGAAGATTTATTTTATATTGCATGCAGTTTTTCGTATACCTATAGTTTATAGGGGAATGCATCTACGTTTTATAAAATCGTAAGTAAAACTTGAAGGACAAAACTAACGGAAACCTCCTTAGATCAAATTTAATTTAATTTGAATTTTAACTATATTCAATTATATTATTGAATCTAGTTCAAATTCAAATTGATTTATTTAACTTACATGGCACCAGCGAAAAACTTTTTTCTAATAAATTCATTTTATTTTACTTCGAATATTGTTATGTGAACCATATGAAAGAATTTTTTGAATGACATTAAATGTTTTTATCTATATCTACAGGAAAAGTGTTTATCCAGTGCGCAAATTGTAACCATGAATTCAGCATATCATTCTAGACCCCCTAGCACAGAAATTTTTCGCCGGATACACAAATAAAAATCAGCTATGCCACACATTTTGACCGCGTAGGTATTGCACTTTTCTATGAAACAGCAGATTTTTTTTTGTACAACCGGCGGATAATTTCTGCGCTAGGGGTTCTAGAATGATATGCTGAATTCATGGTTACAATTTGCGCACTGGATAAAAACTTACCCTGTATACTAATATTATAAAGAGGAAAGATTTGATTGTTTTTTTGTTTGCATTGAATAGGCTCCGAAACTACTGAATCGATTTGAAAAATTATTTCACTGTTGGGAAGCTACACTACCCCCGAGTGACATAGGCTATATTTTAACCCCGTATTCCCACGGGAACGGGAACTACGCGAGTGAAACTGCTGCTCACTGCTAGTTTAGTATAAAATTATTTATTATAATAGTTGGTATGTAATTTTCACTAACAGAAGATTTAAACAGATTAAGCAGCGGGTCCCAATCTAGACACATCCTGTATTTTGGTGACCCAGTAAGTATTATATACATATTATTTTATGGTATTTATATCCTGTAACTTATGTGAACAAGTGATGCCCGTACCTACTATTCAGAAGGAATGCATCGATTAAGTACATAAGTTTATCTTGTATTACAAATCAGGTACGTAGATATATTACGCCAAATAAATTGATTTGTGGTTCACCACGAGACTTTATAGAGCAATTTAGGTCAGGCGAAAATCAGATATTCAATAACCATTCCACTAGTAAATCATCTAATTATATCGTGATTCGTGTTATGCGGACTTTATCAATGAACGCTATATCGAAGGTTAGTTAGTGCGGGAGGCGACAGTTTAATTAGTGAGGCGGTATCCGGGCGACACCTAGCGAGCGATTATCGACCTACTCGACTTGTTATCAACATTTTGTATAGTCAAACTCAAAATTTCTGTACCACACTTAGGTTAATTGACACTTGAACGTGATAGATAATTTTAGCCTTAGTGAAATTTCAAAAGAGATCAGATTTTTATCAAAAATAGTACAACAGTTATGAGGTCTACTGTACTAAGGCTATCTACTGAAGACGACTTTACGTTGTACAGGCTGACGATAAATAACTTTAGTGACATTAGAACAGTAAAACTTTTTTAGAAATAGAATAACAGAAAAAACGGTTCACGGACTTTAAGGTGACACTTGTTCACTTTTTTTCCATACAAACTTCGGTAGGGTTTTACTCCACTGTTTGACTATGTACATCAAAAATTAAACATGGTATGGTTTTGTCTCGTTATTATTATTGTCTGTACGGAAACAGAATACTAAAATAAAAAGCTATTAAAAAGTTATGAGCCAACAAAGATTAGTTTTTCTTGCTAATTTAACCTAACTTTGAGCGTGTTTAAGTAATAAAAGGAGTGTAAAATCTCGAAAACCAAAACGGTACCGACAAAGTTCAATTAACAATAAGTTCAATACACTTTATTGGTAATTGATTTATGCAGTGGTTTTTTCATAAAACCCGATCTTCTGAAGGACTTTTCTTAATTTTTTCGTGATTTTTTTGCCAAAAATGCTCCTGCATCTCACTCAATAACGTTGTACGTGTAGACTAGAGTCTAACTGCTCACCACTGATACTATCTCTGTCGGGTACGAAGCCTGGTGAGACAGCGTGATTTTTAGCCAGGCCCACCAGTGAGTTCAAGCCCGCGCAAAGTGTGCCCTTAAGGCTCCTATAGTACCAAAAAGAGGATGGCACATACTAACCTACTTACATTTCCTACTTGAAAACGAGTGCAGTGTGTTGTGATAGTTTTATCAATAAGAAGACTCGATTTTTTCGTGTTAGGTACAGCCGATAAAACATATGTAGATATTTACGCATGGACAAATTTGTAAACTTAGCATAAACAGTAGCCATGAATCATAATGTAATACGAATAATTGGAAAGAGAAGTATGTAAGGATATATCTCATGGCCGTCATTCTTACAAACAGTCATGAAATAGACAGAAACGCGCGTCATTAATAACATAGCTCTTCTATTTTATAATTCCCCAAAGAAAAGTACTCGCTCGTTTTCATTAAATAATCGCTGAAGACTCATTAAAATGTATAACAAATTCAAAGAACGCATAATTAGCCCATTAATATTCTTTTAATTACACATTAAGAAATCCGAGGAATTATACATTATAAAAATATTAGGTACTGATTTGTTATTCTAAAATACACGACTGGAGGCATTACACATTAATTTATTAAAGTTTTGATTTAGAATTCAGTCCTGTAGTTATAGGAATCATACATTATTTATTAAAAATGTTTTTATACTGTCACAAAAACAGCCTTGAAATAAAAACAACCAAGCGTCACACGCTAAATTACCAGGCGAATAGAAATTCCCAGCAGATAGCTGGCTTCAATATTCGCAGATATCACACAGGCGTCATTGACTAATAACATCCTACCCTAGGCACACAATGAAGCCAAGACACGTTGGCAAACAATTAGGCCCATACATAATACCTAGGCAACCACTCAATACATAATATAGGACTTAACATTGCTAAAGTCTTGGAGCTCGAACCTTTATGCATGCATATACTCGTACGGGATGTGTTTCCGTTTAATTGATAAATGAATCTATTACTGTAAGTAGGTTTGTACAAACACTTTTACATATCAATCATATTTTTACCCGACTGCGCCAGAAGGAGGGTTATGTTTTTCGAGTGTATGTATGTATGTATATTTCTTTGTAACACTCTGTAGCCTAAACGGCTTGATCAATTTCAGCTTGAGAGGTGCCGTTAGATTCATCAAAATTGTGAGAGCGACATTGAGTATAACAAAATTAAAAAAGAAATGAACGATTTTTGGCACCATAAAGTGTCTTCAAAAAGTAATGTCTTCAAAGGCAATAAAGATTTATTGTTAAATATATGATGATGCCTCCGACTGCATGAGATTGCTTACAGTATTCAGTGTAATAGTCATCCTTTTAAAAACAGTTTCTTGTTTCAATCTTTTTAAATCAAATTTCACTTTAAGACAGTCGGGGTTTTTGATGTTGCATTTTTTTATTAATTTTTACTAAGTAAGGTCTCGTTTCCTATCTGACTACTCTGAGATGAAAGGCCGAAAAAAACTCAGAGGTCATAGTCCAACCATAAAACCCAGTCGTAATCTTGGTCAGATCATGTGAAGACCATGTGGATTTGACAATTTGGAACCGTGCACCTAGCTTCTGACGTTTCATAAGTGCCCATGCAGGTTTATATGAAATAAAAATATTTTGATTTTGATTGGTGTCTGAAATTATATTTTAAGGAAAGAACCACATACAGTATACAGATCTATATAGTTATATCCTTTGAAAGTAAGAAGGTAGAGATCCAGAGAATGTTGGATTTCGTTAGATTTGTTCAACTGAAACTGAGAGATCTTCTAAGATGACTTCAAAACAGGGCAATATGGAAAATGATGACGAAGGACAGTTCACCGACCATCAGAATGTTACTTAAACTGAACAGAAAGAGATACAGATTGTAACGTGCAATCAACGTGCAAGCAGTTCTGTGTAGTGCAGCATAGTTCGTGCACTGAGATTGTATAGAAAGCAAGTGATTGCCCGTAAGACAAGACAACCCATTGTTTGCATCACTATAGCCTTTCAACAATTGAGTTATTAACGTGTAATCAAAGCACAGGTTAAGTTGAGTTTTAGTCTATTGATGGACGTCGGTTAGAAGACGACGCATGTTCCATTGTCTATGTCAGAACAGACATTCTATTGTTCACAGTAAGCCGACCAATCTTCGCTCGAACACTCTCTGTTATCTGACACAATTACAGATTTGCTATGAATAGCCCGCGTTCTCAATACGATCTCTTTGACGTATCACACTTAGAGGAGCTCTCTGCTTATAGTTCGAAGTCAAGTGATAATATCATCATCATTTCAGCCGAAAGACGTCCACTGCTGGACATAGGCCTCCTCCAAGCTCCGCCACTTCGACCGGTTCTGTGCCTCTCGCATAAAGCGGACTCCCGCGGCCCTCACAAGGTCATCTGTCCACCTTGTAGGAGGCCTTCCAACTTTACGTCTTCCGGTAAGCGGTCACCACTCCAGAACTTCTCGGCCTCATCGGCCATCTGTTCTGCCCACTGCCACTTAAGTTTGGCAATTCTTTGGGCTATGTTGGTGATAATATAGTTGTAAATAATAATAGTAAAGATGCGCAATCTTTAAAAGTATCAGTCAATCAACTCAGCCTTTAGCAGCCCACTGCTGGAAATAGGCTTTTCCCGAGTTGTGCCACATCCACAACACCCGGTTCTCATTCTACCGGATCCAGTCAGTCTCGGCCACCTTTCAAGTTTATCGGTCCATCTAGCAACAGGAATTAAAAAAAAAGAAAAACTGTTACTAACCCCGTCCGCTGAGATGACATACTTCGAATTACCAAAGCAAAAACGTAAATCACACAATTCCATAAATAAAACCCTCGCCACTTGTTTAAAAGTTAAATCATTACAAGAGTGTTAAACAATACTTTTACGCATTTACTGTGATTTTACAGTCATACACATAATTGGATTAAATGAATTCGAGTCCAATCAGCTCGAGTAATCGTAGGTTATGATTGCACGATTTTTAACGTAATTGGTTAACACAAAATGTATGCAAATGTGTCATTTATTTTCTGATGTATTTGCTTAATCTGTAAAAAGGTATAATGTTTCCAGTGGTGAAAAACATAATTCAGCGGCGGCTGTCACTTTAGCTGAAACTGACGAGTTATTTTCAGTCACAGTTCACATTATGCACATGATGCTTAGTTGTATGTTAATACCTTGAGTAATGTGTTGTAAAGGCACTTATGTGTTAGTAATGCGGTGTAAACGCTTGTGTGTGTGTGTGTAGTTTCGACATAGAAGCAGTGCTGTACATCATGTATTAATAAAGAAGTATATTTGAATGAAACAGTTAACCAACTATTCAAACGTGAATTACGTATCTCAGACTACGTCTACACTATTAATAGATGAAACCTAAGACAACTCATTCCATGTAAATTATCAAAAACATTTAAGCTTAAATAATAGCGTTGAACAATTTATAATTAAATTAGATATCGGTACTTAGCGCCCAAAACTTGTACAACAATGATAACGCCAAGATCCGTGTAGATGAATGGCCGCCCACGCGCTACGGCGTAGCCCGCCTACGCGCTACGCCGTAGCCCGCCTACGTGCTACGAGCAGCCGACGAATCAGACGGTTTAATCTTAGAATGTGAAGGTGCCGTAGTCTCACTTGTTACAAAGCCTTCTAAGTACGTAGGCTTTAAGGCATTGTTCCTCTTTACTGCTCTTCATTACGGGATGACATAAATACCTATTTCAGGAGGAGGATGCAGTACAACACATTTCTGCTTTCTCTCTGTTTGCTTTCTTTCTCACAAGCATGTACTTATAAATCTTGTGAAAAAAATAAGTAATGAACACTTGCTTTTTTTGGGCTATGAACGTGGTCACCGACTTGGTCTAAGTAATATTAGAAATTACCTTTCGTCTATACAAAAAGGAGAAACAGAAGAAGCTACCATCAGGATGATATAATACCATACAATATTCGTCATCAGTTCCACAATTTTCTTCCAACGTTTTTATACGCACGATGTTCTTTTACACCTCACACAAAGACTTTCTTTTGTTCCCTCCCTCAAAAGTCTTCTGTACTTCCTGTACTGTGTCTCGCAGTACAATGTGCGTTTGTGGGTGACCGCCGCCACCCACTCGAGCGAACGTGACTCGTTTGATATCTCGATCGTTCTTATGAGCCGAACAAAGAGCAAATTATTCACAAGTCCGGTCGAATTAGCTGCCGTATCGGGTATTTTATTCCGTGGATTGTATTTGTTATTGGTTTCGAAGACGTCTTTGGGAAATGAAGTGGGTTTTGGAAGATGAAGTGTCGTTTTTGACGTTTTAGTTGAATGTTATATATAAATGATATTAAATACCCTTTTGCCATCTAGCTGGTTCCAAAAGACCTACTCTTTCAGACGTAATAGACTCAAAAATTACCTACGGACAGAAGCATAACAAAAATCTTTTCCTCTTTCATCAAAACGTTAATTTATACAATTAACCATTAAATACTGCCAATATACAAATACATTTAAATTATTAACGAACCCTATAAATCACGATAATAGTTCTAATTAGTAACCGAATCACCGGTAATGTCTGTGGGGTGCTATTGTACACCGGGGTGCAATGTCTTGTCGGAAGGAAGGCGTACAGGGGTCAGAGATATCATCAATCTTGTCAGATTTACGGCTTCAAAACGCACACTTTATCTCGAAACCCCGACTGCTGGATTACTACAGCCTACGCTCATGTATTCATACAAATGTATATTATAAATCTTTCGGTTTTGGTAAAAACACTGACCGAACTCAGAAAAAAATGCCTAGATATATTTTATTGTTATCCCGGTAAACTGAAAGTTGTAAATGTAAGTTTATTTCCCAATGCAAAGTTGGATACAACTAATAAAAGTACGGTGGTGATTGCTGCCCGCTCACCCTACCACGCTTATTAATAAAATATATTTATTTTTAAGTCACATGACTTACCGTCAGGAAGAAATTTTTTTCCGTTTACGTTTCACTCGCGGGCAAATAAGGTTGTATTTTAAAATAAGTGGATAATATCGGGAGCTACATAATTAAGTAGATGCGGGCTTTACTAAGTAAGTCCTAGATCTTTGACAGTCGTAACGGGTCGTCAGAAACCCGAAAGTCTGACAACCAGTTATCCAGTAACTGGGTTGTGGAGGTCAGATAGGCAGTCACTCCATGTAAAATACTGCTACTCAGTTGCAACCGATTTGACTGAAATCCGATCTGCAGGGTGCTGGTTTCTTTGAAAGAGAAACCGCTGCCCCTGGCATATAGGCTACTGAGGGAACACGGGTGGGTTTTAGTCAGTAAAAGTCTGACACGCCCTCCTGCTCCATCCAGAGCGGGAGAAGTTATTAGATGATTTCCCACACAAAAAAAAAATTGGAAAAGGTTAGGCCGATGATGGAGAGAGCTTTAGTAATGTATTTGTTAATACAGATAAAAAAAAATCAGTACTTATTAATTGAAAAATGTGTTAAACTGTTTGTTTTCCCGAATCAAATAAAAACCGTATCTCAAAATCAACAAACAAAGAAACACATGTCCACATTAAACAATAGGGGTCACAAAGTAGGTCGCTATTGGCGGCATCGCTTTGTCAGGAGTAACGCATGCCATGGAAGCCGCACATTTTACCTGCCGCGCCATTGGTCGGGACACTAATGTACAGGGCTTATTACATCCCATTTGTATGGAACAGACAAATAAAGGTAAAAGATTGTAATGTGTTTGTTGATTTTATTTGTAGGCCCCTGGCGTCCGCAGTAAAGGCGATGTAAGTGGGAAATTAGGTAAAGTGAAGCAGATTAGGGTATTAGTAGTAATTAGACGATTTAATAGTATTAACATGTTTTAGGAAAAGGACAAGTAGAGGTTAATAAACCTAAACAATCTTCAAGAAAGAAAGATGAACGATTTATAATATGGAAGATTATTACACTTGTGAAACCTTTACATGTAAATAACAAACGATTTTGCGTCGTTCTGAACTTAAAGTCTTTCGTAGAATTTTCTGCCTGGGTTTGTTAAGCTTGGCATTTTTCTAGAACATGTTAATAATATAAAAAAAAATTAAAAGAAAAATTTGAGAGATTATGTGTCCCGTACATACAAAGTCACCAATTTTACCTAATCTTCGAAACTCCGGATCCGATTCACAAAAAAGGTAAGCACAACATCACGCTTGTATTGCCTTAGGGGTTCGGCATAGGCATACTTATAGTACACCCACATTTCGCCAGTTATGCTTAAGACCTATGTAAATCAAAATCAAGTAATTTATTCAAATTAGGCTGGGAATCAGCACTTTTTGAACGTCAAAATTACATAAGACAGCCACCCAAAACGCCCGCCCTTTACCACTTCCTAGTGCTTTAGAAGTGAATATGAAGTGGCACTTCAAACTCCCAGCAACCCAGCTGTCTGTTTAGTTCGATAGACTTGATTCTATGCAATAGTAGTAATAATTGTAATTGGGGCGATCCTATTGCCATCCAACAGGCACATATGCAAACGCAAGAAACAATAACCACGAATCAACAAAGTCGCAGGCAGAAGCTAGTAGTTCTATAAATCCTCGTTCCTCGACCTAGACCTGACCTTTGACCTTTGCTCGTCAAAATAACTTAGAACTTAAATGGTCAGCTCTCCAACATCTACCACGCAAGTCACCCGCAGAGATCTGCTCCTGAACTGACGTCCCAAAAATAGTTTAGTATTATTGTTACCTTTTCATTCACAAAGAAAGCTGAAACGTAAAGAAAAATATCTCACGTTATACTGAATCAACCAAACAGATGAATTATATTTTTCATAACAAAGTTGCAAGACCCTCCAATATCCGGTTTAAGTTTTTACTCAAACTGAAGCGAGTTTGTTGAAAACTTTGAAAGAATAACAAGGGATCACCTGCTGTCTAATCAATCAATATCAATCAAGAAATATCATTTGCTTAATGGATTTAAAAACAAAATAAAGTTTAATGCATTTTTGTAATATCGTTAGGTAATGAACGTCTTATGTGTGTTATCGAAGTTAATTAATTTAACTTAATTTCAAGTAATTAAATTAACTTGAAGTTTTATTGGGCTTTTCACAGCCCGAAGCTGTTACAGCCTTTAGTCAATATCCATTTAAAACTTCAATCTGGATTTTAAATGGATATTGGCAAAAGACCCAAGGGCCCAATTACCTACTTAAATTACCCTATCCAAAATAAATTATTTTTATACAACTGTGTCATATTTTGTCTATTTATCAATTAATACATTTTGATAAACATCGCGGACTTTTATGTAACTTTTCTATTTAAAATACTTTATTTATGACCCCGAATGAATGTTTTTTTTTATTTTTATTAGGTTATCGAAGGGCTTCGGCTGATGTGCCGAGATGATTTAGCAAAAAAATCGAACACACCACCTATCGGATATGTAAAAACATTTTAATGTATAGGACATCCTACCTAACCACAACAAAGCGAAAGATTTTAAAAATTATACCGTCATTAATTTTGCCGGACTTACAAAGTACAGTTACAACCCAAGAGACACAGTCAGTGGGCAACCCTGGTATGTGTTTAGCAACCAACCGGCCATTGGTAATTATTTCAAGGACACTGCCGAGACGTAATACTGCTTACTTTTTTATACTGCGCTTGCGAGAAACATATTAAGTGGTGTACTGTTGGAAAATAAACTTCCACGGGTACTTTAAAATACCATGAACACTTGAACAGAGTATTAAAAATACGAATCCCAACGCGCACCACGTTGAACTGTTCAAAAGCTGAATCGAACCATCAAATTACCGAATTATGTAGCCTCAATGACATTTAAATTCGAATTCATTTGACGATTTCTATAACCCGCCATTGAAATCGGTCAACCATAATGGTCTTTAACAGCTTGAATAATTTGTGATTTTATTCATACAGTGTGACTCGGAGGGGAAATAAAAGAGTATAAGTATTTTCTTAATGTTTTTCTTTACTTACTTTACATACCTCTCATAAGCTGAACAAGTCAATGTAAATAAATAAACTCGAGTTAAAGTTTAAGATAAATATTGTTTCACTAGCTTTTGCCAGCGGCTTCGCCCGCGCAGAACTTTCATCCCCTATTTAATTCCCTTAGGGGTTGAGTTTCAAAAAATCCTTCCTTATTCCTAGTCTACATTATAAAGGGATTTGGGCTGGGCGTTGATGAGTCAGTCAGTCAGTCAGTCAGGACTTTTCTTTTTATTCATATAGATTTACACACCTAGTATGAAAATGACAGGGATTTATAAAATGAGGCCATATATACGTGAATACTTATGTTTAAAATAAAATTTTACACTCGTATTAGCTCAACAACCCCTAGGAAGTAATAATTCATTTGTGTCGTCGCGCGTCGTCGTAAAAATACAAAGTTAACAGAGTTTCTTTATGAATATTAACGACACTTACTTGGAACATAAATATGTATTTAAAAAGTAAATTAGGTACTTAACATTGCTCTGTCTTAGTCCTAAGAGAATGTTGTAATATTTCATTTATTTTGAACTTCACTCTATGGTTTTGCAGCGTGAATCAATACTTAAACAGCAACCACATTGTGGTGAATTACGATATGATAATATCTTTGGGATTCTCTTATGTTAATCGCTCTCATGCTACACGATAATTAACTTCTTAGCTCAGTCAACCCTGAAACTAAGTAGCAAATTAATTGTAAACATTTGTTTATGATACACAAACTCATTTAAAGTGTTAGTCTTGAGCGACTAGATCCCGCAACAGTACAAGCTTTACTTATAAAGTTGGAAACCAGAACCCTGAAACAAACTGCTCCAACCAATTTCGTCGTCGCGTACTAATATCAAAACTCATACACGCAAGGCTATCGACACGGCAGTATTACGCACGATTTCGCCAAATACACGGTTTAATCTCGCCAGAGCTAAAACAAAGCTACTAGTCTCCCGGGCCTCATATGACATAACGTGACGAATAGGCTCCGGCAGATCCCTTTAATTTAATACCCTTGCACGATCTAACGTTTCGCCGACCGCGGACCAACTAATTCTACAGTGTTGCCATTTCGTAACATAAATCTTCGGGATACACAACCTTTGGTAACGTTTTTGGTGCGTTGATTTTGCTCACGAATATTTCCGGGGTTAATAACTTTACAAGATTAGAGCCTCCGTGGATTTATTACTTACGAAGCATGTATGAGAAGATTAATTTAATTAAATATACGGTAATGCAATTAGTAAATTGAGGTTGTGCCTTTTTATGTTTGAGCCATTTTATTTACGTAAGCTCCTTGACGGTACGTGTCACTATGCGAGAATTCAGCAAAAATATTCATGCAGGTTTCGATATTTGAACACGTACGGTACAAAACTCGATGTGAATGTTTTTTCTAGTATTGCGTCGAATTCACTGACGAGCCGTGATTCGATTCAATGACGAGCCGGGAGATAGATGGCGCTGACCGTCATGTAAACATTGTGCTCCGTTGCTTTTTTCTGTTAAAAATATAAAACCCAGTTAATTATTCCTAATTTTCTTATTAATGTACTTCTAAATGTGCGAACAACTAGTGTAAATGTTATCTGAACTTAACTGCTCCATACGACAAAGATAAAAGTGTTTCAAACTGGACTGTTGATTGAAGCGATACTACAGCTGTGTTGTGTTTTTAGTGCATCAGAACCATTAACATATGACTGTGATCAAACTATCAGTTTAAGTGAATAAATAATAATAAAAAGTAAATACGAAAAATCTGTGGAAAAATCTATACAATCATTGTGTCCAAAGGTCAAGCAAATTCAAGTTCATAACGGACTTTCTGTACCCAACCCGATAAAGAATATTAATTTCAACGTCGTTATTCTAAGGCGGAATGGCTGGGTGAATAGTGTGCGGACTGCTACGCAGAACGTTGCGAGTTCGCGTCCGACTATGAGCAAGTACTTTTTGTGTTTTGTTTGCTGATTTGATTTTTATTTTTATTTTTACTGACTATTATTTGGCTCATTTGGCTACTTTTTATGGTTGAACTGTTGTTGTACCTTGGACCAAAGACATTGAATGTGCGTGGCGAAACCCAGTTTAATTGAATATTAGCCCTATCTACAGCAATTATGATGGCATCAGAGTGTGCTGGTTGTAAACAAGTTTTAGAAGATAGCCTATTCCTAGCTTGTAGTAATTGTAAGTGTTCGTATGATTTGGAGTGCGCTAATGTTCTTCAAAACCAATTCATACATATGACTGCCAAGCAAAAGTTTAGCTGGGTATGTCACGAATGTCGCTGTAAAAGACCAAAAGTTATAAATTCGGCCACCCCAGCAAGCCCAATGTTGTCCCAGCGCTCAGTTGCAGATGTTAATGACTCAGCTAATGTAACAGTAAGGCGGAATAAAACGACGTTACCTGCTACTCTGTCAAACGCTCATAGCCCAAAAGCACCCGACTCAGCGCTAAATGTATGTACTCTTGAAACTGTTCTGATGGAGCTGCGGGCGTTCCGCGAAGAAAGCGTGACAAGGTATCATACTCAAGAAACCTCTATTAATAGGATGGCTGAGGATATCAAAGAAATAAGATGTTCTATAAACAATCTTCATAGTAAATATGACAACCTTCGGACGGACGTTGACAAGCTGATGGAGACATCAGATATCACTTCTAGCGCACAAACTACATTGCAACTGCAGTGTGATGGAAATACCAAGCGAATAGCTGACTTGGAGATGAAAGATTTTGGCTGTGAAATTATGATCCAGAGGCGACG
The DNA here is from genome assembly GCA_949987655.1 of Polymixis flavicincta. NCBI lineage: Eukaryota > Metazoa > Arthropoda > Insecta > Lepidoptera > Noctuidae > Polymixis > Polymixis flavicincta. The sequence goes on from OX465179.1 coordinate 10,922,269, forward strand.
TATTGATGGCATTGAGAAACAAATGGTTGGCAATGGAACATCTTCGCACGCACATATGAATTTGCTACATAATAATAATCACCGCTTAGCCTTGGATGTACCTAATTCCATAGCTTCGTCTCTGCAGATGCCGAACCCTCTCTCACCACCATGTGCCTGAAATTTTATCTTTGCTAACTAAAGGTACCGTCACTATTCAACATAATTATCACTATCGCAAATAGGTATGTAGGTACCAATTATCAAGATTACTCTAAAGTTTAGGTACCTAGTTCAAATGAAAATGAAAGTACTTATGCATAATAATATCACATCACTATTAATTTTCATCACACAAAGGAAACACATTTTTGCTTACTTAGTGCGAACCGATTGCAAAGTTCATACTTTACTTCGTCTACATACTTTATTGAAGTTTTCGGTCTTACTTTAAAATTAGAGCAATCTCCATCGAGCTTTGACACTCAAAGCCTCTGAGAATGCGCGAGAGATAAAACTTCTATCAACTAGGGAGACTTGGAATCATTTCACTTTACAACCTACTTCGTCATTTTGTACTAGCTTCCCTTAAACGGCTACTTTTCTTAAAGTTCAGACCTTTTGAATATATTATCCTTGTTTCATCTTTTGTATTATTGTCTAGAACAACTGGGACCATTCATGTTCTCCCACTGGTGTATTTTTATAGACTAGTAAAAACAGCTACAAACTAACACAATTCTGAGAAGATTAACTAGAAATAATTGTTGTGGAGTTTCTTCTGATACCGTTTAAATATAATTGTTTTTTAAATAACTGATCCAATAGTTTCTGTGTTATTTTTAGGGTTCCGTACCTCTAAAGGAAAAAACGGAACCCTTATAAGATCACTTTGTTGTCCGTCCGTCCGTCCGTCCGTCTGTCAAGACCGTTTTTCTCAGGAACGCGTGGAGGTATCAAACTGAAATTTCTATATGATACTTAGTTCTACTGTCCCTGGAAGCTGCAGAAAAATCAACCTTCTAAGTCAACGCAATCAAAAGATACAGCCATTTAGGCCGCAAAATTCCGCAAATTTTCGAAACTCGCACGGGAATCAAAACCTACAGGGTACTTCCCGTGAACTTAGAATCTTGAAATTTTGTACGAAGTCACGTCTTATAGTACAGATATAGGAAAAATTACGAAAACCGAAAATTTTTAGTTTCGTCATATAAAAAAAAATATTTTTGACAATTTTGAACTTTTACTTATATACCCACAGGTTTGTACGGAACCCTCGGTGCGCGAGTCCAACTCGCACTTGACCGGTTTTTTTTAAACGAATCCTATTTTTACAGTGACTCAGCTTCAGCATAAATTGGCGATCACAGTATGGTGGTAAAATGCATAGAGAACGCTGCTGCCCATTCTCTAGTAAGTCCATTTTTTTTTTGTGTGGGATATCATCAAATAACTTCTCCCGCTCTGGGTGGAGCAGGAGGGCGTGTCAGACTTTTACTGACTAAAACCCGCCCGTGTTCCCTCCTTCAGTCACCCGTATGCCAGGGGCTGCGGTATTTCTGTCGAACAAACTCGCACCTGATGGATGGGATGGGATGTTTGCCTGCCTGCAAAGGGACGGGTCCCTTTGTGCTGACATCTCTCTGAGGCGCGCGTGGAACACAACGCGCCGTCGATTTGGGCTTGGTCGTTACCGGACAGCGAGCTACCCATTACCCGCCGTCCGCAAGCTTATGCCTACGGTGGCCGGAAATAGGCATGGGATTCCCGACGCCCAGGGCGTCACCGTATCCTGCGGCCGCTAGGGTTGCGAGGGCGCATAGACTGCCTCTCCCTCACATGCGCCGCCTCCCTCTTCGCGAGCATTACTGCTTCGCTGTAGGAGGTGACGGCTACCCATGCACTCTCGCTCCGTACCATGGCCTGGACCAGGGCCGGACGCGAGAGATCGCCGCCGCCGATCGCCTCCACGAGGACACGGCGGTGCTCCGCCCAAGCTGGGCAGACCGCCACCGTGTGCTCCACCGTGTCCTCAGGGCGATCTTCGCAGTGGAAACACCAGGGCGTTTCCTCCCGCCTTATCCGAAACAGGAACCTCCCGAAATAACCGTGTCCGGTGAGGACCTGCGTCAGGCGGAAGGTGAGGACGCCATGCCGCCTCTCAAGCCACTCCTCAAAGAGGGGAATTAACGCCGCAATCGTGGCGTGCCCACTAGTAAGTCCCTTAGTCGCCTTCTACGACACCCACGGGAAGAATTGGGATAGTGCTATTCTTTTACGTCCGGCAACACACGGAAGAGAGTAAGTGAACTTAAACATGGTCATGCTCCACCAAGCAAAAGGCAATACAGAACTAGAAGAAGCCTCTTAAAATTAATTAAATGAATGGCTCGTGGAAGCGATGTAAGTAAGTGTGCAATATAATAAAATTTTATGCTAATAAAGACCGTGCCACTTCATTAGTTTCAGCGCTGGAAGTAAGCCATGGCCAGTAAGTTGAAGTAATTCTGAAGGAATGTACGTCACATTAATTGCTGAAGATAATTGTTTGTCTCAATTATTCGTTATTTTAAGAGAGCCCGAGATTTTGTTCTTTAATGGCCTTGGGCACAACGTACCCACATGAAATACGAGTACTTTTATACGAGACATTTTTCATAAAAATATCAAACAAATCAAATCGCGTTCGATCATAAGTAATTTATACTAAAAAAATCTGCTTTTTTTTAATGTTCATGCCGCATGTAAGACCTTTCATAAGTACCTAGTTATTTGTTTAAAAATTGAATTAACAAAAAATACATCGGAGAAATACTAAACACACAGTCAAACCTAATGAAACAACAGAAACCAAGGCAAAAAGTATATAAAAGCACCGATTGTTTCCACACAAAGCTTAGACAAAGGTATCTAACAACCCGCAGACTCACTAATTCGCCCCAACAATTTGTTAACTTCCTCACTCGCCCCAAATAGAAGAATAATTCGAGCCGGCTCCCATTTAATTCGTATAATTATTGTCCTGGCCCCGCGATCGGACGTAATGTGGACGTAATTAATTCACGAATCGAATGTACTAATGTAACAGACGCATTTGCTATTGTTTGCAGTTGAGAATAATTTTAGTAAAAGTAAATCATTGATGAAACGTTGGAAGCTGTCGATGTTTTGATTGGTAAGTTAGTACCTTGTTGCCTCTCTTCCTTTTCTCGCTGCCGTGTGCAACAAAAGCTTTTCAATCCTTATGGGAACCCAACTTCCATATCTACGGCAGCTAGATGAATAAGTTCGTTCTAAGAAAATAACATTACAGAACAACAAACGGTTCTACCCAGGTTTTAGAATGTATGAACAAAATTGTGGCAGCATTAACCAAGTGCCACATAACAACAACAAATAACTAACTGTTGAAATACAAATAAAATTACATATTCGAGTCTCTTGGTATGAAACAAACCCTGCACGTTCTCTACTAATACCCCAGTTCGCACCTAAGTTAAATGTGTTCTACCGCCAGTTTAATAACAACTTTTCAACCAGTACCAAAGTTTTACCTTTTGCCCGCTACCGCCAAATCCACATGTATTATGCAATCACAAAATTATACATAATTTCCAGGCGTATTTAACTCAATCAATAATAGAATAATGGCAACTATACAGACTACCCAACCCGCTATTATGCCATTCTATAAACTTAAATAAGTCAATACAAAGCTCCCGTTTCTATGCAAATGTCTGGCAGTTTGCTACCCGCGGCGTTACCATAAATAAAGTATTTAAATATTCCAAAACAAGGACTAGCGGTGACATCCCCGTACGTCACGGCCTTGACCGTTTAACCCTCTTAATTAAAGCAAATAGGTGCACGAAGCTAATTATTAAGGTACAGTCACATTATACAGCGGTCATAAAATACGGCGGGTCTGTTTTGTGGAGGTATGACAGTTTGGTGTCGTCTGACGACTACCCTCGGCCAAGGACGGCCATCGGGGGCCACGCAATCCGGACACGCCAAACATCAATGTGGTACATGCAAATATAGACGTAGCGGCTGAAACACAACATGCTTACACTTGCGTGTTCGAGAAACTGCCAAAGTTTTTATTGTTCTACATAACTAAAAGGCGAACGTGTCCTTGGAATTTATATTCTTTTATTTTGTCGTGTTGTATTTTTTTTTATATCGCACCTAATTACAGAGCTAAACGACAACTGAACAAGGTTATTAAGATTATCCAATTGTGGGCCAAAAATAAACTTGAACTCTTTCGCTCCAATAAGTTAATTGAAAAGGTTAATTTAACAATCAAATAAATGTCAACATACTCAATAATTTAGAATTCATAAAGACTAACATTGCGTCAATCAATTCAAGATAGCAAAGCTAATTAAATATCAATATTATTCTAACCCACACATAAAAATGTATTGGATTTCTAAGAAAATTAAGAACGATTCATGTGTAACCGAGGAAATTTCCTCATCACGATCATAATTCATTATGTTAGAACAACAACAATTTATTACGAAGACAACCACTGTCAGACATAGTCGCGGCATGTGTACTTCTCTTAATGAAATTCTCATGTGTTAAGAAATCTAAGCAAGAGACGCCGACATCAAAGCGCTGAGGTCACATCTGCGCCTTCGTGGAAATTACGTGAAAATATATTAAGCTCACGAACAAAAAGCATTTTGTGGGAAAAACAAACCATAGACGCAAATAAGGAAAGTGAAGGCGCTTATTCTTATTTACATTAGGCCAGTTTGGTAAAAATGCTAACGAAACTTCGTCGACGAAATTGCCGTAAATTACTCGATTATGATGGACACCCATCACTTAAAATGCCTTTATATTACGAGGTTTTGATATATCTTGTTTACGGAGTAAGGTATATTTAATCCCGTGGTTAAGATTACTTTTTCCCAAAAATAAATCTGAAGTAGGTATCTAAAAATAGTCCTGTATTTTTCCCTCTGTGATATGGTAATGGAGAGTGGTATAAGTGAAAATAACATTGAAATTGATTCAACCTTTTCACAAGTAGCAAACTATTATTCATACAAGTTTTCGCGGCTTGAATTAGCGGCGAATTTGTGAAGAATGGAGTGAATTGAATTCAATACTTTCCTCGAGGTAGTGGAAAAGCAATCCTTCACTGTGAAACAAACGTGCTCCGTTGTGGTAAAATTCAAAGAAAGATAATAAATCAAGTCCACGTTAGTATTGCGCACTATAATTACCCGGTACTCAATTATGAAGCACGTATTTACCGGGACGGTGGCGTTTGTTCCGTGTTACAACACTTACCTACAGCAGTTTTAATTAGTTTTATTTTACTCAAACAAATAGAGCTATACATGAGGCGCGCGAGGCGACATTACTCCAGGAATGACGGAGCTGAATATAAAGAGAATGTTCCTTTTGTTTTCCGTTAACCTTTTATGGTTTTAATTAAATGCAGCAGTTATTGTCGGCTGTGGTGTTCATCGTAATGCAGATTTGTGCGTTTTAATACTACCAAGAAGGCATACAGGTTTTGTCTTAATCATGTTATTTATCCTTACCTTTCAAGACAAGCTGAAGTTAACAATTTTGTTTATAACTAAACGTTACAGAATAATTGTTTGTAAACTTGTAACGACTGCGCATAAATTAGCGACGAAAAATTACCTCATCTGCATAATGAGTGTAGTTTAATGTTAAGTAATTCTCTCGCGTACATGTAAATATAAAGGTAAATGCTAAAACTTGTAATAGTTCAATTTGGCTCCAGGCGGGGTTGATGGCACCTCTATCCGGGTGACAGCTGACTGATGGCTTGGAGTAATTTAATACTTGGTCGCCATTTTGTTCGGATAGAGCAATTCCAATGACAAAGCAGTATCTGGCCGGAGTCTGGCCCTTATTACCTGGGTATCTAACAAGCTTTGAGGCTTGAAGGGTGTAATTTTAAAGCACTTTCAGTAATATGCCGCGAGCTAAAAGGGTGATGTTGTTAGCGCAATTAATCTTTACTTGAAGTGTGACAAAGGAATTTACTTTACAATGTGGAGCGTGTTGTACTGTATATCCGGCAGATTTATTGAATGGTAGGTGGAAAATGGTATTAGAAAACCGATTGGATGGGATAATCTTTTCTGACTTATATATTGCGTTTATATAAACAACAATCCTGGCGATAAGCCTGGTAACTGAAACGATAAACGATTTTATGAGGATCACTGCTGTTATAATCTATTTGATGATCAATAGGATTAGTGACTGGAGAAATATGATAGATAAAGGTAGACACAGTAGGTACTATAAGGACTGCGAAGGGTCCTTGGTACCTGGGATGATCCTGCCAGGGGTGCGGGCTGTTCGAAAGAGATACCGCCGCCCCTGGCACACAGGCTACTGAGGGAACACGGGTGTGTTTTTGTCAGTAAAAGTCTGACACGCCCTTCTGCTCCGCCCAGAGCGGGAGAAGTTATTTGATGGTTTCCCACGCAAAATAAAAACCTGGGATGATTCTAGTTATAAAATTAAACGCACGTACGCGAAGAAATGTGAACTTCACGTTTATTTTCAAGCATTACCAGTATACAGTTCCGCGCCAGTCAATAGAGTGAATTCTCCCGGAACAAAACTATGTAAAATGAATGACGTTTATATTCTAGAACGTCCTGACTGTTCGAATATAGACAAAGCCCAATCGTAGGCTGCCAGTATGTGTGTGTGAACTAGTTAATGTCTTCCAGTTTAATACAATGTAAGTAGTCAGGTTAGGTTGGTTCCACAGTACATGAAAAAGTAATATAAAAAATACCTTTTCAAAACCAGCGTCTACCAAATTGATATTTCATTAAAGTAAATGGAGATATAAATCATACGGTTTAATTCCCTCAGGAATAAAATATAAAAGTCGCGAAACCAACGATTTGGAAAAAGAACTTCTTTCTTTAGCTTGAAAAAACCGGAAGAAACTCGGCGCAGCGGTCTTTTTGTATCTTTCAAGTTTCCGACTATTTAGTTGCTCTCGTAACTATTTTATTTTTGGTCGGAGTTAGTAAATAAATGTTGCGTAGTTTTGCTATGAAAAACCGGTTGTGAAAAGTGTGACAGGATTTTATTTACGGGTTAAACTCTCTCGCATTTCCTTGTGTGGTAATAAAGGTGGTTTGTTTTTAATTACTAAGTAAACTCTGATCGATGATTTTTGCGTAACAACCTAATTTTGACAATTGGCTACGAACTTTTTCGGTTTGCATGTAGAAATAATAAAGAAGGCTAAGAATACATGCTCTCACTTGTATAGAATGTTGCCGTTTGCAGCATCATCAGGTAAAAAAAAATACATTTTAGAATTTTCCAAACAAATAATATAGTACGATCCGTTCTTCATATAGGAACCTTTTGGTACAACATCGCCCCGTTAGCCCAAGAGATAATAGTTGGATATAATTTTAGTGTAAGTTGTAGTAGGTACTCGGTAGTTGGCGGGCATCCGAGGCACGTAGCACCTTGCTGACAGAGGGTGCTCCAGTTAAACTGGTCCGCGATAACTTCGGCCTAACTGCTCTCACGACAAGTGGCTGCCGTCTTGTACCGATGGTACTTCAGATTTGGCTTTTGTGTACAACATGAGATAATGACCGTTGCTTCCACGAGTTCTATGTGAGTTTATTTCCATTGTCTGCTTTATCGACTTCCTTTGAATAGAAGAGATGAAAGTAATCATGTATTTGGCGGTTATCAGTTGTTCAAAGTTAGAGGCTTTGAGTGAAGGATGATTGTTTATCATTGGAGTATGTTTTCATCAATAATAAAGTAACTGGTTTTAGTAGAAATTCATAGTCAAAAGTTGTTATAAAGTTAATCCAAACATTGTATAATTGGAATTGTGTTTGCAAAAAAAACAATAGCCTTGACTCATGACGTGTTTCGTTTATTTTCTTATTGTAGCAAGTGACTGAAATATTGGTGGCTCATATTTTTCTAGAATGTCGCTGTTTGGCTACACAACTGTCATACAAACTGACTTCTAACTTCTACAAAAATAAAAATGAAGCATTTTCTTTCGCGTTTCTTTGCGAGCAAGAATTTCAGGAAATAACTCGTCTAGTACATGACGACTTATTTTTCCCAGTTCACAAAGTAGAATTATAACGTTAAACAAGTTCTAGTAACAAGTATCTGACATTTTACAGACTTATAATAAATTAGTAGTATAGATTTATTAACGTCTGGCATATTCGACTAGCTGAGACCTTTCCAGATCATGAAAAATTCACCAAATGATATTTAGGTTGCGTCACAGTGAATACGAACGAACCACTTCTAACAGTGAACAAACAGATGAGTGTACTTTATATTTTATGGGGCATGTAAAGAAAGAAAATTACCTCATTCGATAGCCTATATAACCAACCATAGGTCAGGTTTAAGGGAGTGTTTACACACCTGCCAACGTACGCCAAAGGTGCGCGTGTTTCGTGTGTTTAAAAACAATGTAGTTACGCAGATCTGTAGACACCTTAGGGTGGGATTACAAAACCTTAAAAGTCAAGCATTACTTGAAACTATTTAAAAGCTATTTGATTGGTTGAATTAGTTTTAATTAATGCTTGAGTCTTGATGGTTCTGTAATACGAGCCTTAGAATGTGCACGGTAACGTTACCTGCAAAGACTTAATCCACAAACAATTCCACTTGATTAGGCTTCAAAATCTAAACATCTGTGCATGCATACACACATAAACAGGGTGTAACAGGAACCCTATTGCTATCCTTAAGCACTAAGGATCATCATCATCGTCATGTCAGCCGAAATACGTCCACTGCTGGACATAAGCCTCTCCCAATTTTCTATAATCGCCACGCTTGGCAGGCGGGTTGGCGATCGCAGTATGGTAGTCAAATACATAGAGAACGCTGCTGCCCATTCTCTAGTAAGTCCCTTAGTCGCATTCTACGACACCCACAGGAAGAAATGGGATGGTGCTATTCTTTTACGTCCGGCAACACTAAGGATAACAGCTGGTATAGAATCACCATACATAGTTTCAGCACAAAATAAAATATTCAAAGGATTGATACCAAATGGTTGGTTTCACGTTTCTTAAATTCAAATCATAACAAACGTGTCACCGCACTACGTAGGTCAATAACTTTCCACGTTACTTGCCAATATCACTTCCGAGTGATGTTTTTATTTCAATTTGAAAAGTTAGGTTTCTGGTATCAATGTTTAAAAAATTCTCATAACTTCTGAACATATAGATATAGGATTATAAAACCCTTCCAATATCGTTTGATATCATCTAAAGAAGCCGTGCCATGCCGTACACTTTGTATATATAAACAAAGAAATAAAATTGAAGTATATGTTTGTATTTTCAAAATAACAGCTTTTTACTAAATGCTTAAGAAAGTTTAAACGGTACTTATAAAAAAAAAGTCTGCCGGGGTAATCTCCGAAACAGATGGACCAATTTTGGCGATACTTTCACTGGCAGATAACTGATGTTATAAGTAGTATATATAGGTTACTTTTGTCTTAGTACCACGTTCCCGTGGGATAATTTCCGAGCCCCCACGCGAGCGAAGCCACGGGCAGCAACTAATCCGAAATAAAATAACTTAGTATGTTTTTAGCTCGTCCTTCTAATTGTCAAATTACATTATAGCTATGTGTACTCGTACGTCGATAGTGTTGTGAGTACTCTTCATACATTCAAAGGCCTGCTTTACTCTACAAGGGACATTTACTGCAAAAACGCCAAAGGCTAATAACCCGTATGTACACTTCTGTTGTTTCCTTCCGTACCAAGTTTTCCTTGTTCTCTCTAAGAGCATGTCAAATAGATTTAGTGGATATAATCATACTTCCCTTAACACCGGATGAAGACGTTGTTGTATTTTCTGACTACACAGGACTTCACAATTATAATTTGATTTTAATAATAATTAAATTTGAATAAGGTATTTTCCAATTTATTAAGAACTATACTAATTTGAAGATATAACTTAAAAATAAAAGTAAATTGATTTATATCCATTTTCTCAATTAAAAACGATTATTATCAAATGTTTTTCGTTGTTTTGAATTTACCGCCAAAACGCTCCTTACGCTGACTTTTTATTACGTGACAACACATGACGTCAACTTTGTGTAAACTAAAGAAGTCAGTAAGTAAACAAGTGAATGTCGAGTTTATAATTAACAAGATTTTTAATGGATAGAAAGTGATATTAGGTGTGCGATGTCTCTGTACACAAATACTTCTAAAACTGCGCCAAACTAAGTAGTATTTCTACCGCTGCCGCCACGTCACGATGTCACGTGATAAAAATGTCATCGTAAGGAGCGTTGTGGCGGTAAATTCAAAACGATTTTTATCGTTTTTAACTCAGAAAATGGACATAAATAAATTCGTTTTTATTTTTCTGTTAAAAATATCGCCCAATCTTCAAATTAAAATAGTTTTTATTAAATTGGAAAATACCCTGTTATAAGTTGATTAATATGATCATATCAATTCTACGCAATACGAACTCAGAAACAATTATCTATTATTATCAATTATCAGAATCATTTATCTCCCTCAAATCGCCGACCAAAATAAATTGACACCAAAAAAGTTTATCTAAAACTAAACAATGAGTAGTAATGCACATACAGATGGATCATGCAATGTTGGAACAACATCTAATACTAAGAAACAATCTTTAGTTTGAGTTTACATTTCTTGAGAGCTCGACGTATTTGTGTTACTGATTCCTGCACTATCCAAGACGATCATTGTTGTTGTTTAGTTGCATCATTTCTATTTTCTCAACAACTAGGTACAGTTCCTTTGTTCATTGTATAGTTTTAAATGAAAATATACGTTAAATTTCATGGATTTCTGTTCATCAATAGCGCTTTCATGTTTGCGGTTTTTTCTTGAATATAGTTGGTAAATATTGATTAAATCTATAATTAACCTTCTACAAAGTTTATTCGATTGAAAATTTTAGAAATCTTCAGGCGTTTTGAAGAAATGTATTCTAATCTAGTCTACATATTTCATCATCATCATCATCATCATTTCAGCCGAAAGACGTCCACTGCTGGACATAGGCTTCCCCCAAAGGGTGTTTGCCTTAATCGCCACGCTTGGCAGGCGGGTTGGCGATCGCAGTATGGTGGTAAAATGCATAGAGAACGCTGCTGCCCATTCTCTAGTAAGTCCCTTAGTCGCCTCCTACGACACCCAGTGGAAGAAATGGGATGGTACTATTCTTTTACGCCCGGACACCACACGGGACTACATATTTACATACAATTAAATTACTAAACTTACCGACAATCTGAACATGGCAGACTGTCTAAAACTAAGTAGGTACATGAGGGTGCCAACCCGGATGATGTAGCGTAATTTGGGACAGCCCTATATCAACAGCGGGCTATTAGCAAAATGAGGGTTCACTATTGAAAACAGTCATTAATTATTTAAGCACTCACAAGTTGACGGCCTTCCCAAATAAACCATACTTTAAATTATAAATTATCACCACGGCTACTGGTCGAAACTAAATTCGACATACCTTTTTTTAACCTTTACAAATGGACTTACGAACCCGCTGTTTTACAAAACAGCTCTGTTTTGTAAAAAAGTGAACGACGTTTAGCGATTTCCCATAATTACTAAACTTTAATACGTAGAATTGCACAAACGTTTTGCGTTTTTTAATTTAGCGTAAAAAGCGTGAAACGATGAATGCAAAAGTGTTATATTGCAGATTTTTGTTCTTCATTTTGTCGCACGTAGCTCTGTGTATCATAACAACAATAATGGCGTCCGAAACAGAAATAAATAAAAATAGTAATGTTTAGAGTTCTATGATAAGTCAGTCCTTGACCATAGTACATAGCCGAGTAATTGTAATTAATTTGGAAGTAGCGCCCGTTCGGCTCGTGCGCGGTTTCTTACAGCTCAAATCTTACCTAAACCAATAGACTGCAGATAAGCCAATCTCCATAACGTATAAAAGTGTGTAACAATTTTATTAAAAAATCTGACGATCCAGCTGAATGTTGTTCAGCTGTTTTACATAACGGAGCTTTTTTGTAAAACATCTAGCGGTTTAGTAAAACAGCGGATTCGACAATCCATCTACGACAGTTACACCACCTCTATGGTAAACGATACGATAGCAATTAACCAAGTAAAGGATAATCAATTTAAAATTACGTACAAAGGAATACACAGGGGGCGGAACCTTTTTACCCGAATACCGAGTATCAACGATTTTACTCACGAAATTAATCGAATAAAGTGGCGTTAAACGTAAACAAGAGTACCTTTTTGCAATGTCGTAATTAGGCAAATTAGTAATACTTGGCCATCTATGTGTGGATAATGGAGCTAACATTGTAAGAGCGGGTTCGCAAGTATACAAGATATTTAAATTGAATAATTAGTTGTGTAATTAGTAAATTAGCGTTGCTGGTGAAATTACGAGAGTTGAGCATCTGTTTTCGTTTTACTCAAGTAGCTGGCTGAGATGTTGAGTTTATTAGCTTAAGGGTCTTGATACAACTCCGTTTCGAGAACGTTACGAGTGACGGGTTTCGTTTACTTAATGAGATGTTGGGAGTATACGGTATTTGATAAATTACAACACTGATTTTTTTGAAGTACTTTTTCTATGACTGCAATTCTGTTTCAAGCGCGCTTATTACATTTCGGTTATTTATAACACCAAAAAATAAATAGTTACTCTCCTATGAATTTATCTAGGAAATTTTATTTCACAGAAGTAAGATTTTATGGTACACAGTCTTGATATAATTCTCTAATTGCCTGCTCTGACGCGTTTGAGGAGCTATGTACTAGTTTGCATCGTCTAAGTATGAATCCAAGCGTGGCTACCACAGTAAAGCAGTGCATTTAACTGTACGCACTGAGGACACACAGACGGTAATAAATAGTACTGCTTTTAATTCAAGAATAATTTCATAATATCACAATACAAAAACGCACAGCCTAAACCGCTGCATCTTTAGCATGCAATTTTACAAAAGAGTTCCTTATAAATCTGTACCTAAATATTATATTAAGCATTATTGCGCATTTTTTTGTTATCCTGAAAAAAAAATTACAATTAAAAGTACATAATAAAAGTGAGCACTACAGATGATTTTTGAAACATCATCCCTTTTAAATAGGGGGTGAAAGTTTGTATAAAAGTTCGACATTTTGCCGATGGGAAATCCCATCGGAGGTACGGCTTATCATCATCATATCAGCCGCAAGACGTCCACTGCTGGACATAAGCCACCCCCAAAAGGGGCGGATTTGCCATAATCGCCACGCATAGCAGGCAGGGTGGCGGTCACAGTATGGTGATCAAATGCATAGAGAACGCTGCTGCCCATTCTCTAGTAAGTCCCTTAGTCGCCTTCTACGACACCCACAGAAAGAAACGGGATGGTGCTATTCTTTTACTTCCGGCACCACACGGGACGTACGGCTTATACACATATAAACTCATGCAGTTTCTCATGGAAATAGGCAGAAACAACATAACGCCACCTACTACGACATCTGTCGCTCGCATAGCTTAGCCAATGCTACACCTCGTAGCAGGCGTAGCCGTTGCTACGCCTTGTAGCAGGCGTAGACATTGCTACGTGTCGTTGCAGGCATACCCAATGCAAGTAGTCATATAACTTACTATTCTTTCTTAACGATCACGTTTATAAATGTTGTCCGTCTGATTGATAATTCAATTTCCACATTTGGATAGAATAACTATTTCGAAAGAACTTCATATTTGTTTTCCGTGCAAGTTATAAACCATTTTTTGAAAAATAATAAAACTTAAACTTTTTGATCCCTGGTGTAAATACATTATAAAATATATACTAAAAGGCTTCCACATCTTGAGGATTAAATATTTTATTTTCATTGCTAGCTGAAAATTAAATGTGTAATTACGCTTTTTTGTACCTAATTACCAGACTTGTCGACGACAGAAAAACACTACAGAGAAACAAAAATAGAACTAAAAAGATTAGTAAATTTTCTTACTCAATATTTAAATTCCCCAAAGACATAAATTCGTTGGCAGAAATGTTTTTTTTTACGTTTTTACCTACCACCAAGTACAAAAGGTTTGAAGTATGTGGGTGGTGCGTGGGAATCGAACAATTTTCATAATTGGTTTTTGGGTACCTAAAAATATGACGTTACCAGGAAACATGTGTAATATTTCCTAGTTCTTGTGTAACGCTTGACTTTCCTTATTAATTATAGTCCTTCTGTCCTGTCGGCGCAGAAAGACTGTTTCTTTCCTACATCCCTATCAGCCGTCATCTGAATTTCGTGTTCCTTACATGGCATATCACCTTTCACAAAATATATCCATCTTTTTATTGGTCTGTCACTGCGCGGTGAAGCCATTTTGTCACTCTTACATACTATTCATTTCCATCTCGCCACACATTCCTCCTCCTGCTCCACCCAGAGTGGGAGAAGTTATTTGATGATGTCCCAACCAAAAAAAAAAACACATTCCTGGGGGTCTAAGTCTCTTCAGTAGAATCATAGTAGGATAATTTCATCATCATCATCATTTCAGCCGAAAGACGTCCACTGTTGAACATAGGCCTCCCCCAGGCTCCTCCACTTCGACCGGTCTTGTGCTTCCCACATCCAGCGGATACCCGCGGCTTTCTCAAGGTCATCGGTCCACCTTGTGGGAGGCCTTCCCACTATACTATAATAGGATAATATATATTATCATATTTAAAATCGTAAAATGGTCACAAACCATTCATAATGTTATCTACGTAAAGACGCAGTACACAACCCGAAATTCATTTGTTTGACAGTTTTGTATCGAGATTTGTAAAACGGTCCATAAATTATATGAATTGCTTTATTGAAGTTAAATGTCAAATAGCAGAATCAAGGGAATTTATGAAATGATTTTAGAGGAATCGCGTTATGTATCGTTTTTAGGCCCCCCTGGCCTAATATTTAAGTATAAAATACGTTAACACTTAGACACTATTCAAAAGTGACGTACCTAAAGTATTGAAATAAGCATTATGGTGTGTATGAGACCTTTTTGCTAACTATGATGGGGTTTTTTTTGGGCGGGAAATCATCAAATAACTTCTCCCGCTCTGGGTGGAGCAGGAGGGCGTGTCAGACTTTTACTGACTAAAACCCACCCGTGTTCCCTCAGTAGCCCGTATGCCAGGGGCTGCGGTATCTCTGTCGAACAAACCCGCAGCCCTGGCAGGCATCGGCCGGGCCCCTTCGGTTTGTGCTAACATCTCTTTGAGGCGCGCGTGGAACACAACGCGCCGTCGACTTGGGCTTAGTCCTTACCGGACAGCGAGCTACCCATTACTCGCCGTCCGCAAGCTCATACCTACGGTGGCCGGAAATCGGCCTGGGATCCCCGACGCCCAAGGCGTCTCCTGTGGCGGTTAGGGTCGTGAAACTATGATGGGGTCGGCTTACAATTTAACCGGATGCAGCTGAATAAACGTATTTTACATGAAGCGACTGCCTATCTGACCTCCAAAAATTCAGTTACTGTGTAATACGAAACCCCTTGGTAAGGCTGGTTGTCAGACTTTCGGGCTTCTGACGACCCGTAACGACTGTTAAAAATCCATACTCGGGCCAACAGCTTAACGTAGGAGCAACAGCACGAAGGTGTCTTGGTATGTACAGATGTTCGCCCATTGACGGACCTAAACCTGATCGATCGACCCTGTGTGGCTGTTAGGTATTAATTAGCACTAATAGTTATCTATCTTACATATATTAAATATAAATAAAAGTCCTGACTGACTGATTGACTGACTCATCAACGCCCAGCCTTGGACCCAGAAAGCTGAAATTTTGCACAGAGGTTCCCTTGATAATGTAGACAAGGAATAAGGAAGGATTTTTCGAAATTCAAGCCCTAAGATAGTTAAATAGGGGATGAAAGTTCCGCGCGGGCAAAGCCGCTGGCAAAAGCTGGTAAATAAATAAAAATGAATGTTGCTAAGCGCAAAACTCGAGAACGGCTAGACCAATTCTGCATTTTTTTTTCGTATGTTCCTTAAGACACATGTAAAGTTAAAAAAAAATTGTGTAGATAATAGAAAGAAAGAAAATACATTTATTTAGCACAGACTAAAAAGGTACACAATATACAGCAAAAAATAAAACTAAAATTCAAAACAACAAAAAGTGTAAAGTGCGATGATAAAACTAGCATTATTAAAATGTGCCCCACGGCTGCAGTAAAAAGGCCCAGTTCAGCAAAAATGCCAGACAGCTTGTCTGACGCTGGTTTTCAACTGGACCTGTAGTGTGAGGTGACGGATGTCAATCAGCATACTTAAATAAAATATGTGTCAGTTACAAATAAATAAATAGCAACGAGTAGTACATAACTAGTGAGATGTTAATGTTGATTCGAGTATAATTTGTTAGAAAGTACTGAGATTTAGTCCTTAACGGCGGTACTTAACAGAATAATAGTTGTGTTAAATGTTGTAAAAGATAAGAAGTAAGTCAACTTACCTACCGATTTAACTTTGAAAATTTGAGTGTGATAATAATTTGAATGTGTAATAGTAAAAACAACACTGATACTTTTTATACCGGTGGTACGTTCCCGTGGGATAACTTTTGACTTCCACGCGAGCGAAGCCGCTGGCAAAAGCTAGTACTATTATGAAAATGAGTTTTACTCAAAGTAGCAGCGTTATTTCACGAGACACAACGCTTTTTATGTTTGTTACTGTGCACAATTATCTAATAAAGAAAAGAAAGTAAACACTTTTCCTCAAATAGATGTGAGTAAATAGTTAGTGGTGGTAATTCCGGCGACGCGGTAGTTACGAGCCAGCATTCCTGATTAACCCTGCCAACTATACCCTCACTGTCGATATTTCGCCCCTAATTGTTACTTACGACAAATAAATAAAAGTGACTGTTCCGTGTGGTGCCGGACGTAAAACAATAGCACCATCGCATTTCTTCCCGTGGGTGTAGTAGAAAGCGACTAAGGGACTTACTAGAGAATGGGCAGCAGCGTTCTCTACGCATTTGACCAACATACTGCGATCATGGCAAATATGGCGATTATGGCAAATCCACCCTTTTGGGGGAGGCTTATGTCCAGCAGTGGACGTCTTTCAGCTGATATTATGATGATGATAATAGGGCATTAAATTATCTAGTCGTGAAAATCGTTTGGTGGCTTTTTGCGAATCGATTTTACGATTAGAGAACGTGAACGCAAACGTTTAAAGTTAGCGAAAATTCCTTAAAAACTTCACTGATCAGGAGGGCGTGTCAGACTTCTACTGACTAAAACCCACCCGTGTTCCTTCAGTAGCCCGTATGCCAGGGGCTGTGGTATCTCTTTCAAACAAACCCGCACCCCTGACAGGCATCGGCCCTTGCGGGCCCCATCATTTTTTGTGCTGACATCTCTTTGAGGCGCGCGTGGAACACAACGCGCTGTCGACTTGGGCTTGGTCCTTACCGGACAGCGAGCTACCCATATCTTTTATTTTACTTGAAATAGGCCATTAGTAAATTTTAGTGACATTAGTTAAAGTATTTAAATAATAACTGGTATTTTCTAACTAAATACGAGAAATATTTTCTTTTAGACCCATCATAAACGTACGAGTAATATAACTGAACGTATTTCGGCGACATTGTCCCAACTACAAATAAACTACCCCTTTACTTCCTTAGGGGATCATAAAATACTACTAAGCAAAGGATTGCGCATTATGTGTTTGGATACAAAGTATGGCCGTATAAATATTATAATGCTGTCATCTTCTACCTGGGAAACCTTTCCATATTAGAAAATAAAGCTTATATATGTATTTAGACCAAATATAGTTAAAATACAGGTGAATTTTTAGTCACCGGTTTTTGTCAGGTTGATAGTACCCGTGAAATTGAACAACTTTCTCCGAGGAACATGGGTCGAAACATTAAAAAAGAAATCGGACCTCCCACACAAAATCAATAATCAGCTGATCGACTTTGTATGGGAGTGCCTTTTTTTTTCAAATTTAGACCCACGTTCCTTGTTATTACCCGTCAAATTGAACAACTTTCAATTTGACGGGTACTACCACTAAGAAAAATTAAAACGGTGACTAAAAAATCACCCAGGATACATATTTTAAATTAAAGTTGTTTTTCGTGTCTTTCCGTGTGACTATGTTTTTCTTCAAAACTACGCAACGGATTTTGATGCGGTGTTCAACATCATTTAGAGAATTTATTCCGAACGGTTTATGTGTTTCTTACATAAATATGAAACTTACATATTATACAGAAATCTCTTAGTTTTTCGAAGTCGTTAAAACCGCGCGACGCAGGGGCGGATCGCTAGTCTATACTTCCATATTAATATGGTAAAGAGGAAAGATTTGATTGTTTATTTGTTTGTTTGCATTGAATAGGCTTCGAAACTACTGAACCGATTAGAAAAATTATTTCACTGTTGGGAAGCTACACTATCCCCGGGTGACAGGCTATATTTTACCCCCGTATACTCACGGGAATGGGAACTACGTGGGTGAAACCGCGGAGCGCTGCAAGTAATACAAAAATATTAAACTTACATAATTATGATACAGAAATCTCTTATTACTATTACTATTTACTCTCGTATTTCGAAGTCGTTACGCAGGGGCGGCTCGCTAGTTCATTATAAAGAAATACAGGTGGCTTCAATTAACTTCATATTATCTACTCACTCGTGTTGTACATATTTAGGTAGGTACTTCAACTAGAAATAGTGCACAAAACAATAAAACTTAATTTAGTAATCCCATTTTCATAAATCCACAAAGAACGACCTGACTGAACAACCTCTCAGTTGAGTATCGCATTAAAAGTGACAATATACCAAGAACCCACTGGACTATCGCAAGGACCATTCACATTCAGCATTATCCCGGATTGCCGGCTTTAAGACCACCTAACACTTAGATACTCTTTGCACATATTTAAGTACCTACGACTTACGGTGGATGTACTTATGTCAACATAAAGGATTATTAGAGAGAATATTGTCGTGGTTTGATGTGAACTTTGAAAAGTGGTATTGAAAATTAATATTTATTTCTGTAAGTAACGACACTTTTGCACGTACTACTTGCTAAAATGTCAGTTTGGCAGGTTTTAGCAGTTTTGTAAACTTATCTTGATTAAATTCATCGCGGTTTTGATTGGCTTCTCACGTGAATTATTATAACCAATAGTTTTCTGTTATAACGTTTTTATTTCTACTCACTCGGTAATATCGAAGCAAAGTGTTCATAACTTAGCATAAGAGATGAGAGAGCTCTCCTTTCTGCTATGCTTTTATAGAAAGGAAGAAAATTGCTTTCAGAGACTTTTAAAGGAAGTAAAATGCTTTTTGTAGATAAAAACCAGGCTAAGGTGGGTGTAACACAATGTAAACTCATAAGGTTACAGGTTAAGATACAATGTCCTGAATACAACAACCTTTTCTTTTGATTTCGCATAAAAACGCCTACTATCAGTCGTGTGGTTTTAAAAATATTAATCACTAGCTGTGCCCGCGACTTCATCCGCGTGGAATTAAAAAAAAATCTAAAACAAAAGTAGCCTAAGTTACTTCTTTATTACATCAGCTATCTGTCAGTGAAGTCCCGACAAAATCGGTCCAGCCGTTTCAGAGATTTGCCGGAACAATCAGACAGAGAGACAAAGATTTAAAAAATGATATTTTAGTATATGTATCGTGTATACATCCATATGCATTTAGTAAAAGGGGTTTTTGAATTTTACAAACAGACACTCCAATTTTATTTATCTGTATTTAGATATAGATAAAAAAATGGTATATGTACCGTGTATACATCCAAATGCATTTAGTAAAAAGCGGTTATTTTAATATTACAAACAGACACTCAAATTTTATTTATCTGTATATAAGATGGTGGACTGATGGGGACTTGTTTTCGCAATGAAGTTTCAATGCTTAGCCTTAGCGCCGAGAGTAGAGAATCCAACATTGTATTTTTTTCTGCGCGATAACATTCTGCCGCGATATTTTTACGTACTTGCGTATGTGGGCTTATAAAAAGTTCAAACTAAATATCTTACAATACTTACGTTTACTACCATGTGTTTTTTTTTAAAGTATGTATCTATACTTACCCTGAAATGTTTTTGACAAACTTTGGAAACGTTAACAAGAGTAGGTATTAAATAATGCTATGTAACCCATTCGTTAATTTGACAACATTTTCGAAACATTTTTACAGTGGCCAAAAAGGTTAACACAGACAATTTTTTACTAATGCAATAACTGCATCAGATAACCTTTTTCACGTAATAAAATACCAAAAATAACTGGTTTAATCGCAGTTAAACTGTACACAAAATGTACAACAACGGTTTTAAAGGCTATATTGGATTACCACAGTTTCGGCTCCCAATTAGCAAATAGGCCGACTAATCCGCGCAGCACAATTCAAACTGCACACGAATGTACATTTTAAATATTTTTAACTATTGCCATCCGCCCCGGCTTCGCGTGGTTTTTACGAGTTGAAAAAACATTAAGATTTATTTTAAACTTTACGGAATAAATTCTCTAAATCCGCATCAAAGTCATTAGTTTAGAAGAACAACGCGGTCACACAGACAGACACGAAAAGTGACTTTAGTATTTAATATGTATAAAAAGAAAATAAAGAAAGAAAACTGCGTTAGTTAGCATTATTGCATTTATAAAAAACTTCAAACTATTAAATAAAAACGGAAAACAATTATAGTAATTCCAAAGTACCTCAGCTCAGCAAAATGTCAGATGATAACACAAGGTGTACCAGCTGATGCTGATTTACATCTACAACCCTGGTGCACCATACGCTAGAATAATAATAAACACAAAGGGAAGTAATAAATTAAGAAAGTAAAAAATCCAATAAAATATTGTGGCATACGAGTACCTTCCTTAAAAAAAAAAAAAGGATTAGTGACCGATATTTAAACACGTGATTGTACTCATCATAACAAACAACTTTCACAAAGAAACAATTTTTTTTAATCGCTTGACCACGGGGTCAAGCAGCTGACAGCTGATGGCGCGCGCGCAATCCGTTATTAAATTAATGAAAAAACTAATCAGTAATGCATGGTAATAGTACATTATGGTACAAGTGTGTAACGTTGGTGATTATCGCTGAGGCGCCATTGAGACCCGAGCCGTCAGGCGAGGGTCTTAAGAGAGCCGAGGACGATAATCATCAATACACACGTGTATCATACGACGTTTTTCAACACACTTGCGAAGAAAATTATGCTACAAAATCATCATCACCGTCGTCATCGTCGTCATCATCATCGTTGTTTTTAAGAACAAAGCAACTCAACCAATTCTATAACTCACTAGTGAATAATAGTAATGGAAAAAGTCACAGTTTGATAATAGGTGTCATTGCAGTCATGCCAAATTGCAGTGAAATTAGAGCCATTTTATGAGCAAGTGTGTTGAAAAAGTGTTTTTTTTTTTTTGTTGTTTTTAGGTAACTAAATCAAATTACAGCTGATGGTGTATTCGTCTTGTTATGTAGGTACTTAATTTTCTATAGGGATAATAAAACTGGGGTCAATAAGATAGATAAAATTGTTTCTTTGGGAAAGTTGTTTGTTATGATGAGTACAATCATGTGTTTAAATATCGGTCACTAATCTACCAGTCACCCTATATATATGCGGCGTATATATATATTTACTGTAGATACTACCTTGAGCAAGCAGAGATCTGCGGTAAATAATATCCGCCTAGTCTTTACGTTGTGCCTTTTCCGAACTAGGTTGAGGCCGGATTCGAGAGTTACTAGATGAGGCTGAATATCAATATTTTATATGGAGCGGCTGCCATTCGACCTCCACTACCCAATTACTACATTTACCCGTATTTTCGAGGTAAGACAATTTTCAGATTTCCGGAACTTTGAGTAGCTGTGTCGACTGTCATAAACATTCGTACGTCAATTGGGACAGATGGTATACGTGTTCTTCGAGGCATGAATCCTTCTTGGTGTGGGCAGAATAGTCACATTTTAAAACGAACTAGGTATTCTTATTTATTTACCTTACTAATACCGAGTGGCAGGGACATCGATGAGAAAACTGAAACCAAGAATTCAGCACATGAGCACCCCCGGCGTAGGAAAATTTCAACGATTAAAATAATAATCTGCTGTTTCAAAGAAAAGTGCGGTCAAAATCTACGGGACAGCAATTTTTTTTATTTTATTACTGACGAACAATTTCAACGCTAGGGGTTTCAAAATCATGTACGGTTCGGTATCCATAGTAGGTAACAGGTTGAGTATCCATGCTACCCTGTATATAAAGGGTGTAACAGAAACCATATTGCTATCCTTAAGCACTAAAGATAACAGCTGGTTTAGAATCACAATACACAGTTTCAGCTCAAAATAAAATACTCTAAGAATTGATACCACATTTTTTGTTTAATATGTTTCTTACATTCTAATCATAACAAAAGTGTCAGCGCACTACGTACGTTAATAACTTTCCACGTTACTTGCCAATATCACGATAAATCTCTTATAAGTGATGTGTTTATTTCAATTTGAAAAGTTCGGTTTCTGGTATCAATCTACTAAAACTTCTCATAACTTCCAAACATGTAGAGACAGTATTAAAAAACCAATATAGTTTAATATCATCCGAAGAAGCCGTGCCCTTGGTATGTATATACCCTTTCCGTTACACGTTGTATATTGTTCTGATGTAACTCTGGCACCTAAATGTAGGTGTGTAAAAATAACTCTAAAACCGTTCATTGCAGCATTCTACGAAAAACCGTATCAACTATCTTTATAATTGCAGTTGTTGATGTTCTTCAGTTTATAGGCAAGGTTCCTATCTTAATTAAAAAATCATTTCCAACTAACTGCAATTTAATGCAATTAAAGTTTTAAACTTTCAGGCAAGGCCGAAACTACATAAAATTAAAAAAAAAATCAGCACGATTCTTCGAATTACGAAGTACAATGTTAAGTTGATGGCAGTAGCCGGCACTGACGGCTATCGCGGCTATCGTAACGACATCGGACTCGTTAACTGTAGTTAAGTAAAGCTAAGTGTAGTGAACGGGTCCCAGTTCCGCTGTAGCCTTGTAGGACTGTAGTAATGCCACAATTGTTGGAAGAAATTATTCTAAGTTATTGCAGTAACTTAGAATAATTTCTGCCTCTTGAGTAGGCTCAAGTTTCAAGAAAGATGGATGTGAATAATTCAACTTAATTTTTAAAAAAGCTTTTGGAAAAATGCTCTACCTAGGTATGTCATCGCTGATAACCTTTTCCTAACCCAAGACTATAACAGTAAAGAGTACTCTCACACAGTGACAATTCTTGCTTCTAGCATAATCAGCCTATAACGTCCCCACTGTTGGGACACAGACCTCCTCCCTGTGAGAGGGACTGAGCCATAATCAACCACGCGAGCGCAGTGCGATTTGGCGGATGTCGCAAGTCTACGAATTGTTGGTTCTAGGACATGCCGGTTTCCTCACGATACTTTCCTTCATCGTTTTGAGAGCAGTGGTGATGAAATAATTTACCCAAAGTAAAGTGCCTGCTTGGGTTTGAACGTCGACCAACAACTCGGTAACTCGCGGCCGTTACCACTGGACCATCACTGCTATAAGATAGCTCGCGAAATTAAAATTATATTAGGTATCATTCTAGTACTAGTATCCACTGTTTCTACTTAGCAATATTTATATTCTCATCGAAACGAGATCATTCAAAGTTCAACTTGATTAGCCAAGAAAATCGTATAAAATTAAGTTACAACGATCCATCTTGATATACTAACAAATAAAACTAAATAAAAGCTTGTTAAAAGGGTTTCCGAAATTGCCAGTTGACATTTGCAATAGGTAGGTACTCATGTTAACGACATTTAATACTCCCGTGGGTGTTAAGGTATTGTAACTTGTCACTGTCGCCAAATGTATTTTTAGTGGGTAGAAAACCTTCTAAAGAAACTATTTTAATACCAAACAAAATGACTTTAGTTGTAGCTTTACACTACTGTACAGCGACTGTACTGTAAAGCACTATAGCCAAATGTATTTTAGTGGGTAGAAAACCATATAAAGAAAGTACTTTAATCTATACAAATATTATAAAGAGCAAAGATTTGATTGTTTGTTTTTTTGCATTGAATAGGCTCCGAAACTACTGAACCGATTTGAAAAATTATTTCACTGTTGGGAAGCTACACTATCCCCGGGTGATATAGGCTATATTTTATCCCTATATTCCCAAGGGAACGGGAACTACGTAGGTGAAACCGCGGAGCGCTGCTAGTACCAAATAAAATGACTAGTAGTAGTGGACTAAAGTAATTTTGTTTTGTGCTTGACATCTCGCGGTTCAACCTTTGAGGTTACCGTCTACTTAACCGGACTTGCCTGTGATAATCTTAATAAATTAAGATTACTAGCCAGAGCTCAACATTTTTTAGAGCAAAGCGACTGCTCGCTAAGGGTCCCTGTGCGGTATAGACATCGGCTTAGGCATCACTGGTAGAAGGCAGCAAGAGATAAACTGAACCAGACTTAAACTAAAGTCAACATTCTAGTTAGTGCTATAGTTTTTGTACCCCACTCAGAAAAAGCGGAAAGAGATGGAGAAACAACGTTAACTAAGGTATGAAAGGGGAATACCGGCGGTTCATTTATTATGGTGACTAATTGACTGGCTTTTAGGTATGTATCCCAAGATTCTGTTACTGCCTATGGATATCCCTATAATTTTTTATTTTTTCTAATTAACGTCTTTTTAACTTGCACTGTATGTTTGTGTATTTTCGGGTGGATTCTTGCAACTCAATTTTGAAGCACATATCTTCAACCGATTGAGCTGAAATTCTGTATACATGTTTAGTTTGGATGACAATGCATGGTTAGCTGTGTGACGTCATTCTAAATCCAACATGGCGGAACACCCAAGATAGCGGACTAGTTATTTTTATGCACTAATACGAATGCAAGTAAAAAAAATAACTAAAAAGTAAAAAAAACATTAAAATATAATACAAGCTTTTATTTAAATTCACTAAAAATAGATAATGAAATTAACTTTTCCTTTAAAAGTTTTACAATCAACATTTAGCATCATTCCACAATTTTATATACAACTAGCTTTTGCCAGCGGATTCGCCCGCGCGGAACTTTCATCCCCTATTTAACTCCCTTAAGGGTTGAATATCGAAAAATCCTTCGTTATTCCTTGTCTACATTATAAAAGGAACCTCTGTGCAAAATGTCAGCTTTTTAGGTCCAAGGGTTTGAGCTGGGCGTTGATGAGTCAGTCAGTCAGGACTTTTCTTTTTATTCATATAACTAGCTTTTGCCAGCGGCTTCGCCCGCGCGGAACGTTCATCCCCTATTTAACTCCCTTAGGGGTTGAATTTTGAAAAATCCTTCCTTATTCCTTGTCTACATTATAAAGGGAACCTCTGTCCAAAATTTCAGCTTTTTAGGTCCAAGGGTTTGGGCTGGGCGGTGATGAGTCAGTCAGTCAGTCAGGACTTTTCTTTTTATTTATATAACTAGCTTTTGCCAGCGGCTTCGCCCGCGCGGAACTTCCATCCCCTATTTAACTCCCTTAAGGGTTGAATTTCGAAAAATCCTTCCTTATTCCTTGTCTACATTATAAAGGGAACCTCTGTCCAAAATTTCAGCTTTTTAGGTCCAAGGGTTTGGGCTGGGCGTTGATGAGTCAGTCAGTCAGGACTTTTCTTTTTATTTATGTAATAACTAGCTTTTGCCAGCGGCTTTGCCCGCACGGAACTTTCATCCCCTATTTAACTCCCTTAGGGGTTGAATTTTGAAAAATCCTTCCTTATTCCTTGTCTACATTATAAAGGGGACCTCTGTGCAAAATTTCAGCTTTCTAAGTCCAAGAGTTTGGGCTGGGCGTTGATGAGTCAGTCAGTCAGGACTTTTCTTTTTTTTTTTTTGTAATAACTAGCTTCCGCCCGCAGCTTCGCCCGCGTGAAAGTTGGAAATTATCCCGCGGGAACAAACCACCGGGATTAAAAGTACCCCAAAGGGGTTTTTTTTTTAAGTCTCTTGTTTCTTTTACATTATTTGACATAAAGGTTATTTATACTAATTTTCGAGTTAATCAAGACACGCAGTTAAATCATCCCTTGTAAAATTAAATACCCTTTTTTACCCCTTTAGGGGTAGATTTTCGAAAAACCCTGAAACACGTTACTCTTTATGTTTGGTTTTAAGTATAAATACTGAGTTTCGAGTTAATCAGACCGCGCGTTAAAATTCTTCCATACAAACTTTTTCACCCCCCAATCCCCCTTTAGGGGGTAATTTAGAAAAACAATAAATAACCAACTTTATAATTTACTTAGATAATTATTTGTGCCAAGTTTCAAGTTTATTAACTCAAGGAAAAAGATTTTTCATGCAAACAAAATCCCCCCTTTTCACCCCCTTACAGTACGAATTTTCAAAAACCCCTTCTTAGTGCTCCCCTACATTATAAAAGGAAGCTGTGTGCAAAATTTCACGTTCCTAGTCCTAGTAGTTTCGGCTGTGCGTTGATTGATCAGTCAGTCAGTTTCTCCATTTATACTCGTATATATAGATAGATAGATAGAAGATAAATAGAAAAGGAAGCCGTGTACAAAATTTCACGTTCCTAGTCCTAGTAGTTTCGGCTGTGCGTTGATTGATCAGTCAGTCAGTTTCTCCTTTTATTTATATAGATAGAAGATAGATAGAAAAGGAAGCCGTGTACAAAATTTCACGTTCCTAGTCCTAGTAGTTTCGGCTGTGCGTTGATTGATCAGTCAGTCAGTTTCTCCTTTTATTTATATAGATAGAAGATAGATAGAAAAGGAAGCCGTGTACAAAATTTCACGTTCCTAGTCCTAGTAGTTTCGGCTGTGCGTTGATTGATCAGTCAGTCAGTTTCTCCTTTTATATATATAGATATAGATATTGTGTGGGGGCTTTTGCTCAAAACTCATCGTGCATGCGGCTGATGTGACCA
Source organism: Polymixis flavicincta (assembly GCA_949987655.1). NCBI lineage: Eukaryota > Metazoa > Arthropoda > Insecta > Lepidoptera > Noctuidae > Polymixis > Polymixis flavicincta. The sequence goes on from OX465179.1 coordinate 10,949,375, forward strand.
ATCCCATTTCAGCCTGGCAGCCTTCTTTCCTACATCCAGTAAACCCTTTTTCACATAATTAATATTAGGTATAAGAAAAATATCAAACTAATAGACGGATTAATTGCTAAAAAGATCTCCAAGAGGAAGGGAAAGAAACATGTTCATGAAAATAAGACCATTTTGCCAAATAGAATAAATTAAAATAATACCGCTTAAACAACTTAGTAACAACAAAATGTACTTATATATGTATCTTCTATTTATTTGTACGGGAGCTCATAGTAATCGTCTTACCATGGTAACTAATAGACTAATTATTAAGCTATGCTAAGAAAATACACAATAAATATAAGAAAACATTCTCGTAGAAAAAACATATAGTTTTAGGATTTTCCTTTATCGGCTTTTTTTTTTGTTTGGGAAATCATCAAATAACTCTCCCGCTCTGGGTAGAGCAGGAGGGCGTGTCAGACTTTTACTGACTAAAACCCACCCGTGTTCCTTCAGTAGCCCGTATGCCAGGGGCTGTGGTTTCTCTTTCGAACAAACCCGCCAATGCCAATGCCAATGGTGGCACAGTGTTTAGGGCCGCGACTTACGAGTTGTAGGCCGTGGGTTCGATCCCAAGCAGGCACTTTACTTTCTGTAAATTATTTAATCACCATTTCTCTCAAAATGGTGAAGAAAAACATCGTGAGGAAACCGTAATTTTTTCATGGTCTGAATTCATTGTTATCCTGTATGTACGGATATTCGCTAGCTAAAACGCACATTGACTTATTAATGATATTAACATTTCATTATTTCAACTAATCATACGCTCTAAAACCAACCCTGCTACCATATCAAAACAATAGTTTATCAATAAGCCGTAAAAAGGTTGATTATCAAGCAATTATTATTAGTAATACTTTGTATTAAAAATACACAAGCAGTTTCCAAAAAAAAAAACAATCTGCCTAACATTTTCCCAACTATGTTGGGATCGGCTTCCAGTCTAACCGGAGGCAGCTGAATACCAGTATTTTACATAGAGCGACTGGCTATAAGACTCCCACAACCCAGTTACTGGGTAACATTATCATGTTACCAAGGCGGATACGCCTAAAACTGGTTTTCAGAATTTCGAGCTTCTGACGACCCGTAACGACCCTCAAAAATCCACGAATGACAGCCGAGACCAACGGCTCAACGTGCTTTCCGAGTCACGGAGGTGTCTTGGTAAGTAAAGATGGTCACCCATCCACGGACCAACCGCAGCAACCATAGCTTAACCTGGTCGATCGACCCGGGCAGCTGTTATTACTTAGCCACAAGCCCCTCTTCCAACAAACTAAATAACAATATTAAGAAACACAATCGTCATATGGATACAGCCACATAGTTCGCAGTCCCGTAAAAATTCTCAACGGACCCAGACGTGTCTAGTGAAATAGCTAACTATTACACGAAATTATATCAAATATGTCTGCCCATTACTTTTATACGCAAACGACTTACATAATATAAGCATTGATTTTTATCGTCATTTTTATGGAGCAGTTAAATATTTTACGGCAAGCATATTGTTAATACAGTGCCTATTGATATAAAGGGTTTACATTCGTCATTTATGTGAATTATTAAATTGTTATATTCTAGGTATGCAGTAGATTGTAGGGCTTTCTTACGAGCCTAGTTTTGTACGTGGAATCTATAGATATAAAAATGAATCGCCGAAATGTATGTACCCGCACAACTTCCGAATAACTGCACCAAATTGGATGATTCTTTTTTTTATGTGTTCCTTATTGTCAGGACAAGGTTTGTATAGCTAATGCCAATTCAATATTCATAGCTAAGACAGGACAACGTCTGTCGGATCAGCTAGTTATTGATAAATATTATTTCTGTAAGTAGGTTATTACAAACACTTATAAACGTCAATCATATTTTTTTTAACCAGATTAGGTTTGCGTTTCCTATCAGACTACTCTGAGAAGAAAGGCCGAAACAAACTATTTTAAATGTACTGCCTTGCTGTAAGATAATCCCAACTATTTACAAAAAAATCACTGTACTGTAAACCTGGTACTAAAAATGTCAAGTATTTTGTGTAGGTATTTGTTTAAGGCCATATTAAGAGATAAATAAATGGCTCGCAATAATCACAGAGCTAGAAACATTCTACTTGGCTAAGTATACAGGCTACATAAAAGCCGAAAGCTTTCCGACGAACTCCTGTAGAACATAATAGAGACCTGATTTACGTAAAAAATATAGCAGGTGGAGTGCTGCCATCCAGTTGTGAGTGGTTTGTCCGTCCGCCGCTAGAAATTTGTGTCGAGTTTCACTTCACATTCAAATATACAACAACATGGCTTGATACCTTTGGGCATGACATCACGTATGGGGACACAATTCGCGCTAGGAGAGGTAAAGCCATCTATTTCAGTGACGTTCAAACAGTTCCACAAATTACTACCAATTTCAGTTACCATCAATTACTTCCTGTATACATAACCTACCATTGTATACATATATACTGTTTCAGCAGAAATTGGGAATCCTCCCGGCAATTGGCATCACAAACGATTCTTGGATAGGTATCATTTCGAAACGCAATAACGAAAAGTAAGATAATCACACTGTGGCTACGTATATCTTAGTTATCGTGAGAGTTTAAAGACAATCGAGTTAACTTAAACCATTTCGCTAACAGAATTAACGTAACGAGAAGGGGGGGTTGAATGAACTTTGTAAAACATTACAAACAACGTCCACTTGGAAAATGGCCACCCATTTCTATTCGAGAAATTGCAGTGCAGTGCATGTCGGTACAAATAAGGTAATAAACGAGAGGAATGGATATTGTTGAGGACGGAGAGCGCATCCATCACGGCGCTGTGGTGCAGCTGCCGACGTGCGGAATTTAATTGATAACCCCCGCTCGTCCCACCTCGAGCTCTAAACTTCAAACGTACAGACACCTGTGTTTCGTTCTGCTAATTTATTGCGCTGCTAAGCCTTCAGATAACGTCGATGAATAACATTATACTTGTAATTGTCCACAATTGTAATAGTGCAGGAAATGATCTTTGGTGAAACGTAATTAAACCAATTTGCTGTCGGATGTAGACATTTTAAAACAATATTTCAAATTCAAAGCACATTCAGAAAAAGCAATCTTTATTCCTTCTGTTCGCGCTTACTTCAGCCAAAAATGTTGAGAAATTAGACGTATCAAAGACGCCAAAGCAACATAATATGATAACGTGATTTAGCCAACGAACGGGCGCCGCGAGATGTGAATTCAAATCGACACGGTCTCAATACAAATATCGTGGGCCGAATAGAACAATATACTCATATTTCAGAGGGATCCTGGACTTGAATATTTCACTGTTACGTGGTTACGTAACCCGAGCATGGGTAATGTGTATTTATGGTGATGTAACGTAAGTATCGGTGGGAATTGAGGTGACACTTCGGTTAACTAAGCTTCGTTACGCTTGGCTCGTATTTTTATTTCCTTTTAGTTTGCCTCCACTTAACGTTGTCATCCGGCTCTCCCGGATCCTTTCAAGTGGCTCTGTGTTTATCAAAGTTTTGCTACTTTTTTCACAACTGCTACTTAATAGATGGAGAACTACTCCATAAATATCGTGGAATATATTGTTCATTTCCTTTAAATATTTAATTAAAATAAAGGGAAAGGGACCTAAAATGTATAATCCTAGTTTGATTAACACAATTAAATATTTGGACGGTAACAATTCAAATATGGACTCTGGGTTCAGAATTAAACAAATACTAAATTAAAATAATATTGTTCACGCGTTCGTGTGGGTTTTGCCATCGAAAAATAGGAATTCAGTGCGTGGGTAACTCGTTAAAAATGTTCGGATTTCAACATGATGAATAACAAATTCAAATCCATTTTTTGCGATCCGAATAGGAACGACCTTAGGTACAGGATTACACTTTTATTTTCAGATTACAATATTACGTAAATAATGCACGTGCTCATACGTTTTCTAATCTCTGGAAACTGAAGGTAGAAACTATAAAAGTTACTTGCAATTTCCACAAAAATGCGCTGAGAAATATCAGAAGCAAGCCAAACTGGAAATAAAAGTCTCAAAAATGGAGACTTCAGATGGGTATTATTTATTACTTGTGATCAATTCCGTCAAGTTTGAGAGCCAAGCCGAAGCTGAAGTGGTATCTAAATACGTGCTAAGAAACGATCCGACAGCTAAAAGCATAAAAATGGATGAAAGTGGAGCCGACGTTACAGTTGAATAAATTCACAAAACGATCAAATATCCTGCTCGATACACGCCACTATCTATTTCGCACACAAGCATTTCATAAATTCCTATACTTTGAGTATGTCATGTTGGAATACCTAGCTCACAATAAAAACTCGATGTCCGCCAATCACGTATAGACCATGAGAATAAAACAAGCGTTCTCTTTGCCACAGGGAGGGGGTGGTGGGGGCAGGGTGTTACTGCAAAATACGATAACGTCAGTGGAATTGTGTCTAGCCGTTCAGTTTCATGTATGCGGGAATTTTGCTTAAATTTTAAACCTACATCGGGTAGTGCCGGCCGATACCGACAGCTGCGGCAAATTCCATACGGTTTTTGTTTTTCGTTCCGACACAAAGGGATTCCAAATTATCGTGTCTAACCAATATACATACCTTTTATTTTAATATTGGTACAATGTGATGTGGCATTTCTCACAGTTAAACAAAACAAGAACGTGAACACCTTCCATCGAAGTGCATTCCTTACGCGCCATGCGCCATTATTATTTGTAATAATGTCATGTGTTTCAGAAACATTTTCTCGATAACATCAAATCACTCACGCTCATTTTACTATGTAGGTACGTATCGTTCGTGACATTTACTTATTTCAAACATTATTCACGCTCCCCAGAACTATCTCACCTTCGATATACAGAACTTTAGAGTAGGAAATTAATAGTAAGTCTTGCTCACAAAACATTTCGATTACGCCAAACTAATGAAGCAAATTAAAAACTAAACTACTCAGCTGGCCTACAGATACCTAATACCAACAGTGAAGCGAGCCGATGTCTAGTAGCGGAGGTAAATAATTGACGCCTTCCGGCCATGCTCCAGTTTTAGGCAACAGTTTTAAAAACATGCTAGGTATGTCAGGCGGTTACGACCAATAAAGCAAGAACTTTACATCCTCATAAAATGTCATACTAGATTGACACTCTCCACGGTTCATTTACCCTGGTCGTTCCCAGAGAAGTGAGATTTTCCATACTTAATGCATATAGAATAGAATAGCCGACCGAGGAAAGTTTAGACAACTGATAGAGCCCTAACTTTGTCTGATAGTAGCTAGTAGCTCACTGTAATGGTGAATTTATATTGGATAGGGTTTTACGATAAGAACTCGATATAAAGTGATTTTTGGTGAACACTTGTGGAAAAGGAAAGTTGAACCGTATAGTGGCACTTTATCCTAGCGGCAATCTTTCAATTACGTAGAAAAACCTTTCAAAAGATCTATTCTCCTCTGTGGTATGCGTGAAAAATAGAATTTCACAAACACTTTTTTAGGTGTGATGCCCATTTCGTCGCCGTGCTAAATTAACATCGCTCAACTTGTGCCATCCATCCCTTGCTGGCCGCTCGCCGTCACAAATACGAACAACGCTGTGTCATTCTGTTGACATCTACCAATTTCCCTCTGGTCCTAGCAAATTGTTTTCACTGTTTAAATTACTGTAGTTGAACGGCACAAGGACGCGAGTCGCAACCTCGTATCGCACGGTGTAGGGGTTTTAGTCGGTAATTTGGCTGTCGCCAAGCGATTCATTGACGATGAAGTGTGGGTAAAATAGGTGATATTTGTACAAGAATTCGATTTAGGAAAGGCAATATTTATTTTATTTAATTGTGTGCCAACATATCCAAACACAGGTACCTAAGTACCTATTTCCTCATTTATAACGATAAATGATCATGTTTGTCATTTATAAACATAGTGACTCCATGTCATGTGCGTCGTTCATTTATTAGGTCATTAAGGATCCGCCCCTAGACTTCGCACGGGTGTACAGCGTATGTGACGGAGGTCATATAACTATAGAATGTCTTCCCGTGGTGTGGACGGCAACGGGGCATGCCGGCCGACCACCCGTTTCGCTACGAGCAATTTAATAATTTTAAATCCGTGATCTTCTAAATGTACAGCTAAGACCAATTTTGGTCTGCAATAAATGCACAACTTATTTAATTGGTTAAGGATTGATTTGTATTAGTTAAAATAAAAAAGCTTCGTAAATAACCCATTTTGTTTTATGCAAAAGATTAAAATGCTTACGGTTTTATCCTTAGGAGATAGACCATTGAGGACTTTTCTGTAGACCTTTTTAAAGATAAACAATTCTGTAGTACATTATTTTGATCTATCTCCTAAGGGTTAGCCAGCATTATAACGGCATCATTACAAATCGTTGAAATTCTCGGCTTTTATCTACCTACTACAATGTACATGTATTATACATACAAACTTTCCGGGAGAAATTATTTAAATGACAGTTAAAACCGTATCAAGTTTAGAAAAAGTAAGCGGAAAAACAGACAGATGAAAACAATGACTGTATACTTTTTTTAGAGAAGAGAAGAGATGAAGATATTAAAGTAAACAAAAGAAAGTTTACCACATATGCACATTCAACTGAGTACACATCCTCCTTTGTCCACAACTGAACTTATAATTCGCGTAACTACATTTTCTGCAACTATTCGCCACTTTAATCCTGATTTCCCGATTGTAGTTGGTCGTGCCTTCGTCCAAACAAATTCCCGAGCGCAACAGTGGAGGGAGGGTTCATGCAATTTAACTTTTTACCGAGCGGGCGACAACTTTATCTTTGTCTCCGCTTATTTGATTAAGTGTGGAAATCATAGTTTTTTTTTCAATGGTATACTGATTTTTCTTTCTGTTTTATGATAAGTGTGAGAGTTTTATGATCAATTTATTTTAGACAAGCGGTGCTCCGCGGTTTCACCCGCGCAGTTCCTGTTCCCGTGGAAATACGGGGATAAAATATAGCCTATGTCACCCGGGGAAAAAAAAACAAAGCAAATCTTTCCTCTTTATAATATTAGTATAATATAATATAATATTAATACCTATTAGTAGTATGATTTTGTGTGGTGTTTTTTTTTTTTTTAATTACAGATACTTAGTTGCAATTTTAGACTAATGGGTATTTTGAGAGATATCAGAAACCTCAGATTTCTTCAATTGTGTACCTATATATCTTCCGAATAATGTATAGGTACTCAAATATATATTGAAGTTTCATCCATTATTTTCAACTTTCAAAGATTAAATAATTTTTAGTAACTGGCATCCATGCAAGAATCGGCTCATATTTAGGGCACCTGTCAACAGAAAAAGGCATACACTAAAATAAGCCTTTTCATCGTAATATTCGAAACACTTTCTGAATAAACTCGGATCAATGAAAAAACCGGCTGTTCATTATGTGTTGCATGTAAATAAATAAAGCTATTCAAAATATACAGCGCAGGAGTTCGAGCTCGTTTGATTATCGGAGCTCGTTACACGCTCGTGGGCAATTTTCATAACTTAATAATAGCCATCAAAAAAGCCTATAATGGCCGCAGGTCATCGACCTCAAATTACCATTACACGGAAAATTTCCAGTGAACTGAAACTGGTAGTTCTTGTAAATTGTAATTGAGGTAAGAAAATGGAGAACAAATTAATTTCAGGCAAAAATTGGCGGTTTGTAAAATTCTTGGAAAGGTCACGGGTGACAGCTTTGTGAATGACAATGTCTGTTTTAAAATGTGCAAAAAATTAAGTACTTAGGTATTTTCCGGTAGGTCTGTTTTTTAGAAGCCTCAGAAGTTCCTTATGACATAAGTACCCTGCTTTTCCAGTAGGATTGTCTAATTAGACATCAGTTTTAGTATTAAAATGTCACTAATTTGAATAATCGTTCAGGAGTTTCCCAGGAACTATCAGAAAATAGGCCCTCATGATGAAGATTTACCATTAGATAAAGATTTTGCTAATCTGCCTCATATATGAATATATGTAGGTACAGTTGCATCACCGTACCAATTAACTTCAACAATGCCTTCACTAGACATTTGATCGTAACAAGTACTCAAATGAGTACTAAACAAAACGACTAACCTGCATTTAACGTTGGACACTTTGAATTTGCATTAAGGTTATTTCGCATCGAACCACACCGCGCGAGAGGTGTTATGCTGCGTTCAGACTGAACTAAAAAGATCATTTGCTAGTGATCGTTGGGTAGGTGTGAACAGTTCTGACTGGATTGCAATTTGTAACGCCTAACCCAACGACTAAAATGCATAGTACTTAGATAGATCTGCTATTTATTAAAAATCAAAAATTTATACATTAGTGAATGTATAAATTTTTGATTTTTAATAAATACACAGAAGAATGGCATCTAGCAGTTGACCTTGAAAGGCCGTGACTTCTTAACCGGACTTTCTTGTGAAGGCACTTTAAGTGATACTAAAAGCCTCCAGCCAGGGCATAAAACCTACTTAACTAAAGCGACTGCAAGCTGAGGGCAACCCCTGTGGGTTACGGACCTCGGCTCAGGGCGTCACTGGCGGGGGGACAGCAAGTGGGGACAGGCTGGATCAAACTATTTTCATTATTATTATTATTCGGGGAACTTTACTCTACTAGCTCAGCTGCGGCGCGGGCTGGCACATCAACGAGCAAGGGACGGTCGGGGGTCTCATCGTTAACTCGGGGTCTTCGCGGGGCGCGAGGACCTCGGCGGCGAGGTCGGAAGGACGGTTTCCTGTATTTGTATACTGTACTGGTGGCCCTATTCTTTTCTTGGAGAACAGTAATGGGGTCATCTGGGTCGGAAAGGACGAGATTAAGCAAGTTGGTATGCAAGTTTATAATCTGCTACCCTGGCGCACATGGCATGTAAGTTGATAAAAAAATTTTTTTTACAAGTTAAAGTTAGAATACAATTTGGTAGTGCAGGTAGTGCCAACCAACAGAAAAACAAAAGAATTGAACATTTAACAATTTACTAATGAATTTGGAATGTTCAACGTGCAGTATGGTATAAAATGTCTCGTATTGCAACAAATGTGTGTCTTACTCAGCATTTACCAGGTATTCTCCTGGATTCGTTATGATATAAAAATAACTATCCTCGATAAATGGGCTATCCAACTCTAAAATATTTTTCAAATTCGATCCAGTAGGTCCTGAGATTAACGCGTTCAACCAAACAAACAAACAATCTCTCCAGCTTTATAATATTATTAATAAGGTACAGATATAAAACATGACATTTTGAATTTAGAATGACACAAAACTCGCCATCGCATCGCAGTGCACCGCGAACCACCGAACATCGACGAACGTTCAGAAACCCGACGAATTTCATTATTTGTCCATAATATGTCACTAGTTGTGCTGGTGTGGATGCGCCATTAGGTCATTACACAGACAGTCTCCCGATTTACTGCTCAGCTCAAACTTCGGCGGAAGTGTTCAATCTACGTAATTTTCCTCACCGCTTTTATGAAATAAAATTTGCATAGCTGTGAACTTGAAACATTACTGTTTATACTAACATTATGTCTGTAACTACCTTGTGCATTGTTGGATTTATGTAGATACCACTATGATAAAGTGTTATAATTTACACTGGACGGATTTTTTTGCTTTTTTAGTCATCTGTGCGCAGTTTTAACGGGTTTACCAGTGTTCTGTAATTTAAAAAAAAAGATTCGTATTCGTACAGATTAATGTCTGCATAGTGAGCATAGAATACCGTCACAGATGTTATTGTACAATAACGAAGATGAAGTATCTCAGAATTATATTTTAAACTAGCTGAACCAGCGGGTTTGCCCGCGTGGAGGTCGGAAATTATACCACGGGAAAGCGCTACGAATACAAAAAATCCTAAAGCTCGAAGACTATGTTACTCCTCATAACATCAGCTATTTTCAGTGAAAGTCCCGTCAAAATTGGACCAGCTCTTTCGGAGATTAGCCGGAAGAAACAGACATACAAACAGACATTTCTTTTTTTTGTTTTATATTCCGTGTACCGTATGACTTTCAAATGCATTTAATAAAAAGCTGTTATTTCGATTGAAGCATCAATGATCAAAGTAATGTATTTTAGGTCACCTAGGTTTTTTCTACTCGATTTTAGTTAAGTGTTATCATTATAAGTTGGTAAACAGAACAGATTCACAATACTCAACAAAGTTTTAGAAAAAAATGGCCGTAATCCAGCACCTCTCATAAAAAAGGCTCTACTCAAAATGAACAGGCACACCGTTATTTAGAACACGCGAATATAAAATTGAATATCTGTTAAATGGGTCGGTCATTTACATAATGTTTATGACTCATTTTATTTAGGCCTAACAACTGTGTCAAAATAATATAGCTATCGTGGTAACTCACAATTTAAATAAAGCTCTTTGAACATTCACATAATGGATGTGATAACACTAAAAGCTAAAGAGTAAAGTATTGTGGACATAGTAAAGTACATAATATTCCAGAGGTATTTCTGAGGATATTGGTGGTGATAGAACAGTGAAAAAGATAAGAGAACAGTAGGAACACTATAACAACTTAAAAGCACAGACAGCTGTGAAGCTGTATCGCCTCGAGTGTGATTGTCGCAACCCAGTGCTGGGCACGCCACGATTGCGGCGGTAAGTCCCCTCTTTGAGGAGTGACTTGAGAGGTGGCATGGCGTCCTCACCTTCCGCCTGACGCAGGTCCTCACCGGACACGGTTGTTTCGGGAGGTTCGTGTTTCGGATAGGGCGGGAGGAAACGCCCGGGTGTTTTCACTGCGAAGATCGCCCTGAGGACACGGTGGAGCACATGGTGGCGTTCTGCCCGGCTTGGGTGGAGCACAGCCGTGTCCTCGTGGAGGCGTCCTTAAGGAGAATTAATTTTCCATTTTTTGTAAAAACCAATATAAACTTGTTTCCGTCACTGGCCAATACAAAAACACGTAATGGCCCCTTGAGATTCCAATACAAGAACTTGTAACATTCGGGTAATTACAAAACAGCACTGCTAAGGAAATTGTTATAACAATGGGACCTGTCATCTATATAAATAAAAAGAGAAGTCCTGACTGACTGACTGACTCATCAACGCCCAGCCCAAACCCTTGGACCTAGAAAGCTGAAATTTTGCACAGAGGTTCCCTTTATAATGTAGACAAGGAATAAGGAAGGATATTTCGAAATTCAATCCCTAAGGGACTTAAATAGGGGATGAAAATTCCGCGCGGGCGAAGCCGCTGGCAAAAGCTAGTTTATAATAAAATACCTCATAGTGTGAAGGATTATTCTGTAAACAATTTTAAATCTAAGGTAATATTCATATCATTTAGTAATTCTTTCACTCAGTGAAACTTTAGAAAAAGACTTTCGGTTACATTCTTACGTCTGGTACATACACGCATGCCAGTTGCGAGTACTAGGCGCCTGACCTTTCTGAAGATCATCACCAATAGGTCACTCACTATAGGTCTTCCTAGGACGTTCTCTCCCAGCGTTTCCACTCACAAGTGCCTTGTAAATACCTTTTTAACAGACTTCAAAAAGGAGGAGGTAATCAATTCGGATGTTTATTATATTTATATATTTTATGTTTGGTCGGGCATAACTCCATCATACAGGATAAGTTTTTATTGACCTTGAGAGGCCGTGACTTCTTAACCGGACTTTCTTGTGAAAGCATTTTTAGTGATACTAAAAGCCTCCAGCCAGGGCATAAAACCTACTTAACTAAAGCGACTGCAAGCTGAGGGCAACCCCTGTGGGGTACGGACCTCGGCTCAGGGCGTCACTGGCGGGGGGACAGCAAGTGGGGACAGGCTGGATCAAACTATTTTCATTATTATTATTATTCGGGGAATTTTACTCACTAGCTCAGCTGCGGCGCGGGCTGGCACATCAACGAGCAAGGGACGGTCGGGGGTCTCATCGTTAACTCGGGGTCTTCGCGGGGCGCGAGGACCTCGGCGGCGAGGTCGGAAGGACGGTTTCCTGTATTTGTATACTGTACTGGTGGCCCTATTCTTTTCTTGGAGAACAGTAATGGGGTCATCTGGGTCGGAAAGGACGAGATTAAGCAAGTTGGTATGCAAGTTTATAATCTGCTACCCTGGCGCACATGGCATGTAAGTTGATAAATTTTTTTTTTTACAAGTTAAAGTTAGAATACAATTTGGTAGTGCAGGTAGTGCCAACCAACAGAAAAACAAAAGAATTAAACATTTAACAATTTACTAATGAATTTGGAATGTTCAACGTGCAGTATGGTATAAAATGTCTCGTATTGCAACAAATGTGTGTCTTAATCAGCATTTACCAGGTATCCTCCTGGATCCCTGCATAAACTCCTTAATAATATATACGGCTTATATGAAACACTAGCTTCTACCTGCAACTTCGTCTGCGTCAAATTTCTTGTTACCCCGACCCACCCAGTCGCAAATCGCCTGGCCGTGCGAGTACTTCGTATTCGTGACTTTTTTCTTTTTGCTCGGTTCCAAAAAGCCTAGCGTGATGATATAGAAAAACCTATCCTCGAAAAATGGGCTATCCAACTCTAAAATATTTTTCAAATTCGATCCAGTAGTTCCTGAGATGAGCGCCTTCAACCAAACAAACAAACGAACTCTTCAGCTTTATAATATTAATAATAATAAAGCATAAATATAAAACATGACATTTTGAATTTAGAATGACACAAAACTCGCCATCGATCCGCAGTGCACCGCGAACCACCGAACATCGACGAACGTTCAGAAACCTGACGAATTTCATTCATTGTCCATAATATGTCACTGGTTGTGCTGGTGTGGATGCACCATTATGTCATTACACAGACAGTCTCCCGATTTACTGCTCAGCTCAAACTTCAGCGGAAGTGTTCAATCTACGTAATTTTCCTCACCGCTTTTATGAAATAAAATTTGCATAGCTGTGAACTTGAAACATTACTGTTTATACTAACATTATGTCTGTAACTACCTGGTGCATTGTTGGATTTATGTAGATACCACTATGATAAAGTGTTATAATTTACACTGGACGGATTTTTTTCCTTTTTTAGTCATCTGTGCGCAGTTTTAACGGGTTTACCAGTGCTGTAATTAAAAAAAAAAAGACTTTCTAAATTATATAAACATAACCTGCACCCTAATTGCGAAACTCCCGATTCATCATAATCTGTTTCGTTTTAAAACGGATTGTTAAACTATTGCTTCATAAGTTTGAAAAATGTGTCTGCTCAACGACGTAAATAACGCAATGAATATTGTTGAACTGTCAAAACGAAACCGATTATGATTAATCGTGAGTTACGCAATTAGGGTGCTGATTATGATAGTTATAATTAATTGCACATTTGACCATTTATGACTTATGTAAAGAGGCCAGCACATCAAGCTACCCCAATCTGTCAAATTTCTTTGATCGTTTTTCAACATTATTACAAAGGAATAAGGTTTATGTTCAATTGGGAAAATTTGACAGTTTGGGATAGCTTGACCTGCTAGACTGTACTTGACTATAATAATATTAATTGATTTCTGTTTTTTTTTTTTGCTGACATTATTCAATTTGTATTAATAGTTTAATTTTATGTAATAATTTGCACGCCGTAAGATAGACTGTAGCCGATCTCATTAATTTATGCACAACATCTTATACCTGTACATTCATAGCAAATAAAATTCTGATTCTGAACGGAGAAAAGTAGGAGAAAAGTTAGACTTCTGAATCAGGCTGCCCGAAGTACGTAGCTACTTACATAAACTCACGCTTTCTTACCATGGGGGTAGGCAGAAACAACAGAACGCCACTTGCTACGATCCTTACATACACCTCTTGCCTCGGTTACATTCTTACGTCTGGTACATACACGCATGCCAGTTGCGAGTACTAGGCGCCTGACCTTTCTGAAGATCATCACCAATAAGGTCACTCACTATAGGTCTTCCTAGGACGCTCTCTCCCAGCGTTTCCACTCACATGTGCCTTATAAATACCTTTTTAACAGACTTCAAAAAGGAGGAGGTTATCAATTCGAATGTATATATAATAGGTCTTTACCTATGAAATTGCCGTTTTGTATGAAAAAATTTAAACGAATTTTTTTCATGATTTTTTTATTTGTATTAATCGAAGTAATCACCCATGCAATCAATGCATCTTTGCCATCGCAGTGGCAGTTTATTGATGCCCTTCTTAAAGAAATCAGCTGGACGGGAGGCAACAAATTCTTCAAAGGCATTTTGTACTGCCTCTCGGGTATTAATTTTTTTTCCCGCCAAGAAGTTATCCAAATTCTGGAAAAAGTAGTAGTCTGTAGGCGCAAGTTCTGGTGAGTAGGGCGGATGACGGAGAGCTTCCAACCCCAGTTCTTGCAACTTGGAGACCGTCTGCTGTGCAGTATGAGGTCGCGCGTTGTCGTGCAGGAGCAGCGGAGACGAGCGATTGACCAATGCTGGTTGGAGATGCGCCAGCTTCTCCATCATTGTGTTCAGTTCTTCACAGTACACATCTGCAGTAATGCTCACCCCGTTTGGTAAGAAGCTGTGATGAATCACACCGGCGCTAGACCACCAAACAGTGACCATCACTTTTCTAGGGGTAAGTTTTCGTTTAGGGCATTGTTTAGGTGCTGAACCAGGATCCAACCAACTTGCTGAGCGCTTACGGTTATCAAACAGAATCCATTTTTCATCGCAGGTAACAATGCGGTTCAAAATTCCTTCATTTGTGTGTCTGTTGAGCAGTGCAAGGCACGTCTCGACGCGTACTTCGCGCTGGCGATCATTGAGTTCGTGGGGCACCCATTTGTCAAGCTTTTTTACCTTGCCAATTTGACGCAAATGGACCAATATTGTTTTGACGCTAACGTCGAAAGCTGCTGCTAATTCAGCCGTAGATTGTGTATCATCAGCTTCCACAATCGCCTTTAATTCGTCATTGTCGACCAAAGTCTTCGGACGACCGCGAGGTTCATTTTTCAGGTCGAAATTTCCAGAACGGAAGCGAGCAAACCAATAACAGGTGGTGCGTTGGTTTGTAGTGTTAGCTCCGTAAACGTCGTTGATGTTGCGTGCCGCTTGTGCCGCGTTGCTGCCACGACGGTACTCATATTCCATAATTACTCGAATTTTTAACGTATCCATGATGACGAAAAAGATTGAAATGCGATGAAAATGTAACACTAATCAATAAAGAAATGACTACTTTTAGAAAAAAAAATCCATGTTTTTAAAATAAAATTAATTTGAAATTAGAATTCTTAGCCAAACAAAAATTATTTTGATTTGAAATGGCCAGTACTGCAGAACGGCAATTTCATAGGTAAAGACCTAATATATATATATTTATTTATGTTTGGTCGGGCATAACTCCGTCATACAGGATAAGTTTTTATCTAGTGCGCAAACTGTAACCATGAATTCAGCATATCATTCTAGACCCCCTAGCATAGAAATTTTTCGTCGGTTATACAAAAAAAATCCGCTGTTTCATAGAAAAGTGCAATACCTACGCAGTCAAAATGTATGGAACAGCTGATTATTTTTTTTGTATAACCGACGAAAAATTTCTGCGCTGGGGGTCTAGAATAATATGCTGAATTCATGGCTACAGTTTGCGCACTGGATAAAAACTTATCCTGTATTTAGACTTATTTTTAAATATATTTTTTTCCTTTCTTCTAGTTTCACTGGTACCTGTAGTGTACCATCGATTACTGTTAGTAGTGGTACTAACGCCACTATTGATACACCTAGTAGTTTAAACTACTAGGTGCGACAACGGGAAAGCCGCATGTTTTGAATGTGGTACATCAAAATATGCAGGGTCTGTCCGGCAAAGAGCTAGAGTTAAGTTTATTTCTAGAAAACTATGATGTTCAGGTGTTATGTTTGACTGAACACTGGTTGAAGGAACATGAAGTAGTGTTGATCAATGATGATTTTTTTACCGTGCAAAGTGCTTTTGTAAGGAAAACTGCTATTCGCGGTGGTTCTTTAGTCCTTGTTTCAATCAAGTTGAAATGTAAACAACGTTTAGATTTAGTTAATCTTTCTATTGAGCGCACTATTGAGTTGTCTTGTGTTGAACTCGAGCGATACGTCATAGTATGCGTTTATCGACCCCCTTCTGGAGATTTCATTCGTTTCGAATTGGTAATGGAGGATTTACTCAACAAGTTAAAATCAAGTAATAAAAGTATAATTTTGTGTGGAGATTTTAATATTAATATTTTAGATGTTACTCCATTAAGTATTAGACTACTTAATCTATTTAGGTCTTTTAATTTAATTAACTTGTTTTCTGAACCTACTAGGATCACGGCATCTTCGTCAACATGCCTTGATAATATTTTTAGTGATTGCGATGCCAAAAATAAATTAGTTTTAACTGACTTAACGTCCGACCACTGTGGTTTATTAGCTAGCTTCCCTTTATTCTTACACAAAAAGCCGCATAAAATAGAATGCAGGCCTTATACAGCTAGTCGTTGCAACAAATTTAAAAATAATATATCTCGTAGGATTACACCATCTTTAATAGAACATGAGCATCCTAATGAAATCTATGGAGCCCTTTTTGATATAGTGCATAAAGAATACCAGTCTACTTTCAAAACCAAAACCATTGACATTAATGGCACCTCCGTCGGCTTCAACCAATGGGCCACACCAGGTATTTATAAAAGTAGAGCGACACTATACGAGCTGTATGGTTTGAAAAAATACAGGTTTGATACTCCTTTCCTGGAGTATGTCAGAAATTATTCAAAATTATTTAAAAAGATCTGTGCTTTTGCTAAATCTAAATTTTTAAGCGATACTATAAAAAAATCTAATAATAAAATAAAAACCACATGGAAAATTATTAACAATGAAACGGGTAAATCGGTTAAACAGGAAAAACAACTAGAGATTATGGTCAACAACACATTACTTAATGAAGCTGCTGACATAGCTGAGGCTTTTAATGAGTTTTTTGCCAACATACCTTTAACTACGACTCACACCTTAAATTCGTCCCCGTCTAAAGCTGAAAACCTTTTGCATAGTAGTGTGCCCAAATGTAGTAGCTTATTAAGTTTCGAACATGTAACGCCTCGTGATGTAGTAAATATTTTTAATACACTTAAATCAAAAAACACTGGGGATTACTGGGGCATCTCTATTAAACTTTTAAGTAATATAATCGACATCGTAGCCCCCTATCTTGCTGTTACTTTTAATAAATGTGTTGACTCGGGAACTTTTCCTGACCTCATGAAGATTAGTAAAGTCATACCATTATTTAAATCGGGTAATAAAAATAACGTGGGCAATTTTAGGCCTATTTCTATATTACCGGCATTTAGTAAAATATTTGAAAAATTAATACTCAAGCAGTTGCTAAGACATTTTAATTTAAATAGCCTCCTTCATGAGGAACAATATGGCTTTACAAAGGGTCGTTCGACTACAGATGCGGGTGTTGCTTTGTTGAAACACATATTTAACGCATGGGAGAACTCGCAAAATGCTATTGGAGTTTTCTGTGATCTCTCCAAAGCCTTTGATTGCGTGCACCATGAAACGCTTTTGCGTAAACTGCGTTATTATGGTGTCCATAACGAAGCTTTAAACGTAATAAATTCTTATTTACATAGTAGGTTCCAATGTGTAGAAAGTAATGGTGTAAAATCTTCCGTTCTACCTGTTCAGTTAGGTGTGCCTCAAGGCTCAATACTCGGCCCATTCTTGTTTTTAGTATATATCAATGACTTACCATTCTATTTAAAGGGTATTTGTGATGTTGTTCTGTTTGCAGATGACACTTCTCTTATTTTTAAAGTAGACAGGAATAGACAAGATTTTGACGACGTAAACAGTGCACTCTCAATGCTTACGGATTGGTTTACGGCAAATAACCTAGTACTTAATGCCAAGAAGACAAAGTGTGTAAAATTCGCCTTACCGAATGTTAGAAATCTTGGTCCAAACATCGTGTTAGATAAAGAGGTGCTTGAAACCGTATACTCGACAGTTTTTTTGGGCATAACAGTAGATGCTAAACTTCAGTGGGGCTCACACATATCAAGCCTAGCGGGAAGGCTCAGTTCGGCCGCCTATGCCGTTAGAAAAGTAAGACAGTACACTGACGTTGAAACAGCTCGGTTAGTTTATTTCAGTTATTTTCATAGCGTTATGTCCTACGGCATTCTGTTGTGGGGCAAAGCCGCTGATATTCAAAATATTTTTGTTCTTCAAAAGCGAGCTGTTCGAGCAATTTACCAACTGGGTGCTAGAGTGTCCCTAAGAGATTTTTTTAAAGATATCGGTATTCTCACGGTGGCATCGCAATTCATATTCGCTAACATCTTATATATTAGGCAAAATATACACTTATACACTAAAAACAGTGATATTCATAATATAAATACTAGAAATAAGGATAAACTACGTGCTCCCTTTCACCGGCTTCATAAGGTTCATAACTCATTTGTTGGGCTTGGTATAACCTTTTATAACAAGCTTCCCTCTTCTTTGTTAGATTTACATTTTAGTGCGTTTAAAGCCAAAGTAAAATCCAACCTTTGTTCTAAGGCATACTATTCTATTAACGACTACTTAAACGATAAGAATAGTTGGTCGCTGTGATTAACTCAAGACAATGTTTGTGTTCTTTCACCAGAATTAGCTTACCTACTGACAGGTTGTATGAATTACATTCATATACTTAATTGTTTATTTTATTAGACTCTTTAAATCATTTTAGTTTTTACTATTTTATTGTACAGTATCAAGTTCTTCTAACTGAACAGACAGCTGTGCTGCTGGGGAGTTTGTTGCGCCACTTCTTCTTCCCAGCTAAAGCACTAGGAAGTGTCGAAGGGTGGGCGTTTTGGGGGGACTGTCTTATGTTTTATTTTTTTTTTGACGTTCGAAAAGTGCTGACTCTCAGCCTAGTTTGAATAAATGACTTTTGATTTTGATTTTGATTTTGACTACTTTCTTAACTTTAAAGTGTAATTTTTATTAAAAATGGGTAAAACAAGCAATTTTTTTTTAAATTCACCTTTAATGTTGGCAGATTCTTATAAAATTATTGCTTTATGCAGATGTTAGTTGGAAAAAAGTTATGAGTCCTCAAACTTACAGAAAGATGTAAAAATACTTAAATCTTAATTTCAACTTGCATTAAAAAAAAACCAGGGGTCCAGGGCCAAATAAATTAGGGCTGAGTAAGTAGCAGATGACCCCACCTATCCACCCATTTTCGTATATTCAACGTTCTGCCAAACACCCTGTAGATCTAATGATGAGTTTTGGAGACAGACAACGAACTTTCTTCATTTCAAAAATCAAAAATGCTTCTTTTTTTTTTTAGTCGCCTTTTATGCTTTCTTTCGACATGACCGAAGAATGAAGAACCATCCCGCTTAGCTGCCCCGAAGTGACGCTTTTGAATAGGAGAGTAGGTATGTAGGTAGTGGGTAGTGCAGCACCCTAATTGCGTAACTCACGATTCATCATAATCAGCACCCTAATTGCGTAACTCACGATTGATCATAATTGGTTTCGTCTTCACAGTTAAACAATATTCATTACGTTATTTATGTTGTCGAACAGACACATTTTTCGAACATATGAAGCAATGGTTTAACAATCCGTTTCAAAACGATACAGATTATGATGAATCGTGAGTTACGCAATTAGGGTGCTGTTTCGTTTTGAAACGGATTGTTAAACCATTGCTTCATATGTTCGAAAACTGTGTCTGCTCAACAACGTAAATAACGCAATGAATATTGTTGAACTGTGAAAACGAAACCAATTATGATTAATCGTGAGTTACGCAATTAGGGTGCAGGTCCCTATATTTACATGACATCACACAATCTTATGGTCTGATAACAATCAAGCTCAATCACAGTTTCAATTATTCATATCGAAAACTCTAACAGGGGTTGGTCGGGAGAAGGGCGTCGGTAATCAATTTAAGGGCCCCGTGGAACCGACAAAGTTTCTCTCGTCACGTGCGAGAGCGATCGTCGCTAACTATGCCACCAAATTGTCTTGCCGACTGCTAGCTCGTTAGTGTTTTAAGCCGAAACTACTAATTGAATATGTTCGTTTACGTTTAGACGCACGAAAAGTTGCTCGGTGTCATTGTTTTGATGTCTGAACACATGTTCTATAGCAAGCGCGGGGCAATGGTTTTGAGAACTAACACAGGATGGAGCAAAGTTGAGTCAAGACTTTTGCCCCAGTTTTGCCATAGCTTTGAAATTTTACACAGCACACTTTTGAACAGCCGTTCTAATACCTATATGATACATCACACACCGTCAGTACTGAAAGGAGGGCATTAAGGGCCAGACAGTTAACGTCGACCTCAGAAAAGCGCAATGTTAAAAAGACTCTTAAAGTTTCACACCCCGAGTCCGTGATACGTTTTAACTAGCGTTCGTTAGAA
Organism: Polymixis flavicincta; assembly: GCA_949987655.1. Lineage (NCBI taxonomy): Eukaryota > Metazoa > Arthropoda > Insecta > Lepidoptera > Noctuidae > Polymixis > Polymixis flavicincta. The sequence continues at coordinate 10,969,936 of OX465179.1, forward strand.
AGTCAGGCAGCATGTTTACTGCTCAATTACTTCTCAAAGCAACGTGTGTCGATGAAACTTTTCAGAACTTCGAAAAACGGCACCTGCACTGCACTTCTAGCGAGTTCAACTACCCACTTGGAAAATACCTATGCTGAGAAAAGTACCTCACAAGTCAACCGGCCCCCTCGGGATGCGGAGTGAGGAATTACTTCCTCCTTTGTTACTCAATCACCTCTCGAATGTTAAATAACGAACGAAGTGCAACGTCGGCAAAAGCTTAGCTTAAACCGTGTTTTTGAACGAGCTAAAAAACACTGGGAAACTTTTTAATGAGAAACAAACAACAGATAAATAAGTTTCACGATATTTTCCGGTTGTCTAGATTTACTGAGTAAACATTAAACCAAACATGTTTTACACAATTTATTAAATGATATTAAAGCTTGTCGCGAGATTTGCATATTTTATAGGAAATATTTTATTTCAAAGAATTACTTATAGTAAGTATTTCAAGCAAGACTAGGTAGTACACAGGTAAATTTCGCGTCAAGCTTTTAAATAATTTAATAAATTGTGTAATACGTGTACTAAATTGAATGGTTTGATTTAATTTAAAGTTTATTTTCTTCTTTTTAGAGCAATTAAATGAAAGCTTGTTTTAAAAGTTTTTTTATCGATTCATTTATTTTTTTTGCTACGTTTATTGCCCAACCTTCAGGATGTTGGACTGAGACTAAAAACGTTAGCAAGCAGAACTGACTAAATGAGCTATAACTGCTTTTGCTATTGAATTGCAGCATCACAATTTAATTACCTGTAACATGCAAAACATAACAAACTCACTTATCCTGTTTTGCCTGTTAATAAAACGAAAGAAGTATTTTTATGTTAACAGCGAGAACCAAATAAAATCCAGTGTATTGATTTGCATGTAAATGTAAAAATTAGCTGACAATACCTATTGGTTGTTATGAAGAGTTGGTTATGTGTTAAATCTTGTTTGTGGCAGTTGGTAAACCTATATGTCTCTCGACCTTCCAAAACATCCTTTTTATTCGTGTCTTTGACTTCAAACTCATAACCGATAAAAAAAAATGTTAAGAAGGTACATAAACAATATCTAACGCAACTGTAATCCTACGTCGACGTTTACAGGGACGTAAAAATACCGCGGCGGGATTTTATAGCACAGTGGATTTTCAACCCTCGGTGTTGAATCGAGCATTGAGAATACAACAGAGCGCTGAGATGCACTCTATTGGATTCGCGTGTCGAAAAAACATACTGTTAGTTTTTCAAGTCTCGGCGCTAAGAGCCCGTCCAGATTAGGCAATCAGCGCGCGAGTCCACTCGCTCGTAGACACTCGCGCGTTCCCGAGATACTGGAGCTACTTATATCCCGTCCAGCACCATAATTGCGTAACTCACGATTAATCATAATCGGTTTCAATTTGACAGTTCACCAGTATTCATTGCGTTATTTACGTTGTTGAACAGACACATTTTTCGAACATAATATATGAAGCAATGGTCAATCATAATCTGTTTCAAAACGAAACAGATTATGATGAATTGTGAGTTACGCAAATAGGGTGCAGATGCTGCCGCGCGTTTCCACACTCGCGCGTACAACGCGTGCAATGAGCAGGACTCTCGACTCGCTCGATTTACGCGCGAGCGCCACGCGACTTGAGATACTCGGACGCCATCGTTGCGTTTAGTACTACGCGCGAGTCCGTGGCTAGTGGATTAATTTTTTGAGATATTTAAAAATTGGATGCACGTTAAATCGTCGACTTTCTTTTCGTTTACGATGTTTCCATCGACGGTATGCAAGCCACAACTCAATCGCTGTATCCGAGTCCATGTTTATAACTGGCAGGTAGGGATACGCAAAAAGTATCGATACCACAGGGTATCGATACTTTTGTTTCGATACTAAGTACTTTTGGAATTTACTTTATACTTTCTAAAAGTGTCGATGCCTACTTTCCTTCTCCTCATTTCTAATAAATAATCATGGCAGCTTATGAAAAAGATAAATTATTAATCAATACTTTTAACAAAATATTTGTCACAACACTACTAAACCTAAAACATGATTCGGTAAATTCCCACTCATTGCCAAGCACTTATGTGTACCATTTTATTTCTTTGAGCTGTTTCAGGAGTTTATTCACGAGACATTTTACGGGTTGAATAATCTGTGTAGCTTTTTTTTTCTACAAACTATTTCTATTGGATATTAGTGACAATTTCGTGAGACACGATAGATTTTTTTCGAAACTTAGCAACACAAACAAAACTTCATTCAGGTATTTTTAATGTATTTAAAATACTCGATACTTTCAGGTACTTTTGATACGATACTGGTATCGAGTAAAGTATCGATAGTTTTGAAATTTTGCGTATCCCTAGGTAAGATCCTAGTGTAGCAACGCGTGTAAAACGCAGTTTCTGGACGCAATATAAATTGAAGCGGGCAAGTCCACTCGCGCGCAGAACGCCTCATCTGGACAGGCTCTAAGGCACTGCTTGATGTTCGTTTGTACAGAACGTCAGCACATCAAACTACCCCAAACTGTCAAATTTTCCCAATTGAACATGAACCATTCTTATATATTCGAAAATCTATCCAAAGAAATTTAACAGATTGGAGTAGCTTGATGTGCTGGCCTCTGTACGTCAACTATGAATGTTAAGGTTCAATATAAAACTACGTAGTATTATAATAACTGTGATAAAACATTTCCATTTACCCAACATCGTGCGTGGTACGACTACAGCCTACAGAACATTAATTTTTTCGCAACAGATTACTTATTGGTTTTCAGATTGCAAAACACAATTTTTCATCTTGTTCCCACTCCACAATTCGTTTACTGACTACAAAAACTCCATCCATATTTTTTCACACGGACATTTTAAACTGTCACGCCTTCTGGAACACATGTGTTAATTAAAATATACGGGCATAGGTGGCCAAGTTTGCTGTGCCTACATATTCATAGGCATATGTCTGTTGGAACAGACACATCGGTCCTCACGAAGGGCGTACGTTTGAGGGATTATCATAACCAAATTGTATCAGAGACGCTTGTCACAATGCTCCACTCTATGGACTAAAATGCTTTCGAAAATGGAACGAGGAGTAAAGGAATTATTTGACTGGAACAAACGGTTGTGTCCATGCCTCAATATTACCTAAATCCTTGGATGCTCGACATTTATATAAAACTAGCTTTTTCGAGCGGTTTGGCCCGCGTGGAGGTCGGAAATAATCTCACAGGAAATCGGAATCCTTCCACCGGGTTAAAAAGTATCCTCGGTGTTAATCCATATTTTTAACTATCGATGTACCAAATTGTATCTAAATCCGTTCGGCCGTTTTTGCGTGATTGACTAACAAATGTCCAAACATCTAACGTCCAAACTTTCACATGTATAATTTTAGTAGGATTTATATCAATTTATGACAAATAGCGTTCACACTCATGTATAGGTTTTCGGCACCTTTCTCCGTATGGTAGATCCTGGCAGCCTGCCAAATGGTGCGGCAAAGTGTAAGTAATACGACAAGTGGAAAAAACGAGCATATATTTTTCTCCTCTTTCTAAATGATGTCCTAGATGCTAGTACTTCTTATCCTGGTAGTTCCTTCACGCGGGATAATTTCTGACTTCCACACGGGTGAAGCTGCTAGCAAACGCTAGTAACCAATAGAATTAATCCCTATCTTTGAAATATTACGTAGCATTAGTTGTACTTTCACATATTTTGCGAATTCAATTCTGTTAAATTACTTCATAAATCTCTTAAAGCTATCACAATTAATAGAAACCGTAATGGCTGAGGGCGTGCTTATCTCAAAATAATAGGTAACTTAATATCTCTTTAAATACAAAAGCAGTAAAGATATCATGAAGACAGAAAATAATGTGAAGAAATTATTATTTGCATTAATTTTTTTAACGAATAACATATTTCGTTCTCACTAAATAATTAATATTAGTATCTGTAGATACTTAAAATAATATTATAAAAAGGTCAAATTTGTGAGTTTATATGTAGGGTGTAAATCTTCGGAACTACTGATCCGACTTCGAAATGTTTTTAACGAATGGGTAGCATCATCGTAATTTCAGCCGAAAGACGTCCAATGCTGGACATAGGCCTCCCCCAAGCTCCGCCACTTCGACCGGTTCTGTGCTTCTCACATCCAGTGGACAGCTGCGGTCCTCACAAGGTCATCGGTCACTGTTCTCCCATGCCTATTATCACTGTAATTTGAAAAGAAAAGCCATTTATTAAAAAAAAGGCAACCGTGGAGGAGGGGAGTTTCTTGCCGGCTCTTTTGCATAGTAAGCGACAAATTGGAACCGTGCACCTAGCTGCTGACGTTTCATAAGTGCCATGCAGGTTTATGTGAAATAAAATATTTTGATTTTGGCCCACCTTGTAGGCCAAACTTTACGTCCTCTGGTACACGGTCGTCAGTCCAGAACTTTTCGGCCCCATCGGCTATTATGTTCTGCGAGGAATCTGCGTGGCAGTGGGCAGCGCACATTGCTCGCAGAATGGGAAGCATAGGATACTTTTTGTGTCAAAACAAGAAATTACATGCGATCGAAGTAGCGGGCAGAAGCTAGTCTAGTTTATAATACGGTCGAAACACACATTTATTTATGATGGGCCAGTTTTTTGCCTTTTAACCCGTATTGTTGAATTTAACTTTGTTATCGCGAACATAAAATATCGATATCCGCGTATCAATGAGTGCATTTTCCTCGTATATCATTTTAACGATTATTTACTTGTTCATTTTTCCGGCCCTCACAAGCGAATACGACTCAAATTTTATTATCGCCTCAATAAATATAGACCAGAGGAATACAACATTGTCAAAAATATGGAAAATACATACAATTTATATTCTCACGAGATAGGGAAAAAACAGTCGTGAAAATTTAACTTTTTCATTTGTTGAGAATTTTAAATGGCTTCAAAAATGTAGGCTTTGCTGTCGTATTTTTAGCATAGGTAGTTGTACCTGCAGAATAAAAATGGCACCCGTGTTATTATTCAGGCTCGGAATAAAACGACTGGAATGGATGCAACTGTAGCCGTATAAATATTATATCACGACCAGAGACCGAACAGAATAAATTTTAGATTTAAATAATGGTGACAAATCGACTAACTTCTTGAAAAAGATATAAACAAAGTGAGAAAGAATGAAGAAAAGAATATTTTGTCAAATAGAGGCGAGTCTTCATCCTCTATTGAAAATGGATCATAAGTTTACTGACCTGGGCCAAGAGATAAAACACATTTCTGATAGCGTTCACGCCAAACGCTACGCCAAAATGTATGGTAATGACATTACCTGCGGAAAGGATACGTCGTGTCCTTTCCGCCTAGGCCTGCAGAACTTTTCCGTAAAAGCTAAATACAACTGGCTATAGCCTAGTACCTAAAATATGTTATATCGTGGCATAAGCGCACTAAGATGAAAAAGGAAATTGAGGCTCTAGACACCAACTAGAATGACTAATTAGTGAATAGTATTAGCAAAATTAGGATATTAATTAATTTTCTGTATTATACGTGTAAGTATATTTTAGTTTAAGAAGTCACATATTCTTATTTTCTTTCTTGTTCTCACAAACTATTGTGTACATTTCTTTTTCATTTCTCCTTTATTTCGCAGATCTGCTGGAAGAAATTTCTAAAGAAATAAGCAGAGCCTTTGTACTCACTTGTTATTATGCCGTATCTCCTATGTATTTTACTGTGTGTACATAAATAATAAAATAAATAAATATAATTTTGTGATTTTTATGAATTAATTAGTGCATATTTATTATTTTTATATTTTTTTTTTGCAAATAAATTACCACCGTAAGACGATTAGATAAATGATTTAATATTTTTAAGTAGGTTATTACAAACATTTTTACACGTCAATCTTTTCAAAACTGGATGAGGCCGGCGTTTCCTATCTGACTACTCTGAATAGGAAGGCCGAAACAAAATCAGAGGCCGAAATTCTAAAACATTTTTAAATTTTTTGGGTCGGTATTTTCTAAATCATTTTTGAAGCCTTAGTTATGAAATTTTTCACTGCGATCACCACATTGTTTGTCAAGCATGGTGCTTGAACTAATTGACAACCGTTTGTTATAGTGCTCTTGGGTGTAATAAAATAATGATGAATCATGTTTCCCTAAAAAAAAATGATCTTTTAACAACACGAAAGTGCCCAGTGCTTATACAGCGCTAATTTGAGATTCACCCCGTGCCAACCGACACTCGCAGGTACTGTGAATATTTGCAATTAGATTACCTACAGCAAGTGTACAGCGGCTAGATTTATATTATCAGACATATGCGACGACATTACCACTTGCAGACCTACGTGTGAATGCATAAGAATGATGCAGCGGCTGCAAAGGTTATGTTAAAGCGCTTTAGGTATGCATTGCGCTGGGGGTACAAAAAGTCTGACGTATTATAGCGACAGATTGAATGAAGTCTGCAGAGCTCGACTGCTAAACTTTTCTCGATAACTAAAATAATATTTCATAGCTTAGTAATTTTCTTTCAATAGTAAGTAGAGAAATGTCCACATTCCACACGTAAACTTCAGTTTCCGGATCTTTGACCTCGAACACGCCTGAAACCTGATTTTCAGCTAACTTGTAAAGGCACGTCCCTAACTAAAGGATAAGTTTTCAGTGACAACACAGACTGAGCGACGCTTTCAGCCTGTATATCAGGAAAACCAATCCTTTCACTCATTTATACCTACCACGAAACATCCTATATGTTCGGTTCCTTTTTCTTTGTATCTACAACGTACAGTCACCCACACATTAGTGGCAATTTGACATTAGCAGCGCTTTTATGTCTTAGCAGTAAGAGCGAGTTTCGTAGTGCAGATGTTACCAGTGACTGTATATTCCCTAAAAAAAGAAATCATTATCAAAATATTCCTTTCCGTGAATATTTCATAGAGATAACTCGATAAAGGGAATAGATAGCAGCGGCCTGCGGCGTGTGCGACTGTGCAAATATAAGACACCAGCACCCACGATCGCAAAATACTGAGGTCGTGTTACTGCAGCCTTAAACGACACGAGTACGAGATACCTCGTATCTTTCCCTATAAACACGAGTTTGGTTCACAGTTTCATATTATGCCATGTTTCAGTTTATTCAACGTAATTTGCATGCGGTTTTCAATTCGTGACAAAAATATATTGAACGTGCGATGATTGGTGTGAACCGTTAATTATAAATTAACCATTTTAGTGTTAGGTTTTGGTCATTTTATTTTCAATCAAATTTTAAACTGTGGACAGTAAATTGTAGATAATATTTCGAGTTTAACTAATGACCTCTACTTTCGTTTTATAAAGAGGGTTTTTCGGCGACATCACTTCAAGTCGTCATAGAGATTTCTTTATTAATGTAAGTTTCGTATTAATGTATGACACACATAAACCTCCCAGAATAAATTCTCTAAACGACGGTGAAAACAAAACTGCATCAAAATCCGTTCCGAAGCTTAGAAGAACAACGCGGTTACAGAAACATACGCGAAAAGCGACATTAATTTATAATATGTTTAGTTATACATAAATATTGTTGGTTCATAATCTCATAGTAAGCCTATAAAGTTCCCTGCTGGTGCTGGGCAAGTCTCGTCCTCAGCGGGCTGTGATCCACCATCCGGGACATGTGCGGTTTGGTAGATATCACACGATTTCGAAATTTCCCCACGATGTTTTCCTTCACCATTTGGAGAGCAATGCTGATGAAACAATTTACACAAAGCAAGGTGCCTGACTGGGTTCGGACCTACAGCTCATCATCATCATCATCATCAGCCTATAATGTTCCCACTGCTGGGACACAGGCCTCCTCTCGGTGAGAGGGATTGGGCCGCAATCCACCACGCGGGCCCAGTGCGGGTTGGTAGATGTCACATGTTTTCGAATTTTTTGGTTCTAGGACATACCGGTTTCCTCACGATGTTTTCCTTCACCGTTTTGAGAGCAGTGGTGATGAAATAATTTACATAAAGTAAAGCGCCTGTCTGGGTTCGAACTCACGACCGTAAGTCGCGGCCGTTACCGCTTGGCCACCACTGCTCACCTACAACTCGCTGCTAGCCAATAGGTATCTTTAGCACACCACTTCTATGTGCTTCTACTTAACCCCTTTTAAAAAGGTACCTACCCATTCTATTACATAATATGAAAAAAGATAGTTCACCCCTTTCACACACTAAGTGCAGGGTACCAGTTTACATTAGACAACAGCATCTGAATAAATAATAAGACTCTTTAACATCCATTAGAGCAGGTGATAAAGTAGCCAAGGAAATAGCCGGATAGTCTAGAGAGGACGAGGGTAGGAAGGCGGATATTCGTCGCAGGAGCTGCCTTTACTTAATATTGTTAATTTGGCATTGAAGGCAACATGTGTACTAGGCCGGATAGTGTCGGCATTCGATAGTAATTGGACGTGCAAAATGGTTCCGGTACTTTGGCTTTATTGCCTATATTATTTGTTCCTTTAAAGTCCGAAAACTAGTATTACCAAAGGGTATTAGAGGTCAGATAGGCAGTCGCTTTATGATTAATACTGGTATTTAGCTGCAACCTGTTAGACTGGAAGCCGAATCATGATAAACATGAGTCGCCTCAGAAAAGAATATTCTTCAGTACCTAGAAGACGGATATTATACTTCTTACGAATGGTATGTATGAAGTATTTAACTGATTGACATAAAGTTTTGTAGCCGGTAGTTGGTTGTCGTAATAAAATGTATTTATACTATCACAAGCGGAACAAGTAATAGCTGTGTCCCAGAGGATGCGGAGACAAAGACTTGGTGTTTTATTATTTTATTTTTATTTCATTTTATTTGGGAAAATAAACGGTTACACGTTACAGTATTATGGTATAGAACTAAAAACTAAAATTGGAATACACACGGCTACTCATCAAGCTATACTATTTCGGTTTACGCTGATCTCGTATTGTACGGGAATCCTATTCAATGCGAGATCAGCTTATACTGGAAATGTTTAGCTTGATATGTAGCCGTGTGTACAAATGTACAACCAACAACATGTTCCACATAATATAAAAAAGTTAAACAAACACGAAGGGCGTGCGATTTAAATAACATTGAATAGAGAGTGTGATTAAATATAAAATAAAACGAATCAGAATCTAAAACAAGTAAAAATAATAAAAAGAGAAAGAAGATAGTTTAGTAGAAATCATGATTTTAGGATTGTTATTTACCCAATTCTGCTGTTATTTTATAATTTAATGCTTCGAAGTTTGCCAGCAGAAACAGCAAAGAACTCGATATCCCGGAAAATCTTATTGAACTGCGTGGTAAGACGCCGTAGACCCGGTGCTTGCGAGCCTGCGTTTGATCGACAAGAGGTTACAGCAAACAGCGGGCGTGCGCGCACACCTCGATATATAGTTGTCCTGAGTACTACATAACTTATTCTATTGCTTATATTTAAACAATCATATGAATTGTTACATAAATCAAACAGAAACGTCGATTTCAACAGTATACCTACGTCTAGATTTAAGGTTTTCACGTTTTTGATTTAGTAAGTTGCTGTAAGATGCATACGTACAGCAACAACTCTAATGCATGGCCTTAAAAAAATGCGTTGTACTTTTTCTATCGTATTAGAATATTTTTCATAGAAGGGATTCCACACCGAGACCGCGTACTGCAACTGAGACCTGACCAACGTTTTATATTGGTATAAATAAGCATCTGCGGGCGTTTAAATTCCTGAGTCGATATCATAACAAAACCGTACATTACATTATGTCTACTATCAATTTTAAGCCAACCTTCCATGAATTAATTTCAATGATTACCGATTAACTGGGTAACACATTGGTAAGATTGTTTGTCAGAATTTTGGGTTTTCGAATGGCCGTAACGGCTGCCGGCCGGGACCAACGCATTCACGTGTTTTTGAGGCACGCAGGGATCTCGATATGCAACGATTGGTCACCCATCAACGAACCAACCGCTGCAATCGTGGCTTAACCTTCGATCGATCCGTGTGGCTGTCATCATTTAGCCACTAAAATGAAAATATATTCCGGTTTATAGAAGGTTACAAAAAAAAAAGTTACCAACGCTTGTAAATCTTCCACGCAATATAGGTAAGTACGCCTCCTCACTATTACCTCATAAATTCCTTTCTATTTACTCAACACAGGCATATTTGCGTGAACATTCGATATTTTGGGCTCGCACAAAATGAGCCCGTCAGCTGGATTATTTTTCGTTGCTAACCCGGTGCCTAGTAACAAAAAGAACGGTGTTTTATAAAGCAAATATTGGTGCAAATGTATATTTTTTCAATTAAACATATAGTATTATATATCAATACAAGCCACATGCCGACGGAATTGCCCATGAGAAAAAATTAGGGGCTTTTAAAACGAATTTAAATAAATTATTCGTCTCATAAAGGTAAGGTACAAATTTTCAAAAATGCTTCATCACGTTTCACTTTCGTTTTATAAGGAACTTTTGTGCAAAATTTCATGTCCATAAATAACTGAATGAATTTAAGATTTTTATTAAGTAGGTCATCATCATAATTTCAGCCGAAAGACTTCCACTGGTGGACATAGGCCTCCCCAATTTAAGTGGTTACCAAAACTATTTGGTAGCCACTTAAATTGCGGGAGGCCTATGTCCACGATTCATAAAAAGATTATCAGTATTATCACATACAAACTTAGTCTATCCTTGACCATTCCATATTTATGACATAACATACATAATGAGGGTGGCAGACATTTGCCATATACAATTTTATTATGATGTGTATTACTCCGTACATATTAAATCGTTCACACGTGCCTCACCCTTTTCGCTTCACCGTAATCGGGTAAATAGCTTTCCATTTTATTTTGAACGAGTTTCCCTAATAACCAGTGAGCGGCGTCACACGCAATACTTAATACCTAATCGTATGAATTTAGTGATCCTTCTGATATGTCGCTTAAACGAAATTAGGTAAATAGGAATTTCAATATGGAGTTGTATAGAGTTGGTTTGTTTCAATGGGTTTTATCAAACCCCATTTGACACGACGCAAGTCTCTTGGCTGTTGTATACAATGAAAATGAAGCAACAAATAACTTGAGAACTTTTATAGTTCCCAATAATTAAATCTCACCGGTGATAAAAACCGCAGGAATCTGCTGGATGCGAGAAGCACAGAACTGCACCCTAATTGCGTAACTCACGATCAATCATAATCTGTTTCAATTTGACAGTTCCACAATATTCATTGCGTAATTTACATTGAAGAGCAGACACATTTTTCAAACATACGAAGCAATGGATGAGCAATCTGTTTCAAAATGATTCAGATAATGATTAATCGTGCGTTACGCAAGTAGGGTGCTGGTCGGAGAGGCGGTGCTTTGGGGAAATGATAATGATGATGTGATCTCAGGCTCATCTTTTCCGAAATGAATTTTCAACTTGGGGCACTCGCTGTGTACTTTCATTTGAATAGTTCAATCAGTTTCTCACAGTAATTAAGTACTAAGGTCCACTTTTCTACAACCTCCATAAATGCCTTGGTTTCAGTAGGTAATTAAAGTTATACGGAATCTAAAGTTCACAAACTGAAATAGACTCGGAGAACTAACAATTTATTTACAATATGCGCAATTTATCGCCAAACGAAATAGTCTAGAAAAGGAACACCTACCTATTTAAATTTGGTTAAGTTTATCGCTAAACCAAGTATTAGATGTTTTGAAATTCCCGTCGCGAATCATAATCAGAGCTTCCACAGGTTCTAACGACTAAATCCTAGTATCGATAGTCGGGCTCAGACGGCTTAAATGGCCTCTCAGACAACAGAATATTAAATGAGAATCCCAAGAGTTTACATAAGTACGAGTATATATCCTATAATATTAGTGAATATGTAGATACTACAAGAGCGTTAATCCTCACTTCATATATATATTTTTTTTTTTTTGTATTTTTTGCGGCCTATAAAAGCTTTGATGGATTTATTAGCAGCATAAATTCACTATCATTTCATCATCATTTCAGCTGAAAGACGTCCACTGCTGGACATAGGCCTCCCCCAATTTGGGAGCTTTTGCCATAATCGCCACGCTTGGCAGGCGGGTTGGCGATCGCAGTATGGTGGTAAAATGCATAGAGAACGCTGCTGCCCATTCTCTAGTAAGTCCCTTAGTCCCCTCCTACGACACCCAGTGGAAGAAATGGGATGGTGCTATTCTTTTACGCCCGGCGACACATACGGGGAATTCACTAACTCGTAGCTAAATAGCTTATCTTATTAATACGTGAAGCAAAAACTTTGTCCCTCTTTAACGAAAATTACTCGGACGGAGAAGTATGACGGATGATGAAGTTATCTACTAACGCATTAGAAGTACATTAAATTAACAATAAAAATTAAATTTAAAATTTAAAAAACCCCCGACCCACACAAAACCTCCAAAAAGTAAAAAATAATATTTATAGGCCTTTTAATTTTAACGTAATATTTTGATCAGGGCATTGTCAAGTCGGAGGACGGCTAGGCCTCTGTTTGGCGTTTTCATTGACCGTCCCCCGACTTGACAATGCCCTGATGAAAATATTACGTTAAAATTAAAAGGCCTATAAATATTATTTTTTACTTTTTGGAGTTTTTGTGTGGGTCGGGGGTTTTTTAAATTTTTAATTTAATTTTTATTTCTTGCTTTTTAAACTTAATGTCTCCCTTAAATCACCATTTATCTATAATCTATTCATTGAGACCTTTTCAATGAGCCCAAACACGATACTTCTGCTGTTTGTTGGTGAATAACTTGGGTTTCCTGGAAATTCCAGGTGTTGCTCCAGCATCAGTTCAAGGTTATTTTATTCGTCTAATATCATTGACGTAATAGAATCCCAAATTTTGAGTTGATCAGAGGCTAAAATCCGTTTTTCAACCAGAAACGAGCTGATAATCTTCAAACGGCTGAACCGATGTTGATGAAACATGTCTAAGAACACTCCCGACTAATACACCTTTCAAACAAAAAAAACAAAATCAAAATCGGTTCATCCGTTCGGGAGCTACGTTGCCTCAGACAGACACACACACACACACACACACCCACACACACACACAGACACGTCAAACTTATAACACCCCGTCGTTTTTGCGTCGGGGGTTAAAAATACATGGTCCAATTTCGACCAGTCCAATAGTGACCACTAGTTTATATAAATCAAATAAAGGTTACACAATGCCACAGTTCTTTTCTGCAGGCTTAGCTAGAGCACCGATTTGTCGACGGAAGAATAAACATGACTATTAACTAAATGATGTACAATAGGAAAAGATAGCTCTGTTTTTCTAATTTATAATGATCACAGTTATGCGTTCTAAACTGCTTTTTATATTTCTATGGTTCTAAACGAATCATGATTTTTTAGATAATCGTAAATACATTGTGGTCGTCGAGTAGAAAGTTTGTTGTAAGTGTGATTTCGACAGTTTGAGAAGAAATATTCTTCTGAAATAGTCTACATTTGTAAGGACTTAGACAAAGATCGTTAGAAACGAATGACAAAATGACAGATTGTTGAAGGATATCTACGGTTTTTTTTTTTTTTTTTTTGGGTGGGAAATCATCAAATAACTTCTCCCGCTCTGGGTGGAGCAGGAGGGCGTGTCAGACTTTTACTGACTAAAACCCACCCGTGTTCCTTCAGTAGCCCTTAAGCCAGGGGCTGTGGTGTCTCTTTCGAACAAACCCGCACCCCTGGCAGGCATCGACCCTTGCGGGTCCCATCACTATTTGTGCTGACATCTCTTTGAGGCGCGCGTGGAACACAACGCGCCGTCGACTTGGGCTTGGTCCTTACCGGACAGCGAGCTACCCATTACTCGCCGTCCGCAAGCCCATGCCTACGGTGGCCGGAAATCGGCCTGGGATTCCCGACGCCCAGGGCGTCTCCGTATCCTGCGGCGGCTGGGGTCGCGAGGGCGCATATGCTGCCTCTCCCTCACGTGCGCCGCCTCCCTCTTTGCGAGCATCACTGCTTCGCTGAAGGAGGTGACGGCTCCCCATGCCCTCTCGCTCCGTACCATGGCCTGGACCAGGGCCGGACGCGAGAGATCGCTGCCGCCGATCGCCTCCACGAGGACACGGCGGTACTCCGCCCAAGCAGGGCAGACCGCCACCGTGTGCTCCACCGTGTCCTCAGGGCGATCTTCGCAGTGGAAACACCCGGGCGTTTCCTCCCGCCCTATCCGAAACAGGAACCTCCCGAAACAACCGTGTCCGGTGAGGACCTGCGTCAGGCGGAAGGTGAGGACGCCATGCCGCCTCTCAAACCACTCCTCAAAGAGGGGACTTACCGCCGCAATCGTGGCGTGCCCAAGGATATCTACGGTGCGATGTCAAAAATGGAGACACGAAATGTCACTTTGTATTGAAAAAGCACTGTCTATTCTTCATAGAAATAGAAACCGTCATGCTAAGCCTGCATTTCTTCATACTTAAAAAAACAGGAAAGTGCAAGTCGGACTGGCGCACCGAGGATTCCGTACCTTGAAAGGAAAAACATTAATCCAATTTCAAAATACAATTTTCACCAATCCCGTCCGTTAGTTGCTCTCTTATCTTTTACCGCCGGGACCAACAAGCAACATAATGAATCATAATTATGAATAACAGAAATGTTTAACTATTCTAAAACAGGTAGGCCCTTGAAACTTCATCAGAACTTGCTAACAGGGTCCAGAACTAGTCCATTACCTATAATTATTCTAGTCTAGTGAAACAGGCAGATAATTATTACCTTGGCTCTCGTATGCCCCCGAGAGTATACCAAAACCTAGACATGAGCTACTTAAGCGAGTGTGACATAAGGCCTAGGAATAGCAAGACGTATCTTGACGTAGTTTGGAATAATATATCAACTGGGATCGATAGGGCTCTAGTACCTAAGTATTGTAAGAAATGACCATGTTTTATATGAAGGTAGCAAACAGCTTCAATCAAGTTCTATTTTAACGATACAAGGTTTTTTCGGGTTATTTTGCAAACAAGTGTGATGCGACAGTGTAACGCGACTCTAATGGAACAACTTTTATGAAAAATCCCTGGACATTTTTCTACTAAAGCCGCGGGAGGTTGCGATAGCCTTTAGCTTTTTGAATTGGTAAAACTAGTAACCGTAAACAAAGATTAAGTAAGTACCTTTATACATAATTATTAATATACATACTTACACATCATCATCTGCCTAGCCTTTTCCCAACTATGTTGGGGTCGGCTTCCAGTCTAACCGAATGCAGCTGAATACCAGTATTTTACATGGAGCGACTGTCTATCTGACCTCCACAACCCAGTTACTGGGTAATACGATACCCATTGGTAAGACTGGTTGACAGACTTTCGGGCTTCTGACGACCCGTAACCACTGTCAAAGATCCACAAATGACAGCCGGGGCCAACGGCTTAACGTGCTTTCCGAGGCACGGAGAGGTCTTGGTATGTAAAGATGGTCACCCATCCACGGACCAACCGCGGCAAGCGTAGCTTAACCTGGCCAATCGGCCCGTGCAGCTATTGTTATTTAGCCACAAGCCCCTCAGTACATACGTACACATGCTATCTATAATTCAACCATTTATGACGGGGACTGTACGGCACCCACTAACTAGATTAAGAAACGTATGCTTTTGCTTCATATTAGATATATTACCTTGCCATGTAATCTAGTCCTAATTGAACAATAAACTTTATAACCTCTTTATTACCTATAGCTAAAATGCGATTCAGCTACTATGAACCCACAAAGCATTCAATTTTTCCCACACTGGATGTAAGTATTTCTTTTATTTTCGGTACACCGCAAAACCGCAATAGACACTAGCACACCTATTCGAAGAAGTAACAATACTCTACACTTCTGCCAGTGAATACGACCCAGCTCCGTTCTATTCAAAAAGAACCTCCTGCCATACAACCTGCATGCAGTGTACACTTCGGGCGCAAGGCACCGACCGCCTTATTAATTGCGTTCTATTAACAAACCCATCAGGATGATATTCCTCGTAATGGTTATGTATCTACCGTCTTCTGGGATTCATTATGTGTACGTGTCTATAGGTATCGGGATTTAGTTACGGAATGTAGAAGGGAAAGATAAATAAGCATTTGTATTTTCGTATTTTAGTTCAGGCTAGGAATTTTCAATCAATTTTCATCCTATCTATCTATATATGTAAAAATGAATCACCGAAATTTATGTATACGCGCATAACTTCCGAACTGATGAAATTGGAAAAGAGTTAGGCGATTTGTTGACAGAGGAATATCCAGGACACTCTATAATAAATTACTGTATGCCTGGTTGTTCATTATTTAATATTATGAAACAAATTATTAAATGTAATTTTAGCCGAGACACCACATTAATAGTTTTTATGGGTAATAGGGGAAAAGTGAACAAAGGAGAATTGCTCCAGTATTATAGAACCCTGAGTAATCTTAGTTTAAGAAAAATAGTTTTGTTTACATTCCCATATAGCAACGGTTTGCCACAGGAAGAAAATAGGTTAAGATATGAGATAAATATGACTTTATATAATTTGACTTTTAATAATAATTTGTTTAATCTAGTTGATACCAACAATTATGTTGGTAATAATTTGCATTTGACAAAAGATAGATATAATATTGTGATGTACTATCTTTCTAACTATCATAGAAGACAGATAGCTGTGTCGCTATCATATTTTTTTTCTATTTCAGCCAAAAATTTGGCTAAACAACTTGCTCCTTTTGAGCAATGCAATGAAATATTAAACTGTACTGCCAATAATTTGGCAAATAATTTTGACATTGATCTTCATTTAAATTAGAAAGTAAGACAATGGAGGCAACCTCTTGCAAAAGTGTAAAAGAATTACATGGTATCAACCTGGTGCATCAAAACATTCAAGGGTTTTTGAACAAAGATTTAGAAGTCGATTTATTCCTTAATTGTAACAATATAGATATTCTTTGTATGACAGAACACTGGCTTAAATGCCACCAGTTCATGTTTAATTTTAATAATCACCAGGTTGGTAGTTCGTTCAGCAGAGTAAATGCTATACATGGTGGCTCATTAATTTTAGTAAGTAACCTGTTACAATTTAAAGAACGTAAGGATATTGTGAGCCTCTCTGTTGAGCGGACAGTTGAAATAGCCTGTATAGAATTGGAGCAGTTTGTTGTATTAAGTGTGTACAGACCACCTTCAGGATTGTATGACTGCTTTGAAAAGGTAATGGATGAAGTATTACACAAGATTTGTAACTCAAACAAATCCATTATTGTTTGCGGTGATTTTAATGTTAATTTATTGGATAACACAGGTTATTGTAGTAAAATAATAAGTTTATTTCAGTCGTACAATCTTGTAAACTTATTTATGGAGCCCACAAGAATAACCCCTAGTAGTGCCACATGCCTAGATAATATTTTTACAGATGTTGTACCGAGCCACAAAGAAATTATTAATTTATTAGATTCTGATCATTGCGGGCAACACATTACCATTAAAAATCAAAATAAAAAAATGGGTAAAAAGGATATCATTGTTAACCCCAAAACTGCATTTCGCCTAGAGGCCTTTAAAATTAAACTCGAAAATAAATTACCAGTTTTGTCTGCAAATGCTGATCCTAATCATCTATATGATGATTTTTTTAAGATATATTGTAAACAATTTAATTCCACTTTTATTCCCAAGACTATCTCGATTAATAGTAACGTCTCTTTCAGTGATTGGGCTACCATTGGTATTCATAAAAGTAGAGCACGACTTTATGAGCTATACGATGAAAGGACTTCTGTAAACACTGCTGAATTTAATTTATATGTTAGGAATTATTCCAAATTATTTAAAAAAGTTTGTTGGATGGCCAAGTCGCGTTATTTGAGTTCAAAGATTAAAAACAGTAGTAATGTAATTAAAACGACTTGGAATATTATTAATAGTGAAACGGGAAGGTCTAGCAACCGAAATACTGACTACAGCCTGTCTATCAATGACAACATAATCACATCGGACTCGCAAGTTGCCGCGGCTTTTGAAAATTTCTTTACAGATATTCCCGTTTCAACTACAAAATCACTAAACTCATCACCTTCAGTTGCTGAGTCTTTGCTTAAGGAAAATGTTAATGTTTGTGATTCAGAATTTCATTTTGAACATATTAGCTGTAGAGATATAATTAAAACCTTTCACACTTTAAATGTAAAAAAGACTGCAGATCTGTGGGGTAATTCTGTAGAAGTTGCTAAGTCTATTATTGACATTGTAGCACCTACTTTAGCTCTTATATTTAATAATTGTATAGACTGTGGGGAGTTTCCTGACCTAATGAAGAATAGTAAAATAATACCTTTGTTTAAATCAGGTAGTACATCAGACCCCACTAATTATAGACCTATTTCAGTACTACCTACCTTTAGTAAAATTTTTGAGAAATTAATTTTAGACCAATTGCAAAGATTTTTTAATAAACATAATTTATTACATAGCAAACAGTTCGGTTTCACAAGGGGTCGTTCAACTACCGATGCCGGTGTTGAACTCTTAGGGCATATTTACAATGCATGGGAAAATAAATACGATGCCTTGGGCATCTTTTGCGATTTATCTAAAGCTTTCGATTGCGTGCTTCATGAAACTCTAATCAGGAAACTCCGCCACTACGGGATCCGGAACACCGCTCTGGATCTTCTTATTTCATACTTGTGTAATAGGATTCAGTGTGTTGATGTAAACGGAAAAAGATCTCCGGGATCCGTAGTATCAATGGGAGTCCCACAGGGCTCAATTCTTGGTCCTTTCTTGTTTCTTATTTATATTAATGACTTGCCTTACCTCATAAAGGATAATCATGATATAGTGTTGTTTGCGGATGACACTTCACTTTTGTTTAAACTTAAACGTCAGCAACTTGTTAATGACGATGTAAATAGCGCAATCTCAAAAGTAGTTCACTGGTTCAATGTTAATAATTTGCTTCTTAATGAAAAAAAGACCAAATGCATTAAGTTTACGCTACCTCACGTTAAGCAGGTGAAAACTAATGTGTTGATAAAGTGCGAAGAATTGAATCCTGAAGATAGCACTGTATTCTTGGGCTTAACTTTGGATGCCAAGCTTCAGTGGGGCCCACATATAGCTAAATTGTCGAAAAAGCTAAGCTCTGCAGCATACGCTGTTAGAAAAATTCGTAATTTAACTGATGTAGAGACAGCCCGCTTAGTGTACTTTAGCTATTTTCATAGTGTAATGTCGTATGGTATTCTATTGTGGGGAAATGCCGCCGACATTCAGACTATTTTTGTCTTGCAGAAAAGAGCTGTCCGATCAATTTATAAATTAAGTCCGAGACACTCTCTCAGAGATAAATTTAAGGAGATAAATGTAATGACTGTGCCTTCACAGTATATTTATGAAAATCTTTTATATGCTCATAAAAATATTAAATTGTTTAAAAAATACAGTGATATCCATAGTATAAATACTAGGAACAAACACAAATTTGTTGTACCATCAACAAGGCTCAAGAAAATAGGTGGGTCATTCAGATGTCAATGTATACGCTTTTATAATAAACTTCCAAGCCATGTTCAAGATCTAAGTCTCAATAAATTTAAATCATTCATCAAACGTAAGTTGTGCCTGAAAGCCTTTTATACCGTTAAAGATTATATTGAGGACAAAAAAGCTTGGGATTGACCTGCTCCAATTTTGTATACTGAATGTTGTTTTTTCTTTGTTTTGCTCTTTGACATTTGGTTATTATTATATACACTTTGACATTTGATTATTATTATATACACTTTGACATGAATATTTACTTTGAGAAGTATAATATTATTTTTGTTTTAATTATTGTGAATGTGAGAACTATGTGGTATTTTTGTTTTTGTATTTCGTCTCTTTCTCAGTTCGTTTTTAATGTTAATCTGGCAGTTTGAGTACTTTATGCGGCCTACCCAAATGTCCTTTCTTTGGTATTGTTCGTCAAATCGTTGAGCTCCTCAAGTTCTGAGTTGAGCCGTATGATTACTGATACATGCGTGCACTGAATGGACAGGTCCACTCAACCTGTGTGGTTCTTTCCTCAAAAGACCATTTCAGACACCAATCCACATGGTCTTCACATGATCTGACCAAGATTATGTCTGGACTTTAAAAGAGACTGTGACCTCTGAGTTTGTTTCGGCCTTTCTTCTCAGAGTAGTCAGATAGGAAACGCCGACCTCATCTAGTTTAAAAAAATATGATTGACGTGTAAAAGTGTTTGTACAAACCTACTTACAGAAATAAAATCATTTATCATTTATCATTTATCATTTATCATTTATCATTTAACGACTGCACCAAATTGGATGATTCTATTTTTTATGTGTTTCTTATTGTCAAGACAAGATTTGTATAGCTAATACAAATTCAATATTCATAGCTAAGACAGGACAACGTCGGTCAGCTAGTTAATAAGATAAACCACTCTATACAATATTATGAATGTGAAAGTTTGAATGTTGAGATATTTGCATGTTTGTTACTCAATCACGCAAAAATGGCTTTACGGATTTTGATCAAATTTCCAACACACACCTAGTTTATAACCTGGATTAATACATAAAATCCCTACTTTAATATTATAAATGCAAAAGTAACTCTGTCTGTCTGTCACGCTTTCACGCCTAAACCGCTGAACCGATCATCATGAAATTTGGCAGAGATATAGTCTGGAGAGGCTACTTTTTACGCTATAACCGACATCCACGCGGGCGGAGCCGCTGGCAAAATCTAGTCTTTTATATCTCGATAATTCATGTCCGTGCGATAATTTACGATATCGTCGCTGGTGAAGCCGCAGGCAAAAGGGAGTGTTACAAGGTAGGTCGGTAGGTACAAGCTTCAAAATACGGTCAGACTTTCTGAGCAATTCTCCGAAAACATGAATAATCACGTTACCTCAAGTAATCTACCTAGATTAGTTACAGCATGACCTCCCCTACAATCATGTACACCTATCAATATTAAACCTTCATCTACGAACATAATAATTACAGAAGACAATAATTAATCAGACATACATAATCCAAAAGTCATTACTCAACCCTCTATTGCTACTAACTAGTTCAAATTTAACAATGTTATCGTCAGTACGAGGCCTAAAACACTCAAACCAAGATATCTAGGCGCTTTAATTACACATATGTACGTC
Source organism: Polymixis flavicincta (assembly GCA_949987655.1). Lineage (NCBI taxonomy): Eukaryota > Metazoa > Arthropoda > Insecta > Lepidoptera > Noctuidae > Polymixis > Polymixis flavicincta. The sequence goes on from OX465179.1 coordinate 10,991,271, forward strand.
CAAGCCAGTGTAGGGTTAATTAAAGGAAGTTCGTACGAGTTCGCGAGTCGAGTCCGTGCGACTTCGAGTTTGTTATAATGACTATGTGTTTACGGTAGGAGTTTGCATGACTATGGAAATTATGGACTGCACGCAACGTGAATATGCCTTTTCTTGGCGCTCGCGCTTGGAGGGTTAAGCTCTTGTGACGTTTAGATACATAAGTATCAAGTATTAAGTACTCTAAACATATAAATGTTTAGAGTACCTATATTAAATCATTTTCAAAGTGTCGTCAAATTTGTGTACCGGATTTAAGAGATATTTTCATGAAAATACTGTCGTTATCGTATTACGTGTTGAACCAGTAATAACGTTTTAATTACCCATTATGTTCTGACAAACGGTTTCACATTAACTTTAGTATGTTTGCTTGACTTAGTGAGCGTATGCTGAACTTATTACCTCTTTTTCAAACTTTAGTACACTTGCCATAACTCTGTGGTTAGATCGGTCAGGTTAAGCTACACTTGCCGCGGTTGGTCCGTGGGTGGGTGACCATCTTTACTTACCCCTCCGTGCCTCGGAAAGCAAGTTACGCCGTTCGTTGGTCCTTCCTGTCATTTGTGGATCTTTGACAGTCGTAACGAATCGTCAAAAGCCCGAAAATCTGCCAACCAGTGTTGCTAAGGGCTATCGTATTACCTAATAACAAGGTTGTGGAGGTCAGATATGCAGTTGCTGGATCCGGTTAGACTGGAAGCCGACTCCAACTTAGTTGGGAAAAGGCTAGGCACATAATGAAGATGAAATAAGTCTTTTCAATTAAAAACAATTATTTTAATTGCCAATTTAAAGTTATCAACTTATTGAACGTACCTTTACACCACTTAATGTTTAATTAATTTACCAAATTAAAACACATAGGATTACATAACCCACAATTAAAACACACCAATAAATAGCCATCGATTATGTAAATAGTAAATCTATAACATGCCGGGCCGTGATTGTATGCACAAGAGTTAATTAACGAGTGATCCAATAATCGAATCTCACCCGGACACTACGAACGGTCCGGACAGTCGGACAATCCGGACAACCCGAGCTCGGGTCCCGAAGACCGCTGCCAGACCGTTATAATTTTATTTCTGTCGTAACAATTGTGCTACGGCAACAATATTAATATTATTATATGATTTCTCTTTCATAATTTTGATATTGGATTCAATGATAATTAAGTTTCGTGTCCTGGATAACGTAAATTCGGTCAAGCTGCGGTCTAAGGATATCAATCACATCTTTGTGTAACACATGTTTGAAAAAACTAGACCACAAACCATAGCAAGAATTTACTTCAGGATCTATTAAAGAATTTAATAGATTGCCACGTGAAATTAAAAGAAACGTGTTAAGAAATAACCCATAATATACTGAAGCTATAGGTAGTGTATACAGAATGAAAATCTCATCCATTTCATTAAGTATTCTGATTGACTTTTCATCCCGTCCTATTATTCAACCGAAACTTCTACACGATTTGTATGTTCCAACCTAAAATCAACACAAAACTTCCCCGTTATAAAGTCTCAAAGGATCTCTGCTTTTTGTTCGAACGTTCATTGTTAATTTATGCCAAAGTTGCTAAACTGACGACTCTCAATAACTATTCCATTCCCCAGACAGTCAGCAAACAGTGTAAGCGCTTAGCTTCTTATTTTTATATCTTAATAAAACAAACAAGATTTTTCTTCCAGCCAATATACATTTATGTTAACAAAGTTAAGGATTTAGACCATCTCAGTCCTCAAGGGACAGTCCTCTTCATTAACAATGCAAAAAATGTATTACAAACTCTTTCTGCTTAACATCTTTCTCCCCTCGTTCGTATTTCATAGAAAGTTTGGCAGCGGACTGGGTTATGGTGACCCACCGTTCACATAAATTAGAAACACAATCCCGACTTTCCGCTCTTCATGTCAGGGTTACTATGTTATCCTACACTTATCTTAGGTTTAGGATCAAACGAGCGTCGCGTCTTAAGCCTGGATTAGCACTTAACTAAAAACAATTTCTGAGAAACTAGTGAACATACTATCCTATGTAAATACAGGGCGACCCAAATTAGACGCGCTCGTTACAGCGAGACACGTACCTACGTGTACAAGTTACGACGAAAAAATATGTAGCGGTAAGTTAGTCCGTCACACTTTACTGTAACTAGCTTAATAAAGACATGCCGTAAGTCGACAAATCCCTAGAGATTGATGTCCAGCGACCAACATATTTCCTAAGCCGCCGAATACATGTTGTTGCTAAACATTAACGTTTATAGGATGTATAAACAGGGCCCACCCGAATTGGGGAGGTGGGACTAATTTAAAACGTTACGCGGCGCCATGATAAAACGACGCCATTATCAACTCAAAGGGTTGCACGAAAAAGATATTACACCACCGAGACGTTCTGTTGTCGTTATAAATATAATAATTTTGTACTCTGCGGTAACGGTATACGATACGACGATTTGGAGCCGGAAGATATTTGAGCAAAGGTTTTCAAGATATATTTTTATCGAAATTTTGTTTTCCACAAAGACAAACCCTATTTTTCTAGATAAACCAGGACCTGTCCTATGTTTATTTGCATTATAGCAACAAACGCTCTATGCCATGCATAAATACATTGTATTATGTAAATACCTAAGTAGGTATGATTTGAGAAGCCACACACACACTGGCAACATTTGCGTAAAATACACAAAAGTGACATAAGTCTACCCAAATATCAGAAGCACGATAACCTGGTTCCCTACAAAGACTTGACAATCATCTCACTATCCTTCGCAAGTTATTACCTACTTCCAAAATGTTCCCAGCTCGTAACTTTCAGCAAAGTTTAATTTCCGCCTTCATAACGTAAAGAGATTGGACCTGGTGATCTGTTACAGCCTCTACCTGGTTCGAGATCTTCTTTTGACTATATTAAATGGAGATACCTTCGTAAAAGAGCGGAAAATTCCCCTTGTAACTCAACAAAGGGATTGGCTAACACATTTTTATAGATTTGTATTTATCCTAATATTGCTCAGATGTTGTGTTTTAACAACTTTTTATGCTTGTATATTGTTATAGCAATTACGTATTTTATTGTATCTAGCTGTTGAGTTTATGAAGCTTAAAATTTACTTTAAATAATTTAATTTACCTAATGAATTATATTGTGTACATTCGTGTAGAGATTTGCTTATTGAAATTAGCATCTTGTTATTTTAATATTTGCATGCCAATTTATGGCAAAATGTGTCATCGCACTAAATACCTAGACCATCTTTTGTACCGTTCTGAGTCAAATTCAAAGTTATTTATTTGCAGTAAATGATTGCAAATAAATACCTTTGAATTTGACTTAGCTTGAGAGCAGTGGTGGCCAAAGTGGTAAAGGCTGCGACTTACGAGTCGAGGTCGTGAGTTCGAACCCAGACAGGCGCTTTACTTTGTGTAAATTAGTTCATCACAACTGGTCTCAAAACGGTGAAGGAAAACATCGTTAGGAAACCGGCATTTTCTAGAACCAAAAATTCGAAGACATGTGACATCTACCAATCCGCACTGGGCCCGCGTGGTGGATTACGGCCCAATCCCTCTCACCGAGAGGAGGCCTGTGTCCCAGCAGTGGGAACATTATAGGCAGATGATGATGATGATAATGATGATGATGATGACTTAGAAACTTTGAAAAAAGCAAAGAAGAAGCGAAGAAGAGGCAAAAGAAAAAAGGTTATGTAGATTCATATGTATACTCGGTTTCCGTGTATACATAGGTTTAATGCATGTAGGTAAGATATGGTGTAACAGCGTGCAGCATTTATATACATCATAAAAACTTTATGAAGTCTACTTGTTTTGATGGAGTAGCCTGCATACGGCCACCAACACACTTCCACAGCACTTTTATGGGGACACGTACTATTTTGGGAAATTCTATGTAAAAATAGACCGGATTTTGTTTTCCATCGAAAAGTTTTTCGCTTTGTGATTTTGTGACTGCTACTGAGTGAGGCGTAGTCTCTATAGTGCCAAAGATCTAATTGAAATCACGTTTCATTGTCACGCACTGGTTATGGACATTGCAGTTCGTACTGGCAGGGTGCCATCACACAGTTATTCGTCAGAATTTTACTACTTTCAAACATGTATATGGTGTCCTGGACTACAGAACTCACGTCTAGTTTAGGCACCAGTCTCCTACAGTAAAATTGTTGCTGTTACGTATTTTGTATTGATGCCTCTCTAATGTACACACGGCTACACATTAAGCTATATATTTCCAGTTTACGCTGATCTCGCTTTGTACGGAAATCTTATACAATGCGAGATCAGATTATATTGGAAATGTATAGCTTGATGTGTAGCCGTGCGTACCTATGTATTGTGGTGAAAAAATAAATCATCATTATCATACATAATATGTACAGAGCTAGAAATCAAGTCACATCTTTACAGGTATGTATGTAAGTTCATCTGTTTCCTCATAACTTCTAAACTGCTAATCACATTTAACAAATGAGGTATAGTTGGAAGCGTCTTGATCGTCCGCTGCTTATCAGCTTGACGCCCCATTTAATTGAATATGGCGGCCTCTAGAGGACATATGATTTGCCGTATTTGGTATCAAATGAAAATAGCACAATTCAAAAATATGTATATTGTTAGCTAACCTCAAAATAATTTAAATAAAAAGTAAGTTCAAAAACGAAAACCCGATTACAAAAAAAATTCTCGCGCTAAAGATTATAAAACGAGAAAATGTTCTCATCTGAAAGCCGTGGCCGTATGCCACCTAAACATAAATTCTAATAGTAGTACGAGTAAGCCATAATAAGCGTTAGGGCAAAGTGGTATGCGACCACGGTTTTTAGATAAGAATATTTACTTGTTTCACACATACCAACGTAGAGCTAGAAATCATATCATCATCGTAAACTAAGATTAAGTAAAACCTTTATACATATTAATATACATACTTACACATCATCATCTGCCTAGCCTTTTCCCAACTATGTTGGGGTCGGCTTCCAGTCTAACCGGATGCAGCTGAATACCACTATTTTACATGGAGCGACTGCCTATCTGACCTCCACAATCCAGTTACTGGGTAATACGATACCCCTTGGTAAGACTGGTGGTTGTCAAACTTTCGGGCTTCTGACGACCCGTAACGACTGTCAAAAATCCACAAATGACAGCCGGGCCCAACGGCTTAACGAGCTTTCCGAGGCACGGAGGGGGCTTGGTATGTAAAGATGGTCACCCATCCACGGACCAACCGCGGCAAGCGTAGCTTAACCTGGCCGATCGACCCGTGCAGCTATTGTTATTTAGCCAGAATTCATAGGTACTTAATTTTTATTTCACTCTTCAAAGAAGATTTTTGTTTGTAGTTCAAGCAATAAAAATTATACGTTTGTTCTTGCCTTTTGTCATAACCTGTAAAACTTCTCAAGCAAAAAAAATCCTTCTTCTTTCAAAGAAACAAAGAAATAATTTAACAAAGTTTACTGATTACATTACGGTGAGACGCCGTTGTTTATTAGGCCGTAATTAATACTCAACTTGTACAGCCAAGCAATACTTGAAAACATTGAATAATTAATTTAAGGGCGGCCCGCCAGCGGTCAACTTTTAATGCAAGAACAAGTATAAAAACAAAGTTAGTTTCGTTCCTCTTTCCTTGATGGGATTGCAGTTAAACCTTTGCCGTCTTTGGTAATACCTTTTTAGTTCGGAACGGTCGTCTTATTGAAAAGGGTAATAGATACAGCGATAAACAGGCAGGTAAACATTATTTTGTGTATATTCTGTGATAGTTGCCTGAAGTTTATTTGATCCAAACTACCTGTATAATGGGAAACAGGGCTTGTTTTTTTATGATAAAGACCGGTTTTAGCAGTTCAGGAATAAATTACCGAACAATCTAATAACAACAAACTAAAATCACAGGCGCGTACCTTATCATAACCCACCGATATACATGTACTCTGATTTTTAATTAGCTAGAATAAAATGACAGCTGCGAAATAACTTTTGTGTCAGCATGACAGTTAAGGTGAAACAAGTCCACATTTTTTCCATAAAAACTTCGGGAGGGTTTTACTCCTCTGTTTGACAATGTATGTACATAAAAACTTAAACATGTTAAGGTTTTGTCTCATTATTAATATTGTTGGTACGGAAACAGAATACTAAAATAAAAAGCCATTATAAAGTTATGAGCCAACAAAGATTCGTTTTTCTTGCTAATTTAACCCAACTTTGGGCGTGTTTAAGTAATAAAAGAAGTGTAAAATCTCCAAAACCAAGTCGGTACCGACAAATTTCAATTATCGATAAGTTCAATAAACTTTATCCCCCTTATTACAAAAAAACAAGGTTTTTCTTTAGGTATGGTTTAAACCATCGAGCCTGTTTTTGAAATAAGAACTTAGAACTGAAATAGAATTACAGCTCCTTTTACAAAACTGACAGTTTAGCACTGGACTAACTTGTCAGTTTTGTAAAAGGAGCCGTATTTCGATTTCAGTTAGGTTCTTATTTAAAAAACAGGCTCGACGGTTTAAACCATACCTAAAGAAAAACCTTGTTTTGTAATAAGGGGGTATAAGTCATTAATTTATGCCGTGGTTTTGTTATAAAACCCGATCTTCCGAAGGACTTTTCTTAATTTTTACGCTCCTGTTTTACTATAATTGGTCCTGCATCTCACTGAATAACGTTGTGCGTGTAGACTAACGTCTAACTGCTTATCACTGATACTACCTCTGTCAGACACGAAGCCTGGTGAGACAGCGTGCTCTTTAACCAGGCTCACCAGTGACTTCGAGCTGGCGACTAGGTTCCCCTTATGCGATAGAATCAGCTGTCATTTTATTCCAGCAAATAAACATCACAGAATATATTGAGTCTAGATTCTACATTTATCACAATAGATTATTTTTTTGTTTAATGTGAATAATAGAAAATAAATAATAGATTTAAAAAAAAACGAAAAAAAAAACAAACTCTTAAATAGGGTACGAAAGTTCCGCGCGGACAAAGACGCTGTAAAAAGCTAGTAATTGATTATAAAAATACCTCAAAAAGCACCCCACATCATCATCATCATCATCAGCCTATAATGTTCCCACTGCTGGGACACAGGCCTCCTCTCTGTGAGAGGGAGTGGGCCGTAATTCACCACGCGGGCCCAGTGCGGGTTAGTAGATGTCACATGTCTTCCGAATTTTTTGTTCTAGAACATTTTTCTGTTTCCTCACGATGTTTTCCTTTACCGTTTTGAGAGCAGTCGTAATTAAATAATTTACACAAAGTAAAGCGCCTGGCTGGTTTCGAACTCACGACTTACAACTCGTAGGTAAGTCGCGGCTGTTACTACTTGGCCACCCTGCCCCTACGCTTTTTTGAAATGGTTTTCTGCTTTTTAGTTTGGTTAGCGTATTTTTTTTTTTTTTACATTTAATTTATTTTCAATTTTTAGTTCTGCTAACTACAGCAGCGTTTTTTAAAATTATTGAATTGTCATCGATCCTCGATAAGTCTACAAGGATTAAATGAAATCTGACCGTTTGAAGTGTGTCAAAATCAAGCCCAAAGGAGTCGGTTACAAACAAACAAACACACACGTGAAGCTAATGAACAACATAATTGTATGTCCCTTTTTGCGAGACAAAATGAATTTTAACGACAAAAAAAATCCGAACGCTCGAACCCACACCTACTTACATAAAGGTACATAAGTATAAACAAGCGATTGTTTAAGTTTTCCACCAAATTAGGTGCTTACGATTACACGTCCGCTTGAGTTGACCTTTGTCGCACGTTGTAGCCAATGAGCTGGTATAACTGGTTGGCATTGAACGAGAACATGTTATAAACAATGGGATATTATTAATAGATAGGAAGATCGGTCAGTTAAACAGGGACTACTGAAGGTCGGTAGCTTCGAGGGGTGGCAATGATGAAATGCCTGTCAATAACTTGGGGCATTAGGACTTGTTTCTTCATCTTATAATGAGCTCATTGACTCTTCTATTTATATTTATAAATTACTAGTGACCCGCCCCTGCTTTGCACGTTTTAAGGACTTTACCAAACATCGAGATTTATTTAAAATATGTAAATTTGTAACGACTGCGACTTACGAGTAAGTCGTGGGTCCGAACCCAGGCACGCGCTTTATTTTGTCTAAATTATTTCATCACCAGTGCTCTGAAAATGGTGAAACTACATCGTGAGGAAACCGGCATGTCTTAGAACCAAAAGTTCGAAGACATGTGACATCTACCAACCCACACTTGGCCCGGGTGGTGGATTACAGCCCGCTGAGGAGGAGACCTGTCGCAGCAGCAGCAGGGAACTTTATAGGCTGATTATGAGATTATGAACTAACAATATTTATGTCTACCTAAACATATTAGAAATAAAAGTCACTTTTCGTGTCTGTTTGTGTGACCGCGTTGTTCTTCTAAACTACGGAACGGATTTTGATACATTTTTGTTTTCACCATCGTTTAGAGAATTTATTCCGGGAGGTTCATATGGGCCCACTACGTGCTGATACACTTCGTATTCCAGCAGTGAGAACATTATAGACTGATTCTGTTTACAAATAAACCATTCGGAATTAATTCTCAAAAAAAAAAAACGTTACAAACCGCAACAAAAACCGTTGAAGAAGAACAACGCGGTCACACATAAAAACTCAAAAAGTGACTTATTATGTAGAAAAAAATCTCCTAAAATACTCATAATATAAGCGACGACGGGACGATATTTGTTGAGCCAGACACACGATACAAAATGCAGTATCCAGAAGGGTTCCATCAATCAGCGTTGCAAATGTGGGGATTTTTTGGATTAACACACACGTAACGTGGGGTTTAATGCCGATAACCCGGCTCAGTTACAACATGGTGCAGGATAAATGACCGCACAACGTAATCCTCAATCATGCATCGAATGAAATACCAAACGGAACTGTGTGGAACATGAAAAACAATGTTTTTAACACAAAAAAAAACAAATATTCAAACAAAGAAAAATAACATAAACAGTAACGGATTGGTGGAAGCACATCTGAAGGAAGATGCGACGGACGAATCATCGGTTGTATGTGGTGGTGAAAATGGTTTTAATATATAGGTATTTATCCGTTGTGGCGTTACGTGACCGACGATACGCTTTCTTTCTATACGCGACGCATCTTCCGTCACATCTGCGACCACCCGTAAGAAACAGTTATCTTTGTTAAACTATCTGAAGGCCAATTCTCGTAATTAAAACCGTTCAAAATCTAGTCGCAGTGTCATCTCAACGACAAGCAAATGTCAAAAATGTATGAAAAATCGAGGTATTTTTGACAGATTGACACTGAGATCAGACTGTGAACGTTCTTAAAATTAGTAGAATTGCCCCTCAGGTATGTTTCTGTCAATCATACCATTACCCGTGTCTTGGTCTTGTGTCTGATTGTAAAGCTTGATGTGTCATTTATCACTACAAGGTTATTTTGGCGGGTGGCCAAAATCGGAACTTACGCCGCCATCTTGTTTTTTTAACACATCATTTATTTAAGTGACATTTCGCAAAACAAGTAGGTGTTTACCAACAGCGCTCCCCTGCTTCTAAGCAATTGGATAGCAATCTATACACAGTCAGCCCAGAATTTGGGTACAATCTTGGCACAGTAGCGTTCATCATTCCTGTAGCGTGCACACAACAGGACACGCTGAACACGATATTACATAAGTGCCCCATTGTTTGTGGAACAGCACCACACTTATATTCCAAAGGCTGAACAGCCGTGCGGGCTACCTTAGCGCATATTATATTTTCAATAAAACCAAACACCGTAGTGTACAATAGGTATTGATCAAGCATTACAGGCAAAGGCAAACCCAAATGAACTCATTCGGCCTAACTTTATAAAAAATAAGCACACACAATAATAACTGTATAACAACGCGTGTGTGGTCCGTAATTTTTTTTAACAGAAATTACAAAAGAGAGGAAAAGAGAGTAGGAAACATCTCTCACCGTAGAGAGATATTTAAGGGTCCCGCAAACAGGCGCAACGCAAAGGCACGACGCGACTCACGTAGAACAATTTCTATGAAAACTTCATGGAAATTGTTCTACAAGTGTCGCATCGCGCCTGTTTGAAGAAGCTTTTATATGGAACAAACACGTGGATGTCGGTTTTCGCGTTAAAAAGTAACCTATGTCCTTCTCCATATCCCAGGCTATATCTCTGCCAAAGATGACGATCGCTACTGTAGGCGAAGCCCAGTAAGACGAGCTATTTTGTAATCTTCTAATGTAGTAAAAAACATCCGTCAGATGTGTTTCGATCCTTACTGGTAAGCATAATAAATGAGTTCGGAACTTCGGACGCTTCAAATTATCCAACAAGTCACAGCCGCGCATCGCTGCACGTCAGCACCCTAATTGCGTAACTTACGATTGATCAGAATTGGTTTCGTCTTCACAGTTAAACAATATTCATTGCGTTATTTATGTTGTCGAACAGACGCATTTTTCTAACATATGAAGCAATGGTTTAACAATCCGTTTCAAAACGATACAGATTATGATGAATCGTGAGTTACGCAATTAGGGTGCTGGTCGTACGATAATCGACTAGAATTGAGATGACTAAATTGGGTAATTCTCACGCTTCCTTGGTACCGAAATGCATCCGATAAACCACGGATAGCTTGCAGCACTGCATCGATATTTAAAATCCATTCCTTTTTTTTTAGTTCAACTTTCAGTTTTTCTTCGACGGTAGAAAAAGCTATCTGTTACCTACCTGTTTTTTTCTAAAAGAGTGTACATGCTACTACAATCTTCGACCTCAATATACTGTACAGTGGACCACGTGAGCAACTGAGCACAAACGCATAACATCCCTCGGGTCACCTGGTTAATTGAAGTGGAAAACGAAGTGAAATGAAACGGCATAAAATTTAATGTACCGTAATGTGCGATTGCTATCGTTTATATTACCTTCGTATACATATAAAGATATATGCATCTATCTATCTATTAAATAGATAGATAGGAATTCGCGCATTATACTTATAGATTAGAGTGCAGTGGTGGCCCAGTGGTAACGGCTGCGACTTACGAGATGTAGGTCGTAGGTTCTATCCCAGACAGACGCTTTAATTTGTGTAAATTGTTACATCCGCACTCCTATCAAAAAGGTGAAGGAAAACATCGTGAAGAAACCGGAACGTCCTTGAACCAAAAATTCGAAGACGTGGGACATCCACCAACCAGCCCTGGGCCCACGTGGTGGATTCTGGCTCACTCCCCCTCACAGAGAGGAGACCTGTGTCCCAACAGTAAGAACATTATAGACTGGATGCCTGCCAGAGGTGCGGGTTTGTTCGAAAGAGACACCACAGCCCCTGGCATACGGGCTACTGAAGGAACACGGGTGGGTTTTAGTCAGTAAAAGTCTGACACGCCCTCCTGCTCCACCCAGAGCGGGAGAAGTTATTTGATGATTTCCCACACAAAAAAAAAAAAAAAATTACGGTCTATCTTACCGAGTTGACTCACTTCTAGTTGGCATATAATCTTTAGTTGATAAAAGAAGTCAACTCGGTTCAAATGGTCATTATTTTGCAGATAACGTATCTCGACGACCCCTACGTCAGTCGACCCCACAATTTAGAAAACCGAGTGATAAGTTAATGTTGACAATTGACAGAAAGTTAATAATATGCCGTGTTCCGAAATGCAACAAAAGTGATAATATCGCGAACCCGACCAAATTGAATAGTCAAAAAATTTAAGAGCTATCAGATCATTAGTACTGATTTTTATTTTGGTTGGCTTCGCGATATTATCACTATTTGTCTAATACGGAATGCGCCCATAGTCATTCCGAAGTTATGAGGGCGATCTGAGTAAGGTTTTACTTCATTGATAGCGTTCACTAATACGGTCGTGCTTGTCGCATATCAATAATGTTTACTAAAACTTTGTTAGTGTTTCTTGTAGTGTACTTTTTATCGGATTTTTCACGTGAGTACCTACAGTACAGTCGCTGTTTTATATATTTGTTATTAGTCAATAATCGTAGACAGTCAATAAAAAGTAAAAGAATAAAATCGAATGTGATGTGACTATTTTCTTTTTCGTAGATGCACAAAGAGATAAAAAGTTTTTCCGGAAAGACTACGTTTATATAGAAGCATCGGAAGGTTTCTATAAGATCCACTCGACGAGACAAACTTGGGCTGAGGCGAAGCGAATATGCGCTCTTGAAGGAGCCAGTTTGTTCTACCCAGAAGACAACTACGAGGTTGAAGCTGTGATTTCGTTTTGGAACTCTACCAGGCCTGATATAAGCCTCGTATTTATGGGGATGTCTGACATATTGGTTGAAGGACTATTTGAGACCATAGACGGTACGCATATGATTTCAGTATTTTGTCCGTTTCGTTATGTGCCATTCATTATAAACTTGGCAAACAATGTATCAGTCAAGACGTACAAGGAGCGATAACGCCACTGACGCAATGGGGTAGCCCGCGAAATTCATATTTTCTTCTGTTTTTTTGCAACTTATAGCTCAGTGTCTGGCGTGGTCCGAGGGGGTGTCCTAGGGTTCATGAAAAACCCTCAAAGCCGTAAACGGAAACCTTCTTAAAATGGTGATTTTTCGAAGACACTTTTTATCTTGGTAGTACAGACGCCAGCACATCAGTTACTCTAATCTGTCAAATTTCTTTGATAGATTTTAAACTTTATTCCAAGTGAACAAAGTTCATGTTCAATTAAGAAAATTGGATAGTTTAAGGTAGCTTGATGTGCTTGGCGTCTGTACGTTCTCGTGGGATAAATTCCGACCACTACGCGTGCGAAGCCGCTGGCAAAAGCTAGTACCTACTTAATAAACTCATATTCATTGCTCATAAGTTTTTCTGCAATAAAATCTAATTTACTCTTTTTTCTTTTCTTATGTGGTCTTAGTCTGTGACACCCAAAGTATATGGACTGCGACCGCGCCTGGGCCCCAATTCTGTATCAAAATCAAAATATTTTTATTTCACATAATCGTGCATGGGCAATCATGAAACGTCAGAAGCTAGGTGCACGGTTCCAAATTGCTGTTTCCTATGGAGAAGAGCCGGCAAGAAACTCCACGGTTACTCTTTTAAAAAATTATTGGCTTTGACAATGTCTCCAAATTACAGAGATAAAATGTATGGGAGGACAGTGCAGGCCTGTCAATAAGTACCAGGTACTTAGACGAATACAGAATAGAAAATCGTCTACAAATCTACAGTTTGTAAGGCCTGTATGGTTATAATGATTCCCCGCGGAAATTGACTACGTTCAAACAACGTCAATATCGTGTTTTTTAGAAACCAATGTAACGGTAAGAAATCGAAATGTCATATTCTGTATGTTCCAAGACAATTTGTTTAAATTATTAATACGATAATAACAGATTTCGTGTGTGATTGACGTGGTTACGAGTAAGGAATCGTTAAGTGGTCATAGTGAATTCAGGCTCTGGTCAGTGTCTGGTTGTACCTATGTTGAATTGTTGCTATTTTGTTTAACTTACATGCAAATAACGTAAGAAAATTTTAATTTCTCGGGCCACCTTCGTAAAACCACCTCATAACGTTCAAAATCTAGTCGTAATCACATCTCAGCGCCAAAAAATGTCAAAAACTTGTAAAAATGTAGGGAAATTAGAGTTATTTTTGACAATTTGAGACAGATTATAATATTCCAAAAAATACAGGAATTGCTGTTTGATATCAGCAACATCGTTCAGATTAGCCGTTAGAGGACATTGGGCAAACATGTATGGGATTAGTTCCAAATGTCCACCACAAACGTGACCTAAGTCCCCGAATAGTCTATCGAAATAAGGAGGAGTAACTTATTTGAATAAGTAACCTATGAAAAAAACCTGGCATTGTGATTGGTGATTTTAACAAATGAGTCGATGACTGGTCTTGATATACATAGGATATCGTTTGTCAAAAAATCGACCAGTAGTTTCAGAGAGGGAAAACATGAACATACATATATAATACAAAACCTGTTAAAATCAAAACCCTCCTTAGGCTTTGTTGTAGTCGGGTAATGTGTCAGTTAGGTCAATTTCAATTTCAAGTAGATATCTGTAAAAGTTTCTAGTAATGGTTGTCGAAAACAGTACAGTGCGTTTCACGAAAGAGATATATAAAAAATAAGAGAAATATATAAATAAGTACCTATAGAACAAAAAAACCGTGCTACCAACGTTACGGCGAAGGGATTTCTTTCGTGAAACGCACTGTAATATTTACCAAATTTATTTTCAATAAAAAATAAACGACTACTAATTACTTTGGTAGGTAATGCTTCAATTGCATTTTAATTTTTTATTTTTGCCTATTTTGGTATAGTAGTAATTTTATTCTGGGTGCATCGTTTTTCACACATTGTTATACAAGAATGTACTTTGTTAAATTGTATTTAAAACATTTTAAAAGAGTAACGGTGGAGTTTCTTGCCCGTTCTTCTCCATACGAAACTACATTTTGGAATGGGCGACTAGAATCAATTCTATTTTAATGTAAATATTGACGTTCAAAAGTGCCTTTTAAGTGCCTAACTGAAATAAATGTTTTGACTTTGACTTTGGTACATACTACTAAAATATTAAAAAAAAAAAAATCTTACTTGTTTTAACAGTGGGTAAGGTTGACAACCCAACCTAAATCTAAACCTGAAACACCAACCACAATTTTTTTTAATTTAAGTTTACTTTTTACTTTTCTAGGGAAAGTCATGTCTGAGGTGTATCACAACTGGCAGCCAGGTCAACCAGACGATTACTACGATAAACAGGATTGTGCATGCTTATTCCGAGCTGGTGACATGGATGATGGCTATTGTGAATCTAAGTATAACTTCATTTGCAAGAAGAGTCTCCAGTCTCTAGAATGGAACCATCAATGCAATATTCCTTATTTAGGTAAGTTTCTCTTAGTTAGGGTTTTTTTGGGTGGGAAATCAGCAAATGACTTCTCCCGCTCTGGGTGGAGCAGGAGGGCGTGTTAGAGTTTTACTGACTAAAACCCACCCGTGTTCCCTTAGTTGCCCGTGTGCCAGGAGCGACGGTATCCCTTTCGAACAACCCGCACCCCTGGCAGGCATCGGCCCATGCGGGCCCCTCGGTCACCTGGCGACGGGTCAACACAGTGGCCCCGCCACCTACCACTTTTCGGCCGCAGGGGATAGGGAGAGCGGCCAACGCTATACCGACACTCCTTTTCCCCTGCAGCCCCACCGCGTCCGCCATCAAACGGTGGCGGCCCCGTCCAGGCCACGGAAGGGAAGACCGCTACTCAAAAGTACCGGCACGCCTCCTCCGCCGCAGCCTGCAACACTCAGCCGCTATACCTCCCATTCGACATTGCAGCCCACCTCAGTTGCGGTGCACCTCACCGCAACCTACCGTTTTTGGCCACTACGTCGTCGGCTTTGGGTTCCTCTTCGCTTCACCGTGGGTGGGAGACAACGGCTACTGACCCCCCCCCCCCCCCCCCCCGAATGACAATGCGGGAACCAACTCGGGGGGAGGGTCTTAAAAAAAACCCTTTAACCCTAACGTTAAAGGGTTTTTTTGCCTTCAAGAATTTCTTAGTTTCAACCCTGAGTTTGGAAGTTGGCGGTGTGATACCCCGTGCCGCGGTAAGCACGTTAAGCCGTTGGTCCTGCGCCTAATCTCTCTCCGTCCGGTTGTGTCGGAATGCCTGCCGTCCCATCGGACTTTTAGAGTGAAAGTAGAGAGAGTACACCTGTCTTCCCCACACACTTGTGCACTGTAATATCTCCCGCCCCGAAAGCTAGTCTCCGTTGAGATTGCCGCCATGACCGAAATATGGCCCGGAGGTCTATTGCTTTTGTACAATGATTGAAAAATAGCCGATCGGCGAGAAATAGCAGCCAAATAACAAAATTGTAAAAAGGTCAAATTGCCGAACATTTAAGTGGAACCTACTTAGTTTTGCTCTAGCACTGCATCAAACTATGAAGAACGAGAGTAACCTTTTGCATTTAGCTATTAAAGTATCCAGTAGTCACATTCCTACATTCTGCAACTTCGAGGCAGACCCACGAGAAGATGGCGGGACGCGCTTGACGCCTACACTCAGGAAATGTTCAACTCAAGATAAAAGAGGACTAGTAAAGAGAAAGAGAGGCATTTGCCTTGCAGGGACAACATAAAAATAAAATAATTCTACGGAAATCTTATAGGTAAAAGATTAATTGACCCCTGACAATTTCTTTTTTACAGATTACACTTTAAATAACGATATTGGCAAATGTTACAAACTGCACACCACACCATTGAACTGGATGGAGGCACATGCCGTGTGTCGCGCAGAACAGTCCTATCTGGCTGTGATCAACAATCGGATGGAAGGAGATTACCTTGCGTCGTTAACGGAGTCCGCATCGAAACAAAGAGTCGGAGGGAACTACTTAAGAGGAATATTTCATCTGGGCTTCCATAACAGGTTGTACGAGGGCTGGCAGACAGTTAGAGGTAAGGTCTTACCGTATTAAAATAAAATCCGCCGCCTTCCATCTTTGAAGTGAAAACTTCGTTAAGCGCGTTGTGCGATTTTAGTTTCGCGAGGAGCAACATTTATGGGTTCGCGTCACCGGCATGCTAATGTGACTGCGTCAGAGACATGCTAATGTGACCGCGTCACCGACATAGGTATCTACTAATGTGACATTTTGTTTTTTTTTCGAAAGTTTTTAGGTTTCGCTTCTGTCGGCTGTCTCCATGACTGCCTATTTCTTTCTTGCAGTAGAAATCCAGTAGGCAATAGAAAATTGCACTTTCGCTATTTTCTTTGCAGTTCATTTAAGTACCTGTCCCTACGCCTATCCTATATTACCCTAATCTTGCTTTCTGAGCCTGGCTTGTGCCAAATGACCACACAGACTAGTAGGTACTTATGGAGGTATATTTTCTGTTATTGGTGTTGATCTCCGTCTGCGCGCAGCTTCCATGTAATGCCACCTACAAGTAAAATGTTGATTTGGTTTTCTAGGGACACCATTGAATGACGCCGACGCGTGGTGGGGCAAATACCAACCTGAAGTAGACGAAAGTGAGCAGTGCGGCTCAATGTTCTACACGGGACGTCTGACTCACATCGATTGTAATATGAGGAGCTTCTTCATTTGTGAACACGAAGTAGACAACTCAAACTCGACGTTATTTGAGAAATCCGAAGTACCTAATGAATGATTGACGAACTAAAAATAACAGTGTCTTTTTTTATTTTATTGTTCCTAATTCATTCTTCGTATGTAATTACATATACTCGTATTTAACAAATAAATAATTATATTCTATTCTAGAAGCAGCTGTGTTTTTCAATCAATATGTTTGAATGACTTATTTAATACATTTATGTTATTAAACGCTAAATGATCCGTCATCGCAGTAGTGTACTCGGCATCAGCAGCCGTGTTTATAATCAAACTAAACTGTTGCCCACAACTTCGGTTGCGATCCAGTATAGAAAGTACTTGGCCTATATCTTTCTCTAGGTCCCAAGCTACCTTTCTGTTAAATTTCATCAAATCCGTTCAGTCGTTTTATAGTGAAAGCTGAAGTGTAGTTCCGTGTGGTGCCGGAGGTAAAAAGAATAGCACCATCCCATTTCTTCCCGTGGGTGTTGTAAAAGGTGACTAAGGGACTTACCAGAAAATGGGCAGCAGCGTTCTCTATGCATTTTACCAACATACTGCGATCGCCAACTCACTTGCCAAGCGTGGCGATTATGGCAAAACCCCCTCAAAAATGTGGAGGAGCCTGGGGGAGGCTTATGAGCAATGGATTTCTTTCGGCTGAAATAATGATGTTGATGATTAACAAAAAAACAAGCAAACCTATTTCGCATTTATAATATTAGTTAAGATATTGCGCGCTGACATAAAATGTCAATATTTCTTGCTGGTACACTTTTTTTTTTTGGGTGGGAAATCATCAAATAACTTCCCCCGCTCTGGGTGGAGCAGGAGGGCGTGTCAGACTTTTACTGACTAAAACCCACCCGTGTTCCCTCAGTAGCCCGTATGCCAGGGGCTATGGTATCTCTTTCGAACAAACCCGCCCCCCTGACAGGCATCGCCCCTTGCGGGCCCCATCATTTTTTGTGATGACATCTCTTTGAGGCGCGCGTGGAACACAATGCGCCGTCGACTTGGGCTTGGTCCTTACCGAACAGCGAGCTACCCATTACTCGCCGTCCGCAAGCCCATGCCTACGGTGGCCGGAAATCGGCCTGGGATTCCCGGCGCCCGGGGCGTCTCCGTATCCTGCGGCGGCTAGGGTTGCGAGGGCGCATAGACTGCCTCTCCCTCACGTGCGCCGCCTCCCTCTTCGCGAGCATCACTACTTCGCTGAAGGAGGTGACGGCTACCCATGCCCTCTCGCTCCGTACCATGGCCTGGAGCAGGGCCGGACGCGAGAGAACGCCGCCGCCGATCGCCTTCACGAGGACACGGCGGTGCTCCGCCCAAGCCGGGCAGACCGCCACCGTGTGCTCCACCGTGTCCTCAGGGCGATCTTGGCAGTGGAAACACCCGGGCGTTTCCTCCCGCCCTATCCGAAACAGGAACCTCGAGGTCTTGCGTCAGGCGGAAGGTGAGGACACCATGCCGCCTCTCAAACCACTCCTCAAAGAGGGGACTTACCGCCGCAATCGTAGCGTGCCCATTGCTGGTATACTTCGGTGGCAGTATCGCCAGGAGCGCGTGGCACCGTATTACAGGCCGTATTCCCGATGCACCAATATACTAGTACACCCATATTTCGCCACTTATATTTAAGTCCTACCTAATAACTTTGCGCTGAGTAGGACCCTTGAAGATCTGAACAACACCTCTGACGCCGCAACAAACGTTTACATAGCTAAATAGGTACTAGGACCAAACAATATAATAAAGACAAGATTCCGTCGAGACGAACAGAAGAAGAAGAATTACGGACAAGAAAATTATCTTTCAAGAGTTTGATTTTCATTGAACTACCTCATATTTATAATATTATAAAAGACTGAGGTTTCTCACCTATTAGGAGCTCTACACTCGCGACGCAAACGCCCGCGAAAAGCGTGAAATACTAGTGTTGTTGGTTTCGCACCTTCGCGTTCGCGTTTCGCGCCATTTCCCGAAACACGTTTTTAGTCTCGCGACAAAGGATTGACATGACAGTAGCTAATCAAAATTCACTAAGGCGACAACCAGACGCAATAAATAGTTATTTGTTATGCAAGGCTGCAAAGTTGTTTTTTGGCGCGAGTATCTACCTATTCGTATTGAAAACTGAGCAAGCGAAGGTATCTAGGATTGAAGCTGCGAAGCGAGTGGTTCAATCCTTGAATACCTTTGACGCAGAATACCTACTGCCTAGCGAAACACACAATTTTACAACACACTACAGCTAATAAAATGCTAGGTGCCTAGGCTGGTGCAAGAACTTAGCAGCCTTAATAATATTTTAAATTAGTGAATGTATCCATGCATGGAACAAATTGTACGCTTTTATGTTCTTTTCGCGCGATTTTTTTTTTTCAAAAAATAAGGTTGGCTCACTGACATGAAATGAAATAGGTATTTAATGCATTTCCAGTGGACTGGTGATACAGAAAATTATTGAATAGAAAGGTTCGAATTTCAAAAACTCTTTCCGCGCTAGCGGATAAAATGCACTTTTACACGCAGATTTCGAATGACATACAGAATCTTTCCAAGGCTTTGAGGTGAAAAATATTAAATTCTATGAACTATGTTAAATGGGGTATCATTGAATAGGTCATTAAAATCATTTTTGGATTTCATAATTATATTAACTAGAAAGTTTGATACCCTGTGATTCTTTTCTTTCTGTTTTTTGTGATATACATACATTTCTACACACTTCCATTAGGACTTATAGTTGATGAAAATAAAACTTATTTTAAACTAAAAAGTGCAAATAATAAAGTATTTGTTTTTTTAATGGCAACATTTTAAAGTTCACTTTTTATCTCACTCTATCTTTTTGTTATTGTAATACACTACAGTACATAGCGTCACAGCAACTGCTACAGCCACATCATCATCCTATTCCACGAAGATCACGAACGAATCTTCGAAATATTGCGAGTGAGGAGGGACACGTTTTCACGCCATTTCACGGCACTAACCGCGGCGTGAGTTCACAGCATCATAGTAGCAGCAGTCATAATATACCTATACTAAAAAATCAATTTGCTACCTGAACACCTCCAGAAGGTCTAACAATAAAAGCTTAGAGAACTTCTTGGTCCATTGCAGCATTAGTTTTATAAACTTGCTTTTAAAGCGTAATCCCAATCTCATATATAGAGAAGCTTTGCACCTAATGCACCATACCACTTAAGTTTGAACTACGTTCTGGACGTATCTCGACGTCCAACGTTATAGCCGACACGCTCTGTGGAAAGTAAATCCGACCATTAGCACGCTGTTGCAGATAATAACGAAGACTTAACGTTAAAACGCGAAAGATTAGTTATTTTAACATTGAACATTATGTAGGTAAGTATCATAGTCGCAACGTGTATTTTACTACCATAACATGCTAAATAAAAACGTATTTTAAAATGTTTCGATTCCATTTTTTTTTTTTACTAGCCGGCCTGCTTCACACGGGTACAATCTATTGATATCTACCTACCTACTGATCTGGCGACATGTTAGAACATCGAGGTTTTCGAGCTTAATCTTTGTTAAATATTGATGTATTTTAAGGCTGAACATGCTGGCGACAGTACGAAGCTACTCTAGTAGAGTAATTTCTATGAAAACTTCACGGAAATTTGTTCTACCAGTCGTGTCGCAACGTTTTCCCTACTAGAAATAACGTTGAAAACCACATGATAAAATTCTATACAAACTTGTATCTGATTTTCCTATTTATTAAGGGAGTGAATTTTCAAAAATCCTTTTAAGCTAGGTAGGTACCTACACACCAAAGACAGACATTTAGGGCCATATTCACGTCGGATATGGTTAGTTCTACAAATTGAGGAATTATGGTTGGCTCAGGTCGTAAAATGATTTATATTCATTATTTGTGATAAATGATACTATGATTTAAAAGTTTATATTGGTTTCTAATTGGGCACTGAAAATCATTTCTCTCAAGCAAATATTTATACGTCAAATTTACATAAAAATGGGCAAAATTGTCACTTCCCTGTGGGGCGACATTCCAAAATCCAGAATATAAATCCATGTATTAAGGTTTAAAAAACAGTTTAGTAAGATTGTTTTATTATAAGATAATAATCATATGTATATGATTTTGAGAAAAGCATTTAGCTTTTACGTTCTCTTATTTTCTCCGAGATTTTGTCGACTTATCAAAGGCGACGCGTAATTAGTATCACTTCCCTGTCACCTAAAAGTTTGTTAAAATCACCTTGAAATTGAATAGCAAGTAACTTTGCCGCTCGGGTAATAGAAAGAAAGAGGTGATGACAGCATAGTAACGACTGTGTTTTGTTTCACTCGAGCTGCGATCAGCCGTGTCCGTGCGTTTAATGGTGAAAATTGCGTTCGGGTCAGACAAATTCTCACTCACATGGTACGTGTTTATTTTTCAGGTATAAAATATAATTTAATTTTAACACATTGCAAGTATTTATTTTAGTTGCACGGAACATTTATGGAAATTGTGATTGTAATAAATTAAAGAAATCTTCCAGATTTAGGGAAAAATCATTCAAAACCACACTTCCCTGTCTATCACTTCCCTGGAAATACATAGACATGGAAGTGAGAGCACAGCAGGGAAGTGATAAAAGGCAGGTTCTGAGGCTGTTAGCACTAAATGAACTATGCACTGTGTCATTACAAGCTTTTATTTAACTTGTCTTGTGTGTTAGTTTGTCATTTAGTATGTTTTGGTCAAATCTTGCAAGTTAAATTTGACCAATTCAAATTTGACAATTTCCGAGAGTTCAATCGAGTTGAACACACACACACACCTTTTTAAGTCAGGTAACAATACAATATTATGGTACAATCGAGCTGGTCTGATGATGGAGATGGATGGAGGCCATTTGAACACCTAAAATATACAAAGAAAAGGATATACAAAAATATTTAAAGGACAGAGTTACAGGTATATGAAATTCTATCTCTAAAATGTCGGATCGAGAAAAACGAAAATGTAGAAAAGCATGGCGGGGAGATCCACTAAAATCTATGAAAATAACTGTGCTTCAACAAAAGCTACTGTAGATTTTGCGAGAGCTAATCACCATCAAGCCTGTACGATGAGATGTCAATTCGGGGTTCACCAACACTACCTGTCACAGTCGTCTATGGATTAGCTGTGGCTTGGCAGAGATCCGTTTTACAAAAAGGAAAATAAGATTAAAATGCTGAAAGAAGAAAGAAAGATGAACTAAACAAATACCAATAAAGAGTGAGCAAGTTACAAAAACAGATATTAAATCTTAAAAGACAGTTTACGCCTTATGCTAAAATGGCACAATTGGCTAAAAACCCTAACACATGAGCTGAAGTTGTAAATAACGAGTTATTTGGAAATATAATAAAACAGTAGATTAGCGAAAACATAAGCAACTTTAAAACAAGGCAAGAAAAGTGAGTAGCGAACAAATTAATACTACCCCACGGAGTTTAGAAAGAATATACTACCTAAGATCTATAGATAAACAAAGGAAGGTATGGAAAACTAGTCAGAATTTAAAAAATATGGAATTCTCAGAAACAAAAAATAAGAAAGTTAAAAGATGTCGTGCAAAGTAAGTTCAAGATTTATTAGAAGATGACAAATCCTACAGTCGATTGGGTGCAAGAAAATAAAATAAAGAAGTAAAAATCATACAGGTTGGATACTCTTCGTACTCTTCGGAACACAAAAAAAATTGGAAGACTAGGACTGTGGTAATGCGCTATGCAATGTTTACAAGATTTACACCTTTTTAGGTCGTTATGACAAAAGTAACTGACCATGATACCTACGTGTATGTGCGGTAAACATAGCAAATTGGAACTTCGGATTAAAGCATTGTATATGGCTAAAGTTCCAAAGCTACCAGAACATCCTAAACGAAATTTGCTGTAACCGATACGATGAACGTTGCTTGGAATGAGTATGTGATATTTGTTGTTCAAGATCTATTCCACTGTCAAGATCTGTACCACTGAAAATATTGCAAATGCAATTAAATACCAGCATTGAGAAGCACTACGAGAGACTATAACTGATCCAAACACGATCCTCGGTTTCGATTTTAAGAACAAAAAATCTATTATAGTCACTTCCCTGTGTCTACTCTCATTACCCTGTCTTCAATAAATTTAAAAATGCCTATAACTTCTAAATTAATAAATATTTTGACTGACCCTTTAAATTTTAGAAAGATCTATTCGATGTTATTATAATAGTTAACTTTAAAATTATTTACATTACAAAAAACGATAGGCCAAAAATAATTCCATTTTATTCCCTTGTCTGTAGAACTAGCCATATAGGGCCATATTCGTATGTTGATCAAATCGGACGAGATGGCAGTGTCTTTTTTTTGAGTTTATGGCTTGGTAGGTTACATGAGTAGGTGAGAAATTGGATTTTATTTACCCACTATTATTTTAGATCAAGTATGCACAAATGTAAATAATGTTATGACATTAAAATTTACAATAAAATTAAAAGATAAATTAATTTTAAATTACGTTTTATTTAAAATATCGATTGTTTATAGAGTGTGGTCACGATGATACATCGCCCATCACTAATTAGCTCGGCATGCCCATATAGTATGACGGAGTTTTTGGCGGGATCGCGTTAGAACATGTCGCATGAATTTTCATTATCATTAAATTTTGTGAAATAGCGAATTAAATTGTATAATTTTGGTAGTGAGTTATCCAATTTAGTTACGTGTGAGTGCACAAGTGTAGTGAAGGTGAAAATAAGTGACTAACGTGGACTTTTCGTGTTCCCCCAAAAACTCCTAATAGGTTATTGTAAAGTTACTACCACTTTAACTTTGTTATGACTAGAATACGAATAAAGACTTGGCTAAAAGGTCTCTGAAACCAGGCCATAAAACTAATTTAAAAAAAAAAGTATGACATTGACAGGTACTGTCTGTACTATTACTGTCGCATTCTGAAATTCAACAAAAGTGATAATATCGCAAACCCGACCAAATTGAATAGTCAAAAAATATAAGAGCTATCAGATCATTAAAGCTGATTTTTATTTTGGTTGGCTTCGCGATATTATCACTTTTGTTGAATTTCGGAACACGACATATGAAATTCAGGACTTCATAGGCGTGATTTTACTGACAGCTGTCGCAGAGATCAAGCTATCTTTTATGAAGTATAGGTTATTTGTGGTAAGCCAATCCGTAACCATTGAGACTGTACTATCTATTTTAAAGATAAGATTTCATCAGCAAACGGTGCAACGTCACAATTTTAAATAGAATGGCAAGTCATTAATATACACTAAGAACCTGAATGGCCCGAGTATTGAGCCTTGAAGTACAACTGAAGTAACTAAGCGGTTTTTTTTTTGGGTGAGAAATTATCAAATGACTTCTGCTGAGTAGAGCAGGAGGGCGTGTCAGACTTTTACTGACTAAAACCCACCCGTGTTCCCTCAGTTGCCCGTGTACCAGGGGCGGCGGTAATTCTTTCGAACAACCCGCTCCCTTGGCAGGCATCGGCCCTTGCGGACCCCACCAGTGGTTGCTGACATCTCTAACGGCGCGCGTGGAACACAACGCGCCTTCTCGCCTACCACTTTTCGGCCGCAGGGGATAGGGAGAGCGGCCAACGCTATACCGACACTCCTCTTCCCCTGCGGCCCCACCGCGTCCGCCATCAAACGGTGGCGGCCCCGTCCAGGCCACGGAAGGGAAGAGCGCTGCTCAGAAGCACCGGCACTCCTCCTCTGCTGCAGCCTGTAACCCTCAGCCGCGATGCCTCCTATTCGACATCGCGGCCCACCTCAGTTGCGGTGCCTCACCGCAACCTACTTTTTGGCCGCTACGTCATTGGCTTGAAGGTAAAAGCCCTGACGAGCGGCCCCACCTTTGGGTTCCTCTTGGCTTCACCGTGGGTGGCAGACCACTGCTACTGAGCCCCCTGCAACGACTATGCGGGAACCACAGAACAAAGACTTCCTTCTATGATTTGAGGCGGGAACCCACTCGGGGGGGAAATAACTAAGCGGTTGGACTATTGCTGTGCAAACCTGTAGTTTTCAGTTCGGTTTATAATGGTACTTTCAACTAATGGTATTTTATTATGGTTCTTTTTTTTACATTTTGTCATACTACTATGGGTATTTTCAGGGAAGAATCAGTCAGTCTCACTCATGAGTCTCGCTCGGTCACCGAGGTCAGTCGATTGCATGCATCGAGCCGAGGTACAGAGGCCAGCACATCAAGCTACCCCAATCTGTATTTTTTTTTTTTGATAGTTTTCAACTTTATTGCAAATGAATAAGGTTTATGTTCAATTGGGAAAATTTGACAGTTTGGGATAGCTTGACCTGCTGGCGACTGTACATGTTAGTTAGTGGTGAGAGCGTGCCAGACTCGAGTCGAGCGAGCCGCGCGTAATTTGTGAACGTTTACCTTTACTTACGATTACGATGCACTGTTTTATTTTTAACTAGTATTTAAATTCATCGAAATGCCACGATTTTTTAAACCATCGCGCCAACCAACTCGCGAAACTAAACCATCGAGAACCAACTCTCGACTCGAATGAACGCGCCATGCGACAGTCGCAATAACAGACCGAGTCGGACTCGAGTCCAAGTCGAAACGATCGAGAACCATCGAGATGTTCGAACAATCGAATTAAACCTCTCGCCATCGCGCATCGCTAGTTTAAATGCTCTAAGCAGGGGGTATCAACTCTCTATTGGCCAATGTAGACAAGGTACCCGGGGCAGAAATATGACATTGCCAACATTAAAATTATTTTGAAGGACCCAAAAAATTAGGTCTTTATTTGTAAGTTGTAACACAGGTGCATTGTATATGTCTCGTTTTTTTTTTCTTTCTAAATAGTAGTTTTTAGACTGCAAATTTCCCAAGGAAATATAAATATTTATTAGAAAATAAAAAAGCGGATGACGGTTTGAAGTAATGCTAATTTTTTGTTAGTCTAAATTAGGTAATTTCATAGTAATCTTATCCTAAATATATAAAAACCGAAACTATACTTAGTAGTTTTTTTGATCATTCACAGTGGCAACTCAATGTCACGAGATGTCTTTGAAATTGTTTTTGTTATGGTTAAACAATACATTCTTAGTAAAATCTAATCTACCATGTATCTTCAGGACTCGTGAAATGTATAATAAACCTACTTTTTTACTGTACGTATCATAAATAACTTTGTGACTATTTCCACTGATCTGTGTATTGTGAAGTGCTGTGTACGCATGTGACGAATTCACCATTACCTACTCAATGCAAATTTAATTTTATTATGTTAATGTTTCTAGTGAATAAGTCGTTGGTGTACCTTTTATTTATACAAATAAATAAAACCTAGGTACTGTTAATTTTCTGTTAGAGTACATTTTGAAAATTTGTTTTTGTCTAACCTTGTTGTACAAGTAAATGTAAACAAATTTCTGGTTTATTCTATACTCTGAGGCTCCTGCAAACAGATTGTAATTAAAGTATTTGAATGTAATAACAATGAACACAGTAAAAATAAATTGTAATGAAACTGAAATAATTATGAAACTACGTATTAACACACTTTCGTTTTATTTTGTAAAATTCACTCTGTAGGTTTTTGGTAGGTACATTCTCTTGTAAGAAACTCAAATTTGAGTTTTCTTACAAGGGAATGGACCTACCAAAAACCATGATCAGTTCAATAGCCTGGGGATACTAAGCAATCGTTTAAATTTACCGCCATTCGAGTTTTTTTCCCAGAGGCGAATATAGATGGCGCTCGAAACCGGTCTACTAAATATTGTATGGACTTGGCATTCTTCTCCGTTAGGAGTAATTGTGTTCTGTGGCTCTAAGCCAGCGCACATGGAGGACAACCAGCGCAGGACACTGGCACCCAAACTCGATGCGTGTGTACCTACCATTATGTCAATTAAATTTGAGTTTTGACAGATCAGCAGGTCTGCCAACATAATAACCATCTGACCATGACCACATCTGACAGCTGACAGATTGACTGAAACAAGGAAGTTTTGTTTGTGGTGTAAAGGATTTCGTAAATTCAACAAAATAGATACTGCTGAGAAGGGCTCGGCAATGGAACTGGTGAAACTAAACCAAACATAAATTAACCAAAAATGGTTCGCAGACAACGTGAACAGAGCACCACAGAGGATGAAATCGTAATTGGTAAATAATCTAACCTTTGTTTTGTTGACATTACCAAACGCTCAAAGTATTAATAAAAATGATAATTTATAGACACACCGCCGCCGAAAAAACATAAAAGGCATAAGCACAAAAAGCATAAGAAGAGAAAACTAGAAAATGAATACGAGAGCGAATCGTCAATCGACGTATCGTTCGAAGACGCGCTGGACAAGCCATATAAAATTAAGGTGAAAGGGCGCGACGTCCCGGGTACTTCTGCCGCAGATCTGCTAAAGGCACAAACCATGAAGTCGTCATCAGACTCTCGGAGGTCCATACCGGGCTCGTCGTCGAGCACCCCACCTAAGGCGTCGTCATCAAAGAAGAAGAAGAAAGGCAGGGACAGTGGCACTTCAAGTGAAGAAGAAAGGTGGCTTGATGCTATAAAATCTGGAAAACTAGAAGAAGTAAGTAAAACTAATCGCAATTCTCTGAGTTCATGAATACTTCACAAGAATTTCTTTTAAGATATGTCATTTTTTGCACTTTATCATTTCAGGTTGATGAAGAGCTCAAAAAAATAAAACCTAAGGACCCAAAAATGATGACAGCCAGACAACGAGCCATGTACGAGCGAGGTACAGATAAAGAGACAAGTCCTGGAGGAGAAGTACTTCTTGCACTGCCCTCAGGGTATAAAGAAAAGGTTATGACAGAAGAAGCCATTCAAAAAGCTGCCTTAAAGTCACAGAAACGTAAACAGATGGCTGATGAAAAGAGAGAGAAAGATAAGAAGAAAACAATGGACAGACTTCTTAAAAAGCAGGAATCAAAATTGAAGAACATGTCAAAAGGCAAACCAACTAGGAAACTAGAACCAATGATAGTTTACAAAAATAATAAAAACAACATCTCCTTATCGTTACCACCGGGTGTACCATTCCCATTGGATAGGAAAACTCCTGTAGAGCCTCCAAAACCAATAAAGTGTGGAGTGAATGGATGTGACAATTTAAAAAAGTATAACTGTTCAAAAACAGGAATTCCATTATGCAGTTTAGAATGCTACAAAAGAAATCTAATATCTACTCAATAAAGTAATTAACTATATAGTCCTAATATTATGTATATTTTGTTTCAATGATATCTTACCACCTGCATAATGCTCCTCTGGTGCATTGTGATCATATCATCAACAGGGAACATCCTCTGCTAGAAAAGTGCTCTAAATTAACCTCTAATTCAACTACTGTAATATTGCATCATGTATGTGCTTATTATAATTATGTAATATTCGGAACAAAATGTCTGCAATGATTTAAGTTGCTCCCCATGACCATCTCCCCATGCTACTGTTTAACTTACTTAATGTTGATTAAACTAAAATGTATCGCACTAACAAATGATTAATCTAATGATTTTTTAAGATATTTGATATTTCAACTATGTATGAAATACTGAAATACCTAACGGACTACTCGCCTACAATAATTAGAGTGTGAGCCTGTGTGGCGCTTTTCTCTTACAAGTCGACGGTGATCCAACCAGGCTTCCGTATGCTAGGCGCTTTGTGGAGCAAGTTTTTGGCGCCCCCTGAAACTGCCGCCCGGGGCGAGTGCCAGGTTTGCCGAAAACGAAATTGGCTTCTTTAGTCTTAATTTCTCAAAGCTGCTTTAATCTCAATTCACACGTGGCTGGCAGTGAAGCGGCACGCAGTCCATTTTAAAGATTTTCCACATTTCGCCATCGCATAGTATTGCTTGAAGAGCAGTGGTGGCCCAGAAGTAGACATGGGTCGTACTTGCAAAATCGAGTACCAGGGCTTCCAAGTACGTCCACCTTAAGAAACCTGGGCTCGAGATACTTTCAAGTATTTTTTATCTGCATCGAAAATTGACCCATGACGTCTTACAAATAAGAAACACAATCTCGCATTCAAAAGCCCTGTTGGAAGTAAAAATACCTGCATAGGAAATTGACCCGTGATGCCCTATAAATAAAGAGCACAATCGCGTTTACAAATAAATACTTACAAACCATTACCTCCAAGCCCTGTTTGAAGAAAAAATACTTGCATAGGAAATTGATCTGTAACACGCTATAAATAAGGAGCACAATCGCATTTCCAAATAAATACTTACAAACCATTACCTCCAAGTCCTGTTAGAAGAAAAAATACTTGCATAGGAAATTGATCTGTAACATCCTATAAATAAAGAGCACAATCGCGTTTACAAATAAATACTTCCAAACCATTACCTCCAAGCCCTGTTTGAAGAAAAAATACTTGCATAGGAAATTGATCTGTAACGTCGTATAAATAAGGAGTACAATCGTGTTTACAAATAAATACTTACAAACCATTAAAGTAAAAAATACTTGCATGCGAAATTGTTACGTAGATTCTTACTGATAAGGAGCATGATCGCATTTGCAAAAACTAACGTAGTCGAGCGAGTAGCCATAAAAAATACCTTGAAGTCTTGCAAGTATTTCGGGTCGGTACTTGGTGTGTGTACTTGGAAGGAAATACCTGGTGCAAAAACCTGGTTGCGTAAATACGTACCTTCCCTACCCAGAAGTAACGGCCTTACGAGTTGTATGTCGTGAGTTCCAACCCAAGCAGGCACTTTAGGCTGTGTAAATTATTTCAAAACGGTGAGGGAACAGGCATGTCCTAGAACCAAAAATTCGAAAATAAGCAACATCCACCAACCCGCACTAGGCCCGCGTGGTGGATAACGGCCCACTCTCTCTCTCACAGAGAAGAGGCCTGTGTCCCAGCAGTGGGGACATTATTGGCTGATTATGGTAGTATTGCTTGAGGCCTGAGCCTGCTTTTGGCTTCACTAATACGTACCTGCTCTGTGCATCAATCACTGCACTTGCCGAGCTAGGCGTTGTCAGCGGCTGTGAATTGTAATTAGTTAGTTCTTTTTTTATTATATGTATGTTTTTATATTTAAGTGTCAGCTAGCCGAGCTTTCCTGAATGCCTTAGTGCCTAAATAAATTAAGGATACCAGCCAGGGCCTATATAAAATATAAATTGTTGTCTGGAGTTGAGCTTAATATTGTCATAGACATCTACAATTGTACTGTAAAACTACATGAAATACCTACACCTCGAGAACATGCCACACACCCCGTAGCATAAGTTTACACTCTAAGCCGATAGAAAGCGCTTTGAGTCGTAGTTATAATACTGCTGTTGCATCAGTGGCGTAGCTACCACCGTATCAGCCGTATCAACGATACGGGGCCCCCTAGCCTAGAGCGCCGACGGTATTATACAGCATGTTTAAAAAAAAAACAACACCTCAAATAGGTACTTGATGATGTTGCTCTTGCTTTCTCTCTCCTCCTGAGTCAGGACGTTGTTTATTTTTGTTTTGGATACCAAGCAATATCGTCTTTTAAGCCTGGCCGCAAAGGGTAAAAATGGGGGCCCCTAAACAAATAGGGTATTTTCCAATTTATTGAAAAGTATTCTAAATTGAAGATTGGGACGAAATATGTAACAGAAAAATAAAAGTAAATTGATTAATATCCATTTTCTTAATTAAAAACGATTTAAATCGAATTTACTTTTCGTTGTTTTGAATTTACCGCCAAAACGCTCGTTACGATGACTTTTTATCACGTGACTTCAACTTTGTGTAAACCAAAGTAGTTAGTAAGTAAAAAAGTGAATGTCGAGTTAATAATTAACAAGATTTTAATGTATAGAAAGTAGAATTATTAGCGTACGGTGCCTCTGTGCACAAATACTTCTAAAACTGCGCCAAACTAAGTACCTATTTGTACCGGTGCCGTTTACACAAAGCTGCCGTCACGATGTCACGTGATAAAAAGTCATCGTAAGGACCGTTTTGGCGGTAAATTCAAGACAACAAAAATTTGATTTGATTTTAATCGTTTTTATTAATTGAGAAAATGGATTTAAATAAATTTATTTTTATTTTTCTGTTAAATATATCGTTCCAATCTTCAAATTAAAATAGTTTTTATTAAATTGGAAAATACCCTCAGGGCCCCTATAAGATTAGATACGTCACTGTGTTGCATACCCCTCCGTCAGTAGTTTGGTTTTCATAGTCGTCCGAAAGGAAATTATTCATCGACCCTTGCGGACCCCATCACTTTGTGCTGACATCTCTTTGAGGCGCGCGTGGAACACAACGCGCCGTCGACTTGGGCTTGGTTTGGTCCTTACCGGACAGCGAACTACCAATAATCAGCTGGGATTCCCGACGACCTGGGCGTCTCCTGCGAAGGCTAGGGCTGTGAGGGCGCCTATGCTGCCTCTCCCTCTTCGCGAGCGTCACTGTTTCGCAGGAGGTGACGGATACCCATGCTCTGTGCTGGGACGTCACAATAATTCTAACGTGCTTTTCTAATGTGACGATATTATCATGGACATCCAAGTTCATAAAATGTATGGAAATACGCGTGCACGTTATTATAATTAAAATCTTCCTCATATATTTTCATACTTCCCTGTGTTATCGTGATGTGCAGTGACGTGGACGTTCACGTTATATCGTCAATAAAGCAGTGAAATTATAAAACCGCACGTTCGTTCGGTTCGAATAACTTGTTCGGTGACGGCGGCGGCGGCGGTGGAAAACGCTATAACTCTTATGCCTGCGACACATGTAACGATAAATATCGTAGCGATTAATCTGAGCAAACCGATTTGCAATTTATCTAAAAAAAATGTAGCTAGAAATCGCCTGCAGATTTAAGTATGCCTCCTCATTCATCCTTAAAATCTTTCGGAGCGAAATTCAACTCATTTAATAAGTTGGTATGAGAAAACTTTTTAATAAAAAAATTTAACCTTCGAAACCGTTATTATTTTTTACTTTTCGGTTTTTCGACGGTTTCATTTTGTTATTAAAAGTTTTTATTTTATAATTTTTTGTGGCTATAATCTACTAATTACTACATGCTTATTTTTTGATTACTTTTTGTATTACACAACTCAGTATTAAAATCTGTGAGTAAACAATCAATCATCCCCTGTTTTCTTACCCTTAGGGTTGGAATTTTTCGGACTACTCTGGAAAAAGTTATGCGTGGTCACACATAAAAAAAAAATATGCTTCGAATTGAGTAAGTAACCTCCTCCGTTTTTTCGTCGGTTAAAAATTGCTTCCTTTTCATGAGCCAGTCTTAACACCATACACTCCGCGCCTTTTTTTCTTTAAACACATCCCCAGGTTTAATATCGCAAGTACGTCATCATCTTCCACCATGGATGACATGTTTCTTGCGTGAGCTTCTGCGGAGAACTGATGATCGACGCCGATTTCGGAGGCGTGTGGAGACGCTAGGAACGTTCGATTTATCTGCACAATCTGAAATCGCTACGATATATCGTTACAGTGTATCGTTACATGTGTAGCAGGCACACCTCACTAAAAAGTAAAAGTAGGTGAAAATTATGACCTGCCCAAGAGTGGTGAAAATGGAGTTGGTGGACTGCATCAATGCTTAATTAAGGAGTAAATGGTCTTAAATTGATGAATACAACTGCCACTCCATTGCATGGTTTTACTGCCTATCCTCTGCATATCCCAACTCCATTAAAATGAATACACAAAAATAAGGATTCACATGACAACCAATAAAACGATTTAAGACAGCTAAACAGTGAGCATATTATATTTTGTAAGGACATAATTAATAAGTGTTATTATTTTACAATAGTCTCCACTCAAATGGTTTCTATCATAATGAAACCAGTCTTGCAATGTTACTAGGAGGGACTCCTTACTCATCTCATTGTGTACAATGACCAATATTAGGTACCTACCACATCTTTTTTTTTTCAATCAGTTCAATTAGCCTCTAATTCATAGGCCACGTCCTAATATAAGGCGATGATCACGCGAACTGACAAAGAACATTTTTTGTTCGGTGAACCGGAACACGTGGAGACCTTTAGATTTTCAACAAAAAGTGACCTATGAATGTGACGATCGCGTATGTGAACTATGAAAGCGACGATCGCTTATGTGACCTATGAACACAACGATGCGGTATTCGCGCGACGATCGCTTTCTATAAAGACGCGGAATTATTCATCTTATCCTACATATTATTTTGCTAAATCTAATTTTTATTACATGAATGAAAATGTCTTAGCTGGGCGGCACTAAATAAAAAAAAACTGTTTTATACATCACGTGCGCTAATGTGCCGGTCACAAAATAGAAAAAGTACGACATATACATTTATAATCAAAGTTCTTAGTACTTCAGCATTGCTATTCTGTTATTATACCATCTCACCGCGTGAAGTGAGCGTGAGGTGAGCTGTCTGTCTCATTCTACCCGATGCTTGGTCAAAATGCCTATCATCTGTGGGATGACACTGACAGCTCACTCCACGCTCACTTCACGCGGTGAGATTGTTACAGAATCAACAGAGGTGCTGCTTCACTCATTTTTTTTAATACAACGCCTGCACTTTGCTATGCACTATTGTCTATTACTCCTCATATTATAAAAATTCTAATGGAACAATAAATATCAGACTAGACTGTGCAGATAATCTGAACTACCATATACCACTCCATGTTTTTTTTTTTTCACAATAATTATAGCTCTCAATCATGTACAGTACACTCACTTGCATTACCTATACATATAATTTGGCAAAACCATACATACCATGACTCACAATATTAAGTTTAACAGTTTATCATAGAACAACTTTATTTCTACATATTGAAGAATAATTATATCATGTTTATTTTTATTATGTATGTTTGTCTTTATTTACAATATTTATACCAATTATTTGACAATCAGGTGACAAAGATCTTAATAGTAGTGCAATGCAGTAATCTATTACATCATCTATTGATTAATAAGAATATTGAATAACAGACACCAATGATTAAATATAGACATTTCACTTCCAAAGAATTCTTGTCATTAGATAAGGGGAAATAAGAATAAATCCTAACAACACAGGTCGGTATTAAAATGAGCTTCATCCACTAAAGATGCTTCAGGAACAAGATTCTTATACTACACAACATTGATTTGGCAAATCACTTGAGCTGTGAAAATACAGTGATAATAATAAGCATAAAATTACTTTACATTATAATAGAGTTACAACATAGATGTACTGCAAAGCTTGTACATATTGTTTCACATACATTCTTAGATAGTATATTAGACTATTTTATACTTGTATAAACATTTCATGCAACATTAAATTAATGTACATTTCAAAGCCTCAAGACACACATACTTACATAGTTCAATACTCCAGCCAAAAAAGGCTCATTATGTTGCATTATGACAAATCTTTAGCATTCACTGCATGTCAGCATTTTTCACTATATCTAATTTTACACATGAACAACAAATACTGTAGATTTAATCAAATACATTTATGAATTGTTTACTACATAGACATCAATCACATTATTGTAATAGAGATACACTATAAAATTACAGATTGGATCATGAATCTAAGATATGTAGAAGTCCTGCATCAAATTTAGCACTTTTAATGTCATGTTTTCTTCTATTTAACTTCTGGCAGAATTTACTCACTAGACACAGAACAGACACAAAGACACATAGTGTTCGCAGAAAGATGTCCATAGTATGATCTGACTATAATCATAAATGCCTCATGCCATTTTCATTCCTCCGCAATCAAGAGAGCCATGGAAAAGTGGTCAAGCTGACCAAGTTTGAAGGACACGGCTCAGTAAAGTCTACAGACCAAAGCAGGGCAGCCAACAAAACGGCAAAAAGAAGCCAGCCTGGTATCAAACATTAGTCCGTTTCGAGCTTCGAAGGCGCGCCAAGCCCGACTGTAAACGCTAAGATTGATTATTCTGCTTATTGGACCTGAGTCGGGCTAAGCCAGACCGCTCCTCCTCCTCGTCGCTAGTGCAGGACAGTCCACCGACAGCGCCGCGCGATGATGTTGCCTGTATTAAATCTTGATCAGGTCCATTCCTGCTCTCATACAGTAGAATTCCCAATGTCTCTTCATAAATCCTTGCTTCAGGGAATTCAACTTTTGTGTGCTTCTTGTCAGTTGCATATACAATGGAAGTGCAGCAGACTTCAGCACATTTCTTTCCATGTCCAAAGAATGACCAGCAGCAGATCTCATTTGAACCAATCACATCCTTTATGAACAGAACACGCCCACTAAAGCGCAGAGAGAGTTTGTCAAACAATTCAATATTCTTCAGCAAGTTGTCATCTGATGTGCTTGTGTATGAGTATTTGTTGTTGTGTCTGTTTATCAGGAGTTTGACAACAGGCTGTAACAGTATTAACATATTTGTATTACAACAAATTAAGCAAAGATATTTTAAAAAATAAGGGCCAAATTAGATCGGATTTTTTTTTTTTAAATCATTGAAAATAAGTATATCAAGATTACATACCGTTAAACGGGGTGAATAGAGACTGCAAGGGTGAATCGAAACGACACTTTAAAGTTGATTTTTACTATTGAAATTATGATCGTTTGTAGCCAAAAAGGACTAATGTGTTTACTGTCAAAATCAACTTTTACAGTTTCGTTTTGATTCGCCCCTGCAGTCTCTATTTCACCCCGTTTTACCCGGTACTTGAATACTTTTCTCCTGGCAGTTAAGCCAACGATGTACCTGCCCGAATAAAAAAATTGTCTATAGGTATAATACTTGCTATATATCTACCTTAGATGTTGACACAATTAGCAGTTGTTCTTCCTTGTGAGAAGTAATCAATGGAACTCTGCAAATAGGTTCAGCTTCTCTTTCTTTCTTAGCCAATGCTTGTTGGCAAGATTCAGTGAGTTCTTCAATCAGAAAGTACTTGGCTTCTGCCAGTAGTTCCATGATCTCACGGTAACTATCAGGGAGTGCCACAGTGCCATCGCGGAGGTAATTTAGTATGGTACCGAAATGTTTTCCACAGCGGTCAATAAGTATCCATCCTATAACAGAGGACATCAGGTTAACGATATATAATTAATATACATGCCCATTAGGTACATAACATTGTCAAATGCGTGATAACAAAGTTCAATCTATACAAGATGAGCATACCTTCGGAATCTGTTAGCACTTCCATCCTACCACTGAACATCGTTCTCAGCATATTATCACTCTTTGTTAGTGTGCCGATAGTGGTGTAAAAAAGCGTTCCACCCACGTTCAGCTTCACGTACTGCGACGGGCTGCCTTTTATCAATGTTTTGTGGTCGCCCGACATTTTAGCAACCAACAAGACTTGCGATTGTGGAATAATGTACGAGCCTCACGAAAACACGACAGCTCGCACTACTACTCTGATCGAAATAGGAATTATTTCGACTTATAATTGCATTTTCACATATTTATCTACATATTCAATAATCACTGCTATCAGATAGAATTAAATTCCCCAATACAAAATCCCGTAATTATCTATAATTTTACCCAAAGACTACAATGGCCACAGAATACCTATACTTTCAGTCTATACAAAGTACTCTTTGACATATACGCAAGAGGATTTTCTTTTTTATTAGTTTTATGGCCTGGTTACAGAGACCTTTTAGCCAACAAGAGTACAATAGATGAATTGAATCACAGATAACTATAAACTAGTCGGAGAAATAGAGTATCAAAGAGTTTATTTTGTAGAAAATAGCTCTTTAGGCGAATCGAGGAGTCCATCACTATTTAAATTTTTGTCGCTGATAAAGCTGAGCTTAGTTTCAGGCAAAATTTATTTTGTTACTTGGTAACCACAGTTTTTTTAGTAATTTACCACCAGATTTGGCGGAAAATATAAAAAAACGTAAGTTTTTTATATTTAATATAAAAAAACACAAGTTTTTTTTATATTTAATATAAAAAAACAAGTTTTTTTTTTATTTCCGTTTTCTTCTAATTTTTGTATTTTGCCATCCTATGTGTTTATCGTTTGATAAAATGACTGGTTTGATAGTTCCAGTTTTGAAATACTAAGGTGAAAACTATAGAGTAGCCCGCGAAATTCAATTTTTCTTACATTTATTGTGATTTTCAGGTCAGTATTTTGTTGAACATTCAGCCTGAGCTGAATGTTAAACAAAATATGATTCGCGACCGTAAAAAATATGGTTTCACTTAATTATAACCATTAAAACCATCAAAACAACCATCTCATTAATTTGATTCCATTGAATGATTTTTACATGAAATAGTCATTGAAGCAATAATTGTTACGGTCGTGAATCATATTTTATTCAACACTAGCAGCGCTCCGCGGTTTAACCCGCGTAGTTCCAGTTGCCGTAGGAATACGGGGATAAAATATAGCCTATGTCACCCGGGGATAGTGTAGCTTCCCAACAGTGAAAGAACTTTTCAAATCGGTTCAGTAGTTTCGGAGCCTATTCAATGCAAACAAACAAACAATCAAATCTTTCTTCTTTATTATTAGTACAGTTATAGCTACAGCATGACACTGAACTGCAAATTGCAATAAACGTAAGAAAGTTTGAATTAACAGGCTACCCTGGAGCTTTCACCTTAATAGTTTTTTTACTCATATTGTGTTTTTAACCCCCGATGCAAAATGTTTAACGTGTCCAGCCCTTTGAAGATTTTCAGCTCTTACTGGTTGATGAAGGGATTTTGGTAAACATTTAGTATCGTTTGGTAGGAGAGGGGATGTGGGAGTTGGGGAGGAGGATGCGGGTTGCCCACCCTCCTCCATGGTACCACTCCCATGAAAAGGTAACTCACCGTTTCTGAGAAAAATGATTTTTTGTAACCTAACCTCAAAACACTTAAAAGTTGCTTATAAGGCGTAGTCGGATGTCTAAAAAAAATAACCACGAAGGGGATGGCGGGGTCTATGTTCACTAGACCCCGCCATCCCCTTCTAACCTAACCTGTCCGAGTCGGGGTGCCCCAAGTCCCGAGCTCGCTTCGCTCGCTCTTGCATCCTAAGTTCTCCTGGTAACAGTTGTGTTGTAACTGCCTTTTATACACACATACGATGTGCACCTAGCTTCTGACGTTTCCTAAGTGCCCATGCAGGTTTTTATGAAATAAAAATATTTTGATTTTGATTGATCAGTAAGAGTAGAACACATTCAGTACTCACGCAAGTCGAGGAGAAACGGCATGATGATCGAAATCGGATGACAATGACATTATTTTGACACAAATGGGCGTATTTTTTTAAATTTCCGTTCCGTTTTATCGATTTTGCACGATATTTGACACAAAAGACAGTATGTTGTGTCAGATTTCGCTGTCAATCACCCATTTTTAACCGACTTCTAAAAAAGAAAGAGGTTATATGTTCCACTATATGTATATATTTTTATTATGTATGTTCCCCGATTTCTCCCTCATTTGTGGACCGATTCTCAAAATTCTTTTTTTATTTGAAAGAGTATACTCCGGAAGTGGTCCCATTGGCACCAAATCAGAATCTGATGATGGAATCCCAGGGAAATCGGGAGCAACCCTCAAAATTTGTAGGTATTAACAATGTTTTTCATATGTTTTCTAAAGCTATTGAGACATTTGCATATGGTCATCATCATCTCATGACGCTGAGCTGATGAAGGAAGGTAAAACTCTTTAACGGTTAGGAGTTAGGTGGAGG
This sequence comes from Polymixis flavicincta, assembly GCA_949987655.1. Taxonomy (NCBI): domain Eukaryota; kingdom Metazoa; phylum Arthropoda; class Insecta; order Lepidoptera; family Noctuidae; genus Polymixis; species Polymixis flavicincta. The sequence goes on from OX465179.1 coordinate 11,030,348, forward strand.
TTCGGCCATAACTCCGTTATATATAAACCGATTTGCAAAATTCTTTTTTTTTTAGAAAGGTGTTTATTCCGAAATGGTCCCATTTAAATTTCATATAGATCTGATGATGCGTTTCGAAAAAAGACAGCAAATTAACCACGATTGCTGCTATCGCACAATTATGCATTGTTTTGACCCCAAGGATGGTGTGGGGTAGGTCCGTAGGTACTATAACTACAACTAAAAACTAAAAAAAAAACCACCGACTTCCAAAAAAACACTAGAAAATGAAAAATAATTTTAGTTTCCGATTTAAAAATCACCGATTTCCGAAATTAAAGTTATTTTTCTCTTTCTAGTGTTTTTTTGGAAGTCGGTGGTATTTTTTTTTAAGTTTCTTAACCTTTGATTATATTTCTTAACATTCCATTTTCGGTTTTATTTGATTTGAGGTTAGAAACTTATTTTGTAATCTTCTCGAAAAATATGCATTACCTTTTAATAACAGTGGTAGCGTTACAATCAGGGACTCAAGCCTTACCAGTTTTACCCCCCAATTCCTGCCAAACGATACTAGATCCAACCCAATATTTTATTTTTACTTTTAATACTTAGGTACTTTTTGTTTGGGTCGGGGTTTTTTTTAATTTTTGTTACTCAATCTATTCGACGTCATTGAAATGTGCTCATTATACCAACAGTCACTTCCAAGTTAAGAAGCAAGTTTGTGCGTTAAAACGACCATAAACCATGATTAATCCTCACGTAGGACACATTGGTGTTTAATACCACTACTTCAATTTAAGATTTAAAATGGAACAAGGTATAAGAAAATCACGCAGTCACGTTGATTCTTTTGAGTGTATTTTTACAACAGTTCACTCACGAATTTCTTTGTAAAATAACAGGAAGGTTAGACTCTACTGTCTCATCTTTGACATTTACGGACATGTAATAAGTCCGGTTATGTCTGCCAAATCTTTGGGCGTCTTCTAACGTTTCCGGCAGTTTAACATTTAAAGTTTCAGGTAAAAAGAACGACGTTAAAACTCCGCCAAGTATAGTCGTGACAATCAATATAGCACCTGAATAACGGACATCAAACCGACGACCCTAAAAGATGATAGATCTCATTAAAATATAATTATATTTCTTTCTTTGATAAATTATACACCAATTTAAAAATCAGAAAAATAAGAATATATTAGGTCTTTACCTATGAAATTGCCGTTCTGCAGTACTGGCCATTTCAAATCAAAATAATTTTTGTTTGGCTAAGAATTCTAATTTCAAATTAATTTTATTTTAAAAACATGGATTTTTTTTTCTAAAAGTAGTCATTTCTTTATTGATTAGTGTTACATTTTCATCGCATTTCAATCTTTTTCGTCATCATGGATACGTTAAAAATTCGAGTAATTATGGAATATGAGTACCGTCGTGGCAGCAACGCGGCACAAGCGGCACGCAACATCAACGACGTTTACGGAGCTAACACTACAAACCAACGCACCACCTGTTATTGGTTTGCTCGCTTCCGTTCTGGAAATTTCGACCTGAAAAATGAACCTCGCGGTCGTCCGAAGACTTTGGTCGACAATGACGAATTAAAGGCGATTGTGGAAGCTGATGATACACAATCTACGGCTGAATTAGCAGCAGCTTTCGACGTTAGCGTCAAAACAATATTGGTCCATTTGCGTCAAATTGGCAAGGTAAAAAAGCTTGACAAATGGGTGCCCCACGAACTCAATGATCGCCAGCGCGAAGTACGCGTCGAGACGTGCCTTGCACTGCTCAACAGACACACAAATGAAGGAATTTTGAACCGCATTGTTACCTGCGATGAAAAATGGATTCTGTTTGATAACCGTAAGCGCTCAGCAAGTTGGTTGGATCCTGGTTCAGCACCTAAACAATGCCCTAAACGAAAACTTACCCCTAGAAAAGTGATGGTCACTGTTTGGTGGTCTAGCGCCGGTGTGATTCATCACAGCTTCTTACCAAACGGGGTGAGCATTACTGCAGATGTGTACTGTGAAGAACTGAACACAATGATGGAGAAGCTGGCGCATCTCCAACCAGCATTGGTCAATCGCTCGTCTCCGCTGCTCCTGCACGACAACGCGCGACCTCATACTGCACAGCAGACGGTCTCCAAGTTGCAAGAACTGGGGTTGGAAGCTCTCCGTCATCCGCCCTACTCACCAGACCTTGCGCCTACAGACTACTACTTTTTCCAGAATTTGGATAACTTCTTGGCGGGAAAAAAATTTAATACCCGAGAGGCAGTACAAAATGCCTTTGAAGAATTTGTTGCCTCCCGTCCAGCTGATTTCTTTAAGAAGGGCATCAATAAACTGCCACTGCGATGGCAAAGATGCATTGATTGCATGGGTGATTACTTCGATTAATACAAATAAAAAATTCATGAAAAAAATTCGTTTAAATTTTTTCATACAAAACGGCAATTTCATAGGTAAAGACCTATTATCATCAAATTAATAAAACTCACCAAATGTAATATGTACGGTGCTAATGCAGCTGCTCCACCACTCACTACATTGCCTAATGACATTCCTGTTTGTCTAAGGCACGTTGGATAAAGTTCCATATTCAGCAAATTAATTATATAATAGGAAACAGTTATCGTCAATCTGTTTGTTATAACCAAGAAAGTTCCTACCCATTGACTTTTAAGCCATTCTGTACTACCTGAAATTATAACATTTGAAATCACACATTAATCTTAATTTTGAATTGATATTCAGAATAGATGAATATTAAACTTACTTATATCACGAAAACCATATACGATCCAGATTATAGTTGTTAACGCTGTTGAAATCATTCCTGTGTATCGTCGGCCGATATAATCTGCTAGCCACGATGCTATAAAATATCCGGGAATCTCAGCTAAAGATTGCCAAGCAAAGTCTAAGAACGGATTTCCACTGGACTTTTCCGCTGAACTTAGTAAAACCACCGTGTAGTTTATCGAGACACAGGCCCTTCGAAAAGAGACATAGTTTACTTAAAATTGAACAAATGTTATAAACAGGTATACCTACTGATTACACTGTTCTTATGTCTCTTCATAAATACTTACCACAATAATAGTTGTAATAACGTATTAATAGTTAACCGCCAACCAGCAAATAATGCTAATGGTCCTAAGGCGTCCGTTTTGCTAGCTACCACATCTTCTTCACTTGTCAATATTTCGTTCTCCACACTGGTACTTAACTTAGTTTTGTTTGCTTTTGCAATGTGCTTAAATATTTGAATACATTTTTTGTATTCCTTGTTTACCCAAAGCCACTGCGGAGATTCTATTAAATACCTGAAATTATTAAAACAAAAAAGTTAATCAACAAAAAAATGCTTTAATTTCATAAAGAAAATTAAATTTTTGATTACCAAGAAAACAGCAAATAAGGCAACTGCGTTGCTGTTGTGAAAATCATAAATGTTTTCCAATTCCTTAACCACCAGTAAAATAAAGGCATTAAACACAAGCCAAAACTAGTGGAGACTAATCTTAATTTTGCGACACCAGCTCGTCGATTAGGAGCAGATATTTCCAAAGATATAATAGCCGTACTCTGCGTTGCTGACCAGGATGGTAAAGAAGCTATAATACACCCGATTGCAAATAATACAAACGAAGAACTAGCTATTACTGATATAAATCGACCTATTATCAGCATAGCTAAAGATATAATATAAGTGGGTTTACGTCCGTATCTGGAAAAGAGTAAATCAAAATTTAAGTTAAACCAGCTTATCAATTTTACCGTCTTGGCAAACATGACATTCATAAAAAAACGCTAGCGCCTGTGTCTTAGGCTTGCACAACAAATCACAAAACTTTTTAACATCATTATATCTCCATCAACTTCAAACGATAGACAGAAAGATCGTCTAACCCTAAACGTGACTGGGCACGCCACGATTGCGGCGGTAAGTCCCCTCTTTGAGGAGTGGTTTGAGAGGCGGCATGGCGTCCTCACCTTCCGCCTGACGCAGGTCCTCACCGGACACGGTTGTTTCGGGAGGTTCCTGTTTCGGATAGGGCGGGAGGAAACGCCCGGGTGTTTCCACTGCGAAGATCGCCCTGAGGACACGGTGGAGCACACGGTGGCGGTCTGCCCAGCTTGGGCGGAGCACCGCCGTGTCCTCGTGGAGGCGATCGGCGGCGGCGATCTCTCGCGTCCGGCCCTAGTCCAAGCCATGTTACGGAGCGAGAGGGCATGGGGAGCCGTCACCTCCTTCAGCGAAGCAGTAATGCTCGCGAAGAGGGAGGCGGCGCACGTGAGGGAGAGGCAGCATATGCGCCCTCGCGACCCCAGCCGCCGCAGGATACGGAGACGCCCTGGGCGTCGGGAATCCCAGGCCGATTTCCGGCCACCGTAGGCATGGGCTTGCGGACGGCGAGTAATGGGTAGCTCGCTGTCCGGTAAGGACCAAGCCCAAGTCGACGGCGCGTTGTGTTCCACGCGCGCCTCAAAGAGATGTCAGCACAAAAAGTGATGGGACCCGCAAGGGTCGATGCCTGCCAGGGGTGCGGGTTTGTTCGAAAGAGACACCACAGCCCCTGGCTTAAGGGCTACTGAAGGAACACGGGTGGGTTTTAGTCAGTAAAAGTCTGACACGCCCTCCTGCTCCACCCAGAGCGGGAGAAGTTATTTGATGATTTCCCACCCAAAAAAAAAAAAAAAACCCTAAACGTGATTCGTGGTTCTAGCAGGCCTATGACACAGGCAGTAGCGTTTAAACAACGCGCAAGTTAAACTTTTAGTATTGTATGCGTTCCACTTAAGACACTATTCTTAAATGATCAAAATATAACGATTTCGTCTATCGTAACGATTTTCATATTTTATCTAACAGGAGCTTTGTTTGTTATTTCTATGTAAATAAATAATATTATAAGTACTACTCACACATCTCCAAACCACCCAAAAATGAAAGACCCGACGGTTTCTCCGATTTTGCTGTAGGCAAAAATGTTTGCAACATATAGTTCATTTTCACAAACCCAGTTGTTATCGGACGGGACTGTTGTTTCGAACCAAGTCCTATCGTAATTATAGATACTACACCCTGAAAACAAAAAATATCAATCATTTTAACTAAGATCTAAGTAAAATTACATATTCTAAGAAAACCTCAAATAAAGTTAAAGAAAGCATTACCTCCAGTATCATTGTTTTCTTGGCTCGTATATATCAAACAGTCACTAAACTTTGTTGCACCAATTGCATCTTCAACACTAAATCAATCAATAAAAATAAGTGACACTACACAACTTGAATAAATACAATACTCATATAACTTCACTAAAAAAAATGTTTCTTACGTGGGAATGTATTTCATATTCCATAAATGTTCACTCAAATTAGCAGGTTTTTCAGGCAGTTTGCATATATGTGGAGTAATCGTGAGCGCTAATATTACATTATTATATGCCATGGACCACAATGCGCCGAGCAAAACGTTATAAAAAATATCAAATCGCTTTTGAAATTTTCCTTCTTGACCTACTTCGGAAAGCGCGCGATCGTATAAAGAATCCATCCTACTAGGTACTATCAAGTTTCTACTATGATTGTGCATAAACCACGGTCGTGTTTAAGTTAGGTATAATAAGAGATAAAATATCAATACTCATTATTTGCTTACATTCATATATTTGTTATCTATCAGACACCGTTTCCTTATTTATCAATAGTCTGTTTTATCGTTATTGCTACCTATAAACTAAAGGGCAAGTTGTCAATATTAAGTTCAGTAGAAGATTAAACATAAGAATATAAAATTTATTTGCGTAAGATATAAATAAGATGAAGTCATAGCATTTAATAAGCCATTTTGGCATGCAAACGTCAACTTTAACCTATTAATACTTATTACTAACTACTTATTATTTACAGCACCATGCGTCAGGAATTAATCCACATTTATTTCATGATTAACAGCCTTGTACAAAATACTGGGAAGGGCCGGAAGGTTCTGGAGTGGCGATCGAGTACCGGAAGACGTAGCGTTGGAATGCCTCCCACAAGGGCCACAAGATGGACCGATGACCTTGTGAAGGCCGCAAGAATCCGCTGGATGCGAGAAGCGCAGAACCGGTCGAAGTGGAGGACCTTGGGGGAGGCCTATGTCAAGCAGTAGACGTCTTTCGGCTGAAATGATGATGATGATGATAAACCATTTACCCGCGACTTCGTCTGCATAGAAGTCGAAAATGGTTCTAATAGGATTTTTAATTGGTTTTTCAAGTTATTAATTTTGTTATCTACACTAATATATTGAGCAGTGGTGGCCAAGTGGTACCGGCCGCGACTTACTAGTTGTAGGTCGTGAGTTCGAACCCAGCCAGGCGCATTACTTTGTGTAAATGATTTAATCGCCACTGCTCTCAAAACGGTGAAGGAAAACATCGTGAGGAAACCGGCATGTCCTAGAACCAAAAAATTCGAACACATGTGACATCTACCAACCCGCACTGGGCCTGTGTCCCAGCAGTGGGAACATTATAGGCTGATGATGATGATACTAATAAATTATAGCGGACTTCGTATCGCCTCAGAATCAATACATTTTAATGCTGTGGGCAATGACTCAAGATGTTTTGTTTGATAGTAACATAACAAACAAAACATTTGATCATCATCAGTATCATGCATGAGTCATTGCGCATGATGCTGATGATGATCAGAACTAAGGACCAAGCCCAGGTCGACGGCGCGTTGTGTTCCACGCGCGCCTCAAAGAGATGTCAGCACAAACTGATGGGGCCCGCAAGGACCAATGCCTGCCAGGGGTGCGGGTTGTTCGAAAGAGATACCGCCGCCCCTGGCACACAGGCTACTGAAGGAACACGGATGGGTTTTAGTCAGTAAAAGTCTGACTCCTGCTCCATCCAGAGCGGGAGAAGTTGATGATTTCCCAGCCAACAAAAAAAAAACTAAACCAAGTTATGACTACCTGGCACTTCGAAGGCATAAAGCGTTTTGTAGCTGGCACAACTACCTATGTTAGGTGTGCTGTTACCGAGTAATGACAACCTGGTACTCCGGAGGCATTAAGCGTTTTCTAGCTGACACATCTATTTTGCTACTTTGGGTTACTTTGTTGCAATTTCCCTATGGATCTCTTTAAAAAAAATAGGTATGTTACTTCCCGATAATTTAGCATTCTATTGGTGAAAAATGGTTAAATTCGGTCCAGTAGTTTCGGAGCCTATTCGGAGCAAACAAACAAAAAAAAACCTCTTTCTAATGAGCATGATCTCCTACCAATTTATGACAACCTGGTACTTCGAAGGCATAAAACGTTTTCTAGCCGCTCTCCCTATCCCATGCGGCCGAAAAGTGGTAGACGGGACGGCGCGTTGTGTTCCACATGCGCGCCGTCAAAGATGTCAGCAACCACTGGTGGGGCCCGCAAGGACCGATGCCTGCCAGGGGTGCGGGTTTGTTCGAAAGAGATACCACAGCCCCTGGCATACGGGCTACTGAGGGAACACGGGTGGGTTTTTAGCTGACACAACTATCTATGTTAGGCGTGGTCCTACCGAGTAATGACAACCTGGTACCTCGAAGGCATTAAGCGTTTTCTAGCGGACACACCTATTTTGTTTCATTGACTGTCCCCCGACTTGACAATGCCTTGATCAAAATATTACCTTCAACTTAAAAGGCCTATAAATATTATTTTTTACTTTTTAGAGTTTTGTTTGGGTCGAGGGTTTTTACATTTTAAATTTATTTTTCATTTCCTGCTTTTTAAACTTAATGTCTCGCAATCTGCGCAACGTTGCGTATTTTTCCCACAGTGAAGTTTGTTACTAATATATCCTCATTCCTCGTCCTGATCACCATTTATCTATAATCTATTTATTGAGACCTTTTCAATGAGCCCAAACACGATACTTCTGCTGTTTGTTGGTGAGTAACTTGGGTATCCTGGAAATTCCAGGTGTTGCTCCAGCATCATTCAGTTCAAGGTTAAGTACTTTGTTCGTCTAATATCATTGAAGTAATAGGATACCAAATTTCGAGTTGATTAGACCCGTGGAAGATACTCAAATCCCTTCATCAACCAGAAAAGAGCTGATAATCTTCAAATGGCTGAACCAATTATGATGTAACATGTCTAAGAACACTCCCGACTAATTCACCTGTCAAACAAAAAAAAAACAATATCAAAATCGGTTCATCCGTTGGGGAGCTACGTTGCGACAGACAGCACACACAAACACAAAGACACATACTTATATTACCCCGTTGTTTTTGCGTCGGGGGTTAAAAATACGAGGGACCCATGTATGTGTTTACCAAAGATGTTGATAGACAAAAACTGTGGGAAAAAGCTTTTCGAAAATATCTTGTTTAAGATCACGGAAGAGAAAGAATCCGTGTTTGAGATTAAGAATATAATAGAATAGTTTTTTTTAATAGATATAAAACCTTATAGCAATTAAACCACGTACATTTGTAGAAAACTAACAAATAATTGTGCTTAGTTTGGTGGAGTTGAAATATTTTTATTGGCAACCCCATTCTCGGCGGTTGACTGACTCGGCTTAGCTTACCGCCTGTGCGTTTTACGGAGGTTTTCGCGCCTCATTTATTTATTTTATGTAATTATAATTCATGTTATTATCATTCCAATATGGGTGCGTATTTGTCTGAACCCGTAACGGAAAAAGTGTCCAGCGATGAAGATAACAATAAACTTGCGTGCGGCGCAAGCTCCATGCAGGGATGGCGTGTCAATCAAGAGGTACTTTATTGTTTCGTTCGTGATATTATAAATCAGTCTTTGAAAATGCCGATGTTTATTACACATCTCAGTCGCAATCACTACCTCCGATCGATCAGTTATCAATCAATTTATAGTCCTATCATTGTGTTAATAACCGTTCGTGGTTTGCGCTATGTTAAAATGTCGATGCATTTTACTATGTCCAATGTCCAATGCACGATCTTATTTACTGAGAGATTTTTTGCAGTAGATTAAGTTTAGACGGCCTAGGATTTATATTCAGGAAGCCTACTCTTGAAAAAGTAATTAAAAAGGATTACAAAAGTATTGAACTAGAGAAAGCTTTTAGAAGTTTGTTCAAACATACTAAACCATATCTGATATATCCGGTATTTTAATCTTTGAAAGCAAAGATTTATAATATTAGTGCTAGTTTGATGATAATAACTTCTTTATAATTCTAGGATGCACACAACACTATCCTAGATTTTGATTCAAACACATCACTGTTTGCCGTGTATGATGGCCATGGGGGAGCTGAAGTGGCCACATATTGTTCACAAAATCTTCCAGATTTTATTAAAAACACAGATGCATACAAAAGTGGAGAGCTCTCAAAAGCTTTGGAAGATGCTTTCCTCGGATTTGATGCTTCCATTGCCAGTAAAGAAGTCATGGACATTCTGAAAGGGCTGGCTGGTGAGTTGCTTATTTACTTATATCCTTTTATCTTTAATAATACCAAAGCAGCACTGAATATTTCAAACTTTACTAACATTCCAATTTCTCGTCTCCACAAAATTACTGATTCTAAATATAACCTTAAATTTTTTGTGATTTGTTGTTATTGATTATTGAAGAGGTTATGGGTATATTTCATAGTGTACTAAGTAAACAGCTGCAGTAATTGTGTGTTGTTAGTTATAGATTGTGACACTAATTGAAAATATTGATAGACCTATTTAAGTGTGTTTGGAATAGCATAATGTGACAGAGGTCAAATGTTTGCATAACGACTTAGAATCACTGTATTTACATCTTCATGATTTTTTTTTTAATTAAGAATTTTATTTGAATTTGAGTAAAAGTTTGGTTATGTTCATAATGTTATAACAAGCATAAATGTTTTCTCATATATAGGGCGCATTCCGTATTAGACAAATAGTGATAATATCGCAAAGCCAACCAAAATAAAAATCAGTACTAATGATCTGATAGCTCTTAAATTTTTTGACTATTCAATTTGGTCGGGTTCGCGATATTATCACTTTTGTTGCATATCGGAACACGGCAATAGTATGTTTTTTAATTGTCAAAATAATCTTTTGTTTTCGTGAAATAAATTGTTTGTTTAGTGTTATAGAAAGTGTCTACCATTGTACCATTAGGTTATAATAATGGTGTAGAAGTGAGGTCTCACTATTAGAAACACTCACAAGACATTCACCATTGTCATATTATTTTAATGTATGTGATTGTTTTAGTCATTTTGAGCGTTGTTGTAGTGTACCAATCAAAAGTTTTCAATCACAGGAGTATCCAATTGTTTGCAAACAAAAAGTTAGTAAATTAATTTATTAAATTAGGAATTTAATAAATTAATCTATTACCCCCTAAAAACTCATTTTTTCTTAATCTCTAATATGTCGTCATATTTTCTTGATATGATTAAGTAAATTTTTAGATTTGTTACTATAATACTACTACTACATTTTTGTTACTAGAAATCTTGATTATTCTCTAATTCTAGGTATGCTCTATGCACAAAAACATTGTGATAATAGTGTGAACAGTTTTAGTATGTGTTAGTTTTCATTTTATATTTATGTCAATAATTTTAGGTGAAATAAATCCACCACCAGACAATGAAGACTATGAAGATGACAATGTGAACAACTTATTTCAAGAAGCAACACTCCCATTACAGGTAAATAATTGTTTGAATTTGTTATACTTGAAAGAATAGGTTTTTTTATCAGTTTTTTTTTTTTTTTTCAAAGGAAGATCATTTTGCTTTTGTGTAGTATTCAGTAGGTAATGTAAAAAAAAACAGTAGCATTTTACATGTCTGTAGAAGGTGTCTGTATCGGCAAATTGTAAAATAAATAAATTATGCTTCCCACTAACCATGCAAACACCAATCTGTCATTGAAGGCTCATTTTCAGCAGTGGATTTTTGTTTATGATTACGGTCTGACAAATAAGTCAGGACCTTGATCAATCGCAATCATGAATTCAGAATATAAATAATTCTGAAAAGCCCTGCATTTAAATGTTTTTGTCAGTTATTTAAATAAAAAGTTTGCTGTTTTACCAGATAAATGTTTAACCAGTGCGAAAACTGTAACCATGAATTCAGCATATCATTCTAGACCCCCTAGCTCAGAAATGTTTATTAGTTGGTTATACAAAAAAAAATCTGCTGTTCCATACATTTTGACCGCATAAGTATTGCACTTTTCTATAAAACAGCGGTTTCTTTTTGTACCCTGTATGCTATATGTTTTGACCTTGTCGGTATTGCACTTCTCTATGAAACAGCAAATTATCTATATAAATAAAAAGTCCTGACTGACTTACTCACTCATCAATGCCCAGCCCAAACCCTTGGACCTAGAAAGCTGAAATTTTGCACAGAGGTGTCCTTTATAATGTAGACTAGGAATAAGGATTTTTCGAAATTCAACCCCTAATGGTGTTAAATAGGGGATGAAAGTTCCGCGCGGACGAAACCGCTGGCAATAGCTAGTTCTTGATAACTGACGAGGGTATCTAGAATGATGTCTCTGCTATCGTATTTATTACTAGCTTCTGCCCGCATCTTCGTCTGCGTCAAATTTATTGCTCACCCCGTCGCATCGAATTGCCTGGCCGTGCGAGTACTTCGTATTATTGACTGTTTTGTTTTTGCTCGACTCCTAAGGGCCCTAGCGTGATGTTATATAGCCTATAGCCTTCCTCGATAAATGGGCTATCCAACTCTAAAATATTTTTTTCAATTCAAACCAGTGGTTCCTGAGATTAGCGCGTTCAAGCAAACAAACTCTTCAGCTCTATAATATTAGTATAGATTGAAACTCATAATTCTCCTGCCCCTATCCCAATTTATTTGGGGTTGACTCAACATGTCTTTTTCTTCCACACTTCTCTATTAGTCATCTCCGTAGTCACACTCTTTCTTACCATATCATTCCCACAGTCCATCCATCGTTTCTTTGGTTTCTTGTACTCTTATAGCCATCGACATTCATACTCAAAACTTTCTTCACAACATTTTCCTCATTCCTCCGGATCACATGCCCATACCATGACAACCGATTTCCACACAACATTTTCACTATCGGTGCCACTTTCAGACTTCCTCATATGTACTCATTTCTTATTCTATCCATTTGTGTAACACCACACATACTTCTCAAAATTCTCATCTTAGCTGCATGCAATTGCCTTTCGTTCATCCGTTTTGTAGCCCAATATTGAAAATGACAAGAAGTATTAATTACTATAAAAATTGTAGGAAGTATTGGCTAAATACGAAAATAGGGTGCCCACTCAGCCCCCTTATCATCGTGCGCGTCTTGTTGAACCTGCCACGCCATTGTCGCCATGCCTGCGTGCTAAGAAGGACACTGGGGAAGCTGGCGGTTCAGGTACATAGATATTTATTTAGTATGCCATTACAGTGAATTCTGCAAAATGGGTCTGTCCCCAAGAAATGTAAAACGGAGAACATGGAAAAATGCTTAAGGTAACTTTGTAACGACAGCTTTCGAGTTCATAAAGTGAGCGTACTTTTGGCTTAACGATTTTTTCGCCTAATTGTCACGCGTAAAGTACAGCTGTACTTCCACAAACTGCTCAGATAAGATTTAAGTTGTCTATTGAACCAAAAACAAAAGCTATATTGTTTTAAATTCATGCTTTGTTTAAAATTAGGTGCTGGTGGATCAGGCTCCAGTTCTGGTTTAGCGTTTGCAGCTGGCTCAAGCTTGCCAATTTTAGAGGCATGTACTAGCAAGAATGGCTTGTCTTCTACAAATGAAGCCGCAGAGGGCAGCAATGCAGATGAGGACACTGGAGGTGTCTCTTCTACAAATTCTAATGAAGAAGATAAGGATGTCAATGGAGAAGTGAGTTCTGTTTTCTTCTTTTTGAAGTCATTTACTGTCTTATTACAAAACGAGTCTTAACTTTAGTTCAATTCAAGCACAAACCTTTGAGCCAGATTATATTTCAACTTTATTCCTACTGTGGTAACATATTTAATACAAAAGTGATACCTAAGCGTGCATACACACCAGTGGTACGCGTCAACGACAGATGGAGCTGCAGCTGTCAACACGCGGCGCCACAGCCGTCGACAACGTACCACTCGTGTACTTCAGTACGGTACTCAACTACACGAGCACGTTGTCGACGGCAGTTGCCTCTGCCGTTGACGCGTGCCCGTCGTGTGTATGTATACTTAAGAGTCTGCTCCAAAACAATCATGGTTAGAGTAAAGTTCAAGTTACAATTACTGGCTCAAAGGTGACTTGTTAAAAGTTAGAACTCGTTTTGTAATGCAATTATAAGGACCACCAACATAGTTGATAATGCAGGAAAAAACGAAAGCTCTATATTCCATATCCCGCGATAACCATTACTAATATTTCACAGGTCTCAACCAGTGAGCCTGCTGAGAAAACTAAGGAGCCAGTTTCTATGGAGGTAGACAAAGCCAATTCTACTGCCCCAGACAGTTCTGAAGACAACTGCCTTCAGCCAGAACAGAGTGCAGATGCCAAGAGCTCAGTAACTACGGGCAATGGTGCTACATCTGATGCTTGTAACGGAGAGGTCACTGACTCCAAGCAAGTTGATGGCGAGGAAAGTAATATTACGTCATCCAATGGTTCGGCCATGCCAGCAAAGGGGAAAGGTAATTTGTTCGATTGTTTCCTTTGTGATTTTTCTAATCAGTTAACATTGGTGCTTAGCAAACATAACTTACTGGTTGTATTATAACCATGTAGTTTATGATAAACAAAGTCGAAAAACGGTTGCTAAATATAATTTTCCGCTACATCAGTGTTGCACAACTTAACATTACGTTAACCATTCATACAAGGCTTATTTTTACTATTCTTCTTTTTATTTCAGAAAAAGCAGCAGCAGTATCGAGTTCAGATGGTAAGGGTAGGCCCAAAGAGGCGAAGATGAGGCGTGCCGCTGCCGCAGTGTACGAGTCCTTACTGCGCCAGGCCGCCGAAGAAGACGATGATGAGAGCGATTCCAATGACGAAACCTTTGAGGGAGGAGAGGTCAACTCGTCTGATGAGGAAAATGTTAATGGTGTCGAGGAGTCCTCAAATGATGGTGAGTAGATTGATGATTTTCCCCAAGCAAAGATTTGTGAGGCCGACGACCATCTTGGAACAAACGAATGTTAATGACACCATTCTCATATTTTGACCATACAATACTACTATTTGCAGGAGATGGGGAGGAGGAAGAAGACGATGAATTGGAAGCAGAATCAAGTGACGATGATGACATGTCTATAAATGAGGAGCCTGGCAATGACAGCGGCTGCACAGCTGTGGTAGCACTGCTCAGGGGTGAGTTATATACATGCTAGAACTCAGTGTTTTCTGAAACAAGTTCTCATCATTTCATCGGTTTTTTTTTTGTATGTTTATAGGTAATGAGCTATTTGTGGCGAATGCTGGAGACTCACGCTGCATCATTTGCAGGGAGGGCCAAGCCATAGACATGTCAATAGACCATAAACCAGAGGATGCCCCTGAACTAGAAAGAATCACCAAAGCTGGTGGAAAAGTCTCGAATGATGGCCGAATAAACGGTGGCCTCAACCTATCGCGTGCCATCGGCGATCACTCATACAAACAGAATAAAGACTTGGATGCTAAGGAACAGATGATCACGGCATTGCCCGATGTGAAGACGCTAACGATCGATGCAGAGAAGGATCAATTCATGGTGCTGGCGTGTGATGGTATATGGAACTTTATGTCTAGTCAAGACGTTTGTGACTTCATTCTGCCGAGGTTGGCCGAAGGTCGCGAGCGATTGTCGCAGATCTGCGAGGAGGTTTGTATCGATTGCATAAACTATTGCTATATATTAACTTTACTTGAGAGTATCAGCTAAATGATTTAAAAAAATTGTTTCCACAGATGTTCGACCACTGCTTGGCGCCGAGCACGATGGGCGACGGGACCGGGTGCGACAATATGACAGCTATTATTGTACGATTCAAAGGCGGAGTCATCAGTGAGATAGGGCAGCACACGAGTAACGTGGAGGGAGCTAAGAAACGCGCCGCTGAAGAGGAGCACAACAAGGAGGAGCAACAGGACTCGAAAAGGCAAAAAACCGATGATCCCCTCTCAAGTTCAGTAGTGACTTCAAGTGTCTAAACCTTTAAACATTATAGACAAAAGTGTTCAAGCCACGCATAGTATTGTGAAATGTATGGTGGAGACTTTGTAATTTAAATTATGATTAATAGACAGGTCATGTCACATAAGGGTTCATTGAGCATATTCTACTTATTAATTGGTAATAATTTATCATTTATACTGAGCAATGTTTTGCTACAAAAATCTCCCTCGTTTTGATGAAATATGTGTAACGTGAAGTTTATTGTATCGGTATTGCTTCACCTGGGTTCCATGCGGCCCGGTGTTTATCACTCTCCAGTGTCTTTAGAGATAGTTGTGTTGTAATAATTCAATTTGTAGACAAGTAGACGTACAGACAAAACATAGCAATTAATTATGCATGCACATAGTGCTGTTGACGTAGTATAATGTCAGCGGCATCAGACACTGACGGAATATGGTCGACAGTTCATCCAGTCGCGCCACTTTTGAAAATAGTTTCAAGCATTTATATATTAATTGGTAGGTAGTTTGTTGCAATTGAAAATGTGATTGAAACGTACACTTACTACAACTGTACAACTTGTACACAAATGCAACTGATTGAAGATATTGGCGAACTTGATAATTGAGATATTGGCGTAATTCCAATATAAGGTATACATTGTAGTAAGTTTACTGTTTAGAGGGAGAGAATTAATGATAAATTCCAGAACTGATTGTTGACGATAGCAACTAGTAAGTAAGCTAATCTGTAAGTGTAAGTTGCAGAAGTTAATGAGTATGATCTAATTATTTTGAATCCCACTTTAAATATATTACAGAGTAAAGATTATTCTTGGTTTTCGTTGCTAAGATTGGCATTTTTGTTCTCCTTTAATGATAATGAAACTGAATATAGATGATAGGCGTATTTGAACATAGGCCCCCTTATTACAGAACAAGGTTTTTCTTTAGGTATGGTTTAAACCTTGGAGCCTGTTTTTTAAATAAGAACCTAACTGAAATCGAAAAACAGCTCCTTTTACAAAACTGACAAGTTAGTCCAGTGCTAAATTGTCAGTTTTGGAAAAGGAGCTTTAATTCTATTTCAGTTCTAAGTTCTTATTTCATCAACGGGCCCGATGGTTTAAACCATACCTAAAGAAAAACCTTGTTTTGTAATAAGGGGGAAAATGTTTATAATTAAATTTGTAAAGATTCTGTGAGTAGTTAAAATGTCACGTTTCGTTTTCCTAATGGTAGCATTGACATTTACAAAACTCACAGGAAACAGCAATGTTTGTATTAGTGCCACTGTTATTTATTCAATTTCAATATTTTATAAACAGACTCTTTCTGTAATTATGACGTGATTAAAATGTGTACTTTGACTAATAAAATAAATGAATTAATAATCCAAAATGGGCTTTTGAAATCTCAATGATTGATTCTTGGTTTCTAATAAGTGAAGACAGAGCTCGATTTGGACATAAATTGGTGTTTGGTAAATGTAAAATTATGACATTGGCATGTTCCTACATAAAATTTAATGTTTAAAAATTGGAATCAAGGGACTATAGTATATTTCAATTATTTATCTGTGTTACTCTGTAGTAATAAGTAGTAATATTTTTGTAATCACAGGTATTGTAAAATAAACTAAAAAATCCAACATAGTTTTGTGATTAAGTTGACATAATTCCAAATTGTGACTTACTATAATAGAAATTAATTGAATTACAACTGAATTCGTATAACCCCATAACAATAATAATAACTATGATACTGTGTAAATTACAATGTGTGTTTCAGTGAAAATTACATTTTACCGACTGAATCTTAGTTTTATTTTGTTGGGTCAACTACTAATTTGTTTATTTCATAGCGAGCGTGCACGTGTTATACGGATTCTTCTTCCACCAATGTTTCCATTTGGGATAACCATACAGATCTGCACCCTAATTGCGTAACTCACGATTAATCATAATCGGTTTCAATTTGACAGTTCAACAGTTTTCATTGCGTTAAGTTATTGAACAGACACATTTTTGGAACATTTGAAGCAATGGGTTAATAATCTGTTTCAAAACGAAACAGATTATGATGAATCGTGAGTTACGCAATTAGGGTGCTGTTTATTGTTACTTCCATTGAATAACTTAATGCCAGAATTATAGGTGAATCATGTAACCGTATAACGTCGGGCTTGGGCCCTTACTTTATTGATCCACCGTAATCGCGTCGCGCGTCTGGAAGCCTTCATGCAAGAAAAGACCATGTCAATAAAGTATTCTTTTTTTTTTTACATTTTCCTCAAATTATTTTTACAATGGCAAACTAGAATTTTAGTCAATTTAGTGCAGTTCGAAAGAAAACAAAAAGAATTGGTCTATGACCCCAAAAGATTAAACTATCTTATTTGCGTCAAATACTCAATAGTTTCCATTTGTGTGGCTTCTAAGATCTGAAGAGCATCATATTCACTATCCAGCTGTTCTAGTATCATGGACTTGTCGTTAATCTCTGCCTGAAAATAAGATACCAAATTAAAAAAGGCTTCATTTGCATATGCCCCGTTAAAAAACAATAAAAAATTCGCAATGCTGAGTAAATAATCATCGGTTCTTATAAAATAAACTTATAAAGCGCGCCGTTCGTTTTAACTTTTGGTTCTCAGCCCAGTGCTGAAAATGCAACGGCGCGCTAAATGATAGTGCATTTAGGTGTAGCCTAGTGAGTGAAACAGTCAAAAAAGGTAGGCGTCGATTTATATCTCTATAGGTAGGTAAGTAACTAACTTGTAGTTTGGCTTGCTCCGCCTCCCTTTCTTTCGAAGTGGATTTCAAAAGGTTCATGGAACCTATTGCAGCCATTTTTTTCTTCTCGACGTTATCACCAAGTTCCTTGAGCACTTCTAGCAACGCGTTGATTATCTTCCCGAAATCTTGAATCTCTGTAAAAGATGGGAATGGGTCAAACAGTATACACTAGTATCTAGGCATAGATTTGGCAGTCTCGTACTTTACTCAAAATACACCAAAGGCTTCTTCAAACAGGTGCGACGCAACAATCGTAGAACAATAACGTCTAAAATGAAAAATTCATGGAATTTGTTCTACATTGTCCTCCTTGGTTCTACAAGTGTCGCGTCGCGACTGTTTGAAGATGCCTCCTAGCGAGTCTAACAACCGAACCTGTACGAGTATGTACAGAGGCCAGCACATCAAGCTACCCCAATCTGTCAAATTTCTTTGATAGTTTTTGAACTTTAAAACAAAGGAATAAGGTTTATGTTCAATTGGGAAAATTTGACAGTTTGGGATAGCTTGACCTGCTGGCGACTGTACATACCTCATGACATGTTGGAGGTAGGTACTACATGACACGTTGACTGACGAACCGAACCCATTTCGTTAAGACAGATTGCAGCCAGAATGCACACATATGTACAGAGGCCAGCACATCAAGCTACCCCAATCTGTCAAATATATTTGATAGTTTTTCAACTTTATTGCAAAGGAATAAGGTTTATGTTCAATTGGGAAAATTTGACAGTTTGGGATAGCTTGACCTGCTGGCGACTGTACATATTCGTAAGGTATTTTGGGAGGATTCAACTATGGAGATTCGATAGCTTGGTCTATCCGGACTTTCTTAATGGACTCAAACTGGATTGGATCAAAACTGATGAAAGCAGTGAAGTGCCAAGTAGTTGGTTATGCTTTAGAGTGGTCGGTGCCCAATCTTCCGGGTTGATTCGGATAGAGTTTCTTCCCACATCGTAAATATTAGTTTTTTTTATTGTGCAACATAAAATCTTAAAAATGTATTGTTGTTAACGTAAACTATGTACGAACTTGTGTCATAATCCTTGCATGTGTCTTTTAGATCCTCGGTTTCTTTTAGGACATTTGTTTCTATCACTCGGATTTTGTTAATATCATCATAATACAAATGGACCTTCTGCAACTCTTCTGCCATTATTAATTTTATGATATCTCCGTTTAAAGTGAGGAATTTAGTGAGAGTTTTTTTGTTATGATGGGCAATATTGCCTAGCAACGGGCCACAGAGCATATTATTATATACGGCAACGGGCACACACACCATATTATTATATACGGCAACCAGTGTTGCCAACCCGTACGATAATTATGGGGGCGTATGATAATTTGGCCAATGGTACGATGTACGATAGTGATTGTCAAATGTACGATAATTTTGAGCTAAATAGTTTCATGAACCAAACGTATTTGTCAGACAAATTAAAACGCAAATGGTCAACGTTAACTGTCTAGTATGTCAACATCAATATGTAAATGTCTCTCTCTCTTTCCATCACATTTATTTCAATCTATTTATTAAAAGGAGAAACTGACTGACTGACCAATCAACGCACTGCCGAAACGACTAGGACTAGCAACGTGAAATAACAAATTTTGCACACGGCTTCCTTTTATAATGTGGGGGAGCACTAAGAAGGGGATTTTGGAAATTCGACCTTTAAGGGGATGAAAAGGGGGATTTTATTTGTATGAAAAATCTTATTCCTTGAGTTAATAAACTTGAAACTTGGCACAAATACTTTTCTAAGTAAATTATAAGGTTAGTCATTTATTGTTTTTATAAACTACCCCTTGAAGGGGGATTGGGGGGTGTCAAAGTTTGTATGGAAGAATTTTAACGCGCTGTCTGATTAACTCGAAATTCAGTATTTATACCTAAAACCAAGAATACAGAATAACGTGTCTCAAGGTTTTTCGAAAATCTACCCCTAAAGGGGTAAAAAAGGGTAGGCCGTAATGTAAATGTGAAAGTTTGTGAAGATGATTGGATCTTTGTTACTCAATCACGCAAAAACGGCTGAACGGATTTGGATGAAATTTGGTACACAGATAGATTATAACATCAATGAACACACAGGATAGTTTTTATCCCGATAGTACGTTCCCACGGGATAATTTCCGACTTCCACGCGGGAAAAGCTGCGGGCGGAAGCTAGTTTAAAATAAAATAACACTTGTTTTCATCCGACCGCGACTCAGCATTAAATACTGTAGGTATTGTTATGGTTTTCTCAGATCCTTGTTATAAATGTGAAAGTTTGTATGTTCAAATGTTTGGATATTTCGATGTTTGGAGGTTTGTTACTCATTCATGCAAGAACAGCTGAACGGATTTTAATGAACATGCACACAAATAGTTTATTAACTGAATTAACACATAGGATACTTTTATCCCAGAAGTACGTTCCTGTGGAATCATTTTCGACCTCCACGCGGACGAAGCCGCTGGCAAAAGCTAGTAACTTAATTTTTTTTTCTAGCTAGCTTTATATTTCGTGAGCACACATTTGTAAAAATTAAACAAAGACTCTTGTGAGCTGTGAAATACTCCTTAGTCGTGTCAGTCGTGTGTAAAGTTTGGCGGTTTGTACTGCTAGCGCTACTAGTGGTGAAACTTGGTATATTCTCCTCTTTTGACTAGTCATTAATTCATTATTGTGTGATGTAGGTTTTTCTTTTCGTGTTTTTTTTTTTTTGTACGATAACTTTGCCCAAAATACGATAATTTCGACGTGGGAACTCGATAATTTGAACTTTTGGAGTTGGCAACACTGACGGCAACGGGCACACACACCACAGAGCATAATATTAAATGCTGGAAGGGGGGCTCACCCACAGACATCTGTTTATATGTCTGTGGGCTCACCATATTTTCAGTTTTGTTTTTGTGTCCTATTATGTATTCACTATTTAGGACTCAAGGAACATGTTTTAATCATAGATAATTTACTGTAGTGCATTGACATACTATATAAATCAATGCTGTAGTGTTAATGTGGGAATACCCGATTAGTCCTTTTTGTTTTTGTTTTGATGGTATGGTAAACCATTTATGTGGGTAGGCAGTTTAGTTCGGGTGCATACGTGAAATAAAATTAAAAAACTATAGTCTTACCAGTCTACAAATTATTTCAGTTAAACCGGGCGTTATAGAATCGTTCTAGAGCTAGAACATCGCATAATATCTCAGATGTAAACGAATAACAGACGGTTTCACTACTATTCTTCAAAACTTTAGATTATGAGAGATTTTCTTTAGACTGTATAAGTTTACAATAAATCACACACAATGTTTTCGAATTTTTATGTATGTAACACAGACATGTATGTAAATACTTTTGTGTAAACGTTTAAAACAAATTTATTACTTTGTTAAAAAATATATAGATCTACTGTTTATATGTCTGTGATATAGATACAAATATTGAAACAATAAGTAGTAATAAATAGTAGACTATATCGAAATGTAATTGGCGAACATATTTTCTGAGAACAGAACTCCCGGAGGGATTTTTATAATATAGCAACTCTACCTCTAAGCTGTCACTGTCAGTTGAACTAAATTTTAATGGATTGTTCTAGTAAAATGTAAAATAAAATTGAACTCTAAAACAGTGCTCTTAAAATTCATTTTGAAATGACGAAATTATGATTTTATCAATGGTATATTTTTGTTTTGTGGAGAGATTGTTGTTATTCATTGTTCGAGCATTTAGTAAAGTAACCATCTAAGCGGTGCTTCAATGTTGTGCTAAACATGGAGGGATTAACACAAAATGAGAAAATTATTTGGTCATGTTGGAAAGAAAAGTCTCCGAGGGATGTGGTCAGGGAGGCAGCTGCAAAGGGAACACACATCGAACTGGCGATCACCTATCTCAAGGAGAAAAATGGCTGGAATGAAGCTACTGCCAGAGAATGGTTTCTGGCAGAGGTGAATAACCTTTTTATTTGCATTAAAATTACAACAAAAGACTGATAGTCTGGCGTCTACTAATAATAATAGACACCTACTAAAATTACAACATCTAATACTTTATGAAAATTTAGAACGGAAACTCTTACACACTAATTTGTCCCACATTAATCGTTTTATATTTATATTGTAAATTCTTATACCGAACATAGAGTTCAACTAAATTAATCATTATTTACTCAAATGTTTAAGGTGAAAGCATGGACCGTACAGCTATTATTAAGAAAACAGATATTCAAAGTTCTACACATTCTTAACAAGGTCAAGATAAGCCCTGAGTTGCACCTTATGACCCTTGCGCAGGACTCTGCCCAAATTGAACACCGAGACTTTATTGTTGAACATCTTGAGAAACTATCCAAAGAAATGAATAGTGAAACTCGAGAGAAATGGCTTCAGTTCAAAAGACATTGGAATCTCCTAAGGTATCTTGAGAAATCATTTGAGAGTGATGGCACCTTTAAGCAGAACAAGGTCTTTGGGACCGGAAAAGACCGAATAGTTGTCAACGAGAGTGAAATCAAAGCTTTGACTATTGAGAAAATAGAGAAATATCCACAACAATGGAAAAGTAAAATTGCTACTGCATTGTTTTTTCATTCTTTTGGTAAGTAATATTATAATAATAACAGGACATATATGTAGCGGTTGGTTCGTAGATGGGTAACTCCGTAATTTCTCCTCTGCGCCTCGGAAGCTTGTACTTCTTTGACAATACTTATGGATAGTTGGAAAGTCTGACCACCAGTCTTAGTAATCGTAGTATTATTGAAAAAGTTCAAAATTGACCAAAATTTCAATTATGCAAACATTGCTCACTGACATAGTCATAAGCTCATCAGTCCACACATGATCAGGCTGGATGGCTTTTTTTTTTTTTGGGTCGGAAATCTTCAAATAACTTCTCCCGCTCTGGGTGGAGCAGGAGGGCGTGTCAGACTTTTACTGACTAAAACCCACCCGTGTTCCTTCAGTAGCCCGTATGCCAGGAGCTGTGGTGTCTCTTTCGAACAAACCCGCACCCCTGGCAGGCATCAGCCCTTGCGGGCCCCATCATTTTTTTGTGCTGACATCTCTTTGAGGCGCGCGTGGAACACAACGCGCCGTCGACTTGGGCTTGGTCCTTACCGGACAGCGAGCTACCCATTACTCGCCGTCCGCAAGCCCATGCCTACGGTGGCCGGAAATCGGCCTGGGATTCCCGACGCCCAGGGCGTCTCCGTATCCTGCGGCGGCTAGGGTCGCGAGGGCGCATATGCTGCCTCTCCCTCACGTGCGCCGCCTCCCTCTTCGCGAGCATTACTGCTTCGCTGAAAGAGGTGACGGCTCCCCATGCCTTCTCGCTCCGTACCATGGCCTGGACCAGGGCCGGACGCGAGAGATCCCCGCCGCCGATCGCCTCCACGAGGACACGGCGGTGCTCCGCCCAAACCGGGCAGACCGCCACCGTGTGCTCCACCGTGTCCTCAGGGCGATCTTCGCAGTGGAAACACCCGGGCGTTTCCTCCCGCCCTATCCGAAACAGGAACCTCCCGAAACAGCCGTGTCCGGTGAGGACCTGCATCAGGCGGAAGGTGAGGACGCCATGCCGCCTCTCAAGCCACTCCTCAAACAGGGGACTTACCGCCGCAATCGTGGCGTGCCCAAGGCTGGATGGCTGAAATATAATATTTAAGCAGCTTCAATAGAATTTTGTTAATATTTGGAGTAATATTTTAAACATAGTATCATACAAGTAAGGGCTTACAAACTGTTATTCTGTTTGCAGTCCAGCACCCTAATTGCATAACACACTATCAATCACAAAGTGAATTTTTTTTTTTTTAATGGCCAATCCATTGCAATCAAATGTTCAAAAAAATTGTCTGCTCTAAAAATTTCAATGTAAATTAATTTATTAATTAATTTTGTTGGACTGCCACTGATAGTTTGCCACATGATGATTACCCAGCCGTATTACGAAAACTCAAGAACATTATTTCTGGTGTTGTGATGATTGGACCTAACATCAATTTTGTTTGGTACAGACACCAGCAGGTCAAGCTATCCCAAACTGTCAAATTTTTCCAATGGAACATGAACCTTATTCCTTTGTGATAAAGTTGAAAAACTATCAAAGAAATATGACAGATTGGGGTAGCTTGATGTGCTGGCCTTTGTACATTTTGTTTGCTATGTTAGCCTTTCGCGTAAAACCATAATTACCTACTATTATTTTTTTGTAATTTTTGTAAAGTCTATAGTTAGTTGAATACACTTGCCTGCAAAAAAATGGACCCACCCCGTGCTCTTCGATTTGAAACAATTTTTTTTATTGAACAAGTTGTATTAACAATAACCAAATAGGTACATAAAATGTATCCTTCCTGAAAAAAATTGGAGATTATGTTACTGAAAGAATGAAATAAAAACTGATTAAATGATTTTTGAGAAACTCTTAGCTTGAACTTATTAACATGGGAGTTAAACAAATCAAACAAATCTCTTTCGTCTTTTTAAAATCCGTTAAATAATCAAGTTTAAGTAATTTTCATTCAAAGAACAGAAACAGAATATTAAACTTTTGTTAATTTAATTGACAAAGAAAGTCATGCACTTTTTTTGAGCAAAAGTGAGTGATGGGGAAACTGAAGAATCAACTCGATCTTGTCAAGAATATTTTTTTGCATGAAAGTTGCAAGGTACATTGCAAAGATGTTAATTTTCCTTGCTACCACGATATTTTTGCTGGCCTATCTACATAGGTAAATATTGAAATGAACTGGGCTGTAGGAACTTATTTCTTTATTTACAATAAGTTTGAATTGATAACTTAACATTGTTTGTTTATTCATAGATGCTAATATTGGTTATTTATTAGTTTTGATAATGTTAGTTGAGATCAATAAATCGGTTGTCTATCTAACACTGTTGCTACAGTGTTGCAAGTTAATTTATTGATGTTGTGTACTAAAACATCACTTTGAACCTTAAAACAGATACATATGAATCTAATTTAACTTTAGTCTTGTTTTGACTTGTTACCTTGGTAACAATGTTGGTAACTCACTATTCTTATTTCTATTTCAGAATTTTCCTTATTAGACTTCTCAGCGCCTGTTGAAATGTGGAACTATTTGGTGGAGAACAACAAAGCCATGATCTTAGTCCGCTGGATCAATGTACAGACATCGGAAGTAGTTCGTGATATGAACGCGCGGTACATCTTCTTCAACAACGAGGGATTCGTGAAGAAACTCCTCAATGTCGACACTAAGGGCTTCGATACGCATGTCTTAGAAAACTTAGACGAAATATTCCGTAAATGGTCAGTCACCAACGAAATGATTGAAAATGTTGCTAAAAGCAACTGTTTTGATTACACCAAACTATGCATTTACGACACACTGTCCTCATACGGCATTGTGAATGAGAGTGAGCGAAACAACTTGTATCTAATTATATCGAGATTGTCACGAACGCAGAACTTGAAACTCATTGACGACATCTTTACTGAATCGTGTTCCACTATCAGTCGACAGCATTTCTATGTGGAGCTAGCTAAGTATTGCGTCAAACACAAGTTATATAAAGTGCTGACGTTGTGTGTAGAGGGTAATATATTAGATACTGATTTATCTGACGTGGAAAAGGAGGCGAAAGACTGCATAGAACTGTGGCTTTTATTCAAGAGCATTGAACAAACTTCTGACAGACAAAGCCATGTGCTCCCGGTATACAACACTTGTGTTCAAATTGCTAACGAAAATATTGACGACTATGTGTCTTCTAATCCCCACTTAGTTCTAGGAATGATTCTGCTCGAGGATGCTAAAAAGTTGTTTGATATATTCTCCAAAGAGGACTTTTTACAGTTCAAAGACTTTAAATTGCCAAATAAGATATACAAAGACAAGCTTCCACATTTGTATAATGTTTATAAAAAATATACAGATGTGAATCAGACGTATGAGTCTAAAGACGTGAACGTGTATCAGTTGCTGTCTGGTTACCGTGGTTTAGACGTGTCCAAAATATTTGAATTTCAACTGGTCAATCAGAGCACCAACAACTTACTGTCTGACAAGCCTGATAGGCGCAGCCTGGGTAGTCTGCTGGCAAGCGACGTCGATGTTAAAGCTGCCAGTATAAAAGCTTTATCCCAAAGAGCTATGGAGATGCCAGATTTCGCGGATGAGAAACTAATGAAAAAATATGGTTATGTTGCCAAGTTAAATCATGTATATTATTTGAAGCAGTACCGCCCTTGTAACGCAAGCCAAGCATTCGTATCGCAACAATATCAGACATACAATCGATTGCACGACAAAAGTGTGAAGAGCGCATGCTGTGAGGCCCATGCTTTAGCTTTGCAGAACTGGTTCGACGGCGCTATGACCGCCTGCACGGTGTCTTTTATAGCAATGATAGGCTGTAATCCTACTAGATGTAGAGTTCACATTTCTGCAGCTAAAATGATAAAGAATCACTTGATGGAATACAGAGGCTTTCCTGAAGAAAAAGCGAATAAAACTGTAAACGAATACATGTCGAAACTGATTCAGAGTAATGACGAAGCTGCTAGAGAGATGTTGCGTTTCATGGAGGAAATAACTTTGAGTAGATTAGCAGGCAGGCAGAAGTTGGATGGAAAAGTAGATATGTCGGTGGTACTGTACGAATCTCAGACGATGGTCAAGTTCGCGACATTGCACAACTTACCATTACCAGAATTGCAGTTACGGGAGTTTGTGAAGACTAACTCCTGGTTTAACTTCCTTCTTTTCGGCGATGTGTTCCGATATCCACTCAGTCAGATGCTGCAGTTATCTCAGGAGTTTGAAAGGAGGTCGTATGCGGAGCATTTGAAACATATAATGCTGCACCGAACTGTAGACGAAGGTGTTGAAAAAGATAGTAAAGTTACCACTAGTAATGGACAAAGAAGAGTTTCGAGAATGAATTCGGTGGAAATTGTAAGTCAACTTTTATATTATTTTCCTGATATTCTGTTTATAAAATAACTTTATTTATAAAATCTAATGAATCAATCGAGATCACTAGAGAATCAGGAGTTGCATTGAATGCACCCCAAGCTCGCACCAACGCACTACTGTTTTCTGTGGCACATCTTACGCCCTGTGGACACCATATACAACAATTCCCACTGTCATTTCCCAAAAATATCCAAGTACTGATTAGTACTTGGATATTTTTTTTTAAAGCACCGGAGATTTCCGGTGCTTTATGTCATTCCATGTAGGGAGTACCCTGGGACCGACAGAACGCTGGGATTCTAAATGAGAACTTCTGTAGATACTCATATCGAGTCTGAGTCTGTCGTGTTTTTCTGTGTGTTCCCTTCAAGCGCATACATAGGCGTGACCGGCAGGAGGTAGCGACCGCGTGTCACGGCCCGGAAGACAAGCCGGCGGCCTCCGCACACATTCACTTTATCGAATTTCGCTTTGCACTGCCCAAAACTATCCAAATTCTAATCTTGTGAAACTTATGTCATTCCATATAGGGTTCTGTTCTTATACAGACTCCCAGTCCGACACAGGGCGGTAGTTTCGAGTTCCCTTCAAGCGCATACATGGGCCGCGAACTGTGGGAGGTAGCGGCCGCGTGTCACGGCCCGGAGGATCCTCCAGCGGCCTTGCTGCGGGCGGCTGACATCTGCAGGGAACCCTTGCTTGTACTTATTGCTAGCTGTTATGAGGTTTGTAACAATGTATTTTACTTTAATAAACCTAAAATTTCATCATATATAAAGACTGTTTTCCCCAAGGGTTAGGTTAGAGAGAGAGGTGTATTCCCAGAGGTGTACTTTCATAGTACACTCACATTTTGCCAGTTATGTTTTTTTTTGGGTGGGAAATCATCAAATAACTTCTCCCGCTCTGGGTGGAGCAGGAGGGCGTGTCCGACTTTTACTGACTAAAACCCACCTGTGTTCCTTCAGTAGCCCGTATGCCAGGGGCTGTGGTGTCTCTTTCGAACAAACCCGCACCCCTGGCAGGCATCGACCCTTGCGGGCCCCATCACTTTTTGTGCTGACATCTCTTTGAGGCGCGCGTGGAACACAACGCGCCGTCGACTTGGGCTTGGTCCTTACCGGACAGCGAGCTACCCATTACTCGCCGTCCGCAAGCCCATGCCTACGGTGGCCGGAAATCGGCTTGGGATTCCCGACGCCCAGGGCGTCTCCGTATCCTTTGCCAGTTATGTTTAAGTACTAAGAGTATGTAAGGTGTCACAAACTGGGCACACTTCCAGACTCAAATCATTACCAGTCATTTGCGAACACAGCAGATTATTTTTGGCGAATGAAATCAGTGTAGATGGCACGGTTGGCGCAGTGGTTAAGCGATTAACTGCTGCGATTCCCGCACGGAACAAATATTTGTATGACCTATAAATAGTTGTTCCGGGTCTGGCTGTTTGTGAGTTTACATGTTTGTAAACGCACGCGCATTACAGGAGTAATTCCTAGTGTGGGGCGAAGTTTAAAAAAAAGAGAAGAGATAGTACTATAAAATGTGCTACACGGAAGGTCGCTGGTAATGTGGCCCAGACGATGAATATGTAGGCATCCTCTTAACCATTAGCTTCTGCCCGCAATTTCATTCGCGAGTTATAAATTAAACATATTTAATGGCACTCGGCAACAGTGTAGTTTTCTAGCATTTCAAGATCGTAAGTACATAATCAGTCAATAATGTTCCCACTGCTGGGACACAACGGAACAGAATGGTTTGGTAGAGATGTCTATCTTAGCATGCTGTCTGAAAATAGCCCTCTTTCAATTTTTTACCCTTTTTAAACTCAATTCACCCTTCTAGCCAAACGCCATAGACGTGCTATGGCCTCAATGGATCCTCTCCTCCTTGTCTCCAAGCGCTCGATCTCAAGAAGTGCTGCAACAGCTGATGACGCAGCAGCATGTAGCGTCGGAGCAGTTCCAGAAAGTCGCGGAGCTGTGTTTGTTAGAAGGCTACGTCACCACGCTTCATGAAGCTATGATGATATTTTTACCGGTGAGTTCTGGATATAATGTAATTTGGAAGAGGTTCTTAGTGTAGTAGTAATGTGCAAATCACAATAAGTAAATTCTTTTTTATTAGAAGATATACCTACACAACGAACCCAAACCCTAAAGTTAACAGTACCAGTAGGTATTAACTTCAGATTACACACCAAATTGTGGGCCAGTTAGCGTTTAGATCTCATTAGAGACACCTCGTACTCATACCATAATCATTACCATTTTACCATACATTTTTACCAATAAGTTAACTATTTAGTTTTACCATTCTTGTATTTACGTGTTATAGTGATTTAACATATCTTTTTCCTATATAATTCAAGACTTATACCAAATAAACCATCCTATCAATACGAGAAAGGTGTGTTAGGTCACCATAGCGCCGAACACTACTTTCTACACTGTATTATTTTCCATAAATTTTATAGAGTGGTAAAGACATCGACGCGCATGTCTCTGCCACCTTGTATAGTTTGCTTGGATGCTCTTTTAAATACTACCGTACGTCGATCAAGATGTTTAAATTGTAAGTTTAAGACTTTCTCATGTAAGTGAATCATATTTTTATGGGAGTTAATGATATCACAAACCTCCACCTTTGTGTTATCCAGAGAAAATTTTAAAGCGGTTGGTTTAAAATAAAGCCATTAATTATACCACCAATACATGTATAATAATTTCCAGGAGAGTCCTCTAACCTCATTCACATCGTTCCTCCACCGTTGCATTCGCCTCCACAACTTCGACTCAGAAACCACGAAACTCCTCACAAGTTTCCTGCAACACGCACAGCGTAAATACAGCGTTGGCGCTAGTGGCGCATCCTGGCAATTGTCCAAGGAAGCCCTGCAAAGAGTCTCCGTGTCTCTGGTCAAGATTGCACTGAGCCATAACTTTGATACGGCTTATCATCAGAGGGAGTTCCTCAAGTGTCTGGCCGTTAATCAGTTCGAAAAGGGATTCACAGGTATACACTTTTCAAGTGCTTTTTCTTTTATTGTTAACACATTATAATGATAAAGAAGAGTGAGATGATAAATGTTCTTTACCTTTCAGTGTCGTCGCCAAACTTCTCAACGCTTTATGAAATACTCAAAATATCTATGGAGACATCATTAGCAGTGAATATATCCAAAATGCTTCAAGACGATTCTCAGAATTATTTGGAAGAATGTGTCGAAATGTATACGGCTAGTAGAAACTATGACGTAGCACTGAAAATCGCGAAGCTTTCTGGGGTACCTGTCAATGGGATTTTGATGGCAGAATGGACGCATAAATACGAGAATCTTCTCGCAAAGGAAGACATGCTTGATGATAAAGCTATAACTCTTTTTATTGCGGAGTGTAGCGAGGCTTTCAAAAAAGCAGCAGTGACGTTTAAAGACGCTACAGAATTCCTTGTATCCCACATAAACAACATCTCAGATACGATCCAAAAATTCTATTCCTACAGAATCATAATGAGCTGGTTCGAAGAGAATTTAGAATACGGACGAAGACGCGAGGAGATCGAACACCTAATGTGGGACGCGTACTTCAAAAGCGAGTCACAAAACAGCATATTCCTCAACAGTTACCAGAGCACTATGCATTTTATCATAAACGGACAGAAAGATGCGAATATATCAAAGAAGATCGGTATGGCTAACGCTGAGAAACCATTTTCTATGATGCTGGATGAGATAGAAATTGAATCAGATGTAAGTAATATTGAAAACGTGGTATTACTCGAAGAGCCTGAAGCCATTGACAGTTGGAGACGAGTTATGAATCATTTACTGGAGTTAAAGCTTCTTGTTGATGCATTTCGGTTATCAGCTTTGTTCAAAAGTCCGCCTGAGTATAGATACCGGCCGCCGGCGTGTCCCGTGCAAATTGTCAGGACTTGTTTGAAGCTGGCGGAAGGATCTTGCTCGCCTTACGAACTGCCGCAAGAGTTGAGACTCGTGATATCGTCGCCTGTACTGCAAAATAAATTGTCAAGTAAGTTTGATATTATGTAGTCTTGATAGCTGGATTTTTTTCGTTGTCCTCGTGGTTTTGAGCTCGACTGATGAGCGCGGGTGAGTTTTCACCACAAAGAAGACATTTTTAGAATTTGTGCTTGGCTAGTGCCAAAAGGTTCGCCTCTTATTATATGGGTCTTTAACTTACTATTACTGGCAAAATGTGGTTGTACTAGACAATTCTGTTTAGCCCTTCAGGGAATAAAAGCGTGGTGCTATATGTTTTATTTTGACTTTTATATGGTAGTCAATTTCTAGCAGATTTTGATCATGCCTATTTTCAGTATCAGGCATATCCGACGCGAGTTTCGAGGAGCTGGTGGTGATCCAGGAGAAACAAGAGAATGTGCCGGAGAGCGCTCACCTGGCGGCGCGTGAGGAAGCCGACCGGCTGTCTGCACTCGACGCTCTGGCTGTCAGGAGTGGGCTCACGCTTGCAAAGCAGGTAATACCTTAGTACTTTGGCGCCATCTAGTTTTAAAATATGGAACAAAAAGTGTACGTGTAAAAGATGTACTAACAGAAATAAATATTATTACACTAACCGGATTTGTTCTGATCAGAAAGCAGTAAAAAAATGAAAAAAAAAATTGATTATTATTTGCCAGCATTGTAGTCAAACTACCGATAGAAAATATGTAAATGTTTTGTCCTAAATTACCTTTAGTTAACCTTATGATATTCACGGATGATTTTGAGCTTGTTATAGGATTACGGGATTCTTATTACCTTCATCTTCTTATTTTTTTTCATCATCACTGTTTAGATTTAAGTTGGTTAAAACAAAGTTAACATAATATTCTTCATTTGCCCAGGTTGCCAGCTACTTCCGCATTGCGCTACAAATAGGATGGGACTACACATCCGTGTTGAAATATCAGAACCGCGCAGTTGACTTTATCAATTTAGTGAGTGGACGAGCTAGAATGTCTCTCGCCAATCTTGTGTTCAAGACATTCAATATACCTTCTAAACAGGTACGTTGCTATAACCAAAAACCACTAATTACAATTTGTTCGAATATAAATAAAAGACCTCGCCTATTGCCCAGACTTATAATGCAGCATTGAAAAACTGAAAAATAAACGTTTGTTTAAAATATATGGTATGCCACCGGATCCTGCCAAAATTATTTTGACAAAATTTAACTATCCAAACAAATTTTAACAACCTTTTTTTGTACCAATGCAATATTTGGAATAATTTTAGTATGCTTATTTTCATTTGGTAAAATTTGCAATTCATTTGGTAAACAATCTTTAGACAATAAACATTTAGTCAAATGATATGTTATGAAAAAAATATAAAGACAAAAATAATATTTTTTGGGAATTAGGTTAGTTTAGAACTGTGACCACACAACTGTGCCAGAAACATATTTTTGAATGTAAAACCAGAAACGACTACCAGAATCTTAATATTAATATAAATATTCTTTATATTAATATTATTATTACCCGACGATACGAAATATTTGGCTTATTTTATTTTGCGTAAATTGGTAAAAGTACGTACTAGTTGGTAAGCAAGTTATTGTTTTAACGTTCACTTGCCAGACCAGAGGGTTGCGTTACAATTATTTGTAAGAGTTTATTTGCTAAGTAATAATTTAGCAAATGAAATTATGTGGAAAATTGTTTGGGAAGATATAATTTGAGTTTTTTTATTTTTATGATACAATTCTTTTCATAAATTTTTGATTGCGGTATTTGCAAGGATTCTTATTTTTTAGGTCGCCGAATACCTCTGCAAAGAAATAGTAGCAGCTATAATATCCCCTCACCTAGTGAAAACCTCAGCATTTAGACAAAAGGAGCACTTCCAATACACTTTATGGGGCTACGCGCTAAACGCGGACATCGAAATGTTTCTCAACATGCGACCCGACGCCTGCAGCCATATCGGCAAATTAATTTTAGATCACCTGATGGCCTTCCAAAAAATATACAAATGTACTGCTAGTTCTAAGTTACCAGACAATTTGTTAGACGACAGTTGTCTGGATGTTGAAAATTTGATAGACGAAGAGTACCAAAACGTAGAAGGCGACGAAGCTGAATCAGTCTTAACTGAAGAGGGAACGATATTATCAGCTGAAACGGAGTCGGTGTACTCAGTGTCGACCGTGTATACAGTCTACAGTAACAAAATGTCGAGAGATTGCAGAAGAAACTTGTTCGACGTGATTAATAAGAATAATGTGCATGTTCGGTATGAGGTCAAATCGAATATCAGGAAGATAACTAAAGGAGCGAAGTTGTCTACGAAACAGGTAACTATGATAATTTATTTGAACTGAACCTAGTTTTTATTTTATGAAAACGGTCATGATCAGGTATTGTTTTGTGCTTCTCAGTTAGTACCTATTTTATTGCTACGCTAAATCGAATGTTTTTAAAGGCAAATCAAATCAAATCAAAATATTTTTATTTCATATAAACCTGCATGGGCACTTATAAAACGTCAGAAGCTAGGTGCAGGGTTCCAAATTGTTGTTTCCTATGGAGAAAAGCCGGCAAGAAACTCCACGGTTACTCTTTTAAAAATGATTGGCTTTAACAATGTTTTCAAATTACAGAGATAAAATGTATGGGAGGACAGTGCAGGCCTGTCAATAAGTACCAGGTACTTAGACGAATACAGAACAGAAAATCGTCTAAAGTATCGACAATATCCTTAAAAGCCAAGTTGCACGATTCACTAGTGCATTATCAAAAGGATCTCCCTACCCAATTTTTACTTATATTGTTTTTAATTTTTACTTACTTAATTTATTTTAATTTTGTCTTTAGTGTATTTTTATCATTGTGTGTTTCATGTTTTATCATCACTTTTTTTCTTTGTTTATAAACAAACGCTAACATTTCTACTTGATGGCTATTTATAAGTGTACATTTTTTGAAGGTTTTGGCGCTGATAGCCGAAATACAGGCTTTCGCCTAGTTCGGCTACAGATGTCTATTTCGTTTGTAAAAAGATAATATAGCCTATAAGATATTTGTATAATTTTAAACAATTATTGAAATAAATTTACTTACTTACTTACTTACCCAATTTTGAGTATTTCATTGGCTAACAGCTTTTTTTTTACTTCAATTACACTAAATATTTTTTTAAATCATTGCCAGGTAAATATAATCTGC
Organism: Polymixis flavicincta; assembly: GCA_949987655.1. Taxonomy (NCBI): domain Eukaryota; kingdom Metazoa; phylum Arthropoda; class Insecta; order Lepidoptera; family Noctuidae; genus Polymixis; species Polymixis flavicincta. Next base: position 11,064,474 of record OX465179.1, read on the forward strand.
TTAGAGCTACTCGTAGTAGCACACGAGTGTTTCGCGTGTGCGTGCGACACAGAGGGCGTGGCCACCACGTTGCGCTCTGCGCAGGCGCTGGCGGCGCGACTGTTGGCGGCGCGCTCCTGGAGACTCATGGTGCGACTGCTTACGGGGCTGGCGCGGTATACTGAGTGTGCTTATGTGTTCCAGGTAAGTCACTAGTAAACTGGTATTTTCTAAAGTTAAGATGACAAAACACATGGTAGGGAGCAGCTTCAACTCTCAGAATAAGTAGGCTGCTGTTCCAACTAAAACCGTAAACTTGCAAATAATAATGTTGTGCCAATTAGGGCCAAATTAGCCAGAAAGGGTAACACAGAATTGTGTGGAGTTCTATGGAAAAAAGTTTTACCCATACCTAACAGTTGGAAATGTATAGGAAAAAAAAACAGCGTTGCTATATACTTCAATGAAATGAATAGTCCCTTACTTCCCTTACTTCGACACAAACGTCTTATCAATTTCAGCCGTAGTTTCGGAGAAATACCTTGTTCTTAGTTTAAAAAACGATTTTTTGGATAAAGAGACGTGTACGTTACCCTAGCAAGAAAGTGTCTCCTAGAGTTATATGAGTAGAACGTATAATGTGTGCCCTATCTGCTGTAAATGTGCCCCCACATAAAAAATGTGTGCCCCCTGTCGTTTTGGAGAAAAACGGAAAAAACGATTCTTGCTGGGGTAACGTTTTTCTAGCAGGAAAATTCTAAACGAATGGTCGGAGAGAGAAAATTTTTGCATGGCCAGATAGCTTATATGTGTGCCAAAATGTGCCCCCAAAAATAAAATCTGTGCCCCTTCAGGTTTTCGAGATATTGCATTTCCTGCTGGAGTAACGTTTTGATGAATCGTATATCTCTAAAACCATTGCATGTGCCCCTGTAGAATAAACATACACGAGTAGCTCTTAAGGGGCACACCTTAGTGCCCTAATTAGATTTAAGAAAATATTTATAGTTTTCAAGTTATCGCGGTTTTATGAAAACCCGAAAAAACATCGCAGCGCCTAAATGAGACAAGGCACAAGTTCGCTGAAAACTGTATTCGGTCCTTCTTGACGCTATTAATAACCATACAAAGTTTCAAAACTGTTCATGCATGCGTTTTTGAATAATCTTGCTAAAAGTCAAAACGATGGTGTCTTAACTTTGACGGCAAAATACAAGGAACCGGCTCAATCCCAGATGTGTAGGTGTGAACCAAAATTGTGTGCCTTTAGTCAAAAATATATGGTGAAAATATTCAGGTTGGAATGTTTCGCATTAAGTTAATATTAACAAAAAACCAAAATATGTAAGCAACGGCTGGTTATCCGACCAAATTTGAATGACTACTAAAAAGCGACGGATTCATACATATCGATGACCTTCTTTACTTTACTCACTAACCGTTTGTGCCTGAGTACACTGAAGTAGAAAAGTAATAAGTAATAAAATAAAGTTGTTATTGGATTATAATTATTCTACTAGCTGTTTCTATTATATTTATTGCTATGCCGTAGGTTAGATAAATTAATAGTAAGTTATTCATCAGTAAGGGGAATGCTCCAACCAGCCCGCGAAATTCAAAGTTTCTTGCGTTTTTTGCAATTTGCAGCAGCATGTTGATTAAAATATTATTCACGGCTGTAAGACATATGTAGTTACAGAATTATAATCATCAAAATCATCATAATCTAAGTTCATAAAGCTATAGGAATGACTTTTTTTTTTTTTTTTTTTGTTCCTACGCCTTATGAACTTGGAGGGTTGTATTGGTGATTTTGATGCTTATAATTCTGTAACTACATACGTCTTACAGCCGCGAATAATATTTTAATCAACATACAACCTAGCACTGGCCTGCAAATTCCAAAAAAAGTAAGAAAATTTGAATTTCGCGGGCTGGTTGAAGCATTCACCTTAATAGAAGATTCCTTTTTTTCGCCTCCTCACACCGCTGCAGATATCTCTGGCCCCGCGGCATCCGCTGACGTCGTGTCGCAAGGAGTCTCTTTGTCTAATTTGGAGAAAGTGAGACAGCTAGTACGCGTACGGTGTTAGTGTGACAGAGACAGTTACGTGTAACGTCGCTCTAATATGAATAATAGGTACGAAGTGTTTATTGACTAGGAAGTCCGTTTGGATTATTATTACTTGGTATTGGTAAACAGTTGCAGTTATGTTATGACGCCAAGGACACTGTTACGTTGAGTCACGCAGTTGCACTGATACTGTTTGTTTACTTTTTTTTAAGTTGGTTGAAAGTGGCGTATTAAGCATTTTATAACAATTATGTGGTTGTAGGGGTGGTGAATTTTATGGCACGATCTGCAGTGGTAAGTATTTAATGGCATTGTTTTGATTTATTTAAAAATACTTGTACACTTATCAAGTACTTGGATTTTTTTCATTACTTTACCTATTTATTTATTTTTTTAGGAAATTTAAGCTGTGTTTTGATGCAATACTTACTTTAAGAATTAAGAATTAAAATTAAGGGAATAAAAATAATAATTTCCACATCAACAAGCTGTTTCATTTAATAGTCACAAGGTGCATTTAATATATATTTTTAATTGGCCCCCAAATCTTTTGAACGCGACTGTACGGACAACAGCTTAGGTATAATACGTCAAATAAAGAAGGTCATCGATATGTATGAATCAGTCGCTTTTTAGTAGTCATTGGAATTTGGTCGGATAACCAGCCGTTGCTTACATATTTTGGTTTTTTGTTAATATTAACTTAATGCGAAACATTCCAACCTGAATATTTTCACCATATATTTTTGACTAAAGGCACACAATTTTGGTTCACACCTACACATCTGGGATTGAGCCGGTTCCTTGTATTTTGCCGTCAAAGTTAAGACACCATCGTTTTGACTTTTAGCAAGATTATTCAAAAACGCATGCATGAACAGTTTTGAAACTTTGTATGGTTATTAATAGCGTCAAGAAGGACCGAATACAGTTTTCAGCGAACTCGTGCCTTGTCTCATTTAGGCGCTGCGATGTTTTTTCGGGTTTTCATAAAACCGCGATAACTTGAAAACTATAAATATTTTCTTAAATCTAATTAGGGCACTAAGGTGTGCCCCTTAAGAGCTACTCGTGTATGTTTATTCTACAGGGGCACATGCAATGGTTTTAGAGATATACGATTCATCAAAACGTTACTCCAGCAGGAAATGCAATATCTCGAAAACCTGAAGGGGCACAGATTTTATTTTTGGGGGCACATTTTGGCACACATATAAGCTATCTGGCCATGCAAAAATTTTCTCTCTCCGACCATTCGTTTAGAATTTTCCTGCTAGAAAAACGTTACCCCAGCAAGAATCGTTTTTTCCGTTTTTCTCCAAAACGACAGGGGGCACACATTTTTTATGTGGGGGCACATTTACAGCAGATAAGGCACACATTATACGTTCTACTCATATAACTCTAGGAGACACTTTCTTGCTAGGGTAACGTACACTAAAGAGACACTTTAGTTTATTTAAACTAAAGTGTCTCTTTATCCAAAAAATCGTTTTTTCAACCCAGATTTTGAATTTGACAGGTGAAATGTCAGATTAGTTTCTGGGATTAAATAACGTACGTTGAACAACGTACATCCATCTGACAATGTCATAGATATTTCTGGCTGTATGTATAAATCTACAATATAAACTGCTCAACTTATAGGCCCTGCGCGACAACCATCAGTTCGAATTCCTCCTGGGTCAGTTCGACTACATGCTAGGCCAGCAAGGGGACAAGATAGCCGAGTTCAAGCAAGGTCTCCTCGACTTCCTCAAGATCCATTGTCCAGGAGACACGGATACTTACATAATGGTTGCGTTGCATTTCAATATGTATGCTGAAGCGGCCAATGTGAAGAGAAAACAGGCGCTGAACCTCATCGATGATTTGGAGAAAATGGCTTTGGATGCTGCAAAGGTACGTTAGAGTTTTTGTTAGGAAGTTGAATGATCTCTTTTTCGCACCGCCACTGAAAGAGTTCAGGGATGTTTCCTTAAAATTCACTCCAATTCAGACAGCAAGCTTGACTTACACGTAACTTTAAGTTGACTGTAATTTTGTTGTCTTTAGTCAATTAGAAGTGAAAAGTCTGGGCATTTTTAACAACTAAGCAGCCGAATCTTTATGATTATTTTAGATGCACATCTACCTATTCACGGATTTCGTTTTTTTTTGCTGAGTTCTTATAAGTTTAGTAAAATACTCAAAACGAATGTGACATCTTCTGGTATATTGGTGCAAAAATAACCACACTCTGGATTTCCGCAAAGTAACATCCGTTTCCATAACTGATGGCATTTTCTCTTTATCAGGCAACATCAAAAAAGCCGTTTCAACCGCCGGCATGGCTGCAAATACACGACAACGTGTCAACTAGGTCCCTCCTAGACACAGCATTGATACATTGTACGGACGCCGCCGAGCTATACCTACAGGGCGGGTGTACCGGCTTCGCAGGAGAAATGGCGGCGCTTGCGCAACAAATAGCGCTGCAAATATCTCTGCTGAACGCGTCGCCCACGAGGCTTATATTGAATAGAAGCACCGAGCAAATGTATCGGCTTGTAAGTGAATATTTGAGGTAAGTTTGTTTTCTACTTATTTCTCATGTTTTGTCTCCGTTTTTTAAACCATTTGTCTTTGTTTTTGTGTTATTCTCTGATAGCACAAAACTCGTCACTTCAGTATTAGGCCAGACAATTTTGTGACGTAGTACATTCCTAAAAACAACAGTAGATACTTGACATTGAGATGCACAAGGCTCATTTTAAGAAGTTCTGGGACATTTTTTCCAAATTTTCTTGTCAGGAGTGTCGTAGATGTTCGGAATTGTAATCTAATGGAGCATATGCCTTCATCTATTGTGTACACCTGCACACCATTCTAATCACTAACAATTATCATTCCAGTTTCATGGAGGGCCTAGTACTGCTGGCTGGCCGCGGCGGCGAGGCATGGCGTGAACTTGCATACAGACGCACACTGACCAACGATCAGGCGTACCTGCGGGATATGGCGATGTATAGGCCAGATGTGGCCCATGATTTCCTCAACAGGTATGATTTAATATGTACTTTACTCCGTTTTTTTTTAAGACTTAGTTCAGCGATTCTGGATAGGTTAAACTAAGTTGACCAAGCTTAGATTCGAGAAATATCTATCAATAAAAGTGGTTTAAAAGTGGTTGGTGGTGGTGTGGTGGTCGTCGTTTTTTTTTTCGCTAAATTCATAGATTGTAGGTTCTGTTTCTAAATTATATCCGCGTCAAAATTTCAAGACATAGGTGTGTGTCCGCATTGGATGAACGGCGGTTAAATATTTGGATAAAAAATGTTGCAGATATAAGATGGAAAGGAACAAAACATCGGTATCTCAGGCGGCCATGACAGAGCTTCGCAATCTGTACAGATGATATAAACTGAAATAATGTACTCCGAGACAGCTAGATCTCAACTATTTGTAATGCTCATTCGTATTTAGAAACTAAGTTTTAATATTGTACCAAATATCGTATCTTACTAAATTGCAAAAATGCGTATATTAATCGTTATTTTTCAATGAAAGTTTATTGAAAAAAAAAGTAATTTAAATGGATTGCTGTGATAATTTTTTGACTTGACTGATGAATTAAGTGTATTTTTGTATATCGTGTTGAAAATATATAATAAATGTAATTATGCTTAACTTTTGTTACTTTAATGTTAATTAATAACTTTATAATATATCGTAGAATATCCACTAAGCTACAATTTTGTATACTAGTAAGCTTAATTATGACTTGGCTGAATTAAGCAATATAATGCTAAGGGGCCATCCATAAATTACGTCACACTAATTCTATGGTTTTTTGACCCTCCCGTTCTTGTCACAGGTGGTCACACTTTTGAAGCCCTCTCCCCCTTTGTGTGACGTCACATATTTTTCAATTTTATATTTAGAAGTAATTAAATTAAAACAGCAGTTTTTCCGTTTTATTTTTAATTTAAATTAAAAATAATCTCAATATATTTAATAAAAAATAGTATAAATCTTATAATATCTTAAAATATAGATTGAGTTAGTAATATTTATAAGTTTTTGGTTCACATATTATACGTTTCGAGTTTGTGTTTTATATTTTAACATGTGACGTCACAAATCTTTTCACCCCCGTCCCTTGTCACACAATGTCACATTTCGTTGACCCTCAACGTGTGACGTAATTTATGGATGGCCCCTTGGCTTTGTTAAGGGTTTGGAGTAAGATGCACTAAAGATTTATATTTCATACTGTAGTATCTTGCTTTATTCTAAGACAAAGTAAATGGGGTTTTAATAAAACGATATTATACTTAAAATAGATTTTATTTATAAATTAAAACAAAACCCAACACAAGACATTGGCTATACTCTATTACATACGGTGAAAGAGATTATAAAGCCCTAATTTAGGGTACAAGTGAAAAGAACCTCAGTCCTTCTAATACTTGAACATACTCGCGATTCAGTACCAATTTGAGTAAACTATAAAAATAAAAAGAATACAAGAATTAAGTAACATATCAATGGTACTGAACGCTAAAACAACATTATATACAAACATACTGAAGTAAATATTAAAATATTTATACTACCAACAACTTGTCACATAGTGTTTGAGATTGTCGTATCGTAACATTACAATATATTTATGTATAGTATTAAATATTAACTTTAAACGAAACGAAAGTGGGCTACATTTGAATAAGGTACTATAATTTTGATTTTATTTACGGAGCTGCCTAACAATTCCTTGGTTCGAAAGTCCTCAAAACGAGCGGGGGGAATATATGCTTCGTTTTGAGGCCTTCGAATAGCTACAAATCACAAAAGTCCGATAGTCATTTACACAACTCCAAATATAACAGACTACAGCCTAAAATATAAATTATTTTCTATATAAATATCTGCGTTACATAATTTCATATATAATGCCCTAACAAAAAATATCTTTCAAAATCACATCTGTTGCGACCCTATCCGTGTAATATCAATACTCCGGCGACGGACTGAGGACTACAAAATACAAATTGGAATGTAAATTATTCGAAGTAAATGCTTTATTTACAAAAAAATATCCCCTAAAAGTGTAGCCGAGAGTATATTTTTTATCAAGTCACAATAATTTTGTTCCCGAGGTTCAGGTATGTATGTACAAGAAATATTCAAAACAGTAGACTCTAAAATTTAATAAATATAGGTCCCTACAAAGATAGAATTAATTTGTAATGAGGCCTACTTATTTTTTTAAACTGAGATGCATTTTCATAAACTTAAATAAATACAGAAATATAAGTGGGGCAGCATGTAAAATAACACATAAAACAATTCAATGCAATTGATTTTATGTACGATGATATCAAATAGGTATATTATAGGACAATTCAATTCAATTGATTTTATGTACAATGATTTAGAAAAATATACGTGTGTCATATACAGGGCTATATTTAATACATAAGAAAAACTAATTTATGATCAACAATCTAAGTAGGTATACAACAGTTTGTTCGCTTGGTAACTAAAGGCAATATGATTATCAACAAAAAGTTTACAAAAATACATCTTTTCAAATATTTACTACGTAAGTACCACCCGGGCATTAATATGACACCTCGAACTTTAGAAAGTAGTCACTATACAGGCTGTGCCAAAAAGGGTGTGGTACAGACCATCCATCTGAATAACTTTGTCGGCTAATAAATAGTATTGCCAGCTAATTTAATTTGACCCTTTACAGGTATGAGTGACAAAGACGACGCTTTAGGAAGTCGAAGTTTTTCTTAAACCTGATGTGTCATATTTACGGCCAGGTACTTGAGAGGGGCAACTCTCGTAATTTTAAGAACGTTCACAGTCTGTAAAACACTTCTCGAGTTTCCATACATTTTTGACATTTGAGGAGACGCATTTTTGTCTCCGAAGTGAGACTGCGACTAGATTTTGAACGTTTTTAATTACGAGAATTATTGGCCCTCAGATGTTAGACCCTCATTGGCGTAAGCAATGAAAATAATTTATACCTAAATGTACAGACGCCAGCAGGTCAACCTACCCCAAACTGTCAAGTTTTCCCAATTGAACATGAACCTTATGATTACGGTATAAAGTTGAAAATCTATCAAATAAATTTGACAGATTGGAGTAGCTTGATGTGCTGGCGTCTGTACTTACATTAAACGTAACTATTATGCAATGTAGATAATTTATTACATAATTGACTTCGGTAACGTTGTAAGCTACTTCTACGGTCTAGTTATTGTACTTAGTGGTAGCTTTGCAAGTCTTAATATTAATAAATTTAAAGTAAAAAAGAGGTACAATAATGTGTGTGTAGTTTAATTTTAGTTTGGCTGGCGGTGCTGCCATCTATCAGCTATCAAAAGCGATGTAGCCAGCCTAAAAAAATATTTTTTTATTAACCAGAACTTAGTTTTGTATATTATCTGCAAAACATTTGACTGCTTCTTGTTAGATAGTAACACCGCTCAGGAAACCAAAGGTGATTATGAATAAATATACCTTTACAATATTCTGTATCCATTGCGTTTATAGGCAAGATAGAGTTCAGGTACAGATAATATAATACTGTACAAGTCACGCAATGGACTCGAAGAAATTGTTGCGACCATCTAAAACTACATGTTAAAATTAAAGTGTCTTAAAGATTTTTTCATACGCTTTGGCAGTAGAATTTATACAAAGAAAGAGTATCTTATTATATTATTCGAAATTATAGAATTGCTTGAGTTTTGAGCAAATTAATTTACTGCGTGAGTCACGCCGTTAAGCAAATTGAAATAAATTCAAAAAAGAAGAACAGGGCACACGCAGTGAGTAGTCAAAACCGTCATTTTTTAGCGCAAGAAAGAGATGGAGATATGCAGGATGCATAGCGCCATTCCTTTTTCGCAACACAACTATGATGCCTTTTTACTATGTGGCCCTAGATAAATAAAAATAAAAAAAACGTTTTCAACGTTGATATGTTATACATAGGGACGAGGTATGGTTCCCTAGACTCTGGCATATGCTGTAGGTACCGCGTACCAAATTGACATTAGAAAAATGCGTGCTATTATTTGCTTACCAATCGTACCACCGGTTTCTGAAAACCAAACGCAATTAAGTACTGTTTGCTGGTGTTGGTAATGTAATCTGATGTGGACTCGTTAACATAAATACAGACAAGCAATCGTATGTCGACATTAAATTGACAGTATATTTCAGCAATTGGACAGTAGATTATAGATAGAGAGAGCCAATAGGTTTATAAAGCTTTCACAAAATAAAGCTTGTTTTGGTTTGTCTTCTATAGGGTGGATTCTGAAAGTTGGCAACGACGCAAATTGCTGTCAATTTTTCACTGTTTTGATTAATTCTTGAAATGATGAAATATCCTACTGTACTATAATATTTATTATGAATTGCAGTTACTAAAATCATGACACTGAATATTTAGTTTTAGGTGCAAAAAAGCAATTGAAAACCTATCATGTTTTTTTTTGTTGTGCACTTAAACGAAGCCAGAATTAGCAATTCATAATCGATATTTTATTGGAACGCAAAGAGACGTTCCATTTATAAATAAATCAAAACAGCGAAATACTTCCCAGCTATACGCGCCGTTGTCAACTTTTAGAATGCACATTCGTGCAACGTGATTAGGCATTTTGCTGTCCGATTTCCTACCAAAATATGCCAGAGCCATGCATCTCAGAAACTTAAACAATATCCTTAAATACTAAATTATGTACAAACTAATATACCTAACTACCGTGTCGGCACGTGCATACATCCACAAACACATCGCTTAACTTTAACATTTCCATACTAACATCATCACAGTCTTCTCACAGGTTCTTATACTAAACTACAAGTTAATTTTGACACTGGTTTTGTCAATTTGTTTTTAATATCAATTAAATTGAAATTCTGAGTAATTTTAAGTATGTACAAAAGATTCATAGAGATAGGCATCTGAGTCACGTTAAGAGTGAGACCTCACCGGGCCGCCAGGTGGCGCTGGAGGGATTTTATCACGCATTGAATTTTCTCCTCTCGGTGTTGAGCCGAGCATTTAGAATCGAACAGAGAGCAGGCCAGTTAGTCCGAGCGCGCTCTCGGCACTAAGCAGGGCCTGAATTCACTGTGAGCACTTAACTTAAACATATAGAATATGACATTTCGATTCCTGATCTTTACATTGGTTTCTACAACACAAGATTTTGACGTAGTTTGAACGTAGTAAGATTCCGCGGGGAATCATTATAACCATACAGAAGTGGGGCCCAGTGCGTGACAAAATCCCACCGCGGCGTGTCTGCGTCGCTTTAGCGTCCTAGTGAGGTTGTAGCTCTAACCATAGGAACGAAAAAATATAATCACATTGTCATGTCATGTAGCTCAGCAAAACAGTATAAAATAACAAATACTTAGTCAACAAACTCTTCTTATACAGTAGGATTGTTTTTCTTTTAAAGTTGCTCATTTCGAGGACAACTTACTTTTGTATTGGTTACGGCGTAGTTTTTTTTTGTCTTATTTAGGCTTTTCATGCGAAAAAGAGGGAGTCGCATTTAGTCATGTCTCTTATAATATTGGTATTCTTCTTTTCGTCTACGTGTAGTTGGCCATTTTTGACAATGTAAAACCAATATCTAATTGTGTTGCTTAGTTCTCTTTAAGAGCTTCGCGGTGCTTTGGATTTGATTACCTACTTTATTTATACTTTCATAACAATGACTTCAACAAAACTAATTAAACAGGCAATATCACTTCGGCAAGCTACGTTTAAAAAAAAGGCATGTAATTTGATGGCAAAGTTAGGTAAATTAATTGGTTATCAAATTGTCTACCATATTCACTTGTCCGCATATTCAAATGACAACACGGCAAATTGATAGAGTGGTGTCAATTTGATAGACAATTAATTTTCTTGACTGTACATAGTTCCACTCGCTATAGACCAAAGACCAGAGTTCTGTTTGATCCTATGAAGGAGGAAATCAATGCTATGCTAAAATATAATTAATAGGGCCGATTTTTTTTTACAAAGTTATAAGATTCAGTCGTCTAAATTGCAAGAAACACAGTAGCATTTATAGTTTGATTATGTTCATAGTGTAGATACCTACTCATTACAAAAAAAGTTCTAAACTCAAGTCCAAGTATAGACGTCGAAGTCAGTTGTTGTATTTTGAACTCTATTGCTATTGCTCCGTGCAAGTCCGTTTTTGTATTTTGTACTTTATTCCTACTTAGCTAAAGTTCATATTACAACACACAAGTTCACATAAAAACTTGGACACGGGTTTTAATGAAAGTTTTTGTGTTAAGAACTTTACCGTAGTCGGAATAAAGTTTGAAATACAAAAAACTGTTGCGAAGGTTGAGATTTGAACCAAAGCTCGCCCTTTGCTTTGACTTGACTCGTTTTGTCGTTTTAGACGGCGAGTTTAAAGAAGTAGGTATCTTACATCATATCTCAATTCTCAGTTTAGAAACGATGTCATTTACAGCACATTTGGCTACCATGCAAGTATGCAGTGTCCTAATTTTGTCAAGACGTTGAAATATTTGTGTTTTTTGTCCCAATTTACAGTTATAATTGTCTTGAGCGAACTCACTTGTTACGTATTAGTCCAAGTTTTTCTTATCGCAGAAGCAAACAGCATCATTTTCATATTTCTCCACAGACTCAACACTATTCTTACATTTCACCTTTCCACTCTTTAAAGTCTTCAGTGAGTCTGGTTTTCCATCACGTACTTATACCACAGATAACATATCTATGTAAGTCATAATTCTACGTCATTTTCCACCACATACACTAGTACCACAGATAATATATCCATGTATTTCTACGTCATTTTCCAGCACACAGATTATACCACAGATAATATGTCACAACATAGTTTTACCTACTTTATTTACACAGTATGTGTGAGTCTATAGCGGTGCCTTTCGTCGAGGACTGTGCGCATGGTGCGATGCACGTTCTCTGGCAGATGGTCTAGTAGCATGCGAGGCATTACTTGTAGCTCCATGAAGTCTTCAGGGCACGCCCATCGCATCTCGTACGTGGGTTCTGTTGTGCGCACTTTTCTGTAATATTAGGAGTGAATTAATTATTTTTGTTATTTGGGCTTCTGTAAGGGGTGTCCTGTAATCGTATAGGACTTAACCAGTCATCGGACTGCGACTAGCACAGAAATAAATATGTACATATTACCTATTGAAATCATATTATTCGTAATTTGAGAAAATTAAAAAGTACTTATGAAATATTATTATTTAGTTTGCTTGAAGTGTTGACATTTTAGTTTGTTCATTATTATCATTCAGCCGAAAGATGTCCACTGCTGGACATACGCCTCCCCCAAAAGGGGGGTTTTGCCATAATCGCCACGCTTGGCAGGCGGGTTATTGGGTCTGCATATTGAAATTTTTATTTGCAACTTTACTAGTTCTTCTTCTAGGGAGGTTTCTTTCGAAATTTATAACAAAAATCTGTTTGAGGCTCAACTAGGTACTCATACTATGAAATGAGCCGTAAATAACGCCCAAATGAATTAAAAAAAAACAAAATTACCTTTCCTCGCTTCCCTCATCACTTTGGTCAGACATGGGTGAAAATTAGTGAATAAAAATTAGCCAAAACTATAGTGGATAAAGTGTAATACATAATGTACAAAGTGAATTGAGTACTCAAGAGAGGTACTTAGTGGGACTAAGTACCTCTCTTTAACCCTTTGTATATATGTAACGTGGATCCACGCGAGACACAATGACTTTTCAATTGTTTTTGTAATTACGGCATTCAACCGGTTAAAGAACTAAGCCTTTTTTTTTTCAAAATATTTTAAGCTTTGTTAATTATACGCGTGCGCTTGTTTCCACTTTTCTATTTTGCTTTTTCGTTCTATTATGCTCATTACTTCCATTGACAAATAAAGAACAGATATACCTAATAAGTGTGAATTAACTTACTTCTCGATACCCATGCGCTTGCGCCGCACGATGTGCAGTATCCGGCCCGGTGTGAACAGTCTCGCGGAAGAAAACCGCCGCGCGAACACGTCACGAGATACTAATGCTGCTTCCTATAACATATGGGTATTTCAACTTACTATCTATTATCTATATCAATACTTATTATAGGTACGTTAAAGTCGTTTTTCGTGTCTGTCAGAGATTTAAAATGGGGAAAATAAATCAAATACTTTCGCCTCCCGTCTATGTGGCTACTCTCCTGTCTGCAGAATGCTATTCTTGTGCTGTGTAGGCTTTTTCTTTTTTTTTGGGTGGGAAATTATCATATAACTTCTCCCGCTCTGGGTGGAGCAGGAGGGCGTGTCAGACTTTTACTGACTAAAACCCACCCGTGTTCCTTCAGTAACCCGTATGCCAGGGGCTGTGGTATCTCTTTCGAACAAACCCGCACCCCTGGCAGGCATCGGCCCTTGCGGGCCCCATCATTTTTGTGCTGACATCTCTTTGAGGCGCGCGTGGAACACAACGCGCCGTCGACTTGGGCTTGGTCCTTACCGGACAGCGAGCTACCCATTACTCGCCGTCCGCAAGCTCATGCCTACGGTGAAGGAGGCGACGGCTCCCCATGCCCTCTCGCTCCGTACCATGGCCTGGACCAGGGCCGGACGCGAGAGATCGCCGCCGCCGATCGCCTCCACGAGGACACGGCGGTGCTCCGCCCAAGCAGGGCAGACCGACACCGTGTGCTCCACCGTGTCCTCAGGGCGATCTTCGCAGTGGAAACACCCGGGCGTTTCCTCCCGCCCTATCCGAAACAGGAACCTCCCGAAACAACCGTGTCCGGTGAGGACCTGCGTCAGGCGGAAGGTGAGGACGCCATGCCGCCTCTCAAACCACTCCTCAAAGAGGGGACTTACCGCCGCAATCGTGGCGTGCCCAATGCTGTGTAGGCTTATGCCTAATTAATGTTAGCGACAGGTCGATGTCTTAAATTCAGACTTTTTGGCAACTAACTTTTAGTTTTGTTATAATATTTATTTATTTATTTTCATTACATTTATAACACCTTAACAGTTACAGTTGTATAGTTTCTTCGACCCCTAAAGTTTCATTTTACTCTTTGTAACTCCTTGAATTCTATTATCTCTATTATTATTCGTACTGATCATATTGCAAAAGTTAGAATAGTAACTAGATATTTATAAAACACATAAAAATAATACACTGAAAGAAGAGACAGATTTATACGTACATCAAATATTAATTAAATGTAATTAATTAAATCATTCATCATGTTTGAATGGCTTTTTTTATTGAACAATTAATTTTAAATATTCCAATACAAATGCTATACAAATAAATACATAAATCATATAAAATTATAATTATTGATTCTGCAACCAAAAAGTAAAACACACGAACACACTCAATGCAAACCATATAAAATAGTAAATAAAAATAAGTATATAAAAATGGATAAGTATTGCGAATGCCCGCGAAGTTAATGATTTATATTTAGCTGTGTATTTTTTTATCTTGGTATACAGGATAAGTTTTTATCCAGTGCGCAAACTGTAACCATGAATTCAGCATATCATTCTAGAACCCCCAGCGCAGAAATTCTTCGTCGGTTATAAAAAAAAAAACAGTTGTTCCATACTTTTGACCCCGTAGGTACTGCACTTTTCTATGAAACGGCTGATTTTTTTTGTATAACCGACGAAGAGTTTCTGCTCTGGGGGTTCTAGAATGATATGCTCAATTCCTGGTTACAGTTTGCGCACTGAATAAAAACTTATCCTGTATAGAAGAAATTGCTTTCAGTAGGATAGTGTTTTATGATCAGAGATCGGATATTCGGATGCATATTCACCGAAAGTTGAGATGTTGGCTAATATGGAACAAGCATATGTTTTGAATTTTTTTTTATGTAAAAATAAAAATTGTTATAACTAATACACACCACCCCTTCTCTTACAGACTTACACCCTACATACACATATTTGCATTGGGGTTAATCTATACTAATATTATAAAGAAGAAAGATTTGTTTGTTTTAATTTAATAGGCTCCGAAACTACTGAACCGATTTTAAAAATTATTTCACTGTTGGGAAGCTACACTATACCCGGGTGACATAGGCTATATTTTATCCCTGTATTCCTACGGGAACGAGAACTACGCGGGTAAAACCGCGGAGCGCTGCTAGTTTTAAATAAATATGCATCTGAACAGTTATGCAATCTTAATAATTTAGAAGTCGCTTCTATACTATACACCTGACTAACTAATCAACACCCGTCGTTTTATTTTACAAAAAATATATTATCAGAAGCCGCTTCCGTACTTTCGTATAGGTTTGAATAAAATTCAGAATAGGTAGGGATATGAAAGTTTCTACCTATCCCCATCGGAAGAAGGCGTAAGTTTATGTATGTATGAAAGTTAATATTTCAGATTGGTCTAGAATTTTTAAATGAAGCTAGTTTTAAATGAAAATGGCGCTATCGGCAACTGCGCCGCCGCACGCCATTAAAAACTTTAATTATTTTCGTACCAAATATACTTACTAAAACAGACAAGAAAATAATATGTTATGTTATGACACATGTAGTAATTATTCTGAAGGTTTCTGTAACTGTTAAAAACAACGGTTAGATACTTTTTAACGTGATCATCCAAGATCGATAAATGTAAAGATCATAAAGCTCTAATTGCCAGACAGTTTCAGGATTCCAGTAATGAACAGCAATTTTTCATTCTTGTAAGTTTTTAATTTTTGTATGAAACAGAAAGTTTGTATATTTGTATGAAAAGTTTCAGTAACTTTTCAAACTTGTTTGAAGGGTTACATAAAGTTTTCACATTTCATTAACACTTTTGAGTTACAGTTTTCTTGTATGAAAAAGTAATGTTTATGACCGAAAAATTCGTTACGAAAGTGCGACAATAAACTGGCGATTAGGACATCAGATCAAAAACATGAAACACGCGGTCGCAAAAAAGTAAAAAAAAAACGCATAAATAAATAGTAAAAAAAGCCTTACCACTCTACACGAATAAAAGGCCATAAAGAAGCTCACACAAGCCACACGCTAGTATAAAGGTGGTAACTGACAGCACTCACTGTGGACACGCTATGGACCAGTAGCGCGTCGGCCGAGTCGTCCGAGTGCTGCGCCTCCAGCTGCTCCGGCCGGCGCCACGTGGACTCCAGGTCGCGCGCCGGCACGCCGAACAACGCGTAGCCGAAGCCGTTCAGCATTATCCGGTACTGGAAGGAGACGGTGGATTGTTCATATTTCTTGGATGTTTTGAAATTGGAAGAAGCAGTAGCAGTGTGCAGGTATTTGGCTACAGTCGAACTGCTAGGGTTGAGTGACGCGAAAATAGAACTCTAAATATGATTTTTGATTATGGCATTTTGTGCACCGTCCGGGCAGGCTAGGTCCGAAGGGGGGGTTCCTAGGGGTCAATGACCCCCCCAAAGCCATAACGTAAACCAGTTTTTTGTGCAATAAAGTCTAATTTACTATTTTCCTTTTCTTAATATGTAGTCTTTGTCTGTGACCCCCCCAAAGTCTGACTGCGAGCGCGCCTGACTGGTGGGGATTGGTTCGGAGCAGCAGTGGCTCAGTAACGGCTCTGACTTCTGAGTTGTTGGTCGTGAGTTTAAACCCTGACAGGCGCTTTTGTTTGTGTAAATAATTTCATCACCAACGCTCTCAAAATTATGAAGGAAAACATCGTGAGGAAACCGGCATGTCCTAGAACCTGGTAGATAACAGCATGCCAGTCTCGAAGAGAGGAGGCCTGTGTCCTAGTATTGGGAACTTTATAAACTGATTGTGTGCATTTGCTTAAGAGCAGACTGGAAAAGCTCCATGACTGAATATTTATAAAGTTGCTGGACAAATTATTCTCAACCGCATCGTCTCAAGAACTGCCTGGGTGACTAAGGGCATATTTATCAATCTTCAGATAACTTTTATCTGAGGAATATATATGACGGCTTGACGGCTGTTAAAAATAGATCCAACCGCCATATTTATTCACAAAATAACAGTTTCAAGTAAGGATAGACAAGATATAGAAGTCTGAAGGCTCTAAGCTGTGTAGACTTTGTTCACAATATATATGTCTCTTACCTTAGGCAACTTAGTGGCGTGTATGGTCTGTATGATCTTGGTCCTGAGGTTCTCGATGCTGTGCACGGATAGCCGCATGACCAGGTCGTCGCCGACGCCCACCGTCATCACGAAAGTCTCCGTGAACCGCGCCGCTTCACGACTTATTAGACCGGCTGGAATCATAAAATAAAAATATTATTGAGAAAATCCTGAAAATAACGTTCGCTAGTGATCGTTTGCTGAGTTATATGACGTTAATGATTATCGATCAACGAATTGGTTCCTGGCAACGTGTTGACTACAGACCCCTTTTTCCAGCAGAGTTTTTGATTGCTTGTAGCCCGCCGTGTTAGAGTCAGGCGCAAAATAATCCAAGAATTGAAGACCTTGGATCAAGATTACTCTGAAGAGTTCTGTGACACAAGTGGCGGAATCTCAGGCGGTCATCAAGCAGTCGATATGTTGCTACTTACTTTTAAATTTAAATTAAACGATATTGTTTTAATCATACTCAACGTCTGATCAGTGATAATAGGTCTTTACCTATGAAATTGCCGTTTTGTATGAAAAAATTTAAACGAATTTTTTTCATGAATTTTTTATTTGTATTAATCGAAGTAATCACCCATGCAATCAATGCATCTTTGCCATCGCAGTGGCAGTTTATTGATGCCCTTCTTAAAGAAATCAGCTGGACGGGAGGCAACAAATTCTTCAAAGGCATTTTGTACTGCCTCTCGGGTATTAATTTTTTTTCCCGCCAAGAAGTTATCCAAATTCTGGAAAAAGTAGTAGTCTGTAGGCGCAAGGTCTGGTGAGTAGGGCGGATGACGGAGAGCTTCCAACCCCAGTTCTTGCAACTTGGAGACCGTCTGCTGTGCAGTATGAGGTCGCGCGTTGTCGTGCAGGAGCAGCGGAGACGAGCGATTGACCAATGCTGGTTGGAGATGCGCCAGCTTCTCCATCATTGTGTTCAGTTCTTCACAGTACACATCTGCAGTAATGCTCACCCCGTTTGGTAAGAAGCTGTGATGAATCACACCGGCGCTAGACCACAAAACAGTGACCATCACTTTTCTAGGGGTAAGTTTTCGTTTAGGGCATTGTTTAGGTGCTGAACCAGGATCCAACCAACTTGCTGAGCGCTTACGGTTATCAAACAGAATCCATTTTTCATCGCAGGTAACAATGCGGTTCAAAATTCCTTCATTTGTGTGTCTGTTGAGCAGTGCAAGGCACGTCTCGACGCGTACTTCGCGCTGGCGATCATTGAGTTCGTGGGGCACCCATTTGTCAAGCTTTTTTACCTTGCCAATTTGACGCAAATGGACCAATATTGTTTTGACGCTAACGTCGAAAGCTGCTGCTAATTCAGCCGTAGATTGTGTATCATCAGCTTCCACAATCGCCTTTAATTCGTCATTGTCGACCAAAGTCTTCGGACGACCGCGAGGTTCATTTTTCAGGTCGAAATTTCCAGAACGGAAGCGAGCAAACCAATAACAGGTGGTGCGTTGGTTTGTAGTGTTAGCTCCGTAAACGTCGTTGATGTTGCGTGCCGCTTGTGCCGCGTTGCTGCCACGACGGTACTCATATTCCATAATTACTCGAATTTTTAACGTATCCATGATGACGAAAAAGATTGAAATGCGATGAAAATGTAACACTAATCAATAAAGAAATGACTACTTTTAGAAAAAAAAATCCATGTTTTTAAAATAAAATTAATTTGAAATTAGAATTCTTAGCCAAACAAAAATTATTTTGATTTGAAATGGCCAGTACTGCAGAACGGCAATTTCATAGGTAAAGACCTAATATAAATATGAGCTTTCGAAGGCTTTCGCATTTAATTTAATCACCGTCACATAATGTTGTCAAAACATTATATAATTGACAAGGTGCCGTAATCAAAGCCTTTGTAATACGTACAATTATAAAAAAGTAACTTTATATTAGATATATTCTCATATTTCTCTTAGTTTAATACCACAACAGGTGAGCCACCTGAACCCGTAATAACTCAAGCTTTTAAGACTACAAGCGTGCAAGGAGATTAAAAACGATCCAAATGTTACTCAAAACTCAACCATAGAAATATTTTAGCTTCTGGGAAAATTAGATACGGACGGAGAATGGGTGGGAACCGTAATTCTACTGTGATTTCCGGGGAAATTGATGGTGGTCGCATAAAGGCTTTTAAAACGAACAAGTATTTGGGACCCTTATAATTAGTAAAATTATGGGAGCTCGTTAGGATATGTTTTAAAACCGTAATTTGGTAAATGGTACATGAAAAACTGCTCACCTGGTGTTGAAAACGCGAAGACTTTGAGATGTGGATACCTCGGCCTTAATTTTAAAGCTACTAATACTGCTACTCCTGCACCAAGACTGTGACCTGAAATACATTAAGAAGTTGGTAAAAAAATATTTCAGCGCAATGTATTTGTTCTTGTTCTTCCAGAACAAGCTAGGATAGCTTTGGCTAGGAAGAGGGTATAAACAGTTGTTTTCTTACGACTAAAGTTAATTGAAAACTTTGTATCGCATGAAGAATATTCTCACGGCAAAGAATCTTCGCAACTGAACTATAGCATATTTGAGCATACCTATATCGTAATGGCCTGGATGATGTAACTCTACAAGAGTTCGTTTTTTAGCCTTACATAACGTCATCTATAGTTACCAGTAAGTACGAGGTCATAATGCGGGAACTGTGCGAAGGCGCGGTCGAGTACGGGCAGTAGCCGTCTTAGCATCTTAGCGGCGCCCATCGACATGCCTTTGTGAGCTGCTGTGTCTTCTGGTAGGCCTGTTGAGCACACAATATGTAATGATTCGGAGTATAAGCGATGATGGGGTTCTAGCATTGTTATCGATAGATACAGGCACAAGTTCATAATTAGTTTTTTTTTGTGTATACTGCGACAAGACATATTTTAGCCATTTTTCACACAGGATTGTTGCTTTTACATGCAGGATTCTATGAGCAAAAACGCAGCGCAGTGCACTAGCGAAATCCAAACAGTCGCAAAAAAATTATAATATAAAAACGTTCCATCCGAATACAAGCTGGCTTCAAAACTAATTTCATTTGATCTGAACTCGAACAGTTTTCGGAACTTTGTACCTATAAAAACTTACCCTCAGCCTCGAACCGTTCCGAGCCAGCGGTGAAGTCTGTGAAGATATCCCTCAGGGAGATGGAACCCCTCACAGCGACTACGATGCTTTCACGTTCATGGTCCGCTATCACGCAGAATGGGAGCTAAACGAAACAAAATGCTATTGAAACAAATACACATCGGGAACCGTCATAATATGCCTAGTCTTTTCTTATATAAGTTGGGTACAGCGACCAATCAGAAAATGTTTATCTACGTAGAAAATATCTGGCGATGAAAATTAGCTTCAGGCAGTCTACCTACTCAGTTTTATTTTACGTAAATACGATTTGTCCAAATTTAATTAAATACACCAGGTGCATCATGTTTCACAGATGAATCTACGGTCACATCACTGTCTTGGAGCAGTTGAGTCATCGATGATTGCATGTCGCGTCAGAATCGGAGTGAATCACAAAATAAATAGAGATACTTTTTAAACATGCTCGGAAATCAGATTTTAGTTTTATTATAATGCTTTTGTGGCATCTTTCCAGGGACAGGTTAAAATAAAAACACTTAGGGAAATTACTTTTAAGAGGGAAAGGTATTGCAAAGTGTTAAATAAATTAACAGATGCGCAACCAACGACGACGGTGCTGGCCGCGGCAACCGAGAAAATAATCCTTTTTTTAATTCCTTGGGGATTCATTAGTGAACCAACCCTTTAAATCCTCTAGACTTTTTGGTTTAGGTAGGTATATATGTAGTAGAAACTTATTTAAGAACATTTTGCGTAACTAATCTTACTCAAGAATTGTAACAATTAAAAAAGAAAATTGAATTAAAAATTCACGCAAATCCGTTAAAAAAAAATTATCGGGAAGGTGTGAAAAATGCAAGGCTGTTAGCGTAGAGTACGTACTTCAAAGACGCGATTGTTGAAAGAGGCGAAGATGATGTCGTCTGCGGCAAGGTTGGACATGTACTTTACGCCCGCGAAGTTGCACATGCAGCAGTTGTCATCAGTCACTATCGAATTCTTTGGTCTGTGGATAAAAAAAGTTTTTTTTAATGATATAGAATTGAAAATTGCCTTTGTAAGGTAAAATTCCGATTTGACGTCATTATGGTTGATATGATGTGCTGTTTTGCAAATTATTTTCCTACAGCTGCTTGCTGCTGGGACACAGGTCTTCTCTTTGCGAAAGGTAGTTGGCCGTTCACCATGCAGTCCCAGTGGGGGTTGGAGATATGGAGCGTTACTTGAATATTATGTTTTACTTCTTTTGCTATTATAGTTAATATTAAAAGGCCTTGTATTTTTAACGTAAGTCTAAAACTCGTTCCTACATCACAATTATTTTGAGAAGACTAAATATAGTACTTAGCAAGTAGGAGAGTAAACAATTTCGTCAAAAGTTAACCATCCGTCACCACAATCAGTGGGTTGAACTTGAAGCTTTTCTTTCATGAACTTTCGAACTTTTCCTAACTTCAAGACTATTAAATAAGATTGAATCTTGGAACTAAAACTAAGTTATATAGGGCCAAAAATACTTGTACAAACGATCTACTGAAAATCCGAAGCCTTTAAAGAAGAAATGGCGCCCTACTCGCTTAAGTTTGCTTCGGTTCTTGCCCTGTCGAAAACACCTAAACAATTGAAGCTCGGAAAGAAAAATAATTTTCTAATTCAATTACTTAAAAGCTTTGACAACGAGAACTCAAGTTTGTTGTCTTTTCATTTCCAAAGTTACCTAGTGTCAAAAGCAGCTGAACAGCCTTGCGTAATCGTTTGAAAAATAAACCGTTCTTCATCGAGGCTAAAATTGTGTTAAATTGTGTAGACTTGAGTTTATTAATTAGTATGAAACCCGGCCTTGTCAAGACATCAAATGAAGTGAATGTTGAAAGAGCTTCGTGAATTAATTTTTTTGAATGCGCTCTGGAATTTTATGTGTCAAGGTTTCGGAAATTGTTTTTTTTCGAATGCAAAATACATGTTCCGAACACTTTATTTATTAAATATTATTATTACGTTAGTAAGTTGCTGGTCTTGAGTAGTCGGGGTGAGCTTAGAATCTCGTTACGAGTAAGTTATAGCCCTGGGTCTGATTAATTTATGAATAATTAATGCTCATCAGTTTGAATGTAAACACGGTAGGCAGCTGTAGCTGACTGAGACTTGAAGTATTATAGGTATGGTTACGTTTTTTTATTAGCTATGGTTATCATGGTTATGTTTACTGTTTAGGTACCTTTTTACACTTATAATATCATTGTGTTTAGGTCTTAACCATGTGGCTAAGCAATAAGGCTTTAATTAATTAACCACAAGACCTAAACATACGGGTCGATCGATCAGGTTAAGCTATGTTTACCGCTGTTGGTCCGTGGATGGGTGACCATCTTTACATAACAAGACCCCTTCGTGCCTCGGAAAGCACTGTAGTTCGTGAATCTTTGATAGTCGTTACCAGTCGTCAGAAGCCCGAAAGTCTGACAAATTAGTTTTACCATACAGTATCGCATAACCGTTTTTATTTTTGTATGGGAAATCATCAAACTACTTTTCCCGCTCTGGGCGGAGCGGGAGTTCGTGTCAGACTTGAGGTCTGAAGACCTATATTCAAACTGATGAGCATTAATTATTCATAAATTAATCAGACCCAGGGCTATAACTTACTCGTAACGAGACTCGAAGCTCACCGAACTAAGTACAGTAATACCCCGAACTTACGCGATAGGTGGGACTAATTGGGACCAGAGACTAAATAAAACAAAAATTTAGGAGGGAAATGTGTAATTAAATTTTAGATAGTACGACAAATTATATTATTATAAATTGTATAAACACAGCAATCCGAAATTATTTTGATGAAGACAAGTCGTCTGACGAGTCAATGATTTTCTCTTCTCCCGTAAAATCTTCTCATAGCATGCTAGTATTTTTTTTATTCCTTGTTTTGTACAGCAATGCGCTCTTCATTGGAGTCTATGCTTTCCAAAATTAACAACAAACACCGCTTGACTGCGTGGCGCTCACACAAAAGACGAATAGAGGAGATAAAAATCGTGTAACTCCGAATTCGCGTATGTCGAGGTAGCGTAAGTCGGGGTATTACTGTATTTTATAATCAGTTACCTATCTATGACACGTTTTGATTTGGTGCAAAGCCGATAAAGGATACTTTTATTTTACCTAATTATTATCTTTAAGATTATTATGTAATAAAAAATAAGCAGGTACCTTATCGTATTTAAACCGATCAAGGTTTTAGCACAGTCTTCAATGATTTGCAACACTGCGTATGACTCAAAGGTTGATTCAGTAGAATCAATGCGTGGTTTGATTCTAGAAAGTATCATCTTATTTATGAGTCTGATAAAGATAACACCACAGACAGAAGTACATAGTTATTTTAGTTATCGTATTGATAATGTTGGTGAAAAAAGTTATGTATCGACAAAATTCTAATGTAATGTCAGAAAAGATCTGCATAGCTATTCACAGCTATTCGATACGGAATTAAATATTATCAATAAATATTATCGTAGGAATACTGTTACTAAACCCTGTTTACAAATCCAAAATTTGTCACTATTAACTTTTTCGATACTATAGCCTGTCGAATGGTTTTGAATATCTATGCTGCGGACATTACGGTCATAAGGCAATTGAGAATGATACCCAACGGGCCAGCGATAGGTAGGGAACTAGGGACAGGTTGAAAATGAGGAAGGTAGTTTTTATTTTTCGAAAACTATCTTCAAGAGTCATGGAACTTAACCGATATGAGACCACATACTGAGGTCAAAATATTTTCTACTAGTTTTTTCCAGCAGCATCGCCCGCGTGGAGGTCGAAAATTATCCCACGGCAATGTACTCATCATCATTTCAGCCGAAAGACGTCCACTAAAAGGGCGTTTTTGCCTGAATTGCCACGCTTTGCAGGCGAGATAGCGATCCCAGTATGGTGGTATGCATAGAGAACGTTGCTGCTCATTCTCTAGTAAGTCCCTTAGTTGCCTTCTACGACACCCACGGGAAGCAATGGGAAATGTACTATCGGGATAAAAATGTGTTATTCCAGGTTACAAACTATCTGTGTGCCAAATTTCATCCAAATCCGTTGAGCCGTTTTTGCGTGATTGAGTAACAAACATCCAAACATACAAACTTTCACATTTATAATATTAATAGGATAAATATTATTAAACAAAGCTGCTTCTCGTGCCTGTTTGTGTGACCACATTGTTATTATAAATTAAGCAACTGATTTTGGTGCTACTTTCACCATCATTTAGAGAATTTATTCCAAATGATTTACGTGTAGGCACACAAACATATACCTAACTAGCAGCGCTCCGCGGTTTCACCCGTGTAGTTCCCGTTCGTGGAACACGGCGTTAAAATATAGCCTACTCGTATGTCACCCGGCGATAGTGTAGCTTCCCAACATCGAAAGAATTTTTTAAATCGTTTCAGTAGTTTCGGAACCTATTCAATGCAAACAAACAATCAAATCTTTCCTCTTTATAATATTAGAAGATAAAGAAATCTCGATGTGTTGTCAAGTCGTAAAAACCGCGCGATGCAGGGGCGGATAGTAAAACAAAGAAAAATTACCACGCAATTATCTGAGAACATACAACGTAATTTCAGGGAGGAACGGCATTCAAAATTGGAATGTCAAAGCCGCGTTAAATGATATACCTACGTAATGGCATGATAATGGTATATTATGCAGTTGTAAAAAACTTGTAGTCTCATCATTACGATATAATTTGGAAGCTTCCGTTATTAGCTTCCCCATATTCATAGCTCGTTAAAAATAATTTGAAACTGTCATCGAGTTTTTGCTTTTCCAACCAGAATTTATTCTGAGAGCTAAAATTAGCATTTTCGCGACACAATACAATGCAAGCATGTTGTTTTTAAACAAAGTATATATACGCATTGTTGTGTTTGGATACGCTATTGAAAACATCATGCAAATGAGGTGAACTTGACCGCGTCGGCAAGTACGAGTAGGTGTCGTTACTTTTACTGGCACACGAACTTGGCCTTTTTTATTTACAAATGTGTTTATCGTTATTCATGCGACGTGTATAGTAAATGTTTCTTAGTTCTTTGTAATAGTATTATGTAAAATATTAAATTCCATCTTACTTTTCAGGTGACCATCGCTAAATCCTACACTAACCAAAAAAAAAAAGTTTATCGTGGGATGGTGAGAGGGCAGTGCTGGTGCTGGCCCAGTGGTAATGGCCCCAACTTACGAGATGTATGTAGATCGTGGTGCGAAACTAGGCAGGCGCTTTACTTTGTGTAAATAAATTCATCACCACTGCTCTCAAAAGGGTGAAGGAATAGGTAAACATCGTGAGGAACGGCATGTCCTAGAAAACAAAAATTCAAAGACATGTACCAACCTGCACTGGGGCGGCGTGGGTGAACGGTGGATAATAGCCCAATTCATCTCAAAGAGGCCTATGGCCCAGCAGTGGGAACATCATAGGCTGATTACATAGGCCGACATATTATTTACCCAGATACCAGACTATACATTTCCTAAGTATTTTGATGCACTGAATCCGAATCTGACCGCAGAATTGCTCTATCACGTCAGTCAGGATTTTGAGATGTCCTAACTTGGAAGAGCAAAAACCACCGTATTTGGTCATTTTTGAGGTTACGTAGTCAAGTAGATCCTCTGTTCTCTAAAAATTCATCAATTGTATCTGAAATTACTAGTCTTTTTCTTTAAAATGACGTTGAGTTTACTCGAAAAAAAAATTTTTACGCTGAGATATTGCAATTTGAATTTTTCATGTCAGTATGTGAATTTTCGTAGGTATGTCTGAAAATCCATAAACACTACTCAATTGACTGTGTAGTGATTATGGATTTTTGGAGGAAAAAGGATCTAGCGGGCAAAACGGTGTTTTTTGCTCTTTCAGGTTAGTATATCTTAAAATCCTTACGTCATAGAGCAATTCTGCGCCAGATTCGGATTCAGCGCATCGAAATACTTCGGAAATACATAAAATGTATAGTGTGGTTTCTGGGTAAGTGTTCGTCTAATTTTGTCGGCCTGTGTTGTTTATCATGGGACAGGGGGAGCTTTCTTAGTGGAAAAAATTAGACAAGATGTAAGGTATTTTCCGTATGGTGCCGGACGTAAAGAATAGCACCATCCCATTTCACCCCGTGGGTGTCGTAGAAGATGACTAAAGGACTTACCAGAGAATGGGTAGCAGCATTCTCTATTTATTTTACCACCATACTGCGATCGCCAACCCGCCTGCCAAGCGTGGCAATTATGGCAAACACCGCCTTTTGAGGGAGGCCTATGTCTAGCAGTGGACGTCTTTCGATTGAAATCATGATGATAAGGTAGCAGTTGTAAAAGATAATCATCTAGACTGTTTGTCTTTTTTTCACTTATTAAAAATGATCAATTTAATAAGCCATCAGCCTAATTTAATCCACAAAATGCTGATGACGGGATTACGTTAAAATGTAATTATTTATTGGAACATCGACGATAAGCTTTGCAACGTGGTTGATAAATGACGATCCATTTATCAGGATCACTTGCAATCCTGGGTGATACTCGTAAATTAATAGAAAAACATTCATCTCGTTAAGTTCTTTTTTTTGTTTGAACAATATATGTTGCTAATTTATAGAGATTTATGTCGCGTAGACCGATCGAAGTGGAGGAGCCTGGGGGAGGCCTATGTCCAACAGTGGACATCTTTCGGCTGAAATAAGGATGATGATTGTAGAATCCTGTTGATTCCATATTTATGTGGATTATATTACTTCACTGACTCACCACCGCATCTAGCGCTATCGTGCAGACCTACTTCACATTTTCTCATTCCCGCCATTCCTCCTGACTGACAGATGACATTAGTGACAGCAATTGCCTCCGCTTGTGTGCATGAGATAGTGTTACCATATCTATTATGTAGATACACTACAATGATGATGAGGACTACCAAATAAGACAAAAAAACCCTCGTAAATTGTTTGGGTATGAGTATGAAGAGTTTTAAATATTAATGTCAATGCCTATAAGAGTAGCGGGAGACCAAATAAACGATGGATGGATTGCGAAAATTATGATGATATGGTTAGAAAGAGTATGACTAACGATTGTGGAGTGGAAGAAAAATACATGTGCCGATCACAAATAAATTGAGATAAAGGATAATGATGATGAATTGATGATGTACTTATGAAGAGTTATAATAGTCTTACAATAACTTCGTTAAAGTCGGAAATTATCCCGCGGTAACGTACTACCGGGATAAAAAGTATCCTATGTGTTAATCTAGGTTATAATCTATCTGTGTGCCAAATTTCATCCAAATCCGTTCAGCCGTTTTTGCGTGATTGAGTAACAAACATACAAACATCTTCAGAAACTTTCACATTTATAATATTACTAGCTTTTGTCCACGGCTTCTCCCGCGTGGATGTCGATTATCGCGTAAAAAAGTATATCCTTAAGTAAGCCTATATCCTTCCCCATATCCTAGACCATGTCTCTGCCAAATTTCATTACGATCGGTTCAGCGGTTCAGGCGTGAAAGCATAACACACAGACAGACAGAGTTACTTTTGAATGTATAATATTAAGTAGGGAAGTAGGGATTAATAAGATGAAGGACTATCGTAATGGGTTTACTTACCAAAAAAGGACTTCCTAAATATTGATTGCCGTAATGATTTACATGACCTGCTTTTATTACGGTAAGTAGGTACATACTTATTACATAATCATAGGATACCAAATCAAATCAATCAAAAACTTAGGCCTTTTCAAAAAACGATGCGATTTCCATAATCTGAATACACGTAGTAAAGATGAAATTGTGATTCCAAAATTTAGATTGACTAAAACTAGCAAGTCATTTCTAATAAACAGTATCCGCTTCTATAACAAGTTGCCAAAGTCAGTTACAGAACTTAGCGATGGAAAGTTTAAAACGCACATCAAACGTATCCTTATCAAAAAAGCATATTATAAGATAAAAGACTACGTTGAAGACAGGGAAGTTTGGCATTAATTCCTTCTGCACATGTGGCTTCCCTGGTACCTCATTAACAGCATAACTATGTGAAAGTCTATTAACTGCTCTCAATGTTCTTTTTATTCTTTTTATTTTTACAATGCTGACATATTCTCGTCATTATTTGACATTATACATCAATTTTAATATCAACAATTTTTTAGTGATTGTCATGTTAATCATGTCACTATGTTTAATTAGGTTCATTTTATTTATGTAGATTATTTTACATATTGTGAATGGGAGAACGTTGTAGGCCTTACAGACTGTAGATTTGTAGACGATTTTCTATTCTGTATTCGTCTAAGTACCTGGTACTTATTTACAGGCCTGCACTGTCCTCCCATACATTTTATATCTGAAAACATTGTTAAAGCCAATCATTTTTAAAAGAGTAACCGTGGAGTTTCTTGCCGGCTCTTCTCCATAGGAAACAACATTTTGGAACCGTGCACCTAGCTTCTGACGTTTCATAAGTGCCCATGCAGGTTTATAAGAAATAAAAATATTTGGATTTGATTGATTTGATTTGAATCAAATCAAAATTGTTCCAAATTGTCGCTTCCTATGGAGAAGAGCCGGCAAGAAACTGCACGGTTACTCTTTTAAAAATAATTGTCTTTTACAATATTTTCAAATTACAGTGATAATAAGTACGATGACCTATCTCAATATCTTGGAATCGCTACCGAAATAAATCAATAGGCATGATCAGCGATGACATCAGACCGCATTGTTTTTTGCTATGACTAACGGGCAGTTTCCATAAATAGTTCACGTCTCGCATATTCTCATTTTATTTTGAACAATAGTAAATCAAATATCGTATCAAATTTTGTTCTAGAAGATTTTAAAAAGCAATTTTTAATTTGGCATGTAAAACAATAAATTACCTTAACTGCCTATTAGAAATCTTTACCTACCTATACCACTATAACTGTCAGATATCAATCAAGGAAGTCTAAAACATTTCCATAAAACATAATGGTTTTATCTTATTCTTTGAACAAATAAACCGATGCAGGATTACCATTATAGCGTTGTGACAAGCAATATTATCCAAGATTGCATGAACTCGAGGTGGATACAAAGCGGGTATTGTTAAATGACGGAAGTATTAGAATAGAAGCTTTATTAATAGGATTGAACTTAATATTCTTCCTTATTGTGGATATATTGGTAACGCCTTGTAATGAGAATAGACTTTCTTCAGAAAAGCGACGCTATATTTAGGAATCGCCACGTGTAGGTACCTAATTAGGCACACGTAGTGAATGTGTTAGATGTGGTTGCGTCATTATTTCGCCTAATATGAGAGAGACACGATTAATGATGCCGACACATGAAAGACAGAAAGGAAAACCAACAAATATTCATCTACAAAAAAAAAAATAAGTATGAGAAATTGAGAATTCATAACATTTTCTCACTATTTACCTCTAAAGGATTATGGGTCGGTCCCAACAAAAACAAAAGACTACAACGAAAAGTTTTAAATAAAGAATCAGAAAACCGACTTACCTACAGCAACAGCAAGTCAGATGCCTCGCTAGTTTACAGAAACCGGTGAAGCAATGCCGATACAGCACATAGGGCCATCCGTACGCTGCTATGGACAGCCTAAGGTAATGCAAAGCATCCTCCAGGTTCATCCACGGAGGGGTCTCAGAGAATATCTTGTTCACATCCGTGGTGTAAATCGGTTCTTCGTCGTTCAACATTTGGATCCTCCTCATTTCTCTTGTCTCTCTTTTCTGTCGTACCCGCAGGAGGACGCATCCAGCGACAACGTCTGATGGTACTAGGTCCGTTGACCGGAATAGGGCGCTGAGTAAAGCTGGAAAGAAGACATTAGATTAGAAGGTTTCAAATAAAAACCCCTAGCTTCTGTTAGTGGTAATACTCTGTACGTCTGCCCAGAACTTAACAACCTACAAACTACTTTTAAACAGCATGACCAATTCTAACATAGTTATTGCCAATTTATGACAGAAGTAGTAGTATAAACGTTGTCTTAATCCTGGAGTATGGACCGGTTATACAAGGCGTAAAGCATTCTCTTACGTCATCATTCATATTTAAAAGTAAAACTTTAACCCTATACATTTTCCAGGAAAACAATAAAATACAACTTGAGGATTGAATTAATGAGGCGGTTCGTAAAGTTTTCTCATTTTATACAGATAAGTTCCGCGGAGCTGTCTATTTGAATACACCGCTTTTTCTTTCAATTGTGGTACTTCGCCAAAGTGTTTTTTTTTTGTTGGAATTTTTAAGACTTAAATATCAAAGTAAATCTTGGTACCTGATGACATTTCCGTTACTTGTTGCATTAGAAAGTACCTTGAATTAAAATTATTCGATGCAGGCATGGATAAACAAAAAACTCAAGATACGCAATCAGCGTCTAAAAAAACGTCCGTATAAATAGGGCTCAATGTGCGCTGTTGTCAATAGTACCTATCGTCAGTCATATTTCAGTCGGTCTTTTTGGATATTACTTTGTAAAAACAACTTTAAGTCATGCGTGTACGGTTGGCGATGACGTATAATTGAGGACAGTGTTTTGGGTGTTACAGAATGTGCATCTTGGGTTTTTTGTATACCAGTGGTTGCAAGTAAGCCTTATTTATATGGACGTAGGTTATGTTGGTTTTGATATTGTTAAAACATGCATAATATATTAACGATTTAAAATATTAGTTTTATAAATACAAATACATTTTTGGAAAACAATCAGGTGGTTGCGTAAAATGGCAATGGTCATTATTGTGGACGCGATTTCCGTAATCAGAGCGGAACATTTTGTGTAGGGCGAAAATGTCGGTTGTTGCGCTCACTTTCACGTAACCAAATATGCTCCCGGGATATAATAAGGTAATGGAATGATAATGCTGATACGAAATAATGTGTCTGTTAATTTCTCGAAGAGAAAGGGGAACGTGTATATAGAGTTGTACCTTTACTTACTTTCGCTATTTTGAAAAAGCACGCTAGGTGTTTTTCTGTGTAAACTGCGGAATGGTTTTTTTGCATAATGAACTCTGCTTTAGTCTTTTTGACTAAAGCAGACTAAAGCATACGACAACCGACAACTTATTTAGGTATTTGTCACAAACCTTCGAAGAAACTATTTTCTCTTAAGTAAGAAACGGGGCTTCTCCGAAAACCGACAGATTCATTTGAAGTGTTTCCGGTCTATAACTATAATAATGACGTATTTGTATAGCTCTTTGCTATATCATTTCCGGGCCGGAATAGGTCATCTCCGGTCCAAGACACTTATTTCAAGAGTAAAGAGGTTGGGAGGAATAAGAACTTTTTGGAATCATGAATTGATTTTTCAAGAACGATACAATACTCACTGAACCTAGGCAAGTTCCTTTTATTTTTAATTGGACCCCGATCTCTAGTAGCAGACATTTACGGGATATAACTATGGTGCATTGTTATGGATATGGCTTATTTCTTCTTGTTTACAGTTTTAATTTTTACGAGTCATTTCATTTCAAGCTCTACAGTAAAATTATCTGAATACGTTTAAGGAAAGTTATGTTGACTTATTTATATTGTTTACCTGCGACTTGTTGAAAAGCTTCCTTCCCATGTTCATCTCTCTTCAACCAGCAGAAAGCCCATCGGAATCTTCTAGACCACAGTCCTGTGACCTTCCTATGATGTCGGACTTGGTTGGGCGTGTCTTGCATATCACCATAGTTTACTGAGCCCAAGGGATCAAACACCATGAATAGGCCGAACACAGTGAGGCCTAGCTGTACCCAGTTGAATAGGACTATACCTGTGGAAGAAATTATAGAATAAGGTCATTATAAAATAAGGTCTTCAAACATCATAATTATCCGTAAAGTTAGGTGGTATAGAATGGTGCGTACTGAATATAAATTGTCCACATGCATAAGGTGACTGATTGAACTAAAGCCTTTTCAATTTAATTATTCAAAATTTCATGTGCAGTGATTGGCTGTTCTTATTTCCGACGTTTTTGAATACATTTCATCAAACTTTCAGAACTAAATCAAAATCGTAAATGCTCTTGCAGCTGCGACAGTCAATGAATGTGCCTAGCTTTTTACTAACATCTTAGGGTCCGGTTTCAGTCTACCCGGATGCACCTGAATACCAGTCTTTTACATGGAGCGACTGCCTATCAGACCATCCACAACCCAGTTACTGGGTAACACGATACTACTTGGTAAGACCGGTTGTCAGACTTTCGTTTTTCTGACGATCCGTTACGAGTGTCAAAGACCTACGAAAAATAGCCGGTACTAGTGTTTTTTCTATGAAATACATTCTCTTTAGATCGGTATATTTCATTGATGATGGAATATTGAATCCAGCCAGTAACAACGATTATTGTCTTCTTTATAAACCGCAATAGGGATTTTTGATAGCATACTAAAATACCCTTTTGATTTAGAATGTTTGATAAGGTCTTAATCAAAAGTGTTAATATATTAGTCAAGAACCGAAACCATAGCCTTCATTGACGACAAGAAACACTTAGAAACATATAATGAATAATTAAATCATACACAAAAGGGAATAAATCATACAAAATGTACAATCTTGACGTTAAAAGCCGTTCATTGTGCCGCGTTGAAAGGCATCGCACAAAGGGTGGGCTAATTTACACTGCGGGGGTGAAATATTAACTTACTTTGAATGACTATGCTGGAGAACTTGTCCTCGACGGAGCATTGTATTACTTCGCAGAACATCCACATGGTACCCATGACGTTTAGGGCCGTTTCTGGGAACACTAACAGCACTCTGCAATAAAAGATTTATTTGTGAGCCGGTCGTAAACAGGTGGATCGACATAGGGGTTGTTGTTTGTTTACGGTAGTACCTAAATAGCAGGTAGTCTCGATTGAAAGGTTCAATTTGAATAAATATTCGATTGTTAAGAAATCTCTAGGTCATTTGATAATATTATTGTCTCTTTGTGATAAATTCTTTAATAAATTTGACGGTAGTTTAAATATATTTTTAACTATACGTAATAACTTCTGTCAGTTATCAAATAACTTAACCCCTGTTAACACTGCAGTACTCATTAGCGTCTTATCACGTCTTATCAATTACAAATAATTATTTAGACAATTCGTTTCCGGTTCAGGGCCCATTTCTTTCACAATACCTAGTTCATAGAGTTTTACTGTTATTAGTCAAGATATAAACAAAGGCATAGTAGGTCAAGATTGAAGAGCAGACATAAACAAACCATTTATTACGTATTGTTATCGCCGTGTGGACATAATTTCCATTCATATTATACACACCGCCTAGAATACAATCTTAAAGGCTAAAAATGGCACATCTATAATAGTTTTACATCATAAAAGTGAAGAATATTGCGCCCGCGGTTGTAAAGTCGAGCATTCCACTTTATAAAGAAATAAAGCTGTAAATATTATTATTCACGCATTCGCAATTACATAAAGAAAACGAGGTTGAAATACATACGTAGACTTTTATGTTATTGAATCAACTGTTAATAAATTCTAACGTGCTATTTTAATTACCGAATCAAATCTAGGCAGGAAATAGAAATGTGTGCCAGCACAGGTGCGATGCGAGCACAAAAAATTGCGGAACGTAACAAATATACCTATCTATTTCTGAAACTTTTGGGTCTAATGGCAATTCCGCAATACGGAACACTTTTCTTTGTCTGGAAGTGTACACTTGCATGAGTTTTATTCTTAGTAAATTATTAAGAGTAGCGGTGACGTGAGTGTGCTCAACTATTGTAGGTTATTAGCGCCTTAGATTAGAAACTTATTGCCACTCCTAATGCACCAGCGGCGTTGAATAGAGAAAGTAATATTAACCACGTTTTGTGAAGAGAGAAAACGTAGGAGCGTTAGGTGTTTACGGTTATATTTATAACGTTTCTATGGACGACCTGAGAACGTAAACAAGACAGCATTATTTTGTTTATCTTGTGTTGGAAAATAATAAACTTACATAGGTATGTTTATTTCTCTACAAGCGTATAACAACAAACAAGCAGATTATTAGGGACCTATGAGATTTGATTTGATTTCTTGCTATAAAAAGAAAAGTAAACATTTTCGTCGATTGTGTATTATTTATTTAGCGATTTCATAAGCCCTTTAAGAAGCTCTCGGTCACGCATGCCGCTTTCATTCATCACCAAAGGGCTCTTGGAACAAATAGACGTTTTTGAGTGCTTAATTTTATGCTAACGTTGTGTTATGTAATTTTTTCACATTAGCACTAAAAGGAAGCAAGCTTCTATTTAATTTCAATACTGTTAAACTGATCTGTTGAAACTCTTTCTTCTTTTTTTGATCTTTCATAGTTTTCAATTGTTACGAAATAAGAAAATCTCGGAAAATTCAGCGTTTAGAATCAATATTAGGATAAATTATTTTAATTGAAATAATTTTAGCATAAACGTTGTTAATAGATTTTCAAAGGTGGTATTTTTACTGAAAACATTGTTTGTTGCTGAAAAATAATATCGAGTGTACTTATCTATATTTTGCTAATCGAAAATAACAACTTACTTTATAAGAAGCAGTGGCGACACCATCTTCCTAGCATCGATTTCGGTGATGGTCCCTCTTGCTGACTGCAGAGCCAGTCCTGCCAACAGCAGCATAAGTGCTGCTTGCAGCGTCAGCGTCGCACAGAGGTACAGCCTGACGAACGCGCCGCCTTGCCAACCTTCCGACTGACACTGCCATGTTACTGGGTATAAGACTTCCACCACCAGTGCTATTAGAACTAGCCTGTGAACAAAAGAAAACGCGTAAAAAGACATTTGATTTCGTTTTTAACCTTCAGGATCCGGGCTCAGACCCTTGTCAAACGGTTTAGGGAGCAACTGTTTGTTGAACAAGCGCTGCATAAATAATAAGAACCATTGTTCTGTTTAGGACTAATAAATCCAATCTTAAAGCTGGCATTATAAATGGATGAATTAATCAAATTTAAACAGTAATTTGCTAGCCCTAAACTTCCCAGTGCCAGGGTATTGTAAACGTTTTCCGTTTTCAAGATAATGTTTTGTATAAATGAATGTATAGAAAGCTACAGTCGTTGAAAACATAATACAACTAGAAGGAGCAGCAAAAAGTGTTTGTGACCTAAATCAAACTGAAATTT
The DNA here is from genome assembly GCA_949987655.1 of Polymixis flavicincta. Classification (NCBI taxonomy): domain Eukaryota; kingdom Metazoa; phylum Arthropoda; class Insecta; order Lepidoptera; family Noctuidae; genus Polymixis; species Polymixis flavicincta. The sequence goes on from OX465179.1 coordinate 11,100,016, forward strand.
CTTGCAAATAAAAAATACGAATGCACCCCGTTGAGTGGCACACCATACCGAATGAAACGGAAACCGCACTGCATCAGTTACATGCTACATCAGAGGTCTGTGATTGACTGTGCTGGTCATCTTTGTTACATTCTGGTAATGTGAATGGATATGAAAAAGCAAATCTCCACTACAAAGGCACGAAAAGTGAAGCCATTTGACTTAAATCGGAGTTTGAATTTGAACAATCGAAACCATTTCCTCTTTGTTTATTCTACAAAACAATTTTTTAAATAACGTATCCTCATAAAGTAATTTAGGCGATGTGCGGTCCAATCAAACGTTGGATTTTGCGACAGTTTAAAATCCATTACGGGGCAATCAAACCGAGATTCGAAGGTCGGCTGAAGCACGCTGAAGTGCAGAGAAATTGCGAGCCAATATCAAGAGCGAAAGCTCATTCATATTAATGTGGTTCGCAACAAGTGAGGTACGAGACCCAAAGGTCTGGGCGCCATGTTTGATCAACAAATCGAGACGATGTTCACCCTTAAATCGGGTTTCTGAAATTATATCACGTTCCAAAAACATTCAAACATTAATACGTTACGAACATTTTCTTTTCAACATTTCCAGAAACTTTTATTCTTATTCAATTCACTGAAAAATCACGCTTTGTTGAATAAAAACCTTTATTAAGTTCATCATTTTAGCGAGATTACCGAAGGGAAGAATATAAAATAAATTAATTCCTTTCATGATATTTATAGCTTTTTCCTTACTTTTATTCTCTCGTGTAGCTACGAGTAAGTTTGAAAATTTCTAAGAATTTTCTTTCCACTCATTGTTTTTATATTTGCTGTCAAACGGTGTTCACAAAGACCCTTTTATCGAACTTTAGTTATCGGTTAATACTTCTGGGAATCCGTTTTATTGGAAAAGTTTTTATGCGGAACAGTTTTATCGTCTCTATTGCATCTCCCCTTGTTTTATTAAGTTACTGATGATTTATGATCTACCGTGATTTACGTAAACGTGTACATAAAAGATGTGTGCTGATTTTTTTCTTTTTTAGCTTTAGATTAGATTTTGAACTTCATTTCAACTATGGCCTAACTAACTATAAACACGAACTAATGATCTATGGATGATTTAGTGTACTATGATTTAATTTATCTAACTAGGTGGCCAGGTGAAAGTGAGCAACTGATGCAACTTTTGGCCCGAGATGTCCTAACATTACATACATTACATACACATATTCCATAATACAATAGGCCACATCACTAATGCATTTATTAGTAAATAGTTACCTTAATAATAATATATTGTGCTTGTCTCAAATTAAATATCTCGACTTAGCACACGAGGTTGTTGACATTTGGAATGTGGACTCGGCTGTCATTGTGCCGATTTGTCGTATCAGCCAATGGACTGATGGCCGAAAGCCTCGAACAACATCTCTCGAGGCTCTCGTTAGGCGGCTGGATCAAAGGCCTGATTCAGAAGCCAGGACTCCTCGATACGGCTCGCATCGTGAAGAAGTTCCTGTCTCTGGATATTTTTTTTTTAATGTTTATTATTTTTATTTTATAAAAATATTTAAAAATGTATTATAATAAGTACTCAAATGAATAAAGGAATATATTGTGCTTGTCTTACAACTACTGATACATGTTCAATTATAGGCGAGGACGCTGGCACCCTAAACACAAGTTAAATCTTACATTGGGTGCCACTCTTTCCCTTAGTTGTAACGCTGCATAGTGTTTATATACCTAAATGTTTTTTGTACGACTGAAGGTAGTATTTTTTTTTTATACCTAAAGGTCAACGGAAGTAGGTACAAAAAAAACTCTAAGGCGAATAATACCGAAGGTTCGGGGAGTGCGGAAGAGGATGGCTGGGGAAGAACTAGAGTAACTAGCTATGATTATCAAAACGCCATTTTGGCAGATAATGGTATGTCATATTTCTTTCGATGGACAAACAAATTATTTAGAAGATATACCTACAAGTAAAGTTTTAAGGTGCTGATCATAAAAATTACAACTTATTGGCTCAAAATTGAAATGAGGTGTTATTATGAAATTCTACGAACGTAAAAAGGTCTCCCTTATATGCGAATATTTGAAAATCCGGAACATAAATCCAGGAATATCGATAAACACTTTCAGAAGTAGATGAATTTTCAATATCATGCCCGTGATCGTTGAACCTTGTGGCCTGTTTATTTTATTACTTACATACTCGATTCAATGGATGTTTTATTGTCCACCACTCAAATTTCTTTTCGAGTCGATCATACACTGGACTACTTTTAACTATAGCTACAAAATTAAATAAATAAGTATCGTCGAATTTTATGAAGTAAACAAAGAAAAATGTGATTGCTTACCAATTTTGTTTCCCGCGTTATTTTATATTTTACTTCAACAGATAAAAAATCGTCACCGATCCATTCGATATTGTAATCAAAAATGGAACGGTTCATTGGATAACTGTGTAATCAATTTACTGTTAGATCAAAAAATCCACGATAAATTAATTTGGAGGAGAAATACCTGCTATTTTAAAAACATCCTAGATACTACTATATTTACGGATTTTCTTCATAGACCAAAACTTTTTCAATAAGGTCTTAATAGACCTCTAAAAAGAGTAGCAAATTTTAAATATCTGGGTCATTGGGTCTCAGACGATCTAAAAGATAACGTTGATGTGGAGCGGGAGCGCAGGTCGCTGGCTGTTCGATGTGGGATGTTGGCCCACAGGTTTGCACGTTGTACGGCCCAGGTTAAGGTGACGCTTTTTAAAGCGTACTGCCAATCCTTTTACACGTGCAGCCTTTTTTTTTTTTTTTTTTTTTTTTTTTGGGGTGGGAAATCATCAAATGACTTCTCCTGCTGAGTAGAGCAGGAGGGCGTGTCAGACTTTTACTGACTAAAACCCACCCGTGTTCCCTCAGTAGCCCGTATGCCAGGGGCCGTGGTATCTCTTTCGAACAAACCCGCACCCCTGGCAGGCATCGGCCCTTGCGGACCCCACCTGTGGTTGCTGACATCTTTGACGGCACGCGTGTGGAACACAACGCGCCGTCTCGTCTACCACTTTTCGGCCGCAGAGGATAGGGAGAGCGGCCAACGTTATACCGACACTCCTCTTCCCCTGCGGCCCCACCGCGTCCGCCATCAAACGGTGGCGGCCCCGTCCAGGCCACGGAAGGGAAGAGCGCTGCTCAGAAGCACCGGCACTCCTCCTCTACCGCAGCCCGTAACCCTCAGCCGCGATGCCTCCCATTCGACATCGCGGCCCACCTCAGTTGCGGTGCACCTCACCGCAACCTACTTTTTTGGCCGCTACGTCAATGGCTTGAAGGCAAAAGCCCTGACGAGCGGCCCCACCGTTGGGTTCCTCTTGGCTTCACCGTGGATGGGAGACCACGGTTACTAAGCCCCCCCGCAACGACAATGCGGGAACCCACTCGGGGGGGACGTGCAGCCTGTGGGTGGACTTTACGCAAAGGGCATATAGTGGCCTGCGCATACAATATAACAACACGTTCCGGATGTTGATGGGGTTGCCGCGTTTCTGTAGCGCGTCCGGCATGTTTGCGGACGCAGGTGTTGATAGTTTTTCGGCCATCATGCGCAAGAGATGCGCTTCTCTGCTACGCCGTGTTCGCGGCAGCCCCAATATCATCCTTAGAACGTTGGCTGATAGGTGGGACTCGCCGATCTTGGGGCGGTGGATACGACTTCACGCAGTCAAGTAGACAGTCCCCAGGATCGGCGTGCCTCGCGCAGCTTCTTCCTTAGTGTGTGTGAATTAATGTTACTAACACTAGTTTGTAAGTCTACATTGTTACTAACAAAATGGAAGTGATTATGAAAATAAAGTTAATTATTAATAAATACTCCTTAAAACAATTTTGAAGATTTATAATCTTAAAAAATACCACTCGATGGCTGGCAGGTATAGCTGAAAAAACCCCATACTTTAAAAGAAAAAAGTGTTTGTTTCTTCGATATTTAATGCCTATCCGTCATTGTTTTTTGAGGTTATCAGCCTGTTGAAATATACTGGGTCCTAAAAAATGTTATCGATACAATTAGGTCTTCAATTATACCTCTAGAATTCACTCGATCGATGGCTGGTTTGGATTGCTAAAAAACAAATAGGTCAGCCCTTTATAAAGAAGAAATATTTTGTTTTTTTTCGATTCTAGTAGCATTTTCATTTCTTAGGGGTATTTCAGCCAATCTCAATATTTTTAGGTCCTAAAAAATATAAACAAACATTTAGGTCTTAAAAAATACGTGAAGAGTTCACGTATTTTTTAAGACCTAAATGTTTGTTTCTCTATATATATCTGATCCTAAATAAATAAAAAATAACAGATTTAGCTAGAATTGATTAAGGTGCGAAATTAGGTATCAGCTAGATAAGTTAACTACAACTCTGATATTAAATTTCCATGATTTATACATACCAAACAAATCTGAAGAGTAGTTCGAAGATGCTGGGGAACACGAGATCGTCTGAGGCTGCCAGCCATTTTCGCCCCAGCAGCCGGAGCGCTGGCATTCTGAAACAAAGACACGGTAACATAAGATTTTGTTTCACAATTTAATTTACGGTTGCCCGGTTGGGACATCTGTGTGGTGTATGTAAACGTACACCTCATGTAATGAGGGCGTAGTACAGGTACACCTCTGCCTATATCCTTCGGAGAATTTAGGTGAGATGTTAGGTATATTACCATAGGTTAATACTTTTACGGATTTGTTGCCTATATAACCATCAAATAACTTATCCCGCTCTGGCTGGAGCGGGAGGGGCGTGTCAGTCTTTCACTGACTAAAACACACCCGTGTTCTTTCAGGTGCCTGTGTGCCAGGGGCCACGGTATCTCTTTCGAACAACCCGCACCCCTGGCAGTCCTAATAACCATGTAAAAGCTACGCCAACACCGTGATTACGCCAATTTTATCGAACATTTTATGTGTAATTCCAGTATTTTATGACTGACACCTCATTTTTTTTGTTCAAATCGTAATATGTAATAAAAAAAGAAAAAAAGAGGTGTCCATTTCTTCGCTGTATAAGAAAAAACTAAGGTTTCGCCGAATTCTACACCTACTAAACACGACAGCTGCGAACAAAATCCTCCAATTAATTACAGCATTTGAAACTAATGTGAGGAAAAACTGTCGGACCCTTGCAGAAAAACCGAATTCGGCGTAAAAGGCGGGAATACGGGATAATGAAACTACCCTTGGATCTAGTGTTGTCGCAAAAGCTATTTGCGACCGACATTAGTCCTTGTTATAAGAGTAATAAGGGAAATTACTTTTATTTTTTGTTTTACCCGACGATAGCCTAGGGTGTGGGTTTGAACAGAAATAGTGAGATTGCGATGTCAGTTCGGTCACAAAGTGGTGAAACGATGTGAATACTTGGAGTCGAGTGCCTGGGCACTTATGCTGTGATCTACATCGCGATTAGGGTTTTAGCCGACTCTTAAGTGTCTGCGTTGATGTTTTTGGGTACGATTTTAAGTAGCGTCCGTAATGTGTTAAAAGATTTCTTTAAAAAGAACTGAGATACATTATTTAGCGTTGTGAGCACTTAGCGTTTTCGGGCTTAATAAAAATCGAGTTTATTTCGCAATTGTCTTCTTTTTGTGCTTATCCGCTTACAATTTCTAAAACATAATATTGTGTCTTTGTAATCTAAGGTAAGACATAAAACCAAACAGTTGTACATAGGTATGTAGTATTCAGACAATTCCAATGGTCATGGTAGATCTGGGTAATATAATGCCAATGGCAGCTAGCCGAGAGAATTCCAGCTATGTTGCGTAACCTCAACTTTGCGTACCTAAGTTAATTGACGCAAATGCCGAACAATTTGCTAACTTAGTTAAATGTGTGCCTTTGGGCATACAGCACTTGCTTACATTGGGTTCAGATAAGCATAAGCATAATCAGCCTATAAAGTTCCCACTGCTGGGACACAGGCCTCTGTTAGAGGGAGTGGGCCGTAATCCACCAAGCGGGCTCAGTGCGGGTTGATAGATGTCACAGGTATTCGAATTTTTGGTTCTAGGACATACCGGTTTCTTCACGATGTTTTTCTTCACCGTTTTGAAAGCAGTGGTGATTAAATAATTTACACAAAGTAAAGCGCCTGTCTGGGTTCGAACCTACGACCTAAATCTCGTAAGTCGCGGCCGTTACCACTGGGCCACTGCTTGATATGGCGCAAAAAAATCGTTGATAAAAATGGAATAAATTGAACAATCGTTGCTCAATAGTAATTCAATTCAACAAAACTTTGCAGACAATTCACAGTATCTTAATTAGGTAACTATTGTATTTGCCAAAGGAACAAAAAAGTTTGGGACTCGTTCATTTGTTTCAGAGCGGTCTAATTGGGCTTTATTAGTTGATTCGCACGAATTAACTCGCCCGTTTCGAGCTAATCGACAATTTTAAATAATATATGTTTTTCTATAGCCGACTCGCACAGCGTTAATTTATTTGTGGGTGAATCAATAATTCCAGAAATTCGAATTATGCAACTGGCACGTTTTGTGTTATAAGTTAGTGTATTTTTTCACCTTAACTTTTTGTTGTTTCCTTAACGTTTTATTCAAAAGGTGCCATTTAGAATACCGAAAGAAAGAAATAATATCTTTTATTTGGACACAGTTCGTGTAACACAAAAAATAAAAATAAAGTGAAAATAAATAATTAGGTACTTACAGTATGTGCCTCACAGTTGCCATACAAAAATTTCTGGATTCGTGAATTCACCTACTAATAAATTAAGTTCGTGCGAGTCGCTTAAAGAAAATTTTATGTTATTTAATGCGGAGATTTCTTGAAAATGCTCAAAAAGCTTTAACCGTAAATAATTTTGAAAGAAAAAAATATGTGATATTTTCAAGTCTTTTTTGCATACAGTCAAAATATAATTAAACATACTCTAATGCACCAAAAAAATCATCAGTCACCTCTTAATTATCTTTAAAACTAGTTTATCCCTTCAATAACAATAATAATAAAAAAAAACATAAAATTCTAAATGCCAAACTGCATCCAGTGATGGACTATTTTTTTATCAAATAGTTAATATCTAATTGCATACGATTTTATTTGCATTTTTACGACAATGCTTGCTCATTTATGATTCGAATTTATTACAAAAGATTTTAACCCGTATCGGATTCCAATAAGAACTATTATCGCTGTACATTCAAAATTATCAGGGCCTTAAAAGCGACCATTCGCCCGATTCGAGCGAGTTAATCCGTGCGAGACGACTAATAAGCCTCTACTGTATTGCGTAATTTAGCAAGGATTGAGTGTCCTCGAGTAAAAAAAAAAACTTCATTCTGAGGCCAAACTGTGCTGCAGTCAATCTCAGAACCTGAATAATTAAAGGCTTATGATTGCGGAAGAAGGTTGTTAAAGCTGTTAATAAATAACCTTAAGGTATTAACACGGGCAATTTTTTGAGCAATTATTGCTCGGCAACACTAATGGATCAATCTGGATCAATTAAGTGGACCAATCTTGAGCAACAACAGTATATTGCGGATATGTTTCGGAAATATTGCTTCTGATTGCGATTGAATTTTCTTTCTATCTCGTTTTTACATGTAACTGCACCCTAATTGCGTAATTCACGATTAATCATAATCGGTTTCAATTTGACAGTTCAACAGTATTCATTGCGTTAACATTTATCGAACATATGAAGCAATGGCATAACAATCTGTTTCAAAACGAAACAGATTATGATGAATCGTGAGTAAGGCAATTATGGTGCGGCACCCTAATTGCGTAACTCACGATTGATCATAATTGGTTTCGTCTTCACAGTTAAACAATATTCATTGAGTTATTTATGTTGTAGAACGGACACATTTTTCGAACATATGAAGCAATGGTTTAACAATCCGTTTCAAAACGATACAGATTATGATGAATCGTGAGTTACGCAATTAGGGTGCAGGTCTCGTTTTTGCGAGAGGAACCGGCCGGCAGCAGAGGCGGCGGGGGCGCTTATTGCCTAGTTTTTAAGTTGCTCCATATTGCATGATATTGTGTGGCCGTATCTCTGGCAACAGGTTGCTACATGTTGCCATTGCCCTAAGTTGCTGGATGTAGTCGTAATTGACCAGGATGGAACAATTTTAGTTGCTCGTGTAACCAGCACCCTAATTGCGTAACTTACGATTGATCATACCTAATTGGTTTCGTCTTCACAGTTAAACAATATTCATTGAGTTATTTATGTTGTAGAACGGACACATTTTTCGAACATATGAAGCAATAGTTTAACAATCCGTTTCAAAACGATACAGATTATGATGAATCGTGAGTTACGCAATTAGGGTGCAGGCCTACAAAGTAAAGAATCTGCGACATGATAAATATGCAAGTAACTGGCAGTTACGTAAAAAGCCATGTTTCATCATACATAATGATCTCCATTCTTTGCGAAGTCTGTTTGAATTTTTAATGTTCACGTGATATCCTCCGATCCGCACTGGGACCGCGTGGGCGATTATGGCCCCACTCTCACTGAGAGGAGGCCTATGTCTCAGCAATCGAAACATTATACTTTTGCCAAGTAACAAAAGTAAAATGGGAGGGAGATGAGAAAGAGACCAGTTTTTTAAATTAATATCTTAATAGTATTCAAGTAACATTATTTAAATAGTCTTACGAGAGACAGTCTGTAATGGTTAAATAAACTAAGTACCTATAGTTTCCAGTTACAAGTTAAATTAAAAAACATCGAACAAAATAAATGAATCCCGTTTGATAAATGTTTGTTCAAAAACCGCTGACAGTAAATTGACTTCAGAATAATTTATCGTAAAAGTCAAATTCGGCAGTTTGTATAGTTATCTACACCGTTTTTGCAAACCGATTAGAAAGTTACTACAACAACGATTAATATTTGAGTATGTTGTGTAGGTACCATTAAGTTGTTTTTGTGGGCGATTTTCTACGCCATTCTGTATATAAATTAATTCAGAGGAGTATTTATCGTAATATTCCTCTGAATTACGTGAAAAAGCGTAATATTTGTGATGTTATAATAACGTAACATTGAAATCGATCCAAATCACGTTCACGGTGGCTGTGGGCACGTGGCCGGCACATTTACATGCATCATATAGCCGTGGTGTCGCCGACTGCGACCGTTGTCGCATGCTTCCCGGTCTGTGAACCCGGGATCCCGGGAATTCTGCCCAAGTATTTCGGGACGCAGACCGCACTCGAAACTTTTTACGCAATTTGCCCTAATGGGTCGGTCAGTAGGGTACGGTATTTTTAACTTTATCAAGTGTTATGTTTATTTTTACTTTCCGCTGATTATTTTGGTTGACCATTCCGCTCGTGCGGTTTATTTTATAAGCAGTTATTAAACAGGTAGTAAATGTTGCACGATTTTTGTTTTATCAGATATTGAATTTTGCTGAACGGAACAATAAGAAATACGATACCACCAATGGCATTTCAATTTTGTTACTTACCTACAATTTCGTAATTTGTTAATTATTGTGAAAAGTACTTTTAGTAGCTATTGCATTTTCCAGGTAAATGACGAAACATACATACCTACCTACCCACATTTAATGAGGTTCTCATTAAAATGTTTTTCCGTCAAACGCAACAATGATGAATATTTAATGGGTTGTGATTTCAATAAAGATTACTGCAAAATGACATCTACTTCCGACTATTGTCGAATCACATTAACGAGATGTCGCAATACTAGCAAACCACGATTTTGTAAAAAAAAGATTGATGCAGAATCATCAATGACGTATCATTGGGAATCATAAGGTTTTTCTTCATATAATTATCATGTTTGAAACAAAGTATCTTGTTTTGCGTCTGCTTGTATGGCAGGTATAAAAACAAGATAGGTACTTTGTTTCGTTGACGTTGAAATCGGCAACAGAAATTATAATTTTAATTTAAAAAGAATACTACCTATGTATTTAATTTGCTAGTCCTACTTGACAGGTGTTATTATCACTTAACTGGCTTGTTGTCAAAAAAAGGTTGATCGCAGCTCTAGCACAAAATACAGAGAGTACAGAAGGCAATCTACATACAAAGTGCGCTCGAGCAACGCTCATATAGACACCGCTCACGGACACGATATCTCGGACCGGTTGGGACCAGTACGAGCGCGAGTGCCATCCCCTGAGACACGCGTCTGTGAAATGCAAAAACGAAGCAACAAAAAAAGTTACTATAACTGTTCAGTGGACGGTTGTCTATATACTGTCAATTGTCTTTTTTTAAGCTACCAGTTGTTGAGTTGACCAGAGAGGTGAGTACCTAGGTATTTGCTCGTGTTTCGATGGCTCGTTTTAATTTAACGTAACACAGAATACCTAGTTAGTTGTGGGTAAGCGAAAATGACTTTGTGGCCTTGTATTATTTTTAAAATTTATATTAGGTATTTATTGTAGTACTTATAAGCTAAAAAATACGCTCATCTTCCTCATTATAAATAGTTAAGATAGAACTGCTCGGCGAGCCAGCCGGGCCACCCGCCGCCGATCATAACTATTAGAGTTGAGATTAATTGTGATCATGGCAAAGACCTAATACGAGTGCCACTACCACGATAGTTTTTTGTGCATAAGCCAAAGTTGACAACCCTAGCGCGACCGCCGAGCGTAGGTATGAAAATCGAAGTACATACATGTAATTGCCTTCTGTACTCTCTTTATTTTGTGGCTCTAGTTTTAGTCTAGCAAATAAAAAACCAGAATTTAAGTAATTAATTTTCCGGAAGGTTGACATTTTCGTCACACCCCTACTAATTTTAAGTTAATTAAAAATTCTGGTCACGGAAACTTCATGTAAATTACTTTCTCATATAGAATAGAACATAATACTCTTTATTATGCATAAGGATTTCAAGATAAAATTGTTTATAGTGTGACGCAATGGGCGGTGTTATCGTTAAAAGCGAAAAACAGACCTTTGGATGGATTAAAAGAAGAAGGAGAGACAATACATCATGACATTATTTTGATGATCTCACCCGTAAGGGTAGGTAATATGGTAACGTGGACAATCTACCATCAATACTGCAGGTAGTCAATGGTGTACCATTTATTTAAAAAATAAATACATAAAGCATAATACTTATCTATGTAAATACATATATTTATGTATAGGTACGTATAAAATATGATCATGAAACTGGAGCACTGTTTAAATAATAATGATGTTTACGGAAAAAGGAAGAGTTTTTTTGCCCCAGAATTTTAAAAGTGGACAAAGATTTAGCGCGCATATCCATGAACGTATTTGTTGAATGATACTGTAGATAAGAATGTGTAACTATTGACAATAAGTAACTGGTATCGGTCTGTTCGCATAGGTATCGCTGTTTATTGACAACGTCGAATGGTATTGTTCTATTTCTGTAGTGACCATCGGCGTAACTAGGACTTATGTGTCGCGTGAGAGCAAGCCTCAGCCCTATTAGGCTACCCGTCCGCTGGAGCGGAGAAGAATAGGTATGGAAGACTTTCACCAATACAATTCTACTAAATTCCCGTTTTAGTTCCACTTTATTGGACCACTGATTTATGTACATATATCAACCGCCGACACAGCTCTGCATTTGTAATGTACAGCTGAATCCACTCAGGCCGTGACCTGTAAAAATTTAGCGTGTCATTTGGCTACGCGTTATTCCTGTCATTGTTGCACAACTATCAAAGTATCAACTACAAGTATGCATGTGTAAGCTAAAGCAGGTGCTAAGTAAGTTTATACAGAGTCAAATTAAATTAGCTGGCAATACCTGAGCCCCGTTTTGGGTATCGATAACGAAAACATAAATAAACAAAAAAAAAAACAGTACTAAAACTTTGTTCAAAACTTTAAATGGCACTGACATGAAAATTAAGACAATCAAACGACCGTTATTATTATGTCTCTCGGAAATTAATATCTACAAAAAATATAATTTTAATTTTTAAATACTTTAATTGTAATCTGTGGAGAACGTAGTGGGTAGCATAATTGTTTGAAACTTAATAATATATTTAAGATAATTTTATGTCTATCTCTTATTGTGCTACTCTTTGCTTTTCCTTAAATAAATAATTTAAAAAAAATAAGTTGATCCACAATAAGAAAACAGCTGATCGATTTCCGCACGCCAAGCCGATGTGGTTTGCTGACCGATTACGGGTATTTAACTTCGCCCATACAAATGATGTTTGTTTTTTCATTCGTTTTCGATACGAACTTTGTCACTCTTGCACCGCAGTGTTCCGCGTTCCGTGTTCGAAAAACAGTACCCTCGCTCTTCTCCTTTACTCGCTCTGCGTCAATGGACAGGGAGCCTTATAGTTTGAGAGAGTTATGAAAGCCCGGCTGAAAGGGGAGGTTCTCGCAGACAATTTGTCTTATTGTTAATGCTTAAGCCTTGACACTCGTGTTATATTTGAAAGCTTTCGTGTTTAACGCCGTTTATGAACTAGAGAGTTTACTGCTCTTTGTTATAGAAATGTTTTGTCTACTAAAGCTAGTATAGAATCGTATACTCGCAGGTATATTACCTACTTATTACCTAGCAAAATGCCGTAAAATATGATCATGTTTAAAAGGGTGTGAAGCTGGAGATCTGTCTTACAGGTCCAGAACCTAGTTCAGCTCTCACAAAGGTTCTAGAATAGGTAAGGCAAAATTGGATAAATAAATTACTGTAGCAATGTTGTTGTTTATGAGAGGAATAAACGTTATTAGGGTTCCGTACCTCTAAAGGAAAAAACGGAACCCTTATAAGATCACTTTGTTGTCCGTCCGTCCGTCCGTCCGTCCGTCCGTCTGTCAAGACCGTTTTTCTCAGGAAGGCGTGGAGGTATCAAACTGAAATTTCTATATGATACTTAGTTCTACTGTCCCTGGAAGCTGTAGAAAAATCAACCTTCTAAGTCAACGCAATCAAAAGATACAGCCATTTAGGCCGCAAAATTCCGCAAATTTTCGAAACTCGCACGGGAATCAAAACCTACAGGGTACTTCCCGTGAACTTAGAATCTTGAAATTTTGTACGAAGTCACGTCTTATAGTACAGATATAGGAAAAATTACGAAAACCGAAATTTTTTAGTTTCGTCATATAAAAAAAAAATATTTTTGACAATTTTGAACTTTTACTTATATACCCACAGGTTTGTACGGAACCCTCGGTGCGCGAGTCCAACTCGCACTTGACCGGTTTTTTATTATATTGTACTTAGTTGGCGTCAACCTAAATTATTTTTATTAGAATTTAAGTCAAAAGATACTCTAAAATTTATGTAGGTTTATTAAATTACGTAGTAAGTAGGTATCACGTAAGTGAAGTATTTAGTTAAAATATAATATAAAATACCTCAAAAGCAATTTACTAATTAATTACTGGTTTTAACTAAGTACGCCTGGCACCTCGTTGCTTGAAACTTTGACAGAGCACTCAGTTATTAGTCGACGTACGCAGGGACGTAAAGATATCGCGGCAGGATCTCATCGCGCACTGGAATTTCATCTCTCGGTATTGAGCCGAGCATTCAGAATCCAACAGAATGCATACCAGCCCGTCAAAAAAAAAAAACACTGTTGGAATTTTAACTCTCGGCGTTATGCAGTTGCGTTGAAGATCGAGTGCGCAAAAAATCTCACATTTTACGTGTCCGCGCAAACGTGGACATACTTTCTATTTCACGCCCCTGTGTAGTTAGTAAGCCTTTATTTAACCCTTTGACCGCTAATGACGCTTTAAAGCGTTAATTACGATTTCACTCTAGACGCCGACGACTCTTTAAAGCGTCAATTTTTAGCCTTATGTTGGACATTAAAATACACAGTAATAAACACTATTTTACGTAGTTTTAGCAACAGATCACGCTTAAACATAGACTAGGCCTTTATTCTTAATGCATAAAAATCTACAAAAATCCATATTTTAAGCAAAAAATGATATGAAAACCAAAGACTACAATTTGAGTTTTAAAGCATTACACTGATCGCCATTGACGACTTAAATCGTCACGTAGTGACGTGGCCATTCGCACAAAAACACAAATATAGGAGGTAGATGTAAAATAAAAATCCCCACTTAATAGGTGGAGATTTTTATCTCCACCTCATTTCTTGAATGTTTCCACAAGCAACTGTTAACTTCTTAATTGAATTGGTGCGTGTGTGCATTTTTAAATATGGAAAAAAATAGAGGTAAGTTGTTTTAATCATATTTTAGATATACCTAAGTACGTAATTGTCTAATGGATTCATAGGTAATAGACTATGAACATTGTTTTTACTTATGGAGCATGTATCGTCCAAGTGCAGTATTTTATCCCTTTGTACTTCTTTCTGTCTTGTGTTAGAATGGGCCATTCTTTTAAAGAGGTATCAAGGTCATTCAGCGATTCTTTATTTTATACTGTGGGAACAGATGTAATTTTATCTATAATTCATTTCTCGCTTACTTTTTTCAGATTTAAAAAGATCGAGGGGATGGACGGCCTCGCCAAATATTCTTGAGGCCGATACTCAAGATCTTTACGAAGCATCAGTTGCAACTAAGCAGGCGGCAACAAATAATTCTAAATGTAAAGATTGTGAAAAATACAATTCAAGCGACAACCGAAATGAGCATTTTTCTCAATTATTATGTGAAGAATTTTTAGATGAAGCTAAACATAATCACTGTCGTGAAATAGATATAATAAATACACAACAATAATAGATTTTGTGTATTTGATTGTCATGGTACAAAATAAAAACGAGTCAAATTTGTATTTTATTTACTTTTAAGAATTACTTAAGAAATAACTCTGAATATATATACTTGCCATATTTAACAAGTGTTATAGTAGATAATTGAAATGTCATATTACTAGAATGTGGGTAAGTAAAAATAAACATCGATATATCTACCGAACCACACTATTTCATGCATATTTATCCATATCGCGGACGCCAAAGACGCTTTAAGTTGTCCGCTAGTGACGTCATAAACGCTTGCCTCGTTCTTATTTATGTGGAGACATGTCGGTAGAGTGAAATAAAATCTACCTTCAAAGGAAATTATAATATTTATTTATTATAATTTTAAGGTAAATTTTATTTAAGTCTACCGACATGTCCGCTTTCCAACACAAGTTTCGTTTCGACGTACCAATTACTAATTGGCATCCACACGATTTGTTTTACTATTTTGAAAAAGAAAATGGACAGTGAAGGACTTATTCGCATTTTGGAAGGCGTAGACGACAACGAGGTCGTGTACTTAAATTCATCTGACAGCGAAATAGAAAGTGAGATAGAGGTAAAATATTTATTTCCTATTTAATAAGAAAATGTGTAAAGGCTGAAATAATGGTAGACATAAGCACCGTGACAGTTGTTATTTTTTTTGTATTTTAGGAGCAATTAATAGAAGAAAGTCAGGGTAGTTCGAGCTCTGAAACTCAGTTCCAATGGACGGGACTTCCGAACTCGATGGATATTCAGGCATTTAACGACTTTAGTAGTGGTATTTTACCATCGTTACAATTATCACCATCATCAAGCGAACTTGAATATTTTGAGAAATTCGTGGATGAATCATTAGTTTCTAAAATTGTTTATGATACAAACCGATATCATCGACACTTTGTTTTAAATACTGATTTAAGAAATCACTCAAGGTTACAGGCGTGGTAAGATGTTACGATACCAGATATTTAGATATTTCTGGCTGTTACAATGTTAATGTCTAGGAATAGCCGTTTAAGTATCGAAGAACATTGGTCGACTAATCCATTATTAAACTCACCTATTTTCACAACTCTTATGAGTAGAAATCGATATACTACTTTGTTGGGCATGCTACATTTTTCTGAACCAGGGCCGAAGCAGACGAGGGATAGCATCTTACATGAAATAAAAGGCATAGTTGATGATGCGCGACGTAAATTTCAAGATTACTATACCGTACCAAAAGTTATGTATTGACGAAAGCATGGTTTCGTTCAAAGGAAGGTTATTAATTAAACAGTACCTTCCAAATAAAAGAAATCGTTTCGGAATAAAGCTTTTTGTTTTATGTGATGTCAGTACTAAAATTATTTTAGATTTTATAATTTACACGGGTACTGAGACTGAAATAGTGCGAAATACTGATTTAGGCATAAGTGGATCTGTTGTTACTACTTTAATACAACAATACTACTTTAATAACAGAAAAATATATATGGATAACTGGTATAGCAGTCCTAAATTATTTAATTATTTGAAGTGTCACGGTATAGGTGCTTGTGGAACAGTGAGAAAAAATAGAAAAGCAATGCCAGTGTTTAAAAAAATTGAAGAAAGGAGAAAGAGACGCAAAATATACTTCTAATATAATGGCTTTAAAATGGCATGATAAAAAAGATGTGCATATGTTGAGTACATTCCATGAGGATAAATTAGGGCCAAGTGAAAAAATCGACAGGTCAACCGGTCTGCCAGTAATGAAACCTGAATGTATTTTAGACTATAACAAAAATATGGGTATAGTCGACACGAACGATATGATGCTAAGTTCAATTCACTGCATGAGAAAAACAGTGAAGTGGTATAAAAAGCTTTTCTTTCACATAATCGACATGCATTTGCTCAATTCCTTCTACTATTGCAAGGTGTTAAAAAATTACAGTAAATTGCACTACCACAATTTTCAGTTATCAGTAATTAATCAGATCGTTGTCAAATACGCGGGTGACAGGTCACTTCCCATGACTACCCGTGCATTTGACAATCCGGCTCGTATATTAGGTGACAATACTGCTAAACATATGCCAGCGTATCTTCCACAGCAAAAAAAAACTACGCTGCAAATTATGCGCTCATGTGTATCGTAAAAGGCGTGACTCGCGATTTTGGTGTGAAGAGTGCAAAATACCACTTTGCGTAACCTGCTTCCGCCCTTATCATGAAAATTAAAAATAATACAAGTTTTTAAGTCAGTTTTTGATATTTTTGAAGTAACCTTACAATTTAACGTCATGTACCTATAACCTGTATCAATATGGTGATTATGTATAATCCAATTATGTATGTTACATTGAGGGTAAGTAATAATTCAATAAATTCATTAACAACATTGAAAGTTATTTTATTTAATTTTATTCCTACAACATAAAACATTATTATTAAATTATAATATCGATAACAGTTACGAACAACACTATTAATTTGATGAAAATGTGTTGAAACTACAATTTGGTGTCGCCGTTGACGTCTTAGGGCGTCGTCTAGTTGCGTCAAATTTCTGAATTGTATATTGTATTTGGGAAGCAAAAATTGATATTGTATTGTGTCCAGTCTTAATTTTATGGCGTAATTAGCTGTCTGTTATATTCTAATACGTTTTTAATGCATAATTTTAACGTTATGTATAGTTTAATCATAAATAAACTCAATATATCACGTTTTGCAATAATTATATCGTAAGAAGGGGGCACATCACTACAGTATCATGCGAGAAATTATAGCAAAAATAGGCGTGGCGCTGGTGGTCAGGTTTTTAAGATTGAGCGTGGCGGTCAAAGGGTTAATATCAAGCCTGCATTAGGCGTGAATTACACAGAAACGGCGTAAGGTAAAGGCGCGGCGCAGGCGCCACGTACGCAGCACATTTTGTATGTAGGCATGATGCCGCTTTTAAACGTTTTCATACAAAAAAACGCGCCTGCGCCGCGCCTTCGCCCTACGCCGTTTCTATGTAATTCGCGCCTTAGTAAGGTTTTTCATTAGGGTAGGAAACCATCAAATAACTTCTACCGCTCTGGGCGGAGCGGGAGGGCGTGTCAGACTTTTACTAACTAAAACCCACCCGTGTTCCTTCAGTTGCCTGTGTGCCAGGGACTACGATATCTCTTTCGAACAACGCGCATCCGTGGGAATTAATAAGGTTATTTTCAAATCAACTTGGATGTGAAGCTCACCGAAATAAATATAATATACTAAGTACAGCTAGATATGCAAGGATTCATTTGAAATTAATATCTACTTAAAAGATGTTAACATAAGACTTCTCTGTGATGTACTAAAAATCAAGATTTGCATGAAACATGACCATGACTTTTTACTGTTCTCTTAATTTTTATTTATGAGTTTGCTTCTGCTGGCGACTTCGTCTGCGTGAAATTTCTTGTTCCACCTACCCACAGCGTCGCATCGCATCGCCCACGCTTGCTTTTACCTCCTTCGTTTTCTTCAAGAATTATTTCCCCCTTTTTCCCTTGTTGCTCGGCTCCCGAGGATCGTAGCGTGATGATAAATATATAATATTCATAAAGAAAAACATAACCCTCCTTCTGGCTCAGTCGGGTAATTAGGGTAACAAATGCATTTTTTTTCAAATACTACTTTTTGTTCCTGATATAGCATGCAAACCCAAAAACTCTTCAGCGTTTATATTTTATATATTAAAACATTTTAATACGAAGTTATTTTTTATCTTTACGTACACACGGTTACACATTTCCAGTATAAGCTGATCTCGCATTGTATAGGATTTCCGTTCAGTGCGAGATCAGCGTCAACTGGAAATATATATACATATATGTAGCTTGATGTGTAGCCGTGAGTACTTGAACTCTTTTCTGCTATGTCAATATAGCGAGTCAGTGATATACTTAGTGACGAGATGTTTACTCATATCCCATGACACAGCCATGCTGGCGCCATCATCCTTTTACTAACAACTTGTCTCTAACTCTAAACCCATTGAAATATCCAATTGACTAAAATTTATAATTCAAAATTAAACTATAAATATTATATAATAACTACTGCACGGTTCGATTGATTAGGCTAAGCTACGCTTGACGCGGTTGGTTCATGGATGCTTAACCATCTTTACATACCAAGACCCCAGCCGTGCCTCGCAAAGTCGTTGGTCTCGGCTGTCGTTTGTGGATCTTTGGCAGTCGTTACGGGTCGTCAGAAGTCCGAAAGGTCCACCAGGTTACCAAGGGTTACCAAGAGGTCCACCAGGTTACCAACCAGTCTTACGTATTACCCAATAACTGGGTAATGAAGGTCAGATAGGTAATCTCTACATGTAAGATACTGGTATTCAGCTGCATCCGGTTAGATTGTAAGCCGGCCACATTATAAGTGGAAAAAGGCCGTGCAGATAATGATGATGATAATAAAAAGGAAAAAAGTTAGGACTTGTTATACTTTTCTTATAATTGCACTTCGTAGCACAGCGTTGATCTATAAACTCCTTAAAATATCCACTAACTAATAGAGATATTGAATGTCCCGTGTGGTGTCCGGGCGTAAAAGAATAGCACCATCCCATTTCTTCCCGTGGATGTCGTAGGAGGCGACTAAAGGCCTTACTAGAGAATGGGCAGCAGCGTTCTCTATGCATTTTGCCACCATACTGCGATCGCCAACTCCCTGCCAAGCGTGGCGATTATGACAAACCCCCCCCCCTTTGGGGGAGGCCTATGTCTAGCAGTGGACGTCTTTCGGCTGAAATGATGACGATGATTGAATGTTATAGTTGGTCAAAATAATAGCAGAAAAAGCAATTAAAAACGCGTTCACAGTTTCTCTCCGTAGTACAGAGTAGGTAGCATTTAAAACTCTTTAGAAGGTCCACAAATTAAAGGGCGACCTTGAATTGTAAAAGAGCAATTAAAAACAGAATTTTAAACAATTTTATGCATTTCGTAAGTCTCGCTAGCACAGCGTAGCTCTATAAAATTATATTAAAACCCTTTGAAATGTCCAATAACTTAAAAAGACCTTGAATTTTACAGTCAAAATACAGCAGAAGGAGCAATTAAAAACAGATCCACAGTGTCATGCATTTCGTAGCTCTTCGTAGCACGACCGCGTAATATTTAAATGTAATTTCGTTTTCATTGTGTATTTTTTATCTTTGCATGTTCATCAGCCTTCCCTTTCTATTATAAATCCATGAACATATCAGATTCGTTTATAAATCACTGATAATGCTTGATTTATAATCAGTATGTAATAAACATTTATCACGATACAATTTGCGTATGAATAATAATTAACCATGCGACGGAATAATTTAAGGTCATTCGCCCCATGAACGAATGTGTCTGATTGCGTTATCATCATCTCAAGCTTGAGTGAGTAAAGCCATGGTTTACCCCATTAGCGACGTAGAAGCGTCATAAGGTTTTATGGAAGAATAAAATATAATGCCGATATATTTTACGTCACGAGTAAGGGCTGCCTCTGAAACAAAGTAAAAGAAAACAAGAAAATATTTATATTTCCGCTGTTAGCTTTTGTAGCGCAAGAAATTCTTTTGTGAAGGGAACAAAAATCAGCAAGAAATACATTGAGAAACTCTCTTTATTATTTTACCGTGTAGCTGAGATAAAACAAACTGTGCAGTGCAAGAGCGCACAGCAGTCTTGCATGTGATTTTATCAATATGCAATATGTTGCCTCTTTGTTAGTCGAAACATGGGAGCAATTTCGCCCCAAATAGCCTGAGGAGCAATATCTCGTGACTTCGCCTCGCATGTTACCCTTATCAGTTTAATAAAGCATTTTACGTGCATTCGGGGTACGTTGGTTCGTGTGAAGGAAAATGGAGACGAATAAAAGTGGAACATACTTGAATT
Organism: Polymixis flavicincta; assembly: GCA_949987655.1. Taxonomy (NCBI): domain Eukaryota; kingdom Metazoa; phylum Arthropoda; class Insecta; order Lepidoptera; family Noctuidae; genus Polymixis; species Polymixis flavicincta. Next base: position 11,120,698 of record OX465179.1, read on the forward strand.
CAAGCTCAATATTCATTTGAAACGGTTCGGTGCATTGGAGTCGCACACCAATTCAGCTATTGAGCACTTATACATTTTTCAGTGCTGGCCTATAAGTGATCATTATTAAATCGAGATAAGTTAACTGCTACTTTTACAATTTGATAACGATAAAATAACATTTCGGGGACTTCACCCATTCGATTTTAACCACTGTATTAGCGTAAAAGACGTCAGTAAATAAATACAATTAAGCTGTCAGGATCGACACTGATCGATGATATTACACGAAAAATATTCAGCAATTATCGATATTCGATCGATGTGCGTCTATTTTATTTATATTAGTTGAATCGATCTGTGGCATTGATCAACGTCAATCATAGATGGATAATGAACGTGTATCGAGCTATTTTCAGGGCCTAGGATCGTTTACCGATTGGTCTGTTTTCGTTCGAGATGTTTTACAAGACGCATACATCAATCACCACCAATAGCTATTCCCCAACGCGAACGAGGAAGATCAAGGCATGGATGCGTTGTTGATCGTGTGGCTGTAGCAAGTTAGCAACACCCTTGGGCAGCCCTGATTCCGGCAAAAATTACACTTAGGTACTCCTAAAGCTCTCCGTTATAGTGGGTTAATTGGGCAATGGCGCGAATAATTTGAGTCAAGTAATTATCGCTCCAGTGCCTCGGGTTGGTATTTGTTTAGCTAATATAGTGAGGTTGTAAGAGATTTAGCGTTTTGTTGTTTTATCTCGGATAGTGTGGTAGAGATAACGTGTAAGTTGCAGAGGATGTCTATAATTTCATACTTTTTCTTGGACTGTCGGGAGGTCCTTACCTATAGATAATATGGCTAACTTCATTTAGGCATTGTTGTATAGAATATTTCTGAATAATTCATCATCATCATCATCATCATTTCAGGCGAAAGACGTCCACTGCTGGACATGGGCCTCCCCAGGGTCCTCCACTTCGACCGGTCTTGTGCTTTTCACATCCAGCGGATTCCCGCGTCCTTCACAAGGTCATCGGTCCACCTTGTGGGAGGCCTTCCCACTCTACGTCTACCAGTACGTGGTACCACTCCAGAACCTTTCGGTCCCATCGGCCATCTGTTCTGGGAGCAATGTGCCCTGCCCACTGCCACTTAAGTTTGGCAATTCTTCGATGTCGGTTGCTTTGGTTCTCCTGCGGATCTTTTCATTTCTGAGACGATCGCGTAGGGAAACTCCGAGCATAGCCCTCTCCATTGCCCTTTGGTTGACTTTAAGCCTTCTGATAAGGCCCATTGTGAGCAACCACGTTTCTGTACCATAGGTCATCACTGGCCACACACACTGGTCAAAGACTTTCGACTTGAGACACTGTGGTATTTGGGACGAGAAGATATTGCGAAGCCAGAAGAATTCCCGAACGCTGCCCAGTCCAGTCCGATTCGAATAATTAGTCAGATGTACAATCGGTAGGTATTCTTTACACTACCTCCTTGGTTATGACTTTATGAGAGTACAGATGACAGCAGGTCAACCTATCCTAAACTGTCAAATTTTCCCAATTGAACATGTGATAAAGTTGAAAAACTATCAAAGAAATTTATCAGATTGGAGTAGCTTGATGTGCTGGCCTCTGTACATAAAATTAGCTTTTGGCGAATAATTAAGTTAATGTTATGTTAAGCGAGGTTTACAACTGGGTACCTACCTATAGGTAACTCTCTTATTATTCAACCAAGATTTTTTTTATATGCACTCAGCTGTTTAAAATACATTGGTTGTTATTATTGTAGTTTTCACCAATTAAAAAAAAAAAACACCGTAAATTAAATCATTATAATTAATTAATTTATTTTAATAAAAACGTATACAAAAACAGTATTATTTTATTTATTCAACGTGAACTTGGAAATGGCTCGCTCGACATTCGAGCTATTTTTAGTTCGTATAATACACTGGTCTATTTGGATACACTTTATGAACGAAACCTCATGTCAAATTGATTTTTGGTATGAACCATCACTGTCTTGTGTAATATCATATGTGCAACAATGTGTCCGTACTGATTTAATAAAATGTAATTTGAATCTTTTAAAGTTTATTAATTTCACACCCATTTATAACAGGTTCTGAGCTAATCCAAATGGACGTTTTAGACGAACTAAAAATAGCTCAGAATTGTGAATTAGTGCACACCGTAGAAGGCGTGCGTGGGCTCTACTCTAAGTCAATTTAAATATCGATCGATAAATCGTGGGATGCATCAGCGGTATCGAACATTCATTATTGACGTCATTGTACGGGTGTGGGCAGTGGCCGTATTCTGGACATCCATCAAAACTGACGACGCATGGCTTAGGTTACGTTAGGTATTGGGTGATTTTATAATGTCTATACCGTGACGATATTATTGCGGACGACCATGGCATCACGATAACACACGGAAGTAAAATGTATGGAAGTAATTAGGTATACGAAGACGCTTTTAAATATTCGTCCACGTTAACGTGCATGTCATTTCCATACATTTTATAAATATCATCACGAAATTTAAATTGCTAGCATTTTGCATAATCAGCCTTTAATTATCCCACTGCTGGGACACAGGCGTCCTTTCTGTGAGAGGGAGTGGGCCGGAATCCACCATGCGGTTCCAGTGCGGGTTGGTAGATGACATAATATGTCTTCGAATTTTTGGTTCGAGTTCTGCTGGCAAATAAGGCAATATTTAGTGATACCAGACTGACCAAAGTAAGGGACAAAAAAACCCTTAATCAGAAAGCATGATTTAGAAAGCATGGTGGCTAATTAAGATGTATGGAAGAGATAGGCACGCTACGCCAACCTCATAAATGGAGAATAACAACAAAAACATGACTGACGCGTGCCAGGGTTCGAGGTTCTACCTCATAGCGGCAATCATTAGCTGAATTATTTAATATTAAGTATAAGTAAAACGTCAGCCAACGTTTATCATATTCAATGATTATCGATTACACGTATAGCTTGTGTGACCTTAGCTGTGTGTGTGCGATTGAGCGAACTGGCATTCGCAACATGACATCGCGTCACGTCAAGGGGAAACATGGTTTGTATCAAAACAAATGGTATTTTTTGCTAATATAGATCGGTTTTATTAAGATTAATCTGACGATGTTGGCGGGATTTTCGACCATAAACAGGTTGTGTTAAATATGTATTTCAACTAAAAGGTTTGCATAGTTCAAATTTAAATGGATTTTGCGAATGGAAAACTACGCATAAACAAATATTATTGTAGCGCTCAAACAAGATGAAAAACACAAATCATTTTCGTACTTTCAAAGGAAAGAAACTTTTATATTTTTTACTGTAAATGTTGAAGTCTCGGGAGGAGATATATTTCTTTGTTACTCAAACAAGTCTCTCCGGGGCAATGAATGTCGATAAAAGTTGTCTCAAGAGAAACTCAGTAAAGGAGGCAAGCTAGTTTTTCTTTGGGCAAGTTAGTTAGTTCTCTAGGAAAACGGATCAACTTGTACGTGTTGAAAGTATACATAACATCACGCCTTGTTTACCCGAAGGGTTAGGCAGAGGTGAATCTATAGTACAGTAGGGATGCCCGATCTGAATCGATCTTCCAAAAGATCGATTCACGGCCATACGATCTACCGATTTTTTTTATCGATTCAACAAGATGCGATCTTCGCCCAGATCGAATCGTATTCGCCTATAAGATCGTATGAAAACATCGTATCCCTCCCTCGCCAACAAAATCAAAAGTTTTTTTAAATTAAATATGACACGGATGGACAATGTGGATTGTGTAAACAAATTGTTAAAATGAAAGGAAATACAAAAACATCATCTCAGACGTCATCACGACGTGTGCTTTTTTTTTAAATTCCGATACGATCTTCCGAGATCCAGTAAGAACGATTCAAAACAATACGATTGAGATCGTGAATCGATTTACGAGGTTACGATCCAAAAGATCGATTCAAAGCAAAAAATTGGGCATCCCTATAGTACACCCACATTTTACCAGTTATGTCCCAATGTAATAAGGTATGCTCATGATCCTGGGCCGAGTGGAAGGATAACGCATTCAAGGGAGAGCACTGGCAAGATGGTCAGATGTGATAAAGAGGGCTGTTGGAGGTAGCATCTACCGGGCGATCGACACTGTAAAAGGTCGCATGACGTGGAGACGCGTCGTATGTGGTCGCGATTCTCAGCATTGAGAGAACGACGAATAAGAAGAATAGAGAAGAGCCTATTGCCGTTAACTGGGCACTAATCTTGACTCCGGGCTGCGTCTAAGAAATTGCTAATAGAAAGTTTGCCCAACCTGGGAATCGAAGCCAGGTCCTCCAACTTAGCAGTAGTTCAACCACTAGACCCACGAGGCAGTGTTTAAAGTAATAGGTACCAAACGAAATAAGATCATCAACTATGTTATACTTGTTTGCATTGAATAGGCTCCGACACTACTGAACCGATTTGAAAAACTCTTTCACTGTTGGGAAGCTACACTATCGGGGGTAATTTGGGACTACTCAACACTTATTCAGCTCTGTTCAGCTTTAGTCCATAGAATACAACGATTTTGTATAGAGTCCGTTCAGCTTTCCGCGGCTGAATGGATGCGTACGCATCTCATACAAAATCGTAGTTTTCTATGGACAAAAGCTGAACAGAGCTGAATAAGTGTGAGTAGTCCCTTAGGATAGGTTTATATACATAGTAGGTAATTAAAATAGGTTCATATAATTAAAAAAAAGCACTAAAGAAATTACTTTATTTATCTACTTCGCAGTTTGTATGTTTTGTGTGCCAATTTACAATGGCATTTTTTCGGTAAGTCGTATTTCAACTTTTTTTTAAGACGAATGAGATCATAAATAACCGGATCTACTCTACTATAAGGTAAAAATACCCACTTTAATAAAGTGTATTTTTAATATTTAATGGGCATTTAATTGAGCTGTGTACCTTTAACAAGGGATAGGTATTTCTTTATCTTTTGGGCCGTTTACCAGAAAAAGTATTATTTATATTTACTATACAAAGTTTTGTACCTACCAAAAATAAGTTAAATGAACAAAAACGTGATACAAAAACTCTACTTATTTATGTTGACTATTTAATAGAAAGCAATCGAATGTACTAGTAAAGCCAAGTAAGTAAAGCCATAGTGAATATTTATAATTGTATGTTTATCGTAAGCTATTCCATAGTCAAAAATAAATAGTTATAAAACCATAATTTGCTAAAAACAGGAACATTCTAAAAAAAAAACTCATCGTCATGACTACAACATCTAAGGATCGCTACAGTGAACGTTCAAAGGGGACCAGTAGACCTAGACAAAACACATTTCTTTTAGCGTTCACGCCAAATGCTACGCCAAAATGTATGGGAATGACTTTACCTGCGGAAAGGACACGACGTAAACTTTCCGGTGGTAGTGTCATTCCCATACATTTTGGCGTAGCGTTCGGCGTGAACGCTAACAGAAATGTGTTTTGTCTCTAGGCCATGGTATAGGCACGCTCGGGATCTAGTGTTTAAGCAGGAGGGTGTGTCTTTCCACTTGACGTGACCCTTGTTAGAAGAAATATAGGTACTTACCCATTAAATAATAGGCACTTTATTATAACTATACTACTTATGCCTATTATGGAGGGGCTCGTGGCTAAGTCATAACAGTCGGGGTTGTTCCGTGGATGGGTGACCATCTTTACCTACGTATCGAAACTCCTCCGTGCCTCGGAAAGCAAGTTAAGCCGTGTACGTTTCAATGCCGCGGTAACGACAATATATATAAAAAAATCTACCAAGATTTTGTACTTGATAAAAGTTGATTCCCAAAGCCATAAAATTTGTCAAAGTTAAAATTAAAAAGTTATAAGGGTTTGAACGTGGCCGCTCCATTGAAACGCGGAGAACCGCGCGGCCACGGAGATCTTTAAGACTAAGCGTTGCAGAGACCTGAATTTAGGTAAATGATAGATTGAATTTGTAATAAAAATGTAAAAATATAGAAAAAAAATCCTAGGTTTTTATTCTAGGAGCTGTAAGAATATTGGTACCGGCTCTCATTCGTGGATCTTTGACAGTCGTTAGGGGTCGCCAGAACCCCAAAAGTCTGACTTAGTCTGCAAATAGGAAGGTTGATTGAATGTAGATACTTATTTTCGTTTCATATTGTGTCAAGTATGTAAAATTTTCACGCCCACATTAATGGGATACTCAATGAGTCATTGATGTAATGAAATTTCTGTGCCTTTATGCAAATAAATTATTTTGATTTTGTGGCTAAGCAATAATAATGGAAATGAAAGAAGCTACTCAAAACTTTTCAGCAAAAAAAATAATTTCGTCTTTTAGAGTTATCAGCAGTTTTACAGGCTTTATAAGATTGCCCCTGAAACAGCGATCTAATGGGTTCCTAACCTGCCAGGGGTGCGGGTTTGTTCGAAAGAGATACTGCAGCCCCTGGCATACAGGCTACTGAGGGAACATGGGTGGGTTTTAGTCAGTAAAAGTCTCGCACGCCCTCCTGCTCCACCCAGAGCGGGAGAAGTTATTTGATGATGTCCCACCCAAAAAGAAAAAGAAAAAAAACCATTCGAAATAACATAAGCGGAAGAACTATTTCTACTGACAGTCGAGTAAAAATACATTAATAATTTGCATCGACAAAAACATCAACATTAATTTTTGGACATAACCCTGGCAGGTAATCAAATCAGCTGTTACAAGTCAATGAAAAATAAAACTTGTTTATCGTGAATCTTAGATTTTATACTGACCGACCACAAGGTCTAATCATTGTTTATGAAGTAAGAACCTTAAAATCGTGATAACGATCGATTAATGTGCGTTTCCTTTTAACAAAAGCTTTTCGCAGCCCATGTGTGGATAACATCGATGTGTAATAATAATAACTGTTTATGATCAACGGCCAAACAATCGATTATCACATTCTTCCGGCTAAATCTTAATATACTACCACATTGTCGAATAAAAGGGTATCTAGTAGTTACTCAATAAGAATACATTTTGTAAGACGATTTATCGTGTAAATAGGCAGTTAGCAAATAATTGTATTTCATACAGAATAACTTGATAAAAAAAGTTGTTGACAAGCAAGCAATTATGTGACGAAAATAACGATATTGGATCGACATGTCAAGTTCACAGGAGTCGACAAATCAATCCAATTTCGCGGAGAAACCGAAATCCATAAAAAAGGAATTCTTGAAATAAAGGTATCAGGAGCAGGAGTCGAGACAACCGTGACGTCAAACAACCCACAGGCGGCTAAATGGGGTGAAAAACGACACGACGCTCGTTTAATAAGCTTACAGCCACGCTGTTACAGCAAAACAAGATTATTATTCAATTATGTCACTCAGAGCAGGATGACTATATTTTTTTGTTAATATTACGTCAATATCTTGCTTTATTGATGGTGTTCTAAGATGAATATGGTTATAAAAAAATATTGAAATGTTGATTAATGGCGGCTCTATGTTATAGGCCGTTTTTAATCAAAACAAAGTTACTTTCGCTAGTATCTGTATTTTTTATACTGCTCTGTGTGAACATAGGGCAGTGACGATTGTACGGTTACACGCTACCGTTAGTTTTCGGCCCGTTAGCGCCCGGCTGGTTACAACAAGCAAGTTTAATTGTATGACACACTCGAGAGGCGTAATTACTAACGTACTTTAATCTCAACAATATCGTAGGTACTGAAATAAATAGAACATTGGAAATAGCAAAATTTTCAGATAGAGATAGTCTTTTATTGGTCTGTCGGTCTATTCTGTTAAAACCTCGCCGTGAAATCTTGAGCTAAGCTGTCATTCCACGTAATGCTAAGGATTGACACTATTGACAGTTCACTTCAACAAATCTTCACGATGATTTTTATACAGGGCCCCAATTCTGTATGGTTATAATGATTTCCCGCGGAATTTTACTACGTTAAAAATGCGTCACTATCGTTTTTTTAACGGTAAGGAATCGAAATGTCATATTGTGCATGGTTCAAGACAATTTGTCGATATTATAAATACGAAAAAAACAAAAAAACAAAATCAAAATATTTTTATTTCATATAAACCTGCATGGGTCGATCGATTAGGTTAAGCTACGCTTGCCGCGGTTGGTCCGTGGATGGGTGACCATCTTTACATACCAAGACCCCTCCGTGCCTTGGAAAGCACGTTAAGCCGTTGGTCCCGGCTGTCATTTGTGGATCTTTGACAGTCGTTACGGGTCGTAAAATCGAAGCCCGAAAGTCTGACAACCAGTCTTACCAAGGGGTATCGTATTACCCAGTAACTGGGTTGTGGAGGTCAGATAGGCAGTCGCTCCATGTAAAATACTGGTATTCAGCTGCATCCGGTTAGACTGGAAGCCGACCCTAACATAGTTGGGAAAAGGCTAGGCAGATGATGATGATGATGATGATGATAAACCTGCATGGGCACTTATGAAATGTCAGAAGCTAGGTGGAAATGAATGGACGTGCTACGCGGATATTTGCGTAATATTGTACAGACGCCAGCACATCAAGCTACCCCAAAACTGTCAAATTTTCCCAATTGAACATGAACCTTATGCTTATGTTTTAAAGTTGAAAATCTATTAAATAAATTTGACAGGTTGGTACTTCGTTGAATAATGTATTTTTAATTAGCCACCTAAGTTTCCAAGCCAGAACAAAACTCATTTTACAGGCATACTACATAAGGTATCTTAATCCTACATTTGGGAGTTGACCTCGTAACGTCGTAACCTTTATGTAGACTCGTAAATAAAGAAGAAACCAACCAGCATTACAGGTAGTATGAAGGTAATAAAAGTATAACGTCGTTAATATTTCAAACGGAGCACAAGGCACTAACACCGTGGAGGCAAAAGATATAAATTGAAGGCTAAAAGAGTTATACTCCTTCATTTACTACATGCAGAGAAGAGAAGAGGACATGCGTCTTCCTATAGCTGGGCCCCAATTCTGTATCGTTATAATGATTCCCCGCGGAATCTTACTACGTACGAACTACGTCAATATCGTGTTTTTTAGAAACCAATGTAACGGTAAGGAATCGAAACGTCATATTCTGTATGTTTCAAGGCAATTTGTCCATATTATTAATACGATTATAGCAGAATTCAAATCATTAAGTGGTCATAGTGAATTCAGGCCCTGGTGAGTTTGCAGGGACATCGACGCGACGTGCAAACTGTTACCACAGTTTCACTACATTATTCTGAACCTCCATGCGATGGACATATTCATAGGTTATAAAAAGATTTTGTTCCATGCATTTTGACTGCGCAGGTATTGCACTTTTCTATGAAACAGCAGATATTTTTTATACCTACGACATATTTCTTCGCTAAGGTTTCTAGAATAAGGTATTTAACTAATTTCTGAATGCTCTTTTTCTGGTAATGTTTTTGTGTATGTGAATAAATAACTATGGAGGCAAAAAATAAAACTTAAGTAACTACTTGATTTTCTTGAAATCTACAGCAGTTTTTATTCGCATAGGTGTATGTTTGTGTACCTATGGCTTTTTATACCATTTCGGGTAAATTTTTATCAGAATTTTAATAGATGTGTCATATGTCAGACTTTATGCAATTACAGCGAACCAAAAGGAGGGTAATGTATGCGCGCGCGGTTGTAATCTCACAGTCTAATGCATATTTACTTGGCACTCCTTGCGAGGTATTTTTATCTCAGGATTTATTTATATCTGCATAACCCGTCGTCTGTCGGTAGTAGTTTCTACGTAGAAACGTTTAGTAAAAGTTAACTGACGGATATTTAAACTAATTAGAGACGAAAGAGTAATATTTTTCCTGAATAAGTATTATGAACATTTTCCAAATATTTAATATACATATTATTCAAAACTGATTCAACGGAATTATCACGGTTAAACTATTTCCCATTCTGCGGTTAGAGGCAAACTAATTGATTCAAAATTTTCCGTGTTCTATCATAATTTCCTTATTTGTTTCATAGCTTATTACACAAAATGATGGGTAGGTAGGTACATAATATAAAGGCTTTTAACTTACTATCTCACGGTTTGACACTCAAAACAATTAGCAGTAACCCTGCTCTACTTCACACGGTTTAACAAATTTCGGGTCTGATCTCTATCAAGGCACGTACGTAAGTACTTAAAACCTGCATGATATTGTCACGTAGGTACTAGTACAGGGACGTATCCGTACCTCCGAGACAAGAAACCTCAAGGATTATTGAAAAAACCTTCCAGTTTTAATGTATCCCGACTATTGACTTATGAGAAAATTCCGATTGGCTCTTCCAATATAATTTTTTCGTAATAAAATTTCTCCAGACTTAAAGCTAAAGGTTCAACAACAGACTGAAAGCAGACAATTTCAGGATTCCAAGTTTGGTTTATTGGAAAACGTCACTTGTTCTTTTGACCCTGAATCTATTATTGTCTTCATTGATCGAGATCGTTCGAACGTTCAAAATTGTTCAAAAATTAGGTAGTATCGACCCTTAATCCGGACCTGTGCGTAATTATAAAGAGTACACACAGCTACACATCAAGCTATACATTTTCAGTTTATGCTGATCTCGCATTGTACGGAAATCTTATACAATGCGAGATCAGCTTATACTGGAAATGTAGGCTTGATGTGTAGCTGTGCGTACAAGTAGTATCTTCGTTAGTCTAATGGTCGAAAGTGCGATTGTTCAGTTCCTGGGTTGGAAGATTTGTACCACTGCGGGATAATTACATAACATACTAAGATTAGGAATGGGTTTAATTTGACAATTCAACAAAATTCATTGCGTTATTTACGTAGTTGAGCAGATATTTTTTTTGGACATATGAAGAAATGGATTAGCAATATTTTTCTAAATGTTTAAGATTCTAATTGATAGTGTGTTGCGGATTTATATGCCCCAAGATACAGACTAATGTCTAGTTTGGGGATCACCGTCCCAATAGCTATGTATGATGTACTTGATTAATAAATAAATTAGGGGGCGCGAGTCGCGAAAAGTATTATTGGGTTATTCCAGGCTAACACTCAGCAACAGCCTAACAGCAATAGGATCGCCCCATTCCTATTTATACATGGAACTTCTATTTCTATTCTTACATAAATAGGTACTATGAAGTCGCTTTTTGTGTCTCCTGTGTGACCGCGTTTTTCTTTTAAACTATGCAACGGATTTTAATGCAATTTTCACCATCATTTAGGGAATTTATTCCTGAAGGTTTATGTGCATCAATTTGCTTAACTTTATCACAACTATGTTGGGATCGGCTTCCAGTCTATTCGCATGCAGCTGGATACCGCAACGACTGTTAAAGATCCATGAATGACAGCCGGGTCGAACGGGTTAGCGTGCTTTCCAAGGCACGGAGGGGTCTTAATATATATAAAGTTGGTCACCCAACCACGGGTAGCGTAGCTTTACCTGATCGGTAGACCGGTGCAGCTGGGGCACGGGGGAGTCTTGGTATGTAATGATGGTCACCCATCCACGGACCAACTGCCGCAAGCGTAGCTTAACCTGATCGGTATACCCGTGCAGCTGTTATAGCTTAGCCACAAACCGAAAGGTGTATGTGTATAAAACATAAGGGACAACGATTTATTATAGGTTTTTTTTTTTTTTTTTTTTTGGATGGGAAATCATCAAATAACTTCTCCCGCTCTGGGTGGAGCAGGAGGGCGTGTCAGACTTTTACTGACTAAAACCCACCCGTGTTCCTTCAGTAGCCCTTAAGCCAGGGGCTGTGGTGTCTCTTTCGAACAAACCCGCACCCCTGGCAGGCATCGACCCTTGCGGGTCCCATCACTTTTTGTGCTGACATCTCTTTGAGGCGCGCGTGGAAACAACGCGCCGTCAACTTGGGCTTGGTCCTTACCGGACACGATTTTTTATAGGGTCCGTTCAGCTTTCCGCGGCTGAACGGACGCGTATTGGTGATCGCAGTATGGTGGTAAAATGCATAGAGAACGCTGCTACCCATTCTCAAGTGAGTCCTTTAGTCGCCTTTTACGGCACCCTCGGGAAGAAATGGGATGGTGTTATTCTTTACGTCCGGCATCACACGGATGGCATCATAGGCATACCGACATATAATAAAGAATGTTTAATGTTGTGTCAAAGGGTAGAACCTTGCGAAGCAGGGGAGTAACTATTTCTGTCGGTGTGTTACGCTTTCACGCCTAAACCGCTGAAGCGATCGTCATGAAATTTTGCAGTGATAATAATAATATAATAATCTGTGGCCCGACTGTCAAGATGACGGTTCAAATTTTTTTTCTCCGTTTATTTTTTCTAGTATTTTATCATAAATAATGCAACAATGTTTTGTTATATTCTTCTAAATCACTACTGAAGAGCCAGAAAATCATCCATCATAACTAAAACATAATAACAGAATGCAACAATTTTTTACACGGAGGATAATACGATGCTGACGCGAAGTCGGGCACGATTGATACCAGACACACACCCAATATCTTCGGGTTCGTCGCTCAGCTCCGCCTCGCAGCTGCCGGAACCTGCTCCAGACGTGAGTTCAGTGACACCGGCCGCTGCAGTTGCGTCGAGCTCGAGCGACGAATATTTCTCGCCGCCGACGACACCACCACAAGTACGTCGGCGCGGAAGAGGCCGACCACCGGCCAGCTTGGGACTCCGAGGCCCACCGGTCTCTGATAGGGTCCCCGCTCCCGGTGGAAGTGTGCAGCGCATGAAGTGGACACAAACAGTTAACGAAAATGTCATGCGCGCATACTATGGGGCTACAGAGGGGGGAAGTAACTTGACTGCGTACCGTGGTCGGATGCTCTCTCTGTTTCAGGTGCTTGAGCCAGCAGTCAACGTGTCGGCGCAACGACTGTCGGATCAGGTGCGGGTCATCCAGCGTAACCATATGCTGGATGCCGCCGTGCTTGATCGACTTCGCCTTGAATCACGGATTAGTCACGTTACGCCTGCTTCGCCACGGATGGCGGTGCAACCGCAAAATTCGTCCAATGTTTCACCGCGACTCTACCGCGTTGATGAAGAGGATGATGACGGGGCTATATCCGTGAGTTCTCAATGCAATGCAAGATTGAGGAGCGCTTTGGAGGATGCTTTCCGGGAGTATCGCTCCACTCCACCTGAACTTAGACCACGTTTACCTCGTTTGCCCATGCACAAGAAAAACAGGGCGCTGGTGTGTGCTCTAGACTCACAGTTGTCAACATGTTTTGACGATAGCAAAGATCTCGCTGATACCCACTCAATCCTGTACTGTGCAGCTGTAGCGGCATGTCGTGTGGCTCATGTTAAATTTCCTAACAGTGACCGAGCTCCACGACCAAAACCAGCCGTACCAGCTTGGCAGTGCAGGATTGAGCATCGTATCGGTGAGGCTAGAGCACTCATCGGCAAGCTTATCTGCTTCAGGGAGGGCAATACTCGCCCTAGAGTGATGCGCTTTGTGAGGCGGGCGTTTTCCGGGACTGATATCAGTTCTGGAGATTATATGACCCGCGTCACAGAGCGTATCGACTTCCTGAAGCAGAAAATCTGTGCATGGGCAAACCGTATTCGTCGGTACAGGCAGAGAGTGGAGCGGTACACTCAGAATCGCACATTCCGAAGCGATGAAAGGTGGGTATACAGAACCTGGGAGCGACCGGACCAAGGTGTGGTTGACACGCACCTGCCGGATGATGATGCCATGTGTTCATTCTGGCGAAACATCTGGTCGGTGCCTGTCAATCACACCGAAGGTGATTGGACTAGGGAAATCGAGCGAGCATGTGGTCAAATACCAGAAATGGGGGTACTAACCATCAGCCCCCAAGATGTAGCTCGTGCTGTCCGTCCGTTGCCTAACTGGAAATCTCCAGGGCCGGACGGGCTGCACAACTTTTGGATAAAATGGCTCCAAAGATCACACGCTCGCTTGGCATCCCAGTTTCAGTCAGCCTTAGAGTCAGGGTCGCTGCCCCAGTTTTTAACAACAGGGATAACCCACCTGCTCCATAAATCAGGTAGTACTGCGGAACCCAAAAATTATAGACCGATCACTTGCCTACCGACGGTCTATAAAGTTCTGACATCCATTTTGAGAGCTAAAATTTACCATCATGTAGAGACCAACTCTATCATGTCTGCCTCTCAAAATGGATGTCGGAACGGGTCCCGCGGTACTAAGGAGCTGCTCCTCATTGATATGGCCATTAGCCAACAGGTTCGCCGTTCCCGAAAGGATCTTTCGACATGTTGGATAGACTATAAGAAGGCCTATGACTCGGTGCCACATACATGGCTTAGGAGGGTACTGGAGTTGTATAAAGTAGATGCAATTCTGCGTACCTTCCTGAGTTCGTGTATGGGGCAATGGAGAACGGTCCTTCGCTATCCAGGATGTCGAAATATCCAGAGGAATAGCGAGCCGATAAGGATCGAGCGAGGCATATTTCAGGGCGATAGTCTGAGTCCGCTTTGGTTCTGCTTAGCCTTGAATCCTCTTAGCATATTGCTGGAGCATTCAGGTATAGGCTATCGGCTGAGGAGAGGTGGTCAGGTTATATCTCACCTCCTCTACATGGATGACCTAAAACTCTTTGCCCCCAACAAATTGCAACTGATGGAGCTACTGAAAGTAACTGAAACTTTCAGTAGCGCTATCAGGATGGAATTTGGTGTGGACAAATGTGCAGTCATGCATGTAAAGCGAGGGAAGATTGTGGAATCCGTGGGAACCCAACTCTCGGATTCCATATACCTTAGGTCCCTCTCCCCAACCGAAACATACAAGTATTTGGGTATGTCGGAAGCGTTGGGTATCAATGTTACTGACATGAAGCAATCGTTGAAGGAGCGCTTCTTCTACCGCCTGAATAAAGTTTTAAATAGTCTTTTATCAGGCGGAAATAAGGTGCGCGCTTTCAACGGTTGGGTCATGCCGGTTCTGTTGTACTCTTTCGGCATACTCAAATGGACTCAGACGGAACTTGACGCCCTGGATAGGAGGGTCCGCACACTACTTACCACAAATCGGATGCATCATCCACGGTCATCGGTGATGAGACTGTATATCCCGCGAAAATGTGGAGGTCGAGGCTTCTTAAACGCTCAGACCCTCCACAATCGCGAGATATGCAGTCTCAGGGAATATTTCTTAGAAGCCGACGTGGGGATGCACCGAGATGTGGTCTTAGTGGACAAGGGGCTCACCCCGCTCTCCTTGGCTAACGAGAACTGGCGCAAACCTAAAGTATTAGACACTAATGACCGCAGGGAGGTATGGCAGAGCAAAGAGCTTCACGGGCGCTTTTATCGGGTCCTACATGGACCAGATGTAGACTTCTTAGCGTCCGTATCCTGGTTACGATTCGGTGATCTCTTTGGAGAAACCGAAGGTTTTGTCTTTGCAATTATGGACGAAGTTATGATGACGAACAACTACCGGAAATATATTGTGAAGGATGGCACGGTTGACATCTGTCGGGCATGCCACCGTCCGGGGGAATCAATCCGACACATTATTTCTGGCTGTTCTCGTCTGGCTAACGGAGACTACTTGCATAGGCACAACCTTGTAGCCAGGATTATCCACCAGCAACTTGCTCTGAAATACAGTCTTGTGGATTCAGAAGTACCGTACTATAGGTATGTGCCCGACCCAGTTCTCGAAAATGGCACTATCACATTGTATTGGGATCGATCTGTCATCACTGACCGGACTATTGTTGCCAATAAGCCGGACATAGTGGTGATAGATCGACTAGAGCGTCGCACAATGATTATTGATATAGCAGTCCCACATGACGAGAACCTCGTGAAAGCTGAGCAAGATAAAAAAATCAAGTATCTTGACCTGGCACGCGAGGTTGTCGACATGTGGGATGTGGATACAGCAGTCATTGTGCCGATAGTCGTGACGGCCAATGGCATTATAGCCAAGAGCCTCGACCAACACCTCAGGAGGCTCTCGTTAGGCAGCTGGATCAAGGGCTTGATCCAGAAAGCAGTTCTACTGGACACGGCGCGTATAGTGAGGAGGTTCCTCTCTCAGCAGCCCTGACCACCGGTAGCTTGGACCCTGTTCCCGATACCGGTGGGCTACTATTTTTTATATTTTTAAATGTTTTTTTTTTAAATCATTTTTGTAAAAATATTTAAAAATATATTGAATATGTATTAGAGAAAATAAACGACAATATAATAATAATAATAACGTTTATTGTGTCCAAAAGTATACAGAAAAAAAAATGGGTTTGGAGTCTTTATTTAAGCAATTAATGCCTGTATTTAAGGACTCCGCTTCTTCACAACAGTAGGTACTTCCTTAAAACACAATAAAAAACAATACAAGGGAATAGTAAAATTAAATATAATTATATGAACGTGTGTGTGTGCGTGTGCATGAGTGTGTAAGTGTTACCGTGTGTACATGAGTGTTATGGATGTGTGGTCGTATGTGTGTGAGTGGGTTGTGTAGTAGTACTAAGTCACATTATATAGGAGAGCTTCAGTATTTTGATATGACATTGGTTTTATCCAATCAATCAACATTTCCTTACATATATGATAAGATTTTGCATATACGAAAATTTCTTTATTTATTTTGTTATATAGTTGAGCTGAACGTATACTAAACTGCATAGATCCGAATTTGGTCTTGGTTACAGGTATTTGAACAATTTTGTGTTTTCTTCTCCTAGAGAGTATATTCGCATCATAAGGTAATGTTTTGTGTTTTTTTAAAATTAGTTGAGTAATATATAGTTTCCTAACTGACAATACATCACTAAGTTTGTAAAGGTTCTCTGTAGAATATCTCCTTTTTTTTAAATGCATTATTTTGAGCAGGGCTCGTTGTGCTCGCTCCAATTGGATGAATTTTGATTTTGTTGCACCGCCCCAAACAGTAATACAGTATATCAATATTGATTGAACAAGAGAAATATATATTTGTGTGAGCACATTTCTAACAGGCTTTCCTCTACTCTGTGTAGACCTAGGCAACACGTGACGCAGTGTCTTAAAAATCCAATTTAGCTTGCGGACTCTGTTTGCAACTTGCTCAAGATGGGGGTACCAGCACAACCTCTGATCAAGCATTACCCCTAAATATTTTGTGCTAGAAACTTTGCCAATACTAGAGCAGTTACAATTATCAACATTAATACCATCACAAGTGTGAATATTGATTCGGAAATCGCCGGTTGGTTGAGTACGATTGCAGATGCTGAAACTTATAAAGTTTGTTTTGGAGGTATTTAATGTGAGAACATTAGCATTGAGCCAATTCGCAACCTGGGACATTCCTGTTTCAGCACTTAGCTGCACATTATGCCATGACCTACCATAGAAGGTAACAGCAGTATCATCGGCGTACGACATGACTTTGGCGTTAGGAATTTTCATGTTACACAGGTCGTTAATGTAAACCAAGAAGAGCGTTGGACCTAATACACTTCCTTGGGGGACGCCATATGTTACATCTGCAACATCACTAATATGATGCCCCACTTTGACACACTGTTTCCTATTTAAAAGATAGTTCTTGAACAGATTAAGCGCAACATCTCTGTACGCGCACCGCACTAAGGCGAGCGAGGCGGGAGAGAGGGACGAGGGGGCGTCGCGCTAGCGCAGCCAGTCGCCGGCGACCGACCGACACTCCGCAAACGACGACGGCGCAGAACGCATTAAAAATAACTTTTAGACTCAAAGTGCAACCAAATTGTATATTTGAATATATTAATTTTATAAATTTAAAACTAGTTTGTTATTCTTAACAAAAGTGGCGACCAGTGACGAAACTATACATATCGCACCTTGAAAACAAAAGTGGCATTATACCGAAAATGGCAATACTGAGTTACAACGACATCTAGATTCCTTGAAAGAAAGCACTTTTAATGCAAAGACCGACATTATAATAGTTTCAATACATTTTCCTAGAGGCCGCTAGTGTCAGTTTATACTTTTAGGTAAATTGACGTAGTAGTAATTCATAAGGTGACACTATAACAGTTGAAGACAAGCATTCGGAGTGGACACACGCTGAGGTAAGTAAAAAAGTGGCATTTTATGTTTAGTGTCGTTTTAAAACGTTGATTCACGCTCGTAATCCACTGTAGCAATAACTACGTAAATGTCATTTTAAGTATAGTGTCGCTAATTTAGTTAAAGTAATGATAAAACAAATTTTCTACTGAATTAAAAAATGACATTATAAGTATAGTGTCGCTTATTTAGTTAATGTTACACCACAAAAATTTATATGAAGAACTTAAAAATGACCTTTTTTGTTTAGTGCCTTTTTAAACGTTTTTTCCTGTAATAATTTTCAGAACTAATACAAAAGAGAAATGGCATTATAACCATAGTGCCATTTATTTGGTAAAATTTTTTTTTTTTTGGTGATTCAATAATGGCAGTTTCTTTTTAGTGTCTGTTTTTAAACAAAATTATTGAAATATTGATGTTTTAAGTTATTGTTTAAGTGTTATATTGTGCCAGTTATACTATAAAGTTATGAGGATGATGATGTTTAATTTTAACAAAGAAAAGAGTTCAGAACCTGAAGCCTTAACATCCAATTTAAACAATTTGCCAACAATTAGCAACCATACCATCTGACAAAGAAAACCTCTGCGACGACGAAGATGGTGACTTTTCGCCTGCTTCTGACGATGATACAACATATGCACCCTCAAAGAAAACATGCCGTAGATCAAGCTCAAGTTCATCGTCGTCTTCGAGGTCTTTATCATCATCTTCATGTTCCAGCAAATCATCGGTTTCATCTTCAACTTCTGGTGCATCCGATCCACCAAATATTCGTCAAGCCACCACTCAAGGTACCAATATAAGTGACATTAATTTAGAATTTGTTAATGACAATACGGAAATGATTTCAAATAACTAAAGTTCTGGGAATGTAGATAATAATATTGCACCAGCAGGTAATTCTAATAACCAAAGTTCTGGAAATGTAGATAATAATATTGCAGTGGATATTACACCAGCTGTTGATTGTAATAACCAAAGTGCTGGGAACGTAGCTAACGATATTGCAGTGGATATTCCGGCAGCTGCAGCTAATACCGAGAAACCAAAGAAAAACAAAAAAAAACAAAGGGTTGCCTATATTTTTAAGACATTGAAAGACTGCGGAAAAGATTACGTTTCAACCTCCAAAACTAAAAAGGTTTTCCCAGATAAATTTCTAAAACAAACATGTGAGTCGACCTGCCGTTTAAAATGCTCAGGAAGAATTGAGGAAACAAGTATTTGATGATTATTGGGGCATGGCTTCACTCTTAAGGCAAAGAGAATACATAGCTCGCAATATGGAAGAGATTATACCTAAGTATCAATACAAGAGAGTTGATTCCAATAGAAAGTTAAAGAATGCTTTTTATTTTAATTTAAACGGTACTAGAACTAAAGTATGTAAAACATTTTTTAAGAATACATTAGATAAAACAGACAGATGTATCAGAACTGTTATAGTGAAGAAGAATAGGACAATAGGTGTATTAGAAGGAAAAAAAAGAGGTAAGCACGGACAGAATAAAAAAGTACCTGATATTTTGATTGAAGGAGTTCCCTCGAATAGAAAGCCACTATTTACGCGTCAGCAAACGACAAGAGAATACATAGATGGCGGAAAAACCTTAACGGATATTTATTTAGATTATAAAGAAGACTGTATAAAGCAAGGATTACGCTATGTGATGATACATACCTACCTTAATTTTTTTTTTGACAAATAAATAAGTTTTCTTTATAAATATGACATAATTTCGTTTTATTTGTTTTTGTTTTCTTACTCTCATTATTAATTTTTGGGTAATTATTCTAAAAACGGGAAAGTTTACGTAAAACAAAAGTGGCACTATGCGGAACTTTTTTTTATTTTATTTTTTCTAAATAACTCCATAATTTACTGGCATGTTTCCAGTATATAACTTAAAGTAAGATAGTTAAACTGATTAGTAAAACTAATTGCGGTCTTTTATTTCAGTTATTTGCTAAGTTATTAACCAAAATGCTGCATCAAAAACTTTAAATAGTCGTACTGAAAAATTACATTTTTTGGATAACGCCAGTTTTGTTTTCAAGGTGCGATATAATAACTAAAGAAAAACGCGTCGAGTTTGCGGGCGTCACCACACGTGGCAGCCGCCATTTCGCCAATACCTACCCAGCGAGTCATAGTTCGAGTAAAGAAAAGGAGTTGCTGTAGCTGCTTCGGGAGCCTTTGGGGACATCGTGAACCGGAGGTCTAGCCCAAGGAGAGTAAGCCCTGTTCCTAACCTTTTCTCACCTAACCAAATTCTCTCGATCCTTTGTTCTCGCATTGTGTGTAATGGCCGACTTGCTACTCGAGTGTTGGGTTTATGCTAGCTTTCGTATTTTCTGGGTGTTTATGCTTTCATTGTGTTCAGACACAAAATACTAGCACGTGCATCTCAGCGTTAGGTATACCTACCTACTTAAATAATAATATACTTACATAATCAAGCTATAAAATACGAGCACGCGCCTAAGCTTTAAGCACGCATTTAACTTATTCTACTAAAGAATTCTGTTAAGCTAATCCCAGCTATAACAATTGGTTAGCCTCTGGCTGGACTATATAACTCGATCTATAACCTATTTCATTCAGCACATCGGTGCCTATAGCATAACCTATTCCGTACCTACCTGTACAACAAAGACGTTAGGTAGTTTACGACGTAAACTTTACGTTACATGCCGACTATTCCAGCGTACCTCCGTGAAGTGGAGCGCATCGGACTCGGTATCCCCGCCGCCAGCCCGGTTCCGTCGCGTGCGCCGCGCCGCTACGTGCGCTTGCTGGCCTAAGCTGTCTGCTCAGCCGGCGCGAGCTGCCCTAAGCCTCGCGTCGTGCCAGCGCGAGCGACTGGACCTGAGCTTCTCTGCTCTTCTAACGGGTTTGAGTGCACATTTTATTGTTTCATTGTTTATTCGCCTGTGTTATTGGTGACTATTGTATTCTATAAAAATGAATGAAGCAGAGCTCAAGGTAGAACTTTCTAAGTTAGTCAAAGAGCGCGGTATTATTAAGGGAAGGGTAACAAGGTTTTCAGACTATTTAAATAATTTAATTAATTTAAAAGAAATTTCATGTATTCAGTTTAGAGAATTAGAGTTGAAATTGACTAAAATTCAATCCCTTATGGAAGAGTTTGAGGTCATTCAAAACAAAATAGATGTATTGCATTCTGATAGTACTGAGCAAATTAAAGAAAGAGATAGCTTAGAAAACCAGTTTATTAGCTTAATAGCAAGGACCCAAGATACTCTATCAAATTCTCCCCAGAATAAGGCTGAGAAAGAAAGTAGTGACCATGCATCTAATACTAGCTGCCGTTCATTTAATGGCATAAAATTACCTACAATCAAACTTCCTACATTTGATGGGAATTACCTAAACTGGTTAGAATTCAAAGACACATTCCAATCAGTGATTGATGGCAATGAAAGTATTGCACCAATTAATAAATTCCACTACCTAAGGTCTGCGCTTGAAGGAAGTGCAGCTGTTGTCATTAAATCAATAGAATTTAGTTCAAAAAATTACAAGGTTGCATGGGACCTGTTATGCCAAAGATTTAATAATAAAAACTTATTAATAAATAATCATTTAAAAGCATTATTTAACATAGAGTCGATTCAAAGGGAATCCTACAAATCATTGCGGTTTATCGTTGACCATGTGTCAAAACATTTGCGGGCTCTTGACACTCTTGGCCAGCCTACTAACATGTGGGATGTTCTTGTAATTTATATGGTCTCGGCAAAACTAGATATTCACACAAGTAGAAAGTGGGAAGAATACAAATGTAATCTAGACGATTTACCTTCGCTTAGTGAATTTTATTCTTTCCTGCGCAGTCGAGCTGACATACTAGAGACTGCCTATTTTAATAATAATCGTTCTGACAAACAAGTAGATTATAAGCCTAGGGTAACCACCCAATCTAAAAGCCTAATTGTATCCATTGATAAGAAAGAAAACAAGAATTGTTGTGTTTTATGCAATGAAAATCATAATTTGCATCAATGTCTCAAATTTAAAAATATGGATGTAGACGAGCGACTACATGAAATTAATAGATTAAAATTATGTAAAAATTGCTTGCATAGTGGTCACAATGCATATCAATGTCAGCTGAGAGCTGTATGTCGCCAATGCAGAAAGAAACACAACACATTAATACATATAACGAAAGGCAACCCTACATCTGCTACTGAAACTGAACAACCTTCTACATCTTCCTCTTTACCTGTGTCACTGTCTGTGACATCTAACGATCAGGTTTTGTTATGTACGGCGCTAGTCCAAATTGTAATAAATAATAAGACATACACAGCTCGTGCGCTGCTGGACACAGGTAGCCAATCGTCTTTTATTACAGACAAATTAAGAAGGAAGATAGGGCTAGTAATTAACCCCGGTGGTTCAGTGAATGTTTGTGGGATCAATAACGCTACATGTAATATTACTGAAACTTGTTATATCAAAGTTAAATCTAGATGTAGGCCATTCGAATTTAATGTCAAATGTCTAGTAGTACCAGGAATAACAGGAATTTTACCAAACTCTACAATTGATACTGAGCATATAAAATTACCTGAAAATATCACGCTAGCTGATCCTAGCTATTTTTCCCCAGCTGAGGTTGACATCCTCTTAGGAGCAGATGTATATTGGGATATAGTTGGCCCTAATTTAATTAAGTTGGGCAATAACAAACTGGTTCTACAGGAGTCTATGCTCGGATGGCTTATAAGTGGCCCTATACAATGCAGTAAGCCCGCTTCGAAGGTTTATTGTAATTTCTCTCAGGAGATAAAGGACTCGTTAGAAAAATTCTGGAAACTTGATGACTTACCTGCCACAAAAACATATTCTAGCGAAGAGCAACTCTGTGAGGATCATTTTGTACAAAACGTATCTCGCTTAACAAGTGGTAGATTTTCTGTATTAATTCCAATGAAAGAGTCACCTGAAAAAGCTCTTGGAGACTCTTACTATGTTGCTAAAAAATGTTTTGAGAGTTTAGAAAGAAAATTTATAAAATATCCAGATTTAAAGGCAAACTACAAGACATTTATAGATGAATATGCAAATTTAGGGCATTTAACTAAAATCAGTAGACCAAAATTTGGGTACTACATGCCTCATCACGCAGTAATTCGTGAAAAAAGCGAAACCACAAAGCTCCGCGTAGTATTCAATGCGTCTTCTAAAACCAGCTCTGGTAAATCACTTAATCAAATTCAAATGATTGGTCCAGTAGTACAAAGTGATTTAATTTCTATTTTATTGCGATTTCGCATGCATAAATTCATTCTCACAGCCGACATCGAAAAGATGTACCGACAAATTGAAGTCGGGCAAGAGCACCGCCATCTGCAGCTTATTCTATGGCGTGATGATCAGTCCCAATCGATAGATGTTTTACAACTCAATACAGTCACTTATGGTACTGCCTCTGCACCATTTCTCAGTACAAGATGCCTCTTACAGTTGGCAAATGAGTGTAAGAATGAGTCTATTGCCAGTGTAATCCGAAACGATTTTTATGCAGATGACTTAAATACAGGCTCAGAAACCATAGAAGGGCTAAAACAAATCTATCATGAAGTGGTAGACACTCTTAATTCTGCATGCCTACCCCTAAGGAAATTTCGCACAAATTGCCCTCAATTATTTGATGATGAATGTGTTTCTACAAAGCCTTTTGATATCCACAAAGAATCCAGTGTATTAGGTCTCAATTGGTGTCCCAAGGCTGATACTCTGCAATTCTCTACAGACTTAGAGCCTTCTGCTCATATTACTAAAAGGTCAATAATTTCTACTACTTCTAAGGTTTTCGATCCCTTAGGATTATTGTGCCCCTGCATTATAGTACCTAAAATTTTACTGCAACAATTATGGTCCTCGAAGCTAGACTGGGATGATCCAGTACCAGCTGAGTTTTGTAAAAACTGGGCTAACCTATTAAAGGAATTTTCAAATTTGACTTATATTCGTATTACAAGGCGAGTTCTGTGTGATACCCCCAGTTATATAGAATTACATTGTTTCGTGGATGCCTCTCAACAAGCCTATGCTGCCTGTATTTACTTGCGTTCTGTGAATCATAATCAGAAAGTTACAGTCAGGTTGTTGTGTGCTAAGGCACGAGTTGCACCAATGAACCCAACCACTATACCACGGTTGGAGTTATGTGGCTTCTTGTTAGGTGCACGTTTATGTTCAAAGGTATTAGAGTCATTAAATTGTAATATCAACCGTAAATTTATATGGACTGATTCAAATGTTGTGCTAGGGTGGCTGAAGACCCCACCCAAAGATCTTAAAATATTTGTGTGTAACCGAGTGAATGAAATCAATCAACTTGCAAATGGATTCACCTTCTGTCATGTTCCCACAGATCAAAACCCAGCAGATATTGCGTCTAGAGGTGTAACTCCTAAGCATTTGCAGTCCTGTTTCCTGTGGTGGGAAGGGCCTTCGTTCCTCGCGAATGAGCCATCTTGTTGGCCTACACAAAAACACACACAAATCCCTAACATCTTACCTGAACTTAAGTACTCGCATACCATTGAATGTCATGTTGTTGTCACAAACAAAATAATTCAATTTGAGAAACATTCTAATTTAAATAGATTAAAGAGAATATATGTCTATGTACAACGTTTCCTAAATTATTGTAAAAATAAAGAGGCTAAAATTAATGGACCCTTAGATACTAAGGAATTAGATGATTCTTTGCTAATGTTAGTTAAGTTAAGTCAGCTAGAAAGCTATGCAGAGGAAATTAATTTGATTAGAAATAATAAAACTCTTAATCGTAAGTCAAAATTGTTGCCGCTAAATCCCTTTATTGATTCAGATGACATATTAAGAGTTGGGGGTCGAATTCAAAACTCTGAATTTGATTATGATAAAAAACACCCCATTATTTTAGATGCAAAGCATCATTTAACGAAATTGATATTAAGATATGAACATGAACGCTTATTTCACGCTGGTCCTCAACATCTTCTTGCCTCGATAAGAGAACGATTCTGGCCTATAGGTGGCAGACACTTAGCACGTAGCACGACAAAGCAGTGTATAGTTTGTATTCGCCTACGCGGGAAGACAATACAACCTTTAATGGGAAATTTACCTGCCGAAAGAAGCTATTCCATGTTTCCTTTCTACTCGTGTGGTGTTGATTTTGCTGGTCCGTTTATGATCTCTAGCCGTAAGGGTAAAGGCAATCGTATTTCAAAATGCTACCTATGTTTGTTTGTATGCCTCTCGTCCAAAGCGATTCATTTAGAGTTAGTCAGCGATATGAGCACTGATGCATTCATTTTGTCTTTGCGAAGGTTTGTCTCTAGGAGAGGTAAACCTAATGTTATATATTGTGATAATGGTACCAATTTCAGGGGCGCGAACAATGAGATAAGTAGAATACTCAGGTCCAGTCGTGAATCAGCTATTCATTACGGAAATAATGAAGGCATTAAGTTCGTGTTTAGCCCCGCATACTCCTCACTTTGGAGGTATATGGGAGGCGGGGGTCAAATCCGCAAAACACCATTTTAAGAGAGTAGCAGGTAATGCTTCCCTGACATTCGAGGAACTCGCGACGCTTTTTGCACAAATTGAAGCGATTTTAAATTCTCGTCCCCTAACTCCTTTGTCATCCGATCCCACCGATCCTTCTCCCTTAACCCCAGGGCACTTTCTTATAGGGCGACCCCTCACGTCGGTGCCATCGTTGCCTATCACCTGCAAGCACCCCAACAGACACCAATACATTGAGCAGCTGAGGCAACAATTCTGGGAGAGATGGCGCCGGGAGTTTGTTGCCGAACTTCAAGAACGCACCAAGTGGAAAACGAGGCAATATGAGCTTCGTGTGGGCGATCTAGTAATCCTCAAAGAAGAAAATCTTCCCCCACTGCAATGGAAACTTGGCCGCGTCACTCAATTATATCCTGGGAATGATGGAATCAGCAGAGTTGCCGACGTATTTACCTCAAAAGGCACGCTAAGGAGAGCTGTAAATAAAATGTGCATACTACCGGCCACTAATTATGTAAAGGATTCCACCGAAAATGACGGAGCGATTATCCAAGGGCTAAGCAGCGAAACTAATGACAATCTTGGCGTTAGTACAGCCAATGCCAAGGCAGATAATTGAAAGCAACTCTTTCAACGCCCGGGAAGATGTACGCGCACCGCACTAAGGCGAGCGAGGCGGGAGAGAGGGACGAGGGGGCGTCGCGCTAGCGCAGCCAGTCGCCGGCGACCGACCGACACTCCGCAAACGACGACGGCGCAGAACGCATTAAAAATAACTTTTAGACTCAAAGTGCAACCAAATTGTATATTTGAATATATTAATTTTATAAATTTAAAACTAGTTTGTTATTCTTAACAATCTCTAATACCTATTTTTTCCAGCTTGTTAACAAGGATAGGCGTAGAGACGGTATCAAATGCCTTTCTAAGGTCTAGAAAGACAGTTAGGCACTTATCTCCATTGTCAAGATGATTAGCTATTAAGGAAGTTAGTGATATGACGGCGTCCTCAGTGGAAATACCTTGACAAAAACCAAACTGTGAGTCGGAGATGATGTTGAATTTGCTTAAGTAATTAAGAAGCCTAACATTTATTAATTTTCCAATAATTTTAGATATACTAGTAAGAACAGAAATTGGTCTATAGTTATTTACATCGTCTCTACTCTAGTGATATAGCCTGGGATATGGAGAAGGATATAGGCTGCTTTTTTTACGCGATAACCGACGAACACGCGGGCAAAACCTAGTGTAACATACTTAAGTACTGAATTGTGGTTGCATTCCACACGTTACCACTATTACTGCCATCTCCTTGGGGAAATAAAAGCGTAGTGTTATGTTTTTTGTAATTGCATCGTATCAAGGTCGTTCGTAACCATGTTAGTAACAATTGCATTTGCAATAAATTATTGTAAGACGCAATTGTTTATAATACAAGGATGCAATGGTCATTTGAATTTGATATTTATTTACTCGAGGCTGTTCATATGTTATTAGTATTCACGGCGTTATCTTAATATATCTGCTAAGGTCATATTGTTTATCTATATAGATACCAATATTACTTATAATGAGGTAAAGTTTGTGAAAAGGGGAAAAAAAAAATTTTGTCCCGAAAAGATCTGGAGTGGCGACCGCATACCGGAAGACGTAAAGTTGGAAGGCCTCTCACAAGGTGGACAGATGACCTTGTGAGGGCCGCAGGAATCCGCTGGATGCGGGAAACACAGAACCAGTCGAAGTGGCGGAGCTTGGGGGAGGCCTATGTCCAGCAGTGGAAGTCTTTCGGCTGAAGTGATGATGATGATGAAAGTTTGTGAGGTTGTAGGGGGTAATCTCTAGATCTACTGAACCGATTTTGAAAATTCTGTTTCCCATAGAAAGCCACGTTATTTATGAGTGTCATAGGTTATATAAAACGGTCGAACATAGGAATACATAGATACATAATAAAAACATAGGAATCCCAGCCGTGCGAAGCCGGGACGGGTACCTAATTTCCAATAATCTTATCTAGAAAGATTTTTAAATTTAGGTACACGGTATAATTTCGCGATGTGAAATTCTAGTTTCACCAGAATGTGTTGTAAGTACATAGATTGATAGTAGTGTATGAAAGACAGGTTGAGCATTCCTGAGATTCCCGCCGCACCATTTCGCTTAATGGCTCCAGAGTACTGTTGTGGTTGCCCCGGTTCTTTATCTACCATATTTGATATAGCTCAAACTGACGACATTTATGCCATTGTGACGAAGAAAACCGCATCCTAATAAGCAGAATGAGGGCTAGCAGCAACAGTATTCTGAAAACCCTAGCTGAAAAACACGATGCACCAATACTAAGACACGCTGTCCGGTTGCTTGTGAGGCAGGGATAAATAAACATGATGTGTACCTAGCTATTAATTTTATAAATTCTAATTCTTAATTTATAAGTTCTCTGTACTAACCAGAGGACCAATGATACCTATCAAATCAAATAAAAATATATTATTATTAGTATATTATATTAATAATTCATTAATTATTTTTCTCCCTGGTGTCAAAATCAAAATCAAAAGTCATTTAACACAGGCTGAGAATCAGCACTTTTCGACCGTCAAAATACATAAGACAGTCCCCCAAAAACGCCCACCCTTCACCACTTCCTGGTGCTTTATCTGGGAAGAAGAAGTAGCGCAACAAATTCCCCACCAGCACAACTGTCTGTTTAGTCGGATGGACTTGATTCTATACATACATAGGCAAAGTAGCCTTTTCCCAACTATATTGGGGTCGGCTTCTAGTCTAACCGGATGCAGCTGAATACCAGTATTTTACATGGAGCGACTGCCTATTTGACCTCCAAAAGCCAGTTACAGGGTAATACGATACCTCTTGGTAAGACTGGTTGTCAGACTTTCGGGCTTCTGACGACCCGTAACAACTGTCAAAGATCAACAAATGACAGCCGGGAGCAATGGCTTAATGTGCTTTCCGAGGCACGGAAGAGTCTTGGTATGTAATGATGGTCACCCATCCACGGACCAACCGCGGCAAGCGTAGCTTAACCTGATCGATCGACCCGTGCGCCTAATATTACTTAGCCACAAACTCTCTGCCTACTAACAGAACGACAGAGTTCACCCACCTAATAGAGCCTATTGTTATCAACCGGACACAAAACTGTACTCCGGATTGGTACTAAGAAAGTGCTGATGTAGAATCCCAATAGCACTTTGCCAAACCTGGGAATCGAACCCAAGACATGACATGACAGTAACGCTTGCAACCACTAGTGTGTTTGTTTTTTAATACACATTCAGAAGAGCCAGATACTTTTATTAACTATGAAACGTGGATACCTACCCACTCACAAAGTTGTAACTAAACTGCCTGCATATTAACCGTCTTTATATACTCCGTAACTGCTGACATCAATCTGCAGGATGCAGTGGGTTGAGGAGAAGCGTAGGCCAAAGGCCAAACGAACATAAAGCAAGGACATGAATTATTCGAGCATGCTTACATTTCTCGACCGCTACAGTCGGGCTTAGACGTCGGGTCTTACATTACTAAGTAGCATGTGTGTATCCTTGCAAGATTGGTTTTGTTCATTTGTTTAGGTATGCATGTCCTCGCCATATCGTACATTTGCTTACTTCATGAAATGCTCGAGAATTTTTTCTCGAGAAGACGGTCGATGTCAGGGGCACCCCGAGGTTCGGTTAGGTTAGGTTCCTTTAAACCCTGCACACAGAAATAGGCGCCCCACGCAGTGGGTCTCCGTCGACCTGCTGGCGACCGTCTTCTTCTGTAATACAAGAACCGGAATAACACGAGAATTTCATGAAATGCGACCATTTCATGAAATTCTCGAGCATTTCATGAAGTGACCAAATATACGATAATGGCTACGATATGCACATAGATAGATAGAAGGAATACTCTTTAGAAATATAAATATAATAGGTATAAACAGTCTGTTATGTTTAAGGGAGTGTAGAGTAAGGGAGGGAGTGTACTCATGAAAATGCAAAACTTTTACTAAGGGACCAACACTGAAATCGCGAAAATGAAACCACCCGCCTAATACATTTATGTTCACATAACTGGACAAAATGTAGGGAACAGCTGATTTATTTCTTTATATTTTGGTGTCCACTCCATTTTAAAAGTTGTATAATTATTTGGAACTGTGGTGCTGGAGAAAGATGCTTGGGGTATCGTGGAACGAGTTTCGCACCAACGCCTCGATACGCCAAGAACTCAACATCAAAAAGCGTATATCTGTACTGGTCCAAACGCGCATCCTCAAATACTTCAGACAAGTCTCGAGGCGTGATGGTGACTCTATAGAGCGCTTTATCGTGAAGGCACTAGACCACGCGGACGCTCACCCATAAGATGGAGTGACCAAATAAAATCCGCAGTGGGAGATCCCTTGTATAAGTGCACATTACATTCGAAAAATCAGAGTAAATGCCGAGAAATCGTGAGGCGAAATACATCAGCCCCTAGACAAGAAATTTCATGAGGACCACGATCGCTCTGACAAGAGTGTTACGAAGAAGAAGCAGGTGCATGAAAATTTTCTAAATAAATATTAATATTTTAGAAATTTTACAAGTGGTGCCACAATCGACCGTTTTGTCGGTAAGTGCGATCTTTTAAAGACAACCTCAAGATGGATGGAAGAAGAAGAGACAATTCTGACAATTCTGATATAGCAAAACAAATCCTAAAAAAAATTAGATCAGGCGGGCCAAATATCTGGCTCATAATTGGCTCATAACTTAAATCTAGCCAACGAACATAACTACAAAATAAAACATAAATCACTAAAATCGGATTAGTAGTTCTCGAGTTCTAAGCCAATTAACGGACAGACAGAGGCGTTTCGTTTTGAAGGATACCTGTGTCAGACGCACATGTGCTTCTGTTTTTGTTTAACTATGTCGTGATAAGTTATCAGTATCACATGTAAATAGAGCTATCGGTCACCGAACCCATGTTCATACAAATAATAGGTAGGCAATTTTGTTAAACATGTTGAGTCAGGTCAGGGTTTCAGGAAACCCGTGTGATCTTTCTTGAATGATCTTGTATGAATATTGATGTTCTTGTATGAAAAAAAAATAGCATCTTTATGACAAGATGTGGTAACTTGCTTAGTTAATAACCGTTTCGCAACGCCATTAATATCTGAGTTCAGTAGCAATATTAATTGCTACCTACTTACATGCTAATTCCGAAGTGGTGTTTGTAATGCAAATGTAACCAGTAGGTCGGTTCCACTGTTTAGTTTGATTTAGTGCCTGAAAATATAGCGTGGATGTAAAATACCTTTAAGATACTACAGTACTGGAATAAAATATCTTTCACACTAGACTTCGCAACTTCGTCTGCGTGATATTTTGTCCTCTAGCCCGCCGCGTCCCATCCCATTGACCGTGCATTGCACTTCGTTACTTCGTTTCCGCTTAGTTCCAGAGATCACCTACATACATGGTGCGTGTTGTTCGAAAGAGGTACCGCTGGGGCCTGGCACACAGGCAACTGAGGAACACGGGTGGGTTTTAGTCAGTAAAAGTCTAACACGCCCTCCTGCTTCCACCCAGAGCGGGAGAAGTTATTTGATGATTACCCACTCTCAAAAAAAAAAAAACCTCTGCACACGTATCTACAAATAAAGGGGGTAATCTCTAAAACGACCATTTCTTTTTGCATTACAAATAATTAACATTAATTCGTGAGGGAGGTTATAGACCATTTAACATAACGCTAACGCCTTAGGATCCAAGCAAAAAGAAGAGTTTTAAAGACCATGAAGTATGTTTATACTTAAAAAAACTTTTTTCAAAAAATTAACAACCGACTTCCAAAAAAAAACACTACAAAGTGCAAAATAACTTTAATTTCGGAAGTCGGTGACTTTGGATGTGTATTTTAATTATTTGTCACCGCCTTCCGAAATTAAAGTTATTTTGCACTTTGTAGTGTTTTTTTTGGAAGTCGGTTGTTATTTTTTTGAAAAAAGTTTTTATTTTTCACTTCTTAGTTACCTGCCGCACCAATTCGAAATTTCATCATCCTTGGCGTCAAAACAATGCATATTTATGCGATAGGAACATTCGCGGTTGATTTGCTGTAATTTTTTGAAGAGTTCCGTTGTGTCTCCGAAATGCATCATCAGATCTATATGATGACATAAGATTCAATGGGACCATTTCGGAGTAAACCCCTTTCGAACAAAAAAAGAATTTTGCAAATCCGTCTATATACGACGGAGTTATGCCCAAACATACATGAAAAAAACATGTCGAATTGATAACCTCCTTCTTTTTGAAGTCGATTAAAAACAAACTTTACCTCTATAATATTAGCACTTGCCTATAGATTTTAAGACGAGTAGTTAACTAATTAAAAAAATGTCTCGGTACAAAGTTAGTAGGTAAAACAAAAACATTCCTCCACGTGTAAAAGCTTCAGCTTCGCGATTCCTAATAAATATTCAACAGGCTGAGGGCTGTACTATCTCTGTTTCCTAAACAGATTTACAATCGAATAAAGTGAAGTGAACTCAAGCAAATTTTGTTTTCAATGTCAACATTCTTCATACTTACTTCACAGTATTGGTAAAATAAATACGAGGGAACCGGGTACGTGTACTTACATTTAATTGTGTTACAGTTAAATTACGGGTTGGTGTGAGCCATATCATCTCAATACACTGGGGAGCAAGTGAACAGTGAACAGTTGAACACAGTTCAACATCGTGTCGCCGTGGAGAACAACACCGCACAACGCACAACTTGGCATAGGTAATTGAATTAGCTCCCTTGTTCTCCAAACTCATTTAGCTCAGTTAAATGCGTATAACCGACGACAGTGCCACCAGCCTGCCAAGGACGCCTCCACAAAATGATTTACCGTAGGGCAAAATAAATTGTTTTATGTCGAACAGAATGGAGCACTCTTCGTGCTAATAAAATTTAGCTTTCCCACTTTTTATTGTGGCCGAGGGGGGCTCCTCAGATAAAGTGACACAATAGGCGTCCATTTTGAAACTGTATTTATTATTGAGGCATAAAACTTTCTGAGTGGTCAATTAAACGTCTAAGAGATATGTTTGTCTTTGAGAGTGAAAACTGGCAAATTAAACGTTTCACATTTTATGACTAGACTAGATCTCGAAACTGTGATTGGAATCAATTGCGATTAGACGTTAATAGCCACATATGCAGCTACAAAGTACGTTGGCTTGAAAGATGTTTTGCGTTTTGCGTCACGTTTAACAATCTTAAACTTGCTGTCGGCACGTATTCTACACTAACCTACATTTACCGTTACTGCTTGCGTTTGCAATTTAAGAGTACTACCAAAACACTCTGCTATACAGTGCCACTGACCTCCGGTACAGTCAAATTCAGAAGTCAGAATACAAAAATTGTTGATACTGTTCACGCATCAACGGAGTTGAGAATTCAAATGAGATCAACAAAAGCGAAACATCAAAGAACTCGCAATTCCTTTGTGTTCCTGATTGTAAGCTGTCCTCGATTATTTCAGTATCGATAAATATTATACAGCGTTAAGTATCTGCTGTGCGTCTAAGCAGAGAAGTGCAACACCACCATTGACGTCAGAGCAGGCCAATGACCGACTTTGCTGCATTTAACTACTCTCGAAGAGGTGAAGGCACAACTTATATGTGTTCAGAAGTTATAGCTTTAACTGAAACAGTACACAGTTAGCAAGAAAACGTTTTATTACGAAATGGGAACACTTTAGATATTTTCTGCTGAAATATTAACGGAAATATTTTGACAAAACCGTAAAATATCGACAAAAGTGTAGTTTGCTGATCTTAAATCATCTGAGTAGGTAAGTTCCGTGGTTTATTTCATGCATTTACGGATATTCCTACCGTAAAGTTTGACACCTGAACGCTTGAGAAATAGACTTTATTTATTTGCTCTCATGCACATCTCACATTTTACAACCCTGAACCCTGTCAGTCAGGGCACTGCAAAACAGAAATTTCGGTTTGCTGTTGAGTTTTTGAACAATTAATTAACGTAAATTGAATCTTAACATATACCCCCTTATTTATAAACACTGCTTAAAGTTAAGTAATGATTAGCGACTGATTAACTATAAATTTTTGACGTTTAAACATCTCTTAACTTTAATCATCGGTTATGAATACACCCCAGTATCTACACAATACAATAATTTTAAGAAATATGAAATGTCTAGATTATGATGTCCAATGAACAGTAATAAACCATACTTAACACAGATACATACATAGTCATATTAAGTCGGTCATCACTTCATAATGGAACCTTGAAATCAGTGACTATGGGCAAAAAGAGACCACAAAGCGTGACGTAGACAAACTTAAGTGACCACACCGCGACGACATGTGAATGTCAAAATAATGTAAATGAAAACCATGACCGAACATTTCAACCGCAAATCTTACAAGAAGTCTTGATTTGACACATTCTGTTTTATTTCTGGATTTTCCAGAATGAAAATTTACATTTTCTTTCAAACGTTGACAGCAGACGATCAAAACTTTGTAACTGTTTCGCTTTTGGCTGTTACAGGCGGTTAACTTTGATTTACTTTGATCGTTAAACAGTCTGTATAGATACAAAAGGTCAACTTTTCTTTGTAGTTCTTCACGTCTTTATTTTGCTGTAATTGATTCTTTCAAATACGTTTTACTTAAAAATATATATCAATGGATGGAAACCTAAACGTAAGCAATGACAATCACTGTTTTATTGTTAAAATAGAATTGTTCATCTTATTTATTTATGAAAATATTTCTTATCTTCTCTAACTCGACTGACAGCCGTTGCAGGTTTTTTTTTTTTTTTGAAGGTGAGCAAACAACAAATAACTTCTCCCGCTCTGGATTGAGCAGGATGGCGTGTCAGACTTTTACTGACTAAAACCCACCAGTGTTCCCTCAGTTGCCTATGTGCCAGGGGCAACGGTATCTCTTTCGATCAACCCGCACCCCTGGCAGGCATCGGCCCTTGCGGGCCCCATCAGTTAGTGCTGACAGCTCTTTGAGGCGTGCCCAAGCTGTTGCAGGTTTACTTACCTATCACCCTCTTACTCTCGCTCTCGCCCTGTCTTGCCTCTTCAGCTATCTAGCTAAAGTCACAGTTGGTTATAAACCACATATACGTAGTAACTTATCATTAATTATAAATACTTTTTATTATGGTAACATGAATGACTTAATACGTATAATACAGGGTAAGTTTTTATCCAGTGCGCAAATTTTAACCATGAATTCAGTATATCATTCTAGACCCCCTACTGCAGAAATTTTTAGCCGGTTTTACAAAAAAAAATCAGCTGTTTCATAGAAAAGTGCAATACCTACGCGGTGAAAATGTATGGAACAGCAGATTTTTTTTTTTTGTATCACCGGCGAAAAATTTCTGCGGTAGGGGGTCTAGAATGGTATGCTGAATTCATGGGTAAAATTTGCGCACTGGATAAAAACTTTTCCTCTATATATTTGCCCTTACTATAATCATGTATGAATATAATGTTGGCAAAAACGTAATAAAATGCTTTATATTTTCTATTTACTTAATCTTGCGTTTGAATACTCGAAAGATCTTCATACAACATAGAACCACAGAGAAAGCTGTTACACAAAAGTTAGCAGAATCCCTTTTCAATAAACAATCAATCAATCGAATTAACCGGGATTAATCGTCAGTCATATCTACGTATAATATTAATTAGGTAATTGTTTGCGAGCGGCGACAAACCCGGCGAGGGGCGAGTGCGATCCAATTAATTCAATTAACGACGACAAACATCCAGTTACTTAAATTAATGGAGCCGATGAAACCTTCAATTTGATGGAATATGATAAACCGTCGTCACCCGACTAATCATAAGCCTTAAGTGCCTAAATATAGACACGCAAAGTGCCTATTGACATCATTAGGGGGATATTGGAATTCGAGAGGCTAATACCATAATATTTTGTGAAGACTCTAAACATTATTTAGGTAACTTAACTTGTTTTGACTGAATCTGTTCGCATATTGCGGAAGGACCAGAAGTATTCTATGGTATGCTATAATCTATTTTCATTCCTGGACAAGAGATTATAGTCGTCGAACTCGAATGCCGGTCTTATTTGATCTATTAGTAGCAAACATAGGTGCTGTACCTAATAATAGCGATTTACGATCGTACACTTATTGATGCTATATCCGACATCTCAGTCACTCACAAAGACTTTAATGTTATTTAACAAATCAATCAATCGACGATTGGCATGTTTGTTTATCTGAAAGAGTTTATTCGAGAAGTTTTGATTGAATTAAGTATCGTGCTGACGGAATTCATGAGACGTATCCCACAGTATTGAAATAACAAATTTCGGAACAAAACAATTTGGAAGAGCACACGTATTTTTTGTGGCAGGTTTTTCAACTTATTTTAATTTTCTTTTTTTTTCGTCATCTTGTATTCTTCGTGCGTAAAAAGGACGTGGTTCAGATTTGTCTCGAGTCGGTCTGGTGCCTTTTGTTTGTTGTCAAAAGTTTGCGTTTGCCTCAACGAGATGCGGAATCCTTACGAGATGTTATTTGTGTGCAGTAAACGCCAGGGTTGTCTCGTCACAATACATTGCAGATACAATAAAAAGAGTTTGGAGGAACTTTGCATTCAAGTGTTGCTCTATAAAAAACACCGATCATTGTATAAGTTTTGTTTTCTTCTAGTGTTTTGGAAAGGAAATAATCTTCAAGAAGTTTTGACTTATTTTATTTGTGAGGATTAAACTCACTTTGGGTCACACTTTGACACTCGTCAGCAACATAGATTCTTTGTGTTCAAAACAATAACGTCTTGTAATGTTTGATGTTTTATAGGTATCTCGAAGTATTATGTAAGTTTAGTTTTCTTCTTTTTGCCCGAAGTCAAACTTAGCTAATTTTTTGCCCGAAATACTTGTTGACGTTCTTCTGCAAAGATAATAACCGATCATTACTCGCAACTTGTTTTTAACTCGTCATCGTCTTATTTTTGTTTACCTAGGTACGTTATTTTGTTCTTGTAACGTAAGATTTATTAGCAAAAAGGAGGGATGAAATATTAAGGATAATAAGTACCTACCTACGTAATGTGTTGTTATTCACAAACATAAATAGGTATTATTGTAACCTCTTCTTGACTTGATTGTGATACGCGAATTGTCTCCAATCCTATTCCATAAATAATATAAACTAAATCCTACATCCGTAATAGGGGGCCGGTCAGTATGATTGCTTTTTTATGGATGTTGTCACTAAGTTTTACAAAAATAACTTGGTGATTTAAGGTACCTGGTCCTCGTGATGTTTAAATCTAAGTAGGTATGTATATTTCTGCCAGGGGTGCGGGTTGTTCGAAAGAGGTACCGCCGCCGCCCCTGGCACACAGGCTACTGAGGGAACACGGGTGGGTTTTAGTCAGTAAAAGTCTGACACGCCCTCCCGCTTTATCAAGTCCGGGAGAAGTTATTTGATGATTTCACACACAAAAAAAAAAATTGGGCAAAGCCTTTGAATGTTTGTTAGATTGTTACCCAAAGATAAAATATTTACCTACCTGTTTGGTAGGTTGTTGCCTCCGGTCATGTTAAGGGTATATAAAATGGTTAGCTGGTCAATGACAAGTAGTCAAGTAACCGATAATTCTAAGCGAACAGTTGGAGTGGAACTCTTGGAAAATAGTTTTGTTGTGGCAAAACTTGAAGTTCACACTATTGATTGAAATTGACTGATGTGGCTTTGGTATCCCATATTTCAAATTAATTCTACTGTAGGTATAAAGTTCTTGTTATAACCTTTTGAAGGGAAACAATCGGATACAGGTAGATACTTGCATTCAGTACTATTTCCATCTCATTCATAATTTCTAATTCTAAGCTTAAGTACTTTAAACTTCACTCAATGCATAAGTTTTCCACAAACATGGAGTTGCTCGGAGCGTCCAGCAACATTGTGTTCTTTTAGCACATAATTATACATTCTCACGTACACTCGGGGAATTGTTTAAATACATTCGTTCATTTATAGTATGTAGGTAGATATGTATGAAATTCACAGTTCAATCTACAGCTGTCATCAGTGTCATAGCAAATCAAATCAGTTTCAAGTCCAAAATTTCATTTAAAACGTAGCCTTAAAATCGATCGAAACAATAAGTCCCTTCATGATTTCATCCAGTCAAGTTTAAACAACTTTATCTATTAACCTTAGAAATAGCGGTGCAAAGAATAAGCCTGTACAAACACTTTACAAAAGGCAGGCTCTATACATATTTATAAAAAAATGATATCTGATACTTCTTCAACCTCCAGACCAAATCGGATTACCTTGCATAATACAAACGCGAAATGCCAGAGGGCGAAGGAGGAACGAAAGCAATAAGTGTGTGAAATAAATATACTTGAGGTTTATTGGTTTCCCTTTGAGTAATATGTAGGTACGGTCACCAAAAGAGAGAAGCAACCAGATTCGTTGGGTATAATTGAATTTTTGTAAGACACCGATAGAAAAAAAAACATTCAAACTAGGCTGAGAATCAGCACTTTTTGAACGTCAAAATTAAATAAGACAGTCGCCCAAAACGCCCGCCCCACACCACATCCTAGTGCTTTAGCTGGGAAGAATAAGTGGCGCAACAAACTCCTCAGCAGCACAGCAGATGGATGTTTACGAATAAAATAAAATAAAATTAATAGAAAACAAACAGTTAATTTAAAAATTAAATTGCATCAAAAAACCATCGGTTCACTATATCCGACCATCCTGGTTACTTATGTCTTTTGCTGTATTTCATATATAGTCGATTGTATATAAATATAAACCTCTTAGATAGACACAGATATTCAATATGTCGTGATTTTCATTGAACTAAATGTCAAGAGAATTATCAACGTTATCATTTTCGTGGAGTTTATTTATTTCTTTAGCCATAAGCCTCGTTTCTGTCCTCCTGATTTCTTTCCTTATTATATTTTGTCCTCAAAAATACCTCAAGTTTATCGTCCCATGTTTTATTTACCGCTAGCGACTTCGTACGGTTTTTACGACTTTACAAAATATCGAGATTTCATTATTATATGTTTGAATATTTATTTGCTAGCTGTCGGAAGAATCCTACGGGAACGTGCTACCGGGACAAGAAGCCTGTTACTTACTTCTTGTAACATCAGCTATTTACCAGTGAAAGAACCGCCAAAATCGGTCTAGCCGTTTCCGAGATTAGCCAGAACAAACCGAGAGACATACAGACAGATAAAAATTTAAAAATTGTTTTTATTATTAGACAAGATTCCCCTACTTTCGCATTTATAATATTAGCATGGATAAGTAAGAAGTCACTATCCATTTTAGTATGGATAGTGACTTCTTACATATCATAAATGCGAAAGTAGGGAATAACAGGGAATTAATTATGTCTGTCTGTTACCTTTTCAAGCCTTAAAAGCTGAACTGATGTCGATGATTTTTGGCAACCAGGTAGATTATTACCAGGGTTACGACATAGGAAACTTTTATAGAATCCCCGTTACAATGGCATTGACAACAAGGCGAGCGACGGCGCCGCAGGTAAAAGCTAGTCCTCCATACATCGCTCGTCGTCACGCTCAAAGGAACGTTTCCTTATCGAAAGCACTTTATTTTACACATTTTGCATACCTGTCTCTATTGTATATTTTTCTAGCGATTGAGTAGTCACATAAAGGTTTCTTTGGCAACATGTTTTTAGGATAATCGCCTCTTTTGACGATGTTCGGCGATATCTTTATAGGACCGTATTTTGTACTGGGTAGTGTTAGCTTAGAAAAGTGTATTATATTGAGGAGACGTTTACGACCGTATGATATTTGCGTTTATGGCTGTTCATATTGTAAGTATAATATTAAAAAGTTAGGTACCTACTCTGTTCTAATCGCATTATAGATGAGAGACAAATAGGTACTATAAAATTTAACCATTTGCAAACGATGATTTATTCATCTACTTAGTACTTCAAAGACAAAGAAACAGTGATACCTTAGTACAAAATATACCATGTTAATTTTTTTATTAAGTTTCCAACAATTGTTCACACAGTATACAGTGACATAACACATTCTTAAAATTAAATTACAGCGCAAAAAAAAGCGCCAATATTCAATTAAATTTAACTTAATATTTTTGATATAAAAAATGGTGACATTGTAAATGGAAAAAAAATTTGACGAAAAACGAATACAAAATAAAATTAATAAAATCATGATACTGACAACATCAGTAAAATAACATTAAAAGTTATAATCAATTGGTAAATAGATAAATTAATAAATTTAATATTTTAAAGGCAAAAGTAGGTAACTAAGTGTCATCAGGGCTAGTTACGTAGGCTAGTTGCTTTGCGTTGTTGAGCATTCAATTTTCTCGAACATACAGGAAAAGTTTTTATCCAGTGTGCAAATTGTAACCATGAATTCAGCATATAATTCTAAACCCCCTAGCACAGAAATTTTTCGACACATACACAAAAAAAAATCAGCTGTTCCATACATTTTGACCGCGTAGGTATTGCACTTTTCTATGAAACAGCAGTTTTTTTTTGTACAACCGGCGAAAAATTTCTGCGCTAGGGGTTCTAGAATGATTTATGCTGAATTCATAGTTACAATTTGCGCACTGGATAAAAACTTACCCTGTATAATGCAATGGATTAGCACTACCTTTAAAAACTAAAAAAAATAATTTCACTTTGTAGTGTTTTTCCGGAAGTCGGTTGTTTTTTTTTTTTTTTGAAAAACTTTAAATTTTTCACTTTTTAGACATAGTACCTACCCCACACCAATTTGAAATTTCAACATCCTTGGGGTCAAAACAATGCATATTTATGCGATAGCAGCAATCGCGGATGATTTGCTGTCATTTTTTGAAGAGTTCCGTTTCCATTGTCTGTCTCCGAAACGTATCTTCAGATGTAACTTAAATGGGACCATTTCGGAATAAACCCCTTTCAAGAAGAATTTTGCAAATCCGTCTAATATGACGGAGTTATGCCCGAAAATAACACAAAACATTTCATAACCTCTTTCTTTTTAAAGGCAGTTAAAATTATTTTAATTCTAATGTGTTACGTAATAAAGCTCCAGTTCTAGCTACAACGTTCTTTATTTGTTGAACTGTGGCCATATTTTATAATTGCATACATTATGCTCGACTGTAAAAACAACGACCATTGTCATATAAAATTCAATACAAAAAAGATGTTCGAAGATTTTTGTAGATAATCGAAGCTACGCTTGCCACGGTCGGTTTGAGGATGGATGACCATCCATTACATAAATCGAGATCCTTTCGTGCCGCGGGAAGCACGTTAAGCCGTTTGTCCCGGCTGTTGTTTGTAGATCTTCGATGGTCGTTACAGGTAGTCGAAAGCCCGAAAGTCTGAAAACCGTTCTTCCCAAGGGGTATCGTATATTACAGTTCCAATCCACTGTGGGTTGTGGAAGTCAGATAGGCAGTCACTCAATCTAAAATGCTAATATTCAGCTGCATCCGGTTAGACTGGAAACCGACCCCAACATAATTAGGAAAAGGCAAGGCAGATTGCTGATTGATCGATTATACAGGGTGTTACAGAAACCCTATTGCCATCCTTAAGCACTAAAGATAACAGCTGGTAAAGAATCACTATACGTAGTTTCAGCTCAAAATAAAATACTCTAAGAATTGATACCTAAGTTTCATATGTTTCTTAAATTCAAATCATAACAAACGTGTCACTGCACTACGAAGGTAAATAACTTTCCACGTTACTTGCCAATATCACGATAAATCTCTCCCGAGTGATGTTTTTGTTTCAATTTGAAATGTTTGGTACCTATCTGGTATTTTTATATTAAAAATTCTCATAACTTCGTAACATATAGAGATAGGATTAAAAAAAAAAACCCTTCCAATATCGTTTGTTATAATCCAAAGAAGCCGTGCCCTTGGTATTTTTACATTTATACCCTTTCCGTTACACGTTGTATAATACTACCATAGTAGACTTGATAAATACAAATTC
This sequence comes from Polymixis flavicincta, assembly GCA_949987655.1. Classification (NCBI taxonomy): domain Eukaryota; kingdom Metazoa; phylum Arthropoda; class Insecta; order Lepidoptera; family Noctuidae; genus Polymixis; species Polymixis flavicincta. The sequence continues at coordinate 11,162,441 of OX465179.1, forward strand.
TTCTGGTTTTAGAATGTCGTTTAAGAGTCGCGCTAGATTTTTTCGCCGACGATACAAAAGCCGAAACAAGTTATCAAAGAGTTCAGGCCAAACTTGATTCATAATAATATCGATGTCGTGTCCTACTTGTGTGGCTACAAAACTAGTCAGTATCATCTCCACTTGCAGTCAATCCTCGCAGTAGGAAATTAAACGTTTAAGTATGTATTCTCAATTTGCATGAGCTCGTTGGCGCGGCTTCACTTTCGTTTAATATTTGAGGAGCGCGCTCGAAACATTACACCCGGTGGAATGAGAGCACTCTCGAATACTACCACACTTTTTCACATTTGCACCGAAATTTTCGGTTATTTCACGTGGCTTTACGTATAACGTCCGTGGGTGACCTTTCCTTCGCCAAAACATGCCGCTTTTCACTCAGACCTCGTTTTTTAATTTCATCGTTTTATATTGCAATGTCGTTGACGTAATGGTGTGGAGTAACGAGTGTTTTTATTAGTTTCATGAAAACTTGACGGTGTTGAAGTAAATAAAGGGTATTTATTGAGTATTCTCAATAACGCTGTAACCTTTGAAGAAAGCACTCGAAACTTTATGAGTCGATGCATATTTACGAGCGAGATATTTGATACGCTGATGGTATTATGTGTAAAGTCAAAGACTGTTGATTCTCTATGGAAACTCAGCGTGTACCGTGACATTATGGCACAAGCCAGTCAGCATTGGGCAACATTACCGGGGACAGACACGCAATACGTGTCGCTAATTATACTTCTTGGAAACTCGCTAGAGAAAGTTATGGTACATGATATCAAACTCCTAATTTGAAGTTTGTATTTATGAGAGACGCGAGCATTAAAACTGTTTGTTTACAAATACCGATCGAATGTCTGTACGGGTGATAGATTTTACGAGTTGTTTTCTCATAGAGTGGGTGCTTTCGTCTAGTGGCAGATGACGTCACAACTGCGACACGATGTGTGACGTGTGTCGTGGTGTTTGCGTCGTGTCACAACTCAGAGAACATTTCCCTCGTGTGTCCCGCCCTATCGGTGTCTGGAGAGATGTCGGTGCCGCGTCAGCTTCACTCATGCGGCAAACCTTCTACCAGTTAAAGGGTAGTAAATTCTTACTACCGTATCGGTATAGCTCATGGACGGCTTGCTGCATGAGTGACGGTTCGGTTGAGATGCTTCAAGTTCTTTCCGATAAAGGTGATTTCCAAGAAAGGTTCTACTAAAGGTTTTATTGCCAGGATAATCGGGATACTTTGAATGGAATGTTGTTGATAGATATGACGATAAAATAAAACATTAGCGGTCTTATACATAAAGTTATCGAAAATCTAAAACCTTGCTTAGGTCTGGCTGTCGAAAATTGTTATTCATAAACGCATTTTAGCACAAAAACTTTCTATATTGTTGATACAACCTGAAATTGACGCGAAAATTACAAACGACGTAAAAAAAAACTGTCTACAGCGCATCCACCTAAAATAAAATAAGACAATTCAATGGGGTACTTTGGGCACGCCACGATTGCGGTAAGTCCCCTCTTTGAGGAGTGGTTTGAGAGGCGGCATGGCGTCCTCACCTTCCGCCTGACGCAGGTCCTCACCGGACACGGTTGTTTCGGGAGGTTCCTGTTTCGGATAGGGCGGGAGGAAACGCCCGGGTGTTTCCACTGCGAAGATCGCCCTGAGGACACGGTGGAGCATACGGTGGCGGCCTGCCCTGCTTGGGTGGAGCACCGCCGTGTCCTCGTGGAGGCGATCGGCGGCGGCGATCTCTCGCGTCCGGCCCTGGTCCAGGCCATGGTACGGAGCGAGGGCATGGGGAGCCGTCACCTCCTTCAGCGAAGCAGTGATGCTCGCGAAGAGGGAGGCGGCGCACGTGAGGGAGAGGCAGCATATGCGCCCTCGCGACCCTAGCCGCCGTAAGATACGGAGACGCCCTGGGCGTCGAGAATCCCAGGCCGATTTCCGGCCACCGTAGGCATGGGCTTGCGGACGGCGAGTAATGGGTAGCTCGCTGTCCGGTAAGGACCAAGCCCAAGTCGACGGCACGTTGTGTTCCACGCGCGCCTCAAAGAGATGTCAGCACAAAAAGTGATGGGACCCGCAAGGGTCGATGCCTGCCAGGGGTGCGGGTTTGTTCGAAAGAGACACCACAGCCCCTGGCATACGGGCTACTGAAGGAACACGGGTGGGTTTTAGTCAGTAAAAGTCTGACACGCCCAGGAGGGCGTGTCAGACTTTTACTTCTCCCGCTCTGGGTGGAGCAGGAGCTCCACCCAGAGCGGGAGAAGTTATTTGATGATTTACCACCCAAAAAAAAAAAAATGGGGTACCTACTTTCGGTAGTGATAAATAAATTATGAAATTGTATAAAAATTAAAATTTATGTAAAAATATACTTAAATATTCTGATTTTGAGTCATATAAGCACATTATTATTGTTTTATTATATTAAAATTAGAAGTCGTAATTTTTAATCTGTATATCACATGACCTAAAACACGAGCCGCCATGGTGTGACGTCATAGAGGCAAAAAGTGTCAGTTCAGTGTAAACAACTAGGTAGGTACATATCTATCGTTTTAATGCTAGTATTTGTGCAACTATGCACTACACACCAACGATAGCGATTGTAATTCATAATTTTCCCAAGAACCACCAAATATCTTTAGCTGATAACGTTGAATGAGTCCCGGTCGTACATACACGACTGTTGTTTTTACCAATATTACGTCACCAAAATGGCTGATAGCGTTTTTGCGGGAACGAAAAAAGGTTTAAAATTTAATTTAATTTTATAGCAAGAAAGCACGTTTATTTTGCCGAAATATATTTTTCGTGGCTTTTTATTAGGAAAATCAACATTTTGAAGTACTTTTTCAAACATAGTAGAATACCCTATTGTAACTTCACAATAAACCATTAACAAAGTAACTCACTCAACTGTAAGAATAGTTTTAATTCTTTTTAACGTTTCGCTATTAAACTGTCTTCCCAAACAAAGTTGCTATCCTGCGATTGATAGCTCTCCAATAAAATGTACAGGACTCACATAAACGTCGAAAAGTTACGTGATCCGAAAATATCTATCCTATTTACGTTCTGTCGATGTTAATAGGATTGTATAAGTTGACGGTCGTAAAAAATACATTGTCTAGGAATGAATCGTAATATATTAGAGTAGATGAATCACTAAGAAGAATCAGGTACTGCTGTACGTCGATTCTGTAAAAATCTAATCGTGAAGAGATGCTTGGAGTGAGCTGTCAGTGTTATCTCACTGATGCTAGGGATTGACTAAGAATTACCTACATTTACAATCTTAATCGAGATTATTAAGATAATTCTGTTCTCAGATTATAAAACAAACGCAGATAGACCGCGCGGAACACCAAGAGTGAGGCCAAAAAACCAAATACTAAAGCATCGCATTTTATGTAACATACAATGCGACGCTTTAGTATTTTTTTTTGGTTTGGATTATAAAACAAAGGCAGATAGATCGCGCGGAACACCCAAGAGTCAAAAAAAAAAAAATACTAAAGCCTCGCATTATACAATGCGACGCTTTAGTATTTGGTTTTTTGGCGTCACTCTTGATATTCCGCGCGGTCTATCTGCCTTTTTTTTATAATCTGAGATGCTATTGGTCATTTTATATTTTTTTAAAGCTAGTATTTAAGTGTCTAAACAGACGAATTTCAAATTTGGTTTTTATATTTAAAAGAATCCCTAAATAGTAAAGTTTAGTCACTTACTTAGTAGCATTGACATACTAAAAAATTATGAATAGTATTTGCATTTATGTATTGTGAAGATCTCGATTATGATTGTGAATGTAATACTTTTTAATCTGCATTACTGGGATGACACTGACAGTTCACTCCACGCTCACTTCACCTAAGTTTTCATAGTGAGATTTAATACAGAATAGTGCTGTTTTGTTATAAATCTTGGCAGTACAGTGCTAGTTACCAAAGCAGATGTTGGCTCCTGATTGGCAATCGCAAGTTCCAGTTGGAATCCTAGACGTTGAACTAATATTTTAAGTGAACTCACTCCTTTCAGTGTTTTTGGGCGGAGCTAGGCTGGCTCTGTTAGCCAGAAGAGATGCACAACGGACCGAATGGGAGTCTAAGTGCGGAAAAGGGAGTCCCATCATCATCATCACTCCTTTTCAATTAAAGGGCTATCAAATGATACGATCATAATTTTATTTCTGTACCTAAGTAGGTTTGTACAGACACTCAAGTACACATCAATCATATTTAAAAAACTAGCTGTGCCCGCGACTTCGTTCGCGTGCATGTCGGAAAACAATAATGTGTCGCTTTGACGGTGTAGGTACCACTCCTCCGATCTTCCGATCTATCCTGGTAGGAATCTACCACAGCTTTCGAATGCAGTCCAGAGCCTAGAGACAAAACACATTACTCTTGGCGTTCACGCTAAACGGTACGCCAAAATGTATGGGAATGACATTACCTGCGGAAAGGACACGGTAATGTCATTCCCATATATTCTGGCGTAGAGTTTAGCGTGAACGTTAACAGAAAGGTGTTTTGTCTAGGCCTGCAGGCGTCTTTAGGGGTTATAATGATATTGCGACGAAGTCTCACTCAGATTTTTAAGAATAAATATAGATCAAATCGCCTGGTCGAGGCTCATTTTATAATAAATGTGCACCTGCCGTAGGTACAGTAAAAGCTCTTTATTCGCGAGGTATACGTTCCGTAAAATACCTACCGCGAATACAGAAACCGTGACTATGGAATGGTAATTTATATGGGATTATAGGGGATACGTTCCTAAGTGACAAAAAAAAAAAACAATTTAATTGAAGTTTTTGACCATATTGATTAATTGTATGAGCGTGATATGGATGCAAGCGACTCTCCAAGGCCGCAAGGCGTAAACGATCAAGCATTTCTATGCGTTAAACAGATTTTTTCGCGTCGAAAATCGTTTTTAAGTAAAAAAAAAATTTCAACATTTTGCAATAAATGGAAAGATGAAACAATAGGTAAAACACGCAAAGCGGCTCGTACCAAAGGATGGAATGTCTATTAAGTCGCAGCATTTATAAATGTGGGGGAGGCCTATGTCCAGCAGTGGACGTCTTTCAGCTGAAATGATGATGATGATGATATATAAATATACTTTATGGTGATGAGGTTGGTTTCATTATGTTTGTTTACATTCTCAAAAAACTTAAAAAAAAAATACCAACCGACTTCCAAAAAACACTACAAAGTGCAAAATAACTTTAATTTCGGAAGTCGGTGACGTTGGATGTGTATTTTAATTATTTGTCACCGCCTTCCGAAATTAAAGTTATTTTGCACTTTGTAGTGTTTTTTGGAAGTCGGTTGTTATTTTTTTGAAAAAAGTTTTTATTTTTCACTTTTTTGTTACCTACCATACACCAATTCGAAATTTCATCATCCTTTGGGTCAAAACAATGCATACTTATTTATGTGATAGCAACATTCGCGGTTGATTTGCTGTAATTTTTTGAAGAGTTCCGTTGTCTGTTTCCGAAACGCATCATCAGATCTATATGCAGGGCCCAATCTAAGGGGGGGCAAGCCGGGCAAATGCTCAGAGCGGCAAAAATGAGCGGCGGCAAAATGTATACTTACAAACATACCTACTCTCATGAATTTTTGTATACTTGTTCAGAAGCCGTAGTAGACTAACGTATGTGAATATTATATAGTTAAAAGAATACCTATCACATAATTTTGGTCATACCATCTTTGATGGTGTTAGTGCAAAGGGCGGCGAATGTTATTTTTGCCCGGAGCGGCTAAATAGCTAGATCGGGCCCTGTCTATATGAAATTTCAATGGGACCATTTCGGAGTAAACCCCTTTCGAACAAAAAAAGAATTTTGCAAATCCGTCTATATACGACGGAGTTATGCCTGAACATACATTAAAAATATAAACATGTCGAATTGATAACCTCCTTCTTTTTGAAGTCGGTTAAAAACACCGACCGCGGCGAAGGCGGCTATAATTGTAGATGTCAAAGGCCGAACCAATACAGCGGCGATATCATTTGACAATGTACTTTAGGCGAAGTTGTAATAAGGTCTATTTCACTTTTTTATAGTCCATCTGACGACGCGTTTACAAAGGACATTGGGTTGGATACCTATTGGAATCCTTTTTGTTATTTGTTAATATGTATGTACCGATGTACCGATTAGACCCGCAAATAAATAAATCTTTAGCCGCGGATATAGGAATTGGGTCGCATTTTTTTAATCCGCGAGTAGTGAAAACGCGAATGAAGGAAGCACGAATAAGGAGCTTTTACTGTACTTACTCAATAAATCGACTGCGCGTCTGGTTGAGTGTGCTGAAGCATTATTCCACGCGGGGGCGGGCGCCTATCTCGGCCCGTACAGGCGCGTGTCTTTTAGCTTTGTTTATCAAACGTTGACCACTGAATAAAACCACAGCAGTGGGAATGCTCTGCACGGACTGCGATAGGCCTCGACAGGTAGCAGTGCAGTAACACCTGACGCCACCTGTCAGTTAACGGCCCGTGGGACCATGGCGTTATCACGATGAAGAAAGATCACGCTGTAAAGGTGGATACTGACCGGCGTCACGGGTCAAAATGCACCTAATATGTTACCAAGCAAGTATTCGTGCAGTCAGTAGTACCTACGGCAAAACATGCGAGCGAGCAACACTGATTTTAGCACACGGCGTAAAGACATGCTCGCTGCGAATGTTACCATTACCTACGCCCCGTAACGTCGGTCATTATCCACATTAAAAGCGCTGTTGAAAAAAAAACCAAACCAGGCAAAAAAAACTATTTAATTGTATAGCACGGGTTTTCTATGAACATAGTAAGTACGATGTTGTTGCTACGTAGTGCCATACCGCGCGCGCCCCCACCTCTCTCCCCGCTGCTGACGGAGGCAGCAGGAAGAGAGAGAGCCCGATCCCGAGGATAATGGACGTAACAGAGCGATCCTCCGCGACTCTCAGTTGCGATGCCTTTTTATTGTAAATTGTAATCAAAAATGTTTCAGTGTTTCTTTTGTTCAGCCATACATTTATTTGTAGACCAATAAATAATTATATTTAAAGAAGCGACTTTAAAATTGTCAATATTTTACTATTGTGATTTCTATTGTTCCTGTGTAGGTTTTTTTTTTTTTTTTTTTTTTTTTTGGTTGGGAAATCATCAAATAACTTCTCCCGCTCTGGGTGGAGCAGGAGGGCGTGTCAGACTTTTACTGACTAAAACCCACCCGTGTTCCTTCAGTAGCCCTTAAGCCAGGGGCTGTGGTGTCTCTTTCGAACAAACCCGCACCCCTGGCAGGCATCGACCCTTGCGGGTCCCATCACTATTTGTGCTGACATCTCTTTGAGGCGCGCGTGGAACACAACGCGCCGTCGACTTGGGCTTGGTCCTTACCGGACAGCGAGCTACCCATTACTTTATTTATCCATTTGGCATCTCCAACAAAGGATACATTTTCCTGTGTAGGTAATGTATCCTTTGTTGGAGATGCCAAATGGATAAGTAAATACATTTTTAAACTTGTTTTAACTAAGAAAATGCTTCTCTGTAAGCGATGTTGCTCGGAAGAGCATCGACATAACTACAGTTGCCCGTGTGAAAACCTATCTATTTACTCAAATCCACCAGTAGTTATGGTCGCAATTTTGGATTTTTTTTTCCTGACTTTCACCATCCGACCTCGCTTGAACCCCTCCCCACCTCGAAAACTAACATCACGAAAATTAGCACATAAGTATTTACAACTCTTTACTCCCAAAACTCCCATTATTTGAATCGAGTAATGCTGTAAACACGCATTAATTTTTTTTTTAAAATTAAAAAAAATTTAAATGCATGCAAACATTATCAAATTTCGCGCGAAATCAAGTTGTTGTCTTTGCATGTTTGCTATTCAAACCTAGATGGCGTTACTGACGCTAGAGATTAAGAATTTGGAGATGTTCCTCTAGCCGCTCTAATTTTGCTACATTATGCTAGATGGCGCTACTAAGACTTTTATCACAATTAAAAATGAGATTTCTTCCCCTCTATTTGTATTAATTTGATTGATAAAACTAATAAATATATATCTAACATTGCATTCTAGGTATATGACTCAGAACACCACGTCAGTTAATATTATCACAACTTTTTATTTGAAATTCTTTTAGCTTTTTTGATTCGTGGGAATCAACCACCAACGGAAAGCGATTTTAGTAATTAGTATCATTACTTTTTGAAATAACACAGACACAGTAAGTAACATAAATGAGAATGACGTGTTAATATTAAGTATTCCATAGTACCGTTTCACGCCAATAGATGTCGCTAAGTGTTTCAACATTTTACGTAAATAAATTCTTCTTGAACACTTTAAATTATTTAGATAGGTTGACCGAAGCGATTGCGATGAAACAAAGACTAATATAAACTCTGAGTTATAAACAATATTTGAGTATGAAAGATAACCATATTAGTTTCGTTCTTTTGACGTGATACTTGATCTATTCAACATAGAAACTGGAAAACCGAGCTACAGACAAAAAATTTGATAAGGGTTAAAATGTCATCTGTTGATTATCCCTTACCACCCCAAGCAATTATTTTCGAAATATTTTAAATGTACAGAAAAAGTTCCTTTACAGATTTATTATATGTATAGATATAGAAGATATAGATATAGATAAAGAAGATAGATATAGATATAGAAGATATAGATATAGATTATTATATGTATAGAAGATATAGATATAGATATAGACTAGATGACGTCTGCGTTCCTTTCAGACTGAAACTGAGGTCACAGTCTCTTTTAAAGTCCAGACATAAAATGGTCAAGTCATGTGAAGACCTGTTGATTGGTGGCTGAAATGGTCTTTTGAGAATAGAATCACCCAGATTAAGTGGATCAGCCAGTTAGTGCCACAACTCAGAACATTAGGAGCTCAACGATTTGACGAACAATACCAAAGAAAGGACATTTGGGTAGACCGCATAAAGTAACGTCACTAAAATTAACGGAAAAAAAATAAAATAAGACACATGGTCCTCACATTCACAATATTTCTTGTTATAGATAACGAGCTATCTACACAGTCGCGTAAAAAGTAGTACCTAAGCAATATGTCAAATTCAGTACATCATCGTCTCGAGTATCTTATTTATCCACCTGATAAGATACACGGTTCGCTTTGTACCCGTCTCAGTAGGGTGTTGAGTTAAGTATGTGAATTGTTATCGTCATTTATTTCCGCACTCACATTTTCACCCTTTTAACGTTCCCACTGCTGGGACACAGGCCTCCTCTCTGTGAGAGGGAGTGGGCCGTAACGTAATCCACCACGCGGGCCCAGTGCGGATTGGTGGATTACTCACGCTACTTATAAACACGGGGGTAACTATTGAAGCGAAGCATCACTAGAAAGGTAACCCGGTGATCGGAAAAATCTCTAATTCAGATAGTGAAAGGCCTTAGTCTTGGAGATCATGAACTAATTTCAATTACATTTGAATCAGAATCTGTAGGTTCGTTATTAAAGAAATGCTAATAAGCATCCCTTTTATAGACTTCGGTTGGTTACTGTTATAGTTTAAGATGACTACTTAAATTGTTTCAATCTTCCGATATTATTTGAGTATTGACAATGTTTATTACGTACGGGTCTAATTTTGACATTTTTTATCTCCTAATTATTCCTGTTTGAGATCACTTTATTAATTACTTAAACCTAACGCCCGGTTTACATTATTCCAGTCCAGCGATCGAATCCAGCGCTGGAATAGCACTGGAAAAATGTAAACCGGCACTGGAATGCACTGAATCCAGTGCAACTGAAATAATGTAGACGGCCAATCCAGTGCCATTCCAGTGCTGACACAGTAAACACGTATTGGTTGTGTTTGCGGATTACTGCGGCGAAAAAAGGATTTAAGAAGGTGAAGAATAAATAACTGGAATAATGTAGACGTTACAGATCCAGTCCAGCACTGGACTGGATTCTCGCTGGATCACTGTACTGGAATAATGTAAACCGGGCAAATGTCAAAAGTGAAATGTCGAACAATTAATGAGCTTTTAATACCTTCAACACTACTACAGCTGTCAGGTTTAAGACCCGGAAATGTTATGTATCAAGCCATCTCCAGGATCCACGTGTAGCGTCTTATTATGTAATCTCTTAGATATAGGGACTGGGGGTGTTTCTGTGACAAATAAAACTATTTTTCTTTCTTTCTTTTCTTTTTTTATAAATCAAAATCTTTATCATTTTGAAGGATATTGCAAATCCATTGCTTCATACGTTCGAAAAATGTGCCCGCTCAACAACGTAAATAACGCAATGAATATTGTTGAACTGTCAAAATGAAAACCCTCTGATATGTTTACCAATCTTAGTGATCCTGATTACTTATTTTCAGAAAAGCCAGCTATTAATTGTACAGTCGCCAGCAGGTCAAGCTATCCCAAACTGTCAAATTTTCCCAATTGAACATAAACCTTATTCCTTTCTAATAAAGTTGAAAAACTATCAAAGAAATTTGACAGATTCAGAGACCGGACTACCCAAGGCAGCTAGCCCCTCTAGCACTACTGAGTAACTAAGCTGATATTTTGGCGATACGAGAAACCAATGCATATCATCGTAACTATTAGGGAAATTGTTGAATGCAAGCTTTGTTGTTGTTACCATCTTGCATGCATGTCTTTAATTGTATGTGTGACACATGTTTATGCAAACAAATATTATCTTATCTTATCTTATCAAGAGGGTAAATCCTTTTTAATGCTCCCGATATTCTTTTCGCGATCAATAGCGAATATTACGATACAATGAAGAGTTATTTATTTATTTTTGTAACATTTATAACACCTTTATGGCCTCATCCAAGGCGATGTTATAGTGATAAGTAAGTCACAATGTCTATCTATGTACATTTTACAAAAAATATAATTAATGCAAAATTACAAAGAATTATGTAGGTACTCAATTATCATTTGTGCCATTAATATCGGTAGGTTTTGTCCAATTCACGGAGTAATGTCATTACTCTCTATTCCAAATATATCCTCCGATAGATACCGCAATAACGTTACATTACACTACACCATACTGTCAATACGTTACGTCAGATACTATTAATTCAAAATGACAATACATTCGGCGGTTTTAGTCTATATTAGTAAACAAAACACAAACAATTGAATGCCGATAGTGGTTGACAAGTTCGACACTACGACAATAGCCGTGTTGACTGTCAATGTTGATCATAGAAGGGTTTCACTACAACCCTTCACTTCACACGTTCCACTGTCATATCATTGTTCGAACTTGCGCAAGTCGTATAAGTACACAAGTACAAGTAATGACATTGTGTGACAGCTGCTTGCTTATCACAGGGTTCCGTGGGCATTGTGTGGGTTGTAAAGATCGCATCAGTGCCTAAGTAGGGCGCATTGCAAGACTATCGCTTTGGATATACCTTGCTTCCGTGTGTTGCCAAGCGATAACGAGTATGACAGGCTTCTTCAATGCAAATCACCATAGATACATTATTTTCTGGATTTATGGTTATAGGTGTTCTTACACTCTTATACAATCTTAAGTGATGACCAATTTTTCTGTGACTGATATAACTCAGACAAAGTAATAATCCTAACTACATTTATGTAATTTTAAAAAAATGCTTAAAATGAAAAGTTTGATTGTATGTTACGATTTAACGCTAAAACGGCTGAACGGATTTGGATACAATTTGGCACACATATAGACCATAACCTGGGAGTTTTCGTCCTGGATCGCAAACGAAACCGCGGGCAACAGATATTATCTTCATCGATCCTTTGTGACGATCTAAATGTGAGAGGTATCGGAGATAAGCTATTAAAAGTCAGTAACAAATATCGCCCGTCTCTTCGCTAGTCCAATGCATACTCTAGGATGCATATCCATCCGGTGCTGCTTGCAATCCTTCCCTCTCCCAAGGGCACGTCTTTTCTATCATTACGGTGCCCCCGGTCTACTCCTTCTTAAGCAATGATCTTACAGAGCACCATGAAAGTGGAAATCTCGGTGCTCATTTGATTAATCGAGTCTGGTCGCGCTAGGGTCGGTGCATTTCATTCATTCATTCATTCATGGGACATCATTAACAAATGGGTGTTAAACTTTATTTCGCTCGGATAGGATCTATCCATCTTCAACTGGACTTTATGTCATCAACACCGGCTGATAGCGACTAAGACAATGTGGATCAAATCCAACGATTAAAATTAATTAAAGTACATCAGTTCTCAGACTTAATAAGATTACTATTAACAACGCATTGTTAGTTCTTATTTTTTCTCCAAGCTTTGTTTTCCTTGAGAAGATTTATAGCTCGATTGGTTCTATTATTAGAATTATTATGAGCATAACAATTTCTTTGTGAACGTGCCTAAACATAGTAAACTTTGATTTACGAATACTTGAGCTAAAGATAACAAAGCTCTGCGTAGGGCGTCGCTTATAAATATTTAAATATGGAATGATTGCTCGGTTTTATTAATATCTTTAAGAAGTGTAAAATGAATCGTTTATTTTATTACTTCCTCAATTGCACAAAGTTATGATTTTATTATTTTCTGTGACAGTTCTTTTTTTTTTTTGTTCGCATGGGTTCTAGAATTATTTCAGATGAAATTGGTTGGTTGCATCCGCATTGTCGTAATAAAACGATAATATTGTGTACATGTGTGACAGATGCAATATTAATAATTATTTCAGTTGCAAGGACACGAAGAGGTAAAAAACAATACTTTGCATAGTTTACATTCCTGGTAATGATTATGCTCAGAACGATTTATTTTATAATTGTAATATTTCTCATAGGTACTCATACTCATTTCTATCATTTATTTGCATTCCACAGTTTGTAAATATCCTGAATACTTTAGTAGCAATCTAAATACATACCTTAGGAATAACTTACTATTGGTAGGTAGGTACCTAGTTTATCTTTGAATTACGTTATTCACCGAATCGCGTACATTACCTACTTAAGTTATAAAGCGTGCCTACCATGGGCACGCCACGATTGCGGCGGTAAGTCCCCTCTTTGAGGAGTGGTTTGAGAGGCGGCATGGCGTCCTCACCTTCCGCCTGACGCAGGTCCTCACCGGACACGGTTGTTTCGGGAGGTTCCTGTTTCGGATAGGGCGGGAGGAAACGCCCGGGTGTTTCCACTGCGAAGATCGCCCTGAGGACACGGTGGAGCACACGGTGGCCGTCTGCCCTGCTTGGGCGGAGCACCGCCGTGTCCTCGTGGAGGCGATCGGCGGCGGCGATCTCTCGCGTCCGGCCCTGGTCCAGGCCATGGTACGGAGCGAGAGGGCATGGGGAGCCGTCACCTCCTTCAGCGAAGCAGTGATGCTCGCGAAGAGGGAGGCGGCGCACGTGAGGGAGAGGCAGCATATGCGCCCTCGCGACCCCAGCCGCCGCAGGATACGGAGACGCCCTGGGCGTCGGGAATCCCAGGCCGATTTCCGGCCACCGTAGGCATGGGCTTGCGGACGGCGAGTAATGGGTAGCTCGCTGTCCGGTAAGGACCAAGCCCAAGTCGACGGCGCGTTGTGTTCCACACGCGCCTCAAAGAGATGTCAGCACAAAAAATGATGGGGCCCGCAAGGGCCGATGCCTGCCAGGGGTGCGGGTTTGTTCGAAAGAGACACCACAGCCCCTGGCTTAAGGGCTACTGAAGGAACACGGGTGGGTTTTAGTCAGTAAAAGTCTGACACGCCCTCCTGCTCCACCCAGAGCGGGAGAAGTTATTTGATGATTTCCCACCCAAAAAAAAAAAAAAAAAAAAAAAAAGCGTGCCTACCAAGGTATCATATTAGGCAAATCCAACCATTCTCAGCCTAAATAAGCTATTAACTAACACTTTATACTGACTACAAAATCAGAATTCTATATTTCTAGGTAGTACTGTTTTAAAAAAGTCTGGGAAAAAATGTTTTTCACTGAAATTGAGGCTCACATTCTATTTACCGCTATTGTGAGGTAGGTAGGTAGGTACGACACTCTTCTTTAAGTAATTTAACCCTCCGAAGCTAGAAACTAAAAACCTGTATGTATCTTTGAATAACCAAGACACTTCCATGCCTCAGAAAGCCGTTGGTCTCGGCTGTCATTCGTGAACCTGACAGTCGTTACGGGTCGTCAGAAGCCCGAAACTCTGACGACCAGTCTTATCAAGAGGTCTTATCAATTATCCAGTAGCTGAGATGTGGAGGTCAGATAGGCAGTCGCTCCATGTAAAATACTGGTTTTCAGCTGCATCCGGTAAGATTGGAAGCCGATACCAGTTGGGAAAATGCTAGGCAGACGATAATGATGAAGCCAGAAACTAAAAAGATGTTTACTATAACTATTTTACTACATCAAGCTATATGTACAACAGCAATAACTTAATAAAGGCCAATCAATACATTATGCGATGTTCTGTTACGGAATAGAGCCCAATTCTGTTATAATTTTGAATCATTGACGTCACAATACTGGTCTTAATGAATAATCGATGTGCCGCCGCTGTTGAGTGCAATGCTTTATGTGCCGTATTCATGTAAAGGGATCCGCTTCATTGGATGAATTGTTAACTTGATACGATTAATTGATACCGAAATGTTCGGTTCGATTTGAGCATGGAATTTGTTTGTTACATACCTACCTACTCCATACAATGTTTTGTGTCGGCTTACTAGTCGCACGTGTTAACTCGCCCGAATCGTGCGAATCGATAGTTTTGTATTTTAAGTAATTAAGTTAGTGCGATTTTTTTCTTAACTTCTCGTTTGTCGTAAACGTTTTATTCAGAATCTGCCATTTGCCTAATTATTAGGGATGGCGAACCAATGGCACGCGTGCCTTTGGTGGCACGTAACAAAATAATTTGGGCACGACAGCCTAAGTATGGTAGGTTCAGTATGATAGGAGTATGGTTCATCTTCTTAAGGGGAACCTAGTCGCGGGCTCGAACTCACTGATGGGCCTGGCTAAAAATCACACTGTCTCACCAGGCTTCGTGTTCGACAGAGGTAGTACCCGTGATGAGCAGTAAGACGCTAGTCTACTCGCACAACATTTTTGAGTGAGCTGCAGGATCAGTTATAGTAAAACAGGCGCGTAAAAAATTACGAGAAGTCCTTTGGAAGATCGGGTTTTCTGAAAAAACCACTGCATAAATCAATGACCAATAAATTTTCCATAATTTAGCTTTGTCGGTACTGACTTAGTTTTGGAGATTTTACACTTCTTTTATTACTCAAATACGCCCAAAGTTAGGTTAAATTAGCAAGAAAAACTAATCTTTGTTGGCTCCTTACTTTTTACTGGTTTTTAATTTTAGTATTCTGTTTCCGTACAGACAATATTAATAACTAGCTTTTGCCAGCGGCTTCGCTCGCGTGGAACTTTCGTTTAGCTCCCTTAGGGGTTGAATTTCGAAAAATCCTTCCTTACTCCTTGTCTACATTATAAAGGGAACCTCTGTATAAAATTTCAGCTTCCTAGGTCCAAGGGTCTGGGCTGGGCGTTGATGAGTCAGTCAGTCAGTTTTATTTATAAAGGGTAAGTTTTTATCCAGTGCGCAAATTGTAACCATGAATTCAGCATATCATTCTGGAACCCCTAGCGCAGAAATTTTTCGCCGGTTATTAAAAAAAAATCAGCTGTTTCATAGAAAAGTGCAATACCTACGCGGTCAAAATGTCAAAATGAACAGCTGTTTTTTTTTTTTGTTGTATATAACCAAAACCATACCATGTTTAATTTTTGGTGTAAATTTTCAAACTGGAGTAATACACTCCCGAAGTTTGTATGGGAAAAATGTGGACTAGGTTCACCTTTAAGCCTGAGTCGTTACTTTCAGAAACCGTACATTCACATGATTCTTTTCTTTGTCATATGACCTCTTCTTTCCTTTGAATAAGGTGATGTGATGTTGATTACTCATAACATATAGTTCAAGTTTATTTCTGTTTGCATATAAAGACTACCGATGATTGTGAAAGTATTTTTTTTTTTCTAGTAGACAATAATCAAGATTGTTTGTTGGCACGTCAACACATCAATGGCAATTTAAATATTTTTTTGGTAATAATGGCGCGTAGAGGTTAACAGGTTCGCTATCCCTGGTGAATCAACAATTCCAGAAATACGTATTAGGAAATACGTATTAGGCCCTAATACGTATTTCTGGAATTGTTGATTCGCCCACAAATAAATTAACTTAGTGCGAGTTGCATATAGAAAATATTTTTTTCACTTCAGTAGCTCATGTAGGTTTTGCTGCCTGAAATCAGTAAGCAAAATGCGATTTTGCTCACTAAGTGAAACAAAGTAATTTTTTTATTTTTGTTTTCAGAAAGCCGCGAATATCTTATTCAGCGTTGGGTTAATCATACAATTCGAAACATTCACACTCTATCTCTTTCCCGCTATTAGAAAGAGAAAGAGACAAAGACCAGCCCTTTCGAAGTTCCGATTTTGAATTCGACCTCAAAGACAAACACGTTCGGAATTTCGTACTAACTAAAGACATTTTGCAAAAAGATAATTAGGTATGTCTTACTTATAGTCATTACGAAAATAAGTACCTGCTGCAAATAAAACTGATATTTAACCTGTAAATAATAGGTCTTTACCTATGAAATTGCCGTTTTGTATGAAAAAATTTAAACGAATTTTTTTCATGAATTTTTTATTTGTATTAATCGAAGTAATCACCCATGCAATCAATGCATCTTTGCCATCGCAGTGGCAGTTTATTGATGCCCTTCTTAAAGAAATCAGCTGGACGGGAGGCAACAAATTCTTCAAAGGCATTTTGTACTGCCTCTCGGGTATTAAATTTTTTTCCCGCCAAGAAGTTATCCAAATTCTGGAAAAAGTAGTAGTCTGTAGGCGCAAGGTCTGGTGAGTAGGGCGGATGACGGAGAGCTTCCAACCCCAGTTCTTGCAACTTGGAGACCGTCTGCTGTGCAGTATGAGGTCGCGCGTTGTCGTGCAGGAGCAGCGGAGACGAGCGATTGACCAATGCTGGTTGGAGATGCGCCAGCTTCTCCATCATTGTGTTCAGTTCTTCACAGTACACATCTGCAGTAATGCTCACCCCGTTTGGTAAGAAGCTGTGATGAATCACACCGGCGCTAGACCACCAAACAGTGACCATCACTTTTCTAGGGGTAAGTTTTCGTTTAGGGCATTGTTTAGGTGCTGAACCAGGATCCAACCAACTTGCTGAGCGCTTACGGTTATCAAACAGAATCCATTTTTCATCGCAGGTAACAATGCGGTTCAAAATTCCTTCATTTGTGTGTCTGTTGAGCAGTGCAAGGCACGTCTCGACGCGTACTTCGCGCTGGCGATCATTGAGTTCGTGGGGCACCCATTTGTCAAGCTTTTTTACCTTGCCAATTTGACGCAAATGGACCAATATTGTTTTGACGCTAACGTCGAAAGCTGCTGCTAATTCAGCCGTAGATTGTGTATCATCAGCTTCCACAATCGCCTTTAATTCGTCATTGTCGACCAAAGTCTTCGGACGACCGCGAGGTTCATTTTTCAGGTCGAAATTTCCAGAACGGAAGCGAGCAAACCAATAACAGGTGGTGCGTTGGTTTGTAGTGTTAGCTCCGTAAACGTCGTTGATGTTGCGTGCCGCTTGTGCCGCGTTGCTGCCACGACGGTACTCATATTCCATAATTACTCGAATTTTTAACGTATCCATGATGACGAAAAAGATTGAAATGCGATGAAAATGTAACACTAATCAATAAAGAAATGACTACTTTTAGAAAAAAAAATCCATGTTTTTAAAATAAAATTAATTTGAAATTAGAATTCTTAGCCAAACAAAAATTATTTTGATTTGAAATGGCCAGTACTGCAGAACGGCAATTTCATAGGTAAAGACCTAATATTTATTTCTAGTTTCAATAATGTTACGTAATATATTTTATTTCCTAAAGTGTTCTCGCTGCTGAAGTGAAAAGTTATGTGTGTTACACGAGAGCAAAGTGTTTTGCATCTCGTGCCTTTGAATCCCTCGCCACACTCAGGATTCAAAATCAGCACTCTGTGCTCTCTTGTTGCACAAATAACTATTTATTTAAAGTGACAATTCGCCCGATTCAAGTGAGTTAATTCGTGCCAATCGACTAAGCCTTTGTGTCGTGTGAGGCACGTTCTTACACATTAAGTTCTGTGTTTTTTTTACAGAACACTTTATTCTGTCTGGCTGCTGGGCTAAGGTCTCTTCTAATGACTTCCTCATCACTTTAAATGAGTTTATTCGTTACTATAAAAAATATATCTTTATGATCTGTACTTTTATTACGGAGATATACGCGATCAGCTGTCTCATCAACAACAAAAAATTGAGGATAACTAGGTACTCAATACTTACTACCAAATGAAGAAAAAAATCAGAGCAAGGCTGGTATTACCTGCATATTTAGCATATTCAGTGTCGGGGCTGTTTCGTGTGTCAAGATTAAACGAATTACATCACATGTGGTATGTCGTATGCATATTCATGAACATAAAGTTAGGGCAAAAACTAGTGCAGACAGAGCTGAGTCAAGTCTCATTTGCACGAAGAGTGTTCTTACTTTGAAAATTTGAAATTCCAATCACAATTCGAGAACGTCGCCGTCGACGGTTCGACTCTCGTTTGACATAATCGTAGGCAATTTTTTTTTACCGCTTGCTTGTAAACACTCAACTCATCATCTATCTAGTCTTATTCCAATTAGGTATGTTAAAGTCAGCTTTCAGTCTAACCAGATGCACCTGAATACGGTATTTTACATGGAGCACCCGCCTATCTGACTTCCACAATCCAGTTGCTGCATACAACGATATCCCTTGGGAAGACTGGCTGTCAGACTCTCGGGCTTCTGACGACCCGCAACGACAGTCAAAGATCCAAGAATGGCAGCCGGGGCCAGCAGCTTAACATACTATCCAAGGCAAGGAGAGGTCTTGGTATGTAAAAATGGTTACCCATCCACGGACCAACCGCGGCAAGTGTAGCTTCACCTGATTGATCGACCCATGCAAACGGCGTAAACACGGAACATGAGTGTAGGTACTAATTTCCAGGCTAGTCTCGTCTACAATACTCACATGGACATTCTCGCTACTTGAGTTCTCGAAGACCAACAAACACTCCTCGTGTAATAAATAGATCCTAAAGGTTAATTTCTCAAAGGACTCAAAGTATAAGTAACAACGTACACACGGCTACACATCAAGCTATACATTTCCAGTATAAGCTGATCTCGCATTGCATAGCATTTCCTTACAGTGCGAGATCAGCGTAAACTGGAAATTTATAGCTTGATGTGTTAGTAGCCGTGCGTACGTTAGAAGACCTACTCTATGGACTTAGTAAGTGAAAAGTTAAATAAAACAGACGTATAAAGACGAGATAGAAAATGTAGCTCTAGTCCCAAAGATAAACGCCTTCTTTGGGGAGCTTTGTGTTAATGTGATACAGATGTCAAAGTAAGTAGTTAGTTAATTAAGGGTCACATAGATAGCTTGTAAAGTCGGGGGAATTAATTGATGAGCAAATTGACGTTGAACTAAAATTGTCTGAATACTCAAATAACAAATGTCATTCTTTGACAATTGTATAAAATGGAAAAGTGAAGTTGGGTGTCAATTTGCTATTTAATAGTGTAGTGTGTCTGTGTACAACATTGAATAATATAGGTAAGCGTACCTATCTACGTAAATCCGAAGCTTTAGACATTTTATTTATTTATTTATTTAACCATTTATGCACACACATATAAACAGACAAGAATAAAGGAACAGAAAAATACGTACAAAGGTAATGCTTATTTCTACAGAAATCTCTTCCAGCACACCTGCGATAGGAGAGAAGATAACAGAGATGTAGACAACGCGTGTAAAAATAATAGAAGGGAAAACATAATAGCACAAATTATATCTAATCTAATTTATAAATACACATATCATTTATGAATATACATACATACATACATACTACTAAAATAAATATCAACAAAATATATATAATTATAATGTAATTTAAATAATAAATACAAATGCAACTTATGACAAAGTGGAGAGATAGTGTTCTTTCACTCTTCTTTTAAATACTGCTACAGTTTGGCAGTTCCTAATGTCAGGCGGAAGTGAATTCCACAACCGAACCGCGTGCACAGTGAAGGAGTAGGAGTAGAAGTCGGTTGAGTGGGGAGGGGACTTGAGGAGATTTCTAAGATGCGACCTGCAAGGTGCATCAAAAGGACGGGCGTAGGAGAAGCGTTCCCGCAGATAGGATGGGGTCTTAGGGTTGTGATGTATGTTGAATAGCAAACACAATATCCGAGAGTTTCGGCGAAGTCGAATGGGGAGCCACTTGAGGATCTTGCGAAAGTTAGAAACGTGGTCGTATTTTTTAAAGTTAAAAATAAAACGAATGCAGATATTATATGTTATATATATATGTTATTATATGTTTATTTATATGTTATTATATGTTTATTTATATGTTCTTGACAGAGACAATTTATCTTCCCTGCACTGTTCGCCTCACCTTTGCATACTGCGATATTGTATATTGCTAAGAGTATTATAAAATTACATTACAAAATTGTGTGAGACTGAGCACATAATTATTTAAGACTGAGTATACGTGTACTATCGATTTTTCTAAACCCACGCTAGTTTTAATGAAAATTCAGGTTTTGATTTAAATTTTCTCGGAAATTGAATATCCTTGAACAAAAAAAAAAACAAATTAAACCGGCAGAGGTTTTGTAAAAAATTATCGTTGTTAGTTAAATGCATAATTTGCTTTATGAACTAAATATCTACTAATAATAGTTATTTATGATACTAGTGCGGTAAGTTGGTTTTTACAAACGAGTAGACGGTCGAGGGCTTACCATAGTCACGAGTTTGTAAAAACCAATTTCTGCACGTGTGTCATACAATGTTTTTCAACACATTTGCGAGAAAACAGTACAATATGTAAACTTATACATCATTAAATAGCGCTCTCCAATTTTGGCGGCAAGAGACCGTTTCCTGCCATTTACGCCTCATTCAAAATATCAGGTGGAGTAGATTCCATATTAATATCAGTTTCCTCGCTTGAACTCATACTAAAAGTTTGTTTATAAATATCAGTCGAAAACTCGCACCAATCTTTGACGTTTCTAGTATGAAAATGGCGCGAATTTACAAATGGCGCCACATGCCCGTGGTGAAAATTAGAACTACATCTTTCATCTCATTTACTCTTTATTATTAAAGTGAGACAAACGTATTGAGCAAAATCGCTTACAAGGAGGTTCGATTAGTCAGCTTATTTATTCTCGTAATGTGAAACTCCTTGGACGAAATTCTTATAATATTTTATGGAAATTAAAAAAAAACCGTAAAGAATACGCACGGTGCCATACAACGAGGTATGCGGTAAAATAGGTACTTAGGTGAGAGTACCTATTTTACCGCACGTTCTGTTGTATTAGTGCGTAATTTTTAACTTTCGAACCATGTATACAGGCTTCGTAAATGCAGTTTTTGAGCAAATGTGTTGAAAACTCCTTTATTTAAATTTTATAGCATTTATGAGGAAGTTGTATGTACTAAAATATTAATTAATGTAAATTTTTACCGTGACTTTTTTTTTAATAAATAATACTTGTCATTGCCACAATTTTTATGGTCGTTTTTATTCTTTATGATGATTATTATTTCATATAGTTATGTTTCCATAAGTTAAGAATTCTGCATAAAATTAGTTAGCACTCGTCACTTCACACGTCACTCAATAATAAAATTAAAGTTACTTGGACCAGGATCAATATAAAATAATCCAGAGGTTGTAATAAAAAAAAAACCGGTCAAGTGCGAGTTGGACTCGCGCACCGAGGGTTCCGTACAAACCTGTTGGTATATAAGTAAAAGTTCAAAATTGTCAAAAATATTTTTTTTTATATGACGAAACTAAAAATTTTCGGTTTTCGTAATTTTTCCTATATCTGTACTATAAGACGTGACTTCGTACAAAATTTCAAGATTCTAAGTTCACGGGAAGTACCCTGTAGGTTTTGATTCCCGTGCGAGTTTCGAAAATTTGCGGAATTTTGCGGCCTAAATGGCTGTATCTTTTGATTGCGTTGACTTAGAAGGTTGATTTTTCTACAGCTTCCAGGGACAGTAGAACTAAGTATCATATAGAAATTTCAGTTTGATACCTCCACGCGTTCCTGAGAAAAACGGTCTTGACAGACGGACGGACGGACGGACGGACGGACGGACAACAAAGTGATCTTATAAGGGTTCCGTTTTTTCCTTTAGAGGTACGGAACCCTAATAAGCAGGCGTAATTCGAGTACACAACGTTTTTTACTTAAGGTTTGGTAACAAAATATTTCTATGGTTCCCGATACAGCTGTAGCCGTTGTAGTCACCCGAAACTAGATTTAGTAAGCTCATTGCATTCCTTTTAAGTTATCTTTCACCGGTTATGTTTTTTTTTTTCAGTTTTGAGCAGATACGCAGCCAATATTAGACGACATCTTAAACTATTTTGCTATTTCCAACAAATCTTAAGATATTGGGCACTGCCGCAGGTATTGTATTTGCTCGGTAGGTACTAGATTTTTTAATGGCATTCGTTTCGATGCGAGCTTTGTACGATTGTGTTTTTTTTTTTTCATTTCTGAGCATATTTACGGCGATATGATACGATTTATTTTGGTATTGTCAACTTCAAATGAATTTTTAACCCTATTTTGGCCAATATTTTAGTTGTTTCTCTCCATGCCTTATTAGTGTTTTGTCAACTCTTGAAAAAGTCTCCAGAATCAGTGTTCTAACACGTTTTTGCGCTATACGAATTGGAATTTCGACTCATTGTGAAAAATAGAGGGTCACGCACATGCGCATGCACACGAAACTTGACGTCATAGGCAAATTATATCCCGCATAGATTTTTTTTTATAAATACGAACTATCTTTTAAATGCTCAAACATTAGTACTAAAATTCTCGTAATTATTGGCGTTTGAAATCTTACTTGTTTTTGTCAGTCAGAAATATTGAACTTACCACCAGTACTCGCGAAAAGACGTTTTCAAGTCAAAACCGTCTAGTATTTAAACCATGTTTCCGATCATTTTTCACGTAAATTTTGAAGAATAGCGTCGATATTTCTTGTCATAAAATTGCGTCCACGCATCTCTTCCAATCAATCAAATATAAAAGAGGTTATTACGTTCGAAGGTGTATCGAAACTTGATCTATATAACGCTCGAATTCAATTTAAGAGGGGAAATATCGTTCGTGTCTCACGTCAGACGAAGGTTAAAGCCTTCAGCCTGATTAAGGACCGGACGTATTTCAATTTTATTTATCGATAAAATGGAACCTTCCTAAAAGGCTTTAATGTCTTTTTTGTAAGGTTATAAACTCATAATGGCGTACCTTGTTAGGACGAAAAATATGCTAAAATAAAAAGAAAAAATTAAATCCGTCCTAAAGCGGTACTACCCTTCTTACATTGTATTTAAAAACAACACACAAATCTGGTACAATTCCATTTCATTACGGAATTTCCAGTTTGAAATGACCACGAGATATAAGGAAGCTGTATGATAAATCGATCGTGCAACGAGAAATGTAGTTTCCAATTGCAAACATAACATAACCTTCATAGCTTGTTCATCGCGTGTTCACAGTACATGTAGTTAGTGGATAGCAAGCATAGCCACTATTACTGTGTGAAAACACAGGTGTTACCTCTTTGTCTTTGAATGAATGAGGGAAAACCGTTGTCGTATTCTTCTTTTGTAAATGGTGCACTCTATTCGCGCTGTGTATTAAAAACTAGTTCGTTTTTCAAACATTAATACTTAACGCGAAAATTTTGAAAATCTAACTCAATGAATGTTTCCCATAAATAAAATTTCACAGCAAAAAATTTACGGTGATAAATTCAAACTTTTAAAAGCAGTGAAGCTGCAAAGCATAATTTTACGAAATCCCCAGCAATTTTATAACAACTTAGATTGATAACGGTGCTCGTTCATTTTTTAAAGACAAGTGAATAATGGTTCTTCTAAACTTGCTAATAGAATGATAACATCTTTACAGCCGCGGGTGTCATGGACGAGTTCAATGGTCGATGATGAATAACTTAGTAGACATCTATAGACTATCATAGTTTACCTCGTAAAGTGGGATTACCTCAACGGAATGGCAGCAGGGTGTGGAAGTGGAGCTGTGTCAAAAACTTTGCTCCACTTCCTATACAAAATGCAGCCACAGTGACTTCTGCGCTGCGCCGATAGCGCCGTGTGGAACTGGCGAAGTCAGATCATTGAAGATGATCATAGCTTACAGCCGGACATATTGTAGAGATTTCTGAGAAACGAATCGTTTCTTGGAAGCGGTAGCAGACTGCAATAGATAAGTCCGCGGCCAAGACTGTTTATAGAGTTCGACGAATTTCGTGCCTTTAGGTCGTATGATAAAACCTCCTATGTTAAAAACTCTTAACTAATGGCCAGTTATGCATCCAAAATATTGGGCCACAAAAGGGATGAATGGAAAGGCAATTCAATGCAGCTCAGATGGAGGGATGTATGGTGTTACACGAATGGATAGAATAAAAAATGAGTACATTAGAGGAAGTCTGAAAGTGGTACCGGTAATTGAAAAGTTGTGTGGAAATTGGTTGTCATGGTATGGGCATGTGACACGGAGGAATGAGGAAAATGTCGTGAGGAAAGTTTTGAGAATGAATGTTGATGGTAATAAGAGTGAGGGAGAGACCAAAGAAACGATGGTTGGACTGTGTGAATGACGATATGGTTGAAAAAGATGTGACTACCGAGATACTAATAGAGATGTAGGTATGGAAGACAAAGCTATGTTGAGCCGACTCCAAATAAATTGGAATAAGGGCAGGAATGATGATTACGTATCCAGCGTGGGCCAGTATGTACAGATCATCATCATCATCATCATTTCAGCAAAAGACGTCGACTGCTAGACATAGGCCTCCCCCAGGCTCCTCCACTTCGACCGGTCTTGTGCTTCCCACATCCAGCGGATTCCCGCGGCCTTCACAAGGTCATCGGTCCACCTTATGGGAGGCCTTCCCACTCTACGTCTTCCGGTACTGCGGTACGCGTATGTATAGATGTGGCAAAATAAAATGGAATCCATTAAATGTAACGCTTTTGAAAATGTCAATATTATTTCGTATCTCGGGACCCGGTGATATACACTTCGCCCACGTTCTATAAATCGAGCTCGGTAAATAAACTTGTTATTTACCTAGGAACCACACAATGCACACTAGATCGCACGTAGGTTGGTAAAGTTGGAAGTACACATCAAATCAATATGTATGATGGGAGAGTAAAATTAAGACTTCGATGTCTCCCAATATTAGGTTATGGAATAGCTGGTGCTTTAAACTGTTTTACAAAAAAAAAGAAATCTGCTTCCAAAAAAAAAAAAAACACTACAAAGTGAACATAAATTCCATAAATTCCGGCAATCTGTGTCTTTAGTTTTGTTTTTATCGTCTTTTTACAAAGACTTCCGAAGTTTAAGTTATTTTACTCAAAGTAGTGAATTCTTTTCTAGAAATCTGTAGTTTCTTTTTTCTAAATAAGTTTTTGTTTTTCACTATTTAGTTGTGCTAACTACCCCAGACAAAATCGTATACCCCTGCTTGCTATGTAATTTACAGTGTCAAGAAGTTATTATAACATTATCATTAAATAATATGTAAAAAAAAACATATTATTGAAGTTAACTGAAAAAGTTCGAAAGCAAAGTTAATAAAATTTATCAATTTAAAAGATTTTTCAAAATCAGTCCACAACTGCCGGAGAAATCGCGTAAAATAGTTAAAAAAAAAAAAACATTCGATTTGATCTCCTTTTGAAGTCGGTTAAAAATACTCAGAAAAATATCAAGGCGTAGGTAACGCTATTTCCATGAAGTAAGTAGGTAGTTATGCTTATCCTGTACTTTAAAAATCAATGTAGTCGGATTATATGATGACGTCTTGTGCAACAACATATCTATGTATTGTTTGCTGTCTACAATTTATTCACAAAAGTCTAATGTTATGTTAAAACTTCTAAAAACAAATGCGCATATTTCAAGTCTAACAAAATAAGGAATGAGCGAATAGGTACCTATTTTTTAAATTTTAATTGCCCAAACTGATTTGAAAGGACACAGGTTTTTAATTAAAATCGTACTGGCCACTAATTTAAAATCCTTTCAGCGTTGGCAATTTATTTTTGCACCTCAAAGTAAACTGCGCGTCGTGTATGAGAGTATGTGGAGTTACATGCAAGTAAATTGGTGTATTTTAGATGGCCAAAATGGTGTGGAGATATACTTTGCACCATTTTTTAATAAAAGGCAGCGGCCATTTTGCAATCAGGGAAGGGAAATTATAAAGTTTCAGAAAAAAATGTTTTGTTATAATAGTTTGATGTCAAAAATGACAATTCTCGATACTTTTGAGTCGCCCCATATGTTTTATTTCGAGCAATGAAACAATGATACGATGTGGAATTACTTTGAACTTACCTAATTATGAAGAAACTGTCTGGAAATCCCGTTTCTATGATAATGAATCACGGCTTGATAAATGATTTACGATACGTTACGCGCGTAACAACTGAACGTAGGTACCTACATTCCTTCGTATACAGGGTGGCGGAGATAGTGACGCGCAAACTGTAACTACAGATTCAGTACTTGAAATCACCTGTCACCCTGTATAGGTACCAAAAAACAAACGGGCTATAGATAATATTATTGCCAATAAAAAAATTATCAATTTCAATAACAATAAAAGCTAAGGGCATGCAGAATCAGCGTTACAACACAAGTACACTCCGGCCTCTGTTTGCTGAGAAAGGTACTTACCTATGATATTAGATAGCTAATGTTGCCATACGACATAATACTGGTCCTTTGCAAATATCCGAGTAAGGTGTTACAATCGGCTGGTCTCTATCGGGCGTAATGTGGCGACCGCGGCATCCCTGACACGGATATCTAAGTACCTAGGGTACCTACGTACCCATAGCCACTTTGGATTGCAATTTAACAGGGTTGCCACTTTATTCGAAATAGCTACGTTTGATTCCAATATTTTAAGTTAAGATGAATGTGGAGAAAAATTTGTTTTTCCTAACATAACGTAACATCACGCCTAGTTCCCCGAAGTGTTGGGCAGAGGTGCGCCTTTTGTTTTTGCTTTTTTGTTTTCGTGGGGAATCATTCAAAAGGGGTCCGGTCTTTGGAGAACAGACCGGGGAGTGTGGGATTTTTACTTCACTGAAACCACCTCGGTGGTCATCATCTGCACATGGAAGGGGTATCGTTACCTGTCAGAAGACCAATCCTGAACCTCCTCTGTGCAATGCCTGTTAGGGCACATCTCTGGGGAGAGTGTAACGGAGTCTCCTCAAAATCTAGCTCTGTGCAAGGCAGCACGTAACCACTGTGCGCTCTCTTCCCTGAGGTCTCTCAGTGGGCGGTCAGAGTCCCCACTCTGGGCGCCCGCGACCCCATATTTCCGCCTGTCTTAAATTAAGCAGGCGAGGTTTCGGCGTTATAGGCGTCGAGGAGGTTGCATCACAGTACACCCAATTTTTTTATATTATGTATAAGTCCCATGGAACAGGGGCGAGCCTGTGGCCATCAACTAGGCACAGATCCAGACTTTGGGGTTCTACTAAGCAATTTCGGATAGAAAAACCCATTAACACTTTACCCGACCTGGGAATCGAAACCTGGACCACCCACCACTAGATCATCGAGCAGTCAAGTGCTTTCTTTTATACCTATTACCCAAAAAGTTGGAAGGCCTCCCGAACAAGGTGGACCGATGACCTTGTGAAGGCTGCTGGAATTCGCTGGAAGTGGGAAGCACAGAACCGGTCGAAGTGGCGGGGCTGGTGGGAGGCCTATGACCAGCAGTGGACGTCTTTCGGCTGAAATGATCACTCAACTGAAGGAAAAAGGATGTTTCGCTTTCCATCTTTTATAGATAGACTAGTCTTTTATAGATTTATCATTTAAAACCAAAGATAATTCCCACTTTTCCCCCCATGATTTTTGTTTAAGGAAAACTTGTGTAGTTTTTACCATTTACCACAACATTCGAGCGACCTTAAGAAATAGCATTGAGCGAAAAAGTGCGTCTCTATACTAGGTATATGAGTGGTATTGAACATTGACGGAACGCATCAATTAGAAATCATTATTGCTGCAAATCAACGATGAAGGATACAAATTAAATACAGTAAAACCTATCAATACGTATCAACTACAAAAATATCTTTGTAAGTGGCAGAAACGAGAACTAAATTGAATTGCACTGAATTTGACACTATTTTTGACGTTTACTTAGGCAAGTGGCGCCACTATAAACTACGAAGATAATTAGGTCTATGGGTAAACTAGAATCAAGGTATTAGAATGTGATTGTGAAGCATTCAATAATTATACAAGTTTTATCTAGTTACTGTATTTATCTCACGCCATTTGACGAAAAAGCTACAAAGATCGTAACGATAAAATTCTTGATATAATAATTCAAAGCCTTATAAACGAGCAATTGAGAAGGATTACGAGTGATCTGTTTTATTAGCGTTCCGTTCTAAATTGCTAGTAATCTTATCTGATGCAAACAGTACACTTAGGTTTATGCCTTCTTGTTCCATAGAGTTAAGTGCTATTGGTAGCTACAATATACGCGTAAATTATATAAAAGGTGAATCAAGTCAACATTTTTTCCATGCAAACTTCGGCAGGGTTTTACTCCACTGTTTGACAATGTACATCAAAAATTAAACATGTTATGGTTATGTCTCATTATTAATATTGTCTGTACGGAAACAGAATACTAAAATAAAAAGCCATTAAAAATTATGAGCCAACAAAGATTAGTTTTTCTTGCCAATTTAACCTAACTTTGGGCGTGTTTGTTATTAATTGAATAAAAAAATACCTCAAAAGGCATCCCACGCATTAATAGAATTAAATATTTTTCTAATTTTTAGTTTTTTAAGCATGTTTTTTTTTTAGTATTATTTTTCATAAAGTAACTGTCTAAAGACCAGTTATATCTCGAGTGCACGCAGCCTAATTAAACGTCTAAAATTATATGAGATAATCGTTCAGAATCCTGCACTGAGTTTGTACTAGTTTTAGATTTTTTTTAAACATGATCTGATATACTGGTACATAATATCTACCATATCACGTAATTTGAAACATTCTGCAAATGTTCCAAATTAAGTGAGTTTCAAGTTTAATAATAAATTCCCTGAGTTAAACGCGACATGTATTTTTAACCTACGTAAATTGATCAACGTAACTTCGTTACAAAAAGGTTGACCCATCCAACCTCTAGACAAAACTTTTGACAAATGTGAGTACTTAGGTACGATTACGTTAATACCGAAAATCTACGCATTTATTTATTTAGTAACTACATCAACTTGAACCCCCCAATTTCTCGTCGGTTATTAAAAAAATTGTTGCTGTTCCATACATTTTGACCGCGTAGGTATTGCACTCTTTCTATGAAACAGCTGATATATTTTTGGAAAATCGCTACGCTAGGGGTTTAGAATAGCTCGCCATCCGGTAAGCACCAGGCTCGGGTCGACGCACTATGGGCCAGAACCGTGCGTACCGTCTCAAAAATAGGTTTTCGTAATGTTCTATATTAAATATTGTGTTAATGCACATGTCTAACTGAATGTCCAATGCATATTATACAGCAGTTAAAATATACTATTTCTCATTTTTACTATTAGACTAAGGCTTGCAAGTTGACGCTCAAAGTTATGTCAATTATGTAGAACACAATTTCACCAGTTTACATGGTCACATTTTCATTATTTTCACAGCAAATTTTTAAGTGTGATATATGGTTAGAATGGTTATGAAGTATTCTATTTAAAAAATATTTAAGTGGACCATTATGTGAAAACTGGGGAGGTATATAAATATTTTTTTAGAACCTAATATTTTATCCTTATTAGAAACTTTACATAGACTTTTGGCAGTTAGCAATGTCTGCCCATGTCGTAATTTTGATAGCATCACATAGAGCAGCTAATAAAGAAGTTAGGGCAAAAAAAAAAAATTGCCCGAATCTGCCCCCCTTGAAATGAAACGAAAAATGCCTGATGGGGGGAAAATACAAAATATACCAAAAATGATTTTAGTTGTGATTGATGAGATTTTTGGATATTTAGATTACTTTTTTCTTAAAATTATCTATTTACTTAATCTTTAGGTAAGGTGGGAGTATTGGGTAATGTATTTTTTTTTTATCGTTCGGTCAGATGTGGTTAATGTTTTGTTATCACTGTGTGAATAACATGTTTATCATGTAGTTTATGTATTTCTCTATCGCGGTGAAGGAAAAGGGAGGAAATGGTAGTTAAAGTTGTTATTGTACATTTTATCAGTACTACTAACCACCTTCGTAGATAGTGGTTAGGAACGTGATAATGCACTAGACAATAATATTTTTTCACACGAAATTTCAGTATAAAAGTTATTTATTTACGTTGTCATTTACCAGTACTTTAGTGTGCTTTGACATATTATAGTCTTCACCAACCTCGGTAAAAAAGTAGTAGTTTGAAGTAAAAATAAAATGAGTGAATTTGTTGTGCCTCGGCGAGTATTATGCGAATTTTTCATTGATCATGGAACAAAATCAGAAGATATTCAAAATTACTTAGAAGAACACCACCATTTGTCGTCTGAAAAAAGTGAATTAGTTGTGAACCGTATTCAAAAATGGCTTATAACAGCGTTTAACGATCGGTGGACCAAATCTAACCGAACTAAAGAACGTTTCTTTAATAAAAATACATCGTGGTTAGACGGTGAATTTAAGGTACAATTCGAAGAAGCACCGTTGGATATTACACCTACAACATCTGGAGAACGTGGACGTCCGCCAAAGTCTTATGAAGATCTATCAGAGAAATCGAAAAAAAGGAAGAATATGGAGTTGGTACAAGAATATGGAATCGAGTATATACATAATGCATACGTTCAAGGATTGCGGTCTGAAGGAGAATTCGAAGAAGCAACTGTTGTTACAATGATGCGGAGTTGTGATAGAAATGAAAAAAGGATCATGAAGGAAAAATTATTGCATGAAAGTCGCAATGCAACAGATTTTACGGTGGATGAAGCTTTAAGTATATTTGCAGATTTAGATCTTTCGAAATCACAATACGGATTACTTCGAGCAAGTCTGATTAACAAAAACTTCGACATACTGCCATCATATAATATACTGACAAACGCCAAAAAACTGTGTTATCCTCCACCATCCAGCATTCAAATAACCGATATAAGTGCCAAAGTAAATCTACAAGATTTGCTGGACCACACTTCTGCTCGCATCTTAAAGATTGAAAATGTTTACAACTCAACAAGAAAATCTCTTAAATTGTTTACCAAGTGGGGATGTGATGGGTCATCGGGGCAAAGTGAATATAAACAAGTTTTATCAGGTGAGAATGATTTAGTCTCAGATGCAAACTTATTTATAGCGTCTTTGGTACCAATAAAGCTGACTGACACAGAAACAAATGAGGTAATTTGGCAAAATTCGGCTTGTTCGTCTATTCGTTATTGCCGACCAATCCTGATGGAATTTGCAAAAGAAACCCCCGAGAAAACCCGATCAGTGGTTGGTGATATTCGGGGTCAAATTAATAATTTGCAAACTTCAAAGATACACAAGGAGGAGCAGGTAATTGAAATAAGTCACGACCTATTTCTAACTATGGTGGATGGAAAAGTTACACAAGTTCTAACTGACACAAGTTCTGGAGCTGTTTGTACAGTATGTGGGGCTAAACCAAGCGAAATGAATAATTTGGAGAAGATTGAATCAAAGCCAGATAATATAAATGCTTACGAATACGGTTTGTCTACGTTGCACGCGTGGATCAGGTGCATGGAGTTAATTTTACATATTTCATATAACCTTTCATTTAAAAAATGGGCTGCGAGAACTCCAGAAGATAAAAAAAGTAAAGAAGACAAGAAAAAGCTTGTACAAAGTTTATTTCGAAGCCGAATGGGATTGCACGTTGATAAGCCCCGACAAGGAAGTGGAAACAGCAATGACGGTAATACAGCTCGGCGTTTTTTTGAGAACTACTATTGCGCTTCAGAAATTACAGGAGTTGACGAGGAACTTATTAAAAGGTTCTATGTTATTCTTCAAACTTTGGCATCCGGTATTGCTGTAAATCCAGAAAAATTTGGTGAATATACTCGCACAACTGCACAACTATACGTAACAAAATATATGTGGTATAATATGCCTTCTTCAGTACATAAAATCTTAATACATGGGGAAAGTATAATAAGACATTTTGCTGTTCTGCCCATTGGTAATTTATCTGAGGATGCCCAAGAATCTCGTAATAAAGATTACAAAAAATTCAGATTGCATCACGCTAGAAAATGCTCTAGGTCCGCAACGAATCAAGACGTATTTCATGGTCTTCTATTTACGTCAGATCCTTATATATCAAGTATCAGAAAACCATCAGTCACTATTTCCAAGGAATTGTTAGACGAAGCTAAGAGCCTCTTAGCTATTTAAATAGAAGTAATTACGTACCTACATTAATTGTAAAATATATTTTTAGAGTGGATTTATATCATATTTGTCATTTATTTAAATGTAAGATTTATATGTAATACCTATAAAATAAAAGAAAATAGGTTTGATATCATAAAACTGTAAAATTATAATTCAATAAGTTAAACAAACTATGGTTTAATATTAAAAAAATACATTTTTATTTTTGTTTATTTTTTAAATATTAATAATTAAAGTTTTGACAATAAATGTGTCACTATTGGATTCTATATACTCTGGAGATACTACGTGCCAAATTTCAGCTATTTACTTCAATCAACAAAAAAGTTACAGATTTTTGAGACGGTACGCACCGTTCTGGCCCATAGTGCGACGGCGCGTTGTGATCCACGCGGAACTTAAAGAGATGCCAGCAATAACCGAAGACACCACAGCCCCTGGCTTAAGGGCTACTGAAGGAACACGGGTGGGTTTTAGTCAGTAAAAGTCTGACACGCCCTCCTGCTCCACCCAGAGCGGGAGAAGTTATTTGATGATTTCCCACCCAAAAAAAAAAAAAAAAAAAAAAAAGGGGTCCGCTAGGGCCGATGCCTGAGAGGGTCGCGGATTTGTTCGAAAGACTTACCGTGGCCCTGGCACAGGCAACTGAAGGAACGCGGGTGGGTTTTATTCAGTAAAAGTCTGACACGTTCTCCCGCTCCGCCCTAAGTGGGAGATCATTTGATAATTTCCCATTAAAACAAAAAAAAAGGGGTTTAGCTGCTGAATTCATAGTAACAGTTTGCACGTCGCTGTCACTACCCCCCTCCAACCATGTATGGGTCGTCCTCTGTAACATGGAATTTGAATAACTGGCAAAGAAAGGAGGAAATATCGACCTCTGCCTTTCGGGGAATACTATGCGTGGTGTTTTGCTATAGGTAATAATAATGAGCATGTTTTATATAACCATGACTTGCAAAAATCAGTTAGATAATATGATAAGCTACTAGTAATTAATATCTACTACATACATCCTTTTACTACATTGAAGTGTCGAACTTCGATGACTGATAAGATTGTATTAGTACTAGCTACCTATCCGATTATGGTCGCTGTCGAACATTTGCGCTACTAATAGGTAAGCACAATAAAACGGATATTTTACATGAATGCCACATTATACAGGAGCATGGAGCATGAAACAATCAGATTGTGTTCCTTTTATCAGCCAGCCAGGGGTCTGTCAGACCTTGAACGACTATGTGAAGGTTGTAGGACACTGGACACACGTTGTTGGTATCGGAAAAATAATTATATAATGATAACAGGTTTCGAAAGTGTGTCGGCGTTGAATTTACATGGTCGCATTACGTGCGAATTCATCGATTTTGTTACTTTGCTTGCCGTTGAAGAAGTTATAACATTAATTCAGAATTAATTCATATACCTCAAAATATATGTACAACTTTTTCGATTCAGATCCGGCTCGAAGGACTAATATGGGCGATGGGTCGCACATTGTCCTGGAGTGGTGGATTTTCGACCGGAAATCAGTTCAGCACACTGTGCAACCCATCCCACATAGTGGTCCTTCCAGCCAGATCTGAATCGAAACAGTTCCGATGCATAGAAATATAAATAAATAATTGAAATTCGTAATAGTGATCTCTTAAATGATTAGTCTCATCGGTCTATACAGAGATTTGTGTAAATAACTGAAGAAGACCCGATAAATGTTGATAAACATCATCTGAAAATAAATGGATCAATGATGATGCTAAAAATAACATAGTGGCTACTGTTTTTCTTTTTTATATCACACAATATTGGTCGTCGTTAGCTGTCAACAACACTTCCGTTATAAAAACACTTTTAGCAAGAGTTAACGCAACGGGTACCAAATATAAATTTTTGAACTTGAAAATCTGTTTTGTGGTCTTAGAATATTGTTACATTTCTGTTTAAACACACACACATACATACATAACATCACGCCTGTAATTCCCGAAAGGTAAGGCAGTGGCGTACCTATAGTACAGCCACATTTCGCCAGTTATGTTTTTAATTCCCATGCAATAAGGGCCAAGCTTATTGCCATCAACCACGAGCACAATTCTAGACTCCCTGATGGAGAATCCAAGAACACTTTTCCCGACCTAGGAATTGATCCCAGGACGACTAGACCAACGACTCAGTCAAGTAGATTGATATTGTAAATGTGGACTACATTTACAATATCAATCTACTTGACTCTTCACCTTAATCGACAACAGCGACCCAGACTACCGTTCTCTCCTTTCGTGAGCTCTCTGATGGCTAGCAAAACCAAATTTGGTCTTAATAAAAACCTTTTAACAAAAAAATTAAACCGCCAAAAAACCTAAAAAGTAAAATATAATAAACCTCCTTTGATTAACCTTAATAACTACTTTCGGAAGGCGGTGACATACATGTCCAAAGTCACCGACGGCGACGTCCGAACTTAGTTAAGGTTAATCAAAGCAGGTTTATTATTTTTTACTTTTTAGTTTATTTGGCGGTTTAATTTTTTTGTTAAAAGGTTTTTATTAAAGTTTTTCTATAATCTACTCATTACTACATGCTTAATTTTTGATTACTTTTTGTAATACACAATAATTAATATTAAAATCTGTGAGTTAACAATCAATCATCCCCTGTTTTCCTACCCTTAGGGTTGGATTATTTATTCGAAATTTATATGGGACCAACTTCGGGTATACCCTTTCCAATAAAAAAAGAATTATCAACATCGGACTACTCTGAAAAAAGTTATGCGTGGTCATACATAAAAAAAAAATACGCGTCGACTTGAGAACCTCCTTCGTTTTTTCGTCGGTTAAAAAACGCGGTCACACCGTGTGTAAAACAGCTGATCAGCATCGATCATCATCATATTATTTATTATACTGCCACATTGACCTGCATTTAACCCAGCCAGATTTAACGCTTAGCCCAAGGCTTCGACATAGCAAGAAGAATGTTTTACTGATAATGGGATATTGAAGATCTCATGATTACCCAGTTACTTGAAGCACTATGCATGCCACAAATTGCAGTAACTCCATACACGAGTAGAACCAATTTGCTTAAACCAATCATAATAAAACGATTTCGATAACTGTCATGTCTGTCATGTAGATGTCGCCGTGACATCACGTAATGATAGTTATAGAGCACGTGCGCCTCTGCGCTGCGCATGACACGAATATTGATGATCCGATGCGCCGGCGCACCCGACCGCGCGTAACCTGACCACGCAATGTGTACCTTTACATACTTGTTTGAGTGTCTTGCGAATTGCAAATCATGACTTTTAATTTTATTGTGTTGACCTTTTCACAATATTGGGCCCACCTTGGCGGCAACGACTCGTGTCGAGGTTATGGTATCTTAAATCTTCTTGTTCTCGGGGCACTATGAAGCTCGGGGAGGCTTTCTAATTCCACCCTGGTATAATAAGTAAAATATATGTATTTGTTTTTTCAAAATATTCAATTTGGGAAGTTAACCTTTTTTTTTCTTTTTTTACGGGTTTTTTGCATGGCAGTCCCATCGTATCCTAATCCTAAACAATTCTACTTTTAAAAGACGTGCCTGGGCCATGAATTTGAACAAACCCTTCGCATCGTCGCCATTAACTATACTTACTGTGCCACAATATTTGTCAAACAGAAAGTGAATATAATTTATCCAACTAATTCCTGTCGAGGGTTTGGCCTCATTAATAATTGAGTATTAATTTAGCTGTCAAAGAACTTAATAAATAAAGCCTACACGTGTGTAAAATGAAGCGCTAATAATTATATTTTATTTGTCCCTTCAAGCGTTTCGTAACTTCAATCAAGTGTCGAATGAATACAAACAAATCCTTAAATAAATGCGCTAGAAGAAATCGGAAGCCAGTGAAATGCGAAGCGGCTAGATACTTGCCGTTACTGAGGAATCTTGTATTAGAAAAATCCAATACGCAACTACTTTACCTCCACTATAAATATTTCAACACAATAAATATATTGGAGACTAGCAAAATATGTTGTAATTTGTCTGAAACAGTAATGGTCCTTTTGTTTTTTTCGTATTATCTCTCGAATATATCGAAGCCGTATTTGTAGAAGAATTCCAATTACATACTAACATTTTAAATACTAATCTTTGTTTCGAGAATATGACTATAAATAAACGTTTAAGATTGTGTTCCATTAGCAACTAATTTAGTTAGGTACCGTGAAACAGAATCGTATCGTACACAATACCTACATTAAGTTTGGTGCAACGTTAGTATTCTCATGGTGACCAATATTATAGTTAGCATAGCTACAAATATAAAACGTCCATGACTGTGGGAAACTTGAAAGACCCATGAAACCTATAAATAACATACTCGTACAACACGGCGCCAAGGGAGCATAAAAATAAACAGAGGGTATCTAAGTATAATACTTAAATAAAACTTCATCTGAATCCATCATTTGTACCTATTTCTATACATTTCAGTGCCGTTTGTTGAATCCCTGAAGATTAAAGTGGGTTTTCGGGATCCTCCACCAGAATAAATAGTCTGTTTTCTGAGCGGGATGGAGAAATAAATTACTTTTAATGGAAGGTGGAATAGCTGAATACCTTTGCTTTAGTCTCGTTTGTCTATAAAACGTTGGAACTTAATTGTCCTTTCTAGACGTTTCGTCTAAGCCGCTGTTATTCTAAGTTAAGATAATAATTCTAAAGTTGATCACAGTCATATTGTTTTTTGCAACCATATTTTTGCAATGGTTTAAAAACTTTAGAGTTGTTGAATATGAACCAGTGAAGAATCATTCGTAGTAATGTGAAACAATTAATTACAGGCACTTTTGGTATGTCAAGTGGGACATCAATCTATAATTAAATAAATAAAAATAAATCAGAAAGATGATGCTGATTGCCCGTTCCAAAGCGTTGTAGGTAGATACACATTCATGCTTGTATGAATGTGAACACATGCTCTGTCAGATTTTTCCTAGGACTATTGAATTTATACAATTGGTGAGTTATTGAATTTATTTTTATATTTCTATGATTTAAAAGAAACAAACTGCCACCTTAATATATTTATGAGACACACAGCAAGATTTCTATCAACCGCAATGTTAAGTGGTTTGCTCTTGACATGTTTATTCACTGGTACTTATAACTCTTGGAATAAAGATTAATCTCGTACCTAACGAAACAGCTAAGCAATGGTAGTAGTACGAATGCATTTTTGATAAAATGAAAATCAAACAATTAATAATACAAATGTATGGCATTTTTTAAAGTTCTGTCATTACTGTGTGAGAATGAATGCAAATAAAACAACTTCTTGTATTCAGTAAAGAATTCGAATGAACGAAAATATTAGAGCAAATGGATATTTGTAAATTAGTTACAAATCGACGGTCCCTACGTATAAAGACATGTCATACAAATATACGAAATTGTATGTTTACACAAATATACATACAATTTCGTTCGCGTAGTAGATTCTACGAAAATCGTAGTGCAAATACTACGCCGTAGCCCTTCTCCATCGATTTTAGGGAAAAAGGGAATATTACCTACTAAGTACAATACCAAAGAACCTACACTTTATGAAAATTTCGTGACGTCTTCAAAACATATAGATAACGTTATTCGCAGAATTCTTGTTCTTTCTTTGCAAGTTTTCTTGAGTAAACAATTAAAAGTTTTTTTACCATCACTGTCACAAAGCAGATAAGTTGTAGCTCTTGATACGTAGATAGGTTTACTTATATTGCTTCAAAAGTTGTTATGTATAGGGTAGGTTTATTTATTAAATGCTTTTGCTATTAGAAAGAAAATAAATAGGTTTCTATAAAAAAGTTTTCTTCACAATCGAATATTATTTACTGTGGCTGCAGGTGATTAACAAATAACATTGGTCGATTTTTTTTTAAAGTATCTCTACAACAGTATGTAGTAGGTAGGGTGTACAATAATAAGAAAATAAATGAAAAGCAAACATAGATCTATCTCTAAATATTGTAACTGTCTTCTTCAGTCTGTTTCTCCGCTTACTAGTGAAACAGGCGGTCGGCTGGCATGCCCCGTTGCAGTCCACGCCGCGGCGAGACATTCTATAGTTACACAACCTCCGTCACATATACTATACACCCGTGTGAAACTGGGGTGTGTCGCTAGTTCTGTATCCTACTCTCCTTATTTCCTCATCCTTACTATTATTAAAAACGCGAAAGTTTGTATGTATGGATGTTTGTTACACTTTCACGCAAAAACGGCTGACCGGATTTGGATGAAATTTGACACACAGATAGATTATAACCTAGATTAACATATAGGATAATTTTTATCCTGGTAGTACGTTCCCGTGGAATAATTTCCGACCTCTACGCGGACGAAGCCGCGGGCGGAAGCTAGTATTTCATATTGTATGTTTTTTGCTCGCATGTATTAGAGTATAGCAAAAAAATCGACCCTACTTCAAACTTCAACACTCCAACTCATAAATATTATTTTTTATTACCCCGCCCTTACCACTCGACCAAAATCCTTACGTACTCGTAGTGACTGTATTCTTTTAGGCTTATGTGGGATCACACGTCTCACGTAATATTATTAAAAATACACCTTCGAATATATAGGGTGACTGGTAATTAGTGACCGACATTTAAACACATGATTGTACTCATCATTATGAACAACTTTTACTACGGGACCAAAACTGAAATCGCGAAAAAAAAATCAGCTGTTCCCTACATTTATGTTCGCATAACTCGTCAAAATGTAGGGAACAAATGATTTTTTTTTCGTCACAAATTACCAGTCACCCTTTATAAAGAAAAAAGAATAACAAACCTATTGAAATCCTTACAACGACCTGTCTTTTTGATGTCATGTTTAACCCTAATAATGTGTCATATTTATCAAGTATGGCTTTACCTTGAAGAGGAGAGAAAAAACAGCTCAATTTATTGAGAACGTTTTATGAAAACCTTGCTTTTGCCAGCGGTTTCGCCCGCGTGGTGTTCGGAAATTATCCCACGAGAACGTACTACCGAGTACCGAGATAAAAAGTATCCTGCGTTAATCCAAGTTGTAAACTATCTGTGTGCCTAATTTCATCCAAATCCGTTCAGCCGTTTTTGTGTGATTGAGTAACAAACATCCAAACGTCTAAACATACAAACTTTCACGTTTATAATATTAGTAGAATAGTAGGATTGTACAAGTGCATGACTCCCACACCTGGTTTCCATGTTTTGTTGTTATCTTTTATCTAAATTAGGTTTTTATAAATCAAGTTCATGTATTATCAGTAGTTGATATTAGTATCGGGTCTCAATACAAATGTATTTGCATTGTTATCAAATACCTAGCTTCTATCCACGACTTCGACTTCGCGAAAATTCGGCCCCCGAACCACCGCATCGCGTCGCCCGCTCGCGCTATTACTTCGTTTTCGCTTAGTGTTTTTTTATTTTTTGCTCAGCTCCTATGGGTTTAAGGGTGATGTTAGATAGCCTATAAAACCTTTTTGAAGATTTGTGCTATTTTTTTTTTTTTTTTTTTTTGTGAATCTGCATCTCGCAGTTGACATTTTTAGTAAACTAAAAGCCTCCAGCCAGGGCGATTTGTGCTATCAAATGCAAACGTATTTATTCTAATCCGACTGAAAGCTCCTGAGATACGAGCGTGTGTAAAAAAACTACCAAATTGTTTAGGTCAATTATATTAGTAATACATTACATACATAATACCTTTATCATCGATAGCAAAGATAGTAAAATACTTTTGTAATATTAATATTGACTACTGTTCCAGGTGTTCGATATTTTCAATCGGATACATTCCTCTGTATGTAAGAACCGCATAGTTTGAAACTATCATTGATGGTGCAGACATGTCAAACGAGGATCGCGGCCCGCATGCAGCCCTTTAAGAAGCACTTACAGCTAGCTGTGAGCAATTATTTTCCGCTAGATAGCGACAAACCGACGCGCGACGCACACTTGGATGCAGTTTTAAAACTAATTTCCGTAGATAAAATTACCCCTCATTTTGGTGATTATGAAAAATTCCCGGGAAAAGATTGTTATATACATGTTTCTAGTCCCTATTTCACTATTAATTAATTAATAATTTTGCAAAGATAATTTTTTCTGTATGGTTGAGTTTTGCGTCCCATGATTCTACGGTCCTTATGCATTTGGCTCACCAATTACTCGAGTTTTAATATGAATAACCTAGTGCTATCGCTTGGTAAAAGGGCCGAGAACCACCAATCACCATAATTTTTTTATAGGTATATAAAGCGTTTTCAAAACATAAAATGTCTTGTTTATATGTATAAAAGAGCTCAGCTTCAGCTACCACTGGCTGCTTGAGAACCACCCCAACAGCAGCCATGGAGATAGCCCTTCAACTAACTCCCCTTGACCTGTACATACAGCAGGAGGCGGCGCTAGCTGCCATCAGGCTAATGCATCTAGGCATATGGGGCAAGAACCTTACCAGTCCACACGCTAACATCCTGGACCGGGCGATTGAGTACCAGCCTCTCATCGCTGCCCCGTGTGATAGAACACCAAACCAACCTATGTTCAACAAAAACTATATCATACAAACAGTAGAGGAAGAACGGGATCAGTCAGGAGCCAATGAAGTGCGCATCTACACTGACGGCTCAAAAACACAAGACGGTTCAGGTGCTGGCGTACACTCCCTTGACCTCAACATCAACCTTCACATACCGCTAGGCACACACAGTTCGATCTTTCAATGTGAATGTGTTGCCTTAACACTAGCCGCAACAGCAGTAAAGCGCTTAGGCATCCGGAACTACGGCATTAAATTCCTATCCGACAGCCTATCTGTGCTCAAAGCTTTAGAAAACAAACAAACTAACAACAAACTAATTTTTGAGTGCCATCTAGCTCTGGAGAGCCTATCGACGTCCAATCGTATTGCACTCCAGTGGATCAAAGGGCACAGTGGATCTTTAGGCAATGATGCCGCAGACGAACTTGCGAAGAGAGGCTCTGATATGAAAGTGCTAGGCCCGTACCCACTTCTCCCCCTGCCTTTCTCACAATTTCGTGCGTGGATTCGCCAAAGGTCGACCGAACTCCATAACAACAGATGGTCACGGGCAACAGACTGTAGACAGTCAAAATTGGCTTTACCGATTGTACACCCGCGATTAACTAAAAAACTTCTCAGCCTGAGTAGAAATAACCTTAGAATATTAATTGGAACAATTACGGGCCATAACACACTTAACAAACACCTTTTTAACATAGGCGCCACAGACAGCCCGCTTTGCAGGGGCTGCCTTGACGCCGAGGAATCAGCCGCCCACGTCATCCTGGAATGCGAGGCCGTGGCTTCTCAACGTGAAGAAATCCTCGGAACAGTGAGGTCGCTCCGCGAAGCCTGTGAAGCTCCCAGGAAGCTTCTGTGCTTTTGGGCGGAGCTAGGCTGGCTCTGTTAGCCAGAATCCCCACGCACAACGGACCGAATGGGAGTCTACGTGCGGAAAAGGGAGTCCCATCATCATCATCATCATCATCATGTATAAAAGAGTGTTACACGCGTATAGTTTATGGCATCATTCGAACTGTTGTAAGTTGTAAACTATGAGAATGGCTGTTTCGTGACCAACATACTCGTAGATAAAGAACATGATAAGGATGTAAATTCGAATACTTACTATTTTCTCTTTACGACACTTCAACTGAGACGTTGCAAGTCATAAATTGTATAAATGTACTGTGTTGCTACTGAAAACTATAATTTATTTTCTCTCCAAAGAATTTTGCATCACTCATCATCTGCCTAGCGTTTTCCCGACTATATTGGGGTCAGCTTCCAGTCTAACCGGATGCAGCTGTATTTTACATGGAGCTACTGCCTATCTGACTTCAAAAACCCAGTTACTGGGTAAAACGATACCCTTTAGTTAGACCTGTTGTCAGACTTTCGGGCTTTTGACGACCCGTAACGACTGTCAAAGATCCACGAATGACAGCCGGGGCCTATGGCAATTTTCCACCACTATCCTATCTGCATGGAATGGTTGTCTATCTGTCTTGCCTTATAAATTTTATAATGCCACATTAAAAGATATAATCCTTATCATTTAAGAAAACTGCTCCATAGTGACCAACATTTTAAATAATCCCATTGTATATCTTAATTAATTGCTTGTGATGACGTTGGACAGGTTATGACTTTTAGGTTATACAAACATCCGGATTGTGATTCCGTGCGTAAATCGCCGAGAAAACAATTGACAAGCATTAAATATCAATTAATTCTCCATTTAAAATGTTACGCATATCCGCGTAATCATAATATTGTTATAATGATGACCTGTAAGTTCATTTCCACATTTCCTGATACTGAAATTGGGTTTTCTTCAATATATGTAGTTTCGGGAGTGTCTCATGTGCTAGCAGAAGTGTTTGCAAAGCGAATTGGTGAATCCCACAAGCAATTTCCGATGTGTCTACGAAGTAACGTAGGGTGGTCTACGACGGGCTACGGGGTGCTACAGGGTGCTACGAATTTATATCTTTACGATTTTTACAAAACTGTTCTTCTAATAAAACTATTGAAAGAACAGCACCCTAATTGCGTAACTCACGATTAATCATAATCTGTTTCAATTTGACAGTTCAACAATATTCATTGCGTTATTTACGTTGTTGAGCAGACACATTTTTTGAACATATGAAGCAATGGCTTAACAATCTGTTTCAGTTAAAATATAACAGTATACATTTTTTGCAAATTCCTTATCATCACTTAAGAACACTTAGAACAGCGGTTCAGAAAATCCGATTAATCTAGGGTAGATTAATCGGATTTCTGAACCGCAGTTCTAAGGAATATCAAAGAATTACCTTTGATTGGATTGGATCAGAATCCGTTCGCGGATTATTAACCAATTTCGGCAATACCGACCTTAATTTAGTTAAGTACCTACCGAAATATTAACTTCAGGAATCAATAGGAAGCCTTATAAGTGCTCAATAACTTTGCCTTACTATGTTACATATAATATCTAATACCTTTAAACGAGCAATTCTTATAATATGTGTATATATTCTGAATCTCGGAAACGGCTCCAACGATTTTCATGAAATTTTGTTTGCAAGGGGTTTCGGGGGTGATACATCGATGTAGCTAGGTTTCCTTTTTGAAAACGTAAAAAAAAGGGCTCGGGCATCCAGATAGGTATTAGATTATTATACAAGTACAATTTTATGTACTCGTAGTGGTGTGTAACAGTGTTTACGTTTTTATCTCTTGTATACAGGATAAGTTTTTATCCAGTGCACAAACTGTAACCATGAATTCAGCATACCATTCTAGACCCCCAGCGCAGAAATTTTTCATAGGTTATACAAAAAAAACAGGCGTTCCATGCAATTTAACCGCGTAGGTATTGCATTTTTCTATGGGTGGTCTAGAATGATATGCTGAATTCATGGTAACAGTTGGCGCACTGGTTAAAAACTTATCCTGTATTTTTCTCTGTGCTATGTAATCTTGAAAGTATCAAAGCGCTTCGGAATGTATAATCAAAGTGGTTCGTAGTAAAAGAAAGTGGCAGCTTGTT
Source organism: Polymixis flavicincta (assembly GCA_949987655.1). Classification (NCBI taxonomy): domain Eukaryota; kingdom Metazoa; phylum Arthropoda; class Insecta; order Lepidoptera; family Noctuidae; genus Polymixis; species Polymixis flavicincta. The sequence goes on from OX465179.1 coordinate 11,206,833, forward strand.
ATGAGCTATCCCTCACTTAATATTACTCTATACAATAATTACATTGCATAGAAATAGCTTGCTTTGCTCAACTAGAGCTTACAATATCCAAAATTATGATTTTGAATATTGAATCCGTTTGTTCCAATAAAAAAATCATGGGCGACCTTGTCATATCTCTACATGTAAACAAAAGTCAAAATTTATTTTATTTTAATACCATGTCCACATTGATATCTTCTGTCGGAATTATAGTATTGTTGTTAGCTTGCGAAGTATTTGATAGAGAGATTAGATAAAAAAAAACATCTTGTTGGCATACTTCACGGAAACTCAAAGTTTAAAATCTCGGATACTTCAGCGGCCTTTTAATCTCTTGAACTCTAGTGATATGGCGCCGTGAGATAAGGACACATACAAACATGCATAAAGACAAGAAAAATACATACTTTGAATACAAAGAGTTGACAGAGGAGCAATCAGGATCGAGGCGCCTTTCGTGGGAGCGCGGTCCGAGACAGCTTGGACTTAGCACTCGATCAACACAATCAGTTCCACGGCTCACTTATCACTCAAGTACATAACGTACAAACGGACAGACGATCCACTTATCCATCTAATATAAAATGACCGCAGCACAGTTACACACCGAATCGCCACTTACAACGGCTCCTTTCACTGCAAACATCGAAACAACATAGCTTTTATTATTGTCTAAATTCATAGCGGCCGGTCGTCTAGATTTATGATTCACTGCGCCTCGGAATGTATCAGAGCGATCAGCGGTGCCAGCAAGTAGGCATTAACTAGTTTTCATTGAACAATTAATATGTTTCTGTCAGTGGAGTATGAGTTGTTTACAGCAGCGGAACGTGGCGCGGCGGCCGGGGGAGTGCGCGCGGCTGCTCTGCGGAGCTACCGGCGACGACTACCGCTGACTTCTAACGAACTGTACCGAACCTACCCGAGAACGGTGTGCACTCTTACCGCCAAATCGTGTAGCGTCGCACTCACTCACGCTTATCTTCACTTGACGCGGTAGAGTAAGACATCAACAGAATAATGAAGAGAAATTGGAAGACGTTGCTTATCTAGTATCGAAACCGCTTTAAAGTGCACGCTGTGACTGTGTTTCGTACCGCGTACGTTCTCTTGCAGCGCAGCTGACGTCGCCGGCTGTGGGCCCGCAATACCTGTTTGCTAACCTAACCAGATTGGCTGACGTCTATAACATGAGTCAGTTGTTTTGGCTATAATATTGTATAATTAAATATTGTACGTTACTAGTTAGACTCTAGTGTCCCGATATTGTATCTAAATTAATAACTTGTTTTGTATATCGCAACCGCCAACTCAGAATAAAACGCGATCAGATTTTTTTAGCGCAAACGTCGGTCGAGATATAAAGCTATTCATGCAAAACTCTGAGAAAAATAAACACAACAGGAAAATTTACTCCAGATTTTCCCTCAAAGTATCTAACAGATAATTTTTGAAGGCCTAGAGCTTTTGGGATTTAACATACATAAACGTATTTGTCTTATATCAAAGGCATACCAAAACATGTCTATACACTGACTTGAACATGGCTTTAGTTTTAAATCGATTTCCATATATGTTTTACGAGTAAAGTACCTTACATAGGTACGTTCCGCCTATGGAGTTTCTGGCAAAACATTGCTTAACCGCATTGAATAAACCGCTAAACAAATATAAAAAATTACCATATTCAGCAGTTCTATATATTCGTGATAATCTATTCTATTAATTGTTTCTACACATAGTCACAAACTTAAATACACATAATATGCGCATATAAATAAAAAAATATTGATGTGTCTGTTTGTAATGTCAAACTAACAGCTTTTTGCTAAATGTATTAATGAAAGTAAATACGGTACGGCCATTTTTAACAGGTTTTTTTTATTTTATTTTTCAAAAATTGTGCATTTTGGCATACCTCAGCCTAATCTTATTTCAGTGCAATAATACTCAATTTTAAATGCATAAAGTAATACTAGAGTCAACACGTTTTTCTTAATAATACTACTAAGTTTAAAAATAAAACTCTAATTTGAGTGTTACACGTTGTCTTGGTTACTATGTTTTATTTCCTGAACGACACGTAGACGTGAATATGCAATTAAATTGAGTTCATTATCTGCATACAGCTATGTCTGCCTACGGGCCTTCCTGGGAAAACGTATTGAAATAGGTTTCAGATTTCAGTCAGCATTTCTATTCAATGTTTTTTCACAACATCTGTGTTAAGAGATGTTATTGAAAATATGGAACTAAGTATTTTTCATCGTCTGCTTATTTTCTTTTTTTTTTCTGTTGTTATAAGGTACTCATCAAGCTATATATTTCCAGTTTACGCTGATCTCGCACTGTACGGAAATGCTATACAATGCGAGATCAGCTTATACTGGAAATATATAACTTTATATGTAGTCATGTGTATCTACGTTTTCTTTAAGACAAGCAACTGCGGGGTTATTACAAAACACTAACAGTATGAAGGGCTTTTTGACAGTTCAACAGTATTCATTACGTTATTTACGTTGTTGACAGCAAACATTTTCAAGCAATGGATAACCAATATCTTTAGACTTACTTATACTAACCCTCCACCGTCCGTGTGTCTATCAGCGGGCAGTATCTCATTACTTGTAATAAGTAGACAGTTGAAATCAGTGTGTATTTCTATTACCGCTATAAATACCAACACATAAAAATAAAATGAAGTTAAAAATTAAAGGGTGTCTCCAACTCTCCATACAATAAACGTGGTTTTTCAGCGTGTTTTGCTTTGTGGTACTTTTGTACCATAAGGCAAACGCGCATGCGCCCTTGGTGTGCATTCTTGTTATTGTGAAAACCCATATTACAAATAAAAACAAAATAAAATTTCACAATGCTGCCACAGAGACGAATACAATGTCATTAACAGAATAAAAAAAAAATAACAAAATCTTTTCAAAAAAATTACAACCGACTTCCGGAAAAACACTACAAAGTAAAAAATAACTATAATTTCGGAAGTCGATCACTTGCAGACTTGATGATCATGGGACCACCTGGGAAGTATACCCTTTCAAATAAAAAAGAATCTAAATCGGTCTAGCCAACTTCGAGTAATCGGGGAACATACATAAAAAAAGGTTCCGACGAATTGAAAACCTCCTCCTTTTTAAAGTCAGTTAAAAGTGACAGAATTGGAATAAAATAACATGTCAAATTTAGTTAAATTAATTTAATGACAAAACACATAGTAAAATTGGACATTTATTCTTTACATTTTACTTCGTTTTATGTAGGTGTGTAATATGTCTCTTTAATATGTAGTTATATACTCACTAACCTAATTAAATTATGCAGCTAGTTATACTCTAATTGCATAAAATGCATTGTTTTCCTTTTATCCTCAGCGGAAAATCCGGTCAAGGTAAAAAAATAACCTAATACGGTAAGTATTAGGTTATTTTTTAACCTTACCGACAATGACCAAAAATCCCCAAAAAAAAAAAAAAAACTCGCTCTGAAAAATGACTAGGCCGTGGGGCCTAGCGAGTTTTTTCTGGGGACAGCCAGACCCAGAGACTCATTAATTAATTATTCTCCATTGTTTAAAACAAGCGCCGTTTTTCAAAGGAAAATTCATTAAATAATTACAAAATGATTATTACAAACTGTGGTGAGTAGTAACACAATTTGTTGGACATTGAGAGCAGCTGCTAAACAAAATGGTCGCTAGAGAGAAATCGAGAAAGTCTATTTTTTTCTTCTCTTTTATACAAAACGGCTTATTATCATGTCATCTTGGATCACCAGTAACCACAGTTTAGATCAAGTCTTTTATGAAAACTTGCACATGACGTGGGTACTCAATGAGCTTGAGGAACAGATATGATACGATTAGGGATGGTATAGGTATGAGGAACAGGTTGGAAAGTTCACTAATCCTATATGGAAACGGGAGCATCCTCCAACCAGGGGGATGTTGTATCTGGTGACCATTTTGGGCAACTGCCCGACGATTGATTTCGGGACATTGTATATAGATAGACGACAACGTCCACCACGATCCACGATTTTATATGTTTCGTTTGATCCACGATTTTATACCTACCCTGTATTTGTATACAGGGTAGGTATAAAATCGTGGATCAAACGAAACAGGGCAATAATTGAGGTTACTTGCAGTAAAAAATATCTAAGTGGCAGAGCTCTCACTTCATCTCCTTAAAAGTTATGACTATTTGAGGGTTTTTTGAAGAAAATCCAAAATTAAGTAATAAATAGCCATTCGAGTAAAATGGGTACCTATTTTAAAACAATAAATGATGTTTAGTTGCCTTTAGAAAATGTATCATCACTACAAAAGTGCTTTTATGATAGAAGGTACCATGATTTATGAGAATTGGCACTTTTTTCAATATCTTTGAAGTCTCACGCAAAATTATTTGTAACTTTGTAATTTATAACCTTACTGTAAAAATAATGTTTTTTTTTACTGCAAATAACCTCAACTATCACCCTGTTTCGTTTGATCCACGATTTTTTACCCAACCTGTATATGCTCATTGCGCGGTAACTCTGGTTGCACGATGCAGGATTTTGCGTGACGTCAGTGTGGTAGTTCGTATATGGCGATGTAGAAGCCTCTATAAGCTTTTGTCAAGCATTGTTGTATATTTCTCATTTATTTATTTTTAAACGAGCCTCATGTAGGCGAAACGATCACGGTCGATTATTTTATTTTTGATATCATCAAATTAATATCAGCAGGCGTTCTTTACTAACCAGTTTTTGCATCGGTTCAATGATTGGTTTAGAGTCTATGATTAAAAATGCACTAAAAAAGGATCTTTATTATTAGACGGTCATTAGTATGATTATAATGAAGATCTAACAATGAAAAGTGGCAAAGCCGGAAATTTTCAAGGATGACGGCCATAGAGCATAAAAAGGTCATACCAAGATTACAATTTTAAATGGCGGTCCCTATAAAATATTAAACTGTGCTGATCCGATTCAAAGCACCACATTTTTAAATAGTTATACACAAGAGGCAAAATGTAACATGCAGGAAATATTTACAAAACAATTTCAAACGAAAACATCGTAGAACATTTTTTAATTGTTTGTAATTAGAACTCAACGTCCGTCCGTTCACTGTCCGTTCAAAATCCTACATTTTTGTTCGATCTGTCACTTTTCCATATTTTTGACAGCAGGGCTAAAGATAAATCATGTATTTATTTGTATCAACATGTGTAACATGATACATAATTATGCACATATGGATGGAAATTTGTTTAAAATTGTAGGTTCAACATGTTTTGCCATATTCGGCGTACAAAATAGTTTAAATATTTAGTTAAAATTATAAATAAGAATCTTTTTTTTTTATTATACTCAAATTAAAACAGTTTGTTTAAACTTAGCAGCACTGCAGCTCATGTAGAATGATAGAGATTGGACTAAACTATAGCTATTACACATTCATAGCAATTATCAACCCAAAGCTTCCCTCCATTGTGCTATACTTCCAAATAAACGAACTAGAGATGCACAAATTTGAATCAGTTCCTTCCTACATGGGTTTATCGGTCTTCTGAACTGGGGCCTAAGTCTACTAATTTATAAACGTCACAATGGTCTCTCAATGGTAAGTTTTTGACAGATTTTCCATACAAAAACTGTCAAAAACACACCATTGAGAGACCATTGTAACGTTTATAAATTAGTAGACTTAGGCCCCTGGTTATAACGTTGTAAAAACCGTCTCACATAACAGCAATTTTATCGGTCAGCAGTAAATGTGAACATTGTCTTTCTTATCGGACTTATATTTTATTACAATCTAAATAAATCCCAGTTTCGTATAGATAATGGTTTTAGGGGAATTACGTAGTTAGCTACTGAAGTGACAAATGTCGATAGTGACATCCATTTGACGATTTGCCTCGGAAAATTTGTTAGAATAGGGTTAGTAATTGCTGGAACACCTTATGTTTTTAAGTGTCACAATCCTAACGCCTTAAATGGAGTTACAAGTACCTACTTAACTGTTAAATTCTCCTGTCAACTAGCAATCCAAGTTGGTAATTTAGCGCTTGCTGAAAAATCTGCAATTTGCAATACTTAAGCTGTTACTTACGGTGGCAAGTTGGAGGTAGTTTTGTACAGAGATACCAATAATCTCTGTAATTATTTAAAGGAGTGTCTGAATTTAATGCTACGCTTGCTAATTAATATTCTATGGGTAAATATATGTTTTTATTAAATCTTTTCAAAGTACTCTCCACTGGCCTCTATACAAAGTTTCATGCGTCTGAAACAGTTTTAGAAAAAAAAAAACAGTCCGCCGGCCACAAACACTTTGTTTACTGCCTGCTCGAATGCTGATGGCACATCTTCCAGCGACAAAAATTGTATCCCTTTGAGCTGATTTTTTATTTTCGGTAATAAAAAGAAGTCTTGCTACAGTTGTACAGAGATGTGGTCGCTCACAATGGGCCTTATCAGAAGGCTTAAAGTCATCCAAAGGGCAATGGAGAGGGCTATGCTCGGAGTTTCCCTACGCGATCGAATCAGAAATGAAGACATTCGCAGGAGAACCAAGGCAACCGACATAGCCCGAAGAATTGCCAAACTTAAGTGGCAATGGGCAGGGCACATTGCTCGCAGAACAGATGGCCGATGGGGCCGAAAGGTTCTGGAGTGGCGACCGCGTACCGGAAGACGTAGAGTGGGAAGGCCGCGGGTATCCGCTGGATGTGGGAAGCACAAGACCGGTCGAAGTGGAGGAGCCTGAGGGAGGCCTATGTCCAGCAGTGGACGTCTTTCGGCTGAAATGATGATGACGATGATTGCGACAGCTCGTATAAATAGACAATGGTAAAAACATTTCTACGAGCGACTTGGAAGTAGCACTCGCCGGCCGCTTAGATTAATCGTTCATTAGTGCTATTAATTTTAGTTAAATCAACATTAAGTAAGTTAAACAGTAGTTGAGTCGACCAACATGCGTAATGAACATATGTGAATCAACCGTAGTTATCTTAAAAATAGTTAGAATAAACTTAGGTATTATATATAATACGTAACCCATAAAAATCACAATAACACAACTATATCATAAAATAATGCAGACTCACAAGAAAAAACGAAGTAAGCATCTCGTAAATAAATAAAAGCTCATGTTTTCCTGAAAAACTTTCGGCCCGGATACAAGGATTTACGACGGAATGGAATACCGTCAACAAAAACTTTGTAATAATTGATTGAAAGTTGTTGATGTGTTATCTTATCTGTTGATGATTTACTATGAAAGTTTAACGGTTAGACATCCGACCACAACGATTAACTTGCACTACGATGAATGGAATGATAGTTAATTAAATAAAGTTTAAGTATACTGTACCGAGATTTAACAAAACCTTTGTTTCCATTTTATTGCACCCTTGTCTTTCTACCTACCCTTTTCCCTTATATTGCGGGTAAACGCAACGCACGTTTTCTTCTTCCATTCTCTTCTGTCAACCGTCAGGCTATCATTCACTGTCTTCTCTTTCATTCTTTACACAATCCATCCATCTTTTCTTTGGCCTTCGTGTCCCTCTTCATTCATTAACATCTTATTCATCATCATTTCAACCGTCCACTTCTGGACATAAATAAGCCTCTCCAAAGGGCGGTTTCGCCATAATCGCCACGCTTGGCAGGGGGATTGGCAATTGCAGTATGGTGGTAAAATTCATAGAGAACGCTGCTGCCCATTCTCTAGTAAGTCCCTAAGTCGCCTTCTACAACACCCACGGGAAGAAATGGGAATTGAATGGAAATTTATATACATCACACTTTTATTCACATAATATGCCTATAAGTCAAGCGATTTCATTTCAACTGTTCGATTTTAAATATTTCTTGTTTGCCAGCCAAATCCACTTTGCTCGTATGAAGGCTTCTTCAAACAGGCGCGACGCGACAGCGCGACACGACTCTCGTAGAACAATTTCTAAGAAAACTTCATGGAAATTGTTCTGAAAGTGTCGCGTCCCGCGTGTCTGAAGAAGCCTTGATCGTCTGTTTGACAAAGTTTCAAATTGATTTATGATCGTTGTTTTCTCGACCCCGATTGGTATAGATATTGTGTTCACGTTCTGTCGTGTCAAACGAGACGATATCAAGGCGAGAACGAGAGCACAGTTATTTTCAAATCACTTCTTTGTCTGTGTCAAATTCCTTTCAGATGAAAATTGATCGATAAAACATCATTACATACCTACCTACTTGTACTAAATCTGCTCCTAAAGAAACTGGAATTCAAGACATTATTGGACTACGTTAGACCATATACCCGATTACGGCGAAGCAAAAATGAGGGTTATGAGTTTTACTGGTATGTATGCAATCTGTTCCTTTATAACTTCTAAACTTTTTATCATAATTTGACAAATGAGGTATCGTCGGAAGCGCCTTGATCGTCCGTCGTTTGTAAGCTTTGGCGCCACATTATAGTAGATTATGCACTAAGGGGATAAAGTAGTGACTTAGTAGCGGGTGCCGTATTGAATCCCGAGCAAAACGAAGGAGTTGAGACAAGAATCCTGAGTGCAGTGTGGGATTTAAGGTCGCCCCAGACAAAGGTACCTTAATCCCCGAGGAGAATACTCTACTTTTCACACCATCTACCTACGAGACAATCAAAAGCAATAAATAGTACTAGAATCAAAGTACTAATTAAAATTACAATTACAGTTAATAGACCTATTTAAAAGCACTGATTCAGATACAGACTTGACACCCTTTGTAATTTTCATCTGTAAAAATCGTTTAGGATTCATATAGGATTCCATGGACTTTTATGGAAGTAGATTGTTGGCAATGCCAATGCGGCTTCGGATTTAATGTGCTCCGGAGTCAAATCACTATTGTCACTCGACACTTTTGTAAGAATATTCGCGCCTCTTTTTAATTTGAGTTCTATTTTTCTTTTATTTATATTCCGGGTACAAGTGGTGGCCAGTTCGACTTTCGAACAATTTATTTTTTAGTGCAGATATAAGGTGAATGCATGGAATTAGTATGTACCTACTTTAAATGTTCGTACCTATGCGATTTCTACTTTATGTTCCAAATTCAAATCACATTGATGACCAGCGGGTCATAATGAAATTCAGTAAAATATTAATGCCCTGCTAGACCTCAGGTCTTAAATGACTTACTTTATGTTAGGTATGCATGACATAATAATTTGACATTGTCGAGCAGGTGGTATGAAAAATACATTATGGCGCCGTTCTAGAGGATTTCAGATATGTTTTTGTTTCTTGTGTCATACTTTTTATTAGAGCTTGATTTTTTAGTAGTCGGGTTTCAGTTTTTGAACTAGCTTTTTTATTCGGCTCTTTAGCTAGTATGCAATGCGAAACTAATCAATCATTAGTTGCTTATCCTTTATTTACTAGGAGGGAGATAATTAACTGACATTGCTAGTGTAAAAATACCGTATTTTCAACTCATACTAAACAGGTTGTTAAAACGTCTTTTTAGTTACACCGAGGATAGCTATGTATGCTGTTATTCGTATAGTTCTGTCAACAAAACCAATGATGCCGTTAACTGAATTTCAGTGTCATCTATTCATATACTTAGGTACAGAGGCCAGCACATCAAGCTACCCCAATCTGTCAAATGTCTTTGATAGTTTTTCAAGTCCAAAGGAATAAGGTTCATGTTCAATTGGGAAAATTTGACAGTTTGGGATAGGTTGACCTGCTGGCGTCTGTACAATAACAAAAAGACGAAGGTAACAGTGAGTTTGCATATAGGAGGCAGTTTTCGGAAATACTGATCCGATTCGAAAATTAAAAGAAGGTAGTATCATAATAAACACTTAAGAAAACGGATGAAGCTACCCAAGAAGCTCGACCTGAATCAACATGCCGAGGACGTCGTGTAAAGATGCCCTCCTAGAAATAATTACCACCCGTCTCTCCACTAGTCCAATGCTTACTCAAGGATGCACATCACTGCGACGATCGCCCTGAGGACACGGGGGAGCACACGGTGGCGGTCTGCTGGCTTGAGCGGAGCACCGCCGTGTCCTCGTGCAGGCGATCGGCGGCGGCGATCTCTCGCGTCCAGCCCTGGTCCAGGCCATGGTACGGAGCAAGAGTGCATGGGTAGCCGTCACCTCCTTCAGGTTCAGTGAAGCTGTGATGCTCGAAGAGTGAGGCGGCGCACGTGAGGGAGAGGCAGTATATGCGCCCTCACGGCCCTAGTCACCGCAGGAGACGCGACTGGGCGTCGGGAATCCCAGGCTGATTTCCGGCCACCGTAGGCATGCTTGCGGACGGCGAGTAATGGGTAGCTCGCTGTCCGGTAAGGATCAAGCCCAAGTCGACGGCGCATTGTGTTCCACGCGCGCCTCAAAGAGATGTCAGCACAAAGTGATGGGGCCCGCAAGGGCCGATGCCTGCCAGGGGTGCGGGTTTGTTCGACAGAGATACCGCAGCCCCTGGCATACAGGCTACTGAGGGAACACAGTGAACACGCCCGCCTGCTCCACCCAGAGCGGGAGAAGTTATTTGATGATTTCCAATCAAAAAAAAGTATGGATATCCACCCGTCTCTCCACTAGTCCAAAGCTTACTCAAGGATGCATATCCATCCATCTCTCCACTAGTCCAATGCTTATTCAAGGATGCATATCCGGTAGGCTCGCAATCCTTTCCTATCCTAAGGGCACGTCTCTCGACCATTACAGCGCCCCCCGGTCTACTTCTTGATATGCAATGGCCTCTGTAACACCATGAAGCATGAGGCTCCAGGGGCTAGTGCAAATCTTGGGGTTCATTCGATTAATCGAGTTTGGTCAAGCCACGCTGGGATCCGTGCATTTCATTCATGCACTTAATTCATTACAGTTTAGAAACTTTTCAAAATAAATAAAGTAGTACCTACGTTGATATACAATTAATGTGAAATAGGGACAGGTCTAAAATAAAAGCCGCACTGTCACAAGGGATTTTACGCTAAACCCATAAAGGATAATAAGGTCATTTGCATTAAAACATTTGATAAGTATCCTGTCACAATATTGTATTAAAACGGCTAACTGAAAACCCAGAGGACAGAACTTTTATTATTGTCATTAAAACAATATTATTAACAAGTAGCGCTCCGCGGTTTCACCCGGGTAGTTCCCGTTCCCGTGGGAATACGGGGATAAAATATAGCCTATGTCACCAGGGGATAGTGTAGCTTCCCAACAGTGAAATAATTTTTCAAATCAGTTGAGTAGTTTCGGAGCCTATTCAATGCAAACAAACAGACAATCAAATCTTTCCTCTTTATAATATTAGTATAGATGGAGGGACTGCCTATATGACCTCCACAACCCAGTTACTGAGTGAACCAGGGGCCTAAGTCTACTAATTTATAAACGTCACAATGGTCTCTCAATGGTAAGTTTTTGACAGATTTGCCATACAAAAACTGTCAAAAACACACCATTGAGAGACCATTGTAACGTTTATAAATTAGTAGACTTAGGCCCCTGTTATGTCGCCCAAGTTGTTGGGCGCGGCTGGGGCGCTGTCAACGCTGCTTCCCAATCTGGGGGGCCCGAGCGCCGCCTGTAGGCGGCTCTACGTGGGGATCGTGCGATCGATGGCCCTGTATGGGGCCCCGATCTGGGCGGCTGACCTGACGGCCGGCAGCATCGCTGTCCTGCGGAAACCGCAGCGAGCTATGGCCGTCAGAGTTATAAGGGGATATCGCACGATCTCCTACGAGGCGGCTTGCGTACTGGCCGGATCCCCACCGTGGGACCTCGAGGCGAAGGTACTCGCGTCGCTGCATCGGTGGCGCGAGGACTCGAGGGCGCGGGGCGAGTGGCTGACGCCGCGACATTTGGAGTTGCGTCGGTCACAGCTTCGCGCAGCCCTGGTGGCGGAATGGCGGGACAGGCTTTCACGCCCTACCGCCGGCTCCGCCACCATCGGGGCGATCCGGCCAGTACTCGAGCGCTGGCTCTGGAGGAGGCACGGCTCCCTGTCGTTTCGGGTGACACAGGTGCTCTCGGGGCATGGTTGCTTCGGGAAGTACCTGTGTCGCATAAACAGGGAGCCGGACGCTCGGTGTCACCACTGCGTCGACTGTCGGGAGGACACGGTGTGGCACACGCTGGCAGAGTGTGCCGCTTGGACGGAGCCACGCCGTGCCCTCATCTCAGGAGTAGGCAGTGACCTGTCGCTGCCGGCCGTTGTCGACTCGATGGTCGACAGCGAGGAGTCCTGGGACGCGGTGGTGTCCTTCTGCGAAACAGTCATCTCGCAGAAGGAGGCTGCGGAGAGGGAGCGGGAGATCGCTTCCGCTAACCCGATCCGCAGCAGACGCACCGGGCGTCGGCGGAGGGCGGAAAACGCCCTCTTCCAGCCCCCCTAAATGGGTCCAGGGGCGACGGACTGGGGAATCCGTCGCCCCCTACTTCTTAGGACCCGAGATGGCGGCGCGTAGTGTTCCACGCGCTCCTCTCTTTGATGTGGGGGGGAGTTTAACACCTCACTCCCCCCCTATCGCGAGGTGGCCCGCATAGGCGGGCCGGCACTAGTCGGGGATCGCGGAAGACTCAATAGTTCCCGTGATCCCCGGTGTACGTGAGAGACGGAACACCGGGATGGTTTTAGTCAGTAAGAGTCTGACAGACCCCTCCGCCCTCCCCGGGGCGGAGGACATCCATGAGGATTTCCCCCCGTCATCAAAAAAAAAAAGGCCCCTGTTATGTAGGTAAATGATGAGTTAAGAACTGAGCTTACGTTGTAGTAGAACAGGATACATTTTCGAAAAGTATGCTATAATAAGATAAGATAATGATTTATTTCTCGTAATAATTAATTATTATAAGTGGTTGTCTATATAAATAAAAATAAAAGTCCTGACTGACTGACTCATCAACGCCCAGCCCAAACTCTTGAACCTAGAAAGCTGAAATTTTGCACAGAGGTTCCCTTTTTAATGTAGATAAGGAATAAGGAAGGATTTTTCGAAATTCAACCCCTAAGGGAGTTAAGTAGGAAATGAAAGTTCCGAGCGGGCGAAGCCGCTGGAAAAAGCTAGTGTCTAGATAAATTTGAATCGCTAAACCATCATCCACTTGGCAAACAAATTATGATCGATAATGTTCGATAAAGAAAATGTTCAATATGAAATAGAAATAGTTAATTGAATTCATCGACTTATGTGAGAAAGGCGTTAACGAGCTGATTACCCTAAACAACATGCAAATTGGCTTCAAAAATACGATACGTACCTATACCAAAATGGCGAATACCTTTTATAAAATTATGTCAACAAAAGCTGTCACATTTATTGTTCAACATAAGTAATGACTGCTTTGATAGAATGAGACTTATGTTTCGTTTTATTCTAGTGTATTTTGCCTCAGACGTTTTCAAAACAAATGATTCGTTTCACGTATTTTCGCCACATCTTTAAAATCGTCATGACGTGTGTATATCTTTTCCTTTTATTTTATTACGGCTAATGGTTCTTGCGGAACACGTTTGTCTCATCACGTGTTTGTATTCTCGTTGAGGATCCGAGGCGAGGCGAGGTTTGCATACAGAACTATCAATATTAGTTCTCAAGACTTTTCCGCGAGAAAAGGGATGTGTGTGAGTCAGATTTCTCTGCAATGTTTATGATATTGTTCAAATAGGTAGATTTAACCAGTTTGATAAGTGTTTGGTATGGTGATTGACAAATTTGAAGTATCTGAAATAAAGACGTAGGTACCTACTAAATTAGAGACGAAAGTTACCATGGACTCTGTCAGGTGATAAAAATCACCAATAACGATTCGTTGAACTTTTAACCTTTGACTGATTCTCTGTAGAGAATTAAGTTCCAAACCATCATACTAGTTTTAAAGCAGAATCCAAAGGATTACCTATAAAATATGTACATCCACTTTCACACACTGCATGACGTGCGTATGACGTCACAAAACAAGCCACTCCGCTGTGTGTCCGTGTGAACCAAACCTGTTTCCAGAATCTGAACACCGTCTGAGAAGATGCACAATGGAAAGTTATACGTGACTCATCAATTGATAATCCTCAGGTAACCTCTTTAATTTGTTTATGGTTTTTCCTAGGTTTAAAAAAAAGGCTAATAATAATCGTTAGAGTCCGAAATTAGTCGGGTAATCCCAAAAGAACACGTGTGAAAAACCAAAAATTTTAGTTATGCTTTTAATATTATTCAAAACTTCTTTACTGTAGGTACCCCACAGACTGCATGCTGTCTGTTGAAGTGTGTTGTCGATGGGAGAAGTAAAAATATGAACCAATAGAATTCTACGTGATGATCGAAGAATTCTATTGGGTAATTTTTTCTCTGCTTTACACTTCCCCCCCCCCCCCCCCTCCTATTGGTGGGATGAAGTGCAAAGCATACTGCCTTTTGGTCCGCAGTCTGTAAAAAACGCTTCAATAGTCAAAAATTCTTATTATTGTAATATGTTATGGTGTACAGTCACGAGCAATAATATGTATACGCTTACCAACTTTTAAAAGTGATTTTCACCACTTTTACTAAATGTAGTCTTATTTTATTATGAAAATAATATTTTTGAACCCACACTGTAATGAAATATCTAAGTTATCTCAAGGCTGCCATCGCTATTTAAAAGCAAATCGCTTTTGAACTTGGCGATGTGTTTACATATTATTGCTCGTGACTGTACCTACACCATAACATATAAGAATAAGAATTTTTGACCATTGAAGCGTTCACAAGTTTGTTTACAACTTTGATAATTTAACAAATAGTCTGTACTAGCTGTGCCCGCGACTTCGTTCGCGTGCATGTCGGAAAACAATAATGTGTCGCTTTGACGGTGTAGGTACCACTCCTCCGATCTTCCGATCTATCCTGGTAGGAATCTACCACAGCTTTCGAATGCAGTCCAGAGCCTAGAGACAAAACACATTACTCTTGGCGTTCACGCTAAACGGTACGCCAAAATGTATGGGAATGACATTACCTGCGGAAAGGACACAGTAATGTCATTCCCATATATTCTGGCGTAGAGTTTAGCGTGAACGTTAACAGAAAGGTGTTTTGTCTAGGCCTGCAGGCGTCTTTAGGGGTTATAATGATATTGCGACGAAGTCTCACTCAGATTTTTAAGAATAAATATAGATCAAAGCGCCTGGTCGAGGCTCATTTTATAATAAATGTGCACCTGCCGTAGGTACAGTAAAAGCTCTTTATTCGCGAGGTATACGTTCCGTAAAATACCTACCGCGAATACAGAAACCGTGACTATGGAATGGTAATTTATATGGGATTATAGGGGATACGTTCCTAAGTGACAAAAAAAAACAATTTAATTGAAGTTTTTGACCATATTGATTAATTGTATCAGCGTGATATGGATGCAAGCGACTCTCCAAGGCGTAAACGATCAAGCATTTCTATGCGTTAAACAGATTTTTTCGCGTCGAAAACCGTAAGTAAAAAAAAAATTTCAACATTTTGCAATAAATGGAAAGATGAAACAATAGGTAAAACACGCAAAGCGGCTCGTACCAAAGGATGGAATGTCTATTAAGTCGCAGCATTTATAAATGTGGGGGAGGCCTATGTCCAGCAGTGGACGTCTTTCAGCTGAAATGATGATGATGATGATATATAAATATACTTTATGGTGATGAGGTTGGTTTCATTATGTTTGTTTACATTCTCAAAAAACTTTTTTCAAAAAAATACCAACCGACTTCCAAAAAACACTACAAAGTGCAAAATAACTTTAATTTCGGAAGTCGGTGACGTTGGATGTGTATTTTAATTATTTGTCACCGCCTTCCGAAATTAAAGTTATTTTGCACTTTGTAGTGTTTTTTGGAAGTCGGTTGTTATTTTTTTGAAAAAAGTTTTTATTTTTCACTTTTTTGTTACCAATATCCACCAATTCGAAATTTCATCATCCTTTGGGTCAAAACAATGCATACTTATTTATGTGATAGCAACATTCGCGGTTGATTTGCTGTAATTTTTTGAAGAGTTCCGTTGTCTGTTTCCGAAACGCATCATCAGATCTATATGCAGGGCCCAATCTAAGGGGGGGCAAGCCGGGCAAATGCTCAGAGCAGCAAAAATGAGCGGCGGCAAAATGTATACTTACAAACATACCTACTCTCGTGAATTTTTGTATACTTGTTCAGAAGCCGTAGTAGACTAACTTATGTGAATATTATATAGTTAAAAGAATATCACATAATTATGGTCATAGGTACCATCTTTGATGGTGTTAGTGCAAAGGGCGGCGAATGTTATTTTTGCCCGGAGCGGCTAAATAGCTAGATCGGGCCCTGTCTATATGAAATTTCAATGGGACCATTTCGGAGTAAACCCCTTTCGAAACTGCCAGGGGTGCGGGTTTGTTCGAAAGAGACACCACAGCCCCTGGCTTAAGGGCTACTGAAGGAACACGGGTGGGTTTTAGTCAGTAAAAGTCTGACACGCCCTCCTGCTCCACCCAGAGCGGGAGAAGTTATTTGATGATTTCCCACCCAAAAAAAAAAAAAAAAAAAAAAAAAAAAAAAAAAAAAAAAAAAAAACCCCTTTCGAAAAAAAAAAAAGAATTTTGCAAATCCGTCTATATACGACGGAGTTATGCCTGAACATACATTAAAAATATAAACATGTCGAATTGATAACCTCCTTCTTTTTGAAGTCGGTTAAAAACACCGACCGCGGCGAAGGCGGCTATTGTAGATGTCAAAGGCCGAACCAATACAGCGGCGATATCATTTGACAATGTACTTTAGGCGAAGTTGTAATAAGGTCTATTTCACTTTTTTATAGTCCATCTGACGACGCGTTTACAAAGGATATTGGGTTGGATACCTATTGGAATCCTTTTTGTTATTTGTTAATATGTATGTACCGATTAGACCCGCAAATAAATAAATCTTTAGCCGCGGATATAGGAATTGGGTCGCATTTTTTTAATCCGCGAATAGTGAAAACGCGAATGAAGGAAGCACGAATAAGGAGCTTTTACTGTACTTACTCAATAAATCGACTGCGCGTCTGGTTGAGTGTGCTGAAGCATTATTCCACGCGGGGGCGGGCGCCTATCTCGGCCCGTACAGGCCCGTGTCTTTTAGCTTTGTTTATCAAACGTTGACCACTGAATAAAACCACAGCAGTGGGAATGCTCTGCACGGACTGCGATAGGCCTCGACAGGTAGCAGTGCAGTAACACCTGACGCCACCTGTCAGTTAACGGCCCGTGGGACCATGGCGTTATCACGATGAAGAAAGATCACGCTGTAAAGGTGGATACTGACCGGCGTCACGGGTCAAAATGCACCTAATATGTTACCAAGCAAGTATTCGTGCAGTCAGTAGTACCTACGGCAAAACATGCGAGCGAGCAACACTGATTTTAGCACACGGCGTAAAGACATGCTCGCTGCGAATGTTACCATTACCTACGCCCCGTAACGTCGGTCATTATCCACATTAAAAGCGCTGTTGAAAAAAAAACCAAACCAGGCAAAAAAAACTATTTAATTGTATAGCACGGGTTTTCTATGAACATAGTATAGTAAGTACGATGTTGTTGCTACGTAGTGCCATACCGCGCGCGCCCCCACCTCTCTCCCCGCTGCTGACGCAAGCAGCAGGAAGAGAGAGAGCCCGATCCCGAGGATAATGGACGTAACAGAGCGATCCTCCGCGACTCTCAGTTGCGATGCCTTTTTATTGTAAATTGTAATCAAAAATGTTTCAGTGTTTCTTTTGTTCAGCCATACATTTATTTGTAGACCAATAAATAATTATATTTAAAGAAGCGACTTTAAAATTGTCAATATTTTACTTTTGTGATTTCTATTGTTCCTGTGTAGGTAATGTATCCTTTGTTGGAGATGCCAAATGGATAAATAAATACATTTTTAAACTTGTTTTAACTAAGAAAATGCTTCTCTGTAAGCGATGTTGCTCGGAAAAGCATCGACATAACTACAGTTGCCCGTGTGAAAACCTATCAAAATCAAAAGTCATTTATTCAAATTAGGCTGAGAATCAGCACTTTTCGAACGTCAAAATACATAAGACAGTCCCCCAAAAACGCCCATCCTTCGACACTTCCTAGTGCTTTAGCTGGGAAGAAGAAGTGGCGCAACAAACTCCCCAGCAGCACAGCTGTCTGTTTAGTCGGATGGACTTGATTCTATACATACATAGGCAAAGTAATAAACAATCTCGCATATTACCTAAAATAAAAGTTTCCTGGTATAAAGGGCTCTATAAGTCAATAACTAATGACTTACTAGATAGATGATAAAAAACACTTGGTCAATAAAATTAAAAAAAAAAAAAAAGTATTTAACTAAATAAATATATGAACCCATATAACCTGTCACTAGGTACGCTAATTCTGGAGAAAGAACATAAACATTGTCTTGTGTTAATCACAGCGACCAACTATTCTTGTCATTTAGATAGTCGTTAATGGAATAGTAAGCCTTTAAACAAAGGATGGATTTTACTTGAACTTTAAACGCATCAAAAGGCAAATCTAGCAAAGAAGTGGGAAGCTTGTTATAAAAAGTTATACCAAGCCCAACAAATGAGTTATGAACCTTATGAAGCCGGTGAAAGGGAGCACGTAGTTTGTCCTTGTTTCTAGTGTTAACGGTATGAATATCACTGTTTTTAGTGTACAAGTGTATATGTTGCCTAATAAATAAGATGTTAGCTAATATGAATTGTGATGCCACTGTGAGAATACCAATATCTTTAAAAAAGTCCCTCAAGGAAAATCTGCCACCTAACTGGTAAATTGCACGAACAGCACGTTTTTGAAGGACAAAAATATTTTGAATATCAGCGGCTTTGCCCCACAGCAGAATACCGTAGGACATAACGCTGTGAAAATAACTAAAGTATACTAATCGAGCTGTATCGACGTCAGTGTATTGTCTTACTTTTCTGACGGCGTAGGCGGCTGAACTGAGCCTCCCTGCTAGTGTTGATATGTGTGATCCCCACTGAAGTTTGGCATCTACTGTTATGCCCAGAAATACTGCCGTCTACGGTTTCAAGCACCTCTTTATCTAAGACGATATTGGGACCTAGATTTCTAACATTCGGTAAGGCGAACTTTACACATTTCGTTTTTTTGGCATTGAGAACAAGGTTATTTGCCGTAAACCAATCCGTAACCATTGAGAGTGCACTGTTTACGTCGTCAAAGTCTTGTCTATTCCTATCTACTTTAAAAATAAGAGAAGTATCATCTGCAAACACATCTATTTACTCAAATCCACCAGTAGTTATGGTCGCAATTTTGGATTTTTTTTCCTGACTTTCACCATCCGACCTCGCTTGAACCCCTCCCCACCTCGAAAACTAACATCACGAAAATTAGCACATAAGTATTTACAACTCTTTACTCCCAAAACTCCCATTATTTGAATCGAGTAATGCTGTAAACACGCATTTAAATTTAACATTATCAAATTTCGCGCGAAATCAAGTTGTTGTCTTTGCATGTTTGCTATTCAAACCTAGATGGCGTTACTGACGCTAGAGATTAAGAATTTCTATGGAGATGTTCCTCTAGCCGCTCTAATTTTGCTATATTATGCTAGATGGCGCTACTAAGACTTTTATCACAATTAAAAATGAGATTTCTTCCCCTCTATTTGTATTAATTTGATTGATAAAACTAATAAATATTTATCTAACATTGCATTCTAGGTATATGACTCAGAACACCACGTTAGTTACTATTAACACAACTTTTTATTTGAAATTCTTTTAGCTTTTTTGATTCGTGGGAATCAACCACCAACGGAAAGCGATTTTAGTAATCAGTATCATTACTTTTTGAAATAACACAGACACAGTAAGTAACTTAAATGAGAATGACGTGTTAATATTAAGTATTCGTTAGTACCGTTTCACGCCAATAGATGTCGCTAAGTGTTTCAACATTACGTAAATAAATTCTTCTTGAACACTTTAAATTATTTAGATAGGTTGACCGAAGCGATTGCGATGAAACAAAGACTAATATAAACTCTGAGTTATAAACAATATTTGAGTATGAAAGATAACCATATTAGTTTCGTTCTTTTGACGTGATACTTGATCTATTCAACATAGAAACTGAAAAACCGAGCTACAGACAAAAATTTTGATAAGGGTTAAAATGTCATCTGTTGATTATCCCTTAAAATATTTCGAAAATAATTGCTTGGGGTGGCCCAAGCAATTATTTTCGAAATATTTTAAATGTACAGAAAAAGTTCCTTTACAGATTTATTATATGTATAGATAGATATAGAATAGATATAGATTAGTAGTTTTCGTTTTAATGTATGTGTTATGATGGGGCTGACATGATTATGTAACTTTGACAAAAAGCCTCTAAATTAATTATTTTTTAAATTTACTACTGGTTGCCCAGGTTTCTATAATTCATTTAAATAAATAAAAATTGCTTTCTGCACTCGCTTCTCCATATAAACTTTAACAGTGCCATTTATCATACTCCACGGTCGGCACAATTTTCGCAAAAAAGGGGTATAAAGTTTGTGTTTCAGGTATTAATTTGAAGATAGATAACTTTTGACAGTTTCATAGGGCGATTTTGACAGTTAAATGGACGGATTGACTACCTAAGAAGGTTCTCATCGAGATTATTATGATTTCACTTTTCTTTTTTTTTGGGTTTTGGCTTCGCTCGGTTAGTTTTCACTTATGTCAATGTTTAATCGAAATTCAAAAGTGAGCAATATTCTGGACTACGTTCCTACCTTCAACCTGTCCTCAATTAGCCGTTCGTGTTCTCTGCAGTCTTTTGGGACTTGTCCCTTAAGTTTTAATAACATTCATAATTATTTAACGAAAAGGTAAATAACCGAGTTCATACCTGGCAGTCATGGCACTCGTGTCAATAGCTCTGACCCATTGGATATTAGAACAATTCATTTTGCCCTTACATAGTTCAATGAACATTGTTCAATGGCTCATTGTCTCAAATTATTATTTAACATGAATGTGGGAACTTGTACTTATTGTGAGTAGCTGTATCAATAATCGTTTTCACATGTGTATTTCAAAAAAACTGTATTTTTTATCATATTAAATTCTACTCATACATATATCCGGGTAGGTCCCGTCGAGTGTCGAATATTTTTACGCACGGAAGGATAATGTCAATGTGCTATTATTATTTGTCGCTCGTGTATAATTTTCCTTTGTCCATGTAATTTAATTCTAAGCTGAGTAGGGTTTGCTTTAAACCTACGCAATATTTAAATATGCGTCCCTTTTGGAAGGAGTTTGGCATAATATTCATGCGCTTGCCTCGCTAATATTCGAATAATTTTGTTTCAGTAGGCTTTAACGCTTATGTCTTCTCTTTTCAAACATTAAGCAATACTTCGTTTGAAGTTACTGAAATAAAGGTAACTTAAAAAGAATAATAAATTCTTAAACTTTCGTGATGTGGAATCTTTTTCGCCAAGCCATTTTTTTCTACGCGGCTACGGCGCAGCAAAACATCAAAATAACAATAAAAATGTTTTATATTAAAAATATGTATTTCTTAATGCGTAGTGAGAATAGTTGTAAATTTCAAGTATCTTTATACTAACTTTATCCATCAAATGCAATTATTTCCACCCTTGATAGCGTTGCGTAAAACCATCTATACTGAAAGGGAAACAATTTTCCCTTTATTTATAAACGTTTACCCCTAAATTTTTGACGTTAAAACGTCTCCTAACTTTAAGCAAGCATAGCATAATCAGCGTATAATGTTGCCACTACTGAGACACACGTCTCCTCTTTGTGAGAGCGAGTGGGCCACAATCCACCACACGGGCCCAGTGCGGGTGGGTAGATGTCACATATATTTTTGATTTTTTGGTTCTAGCACACGCCGGTTCCTTCACGAGGTTTTTCTTTACCGTTTTGAGAACAGCGGTGATGAAATAATTTACACCAAGTAAAGCCCCTGTCAGGGTTCGAACCCACGACCTACAAACTCGCAACTCGCAGCCGTTACCACTGGGCCACTATTGCTCTGTACTTTTAAGCAACGCATATAGATACATAGGAGAATGTTAGCTAAATCTCACACAATTTAATACATACTACACTTGCATTCTCATTAAAAAAAATCACTACGAATTCCGTACAATCAAACATAAAACTACATAAAAAAGCAATAACATTAACACAAGAAGTAAAAACAAGTTTCAACTAATGACTGCGCGGGCACGGACTAATTACGGCAAAAAAACAACATTGGTTGAGGAGCACAGCTGTTCAATAACTTACCGGAGGAGTTAAAGAAGTGTGATAGTAACATAGTGTAAAAAATCTTAAGAAACATGTTTGTAACCTGTAACGTCACCAGAGGAAAAAATAATAATTTATTAGATGTAAACACTTTTGTATCTCATTCTAAGTGAACTGTTATAGTTTCTATGAGAAATAACATTCTTGTTTTAAGCACAATGTCACTCGTTCCTCCGGGGAGGCGACCAGAATCAAATTTTCGTGCAACAAAGCGATATTAATAGTTTCATGTCCGTTCCCTTGTTCGATGATAATCATTGATTTCCCAGCTGACAGTTTGCAACTTGCTCGGGATGAGAGCACCTGATACCAAGCATTGTTTTGTATTATATCCATAACTGGTTACAGTTTCAATAATAACAGATGTACTAGTTACAAATCTGTACTCTTTGGTAACCTAGGTAGATTACCTTATGTCGTTAAATAATAAAAACAAAAGGGTACACACGCAAGCCTTGTTTCCCCGGCTGAGCGAAGGTGTAGCTACTCGTACCTATAGTAGGTACACTCAAGAAAAGGCAAAAATCGAATAATAAAAAAATTAGATACAGAGTGACATTCACATCGACGCGCAAAATATTAACCATGGATTCATGCAGTAAGTACAGACGCCAGCACATCAAGCTACCGCAAACAGTCAAATTTTCCCAATTGAACATGAACCTCATACGTTATAAAGATGAAAATCTATCAAAGAAATTTTACAGATTGGGGTAGCTTTATGTGCTGGCGTCTGTACGTGACTTACTTTAACAGTTTCGTCGGTTATTTTAATAACTAGCTTTTGCCAGCGGCTTCGCCCGCGCGGAACTTTCATCCCCTATCCCACCCCCCTTTCATCCCTATTCTCTTAGGGGTTGAATTTCAAAAAATACTTCCTTATTCCTTGTCTACATTATAAAGGGAACCTCTGTGCAAAATTTCAGCTTTCTAGGTCCAAGGGTTTGGGCTGGGCGTTGATGAGTCAGTCAGTCAGGACTTTTCTTTTTATTTATATAGATCAAATAGTTCTTTCAAACATTTCGACCTCGTAGGTAATGCACTTTTCTATGAAATAGCAGTTTTCTTTTTCTTTTTTTTTTCATGGTTACAGTTTGCGCGTCGATGTCCCTGCCACCCTGTTTATTAGAACTCTGAAGTGATGTACTTTTAAAAAGTACATCACTTCTATTTGTACATCTTGAAAAATTCAAAATACCTATCTCTATTTTCTTGTATGGCACCACGCAATTTGCCAGTCGGTAAATATGAAACGACATTCATTCATAACAGAGGTCCAGCGACCAATCATTTCGTGACGACGCTGATTGCCCTTGATTGCACCATTGTGCTTCGTTTAGCAGGAATGAAGTAATCGCTGGCATCGTACGATATGACGAACAGATGAACATACGAATAGACATGCAGTGTGATGTTCAAATAAAGAGTGCTGCGACCTTCGCTTCAGCAAACATCGGCTTTTCGGTTTCTCCGTCTGTCCGTTAATGATGCGCGACCACTTACGTAAACAACACGTTTTTATTGCTTACACATACGACGATGAGAATATGATATTATGCACACGCTTCGACATCTCTTTTTAACCGACGTCAAAAAGAAGGAGGTTATCAATTCGACATGTTTCAATTTTTTTTTAATGTATGTTCGGGCATAACTCCGTCGTATATAGACAGATTTGCAAAATTATTTTTTTGTTCGAAAGGGGTTTACTCCGAAATGGTCCCATTAAAATTTCATATAAATCTGATGATGCGTTTCGGAGACAGACAACGGAACTCTTCAAAAAATTACAGCAAATGAACCGCGAATGTTGCTATTGTATAAATATGCATTGTTTTGACCTCAAGGATGATGAAATTTCGAATCTACCAATTCGTAACTAAAAACTGATAACTAAAAACTTTTTTCAAAAAAATTAAAAAAATAAAGACAAAAAATTAAAATACATATCCAAAGTCACCGACTTCCGAAATTAAAGTTATTTTGCACATTGTAGTGTTTTTTTGGAAGTCGGTTGTAATTTTTTTGAAAAAAGTTTTTTTTTTTTAAATTACTAGCTTATGCCCGCGATTTCGTTCGCGAGATATGTCCCGCTATCACGTCTTTGTAACTTTTTCCTTTTGCTCGGTTCCTCTAACCTAGTCTTCGCATTGAGGTATCTAAAGCAAAAAGTTTTTTTTAAATCCCCCGGTAGTTCCCGTTACTACCAAAGGGAGGGAGGGGGTTTGTATGTAAATAAAAAATATTTAAAAAATCCTACTAGCGATTGCATTCTACATCGTCTGCGTGTATTTTTATTTGATAATTTCACACAAATATCCAGGATAGAAAGTAGCCTATATTCTTCTCCCAGTTCCAGGCTACCTATCTGTAAATTTTCATTACGATCGGTTTAGTGGTTTAGGCGTGAAAAGGGGATAGACAAACAGAGCTACTTTCACATTTATACTTAGTAGGTATATAGAGTGGTAGGGACATTGACGCACAAATTGGATGGGCTTCAACGTTCCAACTGATCGACTTTTTGACATTTCAAAACTGAAATAAAAATAAAATTAATTAATTAAAATAAATGTTGTTGTTGTATGTGTTTGTTGTTTGTTATTGTTGTTTAATTGAAATAAATGTTTTGGGTTTGAGTTTGATTGTTTTATATCCATAATTACATAATTTTATATGTAAACATAGATATACTTAGTAGGTGAACCATGGATTGTTTGAAAACATTCCAATTGATAATAGTTAATCACAGTTAACCTCATTCATTTCAGATCGGTAATTGTCTGTTATGATTTTTATAATTATACCAATTAAATATAAATCACGTGAACCAATAGGGATAAATCAATAATATTATAGAACAATAAGGTTGGTAAGCATTCATTTTTTTTTACCATTGAGTCTTTAACGTTCGTAAAGAACGTTTTTAACATTCAAAACGTCGTAGTTTCACCTCGGCCACAATCAAATGTCAAAAACTTGTCATAAAATGCATAGAATTTCGAGGTATTTTTGACAGATTGAGATCAGAGTGTAAAGGTTCTTAAAATCACGATACGACGAATGTAAATAGTTCTAAGCTCAGATTATAAAACAAAGGCAGATAGACCGCGCGGAACACCAAGAGTGGGGCCAAAAAACCAAATACTAAAGCGTCGCATTTGATGTAACATACAATGCGACGCTTTAGTATTTGTTTTTTTTTTTTTTTTTGGTTTGGATTATAAAACAAAGACAGATAGATCGCGCGGAACACCAAAGAGTCAAAAAAACAAATACTAAAGCCTCGCATTATATACAATGCGACGCTTTAGTATTTGGTTTTTTGGCTTCACTGTTGGTGTTCCGCGAGGTCTATCTGCCTTCGTTTTATAATCTGAGGTTCTAAGTATCCGGTGTAAATTTTTGACATGTCATGTTGATTTAATTACGCCTATTGATAAACGCCTTTTACCTCTGACCTCTGAGTTTGTATTTGCCTTTGTTCTCAGAGTAGTCAGATAGGAAACGCCGACCTCATCTAGTTTAAAAATATGATTGACGTGTAAAAGTGTTTGTACAAACCCACTTACAGAAATAAAATCATTTAACATGTATCATTTTATCATTTACACATGCTTTTTCTCTAAAAAACAAATGTAATCTCAAATGTAAAGAGGTATTCATTATGGAATAGAAGGCGTTAACGTGTTTGTATGATTCCATTATTGTAACCTATTTTTTAAGTGCAATTTGTGAAAGTGGATACTTATCTGCCTAGATCACCTAATTGAAAAATAGAGAAAGTTGTAACAAGTGCCTACTCAGATTATAATTGACTAGAAATTAGACCACATATGTAAGTGTGTCAAGTACACTATAATAATGCTTTTGCATCGTCAGCGATTAGCATACTGTATCTGCCTAGGTTTGTGAATCTAGGCCAGCTTTATTAACTGACATTTATTTAGAAAAGACATGTAAGAGGGTGTAAAGGTACCTACATACTTTTATTGATGTCATTAAAGCTAAGAAATTGCAGTCACTGCATCGGTAAGCGTTTATGCTGCAAAACAGATAAGTTTTCCGCGGCGCTCAGCGTAATTTAACGATGACAAATAATCATCACAAAGTGCTCTATAAACTTTTAAAGTACAGACGCCAGCACATCAAGCTACCCCAATCTGTCAAATTTCATTGATAGATTTTCAACTTTATCACAGTATGTTTAAGGTTTATGTTCAAATGGAAAATAATGACAGTTTGGGGTAGCTTGATGTGCTGGCGTCTGTATCCCACAATGCAACATGCCTCCATCTATACCTACTACTCAATCATGCTTCTGAATAGGTACAGTCGCCAGCGGGTCAAGCTATCCCAAACTGTAAAATTTTCCCAATTGAACATAAACCTTATTCCTTTGTGATAAAGTTGAAAAACTATCAAAGAAATTTGACAGATTGGGGTAGCTTGATGTGCTGGCCTCTGTACATACTTTCGTAAATCATCATCACCTGCCTAGCTTTGTCCCATTATGTTGGGGACGGCTTCCAGTCTAACCGGATGCATCTGAATACCAGTATTTTACATGGAGCGACTGCCTATCTGACCTCTACATCCCAGTTATTGATCCTCCCTTGGTAAGACTGGTTGTCAGACTTTCTGGCTTCTGGCTACCAGGAACGACTGTCAAAGATCCGCGAATCACAGCCGGGAACAACTGCATTGTGCTTTCCGAGGCGCGGAGGGGTCTTGGTATTAATATGATGGTCACCCATCTACGAACTAACCTCGTCAAGCGTAGCTTTACCTGATCGAACCGTGCGGCTATTATTGCTAAACCACAAGCCCGTCTCAATTTCGTAAATGACGAGGTTAAGGTGAAACAAGTCCACATTTTTTCCATACAAACTTCGGGAGGGTTTTACTTCACTGTTTGACAGTTTACATTAAGGTGACACTTGTCCACATTTTTTCCATACAAACTTCGGGAGGGTTTTACTTCACTGTTTGACAGTTTACATCGAAACTTAAACATGGTATGGTTTTGTCTCATTATTAATATTGTCGGTATGGAAACAGAATACTAAAATAAAAAGCCATTAAAAAGTTATGAGCCAACAAAGATTCGTTTTTCTTGCTAATTTAACCTAACTTTGGGCGTGTTTAAGTATTAAAGAAGTGTAAAATCTCCAAAACAAAGTCGGTGCCGACAAATTTAAATTATCGATAAGTTAAACAAACTTTATTGGTCATTGATTTATGCAGTGGTTTTTCCATAAAACACGATCTTCCGAAGGACTTTTCTTAATTTTTTCGCGAATGTTTTGCTATAAATGCTCCTGCATCTCACTCAATAACGTTGTGCGTGTAGACTAGCGTCTAACTGTTCATCACTGATACTATCTGTCGGATACGAAGCCTAGTGAGACAGCGTGATTTTTAGCCAGGCCCACCAGTGAGTTCGAGCCCGCGAAAAGTGTCCCCTTAAAAGGCTAGCGCGATGTCGTACGATAACGATGCAGTCTTGACATGCACTGCTCATTCAACAATTTGACACGAAAAGGGACGAGATAACACAGTGAGTGTGTCATGAAAGAGGGACTGGAACTACGGATACTGTTATATCTTATCAGCTTTTAATCTTTCGGTAGAAACCATCGTATCACTTTCTGCTGTTGCATGCGATGCAGCTATAAATACTTTCTACCTACAAATACAATTATAAATCATATATCTCTCGTTGTTGCAGAGTCGTTATTGCGGTGTGAGTTTTGTGTCCCACTTTGTGGACTCACACGAGGACGTGAAAGTAGCTAGCGGTTAGGTAAAGGCAAACAAAAGGATATTGGCAATGTGAATGAACCATTCACCTGGTCCAATTCTTACCTTTCATCGGAGGAAAATTGAGAAATACTTATTCAATAAGCGAAAGGTCACAAACGAGCTCTCTGAAAAAGGAAAAAAGGCTGTAAAGAATTCAAATAGTGTAATTTTATTCTCAATTTTAAAGATCCCTGAGATATCGATAAACGGTGTTTACTTATTTTCTAACACACTTACTCGTATAAGATATCAATCAATCCCCCTTATTACAGAACAAGGTTTTTCTTTAGGTATGGTTTAAACCACCGAGCCTGTTTTTGAAATAAAAACTTAGAACTGAAATAGAATTACAGCTCCTTTTACAAAACTGACAATTTAGCACTGGACTAACTTGTCAGTTTTGTAAAAGGAGCTGTATTTCGATTACAGTTAGTTTCTTATTTAAAAAACAGGCTCGACGGTTTAAACCATACCTAAAGAAAAACCTTGTTCTGTAATAAGGGGGAATGTGTTCAAGGCTTCTTGGCAAACAATAAAAAACAATTCAATTTATAACATGCGTATGATGAAGTACCTATCAAGAACTTCATTATAATGAGCAAATATTTACAAGTAACATATACCTATTGGCAAATATAACACATCAATAAAAGATCAAAAACCCGCCAATTATAATCTTGTTTGTCTACAATCAAAGCATGTGAATTAACGGTCATTTCAAACTGTTAAAAGTAGAAGCAAGTATTGAAAATTCAACAATATTGAGAGCAGCGATGGCTCATAGGTAACAGAATTGTATACATATAACGGGCTTGAACACAAACAGGCGTGAACTTATTATTAAATTGGTATAATTTACGTATCAGCATTTGATCTATTAAAACATTTTCCAAAAAAATAAAAAAGTTCCGGAAAAAACCAAATCGATCCATCCATCTTCGTGTTATCGGGGAACATACATAAAAAATAAAAAAATGAGAACCCCCTCCTATTTTGAAGTCGGTTAAAAAGCTCACCCTTTTATAAAGCAAATGGGGAGAAACGAAAACATTGTAAACAAAGCGGCATGTCCTAGAACCTGCGGGCTACCAACACACTAACATTACGAATGGTTCTAATTGTGACAGTTACACAAAATTCATTGCGTTATTTATGTTGTTGAGCAGACAAATTTTATGAAGATAATATGTTCATAAAATTTTATTCCCAACATCCTTTCAAATGATTTAGATTCTGGTTGATGGTGTGTTACGTAATAAAAAAATCGAAGACTTGTAAGTGACATCCATCAACCCGCGCTGGGCAAACTGTGTCCCAGCAGTGGGAACAAGCAATTAAGATTATTTACATAAAATTGAAAAGTGACGTGCAAAATCTAGCAACAGGTTGTTAGAAGTACATAAAGGTATATTATGTCCTTCTATTATATATGTGTAGTCTTTTTTAATATTTGTAAACAAATGCTAACAAGACAACTCGGCACTTTGCCAGCGAGAGGAAAAACTATTTCAAAACTATTATTTATGTACTCTTTGAGGCTTTGGTAGGTATACTCGTATATTAGTTTCATTGCTTATTAGTCATATTTGTTAGTGAAGATAATTATTTTCTCGCAATCAATTTATGCTGTTCATCATCTGCCTAGCCTTTTCCCAACTATTTCGGGTTCAGGTTCCAGTCTAACCCGATGCAGCTGAGTACCATTACTTTACATGGAGCAACTGCCTATCTGACCTCCACAACCCAGTTACTGGGTGAGACGAAACCCCTTGGTAAGACTGGTTGTCCGACTTTCGGGCTTATGACACCCGTCACGACTGTCAAAGATCAGTGTACGGGACCAACGACGGCTTAACGTGCTTTCCGAGGCACGGAGGGGTCTTGGTATGTAAAGATGGTCACCCATCCACGGACCAAGCGCGGCAACCGTAGCTTAACCTGGTCGATCGACCCGTGCTATTACTTAGCCACATACCCCTGTATGTATGCTGCTGTATATTATGTTATTAAAATCTGATATTAAAGTTCTACTGGATTATATCTGATACGTTTAAAAATAATTAATACCTAAAATGCACTGTTGAACTAATTGCTTCACAAGAATCCGTAGTAATATTTAAAATGCGATTACTTTCGCATTTTTAATATCAGACACTCGTATGAAATTTGACAAAGGTAGCCTGTGCCCTAATTGCGTACTCACGATTCATCATAATCTGTTTCAATTTGACAGTTCAACAATATTCATTGCGTTATTTACGTTGTTGAGCAGACACATTTTTCAAACGTATGAAGCAATAGTTTTACAATTTGTTTCAAAACGAAACAGATTATGATTAATCGTGAGTTACGCAATTAGGGTGCTTGGTCCTGGTGATTTTCCTAAATATTTGTATTAAAAAGATGATATAAAAAATAAACTCAGATAAATTGTCTAACAACAGTTAGTACACACGGCTACACATCAAGCTATACATTTCCAGTTTACGCTGATCTCGCACTGCAAGGAAATCCTATACAATGCGAGATCAGCTTATAATGGAAATGTATAGCTTGATGTGTAGCCGTGCGTACGTGGTACCTTCATTAAATGTAAAATCTCAAAGATCATTAATTTTAATTCATAAGTATCTGTTTATAAAATAGAAAATCAAAATCAAAATCAAAATATTTTTATTTCATATAAACCTGCATGGGCACTTATGAAACGTCAGAAGCTAGGTGCACGGTTCCAAATTGTTGTTTCCTATGGAGAAGAGCCGGCAAGAAACTCCACGGTTACTCTTTTAAAAATAATTGGCTTTAACAATATTTTCAAATTACAGAGATTAAATGTATGGGAGGACAGCGCAGGCCTATCAATAAGTACCAGGTACTTAGACGAATACAGAATAGAAAATCGTCTACAAATCTACAGTCAGTAAGGCCTACAACGTTCTCTCATTCACAATATGTAAAATAATCTACATAAATAAAATGAACCTAAATAAAATTGATGTATAATGTCAATTAATGACGAGAATATGTCAGCATTGTAAAAATAAAAAGAATTAAAAAGAACTTTGTATTTGAGAGCAGTTAGTAGACTTTCACATAGTTATGCTGTTAATGAGGTACCAGGGAAGCCACATGTGCAGAAGGAATTAATGCCAAACTTCCCTGTCTTCAACGTAGTCTTTTATCTTATAATATGCTTTTTTGATAAGGACACGTTTGATGTGCGTTTTAAACTTTCCATCGCTAAGTTCTGTAACCGACTTTGGCAACTTGTTATAGAAGCGGATACTGTTTATTAGAAATGACTTGCTAGTTTTAGTCAATCTAAATTTTGGAATCACAATTTCATCTTTACTACGTGTATTCAGATTATGGAAATCGCATCGTTTTTTGAAAAGGCCTAAGTTTTTGCGAACATACAAGATATTTTCTAGGATGTAAAGAGAAGGCAGAGTTAATATATCAATTTCGCTGAATTTGTTTCTAAGAGACTCGCGAGGCCCCATTTTATAGATTGCGCGGATTGCCCTCTTTTGTAAAATGAAAATTGAATCTACGTCAGCTGCCGATCCCCACAGCAGAACGCCATAAGACATAATACTGTGAAAATAAGCAAAGTAAACTAACCTAGCTGTGGCTACATCAGTCAACTGCCTTATTTTTCTTACTGCGTAAGCAGCTGAGCTTAATCTACTTGAAAGAGCTCTAATGTGAGCACCCCATTGCAATTTTGAATCTAAAGTAATTCCCAAAAATACAGTTTCCGAAATAGCATCCAGTTTCTTGCCATCAAGTTTTAAGTTTAGACCTACTTGGGGTACATTTGGTAACGAGAACTTAAGACATTTAGTTTTGTTCGCATTGAGTAAAAGATTATTAGCAGCAAACCATTTCGAAAGAACAGCTAGACTATCATTGACATGTAAGACATCCGTATCTTTCCTGTCTATTCTAAAAATAAGAGAAGTGTCATCAGCGAATAAAATTATATCCGAGAATTTAGCCATCAGGTAAGGAAGGTCATTAATATAAACTAGAAATAAAAAAGGGCCAAGAATTGAACCTTGAGGCACGCCCATCTTAACTAGAGACCCCGAGGACGTCGCCCCATTAACGTTTACTTTTTGCTGCCTGTTTGATAAATAGGAAAGTACAAGATCAGCAGCTTGTCCACGAATTCCGTAGTGGTGTAATTTACAGATCAGTGTATTGTGGTCAACGCAGTCAAACGCTTTTGAGAGGTCACAGAAAATGCCAATGGCGTCCTGGGAATTCTCCCAGGATTCCAAAATGTGACTGATGAGTTTTACTCCTGCGTCAGTCGTCGACCTACCTTTCGTGAAACCAAACTGTCGACTATGTAAAATCCCATTCGAGTTAAAGTGTGATAACATCTGGTCCAGCATGATTTTTTCATAAATTTTGCTCAATGCTGGAAGCACAGATATAGGTCTATAATTAGAGGGATCACTCTTACTACCCGATTTGAAAATTGGTACTACTTTACTATGTTTCATTAAGTCAGGAAACGTACCGCTGTCTAAACATTGATTAAATATGCCTGTTAGGACAGGGGCAATTGTGTCAATGATATTTTCGAGAACTTTAACGGAAATCCCCCATAAGTCTTCAGTGTTTTTTATGTTAAGACTTTTAAATGCTGTTTTAATTGTGGCAATAGAGATGGGTTTGAATTCAAAACTTGGAATGTCCTTGCTGAAGTTTTCTTTAAGAAGAGATTCAGCTAATACAGATGATGAGGGGAGAGATTTCGTAACTTCTATTGGGATGTTGGTAAAGAAATTTTCTAGAGTCTCAGCAACTTGTAACTTATCTGAAATGGTTTCATTATCAATTTTTAGAGCTAACTCATTCTGATCTCGCTGTTTTGTGTTTCCAGTTTCTTTGTTAATTACCTGCCACACAGCTTTTATTTTATTTTTAGAGATACTAATTTTGTTACTTATTAACTTAGATTTAGCGTGAGCGCAGACTCTTTTGAATATCTTAGAATAGTTTCTTACATAATTATGAAGGGCCTGATCAGAAGTCAATGATTTTTCGTGATACAAATTATATAAAATATCTCTGCTTTTTCTAATGCCAGCAGTGGCCCATTCGCTAAATTTTGGTTTAGTAGCTATCGTAACTTTTTTTACAGGACATGCTTTATTGAATTCTTTGCATACTGTAGAAAAAAATGTGCCATAGTTTATATTGGGGTCTTGTGAATCAAAGCTCGCTGTTGAGAGCTTGCTAAGAACATTATTATTAAAAGATTTCAATTTATTTTTAGTCAGAGGTCTCAATTCAATGGTTTTATCTAGATGTAACTTTTGATCTAAGTCAAACAATACAAGCTGACCAGTATGGTCTGACCTGACGCCACTAATTAAGGAGGAGTCCTTTATTTTGCAATTAGTAAATACGTTGTCTATGCATGAAGCTGTGGTTGCTGTTATTCTAGTCGCTTCATTAAATATACATTTTAAATTGAATGATTTAAACAAAGAGATAAGCTTACTTTTTTCTGGTGAATTAACTAATAAATCAATATTTAGGTCACCACACACAAAAACTAATTTATTATCTTTGAAAAGTTTACCTAATATTTCTTCCATAACTATCAAAAATGATGACAAATTCGTGGCTGGTGGTCTATACACAGATAAGAAAGTATGGCCCTCAACCTCCGCACATGCTACCTCACATAAGCGATCAACAGAGCAAGCGGTGATATCCTTTCTTTCCTTATATCTAAAACAACTATTACACAATATCAAAGTACCACCCCCTATCGAAGACCTATTGTACGCACTGGCAACTGAAAAATTATTTACATTAAACAACATCCTATCCGGTTTTAACCAAGTTTCAGTAAAACATAAGATATCCATATGATATTTATCTATTAACATTTCCACGTCTAGAATTTTGCCAGAGAAGCGATTTATATTTTGGTGATACAGTAAAATACACTTATTATGCTTCTCTTTTGTCGCGTAAATGATTAAATAAAACAGCAAAGACGTCAGAGAACTAGTCAATGAATTATCAATTTATAACTTACAACGGCTCATTATATTGAAGAAAAAACTTGTTTGAGAGCAGCAGACAGATTGTTGATGTTATGTATCCGAACATAAATTCCATGAACAAATCACTAACTACAATAGATTTATTTTATTACTGGTCGACAATTTATGTGACCAGAGAGGCCTAGGTCGTTCTTTGGCCAAAGAATTAGCATTGCCATTCAGTGTGGCAATGCTGCCAGTCTTCTGGGCACCTTTCCTGATGCCAGCGATGCGGACGAATACTTCGACGCCTAAGTATTGTTTGTTTTTGTATTTATGTGTATAGTTAGTCATTATAAGGACTTGCAGCGCTCCGCAGTTTCACCCGCATAGTTCCCGTTCCCGTGAGAATAAGGGGATAAAATATAGCCTATGTCAACCGGGGATAGTGTAGCTTCCCAACAGTGAAATAATTTTTCAAATCGGTTCAGTAGTTTCGGAGCCTATTCAATGCAAACAAACAATCAAATCTTTCCTCTTTATTATTAGTATAGATAGAAATAGATTATTGTATAGTATATATTAATTTATTGGCAAACATCAAGACGTAAAAACTAAAAATAGAATCTGTTTGCAACAACCGGAAACGGATATAAATTTTCCAAGATTTCATTACAAATTAATCTTTAATAAAAATTCGCGATCTCCAGGATTTTCGTAATCATCATTAGGTACGACCTAATTATGATTACGAAAATCCTAAAGATCGCGATAATCCTAAATGAAAATGATTACAGGAAGTTAATTACAAAATGCTTAACTTTTTTCAAAATATTTTCAAATTCTATGACGTAGAAGACGCATAAATTAATGAAATATTCATTTAAAGGTCAAAAACGTACATATTATGCAACAATTTTATTCGATATGTGTTGCAAAACTGTATCTAGAATGCTATTTTACATAACAGCTCGATTATTCTAATGAATTGACATTATTTCCGCGTTCAATTGAGGTAAAAAATAATATTTATTGCAATATATTTCACCTAGTAACGCTGCTGGATAAAATTCTTGCACTCAGTTCATTATTAAATGTAATTTAGAACAACAATAGACCCAACAAAGTTATTATTGTAAGTCTTAGCATAATAATAACGTGTGAAGGCTGACTGCTTTAATAAATAATATGGAATCGTAGACACAACGAAGAAGAATTAAAAGAAGCTTAGGAACTAGACAAAGTGACATTCTATTTATATAAAACTTGAGAGGTGTCAATGGACACCCGGATGGAACGAACTACCTTTTTGATCTTATTTTTTTCCGTCTAGCCCCCTTTCGCAACGCGCAATAAGGAACTTCGCGTTTTCAGGGTTTTAAAGCCCATCATCATCATCGTCATCATCGTCATCGCCGTCATCGTCGTCACCATCGTCATCGTTGTCACCATCGTCACCATCGTTATTGCTTTCTATAAGAGAGAGAGAGAGACAGACAGAGAAACATGCGCGCGCCGCACGGCTTACAATAGCTTACTTTAACAAAAAGTGTCGTTACAACTTTTCGTATGAATTTTTTCCGTCTAACCCCCTTTCACAAAGCGAGGTAAGGAACTTCGTTCCAATAAAACCGTAGCGAACTCAAATATGTGCATTGAACATTTATGTGCACATAAATACAGGAACGAAAGCGTTCATGAATTTACTAAAAACTTCGTAAGCAATGGGAAATTGATACTGAAGGCTGCGCGTTTCGACCTCAGGAGGAGCTACTCCTCGCACGGGCAACTATCCAGCGTCACCGGTCCCGTCCTGGCTCTCTGCAAATTTTGGCTGCCGAGACTAATACTAAAAACGTAATACGTAGTGAAGTTTTATTCAAATAATGTCTGTTATTTTAGTAAATTGTCGTGTCGTTTTGGCTTTCTTTCTTTTATACCATGTTTTACAGCAAATAAATGTTATTATATTCACGCGAACGTAGTTGCGGGTATAAGCTACTACTATGTTCTTAGTAAGAAACAACGATAATAGAAAAGTCAAAAAGGTATTGGATTGGCTTATGCCAATTCTTATGTCAATGTTGGCGAAAAATGTCAATCCACTCGAAAGTCGTTATAAAAATACGAAACGGTTTGAAAGCGATTGCCACTGGTATTTAACCCCTGCTTTCTAGTACCTACTGAAGTATGGTGGTATTTGAATTCTACGTTGACATCTTCTTCTACATTTTGACTTGTTTCACGACTAGAAATTATACGCAAAACACAACAAATTTGACTTGATACTGTTGTCATATTCATCATGATAAAATGGTCAAAGCAAAAAACTTTTTACAAAAAAAAAACAACAGTATTCCAAAAAACCATAACACAATGAAAAATATAATTATGTATTTTTTTATTTTAATAAGTTCCTTTAGTTTCGGAAGTCGGTGTT
Organism: Polymixis flavicincta; assembly: GCA_949987655.1. NCBI lineage: Eukaryota > Metazoa > Arthropoda > Insecta > Lepidoptera > Noctuidae > Polymixis > Polymixis flavicincta. The sequence continues at coordinate 11,243,481 of OX465179.1, forward strand.
TTTTAATCTGTTTTTTAGTTTTTTGCCACCGACATCCAAAATCATTTTTTTTTGGTATAAAATAAAAAGGTTTTCTATTTTACACTTTTTAATTATGATGGTGTACGAATTAGTATGCGGTAGGCACTCCATATCAATTCGTATACTTGCCATGTGAATAACAGAGACAAGAAGTATAGGAGCATCATAAAGCTACACAAAATAGATTAAATACATATTATAGAAGCTAACCCAAACACTACCGAAGCTAAGTTAGTAAAATTTATATAGGACCACCCCTGAATCCCTGATCATACCTTAACCATTAAAAAAAAAAAAAGAAATCGACCCACATTCGCCGTAGATATCGTGGAACAAATAAAAAAACAAATGGAAGAATTGAGAACTTCTGTTTGAAGTCTGTTATACCCCCTTATTTATAAACGTTGCTTAAAGTTATGTAGTGATTAGCGCCTGTTTAACCATACATTTTTGACGTTTAAACATCTCTTAACTTGGTGCTAGAAAAACAAACAAAATGTGTTTTTTTTTTCTTTTTCGTTGATTGAATCTGAGCTGCCGCAGGGTTGACCCAATTATGCCCTCTGTATATAATCAATTAATCACTTAACGTGCTCAAAACTACATTCCATATTCATACATAAAGTTAAGCGTGTTCGCTTCGGTATGACCGTGTTGCCCGTGTTGTGTCTTATGTCATATTTGAAATTGAGCAATTTGCTCACTCTCAGCCGAACTAGCGTGATGGTATGCGGCGTCAAGTGTTTATTAAGGCTTTTGGAACTCAGTTTCGAAAGTTTAGTTCTGTCATTTGATGACAGATGCGGTTGTAAAGAGAAGGCTTTGAATTCAACTGATTAAATGTGTCGATTATTGATGTTCTAGATACATACAATTACCGATAAGCAGTGATTTTTTCGTTGAGAGTTTATGGCGTAAGATAAAAAGAAGTAACTAAAGTGAATCTGAACTGTAATGAATAAGAAGGTCGTTAAATAATTGTAAATAAACTAAAAAGTAAGGTGAATTTGCAAACAATATCTATGCTACAGGCACAACCAGGTGTGCTCGCTCAATACCAAAGTTATGTATTCTATCAAATAGGTAATAAATATGCATTACTTAAGTAATTATGTGTTGATTGATTTGTCGTTAATGTAGGTCTAGGTATTACTCACTTGTTCTATGCGTCAGGTCTCCTTACATAAGCACGTGTACCCGTTTCTTACAGGCGCATGAGCACGTTCACTGAGCTCCTCATAAACCAGATTTCAACATTTTAACACTTATTTTCATTACAACACAGCACAGGGAAAAACACCTACACAGCCAAATTCCGCGCTCGGTTGACACACGCTTGACCGCTTTCGCTCGTTTGTGCAAACACAGCCTTTCGCACTTCTTCAAGGCGGACACAATTTTAACCACTTTTTTAAACGAGCTGATGCACTTGTTGAGTAAAAACACTGGTAAATATATTTTGATTGATGCACATGAAGGGTTTCGATTAAATCCGGAGCGCGTTGCTCAAGCGCATGTGAAATCGCGACTATCGGATCGGATCGATCGGCGGCAACCGCGACAACGCGCGTCGTAGCAGCAGCGACACTGAGAGAGTGCGCGCCGGAGACCCTCCGCGCGGCACTCCGGACTCCGGAGAGGTGGCCGGCGACGCAAGCACTCACCAATAAAAACAGCCAAACCAGACTGGCGCGATAGCGTCCTACAAACGGACACCGGACAGTGGCCGTACACCGTACTACGCTCGCTGCACAACTTACTTTCGCTGTCAGACGTCCCATTTTAATAACAAGATTTCCTCAAAAATTTCATATAGCTGCCAGATGAATTCACCGTACATCAGCCGACACAGAATGATGTAAGAAACCTGATTTTGTAAGTGATTGCATTGCGCAGTTGGGACACGAATGCAACCGAAACACAAAGAACTTTGCAGTATCGCGTATTCATTGCACTGAAGGAACCACAAAATACTTTAATTGTTTTCCAATGTCAGTATGTAATTAACTTTATATTTAATGCGGTCAATTAACTGGCAGTAATTTTGATACATAACAACATTGGAAGGAAACTCGACTGCATAAGCATGCAAGGGAAGTTGTTGCAATAAACAGGTGTGGTAACAGCTTCTAACTAACGTAATAAAGCATAAGTACAAGTTGGGAGGTTAGCAGATTTCGCAGCTAATCATCATTTTGTAACATTTTTTTAAAATATTTGTCACGAAGAAACTACGTAGGTAGGTAATAGGTAATAGGTAATACGGGCTGTTGTCCGCAACTCCACGTCAAAGCGCGTATTTTGCGTACGGGTGGGAGAATCTGTCATTCGATCCACCCCAGCTCCTCGAGAAAGGCCAGCAACGCCTTGGTGTTGCTGACAATCTCACGTAGGGTACCTGGGTTACCGAAGTATTTAGCCCTGTAATTGGCGACCACCGGGCAGTTTAGGAGCACGTGCGCTGCTGTCTCGTCGTCCTCCATGCAGGCCCTGCACAGCGGACTGTCTGTTACTCCTAAGACAAAGAGATGTTTGTTAAATGACCCATGGCCAGTTACAGCTGCTGTAACTGTACGCAGCTGTGATTTAGTTAGACGGAGAACCCGTTTTGTGAGGCGGGCATCGATCACAGGAAGTGCTTCCTTAGCCTGCCTGCACTCACCTAGATCCAGCCATATCTTGTGATGTTGGTCCCTGGTTCGTTTCCTTACCAGAGTGCGTAGATACCCGAAGGGGAGAGGCGCGATGGGTTCTGGTCCCACTGGTGCCATACTCGACCCCCTTCTGGCAAGTTCATCGGCTGCATCGTTACCTAGCGAACCGCTGTGTCCTTTGATCCATTGAATGGTAATGTTATTGAGGCTACCTACCTGGTTTAGGCGCTGGTGGCACTCGTATATCAGCCCAGAGTCAACCGTGTGACTGTTCAGCGCTTGCAGAACAGCCATGCTGTCTGAGAGTATGCGGATTGAGTGGTCTTTAACTTCCCTGGCCGTGATAGCAGACGCGGCAAGGGAGATGCCCATGCATTCGGCCTGGAACACTGTGTTATGGACCCCCAATGGCGTGGCTATGTGTATGTTGAGGTCCTCCGAGAAAACTCCAGCACCTGTGCCACTACCTGTTTTTGATCCATCCGTGAAGATCCGTAGCTCTGCGGGGCGCAAGCCCTCGCATCGTCGATCCTCATGAAGTTGGATTTTGTATTTTTTGTCAAAGACAAATTGTTTGGGCACCCGGTCATTTATTGCCTTTGTAATGGGAAACTCACTGTTGAGTCCCTTAAGCAGCGCGGTGTGTTGAGTGTCTCTCTTACTCCAGAGATGTGCTGCCTTCAGACGCACCGCCGCCATCGTTGCTTCCTGCTGTATGAACAGGTGGAGCGGCGGTAGCCCCAACATGGCTTCGATAGCTGCAGTTGGAGTGGTCCTCATGCAGCCCGTGGTAGCCATGCAGGCTAGTCTTTGCATGCGCTGTAGTTTGTTGGTGGCTGTAACTAGCTTGGTGCGGGGCCACCAGACCACGGCCCCGTAGGTGATCATGGGGCGGATTACTGCGGTGTACAGCCATAGTATAATTTTGGGGGATAGGCCCCACTTCTTACCTATCATTTTCCTGCACTGCCAGAAGGTGATGCAGGCCCTGTTTAGCTTGGTGTCTAAATGACTGCTCCAGTTTAGCTTACTGTCCAAAGTAACCCCGAGATACTTAACTTCATTGGTCAGCTGAAGTTCCGTGTTGAACAGTTTCGGTAGGCGGAAGGGGCCTAATGCTCGTTTATGAGTGAACATAACTAGTTCAGTTTTGGTGGGGTTAACTGATAGCTCAAACTCTCTACACCATCTCTCTACGATACGTAGTGCTTGTTGTGTAAGGTTGCAAATCGTTCCCGTCACCTTCCCCGAAACAAGAATTGCGAGATCGTCCGCATAACCTATTGTAAAATAATGGTTGGCGTTGAGTTTGGTGATAAGATCATTAATCACCAGATTCCATAGGAGGGGGGACAGTACTCCTCCTTGGGGGCAGCCTCTGGCTATCATGGCCAGCTGCTGCTCGTCCTCCAAGCGAACCACTCGTTTGCTAAGCATGTTAGTGATCCAGTCCGTTAGTACCTGATCTACCCCATGTCTGGAGAGGGCGCTGCCGATGCTTGAGAAATTGGTTTTGTCGAAGGCTCCTTCGATGTCTATGAAGGTGCCCAGGCAGGTACCTTTTTGGTGTATTGCTTCTTCTATCTGACTAACCACTTGATGAAGAGCAGATTCGGTCGACTTACCTGAGCTGTACGCGTGTTGGTTACCGTGTAGCGGTATAGTTTTGAGGGCGCCGTCTCTCAGCTCCCTATCACATAGCCTTTCCAGTGTTTTCAAAAGAAAAGAGGTCAGGCTGATAGGTCGGTGGGATTTGGCGTTAGTGTAGTCACCTTTACCTGGCTTTGGGATGAATATAACTTTCACTTCTCTCCAGCCTTTGGGAACGTACCTAAAGGCCAGGCACGCTCTCATTATAGGCACTAGTCTAAATGCGATAGAGGCTTCCCCCCATTGTAATAAGGCGGGGAACACTCCATCGGGACCAGCTGCCTTGAAAGGATGGAAGCTGCGGATGGCCCATTGGAGTTTCTCCAGCGTAATCACCCTGCATGTGTAGCGCCAATCATTCTCAGATGGTGTTTGGATTACATCCTGCCAGTCGATTACCTGCTCGAAGACGCATCCAGGGAAGTGAGTTTCAATTAGGACGCGTCTAGCTTCTTCAGGTGACGATGTGAGTGTGTTATCAGGTTTGCGGAGGGTAGTGGGCCCCGAAGTCTTCTGTTGCGACAGTACCTTCCTTACCCTGTTGGCTTGCTGGCAGGATTCAATGTTACCACAGAATTTGCGCCAACCCGCGGTACTCCTAAATCTGATGCATTTTTTGTAGCTGGATTTGGCTGCATAGTAGCTATCCCAGTCCTCGTCCGCACAAGTGTTCATGGCTCTATTTAAAGCCTTCCTTACCTTACCGCGCTTGCGCTCCAAGTCAGCGCCCCACCAGGGTTGTTTGCCCGGTGTGCTACGCGGGGTGGTCTCTGGGCAAGCAGTGTGGTAGCTGTCTAACATTAGTTTAGTGATTTGACTGACTTGTTCCTCAATCTGTGTCGTGTCCGCAAATGACGCTGGACCGCTTGGTGTCGCAAGCTTAGCTTCTAGGCTGCGTGTGTAGATGCCGCGATCCGTATTACGCGGATTGCGACGTGGTGTTGCAGGCGGAGTGCAGACCTGGATGTCAAAGCGAATCCACCTATGATCAGAGCAGGAGGCTTCCTTGGAGACCTGCCAGCCAGTGATGATTACCGCCGCGCCCTCTGTTGCCAGGGTGAGATCGATGATCGTGCGGCTACGCCTGTTTACGAAGGTAGGTTCAGCGCCGGTGTTTAGTAGGGATAGGTTAGTTGAGAATAAATAATCAACTAACGCCTTACCCCTTTCGTTTTGGGTGTCCATGCCCCATAGTTGGTGATGAGCATTGGCGTCGGCCCCGATGACTACCTCAAACCCGCAACTCTCGCAATGACTGACGAGACGGGCAAGGTCGTGGGGGGGCGGCGCCTCCGCCTCAGGCATGTAGGCCGAGGCGAAGACGATCGCCATCTCTACGTCGTCGGCACGTCGTATTACTAGCTTTGCTGCAGAGACATCTCTGCAACAGAATTCAGTTAAGAGCTGTGTTTTAAGATTACCTGTAACATAGATGCACGACCTGGGTTGGTCGTGATCAGTGGTAACCAGGAGCTTACCTCCAAGATTGGATAGTCCTTGTATGCGACCGGCCCTAATCCACGGCTCCTGGATCAGAGCAATGGCCGTGTGTTGTACCTCCAGCCACTTCCGGAGCTGAGCCGTCGCGGTCTGACTGTGGTGGAGGTTGGCTTGGAGGATTTTAAAGTCGGACAAAAGGCTCGCCATTGCTGGTCGTCCCCTCATCCCCCTCTCCCAGTCTGAGCCCGGCAAGCAGGTCGCCCTCGTCGAGGCCTTCCTCTAGGAAGGCAACTACGTAGGTAATAATTATGTCCTACATATTGTCACATTTCAATCTTACAATCTAGGTAGGTACATTCTAGACGAAATAGTAATTTCTGCAGAGGCTGCGGCATACGGGGGCCAAAGGCCAGCTCTGCGGTTTACGGTTATTTCCTGCGATAGGCTACGCTGCGATTGCTATACAAACAGAGTAAATAAATACCTAGATACAGATATACCTTTAGAAAATAGAACAGCCTTCGACAGCATTCAAATATGTACCGACTAACATAAGAGCCGATTTCATAAGATTATACATATTTAACTTTGTCTCCAGGGTGTGATGATGGAGCCGGAAGCTGACCACAGGAATTCTTGAACTAAAAATATAGCAAGATGTAAAATATTGGCCATGGTGCCCAGGGTCTGATCTAGAAGACGTGTGATTTTCATTGACAACCACTGTAGCCCTGGATGTCGTGGTCCTGCCAGGCCAGATGATGAATCCGGAAGGTAGACCAACCCACAATTAATATTTACTTTAAATATATGTGCTATAATATATTTATTTTTGCAGGTCGGTTTGCAGGTCGTTCCTGTTGATGAATATCTACGCACAACTGAACTTTCTAAACCAGTTATTTGAACACATTTTATGTTAAAAGTAACAACGGTAATAAACCCATTTAAAAATAGAACACATTCTCTTATTTATACAGGGTAAGTTTTTATCCAGTGCGCAAATTGTAACCATGAATTCAGCATATCATTCCAGACCCCCCAGCGCAGAAATTTTTCGCCGGACATACAAAAAAAATCTGCTGTTCCATACATTTTGACCGCGTAGGTATTGCACTTTTCTATGAAACAGCTGATATTTTTTTGCATAACTGGCGAAAAATTTCTGCGCTAGGGTGTCTGGAATGATATGCTGAATCCATGGTTACAATTTGCGCACTGGATAAAAACTTTCCCTGTATAAGTATACTAACGAACAAAATAATTGTTGGTTATTCCTCTCACTGCAGGGCTAGCATAAACGAAAACACTAATTACAATTAACTTATTGTTAGGAAGGTTTTGAGAATTACTGTGGAAAGCTATAAGAATAAGGGAATACCATAGAAACGATGGATAGACTGAAATATATGGCAAGAAAGAGGGTAATTACTGAGATAACGACTTATATGAAATAAGAAGACATTCTGCACCGACGCTAAAGAAATTAGGACAGATAAAGGCAAAATATTGATGATGTGTGGCTAAATACACAATCCAATTCAGCAGGTAAGTCGGTGAACTTGGCCCAATTTGCCGCCAGATATGGCGAATCCGCGACATACTGTTACAGATCTAGAGTAGGTGGAAAACAGGTAATTGTTTATGGGTTTAAGGTCCATGGGTACGTCACATTTTGAAGATATAGGCCACGGCGTTAGGTCAGCTTCGTGGCTTAGACAACGTAACCAGAGCGAGAACAATTATTCGCTTAGCGGTTGAATCATGCCTGCACGTAAGTAACAATGAAAGCAGTTGTTTTTTGATAAAAATATGTCTTGTAAAAGTCTAACAATCTAGTAGATCTGGTGACGTGGTACACACGGCTACACATCAAGTTAGACATTTCCAGTTTACGCTGATCTCGCATTGTACGGAAATCCAATACAATGCGAGATCAGCTTATACTGGAAATGTTTAGCTTGATGTGTAGCCGTGTGTACAGCCAGGCTTTCTCTTTTTAATTGGATATAACTGTTTTAGAGACTATGCAATACGCTTACCTTTTGTTTTTAAATATTTTTACACTCAGTTGGTAGTACAGCAAAGAGGGAAATGCCCTGAAGTGTTTTCAATACAATATTTTTTTTTTAAGTTGTTGTCATACTTTTTCCATAAAAACTGCACCTGTGACAAAAATAGGAAACTTGAGGGATTTTTGGCAGACAATGTAATTTTTTGAGGTATGTCGCTCAGTTAAAGATTTTCGCGTTTATTTATAAACGTTGTTTAAAGTTAATTAATGTTAAACGGCTGTTCAATCATACATTCTTTACGTTTAAACAACTCTTAACTTTAATAAACGTTTATAGATGATGAGCATGAATTTACTCGCTGAATTGACACCCTTATTTTTTCTCTAGGCGATTGACATGAAGTTCATTTATTTGTGGGCGAATCGAAAACACACACAACATTTTGAATTTTATGTAATAACTAGCTTTTGCCAGCGGCTTCGCCCGCGCGGAACTTTCATCCCCTATTTAAAAGCATGTAAGTTGGAAACAAAATTAACCCAATTACTAGCGGAGAAGAATTTTAAGGATATGGACAAAACGTGCACCACGGAGTACAAACATAAATTAATTGCAATTAATTTGAATAATAAACCTCCTCCTTTTTGAAGTCGGTTAAAAATAAGGAATTTTGAGTAACTTTTTATGCCATATAGCAGAAGTGAAGACATAATCTTATCAAAAAGTTTTCTGTTTGATTTGGCTCTAAAATATCTTTTAATGTTGCCATATAAAATTAATAAAATCATAACAGGGAAAAATAATAACTTAACGCATAAAAAAATATTTTTGTATGTTTTCTTTTATTTACTTAATTATAAGAAAACATACAAAAATATTTTTTGTTGAACAATCTATGATTTATTTTATCTATGTCAGTGCAGTTACGGATATATCTTATATACATATATTCTTATTAAATGTCAATTGTCACAATAATCGGAGTTTGTTAATACCCTCTTCAACGTATGCGCCAGTTTGCTTTCGATTATTCGGTATTCGTTCGAATTTTGTTTTCGCTTACATGCTTACCTATACAATTACATTATCGTAGCCCCACGCGTGTGCTCCACCAATATTATTGTAAACTGTGTAATACGTACTTACGGAAAATGGACCTTTTACAAGCGAGTGTTAACTGTGATATCATAATTAGAGTAACGCATCAAGCGACATGTAAAATCATCATTACCCACTCATGTGACTGCAGGCCTAGACAAAACACATTTCTGTTAGCGTTCACGCAAAACGCTACGCCAAAATGTATGGGAATTACATGCGGAAAGGTAACGTCGTGTCCTTTCCGCAGGTAGGTAATGTCATTCCCATACATTTTGCCGTAGCGTTTGGCGTGAACGCTAACAGAAATATGTTTTGTCTCTAGGCCCTGATCTTTTAACAGAGGTGGACTATTGAGGTAAGTTCTACATTCATTCTGTCTTCTTCTTATCCGGTACGCTCTTGACAGAGCGGTCGTGATCGTTAAGTACTCGCAGGAGTATTGGAAGGAGCAGATGTGATGCACTTCACGACATTTCGCCACCGCTGCCTGTTAGAGGTCATCCTGCTGCATTTGTTAACCTAACCCCCAATGGCAGACTTGATCTGGTCAGTCCAACGTGTGGGTGACCTTCCGCGCGGTCTAGTGCCTTCTACTTTCCCTTGGACGACAAGGCGTTCTATGGACTGATTGTCACGCCGGGAAACATGTCCGAAGAATGTCAGGATGCGAGATTGTACTATCGAAAACAGACGCTGCCTGATACCGAGTTCTTGAAGTATCGAGACGTTCGTGCGAAACTCGGTCCACGAAACCCCAAGCATTCTTCTCCAGCACCACATTTCCAGAGCATCTATTTTCTGCCTTTCCACATCTCGCAAGGTCCACGTTTCAGCTGCGTAAAGAAATATGGGGAATATAAGCGTCCTCACGAGCCTGGTCTTCGTGGCTTTAGTTAAGTTTCTATTCGTCCATATTTTCCGCATCTTGCCCATCGCTGTTCTTGTGATGCCCATACGTCGTTTAATCTCATCGATGCACCCGCCATTGTTTGAAACTAGAGCCCCAAGATAGATGTAAGATTGGACCACCGTGCAATTCGCGATTTGTGTCACTTCAGGCGAGTTATTCCTGGCACGGTCAACAATCATCACCTGGGTCTTGCTGCGATTAATTTTTAGTCCAAACTCACGGCTCACTCGTTCCATCTTTGACAGTAGCTCTTCCAAGTGTTGCGAACTGGTTGCAAATAGGGTGGTGTCATCTGCGTAACGCAAGTTTGCAATCCTGTATCCACCAATTGTCACACCATCCAATCCTCCAAAGTGATACGCATTATTAGCTCTGTGTACGCATTGAATAAGAGCGGTGATATAATGCACCCCTGGCGTACTCCGGCACTAGGATGGAAGTCACTTTACACGACATCATCTGTGCGAACTGAGGCTAGGCCCTCTTCATATAGACGTCTCAAAAGGTGTACAAGATGTTTTGGTGTGCCCATGTCTAGCAAGGTCTTCCACAATACCGGCCATTTCACCGAGTCGAATGCTTTGGAAAAATAAACAAAACAAAGGAATACAGGCTTATTGAACTCGCTTGACTTCTCGATGATCTGGCGTACGATGAGAATTTGTTCTCGAGTGCCCTTCCCCTTTACAAAACCGGCTTGTTCCGGAGCGATCTCCTTAGACAGGTAAGTTTTCAATCGCTCGTTGAGAATATGTAACATTATTTTGCTAGCGTGTGATATTAGAGCAATGAGGCGATAGTTGTTACATTTCTTCGTCGAACCTTTCTTGTGCAGAGGTGTGAATACGGTATGTGTCCACTCCAAAGGCCAAACTCCTGTCTGCCATACCTTGTTGCAGATAAGATAAAACATTTGGTCGCCACGTTCTCCTAAGGCTTTAATTGTCTCTATAGGAATTGAATCTTTACCAGTTGCTTTTTTGCTTTTCAGGTGTTTTATGGCAGCTCTTACTTCGGACAGAAGGATGTCTGGTTCCAAATTCTCTCGTTCTGGGTCTGTACTTTCAAACTGTTGCGATTGCGGGTCCAGAAATAATGACTGACAGTAGCTCCTCCACGTTTCAGAGATTTGTTCGAGTTCTGTTACCACTTCATTTTTGTCGTTCTCAATAGTCCAGGTTCTAGCAGGTAGAGATTTAGTAATGAGACGAATTTTGTGATAAAGGTCTCTAGACTCATGCTTCATAGCGTGTTTTTCGACCTCTTCACAAATGCTACGAAGGTGGGAATTGTGGTCTCGCCTGCAACAAGCTTGGATGATAGCAGATAACTTATTCAGCTCTCTTAAGTCTGTTCCCGCGGCTTTCTTATGGCGCCTCTCTTCTATTAGAGCAAGAGTACTATCTGTCATCCAATGTTGTCGTTTGCGCGTTTCTGATCTTGGATTAGACTCCACCACTGCGTTTGGGATGAGGTGTTTAGCCTTATTCCATAGCATGTCTGGTGTAGCTTCATTGTGGTTCACATCGGTCCATTCTTTCCAATTCCGCTCAATGGCTGCATTGAACTTTTCATTATCTACAACTTCAATCCGTCTTATTTTCTTGGAGGATCGGGCAGCTTTGAGTTTCAACCGCATCTTTACGATATTGTGTGGGCATTGAGAACGGAGGTGCGCCACCGTGATCTAATCAATATGTAGTCGATCTGGTTTTTAGTTCTGCCTCCAGGTGACGTCCAGGTGAACAGTCTACGGGAATGGTGCTGGAATAGACTGTTCGCTACCACCATGTTGTTCTCGTCTGCGAACTGCATAAATCTTTCACCTCTTTCATTTCGCACCCCAAGTTCGAAACTTCCCACACATTTGCTATACTGAGCAGCGTTTGCGCCGATTTTCGGATTAAAATCACCCATGATTATAAGTACCTCTTTGTTGGGCATTTTTTCGACTGTTGCCTGTAATCCTTTGTAGAATTTCTCCAGAACAGAGGGTAGAGCTTCACTGGTGGGGGCATATGCCTGTATTAGGTTTAGGTTTACAAGTGGCGCTTTGAGTTTCATTGACATAATGCGGTGTCTCCTACTCCATCATGGCCGGTAGTCCATTTCCTACCGCTCGCCCCGGACGCGGCGCGGCGCCGCTCGCTAGGCGGTTCACATGGCAATCGTGATCCTTTTTTGTCTACTTTCATAACGATTTTCTCGGGAGGTTAGTGCAGTGGTTTCCCGTTGCCTTCTGCACCAGATATTTTAGGGGTTATTTATACCCCAAGGCCCCTGTAGCCTCTTCTGACCTCTGGTCAGGAATGTGGTTATACCGCCACTGCTCGGTCGTTTCATTCTGTACCTCCTACTAAAATATTTTCGAGAGGTATTATTTACCCCATATCTAGACTAATAGGTTCTTATTTTACCATCGCAGTTATCACCTTATAGCTGCGTCTGTGGTGCCTGCTAGCGAGCGATCTGCCGAGTACGGCTTAACTCGACTCAGACTCGATTCATGCATTGGACTCGCCTACTCGAATACCAATTTATTTTGCGCGAGTACGCCGCCCGGACTCGATTCCGGTACTCGAGTCAGGAAGAATCGATTTTGTACTCGCTACTGGCAGGCATCGACCCTAGCGGACTCGTTCAATGATTGCTGACATCTTGCTGTTGAACTGTCAGAATTTAAACCATGCCAATTGTTAGTGTGTTACACAATTACCCGTCTGGTATTTTTTTTTTCAATCACCAATGTCCCTGCGTCAATGGGTTTTTCTCATTTATTGTAAATCGCTTTATTAACAACCGCAGCCAGTGCATTTAATCTTATTATAGGAAAGTTTGCACGACCGGGCGTTATCTCGACAACTAACTACAGGTATTATAACTACCTATACGACCGTGTGGTTTTCCTTACGAACAAAAAATAGGTATAGGTTCGTGTTAGGGCAACTACACGAACTGAATAGGTACCTAACTTAATATATTTATGTAACTTATTAAGCTAACAAACATAAAATAATATTAATAATCTGTACATGTATGTGAAAATAGAGAGAAAGAATCACAGGGCATTAAAAATTCGTCCGCATCGCTGTCAATGTGACGAGTGCCCAAAAGGCTGGCAGCATTGCCACGTTGTATAGCGATGCTGATTCTTTGGCCAGCTGTACCAAAATTAATAAATCTTTGGTGAGAAAATGTGCATTTAAGTAGGTATCTACCTACCTAATTATATTTTTAAGGAAGATTAAAGTAAAGTCTAACCCTTAAAACTTGTATCAACGCCGAGGACCTTCAGCATTTGGGCGCACTAAATTTGTGGGCGAGTCCGGGGTGATGTAGCCGTGCAGTCTTTAATCGGTCGCATTTTTAATTGATTATAACAAAAATAATGCATATTTGTAAAAAGTTACAAAATCAAATCATTGTCCTTTGTATTGCAAAGCAGTAGACATTATTTTTAAACTCTTTTGTTAAAAAATGAAGGAGCAGGTAAAATGGTTTCATCTCAGCGATTTGGAGGTGATTTCGTGTTTTTTTTTCTTATAATTTCATACCCAAAGAAAACTTATGCCTAAACCAAATGATAATATCATGTAGATTACTATTTTTTTTGCAAATTAAATTTCGAAAAGTGGTTTCATCTGCATGCTGTTTTCAACCATTTTTGAGAGGTTAGCCTTAAACAGGTAAGTACTAAATTTTGTCAGCAGCAGTAGACGAGTGCCGTCAAGAAGAGGTACCATTGTTTTTATACACACAAGAATATTTTTCAAAATAATTTGTTATTCATTCTTAGTAAATTAGAAGCGGAGTGCGTCATTTTCAACTTATCATTCTGCAGATGTAATCAGAATGAATTTTATAAGCTGCTCTGACGCAGATAGAGGCAAGAACAAAAAAAAACACCAAAATAAGCATTTTCTTACAGAGTTCACTAATGGACCTCCGGTTGTCTTTGTATCCTCTCACGCTAACGCAATTTGTCGTGTGGAGCAACCTTAAGAACTCTTGACGTCATGGGGTTTCACGGTCGAACCCTACATTACCGAGAACCAGGGACTTAAGGGTCAATAAAACTGGAATTGTGGCTTATAAGACACCAAAGTCCTTAATATTCAATTGATTACAGAGAACTGCTAACATATCTCAGTGGTTTGTGGTTAGGCTAGAATGTTTACCAGCTATAAATAATTATGAGTTCCTACCCGGTTTAGCGTGGGTTTTACGTTATGTATTTATCGTAGGTATAAATAATTATTAACTTACTAAACTCCTAATGCTGCATTTTAGGTATTGTGAGACATAATAAAACTAACTGGCACCCTAACTGGCCTGGAAGAGATCGCGGAAAGCGATAAGGCCGCCCATTGTATATTTTGTAGTGTACCTTGTTTTTTTTGTAATGTATTTTTTTGTGGTGTACAATAAAGTATATATTAAATAAATAAATAAACACAAGTTAAATCTTGCATTGGGTACCAGAGTTAATTGAAAACACTGTCCCTTAGTTTTAACGCTGCATAGTGGTATACATAATATGTATATCACTATGCAGCGTTACAACTAAGGGACAGATATCATCAACATCTACCTTGCCTTTTCCCAACTATGTTGGGGTCGGGTTCCAGTCTAACCGGATGCAGCTCAATACCAGTATTTTACATGGAGCGACTGCCTAACTGACCTCCACAACTCAGTTACTGGGTAATACGATACCCCTTGGTAAGAGTGGTTGTCAGAATTTTGGGCTTCTGACGACCCGTAACGACTGTCAAAGATCCACAAATGACAGCCGGAACCAACGGTTTAACGTGCTTTCCGAGGCACGGAGGGGTCTTGGTATGTAAATATGGTCACCACTAACCTCGTAATATAATGCTCCCACTGCTGGGGCACAGGTCTTCTCTCTGTGAGAGGGTGTGGGCTGTAATCCACCACGTGGGGCCAGTAGGTACGGTTTTGTGGATGTCACATATCTTCGATTTTTTGGTTCTGGGACATGAAGGTTTTCTCACGATGTTTTCCCTCACCGTTTTGAAAGTAGTGGTGATGAAATAATTAATTTATAAAAAGTAAAGCCCTGTCTGGGTTCGAAACTACGACCTACAACAACTCGGTAAGACGCGGCCGTTACCACTTTGTCACCTCTGCCCTCAAACTGATTTCAATCACCTCAATTTCAATAAAATAGGTAAGTGACTGCTTACGCATATGATTTGAATGTCAAACAAAAAGGTCCGTTGATCTCACCACTAAACTCGTGACAATCCATCTAGAACTCATCGTGCATTCGCTATCAGAATGAAAGACCAGACATTTTCGTCACGGTTATAAACTATTTTTAGTTACCTCATATACCTACTCGACAGGTTGTAAATGATCCCAGCAGGCTTAGAATCGACATTCATTTTAATTGAAGAAAGTAGTTCAAAACACTCTGCTATTTGTTTGAGATCGAAACGCAAAAATACGGTAAAACTGGGTAGTAATACACACCATTAGCGATTAACCCCATTGCTATGAAAATAATCACTGTCCCGTCTACGAGTCTAGATGAACCGCGTGGTCGGGAAGAAAATATTTCGAGAAGGGTAGACAAGTGATTTATATTCTAGTAGACTAGAAATAGAAAACGTCATGCCAAGCTTGCTTGCTTGCTTAAAAAGAAAAAAACCGGCCAAGAGCGAGTCGGACTCGCACACGATGGGTTCCGTACGACATACAAGGCAAAAACACATTTTTTCTAAAGAAAACCCATTAATTTTTAACTTTGTTTTTATAATTTTTGTTATAGCGGCAACAGAAATACCTACACTTTCCGACAGAGAGACAGTTATTATTACGAATCATGAGATACAGCCCACTGACAGACAGACGGACGCACAACGGAGGCTTAGTAATAGGGTCCCGTTAGTTACCCTTCGGGCACGGAACCCTAAAAAGACAAACAAATTTGGGCTACCAACCTAAACATTTTATTTGTCGAGAAATCCAGCGAGGTCGGTGGCGCACGGGGTGGCACAGTGACGGAAGGCCACGACAAAGGGCGACCACACAAACAATTCGCCATAAAGTGTATCAAACACGCGAAGCCCGACCTTGCCCTTTCTAACGAGCACACTGGAGATAAACGTTGCACGCTGGCAGCACGGCCGCCCCGCGTAATGATCTGGGATTATATGACATGACAAGTGATTTCACTTGCAAGTGCGTGTGGACACCAATTGTGGATGACAATTGTAGCAGATAAACCCCTACGTACTCCTACACGCACGGAATGCATGCTCTTGTAAGCGTACGTACTGTTTGTGGTACGAGTACAGTGTAGCTTGTATACCTACCATCGAATTCTGTCTGAATTTAATCAACCTAGTTGTTCACAAGCATTCAACATGCCATCGTATCGAAAATGGCACATTTGAATATTTTCAATAACCTGATTTGCCTTGCCCCCGACAGCAAACAGCTGTCGAAAGAATAACGGTCGTCTGTTTGATTTAAACTGACGAAAATTGCTGAATTTTTGAACAGTATACCTATATGTGTATAGTCCACATTCGTTCACATTAATATTGATGTTCGATTCGGTAGAAGCGTAACCGAATGGTTGTGAGTAGAAGGCCAATTTAAAAACGTTAAAAATCCAATCGCAATGTCATCTCAGCAACTATCAATGTCAAAAAGTAAGTAATTTAGACGTATTTTTGACAGATTGAGACTGCGATTAGAATGCGATCTTAAAATTACAGGAATTGCCGCTTACATTATTGATAAACTAGGATACACATCATCATCATCATCATCAGCCTATAATGTTCCCACTACAGGGACACAGGCCTCCTCTCAGTGTGAGGGAGTGGGCCGTAATCCACCACGCGGGCCCAGTGCGGGTTGGTACACAGGATAGGATACACAGAGCCGTAAAATAATTACGAGACTAGTGTCTGAAATAACCAATTTGAGAAGTGGTAGGTTTAGAGTAGAACACACTAAGGGCTCCCATAGACAGGCGACCTTAGTAAAACAAATTCCACAACGTTTTCATAGGAATTGTTCTATTGCTACTACTGTCGCGTAGCGCCTGTCTGCGGGCGCCTCGAAAGGTCGAAATCACGCTCTTCAATTTTATGAGGCTACTTAGGTTTATACTCCTGAATCATGGTATCCTGTATATGCTTAATTTGGTGATCTGTGATGCAGGCGTAGCTGAAACACCTGCGTTGGAGGGATTTTTATCCTGGTTTAATGATATTGCTAGGATAGTTGACAGAACTTTGAAATGACATAAAATGCTGGCCAAAGAACTACTTGGGAGAGGCTATGTCCATTTGTATCGTAGGCCTACAGATGGGGCACCTGAGGGCAATTCTGCTAATTTTAAGAACGTTCACAGTCTGATCTCAGTGTCAATCTGTCAAAAATTCCTCGAGTTTCCATACATTTCTGACAAATTTTTAAAATTCGATTGTCGCTGAGATGACACTGCGAACGTTTTCAATTACGAGAATTGGCCTTCTGTGCGCAGTGCATGTATTGTTGCCAGGTGAATCCAGAAAATGGCATAATAGCCTTGGGAATACTGTAACTTTTTTATTTTTGTTGCTGATTTGTTTGTGTTTGTGTATTAATTAATGTAATTATACTAACATAGTTTATGTAATATCTACATACTAACAAAACTGTGGGTAATTTGCCTGAAATAAATATAAATAAATAAATGCATATGTTCATCAGTTATAAGTCGAGTTAATTGATGTCTTATTTTTGATTACTTACTTTTACTAGATGGGCCTGCTCTTGACCTCGATCAGGCTTATCCTTTTGGTTTTACTTCATAAGTAGTAAAGCAGGTAACCAGCAGTGGCTTGCAGTCCATAAAGACAGAAAGACACTGCCTACCCTAAATAAATCAGATAAATATTTAAACCTAATAGTATTTTACTTTTCAATGAACAAAAAAAAAATATTTATTCATAAATCAACTCCACCTGTCGAGCGTCGGTCGTACCATTAGTATCATCGATACAATACCAGTTCGTACGCTCAATATGACAACTTCAGCGCCGATTGCCTCGGGAAAGACACGTATTATTCGCGTCTTAATGTTTATATGTGTGCTCTCGTGGTTATGCAGATTTATTGGGTTGGCGTTTGGCACACAATTTATCAAATAACGCACACAACCGTACAGGGTAGTCACTGGCTTTGTTACGCTTTTTTTACAAAGTTGGTTAGGCGACCATTTTAAAAAGTTGCATTGTTCATTGAATTTTCGCTACATAAACAACCATATTTTTTGTCGTATTATGTATTTTCATAATCCGACGCCATCGTTTGTTTTGATTTATATGTTGGTTGTGAGCTATGAGCTATCATTGCATACAAGCAATATACTATGCTAATTTATTTAGGATTTGAACGTTGATAATAGTGTGCAAAATAGATAATATTCACTCTGAAATTTATTCAGGTGGTGTGTGTTTAGAGAAAAGAAAAAATGATGCGTTTTGAAAACAATCTTTCGGTAAAAAAAAAAAACTAGTGATCGTGAAAACTAGTTTGTAAACCAGATTTACAATTAATACAAACTAAAGGTAAATTCAATACAAAACAATATGATTCATTTAATTGCCTCTAGATAAGGTTGTATGCTGTGTAGGTAGAACAATCGATTATTCTGTTTTTTTTTGCCTTTTTTGAAATTTCTGCCTACCTACCCCGTCTAAAAACTCTGTGCACGCCACTGGTACCCAGTCTTTTTTCTTTAGGAGCGGAAAACCCGCAATTAAGGTGCATTACGTAAATAAATAAAAAACAGTCAGACAATACCACTTTTTATTTATTTTACATACATTGAATGTCCAATTGTATTTATGCATTTCATTATAACGTACTCTTCTATTTAGCGACAATCCATATAAATCGAAGAATATGTTACCATTGACGTTGTAATATAAACGTCTAATTATGTACAAGTATGGGCACTTCGGTGCAAATATTCATTTGCAATGTGATTTATATCTAAAAAAAAACAACTTGTTCGTTTAACTAAAAATAAGTCATGATTGATGAAATATAAAAGCTACTTCTCTTTACAAAATTAATCTCGTAGAACACCTAGAAATTATATATACATTAGAAACGTCTACATATGTGTAATTATGTAAGTAGCGATCATATTAATATCACCTCGTAAGCCCATAGTCGGGCTAGCACTAAATACCGATTAGATATCACAAAAACATGGAAAAATTAAAACAAAGAATATAGTTAATACAGTCTGAATACATAATAATTGTTGCATTAAAAACGATGAAAACGTAGTCTTATTTTATACAATTACAAAGTTAATGAATAGTTATAATTCTTCAAGTGATATAAATTATTCAGTCACACGTAAATGTTAGCAGATTTATTTGAATAAACTTAATTATAAATCTAATCTACACTTTAAAGCTTCTTTCATAAACTTACTAAAAGGTAAGTAGGAATGTACATGTATGTACCTACGTAGTACGTTTGTGTGAGAGTCTTTTACGTAAATACGACGTCCGGGAGATTTAGGGACGAGACAAACGAATTCCTGCTTCCCTTTGGGAACATTTTATTCGGGAATTTCGTATTTTCGTAACAGTCTCTCCAATTTTAATTATCACCCGGCAGCCTGCTCGTATAGAAAGAGTTCGTAATTGTTATTGGACAGTTAATTACACATTTGGCAACGTCCCATGCGTATTTGAATGCGTGATTTATGTGAGCCGGGTATCATTGTTAAACCGAATCTGATACTACAACTCATTGAATGTGAAATAAAGGGTCCAGGACTTTATCGAGCGGTTGCCATATGAGCAGGCCGCTACTCTTTACCCCTCTAAAATAGTATGCAGATTTATACAGTGCGCAAACTGTAACCATGAATTCAGCATATCATTCTAGACCCCCAGCGCAGAAATTTTTCGTCCGCTTTCCACAGAAAAGGCAACACCTACGCGGTCAAAATTTATGGAACAGCAGATTTTTTTCTTTTTTGTATAACCGATGAAAAATTTCTACACTGGGGAGTCTAGAATGATATGCTAAATTCATGGTTACAGTTTGCGCACTGGTTAAAAATGTATCATGTACACAATCAACAATGATGTAGCATAATCAAATCACTGAAGTTAAGGGAGAAGCGGCGATAACCCGAAAAAATCTTTTTTTTTTTTTGCAATTTGCAGGTCTTTGTCGGGTTGTATTTGGAACAAAATATGATTCGTAAACGTAACACGTATGTATTAACGAAATTCTAATCATAAAAATCATCAAAATAACCTTCCAAGCAAACGTTTTTTTGCAAAATGCAAAAAAAAGTACGTTTTTTTTATTCCTCGAGTTAACTGGGTTCGCTTTCATAAGCTATTTACAATAAATTTTTTAATCATTTTTATCCCTCGGGTTACCTGGTTGCGCTCCCATATGCTATTTTACGACAGTACAAATCTTAAAATAAGTACCCCCAGATCAGATAAAATTAACACTAAGTATTGATGGCACCACCATCCATATTAGAATAGGTATAAATAAGAATCTTCACTATGGATGGCGACTACACAAGGCTTTCCTCGTATATTCAAAAAAGATCACTAAACATTTAAGGGACTCTAATTTTAGAGCTTTGATAAAGTTCAGAACACCTTAGATAAGAACAAACTCGGGGTTATCTTCGTCACAGACAAGTTTGGTAGAACAATCGAAACTAAAGTGAGTGCCGGGATTAAGACTTTGAGTGACAATGTCCCACTTAGCTCTTAGACTAGCAAGTTTTGAATGAAAAGTTTTCGCTCGGCGAGGAAGACATTATAATTATTCTACCTTGACCTAACTCTAACAACGAATTTCCCGGATTTTACCTTGTCATACTAAAACATGACAAGGTAAAGTCAGGGGAATTAGTTAGTTAAGAGTAGAGTAAGTGTTATGCTAATTGATAACAAACTTGAATTTATTGTTCGTATATTCAAATCAAACTGTCATTCTTTGACAGATGTATAAAATGGCTTTAATACGTCAAACTGACGCAGGGTGTCAATTTATTTAACAATCAATTTACCTGACTGTTTAAATCTTTATCGTGTTTGCATGCGAATATTCGAGGAAATGGCCCAATGTAATGCCTGTAAAATATAGTCGCAAATAATCTTAAACAATAGCATCTTTGTTAAACAGATTCCTGAAGTTATCTAGTGAGGAAATAACCGAAGAAACTGATTATAATGTCACAAACGTTTTCTTGACATTGGGTAGATTTAAATCTAAGGTTAAACTCAAATGTTTTAGACATAACTATGATATTTCTTTATTAAACGGTAGTTTCTCATATTTATGTGTCAGTTACAGATTTATTCTCTATGACAACTACTAGACGCCGAAGATAACTAACCTTGTAGGTATATGATTAGCTTTCAAAGCCAAAAGATGACGCGTATACAAATGAACTCAAGGAAAATCGCATTGACGACAAATTATACAATTACTATTAATGTCATCCATCAAAAAGATTTATTTCGTAATAAAATATTTATTCGTTTACCAGTTGAAAGATTAACAAAAGTTTCAACGGATTTTTTTAGTAAATCCAAAGCGTTCGCGTACAAAATTCCAAAATAAAATCAGGAAACAACATTATTTTTTATATTTTTTTTGTTGAAACATTGACATAAATAAATCATTCTATTTAGTCGTGGAAAAAATTACATCGTTAAAGTCACAATCTATGTAAATAATGAAACGTACGTATCACTGGGAAATGTAAAATTAAGATTTATTCATCACACAATTACACAGCTCAGAATTCTTTAAAATTTAAGTAAGTCAGTTGAGTAAATAAACAATTATTTTAAATAGTTTTATCGCGCTCCAACAAATTGCTGAACAAGAGAAGCTGTGTAATTCACAGTTTGTGATAAATAATATAGAATTAGAGATAATTAAAACAGCCTTTTCCATACTTCTGCTCTCATTACAGCCAAAAGCTCTTAAGAAACAACAACCAATTACGGTGGCTCAAGATCTTAGTCTCAGTAAAGGCACTTGAACACTTGAAGCTAAATCAATAGGGAGTCGACCAGACAGATTGCGTTACTAACGTCTAGCGAAGCGATATAATCGTTAAGAGTATCGCCAATTAAAATGAGATCTGATATCTCGGGTGAGGACGAAGTTCGAAGCCGCAGGGAAGTTATCGCGGTGTTCGTAGTCCATTGCTCAGTGGTAGTGGGAGAGCTTTCCAGGCCTCCTCGGCGGTGCACTCTCGTACTCGTAGTAGTTGGACTGCGGTCGGACTCCGCTTTCCCTCTCCCTACAGGAGCGCTGTGAGTGGTAGCCACCCGCGCCTGCCCGACGACTGTCGTATTAAAAACAATCTTTAAAGACAATATGCAAATTGGTTTATTAAGAGTACAGGGCTATCGTCAAAATAATGGCGAGGTTTTTGATTTTTTATTATCTCGACAAATGATGACTTCTGGAAATACCCAAGAAATAAAAATCTTGGTAATGAAAAATTTACAAGGCCATCGCTTTTGTATGAGATTTACATTTATGTTTTTTTTTTTTCTTTCGAAATATTAGTTAGTTAGGTAGTTAGTTTTAATGATGCTTGTTAGTGTTTTAAAAATAACCCTGTACCGACTAAAATACGGGTTTCTAAATAAAATCTAGCGATACCGCTTAGCAATGAAGGAATTACCAAGGTACCTACCAATAAAATAGTAATTTTAGGAGGATGCAGTAATGTAGCCCGTTGAAATCAAATTTTATTCAACATACACTGACGTGCAAATTGCAAAAAAAAAGGAAAAAAAAAAATATTACGGGCTACTCTGGCGTTTCTCCCCTAAATAGGTAAATGCTTTAATTGATGTATCCTAAATGTAACGATTTCTAAAAACGCATACAGATGTGTTATAAATTATATTTTTTTTTTTTTAAAGTATGTATACGTCACCGTAAGATTGTGAACACCGTTAGTTTATAATCTATCTCGCAAAATTATAAACTGTCGATAAATTGTGAACTGCACCATACTGCTTAGTAAGCAGTGCTTACCGACCGAATAGGTTAGGCTAGGTTAGAACTGCGACCAACCGCGCGCGAGCCGAGCGAGCGAAGCAAGCGATGCCGCGGCAGAGGGCGGCGAGCGCTACTTCTAAGTTAGTGGCAGTTACGTGACTATTTAGTAATAGCGCAAGGTACTATCCGTCTTGATACCAGTTCACAATTTGACGGACAGATTATAAACTATCGAAAAATAGTGCGTTCAATTGTAAATGGTTTTTGCAGTTCACAATTTATCGACAGTTTATAATCTCGCGAGATAAATTGTAAACAGTGTAAACTAACGGTGTTCACAATCATACGGTGACATAATGTATACAAGGTGTAACAGAATAAACGCAACACCTGAAAGTAGTGTTTTCCTAATTTACTTCTGAATCGATTTCAGTAACTTTTAATATAGGTATTTGTTTCAAAAATTATGTATTTTGCCATACCTACCACTGATTGAGCCAAAGAAAATTCAATTCTTAAAATAGGAGCAATAAGACTCGATTTTAAATGCATAAAATAATGCTTGGGTCAACACGTTTTTCTTAATAATAACAGTTAGATTTTTTTAAATAGTTTTGCTCGTTGTATTACGCTTTTAAAAGCGTTTATTCTGAAAGTTGGCAACGTCGCAAATAGCTGTCAAATATTTTCCTGTTTTGATTAATTTGGCAATATTACTGTATAGAAATTTGAATTATCGCTAACTAGTAAATAAATAAATAAATAAATAAATAAACTAGTGACCTAAAATATTGATTATGAAATGCAGTAGTTGCAAATTTCAACACCGAATATTTAGTTTTAGATGTAAAAAAAAGAGCTGTTAAACTTTCCAAATGCCTTTTTTGCACCTAAAACGGTTACAACATCAAATTCAGTGTTATAATTGCAAATCATTGTTCATATTTTAGATCACTAGTTAGCGATATTTCATATTTTCATACAGTAATATTAACACATTAATAAAAACAGGTAAATATTTGACAGCTATTTGCAACGTTGCCAACTTTCAGAATAAACGCTCTTAACTCAATACTATAATTGAGGTGTATGAGGTCTTGGGTTAATTATGTTAGACGTTGTATAAAAATATTAATTTTCCTGTTAAAAAAAAAAACTACGTGTTTAGCTTACTGGAAATACTTTTTGTAACAGAATGTCGAAATACATTAAGTACTTAGAAAAGTGCGTAGTAACTTTACAACTTGATTAAATATTGCGCTATCTGTGCACTCACTTAATTTAATGCTGTGCAATATGATTATACGATTTTATGTGCAATCTATAAATACACATAAACTTACAACATTATTACATTATGTTTAACATACTAGTAAGTTTTTACCGTGTGGAAGAAGAACAATTTGCGTATCAAAGGACCAAATATTTTAGGACCACGGCAACAACACGAACCGAGAGGCATGGCAGGTAAGTAACAGATTTATTTATTCTTAAGGGAGCACAAATAACAACGTTTATCCCTATTTTATAAAATTGCCCCTACAGGTACGGTAATGGTAATTTGATAGGAATATAGATAATGTTTCTATTAGATATTGCATGCACACAAAGGAATTATTTTTATTGTGGTTATGTGGTTTGGTCTTGTAATTCTTTGAATGGCGTTAAACTACGATAGTGACATAGAAATTGACTAAGGTATGCCTTATTATTATGCAAATGCAATGTTAATCCATTCTAAATGCGTAAGTGCCCACACATTTAACATGTAGGTAAATAAATTACTGCTAATTAACTTTAAAAATACTTTAAGAATCAGTGTTTTTATACAAAATCAAACGGAAAGTTACTGAGTAAACAACTTTAGCCAGTCATCTTAGCTTAATATGCAAAAACCCAAATGCAATCCAAGGTTTCATGCTGACGCGCTACTCAATACTTCTTAGAAATTTACAACATATTCAGACCATTATCCGGAGTTAAGAAGATGGAAGATTTTTATACAATTGATGCAGAATGCAAGAAAACCACAAATGTCTTCATTATTTTTATTCTGCCGAGAGTAAGGCACCTAATAATAGGTCTTTACCTATGAAATTGCCGTTTTGTATGAAAAAAATTAAACGAATTTTTTTCATGAATTTTTTATTTGTATTAATCGAAGTAATCACCCATGCAATCAATGCATCTTTGCCATCGCAGTGGCAGTTTATTGATGCCCTTCTTAAAGAAATCAGCTGGACGGGAGGCAACAAATTCTTCAAAGGCATTTTGTACTGCCTCTCGGGTATTAAATTTTTTTCCCGCCAAGAAGTTATCCAAATTCTGGAAAAAGTAGTAGTCTGTAGGCACAAGGTCTGGTGAGTAGGGCGGATGACGGAGAGCTTCCAACCCCAGTTCTTGCAACTTGGAGACCGTCTGCTGTGCAGTATGAGGTCGCGCGTTGTCGTGCAGGAGCAGCGGAGACGAGCGATTGACCAATGCTGGTTGGAGATGCGCCAGCTTCTCCATCATTGTGTTCAGTTCTTCACAGTACACATCTGCAGTAATGCTCACCCCGTTTGGTAAGAAGCTGTGATGAATCACACCGGCGCTAGACCACCAAACAGTGACCATCACTTTTCTAGGGGTAAGTTTTTGTTTAGGGCATTGTTTAGGTGCTGAACCAGGATCCAACCAACTTGCTGAGCGCTTACGGTTATCAAACAGAATCCATTTTTCATCGCAGGTAACAATGCTGTTCAAAATTCCTTCATTTGTGTGTCTGTTGAGCAGTGCAAGGCACGTCTCGACGCGTACTTCGCGCTGGCGATCATTGAGTTCGTGGGGCACCCATTTGTCAAGCTTTTTTACCTTGCCAATTTGACGCAAATGGACCAATATTGTTTTGACGCTAACGTCGAAAGCTGCTGCTAATTCAGCCGTAGATTGTGTATCATCAGCTTCCACAATCGCCTTTAATTCGTCTTTGTCGACCAAAGTCTTCGGACGACCGCGAGGTTCATTTTTCAGGTCGAAATTTCCAGAACGGAAGCGAGCAAACCAATAACAGGTGGTGCGTTGGTTTGTAGTGTTAGCTCCGTAAACGTCGTAGATGTTGCGTGCCGCTTGTGCCGCGTTGCTGCCACGACGGTACTCATATTCCATAATTACTCGAATTTTTAACGTATCCATGATGACGAAAAAGATTGAAATGCGATGAAAATGTAACACTAATCAATAAAGAAATGACTACTTTTAGAAAAAAAAATCCATGTTTTTAAAATAAAATTAATTTGAAATTAGAATTCTTAGCCAAACAAAAATTATTTTGATTTGAAATGGCCAGTACTGCAGAACGGCAATTTCATAGGTAAAGACCTAATATATTAAGGCCTTCTTTTTTATAGTCATAACTTTTAACAGTTTTAACACTGGAATAAAATTGCGCTTTGACAGCTTTTGTATGGAAAATGTGTCAAACTGTCATACTTGTTCTTTAGTTAAACATTATCGGGATACTCAAAACGAAAAAGATCTAAGATTAATTATTTGTGTGTGTTTCAAGATTTACTTGTGTCCGAAAAAAACAACAAACGTCTGTCAAAGTTGGCGTTCCCACGGATGTAAAAATATTGCGGTGGGTATCACGCACTGAATTTTTGACTCTTGTGAATGAACCGAGCAATTAGAATCTAACAGAGTGCACCACAGCGCTTCGAAAAAAGATCGAATTTCAAATTTCAACGCTAAATGCGACGCGTGGGTAAAAGATACAGTGCGCGAAAAAATCCCGTCGCGATATTATTAAGTCCGTGAGTACGCCGACTTATCTACCAGTACTAGCTAGACGACTGGCGGCGCCATCACTTTAATTTGGTTGTTGAACACAAAAAACCTTTTTACACTTGCGCCATCGCTTTTTGCACATTAACTTTTTGTTAGCAGAGGTGTTAAATCACACGTCATATTTCTGTCGAGAATGACGTTAATGAGCCTTTCGGATTTCGAGCACAGTTCCAATCCAATTACATAATAATAAACCTGAGAATAATCTAAGAAACATTGTATTTATTGTTGGTCGAGAGTAAAATAAAATCAAGGAAGCAACACATGAGCATGCTACCCTCAATCAAACCTAAAGCCACGTACAGACTAAATGCAATAACATTTTCCATACATTTTATTAAAATTATTTTTAATTTTATCCTTTCGCAGGTCTGCTGGAAGAAATGTGTAAAGATATAAGCAGTACCTTTGTACTCAATTGTTTGATTATGCCGTATCTTCTATGTATTTTATTGTGTGTAAGTACAGAGGCCAGCACATCAAGCTACCCCAATCTGTCAAATTGCTTAGATAGTTTTTCAACTTTATTACAAAGGTATAAGGTTTATGTTCAATTGGAAAAATTTGACAGTTTGGGATAGCTTGACCTGCTGGCGACTGTACGTAAATAATAATATTAAAAAAAAATTAAGAGTTTTTATATTTTTTATACAAATATTTAAAAATGTAATTTATATGTATTTAAGTGAATTATATAAAATGTACAGAATATGTTATTTAGCACGTTGCCTTGCATTTTGTGTGGCACATAATCTGTACTCGGCTGTACTAATGATCTTACAAAGCACAAGCAGCTTACCGACGCCCAGGAATTTCCAGAGGAAGAGGAAAACATCACAATTTTAATTATTACAGCCACTGTTATTAACGTTTATCTAATTACTAGGTATAAAGAAGGAGAATTGTCATATTATTTTATTGTGTGCTGCTTACTATAAGGAAGCCGTCATTTTATTTTTAATACACCTATTTACGTGTTCTTAGAAAAAGGCTTTATGACCAATTAGCAGGTCAGTATGAAAAATAAACTATTCAATGTTAAGGTTGGTTTAATAGTCTTGTACCTAATAGTGTAACTGATGACGTTACACTGGTTGCTAATCAATTATATGGTTGTATTGTAAAATATGTCATATAATTAAAATTAATTACAGATAGAATTGTAGTTTTTTTTATAACTTTAGGTAGGTAGACAGACATGCAGTAGCACGTAACTTCAGTGTGTTCAAGGAATCACGATTTAATTATGTATTTGTATTATTTACCTGTCTGTTCAACTACTAATGAAAATTGGACTTTAAAAGGCTATTTATCGCCGCTTTGTTTGTAACTGTAAGAAACTTAGACGGCGTGGAATTTAGCACCGGCGTCATTACTTTTTTATAGTTTCAAAATACTTTTGAAAACCCCTACTAATGGTAGATCTGGTATTGTATTCTACTTTTGAATAGTATTTTCAATGATATTCACCTCTCGTCCTCGGCCTTGGCTCTCTGCGCGCTGACCTGTCGCCTCATCTGTCCTATCTGCACCTCGCTCAACTTCTCGCGACGCGCGCTGCAATATTATGAGCGGTTTAGTTTTAGGAATTATTTTTGTTCCTTCGATACTTGACGTACAACAAATGAATGGAAAAATACAAACTTTTCATTAAAATATGAGGTTTTCAAATTAGTCAGGCGCTTTAATAAAGATAAGTTAAGGTCATCAAGGTATACGGTGTGAACTAGCTACTAAAAGTTACAAACACAACCATCTTATTGGTCCTAATAATATAATTTTACGGAGTTTTCAGTTATAGACGGAAGTGGAACTGTGCTGGATATATATCGAAGTCAGCTCGTTTTTTTGGATAATTTATAACCTTAGTTTACGTTGGACTCTGTCGTTGACACCGCACCAGCGACAAACACGTTAGATTTCATTCGTATATTTTCTTTGGCCTGAAACTGAGTCCGCATTCATGTATTTGCAAATTTAGAGTACAAAAATATTTATTTCAACTTGAACATTGTGTGATACATTAATTGAGACAGCCCTAGTACCCACTAGTCTGCCGTCCTTTATAACTAGAAAGGAGTTAACCCACATGGTCAATTTTTAATAGAATCTAAGAGAGTTCACAAGTCTCTATCTTTCTATCTAACAAACATTTTTACAATTCAAATAGTTCCCAAGATATGAGAGTTTGTAGGCCGCTAACTGGAAAGGATTCTTTAGGATAAACAGAAAGAAATATCATTTGATGTTTCCTACAATCAGTAACGTCAGTTTCACAGTTTTTAAGAAATAACGATTCGCGCGTTTTTTGCTATTTTCTCGGAAACAACTTTTAGGGCTTAACACTAGACGGCAGTAGTGTTGCAGCTGCATCACTCTTCCCTTATCTCGTAGCTTCACAATGATGGATGCTAATAAGTAAATAGAGAATTTAAATAAGTTAAAATAAAATAAAACATTAACTAAGCAGCTCTCGGTGTGTGAGGTGTTCACGTGTGTGTGTGCATGTTAGGGATCCCAACCATTCGGATATTGTTTTTTTACAATCGTATAACAACACCACAACATGACCGCTGGTTTTGGGGAAAAATAAATAAAAATGAGTGTTAGTGGCATTAAGGGTTAAAAAGTTTGCTTTAAGCCAGCCAGCAATCTCAGTCAGACCATCTTCAGTGATAGTTTTTGCATGTTTCCATGACATTCCTGAGAAAATAACCGCAGCGTCGTCCGCTTATGAGGAGATTTGCATATTTCATCGGCTGATAATAGTATAATCAATCTATAATGTGCACACTGCTGGGGCACAGGCCTTCTCTCTGCGAGAGGGTGATAATATAAATAAAAAATAGTGGCGGAACCATATCGCTCCCCTGTGGAACTCCGTAGTAGACGCCCTTTTCGACACTACGTCAGTCGTTGATTTTAACCATTTGCTATCTATCCTTAACATAATTTACAACAAAAAGGGAGATAGCCGTACCTCATACACCTATGCTTTCTAACCTGTGAGCCTGTGACAAAGGACCGGTATCAAACGCTTTTTACAGATCTAAGAACGAATGTATTTGTAGAATACAAGCTTGTTAAAGTTAAAGGACGGCGGATGAAGAACAAATATAATTGAGATTCCAAAAAGAACGAAATGTATAAAGCGAAGTCGTATATTTTGTTAGGTATAATGCCAAAAAATATTCGAAATTTCAAAAAATAAATAAAACTAAATGGTGGCTTTATAAATAATTCGTACTCACTTTAAGTTCTGTTGTATTTCTTCATAGTTGACGTAGTGCCCGGTCGGTCCCCATGCGCTGTCCATTCCCTGCTACACAACAAATACACGTTTTCCATACAAATCTACAATATATTCTCTAGGTATTATTAATATTCATCTTTATTGTGTAGCAAATTTTCCGTAATAACTATAAAAAGTTGTGTAAATCCAATCCTATGATGAAGTTATTAAATATCGTGATATCAGTAGCAATCGAGATTCGAGACGATAGTTACGATTTATTAGTGGACAATTCCAAGAAACTTAGGAAAATTCCTATTTTATTTATGTTTTGGAATTCTACTGTTATTGTTTGAAAGGTTTTATGAGACTCCGCATGATGACCTTCGGCGACGGGAAATCATGGGGTTAACCCACTTTTTCGTTACCGAAACCTGTTTTGTGCCGCAAACTGCAGTAAACAAAATAATAATGTGTATAAAAAAGGTAAAAAATACACTTATCATTTGAAGGAGTTGTGCAAATGTACATGTTTCTGGCTGTGGCTGTCAATAATTATTAGAAGAACGAAACTTTATGAACTAGGAGCACACAAAAAGCCTTCCTGAAGAATGTAAACAAATAGGGTATTTTCCAATTTAATAAAAACTATTTTATTTTGAAGATTGGTACGCTATATTTAACAGAAAAATAAAAATAAATTTATTTATATCCATTTTCTCAACTAAAATCCATTAAATTCAAATTTGTTTTTCGTTGTTTTGAATATACCGCAAAAACGCTCCTTACGATGGCTCTTTTATCACGTGACATGTGGCGTCAGCTTTGTGTAAACGGCACCGGTAGAAATACTTAGTTTGGCGCAGTTTTAGAAGTGTTTGTGCACACGCACACAGGCACCGCACACCAGTAATATCACTGTCCATCCATAAAAAATCTTGTTAATTATAAACTCTACATTCAGTTGTTTACTTACTAACTACTTTAGTTTACACAAAGTTGACGTCACGTGATATAAAGTCAGCGTAACGAGCGTTTTAGCGGTAAATTCAAAACAACGAAAAATTAATTTGATTGAAATCGTTTTTAATTGAGAAAATGGATATAAATCAGTTTACTTTTATTTTTCTGTTACATATTTCGTCCCAATCTTCAATTTAGAATAGTTTTCAATAAATTGGAAAATACCCTATTGAAGTTCAACCCTGACTAACGACTGACGAAGGACGTAAACTGGATACCTAACAAAAGGTAGATTGTAGCTATACTAAATTCAAAACCTTTCCAATTGATGGTATTTCGACTTAACAAAAATAACATTAAATTCAGTATATTAAAGTACTTTTTTCTAAAACAATTGACATATTTGGAAATTAGAGTGCGACCGTAGAATAGGTGATCACCACAGTTAGGGTTGCCACCCGTACTTTATAATAAAGTATTGTACGTTATTTCAGGTAATTGTACTCTATACTTTATGAGAACAATAAAGTACACGAAAATACTTTATTTCGCATGATTTGATTTCCTTGGGATTTTGAAAAGCTTTTTTCGTTAAACGAAATATCGATTGGTGCTGAATCGATGTCGCCACTCGCCAGCGCCACATCACCTAAGCACTCGTTTTTAACAATTTAGGAACGCAACCTAAACTCAAATGTCAAGAATGTCAGTGTCATTGTCACAATTTCTTGTTTGTTTTTTTCGAAGCGGTTTGAGTGCATTATGAATACGATACGTAAATCATGGACGACAAGAATACTACAAATACACCTACAAAACGTAATTACGATAGTGAAACGGATCAAATACACTTCTCACAAAAATTAAGGGAGCAAAACAAAATATCGATTTTCAACGGGTATCTTGAAGAAAAATAGACGTATAGCAAATAAAAAAAAAATCAAATTATAGCTCCAAGTGTCTCGTTGTTGGATCTTAACTTAATTTTTTCTCGAATAATCGTTCGACAACTACTGACAAAAAAAAAAAAAAATTGGGTTTTTTGTGGTCTAAGGACTTGGAATTTTGTTTTACCTAACCTCAATTTGGACCGGATGCCTAGTTTATTCAGCCCGAATTTCTTTCTCGGTACGAGCAATTTTCGCTGCTTTATCGATCTTTGAACGTAGAAGGATCGTTTGCCGTTAAGTATCGATATCTCGGCAACCTATGATTGCACAGGAAATTTGAGGTGGTTTTCAAAAATTTGAATGAATTTTGTACAAGGATTAGCAACCGATTTTTCATTTTTGAAATCTTTACATGAATTTGAAAAAGCGAAAAAGGGGCTTTAAAAGAGCAAGATTTTTGGTCTGAAAAGCTCACAAATTTTATCAAAATGAAATAAAATATTAGTGAGTTATCATTGAGTTAGATAGAGATTAAAAAAAATGAAAAAAGCAATCTTACTACTACTTCTACTTTTTCTTCATTTTTATTGTCTATTCCCGCCACGTCAGTATTCACAGAAAGAGGTTTTTCTGTGATGAATACCAAATGGTGAGACAAGGGAAACAAAGCGTCTCTGAATTTGATAAAAAATGAATTACTTATTTACTTTAATTTAAATAGAGACTGTAAAGATGCTGTGCAATTGTTTAGGAGATATACTAATTTGACAAAAACTGCAAAAAGCAATATATTTTTTTTTAACCTAATAATAAAGAAAATAAATTGTACTTTATTTTGAAACTATGTACTTTTTTTTCTTACCTATATATGACCAATGTAGTACTTTATCTGCAAAAAAAATGTGGCAACCCTAACCACAGTACTAAGGTATACAATATATGTAGTACTAGTTACCGCTTGCTGCTGGTGCGGCGGCGCACGGTAGGGTGGCGCGCGACGTTCAGACTTGTGTGTGCGCTCACCTCCGCTACCGCTGCTGCCTTGTCGCGTGTGGGATGCCTCTGATCTGATGGGACACGAGGTTTTATTACTATAACTTGCTAGCTTTATAGCTTCTCTAATATAGGTAGGCTTATAGCAAAGTTCCTAACAGCAGACGGATCGAGTAGAGAGGATATAAAAAGTAACATCATGAATCAATTATCTGAGTGAAAATTGTAGTAGGACCAAAATAACATCCTAGTGATTTAGGATAATGTCAATAAGTAGATCAGCGACTAATTTACGAAATTAAATCCTCATTTTATTTTAATATCATACCTTATCCATTCAAAAAAAATGTTTTTGATATCGAACCACAATTGCAGAAGATATGGTAACATACCTACATGCAAAAAAATAAAACAAAAGACTGAATACTTTTTGAACTCGGTTAAAAATAAACCCTATTCTAATACAAACAAGATCAAAAGTTAAACATACCTCTGCTGTGACTTTAACTGGGATGGATTGGGTTCTTCCTCTTTCTCCCTCTCATCTATCCTGTTGTGTCGCTCTAACGCTTCTCTTGACAGCGACTTCTCTGATGCTCGACCCGGGTGTGATCTTCCATATAATTCTGTTTCTGTTTTCTTGTGAGGCTTGCCTATCCTATTTAATAAAAATAAGGATGGGTTATCAAAGATTCTCAAGAAATTCCAACTGTTTAGTTGTGAAGAAATCTAAGAGTACCCGGGCAAAGAAACATTTGCACGAATTAGACTGAAAACACAAGATTTTCGAAGGTCAAAAACTTATTGTAGTGCAGTTTGTTTATTTAAACTGGGAGAAAATAACGCAAAACCGCCCTAGCAACAGGTTTAGGTTTGTTTAACGAAAAAACTAACCTTTTATTATGAACTCAGATTTTTTAATTCAATTAATTTTTCAAAGTTTTATTACTCGGTGTGTTCATTTATTACTTTTTCAAAGTTTTACTACTCGGTATGTTCATTTATTACGTGGTTCTATAACACCTAT
Organism: Polymixis flavicincta; assembly: GCA_949987655.1. Classification (NCBI taxonomy): domain Eukaryota; kingdom Metazoa; phylum Arthropoda; class Insecta; order Lepidoptera; family Noctuidae; genus Polymixis; species Polymixis flavicincta. The sequence continues at coordinate 11,277,258 of OX465179.1, forward strand.
GTTCATGTTATATATGCTACCTCTTTTATGATGTTCCAACTTTGTAACCTTTACGACTGCCGCCATTTATTGTGTAACACAATTAAAACATTAATTAGTCTAACGATGCACTTAACTTACGCACTGAATTAATGACCACAACTAAACAAAATCACAAAATAAAGAGAGTACAGAAGGCAATCACATGTATGTACTTCGATTTTCATACCTACGCTCGGCGGTCGCGCTAGGGTTGTCAACTTTGGCTTATGCACAAAAAACTATCGTGGTAGTGGCACTCGTATTTAGGTCTTTGCCATGATCACAATTAATCTCAACTCTAATTATTATGATCGGCGGCGGGCGGCTTCGCGGGTGGCCCGGCCGGCTCGCCGAACAGTTCTATCTTAACTATTTATAATGAGGAAGATGGGCGTATTTTTTAGCTTATAAGTACTACAATAAATACCTAATACAAATTGTAAAAATACTACAAGGCCACAAAGTCATTTTCGCTTACCCACAACTAACTAGGTAGGTGTCCGTCTGATGGTGAGTGGTCTACAATATCAGAAGCATAGCATGGCCCACGCAAAATGGTCCATCTCAAGGACTAACAGCCAGTTGCAGAAACAAATTTTAACTTTAAAAGCCTTCATTAAATACTAATCTTCCATTAACTTTTTTCAGACAGCAACATTAGTCTCGACTTTAATGGTTCTTTAATTTTAAATAATGAAGTGTCAAAGGAAAAAAATCTGTCACAGTTTTTGTTTCACAAACATTGCACAAAGCAAGCACCATTAGCGCCTTAAAGATGTTTTGAGCAACATCATTAAAGTTATGAAATTATCAGCGCTAATGATTTATTATGTAATGTGGCAAGCAATAATGTTTGTCTTTGTGCAACTGGGTGTAAGTTCAGAAATCAAACCTTTCTAAAATAGAACAGATTAGCAATTATTTTTTTCTTTCGATAACTTCCATCAGTTCTTTCTGAAGTATTATCAGTTTGGTTGCGTGAATTTAGTTTGTGTTTCAGGTCAGGGGCCATTGCCACTGCTACCTCTTTATATCACTTGACCTCTCTTAAGTCGATTGACAGATTCACTGTTGTCTAGCAGTTTAACAGCCAGAGGATTTGGGTGGATGGCCAGAAGATCAGCATATCGTGTTTTATTATTAGTCAAATCCTCAAGGATTGAAGGAGTGTTGAGATAATCATGGATTTCTTCATTCCGTGTGCACCATGGTGCAATGACAATATTCTTCAAGATGGCGTTTTGAGCTCATTGGAGGGACATTATGTTACTTTTGCTGGCCACTCCCCATAGTTGGATGCCGTATGACCTTTTAGGTTTTAATAGAGACTTGTATAGCAGGAGTTTGTTGTTGATTAGCAATAACCTTCAACATGATACAGATTCTGATAAATTTTGTGTTATGAAATTAGTGTGAAGGTCATAAAGACGAAGAGAGGAAGTAAGTAGTTACCTGAACATAGTAGATAAAGACTTGAGCAGGGACGGCTTCTTGTGTGAGAGAGATGACTGTTGTGGCGATCCTCGTATCATGTCGGGCCCGTTGTTGTCGTCCGTCAACCAATGTTTTAATGCTGCAGAATAAGCAAATATTTACAATTCTGTACGAAGGTGATGTAAAAGGTAGGCTTATAATTATGGGGAAGTTACTTTCTTTACAACAGTCGATAGTTGGGTTAAAAGTTATGCGCAATGAAGATTCAACTTCTTTAAATTTATTGGACGTGAAACATAAAATAGTGTTTGAGGGTTGGATATAAAACACAAATTATTAATCTAAGCCGCATGAACTTCCCAGGGCCTCTGACCGATCCTGAAGAATTTGTAAACAAAATGTGACTTTTACCTTCTACAAAATTTGTATTAATTCAAAAAAATGTAAACAAAGGAGAATAGCAATGACATTTTCAGTCAACCATAATAATAATCGTGAGAATAATCTAACAAAAACTTTATGTATTATAACAATTTCATTGTAATTGTAAAAATTGTAAGGAAGTAGACTCACGTGGGTGCGCTCGCGCATAGATCGGTTCGTTGCGTGGATTTTTTTGCGTCTCCTGTATGGCGGTCTGTAGTGACTCCAGACTTGATGATTTTCTCATTCCTAATGATGGGCCCACTAGCATGGCTGCAAATAAATAGATATGTTAGTATAGCAATTAGAAAAAGACGCTTATTTAATTGATGTGTCCCAGTATAGTGCCTTGGGGAACTCCACCATTCATGTAATTATGTAAAGAGACGATGATTCTCTAATTAAACAATCTGAAGCAGTCTTTAAGACTCGCCACTTACGTCTTTATTTAAAAACTTCTAAATTAGTAGAAATAAACAGCCACAGCGAGGGAGTCAAAAGCTTTACCGAAATTATAAAATACCTGGAGCCTTTTGTTCATACTTACAATTAACAGCCTTAATCTCTTTGATCTTCTTGTACGTGCCAGTACTCTTGGCGTCTAGCGCAGCATGTCGTTTTTCGGACATGGACCTCCGCCCGACGGCGTCGCGACTGAAGCCGGCACCGCTCTCACTGCCCGACTCGCCGCCACCGCCGCTGCCGCTACCCCTGGGTGGTGAAAAGCTATTATGTTAATTCCATTTTTTGGTGTCCTAAAAATACTACTAAGTAGCCAAAAATCCAAGTCACTGCGACCAAATAACGTCACCGGTCGCTGCTCCGGCGCCGCTCGTTTCGCTTGCTCGCTCGGCTCGCGCGCGGTTGGTTACAGTTCTAACCTAACTTAACCCGTTTGGTTGGGATGCTCTAACTTAGTTACTGAGCTAACTGTGAGAAAAGGCTAGAAAATTAAAAGGCTAATTTATTTAAAGATCATTAGAAAATGATGCATGCTTTTACGGCACCCCTAAGATTTAGATTTGTGAAAATTATTTCGAAAAAACTTACCTCGTGGTACCATAATCCTCTTCAATGATCACATTATGATGCGCAGGTGGAGACCGCGGCATATGCACATGTCCTAGATTCTGTCTATAGTGATGTCCATTCGTAACTGGCGCATCGATTTGTGTTGCCATATAGTAGCTCTCATTTCTTAGTCCTGTCAGTCTATCTATGACAGGGTTCCATCCATCTAGCCTACTCCATTCAAAGCTATCTCTTTTACTATCATGTGGTGGAGCATCTTTGTCTCTTTCTAAGTAACCTTTGCTGTCATCTGATTGATTAGAAACCCAACTATTATTGTTATTGATAGTGACTATGGAGGCGTGTTTCTTGCTGCTTCTTCCGTCATGGCTGTCAAAGCCCTCGTTTTGGTTAGCGTCGTATTTTTGGTTGAAGTTGTCTACTGGTTTGTTCTCCTTGTCGCTGCTTGCGTTGTATATCACTGTGTTGTAGTTCTGTGAGTTTTCGTTTGAGTTTGTTGTGTCGTTTCCGTTTGGTGGCGTATCGTCTTTCCATCTTGCTAAGCTGTCCATACTATCTGTTGGGAGAACAATGATATTGTTAGAATAGGATTTGTTTTGCCAAGCTAAGTGATTTATATTCAGCAGACTAAATGTCAAGGTCGGAATTATCAAGGACAAAACACAATTTGAGTAAGAAGGACGAGTATGTAATGAATTATTTCATCCACTGACAAAAATTATATTCTAAATTGTACATACCAGTCCGCCTGGCGATGGTGAGGGTGATGCTGCCCGAGCGTTGCGGGCGCGCGTGCAGCAGTGCGCGCCGCAACGTGTCCATGGCCTCGGCGTTGCTCTGGCCCACTAGCGACACGCCGTTCACGCTCAGTAGCTGGTCGTTTGTGTGTAACCTGTAGGCAAGTAGAAACAAAAACCATACCATTAAGCCACCCAGTACTCCCACATTACGCCAGTTATATCAATTTAAACGTCCAGCGGTCGCTGGCTTACTTCTAATTCTAAGTAACTGGTGTAATTTTGGCGTTTTATGAACTTTTATACGACAACTAACTGAAAATGTGAAACTTTAACTTTACTATCATACAACATTAATTTGTTAGATGGGCAATGCTCAGCAATAGCTCTTGCGACCACGAGACCGACAAAACTGGCACAATATAAATATGGACAGTACGGGAACTAGAACTAGTTGTTGAAATTACTTCCTATGCTCCATTGGAGCGTTAGGGTTGTCAGCACAGGTTTAGGTTGAGAGCACCGCGACTATCGCTTATGCGTGCATTTGTGTGAGTGCGCCGTTTTGAACGTTTGTTCGTAGTTTCTGTACTGTCTATATTTATATTGTGCTACTGGATTAAATCTTCCGATGTTTCACTGTCTTTAGCAAGCAGTTGTTTAATATTTTTTCAATGTGCTATCTGGTGGAATATTGCTTTTGCGTTCGACATAAAATATTGAAGGAGAAAAACTATTGATCTGACTCACCTTCCATCTCTAGACGCAGCCCCTCCATTCAACACGGACTTTATGAAAATTCCCAGGTCCTGGGGGTCTGCTCCCACGGTGACCTTGCCCTTCACGCTGATGCCAAGCCCGGCCTTCTCCGAGTCGTGAACCGGCACGTCCAGCCGAAGTATTAGCCGGTTTCGGAGGCCTAAGATCTGAATAGAAAACGGGAGTTATAACTATAAATTATTTGCTCTCCTCCACATCACACAATAGAAAATGATAATAGACTTTGGGCCTAAACCCACTGGAAAACACAATGTTGGTTTGCTGTTGAATTAATGTTCACGAACTACACCAAATTGGGGGAGGCCTATGTCCAGCAGTGGACGTCTTTCGGCTGAAATGACGATGATGATGAACTACATCAATGGAGCCCATGCTTACATTACCGCATCAATCTTACAATATAATAAACAGATTAAAAAAGTCCTTTCAGCTAATGATGACGTTGATGACTAAATATGTTAAGAGATGGCATTCTTGAGAATAATGTACACCATATGTACACTTACAGAATTAGACGACGAGTTCAAAGCCTCTTGCAGCGCACTATCAATACCATGATCCTTGTGTAGCAGGTCATCTTTAGAAGAACTCTTAGGTATCCTGCCCCTCATGGAACTGTTGACACTGTTCTGGTTGATCGCGTTCACTATGCTGGACACGCGGCCGTTCTCTGAAGGTTTGTTGACCTCGTTTGACGGAGGTGGACCTATCGCCTTTTCTGTGTATTTCGTTGGACTTTGCTGGGGTTCTACCCTCTGGAAGAGAAGAAAAGATTTGTGGGGTAAGTATGATTGTTTTATAACCGAAATAAATATTGTAACTATCTTCAGGACTAATTATTTTTAAGAAATAACTAGGTGGACCGTTGACAAATAAACCAAAAATCAATCTGATAGAAGTAGTTATCTTACTGTTGTCTATGAGCAGTTAACTACTTTGTCGTGCAACACTAAGTTCCAAAACATACGTATACTCATTACACAACATCGCATCGTGACACGACATGCATCATACAAATTCACGACACGACGTTACATCGTAGCATGATGCACGGCACGAAGTCATGTCGTGAAAACTTGTGCACGTATTTATAAGGCAAAAACACACACGATACGACGTCGAATCGTGGCACACTGCGACGTCGTGTCGTGGATTTTTACGACACGACAGCATTGCAACATGACGTAGCAACGTGTCGCGAAGCTCGTATCGTATGATATTGCGTATTCGCGCTAAGGATTTGACTATACGTGCCAGTGCAAACTTTACGAGGTAATGTTGCGTTGACGTCTTTATGTGCCTGTAAGTACTACGACACGACACCCATACGCATTTATATGAACATGCCTTCTACAAGTAGCTAACATTCATAGCTCTAATTTTCCTTATAGTCGCCCACCATGAATAATATATACATCAGAAGGGCAATAAACGTTCGTAGTCGTAGTCTCACCTCAGCGACCATCAAATGCCAAAAATGTATGGAAACTCGAGATATTTATGACAGATTTGAGACTGAGATCAGACAGAACGTTCTTAAAATTACGAGAATTGTCCCTATGAAGTTGGCTTTCTCCTCAGGACATTATAGACGACAGAAAAAGGTCTCGTAGAGCTTTTCATTAGTTAAGTGTCTGTTGAAATTTTTGGAATCTTAATCGTCAAAACATCTTACCTGCGTCCTGTTAGGCACAGTCCTTTCAATGACGATCTCAACGGTAGAGTCGGTGGGGGTGTTCCTGAGCAACGCGACGACTTGTTGTTGTGTGAGGCCGGACACCGACACGTTGTTGACTGACACCAGCTTGTCGCCGGCTCGTAGTCGCCCGTCTGATACTGCCGCACCCTGCAAGAAGGAAATTTCGTTTAGTAAGGATAAGGTTCATAAGATAAGCGTTATTTACCGCTTTCAAAATCGCTCTCTAATTTCATAACGCACTCGCACTAGCAATCAGAATCTTACTCATTTTAATAAAAATTAAAAAAAAAACTTCATATTGCTAATCCATTGCTGCGTGTGCGAAAAAATTGTCTGATTTTTTTTTTGCGGATGGGAGGACTTGCATGGTAGACGCGGTGCTGTAGACACAGAAGCGTGTAATAAACGAAGTATCCATTTGAAGCACACTACAAAGGTGTTTTTATTATTCGATCCCAGTTTCCGTACTGTCAGGTTCTCCCAGTACTTACTGTAGTAATGGCCTATTGCTATCATTTAAGGACCATTAATGCCTATTGGTTAAAATTAAGACTGTTTTATCTTTACCATTAATAGAGCTATAAAATTAGCTTACGAATCTATTTATATGCCCAGTTTGGCAATAAAAATGCTTCCATTGGAAAACAAAACAATTCGGTTTTTGTTAATAGGAACCGAGAATAAGTAAGAAGATAACTTTTCCTGATATGAGAAGAACTGAACCACTAACCTTAGGCAAAATATTCTTAATATAGATAGGACAGTGTCCTCCCGTTGGATTATCTCTTGTGGTGATGGTGAAGCCCAAACCCTTCTCCCCCTTGACCAAGGTCACGGCTACAGGTTGGGTGGCGCCTGATGATGGCTTGGAACTGGGACTCACTGGGACCTCCATGCCGGATATAGCGCGTTCTCTGCTGCCTCCTGCGAATATAAAGGATGGGTGGTTTATGAGATTTTCGTTCAGCACCTTTACATGATAATTTTTTAACCAATGCGCAAACTGTTACCATAAATCCAGCAGATCATTCTAGACCCCCCAGCGCAGAAATGTTTCGTCGGTTTTGCAAAAAAAAATCTGCTGTTTCATAGTACTAAAGTGTATGAAACGTACGCGGTTAAAATGTATGGTACAGCAATTTTTGGCATGTGAAAGAATGAACGAAAATACATTTATTTAGCACAGGCTTTATAGCACACAATATACATTAAACAGCAGGAAAGAGTAAAATAAAATGTGCTGGCATAGTTTGATGACTTTTTTGCGATCATGCGTAAAAGATCCGCTTCATTACTGCGTCGGGTGCGAGACAGCGACAACAGTCTCCTGAGCATTGTTGCTAACAAAACTGAGGGCCATCTGATGGGCCAACAACCCGCACCCCTGGGTGCGTGTTGTTCGAAAGAGATACCGCCGCCCCTGGCACACAGGCTACTGAGGGAACACGGGTGGGTTTTCGTCAGTAAAAGTCTGACACGCCGTCCTGCTCCACCCAGAGCGGGAGAAGTTATTTGATGATTTCCCACCCAAAAAAAAAGCTGGTTTGTGGAGATCAGAGGCCTTAATGCAAGTTTCATTTAAGCATCTCGAACAAACGCATTGAGCGCGTTCGGCGCTTCGATTGGCCCTGGATTGGTGACGGACCAATCGGAGCGCAGAACGCGCTCGACGCGTTTGATCGAGATGCTTAAATGAAACTCACACTAGAACCACAGGTAGGCAGTCCATCCTTGTAAAATACTGATATTTAGCCGTATCCGGTTAGACTGGAAACCGACCCCAATATAGTTGGGAAAAGGGTAGGCAGATGATGAAATGAGGTGTTTCACATACCTTCAGGTAAGAGATCAAGAGGTCGTTCTTGCACAGGATGTACACTTGCTACGTTGTTGACTCCTGACACCCATCGCAGCATGTCTTCTACCCTAGAAAAATTAAAGAGCATCAATATTAACATCATTATAAACTTCCATAATGTATAGTCAGTTCATGGCAGACCAGGGTAGACGAACTGGACCAACCATCCTGACAGGGATACTCCACATTAGATATAGACCGAAGCTGAACCACAAAATTATGAAGGGAGGTCAGTTCACATCATCATGTCGACTGACCGTTACACTAACGGAAGAAACATTAATTCATCATGGATGTCAAGTTCTGGACAAGTTTGAAGGGGACAATGTAAAAGGGTACGTTACTCTTTATGAGAAAAATCTAAAAATATATTATTGAGATAGCTTAGGCAAAAAGCAGTCGGAAGATGTTAGTTTTAGTTCATGAAATAACAAAATAAATTTTAAAATTCAATTCAAAGATTTAATTTTTTTTTTATCTGTTTTTGAACACCATGAAAGCCGCCATGTTATGACGTCATACTGCTATATTATCTTATCAACTGCACAACTTGTACTTTTTTTATTTTTGTAACCAATGTTATTTTTATTTAAATAATATTTTACGTTCAGGAACAGCAAACAAAGGAAAAGTAGTTTACTTTTTAATTATAAACAATTATCATATAAAATATCAGCGCATTTGTCTATACAGCAAACTGACGTCATACGCAAGAAGCAATATGGCGTCCACTGCGTCCAGCGTTTTCGTCACATTACGCGCGAAATTTAAAATTTAAATGCATTTGTACGGTTTTATTTAAGTGGTTAATATGCACTTTAAAATCTAACTAGGACACTTTTCTGTAATACTTACTCTTTTTTGTAATACCCTATCGAGCAGACAAAAATAAATAAAAACAATAAGTAATGAATCAGCAATATCCTCCAAAATGATTCTGATTTTGTGTGTTTACGCTATTAGGGTGCTGTTTTTGATGCAATGATAAAGTATAAGATCATTTGTGATAATTACCTAGGATTCTGATGGTTGTTGACCGGCGTGTCTTGTCCTAAGGGCTCTCTCCGCGCGTCTCTCGGAAGACTCTTACTGCCATAACTTTGGACCTTCTCAGCTGCGTCTAACCATACACCACTGCTGAAAATGATATTTATTAGTAGCAACCAGCACCCTAATTGCGTAACTCACGATTCATCATAATCTGTATCGTTTTGAAACGGATTGTTAAACCATTGCTTCATATGTTCGATAAATGTGTCTGTTCGACAACATAAATAACGCAATGAATATTGTTTAACTGTGAAGACGAAACCAATTATGATCAATCGTGAGTTACGCAATTAGGGTGCCGGTGTCTGAATTTGTGCCCAGCTGATGATAATAGGCTCGCCCGGAACTTGAAACATAACTGGCGAAATGTGGGTGTACTAACAGTTGCACCTAATGACTAACCCTTCGGAGAATACAAGATTGATATTCATCATCTTCATTTCAGCCGAAAGACGTCCACTGCTGGACATAGGTCTCCCCTAAACTCCACCACTTAGACCAGTTCTGTGCTTACCGCATCCAGCGGACTCCTGCGGCCCTCATAAGGTCATCGGTCCACCTTGTGGGAGGCCTTCCAACTTTACGTCTGAGTGATGTTATGTTTTTTTTTAATTCAACAAGCTTCTTTCTTCTTGGGGTTGAGTATACAGGATAAGTTTTTATCCCGTGCGCAAATTTTTACCATGAATTCAGCATATCATTCTAGACCCCCTACCGCAGAAATTTTTCGCCGGTTACCTACAGTACCGGTACCTACGCGGTCAAAATGTATGGAACAGCGGTTTTTTTTTGGTATAACCGGCGAAAAATGTCTGCGGTAGGGGGTCTAGAATGATATGCTGAATTCATGGTAAAAATTTGCGCACTGGATAAAACTTTTCCTGTATAGCCCAGAAAAAAATATTTTTCGTGTCATCAACAGCCTTAAATTGCAGGTATTTAAAAAGTATAGGCTGTTGATGATGGGAAACAGGCGACAGGTAATATACTATCCTAAAAGACCAAGAGTAGTTTAGAAAACAGTGACTGAATCCATCTTACCCCGGCCCAGAGAACTGCATAGACAGGCGGTTGGTCTGCCTCTGGAAGTGCTGCCCGTGCCGGTCCACCGCGACGTCGGGCGGCCGGCCGTCCGGCAGCGGGTGCACCTTGTGCGTCACCCGGCTGCTGTCATCGCGGCACACCACCGCAGCCGACCAGCGCTTTGTCTGTTCGGAACCCTAAAATGAATATACACAAGTAATGGATACTGTGTTTACAGCAAATATGTGTTTTTGTTCAACAAAGTTCAGTTCCTGCTACAAGTTCTAAACATTTTATAACTTCTTCAGCTATTCTAAAATCCACTTTATTATTTCTGTTATAAATTTGATATTTGTTTGGAATAGTAGATCGCGGGAATTCGACTAATACGCGCGCAGCATAACAGGACGTTGTTGTAGGGAAGGCCTCTTTCAGCTTCTTTTAGATGTTGATTATTATAAATAAGTAGGTAGCACATAAGCACACGATCCTCAGATATGAGGGACCGACTACAGAGAGAAGCACATGAGACATAATTATTTGGTTCTCAGAGTCGCAAATACGATTGAAATCCTTATGTACGTTATGCAACTAATTCTGGACAATGATATGACGTCCCTTCTGAATATGCATTGTTCCATATCCATGCATATGAAGGTCTAATAATTGATTTATCTTTGAAGATCAATCGAAAAGATTAGAGAACGTTGTTCGCTTATAAATGACGTGAGAAGTTAGATACCTCAGTTATTCACACCAACATTCTCTTTTCAAAGGGTTCTCAAAACTCTTGTGACCAAAATATAAATACTCCTATCATATTTGACGTTCTCTTACCTCTTAGTATTAGCTTGACATAAAATTCAACGATCAAATCTTAAAAACAGTGCATACCTGTCTCTGAGGAGGTAGCGTGTCCTGATGCAGCGTTGGTTCGCTCCCGCGCCGCACCTGCAAGCCGTTGGATCCGTCTTCCAAGTGTGCGGCCCCAACCTCCACGCAGGAGTCGTTGTCAGGAACCCGCATACTGCCGCCGACGCCACCGCCACCCTGGAGAGAACAAAATAAATTTCATTATTAGGACAGTCATGAAATTAATTCAGCTAACTGCAGTTTACTGCCGGACATTTAGGTGTCCCGCCCCCACGCTACACCTGCCGAAACAACCATTACCAAGTGATACACAACAACTGGACACAGAAGAGTGAAGACCAAAGCAGACAAGTAACGACCGACTTAGGAAAGCAGTGACTGCACGAGGTAGCCTTACCACGCAAAGACATCCACAGATAATCATACAAATGGCATATTATGATTCCACACGTCAAAACAAAGATAGACGTACAAATGTGACATAATGGCTACCTATTCTATTGTGTATTATTATTGCGTTGACGAGGTAGGCAAACCATTCATTTGATAGTTGTTATAACCAGCAGCATAGGCATTTTATATTAAGTCATTGATGATGACATGATCACATGATGTATTCGGTACTAGGTAGTCCCTTCAAGGTCAAGGACTTGTAACTTAGCCATACCACAACACAAGCTTGTACAAGTTAATTTTGACGAGATAAGAGACCATAGGTACAGACGCCAGCACATTAAGCTATATAGCCCAATCTATCAAATCTCTTTGATAGATTTTCATCTTTATTCCATTAGCATAAGGGTCATGTTCAATTGGGAAAATTTGACAGTTTGGGGTAGCTTGATGTGCTGACCTGTTCTTATTAGAATTTTTTTATGTGAGAGTTAAACATCACAAGTACGAGAAATTTCGAAGTCAGTAAAATCAACTAGTCTACCACAACTTTTCCTGAAACACCATTTCGAAATCAACATAATAGACAGCCAGCAAAATATCAGAACATACTTTTGTAATTATTACAGCTACAAACATAACAAATAAGTAAGTTGTGCGGTGTACCAAGCTAGCATACTAGTAAGCCAGTGGAGCGGGACCGATTTCGATAATCAATGATGAGGTTCAATACAAATTGCTTTAGTCTGTTTATTGAAGCGGTCGAATCACTCTCGAATACTTTGCAAGGTATAAAAACTATATGTAAACCATGTAAACTCCGCTATACAACGCAGATTTTGTATCGATCCATAATGAAATCGGTTGAGATTTTTTCTGGCGGATTTAAACTGGATTTAAGCTTATAATTAAGAAGAATTATAAATATAAAGGAAAATATAAATTACCTAGCTAATTGCCTTCTGGAGTTCCTCAGCGGAACTCCCCAAGCAACCAGACAAGGCGCAACGTGAAAATGGATGGCGTCTCGTCTTCGTCGAATTCCAATAAGGCGCAAGGGATTTGCAGCAAAATTAAACATTTCGAACTTTAGAAGCCAAATTGTTTGAACTTTGACATGAACATGATATGATTATTTAGCAATTCGTCCACTTGATAAATCATTGTATAAGGCTGCTGTCTCGATGTATAAACAATCTGTACTGAAATAAGTATGAAGGCTGTATGATGATATTAAAGTCTATATTTAAACCTATAACTAGATAGGTATAAACGTATTCACTTTGCTTGCGAGCTCTATAATCCTGTTAGCCCAGTTTCAGCTTGTTATCTACTAAATAGGTACATGGTGAGTAGGTACCTACGACGTATACTGTTGTAACTTGTATGAAAGAGGCGTGAACACGTGAATGCAGGCATTCGCGCCGCCCGTTATGTGCTATGATTCATAGCGCGTTTGTTATCATTCGTTATACCTATGTAAGGCTATACACGTAAATTAGTTTGAATTTATTCTTTGCAAATGTAATAATGTATTGTTTTATTCAGAACGCTATATGTACGTAACAGTAGTGTATTTGCCATGTGAGCTACAAGCATGCTACGTTAGTATACCGTATGTTGCACGATACTCTTTTATTTTTTTGGTGGGAAATCATCAAATAACTTCTCCCGCTCTGGGTGGAGCAGGAGGGCGTGTCACTATTACTGACTGAAACCTACCCGTGTTCCTTCAGTTGTCTGTGTGCCAGGGGCCACGGTATCTCTTTCGAACAACTCGCATACGATACTCTTCAGTTGTAAATTAACATTAAGTATTTTAATTATTATAAGTGGTCGAAATTCGGCCATCATTTTTTACAAAATATTTATATAGGTATATTAGCTTTCTGCACTCCTCCATTACGCACTTTAAACTATGCAAAATTTCATACTCCTTCATCCGCCTAATTTTCGTAAAAAAAAATATAAGTTTTCTAGCGAAGTAAAACAAAATCCGCACATTTCACTTGGAATTCGTGAAATCTGGCTAAATGCTTGAATGGATAAATTTATGGTATGAATTGAGGGTACAACATGATACGCCTGGGCCTCGGGTACTCACGCAAACAAAACCCTTTGAAAAGAGGTTTATCAATTCTTGCAGGCGTACCGGATTAACAGAATAATTTATTAATTAGCAATTGATTGCTACTTAAGGGTGCTCCGCTAATTATGATTTTCCTAGACTTGTGCAATCATAGGTACGATTGGTATATATCTGTTATAAACAATAGATAGTAGGTAAGTAATTTAAATAGATTATGAAACACGCACATTCCTACTAAGTAGTACCTCAGTGTTTTAACAAGATTTTTACCTTTATCTAAATATTTACCTACCTACTTACTTCAACCACACAACTTTACCGTACTTATTATTTAGTTATCCTAAAGCAAAATAACGGTTCAAGCCACCAGATGCACAATAATCCTTTCATTTTTCATTTAATTTAATAATTTAGGTATAAACGTGCATTTTACAGTGTAAGTAGTTGGCATTGGATTTGGTTTAAAAAAACAACAAATATGTACCTATTTTTAACTCACCTTATTTGGTTGTTGACCACAAAAACACTGAGAGAAACACAAGCCCATATTGAAATTGCAGTTAAAAGATAACCGAGACTCTGTTCTTGTGATCGACATGTCACGAAATGATATTATTTGCACACTTCAATTAGATGCAGCACAACAAGTTTCGACAGGATCTTCAAACTAAACTGAAGGAATCCCGCGCGCTTTCTTTTCTGATTTATTTTTCAAGAACGCGACTTTATGGCTTATGTAGTCGCGCGTTCAGCCTAGATGTTGTCAAGTCTGATTTTTTCGACACAAGTGTTTTTTTATTTGCATGAAAGCAAAATAAAAACAGGTTTTCATGATTTGCGGGAATTTTATAAATGTTGTCCTTGTATATTTTTAAGCACGAATGTCAGGAATAGTTTATTGTTCTTGACGTGAATAGGTGCAATAGTATCGGCTTTAGTAAAAAAAAAATATCTTCCTACTAAATATTAAATATTGTGTAGCATAAAGCTACATAATATTTAATTGATGACTCGTTAATTGATTTAAGTTTTTTTTTGCATTCCTTGCAACAAACACAGTGCATTAATTTTAAGCGGTGTTCGAAAATCAACATTTTATTTTTAAACGATTTTTTTGGTAGGGTTGGTATTTTGGAACGTTTTGTTTCTTTTTTTTTCTTTTTGTTACCGAGCAGCGCCACTTCTTATTTCACAACTTTTTGAATTGATACAACGCTACTGGGTCTTTGGGCGTGTGGCCAATATCGGAATTATGACCGCCATCTTGTCTTGTCAATACAATTACTGTGATAATTTAACAAAATAAATTATACAATATACCAACAACACCCCCTTGTCAATGTCATTCAGGCGCCAAAAGCCCCTTGTACTAGCACTATACATATCATATATTGGTTACCTGTATCTTATATATTGAACTTACCCGAAACATATCAGGGGAGGCAGTGCCTGCTGAAGACCCACTAGCGCCATCTGCCTGCGCGGCGCGTGGCTGTGGCGCTTGGTTGGTGCACTCCGCAGTTAGGGTCTCGCGGTCATCAGCCACGTCGCGGACCCGGTCGTCCGGGTCCAGAATACCGCCTGAACTGGCCCGCAGCGCTCGCACACCCACCCATGTCTCCGGACCCTGGAAAATGGAGAAAATACGTTTAGAATAGCAGCTATAGTTTTAGGATTAGGAATTTCCAAATAATCAAAATGAAATTTAAAATAACTAAGTAGGTATGCTGTGGCTGTGTTCCTTCGGGAAATTATTGGGTAGGTAGGTTTTAAGTATTTCCTTGCAACAACGCTTTTATTAGCTCGGGTTGTATGTATGTATGTCTCTATGTATGTAACGGAATCTTTGAGCCTAATTTTCACTGGTTTGCACACGTCTTAAGGGCCGATGACAATGCAATAACCCGATAAAAATTTTCAAAATTTCCAAAAAATTAATTAATAAAAAATAAAAAAAAATCCCGATCAAAATTTGATCGAACTAAAAAATGGAAAATATTTTTTAATTACAAAGAGTTTATGTTACAGTAGTAGGAAGTCAATAATTCAATTCAGAGTAAAAAGCGTGGGGTGCATTTTCCTATATTTTCATGACTCTCCTCTCATAGATGGTTGCCAATAGAATAGTTGTAATAATTAAAATATCAAGCACCCCACGCTTTTTACTCTGAATTGAATTATTGACTTCCTACTACTATAACATAAACTCTTTGTAATTAAAAATTATTTTCCATTTTTTAGTTCGATCAAATTTTGATCGGGAATTTTTTTTTATTTTTTATTAATTAATTTTTTGGAAATTGTGAAATTTTTTATCGGGTTATTGCATTGTCATCGGCCCTTAAGACGTGTGCAAAGTTTCAAGTTGATCAGACGTCTAGAAACCAGTGAAAATTAGGCTCAAAGATTCCGTTACATACATAGAGACATACATACATACAACCCGAGCTAATAAAAGCGTTATAAAAATAAAGTGTGGCATCAAGTGTTTCTTGTAAATACGACAGTTTTAATCCATCACAACATGGATAAACCTGTTAGTCGCAAAATGTTTAATTTATTCAGCTTGCAATAAAAATATTATTACTGGACACCATAGTGCTTCAGTCTGAGAAAACGACAAGAAATATAAAACATCAACATCACAGTGCATATTGTTATTGCACTTTTTAAATTAAACCTCGTAACGCGACACCTAACGGATTTAATCTCGCTGCGAAAATTAAGTGGAATAACTGTAATAATGTGCGAAAATGCACATTGTGTTAGTTTGTCGAATTTGTATGTTTTTCTTATAGCGAGATAATAAAGCAGGAACGGTAGACGTTTCCCACGCTTCGCAGAAACCGCGTTCACTCCATTCAACTGAGTTTGCACTTGTATAATGTATTCTTCAACTTTTGTTTGTGTGTTCGTCCGCCTTTGTTCAACTGTCACCGTCATTCGCGTTGAATGATATCAAAAGGTTTTTTATGCAGACATCAATCTTCAGCGCAAACTTTTGAAAAGGCAATCGCAATGAAATACGATCTGGGAGGACATGATCTTTATCTTTGAAAAGAAAAGGCTTTGCTCAACAGGATGGCTAGGATTGCTGTAGAATACGCAATCTTTTCAGGCGATACGACATTGGCCCAAAGTTTATTCATATTTGTTCTTCGATAAGTTGTTCTTATTATTTTGAGCTACTAACGTTGTGCTGGTCCAAAAATCCGAGTTATCTTGTTGAGAAATGTGACGACATCTGTAAGAAAAACATACCCAAGTAACAGATTTTCGCTCTGGTGGCTTAGAAGCGGCCAACCGAGCCAACTTCTTCAACCTCGGCGGAGGCACAGGCTCCAAAGCCGTCCCGCCATCCATCGCACTAATGCCATCCGCCACCGCGGCCCGCGTTCGTCACCTCATCCTCTTTATTTCCAGCATCACAATACTTTATCCAATCGATTTCACTAACTTCGGTTATCGAAACCGTGAAACGAGAACATTTCTTGATACTACAAAAATAAGTAAGATCTAATTTCGTGACGCTTTGGCTTTGATTGTAAGAAAAAAATACAACTGGATTGTTGAGTTTACTGTCAGCGTTTAATGTTTAGGAGTGCCAGGGTAGGTCAGTGGCGCGAGTGAAGCCTTGACCTTCGCGCTTCACTTACCAAACACAGAGCACTCACGCGCCACACCAGATGCGGCGCCCGCGCCCATAAGAGACGCTGGTCAACATTTATGCCTTTAAAGCTCAATTTTATCTGGAGCACAACACCTACTATGGTGCACAATTAGTAACAATGTTGACGCCAAATAGCGCTATTATTGTTGTTCTAAAACTATACAAATTAAACTGTAAATGGTATGAGTCTAGTTGCCTTGGCATTGTTATTATTTCTGATTGGTATGACCTAGCAAATAACTCTAAAACTGTTTAGATAATGTTTTGGTCTGAAAGGAAAACTGCACTTTTGTGTCAACCAATTCGACCGAACATGTTTTAGGTGCTAATAAAAAATCTACACGACGCTCCTTATATTTGAAGAAAAGAACAGTTATAAACTTAAAAACACGACAGTGAACATGGCCACTATAAAACAACGAATAAAGTTGTAACCTTCTTTAGAAATACGCATGATCAACCGTCCGTATTCCAAGAATGTGTTGAACTGAAGTGGCGCCCGCGCACGCGATCCGTTTACCTTCGGGGAAGACTAACTCGGACGTTACAGAAAAACGATATTTGTCGACAGAATACGACATAACTGCGTGACAACACGCATGCAGGAAAGAAAGAAAAACTGCACTGTACACGGACAGTGCGGAGTTGTCATTAAAGCCTCACTGTTCCCATCATCAACGCCCATAATTACTATTCATGAAGTATTATCTAAGCTGACTGATTTGTCCCCCCCGAGTGGGTTCCCGCATTGTCGTTGCGGGGGGGCTTAGTAACCGTGGTCTCCCATCCACGGTGAAGCCAAGAGGAACCCAACGGTGGGGCCGCTCGTCAGGGCTTTTGCCTTCAAGCCATTGACGTAGCGGCCAAAAAGTAGGTTGCGGTGAGGTGCACCGCAACTGAGGTGGGCCGCGATGTCGAATGGGAGGCATCGCGGCTGAGGGTTACAGGCTGCGGTAGAGGAGGAGTGGCGGTGCTTCGGAGCAGCGCTCTTCCCTTCCGTGGCCTGGACGGGGCCGCCACCGTTTGATGGCGGACGCGGTGGGGCCGCAGGGGAAGAGGAGTGTCGGTATAGCGTCAGCCGCTCTCCCTATCCTCTGCGGCCGAAAAGTGGTAGACGGGACGGCGCGCTGTGTTCCTCACGCGCGCCGTCAAAGATGTCAGCAACCACTGGTGGGGTCCGCAAGGGCCGATGCCTGCCAGGGGTGCGGGTTTGTTCGAAAGAGATACCACGGCCCCTGGCATACGGGCTACTGAGGGAACACGGGTGGGTTTTAGTCAGTAAAAGTCTGACACGCCCTCCTGCTCTACTCAGCAGGAGAAGTCATTTGATGATTTCCCACCCAAAAAAAAAAAAAAAAAAAAAAAAAGCTGACTGATTTGTCCATGCCCTAACATGGTATAAGTCAACGGAAATGCAGACCTTTATGGCCTGTAACGTGTGTGCCGAATGATAAATCGTCCACGTTGCGTCAATACGCGGTTTTTGTTCAACAATCAAATCAAGACCATATCTGAGCATTGTTTTAATTGCAGAGGCGATGAGAATGTTAATCGGAAACACTGTAATTGTTCTCTTTGATCATAAAACGCCACAAAAGATAGGAATTTAAGTCTTCTGTGTTTATCTATACCATGAGACCGCTTTACACTTCATAATTACGTATTTAAATGTCAATTAAGTTAATTCAATTTAGCTCTTTAAACACGCAATGAAAGTTAAGACAAGATTCTTTATTTGTTTTATGGGCAGGAGCACGAAATGAATTTATAATCTTATGCTAACAAAAACAAATACCTTCACTAGTTCACTGCCGTAATTAACTGTAATTAATGTGCCCCTAATACATTTTAATGTTGGTTTTATGAGTTTAGAAACAGTTTGTGAATAAGTTTGCGTGGTCACCTTCAATATACTGTCAAAGTTTCTACCTGTCAAGTTGTGTTTTCTTAAGTCGAGTCGAGTGGTCATCTGGCCATATACCTAGTACCTATGTAAACATGGCTCAAGGCAACTCGCGAAATTGTTATGCAAATACGGCGTTGCATTCATCCGACTGTGTGTATTAGTATTTACTTTTGTGCCAAGAGCTAAGTGAAACCTTTGTAACATTTTGTCTAGACCGTCTTTTGTTATTTATGAAAACCTATGCAGAAACACTTTCTAACATATGTGAGATAAGCAAGTTTACTTTGATAGACTAAAAATATTGTTAAGATTTAAGTAACTAATTTATTTAAAACAATCTCATGTCATCATGTCTTTTAACTATCGCTTGCATTTAATAATTTTCGTAGCAAGGTGAAAAACAATCGTTTTTAATAGAATTTGTTCTCGATTTGAACGTTTTCACACATACAGTACAGACTAGGTCATTGCCTACTAGAAATATTAACTTTATCCGTTCTATTCGCAAAGACTTGTCCAACAAATACGATTTTTTAATGCCTTCATAAACTACTTGCTTAGTTGCTTACTGAACACTGTAAAATAAATTTACACGAGGCATTCCATTTATTCCATTATATTTTTTCAGGTTTAGGGTTTAAGGTCTAGGGCTAAAAACAATTTTCATGAAAATGTAACAGAAGAACCATTTTTAATTCGCGCACGTCCAATCCAGTTGTTTGCTTTTTTCAAACTTATTTTCACACAAACATAGATCATCGAAATGCTCTTAACAAAAATAGATCACAAACTGATTTTAGACACACGTAATTTTCACGCACACTTCGGGATATTATCACAGATTATTTTCTTTTATCGTGGTTTTATAACGCGTAAACAGAAACGACATACGCGCGGCCCCCGCCGCGGCAAACCTCCTACTGAAGTGTGTCTGTCTGTCGATTAGAAAGATCTTCAACAATGACCGCAAATAAAATAATACTGAACCTCTAATAAATTTCAAGGTTCGCGGTTTGCAATAACAAAAAAGTTTAAGTACAACGCGATTACCTAACGGAGCATTTTACATTGGGATTTAAATATTTTTATCAATAAGGAAGCCATAACTTATCATTTTATTTTTTTAATTTTACACCTTTATAATACACAATAAAATTTATCAGATCGTGCCTTATCTTACGATGAAGATTTAATTTGTGACGAAGTTTTTTTTTTGTGGAGCGATTGAATGGAACGTTTAGCTCAATAATCGCAGATGATCTAGTTCCTTCTTCAATATAGAGAAGCAATACCTAATTCAGACGGCTAAAATAAATTATTTACCGCAGCTGAGGGTGGCTGTAATTAGTTTTCCGTGATTTTCTTTGAACTTTGTCACTGCTGGGGAAATGTGTCTTCTTTTTTCAGAAGCAGGCAAAACTTCTAGTAAACGCTGACTCTATGCATTTGGATGCACGCTATGTAATTGGCTGGACTCACTGAGTCTAGCCAATCCCTGACGTTTAACTCAACCAACTGACGTTTGACCAATGTCGATCTATCGGAATTATATTCCAGAGTAAGCACCCTGATCTACCTACTTAAAATCAAACCCAGCAGTGAGGTGAAATGATGATAAGTTGAATAAATGCTCTGTGGGAGAAACCATTTCACGACCGCGCCCTCCTAAACGGTATTAAATCATTTCCTTCATGATGATCTCTTTTCTTTGGTAATTTCTTCGTGTAGGTCCCGGCTGTCAATCGTGGATCTTTGACAGTCTTTACGGGTTACGGGTGGTAGTCAGAAGCCCGAAAGTCTGACATCAGTCTTACCATTTCCTTCGTGCTGATCTGTGCGAGTCTACTTCTCTAAGTTGGCAACAATAATTAGGTCAGACAGTATTGTATTTGTCTCGTGTGACTAACTAGACTTTTAGAACAGTGCTCCATGTTCAGGACGAGCGTCCAATAATAACGGTTCCGTAATGACAACGATATCAACCCACACGTATGCCATATACACTTTGTAGTGAACGTTTATTTGAGTAATAATAATTGCTTCCTCCTTAATTAACCGTGGATGCTCTTTAGATGCACCTATAAGTAAAATTCAGGTGGGTTCCGAAACGTGGTCGCTCAGAATGGGCCTAATAAGATGGCTGAAAGTCACCCAAAGGACAATGGAGAGGGCTATCTTGGAGTTTCCCTACGCGACCGAATCAGAAATAAAAAGATCCGTAGGAGAACCAAGGTAACCGACATAGCTCGAATATTTGCCAAACTTAAGTGGCACTGGGCAGGGCCATTGCACGCAGAACAGATGGCCGATTGGGCCGACAGGTTCTTGGGTGGCGACGGCATACTGGAAGATGTAGCGTTGGAAGGTCCCCCAAGGTAAACCGAAAGACCTAGTGAAGGCCGCAAGAATCCGGTAGATGGGAGAAACACAGAACCAGTCGAAGTGGCGATGATGATGATGAGGTGGGTTCCTGACACAGCCTTCACTCACAAGTCAGGCAGTCAGCAAGGTTTAGGTTTGATATCTGAAATACTATTTTCAGACCATCAACACATCCTTAATCGTCATCAAAACATTTATTTCCTTTTGCTAATTAAATCCAAAATAAGTAAACACAGGTTAGGAAGAAACTATAGTTCACCCCCCGTAGCAATTCACTTTTATTTTAATTTGATTTTCAATTTGGCGAGGTCTAAGAAACATTAAAATAGTATGTTGGTATTGTGTGTGTGTGTGTTGGTGTTAAGCAAGAACCTCAAAAAAAATGTTTTTATTACTTTTACAAATAAGTAACTACAATTTTTTCTTTTTTTCTTTTCATTACTTATGGAAATGAATGCTGGAAACCCTAGTCAGTCCTGCTACTAGCCTTGCCGACTAAGCTTATCTTTTTCAGGCGGCATGCATGAACTATTCTCGTATAGCATTTCCTAATAAAACTAAGTATTATGGCAGGCACATTATTTTCAGAATCTCGGAATCATCTTTCAAAGGCTTCGTAAGACGATAAAGAGATTAAAATAAGTATACCGAAGGGAAGGGTCGCAACATTTACCTACCTTTTATACAGGATAATTTTTTACCAGTGCGCAAACTGTAACCATGAATTCAACATATGATTGTAGACCCCCTACCTAGCGTAGAAATATATCGTCGGTAATAAAATATAGTTAATCTTCTGCTCCATACATTTTGATCGCGTAGATATTGCATTTCTATGCAACAGCAGTTTTTTTTTTGGATAATCGTCGATTTTTTTTTTGCATTAGGGGGTGTATTGCTGTATTCCTGGTTAAAATCAAAATATTTTACTTCATATAAACCTGCATGGGCACTTATGAAACGTCAGAAGCTAGGTGCAAATTGTTGTTTCCTATGGAGAAGAGCCGGCAAGAAACTGCACGGTTACTCTTTTAAAAATAATTGGCTTTACCAATGTTTTCAAATTACAAAGATAAAATGTATGGGAGGGCAGTGCAGGCCTGTCAATAAGTACCAGGTACTTATACGAATACAGTATGCGCACTGGTTAAAAATTTATCCTGTATGCTGGTATTCCATACCAATCGATTTCTAGGTATAAAAGTAGCTGCTGGGGAGTTTGTTGCGCGACTTCTTGTTCCCAGCTAAAGCACTAGGAAGTGGTAAAGGGCAGACGTTTTTGGGGGACTGTCTTATGTAATTTTGACGTTCAAAAAGTGCTGACTCTTAGCATTAATTAAATGACTTTTGATTTTGAGTAATGAGTTTTGGCTGCAATGTCTTTGTTTGTAGGAAACTAGTGCAGAGGAGAGCAGTGGTGGCCAAGTGGTAACGGCCGCGACTTACGAGTTGCAGGTCGTAGGTGCGAACCCAGACAGGTGCTTTACTTTGTGTAAATTATTTCATTACCACTGCTCTCAAAACGGCGAAGGAAAAACATCGTGAGGTAACCGGCATGTCCTAGAACAATAAATTCGAAGACATGTGATATCTACCAACCCGCACTGGGCCCGCGTGGTGGATTACGGCCCAATCCCTCTCACCCCAGGAGGCCAGTGTCCCAGCAATGGGAACATTATAGGCTGATGATGATGAAGGAATCTAGTCCAAATAAGACCTTTCCTTGAGTGCCTTAGATCTTTGTTGATGTTTTAATGACAACGTAACATTAGGTTAGATTCTTTGACTATTCGTTGGACCTCGGTGCAAGAGTGCGAGGGAACACGGGGTAGTTTTAGTCAGTAGAAGTCTGACAGACCCCTCCATCTGTACCAGGGCGGAGGAAAACCAGTTCCAACCCGATAAAAAAAGGTTCTAAGTTATGATAGAAACTTATGATTAGAAACAGTCGAAATCTTCACTATCCTGTTACGTTTTTGGTAGTGTACCATTTCACTTGAAACTTAAGACACTTCGTAGTTAATTGAAGATCAAGTTCTTGTTTACTTCAAGCATTTTTATGATACATTTGAACCCGGGAACACATAGACAAGACATCTGGTGCTATTTAGTAGCATCTAAGAAAAACGGTCAATTTGAACCAGTAAGTAAATATGAGACTTGATGGCTTCGGTCTGGAGTGGCTTGTGGTAATAATAGCCACACCTGTCGATCGATCGAGTAAAGCTACGCTCGCCGCGGTCGGTCCCTAGATGAGTGATCTTTACAAATCGAAACCCCTCCGTGCCTCAGAAAGTAAGTTCATTGGTCTCGGCTGTCATTCGTGGATTTTTGACAGTCGTTACGGGTCGTCAGTAGGGAATGCAAATCTCGCGAGATTGGGGCTCAAGCGAGATCTAGCGAGTTTATGAATAACAATACTGCGAGATCTCGCCAATTCCGAGATCTCACGAGATTGGCAGTTTTTGTGTTTTTTTGCAAATGATCACAATATTTGAATAAATTAGGAAAATAAATAAAAATGATTAAGTATTATAAGATAAATATTATTTTCACGAATTTTTTCAATATACTTTTATGCATCTACATTGTTTGACGTATCTGTCTATAATTTTTTAATAAACTTCTAAGTAGTAAACTTTGACGTACGTACGTATCTATCAAATAACAAATGAAAGAAACGTACAGTCTTCTCTACTAATATCAAACAAAAATCTTTTAGTAATAAAACAGTTCTTTTATAACAAACAAAACAACGAGAAGTCAAAAAAAACCGTCCGTGGGTTTTTATGCTCGAGTGCAATCTCGTTAAACTCGCGAGATATCGCCCTTTTTTCGTCCGAGATCAATCTCGCTAAAAAAGGCCGAGATCTCGCGAGAACGGGATTGCATTCCCTAGTCGTCAGAAGCCCGAAAGTCTGACAACCAGTCTTACCAAGGGGTATCGTATTACTCAGATACTGGGTTGTGGAACTTGTGGAGGTAGGTAGTAAAATACTGGTATTCAGCTGCGTCCATTTGGATTGGAAGCCAACCCAATATAGTTGGGAAAAGACTAGGCAAATTGATTGACTTAATTGATTTTTTTCACATCAAATTAAACAGTATTCATACAGGAAATTACAGGATAATAAATACAAAGTAGTATATTTGAGGTCAAAATGCGCACAGCGTATGTCAAAGTTCACCAACACCTATATTATATAGATCTGTCACTTACGTGGTGATATGAAACCGCGCTCACATTCACTTCGCATCTACAGAGGCTGGAGAAAGCATACAAGAGCGACCAGCAACCACAGACAGTCATGGCGATTGATTAAAGAATAATATCACAGCCACACCTTTCTACGACTTGATAGCAGAATTGCTGCATTTGTCTACGGTGTTAAAATTGATTACAGTACAAACAAACAAACAACATCGTCACAATTTTAAAGAAATTGATAAAAAAAAGTGTTGCTTAAAGACATATTATCAACGACAAGACGACCATCGAATACTTAGTCTACGCAACGTCTAGGACAGCCTTTCCCAAAGTGGGCGATAACGCCCCCTTGTGGGCGCTGCAGGCCTAAAGGGGGCGTTAAGAGACCCGCTAATTCCGCTCGATCTCCGCTAACGCTCACGATGATTAATTTAATTTGAAGTTATAGTGGTTTTTGAACCGACGAAAAAACGGAGGAGGTTACTCAATTCGACGCGTATATTTTTTTTTTTTTTATGTATGACCACGCATAACTTTTTCCAGAGTAGTACGATTTTGATAATTCTTTTTTTATTGGAAAGGGTATACCTCGAAGTTGGTCCCATATAAATTTCGAAGAAAAATTCCAACCCTAAGGGTAAGAAAACAGGGGATGATTGATTGTTTACTCACAGATTTTAATACTGAGTTGTGTATTAAATCAAAAATTAAGCATGTAGTAATTAGTAGATTATAGCCACAAAAAATTATAAAATAAAAACTTTTTAATAAAAAAATTAAACCGCCGAAAAACCGAAAAGTAAAAAATAATAAACTAGCTTTGTCCAACCCCAATAACTAAGTTCGGAAGTCGGTGACTTTGGATATGTATTTAATTACGAGTATGTGTCACCGCCTTCCGAACTTAGTTATTGGGGTTGGACAAAGCTAGTTTATTATTTTTTACTTTTCGGTTTTTCGGCGGTTTAATTTTTTTATTAAAAAGTTTTTATTAAGTAGGTGAATTAATGGGGGCGCTAAAAAATAATTTATTCTCAAAGTGGGCAGTAGACAAAATAAGTTTAGGAACCCCTGGCCTCGGAGAACCTACGCGACCTCTACGCGGATCCTAAGCAAGCTCTACGTCGAGCCTACGTAACCTTTACGTAGAGTTTATAAGTACTAGTGCCCAAACTAATGGTGAGACACTATCAATCATTTTGAAAGATATTGCTGATCCGTTGCTTTTAAGTTCAAAAAATGTTTCTGCTCAACAACGTAAGTAACGCAAAGAATATTCTTGAATTTTCAAAATTAAAGCCATTTCTACTGTTAGCATGTTGCGCAAGTACCCCAAAGTTTTTGTATTAACTTTTCTGAACAGTCTGTCATGAACACTTCCAAGCCCAACGTGATATACATTGAAATAATTGTTATAAACAGAAAAGAGTAGTTATACCTCTGCAACTAGCTTCAAAATAGCTAGTGATAATATCAGTCTTGTGACCTAGAAGATACTACGTATGCAAATGACAGCATGCTCCAACTTACTCGCAAAGTACTCTTAATTAGCCGGTTGATCACAAACAATAGAAAACAGCACGGTTTTTCCAGATTAGTTATAATTAGCGTGTCACGCTCGCTAAGATTCATTTCGCTTGAGAATTTTATTACTGAGTTCTTTTGCCATCTACCTTCATGGTCACGAGTACTGTCTAGATTATTTTCATCATTCATCATCATTTCAGCCGAAAGACGTTCACTGCTGGACATAGGCCTCCCCCAAGTTCCGCCATTTCGACCGGATCTATGACTCCCGCATCCAGCAGATTCCTGCGGCCTTCACAAGGTCGTCGGTACACCTTGTGGGAAGCCTTCCAACTCTAAGTCTTCCGGTACGCGGTCGCCACTCCAGAACCTTTCCATCCATTTGGCCATCTGTTCTGTGAGCGATGTGGCCTGACCACCGCCACTTAAGTTTGTCATTGGGCTATATCGATTACCGATTATCGATTATCGACTATCGGATCTCTTCATTCCTGATTCGATCACGTAGGGAAACTCCAAGCATTGCCCTCTCTATTGCCCTTTGTGTGACTTTTAGCCTTCTAAAGTTCTAATGAAGCCCATTGTCATAGGTCATCACTGCCAACACGCACTGGTCAAAGACTTTCGTCCTGAAACACTGCGGTCCAATAGCGTAGCCTCCCGAACGCTGCCCAACCGAGTCGGATTAGACGATTGACCACTTTCTCGAAGTTGGACCTACCTTACTGGACAGTTAGTAACACTAGGTAGACGTACTTGTCCACAACTTCGAGTATAGCGGTTCTAGATTAGTTTTCCGATGTGCTATTATGAGGTATGCAATGACGGTACCTATTAGGTATGCCCCATGGGATAGGTATTGTAATGTGCGTTACGCCGATGGTAAGGTAGGGGCTTACCTTGCAGCGGCGGTGGTTAATCTTCGATGAATGTATGAAATGCACCGACCCTAGCGTGGTTTTAGCAGACTCATTAATCGAATGAACCCTACGATTTGCACAAGCCCTTGAAGCCTCATTTATCATGGTGCTACAGAGGCCATGGCATACTAACGAGTAGACGGGGGGGCGATCTAATGGTAGAGAAGACTTGCCTTTAGGATAGGTAAGGATTGCGAGCCGTACCGGAAATTCATCCTAGAGGCGGCATTGGACTAGTGCAGAGACAGGTGATGTATAGATATACATCACCGCGACGTCGTTAAAAGCTAACCTTCCATAGATATGGAAGGGTAGCTTTTAACGACGTCGCGTCGCCACCGCGCCGCCATGTTGATTCATGTCGAGCTTCACCAGTGCATCTTTCGGCGGGGTTCAATTATTTTCTCGGCTCTTTTTTATGTCGTCAAATGATGCTGTTTTCAATGTCTTCGTCTGAGGTCTCGCTAATATCCGTTGCCGGTTTTTTGCAAATACCACTAATCGCTTTCTTGATCTTATTTCTGTTTTCAGCCGTATCCATTCAAAACTTTATTCCCCCTTTGTCCAAGTATTTCATGTTGTCTTTCCGTGTGTAAATTCAGTGGCGGTGGTTTATCTTCAAAATACAAAATAAAAGCAATTCTAAGTAAGGGTCTGAAGTTTGACTTAGATATGTTCCGATCTCAATCTTACACCTTGTGTTTTGACAGTTATGCAACAGTGAATAAAGCTTAGCCAAAATACGTGCTAAATAACGTTAACCTACAGATCTCGGTCTGTCTCGAATGACGGAAACCATAGCTTGCAAGCTTACTTACAAGTCTTACCAATCAATCTGCCGCTACGTTTACGGAGTCGTGGCTTGATCTTTTGACCTAAGACATTCTTACTGCATGTAGGTGCACAGGCAGGTACAACTAACAGCAAATGGCTTAAAGATTCTCGTCGTACGTACAACAATGTTACTTTTGAATTGGCATTTCTATACGGTCATACCTTTTTTACTGCTAGAGCCTCTACAAAATTAAATTTCGATACCTAAGTATGGAAAACCGGCGAACATTGTCACCGCTACCAATCAGTGCCGAAAGACTAGGTTTTTCACCTCGTGATGACACCACAGAAGAAAGACGACAAGTAATTTAATTACTGCCACTGGATATTATAGATGTCAGCTATTATAGACGGGGTCGATGGGGTCCTAGTTGTAGTTGGTTAATTACAATATAAACTCAAACTTTCAATAAAAACCACTTACAAACAGTTTGGAGGAGAAAGATGAAGCATGGTTACCCATTCCAAAGAATAGTTGGTTCATAAGGAGAAGAACGGACAAGAAACTCTATGGACACTATAAAATTAAAATATTGTTACTAAAACGAAATCGCATCACAGTATCAATGATTTCATGAGCGTAAAAATTAATATAATTATGATGACAAAGTATCTAGGGCTATGCGAAAGTTCATGTTTTAGAAGCGAATTTCTACGATACCTACACTATAACATCATCATCATCATCAGCCTATAATGTTCCCACTGCTGGGACACAGGCCTCCTCTCGGTGAGAGGGATTGGGCCATAATCCACCACGCGGGCCCAGTGCGGGTTGGTAGACGTCACCCTCCTTATTACAAAACAAGGTTTTTCTTTAGGTATGGTTTAAACCACCGAGCCTGTTTTTGAAATAAGAACTTAGAACTAAAATAGAATTACAGCTCCTTTTACAAAACTGACAATTTAGCACTAGACTAACTTGTCAGTTTTGTAAAAGGAGCTGTATTTCGATTTCAGTTAGGTTCTTATTTAAAAAACAGGCTCGAAGGTTTAAACCATACCTAAAGAAAAACCTTGTTTTGTAATAAGGGGGCACATGTCTTCGAATTTTTGGTTCTAAGACATGCCGGTTTCCTCACGATGTTTTCCTTCACCGTTTTGAGAGCAGTGGTGATTAAATAATTTACACAAAGTAAAGCGCCTATCTGGGTTCGAATTCACAACCTACAACTCGTAAGTCGCGGCCGTTACCACTTGGCCACTACTGCTCCACTCTATAACAGTTGACACACAATCTATTGATTTTACAAGACCTTCACAACGCCCCTTTTTCATATCAGTTCAAACAAGTTTTAAAGGCTTGGCTAATGTTTATACATAATTATCATAGAAATCCATTCCGAACATAAACAAGCCAAGCCCGAACATGATTCAATATATGCCTAAGGATCAATGTTTATGAAACTAGTCTGCTAAATAGAAGTAGCTTGTGATTTAAAACTATACAGGATAAGTTTTTATCCAGTGCGCAAAGTGTAACCATGAATTCAGCATATCACTCTAGACCCCCAAAAAAAATCTGCTGTTTCATAGAAAACTGCAATACCCACGCGGTCAAAATGTATGGAACAGGTGATTTTTTTTTTTTGTATAACCGACGAAAAGTTTCTGCGCTGGGGTGTCTAGAATGATATGCTGAATTCATGGTTAAAGTTTGCGCACTGGTTAAAAACTTATCCTGTACACATAAATGTAAAATTGTACGCGTGCCTCCACTCTGCATGAATCTGAATCTGTCAGGATCCGGATTTAGGATTTGAATCCTGTATTCAACTACGCCAGGTCATTAATCTTACTTCAAAAGGAAGACACCTCGTCGCGAGCAAAACTCTAAGCAGCATGCTGGTTCAAAGGTCGAAGCCATTATTAGAGGCTGTATCAGATAGCAACCAACGTTTGGTTGATCTCATGTAATTTTTAGAAAGCTCCCGCTTTTTAGTCAATACAATTTCGTTGAGAGACTGCTACGTTCTCTGAGCTTGCCACACGAGTAGGAAGCCCAAACATTTTAATATAAAAGCCAGAATAATACTTTTAGTATCACAGAAAAACCACACTCACGTTCCCAAAGAACTAAGTAGCCACTTTTAGAAAAATTGCTTAATGTGATCTAGATTTCAGAGGTGGTGATACTGACACAGGCCCTATCAGAATACCAGCGCTGCGACACTTTTTAAATGTCGCAGCATCATGCTGAGATAGTGGCCTTTTGGCCTCGTACAGGACCTTGTTTTTTTTACTTTTTTTTCTAATTTTAATTTTAATAAGTACCTAGCGTAGCGTTGTAGTGTTTTAGTGTTTAATTTTATTGTGTTGTAGTTATGTTTGTGATCAGGGACCGGACAACCCCGCTTAAGAGTTAAGCCTTTTGACAGGGTAACCCGTACATGGGGTAATTCATATCGCAGTGTTACCTTTTGTTCGAGTTTCATGCGCGAAACCCAGCGAAGTGGTTAACACCTTTATTATGGTAACCACGTGAAGGGGTTAACCCCTTCAACGTCTTAAGCCTTTGAAGGGGTTACCTTCACGAAAAGCTTTTATTCGTGTTACCCTGAATTACCTAATCAACTTTAGCTGCATGTTTATACTTGTACCCTAGCGGCGACGCGGCGCGGCGGTGTGGCGCCTCTTCGTCTTACTATTTTTATTTAGTTATTGCGAATTTGACAACAAAGTGACGATAGATGCATATCTATCGTCACTTTGTTGTCAAAAGTTTTTTTGAACAATAGACATTCACCCTTGCATAAATTCCTAAGAAGCTGAATTTTTACATAAACGTTAGGGATACCATTATAATGAAAAGTCTCCACCGATCCCATGTGTGCAATTTGTTTTCATTCAAGGTCAAACTTTGCTAAAATGAGTTTTTAGGATTTTTTTGCGATAAAAATAGGTCAGATAAAAATTGTAGGTCATGCAATTATGTCTCTACAAAAATTTACCTTACACTTTATTCCCCTTTTTTTTTTCTTTTTTTTTGGGATGGAAAATCATCGATGACTTCTCCCACTCTTGACGGAGTGAGAAGGCGTGTCAGAGTTTTACTGACTAAAATCCACCTGTGTTCTTTCAGTTGCCTGTTTCAGGGCCACGGTAACTCTTTCGATCAAATCCGCGACCCTGGCAGGCATTGGCCCTAGCGGACCACTTTCATTATTGCTGACATCTCTTTGACGTGCGCGTGGAACACAACACGCCGTCGACCCGGGCCTGGTCCTTACCAGACGGTGAACGATCCATTGCTCGCACTGCGCAAGCCCGCATCTACGGTGGCCGGGAGTCCGCTACGGAGTCCCGATGCCCAATCCGTCTCCTGTGGCGGCTAAGGGCGCGAGAGCACACGGATTGCCTCTCCCTCACGCTCTCCGCCTCCTTCTTCGCGAGCATTACTGCTTCGCTAAAGGAGGTGACGGCATCCCATGCACTTTCCTCCGCACCATGACCTGGACCAGAGCCGGACGCGAGAGATCGCCGCCGCCGATCGCCTCCACGAGGACACGGCGGTGCTCCGCCCAAGCAGGGCAGACCTCCATCGTGCCCTCCTGGCGATCCACACAATGGTGACACCCGGGTGTTTCCTTTGGCCTTATCCAGAATAAGAACCTCCCGAAGCAGCCGTGTCCGGTGAGAACCTGCGTAAGGCGGAAGGTGAGGACGCCGAGACCCCTCTTTCCCTCCGTTCCCAGCACTGGGTTGCGACAATCGCACTTTCCATGACGTCATGAGATCCCACCGGAGCTGTCCGTTGTGCCGTAATTTCTTGCGGCGGCGGAGTTACGCCCCGGCGTTTTGCCTCCTCGCGCCGCTTCCACACATGCGCGAGGACTTTTTGTCTCCAGATCTCATGGCAGTCTGGCAAAGAGGCTCGCTGCCTCACCGGAGTTCGGACGGTCTCCCGGGACTAGCCGGAACACTTTATCTCCTAAGATTCACCATTTCTGAGAAAAAGATATTCTAAAATTTACTTAATTTGTAGGTATTTGCCATAATGTGCACACATTTCCACGCCACCTACGAGGTAGTGTTACTTGACGCGTTTTTTTGACCACCAGACGAGCAGCAAGGCATGCACGAGAGATAAAAAAGCTGACTCAAATTGTAACATTGGGCCCTCGAAGTCAGCTCGCTCACCGCCCGCCGACAATAACGCCCAGGAAAGGGCTAACGGGGAGGTGATAGTTACCCAGTAATAGAAAGAAAGAAAGAAAGACCCGGCCCCAGACCTTCGTCTTCTCCAAGCCAATATCAATCTTTGCGCCAGGGCTCAGGACCTTTTGCTCCAGGCACGGCCAAGTGGTTGATCAACGTTGCCATCGCCGCCGAAACATACTTTGGTCCTCCCAAGGATGACAGGATGGGTGACATTGATGGCTTGGCGACACTTATCTTGAGGCTGGCCGCTGGCACTCTGTCCCTAGAGACCTTCAGTCGGGACGGGGCTTTTGTAGCGGCCTTAGTCGAAAATATTATGGACGTGGAGATTTATTTCTCACCCAACCGACCTCTCGCTGATTTTGAGACTTTATTTCGGAATTGAACCCAGTCGTCAGTCGAAGCCGTCCCCACCCCGTCCTTTTCATGGGGTACTTCAACGCCGAGTTCACAACTTGGGGTTCCCCAGCAACGGATGCACGGGGTGTGTTATTACAAGAGTGGGCGATGGAGTCAGGCTTACTGCTCCTAAACCGGGGATCTGTTCAGACATGTGTGCGGCAGTGGGGTGGGTCTATAGTGGACTTATCGTTTGCTAGTCCTGCTGTGGCACGCTCTGTTCAGGACTGGCGTGTATTATAGGAGGTGGAGACGTTGTCGGACTACAGATACATCCAGTTTGACGTTTCCGCCCAGACTTCGAGTGGCCCGGTCCAAGCGGCCCCGGCCCGGGTTGAGGATGACTGGCGATGGGTGGTCAAGTGACTGAACCAGGAAGCTCATCTGGTGGCCTCAATGGTGCATGACTGGTTAGACTCACCAGTCAGGTCTATCGATATTAAGGACGAAGCAGAATGGTTCCGGGAGGCCATAACCCAAATTTGTGATGCTGTGTTGCTCCGGACGAATTTAGAATCAATTGATGCTGTGTAGCGTCTGACATCTTATATTTGTACGCCGTTCAGGCAAAACATGACTGTCTTGAACGAATTTGCCGTAACATCTTGCATGCTGTGTGTGCTATACTCATGTTTTGGACAAATAAAAAAATATTTTATCTTAAGAAGGCTCTTCACCTGGAAATTAAGCGGGCAAGGACCGAAGCTCATGATAAATTGCTGGCAATTCTAGGACGGGATACGTGGGGGCGACCTTACCGTTTGGTTAGGGGCAAACTTCGCTCGTGGGCGCCCCATAGCATTGTCCCATATCCTCCAACGCTGCTAGAGAGAGTGGTGAGCGCTTTATTCCCCTCTCAAGGGGAGCACACACCACCTAATATGGTTCCGCCTACTATAGTGCCCAACGCGGAAAACGAGGATGACGACGCGCCTGAAGTGACCCAGGTAGAACTGAGAGCAGCAGTACAAAGGCTTAAGGCCAAAAACACTCCAGGACCAGACAGCATTCATGGCCGTGCATGGGTTCTGGCCATGAGGGCTCTCTGGACCCGCTTAGTAGGACTCTTGAGTGCATGTTTGGAGAGGGGCCAGTTTCCACGCTAGTGAAAGACTGGAACGCTGGTCCTGCTAAAAAAAAGAAGGGCATCCTGCGGGCTCTCCATCCGCTTACCGACCCATTGTGTTGCTGGATGAGGTGGAAAAACTCTTCGAGAGAATTATTGCAAACCTTCTCATTCAGAACATGGCAAGAGAGGGCCCGGATCTGATCTGATCGGAACCGGTTAGGTTTCTGTAGGGGGTGCTCTGACGGACAGAGAGTATATTTTAGAATCGCTTTTTCTCAGAATTGTTGAATCTTAGGGTATAAAGTGTAAGGACAATTTATGTATGTACTTGTTTATTTATGTGATAATTGCATGATCTACATTTTTTGTGAGTGAGCTAATTTTATCATAAAACTAACCGTTTCGCAAAAAAAAAAACATCTTTGCGAACTATGACCTTGTATAAAAAAAATTGGACACAGGGGAACGATGGGGACGACTTTTCACAATTTCATTATAATAGTATATGCAACAGTTTTATGCTTCTTGGGAATTTACGCAAGAGTAGGTACGCCTATTTTTCGGGCTAATTTGACCGGGCTATAATAACGGTGTCCAGCATCTTGCCTCGGCTGTGCATTTTCACAGAAACAGTAACTAAATATACACATATAAGAAATATAATAGGCAGTAATACCACACACACTTAAACAAAAACATCGCTAAATTGCTTTTAATATCTTCAGTAGTTCCGTCCGAGTTTCGAATTAAATGACGAATGATGAGAATGTAAACAAGTATAGACACGAAAAAGAAACATTACAATGTTTAGCATGTGCGACAAACAAAATTGAACTGTAAAATCATATTGGCAATAATTAGTATTCCATGTTTACAAGTCGCTCGGTACATGCAACCATGGCGCCGCCGGGCAGAAAGATGTCACGTGCGGTCGTGGTTATAAAATTTTCAAACTTATGTCGATTACAAAGAGTGGATATTACAATGTGTTGGAATGGAATGGGTTACCCTGTTACAGTGTTACAGGGTATTGAAAGGTTAACTTGTTCGGAAGGGGTTACATTGCACCCATTCGACGGTGTAACATGTATCAAAGGGTTTATTTTTTAAGCGCTTAAAAAAACCCCTTCAAAAACCCTTTCAACGAGTATCCGGCCGGTCCCTGTTTGTGATATTCCTGTGCGAGTCTAATAAATACTTTTTCTTTCTTTCTTTCTCTTCTTCTTTACACTTCAATCTGTCTAGCCTTTTACCAACTATGTTGGGGACTTGGGGTGGGCTTCTAGTCTATTCGGATGTAGCTGAATACCAATATTTTACACGGAGCGACTGCCTATCTGACCTCTACAACCTAGTTACTAGGTAACACGATACGTCTTGGTAAGACTGGTTGTCAGATTTATGGGCTACCCGTAACGACTGTCAAAGATCCAAAATGGAGAGCCAAGAAACGGCGGTCTGGATATGTAAATATGGTCACCCATCCGCGGACTGACCGTAGCTTATCGATCGACTCGTGTGGATTGTATTGCTAAGCCACGAGCCCCCTATACTTACACACTTTTAGACCATAATACAGGATAAGTTTTTAACCAGTGCGCAAACTGTAACCATGAATTCAGCATAAGTCATTCTAGAGCCCCTAGCGTAGAAATTTTTAGTCGGTTAAACAAAAAAACATCAGCTGTTTCACAGAAAAGTACAATACCTACGCGGTCAAAATCTATGGAACAGCAATTTTTTTTTAATTACCGACCACTTTTTTAAATTTTTATTGTATTTTGTGTTTCACGAACTGTGTCCAAACAAACGGTATTCTCTCTTTTCTATTTCTTTCTTTCGATACATGCCAGCGGCTGTCTACGTGCGATACAACAGCTATTATCAGATGACACCACCACCTAAGCATACAAGTCGTAAAACGTACCCCGCTTGGAATGTCACTGATTACGCTCAAGGTTGATCAGGTAATTAATCAACTGTATTGATGTAGTCCAATTAGTCAGTTCGCTAAGTTAATCTGAAGTACTTGGAGAGGTGATCATAAAAATGTTGGTGCATATATTGCTTAGCCTGTTTTTTTTTTTAGGGTTCCGTACCTCTAAAGGAAAAAACGGAACCCTTATAAGATCACTTTGTTGTCCGTCCGTCCGTCCGTCCGTCCGTCCGTCCGTCCGTCCGTCTGTCAAGACCGTTTTTCTCAGGAACGCGTGGAGGTATCAAACTGAAATTTCTATATGATACTTAGTTCTACTGTCCCTGGAAGCTGTAGAAAAATCAACCTTCTAAGTCAACGCAATCAAAAGATACAGCCATTTAGGCCGCAAAATTCCGCAAATTTTCGAAACTCGCACGGGAATCAAAACCTACAGGGTACTTCCCGTGAACTTAGAATCTTGAAATTTTGTACGAAGTCACGTCTTATAGTACAGATATAGGAAAAATTACGAAAACCGTAAATTTTTAGTTTCGTCATATAAAAAAAAATATTTTTGACAATTTTGAACTTTTACTTATATACCCACAGGTTTGTACGGAACCCTCGGTGCGCGAGTCCAACTCGCACTTGACCGGTTTTTTTTTCAAGAAAATCAGACTTTTTTGGTACCTATTTTTTTTACGTTTCGCTTTACTGCAGTAGCAATGCCAACCATATGAAAATGTCTCTTGATATTATGAAGAGGCATGGTACCATTATCATCATCATCATTTCAGTTGAAAGACGTCCACTGCTGGACATAGGCCTCCCCCAAGCTCGCCACTTCGACCGGTTCTGTGCTTCCCGCATCCAGCAGATTCCTGCTATCTTCAGAGGGCTATCGGTCCACCTTGTGGGTGGCCTCCCAACCGTACGTTTTAGTACGCGGTCGCCACTCCAGAACCTTCCAGCCCCATCGGTCATCTGTTTTTTTTATTTTTTTGTAAGTTACAACAACATTTTGTGTGTTCTAGAGTTTACCTATAAGTAATTGTTACACTTTATTCTGGTTTGTTGCTTCTGTTTCATTTGCTTATACCAGTGTATACAATTGTTGGTAAACCAAATAAATTAATTTGTTCTGCGAGCATTCTGCCCTGCCCACTGCCACTTAAGTTTGGCAATTCTTCGGGCTATGTCGGTTATCTTGGCTCTCCTGCGGATCTCTTCATTCCTGATTCGATCACGTAGGGAAAGTCCAAGCATAGCTCGCCATTGCCCTTTGGGTGACTTTAAACCTTCTAATAAGGCCCGTTGTAGGCGACCACACCACAGTTCCATTATGCGGTGGATTAAAGATGAAGTATCTAATGCCGCAGCATGTCCACGAGAAGTCATCATTACACATGGCATGGCCAAACTCCAGTAGATTGCCAATCAACGTCATGACATAATGGCCAAAGATTTTTCGACACTTATCCTGTTTACTTTCTCTCCCCGTTGGTTCAAGCGTAACATACTTTATAACATACTTATCCATCGAACGACAAATTGTTAGTATTCCACAAAATTCGCTTACACAACTAGATTGTATTTTCCTATACAAGGCTACATTGGCTACAGAAGTAACTTATTGAGTAATTTAACTCGGTATGCAACTCATACGCAGGGTTCAACGTCCGTATCGCGTGAATATACAGGGAGTTACCATCGGCAACGTAATTGCGACTTATAAGTGAGTTGATTTAATGAAGTACTTTCCACTTTCAGATCATAAAAGAGCTCCGTGAAAGTAATTGGCAACAATAGTAACATCGACATGCGTACGTAACCAGACTGGCGACATTGTCGGAAGTGGTTAGGAGTAATATAAAGAAAGGTGCGGATTTTCCCGGACTAATCGGTAACTTGTTACTGCAATCTTTTACATGTTGTAAAAGACTCTATCGAACAGAACTAATATGGAACTAATAGAAATGGGGCAATCTGTGGAACTTCCTTTAAAAGTGATAAAGGACGAAAAGATGTATCAATACAAAAGAACTGGAAAAAATATATAGCAATCTGCGAACTTACGACATCTTGCTAATGTGAATGCTATCATCCAAGGTAGTCAATGCTGAAATCTAATATCATAAAGAGGAAAGATTTGATTGTTTGTTTGCATTGAATAGGCTCCGAAACTACTGAACCGATTTGAAAAATACTTTCATTGTTGGGAAGCTACACTATCCCCGGGTGACATAGGCTATATTTTATCCCCGTATTCCCACGGAAACGGGAACTACGCGAGTGAAACCGCGGCGCGCTGCTAGTGGCAGATAAAAAGAGATGATAGAAGAAAACGACATTCTGAACCAGCCACAAATATTAGCGTTAGGACGATGAAGGGCTCGTGGCTAAGTAATAACAGCCGCACGATCGATCGACGGGTCGATCGATCAAGTTAAGCTACGCTTGCCGCGGTTGGTCCGTGGATGGGTGAGCATCTTTACATACCAAGTCCCCTCTGTGCCTCAGAAAGCACGTTAAGCAGTTGGTCCCGGCTGTCATTCGTGGATCTTTGACAGTCTATCCAAGGGGTATTGTATTACCCAGTAACTGGGTTGTGGAGGTCAGATAGGCAGTCGCTCCATGTAAAATACTGGTATTCACCTGGATCTGGTTAGATTGGAAGTCGACCCCAACG
This sequence comes from Polymixis flavicincta, assembly GCA_949987655.1. Lineage (NCBI taxonomy): Eukaryota > Metazoa > Arthropoda > Insecta > Lepidoptera > Noctuidae > Polymixis > Polymixis flavicincta. The sequence goes on from OX465179.1 coordinate 11,315,353, forward strand.
TAGTTAGGAAAATACTATAGGTACCTTTAAGCAAATGCGTCGCTTTAGGAGGAAATCGGGAAATTCAAGCAGATTCAAAATGTTGTAATAAAGAGGCAAAGGGAAAAATAAAAACATAAGTTAAGTAAATATGCCAAATAGTTTTTACTTTCCTATTTGAGGTTTGATTTTACTGTGATAGTGGTAAAACCATGTCACTCAATTTATCTTGATTTACATAATTAAAATGTAGGTACATTACTTTTACCAGAAAATCGTCTATCAAATCTATTTTTGATTAGTTAACCTGGTCTGATTAATTTTCCTTCCAAACTACTTATTGATAAGTTAATTATCTTTCATCAAGTGACTAATGAGTAATTCAACAAATGGCGCCTAAAGTTTAGGTACCTAGGTATCTTATGAAAACAAACAAGCATGCATGGTTTTTGTGGATTCAATGATAGGGCTAGGAAAATACTTAGCCAACTGTTAAAAATATTATGAAATTCATGCATTATATGTATTTTTAGGTTTTTCCGTATCGTCATATTGTCCATCATATCAGCCTACAGAAGTTCACTGCTGGAAATTCCGTATGAAAATTACGATTCTACAGATTAAATGCAAGCTATTACAAAAAAAAAAAAAAAAAATACTTCTTTGAAAATTTTGGAAACTTAATTATTCTCACCGTTTCATTGGTCTGGGGCTGTATACTCCTCTGTAGTTTCTGCACAGGGTACGTCTGTCTCCATCCGAACAGACGCACCAGCTTGTCAGCCACATCCTCGCACCGAGGAGTGGACTCCTTCATCTTTACGATAACCACCACTAAGCACTGAATTACAGTTCCAATTCAGGGAAGACTGGCATTGTTTTCAAGTAACTGTTGCGTTCACCGAAAAAGAAAACGACACCAATGAATGTTTAAAGAAAAGTGCCAAAACAAAAGACGAGCACTGTGCACTACCAACGTTTCAAATAACGAGAATTGATTCAACTAAATTGCGTATTAAAAAACTAATTTCACTGACAACGCCGATGTACGTGTACACAAGTCACAATAACACGACCGCCAACCTTGTGGCCAGACGCGCAAAAAGTGTTGAAAAAATATTGGAGTGTGGCGACCGAGCCGCTGAGCCGGCACCGCGCGGCACTGCGGCGCTCTCCGCGGCCTCCGCGTTATCGCTGCCATCGTTATCTGACTATCACCGCCCCTCCAAACCACTGCACCTTCACTGCCTCACTCCCAGACACACAATGCCTGCTGTATCTACGATCAACGAGCGGAAATCTTAAAACTTTTGAAGTACAAATACAGACACTTTCGTATAGCTTTAGTTACGACACGTCGACTCGGCCTCCATAAAAAGGCCGACTAACGACTAAACAACCACCTACGAATAAAACAAGAATTTGTGAAAATCTTCTGCCTACTAAAAAGGCCCATCTTCGATGAATTACACAATATAGGCAAAACGTTAACATTTGAAAGGCCCAAATGTGTGAAGCTGTTAGTCCACTACATTAATATTTCCGAAAATGATACGGAAAGTGAAAACTCAAACGCAATCAACGATGAATTAGAGACTGTGTCTGTTTGAGCACAATCTATTATCGTCATATCCAATAACAGGCAGTAGATTGGACATAACAACGGTTTTGTAACATAGTACGAAGCTTTGATTAGTCTTCCATTCCAGTGTAATATCCGCAGACAACGGCAAACTGTATTGCCGTTCAATTTACTTTTGATGTCACCAGTTGCACAACGGAATCTACGATGATGTTAATTTAGCTAAACCTAATACACCTAACAACTAGCAATCTAATACAGCTTAGCACGGTAGGTACTGCATTTAAACTGCCTTTATAATCTGCAATCATTTCAGAAATGCTAATGATGCTGTTCTACGTGCTCATTATTTAATTTCAAAGGCACTCAATGATGCATAAACGTATGTGTTCTTGAAATACCGCAAAAACTCCCGGAGAGTTTGAACTAAAGGCTCGCAAACTAGCAACATGCAGGAATAATTACCACATAGTGAACATTAGCGCATAGCTCACAAAACGTTGACTCTGCCAGTTTGCTTGCCTTTGTCACGCGGTTTTGAAACTTTACGATGGGAATAACATTTTCTCTAAAGGTATGTACAGGAAAACGAGCAGAGAAAACTGGTATATAGAAGAGAAAAACCATTTGTTTCTTTAATGTCTCAATATATCACCATGCACGTACCTCGAAGTTTGAGTATCTACTGAATGCAGTAACGGCCTTAGCTAGCGTCACTTCATTATCGTCATGTTAGATCGACTGAATGCAATGAAGCGAACAATCGACGATTAAGAAGACTTCATCATTCAACGTTTAAACAGAAACCTATTGTCAACGCTAGTTGCGAGGTGCGCTAACGAAACTACGTGGGACCTCATTTGTTTCAAGTTACGATAAGATGAGCATTACTGAGCGACTTAATTACCAACCAGTAATGCTTAATTAGCTGTTGCAGGTAATAAGACGTCTTAAGGTCTTAACCTATTTGTGTTGCACGCAAGTGATGCAACCATGCACACCTTTTGCGGAGAACTCAAAAGTTTTGATGATGAAAATCGAGGTATAGGGGCTAAGAAAGAAGCGGAATAAATATGACATTTGATAAGCGAGTTCGTAAAGAGTGTCGCGAGTCTCACGACGCTTTCTACCTCGAGATCTGGGTATCTAGATCGGCGCCGGAGTAACTATTATGTTACCAGATCGCTCTTCAAACAACAATGGTGATACAATCCCGTGGCAATGATACTGATTAGTAACAGTAATCGCGTCGCCTTGCGTTATAAGAAATTTACAATAATAGCAGCAAATTTTCTTTGCCTTATTGAAGAGTTGATAAAGTGTGTCAACCAAAACTGATGCCGTTGTGTATGCCAAATAAATAATCGCTGATGTTTCATCAAGTTTTGTCGCAAAAGCTAAAATGTGTTTGCAAACGTCTACATTTGTGTAAATAAAACGTGAATCGTTATTTTTTCAAGTACTTTATTAATTATATTTCATTTTAACCTCTATACGTTGAGTCAGGTCTTTACACTCAAGCAGGTCTGCACTTACGGTCATGGGTCAACGGTCACGCCATGCTTCATGTGCTGCGGACCAATCACAATGCCTTGATTATGGCCATGTACATGGGTGCAACGATCCCTGAACAGTAACTTAAGTTTCTTAATTGTTAGTTTTGCTTTATGTTTTGCTGACAATAGGTACCTATAGAAACGCATCACAACATGAAATTTACTATGCTTCAAGTTATAATATAGAAACTACTAACAATATTTGACAACAGCAACCTTAGTTGCCACCTAACAGGCCCTAAAATGAAAACCTAACTTAACAGACCCTAAAATAAAAACCCTATAAATACTGCAGTACTGTCAATTCAAAACACTAGCGGATTATAAATCAGTGCCGAATTTCCCACAGACAGCCTCAGCCTCAGGAAGACATCACGTACAAAATAAAAAATACGTCATCCATTGTCTACCATGCCATGTTATCACAGGAACCAGCTGTGCAACTTTTGTGCAAATGCGAAATAACTGCCTGGCAAAAGCGTACAATGCCACAATGCCTTCAACTCAGAATGGGTACATTGGTCACACAACTACGTTTTCAACCTGCCTCACTTGTCGAAAAATGTTCACAAGGATTATCTTATCACATGCACCACAAAAATACATCGAATTTCGGTAATTAGTAAAGGGGTAAACGTCACATTATTAAAATCGACGTTAACAAGCTGGAGGCTGCGCGGCGGGCAACTGGCTCAGCTTTCTGCGTGTGCGCCGGTTGGCGGCGCCTCCGCGGTGCGGGGGAGGGGGCCGGCAGGTCACCGCTCCCCCCCTCCCTGCAGGTAGCCGAACCATTGAGAGGTGCTCGCACGCCTTGTAAACAATCCTCCCACCTGTGCAATTACAAACAATTGGCACCGAATCGTCTAATACCATTCGCCTGCAACTCACCACCGAAGTTAAATCAATTTCGAAGTAGAATTAGTCCACGGCATTTCTGAATGAATTATAATAATAATAACTGGACTCAGCGATCATTGTACCGATAGTTGTTACAGCCAATGGCATTATAGCCAAGAGCCTCAACCAACATCTGAGGAGGCTCTCGTTGGGCAGCTGGGTCAAGGGCTTGATCCAGAAAGCGGTACTCCTGGACACGGCTCGCATTGTTAGGAGGTTCCTCTCTCTGGAGCCCTGACCGCCGGTAGCTTGGACCTTGTTCCCGATGCCGGTGGGTTACTATTTTTTATATTTTTAAATGTTTTTATATTTTTATACTAATATTTAAAAATGTAATTTATATGTGTTTATGTTAAATAAAGGAAATAATAATAAAAAATTTATTGACACAAAATACAGGTGGAACATACTTAATTGAAGCCCTGGCTCCTGAGCTAGGTAGCAACCTGTGTTACAGGAGCCAGTGTCTTCCCCCGTTTGTGGTACATTTCATGACTGAATTGATGGGTAACCACTTCACAATTTTGTCAGTTAACGAACTAGAGATCCTTGTTCCCGGATGTTAGTCCCGGAGGTTATATGGTAATGATTTAAGGGTAATTTCGTGGGGCCTCCCCTGTGACGAGGCAGGGGTCAGCGGCGCGAGGCGCGTGGCGGAGCGCGACGAACGCACGCGGGCACCAGCCGGAACGTCGGCGTGGGGTGCCAACCGTCGCACCACCTCCACTAACCAAGGTCAAGCCGAAGAAAAATCACTCTTTCATAAAAAATGAGAATAGGTAGGCTGCCGATTGCCAAAATGGCCAAATATTCTGAATGATTCTAGGCAAGTTTACCGACGCGTTAGTGTTGGTAATGGGTCTTTACTAAAACTTCACTTCATAAAACGCATTAATAATATTTATTAAAGTACCTTTAATGAGACACAATTAGTTTTCTATTGTTATGGATCGAATTGGATCCAGGTGGTGCTAAACCGATTTTAACAACAAATGTTAAAATTAGGTATTTCTCATAGTTCCGAATCTATTATCATGTTCAGAAACAGCAAGCATCAATTACTAATTGTAACGCCATCTATACAATTCATGGAGAACTACAATGTCTGCTACCTAGCCAATCTTCGGGATAAGAGGCATAAAAATTTGGTCACGTATCTACAAAAATAAATGGTTGATAATATGGACACGTGTGATTTACTTGGCTGTTTATTATCGTGAAATTTTAATTCGTATTCGTACTCACATTCCATTCACGATGACTTCGTAACTTGCCAACAGATGGCACTGTATACCAAATCACTTTACCTGTCACCAAGTTTACATTGGGACACAAAATACGCACCTAGCGTGAAGTGAGGGTAACATTTTTGGAATTTTGGTTTTTCTGTAGTTAATTTTAAAGCCTATCATCATTTCAGCCGAAAGACGTCCACTGCTGGACATAGGCCTCCCCCAGGCTCCTCCACTTCAACCGATCTTGTACTTCCCACATCCAGCGGATTCCTGCGGCCTTCACAAAGCCATCGGTCCACTTTGTGGGAAGCCTTCCCACTCTTCGTCTTCCAGTACGCGGTTACCAGTCCAGGACCTTTCGGCCCCATCGGCAGAATTAGGGTTTAGTAGGTAGATACTAAATTAAACCTGCATCATACATACGTTGCTTGGATTTTTTTGGAAAAATTGTCTGCTCAATAACGTAAATTAATGTGGTTGAACTTTCCACTTGGAAGAAATTCCTACTGGTAAAGTGTTTTGCAATTACCCCTAGGCATATTGTCAGAGCCTGGCGCCTGGCTGCGGCAAGACCAAGTCCTTGTGAGGGAAAACCAAGACAATGATGACAGTGAAGTCCCACATAAACTATCTACTTAGGTATAAGTAGGTACTTGTATAAATGCAAAGAGGAAAACTCAGCCTACATTTATTGACTTTTATAGAATCAGAAACCTACAAAATGCCCGCGTTGTTGCCTTATTACATATCGGGAATGAGTTCCTAAGCCCTTTACTGGATTAAATATATGAACATAAAGTCGTAATAGGTATTACATGTAGGTATTATCGATTTCTTGGCACGCTCACTTACATTAACATAAATTGCTATGCATGGTTCAAAAACTGGATCTAAATGTGTAACAAAGTTTATTGACCTAGAAAATATAGCCATAAAATTGACATTAGTGTTTTTTTACAAGTTAAGTAACCTACACTCTTAGGTAATTTATTTCATTCATTGGTTTGCGCGGTAATGCACGGTTCCCATGCCCAAAAATGAGTATCTTTGCTTTGACGTGGTATTACGAATAGCCTTTTGAAAAGCTCTTAGCTGAGGGCCATATCGTTATGTGAACGAATCGAAGGTCTTCTCTGCTAGGATTTGCCTGGCTAACATAAGCGGCACCCTAATTGCAACACTTTCAATCAAAATCTGAATCATTTTGACAATTATTACTAATCCACTGCCTAATTTTGTATTCGTAAAATTCGTCTACTGCTGAACAACATAAATAGCGCAATTAATGTTGTTGAACCGTCAAAATCAAAACCATTCCTGCTCAGATTATAAAACAAAGGCAGATAGACCGTGCGGAACACCAAGAGTGAAGCCAAAAAACCAAATACTAAAGCGTCGCATTGTATGTTACATACAAATATACAATGCGACGCTTTAGTATCTATTTGGTTTTAGGCTTCAGTCTTGCTGTTCCGCGCGGTCTATCTGCCTTTGCTTAATAATCCAAAAAAAAAAATACGAGAGCGGCGCTCGCATTGTATGTTACATACAAATATACAATGCGACGCTTTAGTATTTGGTTTTTTGGCTTCACTCTTGGTGTTCCGTGTGGTCTATCTGGCTTTGTTTTATAATCTGAGCATTCCTACTACTTAGTGTGTAAAGCAATTACCTCACAAGTATAAGATTTAGCCTATAACAGGTAATAGAAAGCCGTCTGTTCTGTAAAAATCTTACCGTGAAAATTTGCGTGGGTTGACACTGACAGCTCAGCTCATTGACAGTATTGACACTATCAATAGTAGTATTAGTAGCTCACTTTACGTCACGTTTTCAATTAATAAATTTATAGGTACTTTATTTTTTTTACTGGAGAGATCGGCTGGAGGCACAAGTTAAAGGCAGGCGACGTGAATCTAGTACTGAGGCCAGCACATCAAGTTACCCCAATCTGTCAAATTTCTTTGTTAGTTTTTCAACGTTATTACAAAGGAATAAGGTTTATGTTCAATTGGGAAAATTTGACAGTTTGGGATAGCTTGACCTGCTGGCGACTGTACAAAGAACAATTTTTATTAAAACTTCAAGGAAATTGGAGAGCGGCGCTCGCATTGTATGTTACATACAAATATACAATGCGACGCTTTAGTATTTGGTTTTTTGGCTTCACTCTTGGTGTTCCGTGTGGTCTATCTGGCTTTGTTTTATAATCTGAGCATTCCTACTACTTAGTGTGTAAAGCAATTACCTCACAAGTATAAGATTTAGCCTATAACAGGTAATAGAAAGCCGTCTGTTCTGTAAAAATCTTACCGTGAAAATTTGCGTGGGTTGACACTGACAGCTCAGCTCATTGACAGTATTGACACTATCAATAGTAGTATTAGTAGCTCACTTTACGTCACGTTTTCAATTAATAAATTTATAGGTACTTTATTTTTTTTACTGGAGAGATCGGCTGGAGGCACAAGTTAAAGGCAGGCGACGTGAATCTAGTACTGAGGCCAGCACATCAAGTTACCCCAATCTGTCAAATTTCTTTGTTAGTTTTTCAACGTTATTACAAAGGAATAAGGTTTATGTTCAATTGGGAAAATTTGACAGTTTGGGATAGCTTGACCTGCTGGCGACTGTACAAAGAACAATTTTTATTAAAACTTCAAGGAAATTGTGCTACCATAATCGCGTCGCACTGTCGCGTCACAGCTGTCAGTGGGAGCCTTTACTTTCAATTCCAATACCTACCTATTGTTTTACAAATAAACAGTACCTAGTTACTAAAAAGGCAATTAGTATTCTAATCGATACTAGAAAAGGCCACATTATTTTATTCCGATACAAACATTTTCCACGTCCCTATTTCCATGCATTAGAAACGCAATTTCCATTTGTTTCGCTTAGAGACAATAGAAGCGTTTAATGAAAAGCGTCATAAAGTTCGAGTACCTACTTATCAACAATCAAACTTTCCAGACTTGCCTACAATATGGCTTTAATAGTATTGCTACACTTTTAAGTTTATGCACTAAGTTTTAACCGACTTCAAAGAGAAGGAGGTTATCAATTCGTCATGTTTAGATTTTTATTTTTATGTATGGTCGGGCATAACTGCGTCATATATCGACGGATTTGCACAATCCTATTTTTCTTTCGAAAGGGCTTTATTCCGAAATGGTCCCATTTAAATTTCATATAGATCTGATGATGCGTTTCGGAGAAAGACAACAGAACTCTTAAAAAAATTACAGCAACTCAACCGCGATTGCTGCTATGCTATCACATGAATATGCATTGCTTGGCCCCAAGGATGATGAAATTTCGCATTGGTGTGAGGTAGGTAGGATAACTAAACAGTGACAAAAAAAAAAAAACTAAAAAAAAACAACCGTCTTCCGAAAAAACACTACAAAGTAAAAAAATAAGGCGGTGACAAAAAATTCAAATACATATCCAAAGTCACCGAATTCCGAAATTAATGTTATGTTTCAGTTTGTATTATTTATAGAATCCGGAATGAGGTAATAAGCAAGCTGAACTGGTAATGGGCCGGTCATATTACCCGTAGAACCGATGATCGTTGGGGTAGACGTGTTCTTGAGAGTCCGCGAATCGGCAAACGTAAAGTAGGACGCCCTCAGGTTAGATGGAGCAACGATCTTCGCAGGGTGGCTGGTAGCAGCTAGATGAAAGTCCGAGAATCGAGCTGAATGGCGTGACATTGCAGAGGCCTATGTGAAGCAGTTGACTGCTGTAGTCTAATGACGATGAATGAACGGTCGTGAATCATATTTTTATGACGAAAAAATATACTTATAACTTGCTTATACTTTTAATTAACCGAATTCCAAAAAGGAGGAGGTTGGTATGTTCACCTGTAGTATATTTTTTAATGTAGGTATGTTCATCGATTTGTCCCTCATTTGTGAACCGATTCTCAAAATTCTTATTTATTTGCAAGAGTATACTCCTGAGGTGGTCCCATAGGCACCAAGTCAGGATCTGATGATGGAATCCCAGGGAAATCGAAGGAAACCCTCAAATGTTTTAGGTATCAACAATGTTTTTCATATATTTTCTAAAGCTATTGAGATGTTTGCGTATGGTCATCATCATCTCATGACGCTGAACTGATGAAGGAAAATACAACTCAACGGTTAGGAGTTTGATGGGACCCGCAAGGGCCGATGCCTGTCAGGGGTGCGGGTTCGTTTGAAAGAGATACCATAGCCCCTGGCATACGGGCTAATGAAGGAACACGTGTGGGTTTTAGTCAATAAAAGTCTGACACGCCCTCCTGCTCCACCCAGAGCGGGAGAAGTTATTTGACGATTTCCCACCCAAAAAAAAAAAAAAAAACGGTTTGGTGTAGGTTCGGGCATAACTCCGTCATTTCCAAAATTCCTGTTTTGTTCGAAAGGGGTTATTACGAATGACAGAACAGACAGAAGAAGACAGACAACGGAACTCTTAAAAAAATTATAGCAAATCAACCGCGATTGCTGCTATCGCATAAATATGCATTGTTTTGACCCCAAGGATGATAAAATTTCGAATTGGTGTGGGGTAGGTATTATAACTAAAAAGTGAAAAAACAAAAAAAAAACGACCTTAATTACGGAAGTCGGTGACTTTGGATGTATTTTATTAATTTCTTGTCACCGCCTTCCGAAATTAAAGTTATTTTTCACTTTGAAGTGTTTTTCCAGAAGTCGGTTGTTTTTTTTTTCACAACTGTTATCTTAGACTGTCGAACAACCAATGATCCGCATCCCATTTTACCATTTATAATACATTAAAAGTATTAAAACACATTTATGTTCCCACCCAGAAATAACGGCTAGGTGACGTTGTTCCTATATGTTAAACATGTCTAAAAAAAACATTACAATTCATGATAATAACTTAACAGTGCTGCCACAGTGGATGTTATAACACTTTTTCCAAACTTAATGAAATCACGACATTTTCTACAACATATTAATTTTTTAAGAAAAATTTAATATCATGGGCGTCCAGCACCCTAATTGCGTAACTCACGATTCATCATAATCTGTATCGTTTTGAAACGGATTGTTAAACCATTGCTTCATATGTTCGAAAAATGTGTCTGTTCGACAACATAAATACCGCAATGAATACAGGAAAAGTTTTTATCCAGTACGCAAATTGTAACCATGAATTCAGCATATCATTCTAGAACCCCTAGCGCAGACATTTTTCGCCGGATACACAAAAAAAAATCAGCTGATCCATACATTTTGACCGCGTAGGTATTGCACTTTTCTATGAAACAGCTGATTTTTTTTCGTACAACCGGCGAAAAATTTCTGCGGTAGGGGGTCTAGAATGATTTGCTGAATTCATGGTTACAATTTGCGCACTGGATAAAAACTTTTCCTGTATTGTTTAACTGTGAAGACGAAACCAATTATGATCAATCGTAAGTTACGCAATTAGGGTGCTGGAGCTTCCACCAACGAAATATTTCTACGAAACAGTCATAAGAGCCTAGAACTTAATATTTATGGCTGGTGAATGGCTAACTGGAAATCGTCATAAAAAGTTAACAATCGAGGTGGAACCAGTAGATATACGAATGACACCGACCGATGACCGAAGACATACAAAAGCTTTAGAATTTAGATCCTACAAAGGTGCGTGGTCAGTTCTATTAGAAATTCTTTATGTAACATGAATTGATCTAAGCATTTTTACTTTCTACAATTTCAAGCATAGTTTTCGTAGAAAATGACGTAGACTGCCAAAGAAAGGTTGTTATGACGAGTTGCATGTGTCTAGTCAAAGAAGAGGATATTACTCTGTGATATCTCTGTCTAAGATCATAAATAGTCATAAAGGTTCATATCTTTTATCCTATGAAATAGGTATTAAAAATACTAAGTATACAAATGATTCAAATGTCTACTTAATAGTCATCATCTATGTCTAAAATAGATCTATGCTCCTAGATTAATAGATTTTATCCATAGGTAATCGCATTCCAAGTTTGAATTTTCCGAACAGTCTCATACTGTCGGGTGCCAGCCGTACTAGCGTCAGGTGTTTCGTGCATATCAATCACATCACTAGTCACAACGGTCGCGGGGTCAACGAACTTGCCGCGTCCGCGAAAAGCCTGACCTTCGCACGTGGAACTCTCGTTAGTTACCTAAAGAAATACAACAACTCACAAAAAGTCGAGGTTAAACCATTGGCAAGCTTACATTATCTCAGACAGAGCATAATGTTGAAATTAAACTGTTACAAATTGCTAACTTTCATGTAGGGAACAACAAAATATGAGAGAGCATAACTAATAAAGGAAAATGTCAAAAAGCGAACCTATCGTAATATTAGGAACATTTCAAAAATATGCAAATATTCATGAACATTTCTTTGTCAAAAAATGTTACGCAATAAAAATGACAAACAAGAACATTTCTCTCCAAAAAAATCGTGTCATAATGCAATTAACAATATGCAAAATGGAGATCACGAAGAGTTTGATAATGCAATGAAATATCACTTTCAACATGAGCGGAATCCGTTCATATCAGACAGGGGAGTTTGTTGCGCCACTTCTTCTTCCCAGCTAAAGCACTAGGAAGTGTCGAAGGGTGGGCGTTTTTGGGGGACTGTCTTATGTATTTTGACGTTCGAAAAGTGCTGATTCTCAGCCTAAATTGAATAAATGTCTTTTGATTTTGATTTTGAGACAACTTGGAACAATTTCTATGAAATTCCAATTCTAATAAATTCCCTTCATGGAAACTGCTTTACCGGAGACCCGTCGTGCCTGTCTGCGGAGGCCGATAGTGCAAGTTCGCATCGCTCGGTTACCATTTTCACGTGGTTATGGTTACGTGGTTGGCAGTGCGGGGTGGGCAGCCATGGGTGACCGTGGGAGAAAACGAGAGTAATACCATTAGAGGTTAGCAAATATTTAGGTCTGTGGAACGGTTTATTTAGATTGCTTTTGCTTGTAGTAGTGATGGAATGTTGTCACGAACATTGGAAAGGAATTGCTTGAGTTTTAAATTGAAATGTCTATTATTTTTACTTACTTACTTAAATTAGCCCGTGTCGTAGAAGAAGACTAATGGACGTAGGTACTAGAAAAGGGGCAGCAGCGTCCTCTATGCATTTCACCACCATACTGCGATCGCCAACCCGCCTGCCAAGCGTGGCGATTATGGCAAAACCTCCTTTTTGAGGGAGGCCTATGTCCAGCAGTGGAAGTCTTTCGGCTGAAATGATGATGATGATGACTTAAATTATCCGGAAGATTTCAATTCCTGTGGTTGTATGTAGAGGACAAACATTTTCAACAACGTTTGCCCTGCAACGCAACTAGGCAACATTATTATCATTTTCATCGTCATCATCTGCCTAGCTTTTCTCCAACTATGTGGGGGTCGGCTTCCAGTCTAACCAGATGCAGCTGCTTATCTGACTTCCACAACCCAGTTAATACGATACCCCTTGGTAAGACTAATTGTCAGATTTTTGGGCCACTATCGACCCGGTAACGACTGTCAAAGACTCACGAACGACACGCAGGACCGACATAACGTGCTTTCCGAGTGACGCAGGGGCTGTGAAAGTAAAGATCTTAGTATGTAAAGATGGTCACCCATCCACGGACTAACCATGGCAAGCTGCCAGGGGTGCGGGTTTGTTCGAAAGAGATTCCACAGCCCCTGGCATACGGGTTACTGAGGGAACACGGGTGGGTTTTAGTCAGTAAAAGTCTGACACGCCCTCTTGCTCCACCCAGAGCGGGAGAAGTTATTTGATGATTTCCCAACCAAATAAAAAAAAAGCTCCGCAACAATACTACCTATCATATGATGGTCAATAAGTATACCTACTATTAACAAGTTCCCAAGAATGAAGAGCATATCATATTAAATCACAGTACAGCACCTGGTGATATAATGTGGAATATAAAACCATTCTGACACCAGAACAATATCAAATAACTAACTGCATTCGTAGATATTAACGACCCATTGTCATCAGACAAAAAGGATGGAAAATATTGAATGATATCAAAGATCAGTTCAATAGATTTCGACTCTAACCTTCATGGATACAATGTATTTGTTCCTGAACGATGTATCCTTTATGGAGCTGAGGTATTCCTCAACCCCCTGTGTCTTGGACTCGTGAAGTCGTGGAAAATGGATTTAAGTACGCACGGCTACACATCAAGCCAAGCTGATCTCGCACGTACGGAAAACCTATACAATGCGAGATCAGCTTATACTGGTAAGTCTAGATAGGTACATAGGTTTTCAATGAGGGAACTAAGCAGTAGTCGTTGGTGATTTAAGGGCTGATTGAGCTGTAACATAATCTGCCTAGCATCTGTCTTTCCCAGCTATGTTGGGGTCGGCTTCCAGTCTAACCGGATGCAGCTGGGTACCAGTATTTTACATGGAGCGACTGCCTATCTGATCTCCACAACCCAGTCACTGGGTAATACTATACCTCTTGGTAAGACTAGTTGTCAGTACCCGACTCATAACGACTGTCAAGGATCTAAGAATGACAGCCGGGAGCCTACTCGAGGTATGAAGGGGTCTTGGTATAAAAAGATGGTCACCCATCCACGGCCTAACCGTGGCAGGCATAGCTTAACCCGATCAATCAAGCCGTGCGGCTTTTATTATTTAGCCAAAAGTAACATTGACTAGTATTGAGCAATATGGTTAATAAGGAGCCTTTTGAAATGCCTAGATTTAACTACAAAGAAGATAGTATAATATAAAGTAATAATACCAATGAAAACAGCAACCACAGCAACTTCAGGTTCAAGAGTGCACCTGTTATGACCTCCTGGGAATCCGATTCGTTAAAGTTGCAAACGTTTGGAATACTCGTACGTTCCTAGAACGGCGACAGGATCCACGTCACGATTCAACAACGTGAGGAACACACATCAATCTATTAAGGATGCTTTTTGCCCCATACAAGACTAAAAATGGAATTCTACAGTATCTATAGAAATAGGAAAAATAAAAAGTCAAATGAGTTTTGATTTTTCCCATGTCATTTAGGCTGTGTTTTTGCTATTGAAACTAGGCTGCGTCAGCACTTTTTTGAACGTCAAAATTACATAAGACATAAACAGTCCCCTAAAACGCCCACCCTTCACCACTTCCTAGTGCTTAAGCTGGGTAGAAGATGTGGCGCAACAAACTCCCCAGCAGAACAGCTGTCTGTTAAGTTAGAAGAACTTGATTCTATACAATAGTAGGTAAATAGGTTATTAACGTTACTAAACACAAAACAGAAAATGTAATTATTTGCCATATTATTTGTTAGCTACCACACGCCAATATACCAACCAAACACTGTAACTAAACTCAAGCACAAATAAATAATAAAAACAAAAATCCTCCAGGTAGGTATAATGGTGTGCATATGCAATGCTGCATAATGTTCATATGTTAAGTAACAATTAATGTTAAACTAGGACCTTCGGAGTAAAATAAATAAACAGTACAGTTACTAATAACAATAACAAAACCATGGTCAGCAAGACGACCAGTCACCACAAGCAGCACTCGTTCACGAGCAAATTCACCGTAGCAGGTAAATTAGTTGAGATAAAATTTTACATCAAAACAATACCTATTTGCACATTGATTTCGGAACATCCCTACAGCCGAAACATGGACAAGTACTACAATAGAACAAAATACTACAACTAGAATAGCTGTAAGTGATGTTGTGTTTGCAGTCTGCTACCTTTTTTACCACGTGAAAATCGTGTAAGATATGGCTCACGCAGACCAGAGCGACGAGATGCTAGTAGATCAATTTACATGAAGTTTTCATAGAATCTGAGGGAACCTTTACGAGGTCGTACTTCAGCAAAACCCAGGTAGTATTTGATGTCTTTAATGAAGGTATATGTTGCAAGCGTGCGAAACTACTGAGAATCTGTGCTTACACGCATTAACCTTAATGACCTTTTATGTACCACCGCACCTTTGAAAAAGGCCTATCATACATACCATACACACTGACGTCATAAAGAAACTCGCAAACATGCATACACCATCATTTCATTTGCCATTTTATTTTTAGGTCGAAATTAAATTCCGAATTTCTGTTATCGGTCAAATAAAGTGGAGCGCACACCAACATTTGATAACAAGCAATCAATAGGTAACCTGAGTGGATTCAAAGCCAGGTCTGACTTTTCGTACTCACATTTGTGTTACCCGACCTCAATATCCATTGATCCTTGAGTGAGTATATTTGGAAAAGCAATGGAGGTAAACAATTAATTGTCATTAATATTCATAGTGGGTTTTATTCTAAGCATGAGTAAACAACAGACGAGATTGCAAGGTGTTTACCACCTAATGATGTTATGAGTTTGGAGTGAGAGTTATACCCACCCAGTAGGTAATACGTCATTCCAACAATGGGCAACTAAGCGGTATGCAAGAGTTGCATTTACAATTTCCCTCACCACTACTCTCAAAACAGTGAAGGAAACCATAACAGCAGGTTGGCACGAGAACCGTAGACAAGCGTTTTGTTTACTCTAACCTTACGTAAGTCCATGCTTCTATTCTACAGTAGAGTAGAAATAGAATGCGTCATGCTAAGCCTGCAGCTGAGGAAACCGGCATGTGCTAGAACCAAAAAATCAAAGACATGTGTCATCAACCCGCGTGGTAGGTTATAGCCAACTCCCTCTCGAAGAGAGGAGGACTGTGTTCCAGTAGTGGGATCATTATAGACTGATAATGCTTATGCTTCTTCTTCTTAGCGTGTCGATAGCAATCTAAATAGAGGCAGCCCAGAATTTGGCTATGAGCTTGGTACGTTCGGCAGTGTCCATCAACTACTGTAGCGTGCAGACAACAGGACACGCTGGACAAGATATTAAGTGCTCCATTGTTTGTGGGACAGCACCACATTAACCGTCCAGGGCGGAGTCATCTGTGAATCTCCACTTGAGCACTGAGCAGGTTTTCTTTAATTCGGCCTACCTGAGTCCGGAGTCTTTTTAAAGACTTCTAGGAAAGCCAAGACAAGGCAACCCATGTCCAGAGGCGAGATTTTCAGCAGGTATAACCCGTATAACGAATACAAATACTTTAAACGTTTACAAACACAGCTGATATTGAGAAACAGGTAACGAACTACAACACTACGCATTGTTCTGGATCCCCCAGAATTGTTTTTATGCCGTCCGATGCTTATCATAATAGTGGGAGACCAACACACAATAGAGTTTACACAAGATAGGGAACGAGAACCCTTAGTTAGGTGCAGAACTGTTGTGTGTCAGTCAGACGGAAATCTCAATCAAACTAACACCAACTCTATACTCAGATTTCTGTGATGACAGCAGAGTCAAAATGACGGAGTCTGTATACGCCGTAATATGCTACTGCTGATCATGTTCGTGAACGTGGAGTTTCATGCCTGTTCTTCTCAATAGGTACCGACTACGCATTGAAATGGGCAACTAACTTCATCTAACTGACCAATTAATGGTTCAAAAGTGCCTGTAATGGCTTTATTCGAAACAAATGCTTTGAGTTTGACTAAGGATATTTTTAAGGTAAGTAAAAAACAGGACTTCTTTTTATACATATGTATGTATATCGCTCGAACTCTTCAGGATGAAAATTATCCTTAAAGTGACCACCAATCATTACGAGGGCGTAATAATAGACTGGCTCAAAATTGTTGAACATACGAATTTAAATAAATCATCGATGGTAAAATGTAAAAAGAGTCAAATCTCTAACCCTGAAAAAGGCTGCTGAGAAGACTTGTGTTAGGTGCAACATTCACTGAGCATCCGGCAACCAAAGGGTCACCGAACCATCCATAATTTACTAGAAAAGCTGACTGCGAAAACCCTGCCTTACAGCACAGTATATTATAAATATGGCTTACAGCCCACTGCGTAATGACATTGATTACCGAATCGTTGGCATTGGCCATCAGCTTGTGAAGTTGTGATTCATAGCGCGTAATATTGTATGGTCTTCCTATTGTGATCTCTAACCCCGAGAGAATGCTGTTATGACTGGTATAACGTCTACATATTTATGCAACAAATTGTAAGAATTTTGTAAATAAATCATGGAAAACGATAAAACGTGAACGAAATTACTAAGGCAGGTCATGATTGCATCAATGTCGCAACATAGATGTAAGGCTAAAATGCAATATAATTTATGCGTCACAGGACTGCTATTGGTTGAGTCCATAAACTGTGCGTAATTATCGAGCTATGCGCCACCAATTTTTGGAACTGTGTAATTGGGGGGAACATCTTAGTCAAAAACGGCCCCCCCATAAGTTCAAATTTTGCAGATACACAATTCAGATAGAAGTACAATTTCAATAACGCTAACAGGTCACGAATGCTCGCGGAAACGCAGGGAACCGACACGCGACGACAATGCGTAGGTCGCAGGACAATACACTGTGCTCAAATACTTCACACTGCGTTTCCACATTGTTCCTGTACCTGCGCTTTTGTTCTACAAAATATAAACCAGCGAATATTATTGTGACTGGCTCTAACTGGTGTTAAACAAAGCGTTCAGCGGTCGTATCGAGCTACAGTTAGACTGTAGATACTGAAATTACATTGTGAAACTGAGACCACGTAAATATCGCGGCGAGATTTTATCACATACTGGTTTTTTTACTCTCGGAGTTAAGACATTGAGAATCCAAGTGTTCGTTCAATTTTGAACTCTCGGCTCTAAACAGTGTGTGACGTGTTCCAGTGCACGAATAAATACCGTCGCGATATTTTTACGTCCGTTCGTACGCGGACTTAGGGACTACTCACACTTATTGAGCTGTCAGCTTTTGTCCATAGAAAACAACGATTTTGTATGAGATGCGTACGCATCCGTTCAGCCGCGGAAAACTGAACGGACTCTACACAAAACCGTTGTTTTCAATGGACAAAAGCTGAACAGAGCTGAATAAGTGTGAGTAGTCGCTTAGGATACATAAACTTACCAATAAACGAGTTCCAGTATTATTGAAGTTTTGTTACAAAACATCAGCGTTTTACCTACATGATTGGTAAGTAAACGTGATAGGTAAGTAGTGATTACAGCGAATCTTCGCGATGTGTAATGAAGAATAACTTGTTTACATTAAATAGGTTTTTATAGGCTTTTCCAAGTAAACAGATAAACGTACTGAAATTTAGTTTAGCGGTTCATAAACTAATGAATCAACGCACTTATAGCAGCTGACGTCATTTTATAAGGAAGGAAACCGACACACTTCGTGTGAGTATTGGATATTGTAGTAATATGTACTAAATACATTTTGTAAATATTTAGACAGGTAATAGTAACCCAAGTGCGAATAGGCTTTAAATTCCTAGTAATGACAATTACGCTGTTTCTGAATATTGAAACACATTTCAGAATTTTATTTAGTTTATTCAACAAATCAAAGAGGCTAATGTTGCTAGTACAGCTAAATCCTTAGTGCAATTATCACGATGCTGCAAAACTGCACGTTGTATTTGTGACGAAATATTCGTCGTTCTTGATAATTTGTGAAGTGACGCTGCCCACGCGCATGGCTAAGCGTAGGATTTGCGCGCGCAGGCATTCACGTACCACACCCACTCCGCTAGATCGATCAAACACTGATTGATGTTAGTTACCTTGCAAAAACTTTATGGTTCTGTAAATGGAATGATATTAAAGATTTCGCACGTTCAATATTGCTTTGATAATACGTATCTTCGTAGCAGCTGACAAACTGTTATAAGTTGTATTTATTCTATGTTGTGGAGAAAAAATCAATCACACAAAAGATGAATACAATTTTCATTGAATTCCTCTGGTCGCCCGCACAATCTAATCATAGTGACTTACAAAAAAATTACTCCATGGAGTAATTTTAATGAACTTCCGCAATCGTGCTCCATATATTAGTAGGTACCTTTAAATATTGTAATTAAATCACATATCATTTTTATATAACTATCAAATAAACTATGTTACTCAAATCTAAAATTACAGAATCAAGTAATTGACTCAAAACAAGAGCAAGTTACATACGTTAAGTTCATAGCGCTGCACTCACTTGCACCGAAACAAACACAAAAACCCTTCATCACTTAGTTCCACTTCGAGTAAAAATATCCCCGTATCATTGTAGACAGTAAGGGCAATAGCAGGGCTACATAAATTGAAATAGGACGGCAGGTAACATTCCTCGACCGAGCCGGGCAAGTCGCCTCCCCCGTGTAATTACAGCCGAATAAAAACCGTCTCTAGGCGAAAGACGTTCTCCATACATCTTTATTTATAAAGTGTCCATTGAAATAAACATGCCGAGATAAGTCGGCGGATCAGTTGCCTGACACTTGAAGTTAATTTTGGAATGGGAAATGGTGGCTGGCCTTACCAAAACATTTATAAGACTCGGAATGGACATTGTAGCTACAAGAATTCGATATATTGCACTGTATTCAAAATGAGAAGATTCTAAACTCAAAACGAGAATTCAAGACGAGTCTGTTTTAAATTAGAACTTAATTTATTGACGAACGCGACTACATTGTTTCTCCGGATACCATTACAGGTTCACGTTCAAGAATCGTGTCCGACAAGTCGTGCCGGTGTACCGTGGACTCCAGCACTAATGACTGGTAATTAAATCGAATTATCCATCACGATACTGGCTGGCATCCGTTCTAATCTCAAGATCGGATAGATTTGGGTAGCGACAAAAACGCATCACTACTTTTTATCCAAGTTAATAAAAAAATGACTGGTTGTAAAAACTCCTTTAATGATCAGAAGGGCTGGTTTAATGCTTTACCTGAGTGGAAACAAACAGGTAGATAAATAAATACACTGTCTATTTATGGAGCACAGTGGTAGAAGTCGTTTAACCACAGTAACAGAAGCTGTTTGCGACAAGTGACAAATTACATCCAACATTTAATTAGCAATATTATACATACTTACCGTAAATAAGTAATGGATACCCTGTGGTTACTTAAGTTTTCTCGTGTACTGGAAACCAGTTTTTATATGGAAGCCATGTTACTTTTTTTCTGCATAAAGAAACGGCTGCTGAAATTGTATCACTTCCTCTGAATTAGCGTGTTCTTGTTCAAAGTGTAAAAAATGCAACCACTGAAGTAGAAAAAAGGAAACGTCTATTTATAACTAAGGAGATTGTCGATCAATCGTAGACCTTTGATTTTCTATGTGTTCATTTTGTCCCAACATAAATCTTGCCTTTAAGAGCGACATGGTATACACGGTCTGCAGATGTCACATCGGATTATTCTTGCATCCGCACTACAAGGCAACTGGTAAGTTACATCTGACGATAAATTTAATATATTTTAGGATGGCAGAGTCATCTAGCGTCGTCGTCTGGCGCCGAGATGGGCCGTCGACATTGTTACCATCGTGGATAGAACCTGCACCCCAATTGCGTAACTCACGATTAATCATAATCCTTTTCAATTTGACAGTTCAATAATATTCATTGCGTTATTTACGTTGTTGAGTAGACACATTTTTCGAACATATGAAGCAATGGCTTAACAATCTGTTTCAAAACGAAACAAATTATTTTGATTGATCGTGAATTACGCAATTAGGGTGCTGGATGGGCCTGGCAAAGGAGCGTAGAGATTGGCACAAGAAAAGAAAGGCCTTTATGCTCAGCAGTGGGTGAAGTCTGGTTGTGGATTATGATAAAGATTTTAAGATCATGTAGCTTTATAGCAAAACAAAGTTCTCTTATTTAAAATCACAGATCCGCTATGCAAAGTTACAAACCTGGCCTTGAAAGTGCGAATAGTGAAATATTAGGTTATTTTAGTAAACGTCGGTAAATTTTTGACGAAACTTCTCAAGAACAATGATGAACTTTGGACGAATATGCTTGCTATTGCCCATTGTTATATCATCTTTATATGAGATTATTTTACCACGGTCGTAACGTGTTACCGAGATAAATCTTCAATTACCGTATTTTGTCGAAACCAAAAGTATTTTTTGAGCATTACGAAAACAATACAATGTTCATTTGTATGATTATGTGAGAAATTGTAATCTTGATCTTTATGATTTGTAATCGAATGTTAATTTTTTTAAGCTCTCTCGGTCCATCGGAATAAGTTCCTGATTAGATACCACGCAAAAGATAGTTTTGGAAGACAGCTTGATTGGTTTCAGTGATTCCTAAATCTTCCCGGAGGGTCCAACCTTCCGTGGCCTACTTGGAAGTAAACGCTTCCGAACCAAAATGGGAAGATGCAGCTACAATCTCGCAAAGTGGCCGATTATCTAGACAGTACGGTATAGCGTAAGCGTAATATACGGTAAGCGGGGTGTGTATTTGGGGCTGTGGAGCAAACTATGTCCGACCTAGAATCCTGCCCTTTATAAGCCCCAAAAAAGGCATCCATAGCGAGCTCTGCGCTGCCACCGACAAGGTTGCCTGGAAGAGATCGCAAAAAGCGATAAAGCCGCCCATTGTATGTTTTTAGTGTATTTTATTTTTATTTTTGCCATACATTTTCTGGTGTACACTAAAGCGTATTTAAATAAATAAATAAATGCCGTGGAGGTGGCTAAGTTTTGGGCCGACAACATTTGATTCCCTGATATCGTGCCACCTAATCGGCTAAAAGAACAAATATTTTATGCTTAAGTACCTATTTTTTTTTAAGACAGTATAATAATAGGTCTTTAACTATGAAATTGGCGTTTTGTATGAAAAAATTTAAACGAATTTTTTTCATGAATTTTTTATTTGTATTAATCGAAGTAATCACCCATGCAATCAATGCATCTTTGCCATCGCAGTGGCAGTTTATTGATGCCCTTCTTAAAGAAATCAGCTGGACGGGAGGCAACAAATTCTTCAAAGGCATTTTGTACTGCCTCTCGGGTATTAAATTTTTTTCCCGCCAAGAAGTTATCCAAATTCTGGAAAAAGTAGTAGTCTGTAGGCGCAAGGTCTGGTGAGTAGGGCGGATGACGGAGAGCTTCCAACCCCAGTTCTTGCAACTTGGAGACCGTCTGCTGTGCAGTATGAGGTCGCGCGTTGTCGTGCAGGAGCAGCGGAGACGAGCGATTGACCAATGCTGGTTGGAGATGCGCCAGCTTCTCCATCATTGTGTTCAGTTCTTCACAGTACACATCTGCAGTAATGCTCACCCCGTTTGGTAAGAAGCTGTGATGAATCACACCGGCGCTAGACCACCAAACAGTGACCATCACTTTTCTAGGGGTAAATTTTCGTTTAGGGCATTGTTTAGGTGCTGAACCAGGATCCAACCAACTTGCTGAGCGCTTACGGTTATCAAACAGAATCCATTTTTCATCGCAGGTAACAATGCGGTTCAAAATTCCTTCATTTGTGTGTCTGTTGAGCAGTGCAAGGCACGTCTCGACGCGTACTTCGCGCTGGCGATCATTGAGTTCGTGGGGCACCCATTTGTCAAGCTTTTTTACCTTGCCAATTTGACGCAAATGGACCAATATTGTTTTGACGCTAACGTCGAAAGCTGCTGCTAATTCAGCCGTAGATTGTGTATCATCAGCTTCCACAATCGCCTTTAATTCGTCATTGTCGACCAAAGTCTTCGGACGACCGCGAGGTTCATTTTTCAGGTCGAAATTTCCAGAACGGAAGCGAGCAAACCAATAACAGGTGGTGCGTTGGTTTGTAGTGTTAGCTCCGTAAACGTCGTTGATGTTGCGTGCCGCTTGTGCCGCGTTGCTGCCACGACGGTACTCATATTCCATAATTACTCGAATTTTTAACGTATCCATGATGACGAAAAAGATTGAAATGCGATGAAAATGTAACACTAATCAATAAAGAAATGACTAGGTACTTTTAGAAAAAAAAATCCATGTTTTTAAAATAAAATTAATTTGAAATTAGAATTCTTAGCCAAACAAAAATTATTTTGATTTGAAATGGCCAGTACTGCAGAACGGCAATTTCATAGGTAAAGACCTAATATGTCTGCATTATTTACCACCAGCATCTACACGTGCGTCCCATGTATGACGCAATAAATCACAAGTTCTAGATTACATACCGATAAGGTATGTGTGGTAATTCACAATAAGTAAGTACCTATTATGTTCTTGACATTATCTTCGTTACTCATACATACTTACTTTAAGTATGCTAACTAGACCTGGATGAGACGCACACAGACCAAGGAACCATAGCTCAGAAGGGTGGAGGGAGACACGCAGCAGTGGGTGGAACAAGCCTGCCAAATTGCCAATGATCATGATGATCTAACTATGCCGATATTGGAGCATATTTCTGATAAGCAAGCATAAGGGGATCATTTTGGGAGGGATGGTTTTGAAAGAAACAAAGCAGAATCTTTTAAGTATCTTGCTGCAAATAAAGACGATCTACGAGTGATAAAGGACGACGAAAAGATTACATGAGGCTGATTTTAGTGTATTAGGTCCTTGCTTGAATAGATACAACGTGTAAGACCGTGTAGTGCCATAAAAGGGCCCACGGATGGGCTGCAATGCCATAAAATAGATGGTGCTTACAATAAGAGCAGTTGAACGTAAGCCGAGTGCTCAGTGGCAGCTTCCCATTTTAGACGCAATAGCAGTATTAGACGTCTCAAGTGTTTGAGTGAGTGTAACTAATCGTCTTTATTGGTCAGGCTACAGGATGACTTAGAATTTTATTACACTCGAACAGCAAACAACGTTTTAGATACAGTACGTTTATTTATAGGTTATATAAAAACTTTTTTCAAAAAAATAACAACCGACTTCCAAAAAAACACTACAAAGTGCAAAATAACTTTAATTTCGGAAGGCGGTGACGAATAATTAAAATACACATCCAAAGTCACCGACTTCCGAAATTAAAGTTATTTTGTCGGTTTAAGTCGGTTGTTATTTTTTTGAAAAAAGTTTTTATTTTTCACTTTTTAGTTACCTACCTCACACCAATTCGAAATTTCATCATCCTTGGCGTCAAAACAATGCATATTTATGCGATAGCAATATTCGCGGTTGATTTGCTGTAATTTTTTGAAGAGTTCCGTTGTCTGTCTCCGAAACGCATCATCAGATCTATATGAAATTTTAATGGGACCATTTCGGAGTAAACCCCTTTCGAACAAAAAAAGAATTTTGCAAATCCGTCTATATACGACTGAGTTATGCCCGAACATACATAAAAAAAAAATATAAACATGTCGAATTGATAACCTCCTTCTTTTTGAAGTCGGTTAAAAAACAGCAGTGACGTCTTGCAGAAGAACGTTTTTTGGCGCAAAATCATGATGATGGGGCATCCATAACTGTGTCTGGGTACTGGTGCTTAAATGGCAACTAGAGTTTCTGATAATTATTGTCTTCTAGTGTAGAAGACGAAAAGTACTTACATAGAAGGCTGCTAGTGACCTATTTCGCACAATCATAATGTGGCAGAAAGAGACGGGTCAAAATTCGTGTCGCTGAACCATGTGAAACGGCTTGAATGAACTGCGTAATAGACAAAACTCAAACAAACAACATAAACGCCATGTTGAACTCCAAAAACACGATTCAAATGAGTTATCACATACATGTAAATAGCTTGTGTTGTGTTTTATATGTATACTATGCATAGTTCTATAAGATTAGTGGTTGAGACCGGAGTGCGTCAAAGTGAGTCATAACCTCCGTAATAATCACTCTTTGCTCATAAAACCAATTGTTCATTAGTTAGAATTTACTCAGACTCGTAGCTCTAGTAAGCCCATTGAACTTGTTCATCGTTTTGTTAGAGAGCATTTAATTTAACAAACATGACAACATCTGTTTCTGTGGTAGTGTAATACGAATTACGAATGAAGCTGTTCAATAGTTCTCATTCTCACTGTTAAAAATATCAATTTGTGATTCTATTAATAAGTAAAGGTAATTAAAATTCCTCATTGATTGATTGGAACCCTGTTATAGTTTTCTAATAGGTAACCAGTCCACAGGTACTACGGTACGGTACGGTACTACCAGGAGGGTGGCAATTGAACAATCAGGTATTGAAATTTCTTGGAAAATCTATGCTATCCATCTTGACTCATCTGTAATTTAAATCGTACACGAGAACATAATAACTAATTTCGTGTGTGTTCTTATAAAATTCTTAGTATCATCAGTCAAAAGTTAAACAAAAGGATCATCTTAGGGCTGGGCGACATTCTATCTGAACAAAGATCAGGTTTCATAGCGTCAGGAATGTTAAGTCTCGGAGGTAATGCAAAGTAGCTATTTGTCGCATAATTGGACATGGGACATGACATGGCCGCAGTGCACGTGCGCATGACTCAGTCCAGCCAGTCTGCGCCCACGCACAGCCACGCTGTGCCATTATGGACAAATCTGATCATAACTTTCATCAGAACCAAATCATTGTTCGAAATACTATGAATTCTAGAACAATGTCCGACAAGTGTTACTGAAATAACAGTTTGGAGAACTTGAAACGGCTTCCAAGTAACAGTTGTGGTATTTGTTCTGCTTCTGGAAATGTATAAATGCTTCGGAATAAGAAGAATGGTACCATACGGCTGACTAAGGAATTTTTCAAAGCACCTACTCATTGGTAGCCGTAGACAGAGGCTGATCCTTAATAAGAACTCGTGTGTTTCGAATAAAGAAGATTTCGTTTCTGTGGCTAGATATAAAAATCAAATTGGCATTATACACTTATGTATGAATAACAGACTAGTGATTTACAAGCTATTCTAACAATTAGTAAGACCCACAAACGGCAAACAATAATTTAGTAAAACTTCCTTAAAGTGTTACCACACTTACATCGTCCAACAGTTACACACAATGATATTTGTGTTGGACGTCCATTCGTTTAATTCAATAAGGCTAAATGCAGCATCGTTATGAGCATTAATCTCGATGGTCTAAGGTGGCATGTCCTATGAGGTTGTATGTCAAGTGGTTGGACCATTATACATGGGCAGCATCCGCCGCAGCAGCTATCGAGGTCGACCACTCTATAATCTACTGCCCAGGGAAAACCAATAAAGATGTACTCTCGTTGTAATGTCAGATCGTGGATTGACGCGTTCCATCATCAAATTTCTTTATGTGAATGTGAGAGAAAGTAACTTTGTAGTGTTCCACTTCAGATTATATGTATTGTGTATCTCGTTTACATGATAAATTGCTTTGAGGCAAGAGTTATTAAGTTGTTATAATTACAACTACTTATTTCGCTACATACTGTTCAATTCAATAGTGGTATATAATGACACTCTATCACTACAAAACATTTAAAAGTAGATTTGGTTTAAAAAATACTGTTTTGTTATTTCTTCCGTGTCACTTTTTTGTCTGTAATATAAAAAAGGTGTGATAGCCTCTGTTTACCGACTTCAGTTGTTACTTCACGCCCTACTTACCTAATTACGTTAACCGCTCTTGATAAGATTAAAACCAACTCATTTAATTAAGATTGGAATTAAATACGGTGACCTCCACCTTTGGTTATCACCAAACCTCGTGGAAGTCGAAGCTTTTTAATGATTTTTAAATGGTTTATCAGTTTTATTTAGAGCCATGATGTAATTTCTACATAACATTTTGTGGGCATGAATTTGGAGTGTAAACAAACCTTCAAGTCTGCAAATCTGTTAGTACTATATATGGTTCAGATTAAGTTAATGCGACATGTGCAAACCATCGGTAAAAATTGAAGAAAAAATTATCTTGGTTCGGACAAAGCCCCTTAACGCTATCCAATCCACTTGACGGGAACTCCGACATATGGCGGTATGAGAAACGGTTTTTGTTATTTTTTCCACGATCACGCACATACATCGGTTAAATATTAAATTAAGTTAATACAAAATTTTAGGTTTTACGGGCAGGAAGCGGGACAACTCATGGAACCTATAAAAAGAGCTGTAGAAGATGAAACTACAAATAAAACACTCAACGTTGAGGTAAACTCATTTTTGAGAATTAGACAATAGTGCTCATTGTTATTCAAGATTTACGATGGGCTCGCAGACGACCACCGGCTTCGCTATCGTTTTCCAATAACACTTATCTACGCCTGTGTATCTTTCGAAACCCAATAAAACTGCATGTGCACACAGTTGGTGGAGTATAAAGTATAGTTCGGATATAAACCATGAATTCGTTTATAGGACGCTCGTATCTCAAAAGAATGTCTCGTCATTTTTCTGAGAACCGGTCGTTGGACGAGATCATTCCGTAGTCCGTAGTGAGCGTGGCGGGGCACTCCATACAGCACGGTACAATAGGTATTTCGAGTTTTCAAGGCGCCCGTTCCTCTCGCATACATACCTTCCCTCGACAACAGGCCCATTGTTTCACCATCGACTTTTTCGAGAGTTTTGACTGTTTTACAAACTGAAAATTTATTACGTTCCAAGGTAAAATAATACGTGACGGCACAATAGTCTTGCAGTAATAACATTTGAGCTTTTTGTTATATAATAAAGGCGCCAAACGTGCCTTATAAGGTCAACCAGTAATGGAGGTTATTGACGTCGTCTCGCCTTATTTTGTGTTTGTGATAGATAACATTCAGTTTCCTGAAGGTCTAGTCAGTTTTAATCTAAAAGATTCAGAAAACACTATCGATAAAGGTGACGATGCGACATTTTATTAGTCGATGCTCTAATTCGCCTTTCATGGATGACGTGGGAGGTGAGAAGAATTCAAATTCATCTCAATCTACAAAAAAAAAACGGTACAAGTTGTACGATTGCTTTATTTTGGTATTTCGAGTAATATTACAAACCGGCGCGTGTCTTGATATCATATAGTTTCACCGGTGGAGCAGCAAAAGTATAGTTTACCGGTCGTTAAGTGCGCTTGCGACCTTTTGCGTTGAGTAATCGAGCAGCAATCATGCAGAAATGTAAACGTTTGCCAAAACTAACTTGTTTCCTATACTAACGTTATTATTTATTGTGTGATTGATGCAATGTGGCTTGATCCATATATTGCATGAGGTGCGGATGCAATGCAAAGTAGAATGATTGCTCCTCCTCGCACGAAAATGCAGTCGAGAACCTACTTATTTTAATTGATGACTAGATTAATCTACAGAGCTATTATGAAATTTCTAAGAACCGATACCTATCTATGTTAAGTAAATAATGAGATAGCTAGGTACTATTGCTTCATCAATAATCATTTACATCACATATCCTCTGGCATCAAACTGCATTTAAAGATGATTATAAAACCGATGTAACTAACGCATAATCCGGGACGCACTGTCGGGAAGTTTTACTTTTTTGTGAAGTCTTCCTGAAGGATGTTGCAAAAACGGTTTCACTAAGCACGTAACTACCTACCTAGGTACCAACAACATGTTTGTGGTATGTATGACGGAGTAATGGCACCTAGCAAGGTGCCGGCAGCTTCCTACGAGAAATGAACTTAGGAACGCATGTAGGTTGCAGGACTTGCAGGGTAGGAGCAGGTGAATGCCTAACGCTAATTGGAATTAACAATACACCTGTCTTACCTATGAGTTCTTGGTATATTACGCAACTGGTGTCTTCAAGGATAGGAGGCGGGTGACGCAAAAAGGTCTTAGTAAGGAGTTCATAAACATTCCCAAAGACATAAATAGCGACAACCTTCATCCAATTACGAGTTTGACATTCAGTGAAGGTCTGACTATAAAATAATTAACTGTCGAATGTGAAGTCTAAATATATTGTGAAATTCGAGCGTCTCATGGTTGAATCTAGTTTGACAAGTAGCTACCTAGTAGTACTACTATCGTGGTGGAGACACCGCTAAAGTTGCACTCCTCTCTGTATGGACACATTGTCGCGAAAGCCGTTCTTGCTCCCAACACCGTACATTCCATATAACCAAATGATCATTAGAGCAAAAACAAGAGGTGGTTGCAACACAACGTATCTCAACATTCTCAAGCCAGCTTTATATTAGTGAATATCGATAATCGTAATCGTGAAATACCAGGTAACTCGGAAATAGTTCTGTAGCGAACTGGGCAGGGCAAAAACACGGTGTCGGTAAGTTGGTCAATCTAACAGATTCCATTATGGTTGAATTTATGTTGCTTACAGTTGGTTAATGCGTAGAACGTGAGAAGCAACTGCGTGTTCTTCTGTCATCCAAATTTCTAGGTAGGTACGTTTGTAGGTTAGGTACCTGGTAGTAGGCGCCTAGAATGCTCTCTGCCTTGAGCAGCGTATAGTCATCTTGGACTAAGATGTAAATAGGTCAAAACAATCACCAAAGTAGGTAGTTCATACTCTTCATACCTACATAGGTAGAATCCACTTGACGCAACGAAAACATCACAAAGGTGGGTAGTTTGGTATTACTTTGGTCCTTATTTATCCACGTAGATACAAATCAACTGCTGCTGACAGGTTATGAGTGCTAAGGAAGGTAAACAAACTCGATCTTGCTAATAAAAACAGTAGAAAACCCGCGAGAACTACCCGCAGTATTGAATGTGTAGACTGACCTGCCCAGTAGCTTTCTTGTAGCGGTGCGTGGCCTCCCGCACGAGGTCCCTGACCAGCAGGTCGCCGGCGCCGCACGGCACCAGCACCCGCACAGACCCAAAACACACCGTCACCTTCATGTCACACACTATGATTTACCAAAACACAACGCCACTTCGTCACAACATCCACTAGCTAGCATATTAGTTTGTCGTCAAACTAATAGGAGCACAACATTATCTGATGCACATGGCAAAGGTAGCCCTGCATCGAAGCCGCTCACGAAGCACTCGCGATACAAAAAGAACAAAAACACCAGATCGTGCGTGTGTTTTCATAGCGCAGTCGCAGCGTCTCGCCGCACCTTCGGACTGGTCCACCGTGCACTTATTTTGTTATTTTATTCACACATCAAACACTAGATTCTCATACAACATCGAGCACATATCGATAAGATTACGCGAAGTATGGGCGCATAGTGCGCGCGCTCTCAACGGCAGCAACGGTCGTGGCAACGAACATGAATAAGAATTTGAAGTTGTTTGTAGCGGCGGGCGGGGGCAGGGCGCGGGACGCGACCGGTTCCCGCGCGCAGCCAATCGGCGGCAGCGCGGCGGCCCGCAGCTGTGCGCGCTGCGCCTGTGGTAGTGGCCCGCCGAACCGCCGCGTCATACCTGCCTCGCTCTGGTTTGTATTTCACTCGCATACCGACTATTACACATTATTTTGAATGAAACTGTCCCTGATTACTGCCTAACTGAGTCATTAAGTTGCGAGAATTCACGATAAGTCCGAACTGGTAGTGTGCAGCCTGTAGCTCACAAGCGGGCGGCCTACTTCTTTCTTTACAACTTACTACTCCACGTTGATATTCGCTGTGGACACGCCACTCACACACATGTAATAAATCCACAGTACTAATGTTGGTATCAAAGTAGTCATAACTTGATGTCATGCAATTAACAAGATATAACTAAGTAGGTACAATTATAGTGTACCTACTTGACTTCGCCAAGTTGCTGTCTGGTGGAACACCTTTGTGTAATCAATATCACCATGCCAACCCATGTTGTAGATAGCATAACAGATAGAACAAAGTAGACCTTTCTATGGAAGATTATCTAAGTTGACCTACCAGCTAGCTCCCTATACCTGAGCCCCACCTAAATGTTATTTTCGTCCATATTCAAAACTATTTTCAATGAAATAACAAAACAATAGAACTCATAAACTAGTCGCTATTCTGCACACAAATGGACACAATAATGTGGTACACAGAGTTGTGTGTGCTTTGCATAGGAATGCAGTTCACTTTTTCAATATGTGCATCCTCACAATAATAATTAACTAGCTATCTAGCTGGTACCTATTTATATTTAAATCACTGCAGACTGTTATATTAACACAGAAAATAATGATTTGTAAAATTTACAGGAATTAATGATGAATAGAGTTTTGTAGGAACAACGTTACTCCAAAATATAACTATAATTTTTTAGATACCTGCTCAGGTAATATTAAATCACCACGTGGGTTCGTAACAATATCCGTTGATGAAGCTCGCGTGTTGGTTCAAGGCGAAGGGCATTTGTATGCGGAACACGCTCGTCACCGACACACCTGTACCTGACCCGCAAACCAAACCTATGTGAGATTACTACTATAGTCAAAAAATTACTGCTCAAAGTTTTACATTGTTTGTCAGAAAAACCTTTTTTAAATAAAGGTAAAGTAAGAAGTAGTAACTACCAATAAATAAGAGCCTGATTTTTTTAATAAGTGGTATATATTGGTCTCAGTATACCTTAGACAATTCAGCTAGAGATTTCTAAATGGTGTACCAAACAGCCCATCCATAATTAACAACTACTTAGGTGTTCACTATTTGAATAAAAAAATAAATAAAGAAAGCTTTTTCATACAGTTATTAACATTGCATAGCATTGCTATACAACGTGGTAATGCTGCTATCCTTTTGGGCACTTTCCCTGTTGACAACGATATGCAGACGAATTTTTTGATACCATAATTAATTTCTTTTTTTTTATATGGGTACATATTATTATTTTATGACTGTTCGTTTTTAAGTTATGTACCTACATAATTGTATGTATAAAACCAATAATTAAATTTTTATTTTTTATTAGCCGTTAACATCCCACTTTTTAAATATTTCAAAAGTATATATATAAAATACAATAAATTGGTCCACAAACACGGATTATTCATACAATCTGTATGGTTTGAAATGAGTATTCTTGTTTGCCAGTACTTGACTATTAATAACACTCTGATTCGTTTACACTTGTCAACCAAATAACGGGATAACTTAAGAAATTAATTGTATATTCCTGCATAATCTAAAAGTTTCCTAAAAGGATATAAGTAAAGAAATAAACAAATTCCGGTGATGTAAACCACTTTTAATTTGTAATAAGTAATTAATATTGCTTAGGT
This sequence comes from Polymixis flavicincta, assembly GCA_949987655.1. Taxonomy (NCBI): domain Eukaryota; kingdom Metazoa; phylum Arthropoda; class Insecta; order Lepidoptera; family Noctuidae; genus Polymixis; species Polymixis flavicincta. The sequence goes on from OX465179.1 coordinate 11,347,582, forward strand.
AATTGAATTTAAATAAATAAAAATACACAATACACTTGCTACTTAAGGCGCAATTCAATATCCTACACAAATTATACATGACAATATAATTTCTATGAGATAATAACATGTAGGTAAACTGTATCCAAGCTGTTATTTATTCACATTAAAGCTTTATAACAAAAGTTTTTGTTACATTTTGTGCTCAGAAGGTCATGGTTGTGTCAGAATACGCAATTATATTTATTCCTCGTATTCGTTTTGTAAATAGCATTAATGTGAATACTTCAGCAAAAAATTTAAAATGTTCTGTATTCTAAGAATTTATCATTTATTACGCGACTGTCCGATACATTGAATTACTTTAATAAAGATGCAGTAATTCCCCAATGAGTATATTTAAAACATTCATAATATTGTTCAACTACTTGTCTACCAAGGTAGGATACTAGACGTCAGATCTATTTTGTCAATTTAAAAAGTTTTGTCTGTATATTTATTTAGATGAAGTAGTAATATTTTATATAAACACAACATTATCCAAGCGTCAAACAAATAATTCATATTTTTTACAAGCATACACATAAAATATTTTGGCACTGTGTGTACGTACATACATCAACATGAAAAACATTAAATCGAAATACTGAGAATAAAAAATAGCAAACAAGAGAATTCCTTCAAAAAATAATATTCTTCACAGCGTGGTATACTTAGGTATAGGTATGTAATGTAAGTGGAATAGCACTTGACAGGTGAATAACAATATTTACAAAGATTAACAATCTCTAGATCTCACTGGAGCACATAACCATGCTCGTCCTATTTACAATTCTCAGACATTAACATCTCTCAATCCACATGACGCAGCCGAAACATAACGTATAAATTGTGATGTAATAATACTAGAACAGAAGCACAAGCCGTAATTAAAGTTACTTTTAATCAGAAAAGGATTTTTCTTGCAAACTGTAAGTACATGCTTTGAATATTTAATAACAAAATTGTCTGAACTAGGGTTGATAGAATCGTATATAACCAAAAATAATTCATGACCAATAAACCTTTGTGGATCGGCTTCCGAATTAAGTACATGTTGAATCAATTAACCCTGCGACACATAACAATATGTATTTGCAATCAGAGAGTGCCTTAAATGAGAAATACATATATACATGCTTTTTCAAATACTTTTAATAATTGTTTTAATCTAAAGTAATTACATGAAATTGACACGAACTTATATTACAATTAAATAATTTAAAAAAAACAATTGATATTTATTAATACAGAGAATATTCTACAACAAATATTCGCTAGTGGTGTTTATATATTGGTTGTACTTTCAAGTCTCACGGCTGTTTACTTAAGAACTACATGATATTACCTCTCCTCCACTTTTTACGACATCTCATCAATAATATACATAAGAAAAAATAACGGGATTTGATAATGGCACTAAGTATAAATATTCTATATAAAGAAACGACCAAACTTTAGAAAACCATTAGTGACTAGATTACGGAAAGAAAATGCCAAAAGGGTTATTATTTATCGAATAATGTTCGTGAAAATAGAGTACAGCAACTTCCATCTTCATATACATAAAAATATTATATGAGATACATACTGCACATAAAAGAATACTACAAAGCATAATCATTCAGCTATGGTAACACTGTTTACACTTTATATAGTTTGAAATGCATTATACTTACTTTATTACGTATAGTTAGTTCACACCACTTCACTACGTCCCCCTTTTCACGAAACAGAGAGACAACTAGACTTTACAGGACAGGGACCAGCCCTTACTCTAGAACACTGACATTAACAGAGATTGGTCGCTCAAATACGAATTCCTATACCGTTATCACAAGAAAAATCATAAATAATTCTAAGTAAGAGCACCTTATAATTGTAGAGATCATCGCATACTCCTACAGATGATGCATCACGCCATCACATGGCACAATCAGCTGTACATGAATATCATACAGTGTAACATTAATAGGTACATATTGACACAATTTACATAGTACAAAATCATCAAAGTACAGGCACGTCAGCAATTACGATAAAACAATTATATCCGCGTACGCGAAAAACTATGCGCTTCGTCTACACGACCACAAACGTCATAATACAGAAACAAACAGCGGGGAACACAAACGTTTTGAGTATTCATTTCTTAGTATTAGAGAGCCAAATTAACTGTTCCTCCGATAAATGTTCCGAGTCTCTGTCATGAGAGTTCAATAATTTGAGATTTTTATATCACAATTGACCAAAAGGCAGTACACAAGAGAAATAGTCGAAATGTACACGAAATTCAGTCGATTAGCAGAATCGGACGTTATCACAACTCGCGACATATCACAGTATCACTACACATCACTCTCGCCGTCGGTGACGTGCGCGGGCTGTCCAAAATTTCTGGTGATGGATTCGCTGACGGTGCGAATGTTGGCCAGGTACCTGTGCGCGGGCTCGTCGGAGTCGTAGATGGCGCTGAGCGACTCCAGCGACACGAGCGCCTCGGAGTCCAGCAAGCGCGACGAGGCGCGGGACGACACGTCGTCGTCGCGGTCGAAGTAGCACGAGTTCACGTCGCTGAGCGCCGCCTCGGCGTCCGTGAGCCCAGCCTCGTTGAGCATGGACACGTTCTCCAGCGCAGGGTCGTCCGTCGTGTAGCCCGTGCTCTCGGGCTGCCCGCCCTCCCCGTCGCCCTCGCCTTCCGAACACGACGAACTCCATTCGGATTGACTCTCCCCGTAGATACCCATTTCTCTATGATGAGAAGTGGCCACCTAAAAGTGGAATTGTTATATTGGTGTGACGCTCATACAACAATAGATTTCTATCAATTAAAAATAATTCATCTTACCCGGTGGTGTAGTCTCTCTTGGACCTCTTTCTCCCTCTCCTTCTCCCGGACTATAACGGGATCGGGTTTCCTTTCGCACGGCGGACTGCGAATGCAAAATGAAGGTTATGACCATTTTGTGCATATAACTATTTCGAAACTCCTGATTGAAAGATGAGACGCGCAATTTGTTACCATGACTTCAGCTCAGTATTCCAAACCCGATAGCGTAGAATTTTTTCGCCGGTTATCAAAAAAAAAACTGCTGTATTTGAGTGAATCGTAAAAAAGGGCTATACCTATGCGGTCAAATGTATGGAACAGCTGATTTACTGAGTCCATGGTAACAGATTGTGCGCTGATGTTACCCTGTATTAACCATAATATCTTTATTGAGCACAACATGATCAGATTGTTTATTTTTGAACCACCCTTTTCCATTGGTCCTTTGTCAATGTAAATTCAGCAAATCTGTACTTACTTCGTTTACATTTGTAAAAATGAGCGCACAGTCACATTAGGTACAGACGCCAGCACATCAAGCTACCCCAAACTGTCAAATGTTCCCAATAGAACATGAACCGTATGCTTAAGCAGTAAAGTTAAAAATCTATCAAAGGAATTTGACAGATTGGGGTAGCTCGATGTGCTGGCGTCTGTACACCGACAGTTGTAAGGCAATTTTCAAAAAATAAAATAAAATAAGTAATAATAAATAAATGGTAGAAAATCTCGGGTCGCAGTTTTGGACTTAGATTGTGAAAAGAGGGAATATCATACTAACAGTAGTATCGACCGAAATTCGGTCACGGCAGCCCACCTCAACGGAGACTAGCCAAGTACGCAAGAGATTTTATAGTGCACAAACGTGTACGCAGACAAAAGTGCACATTCTGTTCCTAAACTCTATCAGGATATAAAAAGTCCATACCTTGGTCGATGTCTCTCATGGTTGGGCGAAGGTAACTGCACGACCACGTCCCCGGGCAGTACGCCAGGGAAGTCGTGCGCGCGCGCCGGCGAGGCCGCGTCGTGCCGCGCCACTTGTGTGATGGCGGCCAGGCCTACCGCGTGTAAAGGACTGCTGTTGTTGTTGTTGCAGTATAGCATCGGCTCCAGGACTGGGACAGGGTTGGCACCCCTAAAATGGAAGCATATTTGAAATAAAGATTCGGTCCCCTTCAGGATAGTTTTTTTAAAGCCATTAGCAAACATTAATCCATAGTTAATAAACGCGTAGTAAAATTATGCCATTACTTAAACTTCGAATTTATGAGTAATCTAATTGTTATTTAAAGTGATACTACCCCCGAAAGCCCAGTGTATATGAATTGACAATTTGGTTAACTCTTAGCAATAAAGACGAATGTTTTTTTTTTTTTTTTATAATTGAAAAGCCGCACCTAAGTTCGAGTTTCAGTTCTTTCCGCTCCGATTTTGGTGGATTGATTTTGATATGATTCTTATCATCGAGTAGTCGCTGTATCTCCCTTTCGAATGGCGGTACACACGCCACATCCGACGGGCTCCTCTTGGCGAACGGCTCCCGGCCGTCATGGTTGAGATGCTTCAAGTTCGTCAAATTTGTTGGTCGACCGCCTGAACTTGAGAACGAATCTGCCCGCTGTCCTAACCGGCTCGCTACATCTTTCTTGTCCGTTTGGCAGCAGCCATCGCGTTTCGCAGCCGAAGCCTGAAGCATATTTAGAATGCTTCTCTGCAATTTTTCTTCTTCTTTTGCGAAGTCAACACTGCCGTCGAGGAATTTGTCTTCTAAAGACGGTTTTCTAGCGATTTTATGTTTTGCGTAAATTTCGGCGAGGTGATTCGCGCTGGGTTTAGCGGGTCGAATGGGGGGGTAGTCGTATGCGGGGCTCGGGTTGGCGCGTTGTGGTCTTGATGGCGGGATCCACTGGGACGGTCGCGGGGGGGAGGGAGACGCGTCGGTCGTTCGCGAATAACTTTCGTCGGAGGAGCTGAGGCTGGGCGAGCGGGTCAGTGAGCTGAGCTCGTCTGCGGACGAGTGCACGCGCGGGCTGCGGGCCAGTGGCAGGCTCTCCGACGAGCGGGGGCGCGGCAGGCGCGGCGGCGCGCGACGCTTGTGCTGCGCCTGCGGGCGCGCCTCCTGGGGGCGCGACTCCTGTGGGCGCGGCCACGGCGCCACCAGCGCGCGCGGCGGCGGCCAGCGCGGCGCGCCCAGCTGGCTGCCGTGCGCCCCGTGCGGCGGGGGTGGAGGCGGACTGTCATCGCCCTCCTTATTCCTGCGACCCTTACTACCTTTGTTATTCCCATTATTCTGATGCCCGTTAGAAGGCAAGAGAGGCTCATTTTCTCCAGCTACCGACGACTCCCTCAAAGGTGGCAATCTTGAAGGCTGTGCTGCCGCTCTTCTCGCGGAGTTCTGCAGCATGGCAAGAGGCGTGGCAACTCCGCCATACGCTGTTGGAGGAGTGGGTGTGGGTCCGTTAGATGTGCTTTGAACGGTTCCGTTTGCAGGAGCTCTGTCTGTGAGGAAGTACGTGGTCATTTCCCCCTTACCCTTTACTTTCACCTTGCCTCTACACACGAACTGATACGCCATGTCCTTCAGTACTTGGTACACCTCCTCAGTAACTTGGGTGTGGTTCGGTAGACCAGTAGAATCCATTCGTGACGCTACATTGACTGTGTTACCCCAAATATCGTATTGCGGTTTTCGTGCTCCTATAACACCAGCTACTACTGGACCGACATTTATACCTGTGAAAAACAACATTTTATTCGTAAAAAACGCTTTTGATTCAAACTTTTTGGTTATTGGATAAATGTCTTTCAAAATGAGACTTTATGGACATCTAAATAAGACTTAATTTCAAATCTTAAATTATAGGTCTTCATTAAAATACTTTACAGTAACTCACCGACTCGCAACATGAAGTTATTATACGAGTTGTCGTTGATATCCTTCAGTTTGTCTCTCATAGCGAACACAAACTCGACCAGGGTTGCCATATGTTTGCGAGTACTGGCCTCATCAGTCATTTTCCTGTCAGGGATTAAACCGACGGCGGCCATGTATGTGGAGCCAACAGTCTTGATCTTGTCTATTGCACCGAAACGATCGTCGCCCAAAAGCTAGAATGAATGAAAAGGGTAATTTTTTTTTCATCAAGAATGAATCATTTTCTTGGTTGCCAATTAAAAGGCGTAGGCGTTTTTTTATATTATTGATCTCACTTTAATGCATTTGGAGATAAAAAACATTAAATGCCAACTTATCCCATTTATCTGTCTAACATAAAACACTATGTTATTTGTTTATTTAATATTTTAGGTTAAACCGTCTCCCAAAAACCTGCAACATTAATTCCTGCATCGTTCCCAACTTCCTTTTATTATGGACAGTAGTGAGAAAAGCCCAAAAAGGTCTATTTATAATTTCACCAGAACCATTCATGAACATAATTCATGTAGAACAAAACAAAAAATAAATATAATTACCTCATCAAAATCAGCGATGATCTCATTAAGCAGCCTCAGACACTCCATCCCTTGATTGTTTCCATCCAACTCCATATAGAACTCGTGGTAGTTGGTGATGGACGCGAATACCACTCCCACGCGCTGGTACGACTGGTGGTACAGGTCCTGCACACGCCTCTTGATCAGCAGGAGTCGATGCAGCGTGCAAGCCATGCGGACACGTCAGGGGGAGTGACAGTTGAAGGGGGGGGGGGGGTGTTGGTTAGACTAAAAAGTCTTGATACTTTTAAAGTAATATACCGATGGTCATACTTTGTGTATTCGAGTTCGGGTCAAACTAAACTATATATAAGACCTTTGCAGTACCAATTATCAATAATAAACTTTTCAATCTGTACTATCCCATAAATACTTGGCTCGGTCTACTTATATATATTTTTTAAACCTACCACAATATAGAATAATAAAAAAAAATCAATTTAATTAGTTATTCATGTTTACACGAAGCTTGGTGTGTATTTGTTTTTTTCCTGTTTAATTGAATGCTAAATTTATTACCTATATTAAATTGCTATCTATCTCACGGTCGATGTATCTTAAGGAGAGCATTATACTGTCAACAGGAAAATGTGAATATACTACCTACCACATTCAGAATATTCAGAAATAAAAACAATCTGTCACTAGACCCCCTATGTGCGTTGTGCGACACATAAAGCATTGTAAATGTACACCAAAAACGAATGAATGAAGATTTGTGATTGAATGTTTTTTGGTGAATGAATGAATATTTGCTTGCTGAGTAATTTATTCAGTGCAATTTTCACAGTTATTTAACATGCTTTAGTGACTCTGGGGCATACTCACTGTTCTACAGCGAATGTTCGTTCAAATTCGAATATTCGGTCTAGTCCAGCAAATTTAGTCCCGAATATGACAACAACGTGATGTCAGCAGCAAAATTTGTCCTGGTTTTACTGCTTGAGTATAGTTTTCTATTAATTTAGGTATTCAAATTCAAAGTAAACAATTCTGCGCGGGAAGCAACACCACTGGCTGACATCACTAACGTTTTCCTGCCCAAAACCTTTTTATTACTTTTAAACTGAGAGCCGCCATTTTCTTATGAAAATGTAGAAACAATGTTTGCGTTTATAGTTAAGAAAGCGTCACAAAGCTCCTTCAATAGTTACCATGTTCGTTCTAAACTGGTTGTCCAAGAAATGCGTTGCTACATGCGCCGGGAGGAGATTGAAGAGTATTCTTCGGTTTGATGCCTGAAATAATTTTGCATTAATGACTTTACATTTAAAAGTAAAAGAAGACGAAAAAATACTCCATTGTTCTTATGTATGGAAAAGCAAACGCAGTAGTTTGGAGTAGTTCATTCATAAGTTATAACTTGAAATTAATTTTTGGCCTTTTGGATTTTTGTCGCAATTTGACATAAATAAGTGTTTATGTGTTATTTGACAGTTAATTGACATTGACAGTTGACTGTCTGTTGATTATTATTAGAAGTATGGGTACCCCACAGTAAAGTTTCAAGCAACCTACAACGACCGGCAGAGAACAATATGGACGTCAAGTAAGTACATAATAGTTTATCTCCCAGCAAAAGTGTAAACCTGTTGTAACTATTAACTTTTACAATTAGGTTTAGGAATTTCATGATAAATGTAGGTATTGCACTGACCTGCAAAGCATCCATGTCCCTCTTTTCGTCCCTAGCCTGCGCCTGCCACAAGAAGTCGAGCCGCGCCGTCCATTCTGTTTGCCTTGCGTGCAGCAACACTGCTAGTGCTAGCGCCACCGTCCATGCGCTTGCGACGTACGCTGAACCAATTGCGCCTGCACTGAAATAGCGAAGATTCAGATATGACAACGATAACGCTTTACTTAGTTATCAGAAATAGAATGAATAAATAAATGAATTACACCGACCCAAGCATGGTTTGACCATTCGATTAATCGAAAGAACCCCTAGATTTGCACTAGCCCCTGAAGCCCCATGTTTCATGGTCCTACAGCGACAATTGATATATTTTCTCAAGCTAACTAATTTTGGTAAAAATTACAGTTTAGCAAGTTTCAGATAACAATCGCCCATGATTTGGGATCCAGCTATTCAGAAAGATGAATAAGGCTTACAAAAGGTTAACATTATTGTTAAAATTGAGATAAACATAAAAACGTTAAAACTTAACTTGTTGCTGATTGCTTTTTGGCTCAAAACGCTTTAAATATCATTATTGGAAGCGTTTCGTACGTTCCCAATACCTGCGTCAACTAAACCGAGTTAGTCGACGGAATGCTCGGTTCGGAAAACATAGGTAATACCGAGCAATACTCGGTACTCGGTAAAGCCTGTGTTCAGTGCATCTCTACTAAAAGTAAATGTAATATGGCATCTCCAATATATTATTTATATTGAAGAAAAAAGTGGTTTCCAAAGTAAATTCTAGTCTAGCATCCGCATTATGAATCAATACTGTGACTCAGGTAGGAACCTAACCAACTTAATCCTCAGGCATTAGACAGGTCATGTTTCATGAGCTGTTGGAATCCTCTTTGTGTCCGTAGGTTTTCGTTTTTGTTACTTTTTTATTGTTACTTTCATAATGTAGCAAGTTAATTTCTTAAGCAGCTTTGCTCATCTGGTACGTTGCTTACAATGACACTAAGGATATTACAGGTAATTCGTTTGCAATTTTTAGACCATGGCTGACAAGACTTTTTCGTTAAATTGTTCTCTCGTCATAAAAACATTGTTGAAACCAGCGTTTTCTAAGATGTTCTACCTAAACGATAAGGGTAAGTCTAACTACGTTTATAAGTATAATATACGTTTTCCACTTATTCATACACTTATAAATAAGTGGAAGGCGATTATTACAGCCAATGATTTTTAAAAGAGTAACCGTGGAGTTTCTTGCCGGCTCTTCTCCATGGGAAGCGACAATTTGGAACCGTGCACCTAGCTTCTGACGTTTCATAACTGCCCATGCAGGTTTATATGAAATAAAATATTCGATTTCATTTGATTTTTAATGTAAATGTTGAGGTTCAAAAGTGCCTTTTAACAGCCTATTTCAAATAAACGCTTTGACTTTGACCCTGAGGAGGGACACTAAAAGCTAGTTATATCAAAACTATACTCACTCAATCATAAGATCATAACAATCAAACAGCGCCTTATGGAATCCCAATATCACGCCCATATACCCTGCCGTCATCACAGATAATAGTATCCCCTTCACAAGGATGGGAAGCCTTAGGAACACAGCCACCACCAACATGCTGAGGCAGCAACCTAACGTGATGTACAGCGGCACGGGGCAGGCCAGGTGTTCCGTGCGACTGGACCACAGCTGAGCGGCAACGTCGCCACTCATCGTTAGTACCTCGTCCATGTTTGTGGTGTTGCCAGTTAGGTTTCGGCATAACTCTATGTGTTCGCATGTTACCTGGAAAATAAGAAAAGGGTCCTATATTTTTCGCATTTAACTAGCTTCCAGTTTGTTGAAATACTGAGTGGCACGTATGTATTTTATGACGGCTTTTACTGTATTTTGAGATTAGATTATTCTAATCTCAAAATACAGTTTGTGCCGATACGAGGGAAGAAAATTAGTTCAATTTTATTGGAACTTCAAATGGGATATTTTGTTACTAGTATAAAAGTAAGATTACTGTCAGTAAAACAGAAAAAATGAAATTTACTCCTTCTACGGAGACATACAAAATAGATTTCTGTTAAACTTACCACATTAACCTGCCCAACAGCATATCCCAGCACAATAGTGAAAGTAGTAATAGCATTTCTCAGAGTGAAAGGCCTCGACACATCACAGGGTATGAGCCTCAACCTCGCTGCTAAGGTCAGGGCTAACACTGCAGCAGACCATGCGAATGCCGTGACGAATAATATCAGGAGTATGTAGGTCTGTGGTAGAATGGACGCTTGTAAAGCTCCTGCAGCGACTAAGGCACATAGGGCTGCAGATAGGGAGCCTGCCCACCCGCCGTCTGTTGAGGCTCGGTACTGGAATAAGAGAAGCTTACGTTTAACATTGAACCCTAATTTAATTAACCAGTTGTTTTTTAAAAAAAAAAACATCATTCGTCATGCGTAAACCATCTACTTTAAACAATTTAATTTTCTATCGTAGTCTTCCCGCCCCTGGAGGTCTACACACCATGCACGAAATTCGGATTTTCGGCCGAAGTTGCTGGCATTTCCTACTCAGTAAGTATCACCTACGGACATAAGATTACTTTGGGGTTTGATCCAAGAATGAATAAGAACGCTCGGTTTTACAACTTGAAAAAATATGGAAGTTTCTTTGTAATAGGAAACTTTAATATAAATGTATTTGTAAATGATAAATGATTTTATTTCTGTAAGTAGGTTTGTACAAACACTTTTACACGTCAATCATATTTTTTAAACTAGATGAGGTCGGCGTTTCCTATCTGACTACTCTGAGAAGAAAGGCCGAAACAAACTCAGAGGTCACAGTCTCTTTTAAAGTCCAGACATAATCTTGGTCAGATCATGTGAAGACCATGTGGATTGGTGTCTGAAATGGTCTTTTGAGGAAAGAACCTCACAGGTTGAGTGGACCTGTCCATTCAGTGCACGCATGTATCAGTAATCATACGGCTCAACTCAGAACTTGAAGAGCTCAACGATTTGACGAACAATACCAAAGAAAGGACATTTGGGTAGGCCGCATAAAGTACTCAAACTGCCATATTAACATTAAAACCGAACTGAGAAAGAGACGAAACACGAAAACAAAAATACCACATAGTCCTCACATTCACAATAATTAAAGCAAAAATAATATTATACTTCTCAAAGTAAATATTCATGTCAAAGTGTATATTATAATAATCAAATGTCAAAGTGTAAATAATAATAATCAAATATCAAAGAGCAAAACAAAGAAAAAACAACATTCAGTATACAAAATTGGAGCAGGTCAATCCCAAGCTTTTTTGTCCTCAATATAATCTTTAACGGTATAAAAGGCTTTCAGGCACAACTTACGTTTGATGAATGATTTAAATTTATTGAGACTTAGATCTTGAACATGGCTTGGAAGTTTATTATAAAAGCGTATACATTGACATCTGAATGACCCACCTATTTTCTTGAGCCTTGTTGATGGTACAACAAATTTGTGTTTGTTCCTAGTATTTATACTATGGATACCACTGTATTTTTTAAACAATTTAATATTTTTATGAGCATATAAAAGATTTTCATAAATATACTGTGAATGTGTCATTACATTTATCTCCTTAAATCTATCTCTGAGAGAGTGTCTCGGACTTAATTTATAAATTGATCGGACAGCTCTTTTCTGCAAGACAAAAATAGTCTGAATGTCGGCGGCATTTCCCCACAATAGAATACCATACGACATTACACTATGAAAATAGCTAAAGTACACTAAGCGGGCTGTCTCTACATCAGTAAAATTACGAATTTTCCTAACAGCGTATGCTGCAGAACTTAGCTTTTTCGACAATTTAGCTATATGTGGGCCCCACTGAAGCTTGGTATCCAAAGTTAAGCCCAAGAATACAGTGCTATCTTCAGGATTCAATTTTTCGCCCTTTATCAACACATTAGTTTTCACCTGCTTAACGTGAGGTAGCGTAAACTTAATGCATTTGGTCTTTTTTTCATTAAGAAGCAAATTATTAGCATTGAACCAGTGAACTACTTTTGAGATTGCGCTATTTACATCGTCATTAACAAGTTGCTGACGTTTAAGTCTAAACAAAAGTGAAGTGTCATCCGCAAACAACACTATATCATGATTATCCTTTATGAGGTAAGGCAAGTCATTAATATAAATAAGAAACAAGAAAGGACCAAGAATTGAGCCCTGTGGGACTCCCATTGCCACTACGGATCCCGGAGATCTTTTTCCGTTTACATCAACACACTGAATCCTATTACACAAGTATGAAATAAGAAGATCCAGAGCGGTGTTCCGGATCCCGTAGTGGCGGAGTTTCCTGATTAGAGTTTCATGAAGCACGCAATCGAAAGCTTTAGATAAATCGCAAAAGATGCCCAAGGCATCGTATTTATTTTCCCATGCATTGTAAATATGCCCTAAGAGTTCAACACCGGCATCGGTAGTTGAACGACCCCTTGTGAAACCGAACTGTTTGCTATGTAATAAATTATGTTTATTAAAAAATCTTTGCAGTTGGTCTAAAATTAATTTCTCAAAAATTTTACTAAAGGTAGGTAGTACTGAAATAGGTATATAATTAGAGGGGTCTGATGTACTACCTGATTTAAACAAAGGTATTATTTTACTATTCTTCATTAGTTCAGGAAACTCCCCGCAGTCTATACAATTATTAAATATAAGAGCTAAAGTAGGTGCTACAATGTCAATAATAGACTTAGCAACTTCTACAGAATTACCCCACAGATCTGCAGTCTTTTTTACATTTAAAGTGTGAAAGGTTTTAATTATATCTCTACAGCTAATATGTTCAAAATGAAATTCTGAATCACAAACATTAACATTTTCCTTAAGCAAAGACTCAGCAACAGTAGGTGATGAGTTTAGTGATTTTGTAGTTGAAACGGGAATATCTGCAAAGAAATTTTCAAAAGCCGCGGCGACTTGCGAGTCCGATGTGATTATGTTGTCATTGATAGACAGGCTGTAGTCAGTATTTCGGTTGCTAGACCTTCCCGTTTCACTATTAATAATATTCCAAGTCGTTTTAATTACATTACTGCTGTTTTTAATCTTTGAACTCAAATAACGCGACTTGGCCATCCAACAAACTTTTTTAAATAATTTGGAATAATTCCTAACATACAAATTAAATTCAGCAGTGTTTACAGAAGTCCTTTCATCGTATAGCTCATAAAGTCGTGCTCTACTTTTATGAATACCAATGGTAGCCCAATCACTGAAAGAGACGTTACTATTAATCGAGATAGTCTTGGGAATAAAAGTGGAATTAAATTGTTTACAATATATCTTAAAAAAATCATCATATAGATGATTAGGATCAGCATTTGCAGACAAAACTGGTAATTTATTTTCGAGTTTAACTTTAAAGGCCTCTAGGCGAAATGCAGTTTTGGGGTTAACAATGATATCCTTTTTACCCATTTTTTTATTTTGATTTTTAATGGTAATCTGTTGCCCGCAATGATCAGAATCACACATGATACCCTTCATAAAACGCACCTTCCAGAAGTTCCGGAGTTAATTCTCTTTATGATGGTGAAAGCCACATCAAAATCCGTCGCAAGTTTAGAAGAACGACTTTTATTTTTGAGGTTGGTACAGACGCCAGCACATCAAGCTACCGCAATCTGTCAAATTTCTTTGGTAGGTATTCAACTTTATTACGTAGGTATAAAGTTCATGTTTAATTGGGAAAATATGACAGATTGGGGTAGCTTGATGTGCTCAATCTGTTCTGTAAGTAGTGAGCAAAGTAAAGCAAATTAATAACTGTGCTTATTTGTGGGTTTATAGTATTTAAAGTTATAACATTTAAAACTGTGTTTTGGAGATTTGAGAATAAATTTTCCCAGTGCTCAGCGCTTATTGAACGTCAAAAATTACAATAAATAGGTAGTCCCAAAAAGCCTTTACCCAACCCACTTTACTTCCGCTCCATCCTAACGAGTTCACGGTACTTAAATTAAAAAATCACCTGTGCTTCCTTATCAGCATCCTTGAAGCAGAGCGTGAGCAGGTGCACGTGCGTGGCCTTCTCGCGGTGCACGGAGCGCGCGTCGATGGCCTGCGCCAGGTACTTGTTCACGCGGTTCGTGGGCTGGTGGTACACAGACGAGTGGCGCTTTTTCAACGGACGCTTAAACTTCTCCGTCACTTTATTCTGTAAAAACCCACATGCTACTTCAACAACTCTAATACAAAAACAAAAAAAGAGAAGATACTACTAACCACCGATTTATACAACGATCATAATGGAACATCTATCTGGTCACACATCGATAAGGTAAGGTAAAGTTAAGGTACAGTGAGTCACAAGGGTACGGCCGAGGTCAGGGTACACATGAGGGCCATGCCGACTTCATGCTACACAATTTGGAATTTAGAACTGACCTTAGAATACAAAAGATCCGGAATCCAAAGCAGCATCACGTTATTAGAATAGTAATGAAATGAAGTACAGACATAATACAGACAACGACAGATACTTTCAGATTGGCAAGATATTGAAATTTACTTTGAAACAGATCGACAGTAGTAATTGAGACTTACAACTAATTTCGTGTTTGATTATTCCATAAAAGAAAATTAAGTGAGAAAGAGAAAGACGATATTAGAAAGCAGTGGAAATAATCAAGCACAAAATAAAACAAGTGTAAATAATGTTGAGGGTTGGTGACGTCATGCAAGTTAGTCGACAATCGGGGCTCATGCCATGCTCTAGTGCTCGAGGTGACTAGTCGGGGTAGCGAGTGAAACACAGTTCGGTGCATCCGGCTTTATTATCGAACATACTATAAAGAAAACAATCTCAAGTATATAAAAAACAGTTGACAATTTCGAATTCAGAAACAGTGATAGTGAGTGGTCTGTGTGCTCACGTCGATATTAGTCGTCCCCTTTGCGTGTAATAGATTCAGTGAATAGAAACAATGCGAACGAGTCGCGGCAGGTGCGACCCACAGATATAGCTTGTGGAGAATGCGTACCTACAGTAAGTAAAGGGAGTTACAGTGTGTCGCCCGGTAGTGGTGGAAAACAATAATACACATGAACAACATTTTGTCTGCGCTTACTGTTTCCGCGGGTATTTGTTGTGGAACTAATGTCCAGGGTCGGAAAATCTGAAAATAATGAGCAGACGCCTCATGTTAGTCGCTGGTGTATTTCAGTCTTCCACACAATGTTCAGTTTTGAATGGATCAAGAAACTGAATGTGTCTTGATTTTTTTTTTAAAGTACAAGTCAGAGAGACGGTAAAAAGAATTATTATTTTGATTTACTTGAATTTATTTTTTAATACTTATTAAAACAATGAGTAAAGGCTTGAACAGACCAGCAACTAAATGCACATTCAGGAAACAATTCGGAAACTTGGTTTGTGCTTAGGGTACGTGTGTAAGATTCTATTTCTCGGT
Source organism: Polymixis flavicincta (assembly GCA_949987655.1). Lineage (NCBI taxonomy): Eukaryota > Metazoa > Arthropoda > Insecta > Lepidoptera > Noctuidae > Polymixis > Polymixis flavicincta. The sequence continues at coordinate 11,363,046 of OX465179.1, forward strand.
TCCATAGTGTGTTGGGGGCTAATTAATTACTGTGTTTGTGTGTGTGTTCGTGTGGTATAAATATAATAATGAAGTTTGGCAGAAAACGAAAATCGTAAATGTGGTGCGAAGCATCTTAAAACATTCTTGAAGTTCCTCGCAAAATTATTTCTGTAAAACTCGTGAAAAAGCTTCAGTGCACACCTTAAAATGTAATAAAAGCAGCATAGAGATTAAGTTCGAAAACCACCACTCAAACCAAACTAACTACTAGGAAACCATTAAGCGAGGTTATCATTCATTCGACACACAGTAAGTATACGTACGAAACGCATCAACATTGCGACATCGATGCGTCTCACGTATCAAATAGTTGCTGAAGCGTGAAATCTCATAACCGCAGGAGAAATAGCAATATGGTTTCATTGTATGCTCCTAAACTAGACCTAAGAGAACCATATACTAGATCATCCCTAGAGTGCATGTGTGTGTAACGAGCGCGCGCCGCAACATGGGACGGGCTTCTAGTTCTCTAAACATGTGACGGCGCGCGTTCACTTACTACGTATACGCACTATGCAGGTTCGTCTGTGCCAGATTAGTTCAAACGATCGCGTAAATCGATGCAAAGTTCCGATTATAGTTGTATAAAAAGTAGCACAGGTCAAAAAACGGTGCTGGTAATTGCGTAAATGCGTATGCATAATATATTAACATGTGCGGGGGTGTCGTCGACGGCGTGCGTGCGGAGGGCGTGGTGCTGCATGACGGCGTCGAAGGTGTGGTGGTGCGGGGCGGCGTGCGGGCGCGCGGGGGCCGCGGGGGGCGCGCTCACGGGCTCGGGGCGCAGCGCCGCCAGCCGCAGCGCCTCCGCCGAGCCGGGCTCCGCGTGCAGCGCGCGCCGCAGGTCCAGCACCTGCCACAACCGCGCGCTAGTACCGAGCTCAGCACGGCCGGGTGGGCCAGAAGCACAGCCCACTGATATCATTGACTACACGCACGGCGAGAGGGACGACACCGACGCATGAGGATTTCATTAAAACCAAAATGTTTTCAGAATCCCATTTCAGATCGCAGTCGTCCCTCTCGCTTTAAAAATGTCTCAAATAATTCTCAGTTTTTAGTGGCACAAGTTCATTTACATTTTTAACCACATCATATCAACTGAAAACATTGTTGGCGAAAACGACCATTAATGTTTGAAAAAAAAAATCACACATTCAGAGTTTCGGAAAAACATAAAACACTAATCAAATCATATGAAAGAAAACAGAACTTACCTTTTAAAGACGAGAGTAGATCACCGATACGAGAAAATATATCACTCGAGACAAACATTCTGAAGAGCGAGATATAAAGCCGTGGACAAAAAACTCGTATTATTTAGTCATGTCCATTGAGGTGCAAAATTTTCGCAAAATAGTTAAGGTGCAAACAGTAAGATTTTATTTATAAAACAAGTAAACTTTTGGAAGAATTCCTCTCGAGATGTGGATGAATACGGAAACTGGTGGCACCCTTAGTGCCTTCCTGTGATGTTTACCTATATGGGGCGCAAACGATTTCCGCCTCTAGTTAACCAAGAGGAACTGTTCCGAATCTTTTTGTTCAGTCTCGAGTGTGACATACGTGTTGTACCTTCCTAGCTGCATTGGCCTTGAGCTCCTGAGGGGAGGCGGCCATGTTGGAGAATGGCACGTCCACGTTGAACTTTATGGAGTGCAGCAACTGCACCACCACGTTGGAAACGTTTTTGAAAGAGAGTTTCCGGCGAGATGCTGAGCCAAGGCCCACGCCAGCTGATAGGCACATCTGCAAATATTACATTTCACTAAATAGCTCTACAAACACGTTAAAGAAATGTGGCAGTCACAAAAGTAATTCAAATAATGCCTTAAAGGATCATATTTAGTGTGCTTCGAGGGCGTATATAACTACGCAGTTTATTTGTATTATACAGCAATACAATTAAAAGCCCAAATTCCCTGCTATACAATTCCCAACAAATCTCATTTAGCGAGTTGGGTATAACTAATCTCGTAAAAAATTAATCAAATAAATGGCAGAGATCCCATGGGTTTCCGGGAAGCTTGTCGAGAAACTCGAGGATTACTTTTATATGGGCTTTTAGACGTACTTTTCTCCGTCTTGGCGGCGGAATGATGAAGTAAGTCTGTACAGAATGGTCCCGAAGGTACGCGTTCCGACTGCCGCCGTGACCGGGCTCCACTTCGTACGCCCCGCCGAGGCTCTCGAGCGTCGCTTGCGTTATGTGCACACGCCTGAAAGGGAATCGACATATTATTTTTGTACAATATGTTGCACGTGGAAATATGTGAGGATATAAAATTGACGGTGACTTCAAGTTTAAACCGATAAGTATGTTTTCATACGGGAATGAATCAAAGATGACAAAGCGCGTTGACTCATATGGAAGACATCGTGCAGGTTGCCGCAATTATTGTGCATATAACCACATACCTAATATGACTTCATCGTACCTGATAGGTACATCCCAGCGCTGAATTGCAAATGAGTAAATCTTCTCACATCACAAAAATGCTTGAATAGCGAGTTTTCTCTTTTTCACCTGAAATTGTATCCACTTACCCTGGTTCCCCACCAGCCTCCATGTTGTTGGCGAGCGTGACATCATTGGACCACACATCGTACTGCCACTTGCGCAGACCCAAGACCCCGCACAACACCCGCCCAGTATGGATGCCCACGCGCATGTTTAGTTGCACGTCCGTCGCTTCCACCACAGACCTAGGAAGACAAATGGTTTTTGAAAAATTGTAAGAAAATAGCAATAGATGTCATGTAAAGTTAGGTCAAATTCCGTGGTAGGTCAAATTCCGTGGTGAACTACGGGTCTATTCCGCAAAAATCCGTGAAGATTTAGGTGAAGCTGTCGTAGTGTGGGTTGCCACTTCACCTGATCCTAGGGATTGACACCTCACTTCTCTTTAAGTTTTCACGATGAGATTTTACGGAATAGATCGGCTGGTGCCTAACTGAAGTCAAAACCCTTCACTCCAAAAAAAATTATAATCTACCGTTCCATACATTTTAACCGAGTAGGTATTGCACTTTTGTAGACCACAGCAGATTTTTTATTAATAACCGGCGAAAAATTTCAACAAAGGGGAATCCAGAAGCGTGTAAGTTTTCGGTTGTGTGTCGATGTCCCTGTCACCTTATATATTTTGTTAAGTTATTAGCAGATACCGGTCTACTACTGTTTCAGTAATTAAAAGTTACTATAACGGTGGCTATTCGGCGAATTGAGCCAGAGAACTTAATCAAATTAATCCAAAGTTCACTTTGAATAAATCCCTTCGAAAAATGTGAGATTCCTGAAAGTGGCCGCTATTTACGTTCCATTTACTACGAAAACCTTGTTTAAAATTGTTTTCAGAGTAAAATAGATTGGTTAAAAAGTTTCCGTAGATGCTTTAAAATTCCAGGAGGCTATAATAGCTACGCTAAGAAGAAAATTAAACTGTTACAAGCACGAAAGACACCCCAGGCGAAATCTGTATAGCTGCGCATAAAAATACATGATCAATGAGTAATTATTTTATGTGCTTTAGAAATATATTTATGTTTGTTTACATAGGTAAATTATCGTCACTATAAAATTATGATATAATGACATGAAAGTTGAAAAAACGATCAAACTTGATGGGCTGACGGTAAGGATTGCCACGAATGCGGCGGTAAGTCCCTCTTTGAGGAGTGGATTGAGAGGCGCCACGGCGTCGTCCCCTTTCGCCTTACGCAGGTCCTCACGCACACGGCAGTTTCGGGAGTTCCTGTGTCGCATAAGGCGGGAGGAAACCCCCGGGTGTTTCCATTGCGAAGATCGTCCTGAGGACACGGCGGAGCATACGGTGGACATCTGCCCGGCGTGAGCGGAGCACCGCCGTGTCCTTGTGGAGGCTTTATAATGTTGTTTGTACCTAATTGTGGCTTAGTAACCCCACGCACTGGATTAGTAATCCCAACAAATTCAGATACCTATAATCCTCTCATTCTAGATAGTATCCATAAATTACATTAGAGATTTTTGCACTTGAGTTATCTCTACACATCTTACATTTCAATTTTATATCTAGTACATTAAAAGCTTTGCTCAATAAACTTTTCATTATTTCAAGTAGCTACGTATAAATAAAAAATATAAGAAAACAAATGAGGGTCTGACCATTACTGGTTATGGTTAATTAAAAGAACCTCCTCCATTTTGAAGTTGGTTAAAACAGGCGATCCAGCATGGGTATGGAAAAAACTGGTATCTTTTTCAAATGCCAGAATTGCATTAATCTTGTTTTATTCCGAGAATGATGTTAACCTATGCTTGTTTTAACTATTCAACATGTAGAGAACATATTTGTCAGTTACAAAATTCTCCATCGTATACAGTGGGCTGCATCGATTGGGTAGGTACCCCAGTTGTATTAACATTTTAATACAACTGGGGTACCCAATTGATGCAGCCCACCGTACCACCGTACGCGTAATCACGAAAATTTTGAAAATCGCTGCTATAGTGGAATTATTTACTCGAGATATAAATCTCTTGAAATCACTTAGGTTGTAACTCTTTCACGTTGAATAGACAACGTACGTAAAAGACGAATAGCGATAAACTTGGCAGCAGTGCGCACGCGCTGGAGTGCTACGTAGTACGTATAGTACCTTATACATAGAGTTGTAACAAATAACAAATGTGCAGATGTAAACATCAAAGTCGGATACGAATTGCTGAAATAAGTTTATTTTTCTTCACACTGGAATTCGCGATCGCTTTCTTATTGAATTTACGTTTCCCGTTCACACGTATAGCGTATCTAAATTCTTCGACATTTGCTAAGAATATTATTATGAAATGTATAAAAATATAGACAAAAGATACAGTCTACATGACATGTTTTTAGACGAGATGCTGTAATATATCGACAAGATTAGAGTCAGATGGATGTTCAACAAGTGAAAATAATTGAATTAAAACATTGTTGTTTGGATCATTGTCTTGACGTGAACATTTTAGTTCACATCGTGGACAGTCGATTTATTGATACCTAAAGAATTTTAGGTATTAATAAATGGCGCTTATCCAATATATTTCATGCACAATGAAGAAGATAAAGATTATTTCGTAAGATTAACGTCGTGGGTGGAAATATTTACAGCCGTAATTATGTAGACTAGTGGTCGAAATTTGACCATAATTAATTTACAGCTTAATGTATTTCTAATGCATTATTGTAGAAAAAAATAGCTTTCTACACTCCTCCGTCAGTGTAATTTTCGGGCAAAAACGGGGTATAAAGTTTTTGATTATACAAAGTGTAACGGAAAGGGTATACATGCAACGGGCACGGCTTCTTTGGATGATATCAAACGATATTGGAAGGGTTTTTAATCCTATCTCTACATGTTCGGAAGGTATGAGAATTTTTAATACATTGATACCAGAAACCGAACTTTTCAAGTTGAAATAGACACATCACTCGGAAGAGATTTATCGTGATATCGGCAAGTAACGGGGAAAGTTATTGACCTACGTAGTGCCGGGACACGTTTGTTATGATTTGAATTTAAGAAACAAAAGGAACCGAAAACTTGGTATCAATTCTTAAAGTTTTTTTTTAGCTGAAACTATGTATAGTGTTTCTATACCAGCTATTATCTTTAGTGCTTAAGGATAGCAATAGGGTTTCTGTTACACCCCGTGTAGATTACAGAATGTGTTCTCTAATTTTAAATGAAATAGTCGGTAAAGCTAACCAATTTACGATTACAAACATTTACATTTAAAAATGTTAACTTTTCTTTTAGTTATTTGACTTAATAGTCCCTTTATTAAGCGACTTTGTGAAACTCGAATCGAGCCTGTGCGGGATTCCTGTAATGAGACCATTTCTCGTTCACAGCGCACAAAATCCTGGTAATTTTCCCAGATTAATTCTTAATGTTTCACAAAGCTACGAATTAAATTAAACGAGGTTATTAAGTTACTGTAATGGCAGTAGTCAGTCGTACTGTTCTTTTCAGCGTGGTAATTGAAAAGGCGGACCGGCGTCCTTTCGTCACTAGACATGGGACGCTTGAAGCTTTCGCGAACGATTGAAGGAAATGAACTACTTCATATCACAACATAAACTTAACATTCAATCAGTATTCATTCAAATTTGTCCCTACTTCGCTTAGTTCAGTCTTTATTTTCGCTCGCACAAACAGTGCGTATCAGTAAAAAAAAACATACTTACTACTTACTTACTTAAAAAAATTGTTTTGCTTAAATTCGAATTTCTAATTTTCTAGGTTGACAGTCCTAAATCTGTGTATAGTATGAAGGAAAATCGACATACGTTTAAAACTGAACTAGTGAAGTGCATCATTTGTCGTAACCTATCAATCACTGTCGTCATCTTAAGTTTGAACTCGTTCTGATTTGCTGAATTAAATGAAGTACTGAAGTAAATGAGTGGACTACTCCGTTAAGCGAAAAGATGCTTTTTTTTTGGTTGGGAAATCATCAAATAACTTCTCCCGCTCTGGGTGGAGCAGGAGGGCGTGTCAGACTTTTACTGACTAAAACCCACCCGTGTTACCTCAGTTGCCTGTGTGCCAGGAGCCACGGCATCTCTTTCGAACAACCCGCACCCCTGGCAGGCATCGGCCCTTGCGGGCCCCATCGGTTTGTGCTGACATCTCTTTGAGGCGCGCGTGGAACACGACGCGCCGTCGACCTGGGCTTGGTCCTTACCAGACAACGAGCTACCCATTAGGTACTCGCAGTCCGCAAGCCCACGCTTACGGTGGCCGGGAATCAGCCAGGGATTCCCGACGCCCAGGGCGTCTCCTGCGGAGGCTAGGGCCGCGAGGGCACATATACTGCCTGTCCCTCACGTGCTCCGCCTCCCTCTTCGCGAGCATCACTGCTTCGCAGACGGAGGTGTCGGCTGCCCATTCACTCTCGCTCCGTACCATGGCGTGGACCAGGGACGGACGCGAGAGATCGCCGCTGCCGATTGCCTCCACAAGGACACGGCGGTGCCCCACCCAAGCCGGGCAGACCTCCACCGTGTCCTCAGGGCGATCTTCGCAATGGAAACACCCGGGCGTTTCCTCCCGATAAAATATATACTTCATTCATTACTTTTTACTGACACAGCGCATCTCTATTCGTCACCATAATTTTATTTTACATAACATAGTGTAGCCTTGAACTTAAGTATGTTAATGTTCATTGCCCGCTCGTACCTATTAAGCAAGCAGAAAAAGATTTAAATACTTAGCTATCACGCACGAACCACTCAGGAATTTCTTTTAGTTAATGAACCATAACTAATTATGGCCGCCTTTACGATTTCCTTTGTTGTTTATTAACGCCAGTTGATTTTATAGCAATGGGCTTTATCGGTGACAAATCGACCTTACATGACCGCATTTTTACGGTCCATTTTGGTAGAAGTAACGTGCACTTATGAATCCATGAAGACCGAGGATTCATTTCTGGTTCTGTTTTATAAAAGTTGTTATAAATGCTTTGAGTTGAGTTTGAGTCAACAACTCAAACTCAACTCAAAGCATTTATTTCAAATAAACCAATTACAGGCACTTTTGAGTTGTCAAGGTCGGTGAGTTAGAAAGATGAAGCTAGTTTAGTAGCAACTTTTATACAAATAAGTAAAATTGAAGTGCCTGTTTGTGATGGCAAACTAACAGTGTTTTTCTAAATGCTTCTGAAAGATTATACGCTACATAAAACAATTTTTATTTTTTTCGTCTGTTTGTTCCGCTTCCGGCTAATCTCCAAAATGGCTGGACTAATTTTGAAGCGAATTTCTTTATGACAAATAGGTGATGTTATAAGGAGTAATATAGGTAGCTTTTTGTTCGGGTAGGACATTGCCGTGGGACAATTTATGACATCCACGCGGGCGAAGCCGTGGGCAAACCTAGTTAAAATTAAAAATGCTGTAACATTTTAAACGACTAAATTTGCAATTTACGTGAGTTAATAAAGCAGGCGTCAGGCAGACAAAGACTCATACTTTTTCATTAGTTCACGCCACTGCGCGCCAAATTAAGTCTAGTGACTAACAGCTTCTCCGAATCTTCGAACATCCCTACTAACATTATAAATGCGAAAGTAACTCTGTCTGTCTGTTACGCTTTCACGCCTAAACCGCTGAACAGATCGTCATGAAATTTGGCGGAGATATAGCCTGGGATATGGAGAAGGACATAGGCAACTTTTTTACGCGATAACCCACATCAACGCGGGCGGAGCCGCGGGCAAAAGCTAGTACTAATATATTTGAAAACGTGCTACGTAGGAGTTGGAAGCTCCATTTGTCCCCTTCACAGATCTTGTACACACGGTCATCAATCACGTAGGTACCCGATAAGTAATAGAGAGCCAAGACTGAATAGTGAACACATCTTCATTCGTCAATCAGTTGTATGAAGTACTAATACCTACCTACTCCAGAAGAGAGAGACGGCAAATTAATTAGCTATTAGTCGGATTACTTGCGAAGTGGGTCAACCAACGTATTATCCAACAAGATCCGATAGTTTGGATTCATTCCGCAGTTGGCTGTCAATAGCACTAATTAGTTACGTGTGGAAGGCTGGAAGGGAAATACATTTAAGTCATCATCTGTTCAGCCTTTTCCCAACTTCGTTGGGGTCTGCTTCCAGTCTAACCGGATGCAGCTGAATACCAGTATTTTACATGGAGCGACCGCCTATCTGACCTGCACAACCCAGTTACTGGGCAATACGATACCCCTTGGTAATTGGTAAGACTGGTTGTTAGACTTTCGGGCTTCTTCCGACCCGTAACGACTATAACTTTTTAAGTATTTTTTTTTTTAATTCCGTATCAGATTTCCCACCCGCAATGAAATGCTAAGAATTTATGTTTTGAATAGATGAAATATCTATTGAAGACATAGCTTCTTTAATCATCATTCTCATTACTATTGGTTTACATTAACTTTACATACTTAAGTCATTATCTAAATAAAAAATATGAACCGACATGTTTAATATTCTTCAACTTTTTTATGAGCATGAGTTTTTGATATACAACCTACATAATTAAACAAGCTAAATGTCGTAAAATAAGTATGTGCAAGTATACATATATATAAAAAGGAAAGAAAAACAATCAAAAGGTATAAAAAATTCGACCGCATCGCTGTCAACAGGAAAATATTCTGATTAAACAATTCATTTAATATTCTAATAATCGAAGCAGAAGTAAGTATTATAGTGAGACAAGATAATAAAATTTAATAACGATGACTGAAGATTCGACTGATTTAGCGATTTAAAAAAAAATTAAATCCAGGGTGTTCATCTAAGGCATTAATTAATAGTTACCCAGGTGTAAAATTTCTAAAAGAACGGAAAGAAAAACTGCCAGATTGCTGCAAGCAAGCACTCTATTAGCTGTCACTTCAATAGACGACAAATTATAATACTAGCTTCTGCCCGCAACTTCGTCTGCGTCAAATTTCTTGCTCTCCGACCCACCCCGTCGCATGGATTTGGTTGGCCGTGCGAGTACTTAGTATTCGTAACTTTTGATTGTTTTGTCGGTTCCAATTGGTCTTGCGAGATGATATATAGCCGATAGCTTTCCTCGATAAATGGGCTATCTAACAATGAAATAATTTTTCAAATCGGACCAGTAGTTCCTGAGATTAGCGCGTTCAAGCAAACAAACAAACTCACTAGCTTTATATTATTAGTATAGATTTTAGCGAGTTAAGTAGCTTTAAAGATTCTAAACAGTCCAGGAAGATGATATTTCCGGTTCAGTAGCATAACAGTTTAGCTCTACAGGAAATTTTAACCATGAATTCAGCATATCATTCTAGACCCCCTACCGCAGAAATTTTTCGCCGGTTATACAAAAAAAAAAACAGGTGTTCCATACATTTTTATCGCGTAGGTATTGCACTTTTCTATGAAACAGCTGTTTTTTTTTGTATAACCGGCGAAAAATTTCTGCGGTAGGGGGTCTAGAATGATATGCTGAATTCATGGTTAAAATTTGCGCACTGAATAAAAACTTACCCTGTATAGAGCCCTGTATAACATACAAAGTTCGCAGCAATTTATTTCAGATGAAAATAAACTCACAGAAACTCTCTAATGTTACAAAGTAAATTGAATTGTCATCCAAGCACACCAGCGCAGGCGGATGAGAAGTTAATCCGAGGACGCCTAACGCAAGTAACGCAATTATGATATGTTAATTTTTCTTTGTTATTGCTTCGCCCCATTGCTAATGGCGTTACGAAATGTTTGCCCAATACAGCGTACAGCAGCTATTGTTGAAACGCAACTTTGTTTTGTGTCTTGGAAATTATAGCTTCTTCCAGTTTTCCCTTTTTCCCCCGCCACTGACACACACTCCCTGAATGGTATGGGTTGAAGGACACATGTCACTATCGACGCGGGCGTACATCCCCTGAATACGAAATTACCCGGGTCAGTGGTACCAGTTCGGGAACATTGCTTGTTTGTGCGCAACCCCTAGAGTCCACTCGTAGTTTGGAGCAACGACCGACGCGACGACCATTTATGGCTTATCATAAAACAAAAACGAGTTTTCGCTGTTTTCCAATAGTTTTATTTGCAGTATGCTTCTATAAATGATTTTAATCTTGTGCAAATATCGTTGAACTTAGTTGTTGAATAAATAAAAGAACGGTTCCAAATATTTTCACAAACATTAGACAAGCTCTTAATTAAAAACTTAATAATATTGTTGCGCCGCACAATTAATGTTTGGTTGCCACTAGCGACATCTCGTATCGAGTAGCGGAGTTAATCGTCAAGATCTTTCTATAAAGTTCGATGATGTTCTAGAACTTTCTGGAACTATCGACATGTGTTCGGTCAGGGCCGATATGTACTCGAACATTTAGATGCTTCTACGGTAGAAGGTTCTGGAACTATCCGAGGGCCCTATATAAGCGGGAACGGAGCGCGTCCCGGGGTAGTTCATTGGAAGCGATACATGCGAGAACATCTAAAGCGATCTTCAAGTGCGACTTAACAGCCTGGCCACGGGGATCGGCGGTGCGTACGGCGGTGCGGCAGGCGGGGCGACAATTCGCGCGGCTTCGTTTGCAGGCCACGGGGAGTCACGTTCGCCGCCGCGACCAGTAAGGAAGTCCGAGAGCGAAATGTTTTTAACAAAGTTATCTCGATATTGCTTAGAAAGTAATAGTTTTTTGGTTCAATTATAATATTTGGAAGAGATTGTGAAGTATTTAATTTGAATAGGAATCGAGGTATAGATGGAGAATTCCACAAGAAGTACGAGAAAATCTAGAAATTTTATTTTAATTTCTTCCCACAATCATTTCACTATACGTTTATATTTATGCTGTGGGTGGCCAGACTTCCAAATAGGTGGCCTTGCTAGTATTTCAGCAATAAAAGTATCTGTGTTCATTATTCGCGGCGAAAACAACTAAACTCGTTTGATCGCTGCCCTAGTCGCCGCGACTGCCGCTTGACGGCCTGGCCACGGGAAATACGCCATAGCGAAAAAACGCGCGGTGCGACCGCCGAGGCGTCTAGCGACTGAAACAAACGCATAGAAATGTACTAATCAAGCCACGCGGGGCGGCGACCGGCGGGGCGACCGGCGGAATGTACCAAGCGAATGGCACGGGCGGCCGGCGGCGCGGCCGGCGAGTGAAACAAATACATGAATAAGTACGGCGCGAGCCACGGCGTCAAGCGGCAGTCACGGCGACTAGGGCAGCGATCAAACGAGTTTAGTTGTTTTCGCCGCGAATAATGAACACAGATACTTTTATTGCTGAAATACTAGCAAGGCCACCTATTTGGAAGTCTGGCCACCCACAGCATAAATATAAACGTATAGTGAAATGATTGTGGGAAGAAATTAAAATAAAATTTCTAGATTTTCTCGTACTTCTTGTGGAATTCTCCATCTATACCTCGATTCCTATTCAACTTAAATACTTCACAATCTCTTCCAAATGTTATAATTGAACCAAAAAACTATTACTTTCTAAGCAATATCGAGATAACTTTGTTAAAAACATTTCGCTCTCGGACTTCCTTACTGGTCGCGGCGGCGAACGTGACTCCCCGTGGCCTGCAAACGAAGCCGCGCGAATTGTCGCCCCGCCTGCCGCACCGCCGATCCCCGTGGCCAGGCTGTTATCTTGGTGAAACAACACAACTTTACGGCCTGGCCACGGGGATCGGCGGTGCGTACGGCGCGGCGCCGCGGCGGTGCGGCAGGCGGGGCGACAATTCGCGCGGCATCGTTTGCAGGCCACGGGGAGTCACGGTCGCCGCCGCGACCAGTAACGGCCTGGCCACGGGGATCGGCGGTGCGTACGGCGGTGCGGCAAGCGGGGCGACAATTCGCGCGGCATCGTTTGCAGGTCACGGGGAGTCACGTTCGCCACCGCGACCAGTAAGGAAGTCCGAGAGCGAAATGTTTTTATCAAAGTTATCTCGATATTACTTAGAAAGTAATAGTTTTTTGGTTTTGAAGAGATTGTGAAGTATAAAGTTGAATAGGAATCGAGGTTTAGATGGAGAATTCCACAAGAAGTACGAGAAAATCTGGAAATTTAATTTTAATTTCTTCCCACAATCACTTCACTATAAGTTTATATTAATGCTGTGGGTGGCCAGACTTCCAAATAGGTGGCTTTGCTAGTATTTCAGCTATAAAAGTCTCGGTGTTCATTATTCGCGGCGAAAACAACTAAACTCGTTTGATCACTGCCCTAGTCGCCGCGACTGCCGCTTTTTTTTTTTTTTTTTTTTTTTTTTTTGGGTGGGAAATCATCAAATAACTTCTCCCGCTCTGGGTGGAGCAGGAGGGCGTGTCAGACTTTTACTGACTAAAACCCACCCGTGTTCCTTCAGTAGCCCTTAAGCCAGGGGCTGTGGTGTCTCTTTCGAACAAACCCGCACCCCTGGCAGGCATCGGCCCTTGCGAGCCCCATCATTTTTTGTGCTGACATCTCTTTGAGGCGCGCGTGGAACACAACGCGCCGTCGACTTGGGCTTGGTCCTTACCGGACAGCGAGCTACCCATTACTCGCCGTCCGCAAGCCCATGCCTACGGTGGCCGGAAATCGGCCTGGGATTCCCGACGCCCAGGGCGTCTCCGTATCCTGCGGCGGCTGGGGTCGCGAGGGCGCATATGCTGCCTCTCCCTCACGTGCGCCGCCTCCCTCTTCGCGAGCATCACTGCTTCGCTGAAGGAGGTGACGGCTCCCCATGCCCTCTCGCTCCGTACCATGGCCTGGACCAGGGCCGGACGCGAGAGATCGCCGCCGCAGATCGCCTCCACGAGGACACGGCGGTGCTCCGCCCAAGCAGGGCAGACCGCCACCGTGTGCTCCACCGTGTCCTCAGGGCGATCTTCGCAATGGAAACACCCGGGCGTTTCCTCCCGCCCTATCCGAAACAGGAACCTCCCGAAACAACCGTGTCCGGTGAGGACCTGCGTCAGGCGGAAGGTGAGGACGCCATGCCGCCTCTCAAGCCACTCCTCAAAGAGGGGACTTACCGCCGCAATCAGGGCGTGCCCAGCGACTGCCGCTTGACGCCGTGGCTAGCGCCGTACTGATTCATGTATTTGTTTCACTCGCCGGCCGCGCCGCCGGTCGCCCGTGCCATTCGCTTGGTACATTCCGCCGGTCGCCCCGCTGGTCGCCGCCCCGCGTGGCTTGATTAGTACATTTCTATGCGTTTGTTTCAGTCGCTAGACGCCTCGGCGGTCGCACCGCGCGAATTTTCGCTATGGCGGGTGTCCCGTGGCCAGGCCGTGACGCCGTGGCTCGCGCCGTACTGATTCATGTATTTGTTTCACTCGCCGGCCGCGCCGCCGGTCGCCCGTGCCATTCGCTTGGTACATTCCGCCGGTCGCCCCGCCGGTCGCCGCCCCGCGTGGCTTGATAAGTACATTTCTATGCGTTTGTATGGCCAGGCCGTAACGGCCTGGCCACGGGACACCCGCCATAGCGAAAATTCTAGCGACTGAAACAAACGCATAGAAATGTACTAATCAAGCCACGCGGGGCGGCGATCGGCGGGGCGACCGGCGGAATGTACCAAGCGAATGGCACGGGCGGCCGGCGGCGCAGCCGGCGAGTGAAACAAATACATGAATCAGTACGGCGCGAGCCACGGCGTCAAGCGGCAGTCGCGGCGACTAGGGCAGCGATCAAACGAGTTTAGATGTTTTCGCCGCGAATAATGAACACCGAGACTTTTATAGCTGAAATACTAGCAAAGCCACCTATTTGGAAGTCTGGCCACCCACAGCATTAATATAAACATATAGTGAAGTGATAGTGGGAAGAAATTAAAATAAAATTTCCAGATTTTCTCGTACTTCTTGTGGAATTCTCCATCTATACCTCAATTCCTATTCAACTTTATACTCCACAATCTCTTCAAAATATTATATCTTGAACCAAAAAACTATTACTTTCTAAGTAATATCGAGATAACTTTGATAAAAACATTTCGCTCTCGGACTTCCTTACTGGTCGCGGCGGCGACCGCGACTCCCTGTGGCCTGCAAACGATGCCGCGCGAATTGTCGCCCCGCTTGCCGCACCGCCGTACGCACCGCCGATCCCCGTGGCCAGGCCGTGACGCCGCACACTGGTCCCAAATTAAAAAAAAGTGGACATTGATAGTAGACCGCTGATATTTTTTTTATTGTTGATACAATGATAACAGATAAGGCAAAAAAATATTATTGTCCTACTTCAAATACTTTTCTGTAAAAAAAATATTTCTTTTTTTTTGTATGGGAGCGATTACATTTTCCTCAATTTCTCAAAAACTTTAAGCGATGTCGAGATGGCAATCACATATGTTAGAAAACTAATAATTCTGAGTATTTGGCTCGAAGAAACTTATTGCTTATCTCTGCGTACTTTCGAGATAATAGTGACAGAAAACAACATTTTTTTTTAATGTTAATTGTTTGCTTTTTTTTAATCATAGCCTTACTTTAGCACATAATTATAATGTATGCGTAATGTCAAATAAATAAAAAGAGACTTCTCTGTAAAAGAGGTTATGGGGGCTCACTAATGACTGAAAAGCTATGACCTTTCTGAAGGAGTATTTTCATCAGTTTTAAAAAACAATCAAAATGAAGACAAATAAAGCTGCAAACATAAAGTTGAATATGTTCACAAACGATTCTGAAAAAATATTATGGTGAAAGATTAATATTTGGGTCTATATTCTCTTGAGAAATCTCTATTTCCTCGTTTTCCAACGAAAGCAATTCATTGTTCAAGATCAAAGCACTAGCCTCTGGAAACAACTGTTTATGTAAACGAGCAAACTTTGGTTTGATATGGCTGATGTAAGGATCTGAGCTAATTAGGTGGATAATGTCTAAATTAGTCTGAACTCTACCGATTTTTCTTGTATGTGCCATTCTAACATTCCGGAAATCTTTATTCCTCGCTTCGGAAGCTTCTTCGGAAAGCATGCCTATCGGAATAAAGGAGAAATTTTCACAAATATCAGCACCGTGTATCAACAATTTATGGACACTTGAAGGCATTTAATACCATGGATATAAGTTTACATACAGCATTGCTGTTTCTTTACAATATTCCCTAAACAAGTTGGTATTAATAAGTTGACCAGATGAAATTGTTTGTAAAATGACTGCAAATCTCTTGATTAAAACAGGGTGGATACCCGTTATTTCAGCAGATACTTCATAATTTTCAAAAAACCTTCTTGCCGTGTTGCCGACATTGGTTGTACCAAATCCCTGTTTTACTATGTCAATTAACAAACCAGTTCTTTCCCGGAATTCTTCTTGTGTCAAATTCTTTTTAATTTCTTTTCACAATTTATCTTCTTTTCGTGCAGCCCACTTTTTGAAGTCTAAGTTGTACGAAATGTGTAAAATACATTCCATACATCTTATCCACATATGAAGCGAAGACAGACCATATTTATACATATCTTCTCTGATGAGTATTTTGGATACAAAGTCCAAGTCATTCATTTTGCTAGGTAGGGTATTGCAAATATTACAAACAGCTGCAGAAGAAGTATTGGAAATCACAGTAGAAATTTTCCCATCAATCATAGTCATGTACAAAACATGTTTAATATCAAAATTATCTACAATTGTGGGAACAAGATTACGAATTTCTTCCTCTAAGGATGCACTTTCCTTCTTTATCAATTCATTTGTTTCTTTTGCAAATATAAAGCCAATTGGACGACAATAGTTTGTTGAAGAGGGAGCAGGATTTTGCCACAAGATAGTACCACTCTCTTCTTCCAAACGAAGCGGAACCAAACTAATCATGAAAACTGAAGAATCGTCAATTTTAGTGTCGGAGTGTGACTTTTGTTTATAATTACTTTGAGAAGATGACCCGTCAAAACCCCATTTGCTTATTAGTTTTAGCGATTTTTTGTCGGCAGAGTTGTGCTGAATTGTTTTTAATATCCTATTGGTTGTCAAATCTAGAAGCGATTGAAGTCTTATCTTAGCATCAGATTCAGTTACAGTTATGTCTGACTCTGGAGGATAACAAGTTTTTTTAGCTTCCAGGAGCTTTTGATAGGATGGAAGACCATACATTTTCTCTGAAGCAAGAATAGTTCTTAAATTTCGATATTGCCATTTTGACAAATTTGTTGAGGTGTAAAGCGCTAACGTTTTATCATCTGGTAAACACGGTTTGTCAGTCTTTTTAGCGAATAGTACATCATGTACCATCTCACATTTTTCCTTGTTTTGGCTGAGTTCGTTTAATATAGCTGCTAATTTTGTTTTTTTAGACTCTTTTAATTTGGCACATAAAGCATAAACTAATTCCTCCTCTGTGTGATCTAGAAGTGTTAGAGAACGCCTTTTCTTCTGTTTATCAGATATATCAACAAATGGTTTTTTACTTGTACCACAACTTAATTGATGAGTATCCACTTGCGTTTCGAAATTTGGAATTACTTCCTCGGCAACTTTAAAAATGCTGCTTAAATCGATATTTTGAGATTTTGGCCAAACTATTTGGGATTGTAACCAGTCTGAATTTTTGTTAAGAAAGGTCTTTTGAGCTCTACTGGAAGAAGACCATCTTTTTGAGATATTACTTGAAAAATTACGACAAAATAATTTAATATTACTCAAATCTTCGGAAGACAATTCAACACCAATACGTTCAATAAGGGCATTAAATAAAAATTCGACATTTTTAAAACCACCTCCTGATTTAAGAACAACGTATAAGTCTAAGTTGGTGACAAATGCGGACATATTATAATTTTAAGGAAAATTGAAAACAAATTAGAATCAAAGATATCAAAGACAAAGTGACTTTCATTTTAACAAA
Source organism: Polymixis flavicincta (assembly GCA_949987655.1). Lineage (NCBI taxonomy): Eukaryota > Metazoa > Arthropoda > Insecta > Lepidoptera > Noctuidae > Polymixis > Polymixis flavicincta. Next base: position 11,380,454 of record OX465179.1, read on the forward strand.
AAAAAATTACGAAAACAAATTCGACGAAAGAAAGACAAACAAAAATTATTTGATTTTAAAATTATTTGATTTTAAAATCCAAAGATTCAAAATACAACAATAACAAAACAAACAAACAACAAGCATTTCTTCAAGCGCACAGAAAAAATAAGGACACGTCTTATCGCAACCACATTTAGTTGTACACTGAGGTGTACGCGCGCGATTCGTGACCGTATTACGTTACGTCATGAGAGGCGGCCATCTTGTTATCCCGGCAAACTCGCGTCGAAGCTCCATTTTGCTGGCCAGCGGACCTATTGCGATATGAGTAAGGCTATGAATAAAAAAAAGCGAACAATTAACATTAAAAAAAATTGTTATTTTCTGTCACTATTATCTCGAAAGTACGCAGAGATAAGCAATAAGTTTCTTCGAGCCAAATACTCAGAATTATTAGTTTTCTAACATATGTGAATGCCATCTCGACATCGCTTAAGGTTTTTGAGAAATTGAGTAAAATGTAATCACTCCCATACAAAAAAAAAAGAAATATTTTTTTAGAGAAAAGTATTTGAAGTAGGACAATAATATTTTTTTGCCTTATCTGTTATCATTATATCAACAATAAAAAAAAATATCAGCGGTCTACTATCAATGTCCACTTTTTTTTAATTTGGGACCAGTGTGCGCCGTGGCTCGCGCCGTACTGATTCATGTATTTGTTTCACTCGCCGGCCGCGCCGCCAGCCGCCCGTGCCATTCGCTTGGTACATTCCGCCGGTCGCCCCGCCGGTCGCCGCCCCGCGTGGCTTGATTAGTACATTTCTATGCGTTTGTTTCAGTCGCTAGACGCCTCGGCGGTCGCACCGCGCGTTTTTTCGCTATGGCGTATTTCCCGTGGCCAGGCCGTAAGAGTGATCCGTAGTGCTATTGTGTTGTGTTATTAGTGAGTTTAATTAAAGTGTTATTTTTGGTAATTCATATCGGCAGTTTTTAATTGTCACGAACCCCTAGCTCGTAACAATATTATAGTAAGTAGGTACGGCTGCTAATTACTATTAAAATGCTCAGATATTAAGTGTTTCAATGTAAACACAAAATCTAGCAAGCATCGTAAATTAGTCTAAATACACAAAACGCTAGTAGAATTGTAACAGGCAGCTCTTAGTCGACTGACATTAACAAATACCTAAACGTTCCTACAATAAATGGACTACAAACTTGGCCAAATTAATTGTACTCAATGCCGAGTACGTCCCGCGCTTCTCCCCGTTCTATATATACCACTTTAATAATATCTAGCATCGGCAGAAATAACACCAACATGAAAATAACTTTATTGGACCAATTTCGTTCCGACATTCACACGAGTTCATACAAAAATACACTAACCAGTAAATCATACGAGAATATTATTTACGTCGTTTATGCACGCTTCACTGTGCATTCATAATTGAAATTAAAAAGTGCAGATAATATAATATAGGTCAAATACGCCCACGTCATAAATGGTCAGTCCAACGCAGTTCAAGTGATAGGAAATTAAAAGTAACGACGCTGTCAACACTAACATACTAGCGCAAATACGATTAGATATTCCATTATAATATTATTTCAGCTTCCTTCATATTCCATCGCCATGTTTTAATACAGAAACCATGTAAATGTGCAATAAACACGCTTGCCCCTTGGCCTTGCGGTGCCGCGGTGGTGCAAAGCGGACATTGTCAACGGATTGTATGTTTGACTTGTGTATCTGCCGGCCGCGGCTGGTCAACACAGCTGCAGGGATTGCGATAAAATACCGCCATTTGTTTGTTTTCCCTCTCATATTGGACTCCCAAATACCTACGACACTGAGCGACCGAGCGTGCATCAAGCATGCATGTGTCTAGCAACGTAACCGGAACATTATTAATAGATCACATTTTGCGGACGAGACTAATATAGCTAGCGTGCTAATTGATGATGGTCTGTAAATACGAGTCATTGACAGAAATCATGCCTGTAGCAGCGGCTGTAACGTGTGTAGATTTACAACAAACCATTGCAACTATTTACGTGTATCCACCTATCCACAAACGAGGAATAAAATTTAGGTCAAGAGCAATACATACAGTTCCAACGACGTGCCACGTCGGCCGAATATCACTGTAGAAATAGTGTTGACAACTATTTCTGTTCTATATTTTCATTACAAACACTGTCTATCAGACTGATATGTTTATATTGATGGTAATAAATGGACGTTTTAGAAATTGTAATATTCATTTCAATATTACATTTGTGGAGTTGCAACGGTAGAATGAGCAATTCAATGTAATTTCGATGAAAAAGCAAGCAATACGAAATGATACACATTTCCACTTGAAGGAGCATGTCCTTCGACTCGGAATCTGATCATAAAAGATATTCACGTTACGGTTGGCAAGTTTTCTACGTGACTCTGTGTACTGTGATACTGTCTAAACTGTTACAGTGTTCCAGCCAGTCGTCGATGTATTCGTGCGAAAAAAAGTTATGATATCAAGACAGACATGTGTTTGATTTTCGCGTACCAAAGAAAATAGGAATAGGACTTTACAAACCAATAAACACACTGCACGTAGAATCCTGATCCATTTCTAGGAAAATTGGCATCATAGCAATAGTTTATTTATCATTCCCATTCGCGTCACAGTGATTTCGTTATTCGTGTGCTCGACAAGGCGGATATGTCCTTTCGATAATGTTCAGATGACAGCGGCGAACGTGACGCGTGTCTGAAACACTACCCGCGCTGAATACAGATAGCTGTGTTCTGCTTGAGGTTTGCGGCCTGTGGTCGGGCCACGGGTGTTGATTGCTTACCTCTTATTATAAGTCTGCGGTCTACTTATGCACACAATTATAATGGACCATGTAATTCCTGTCAACACAGAACAGACGGTGCACTCAATCTTCCTGAGCGGAATTGCGTTCAAAATGCATCGGCTTCATCTATTTTCCACCCAGTTACGAGGTATTTTATCATGAACGTGAACGTCATCTCGGGTACTTTTCTAGGCAAAAAATAAATAATAACAGGTTATTTTATTAATACAGGCTTAAATGTGGCTCACTGGAACGCCAAATTATTTCTGGAAACGTTTGAAATTGTAATAACTTCTACAAAAAATTACCTTGAGACGATCATCTCGCAAAATTAGCAACAGAATGCGATAAAGTGCAACATTCCAGGCCGGCCTAGTGACCTTCACGCGACGAGGGAGGGCCACGGGGCCACCCAGGATGTCACCGGGGGCCGGCGCGGCGGCCAGAAGGTTACGATCACAAAGAGTATATTTAGCTGTCTCCTTTGATGAGCCAATGCGCAGATAAGCGCGTATCGCGACATGCTCCGATGCGTGTGCCCTCGTACTACGGTTGACACGAACCGTACAGACCTAGCTTATTAATTAAAAATTGTATGTGTATTCATTAAATGAATACTTGAGAAAATTAGAGAATTCTCTTTAGTATTCATTTATTGAACACATAGGGGGTCACATATTTTTATTTCAAACGAGGTTGGCCCTTCATTTTGAATAAGGGACTTATTCAGCTCTATTCAGTTTTGTCCATAGAAAACAAAGATTTTGTATAGTCCGTTCAGCTTTCCGCGACTAAATGGATGCGTACGCATCTCATACAAAATCGTTGTTTTCTATGGACAAAACTGAACAGAGCTGAATAAGTGTGAGTAGTTAGTCCCTTTATGTAAGTGACCTTGTCATTCTGTGTCATAAAAATTTGGAACGTCTCTATAAGATTAATTGACCTAATTTGTGTTCTTTCAGCGATCGATCACTTAACGTATACATATATCACTAAAGTTTATCTACTGTAGTATATTTTTCACGGACAGTAAGCTAGCCACGTCGGCTGAAATGACCAATTAAATTTTATTGTTGTACGGCCGCCATAAATTGGCAAGTCAAGGTGGCGCTGTTTGTTCGTTGTAGGCGTGGGTCGTTTGTTAGGTGGGCTACTTGCGACTATTTTTGGTTTAGCTTTGTAGATGTCACTCGCTGTTTTTGGACTTATTGCTATTATAATGGCTAACACGATTTGTAAGGTTAGTTACGTTAGAGGAACTTTACCGCGGTAAAGTTCTATATTCTTTCAACGGTTTTGTATACTCGATTTTAAATGTTCGATTCCTACGATGACAGCCTTGACCCGATTCGGTGCTTACAGTAGGACAATCGTCACAGGGACATAAAGCAAGCTTCCAAAATGTGTGCCTTTTAGTCTCTGCTGAATCTTTATATTTTCTTTCAGGTTTTGACGTACATTTATCACCTTCTAGGCATTTTGTAGTAATGATAATACCAGCCTAACATTGCCCCTCTGCAGGGCTAAGGCCATTTCTCTTATAGAGAAGGCACGAGCAATTTTTCAGTAGTACCTGGTACATGTTGGCAGTACTAAAGACAAAGTGGTCTAGAGAGCTTATAAAAGACCAGAATGATATAAAGGTGACTCACGCGATAGCATCGATCATGTCGAGCCCCATCTCGACGGTGCAGCGGCCGTGGTCTGACCGCGGCTCGGGCAGCCCGGACACGCAGTAGTAACAATCACCCAGGATCTTGATGCGAAGACAGTGATTATCCTGTATTCAAAGACCAGATTTAATAAAAAATAGTTTTTAGTTGTAGTACCCCATACAAATTCGTGTAAGTCATCATTAGGGCATGCAAAACCGGTTACGGTTCCAGACTTTTGGTACCCGGTTTTGGGAGCTGTCGGAACCGGGTCACCCGGTTCTAACTGATGAAACTGTAAGTGATATTTGAACAAATAAATCACAGAGAAACTGACACGAAACGACATTATTACAACTAATTACAAGGTATGAAATAAAAAACTTGGTAAATTATATCAAATCAACGAAGAATTTAGTATTTTTTTTGTAATTAAACATGAAAAAGCAAATTCAATAACATCTTTAAATATAATAACTAAAGCAAGAAAACACCATATTTTAGTTTACATTAATAGTTTTCTCAGACTTTTTATTTTGTTGGTAGTGAGATCGTAAGTAACTAATCACGTCTAAGCTCCTGTCACTTATCGAGCTGCGTAAACGATTGCAAATATAGCCTGCTGAGGAAAAAAATCATTCAGGCTCCACACTTGTTAGCGAAATCACTTTTTACATGTCTCGTATTATTTCGTACGGTTCTGCAGATGCCTTGGCAGAACCGGGTATACCCGGGTATTAAGGAACCGGGTAGAACCGGGTGCATGCCCTAGTCATCATCATCATTATCATCAAAACTGCTCAAGCACAGTTAATAAAAATTAATAATATGGGAATGGGACTACCGCGCGGGGTTTTCTATCAAAGGACAAAACAAAAAATTGAACCAGTAATCTCTGAGAAATCGTGAAAAAAAAACGAGTGCCATCGGCGGGGGACCCCACCTGGAACGAAGTTACGCGATACTCGCACGCATGTAAGCTCGTATACTAGAGAGAGACACAGAAAGAGAGAGAGAGAGGGAGAGAGAGAGAGAGAGAGAGTTTGCATTTATTATTATGCGTTGTTAATACAGAAACATCTACTATTAAAGTTTTTAGAAGCTCTTATAAAGTCGTCATCATGATTTTTTTTTTTCATTTTGACCTCGCGTCGTCGTCGTCGTCGTCGTATCGGCTTTAGCACCCTAGAAAACCATGAAAACGACACCTGTGAAGAAAAACTTACGCAGACGCCATCTTGGATTTACATTTTGACCTCACTATTGGCTCGAGCACCATGAAAACTATCTCTCAGACATAAGAGAGAGATAGTTGCATGAAAGAGGCATAACGCTTTTGCGTCCCTGCCAGGGGTGCGGGTTTGTTCGAAAGAGATACCGCAGCCCCTGGCATACAGGTTACTGAAGGAACACGGGTGGGTTTCAGTCAGTAAAAGTCTGACACGCCCTCCTGCTTCGCCCAGAGCGGGCGAAGTTATTTGACGATTTCAACCCCAAAAATAAAACGCTTTTGCGTCACGTGGCGATTTCTACCAGTTACGTCTACGCGTTAAAGATCTTCCAAAAAAGTCACCTAATTCTTAACCTCCTAGTTTTTAAAGTCGATTAAACTCGGAAGTTACAGAGGCCACCACATCAAGCCACCCCAATCTGTCAAATTTCTTTGATAGTTTTTCAACTTTAAAACAAAGGCATAAGGTTTATGTTCAATTGGGAAAATTTTACAGTTTGGGATAGCTTGACCTGCTGGCGACTGTACCTTTCTTGTAGTGCAGTTGGGTATTAAATATAATGATAATTGACCACAATTTTACCAATACCCATCGCATCATTATAATAGCCTTAAAAACCTTAAAAGTGTCAATTATGAATCAAGTCACTAGCAAATGGCCGTTATTACTGTTTATTCATTATTGGCAAAAAATTAAGAATTTTTCGCAATACTTACAATAAACAAATAAGGATTCGTCCTTGTACCGACAATGTTTTAATAAGACTTTAACGCCGATACAGTAACATGTTTATGGCGATGACGATTCAGAAGTGTCCCCATCGCGTATAAGCTGTGACGTGTATGATACAAATAATAATAAACAATAATATTTCCAGTAAGTCGAAGGCCTCCGACAAGGTGGTCTGATGACCTTATGAAGGCCGCAAGAATCCGCTGGCTGCGGAAAGCACAGAACCGGTCGAAGTGGCGCAGCTTGGGGGAATCGTATGTCTAGTATAGGAAGTCTTTCGGCCGAAATGATGATGATGATTTCCAGTAATATTACTCACATTGGCAAGCTGGTCGAATCGTCCGAAGAGTTCGTTGAGCAGTCGCACCAGCTCCTGGGCGCTGCACTGCGATGCGAGCACCGTGAAGCCCACAATATCGGCGAAGAGGATGCTACGACAAAAAGAAAATCCTATTAGAAACTGTTGTTAATTATGGATGATTGGAGTTGTCAAAAATCCGCCGGAATTAATTCTGGTAACATAGTCACGAATTGACACGATAGACGAGACTTTTCAATACAACGGTGGACTGAAAACTTAACGAATTCTTATTTGTGACTGTAATGCCTGTTTTTACTAGGCATTATTGCACCATTTAAGGTGGAGGCACCACAGTAGTCTACAAATTCCAAAAATTTAAGAAAATTTGAATTTCGCGCGCTATCTTGGGGCACCATAATGACTTAAATCACCACGTGTGAATTGGTCTTTGGGTTATAACTATAAGTTTAACATTTCACATTCACATAATATTTAATCAATTTTCCTGAAAATATTTAGTTTCCAGCACGTCACGTTTCAATTTATTTTCCAATATCCAGTAGGTATGCTTGTCGTCTGTGAAACTAGATGACACGTTGAAGTTTTTTTGCTCCTCCAATTCCATCGAACTAGGAAGATACGAGAAACAACAATTTTCTAGTGAAATTCACTTCAGGGCCGCGACAACATATTGCAGTTTTAACTTAATTAAGTTGTTTCAAGTTCTCCATTCGTGTTGGATGCAGTACCAGCTTAGATAGATTTAATTTTCAGTTCGTTTTATAACTAACCATTTCAGTTTGTAACATTTCTGTTCTCACGTACCTACACAATCAGTTTTAGCTCGGTTTTTCTTTGTGTTTGAAGAGTATATGTAGGCAGTAGGAGCGGCTTTATTTGTGCTCAACTCATACAAAGTAGAAAGGTGTGTAGGTACTATGTGAATTCTTTAGTGTACGAGTATGTTTATATAAGTTTATCATACACGGCTAAATACGAATTCAAAGAGAAGCGTTTTGAATATACTAAGTCCATTACATAGGTACCGCGTTTGTAAACATGAATAAGTTCCATTATCGGAAATCGTCGCGTGTCAATTGCCACTATAACCGCTTTATGTGTGTACCCGGTAAGTACGACCATTGTACACATGATAAACTTTTATGAACGTGTTTTCGTGCTTATATTTTTTATTCTATTCATGTTTTGCCGGTGTTTTATTTATGGAATACGGTGCTAGAGTAACAGAACTAAAATGGCTAACATTTTTAATAAAAATAAAATCTCAGTCTTCACCTCTCCTGGCTATCGGCTGCTACCTTCAAAGACAGCAAGAAATAAAAACGAACCCCTTCAATCCTTCCCTGATTAAAACAGCTCGACGTTGAGCAAAGACAAAGGTATCGGATATCGGACAATTTATATAGCGACGATCTTTCTGCTTATATCCAGTGCTCTTCCTATGGTTACAGATTAAGCTCTGACTCGGAGTACCAAATAGGTTCCTACTACCAATAGGTAGTTGGAACCTATTTGGTACTCCGAGTACCTGGTAGTGGTAAAAATTTGCGTACTGGATAAAAACTTATCCTGTATAATAATACAGGATAAGTTTTTATTAAAAAAATCAGCTGTTCCATACATTTTGACCGCGTAGGTATTGCACTTATCTATGAAACAGCTGTTTTTTTTTTTTGTATAATCGGCGAACAATTTCTGCGCAAGGGGCTCTAGAATGATATGCTGAATTCATGGTAAAAAATTTCGCACTGGATAAAAACTTATCCTGTATAAATAGGTGTGTTAACAAAAGACCATGCTCGTCACAACAACATGGATTTTTGACGTTGACTGGAATAGAAGGTTTGAGGCTAAGTAATGGCAGCCGCACGGGTCGATCGATCAGGTTAAGCTACGCTTGCCGCGGTTGGTCCGTGGATGGGTGACCATCTTTTTATACCAAGACACTTCCGTGCCTTGGAAGGCACGTTAAGCTGTTGGTCCCGGCTGTAATTCGTGGATCTTTGACAATCGTTACGGGTTACCAGTTACTGGGTTTTGGAGGTCAGATAGGCAGTCGCTTCATGTAAAATACTCGTATTCAGCTGCATCCGCTTAGTCTCCAAGCCGACCCCAACATAATCATGCATTTGGGAAAAGGCTAGGCAGATGATAAAAACAACGTTTGTTTTCCCTACAAGTAACTTAGTATAACAAAGTAAAGACAAATATAAGTCAAGACTTAACAACACAACACTATTTTCGGAAGTAAACATGACAGTTGACAAAATAGAGCTGAACTCATTGTGATCACAATGGATTTCCGATTGCGGCACACGCTCGATACATTGTGCAACACAGAGTGTTTTTCAATGGGCACTAGCTAAGTCGACTTGGTGACGTGAATCGAACTAGGTACATCACTTTTCTCCACGAAAAGATAAATGATTCAGAACCAGCCTTCGATGTAACAAGATCCTTCATGTAGCCGTTATCTACGCATATTGTACATCAAACAAAGTAATTGCTCTCAAAACGGTGAAGACAAACATCGTGAGGAAGCATGTCCTAGAACCAATAATTCGAAGACATGTGACATCTACCAACTCGCACGGGGCCGCGTGGTGGATGACGGCCCTCGCTCTCTCACAGATAGGAGTGTGTCCCAGAAATAGGAACATTATAGATTACTTATTTAAGTAGTTTTGTGCAAAAAAATAATTGTTGGGGAATGGCTTTTATTTTTGGTGTGAAAATTCGCTGTTAATGGTAGAGCGTAAACTAAAACATTTTGCTTACGGGTGCATTCAACGGTACAAGGATCGTAGGAATATTTAAAGATAAGTTATAATTATAACATTTAAGTTGGTAGAAACAAGGCATGATGTTATGATATTATGTTATATAACACTAGCTTTAGCCCGCGGCTCCGCCCGCGTGGATGTCGGTTATCGCGTAAAAAAGTAGCCTATGTCCTTACCCATATCCCAGGCTATATCTCGGCCAAATTTCATGACGATCGGTTCAGCGGTTAAGGCGTGAAAGCGTAACAGACAGACAGACAGACAGACAGAGTTACTTTCGCATTTATAATATTAGTAGGGATTAGCTTTTGCCCGCGGCCCCGCCCGCGTGGATGTCGGCTATCGCGTAAAGAAGTAGCCTATGTCCTCCATATCTCAGGATATATCTCTGCCACATTTCATGACAATCGGATCAGTGGTTTAGGCGTAAAAGCGTAAGAGGCAAACAGAATTACTTTCGCATTTATAATACATATTAGAGGGATTTAGAAGTTTTTTTCGTGAAAAAAAAAAAAAACATTTTTAAAAACGTGGAACTTTAATCTTCAGTATCTCAGTAACTAGAAGGTTCCCAGGTATGGTCCGTATTTTTTAAATCATAATAACGGGAAGAATAAGTAACTATCGACAATCAGATTTTTACACGCGTACGATACAAGTTCGTGTACAGACGCCAGCACATCAAGCTACTCCAATCTGTCAAATTTATTTGATAGATTTTCGACTTTATACAGTAAGCTTAAGGTTCATGTTCGATTGGGAAAATTTGACAGTTTGGGGTAGGTTAACCTGCTGGCGTCTGTACAAGGAATGTTTGTCACAATGCGACACTATTGCATTTCTGTCATATATGTACTTCGATCAAGAAATACATATTAAAGACCTTATTTATAAAAAGTTATCGAACATCTAAACAGTTGTTTAAGTCTGTTTTGTATTGAAAAACAGACTTAAACAACTGTTTAAATGTTCGATAACTTTTATGAATATGGGCCATAGTGTTTTGCTATACACGGTTAATTTTAGATCGTTCTGGAGCCGAAACACAGTAACTCCAAATGAGTAATAGTTACTATTGGCATTGTTATTATATTTTTAAGACGTCTAATAAAGAAGTTAGAAATTTATCACTTTTTTTCTGTCATTCGAGTAAAATTTTAGTAGCACTTTCACTATTTCATTCATAAACGCAAGATCGTACGCGATCCGCTCGGTGATGACGTAGCGCGGCACAGCTGTGCGTGTGTGAATCAGTTGATTGCGTAGGTACCTACTCGCGGTGGGTCAATGGACGTCGGACGAAAAACCAGCTGCAAGTAAGTACCTACACAAACCTCAATCGTTGGTTGGTGTAAGTTCATTTACCTCCATCATCTCTCATTGTATCGGAAGCACGGTATTTACAATCTCCTCGTAAACGAGAGAAATTAATTGACATTTAACTCACCCCTCTCGCATCACGATATCACCTAGTACACAAGGCTACACATCAAGCTATACATTTCCAGTTTACGCTGATCTCGTGCTGTACGAAAATCGTTTATAATGCGAGATCAGCTTATACTGGAAATGTATAGCTTGATGTGTAGCCGTGTGTACTACCCGTCAACTAGACACGACGAGTACGCTTGGGACTGTTGGGAGTTGCATTTAAGGCCTTGAATCGAGTGTCGACCAATCGAGCTAATAGGTACTTAATAAACATACAAGTACCTACCTACCATAATACTAAATACTGCCTAAAACATTTTTTTGCGACAATGCTTGCGGCGGCTTCTACAAAGGCAGGCAATTCAAACAGAAAAATGAATCGTTTAGTAAGTTGCATAGAGTTCATTATTAGTTGGAGGTGTCCCTTACTATGAAAATATTGAACCGAATTAAGACCTTATTTAAATAACTTTAACCGCGTAATTCGGTTGTGAACCTTGAACCTTTGTACAGCCCGGTCGGACACGAGACAATAGATTTCTCAGAATATTTTTAGTAAACTGCGGACCTACTAACCTAGTTTGGTGAAATTTCTATTTTTCCCCGTTAACGGTTATGAAATAAAGTCTAAATTCGCTTATCTTATTTTATTTGTGTACCTATTTAACGATTGCGTATTTATTTAAAAAAAAGTCGGCGCGTAGGCAAAGGTAGCGGCGATCAGCGAACTCTGTCATCTGTGAACTAGGTACCTACGCTTAAATAAATAGACATAGTAAAACGGCAGCCACAGGTTTAGAAACACGTACTATGTATGGATGTAATTTAATCCATTCGAATTCATTTTCCATATTTACTATTGGCTAATTGGTCCCGTGTGTGTTGCCGGGCGTATAAGAATAGCACCATCCCATTTCTTCCCGTGGGTGTCGTAGAAGGCGACTAAGGGATCTACTAGAGAATGGGCAGCAGCGTTCTCTATGCATTTGATCACCTCACTGCGATCGCCAACCCGCCTGCCAAGCGTGGCGATTATGGCAAAACCCCCCCTTTTGGGGGAGGCTTATGTCCAGCAGTGAACGTCTTTCGGCTGAAATGATGACTATTGGCTAACATTGAATCGCCTGGCCGCCATTGTGTTACTACGACGTGGGTAGCGTTCGAAGTACCTACCTACTCCAGTATATCTTCCTCTAACGCGGTCCGCGTTGCACGTGTGCGGGCGCTCGAAACTGTCCATGATCGAGGAGGCGCTGAGTTGCGGCCAGAATGGTGGAGGTGAAGGGAACTTGAGGGTCGTTGATTCCACGTGCGCGCAGTGAGTTCAGGTATTCCGGCTGAGCATACAATCCTCTAGCCTCTTCCAAGTTATGGTTCGCAATCCCATAAAAATCCACATTTCACACACAGATTGCACTCATTTTTGGCGCGTAATTAGGTTGCGCGTGCGGTGTACGTGACCTAAAACAGCGAAACGCGACACAATACTGGGAAGGAATTCGGAACAAGGAAGGGCGGGCGGTCGGCTAGACGGGGGTCGGGGGCGTGGCGTACGGATCATGCTGTCTGATCGATGAATGGATTTTTCAATGGATATCGTTCGCATGTGTTGCCGTTTGTCGATACGTTTTATACGCACGTATACATTGATCGCAAGGAAGCGTTACTTCGAGTTCTCATTATTTCACTCAAGAAAACAATAAATTTAATGATTCGTGTTTTTTTTTTGTTGTTTATTTAAAATAATAGTCTCAATCGATTCTAGTTCGATGATCGAGTTCATGGCTTTCGGTTCCAGAACGACCTAAAATTAACCGTGTATAGATTATAAGTACTTCAAGTAGGTTCGTGACTTGAAAGCATTGTTGTAGAACAACACCTAACTCCTAAGTAGCAAAACAATCTAACATGAAACAATCAGTTACATTTCGTGGTCGCAAGCGCTAGTGCAGAACACGAGGTCCTGGGTTCGATTCCCAGGCCGGACAAAGTGTTATTCTCATATGGAATTTACAAGTAGCAGCCCAGAATCTGGATTTATGCCCGATTGATGGCAATAGGCTCGCCCCTATTACATGGGTCTTAAACATTACTGGCAAAATATGGGTTTACTATAGGATTACCATATTACTACTGATACTACATTGTATAGGATTTCCGTACAGTGCGAGATCAGCGTAAACTGGAAATGAAAAGCTTGATATGTAGTCATGTGTACACCTCTGCCAAACCGATAGGGGAAAGCCGTGATGAAATGGTAAACTAACTTACACTTTCAGCGAACCTTGCTACAAAAGGTATACATTATTATATTGTTAAAGATAATATCTTTGTTGAGTAAATGTTTACTCAAACATAATCTGTATTGAAACGCAGCAGAGCATAGATGTGATTCGATGGGCTGAACACAGGTATCGCATTAACACACCTTTTTCATTTTCCTACAAAATATTAAATGAAAATGGATTTCAAAATTTTAAAACATTTTCCGAGGACTTTTCTACTATTGTGCATGATGAATATGAATACCTTATTCAGTTCCCATGTTAAGAATTAATGAAAGAAGTTTTTACAGCTTCCTATCCACATAATTAAAGTAGGTATTATACAGGATAAGTTTTTAATGATTTAATGATATGCTGAATTCATGGTTACAGTTTGCGCACTGGATAAAAACCTATCCTGTATATAGAATTAGTGTTGGTACTGGTAGGTACCTAGGTACGTACTTAAGTAGAATTGTGGTAAAACCGCAAAGAAGAACCAGCACCCTAATTGCGTAGCTCACGATTAATCATAATTTGATTCAATTTGACAGTTCAACAATATTCATTGCGTTATTTACGTTGTTGAGCAGACACATTTTTCGAACATAATATGAAGCAATGGTTTAACAATCTGTTTTAAAACGAAACAGATTATGATTAATCGTGAGTTACGCAATTAAGTACTGCAGGCTTAGCACGAGCACCGATATGCCTACGGAAGAATAGACATGTCTATTAATTAAATGATGTACAGTAGGAGAAGATAGCTATGTTTTTCTAATAATTATGACAGTTATACATTCTAAACGAATCACGATTTTGTAGATAATCGTACCTTTTTATTTTGTGGCCGTTGAGTGGAAAGTAACTTGTCAGTGTGATTTTGACAGTTTGGGAAGAAACATTCTTCTGAAATAGTCTACATTTAAAAGGACCTAGACAAAGATCTTTAAAAACGAAAGACAAAATGACATATTGTAGAAGGATATCTACGGTGCGATATCAAAATGGAGAAACGAAATGTCACTTTGTATTGAAAAAGCACTGTCTATTCTTCGTAGAAATAGAAAGCATCGTGCTAAAGCCTGCTGGAAACACGCAAAAATGAAATTGTATCACCCGGACCCCTACCCCGCCTGTCTAGCCAATACACAATAGAAATGAAAATTCGTTTAAGGTAAAATAAAAAACATCAAAGATTTATTGCCGAGTCTAATGTCGTTTTACGTACAAACGAAACTACTGTCACAAGTAATAGACATTTTTTCGGAATAATGAAATGAAAATAACAGTTATAATTTGCAACCAGAGGGAGGCAGACAGACAATCCTATCAACGGAATATCCGTTTAGCCTAAAAGGATCAACTGCGGTGCGATGCGGCGCGGTGAGGTGCGGTAATAGACTTCCTGGCGACGTGACGTCACACCATTTGGATACGTTGCGCAATCGTAAAGATACGTGACAAGAAAGTAAATGCATCACAATGAGATCCAAGTGTCTTTTTAGACAGCCTGCCTACAAGAGAGAATAACTAATATACAATTAAATTACAAATTAAATTATCGCCGAGCTCCGCAGCAGTATGATTTCATTTAAATTCAGCCCAAAACTTGTTAATGACATTTACTTAATCCAATATGGCGTTGATTAAGGTATGAAGAAACAGCCTTGCAAATAAAGACATCTAACTAAAACAGAAAGAATGAGCTTATAAGTTCACACATTATGTTTTTGATATTTTGCTTTAGGACGTTAATTGATTTAATGGCGTACTCAGAACATCAAAGAAGCGATGAAAAAGATGCTAAGTTGCGCCGCAATCAATGTCTTACATTCTGTGAATTCCGACAAAGGAACGCTCTCGCGTTCAAGTTCAATAGAACCTTTGAAGAGGAATCGGAAAATGATATTCATATACTTATGTTCGCGAATTTATTGGCCCTACAAATTATGACGTAACAACAAAGCCACTGTATTATGTATACATTATTGAGGGGCTTGTGGCTAAGTATTTACAGCCGCACGGTTCGATCGTACAGGTAAAGCTATGTTTGCGGCTGTTGGTCCGTGGATGGGTGACCATCTTTACATACCAAGACCCCTCCGTGCCTCGGAAAGCCGTTCTGTCATTCGTGGATCTTTGACGGTCGTTACGGGTTGTCAGAAGGCCGAAACTCTGGTAATCAGTCTTACCAAGGGGTATCGTATTGTGGAGATCGGATAGGCAGTCGTTCCATGTAAAATACTACCCTCTTATTCATAAAAGTTAAGAAATGTTTAAACGTCAAAAATGTATATTTAAACAGTCGCTAATCACTACTTAACTTTAAGCAACATTTATAAAAAAGGGGTTTAGTATTCAGCTGCATCCAGTCCCGAAGCCGACCTCAACATAATTGGGAAAAGCCTAGGCCGATGATTGGTATATTTGAAGTGTTCTGACATTGGAAGGTAACAGGTAAATGTCCAATAACAATACTTCAATAACCCATTAAGCTTGATTAACATTTTACGCAAACAAAAAAAAAAACAAAGTACATAATTATTAATGACGGCTATCATGACAACTGATAAACAGTCCTATTCAACACTTTTCATCATTATCCATCATTAAAGTAAACAATACGATGTAATACAGCGACCGAGCCTAAACCAAGGTAACATGAATACATTGTCAAAACAAATAATCATAGTAAGTGGATATCTAAAACCAATTAAAATTGTCCCCAGCCGATCCCACGTTTGTTTAATGAAAATGTAATATCAATAGTGAGTTGATTGCATTTTAATGGACGTAAATATTGGGTTAGTTTTGCGTTTAGTGCTGAACACATAAAAGCTCAGCATCTAATTCGCTATGATGATCCATCAATCATGTTTATAACTGAAATTATTTAAATGTTTGGAAATTACTCGCCAGCTGGTCGACACATCACGTGACCAGGGGCCTAAGTCTACTAATTTATAAACGTTACAATGGTCTCTCAATGGTGTGTTTTTGACAGTTTTTGTATGGCAAATCTGTCAAAAACTTACCATTGAGAGACCATTGTGACGTTTATAAATTAGTAGACTTAGGCCCCAGAGGGCTGGGTCATTCTTTATTTGGCCAAAGAATTAGCATTGCCATTCAACGTGGCAATGCTGCCAGTCTTCTGGGCACGTTTCCTGATGACAGCGACGCGGACGAATACTTCGACGCCTATCAGTTTACATTTTATATAGCAAATTAATTAACAATGTAAATAAATAGATTACACTGGGTAAGGTCGCCGGTCATTGATCGTTGAGCTTGCTTCAGTTTTGTAAATAAATAATTTATTTTTATTGTTTACGTTTGCGTAGGATGCGATTAACAGTTAGTAAATGTATATGGAAGTGTGCCATGTTTACGTTTTATAACTATCTACCTACATTTATAATTTATGTGAATTCGTTAATCCAGTATTTGGTAACTTTGTGGTATCTTTGCTAAGATGAATAAACAAAAGCGGTAGATTTTAAGATGTTTTGTTTACGAAGTTTCAAAACTTTCTAAGACTTGGCTCGTTACACAAATTGGTGCTTGTTTGTCAGAATATAATATAATATAATACCTTTTAATTTACATAACGAGACACGACTCTGGTTACAATGTTAGCCTGTCCCATTTAGCTGACTAAAGCAGATGATGGATTAGAAATATTAGAACACTTTGTATAATTTGATAAGCAGAAAGCATCGCGTCATACATATCGATTAGGCACGCCTAGTTGCCACTGAGGGGCTTCTCCTTTGTAGGCAAACTGATACCTGTCCAGTTCGGCTGCATAATTAATGTCCTCGCTGCTCAGTTTCTGAATTACGGGTCAGAGGAGGCCGCAGGCCAGGTGTGGTCGCGACCTGGTCTTAACAATTCATACTGAACAAATACTTGTCTAATAAATAACGTATAGTATCGAAAGGCGAAAATAGCAAGTAAAAGTTATACAACAACGTGGCAATGCTGCCAGGGCACGTTTGGGCACTTTTCCTGTTGACAGCGATGTGGACGAATTTTTTAATGCCCCGTGATTTCCCTTCTTTTTTCAAAAGTACGAGTATATATTAATATTATTTTAAGTCTTGCAATACTTAAGGTGACACTTGTCCACATTTTTTTTTTTCAATACAAACTTCGGGACGGCTTTACTCCACCGTTTGACTATGTACATCAAAAATTAAACATGGTATGCTTTTGTCTCATTATTAATATTGTCTGTACGGAAACAGAATACTAAAATAAAAACCCATTAAAAAGTTATGAGCCAACAAAGATTCGTTTTTCTTGCTAATTTAACCTAACTTTGAGCGTGTTTAAGTAATAAAAGGAGTGTAAAATCTCGAAAACCAAGTCGCTACCGGCAAAGCTCAATTATCGAAAAGTTTAATAAACTTATTTGGTCATTGATTTATGCAGTGGTTTTTTTGGAAAACCCAACCTTCCGAAGGACTTTTCTTAATTTTTTACGCGCCTATTTTACTATAACTGATCCTGCAGCTCACTCATGTTGTGCGTGTAGACTAGCGTCTAACTGAACATCACTGATACTACCTCTGTCGGACACGAAACCTGGTGAGACAGCGTGCTTTTTAGCCAGGCCCACCAGTGAGTTCCAACCCGCGACTAGTGTACCCTTAAGTAAAAGTTATCATTTTAATAAATAACATAAATACCGATTTGGAAACGTTATTGATACCATGTCCAAATCGGTATAATATTACGTGTTATCTCTTTTCCTTATTAAAATTTGGGTCATGCTCGATTTACATTGGAACTGTCATAAATAAGAGCTGCATAAATAATACAAATACGACTGTGTTCATGCCAACAATATATCAAATGTAAACCACTAAGATAGTCTTTAGAAGTTGCATTTACTCATCCAGATGATTCACTAAATGCGCCAGTGGAATACGTAAATAACTGCAGGACTCGTGAAAGATAGTAAGACTAAGGGCTGATTTCACCAATTAAACTGAACGCGATCAGTACATCTAAACTGCGTTCAACAGCTGTCAGTGTCAATATTCCCTAACAATTATGACACTGACAGCTCTTGAACGTGGTTTGTAAGTGCTGCCTAAACGAGTAAAAACAACAACAACATAATATCTTTGTTTATCTTTCTACAACATTTATGGACATTTACGATTCAGTTTACCTCAAACATGCCCAAATTCAACCTTATTTTTTATATCTGACCTCTGTTAGTGTCCCTTTGATCAAAATAGATGACATTGCTGAATACAATAAACGTTTTAAACAAATGAATTTGTGGTTCATATAATGCCAAAAGGTCAAATTGATAATAAATCATGTTTTTATTGGCACACGTACTAATAACGAAGCTGCGAACATCTCCACTCTCCAGCGGCCCTTATTTCAAGTGGCAACATTTTCCAGACTACGCATAAATAGTTAAAAAGCAGTTCATTTAAATATTTTTATAATACTTGTTGTGCTAGAGTGTTTGGAAGCCCGCCAAGGAATGACAAGTAGAGTCAATAAATAGGTATGAGCGCCACCGCTATTCTAAACTTCAATGGAACATTTCCTGTTATAGTTGGTAATTCCTGTAACACCAATATTTACGTGATTGATGAGTTTCACGCTCATAATACAAGTTGTTTCCACAAAACCACCGCTCGTGCTTCCATTACAAAACCACGAACGACTAAAGTTTACACAAATATTCAAACAAACAGCTTTTTATATTAACATCTACCCCCTTATTCATAAACATTGCTTAAAGTTAAATAGTGATTAGAGTCTGTTTAACCATACATTTTTGACGTTTAAACATCATTTAACTTTAATCATCGTTTATGAATATGGCCATTAATGTGTACACCTGCTTTATAAATCTTACTAAAAAAAACATACTTTTATGATATACTTGTCAGTGCTAAAATATCTTTATTAAACTTTCACGAATGCATTTTCTTCAGGGAAAACGCGAAAGTGAAAATCTTGCAATATGTCATCCGTCTGAAATGAGTTTTCGCTTCGGCTTAGGTTCAGACTTCAGACGTTAGGAGCTTAACATCTCGGGTTTGTTGTGAAACAAAGGAATATGGCCTTTTAGACTTAGGTGTTAGGTATTAAAGTGGCTCGGTGTATGGGGAGAGGAAAGACCGGCGCTGGGCGGTAAACAAAAGATCGTTGCTCTTGTGGAAAGGCGTCAAATTAATGTGGTGACTGACTGACACGTGGGAGTTTTAAAGGAAATCGAATTTATCCCGAAACGACTACGCATTTTTGATATGGATGGTTATGTGTGGTTGTTATTGTAAATGAAAATCCGCTTAACTTAAAACAGTGGGCGGAGTTCCCACATACAGTGTTCCCATTAATATGAAAAGTACTCTGGTAAGAGTAACTATAAGCCCAACATACCGCACAAAATTGTTGCATAATCGGTCTATAATGTTCCCACTGCTGGGACACGGGCCTCCTCTCTTCGAGAGGCTGTGGGTTATTAATCTGTACCTAATCTATCACGCGGCCTTAGTGCGAGTTGGTAGATGTCACTTTACTTCGAATTTTTAACCGACTTCCAAAAAAGGAGGAGGTTATAATTATAATGTTCCACCGAACGTTTTTTTTTTTATGTATGTTCCTCGATTTCTCCCCCATTTGTGGACCGATTCTCAAAATTCTTT
This sequence comes from Polymixis flavicincta, assembly GCA_949987655.1. Classification (NCBI taxonomy): domain Eukaryota; kingdom Metazoa; phylum Arthropoda; class Insecta; order Lepidoptera; family Noctuidae; genus Polymixis; species Polymixis flavicincta. The sequence continues at coordinate 11,400,397 of OX465179.1, forward strand.
TTTTATTTGAAAGAGTATACTCCTGAGGTAGTCCCATTGGCACCAAGTCAGGATCTGATGATGGAATCCCAGGGAAATCGAGGGCAACCCTCAAATCTTATAGGTATTAACAATGTTTTTCCCATGTTTTTTAATGCTATTGAGACATATGCGTATGGTCATCATCATCTCATGACGCTGAGCTGATGAAGGAAGGTGCAAATCTTTTACTTAGGAGTTAGGTGCAGATTATTCGGGCATAACTCCGTCATATATGTATGTATAGACCGATTTGCAAAATGTTTTTTTTTTTTTAGAAAGGGTTTTATTCCGAAATGGTCCCATTTACATTTCATATAGATCTGATCATTCGTTTCGGAAGCAGACAACGGAACTCTTCAAAAAATGACAGCAAATCAACCGCGATGGCTGCTATCGCATAAATATGCATTGTATTGACCCCAAGGATGATGAATTGGTGTGGAGTGAAAAGAGAAAAATAAAAATCTTTTTCCAAAAAAAAAAAACAACCGTCTTCCAAAAAACACTAGAAAGTGAAAAATTACTTTAATTTCGTAAGGCAGTGACAAGAAATTAATAAAATACATGTCCAAAGTCACCGACTTCCCAAATTAAAGTTATTTTTCACTTTGTAGTGTTTTTTGGAAGTCAGTTGTTTTTTTTTTTTTAAACGGTTTTATTGATACTAGGAATGCCGGCTTCCTCACAAAGCTTTACTTCATCGGTTTGAGAGCAGAAAAAACGATGAACAGGCCTCAAATATTTCGTCGGCAACATTTTGATGATCTTCTAAACAACAACATTATATAATACCTACCGACGACGTAAAACAAATAGCCGTCATAAAAGAGACGTCTGAAAGAATGCTGACTGATGGATAAAGATCGTGTTTCTCAACTTCCTCGAGAAATTGTTTATATAAAAGCATTGCCCTGAAAAAAGTAATGGGAAAAATTCTGTATTTTCTTTACACTTTGATGTTACCTACATTTTATATGAGTTGTAAACAAAAACAGTTTTTAGAGGAACATTACAGTCAGACTTAATCTCCGAGATAACGCAGCTATAAAGGAACAATTCATACGAAAATAACTCAAAGTAAATACACGTACAGTACAGAAACACTATAAAAACAAGCACCTGTACCACGGCCGGATCTCCGCATGAACAGTGAACCGGATGATTCGTCCTTATGGAAATAAGACTGTGCAAACACAATGTAATAAACATGAACAAACAGCCAGAGGCTAAATGAGCACAATGATTCACCCACGTCGGCTGACGGTGATTCGTACACAAGAGACGCAAAGACCTCATACAAAACAATAATATTCATTTTACATGAGAATTTACATGACAAATTAAACAACGAAAACATTACTCGTGAACAATGATGTCTGGTAGCTTTCTATTCAGAGTTCAGACACTGAAGAGAAATGCAATGTGAAAAGCTGTGCATTTTTTCTCGACTGAAAGATCTCCCATTCAACTTTGGCTACAAACTTTTAATGTACTTTTAAATAAAAAATAAATTCTTATTTGATGCTTTACATTTTTCGGACACTTGTACTTTTGCTGTGTAAGAAAAATGTAAATTACTGCTTTGCAAACAAAGATTTATTAGAGCATTGGTTTGTTTTGTGAGACAACAAGTTTACGGCCATATAAACACTAAGTGATAAAGGGTGGAAACTGGAAACATAATTCATTCCGACAAGTACCTGTTAAATGTAAATTCGGAGTGACGTCAATGCTAAGAGCTTCTAAATCTAAAGAGCTGATTCCCATTCATAATATATTAATAGCGAGAGCTAGATTAAAGCAGGGCTTTGTTAGTAGGTACTAGGTATTAGCCAAGTAGGTACCTATGTTTACTAAGAAGTTGTTTGTGTACCTAAACACAAACGATTGTATAGACGTTGGTAAGAATTCGGTCATCGAAAGAGATACCTAAGTAACCAGCACCCTAATTGCGCAACTCACGATTAAGCATAATCTGTTTCGTTTTGAAACAGATTGTTAAACCATTGCTTCATATGTTCCAAAATTGTATCTGCTCAACAACGTAAATAACGCAATGAATATTGTTGAACTGTCAAATTGAAACAGCACCCTAATTGCGTAACTCACGATTCATCATAATCTGTATCGTTTTGAAACGGGTTGTTAAACCATTGCTTCATATGTTCAAAAAATGTGTCCGTTCGACAACATAAATAACGCAATGAATATTGTTTAACTGTGAAGACGAAACCAATTATGATCAAACGTGAGTTACGCAATTAGGGTGCTGATTATGACCAACCGTGAGTTACGCAATTAGGGTTCTGGGTCGGCGAATTTAGTTGAAGTTTCGTAAAAAACCGATAGATGTTTTCGAATGAAATTTAATCTAATTAATAGAAAAAAAAAAACGGTTCATTTATCAAATTAAATTACATTCGAAAACATCCGTGGGTTTCTGACTAAACCTCAACTATATCCGACAACTGGTTACTTATCTATTTTGGTGACTGTACATCAACTTTCCGAGAACATTACAGTTCTGAATCTATTAATATTATAATTGTAACACCTTTGAAATCTGTTTCACACCATAAAATAGTTTCGTAATTAATTCTAAGACGTTTAAAGTACGCACTAATAGAAAATGAACATAACGTGCTACCAATTAGTGCGAACGATATTACAGAACACGCGTCTATCGTTATTACAAGCAATATCATAACCATTATTCCGCCCCCCCAACGTAGTTTTGAAGTATTCTCAAGTTCTCAACCACTGCTATTGCTTGTATCGTAACTTTCTTCGTAATTTGAACCGATCCTATTGTATTGTTGCCAAAGAGAATTTTCCCTTTTTGTAACATTTTGCCGGCCTTATAAATATTTAAGTATGTATAACTTAGAAATCGAACAAGTCTGGATTCGTGTTCTAAGTTGCGTAACATTAACTTAATTTGACATGATAAATATTGTCAGTGAAAATAAATGTTTGCTGTGACTAATATGTTTGCTTGTTATTAGGGAGACGATCTATCTAATAAATAACTTAATAAGTTAACATGTATTATTAAAAAAAGTCTATATTACTCCTTCTTTGGCAGATAGCTGATGTTATAAGAAAGAAGCATCGAAGGAAAAAAAAAATATTTAATCAACCACGGGATCGATCGTCGGGTAACCCAGGCTGATTCCCGGCCACCGTAGGAGCGGGCTTGCGGACGGCGAAAAATGGGTAGCCGGCGCGTTGTGTTCCACGCGCGCCTCAAAGAGATGAACTGGTGGGGTCCGTAAGGACCGATGCCTGCCAGGGGTGCGGGTTGTCAGAAAAAGATACCGTGGCCCCTGGCACACAGGCAACTGAATGAACACGGGTGGGTTTTAGTCTGTAAAAGTCTGACACTAACTTCTCTCGCTCCGCCCAGAGCGGGAGAAGTTATTTGATGATTCCCCATCCTCAAAAAAAAAGACCACGGGATCGATCGAATACAGAACAAAAATGAATGATAGAACGGTAAGACTCGTCACTGGTTGAACTTAAGCCCATCGTCAGGAATTCGATTCGTCTTCAACCGATTCATTTATTTTTACATTTCCGACTGCTTTCATCTCGTAAACCCACAGACATCCAAGCGTTTCCCCTGTGTACTTACTTCTACTTCCACTTCCGGTTAATCAAAGTGCTTAACTCTTCGCGTCATATTGATTGACAGAGAGCAACGACTCCTACATCCACAACTCCGAGAATCAGGGTTAAATCTAACATGGTCTCATATACAATATGTAACATAATTGACCATACACCCCAATTTGAGTATTGAGTTAAAATCATAATACAATGTAATTATTAGAAAATCATGTTGAGCATTAGCATTATGAATTTCAAATGTCGCTGAAATCGATTCAATGGTCGACCAGGACTTACATTTATTCTGTTACACCTTGTATAACTTGATAGTGACGGGATTTTCAGACAAATCAAATCAACACAGGACTACACCACATCACTGTTACCTACCCTAAGCTGCTGTCTATTTCTGTTTCATCAAAAGAAGTGATGAGGGTCCGCATTCCCATTTGTTAGGAAGAACACTTGACCTTCCTAATTTACTTTTGAAGAGGCCTGCTTTCCTCATCATGAGTGTCCTTTGTTTTGACGCTAAGATTTTTCCGATGGGCAACAGCTTTCCAAATGAGCTAAAGACCTACAGTTATATGATTCTAAAAGTGCATGTGTTGAATAGCTACCATAAGATATTTCCGTCGCATAAATCTCTGTCAAACTGTCTGTGAAATTCGAAGTAATTGTGCAGTTCTTGCACTGATTGACGTCACGGCTTTAATTACAAATAGATATATGACCTGAGTTGTATAGGAGGTATTGAATCAGAGAGTCGTTTTGAGATCAATTTGGAGGTAGGCCAAAGTCGTGTCGCGTTCAAGATGAGATACTGCCACTAAATTGGCGAACACAACCTAATTAGTTTGAGCCGTATATTACTGTATATGGCACAAGTATTATGGGGCGTGCCCAAAATGGATTAGAGACTCACCTGACTTGTTCGTGCTTTTGGATGTAGATCTTATGGAACTGTCCCTCGACGGGTGAGATGATGTCGTTTTTCATTTCCATGGCAACATGTTGTGGCAGCACCGACAGCAGCAATCGTTCCTACAAAACAATAAAATTAATAATACTGTAGTCTGTAAGCTCATCTAATCAAAATTATGACTTGCTAAATGAATTGATCTTTATTAGACGTTTGGCAATAGGCCGAAAGTGGAAAAATGAGTCCAGTAACCTCATAAACCCATAAACTTGTCGTCTGCCGACAATAAATGTATTAAAACAAAACATTTGTATAAACATATTTTTTATAGCGATAAGTCACGTTTTTAGTCACCACAGAAACTATAAATATTCGAAACTATGATTTATTAAACATTTGCGTATTTGATTATGTTAAATCATTTATTGCTCACATTTAAACAGTAAAAAATATATAATTAACATTAAGCCCATACATGCGTTAATTATATTTTTTGCGCGGTGTATGTGAGTAATTTGTTCCGAAATGTTCCAGTTTATCTGTTACAGCATCTCATAGAGACGTGGCTAATGCTGCTATCAAATTGAAATGCGCCGACGACACACATAGAAATAGAGGTCTTGTGGCAATTTGTTACAAGTCACTACAATATTGGTGACTAACAACTTTTTTATACTAGGTTAAACAGCATGAATAAAACAATATTGTGAACTGAATTAATGTTTATCCTGCCACCGAGATTTACATATTATTTTCACGTTCTTGTTTACAACATAACGGACCTTCACACTTAACTGCCTTTGTGATAGAGAAGTTGTTATCCGTTTTAATATTCCTTAATTTTATACCGTTGGAAACGTGTAGCAGTTTATTTAAATCCAGCGTTCCCAGACGCATAAATAAAAATGTTAAATGTCTGTTTGCGGTTTAAAAAATACACAGATCAAGTATTTGCTTCATTTTAAATTAGACTCACGGCTGTTCGGGAAAATATTCTGTGGCATTTTTACGAGTAGCTTGAACAGAGGTATATTTTATGCTGTACTTACTGGTATTTGTGCACTCAGCAAATTTAAAGAACGTATGTATACCTCTAAATACATTCTGGGTGGGAATTTCTAACGCCATACCTATGGCATTTCAATCCAACATCATTAAAATTTCCGAATACATGACACCGTGACACCTTCGCGTGCTTGACAGTTTCACATCATCAAAATGGATAAAAATGAAACACGTAAGTGTCTCTCAATCTATACTAATAAAAATATTGAAGATACAAATAATACTAACGAGTTTGTTTGTTTGTTTGAACGCGCTAATGTCTGAAACTACCAGTCTGATATTCAACACATTCTCATGAGGAAGGATATAATAGGCTATAACATTACGGTAGGACCTTAGGAGATGTGCAAAAATTTAAAGAGTCAGAAAGTAGGTACGATAAGCGAAAACGAACTTATTATTTCGTTTTCGCTCACGTTTTTAGGGTTCCGTACCTCTAAAGGAAAAAACGGAACCCTTATAAGATCACTTTGTTGTCCGTCCGTCCGTCTGTCAAGACCGTTTTTCTCAGGAACGCGTGGAGGTATCAAACTGAAATTTCTATATGATACTTAGTTCTACTGTCCCTGGAAGCTGTAGAAAAATCAACCTTCTAAGTCAACGCAATCAAAAGATACAGCCATTTAGGCCGCAAAATTCCGCAAATTTTCGAAACTCGCAAGGGAATCAAAACCTACAGGGTACTTCCCGTGAACTTAGAATCTTGAAATTTTGTACGAAGTCACGTCTTATAGTACAGATATAGGAAAAATTACGAAAACCGAAAATTTTTAGTTTCGTCATATAAAAAAATATATTTTTGACAATTTTGAACTTTTACTTATATACCCACAGGTTTGTACGGAACCCTCGGTGCGCGAGTCCAACTCGCACTTGACCGGTTTTTTTTAGAAGAAATTTCGCGCTGACAAAGTGACGGGTAGAAGCAAGTAATAAAATAACATCCAATACACATGTAAGTACATGTTTATGATGTGTTCAGTGAGCTTCATTACAATGTCCAATGAACACGATAAGTCCGAGGTTTAGCTGTACTTTTTACACTTTCATTCTACCTACTCATGAGTGGAATTACTAACGGTAATAAACACATTGTAATATTAATCCATTCTCAGAATTCCTTCAACAACATTTAAATAAATGACGTATTGTGACGTCATACTATTTCGTTATTGCACATTGCGGTTAATATAATTGCACTCTCTTGTTTACAGTTCCAATTAATCATATCCTGTGCCGCTAGTGCGATGACTTTTGAAACTGTTCAATGAATCAGACTAACAATACTATGTGGGAATTGAAAGAAACGTATTGACAATACAATGAAGGAATACTACCTAAAGTACTATATTGTATTAACAATATAATGAAGGAATACTAACAACATTACTATCTATTGACAAAAATATGAAGGAATACTACCTAGAGTACTATATTGTATTAAAAATACAATTAAGGAATACTACCTACAGTACTATCTATTGACAATTCTTTGAAGGAATTCTACCAACATTACTGAGTGGATAGAGTGCTTTAACATGTATTTTTTGGTGTACGCTTTGTTGGTTGTCAATACATAGTAATGTTGGTAGAATTCCTTCAAAGAATTGTCAATAGATACAGATAGTACTGTAGGTAGTATTCCTTAATTGTATTTTTGATTGTAAGTGTACAATCAAACAATTTATAGTGTAGCTGCCACGGCATGCATTAAATATAGAAATAGGAAATGCAGTTACAAAACAGATTTAACTTATTTAGATACATAGATTGTTACACGAATAGAGTGTTACATAAATCCGACATACAAATACAAGTGAACACTTATTAATTTCGATTGATCCAAAAAAAATACAATTAAGGAATACTACCTACAGTACTCTCTATTGACAATAACGTATTTTCAAATTTTTCAAAAACTATTCTAATTTGAAGATTGGAACGAGATATTTAACAGAAAAATAAAATAAATTGATTTCTATCCATTTTCTCAATTAAAAACGATTTAAGCGAAATTTATTTTTCGATGTTTTGTATTTGACGCCGCGTGACGCCAACTTTGTGTAAACTAAAGTAGTTAGTAAGTAAATAAGTGAATGTCGAGTTTATAATTAACAAGATTTTTAATGGATAGAAAGTGATAGGTATTACTGGTGTGCGGTGCCTCTGTGCACAAATACTTCTAAAACGGCGCCAAACTAAGTATTTGTAACAGTGCCGTTTACACAAAGTTGACGTCACATGTCACGTGATAAAAATTCATCGTACGGAGCGTTTTGGCGGTAAATTCAAAACAACGAAAAATAAGTTAGATTTAAAAAAATTAATTGAGAATATGTGTATTAATAAATTTATTTTTATTTTTCTGTTGTATATATCGTCCCAATCTTCAAATTAAAATAGTTTTTATCAAATCGGAAAATACCCTATTCTATGAAGGAATACTACCAACATTACATCTATTGACAATACTATGAAGGAATACTACCTACAGTTCTATAATATCTAAATTCGACTGATTTTCTTTCATTGCTGCACGGAAACAATTATGATCATATTTGAAACCTACAAAGGCTAAAAAGGGTGTAATGGCCTAATAAAATTTAACTACATTAGTGCCTGTCCGCGGGAACTTGCAGTACTTATCATAATACCTTGAACACGACTAGCAAAAGCTCTCAGAACATAACACCTAACATTTACGAAAACGGTTTTTTATCAAGACATAATAACCTTAGCGTCATTTTAAGGCTTACGTAAAAGGTCCCAAGTGAAAGATTCTTGCGAAGGAACAGAATAGGAACAATTTTCGGCTGGATAAACCCATCGCTATTTATCACATTTATATCAAGGGGCAAAGTGGAAAAAATGTATTGCTTGCAGGGAAATACAATTCCGAAAATTGGTTTTGTTCGAATTGAAAATGTGAGTATAGTTTTCTTTATCAGTCGATTGAAGTACTTCTCTGCGAGTGATAGGTCTATGTTTCTACGGACGTAATAAAATCGTGGCGGAACGTTTTTCGCGTACTGGATCTTGAACGCACCGCTTAACGCCGAGAGATCAAAATTGAACACTGTTTTTTCGACGCGCTGGGACTCACTCGCGCTTTACTCTGTTGGATTCTCAATGCTCGGTTCAACCACAAAGAGTCGAAAATCCAGCGCGCGACAAAATTCCGCCGCGATTTCATTACGTCCGTCCGTGTAAAGCAGGGATTCCCAAACTTATTTTGTCTACTGCCCACTTTGAGAATTAATTATTTTTAGCGCCCCCATTTTTTCACCTACTTAAAAACCACTATAACTTCAAATTAAATTAATTATTGTGCGGAGATTGAGCGGAATTAGCGGGTCTCTTACAGCCCCCCTTTGGGCATGCAGCGCCCACAAGGGGGCGTTATCGCCCACTTTGGGAAAGGCTGGTGTAAAGGTCGACTAAAACACGAATTATCTAGCCTTTCTTATATCGTGATGCGATTATTTTTTATAAGTTCAATCGCAGCCCGATGATCATTGGTGTCATAACAAGCGATTAGTAACATCAAGCGGATGAGCCGTAACACCCAGCTGTGAACTGATAACTAATAAATGAAACCAGCGAACTACTTCTTGCAAGATAAAACTAGGTATATTGGGTAAGTTCGTTTGGCGAAAGAGGATAAGTTCTAGAAATAAATTTATCTGGCTTACAACTATTCGGTTTATGTCATAGTATCTACTAGCTTTTGCCCGCGGCTACACCCGCGTGGATGTCAATAATCGCGTAAAATATGTCCTTCTCCGTAACCTCTGCCAAATTTCATGACAATCAGTTCAGCGGTTTAGGCGGAAAGGGTAAGCGACAGACAGAGTTACTTTCGAATTATAATATTAGTAGAGATATGTGTATGTACAAGGGAAGTAAGTATTGTTGCAATGAACTCGTTGTCATTTTCTGTAACTAGATAACCGGATAATATCAATGTAGGTAGATCACTGACAATATAGCAGTGCAGGATGGCATGGTTTTGCCCTTTGGGGGATTATGAGATTTTCTGGCAGCCTTGGACAAAATTGGACCTTATTGTACCCTTCTGTCACGCAATTTCATCCGCAATGACAGACAGGCCCAAATATATTGCCTTGAGGCAAACCTTACCAGGTTTTTATTAAAAGCTTTATGAAAGTTTCCTATCTTAGTCATCGTCGTGAGAAGAGAATATTCTAAATACCGAACAAGTTGCGAAGACAGTCATAAACACTTTAAAAGCTACCTATCTTTGTAAACGTCACGTTAATAAAGGTAATGGGACTTCGTTGTAAGAAGTTTATGAAGAACTTCTTGTAGCCGCCCCGCCCCTACTTCCGTTTATACGACTTGACAAAACATCGAAATGGGAGATCACCACAGCATGGGTCCCTGAAAAGGACCAACGGCATCGCGGAAGACCCAGGTGTAGATGGCGGGACGAACGACGGGCCCAGGATCAATTAGAGAGGAAAAAGAAACGGTAAGGGGGTAGAAAAGGAAGTTGCCTTGCAGTGGGACTATACAGGCTGATATCTATGTTTATAAATTCTCAAAATGATAGTGAAAACCGCATGAAAATCTGTTTTGTAGTTTAGAAGAACAAGGCGGTCTCTCAGACAGACACGAAAAGCGACTTTAAGCCCATTAATATGAAAGTTCGTACGTTTTTATGATTTGGATGTAATTTTGCACACATATACTTTACAACCTGGATTAACACATAGGATGCTTTAGATCCCGGGAGTACGTTCCCCTGGGATAGTTTCAGACCTCCACGCGACCCAAGCCGCTGGCTAAAGCAAATTTATAGGTAATAGGAATGAATAGATTTACCAGTTTCTCGTTCTCATCTTCCATGTCCAGCCTGGCAGCTATACAGTTCCTGGTGTCGAGGAAGGCTCGTCGCTGCGCCGTCTCCATCAGCGAGTGCATCAGCGCCCCCACCACGTTCACGCACACAAACACCACGACATTGCCCACCATCTGTTAACAAAACATGTATATGTTCAGATTTATGTATAGGTACGGTCAGGAAAAAAGTAGGTCACACTGTCCAAACTTGCAGAAGGGATTTATTGAGAATGAAAACTTTTTGTTTGTAACAAATTTTTAGAGTGTAGAGAATAACTGTGAACTTTTGTTACATTGGATCTCCTAGCACAGGTATATCTCTTACTTAAAAGGTCCTTATGTAAGATTTACTGTAAAAGTTGTACAAATTTCTGCAGCAATACTTTTTTTTGGAGACTAGATTTTATCAATACATGTACCACCTCACCCACATGATGTCCAGGGGTGCGGGTTTGTTCGAAAGAGATACCACAGCCCCTGGCATACGGGCTACTGAGGGAACACGGGTGGGTTTTAGTCAGTAAAAGTCTGACACGCCCTCCTGCTCCACCCAGAGCGGGAGAAGTTATTTGGTTTCCCACCCAAAAAAAAAAAACCCCCATGATGTACCTACCTACATAGGTATTAGTGCATTTTAGAATATGTGAAATATTTTTATATATTCAAGCATATCATTTGACTTTGAAAGCTTGTGGCAAAGTAATGATAGCCGGACGGAGCAATCGATCAGGTTAAGCCACGATTACTGCAGCTGGTCCGTGGATGGGTAGATATCTTTACATACCAAGACCTCCGTGCCTCGGAAAGCACATTATGCCGTTACGGGTCGTCAGAAGCATGAGAGTCTGACCACCAGTCTTTCGGGGGTATCGTATTACCAGTCGTTCCATGTAAAATACCGGTATTCAGTTGCATCTGGTTAGACTGGAAGCCGACCCCAATATTGAGAAAAGGCTAGGCAGATGATGAGGTATTTAATTATACCGTAATTTCTAAAGAATGACTGACTTTCGTTGCTGACTGTACTATATAATGTATGTAGGTCTATTTTGTGTAAACATAAATCCGTTCACGCATATTTAGTTCTTGTTAATATCTTCCGGGAGCTCTCGTTTTTATATTCTTTTAAGTTGAACTAATTTGTTGAAATGTTTCGTTTTGTTTGATTGCCTCATTTTCCGTGAGCGTGAGGAATATTTCCATCTGCTCAATAGACATATACACAAAACTGGTTATGTAAAAGTAGGGACACACCTTTCAGCCGACCGAAATCATGGAAACTTTTTTATTGGAAGGAAAATGGCAGCCTTGAGAACACCATACACATACATTTTATTTATTGAAGCAGAAGTAATAAGAAAAAGGCCAAATAATAAAAAAGTTCTGATCTGAAAGCTGGTCGTATGCCACTTTGCCATAAATCTTATGATCGCTTACTACTCTTAGAATGTATTGTTTTGTTAGGGTAGGGGCATACGACCACCTTTCCGTAGAGGTTCTTGCTCCATAGGAAACGACTAATTGGAACCGTGCACCTTCTGACGTTTCATAAGTGCCCACGTAGGTTTATGTAAAATTAAAAATGACGTAATGTGACGTCACATATCCCATCAATCTTCCAACGATACCTCATGTTTCAAAATATGATAAGCAGTTTTAAGTTATGAGGGAACAGATAAACATAAACGCATACATAACGGTACAGAGGCCAACACATCAAGCTACCCCAATCTGTCAAATTTCTTTGTTAGTTTTTCAACTTTATCACAAAGGAATAAGGTTTATGTTCAATTGGGAAAATTTGACAGTTTGGGATAGCTTGACCTGCTGGCGACTGTAACATATTGCTTCGCCTTACAGTCGGGCAAAAATAATTGTAAAACATTACAAACAACTGAAACGTGACCGCATCGTCCAGTGGATTTGCGATAAAATGAAATTATTTTGTAAAGGATCCACTGAATTTCATCAACTATTTTCAAGCCACTCAGTATCCTAGTACATACATAGTTTTGTTCAACTCAATTTGAATAGTTTGAGTGCCTCGTTCGCCTCGTTCCTACGTATGTTGGGACAGTAACTCAGTTGTTGTCAATTCGTAACAAAACTAGTTTTACGACCAACCATATAAAAGTAGACAACATCAAAGTGGAATTTCATGGTTTACGATGTTCTTGTTCTTCATAACTTTCAACATATACAAGAAACTGAAGAAACGTTTCATTACTATCGTCGATATGACAAGAAAGCATTTTCTGCAACACGGTGTGACAAATTGAAATCGTTTATAGCAAATGTCGTCATGGCATCGCGTGCAGCTACATAAAGAATCGCTCGATAAATAGAGCGCCATCCATCAACGTTGACTGAAAATTGCCTGTCAAACTGGAAAACTGACCTGCCGAGTTTATTTTATTCGATAAATTCGCCTGAAAAATCTGCGTAATGCAATTTTGTAGACGAATTTATCGAACTGTTATTAATGTACCCACCTGTCTGCCAGTAGATTAGATTGTAAGCTTTAATTTCAATGAGATGATCTACAAAAGCGGTTTATTTATTTGTCGATTTACACAAATTGACTCGCCCGAAACAGGCAAATCGACACTTAAATATTTAATATATTATTTGTTAATTTGTTTGTGGATGGACAATAAAATCATAGCAGTTGAAGTTTGTCCTATTATCTAGTCTGAAAAATTTTTTTTTTTCTTAACTATTTAGCATAAAATTCAAAACGTGCCAATAGCCTAAAACGTATTTCTGAATAAGTCGACTCGCCGAATGAAGTAAAATGAATGGACTTTAAAATAGAAACAGTCTGTTAACACTTTATTAACATAGGGAAACAAAAAAATCCTTATGAAGCGAAATGCGAACGTATAAGTACATTTGAAGCGAAGTGCAAACAAATTCAAAACAGGAATTCAATTAAACACGGGCTGAATACACTCGCTTTAAAAGAACTCTGCGAGGGCTGCCACAGGGAACAGTGCTCGTTTACATAAAACACATACGGAACAGAACAAAAATACCTACTATTAAAATGAGCACGAACCACCTCGGGAAACTCATTAATATAATTAAGTTGTTACGTGCTCCAGCTCCACGGGGAATAAAAGTAACAAGAGAAAAAGTAATTTGTAATATTCTAAGTTATAAAGATTGGATCCTTATATTACGGGAGTAATAAAAACGTGAAGTTGATGACGTAGCGATTAAGGAGCACCTGCAGAGGGATCATCTTCAACCCTAAGCTGGCACAGATTACTCGAGAGTCTAATTACTTTTACCCCGTGAGCCAGATCTTAGTCAACGAGTCAAACAAGATAATTATTATGTTACTGTTATAGGCAGCTTAGCAATGTCGCACAAATTATTGATAATAAATATTTAAGACCATGTAATTTAATGTTCCTATATCTAGCTAAAGTTTACGCTCTAGAAGGCAAAGCTGCAGGTAAACTTCCATTAAAGGAATCATAACTTCATTGAGCTAGTGATCTGTGTGGGCCAACCACGGAGCGTTTAATTTATTTATAGCGTTTATGAGATAGGCAACGAGCCGTGCACTATCCAACGCGAGTTATGCAAATAGAACCTGTCACCGCCTGCGTCGCCTCACTCGCCCCCACAACTTGACTCATCTTCCAATTACTAAAATATTCAATGTCAACCATCTTTTATACATTTTACAGTTATTCAAAATGCGCCGGATAGCTCTGAGACCGCTAAACATAAACGCCGACGGCGATGTACCGATTCCGAGATATTATATTCAAAAGGGATGTGGAAGACAACAAAATATTAAAGTAAATTATGATTACAATATAGCGGTCTTATTCATAAACAGTTATCGAACGTCTAAACAGTTGCTAAAGTCTGGTTTCGTATTGAAAATCAGACTTAAACAACTGTTTAGATGTTCGATAACTTTTATGAATAAGACCGTTAATGTACAATTTGGCTATGTTATAGCATGTAACAAGTAACAAGCAAGTAACAATGACGTGATCCTTTTATAATTTAAGCGTTAATAATTTCCGTGAAAGTCAGAACCATTCAAAGCAATGTTTTAAAGGAAAACGCCAAAGCTGCAAAGTGTGTGATAAGAGTAGATTCTTAATTATTTGTGCTTATATATTTTCAGATAATTTTTCATTATTACGTCATTTGCCCTGAAAATCTCGTCCCAGCGATACACCTATTTGATCAAAGATCTTTAAATTATTTGAATAGTTTTTTTTTTTTATTCAAAGTAAACCTTTTTTAATAAGTTTCTGAATAAGAAATTATAATATTTACTGAATTATTTGTGCATGCATGATCATAACCGCAGCAATTATCTGCATGAAAGTAAACATCATCATAATTGTTTCATTGTTTAAACAAACGGAACACGGAACCCTAAAATGCCAAGTCAAATAAAATGGAGAGACATTGACAGTTGAGACAGCTCCTCCCATCAAATGTGGTCTATCTAGTATGGAACATGATCGAGTGTTTCACAACACTAGTCAGTTTGACAAGAAAGCTCACCTGTCCGACTGCATTACGTGAAATTGTAAATGGCCGCGATCAAGCAACGAGACAAGACGTGTTTATTAGCATGCTGTGTATGCCACACTGGCGCCTGCGCCGCTAGCAAACGCTTTCTGATGTACTTAATGATAGCAGAACAGGTGAAGGATTAATGTTGAAAGCATGATTTCTAGTTGAAATAGGCCAATCATTGATTTGTTATCTAAACGCTTGAATAGGCAAAGTTATCTGGCATAACGTAAAGCTTATGACATGCGGATTGACATTGCTGAGAAAGCTGATCGGAAAGGAACGGGAAAAGGACATAAGATGATAAATCAGTCAGCGTGACACGAATATGCGACGTTAAATTCTTAGTATAAAATGCGATCGATCGAATTATACGAATTTGCATCAGGTATTATTCGACCGTTGCAATCCATTTCTGCTACACAAACACGGTGGAAATATATTTTTCAGCACGTTGGAAACATTTGAATACATTCAGCGTGCATGACGTGCGCTGGAAAAAAATGTGAACAAATATTTGAAGCTTTTTGAATAGAAATTCTAGGATGTTTATTATAGAGCAATCATGAGGATGATCAAGTATTGAACATGTTCAATGAAGTGACATCAGTGTGACCTGACACGGCGTGTGAATAACGAGCTACACTGAATAAATTTCACGCATATCGCTGTATAATATGTACATTATTATTATGGAGATTTGCGGTGAACTCGCTCCGGAGGAGACATGTTCCACAAATGTGTTTTGGCTTCCCCTTGAGGCTGAGCGGTGACACGGGAGCGACCTCGACTGCCCAACGAACAAGTATTTTATACACAAACAACAAGATAATACGTTGGGACATCAAGGAATTTTCTTTGCGAATATCTGAGTTTCTCTGTTGACAAGACATAATCATAACGGAATATTTTTATTTTGAACCAGCTTTTGCGATGGGCTTCGCCCGCGTAAAGATCGGAAATTATCCCACGGACGAACTGCCGGGGAAAAAAGTATATCATATGTTCAGGTTAATATGTTCAACTATCTGTTTGTTAAATATAATCCAAATCTGTTCAGCCGTTTTAGCGTGATTGAGTAACAAACCTCGAAACATGCAAAATTTCACATTAATTATAATATTAGTAGGATTATTAAATAATCAGCTAATTATGTACGTGTTCCTCGTAATAATATACCGTATGGGTAATAATATTAATAAATGCGAATTTTCTTATTAATAATATCTGGATGACCGAGCTTTGATCGGTTTTATTTATGTTTGACGTTCTCTAAAAATGAAAACGAACTAGATCGTTTTATAACCCCCGAAAGCCCTTGCATACTAAATTTCATGAAAATCGTTGGAGCCGTTTCCGAGATTCAGATGATATATTTACAAGAATTGCTTATTATGTTGCGTTGCTAGCTGCACAACATAGTTTTTATTAATTGTTTGTTTTGTTTAGCATTTATTCGTTGGATAATATGAAACTATGATGTTAAGGCGCAGACAGCCGACTTTTAAGGACTTTTTATTGAAGATCACGTCTAAACGGCTTGTCTTATGTATTTGAAAAAAATATATGTGAAACTAGACAATTTTCTTCGTCATTTGTTATATGAATATTTCTAACAATATTTTTATAACATAATGTAATTAATTGGTAAAGTAATGTCTATCGCGGACATAAAAACGATAATCACGCAAAAACTATCGGGTGTATTTCCATGAAACTTTCACCATCTAAAAGACAATTTAATCACCCAAAATTTAGTATACGGTTTTTCTTTGAATTGTGTTTGATAAATCAACATGGGTTGTTTTTCGAAAAACTTGATGCGCGTTGAGGCGGGGTCTTTTGCGGGCGACGGGCGGCAGTGCATCGCTGTAGGTAGCTGTCATCTATCGTCGCCTTAACAAAATAACATAACAACTGCAACAGTTTCAGCTACCTAGGTAGGGAAAAAGGAAAAATTATCGGGTGCTATAGAGATCACGAAATACGACACAATATAGCCTTGGGCTAGCCTCGAAACGAAACTACACCGATTAGGATTAGCATACATGCAGTTACTGATACTAGCCTCATAATTCCCTGTTCCGGGGTCCATTAGCCGAATGATAGCGGATCTATTCAGTGCGGAAACCCTAGCAATGAGTAATGAGCACTTAGCTTAATTTATGCTACGTGAATACAGCTCGAGTCGCATGCAGCCCTCTCCTACCAACAACCAACATGTTCCAAAAATAAACAATGTGAGTTATTGAAAAAAATTACGTCATTAACTAAATTCCGACTATAAAGTACTGAAAAATCACACTCTTATTTAAAGCGTGATTTTTCAGTAGTCGGGTTTTATGAAATAAGATAATATTCTCACCTGAAAGCCGTGATCCAATGCAACTTTGCCCTAAAGCTTTATGATCGCTTGCTACTGTTAGAATGTAAATGTATTGTTTTGAGACGTACACAAGGCTAGACATCAAGCTGTACATTTCCAGTATAAGCGGATCTCGCATTGTATATATAGCACTTCCGTATAGTGCAAGATCAGCGTAAACGTTCCGTTTGGAGCCGGACGTAAAGAATAGCACCATCCCATTTCTTCCCGTGGTTGTCGTAGAAGGCAACATGTATTTTACCACCATACTGCGATCGCCAACCAGCCTGCCAAGCGTGGTGATTATGGCAAATCCCTCCCTTTGGGGGAGGCCTATGTCCAGTAGTGGACGTCTTTCGGCTGAAATTATCGTGTGTAGCCGTGTGTACGACCACGGCTTTCCAAAGAGCATAATTCTTTTCTTGTTTCATACTTTTCAGAACGTGATTTTTTGTTGGTCAGGGTTTAGTTTTTAGTTTTTTCTTAAATTATTTTTGGGTTAACTCACAATAAATTTTTTTAATTGGTTAGTAATTAAGCCCTTTCAATCGTTAGTTCGATACTCAACACGTCATCCCTCATAGAATTTATTTTTGTAGGCGACATCGTGAAAAAATACCCCTCCTATAAATAAATACCACCCGTCTCTCCACTAGTCCTTACGCTTACTCAAGGATGCATGCAAGTAGGCTCGCAATCCTTTCCTATCCTATGGGCACGTCTACCTGACCATTACAGCGGCCCCCGGTCTAATTCTTATGCAATGGCCTCTGTAGCACCGTGAAGCATGAGGCTACAGAAGCTAGCGCAAATCCTGGGGATCATTAGATTAATCGAGTCTGGTCCAGTCACGCTGGGATCGGTGCATTTCATTCATACATTATTTGTACGTCCTATAAAGGGCGCCATATTGAATTTGATACCTCATACTCATTTGTCAAATTTGTATGATAAGTAGTTTAGAAGTTGTTGAACAGATGAACATACATACAAACAGATCAAAATCATAACCCTCATTTCAACTTTACC
Source organism: Polymixis flavicincta (assembly GCA_949987655.1). Taxonomy (NCBI): domain Eukaryota; kingdom Metazoa; phylum Arthropoda; class Insecta; order Lepidoptera; family Noctuidae; genus Polymixis; species Polymixis flavicincta. The sequence goes on from OX465179.1 coordinate 11,418,822, forward strand.
GTAGTCGGATAAAAATCTAGATGAAACGCAAGCCCGCTAAGGTCATGCCTGCTGAACATTTGTTACAGTTCACAATATCAATCATGTTTTATTGCCAGCCCATTCAGTTATATAAACGTAGAACATATTTCAATGTATTAGGTAACTATCATACCGACCACATGTAAAATACGATGAATAATAATGATTGGTCATTTAAATTGTAAAGTGCAAATCAAATTGAAGTGTCTGTTTACGATATCGGGATGAATGGCCAGACGTTTAGGTAAAATAGTTTAGCTTTTTGCGAAGACTAGACTAAACTAAAAACCCATTACAAATAAATTTATTATAAAAAATTCTTTGATTTTGGAAGGTTTTGACTTTTGAACTGTATTTCAAATTTTTGCCCCCAACTTCCAAGATTAAATTTTTCACTTAGTTGTGTTTTTTTTTCTGTTTTTAGCTATGGTATATACCACTACTTGCTATGTAAATAACAGTGACAGTGAAGTATTAGAATATCATCAAGATACACAAAGTAGATTAAATACGTCGGTATTATCGAAACTAACGAAAAAACTAGCCAAGCAAAGTTAATAAATTTTATATGGGACCACCCCTGAGGCCATACGCTATCCATTTTTCAAATTGCCAAAGATTTCGCGAAACATAAATAAATAAAATAAACTGCCGAATTGAAAACCTCCTTCTTGAAGTATGTTTTAAAGAATAAGGCAATGATGGAACTTCTGATATCTCAAAACACATAGATGTAAAGCTTAGAAACGTGTGATAATGATAATGAACGCGCCCTGACGCAAGAGCAGTACAATACAATAAGTTTTACCTATTGTACATGTACACACGTTCAATACAAGAAGAAAAGATCTGTTTATGAAGTTGCACAAAGGGCGGGCTTATCGCTAACAGCGAGGTCCACCAGAAAACGTTTGGGTAAACGAAATGTCTTGAATGTTTTGTTGTGAAAGTCTCCTACGTATTTAGTCCTACGGTGGTTTTATCAATCGTTAACACAAATGATAGAACAGATTCCCACCCTGCCACACCCCTTCGCACTTAAACTCCTATAACTTACTGTAATAGCTTTCAGGAACATTTATTAAACAGGATGAAGGCAATAATAAGCATTGAACCATAGCAAATCGCACCTAATTCTACCTACAAGTTGGCCGATTGATTTATACAAACCAGATGCTACAGGCGTAGTTACGACGCAGTAAATAACCATACTATCTGTCAAATAATATGTTACTGTCTTGCTATTATGTTACGTGTTCATGAATTTGGTTACAGGTCTACTGGCCATGTTGAACTTGTATAAAGGTCCAACTTTGAACATGAGACGGTCTTAGTTTGAAATAGTGTTGCAATTATCACTGGACTTAGTAACTTAATTGATTTATTTGCATAGCTATTCACAACTTTCACGTCGAAACCAATATCAATAAAGGAGGAATCCTCAAAACGCTGTTCACAAATACGGAACCCAAAAGTTCCGACAGTTTAAACCAAATAGACCACCACTATTCTTCCGACGGCAATGTGCGGTCGGGGATAGGGAAATCAGCACCCTAAATGCGTAACTCATAATCTGTTTCAATTTGACAGTTCAACAATATTCATTGCGTTATTTACGTTGTTGAGCAGACACATTTTTCGAACATATGAAGCAATGGTTTAACAATCTGTTTCAAAACGAAACAAATTATGATTAATCGTGAGTTACGCAATTAGGGTACAGGTAACCGAAAATATGTCAATTTTGGACTCGGAAGCTTGGTGAATGGTTATGAATAGCTAAGCTGAATCTATATATTACTACGTGATAAACTTTGTCCTCTTTTTAAGAAAATTATGCGGACGGAGCGTATGAAATTGGCACAGTTAAAGTTAATTTTTTACTGTATCATGTATTTCACCTATTTATATAATAAACTAAATATGATTCTCGAGATGTACTCGATGAATAAAGTAACGAAACAAGACATATGTACAATCAAACTGAATTTTGATTGGTGTGCGCCCACAAGTAATTTTAAAGACACATACTGCACTTCTGATGACCTATGGTACAGAGACGTGGTCGCTCACAATGGGCCTTATCAGAAGGCTTAAAGTCACCCAAAGGGCAATGGAGAGGGCTATGCTTGGAGTTTCCCTACGCGATCGAATCAGAAATGAAGAGATCCGCAGGACAACCAAGGCCACCGACATAGCCCGAAGAATTGCCAAACTTAAGTGGCAGTGGGCAGGGCACATTGGTCGCAGAACAAATGGCCGATGGGGCCGAAAGGTTCTGGAGTGGCGACCGCGTACCGGAAGACGTAGAGTGCGAAGGCCTCCCACAAGGTGGACCGATGACCTTGTGAAAGCCGCGGGTATCCGCTGGCTGTGGGAAGCACAAGACCGGTAGAAGTGGAGGAGCCTGGGGGAGGCCTATGTCCAGCAGTGGACGTCTTTTGGCTGATATGATGATAATGATGATACTACACTTCACTTAAAACCCTTTAAAACAACCACAGAATGAGTATGTAGATGTCATTAATAGCTTCATTTCTTATTTCTCTTAAAACGGTAGCCTGAAATTAAAGCATTACTGTTTCACAAAATACGTATCACACTCTTCACGTCAGTCAAACTATTGTTCAACGTGTCATAATGTTTATCGGAAATCTATTCTGATTTAAATGGCGCTCGGCTTATATACCGTCGTTTGATTAATTTCAAACAAAAAGCTTTTATGCCTTCAGTGTGATGGACGTAGCCTTCGTCAATATTTATAAGTGAGTCTATTAATCTACAGAGTCAATCATTGTGATATGGCCCTTCAAAGTTTTCAATGTCTTTTTAACGATGCGATGTGTTTTTAGTTTTAGTGAGAATAAGGAAAGATAAAGAATATAATGGGATGGGACATTTTCTGCGTAATAATTGTAGACAGAAAGCGGGGTTTTAAACCGCCTTTTTGGTTTAAACTATTTAATAAAATTTTATTTTTATTAGGTCTTTACCTATGAAATTGCCGTTCTGCAGTACTGGCCATTTCAAATCAAAATAATTTTTGTTTGGCTAAGAATTCTAATTTCAAATTAATTTTATTTTAAAAACATGGATTTTTTTTTCTAAAAGTAGTCATTTCTTTATTGATTAGTGTTACATTTTCATCGCATTTCAATCTTTTTCGTCATCATGGATACGTTAAAAATTCGAGTAATTATGGAATATGAGTACCGTCGTGGCAGCAACGCGGCACAAGCGGCACGCAACATCAACGACGTTTACGGAGCTAACACTACAAACCAACGCACCACCTGTTATTGGTTTGCTCGCTTCCGTTCTGGAAATTTCGACCTGAAAAATGAACCTCGCGGTCGTCCGAAGACTTTGGTCGACAATGACGAATTAAAGGCGATTGTGGAAGCTGATGATACACAATCTACGGCTGAATTAGCAGCAGCTTTCGACGTTAGCGTCAAAACAATATTGGTCCATTTGCGTCAAATTGGCAAGGTAAAAAAGCTTGACAAATGGGTGCCCCACGAACTCAATGATCGCCAGCGCGAAGTACGCGTCGAGACGTGCCTTGCACTGCTCAACAGACACACAAATGAAGGAATTTTGAACCGCATTGTTACCTGCGATGAAAAATGGATTCTGTTTGATAACCGTAAGCGCTCAGCAAGTTGGTTGGATCCTGGTTCAGCACCTAAACAATGCCCTAAACGAAAACTTACCCCTAGAAAAGTGATGGTCACTGTTTGGTGGTCTAGCGCCGGTGTGATTCATCACAGCTTCTTACCAAACGGGGTGAGCATTACTGCAGATGTGTACTGTGAAGAACTGAACACAATGATGGAGAAGCTGGCGCATCTCCAACCAGCATTGGTCAATCGCTCGTCTCCGCTGCTCCTGCACGACAACGCGCGACCTCATACTGCACAGCAGACGGTCTCCAAGTTGCAAGAACTGGGGTTGGAAGCTCTCCGTCATCCGCCCTACTCACCAGACCTTGCGCCTACAGACTACTACTTTTTCCAGAATTTGGATAACTTCTTGGCGGGAAAAAAATTTAATACCCGAGAGGCAGTACAAAATGCCTTTGAAGAATTTGTTGCCTCCCGTCCAGCTGATTTCTTTAAGAAGGGCATCAATAAACTGCCACTGCGATGGCAAAGATGCATTGATTGCATGGGTGATTACTTCGATTAATACAAATAAAAAATTCATGAAAAAAATTCGTTTAAATTTTTTCATACAAAACGGCAATTTCATAGGTAAAGACCTATTATTTTTTATAGAATGCACTGAAGCTTCACACGAAGAGATCTAGACCCCACTTACTCCCTGATTTTCCTTTTTTTTATTTCATTCTTAAAATATGCAGCCTTTTCCCAACTATATTGGGGTCTGCTTCCAGTCTAACCGAGTGCAGCTGAATACCAGTATTTTACCTGGAGCGACTGCATATCTGACCTCCACAACCCAGTTATTGGGTAAAGCAATACCCCTTCCTATGATAAGACTGTTTGTCAGGCTTTCGGGCTTCCGACGACCCCTAACAAACTTCAAAAATCCACGAATGATAGCCGCTACAAACTTTCCGAGGCACGGCGATATGTTAAGATGGTCAGCCATCTACGGACCAACCGCGATAAGCATAGCTTAACCTGATCGACCGAAGCGTGTCGCTGTTATGACTTAGCTACAAGTCCATCAAGGAAAAAAAAAGAACACATGGAAAATTCTCTACGTCATAAAAAGTAAAGCATACCCTTTCTGAGGAAAACCGTTGGTAGAATCTGCCAACATATTATGTTATACTTGACAACGAATGGTCGATTCCTATAATTTACGGACAGGATAAAATTAAGAAGATCTTTACCAATGAAGCAAAGACCTTCGCATAGTAGACCGGAGCTATATGGAAGTAGCTATCACAAGTAAAATTAGCTTACGCAACTATTTATTTGCCCATTTTGGAAATAAAAAAATTCAACCAATGGTAAGCAAAACGATCCGTTTTGTCTATAGCAGTTCCCAAACTTATTTCGTCTACTGCCCACTTTGAGAATAAATTATTTTTAGCGCCCCCATTTTTTAAGCTCCTTATAAACCACTATAACTTAAAATTAAATTAATTATTGTGAGCCATATTAGCGGAGATTGAGCGGAATTAGCGGGTCTCTTACCGCCACCTATAGGCCTGCAGCGCCCACAAGGGGGCGTTATCGCCCACTTTGGGAAAGGCTGGTCTATAGTAACCGAGCACAAATTGACTCAGTCGCTAAGTTTTCTCTAGTCAACCTAGTCAGGATCAATAACCTAGGCAGAATAAATATTGGCATGGCATGGCGTAAACATATTTGAACTAAGCCTTGGCGTCTGGCGTCCTACGTGATTTGTGTAAAAATGGAGTAGCATGGGGAATACAGATAATGTGGATATTTATGCTAAACTAGACAGGGTGGTTGAACTGCTACGTAACAGAACTTTTATTTTACTAATTAATACAGTATTAAGCGTGTTTTTACTAAAGTCACGAGAAATAATGTCTAGTTAGATAAAGCCTAACTTAAGCAGATCCGTAATCCTTAGGCAACCACAAAAATATCACCATTGGCTTCTCAGCATTTCAGCAGGCAACACGTAAGCTTCGAAATATACGTGTTTGACGCTGTCTTGTCTGAGGTTTTTGAAAGTTCGGTGTCTGTCCATTTTGTTTTTTTTTTTCTCCTTAGTCACCGCCTAGTCGTAAGCAATACTTATCAGTTACTTAGGGCATGAATACATTTCAGCAATGTTTTATACACTAACTGCTAAATGGTTACTATTGGTTACATTGCCAAGCCATTTTATTGCTGCTTGCGATAATGCAAACGACAACATTTATGTTCAGCTCAGTAAGAACGAGCTCTCCTGATGTTTTTAACGAGATGGCTACATGAAACTATGTTAATAAATTCAGATTATTATGTACACATAAAAACTTCAAAAATAGATGCACAATAAACGCTCAGTTTTATTGCATTTTTAAATGCCATAATTTCTAAAGCTGTTCTTCTAATGTTGAATTCGTTCCGACTTAGAATTTCACGTCAGATTTATCTTGGTAATAAACTCTGCAATCCTATGAAACCTATTAGTAACTATACAATGTGGTTCACTATTATCTAATCGACCCAATTTACATATTTGCAGTGAAGACATGTAGTATTCTACATTTGAGGGTAGATTCAGGGATATGCCAAGTTTGTTTAGACGGCAAAGGTGACGTCAGCTTCGCACGCGAGCACGGCAACCCTTATTACGTTGGAGTGAAGAATAATAAGCGGGCCCCACGTTGGGCGCCAAGAGGGCAAGGCTACGACCTCCGCACGGTTTCAAACTACTTGGAGAAATCGTGCAGTTATTTAAATCTTATTTATAAGGCAACGACTTCGCATGGTAACTAAATTCAAGTTAATGTTCTATTTTAGGAACCATTTCCTTCTTCAGTTACTCATTGAGTTGCGCGCATATATATTTCAAATCGTTTTTTTGTTTGAAAGCTTTGGTGCCATGAAAGGATCCACATTAGGGAAGTACCTTATTTCCAAAATAATATATACGTAATCAATCAACGTCCTTAATCTATTCATTCTCTTTCGACAGCGTATCTCTTTTGGCAGTACCTACCTATTACATAAAAATATAAAGTGCCAAAGACGATGCTAGAATCTGTAACAATCCCTCAAAACTCAGTCTTCAAAACATCTTTAATATCACAGGCATGGTAAAAGGGTAGTTGTACGACATCGATAATGCGAAGTAGAGCGCTACCAGATTTATTATAGCTGTTATGGCTGCACTCAACGAAACAGCTCTTTCCATAATTAACTTTTTTTATTTTCACGTGAATGTAAGCAGCTTTAATTTGGTTATTGTCACTCCAATTCAGAATCATCATGAAATATTCAATACGAAAGAATAAAGCTTTCTCTGTAAACCGTTTGACATTTTGTACTCGTTACGAGTATAAGCTGGAAGCTCCGACTACACGCATTGGACGTGTGTCAAGGTCAAGACTGTGAAAGTAACATATTGCGAGCCGAGCAACCCTAAGTTCACAACAAATGTCTGCTTTTATTGCTACGAGTCGCACTATGAAATAAATCGATATGTAGGTGAGGTACTGTCCGTGCTTGGCTACGCTTGAACATTTTATTGCAGACAATTGTTTGTAGATGTGAAAGCTCCGACGATAAACTTTCATGCCACAGTGCTCTGTGACGAACATACTAGGTCGTCAAAGAATTTATACTCTTTGAAATTAGCCATAAGTGAGATTATAGGTAACTAACCTGCTGCCAAACGTGATAAGGAAAACGGTTAGCGACGAGTGCTGATGCGATGGTATGCGCTGTAGGCAGAAGGATGCCGAAACCCGCGGCGACGGGCGCTCCGACCGGTAGCAACGCATATGCAGCGAAGACGGCCCACACCACGTGAGCAGCGCCTTCAGCCGCCGCACCGGTGCTCCAGGCGGGCAGCGTGGCGGCCAGAGCGACGCCACCGCCAGCCAGTGCCAACCAGCACGCTCGCGGTAATCGCCTCTCAGGTGCAACGCCGGCGCGCCCGCACCACCACGCTAACCCGCTACATAGCAGTGCGTGTGCGGTCAAAACGCCGACCTGTACAAAAGATTAGTTGTTAATATCTAATATTTGCAACTATTGTAATTGTCATCAATGATATATAATTCTACTACTACAAAATAATTTGCAAATATTTTTTCTTATCGGCAACCATAGAAGATTGTTTTTACATGATGGCTGATTTTAGAGTAATCAACCTTTCTCATTTAGGCATATTATGCGTCATAGCGGGAAACTTCTGATGCAATAAGCTAGATTTTATATTGCACTTGAAGCCCAAGTAATTTGGCATCGGACGCGACACAGTAACCTATTTTCTTTATTTAACTTCTTTGAATTGCACTACGTGACTTTCATTATACATTTACCTCAAACTCATACATGTAACACACACAACCTTGAAAGTGTAATTCTATAGTTCACGGTTATATTTTTGTTAACATTTCACAAAATTCACCGTTTTCGGTTAGATCGGAAAAGAACTGGACAATACATGCTACCTTGCGGCACTCCCCAATCTGTATTTTTCTAGGGTTTCATGGGTATTGGACTAAATCTATACGACAGCAAATTTATTTGAATCGATTTTTTTAGGTTTAGGAGGTCTGAGATCTTCGCAAAAGTCCAACCATTAAGTATCCCTAAGATAAACTTTTTATGATTGACTCATTCGAACGCAGCACTCAAATCTGTGTGTGTTGATGTTTATAAATGTTATTGTGTTTCAGTGGTAGGTTACCTGTGGTGCTCTCCGCCACCCGCGAGTGGCATCGACAGCGGCGAGCGCGGCTGCAAGCAGAGCCCACAAAGCCAGTGCCGAGCCAACGGAGGTGCGCTGCAGCTTGCACGCATAACGCGCGTACAGCTCCTCCAACTCGGCTGACTCAAACCGCCGCCGCGCCATCAGCCGGGACAGCGGCCCGCGCGCCGACATCGCCTTCACCGCATGGTCCATGCCGCAGCCGCTGCCTCACCTCGCCGCCGCGCGTAACACCCCCCTCCTCCTCATCTAGAACATTCAATATTACTTTAATGATAAGTTTTATATTATTATTATTTGGAAAATGAAGTGAGCGTAAAAATCTTAAACAATTTATAATGTGGTTTCGAGAATTCTAAATTACCCTATTCTAAATTGAATACTGATAAGATGCCTAATGTAAGAACTTTATTCCAAAATATTTCTTAACTAGCTCATGCCCGCGGCTTCGCCTGCCTGGATGTCGGTTATTGCGACCAAAAGTAATCATGAAATTTTGATACCGTTCTCGCAACCCACGGGAACCTATTCCAGGCATAAAAAAGTAGTCTTATTCCGCACATTTTTTTAAGTATTAAAATGGATATAGTATGTTATCCTTTAGAGATAGACAAATGCCATCGCGGACTTTTCTGTAGACCTATATAAGATACACAATTCCACAATACATCACTTTGTTATATCTCAAAAGGTTTAGGCAGTGTTTATGTTGAAAGCTCCCAGACGGTTTATTTTTTTCCGACACCTCCAACAAATACCTAATATTATATTTTAGCCAATGTACACAAAAACTTGACAAATTAAATACTAAAATTTTCCTCGAGATGCACTCTATCCATTGGTGAAAATAACATGAAAATCAGTGCAGTAGTTTTTGAGTTTATCGAGAACAGACAGACAGACGCGGCGGGGGCCTTTGTTTTATAATATGTAGTGATTATGCATGGAAATTTGGTCGAACAAACATTATGTAGGCTATGTAGACTTCCAAAAAAGTTTAACTTTAAGTTTGGGATCGGCTGCACAGTCATCACAATGCAATGTAAAAAAAAATACGCCCTTTCTACACTTTCCAAGACAGTTTTGAAAAAAAAAAGCCATCTTTAATATTTTCCTAGATAAGTTTATGCCACGTTTTTTAAACCAAACGAATAAGATCTTTTATACAAACTATACCTATCCCCGTTATCATCCTTAAAGGGGTAAAAAAAATTAAGTCTTTTGTTTCTTTTACATTATTTAACTTATAGATTATTTTTACTAATTTTCGAGTTAATCAAGACACGCAGTAAAAACATCCCTTGTAAAATTAACTACCCTTTTTTACCCCTTTAGGGGTACATTTTTGAAAAACCCCGATATACGTTATTCTTTATTCTTGGTTTTAGATATAAATACTGAATTTAGAATTAATCAGATCGCGCGTTAAAATTCTACCATACAAACTTTGATACCCCAATCCCTTAGGTAGTTTGGAAAAACAATAAACGACGAACTTTATAATTTACTTAGATAAGTATTTGTACCAAGGTTCAAGTTTATTAACTCAAGGAATAAGATTTTTCATACAAACAAAATCCCCCCTTTTCACCCCCTTAAAGGTCGAATTTCCAAAAACCCCTTCTTAGTGCCCCCCTACATTATAAAAGGAAGCCGTGTGCAAAATTTTACGTTCCTAGTCCTAGTAGTTTCGGATGTGCGTTGATTGATCAGTCAGTCAGTTTCTCCTTTTATATATATATATATATATATATATATATATATATATATATGTATATAATTATATATATATATATATAGAATAGCCGCCAATGGCCAACATAGCTTTACTTTTATTCTACGAGAGAAAATAGTTACAAATTCAGTACCTACACCTACGCCTTGTTATCTTAACATATTACACACTTTGAGGTGTGGGAGTTATAAATTAATGTTGACTTAGTGAGAAATATTATTTTCTATCAATAAAACGATTGTATCACCTCTCATAAATCTCAATTCTTAAATGAGAAAATAGTGGCTTTAACGGAAATCAAAATTATAACACCAAAGTATAATCAAGTTTCTAAGATATTTTTATAATTTAAATTCTTTTGCGTTTACCAGTAATAAAAATGTCAGTGATTAGAACATTTACGTAGGCGGATTCTTTACTGACTTGGTTCTTGGTACCGTTAATTTACGGTTTTATATATATATATTTTTTTTTGAATATTGTACAAACGTATACTTGAATATGAAATCAGAAATGCCGTACTTTTAGTGGGAGTAATGTGTCAATGCCGCCCCAGTGTAGTGTTAGTAACTCAGGCCGGGGCGGAACATCACATGAAGCTTTTAAAGTACGATCGTAGAGTTTGCGAGACAGCTCCTAAGTGTTCTTGGCTTTTAAAGCAAAGTGAAGTATCAAAAGTCCTGGTCGTCACTTAATCTATAGAGTAGAACCACAGTAATAAAACAACCAGCATTATGTTCAGATGCCGCATTTAAAGATACATTTTACGAATTCTTCGAAATAAAATGAATTAAGTGGATTGTTTTTGGTGGTTCATGTCATACAAAATTCTATTGAACAATCTCTATAATCATTAATTACTTCGAAGGCTAGGTTAACTGACTGATGAAAACAATCATCTCGCTTTCGCAAATTAGAATGTAAGTTTCAGGTAATACAGACAGAAGCAGTTTATATTATTAATTATACATACGAATGCTCAGAATGTTGGCTTTAATTAGTACCTCGAAACAAGGCGACAGTAAACAAGTCAATTATAGCTCGGCTTTGATCAACTTAGACGACTACTTGGATTAACCACGGTAGGTAGGTACTACCCGAACGTATAAATTGTATGACAAAGCAAGTGGCCTTGAATAACACGATTAGGATCGAATTGTTATTGTAATATTAAGCGAAACGAGGCGATTAAAACTGACAAAAGGGCAAATTCTCTTATGTTCAAAGGGTAAACGAGTCCCGTTCTGCGCCAGACCACCAATGGAAAGGTTTAAAGGTGCTCCATAGCCTGCGGTTACGCCACAGGGACACCGCACATACGCCAACCGTGGCAGGAACGAACCAGGACTTAAAAGCAATTCAGCTTCATAACACAAACAGCATATTTAATACAGGGTTAGCAGAAACATGCTCAAATAGCAGAGGATAAAGGAACATAAACATTCAAAGGCAGTTGCCGTTTATTCAACTATTTCCCGCAAGTCCTTTGTAAGCTAAACGAAGTTCTAAATTTGCTCTTGAAATAAGAAAGTTCTAAGATTAGAACAACTTGGGAAATCCTGCTTAATAGATTAGCCCTAATCACTGTCCCATTTAGTTGTAAGCAAACTATTACGTAGTTTTGTAGGATAATCCTTGTTTTATTGATTGTAGAAAACAGCGGTGAGTACAGATTAAATTAGTCTCCGGCACGGGCCAGGCTAGACGCGTCGCGTGAGGAGACAATCAAATTAGCATAATCGAGTCGCGCGCCTGCATCCGATAGCTAATGAACCACGATACCGATGTTGAAATTTTTACCGTACAATTACCACGTGTTGGTGTTTCATGCTACTGTTATGTAATGTCGTTGCTCGATACAACGACGCGGTAAGTCTTGTTAGCTATTTTAGTATTTTCTTATTTTACGTACCTAGCATTTCATACAGGGTATGCATATCTAGACTTGCATTGTATCTACCTATTGTTGGCATTTCATCTCATTAGCCTCAAGAAGCTATGTTATGCCGACTTGTCGAGACATAACAGGGAAGTACATTTATATTGGACTCCTAATTTTAAAAGTCTTAAAATGTCCAAAATACCGTACCATTATCACATCCAATCAATACTGAAAACGCGATATTGTAAAAAGTATAGAAAAATATTTAGTAACCTTTTAAATATCACGTTTATTTCCCTAGCAGGGTAATGTGAGCCCCTCAATCAGAATGTCAGCCACCGTTGTGAAGACTTGGCAGCTGCACAGCGTAGCCGCGCTGCACCAATAGTTTATGACCAACGTAACACGTGGTAGACCAACACGATATTTTCATGGAATAGTGCTATTCATAAAGAAATTTGAAAAACTTGTGTGCAGACATTACCGACTTCCGAAATTAGTTATTAAGGTTTTTTTTTTTTTTACAAAGCAGGTTTTTTTTTCTTCAGTTTTTCGGCGGTAATTTTTTTTTTTTTTTTTTTGTTAAAAAGTTTTTATTTTATAATTTTTTGTGGCTATAATCTACTAATTACTACATGCTTAAATTTTGATAACTTATTGTAATACACACTCAGTATTAAAATCTGTAAGTAAACAATCAATCATCCCCTGTTTTCCTACCCTTAGGGTTGGTTTTTTTTTTTCGAAATTTATATGGGACCAACTTCGGAGTATACACTTTCCAATAAAAAAAGAATTATTATAATCGGACTACTCCGAAAAAGTTATGCGTGGCCATACTACATTAAAAAAAATACGCTTCGACTTGAGAACCTCCTCCGTTTTTTCGTCGGTTAAAAATGAGGTAGGTTTTGGTCCGTATTTGAAGGGGACAATTTGTAAAACTGTGCTTAGTAGCAGTTACACATAGATCGTAAGATATGTGTTGTTGTAAATTCTTAAGATTTATCATATACAAAATATTTGCAATTCCAAGTTCTAATCTTGTGAACCGGGGTCGCCTCATGGCCTTTGAATATTTAGGTCTTCATTTGGGAGTCGTTACTTTTGCCCAGACATTTCTAACAGACATGATAGCGAGTAACCAGCAAGGCGAAGAGAAAAAGTGTCATGAAGTGAAATGTGTGAAACCTCTACGAGTAACTTTATCGGTTTCTTGAGAATACTGTGTGAATGCTCTTAAACCTTAGATACCATCAATAGTAAATACCTCATTTATTTAAAGCTCTTAAATGTGAGATAACATAAATGTTCTACTTCTAAGCGAGTCCCAAACCGAGCGACCATTTCGTCTGGCAATACAACCCAATTAGAGATAAAACGCGGCGCAGACGTCCATTACGTAGGAAATTTCTTTATCTTTATTGAAATAAACATGTTGTCAAGGAAGGGCTCTTATGAAATTCCCTGTGTTGTGGTTATTGATAGGAGCGAACACGTTTAGTGGAAACAAATACAGCTGTGCTTTAACGATTTGATCCAAATTGTTAGTAGGTTAGGGTATTATTTAGATAACCGGAAAGCAAGTAACATCGAATACGAGAAAAATGTTTGGAATTGGAAAGTGTAGCAATGTTTGTACCTACAGGAAAAATGGCTTGCATTTAAACTAGATCTCGCGGAGTGCGGGCGATATGTAAAATCATATGTGAAATATTTACAAGACAAGCTGTATCTACACATATTACATAATTAAGTACATCGAAAATGATCAGCTATTCGTGAAATATGGCTCTGATATCATAAAAACGAAGCTATCGTAAAGTTGATCTTATTTTTTTTGGAATAAGCCGTCGTATACACGACATGGATGAGAACAAATAAGTTAGAGAACAGTTTCCAACCGCGGGGAAAATGGTGGGAAGAGGGGAGGGGGTCACGGTCGCCGGGTCAATAAACCCGGCAGGCATAGCTGTGGCGAATAAACGCGCCGCGACGCCAGCCGTCGACTCGAGCCCCCCACGAGCCGCACTCATGAATTTCAGTCAATGAAAGCGCAGGTTGCGGCCAAACACACCTTTATTACGCTCGTCAGATCCGGTGCATTCGTGGATCGAAATTGCTTTCCGTTGACTCATAACGCCTATACTCGTCTGTATTTGACCGCATTACCTGCGTATCTATCTACAGGTAGAAAAACGTTGATCTAATTAATCGAATTAATTGATGGTAGGTATAATGTATTTAGTTTGGTTGGAGGTTTGCAATGACTTAAATTTTTTGGTAATTTGTCACCCCTAATGAGTCTGTTACCATACAAGGAACAGAAATAGATTATATAGTAGATTAAAATAATTTATAATTTCTTTCGTTAGGTAATTACTTTCGTTCTCTAAAGATGTTCAACAAAGAGAAAACTTGAGCAAGAGTTAAAAAGTTCAACCAACTTTGTAGTCGAAGAGAAGTTAGGAGTTCGTTAGCATTACTATTGAAGAACAAGCTACGAACAGCCTTAATGATAAACAAAATTAACAATACATTATTAATGTACTCGTTAAAATATGTAGGGTAAACCGCTTTGTGTTTCAGAAAGAAATAACTGTTTGGACAAATGTAAGTATCGAAAAGATTTAAAGCATTCTTTGACAAGAAAAATCTTATTATTAAAATGTAGAAGATCCTTAACAGAAGATCAATGTTACCTTTTAACAAAAACAAGACACTATTGCGGCATTTGTAGCCGAAGAAATGGAAGCAAGTCTTTCAAAGAACTTTAAAAGAATGAAGTAATTTTCTTTATTTTAAAAGCAACGTCTCCCACGTGAATTGAATCACTGCGACGAAAGATAACAGGAAACTCCGAAATGAAAGAAAGCAATAGATAAATATTCTGAAGTTTAATTTAAGTTGGCTTTTGTGAGAACTGGATAAAAGAAGTCCAACTGTCATCAATACACATATTGATATTGCATGACCCAATTATATACCGATGTCCAAGTACAACTTTAATCAACGCTGCCTCAAACATTCCCAATAACATTGATAGAAATATCGCTAGCTATGGCAAACGGTGGTAAACAGGTTATGTATATAGGTTAACAAGTCAATCAAATGACGAACTAGTATTGATTTTCCTGGTCAGCACCCCAATCATTTATAATTTTATTGATAGCCTTTCATTTTCATACAGAGGTGGGAGGGATCCGATATATTATGAAAGCGATATACTATTTACTATTGAATTTATTTGCTAAGCAGAGCTCTGATATAAGAATATAAAATATCGAACAAATGCTATTCAGTAAAGTACTGATTGTTATCGAGAAACTTGTTTTTACTAATAGATTACTGGGTTTTGATCTAAGCTCTTGGTCTGCATAAAAGTTTCCGAATTAAAATAGGTGACACACAATATCTAAATACTTAACAGAAACTAGATTGACAGCACCTGCACTAAGATAAATGACGTTAGCGAAAACCTGATTTCCTTCATGCGGAAACCAGACAACTGAGTCAATGCGCAATCCACAAAAAACATGCTTGCTTATCGCAGAGGAAAATATAGTGCCTTGTCTGTAAATGAGCGTGTACTTACTTATAATAAAGCAATCGGACAAACGACTTTTTTTAAATTTTCTTTTAGAATTTCCAGCCAGAAACTCCGCCACTACTACATCTTTAGCTATGGATAATGGAAAGCAAATAAGAACACGCCTTTTTGCCGAGAATGGTTGGTCAGATGTGAACCTATGGTACACCCACGTGTAACTCCCAAGTAATAGAGTGCGAGGCTGCGAGCCTTTTGGCATCAACCGGCTGCTGCTAAGACATTCCAGATATAAAAACCCAATAGGCCGGACCTGAGAATTCTATCCAGGACCTCATATTCAGCAGTAGCGCTTGGGATCACGGACCAACGAGGCAGTCAACGCCCACTGCGTTGACTGCCTCGTTGGTCCGTGATCTTAAGCCGTTAGATCCGTAAGCTTAAAATTATAATAACCTAACCTATAAGTAGAGATAAATTGCACCGAGAACCAGTGTGACCTATTTCTCTCACTCGAATCGCAAAATACTGGGCGCGAGGAGATAAGCTGTGTAATCCGTGTGTTTTTCCTTCTAGGCCAGATCAGAGAGCGATTTCTCTGAATAAATCCAACCAACTTTATAATTCATACTGTTGTTTTTCAGACAAAGCTAGTTTGTATCGTTTTGAAATTCTTCCTTTCATGTGAATTCAAAGCTCTAACAATAGTTTAAAAATCACAGAATATAACAGTGTCTCTACCTCTACAACACTGCATTGAGAATTTTTCCCAGGTATGCTTGCTTACGGTTACCGAAAAACATAGTTTTCAGGATACGATTCCCTCACTTGTCTTTAAATGCCAGACTAATGTTAATTAAGACAATTTATATGCATTTTGATAACAAAATCGCACGTCATTTATGATCATTTCGAGTTTTATTTTATTTATAACCAGTTTCGGAGCTTATATTATTATTTATTCATGATTTTGTCGGTGTTTTGTAAATCTTGTGTTATAATTGTTAGTTTTTTGTTTTCTGAGTTCTATTGTCACCAGTCACTAAGCGACAGCCCTAATGATCATACAGTATCAAGCTACCTGTCATAATGCAGTAAGTAGCGGGCGATAAGTACAGTAATCGCATTACCGATGATATTAGCATGGTAATGGACCCAATTACAGATCTAGACATAATGAGCTCTTTGTTCATATCAATAGAAGTGACAATGTGGTAGTAGATGGACGGATAGTAACCGATACATCAAAGAATGACGTCACTCTTGCGCTGACTGTCTGCGGAACAAAAGAATTACAGCAAGACACCATTCAACAGTCTACAACTATTAAAATTTTATTGTTAAGACTCCAAATTCGGATCATAATGAAGTAATTAAATACATTTCTTGGAAAAAAAATTAAATATGCGGAAAATTTTATACGAATGAGGTGCATGTTTAAATATTCAGACAACGCTGACGACTGTATGAGGAAAAAAAAAACATGAATCAAAATTAATTCGAAAACCTGCAGCTACTTTAGAACAAAAAAGGTTATGGCAACTGCGTTATAGTAAACAGTTAACGATTTGTAAACAAAACACTAATACGGTAAACTGTAAAGATAATTAAGTAACGCGAGTTAGGCTTGTTAACGAAAGATAAAAGTTGATTGTTGTTGTGGTGACACTATCATTGTGTACAGTGTCGTTCACAAACACCGATTGAATCATGTTGTGATTCATAAAACCCAGATAATATTAAGCTTTCCTCATTTACATAATGTATAGGTATAATAATTTTTTAAAGAGTAACCGTGGAGTTTCTTGCCGGCTCTTCTACATAGGAAACAACAATTTGGAACCGTGCACCTAGCTTCTGACGTTTCATAAGTGCCCATGCAGGTTTATATGTAAGTTCTGAGTTGAGTTTCACGATTATTGACAATATGCGTGCACTGACTGGACAGGTGCACTACATCTGTGTAGTTCTTTCCCCATTTCAGAACAATCTAGTACATGGTCTTTACATGAGCTGACCAAGATTATGTCTGGACTTAAAACTGCTGTGACCTCTTTGTTTCGGCCTTTCTTCTCGGAGTAATCAGATAGGCCGACCTCAACTACTCGTAGTTTAAAAAATATGATTTTCGTGTAAAAGTGTTTGTACACACGGCTACACATCAAGTTAGACACCCTATATATCTATAACTACGCTACCAGCAATACAGAGAATTGTACGAAAGGGACTGCGCATCGTGGCATCGGCCAATCATAGCATTTGCTGCGTTGGCCTACGCAACCACACACACAGATGCACATTTTTTGCCAAAAACTTTAGCTTCAAATATTTCAAATTCTTTTTGCTCGTGTTCAGTGCTCCTAGTATATGTGTTCTGTGGTTCAGTGTTTTGTTGCATGCCATGCCAGTCAGTTCCCATTTCCCAAGTATCGTCCGGGCTTCACGTAATTACGCGGCAAAGGCGTCGGTTATTTTTTTGATAGTAGTTTGTTGTATTTCTTGATAACATTATTTGATTGTTGAATGTTTTTTTAATATTCTATTTTTTTTATTTTTGTTTGAAGAGTTGGTTATTTTTTTTAATAGTAGTTTGTTGTATTTGATAACAATATTTGATTGTTAAATGTTTTTAATATTCTACATTTTTTTAAAGTAATTTCAGCTCAATGTTTGTTTTTATTCAGCTTAAAGCCATAAATATAATTGATCTAAATCTATGTATTTACATAAAGTTACTCTTGCCTAGCGTGAGGGATTTCTCATACTTAACTATTATTGGCATAGAATAATAAACCATGTCAAGTTTTATTTGTCACGATGATTATGGGGGTTATCACTGTGGAATATATCTCTTATATCCCTACCTATTGTGTTGATTAAAATGCTCACATAAATTTCAACTGTGATGTTTTTATGTTCATTGTTGCTTTTCTTTTTTTTTTGGGTGGGAAATCAAATAACTTCTCCCGCTCTGGGTGGAGCAGGAGGGCGTGTCAGACTTTTACTGACTAAAACCCACCCGTGTTCCTTCAGTAGCCCGTATGCCAGGGGCTGTGGTATCTCTTTCGAACAAACCCGCACCCCTGGCAGGCATCGGCCCTTGCGGGCCCCATCATTTTGTGCTGACATCAGTAACATCTCTTTGAGGCGCTCGTGGAACACAACGCGCCGTATGTTCATTGTTGGTTAGATTTTTAATTGTTGTTGGCTCCTGAGGAAGCTTTTAGTATTTTTATAGTATTTTCAGATTGTGATAGTTATTTAATATTATCCCTACAAACGTTTATAATTAATCATTATCTGTTGCTGTCGACGAGGACCGTGCGTAGCTTTGTGAATTTATGTTTTAAATTTCTAATTCTTTTTAAGCTTTCCTCGACTGATTTCGTTCCCTGTCAAGTCATTTCGGAGACACATTTATAATGATCCATGCATTAAGTGACTATAAGGGGCTATGGTATGGCCTAGGTTATTATTTCCCGCCGCTTGCGCGAAACCAGAATACGAAAACCTACACACCCGGCGGAATACTGCTCGAATTTCGTTACCCACAAAAAGGTATCTAGCGAATATCGCTTAAAAGTATCTGAATAGAATAGGCCTCTAGCTAATGTTTTTAGTTAATAAGTTTAATGTGCCACCTAAAAGGTAACGTTGTGATTTAGAAAGAGTTCGTTTTCGTGTGATAAGTCCATAATTCAGGTTCTGATTGTTTCTGTAGGCGTAGCAGATATCATCAAGTTATTTTTCGAAGTAAGTATTGGAGGCATATTGTAACAGTTTTTTTTTAAAATAAATAATTACATAAAATTTACTCAAAATGCCAGTTGACGGCCACTTTTTTCAGTTCGCGGCCACCCTAGAGTTAGTTCGCGGCCGCCAGTTTTATGTATACAATATTCGTACACTTTTCACCATTTATTGATTTTATTATAAATTTCCACATAGGGCATAATAATCGCGATTGTCACTTAAATACTTTTACTCTTAAAAAGCACGTTCTCTTCAATATTCGTCTCTTTCTTGTGCTCTAACTTAAACTTACCTTACACTATTCTAACATCTCTTATTTCCGCAGGATTTGTTCATCTAATCTGGGGTCACGAAGTACAATCTCATCATTCAGGCATTCTAATCTCTTCAGCATTTTACCTTCTCCTCCCTACTCACCTTAATCTTTAATTTCTGCAATTATTCTTCCCTCTTTCCTTCCTCTATTTTCCCCCCTTTCTTTCCTAACTCGAAACTCTTAACCTGTAATGCATTTATTCTTCTTTCATACTTTTAACATAATACACTTTCAGTCATCTATCTGCAGTTATTTTTCTCTCGTTGTTAAACCCATTACATTACTATCTCTACAAATAATGAAATAAAACACAACGTTTTATGATCAGTTTATAAAGTTTGGTTAACATTAACATTTTGTTTTTATTATAATTGAGTAACACTCCATAATTTGAGCGTATTAGACTAGTATTTTAAATAATCAACATTTATATATACTAGGATTTTAAATAATCAACATTTATAAATACTAGTATTTTAAATAATCAACAGTTTGTTAACAGTAACTATTAGTAATCAGTCTTCAACAATTTCTATAACGAGTAATCAGTAAGTATCTAATGTAATAATGCATAATTTACTTATCAAAAATATGTAAAGTTTATAACAGTCTTTAATTAAGTACCTACTTGGTACGAGATCAAAATAATCAACTAAAACAACGAGTTATAAGAATAAAAAAACTATTCCTTATCAATGATGCACATGTTCCACTTAAACGGTTTATCTTTAACATAATCATAAGTCAGTCCTATGAAATCAGTGCACTTCAAATGAAACCATTTAGTACAAAAATCACAGCCAACATTTTTGTTTTCATCGTCCTCAGTGTCACTGTTTTAAGATATTTGCGCATTGGCCACAATTTTGTTTTGATGTCTTTAGTCTTAAAAAGTTTTACATTTTTAAGTTTCTTGGCTTTCTGTATTTCTTTTTTATTCTTTGCCTCCTCTTGCTTACGCTTCACGGCTTGCTTTCTAGCTTCTTTATCTTTTTCTTTCTCCTCATTCTTTTCTTGTTTAGCTTTTTCTTTTAGTAGGTATTCTCGCCTTTTTTTCCCTGATATCGCCGACGGAATACGAACTTTCGATATGTTTTGTTTTGACTTTTCTAGAGGTTGGGGTATAAACAGATGTTGCTCGAAGACTGCGTTTGGATCTATTGTAAGTTTGTTGTTGGCGGATGCGGATGTAATTGTGGATGATGATTTCTTTGACAGAACGTCATGATAATCTGAATGTTCTGTTTCTTCTTCTTTTCGGTGTTACTGAGTCGGTGTCACGATTATCAGATCCCATTTGCTCTTTTGGTCTTTTGGTATGTGGAACTACTTCGGAGTAAATTTCCAAACTTTCAGGTTCATCTGTAATCTGGATTTGGTGTATCTGTTCCGTGCATAGAGGGACGTTATTCGAGTCCGGTTTTGAAGATGGACAGATTTCAATAGGAACTCTCTAGTTCCTCTCTAGTTCAGCACACCCAAGAACCGAAAACTAAGCCCCAAATCTCTATTTGGGGCTTAGTTTTCGGTTCTTGGGTATGCTGGTTTGGAACGGTATGACCAGAATATCGTCCAGTGAAACCACTGTTCCCAACTCAAGGCCGCTAAAATCAGATGTAACTAAATTCGACAAGCCATAATTTGGAATACTCTCAGAGGTACGTTCGGGAACTTCAGCCGCAATAACAAGAGTCAGTGGGGCAGGATCATGTATGTGCGACGGAGCGAGATCGGTAACATTTGCAGATGTAACATCGGAAACATGCGGCGGGTTTGGATCAGAAACGTGCGGCGGAACGAGATTGGAAGCATTCGCAGATGCATGAGCCGAAATATTTGACAAAAGATTAGGAATGCTCGACACTTCGAGTGTTGAGTTTGTATTTGTCTTCGGATGCGGTAATATATTGAGGTTCTCTGGGTTCAGATTTTCTTAGCTTTTTGATTTCCTTTAGGATAAATTTTGTGTCAATTTTCTTCTCTCTTATGACCGGTCTCAAAAGACGAATGACTTTGCGGGTAGCGATGAGGTCTTCATTCGTTATTCCCGAGTTCTCACGCGAACCATTCGCTCGACTAAATTGTTCCAATGTGTTTTGGACACATTTCGTATCGACTGCGTTCGGATCATACGGGAAAAGACCACATCGCCTGAATCCATTAACGATATTGATTTTAATTTGTGGATTTTCGATTATGTCTATAAAAAGAAGACAAAAATTTGTTTTTGTTACAGCTTTGTTTAAATTTTCTGGCTTTGCAAGGAAATATCTGACGTGACTCCTCCACTGGGGTTTTAATGGAGCAAACACGCTGACATCGGCAGGCTGCAGCATGTGCGTAGTGTTCGGGGGAAGAGCATATAAAATAATACCAAGTTCTTCACAGATAGAGCTCAACATTAAAAACATAATTATGCGACTTATGTCCATCGACTAGCAGAAGAACTGGCTTCTTGATATTTTTTTCTGTTATCCAATTATTGAAATCATTAGTGATGTATTCGAAGAATACGTCTCCATTCATCCACCCAGATTCGCTTCTTCCTAGGCTCCAGTGATGTGGCATGCTGTCTGTTAAACTTTTTGGTGGTCTAATATATGGAAAAACCACCAATTGCTGGCACATCTCACCAGTAGCGTTGAATGTTGCGAGTATTGTTAGGTAATCTTTCTCGTTGCCGGCTTTAATTTGGTAGAGATTGCGATAACCTTTGGGCCCAAGAACTTTTCCTGTTTTTGGGCAAAGTGAAAAACCACTTTCATCTCCATTGAATATCCTTTCGGGTTCTGTAAATATATCCAAGTGTCCCTCTTGTGCTAAAAACATTTCCAGTTCGCGGAACCACAGTCGAATCAATTCTTCGGTCACCCTAGCGCGAGCTTTGTTGATTCTTTCTGCTGGTCTTACTGATATTTCAGGGTGTCGTTTTAAAAAGTTTAGATACCATGTCTGGCCAGGACGATCATCCTTAAAAGGATTCGGCTTTTTTAAATCTTTGAATTTTTTTTGAACGGTATCTAATAGCTCTTGCTTCTTCACAGGAAAACTACATTTGGCTATCTTTATAAGCCACTCTACAACGTTTTTTTCTCCTTGTTTTCCCAGCACTGGCTCGGGGCCCTGTTTTTTTAGTTAGTCAGTTCTTCTGCCACTTAATCGATCTTGAATTGTACATCTCGGAATACCAAATTTACGTGATGCTTCCCTGATTGGGATTTGTGCTTCGCGAATTTCTTCTAATGCCTTCTGTAGAGTTTCAGGAGTGTAAGTCACAGTATTTTTTGTATTTTTTCGTCATCGAAGTCGACATCTGTAATAACAAAAATGATCTAAATACCAACCAAAACAGTCTGTGTGAAAGAAGTGGCCGTAAACTGACACGTCTATTTTCAAATAGTCAGATAACGGCCGTCTATTTTTCATATGATTTTCAGACGGCCGCGAACCAGATTTGTTTTGTTAGCATGTGTTAGTTTGCGGCCACATCATGCTATAAATCCGTATAAGATTATATTTTGGCGGCCGTGAACTAACCATATAATTTAAACCAACCCCAACTATAAAAAAGGTTGCACAAAGCGAAGCTTTATTTACATTATTAATAGGAAAGAAAGTAAACTTATTTATTCAGTGAGCTAGTGCCGCGGCCACCCGGCCGTATACCAACTTTACTAAAAATTGATTGTGTTGGTTGGCGGCCACCAAATAAAACTGGTATTAAAGTAATTTACTCCCAAAATAAATGCAAAATTACATGAAACAAACAACTATGATCACTCAAAAACAATCACACTAGTAATAAGTAACCGTAAACTTGAAATACTTACTTTTGAAGCGGGACCTGTTCGCTATTTTTTACGCAGCTTTGCGTACGTGTATGCGCTGACAGCGCGGCTGGCAAAATTGACAATTTATTTCCAGCACATGGATTAGGTTAACCGACCATTTGAATAGGCATTACATTCTGCAACTATCCTAGTTTTTTAAGTGCCACAACGCGTTGCTAAGAATGAGATAGAATTCTTATTATTGCAATATTTATACAGTTGGTCCTTTAAGAGGCCGCGAAACAACGCAGGGCCGCGATCCAGCGTAATGACCCTATATGTATTGAATTTTTGACTGTCGTGAAGAATTTTGATTACAAATCTATCTATCTATCTATCTAAAAATGAATCGCCGAAATGTATGTACGCGCATAACTTCCGAACGACTACACCGAATTGGATAATTCTTTTTTTTATGTGTTCCTTATTGTCAGGACAAGGTATGTATAGCTAATTCCAATTTAATATTCATAGCTAAGACAGGACAACGTCTGTCGGGTCAGCTAGTTGATTTTATAAAATCAATGGTGGCAAAAAAGGGATAAGTAGTAAGTTTGTTTGAAAACCCAACATGAACTAGATTTCCAAATTGCACGCGTGCTAACCGCGTGTAACAGCTAGAAATTCATAATAATATAAATATTAAGTAAGTAGGTATATAAAAATTAATCCCTATTTCCCTTGATCACGGCATCACACGTGAACGGCTGGACCAATTTTGCTAATTCTTTTTTTGTTGTGTTTGTTATTGTCAGGAGAATTACAAACACTTTATGGTTCTGATGAAAGAAAAAATAAGAAAGTTGCGCGTAACATAACCATATAATTTTCTAATATTACACCAATGCGAATTCAATATTCATAGTTAAGACAGGACAACGTCTGTCGGGTCAGCTAGTTGTTAATAAATGCCTAATGGATGTATTGGTGCAAACTCACAGGCGCAGCGCAAATCGAAAAATAAATAACACATATCGTAAATGAACGTAACGAAAGCTTAGCTTGTTTACAAAATAATATACACACCTAGGTATAGAATAGAACGCCGTTTGGTGGTGGTAGCGGCGCGCTCCCGCAGGCGACGTGCGTAAGCGGGACGAAATAAGAAAAACATATCGTACCCTCTCGCACTATTCGCAGCGTTCAACTTCTAATAGTTCAAAGTCCAAACAGTCTAGGTTGATGTGTAGCCGTGTGTACAAGCCTACCTATGTACTTACTGAAATAAAATCATTATCATGCAACTGTATGAAACAAAGATTACTCGAATATGTGAACGAATTATACGTTGATGACGAGTAAACAATAACAGGCAACGTGATGGCGTCTTAAACAGTCGTTAGCTCTAAAATAAACTTCTAATTTTGTCTCGCCCTTAGTGCAAATATCCGTTTGTAAACGCAAATATCCGTCGACGATCTCGTCATGCGCCGTAGGTATGGAATCTTTTACCCAACTTAAGTAAACTCACTCACAGGTTAATCACCTAAAATTCTTCTAATAACCTAACCATGTAACTCCAGTGTTGAATGACAACACCACTTTTGAATGTTCATCAACACTTTTGTTTCATTGTTTTTTGTTATTTCGTAGATAAATATCATATTACTAGCTTTTGTTAGCGCCTTTGCCCGCGCGGAGGTCGGAAATTATCCTACGGGAACTCCAGGTTATAAAATATCTGTGTGCCAAGTTTCATGCAAATCCGTTCGGCCGTTTTGGCGCGATTGAGTAACATACATCCAAACATAATTATTATCTTTTAACACACTGTCGCATTACATTCATAGTCGTTTCAGTACTAAACCATTTCATGGCTTTACATAACATATTTTTCATGAAAAATATGTTAGCAAGCTTTGTTTCCATAGGTACCAGTATCTTCCACAAGACGGGCTAATGCTCATTTAGGAAATTTAAAAGCCATTTATTTAATTTATTCAATTCGCGGTTATTATAACGTTAATAACAGACGCGGATATAGAACCAGTCGTAAACATAAACGTCTACATTTTGATTGGTCGCATACTCGCATGAGCGATATCATCACCTCCGAGAGATGACGAATGATGCCGACATCTTTTGTCATGGGAATGCTAAAACGTTCTGTAATCTGTATGGACTGTATGTACACGGGGGATCTGTCATCACAGGGCTGTGGCGCTGGATGGCGGCACCAAAATAGAGTGTCACCTCGAAATATGAATAAATACTGCGGAATATTTACAGACGCAGTCGACGTTCACACGGACGCAAAAATACCGCGGCGGGATTTTCTAGTCCCGGTTTTGAATCGAGCATTGAGAATCAAAATCAAAAGTCATTAATTCAAACTAGGCTGAGAGTCAGCACTTTTCGTACGTCAAAATTACATAAGACGCCACCAACGCCCACTCTTCGACACTTCCTAGTGCTAGAGCTAAAGCTGGGAAGAAGAAGTGGCGCAACAAACTCCCCAGCAGCACAGCTGTCTGTTAAGTTGGAAGAACTTTATTCTATACATTAATAATCCAACAGAGTGCACCTTAACACGTCGAAAAAACACACTTTTCGATTTTCAACTCTCAGCGCTAAACAGTCCCAATTCTGTATCGTTATTATTGTTGCGCCGCACAATTAATGTTTGGTTGCCACTAGCGCCATCTCTTATCGAATAGCGGAATTAATGGTCAGGAGCTTTCTAGAAAGTTCGATGCTAGAACTTTCTGGAACTATCGACATGTGTTCGGTCAGGGCCGATATGTACTCGAACATTCTAGATGCTTCTACGGTAGAAGGTTCTGGAACTATCCGAGGGCCCTATATAAGCGGGAACGGAGCGCGTCTCGGGGTAGTTCATTGGAAGCGATACATGCGAGAACATCTAAAGCGATCTTCAAGTGCGACTTAAGAGTGATCCGTAGTGCTATTGTGTTGTGTTATTAGTGAGTTTAATTAAAGTGTTATTTTTGGTAATTCATATCGGCAGTTTTTAATTGTCACGAACCCCAAGCTCGTAACAATTGGTGTCAGAAGCAAGGATTAAAATCATGCCGATTTTACCTAAAGACGACACAGGAGACGGACCAGAGGCGATTTGGTGGAACAATGCCACAGGCGTCGGAGGGCCAGCTACCAACCACAGAGGCCGGCCCGTCCACAGCTGCTCCAGCATCACCAGCACCAGATTTTGCTGCTCTGATGATGATGTTGCAGGAGCAAGCCCGCCGACAGGAGGAACAGGCCCGCCGACAGGAGGAACAGGCCCGCCGACAGGAGGAACAGGCTCGCCGACAGGAGGAACAGGCCCGCCGTTTGGAAGAACAGCTCAAACGGGATAAGGAGGAGCAGGTGCACCGCCAGGAAGAGCAGATGCTCCTCATAAAGGACCTTCACGCAACCTTCGGGAAAGACATAAAGGAGGTGAAGGAGAAGGTTGCCCAGCATGACAACCGCTTGTCAGAAGCTGAAACTCAGATCAGCAAGTTATCGATCGTTATTGCTGATGTAAAGCAAGAGTTGGGTAACCTCAAACTTGGGGATGGAATCGCAGCTCCCGTAGCTACAACACCTTCGCTACGTGGATTCAAAGTGCCGCCGTACGATGGGACTTCTTCCTGATCGGCCTACAAAATTCAGTTTGCGGCTGTCATGAAGGCGAACGGGTGGAATAAAAGTCAGGCCATGACTGCCCTCACCCTAGGCCTGCGCGACCAGGCTTTAAATGTGCTGGAAGCTCTCGGTAAGGAAGTGACTTACGAGCAGCTCCTCGAGGCATTGGAGGCTAGATATGGCGACGCTCACCTGGAACACATGTTTCGTGCGCAGCTCAAGGATCGTGTGCAACGCAGTAACGAAAACCTGCAGCAGTGGGCCCTTGAAGTGGAGAAGCTGGTTCGAAAAGCGTACCAGTCCGTACCTGCGCTTATTGATGGGAACCTGGTGCAGGCATTCATCGACGGCATCCGGGACCTTGAAGTTAGAGCTGCTGTGAGACTCGGTCACCACGGGACGCTTAAGGACGCCTTGGCCCATGCATTGGAGGTGGAAGCTGTGCGGCAGGATCATCGTTCCCATCGCGTCAGGGAGGTTTTAGTGGCTACAGTTCGCGATCGTAAAAGATACAGCCTTAGGTGTTACGGCTGTGGGGAAAGGGGCCACCTTCGATCCAGTTGCCCTAAGCGAACTGCAGAAAGGGAAGAATTGCCTATCCGTCAGCGGCCAAGAAGATTGCCGGTAGCGCGTTGCGAAAAGGAACCGGAAACCATGATTAAGAGAATGGTGACGGATGGTGTTATTGAACCTTCATCAAGTTCATGGTGTTCACCTGTAGTGCCTGTGAGGATGCTCAGGACAGACCTCAGTAACGAGTGGAGGGAAAGCCTACAACGTGCACAGCAGGAAGATTCGGACATCAAGCCGATTCTGGAGTGGATGAAGGCCAAAGCTCCTAAGCCCAGATGGAGCGACGTCTCAGCAATGAGCTCCATCACAAAAAGCTATTGGGCCCAATGGGACAGCTTGGTGATTCAGGATGGAGTCCTGTGTCGTAAATGGGAAAATGCTCGGGGAAACAGCTGTCACTTGCAAATGGTTGTCCCTAAATCTCAAGTACCGGATGTTCTGCAGCTGTACCATAATGGTTGTTCAGGAGGTCATCTGGGAGTAAAACGGACTCTACTGAAGATACGAGAACGGTTTTACTGGGTCCACTGTCGGGACGATGTCGAGGACTGGTGTCGCAAAAGTACAAGTTGTGCAGCGGTAAAGGGACCTCAGACGCGTAGCAGAGTTGCATTGAAATTGTACAATGTTGGTGCACCATGGGAGAGGATAGCCCTTGACTTGAATAGTCCACGTGGATCGACTGGCGCGTTATTATGGGGCCGATAATGCTCGGGACGAGCATCTCTTAGGTGGGGGCAGTGTTGCGCCGCACAATTAATGTTTCGTTGCCACTAGCGCCATCTCTTATCGAATAGCGGAATTAATGGTCAGGAGCTTTCTAGAAAGTTCGATGCTAGAACTTTCTGGAACTATCGACATGTGTTCGGTCAGGGCCGATATGTACTCGAACATTCTAGATGCTTCTACGGTAGAAGGTTCTGGAACTATCCGAGGGCCCTATATAAGCGGGAACGGAGCGCGTCTCGGGGTAGTTCATTGGAAGCGATACATGCGAGAACATCTAAAGCGATCTTCAAGTGCGACTTAAGAGTGATCCGTAGTGCTATTGTGTTGTGTTATTAGTGAGTTTAATTAAAGTGTTATTTTTGGTAATTCATATCGGCAGTTTTTAATTGTCACGAACCCCAAGCTCGTAACATTATGATTGCCCGCGGAATCCATACTACGTTCAAAATACATCAAAATCGTTCTTTTTTAGAAACCAATGTACACGGGTGGGTTTTATTCAGTACAAGTCTGACACGCCCTCCTGCTCCAGCCAGAGCGGGAAAAGTTATTTGATGATTTCCCACCGTCAAAAAAAAAACTATTTGAAGAATTGCAAGAGTGCGGGAATGTCCACTGATGTCCCGGTAAGGAATCGAAATGTCATATTCTGTGTTCCAAGACTATTTGTCGATATTATTAATATAATATTAGCAGATTTCGTGTGTGATTGATGTGGTGAATCGTTAAGTGGTCATAGTGAATTCAGGTCCTGTGCGTTGAAGATCCAATGCGTGAAAATATCCTGCCGCGATGGTATTACGAACGTCTCGTCGACACACAGTGCAATAATATTGCTTCCGCCTACAAAAATAATATACCACGCAAAAGCTCACGCCTACGTTGTTGTTCTGAATTATTTAAAGCCACTAAACTGAGTAACATAAATATCAACACAGAGTAATTTATTCTACGTAATTCACTAAACTCTAACGTTGGTCTATCAATGCCTTGGGCCTGCTAATGTAATTAACTGTTTATTTAAGTAGCTATCCACAAAAGATAAATGATGTTATGTGACCGTTATTCAGTAACGTTTAGATCATTAAATAAACATACGAGTATGCGGTGCATCCGTTGTAAGTATTGTAACCTTTATGTAGTTTTTTTTTTTTTTAATTTTTATTTGCGGTTAAATCTCGTCATTATATGCCTAGCCTTTTCCCAACTATGTTGTTGTCGGCTTCCAGTCTAACCGAATGTAGCTGAATACCAGTATTTTACATAGAGCGACTGCCTATCTGACCTCCACAACCCAGTTGCTGGGTAACTCGTTTCCCCTTGCTAAGGCTGATTGTCAGACTTTCGGGCTTCTGACGACCCGTTACCCGCAACGACTGTCAAAGATCCATGACAGCCGGCACCAAAGGCTTAACGTGCTTTCCGAGGCACGGAGGGATGTCTTGTAAAGATGGTCACCCATCCACGGATCAACCACGGCGAGCGTATGTTAACCTGATCGATTAAACCGTGCAGCTATTATTACTTAGCCACTAGCCTCTCAGTTAAATCTATGTTACAAAACAAACTTATCGTCACGACAAACTTCAAGACTAGTTTTTTTGCACACATTATTTTCGTTTACTTAATTGATATGAATGTTTTATTTTTTGCAATATAAGTATAAACAAAGTATCTTCGTGTTGACATGGTTGTTGGCCATGTCGCATGTCGCAGCGGCTCATATTATGTATGTTTGGCAATTTTTTTTTTTTTTAGATCTAATGGCGTTTTAATGCTCCCGCAGACATGCGCGAGGCGACTCTGGTGGAACAATTTCTATGAAAACTTCATGAAAATTGTTCTATCGGAATCGCGCCGTGCCTGTCTGCGGGAACCTTTAGCCCAGGTATGCACGGGCGACTTCACCCGCAACAATGTTTTTTTCGCTCACGCTATTTTTAACGAAATGTTCATGTTTGTGTTGTTAATGTTGTTTTTTGTTCGAACAGTGTGTTTTTTCGACGTGTAGAGGTGCACTCGAGTTGGATTCTCAATGCTCGTCTAAACACCAGGAAGTGAAAATCCATCGGCCATAAAATCACGCCGCGATATTTTACGCCTGTGCGAAACTGGGCCTACTCTGCTGTCCTTGCGTTGCAACTTGTCCTTACATTTGACCCCTAAACGAGGTTTACGACACTACTCAAATTATCTTTGTTACATTGCCTTACATATGTATAGAAAACATCTGATTCAGATTACAACAATGTATAACAACGGTACATTGATCTTTCTTATCGCGTAACACGTTTTTACTGACGTAGATACCTATGGTTTTTCATTAATATCGGGTTCAAGCTTCCGTGTTTAAAGCGTGTGTGTGTGTGTGTATAGTAAAGTAAGTAATAATATTGCAAGTACAAAATTTACATCTTTGTTAGTCGACGTTCACATCGACGTAAGTAATAATATCGCGATGGGATTTTTTCGCGGACTCGGTTTTCAACTTTCGGTGTTAAGAGGCCTACGCACAATGAATTATCCATACAAACGTAATACCTAAGTCATTTGCAACTTGAGCATATTTCGACCATATTATGGTGATATTCGGTTTCAGACAGTATTTATCTAGGCTCGTAGGGGTTACTTACCTAAAATGAAGTTTAAGCAAATTGAATTTCGCACATTTTTACAGCGTAAATGACATGTTTTCACACTGTTTTTTGGTATTATATTTATAACCAACAATATCTGCAATTTTGTTATCTCATATTATCAAGTTTTAAAATGTCGAAAAAAATATTAAAATACAATAAGTTTTCATTTATCATTTTTGGTATTACGGAACACATTCAAATTCATCATAAATATCAGTGACATCGACGTGCAAACTGTAACCAAGAATTCAGTACATGATTTTAGACGTCCTACATTGAAACACATACCGTCCGTTACATTTAAAAATCTTCGATTGTTTAAAAAAATAGCTACTGCATACATTATGATGCGAGTGGTGAGTGTCGAGTTGCGAGTGGCGAGTGGCAAGTTACGAGTGGCGAGTTGCGAGTGGCGAGTTGCGAGTGGCGAGTTGCAAGTGGCGAGTGGCGAGTTGCGAGTGGCAGGTTGCGAGTGGCGAGTTGCGAGTTGCGAGTGGCGAGTTACGAGTGGCGAGTTGCGAGTGGCAGGTTGCGAGTGGCAAGTGGCGAGTGGCGAGTTGCGAGTGGCGAGTGGAGAGTTACGAGAGGCGAGTTGTGAGTGGCGAGTTGTGAGTGGCAAGTGGCGAGTTGCGAGTGGAGAGTTTCGAGTGGCGAGTTGTGAGTGGCGAGTTACGAGTGGCGAGTGGCAAGTTGCGAGTGGCGAGTTGCGAGTGGAGAGTTGCGAGTTGCGAGTTGCGAGTGGCGAGTTGCGAGTGGCGAGTTGCGAGTTGCGAGTGGCGAGTTGCGAGTGGCGAGTGGCGAGTTGCGAGTGGCGAGTGGCGAGTTGCGAGTGGCGAGTGGCGAGGGGCGAGTTGCGAGTGATGAGTGTCGAGTTGCGAGTGGCGAGTTACGAGTGGCAGGTTGCGAGTGGCAAGTGGCGAGTGGCGAGTTGCGAGTGGCGAGTGGAGAGTTACGAGAGGCGAGTTGTGAGTGGCGAGTTGTGAGTGGCAAGTGGCGAGTTGCGAGTGGAGAGTTGCGAGTTGCGAGTTGCGAGTGGCGAGTTGCGAGTGCCGAGTTACGAGTGGCGAGTAACGAATGGCGAGTGGCGAGTGGCGAGATTCGAGTGGCCAGTGTCGAGTTGCGAGTGGCAGGTTGCGAGTGGCGAGTTGCGAGTGGCGAGTTACGAGTGGCGAGTTCCGAGTGGCAGGTTGCGAGTGGCAAGTGGCGAGTGGCGAGTTGCGAGTGGCGAGTTGCGAGTGGCGAGTGGAGAGTTACGAGAGGCTAGTTGTGAGTGGCGAGTTGTGAGTGGCAAGTGGCGAGTTGCGAGTGGAGAGTTGCGAGTGGCGAGTTGTGAGTGGCGAGTTACGAGTGGCGAGTTGCGAGTGGCGAGTTGCGAGTGGAGAGTTGCGAGTTGCGAGTGGAGAGTTGCGAGTGGCGAGTTACGAGTGGCGAGTAACGAATGGCGAGTGGCGAGATTCGAGTGGCGAGTTGCGAGTTGCGAGTGGCGAGTTGCGAGTGGCGAGTTGAGAGTGGCGAGTTGCGAGCGGCGAGTGGCGAGTGGCGAGTTGCGAGTGGCGAGTTGCGAGTGGCGAGTGGCGAGTTGCGAGTGGCGAGTGGCGAGTGGCACGTGGCGAGTTGCGAGTGGCGAGTTGCGAGTGGCGAGTTGCGAGTGGAGAGTTGCGAGTTGCGAGTGGAGAGTTGCGAGTTGCGAGTTGCGAGTTGCGAGTTGCGAGTGGCGAGTTGCGAGTGGCGAGTTACGAGTGGCGAGTAACAAATGGCGAGTGGCGAGTGGCGAGATTCGAGTTGCGAGTTGCGAGTGGCGAGTTGCGAGTGGCGAGTTGAGAGTGGCGAGTTGCGAGTGGCGAGTTGCGAGTGGCGAGTGGCGAGTTGCGAGTGGCGAGTTGCGAGTGGCGAGTTGCGAGTGGCGAGTGGCGAGTTGCGAGTGGCACATGGCGAGTTGCGAGTGGCGAGTTGCGAGTTGCGAGTGGCGAGTTGCGAGTGGAGAGTGGCGAGTGGCGAGTTGTGAGTGGCGAGTTACGAGTTGTGAGTGGCAAGTGGCGAGTTGCGAGTGGCGAGTGAAGAGTTGCGAGAGGCGAGTTGTGAGTGGCAAGTGGCGAGTTGCGAGTGGAGAGTTTCGAGTGGCGAGTTGTGAGTGGCGAGTTACGAGTGGCGAGTGTCGAGTTGCGAGTGTCGAGTTGCGAGTTGCCAGTTGCGAGTTGCGAGTGGCGAGTTGCGAGTGGCGAGTTGCGAGTGGCGAGTGGCGAGTTGTGAGTGGCAAGTTGCGAGTGGCGAGTGGCGAGGGGCGAGTTGCGAGTGACGAGTGAAGAGTTGCGAGTGGCGAGTTGTGAGAGGCGAGTTGCGAGTGGCGAGTTACGAGTGGCGAGTGTCGAGTTGCGAGTGTCGAGTTGCGAGTTGCCAGTTGCGAGTTGCGAGTGGCGAGTTGCGAGTGGCGAGTTGCGAGTTGCGAGTGGCGAGTTGCGAGTGGCGAGTGGCGAGTTGTGAGTGGCAAGTTGCGAGTGGCGAGTGGCGAGGGGCGAGTTGCGAGTGGCGAGTTGAGAGTGGCGAGTTGCGAGTGGCGAGTGAAGAGTTGCGAGAGGCGAGTTGTGAGTGGCAAGTGGCGAGTTGCGAGTGGAGAGTTTCGAGTGGCGAGTTGTGAGTGGCGAGTTACGAGTGGCGAGTGTCGAGTTGCGAGTGTCGAGTTGCGAGTTGCCAGTTGCGAGTTGCGAGTGGCGAGTTGCGAGTGGCGAGTTGCGAGTGGCGAGTGGCGAGTTGTGAGTGGCAAGTTGCGAGTGGCGAGTGGCGAGGGGCGAGTTGCGAGTGACGAGTGAAGAGTTGCGAGTGGCGAGTTGTGAGAGGCGAGTTGCGAGTGGCGAGTTACGAGTGGCGAGTGTCGAGTTGCGAGTGTCGAGTTGCGAGTTGCCAGTTGCGAGTTGCGAGTGGCGAGTTGCGAGGGGCGAGTTGCGAGTTGCGAGTGGCGAGTTGCGAGTGGCGAGTGGCGAGTTGTGAGTGGCAAGTTGCGAGTGGCGAGTGGCGAGGGGCGAGTTGCGAGTGGCGAGTTGCGAGTGGCGAGTGGCGAGTTGTGAGTGGCAAGTTGCGAGTGGCGAGTGGCGAGGGGCGAGTTGCGAGTGACGAGTGAAGAGTTGCGAGTGGCGAGTTGTGAGAGGCGAGTTGCGAGTGGCGAGTTACGAGTGGCGAGTGTCGAGTTGCGAGTGTCGAGTTGCGAGTTGCCAGTTGCGAGTTGCGAGTGGCGAGTTGCGAGTGGCGAGTTGCGAGTTGCGAGTGGCGAGTTGCGAGTGGCGAGTGGCGAGTTGTGAGTGGCAAGTTGCGAGTGGCGAGTGGCGAGGGGCGAGTTGCGAGTGGCGAGTTGAGAGTGGCGAGTTGCGAGTGGCGAGTTGCGAGTGGCGAGTGGCGAGATTCGAGTGGCCAGTGTCGAGTTGCGAGTGGCAGGTTGCGAGTGGCGAGTTGCGAGTGGCGAGTTACGAGTGGCGAGTTCCGAGTGGCAGGTTGCGAGTGGCAAGTGGCGAGTGGCGAGTTGCGAGTGGCGAGTGGAGAGTTACGAGAGGCGAGTTGTGAGTGGCGAGTTGTGAGTGGCAAGTGGCGAGTTGCGAGTGGAGAGTTGCGAGTGGCGAGTTGTGAGTGGCGAGTTACGAGTGGCGAGTTGCGAGTGGCGAGTTGCGAGTGGAGAGTTGCGAGTTGCGAGTGGAGAGTTGCGAGTGGCGAGTTGCGAGTGGCGAGTGGAGAGTTACGAGAGGCGAGTTGTGAGTGGCGAGTTGTGAGTGGCAAGTGGCGAGTTGCGAGTGGAGAGTTGCGAGTGGCGAGTTGTGAGTGGCGAGTTACGAGTGGCGAGTTGCGAGTGGCGAGTTGCGAGTGGAGAGTTGCGAGTTGCGAGTGGAGAGTTGCGAGTGGCGAGTTGCGAGTGGCGAGTGGCGAGTGGCGAGTTGCGAGTTGCGAGTGGCGAGTGGCGAGTGGCGAGTTGCGAGTGGCGAGTTTCGAGTTTCGAGTTGCGAGTGGCGAGTTGCGAGTGGAGAGTTGCGAGTTGCGAGTGGAGAGTTGCGAGTTGCGAGTTACGAGTGGCGAGTGGCGAGTTGCGAGTGGAGAGTTTCGAGTGGCGAGTTGTGAGTGGCGAGTTACGAGTGGCGAGTGTCGAGTTGCGAGTGTCGAGTTGCGAGTTGCCAGTTGCGAGTTGCGAGTGGCGAGTTGCGAGTGGCGAGTTGCGAGTGGCGAGTGGCGAGTTGTGAGTGGCAAGTTGCGAGTGGCGAGTGGCGAGGGGCGAGTTGCGAGTGACGAGTGTCGAGTTGCGAGTGGCGAGTTACGAGTTGTGAGTGTCAAGTGGCGAGTTGCGAGTGGCGAGTGAAGAGTTGCGAGTGGCGAGTTGTGAGAGGCGAGTTGCGAGTGGCGAGTTACGAGTGGCGAGTGTCGAGTTGCGAGTGTCGAGTTGCGAGTTGCCAGTTGCGAGTTGCGAGTGGCGAGTTGCGAGTGGCGAGTTGCGAGTTGCGAGTGGCGAGTTGCGAGTGGCGAGTGGCGAGTTGTGAGTGGCAAGTTGCGAGTGGCGAGTGGCGAGGGGCGAGTTGCGAGTGGCGAGTTGAGAGTGGCGAGTTGCGAGTGGCGAGTTGCGAGTGGCGAGTGGCGAGATTCGAGTGGCCAGTGTCGAGTTGCGAGTGGCAGGTTGCGAGTGGCGAGTTGCGAGTGGCGAGTTACGAGTGGCGAGTTCCGAGTGGCAGGTTGCGAGTGGCAAGTGGCGAGTGGCGAGTTGCGAGTGGCGAGTGGAGAGTTACGAGAGGCGAGTTGTGAGTGGCGAGTTGTGAGTGGCAAGTGGCGAGTTGCGAGTGGAGAGTTGCGAGTGGCGAGTTACGAGTGGCGAGTTGCGAGTGGCGAGTTGCGAGTGGAGAGTTGCGAGTTGCGAGTGGAGAGTTGCGAGTGGCGAGTTGCGAGTGGCGAGTGGCGAGTGGCGAGTTGCGAGTGGCGAGTTGCGAGTGGCGAGTGGCGAGTGGCGAGTTGCGAGTGGCGAGTTTCGAGTTTCGAGTTGCGAGTGGCGAGTTGCGAGTGGAGAGTTGCGAGTTGCGAGTGGAGAGTTGCGAGTTGCGAGTTACGAGTGGCGAGTTGCGAGTGGCGAGTTACGAGTGGCGAGTAACGAATGGCGAGTGGCGAGTGGCGAGATTCGAGTTGCGAGTGGCGAGTTGCGAGTGGCGAGTTGAGAGTGGCGAGTTGCGAGTGGCGAGTGGCGAGTTGCGAGTGGCGAGTTGCGAGTGGCGAGTTGCGAGTGGCGAGTGGCGAGTTGCGAGTGGCACATGGCGAGTTGCGAGTGGCGAGTTGCGAGTTGCGAGTGGCGAGTTGCGAGTGGAGAGTGGCGAGTGGCGAGTGGCGAGTTACGAGTTGTGAGTGGCAAGTGGCGAGTTGCGAGTGGCGAGTTAAGAGTTGCGAGAGGCGAGTTGGGAGTGGCAAGTTGCGAGTGGAGAGTTTCGAGTGGCGAGTTGTGAGTGGCGAGTTACGAGTGGCGAGTGTCGAGTTGCGAGTTGCCAGTTGCGAGTTGCGAGTTGCGAGTGGCGAGTTGCGAGTGGAGAGTGGCGAGTGGCGAGTTGTGAGTGGCGAGTTGCGAGTGGCGAGTGGCGAGTTGCGAGTGGCACGTGGCGAGTTGCGAGTGGCGAGTTGCGAGTAGCGAGTTTCGAGTTGCGAGTTGCGAGTGGAGAGTTGCGAGTTGCGAGTGGAGAGTTGCGAGTTGCGAGAGGCGAGTTGCGAGTGGCGAGTGGCGAGGGGCGAGTTGCGAGTGGCGAGTTGCGAGTGGCGAGTTGAGAGTGGCGAGTTGCGAGTGGCGAGTTGCGAGTGGCGAGTGGCGAGTTGCGAGTGGCGAGTTGCGAGTGGCGAGTGGCGAGTTGCGAGTGGCACGTGGCGAGTTGCGAGTGGCGAGTTGCGAGTAGCGAGTTTCGAGTTGCGAGTGGAGAGTTGCGAGTTGCGAGTGGAGAGTTGCGAGTTGCGAGTGGCGAGTTGCGAGTGGCGAGTTACGAGTGGCGAGTTGCGAGTGGCCAGGGGCGAGTGGCGAGTATCGAGTGGCGAGTTGCGAGTGACGAGTGTCGAGTTGCGAGTGGCGAGTTACGAGTTGTGAGTGTCAAGTGGCGAGTTGCGAGTGGCGAGTGAAGAGTTGCGAGTGGCGAGTTGCGAATAATTATAAAAATACCGTGCCAAATGGTTAAAAAAAACTGTGGGTAGGAACTTCAAGTTTTTAAAAGTATTTAGGACGTAAATGACGTAGGTATCTGTTAAATTAGAGAATTTACTAGTCGAGTTAGTGCATTTACTAACGATTCCCCCAAAAAAGTCAACAAAACAAAGCAAATGATGAACATACCTAATAAATTACGAATAATTATGGATGCACGGCTCGTTACGCTCACACACACAGCTGCACATCGGGTGCTTCTTTTGTCAAACAGAGATAGCAATATTCGGACGAAATATTGTCTCCGCTCGAATCCTAGTTGCGAGCTTTGGTCGTCGGATTCTTAAGCCGAGCATTACATTACAATCCAACAGAGTGCATCTCAACGCGTCGGAAAAACACTGTTCGATCTTCAACTCTCGGTCCGAAAAAATCACGCTGCAATATTACTTCGTCCGTGTGAACGTCGACTATGGTTCATAGAGTACGAATGCGTTATTCCATATCAATTCAGTTTCACAATAAAATAACTTTGATAACTTTGATGGTATTTTAATGTCAGTTGAAAACAATTCTAGTGATTCATTGCTGCTATTTTATCTGGCAATAAATGTGATACCGTTATTTAAATCAATGGATACCGTATAACTTACTTTCGAACCTCTTTATATTCGAAACAAAAACGTTGTAAAATGTCAAAAGACATGACATTAAGGGTCATAATAAACTTGAACTACAGTTACCCAGCCTAGAAATTGATCGATCACAATTCACAATGATTGATATTCTATCGATAAGCATGTTGATGTTGTAATAAAATATTTATTTGTATATT
The DNA here is from genome assembly GCA_949987655.1 of Polymixis flavicincta. NCBI lineage: Eukaryota > Metazoa > Arthropoda > Insecta > Lepidoptera > Noctuidae > Polymixis > Polymixis flavicincta. The sequence goes on from OX465179.1 coordinate 11,456,782, forward strand.
GTAATCAATTAGTAACGTAATTAGTTGATAAATAATTGTAGCACGGAGTGGCAGCAGCTCATGGTGACAGGTGACCGTCATGGCGTTATTAGTGAACCCACTTCAACGTATCTAATTAAAATAACACACGTAAGTTAGACATGGCACACACTATGCAACATGCGATCGCGACAGCTCCGCGACTAGACGCAACAACTTCGGCCGACAATTTTCATATTATTTTGTTCAAAGCTCCGCAAACTTGGCTTCGAGTTTCAGAGTCGCACGTTCTCGCTACTCGTCGCAACTGCTAGATGCACGATGCACGCCCACACAATATAAGCATGCGATGATCAGCGTCAGCCTTGCTGTGAGCCCTAAAGAAAGATGAGTTTGTATTGTAAATTTCAAAACAGATAGAATACGTTCACTCAAAGATAATTTTTATTTCGTGCACGATGTCTACCGTCACAACAAGCCGCAGATGCAAACGACAAATCTACGTCTTGTTGCAGCGGCTAGTCGCAGAGACAACACGCACAGTTTACGCTGGTACTTATTTATATACACCAGCGGTTATTAGCCACGTCGCCACTGCTAAACGGATTAACCATATCCAACTGGTTTGCTGTCAATAAAACTCACTTTAATATACTAGGCTCTAATTATGTCACAGTGATTTGACACTTATATTTTATCGAAAATCACGCATTTAGAACCGGTAAACGCATTTAACCTATATTTACAATGAATTATTTTAAAATGTATTCTATTCAGTTGAATATTTCTTGCTCTAAATTAACTACTCGTTCCCTTTGCTTAGTTTGTGTCGTTATCGTTATTACTGATCACATGCATTAGTCACTGCATAACTATTAAATCATTAACGGTTGACAAAATCCTATCTTCAGAACGTTGTTTTTTTTTTTAATTATTTATTACATCTAACATTATAATAAAATATGTACATAAAAAGCGATTAATTATAACCAGACTAGCTGTTGCCCGCGTCTTCGTCTGCGATCCAGAATGAAAATTAGCCTATGTCCTTACCCAGGCCATCGTCTATCTGTGTGCCAAAATACATCCAAATCCGTTCAGCCGTTTAAGCGTGAAAGTGTAACAAACGTACTTTCGCATTCATAATAGATATTATGAACAAGTTAGGATATAGATTGTGGTAATAACATCTAAACTACTAACCAATTAATTTTTTCGCAAGTATTTTTTTTTTAAATATGACGTCACGAATTTATAATTAGACATAAAAACTGGATTTGCATCAAAAAGTCAACGCTATTTCACACATCTTGTCTAAAAGACGTAAGTTAAGAAGTATTAGGTCTTTACCTATGAAATTGCCGTTCTGCAGTACTGGCCATTTCAAATCAAAATAATTTTTGTTTGGCTAAGAATTCTAATTTCAAATTAATTTTATTTTAAAAACATGGATTTTTTTTTCTAAAAGTAGTCATTTCTTTATTGATTAGTGTTACATTTTCATCGCATTTCAATCTTTTTCGTCATCATGGATACGTTAAAAATTCGAGTAATTATGGAATATGAGTACCGTCGTGGCAGCAACGCGGCACAAGCGGCACGCAACATCAACGACGTTTACGGAGCTAACACTACAAACCAACGCACCACCTGTTATTGGTTTGCTCGCTTCCGTTCTGGAAATTTCGACCTGAAAAATGAACCTCGCGGTCGTCCGAAGACTTTGGTCGACAATGACGAATTAAAGGCGATTGTGGAAGCTGATGATACACAATCTACGGCTGAATTAGCAGCAGCTTTCGACGTTAGCGTCAAAACAATATTGGTCCATTTGCGTCAAATTGGCAAGGTAAAAAAGCTTGACAAATGGGTGCCCCACGAACTCAATGATCGCCAGCGCGAAGTACGCGTCGAGACGTGCCTTGCACTGCTCAACAGACACACAAATGAAGGAATTTTGAACCGCATTGTTACCTGCGATGAAAAATGGATTCTGTTTGATAACCGTAAGTGCTCAGCAAGTTGGTTGGATCCCGGTTCAGCACCTAAACAATGCCCTAAACGAAAACTTACCCCTAGAAAAGTGATGGTCACTGTTTGGTGGTCTAGCGCCGGTGTGATTCATCACAGCTTCTTACCAAACGGGGTGAGCATTACTGCAGATGTGTACTGTGAAGAACTGAACACAATGATGGAGAAGCTGGCGCATCTCCAACCAGCATTTGTCAATCGCTCGTCTCCGCTGCTCCTGCACGACAACGCGCGACCTCATACTGCACAGCAGACGGTCTCCAAGTTGCAAGAACTGGGGTTGGAAGCTCTCCGTCATCCGCCCTACTCACCAGACCTTGCGCCTACAGACTACTACTTTTTACAGAATTTGGATAACTTCTTGGCGGGAAAAAAATTTAATACCCGAGAGGCAGTACAAAATGCCTTTGAAGAATTTGTTGCCTCCCGTCCAGCTGATTTCTTTAAGAAGGGCATCAATAAACTGCCACTGCGATGGCAAAGATGCATTGATTGCATGGGTGATTACTTCGATTAAAACAAATAAAAAATTCATGAAAAAAATTCGTTTAAATTTTTTCATACAAAACGGCAATTTCATAGGTAAAGACCTATTATTTATTTTCTAATTCACACAAAGTTCACACATAAAGCATAAATAAACACCACACAAGCACACTAAACAGACTTATGGCTCGTGTAAATAATACTGAACGGATTTTCACACATTTACTCACTTCATTAATCTTTAATGAGAGAACGTTGATGGAAGGTGGCTCCTCCTCAGTTGAAAGCTACCTGTTATCGCTACGGTCGTTGCTCTACATGGGTGGATATGTTGTATACAGCATAATCAGCTAGGCCGTTGTGCACCACGCGGGCCCAGTGCGTGTTGGTAGATGTTACATGACTTCGAATTTTTGGTTCTAAGACATGCCAGGTTCCCTCACGATGTTATTCTTCACCGTTTTGAGAGCAGTGGTGATGAAATAAATTCACACAAAGTAAAGCGCCTTCCTGGGTTAGAACCCCCGACGTACAACTGATATTGATATGTTGTATATTATAATTTATATCTATATACTATTCATAAAGAGGAAAGATTTGATTGTTTGTTTGTTTGCATTGAAAAGGCTCCGAAACGACTGAACCGATTTGAAAAATTCTTTCACTGTTGGGAAGCTACACTATCCCCGGGTGACATAGGCTATATTTAATCCCCGTATTCCCACAGGAACGGGAACTACGCGAGTGAAACCGCGGGGCGCTGCTAGTATAACATATTCCTGTAAGTACGTACTGGTAGCATTACAATTTTCCAGCAAACTGATTAGAAAGATCAAGCAAGATTACATTGTATATGGAAAAAAAATGGTTGGAACGTTACGAGCGTGGCAATAACTTTCTGTGGTAATTGAGTAAAAAAATACAAACAAACATACAGGCCCCAATCCCACTGCCGGGCAAAGGCCTTTTCTCAAACAGAGAAGGCGCGAGCATTGTAGCTTGTGCAAGTTAGAGAGCCTAAACTCTCTCAAAATCCGTCAACGAAGATACGGGCCAGTCCGAAAGCATTCAGAATTTCGAATTGAATCCTACAGCCGAACCACCGAACGAATCTATCCGTAAGTGAAACGGAAATGCCCGTAACTTCAGTCGAAACTCCGGAATTCTTGTTTAAGAAGGTTACCTCGCGATGCTTCCCTTCACCGATGTCAGTAACTAAAAATGTATAATGCATCCATAGCACCCCAATTAATGCATTGTAAATGCATAGGTAGGTACCTAATTAAATAATTATGGCTCATTATCTACCTATGAGACCGCTCTCAGACGTTCAACAGCATTGAAAAGGCACATAGACAATACAGTGCTTAGAAAAGAAAAAGTTAATCAATTGTAGATCCATTATCTACTTTAAACAATGAAGACTCATTCGAAACGGAGCAGATAGTAATTATCTTGTAATAATACTTGGGTATCTGTGGTCCACTTACATACAAGCCAATCCCTCTATTTGTCTTGCTTAAGCCCCCATTAGAATTATCTGAGTAAACGCGGTTTAGTCGTAAAATTGTAAACTATAAACCTTTTTAATGGCTTAACTAAGACCACGATTTGATTATTCAATAATTATAATCAAAAGCTGTCGCGTTTCTCGTTCACGTTTTCAGATAAATAATTGAAAACATCAAAGGCTTGATGAATATAAATTGTCTTGATTTTAATTTCTGTTATAAATAGCCAGTTTAGAAAACGAATATAAGATATAGGTAAACCCGACCTACCGTGGAGAAAATAATGGGCCATATTCATAAACGATGATTAAAGTTAAATGATGTTTAAACGCCAAAAATGTATGGTTAAACAGACGCTAATCATTACTTAACTTTAACCAACGTTTATGAATAAGGGGGAATATGTATATGTAACCATGAAATTTTTACAATCATGGTAAGACTTGTTCTATGCTTTATAAGAGAGGTTTTTTATTTTGAACTTTTTGGTTATGGTTAACGTGACCAGACGTCCCGTTTTGAACGGGACTGTCCCTTTTTGTAATAAAGAGTCCCGGTGTCCCCGAAATGGACTCTGGGACGCAAAAATGTCCCGTTTTCTGAAACTGCGCGAAAATTTGAGTAGTCGAGCCGGCCGGACGCGAACGGTGTGCAAGAGCGAGACCGCGTCGTCGGTCGACACGACGATAGCCGAGAGTGGCCAAGACGTCATCGCTTGCGCTTTGTTGACTAATAGGGTATTTTCCAATTTATTAAAAAGTATTTTAATTTGCAGATTGGGACGAAATATGAAACAGAAAAATAAATTGATTTGTATCCACTTTCTCAATTACAAACGATTTAAATCAAACACATTTTTCGTTGTTTTGAATCTACCGCCAAAACGCTCCTTAATATGACATTTTTATCACTTGGCGGGTTGTTCGAAAGAGATACCGCCGCCCTTGGCACACAGGCTACTGTGGGAACACATGGGTTTTAGTCAGTAAAAATCTGACACGCCCTCTTGCTCCACCCAGAGCGGGAGAAGTTATTTGACGATTTCCCACCCAAAAAAAAAAATGTGACGTCACCTTTGTGTAAACTAAAGTAGTTGTAAAACAAGGGAATGTCAAGGTTATAATATTAACAAGCTTGTTAATATTTGGAAAATGGTATTACTGGTGTGTGGTGCCTCTGTGCACAAATACTTCTAAAACTGGGCCACATAAATTATTTTTACCAGTGCCGTTTACACAAATCTGAAATCTGACGTCACGTCTGGTCACGTGTTAAAAATGTCATCGGAAGAAGCGTTTTGGCAGTAAATTCAAAACAACGAAAAAGAAATTTTAGCATTATTTTTATTTGTTTCATTTAGGCTACACTGTCCCACTGCTGAGCAAAGACCTCCCCCAAATCCTTCCAGGCATCCTTTTCCAGGGCCTCCTCGATCCAGCACTTGCAATACGCGTCTAGGTCGTCCCGCCACCTTTTCTTGGGCTGGCCTCGGCGGCGCCGTCCATCCTCAGGCACCCACTGTGTGGCGACAATTGCCCAGCGGTCACTGTGCATGCGACTAGTGTGACCCGCCCAGTTCCGTTTTAGCCTGGCAGCCTTTTTGCCTACGTCTGAGATTCCAGTTTTCGAGCGCAGCGTGGTGTTTCGTATTCGGTCGATTCGTTTAACGCCTAAAATGCTGCGCTCCGTTGCTCTTTGGCAAACCCCAAGGCGGAACTTTTGCGACTCGGTGAGCGACCAGGTCTGAGCACCGTAGGTTAGGACGGGCAGGATACACATATCGATGAGTTCTCGCTTCAGGAAAATCGGGTGATCGCCCTTCATTAGCGTCTTCATGGACCAGTAGCTTCTCCAGGCATTTTCGATGCGGCGAACAATTTCCTTTTCTTGTCTGTTGCCGAAAGAAACTAACTGGCCCAAGTAGATGTACTCATCAACATACTGTATTTCCTGCCCATCTACCTCGACCCTACGCTTAGTACTGTTGGTCATGGCTTTGGTTTTAGACCGATTCATCGCGAGTCCAACCTTGAGGCTTGCTGTGCTTAGGTCTTGAAGCATAGTCTGTAGTTCCAGAGCTATGGGGGCAAAAATGACAATGTCATCGGCAAAACGGAGGTTTGTTATCCTCTTACTGCCGACTTCAATGCCCTTGCTCGTCCATAAGGCTGCCAGTGTTCTAAATATCTCTTCAAGAGTGCTTGTAAATAATTCCGGGGAGAGCGGGTCGCCCTGCTCAACACCCTTTTGTAACCTAAACTAATTTTAGCATAAGCGTTTTGAATTGAGAAAATGGATATAAATCAATTAATTTTTATTTTTCTGTTAATAATCTCGTCCCAATCTTCAAGACGTTAAAATAGTTTTTAATAAATTGGAAATGCCCTATGGTTGACAGATTTTTCTATCGCCCACTTCTCGATATTTATTTTGTTGTTGTTTGATGTTCGTGTAGGTACCTGTTAAATAATTAAACTTCTTTTGTTTTGGATTCATAAGTTAAGATGCCGAAACACAAGTGTCCGTTCAATGTTAACTTAGGATAAGCGAAATATTCTTTTATCTTTAAAAAAGTGTTTGTTTTTAAATTGACTACCTGTTATTTAACCCAAATACCTAAACCAATGTCCCGTTTTGAGTCAAAGAATAAATGGTCACGTTAGTTATGGTGCTTGCCACACACCAATTCGTATTCCATTACTTGTTTTGTAAAAACAACTGACATGAAGTCAGGGGTGTACCAATAGAAAATGGCGCTTTAGGCACGCATCACATTTGGGCCCCTTCGAGGCAGATTTGGAATTATGCGCTTTTATCCCCGTACTGCACAATATATTCAAGTAGCTCTTTAGATTTCTTAGATATAGGTAACAGTATGAAATTGTATTATTGATGTTTTTTTTTTAATTTATTTAATAAATTAAACGGCACCCAGGGCTCTTGCCCTGGCTACCCCACCCTAGCTACGCACCTGCATGAAGTATGAGAACATTATCCATATACACCAAGTGGATTAATTACGTACTATCAAAGCTAACGCAAGAACTATCCGAGCAAATTTAATAAGATTTACAAAATAATAAAAAAGAACTTTCGATCGAAATCGATCCACAATTACCGGAGATATCACGGGCATACATATAACAAAACGATTCCTTTTTTAAGTTAAAAATAAAGTGCAACATGTAGCGAGTGCCATGTGTGGTCGAATCTCTATATTTTTAGATCTGCTATAAAACGCGGCAAAGGATACCGAACTCTACTCGACAGTCGACGGAGTTTCTACAGTCTATGACTACGTGCTGTATCGCACTATGTTGCAGCTGCAGCACTTGAGCCTTGTGAATTGTGATAGTTATGTCGAACTTGTTACTTTAGGGTAGAAATTTGCTAGAGAAAATTCATACAAAAGTGATTTCACCTATTTTTCTTCGTAAATAAACCGTTTTAAACCAAAATACGTGGTTTAAAATCCGTTTTAAATTTCTTTACAACGGTTTAAAAGCAACAGGCCGTACATTGATTAGTAATTTACGTATTACTTTAAAATTAAAGAGAAAAGGGTAATTGAAATCATTCACCCATTTTATTAATGTGAAGTCATAATTTATATCACAGTATACTTCTTTTTTAGGATTATCCCTTGATTTCTTAAGGTCCCTTCGGTTGAAGGGAAAACTATTTAATTTAAAAAAAAACGTTTAACCCAATGTTTTTATAATTAATGGTTATAAACGTTTAAAATCTACACTGCATGTTTGTCAATCCTCTGGCCCTTATTAGATACTAATTTATTTAGAAACGACGTTGCATATCATCTTTATCAGGCACCACCACAGTATTCAGATTCACTTCCTTTCTGGACATATACCCTTTTATTTATAATCGCTGCTTAAAGTTAAGTTTAGCGACTGTTTAACCACAAATTTTCTCTTAACATTAATCAACGTTTACAAATAAAGCCCTAATCTTTCATGCAACCCATTCATCGTTTCATTAGTCCATCTCTAATCTAGCAAGCGTATTTATATCCTTTAAAATTTTATGTTATTTAAATCCACTTACTAAGTTTAGATAAAAATGATCAATTATTTTATTTCTGTAAGTAGGTTTGTACAAACACTTTTACACGTCAATCATATTTTAATAACCTCCTCCTTTTTTGGAAGTCGGTTAAAAACTAGATGAGGTCGGCGTTTCCTATCTCACTAATAAAATCTTGGTCAGATTATGTGAAGACCATGAGGTTGTTGTCTGAAATGGTATTTTGAGGAAAGAATGTCTGATCGGTATTCTATTAATTATAATAAGCCTGAATTATCCCACTGCACGGCAAAGTTGTTGTTGGAATACAACAAAATATATCCTTCCCACTTAAATAGTTTGAGTGTTTCTATAGAGAAACACATACACACACACACACACACACACACACACTGTTCATAAGTTTACTATACATAGTTTAGGCGCAAGTGTTCCGTCTGTACTAAGCGAGAGCGCACACACACCTCTTCTGCTAAATAAATATAATAATTAAAACATTAGAAATTATAACTGTCTCTTTCATTGGTGCCAAAACCCAAAAAAAGGCCTCCCCATTTCTTTTTCCACTCAACTCGATCCTGGGCCAATATGGATATGTATTCTGGTAAGTTTAATTTCCCATCGGCATGAGCCAACTTCTCACGACGACGTTCACTCATCAAGTGACTGACGTCACAATAACAATGTAATGAGAAACAAACTTCCACTTTTATTACCACGAAATTACTTTCCCGTAAAGCATCTTCGCCGTGGAAAATCTAATATACTTCAGTCTATCGCAATTTAAATAAACGCTTTTCTTATGAAGCCAGCCCTGTAACTTGGTTAACTTCTGTTAAATAAAAATGAATTTGTCAAGTAATTACATTTTAGACTACATCATCAGTATTCATCAGCCTATAATGTTCCCACTGCTGGGACACGGCTCCTCTCTGTGAGAGGGAGCGGGCTAGTGCGTGTTTGTGGATGTAACAATATTCTCGAATTTTTGGCTTTAGGCCATGTCGGTTTCCCCACAATGTTTTCCTTCACACTTCTAAGAGCAGTGGTGATAGAACTAAAAGTCACAAAGTGCCTGCCTGCACGTACGCACGGTACGCCACCAATAAAAAATGGCGCTTAGGGCACGCATCACATTTGCGGCCCATCGTAAATTATCTCCTCGGTCTAAACTAAGCAAAGCTAGGGCGCATAACCTTTCATGACCAATTTGAGCGTCCAATAACGAATGTATTAATTTCTAGTTGTTAAAAATCCCTTGTAATGCTGAATAGAAACAGGCAGATTTGGAAATACGCTTTCAATACTGCACAAGTAGCTCTTCAGAATTCTTAGATATAGGTAACAGTGTGAAATGGCAGGGCCTAGAGACAAAATACATTTCTGTTAGCGTTCACGCGAAACGCCACGCCAAAACTTATGGGAATGACATTACCTGCGGAAAGGACACGACGTAAACTTTCCGCAATGTCATTCCCATACATTTTGGCATAACGATTGGCGTGAACGCTAACAGAAATGTGTTTTGTCTAGGCCTGCTAGGCTCTTGCCCTAGTTACGTCACTGCCTGCCTGGGTTCGAACTCACAACCTACAACTCGAAAGTCGGAGCCAATACCACCGTTCCACCACTGCATTTTAGACTGTCTGCCCTTAATGATAAAGTTGTTGGCGGTATTTAAATTATAGGTATTATTGTGACATCGGCAATTGCATTAAGATATCGGAACGGATCAAGGGTACAATAATGCCAATTCGATCGAGGTGAACCTTACTTGTAATTCATTATCATCATTAATTTTATCGGAAACTCGTTAAGCGATACTAGAAATCAGCGGAAGAGCTTTTTGCGGACAATCAGCGTGGTTTCCGGAATCTATTAATTTCCAATTAAATAAGTGTCGAGCACTATTATAGGATTTACGATCAAGATAGCTTAGAATAGCTTTCCAGACGTGACGCCATTGATAATATAGAGAGAGATTTCTTGCAATAAATTAATCATTATAGTAGAAATCTCATGATGAAAACTCACAATTTCATATTCTATATAGTCTGTAAAATACCAGAAGGCCTAGGCCTATCGCAAGATTAAATACAAACAAAATACAACATTGAATCAAAGGTTTTCTTAATCTTAAGGTCATAAATGATACCAGGAGCGCCTGAAATATTTATGTTACTCCCCAACTGTTCGTATATATCCTTACAAGGGAAACTTCCTAAACTGTTGCGGCAGCTTCTCCAACTTCGCCGAGATCAGCCATAAACTTGCTGCATACAATGAATATTTTAACGTAGATCTAAGCTTATTTTATCATATAACAATTTGCTTTGGGAAATGTAGGTACTTACCTAAGTATAAAACAAGGAAGACTTACGTACTGACAAGCAGATTGAAGCGCTTAAAACTTATTAGTCGTGGTAGTTGGAATCTTGAATAAAGTCATAATTACGAATTACCATATTATTAGCAAGTAAATACACGGTATTTTATACTCGTAATGTGTCTTAATGATTACAAATACACCACACATAACTGCAAATGAAATAACTTAACGTTACTTAGGGCAGCACATTCTTTGAGCGTTTATTGTTTACAATTTAACAATACCCGATCCCAATTGGGTTAGTGGGTTCCAATTTACAGTTCCCGTATCCAATGACAATAACAATACAAGCTGACACCAACATATACAGCTGTAAGTATTCCCTAACTCCGGATTCCGGTTCCGTGGAGCAGAACAAGACGAGTTGATTTTAAAAAAATTCGGGAACTAGAAAGTAACCAACATACTCCACAATATACCTAAGGGTTGTTTACGTGACATTTACGAGACGTGACTTTCTTTTGACGGCAAAAAGTATTTTCTCTAAAAGCCAAATCCTTCTACGTTAACTTCTTTTCACAAAGAAATTCCTACGTGAACAAATTGAATGAAGTCTTGGATACTTTGAAGTTCTTGGATTAGAAGTAGTGTGTAATATAAAAGGATTTTTCATAGAATTTGCTGTCATAGGACATGGCCGAGTTACTGATCAAAGGATAGCTTTTGATAGCATATATAAGAAATCAATTTTCAACATGTAAATTCATCTTTTTTGCCCGTCAATCGTGTTCGTTTTCAACTGTGAGCTATTAAGTCATAAAACATGGAGTCAGGAAACGGATAAAAATAACAAAGTATGGGTATTATAAAGAAACCATGCAATTGTGTACACAAAATTTTAAGTTTCAAGGCAATCGAGTGCTGGAGGTCATCTTGTGCTTGTATGTCAAATATAAATATTTAAACATTTTGTTTTCTTTGTGCTTTATGTGCAGTCTTACTTAAGTTATTTAAAGTTTGCTCACACGATTTAACCCCAAAGGGTCTTGAATAGTCTTGATACATGATCTTATACTTTTTTTATGCAAACACGCTGTATAATAACACTGTTATTTAAAAATCGATTGGTTAAGTGTTAAGTAAATGATCAATTTGGACATAAAGTCGTTAATTTACTGTGCTCGCTGAATTTGGGTAGGCAATAAAAAGTTTTTATCACAAATATTTACTTGTTGAAATTACTTGCTTAATATTTGCGCAAGTTGACTTAATTATGTAATCAAGGCATCATTACAGCATAAGTTTTAAATTGTTATTATTTTCATAATAAAGCCGAAGTTTGCATTGGTTTTGCAATATTAATTTGACTGCTGGGTGGATACAGTGCCGAGAAAGCAAACCAGAACATTGGTACTTAAAATGCCATCAAAAATATTACGAAACGCTGCGTAAGGACTTATTTAGGGCTGTTGTGGAACCAAAAGCAGACATTTAAATTTTACGAGCCGGATGCAATGCAGCCAGCCAGCCAGCGAGGCAATAAACCGTGCTCAAGCCAGCACTCAACTAACTGACACTGATCGAGTTTTTACACAGTTTATTGGGTAGGCGACATGCTATCCAATATCTATCACGTTGCAGCACTATTTCACGGAATATTACTTTTACCTACAGCTTGCAGCGAGATATATATTTAAATTGTAAATAAAGCTACCTATATCATATCAAAATATGGGGCTTATGGCTACATAATCTGCAGTAATCAGCCGCACGGGTCGATCGATCAGGTTAAGCTACCCTTGCCGCGGTTAGTCCGTGGATGGGTGACCATCTTTAGATATCCCTCCGTGCTTCGGAAAGCACGTTAAGCCATTGGTCCCTGCTCTCATTTGTGGATCTTTGACAGTTGTTACGGGTCGTCAGAAGCCCGAAAAACTGACAACCAGTCTTACCAAGGCGTATCGTGTTACCCAGTAACTGGATTGTGGTGGTCAGATGACAGACGCTCCATGTAAAATACTAGTATTCAACTGCATCCGGTTAGACTGGAAGCCGACCCTAGCATAGTTGGCCAAGGCTATATCAAAAATTGAAAATGATACCCGCTGCCCGCATAGCTGCATTTCCAATTCTACGAACAAATTAGCGGCTATTGCCGACTCCTGTTAATTACTCTGTGTAACCATCCGATACTGGAACGTTTCGCGCTATGCACACAGGTGATAAATATACTGCTCCAGTTAACGGTAGTGCCCTGCGCTTTATCATTGATCGCAAGCTTGTACTAAAATGAGGAGCAATGGTGTGGTGGCCCAGTGGTAGCGGGTCCTGCAGACCGGCGCGATACGACAGCGCGACGCAACTCTAGTATGAATTTCCATGAAGTTTTCATGTCAGGCAATCGCGTCGCACCCGTGATGATGATGATGATGGGACTCCCTTTTCCGCACGTAGACTCCCATTCGGTCCGTTGTGCGTGGGGATGCTGGCTAGCAGAGCCAGCCTAGCTCCGCCCAAAAGCACAGAAGCTTCCTGGGAGCTTCACAGGCTTCGCGGAGCGACCTCACTGTTCCGAGGATTTCTTCGCGTTGAGAAGCCACGGCCTCGCATTCCAGGATGACGTGGGCGGCTGATTCCTCGGCGTCAAGGCAGCCCCTGCAAAGCGGGCTGTCTGTGGCGCCTATGTTAAAAAGGTGTTTGTTAAGGGTGTTATGGCCCGTAATTGTTCCTATTATTATTCTAAGGTTATTTCTGCTCAGGCTGAGAAGTTTTTTGGTTAATCGCGGGTGTACAGTTGGTAAAGCCAATTTTGACTGTCTACAGTCTGTTGCCCGTGACCATCTGTTGTTATGGAGTTCGGTCGACCTTTGGCGAATCCACGCACGAAATTGTGAGAAAGGCAGGGGGAGAAGTGGGTACGGGCCTAGCACTTTCATATCAGAGCCCCTCTTCGCAAGTTCATCTGCGGCATCATTGCCTAAAGATCCACCCGTCTGCGAGAGCCTTTACGAATTGCAGGTCGTGGGTAGGAACCCAGGCAGACGCTTTACTTTCTATAATTTATTTATTTAATCACCACTGCTCTCGAAACGGTGAAGAACAATTTCGTGAAGAAACTAGCATGTTTTAGAACCAAAATTTCGAAGACATGTGACACCTTCACATCTACCAACGCGCACCGGGCCCGCTTGTTGGATTACGGCCCACTCCCTTTCACAAATAAAAGGGCTGTGTCCCAGCAGTGGGAACTTTATTGACTGACTAGCAGCGCTCTGCGGTTTCCCCCGCGTAGTGCCCGTTCCCGTGGGAATACGGGGATGAAATATAGCCTATGTCACCCGGGGATAGTGTAGCTTCCCAACAGTGAAAGAATTTCAAATCGGTTTAGTAGTTTCGGAGCCTATTCAATGCAAACAAACAAACAATCAAATCTTTCCTCTTTATTAATAGTATAGATATAGAAGATATAAAAATCATAACATTCACCGAAGTGTTGAGCAGGAGTGTACAGATCCCACATTTAGCCAGTATTGTTTTTAAGTCCCATGTTATAGAGGGCGAGCCTTATTGCACTCAACCAACCGGGCACAAATCCATAGAAATTCCAAATAGAAAAACCCGATATCACTTGGCCAGAGCTGGGAATCGCTCCCAGTAGACCTTATAACGAGAACCGTAGACAAGCGTTTTGTAGTCGGAAGAGTAGAAAAAAATGACGTTTCCGTATAGACAGTTGACAGTTTTATACCGAGAAATATAGACAAGCGATTTCTATTCTATAGTAGAGTAGAAATAGAAAGCGTCATGGTAAGCCCGCTGGACCTCATGCTCAGCAGTATCGCTTGCAACCACTAGTCCAGAGGCAGTCGGATTATGCTTGTACTAAAAGTACCAAGCAACCTAATCTGGCCACAAATCTAATGATTTGTAGCTGTTTTTACATCTGCGTCTGTTTCTAGCAACAACATTGACATTCAACTCAATGAATCATTAAATTTGGTTTTGTTTTTAAACAGGTTATGTTGATGTTTGAATGTTTCGCACGAGCGATTTCTAATGTTTCAGTGAAAACTTGTACTGTGTTCATGCTTTTCTTGTACTTCATAATATAGATATAAGTACTGACTACAGTGATTACCTAAGTAGGTAATCCTCCAAGGTATGGTTTTTGAAGTCGTCTAATATCTGTCTACACAGCCAGGTCCTGTATACTTTATTGCTTGAAAAGGGTACCGGACGTCGTCATTTTTAATTTGAGGTAAATCCACCGATTATCGTCAGTCGACTAAAAAATAATAACTCAACTCAACTTTGTGGTTACAAAAAAACTTTTTAATAAAAAAATTAAACCGCCGAAAAACCGAAAAGTAAAAAATAATAAACTAGCTTTGTCCAACCCCAATAACTAAGTTCGGAAGGCGGTGACATATACCTAATTTAATACATATCCAATGTCACCGACTTCCGAACTTAGTTATTGGGGTTGGACAAAGCTAGTTTATTATTTTTTACTTTTCGGTTTTTCGGCGGTTTAATTTTTTTATTAAAAAGTTTTTATTAGTTTTGTGGCTATAATCTACTAATTACTACATGCTTAATTTTTGATTTAATACACAACTCAGTATTAAAATCTGTGAGTAAACAATCAATCATCCCTTGTTTTCTTACCCTTAGGGTTGGAATTTTTCTTCGAAATTTATATGGGACCAACTTCGAGGTATACCCTTTCCAATAAAAAAAGAATTATCAAAATCGGACTCCTCTGGAAAAAGTTATGCATGGTGATACATAAAAAAAAAAAAAAAAATACGCGTCGAATTGAGTAACCTCCTCCGTTTTTTCGTCGGTTCAAAAAAATTTAACTGGAGAAAGGGCTTGTGGCTAAGTAATAACATCTACACAGCTCGATAGATCAGGTTAAGCTACTTTTGCTGCGGTTGGTCTTTGGAAGGGTAACCATCTCTACATACCAAGACCCCTGCGTGCCTTGGAAAGCACTTTAAGCCGCTTGTCCTGGCTGCCATTCGTAAACTTTTGACGGTCGTTACGGGTCGTCAGAAGCCCGAAAGACTGACGACCAGTTTTACCTTACTCAAGGGTATCGTACTGCTCAGTAACTGAGGTGTGGAGATCCGATAGGCAGTCGCTCCATGTAAATACTGGTATTCAGCTGCGTCCGGTAAGACTGGAAGCCGATTCCAACATAGTTCGGAAAAGGGCTAGGAAGATTGAACAATTTCATACCTGCGTGTCCATATTACAAAAAAAAACATATTCGGTAAAAAAAAACTTTTGTATGTGTCGTAAATAAATGATTTTTCGTATTTGAGTGGTAAATTAAAGACGAGTCGGCACGACAAAACCTGTTATCTTCCGAGTCCTAACAGCCACTGGTCAAAAATGGACGATGACACTTACATCATGCACGCATCGTGGCCAATGACTTCATCATTCGTGTTTTATTGTTCCCATTCTATCGCGCGTAACTATTTAATCTATTTTAACGTCTAGCCTGATGTCGCATTACCTAAATTGAAAATATCTAATGAAATGTTAAGAGCTTCATAATATTGTAGCCGTGGAATATTAAGGCTCGTCGGGATATGAGGCTAATCGCGCCGCGATGCGATTTATGTAATCGCATGTTCATGCGAAATTAAATCGGCAACGTAAATAATTTTTCAAGCAAATTCTCAAGCGGTTTTTAGCGCAGTTCACGGACTCTAGTATATTGGTATTGTTCATAGATTGGCGATTATTCATCGCCGTTTCTTTCATTCATTAAAATTTGGAGTGCACGTCACATTAATAGCTACAATAAATCCTTTGTCGTCAATGTCACCCTAGATTTCTGTGATTTTAGCACAAGTAAAGTGCAAAGTGATTCCAAACATTCAACAGTTCTAAGCTTTGCATTCCAAATTAATCCAGCAATGTTTGAAATCTATTCTCGTCTGCAATTATGCATGAAACTAGGAGCTAACTCAATTTCAACAATGAGATTAGCCTAAACATAATTAGATACAACTATACCTACTGGGTTTAGGTATTAACTAAAATGATCTTGTTAGTGTTCCAAAACTAGCTATTATTTACTTAGATTATTTCTGCGTATCCCAAAAATCGAAGGAATTAAATATGCTACTTAGCAGCGAAGATGAGATATTGCTAATGTTCATACACCTTTTAAATGTCTAACAAGATACCGTAAAATTTCTCTACGAGAAAAATATCGTTATAAACGCTGTTTTATTACAAAGGCGTGATAATGAGCCTGTATCAGTGAGTTGTCGAGCGAATGAGCATTTCGCCGGGTGAGCTGAGCGCTCAGCAGCGTGACCCGAGAAACTGGGTTACGCTCTCCGTGCCCGCCTACCGGCTACCACCCGTGCCGAGCCATTTGCAAGCATACGTAAGATAGGTACGCCAATAAAACTCACTGATATTTCTTGTTATCATTACAATACGGAAAGATTCCTTTTTAATTTTATTTACTTGTTAGTCCTCAGTAATAACCGGCAATAGTATCGGCCGACATCATAATGGTTATTTTATGCAAATAAGCAGTACCTAAGTTTGATCTTTGATAATGTTTAACTTTGTATGAAAATGCAGGTACTTAAGTAAATGGATTTTTGTGTAACGCAGTTTTTTTTTTACTAATTTGGTAGGCTAACCATAGTTTAAAAAGAAAATACTTATAACTACTTGCCCAAGTCGATTGAAAAATTGGTCCTAAAAGTTGAATTAAAACCGAAGCCATAAAACATTCAAATATGTAGTGGTTAGACAATAAAATGATCCAAACAAACAACTTGGGCATTGGCCATTCCGGTTTTTGGTGAGTTTACCCTTCTTGGTCCGTAAAAGTATGATCGCTGTAAGTTTGAAGGTAGGAAAAAAAACTTTTTGCCAGATTTAGAACATCTCAATCGTTGAAGTTGTTTTCTATCATCACTTTCAGTCTGAAGACTCAGGGGGAAGTTCCTCAAACAAAATTCAAAGAGTTAACTTTAAGCATAGTAATCGGATTTGTTTGAACCCATCCTTGTACCTACTTGTGGGGTAGGAACCGGCTTTCAGTACCTACACTAATAAATCACCGTTCACCGTTCTAAGCCGCGTGCTGTCCATTGTTGTTAGCAGTAGGTGTTGCGCGTACAAACAAAAGCTAAAATAATCAACATCTTAGCGCCTTACCTCTAATAGGAGTCCTCGAGGGCGACGTCCCGCGAGCACGCCGGACGGAACGGGCGGCGCGCACCCAACATAAACACTGCACCAAACGGTTAAATCATACGCGGAATAAGCGGACAAGCAGCCGATCTAATGTCAACACTGCACTGTCACTCTGTTCGATCACTGAAATCCAATTGGTTCGTTTGTTTTTAGTCACAATTTAGGAAAAACTACGCGCATGTCAGATTTACAACGGTAGAATATTTTGTTTCACTTCAGTAGCATCTTCCAAGACCGTCGCTCGATGACTGGCGAGCCGGGCGCGCGCCGTTCGTTTGGTCGGATTATCATGACGCGGGGCCCGCGGGGCGCGGTGCGGCGAGCGCGGGGTCTATGTACACGCCTTCTTTGAATGGTAGTGTAATATTGAAATGAATGAATGAAAATAAACAATGGAGGTTTTAAAATTGTAACGCACATTTTGAACAAATTATCAAATTGTATTGCTCGTAAGTACTTCTATCTAGTTGACCCATTTTTTTTTTAATTTTATAGAATTTGTTGAATACCTATAATAAATTAAAGCCTTGCTGGTGCTACCTATAATATAAAAAAAGATAAGTTATTCAGTCATTTAAATTGAGTACCTAAGTAAATATGTAGTCAATTTTGATAAACATAATATATGTATAGCATATTCGAAATGATTTTGAATTTATTATGCCTAATAATAAATAAAATTAAATAGGTAGTTAGGTAATTTATTTATCCTGTAACACGTGTACCACGAATTTACTACGGTAAGTACTTATGTACTACCGAATTTTATAGGCATATATAATAATTATTTTACAGATAATGACGAACGTGTCATTGTTAGCGTGTTGGCATCGATCCCAGATTTCCCAGAATGGTAAAAAAAAATCGGTATTGGCCTTGGAGAAGATGGACTCTAACGTTCACATAGGTGCATTAAACGTTGCACGGGCATCTTTGTTTGTTCAGTCTTGTGCGAGTGTAGAAGTGTTCACGTGCTGTTTGATTCCGCGCACCTTATCCTCTTCCTCTGTGACTCTGAGGCCTGGGCCCTCTAAAAATGAGGGGATCTCCCTCTTGGCATAAAATTGTAAGTTATTAGATTGTTTGGCGTAACGTTTTCCGTATTCTAATCCATAGATTTTGGCATACGCGATAGTCCATTAGCCTGGATCTTATTGACGGGCTGTTTTGCATAGTACCAACATACAAAACGTGAAAATGCTGAAAAGTCCTATAGTAATAATAACAGAGTTTAGAGAACTTGACCCTAGGAGTGTTACTGTAAAAGTTTTGTGATCTTCTTCAGATTTACCGGTGACTTATAAATGCTTATAGCATATAAATGCTTAAGTACTTATTAACGAGGCAGCACGCGAAGCCCTTGCCGTTAATCCCGACCATAGTCGGACCACAGACCAATGCTAAGTACAAGTACTTATAACAGTTTTTAAGAATTATGAATGTAAAGAAGTATTTTGGAAACTTACGTAATATTAATATCACACAAACACAAAGACAAAAGAGTAGGTAAGTAAGTGTGTCTGGGTCATGACATGAACCAGACACACTGTCTATTCTAAAGCATCATAACCAACTTTTCTTATGACAACAATCCATAGCATTTTCAGACGTGATGGTATTCTATACCTAAACACGATCAAATAAAATATGATTTGATGTTTGTTTTTGGGTCAACGACCGCTTGGTAGTGTTGTTCCTTGAAGTATGAGATGAGAATATCGGTTTTCTTTTGTTTGATCGTGCTTAGGTATCGATACTCATCACGTCTGTGAAGATTACACTTTTTCTGCTTTTTCTTATTCACATTATCTGTTATTTCAACTGTATTGCGACTAAACAAACTGCGGTCCAAGACACCACAAAAAATTTAAAACATTGTTTTTTAATGTATCATGTTTAGGGTGTATCATCGAAAGCCATTAGAAGACATTTAAAACTAAGTTGAGTGTCTTATCATTAACATTTTTACGAATTTCGATTGCTCGCTCCATGAGTACCTACCTTATTTTTTGTTACTGCGGGAAATCCTCATGTTTAATAAAAACCATTTAAATTTGAAGATTGGAACGATATTTATTTCAATCCATTTTCTCAATTAAAATCAAATTTCGTTTTCGTTGTTTTGAATTTACCGCCAAAACGCTCCTTACGATGACTTTATATCACGTGACATCGTGATGCCAGCTTTGTGTAAACGGCACCGGTACAAATACTTAGTTTGGCGCAGTTTTAGAAGTATTTATGCACAGAGGCACCATACGCCAGTAATTCCACTTTCTATACCTACATAAAAAATCTTGTTAATTATTAACTCTACATTCACTTGTTTACTTAACTACTAACTACTTTGGTTTACACACAGTTACGTCACGTGATAAAAAGTCATCGTAACGAGCGTTTTGGCGGTAAATTCAAAACAATGAAAAGTAAATTCGATTTAAATCGTTTTTAATTATGAAAATGGATATAAATCAATTTACTTTATTTTTATTTTTCTGATACTTGTTTCGTCCCAATCTTCAATTTAGAATACTTTTCAATAAATTGAAAAATACCCTATTGCATATCACAGTCATGAATTAGGCAATCCTATGAATGCTAAATGTTATAAGTACTGTATAATGTAAATTTTCCATGTCTTTTTCCCGATATTTTGTCCAGCGCAAACAAGGCCGAATCAAGGAAAAGGCGGGGAGCAGACATTATAATCACATTAAACGTAAACTCTCACACTGTTTCATCAGTAAACTACGTCCTTTTATGTCGTATAATTTAATGGAACATATCGTTAATTCCCTCATTTCGCCACAATTACTTTCAATTTACATAAGCGGGTCAACGAATACATACAATATGATGTGATGTAAATATATGTATGTTGCGAGCGTATAAGCTGAAGTGTTGTGTACTGCGCTGCGTTCAATTTATCAGATACAACAAGTGCGTTGCATACGAGTATGTCTGCTAATCTTCTATTTGACAGCTACCATTCAAGCGGGGACGTAAATAGCCGGGATCGACGTCAATGCGGCCAATGCTCCCCCTTTGTTGAAAGCCTACAGCAATCATACAAATAATGGTTATTATCAAAGCTCGTTCCCGAAGGCAACAGACTCGCACGTTTACCTTGTCTCCGCACCCCTTTGTCGCCAACTAATAATTTATGAAGCGAATCGTTCCTCGACCGACGTGCCTCATGGTGGTGAAAACAACGTCAGAATTCTTCTAATGGTGGAGATAAGCGCCATTACAGGCGAATCGACACTTACAGGAAAATTTATTGTATTACCTTATGTACAGAGATATTTACTTCCCTATAACTTTTAGCATAATTTGCCAATATTTCGTGTCCGTATGGATTGAGGAGCCATTTCTCAGATTTAAACGCGGGTACTACCAATATTTAGTAGTAAATTACCTGACTTTGTAGCCCCGATCCTGGAATTTGTAGTAAAACCCTTTCAAAGTTACAGGACGTTTTATGTGGCTCCTCAATCCTGACGGTCTATAAAAAAACAAATGTACGTAGGTACTAAAGTACTTGATGAAATCGAAGTTTAATTACGTCAATATTTAGTAGAAATTTCTACTAAATATTGGTGTAATCAAACTTCCTCTACATTCAGTATTCCAAAAGATATGAATAATTTTAATTTTCCTGAACAATTGTGTATGGGGTGACCATAAATAATTTTAACTTTGTTCATAAACAGAACTTTATTTACACATGAATTATTCTTCACCGTTCAGTACCTAAATAAAGAACATAATAATATATTAAAGATAAATAAATATAAATAAAAAAGCGGATTATCCCAAATTACCTTTTTAAAATCTCTAATTTCTAAACATTATCTCTATCTCTATATTCTCTTATCTTTATGTATAATCTCTTCTCTCCTCTTATGTCTCAAAATATTATAAAACAAAGTCGCTTTTTTTTTCTGTCTGATTGACCGCGCTGTTCTCCTAAAATATGCAACGGATTTTGATGCGGTTTTTACCATCATTTATAAAATTTGTTCCAAAAGTTTTTAATATGTATTTATTTTTTGTTCTATTAATTTACTACGATATCGACACCCAAAACGTGGGTAAAGTTTTGCGAGCTTATTTATTTTAACCCTTTATAAATAAGGATATTTTTTTATCAAAGGTACTATACCTACGTGACAGGCCGTAATATGCCAGTTAATTAATTGGCTTATCTGTAAATTACGGAATCAAGGTGGCGTTCCTAGGTACAAGGGTGTGCGATAGCGAAGCACAGACACTAAAGCAACCCCACTGACAGAAGAGCGAATTTGAAGTAGCCCACGTCCTAGGAGAGCTTACAAAAACAATAAAAATCATTTTTTTTTTTTTGTAACTAACCAAATTTATTTAAAACTTTAAATTATAATGTACAGAAATATAAAAATAAAATTTTATATTTCTGTACATTATATTTTAGTTACCTACCAATTCGAAATTTCATCATTCTTGGGGTCAAAACAATGCATACTTATGCGATAGCAACATTCGCGAGAGTTCCGTTGTCTGTCTCCGAAACGCATCTTCAGATCTATTTGAAATTTTAATGGGACCATTTCGGAGTAAACCCCTTTCGAACAAAAAAATAATTTTGCAAATCCGTCAATATACGACGGAGTCATGCCCAAACATACATAAAAAAATTATAGTTGAAAAAACTAAAAACCACGCTTTTTTTTTTTTTTTATTCACGCTATTATTAATTTATATTTATTGAAATTTTTAACACTACTCTTAATTTAAATTTATTAAAATTTATTTTCAATTTTTTTGTTCGGTTTTCTATAAAAAGCATGTTTTTTAGTTTTTTTAACTATTATTTATTTTCTACTTTGTAGTTTGGTTTATTTATAAAAGCGTGATATTTTTAGTTTTTTTAAACTATTATTTATTTTGTAGAATTAAAATTCTCCTTAGTATTCGAAAATTTTTCAATATTAGAGAAATCGGCTAAAGATAATTATTGGAAATTAGTAGTCCTGTCTTATCGACTGTAGAGAAAAATTATAAAAAATTAAAATTAAGTTTCTTACCTTATCGACTTAAATTAACAAAACTCATATTTTGCAAATTGAAAAATGGAATAATTTTATCAAATTAGAGTATTGTCATCGGTCCTCGATAAATCTACAAAGTTTGAACGAAATCTGGCCGTTTAAAGTGGGTCAAAATCGCGCCCAAAGAAGTCGGTTACAAACATTTTATAGAATTACTTCCGGAAAGTTATTAGGAGTTCTTGAGTATTGCATATTTGAGGGGAACAAAGCGGTCACTCAGCCAGACAAAAAAGCGACTTTGTTTGATAATATTTTGAGATTAAGAGAAGAGAGAAGATTAGAGATAAAGATAAGAGAATATAGAGATAGATATAATGTTTAGAAAATAGAAGTTAAAAAAAGATTATTTGGGATAATCCGCTTTTAGTTTATTTTTCTTTTTTTATTATTTGTGTTTAGTATAGTGTATTTTGTTCTTTATTTATGTACTGAACGGCGAAGAATGATTCATGTGTAAATAAAGTTCTGTTTATGAACACAGTTTAAATTATTTATGGTCACCCTATACACAAAATTTTCAAGGAAAATTAAAACTATTCATATCTTTCGAAATACTGAATGTAGAGGAAGTTTGATTACGCCAATATTTAGTAGAAATTTCTACTAAATATTGGCGTAGTTAAATTTCGATTTGATCAACTACTTTAGTAGCTACGCACATTTGTTTTTTGTAGACCGTCAGGATTGAGGAGCCACATAAAATGTATTGTATCACCGAAATTATGATGCTTGTGCATTTTATTTTCATACTACAAATTAAAGCAAAGTTACTACTAAATTATACTAAAAATCTGTTTAAATTTCTTCATTGGTTTGTGAGAAACAGAACGGGGAAATTAATGGATTTTTCAGATAAATCAAACTGTAAAAAATCAAATTGTAGCTATTTCAAATTTAGCCGTACAAAACCCATTTTTTTGTACAGATTACGCATAAATACTACTAATTCCTACCAAATTTTCAGGAATATCCATCGACTAGTTTTCGAGTTCTGTAACTTTGAAAGGTACCTGTAACTTTGAAAGGGTTTTACTACAAATTACTAACTAAAAAAATACTAAATATTGGTAGTACCCGCGTTTAAATCTGAGACATGGCTCCTCAATCCATACGGACACAATATTTCGCTGTAGCGCGACATTGGATAGTTGGCGTTTTTGTCGAGTCTGTTTTCGCTAGTTTTCGCCTACAAAGTAACTACTGATACTGGCAAAAAAACTAAAATACAGATCCAAAGACACAGGTTTTGGAAAATAAAGTTTTTAGTTTTTTATTGGTTTTTGGAAGTCGTTTACTGTTTAGTAATGATAGGTTAGGTTAGATACCCTACAATAGGTACGTTTTATCGCAGTTAACGCAAACTACCCAAACAAAGTCAATAAAAATTATATGGATCCCAAGTAACAAAATTTGGTACTATAAAAGTCCTGAGAACGTTTTGGAACGTGCTAATTAGTGTTCATGATTAGTACTATAGTGGTGTTGTAAACGTTTACAAAACCCCAAAAAGGCCCTAGTTTTATCACTGATTTATTCTATAAACATTTTATAAAGGCTCTCATGGTGATAAATCAGCTCTATAATTGAAAAGTAAAAGTGTCGAGAAACGCTTTTTAGTACTAAAATAGTGCTGTCTGCAAAGTTTATGTCACAAATTTGCACTATAAAAGTAACCAAAACATGTTTATAGTGCTATTTTGCACCGTAAACGATTCCAGTGATCTTTTTTATCACACTTGTTCACCATTTTATTCGTCTTGTGATCGTCTCGTCGTGAGTGTTCCCCAATAAAAAATATATCGGTAAGTTATGCTTTATGTCATTTGCCATTGTTGCTTAACGTAACATGTACCTAATAAAATGGACATACTACAAAACATTCATGAACCGTAACTCTGCCATAACTTACACTTGCGAAACATATTGCATCGATAAAATCATTACGCTGATTTCAAATTTGACAATGCGCCCTCATAATTTTCGTGTTTTAATTAAATTTAAATTAACAAAATAAGGAATTGTCTCGACTATGGCTGCTATAATACACATTGGCTCCAGCCGTGCTGCTAATGTGCTATCATGGCAGAAAACAGCAGCCATATTTTCACCGAAAACGAATTAGGGTTCGTTGTCCAGATATAAAATAGTATAATCAAAATAAACTTATTTGTATGGAGTTGGAGCATTAAATGCACACTTGGGCATAGTTTGGAATATGGTTAATATGTAGGTACCTAGAAAAAGTAAGTAGGTATCATTTTTTAATCTTAAACTAGAAATTGATATTTTGAAAATTCCACACGGAAACCAAGAGATCATTTATTATTAAAAGGTGTAGGTGTATAAGTATAATTCTCAGTTTTAACATTCAGTTACTGTTTTTTGTTAGAATTAGAACAGAAATACACAACTTTAGGTAGGTATTTTCCAGTTTCTCATCACGAAATCACCACGAATT
This sequence comes from Polymixis flavicincta, assembly GCA_949987655.1. Classification (NCBI taxonomy): domain Eukaryota; kingdom Metazoa; phylum Arthropoda; class Insecta; order Lepidoptera; family Noctuidae; genus Polymixis; species Polymixis flavicincta. Next base: position 11,481,949 of record OX465179.1, read on the forward strand.
TGTAGCTCAAAAACAATGGTTTCGTAAAAAAAACAAAAAATGTTCCTGTGTGTGTCTTTAATGCAACCTCATAACTTATTTTGACTAACCTAAAAGTTCTACCTATCTCATCGTACGCGGGCAAGCCCAATACCCCATAAGAAAGTCGGTGTTTTGATAATTAAAACAGTAATAGACCTAAATGCCTTATTATAGACAGTCCATATTTTAAGCCGTTGAAACTTTATTTTATTATAATTCTGGAAGTAAAATGTACATTTGCGTTTGTTTCAGTGCCTTACCTGCATCGTAACATACTAAAATTTATAACATTAGTAATGGCATATATAATGGACTTGTTTGTTATTTCTATCAAACTTTTAACTGCTTGATGAGGTATATTATAAGTGACGCACCATCTTCTTATGTCATTGCGTAATTGTTCATCTTTATTGCTCTCCTCATCTGAAAATTCCGATGTAGAGGAACTTTGAACACAGGTGCTCTCATTCTCATATTCTTCATCTTTATTACTAGTTTGAGAAAAAGGAACATTATTGCTACAGCCCTGTTGTGATACAAAACAAATATTTTGTGCAGAACCATGTAATATATTTTCTGGACCTACTTGACCAGTATTTACATTTTGGACATAAGCTTGTTGTATTGATGATAATGCTTGTGTATATCGATTTTTTACTTTTTTTTTATAATTACCACTCACTTTATACCGACGCAGAGATCTTATGTTCATTATTAAACCTTTATAGCCACATAAAATTGTTACCAGTTCTGTAATCAATCGACAGTATATTATGTGCCACCATTTATGAGATACTAGTGATATAATTGATACTGCGAATCGAATACAGATCTAATTAGTCCATTAATTATTAATTTTAGTGCTTTTATGTCACGCTTTAGTCTCCTAGCAGTAACACAAACTCATTTATAACTATTTAGGATTTAAGTTATTTAAAAACTGCGCCAGGAGTCGCTATGGTACAATTGAGTACTACAGAAGAGTTTTCATAATTTTTACAGAACTAGCCCCATAGCGATGTTGAAGGAGTTTTTAAGAAGCTAAAAGGTTACCTAATGGTGGTACAAGTTACTTTTATAGTGCAGATTGATGCTGTAATTGTGTTTTCGATACTGCTACAATACCAGTACTGTAAAAGTTATTTTGACGCATTATTAGTGCAAAATAGTAATATAATATTACATAAAAGTGTCAGTAAGATCGTCTATAGTACTAAATAGTACCATAATCGCTTTTTTCATATCTATTACAGTGCAACACTTTAAAGATTCTTTTGTATGGTCTTGTAAGCGTTTTAAGAGCTAAATTATAGAACTTAAATGCTCTTTAATCTTATAGAACCAAAACGCTCTGTTAAAAACCTTTATAGTACAAGCAGTCACAATGGTTACCATTATAGGCCTACTATATGACTGTTTGGTGATAAAATGCTTTGGTTATAGAAGCTTTTGTTACTTGGGGAGCCACCTCTCAGACATACCCTATCCATTCAAAACACTTTTTGAAATCCATCCACAATCGCTAGAGATATCGTGGAACATACGAAAACCAGAGGAATAAGAACCTCCTCCTTTTTTCGGTCGGTTAAAAACACAGAAAATATAGTAAAAATCATCAATACGAACATATTAAATTAATGAGCACGGTTTCAAAGCGTATAAGAATGCAGCAACATCACATGAAAATACTTAGTTTCATGAACTCACCGCCACGCGGCATCGCCACAGAATATTGAGTCAGTGCATGCGGATAGCAATTTAGCGAGACTGCAGCACGTTTCCACATAACGAACCGCTCGACAGGCTCTCTAGAGTTTTTGCTTTTGCTGACATTTACTTTCTGCATCAACAAAGGACTCCAGTTATAACGAGCTGCGTATAACTATGTCCATATTTTATTAAAGTATGGATGAAGCTATCCTTCAGTTGGACATGCCACGATTGCGGCGGTAAGTCCCCTCTTTGAGGAGTGGCTTGAGGGGCGGCATGATGTCCTCACCTTCCGCCTGGCGCAGGTCCACACCGGACACGGCTGTTTCGGGAGGTTCCTGTTTGGCGATTGGCGATTGGCGGCGGCGATCTCTCGCGTCCGGCCCTGGTCCAGGCCATGGTACGGAGCGAGAGTGCATGGATAGCCATCACCTGCTTCTGCGAAGCAATAATGCTCGCGAAGAGGGAGGCGGCGCACGTGAGGGAGAGGCAGTATATGCGCCCTCACGGCCCTAGCCTCTGCAGGAGACGCCCTGGACGTCGGGAATCCCAGGCTGATTCCCGGCCACGTTAGGCGTGGGCTTGCGGACGGCGAGTTATGGGTAGCTCGCTGTCCAGTAAGGACTAAGCCCAAGCCGACGGCGCGTCGTGTTCCACGCGCGCCTCAAAGAGAGGTCAGCACAACCTGATGGGGCCCGCAAGGGCCGATGCCTGCCAGAGGTGCTGGTTCTTCGAAAGAGATACCCCCTGGCACACAGGCAGCTGAGGGAACACGGGTGGGTTTTAGTCAGTAAAAATCTGACACGCCCTCCTGCTCCTCCCAGAGTGGGAGAAGTTATTTGATGATTTCTCACCCAAAAATAAACAAAAAGCTATCCTTATCCTATCAGTGAAATAGAATATCATGCTTAAGAAATCAGCATGCTGCGCCATCACACATTACAAACAACAGCCCAGGCATCTGAGGCCCAGTTTATGTCTAACGAACTACAGCAAGACAATTAGATAGGTAGGTACCCACGCTACCCACATAATGGACGAGTAACTTAGTAAAACTTTGGACTTAAATTAAATAATAAATTTATTTATTTTATTTTAAAGAAGGCTTACAGACTAACCAACCAATGACATAAAAAGTAAAATTAAAAAATTGCTAATAACAAGCCTCCACATAGCCTCCACCTCCAACTTTAGCGGAAATACATTGTATATCCGTTAAAGTTGATAACAAACGGTTCACTGCATGTGAAGAGGGTATTACCCATTTTTGAAAAGTGTCTTAATTAGATGGTGTCTAATAAACCACAAAAAAAAACAGAACGTTTTTATTTAATCGATTAGTGCCATTAAAATGAATTTAAATTTTACATTTTCATATTTCGCGCGTAATTTGACGAAAACCCTGGACGCAGTAGACGCCATATTGGTATGTGGGTATGACGTCAGTTTGCAGTGTAAACAAATGCGCTGATATTTTGTATGATAATTGCATATATTTAAAAAAAAAATGCTAGGTACTTATCGTTGGTTTGCTGTTCCTGAATGTAAGATACTATTTCAATAAAAATTGCTTTGGTTACCTACGAAAATAATAAAAGTACAAAGTTGTTCTGTTGATTAGTTCATTTCAGTATGACGTAATGACACATTGTGGCTACTATTTCATGGTGTTAAAAAACAGATTTAAAAAACTAAGATCTTACAATAGAGATTTTAACATTTATTTTGTTATTTCGTGAACTAAAACTAACATTTTCCGACTGCGTTTTGCCTAAGCTATCTCAATAATATATATTTTTAGATTTTTTTTCATATAGAGTAAAGTACCCCATTGTAGTTAATCAAACTCCACTGCAACGCTTCCTCTTCGACCACTTTGAAACTTATCAGACAGAAATACTGAGCAGTATTTAAAGATTTAATTTTAACCGCAATGTTTGGAAAATGCTTTTTCCAGAATTTCTAGAAGTAGGCACTTCCTGCATCAAGACAACTAACCTCATTATAATATCTTCAGTTGGCTTGAGCTTTTTTTTTTTTTTTTGGGTGGGAAATCATCAAATAACTTCTCCCGCTCTGGGTGGAGCAGGAGGGCGTGTCAGACTTTTACTGACTAAAACCCACCCGTGTTCCTTCAGTAGCCCTTAAGCCAGGGGCTGTGGTGTCTCTTTCGAACAAACCCGCACCCCTGGCAGGCATCGACCCTTGCGGGTTCCATCACTGTTTGTGCTGACATCTCTTTGAGGCGCGCGTGGAACACAACGCGCCGTCGACTTGGGCTTGGTCCTTACCGGACAGCGAGCTACCCATTACTCGCCGTCCGCAAGCCCATGCCTACGGTGGCCGGAAATCGGCCTGGGATTCCCGACGCCCAGGGCGTCTCCGTATCCTGCGGCGGCTGGGGTCGCGAGGGCGCATATGCTGCCTCTCCCTCACGTGCGCCGCCTCCCTCTTCGCGAGCATCACTGCTTCGCTGAAGGAGGTGACGGCTCCCCATGCCCTCTCGCTCCGTACCATGGCCTGGACCAGGGCCGGACGCGAGAGATCGCCGCCGCCGATCGCCTCCACGAGGACACGGCGGTGCTCCGCCCAAGCAGGGCAGACCGCCACCGTGTGCTCCACCGTGTCCTCAGGGCGATCTTCGCAGTGGAAACACCCGGGCGTTTCCTCCCGCCCTATCCGAAACAGGAACCTCCCGAAACAACCATGTCCGGTGAGGACCTGCGTCAGGCGGAAGGTGAGGACGCCATGCCGCCTCTCAAACCACTCCTCAAAGAGGGGACTTACCGCCGCAATCGTGGCGTGCCCAGCACTGGGTTGCGACAATCGCTCTCTCCATGTCACCATGAGATCCCGCCGGAGCTCTGTCCGCTGTGCCGCGATTTCCTGCGGCAGCGGAGTTACGCCCCGGCGTTTGGCCTCCTCGTGCCACTCCCATATTTGCGCGAGGACCTTTGCCTCCAGATCCCATGGCGGTAATCCGGCAAGGAGGCCCGCCGCCTCGCCGGAGATCGTGCGGTATCCTCGGATCATCCGTATGGCCATGACCCTATGGGACGCCCTCAGCTTGCGAGCTGGTTGGCGCCTCAATGTAGGCGCCCACACCGGCGCCCCGTATAGGGCCATGGACCGCACGATCCCCGCGTAGAGCCTCCGGCAGGAGGCGTCTGGCCCCCCTAGATTGGGCAGGAGCCGCTTCAGCGCAGCCCCGGCCCGCTCCAGTCTGGGAGCCAAACGGCGGAAATGCTCCGCGAAGTTCCACCGGCTGTCGAGGACGAGTCCCAAGTACTTCATCGCAGTTGGCTTGAGCTCCATTACGTAGTGTGTGTGTACTCATTGAGGTATCTAATTTGTCAATATATTTTACTTTTATCTTCACGTCTGTGTGAAAAGAAATATGCATGAAATCGCGTATCCGGCTGCACTCAACCTCGCAATGTAAGCGAAAAATATTTGAATATTTTATGTTGTTTTTAAACCAAAGTGTTCTCTAGAATGTAATCACATTTTCACTAGCGTTAGGAACGCCAGTGAAAATATGAGTACAATAACGCTGCGTTACTATCTTACCAGCAAACTTTTAAAGAATGTTGTAGACAATTTCAATTTTGTCTCCAAGATTATCGTGTCGTACATTTTTCATAGCGAGAGAATATTTTATGTGAATTTTCCAATCGAGAGCAGATGTTGCTTCAATATTGTAAAAATCCTCGTCATCTTCTTATGGACACATGCAATCTTTAGTTTATTCGTCACAGATTGATATTACTTAGGACCAGGCACGAATAAGGTCGACTCAAATATAATCGAATTTGTTAGCAGCCGGCACGTGGCGTCGATAATACTCCGTCTCGATCACCCGATCCGCATAAACACTGTACATTCTGCAGATACATATGTATGTACGTCGTAGTTGTATGCATAGTCCGTTTGTGTTATTTCTTAACACGAAAATCACCAAACCAACTTCATCATCATGCCTAGCTTTTTCCCAACTATGTTGGGGTCGGATTTCAGTCTAACTCGATGCAGAATACCAGTATTATACATAGAGCGTCTGCCTATCTGACCTCCACAACCCAGTTACTGAGTAACACCATACCCCTTGGTAAGACTGGTAGTCAGACTTTCAGGCTTCTGACGTCCCGTAATGAGTCAAAGATCCACGAATGAGAGCACCTGGACCAACGACTTAACGTGCTTTCCGAGGCACGGGGGTCTTGCAATGGTATGTAATGATAGTTGCCCATCCACATACCAACCGCGGCAAGCGTAGCCTAACCTGATTGGTTAGGTATTACTTAGCCACAACCCCCTTGTCACCACCACCGTCAACCAAGTCCTCAGCATAATCATTTTCTATGACAAAATCTGCTAAATCATGCATGTCATTAAAGCTTGTCCGAAAACGGAGTCCATTGTTGTGTGGCCGACTAAGGTAAATACAAACTGCTTGTCCACAAACACTTTTCCTTGAGTTAATGGAATTCAAACATTGACAATGGCAAATTGGTCCATAAATATCAGTGAGCAGTGTACGAACCTCGAGGGTATACTATCGATGCGATACGATCGCTATATCCGTTCGCAACTCACGCTACTGACGATGAATGCTGATTACCGTCATTATAATTAACAATCGGTAGCCCGAAAATGCTAATGATTTTTTTTCTTTACATATACCACACCGGTAGAATCATAGTAGCTGTATACAAGTAGAACGTGATCCCTCATTTTTCTTTTACTAGACACTCGAGCTCACTGCACGGGGAAGGTCAGAGTTCAGCCTCTACCTTGAATGGACGGTATTCGATGCACATCACATTTCTCGTGCTCTCGGGTCTCGGGCATTTGTTGTCGATGTAAGAGGCATCACAGATTGTCGTATGACATTGACGGTGTACCTGCACGAATGCTAATGAACGTATAAATCTTCCTAATACATTACTTATTCCTTGAACGACCTCTTGGAAATATCTGAAAAGCACACAAAGGCACGTCACATCTATTTCCTGCATTATGTATGTTCCTGTATGATTTATCCTGCTAGTCGACAAAATAATAAACAACAAACTGAATTTGATATCGCTTTAGGAAATTAGGAATCTTTTTTGGCCATGGCGTTGTATTCTGTGAACTTATCGGACATTTGTTTCGATAGATTTGGATTCGTGATTTCGTGTGCTGATTGTGCCGCACACAGCGTGACCCAGACAGTCGATGTCACGATATCTATATTGATCTCACAATAAAAAATAAAAAAACCCACGACCCAAACAAAAACCTCTAAAAAGTAAAAAAATATTCATTGGCCCTTTAAGTTGTGGGTAGGTAAGATTCTGATCAAAGCATTGTCACGTCGGGGTACGGCTGATAAAAATGTTATTCCTTTCTACAAGAGCATAGTTACATTCATTATTGCTGGGCATCATCTGTTTGGCGTTTTCATTGACCGTCCCCCGACGTGACAATGCTTTGATCAGAATATTACCTGCAACTTAAAAAGCCAATATTTTTTTTTTCTTTTTAGAGGTTTTTGTATGGGCCGGAGGTTTTTCAAATTTAACTTTTATTTCCTGCTTTTTAAACTTAATTTATATTAATAGTAAACACGCTACGATCGACACATGTCACGCTGAAATCTGCGCAACTTTACGTAATATGTTTCCCATAGTGAAGTTTGTAACTAACTTATCCTCATTCCTCGTCCTGATCACCATTTATCTATAACCTATTCATTGAGACTTTTTCAATGAGCCCAAACACACTTTTGCTGTTTGCTGGTGAGTAACTTGAGTATCCTGGAAATTCCAGGTGATGGTCTAGCATCAGTTCAAGGTTACTTTGTTCGTCTAATATCATTGAAGTAATACTTAGAATACCAAATTTCGACTCGGTCGGACCCGTGGAAGATGCTCAAATCTATTCATCAACCAGAAAAGAGCTAATAATCTTCAAACAACTGAACCGATTTTTATGAAACATGTCTAAGAACCACCGCTTGAAAAAAAATACAAATATATATATTATATATAAAAATGTACCCAAATCGGTTCACCCGTTTAAGAGCTGTGAAAATGTTAAAATTGAAACAACATTTTTATGCAAAATGCATAGTTACACAAAACAGCAATACATTATGCAGTTATAGTATAGGTACAGTGTCTCGAAATACATATTTCATCCGCACAGGTAACGAAATAGTTCTAGCTCACAGGAAGCCACGATATCGACCTTGGCGGAAACCTGCGCGTGGCTGTTATCTCAACATTCCCATCGTAGGTACTACGTGCACACTAAAATGTGCACTCTGCCGCACTTTGGAACGAACCGAGGTAAGTCAATAAAATCCTTCACTAAAGAAATAAATGCTGCAATTTTTAAAGAGAATTCAGAAGCAAGTTTCTTTTAAGGAGGTTACGCAAACGGAAAATGACACCTTATCATTGTTTTATGAAAGTTTACGTCAAGATTTGTTTTAGAAAAACATATAAATAAGAATATCATTTTTATTCCGAAATACTAACATTTCCACTTAAACTTGGATATAAAAACCTATGAAAATGTAAACTACAGGGTAAGTTTTTATCCAGTGCGCAAACTGTAAGTTCCATGAATTCAGCATATCTTTCTAGACCCCCGCAGCAGAAATTCTTCGCCGGTTATTAAAAAAAATCAGCTGTTTTATAGAAAAGTGCAATACCTACGCGGTCAAAATGTATGGAACACCTGAATTTTTTTTGTATAACCGACGAAATATTTTTGCGCTAGAGGTTCTAGAATGATATGCTGAATTCATGGTTACAGTTTGCGCACTGGATAAAAACTTTTCCCGTATAAAATGTCCCTCAATTCGGCGTGCTTATTGGCCTTCCCCGAACCATTTGTTTTAGTAAATTAGATACCTATTTACGCCTGAGGTGCTTACTGCTTGCCATGAAACGAGAGTATTAATATTTATGTGTCCTTTACCTGCGTAACTGTTTCCTTCTACTAACAATTCGCTAGTCTGAAATACTCTGTATTAAAGCTTTAACACTTAAACGTCTTTTTAACCAGGTAAGTAGGTTCCTTCAGGTACATTTATAAACAAACAATAACGGAAAATATTTTTGCAGTAGGAAAACTATTTCAGGGGTACCGGATTCTCCATGGTTTTCATGTATATATTTCGGCTGATCTATTCTGTTAAAATGTCACCGTGAGAATTTAGGTGAAGTGAGCGGTCGTTCCATTTGGCACTAGACTGATACTAGATAGATACTAGTTCCCGTGTTTCTACATAGAGATCTACGTTTTGGAATGGGCACCTTAGCTTCAACTTTCCAACTGATAGATTTTTTGACAGTTCAAAAGTGCCTGTAAATGGTTTAATTGAAATACATGCTTTGAGTTTGAGTTTGAAAAACGAATGAAAGCTCACTTTAAGCTCACTTCACACAAGTTATCACGGTGAAATGTTTACAGAATAGCACTGCAGATGAGGTTGCAGCCCTATTGCCCCACTGAGCCACCCAGGCCGCACGTCGCGCTATCCAGTTGGTGCCGGATATCCTGCACGCGAACTCTCTCGTTCAGGAGTGTAGGCAGTGCAGCGCACATATCCTTGCGAAGCGATACCGTGCCAGTACTGCCAGTTGAACGAACATCAATATTCACGTGGTTCGACACAGTTTAATTTCCTCTGCTGTAGGTACATCAGAAACACATTTTAAAATTGCTGACGTCATCTGTATTCAAGTGAACAAAGTGCTTTTATAAAAAGATGCTCGAACAGTCACATCATCGCTTTGATGGACGATAATGAAAGGAAATTCAGTATAAAGTGGGATGATTGAAGAGTATTGCTATTAATGCAATATTTGAGTAAATGGCTACAACTGAAATAAACAATTTCTGATATACTACGGGCTGATTACACCAATGCGACTGAATGCGATCAACACATCTAAACCGCGTTCAAGAGCTGTCAGTGTCATCATTGTTGTGGAACATTGACACTGACAGCTCTTAAACGTAGATAAGATATACTGGTCGTGTTCAATTACAATGGTGAAATTGGCACTAAGGTAACTACTGTGACGGGTTAATTGGGGTGTAATGTGTCCGTGGGAGACGTAGCGGAATTAATACACCGATCACATTAAAATTAATACGTTTTTTTCATGCTTTCGTATTTACAGTCTCGCGCCTGGTGCTCCGTCTTTTACACTACAACCTTTACACTACTAAAGGTGCCTATAATAAGTCCATAGGTAAGTATATACTTGGATCTTTTTTTAGTTTTTTTCTAGATTAATAAATACACCAGCAGATGGAATAGGTACCTTTTCACTTATGATACGACGGGTATATTTTATCATAGGAAAGTAACATGCAGCGGAAGCAACATAATCGAATAAAGACCACAAAGTAAAGGCAGCTGATGTCATTACCACTTACCCACTAGCGTACAACACTTTATACTTCAAAGTGACAATAATTTATGAGCACCTTATAGGTGATCGGTTGACAAGTTAATTACTACATTTATAATTTCACCTCTGCACCGTTGAGAGTGTACAATGTTGCCTTTCTCACAAATAAATATAGCAAACAATAGGTTTCTGTACAGTGTCGAGGAGAGCTGGCGCGTGTCAAGAATCCATTAAGTGTTACCGGAGCCTTCGGGAGAAACAATGAGGTCTCCCAGCTTATATTATAGTATCTTTAGTCCTGCGAGCGAAGCATCTTGTTTAGACATAATGTGTTGCCATGTCATGTTAATCCGCTAAGGGGCTTCCCTTCGACGGGCGACAACACACAACAGTGTGGGCTGTGCACATAATGCCCCGTCAACTTGGTGTACACAATTCTTTGATGTAGGTTTTGTTAAGTAGATTATGTGGGCTTTTTTTCTGATATCGGCATAATGTTGGTTTTGGGCGAAAGTGAGCTGCGTAATATGTGACTGAATTTCAGCTACATTTACATATAAGTATTTATCTAATTATCTATACATGCTACCTACATACAGGTTTTTTTTACCAGTGCGCAAACTGTAACCCTGAATTCAGCTTATCTTTCTAGAAATTTGTATTTTAATTTAGATATTTTTTTACGAAAACAAGTTCTAAATCTCTACTAAAATTATAAATGCGAATGTAATTCTGTTTGTCTGTGTTACGCTTTTACGCCTAAATCGCTGAACCGATCGTCATTAAATTTTTCAGAGATATAGCTTGAGATATGGAGATAGACAAAGGCTACTTTTTAACGCGAACCGACGTCCACGTGGATGGAGCCGCAGCTAAAAGCTAGTGTTATATAACTTAACATCATGCCTTGTTTCAACCAACTTAAATGTTACAACGTAACTTTAAATACTCCCACGTTCCTTGTTCATATTTTTGGTTCTAGGACATGCCAGCTTCCTCAAGAGTTTTGCCTTCACCGTTTTGAGAGCAGTTACTTAGTTACTAAAAATGTACCCCGTATATAAACATAGATTTACATACATACCTACAAATAAGTAAAATTAAAGTGTGGGTTTTTAAGTAATATAAAATTACAGCTTGTTACTATACTATACTTACTGGCAGATAGCTGATATTATGAGAATAACAAGGCTAACATAGGCATTTGTCCAGGAAGCAGGTTTCTGTGGGATAATTTCCGACATCCACGCGATCGAAGCCGACACGGCGAATAGAGTAATGTTATAATTGTCTGATCATCTCTCTCTATAAATAAGTATACTTACTTCACACTTAGGAACCAAGGTAACCGACATAGCCCGAAGAATTGCCAAATTTAAGTGGCAGGCAGTGGGTAGGTCAAATTGCTCGCAGAACAGGTGACCGATGGTGCCGAAAAGTTCTGGAGTGGCGACCGCGTACCGGAAGACGTAGAGTTGAAACCCAAGCAGCACACATAGCTGTATAGCCACCGGACAACAGAATTTTTGAAAACTCATGGCTGTTATGCCGTTTGTACAAGGGCATTATATCCGGCTACACAGCTTCTATAATTCTAAATTTGGCCCCAAATTAGCCAGCCCTGAGCATTGTAGTAGCTTGTTAATAGCATTCCAGAGCATTGTAAGAGCATTACATGGGCTGGACAATAGCTTAGACAGCTGTCAAGATGCCACTATCAAGCTCCTTTAATTCTCTTAGACAGCCCAAAGATGTTGTATGGCTTACTAACGGCGATTGTTAAATCTACAAAGAAATAGCAACAAAAGTCTATTTGGACAGCGCAACTGTTATGCCAAACTATAATCTGTAGGCAAATATAATTAATTTCCAATTTAAGGTAAGTAATTTTTCACGTTTATTTGCATCTCTATCGGTAAATTGTACTGCGGGTGCAATTTTACTGTTAATATATTAGGTGATATTATCAAATATTACACGCGCCATCGAAATAATACAGTTTTACTAAAATAAATATATTAAATAAATACGGTGTGGAATCATTTATGGATTTTTACAAAAAAATACCATCTTATGAGCATTATCATCTATTTGTAGCTATGAAATAGTGTGTTTTACTTTAATAGCTCTGAAATATCATAAAAAATTAACAGATTTCCGTTTTTTTTTCCATATTTAATCGTTTTGTATACATTAAAATGGCGTCAATTTGTTATCCAGCTATAATTCTAACTAAATTCTCTACAACTTCACTTTGCCGTGCAATGGCCATATTTAATTCTATTAACCAGCTGAGAACTGGACGCTAGCTGCACAATGGTTTTCAGTTATTCTAACGAATGGTGAAAGCAGCGTCTTAGGGTTCTCTAATCTTGATAGAAAACCATTTCGGGCATTTTGTAATCAATTAATAATAGTGTATATATTTTTGTTATAGTGCCTGTAATAGATGCTTTGGCGCTTTAGAGCGTTTTACGTATTGGCACAAATACTAAATTCGCATACTTAATTATCTCTTACTTATGACGTAGTAGGTAAAGATGCTAATTTTATTGCTAATTAATTATTTTTGTTTTCAGAAAATAGAAATGTCGTTCAAAAAGAAAGAGGGAAAGAAAAATTATCATACCAAGTGCTTGGGAAAAGGATTGAGATGGCCTATTAAAAACGTCACTTCGAAATTGAATAAACTAGAATATTCAAAGCCTCATACAGATTGGAAAAAAAAATGCAATGCACAATGAAACGGTTATCCATTGCAACTTATAATAATGCATAAAAAGTATTAACTGAAATGTTGAACCATAGTAACACGTCTGGAGAAATAAATATATTAGACGAAATCGTTGACCACAACACATTTAGTACCTACATATTTAATAACGTTATCTCATGACGTTACTCAAAAGTGTTTTTTTAAAATATTTGGTTCATTAGTTGGTTATTTATTCTGTAACAGTAACAGTATTCTGCTTAAATAACCAACTAATGGTTTAACATATAGAATTACCAAAGCCAAATATGGAGTATGTGACTGATAAAATTAAACGCAGTAAATGTATACCATTACTTTTATTTTTATTGACCATTCCTTACCCAACAGCTATTAATAAATAAAAACTTCTGAGTGCCACTGACACGTCTTTATTGTTTTGTAACGGTCAAACAATATTAAAATGTGTCTTCTCATAAAGACGTGGCGCTGAGGGCATGAAAATGTACGTACGTTTTATAAAGCCCTTGCGGGTGAATCGCAGAAAAAAACATCTAATCATGACTGCTATGATCTTGCTAGTTGATAGAAGGATTCCGTCATTCAATAACTGTTTTATTTCTACTACAAAATCTTCTAGATAAATATCAAGATTCTTCGGTTTTCCGACACCATAATAAACGCCAATGATAAATGGTTGGCTATTTCAAAAACATTACACAAAATCGGCCAATCATTATTCTACACCTATTTAATCGTCGATTAAATAGGTGTGGAATAAAATGAGTAGTCAAGAACTAAAATTCACACCGACACCTCGACTTCTGGTGCAAAAATAGTACTGTATTTTTTTTCTTTTCTTTTGCTTATATCTCGAAAATGGTGTGTCCTATCGCAAAAATAATGAAAATTTCGACCCCCTTTAGGAAGCCCCAAACACCTCTAAAACTCAACATGTGGGTAATAATTTTTCATTTTTTCCATGAAAATTACATATAAATCACGTCGAGGCTGCCGACCCCGGCGCGCTGCTGGCTCTAAAAAAAAACACGGGGTAGGGCAAACAAGTACCACGTTGCGAAGCCAAAACATACCACGTGCGAGTCGCGATTGTCAAATTCGATTTTAGTTGTGTCAAAATTGTTTTTAAATTTGGAGATATTTTTTTTTAGTGAAGATTCTCATAGTCAAAAGTAAGGAATTTGAGTTATAGTTTAATTAGTTTAGTTCGGTGTACAACAGAATTGGCACCAATGCCACTTACTTAAAACTATAGTTAGCGGATTGATTAGTACATTGTGCCAGTATTCACCACCAGATTCGATTAATTTTATGGTAATTTTTCTACCTGTACCTATGTAGAATCGTTCTCGGATCTTTTTGTACAATATCTGGTACGAAAAGATCCGAGAACGATTCATTTCATTCATTCAAAAATCTTTAATTCACTATTATTAGTAATTCCATCAGTGCATCTTGAGCAATATTTCTCTTTATTGCCTATAAAATATAATATTATCTCCCTCATGTCTGGTTTGATTCAAAACTTTCACACCCCCACCACTTCTACTTACAATCATTGTTTTAGAAAGGTCACTGACCGTATCCTTAAATTGTACGGAACTATGATCATTGGTAACAAAATCTATGTGATTAATTCGCGTTACGGGGTTATGACAAAATTGACGTTATCATAGCACTACTCACCTAAGTCTACTCTTCAATAATTCTAGAGGCTGTGAAATAGCTAATATTTACACTATAAGCTTTGGAATTAAAGTGGAGTAATACTACACTAATTTACAGCTCATGCAGTCGTTAAATGCTTTTAGCCAGCTAGTGTCAAGCTCATTGAGGAAGCATTATAATAGAATTATTTTACACCATAAAAGAATACCAATGGCATAATTAAATTCTCTAATACAGTTCAAAGCTTAGAAAGGGTGTTACTTTATCTCGTTAGCCAGCTGTTTACAAGCGTCGGTCTTCTTGACCTACTAGTAGCATTATACGTAGCCAAACGCTGGACAACGGTTCTTTCAAGTTCTCCTAAAATGCATTTTGATGTTTTTTTGTCCAATGTACAGCCATTAGTCAGCTGTGCTGTTTAACAGTGTAGAGATCACCCCCCATACAGCCCCAAGTCAAATCAAATCAAATCAAAATATTTTTATTTCATATAAACCTGCATGGGCACTTATGAAACGTCAGAAGCTAGGTGCACGGTTCCAAAATGTTGTTTCGTCGAGAAGAATCGTCTTATCCATTAGTACAGCTACGTAAGAGCCATTGGCTGTTATATAGCTTGTTTATGGATGTAATCTTCGCTAATGTGCTGCTTGGGAAGGCCTCTCACAAGGTGGACCGATGACGTTGTGAGGTCCGCAGGAGTCCGCTGGATGCGGGAAGCACAGATCCGGCTGAAGTGGGCGAGGCCTGTGTCCAGCAATGGACGTCTTTCGGCTGAAATGATGATGTTGATACCTAGGAACTAATTTATTTCGTGATATAATTATTTACAGTCCATCAAGAAACGCGAATCGTGTGAATTTACTCTGGGAGGTAAATGTCGCATTTGCGGCATACGTAAACAGCTTTAAGTGGAGAGATAAAGATTAATTAATTAAACAGTTGTTCATCGCGACATCGTGCACACGCATCATGTATTCCAAGTACAACATTAGTAGTACCTACACAGTAGGTACCACAGATTATGCTTGTGGGGCTGTGGGGCACTCATTCGTTCATTCAGCGATCTCAATTTGCATAAACAAACCGTGTACCACGTGCTGATGCGTTGGTTACGCTTATTACCCGTTTCGTATGCCTTTTAATTAATTGTACCAGTATACCTTTGTTTATTTTCAATTACGTAAGTGCCGTACAAGTGGTATTGATTACTTTATAACCATTTAGATTACGTACACAAGCGACACATTGACAGAACTCATTATTATGGCCATTTAGGAATGAGGACACTATATACATATAAAGCTTTACATATACAGAACAGCTTTTGCCTTCATAAGGACGATAAATTAACAATGTGTCTAATATGCCATTGCATGAATTTAGTAATGTTTTTTTTTTCAGACAAATTGAGGAATCAATCTTCAGGCAAGACAGATCATTGATTAAAAATGTGTTAGATTTATTGGCAACTTCACGACATACCTGTTCGAAAGGGGCTCGGGACATGTCCGGATATCCTCATTAATCTTTGGTGCGTGTAGCTACGTGTCCCTTTACACATCGAGGAGGATATGGCTCCACCGTGCGCGACCCACCTAATTGCTAATCCTCCGTCGTCCGCCCTTGGCAAAGCTTTTCCGATAATTTTGTTAAAATCATTGTTTCCCTACTTTTCCTCTACGTGGATTGATAGCCGGCCATTTGATCAAAATATTACCTACAACTTAAAAGGCCAATAATTATTATTTATATACTTTTTAGAGTTTTTGTTAGGGTCGGGGTTTTTTTAAATTTTGATTTTAACCGTTATTTCCTGCTTTTTAAACTTAATGTCTCGCTTAAATCTGCGCAGCGTTGCGTATGTTTCTCACATTGAAGTTTGTTACTAATTTATCCTCATTCCTCGTCCTGGTCACTATTTATCTATAATCTATTCATTGAGACATTTTCAATGAGCCCAAACACGATACTGTTGCTGTTTGTTGGTGAGTAACTTGGGCATCCTGGAAATTCCAGGTGTTGCTCCAGCATTTCAAGGTTACTTTGTTCGTCTAATATCATTGAAGTACCTAAAAGAATACCAAATTTCGACGTGCGATATCTATTTTAGATTTTTGGTTTCATTTACCAGAAAAGAGCTAATAATCTTCAAACGGCTGAATCGATTTTGATAAAAACATGTCTAAGAACACTCGACTAATTCTCCTTTCAAACTAAAAGAAACAAAATATTCATCCGTTCGGGACAAAGATAATTAAACCACAAATAGTCATTGGTTCGTGAGCTACAATACCACAGACAGACACACAGACACGTCATACTTATAACCGTCGTTTTCTGCGTCGGGGGGTAAAAATGGAAGGGCTAAATGAGCACATTTCTAAAAATCACAAGATTATTCTCGTGATTTTAGATATGTGCTATTTTTGAACTTCACTTTTATTTAAATTAAAACCCAATTACTGAAAAATCACGTTCTAAAATGTTGGAAAAAAGAAAATATTCTCATCTAAAAGCCACATAAATAATACATTCTAACAGTAGAGAATATTTCCGTCAAACTTCTTAACTTGATATGTAAGAAAATAATATTAGAAAGATTTCGAAGATCAGAGTCTCTAAACTAATTTATTTTTTACTTGACTGCTGCTAATAAATTCCTCCCTCGTCTATACTAGTGTCATATCTCAAGAAATAAATCAAAGAAAGTAAGATTTATATACCAAATTCGTGCTTTGCAGATGCAATTCATTTTATTTTATTAAAGGAATATAAGACACTGTAGAAGTATCGAAAACTGAATTGATAAATCGTAGGACTACCAATTTGCAACCTTTCAGACAAGTTATTGGACTGAAAATGTATTTGATATCATTTTACGTTTTAAATTACACTTTTACACGGAGTAATGAATAAGCATGAGAATGATGAAACGTCAAATCTACTTAAAAAAAACTTAAATATTACACTGAGAAAAACGGGCTACTTAAAATTGGCAAATTTGTAATGTACTGGCAGCCAGATACGTATAATGTGCTTTTGACATGAAAATTATAAGAGCCATACTTATAATGAAACGACACCATGTTAAGTAAGTATGCGGCATAATGCTCTGTAAAGACAATGTAAACAAGTTACTTGTAATGAGGCCGCATCCTTAATACGTAAGCCGCATCATGAAATTACTGTGCCCGCATTATTAACGTTTACGTATGCGGTTTAATGATGCCGCATATGTATTAACAGAGCAGCATACGTAATTTACTTAACCCGCAACAGGAAAAATGTATGCGCTATACGAACGAAGATATACAGCCGCATTATTTCAGTATCTAGGCTCTTTACAACAGTAACTGGTTGCCAAATCATTGTACTGACTCCGACTCATTAAGTAATGGTCCCGGTTACGTACATAATGTACGAGCAGGGTCGGGGATATGCCGATACATTTTACGCACACTAGATAATTAATAATGTCTCCGCCTACATAATCATTTACGTATCCTGGCTCATTTTACGAACTCCGTTTACTTACTGACTGTGTTCGGTGCATAGAATCTTTATGACGTCCGCCGCATCATGAAATTACTGTGGCGCACTCTTATCATTTACGTATGCGGTTTAATGATTCCGCACAGAGCAGCATACGTAATTTACTTAACCCGTAACATAAAATATGTATGCGCTATACGTACGACGTTATACAGCCGCCTGATTTCAGTATCCAGGCTCTTTAAAACAGTAACTGGTTGCCAAATCATTGTACTGAATCCGTCTCATTAAGTAATGGTCCCGGTTACGTACATAATGTACGAGCAGGGTAGGGGATATGCCGATACATTTTACGCACACTGGATAATTAATAATGTCTCCGCCTACATCATCAGTTATTACGTATCCTGGCTCATTTTACGAACTCCGTTTACTTACTGACTGTGTTCGGTGCATAGAATCTTTATGACGTCAGCCGCATCATGAAATTACTGCAGCGCACTCTTAAAATTTACGTATGCGGTTTATTGATTCCGCACAGAGCAGCATACGTAATTTACTTAACCCGTAACATAAAATATGTATGCGCTATACGTAAGTACGACGTTATACAGCCGCCTGATTTCAGTATCCAGGCTCTTTATAACAGTAACTGGTTGCCAAATCATTGTACTGAATCCGTCTCATTAAGTAATGGTCCCGGTTACGTACATAATGTACGAGCAGGGTAGGGGATATGCCGATACATTTTACGCACACTGGATAATTAATAATGTCTCCGCCTACATCATCAGTTATTACGTATCCTGGCTCATTTTACGAACTCCGTTATTTGCTGACTGTGTTCGGTACATAGAATCTTTATGACGTCAGTCGCATCATGAAATTACTGTGGCCCAAAAACAAAAAAGTTGGCCGCCACATTGGATTTTTTAATATTTTCAACACTGCGTTATTTCCTTGTCAAAATAGTACCAAAACCGAGTTTCATTGAAATCGGCCCACAAACAAAAAAGTTGGCCGCCATATTGGATTTTTTAATATTTTCAACATTGCGTTATTACCTTGTCAAAATAGTATCAAAAACCGAGTTTCATCGAAATCGACCAAAAAACAAAAAAGTTGGCCGCCATATTGGATTTTTCAATATTTTCAACATTGCGTTATTTCCTTGTCAAAATAGTAGTATAATTTGTATGGTAGTTTGATTTGGTATGTAGTTTTGTAAGTTATTCCAGAATACCTGCTGTAATACATAATTATTGTATGTCTACTCGGCAGGACATAGTGGAACTTAATTAAATTAAGCTCCACTATGTCCTGCCGAGATGATCAAACAATAAATTTTATTGTTTGATCATCTGTATAACCTATGCCCACAGTAAAAAGATTTGATTTGATTTGAAGGATAATAGTATTTTTTCAAACAGTGGGAAAAATATAGTATTTTAGGGAAGTTCATGAAAATTAAAAGTAAACAAACATGTTAGGTTGCCATGCTGACGTGTCATGAATGAGTTTTGTTGCAAAATTACATAATTTCCGTTGCGGGTGCATTCCAGTCACAGTTTAATACAAAGAAGTGCGAAAATTTAACTAACAACAGTAATGTGATAGTAGTAAATAAAATACATCATAGCGAAGGAATTAAAAACAAAAAAAAAAAAAAAAACATGTAATCATCAAAGTTTTAATCAAATTAAATGTTAAAAGTCTCAAAGATACATTTATTTTCTACGTCAAGTAACATTAGTATTATCTAAAAACTAGTATTGTTAAGCTAATACAGCACTTCAGAAAAAGTGACTAGTGATTTTTGAGGAAGCTTGCCCTGAAAATAACTCATGACAATAAAGGTACCATATAACTCGATAGTCAAAGCATTCACGGGGATTCCCGAGTACCTAAGTAAAAAAGCAAACAATGGAATGTCGGTAAAACAGACATCGACCGAACGATCTACTCACTATGTCCACCATTAACGCCATCTAATAAATCGATTGACAATTAATTCCAGTCCGATAATAGTAGGTTTTACTGAAGCTAACTTAGTGTACGGACTACGTAGCAAAGAAGAATGCTTATTTTTGACCTGACTATGTATAGAAATGAAATAAATCTTAAAATATAGCTTATTGAATTGTATATTGATTACGCTTATCACAATGATAAAAGAAACGCAGGATTAAAAGATTTTTTAACATTAATTTAAGCTAATTCTACGTCATGACATATCGTATTGACATATTTTGAACGCATCCAATCATTCTTTTTTTTTAAACGTTCCATTTTAAACATTGCTGGTTGACCATATTTAACTTCGTTTCGTAGTTTAATACTTATTTTACGTTTAATTTGATCAGTAACTATTTCTTTATTAGTCATGGGATAAATTAAATTATATAAAAATAACACAATAATTGAATTAAATTAATCATTCAGTGTTTCATTGAGTGTGCGCAAGTGAAATGGATTTTTTGACATTTAACAGTTCTGTGATTTGCATCGGCGGTCGGCGCCAGTGTTGCCATATATACGGATTTGTCCATATTTGTACGGATTTTGGAAGTCCAGTACGGATGAATCATGCTTACGGACTTTTATACGGATTTACGTACAGATGGACTCAACCTCAGCCAGATGCTGTACAGAGCATATTCCGAAGTTTTTTTCGTAGTATTCATTATAAATCACATTTTAGTCCTCTGTCGCAACTATTATTTTCATTTCATGGAAATATAACATAATAGAGCCGTAACACAAACATGAGATGTGGGGAATACCGTGCCATAGGTCGCGTTCGAAACCGTGTATCAAAGACAAAACCTTTAGAGCTATTGTCTTTGATTGAAAAGGACATTAAGTGTAGTTTGAAAACAATGGCTGGAAATGCAAAAAATCAGGCATAATTTAGCGCTTCAACTTAGATTGGTTGGCTGAATCTACTTTCAAGGTTTTGCTGAAACGTAGCAAGAAGGATTTTGCACGTTTGCATTATGTAAAAAGAAATTGAGTGACTTATCTATTGGACGCGGAGGTAAGACGAATATTTTTAAGTATGTACATGAACACGACTAAACATTGAAATTCAGTACCTATAACGTCCTAAAGATCTGTTACAGGTTTTTTTGCCAAAAAACAATGAAAAATGGTGAGATTTTACTGGTAATACGGATTTTTAAAATGAAAATATAGATTTCACGCCTCCTCCATATGGCAACACTGGTCGGCGCAGTCTTAGCATTGTGGACTTAGGGGCAGTTAGTTTCAAGGAATTAACAAAGTAAAAAGGATGTTTTATACCATAGTTAGGTAAATACTCCTATTTTAGACAAAACATCGAGCGTACCTAATTAATTAGTTCATGCACGTTTGTTTCATTATTTTTGGTACCTAACGCCAAATCCTAACCTAAAAAGAAACATTAATATTTTTTGGACTTCGTGGCGTTTAAATCGCCAAAATGACTATAAGACATTATTTTATAAACTTATATGAAGTATTTCTACTATATCATATAACTATACATATACTTTCATTATCAGGTTTTTAAATGTATGGAAGGTGGGCATTGTTCTTTTTTACTGAAGCTGACTTAGTATACGGACTACGTAGCAAACAAAACAGAGACACCATCATCTTAAATAAAAAACTTTAGATTTCGAGGCCTAAACTAAAAACTGAGAGAATTTACAAAAAACTGTAGATCTACAGTTAAAACTGTAGGGTTGGCTACACTGACCGCACGTTAGAATAAACGCACCGCGCTCCCCCGCAAGGCACTGCGCAGAGGCTCTAAAACAGGGAATCAGCCAAAAATTGGACATTATAGAATCGAACACTAGAATTTACCAGAAAGTGAAGAACTATTATAAAAAAAAAGACTTTGCATTTTGCCTTTGATTACAAAATGTGTTAATCAATAACATAAGATCAGGCTGCATGGGCTAGATTCCTTTGCCTTCCCGCAAGGGTAAAGAAAAAAAAAATAAAGAAACATCGCGAAGGTCACGAAACGCTACCAAATAAGGTAATGTGTTGCATCAGCCCGTGACGCCCCGCCCCCGGCGGCGCCAGAGGCGGGGGCGCCTCGCGGCAACGGCGCGGCAGTCAGCAGTCGCCTGAGAAAAACAGACCGAACAACACGAAGTCTGGCTGAATTATGATTAGTGATTTTGTGCTAAAACGCGTCGTAGCGTAGCCATCATGGAATTTATGGAAGAGATATTAAACGCCGGTTTATCTGAAATAATACCATTCCTTCAAGGTAAGCCAGTTTCTCGGTTTTATTTAGTCAAGATTTTTTGTTTTATTTAGATTATAAATTTTCTTAGATCTGTCGCACTTTGAAATAGTATGTTGCGTCATAACATAACCCCTCGTTTTCACTCATTGAGTTATTTTCACTCTCATCTTTGGTGGCATGTTTGAACTTGTCTGATAGCCTTTTACATATAATACTACTTACAAACAAGTTTAAAACCTTATTATTGCTTGTTGGATAAAGTTGTAAACTTTACTAATCGGTAACGGACAGCATTTTTTAACCGACGAAAAAAAAAGGAGGAGGTTCTCAATTCGACACGTATATTTTTTTTATGTATGACCACTCATAACTTTTTATTGAGTGGTCCGATTTCAAAAATTCTTTTTTTATTGGAAAGAGTATATCTAAAAATCGGTCCCATTTAAATATGAAAAATTATATCTGCCCCTAAGGGTAGAAAAAAAGGAATTTATTGATAATTTTCCTACTGAATTTTCAATTGTGAACCGATTCTGTTGAAATTAACCAAACATTTATGATGTGTGATGACACCACAACATAACACGGATCTGATGATGGCGTCTCCATTATTAGATCAACTCCAGATCCCTGTTATGTTGTAGTGAAGTCAGTTCCAAGAGGTCCTCAACAGTGTACAGGTGGCGCCATACAAACTTTGGCGCCGACTCGAAATTAATGTGGAGCTTAGCTGGACTAAAACGTTAATTTTTTATTTTTTCCTTTTTTTATTTTTTCGTCGGTTCAATTTTTTGTTAAAAAGATTATTTTTTTTTGTTGAAAACCAAGAGACCGCCCAAAAACCTGACTCTCCGACTGAACATGTAGGCAATTATAAGTAGGTAGGTACTTACCTACATAACAAGTTTTGTACATGTTTGTATTTGTATTTTTCAGACAATCTTATAACATCACTTGAAACTGCTATTCTGTTAAACGATGAAGATTTGAAAGAAATGATTCCAAAGATTGGCCCCAGAATAAAATTTAAAAATTGGCTACTACAACATCAAAAAGCGACCAGTGTCAATGTACGTACCTACTTGTTTATTGTACATCTTGTATTTAGCTAATAAAAATGTTTTCGATTTTTTCTCTTGGACCGATGCCGTATACTTTTAAATTATTTTTCTAGAACCTTGAAATTAGGAATGCTGGGCTAAACGACTCAACTCAAAACGCTGTACGGGACACTGATGTCAGTGATAATGCAAAAATCTCTACAGATTGTACTGCTGCAGCTAATAACACTGTGAGTTACTTATAATAATAAAATTACTCAGTTTGATAACAAAACGTATTTCGTCGGCCTAATTCGTTAACCTGCTAAGTCCATTTTTGTATAGTTTACAGTGATTGTAATACAATACTGACAGGCTGCCCCACCCTTTTTTGGTGCTCACTAAAATTTTTATTTTGTAGCTTAATTTGGTAGGTACTTTATGTTTGTGTTATGGACCAAAAGCATTGTTTACATAAGGCCATCGCTGGCTGCCAGTCTCACTGGCTTGAAAAATAGACGGGCACTTTATTCTCGCCAGCGTTGCTGGCTTGGCTTGCGATGGCCTCGTGTAAACCTTGCTTAAGATAAAATTGAAAATGCCCATCATTAAGATAGGACCGGGTACCTATTTAAGTTTGTAATAATTCTTAGATTACGTTTTGTTTTGTTTCAGGTATTGAAACTATTAAATGTAATGTTATTTTCTTTAGTAGATTGTATGAGTATTTAGAAGGCACTAGTCAAAGTTAGTGTGCTAGTAGAATATTCATAGTTTAGGTATATTGTTTAACCAGCAAAAATGTAAGTACATCCGTATGTATAGTATTTATTTGGTACATTATTAAAACCCGTATTATTACAACTCGTATAGTTATGCAGGCCATACACCATCAATTCGATTGTACAATTGGCATGACACTGCCGATTGGATCCAATCGAATTGACCGTATGTGGCCGTGGATCGGCAGGCAGGACAGATCGAATTGGCGGAACAATCAAAATTCAATTATTTTGGCTGGATCATGCCGATTGGACCGTGTATGGCAGTGGGCGATCGATCGTATGATTTTTCTTAACCGACTTCAAAAAACAAGGAGGTTCTTAATTAGATTGTATATTGTCTACGCCACTGCTTGACCAATCAACAACGCTCAAAATCACGTCATGTCTGCGGCGCATCGGTTGACCAATGACCGTTCCCTAATATGTCGTCATAATCAACAGCCAATCATCGCAGCCGATTCTCACGCGACCGTAGCTCTCAAGCGACACCTCAATAGACTTTAATACTTGCATACAAAGCCACATCGGGATAGCCCCAAAATTCCAAAAATTAACTAACTGTAAAATCATTCTAAACTTTATTATACGCATTAATTTCTAATTAAAGTGTTTCTTTTGTTCCATCGTGAACAAAAAGTGGCGACCGTGACAGGACACGATCACTAATCCGTCCGCCTAGTTTCTGTCCAGGAGGAATCAATCTGCTAGTGAAAACTACAAGGAAGGTCCGGATCACGAAGCCAAGGGTGTTCTGAAGCTGTGTCCACCCCGGAGCGATCTACATTCCAGAACGGCCTACGACTTTGCTGTCTTCGTCCTGGAACCACGCTGCGGGCCTATTGCTACCTGCTTCGCACGACCTACCGATCTAACTGTGAGCCCGTTCCTATCATATTTTCCTAGACATCTCCTCTTCTATCTGAGCTTACTACACACTAGGTTCAATGCCGAGTGTTTGGTGATTTAATCTAAACTATTTCAAATCCTTTTTTACCTAATCACATCGAATTACCCGTCATTTTCTACAACTTTACAATTTAAATACTTAGTTGATTTTGCCAAACTACCCACCTATATCTTTCACTACTTTTTCCAATCATTTCACGTAATTTACAAACCGCAATAACTACTGCATATATGCCTATGCTACTATAGCATATCGCCCCGCTCGCACTTTTATTTCTCAGCTGTTTAATTGGTTGTCTTATGGTAAATTCCAGGCGATCGCTGCGCTGAGTACAGCGGCAGCCACGCGACGTCACCCATTGTCTACGTGCCGCTTGCCTATCAGCTGTGCGGCCTGTCTTCGCTGACGGAGATCGGTCTCCGCTGCACCACGGACTGCGAAACGAGGAGCGTATTGTATTCTTACGTTACATTTTACTGACGTAGATAACTAATCGCGATGACTTCTGAAACAAAGCTTAAAGATTTAATTATTAAACGTGGTGCCATTAAGGGACGCGTAACTAAATTTAAAACCTATTTAGACACACTAATTACTTTAGAATCAGTTTCCCCTGTGGAAGTTAGTAAGCTTGCAATGAAGTTATCGCGAATGGAGGCGTTGTTTATTGACTTCGACGAGTTGCAAAACCAAATAGAAGCTCAAAGTGAGCCTAATCTAGCAAATGAATTAACTAATCGCGATTTAATTGAACAAGAATTTGACAATTGCATTTCTTTGGCCCAAAACTTTATACAAACGCGTAGCTTGCCCACTAAACAGGAAGAAAGTCACATTAATAGTTGTTCTAACGCTAATGTGTGTCATCAACATAATCATGATAGTAACTGTAATAGTCTAGGATTCAAGTTACCTGTTATACACATTCCTAAGTTCGATGGCACGTATTACAAATGGTTGGAATTTAAAGAAATCTATTGTTCTCTGATTCACGATAACCCTAAAATTAAGAATGTACATAAGTTTCACTATCTCGGATCCTATTTGGAGGGTGAAGCTGCGCGAGTACTGAGTAACCTAGAAGTCTCCGACAAAAATTATAATGAAGCTTGGTCTATCCTCTGCAGCCGTTATGATAATAAAAGGCAGTTAATCAGTAATCATTTAAAGTCACTTTTTCAAATTGAGGCCGTACGAGACACAGACAAATACCTAAGATTTATAATTGACCATGTGAACAAAAACCTACGTGCCCTAAGCACCCTAGGACTACCTACAGATAAATGGGATGCCCTAGTTATTCATATCCTGTCGGCAAAGTTAGACAACGGTACGAATTTCAAATGGGAAGAACACCGAAATACTTTACCTGATATACTTACTCTCGAAGATTTCTTTTTATTTCTGAAAAATCGTGCTGACGTGTTGGAAATAGTCAATCGTAATAAATCTGACAAGTTCGATAAAGGTAAACAAACAACATCAACAACAAAGTCACTTGTTGTAACTTCCAAGGAGACTACTCCTTCTTCACAACATAAGGTTGAATGTGTCGTGTGCAAGGGCAGTCACCGCCTCTACGAGTGCACGACATTCAAATCAAAGACACCTGAAGATAGGAACTCTGTAGTTACAACTTTGAATTTGTGTCCAAACTGTCTAAGGCCTGGCCATAATAGTCAAGCTTGTAAGCTTCCAGGCTCTTGTCGTCAATGTGGAAAGAAACATAATTCTTTACTACACTTACCTACTACTCAATCATCTGGTACTGCTAGCGATACGTCAATATCCATGTCTGCGCTGTCTTCACCTGAAATACTACTGTGCACTGCTAGGGTACGCCTATTGAACCCCCATACAAATACTAATATTACTGTCCGAGCGTTACTTGACAGCGGGAGTCAGTCGTCCTTTATCACGGAAGGTGTAAAGCAAAGACTCAATTTGACTCCTCAGCCATCAAATGTCGGTATTGTCGGTATAGGTAATAACCCACTCAACCTGAGCACAGAACGCTGTGCTCTCCAATTACAATCCATTACGACTTCTTTCAAAGTTTCTATGTTTTGCCTAGTGTTGCAAACTATCACTGAAAACATACCAAAAATTCCTTTTGATACTAATCATCTTAATCTCAGTGAGTTTGAGCTAGCGGACCCTAGCTTCAATGAACCATCGCCAATTGATATGCTTATTGGTGCTGACCTATTTTGGGATTTGATAGGTAATAAACAACAATCCATAGGGGCAAACAAAACAAATCTTCGTAGCTCTAAACTTGGATGGCTCATCGCTGGTCCTATGCCTATTTCTTCATCTAATAAACCTATTATTTGTAACCTTTTACTTAAAGAAGAACAATTTTTACGTATAGATCAACAATTGACCATGTTTTGGGACTTGGAAAGCGTCCCGCAAGTTCAACCACAATCAGAAGAAGAAACCTTTTGTGAAAGGCACTTTCTCTCTAATACTGTTCGAGAAAGTGATGGTCGTTTCGTTGTGGGTCTTCCACTAAAAGACGAAATAGAATGTCTGGGAGAATCCTATTTTATTGCCAAAAAACGGTTCTGCAGTCTTGAGTCTCGCCTTAGGAAAAATCCAGAGCTCAGAAAACAATACTCCCAATTTATTAAAGAGTACGCTGACTGTGGCCATCTCTCTGAATCTTCTGATCTAAAACCACCTAATTCCTATTTTCTTCCTCATCATCCTGTTTTCAGGGACAAGAGCGAATCTACTAAGCTCAGAGTTGTTTTTAATGCCTCTGAGCCCACAAGCTCTGGCTTTTCCGTTAATAACCTCCAAATGGTAGGACCTACAATACAAGATTCATTATTCAACATCCTATTACGTTTCCGTCAATACAAGTATGTTTTGTCAGGGGACATAGAAAAAATGTTCCGTCAAGTGCGGCTAAGAGAAGCTGATCGTGATTTACAACTCATTCTATGGCGCGACAGTGAAAATGAGCCGCTCCGAACACTGAAATTAAATACAGTCACCTACGGTTTTGCCAGTGCAAGCTTCCTTACCACTCGCTGCATTTGGCAGATTGGCGAATAATGTGACAATCCTATAATCAAAAATATAATACAAAGGGATTTCTATTGTGACGATTTATTAACAGGTGCTGATACAAGTGACGAATTACGTTACATTCAGTGCTCAATCGCCACTGAACTAGCTAAAGGGTGTTTTCCTCTTAGGAAATACCGATCCAATTTACCTGACATATTATGTCAAAACCTTATAAATAATGAACAATCCAATCTAATTATTAGTAATGCCACTAGTACATTGGGCATTGGCTGGTCGCCTTCAACCGATGAAATTCATTTCCCAATTAATTATGCAGATAACCCTACGTATACTAAAAGGACAATTTTGTCAACTACTTTTAAAATATTTGATCCGCTGGGCCTTCTATCCCTATGTACAATCAAAGCAAAAATATTGCTCCAAAGGCTGTGGATTAACAAATTAGACTGGGATGAGCCAGTTCCTAAAGATATTCAAATTTTATGGATTAAATTTTCTAAACAGATTAACTTTTTGTCGTCTTTAAAGATCCCAAGACGAGTTCTCATCGATAACTTAGTGTCTACGGAGCTCCACTGTTTCTGTGACGCCTCACAACAAGCCTACGGAAGCTGCATCTACCTACGATCCGTCGATAGGGATGAAAACGTGCAAGTCAATTTATTGTGTGCTAAAGCACGCGTAGCTCCTATTAAAGCTTGCACTATTCCTAGATTGGAGCTTTGTGGCGCTTTACTAGGCGCAGAGTTGAGTTCCGCTGTTGGTAAGGCTCTCAGTTGCGGTCTAAAACGTAAGGTCTATTGGACTGACTCCAATGTGGTACTAGGCTGGCTTAGGTCTCCCGACAAAACTAAAACGTTCGTCGCTAATAGGGTTGCCGCCATAATTGAGTCAACCGACTCCGCAGCTTGGCGTCACGTCCCTACCGCGGAAAATCCAGCGGACCTCGCTTCTCGCGGCGTAGATCCGCAAGACGTCAGCAAATCTAGTTTGTGGTGGTTCGGGCCCTCTTTTCTCAAACAACCAGAGTCAACATGGCCCGTACTCTCGGTTTCAAATGTAGAATTACCCGAACTAAAGGCAATGCCCGCCGTAGTGACGGAAACATCACCTACAATACCAAATTTTCAACAATTTTCTAAACTTTCCACGTTACAAAGAGTGTACGCTACGGTCATTAGATTTATATACAATTGTCGACACCCTAAAGTTAAAATTTCAGGAACCTTACAAGCTCAAGAGCTTGAGAAGACTTTGACTATTCTCACTAAAATAGCTCAGAATCAATCTTTTCCTAAAGAGATATCTTCATTAAAATCTAAACAACCATTAAAGGCTAAGACTAACATTTGTTCTCTAAATCCATTCCTCGATGACGAAGGCGTCCTTCGCGTTGGAGGACGCATTAATAATTCTTCGTACTCGTACGATAAAATACACCCTATTGTTTTAAAGGCAGATCATTGCCTAACTAAATTAATTTTTCAAAATGAGCATTTACGCCTACTCCACTCAGGGCCTCAACATCTTTTGGCCTCTATTCGAGAGCGTTATTGGCCTTTAGGAGGTAGGAAACTAGCTCGCAACGTTGCACGCAATTGTTTTAGATGCCGCAGATTTAAAGGAGAGACTACGTCTAATATTATGGGTAATTTGCCAACTGATCGCATTGAACCTGACTTTCCTTTCAGTGCTGTTGGCACTGACTTTGCTGGTCCCTTCTTAATTACAGATCGCAAAGGTCGCGGATGCAAGATAACAAAATGTTATCTCTGCATTTTTGTTTGTCTCCGTTACAGATGCCTACACCTTGAAGTCGTAAGCGACCTAACTAAAGATGCGTTCATACAAACCGTGAATAGATTCATTGCTCGTAGAGGACTGCCTAAAACTATTTATTGCGACAATGGTCGTAATTTTGTGGCTGCCGCAAAGGAAATTGGTAGTTTTCTCAAATCAAATACTGAGCCTATTGGAGATTTTGCTGCTCGCCGGGGCATTGAATTTCGCTTCTCCCCTGCGTACGCTCCTCATTTCAACGGTCTGGCAGAGGCCGGTGTAAAGTCAGCAAAATTCCACCTACACCGAATTTTAAGCCAGTCTCACCTCACATTCGAGGAATTGACCACTGTATTTGCTCAGATAGAAGCAATCCTAAACAGCCGACCCCTTTGTCCTCTCAGCCCTTCACCTAATGATTTCCAACCTCTTACCCCAGCTCACTTTTTAATCGGTAGGTCACTAACGTCGCTTCCTACGCCGAGCTTCGTGGACTCCAACGTGCACCGCCTCGACCGGTTCAAGCGCCTCGAACAAGCAAGGCAACACTTTTGGAATCGATGGGCCTCCGAATATATTTCTGAACTTCAACAAAGAACCAAATGGCAAGTAAAACGCAGAGACCTTCAGCTTGACGATATGGTGCTGATAAAGGAAGACCAGACGCCTCCTCTATGTTGGCGCCTAGGACGAGTTAGCAGACTGTTTCCTGGCTCCGATGGAATAGTCAGAGTCGCCGATGTCAACACAGCCAAGGGTACTCTTCGTCGAGCTCTCAACCGCCTCTGTTTACTTCCAACTACAGATGAGTGATTGTTGAAAGCTGGAACTAGTGCTTTCAACGGCCGGGAGGATGTCTACGCCACTGCTTGACCAATCAACAACGCTCAAAATCACGTCATGTCTGCGGCGCATCGGTTGACCAATGACCGTTCCCGAATATGTCGTCATAATCAACAGCCAATCATCGCAGCCGATTCTCACGCGACCGTAGCTCTCAAGCGACACCTCAATAGACTTTAATACTTGCATACAAAGCCACATCGGGATAGCCCCAAAATTCCAAAAATTAACTAACTGTAAAATCATTCTAAACTTTATTATACGCATTAATTTCTAATTAAAGTGTTTCTTTTGTTCCATCGTGAACAATATATTTGTTTTATCATTGTTTGCGCATATCTTCGATATTTATAGACCGATTTTTATGTTTTTTTTCTTTTTCTTTATTTGTCCGATTGGACAGTTAGAATTGATCGTGTGTGGTGTAGGTATATGGACGAACTGCAGATTGGATCCAATCAGCAGTATCATGCCAATTGAACGATCGAATTGGACGTGTATGGTCTGCATTACTAAGTAGTATATACCTATTTAGTATTCAATAGTATTTATCATTAGCTAGCTTAACTTGGTAACTGCGCGGCATTTAACCGACTTTAAAAAGGAGGACGTTCTCAATTCGTCGGAATCAGTTGGAGTGTTGCCTTTGGGGCCTATGGGAAAAAAGACTCAGAATCTTTTTAATTTTTTTTTTTTTGAAAAAAAAATCGTTTACCGATGACTTTTTTTTGCTTTTTTTTTATTTAGGGCACATATAGTAACATGTTTAAACTTATAATTTTTTTTTCGTTAAATGCATATTTACTGAGAACTTATATCGATTTTCGATCATTGTCCCCATCAATTTATGTCATGGGCATGATGTGTCCCCGACTCACAGTTATTTAATTATTATCACGAGATATTTAATTATTAAAAAAAAGTAAAAAAATCTTCAAAGTTAAATTACTCGAAAAATATGCATTTTACGAAAAAGTGTATTAAGCCTAAATTGTTTCTATGGGTATCCTCAATTAAATAAGAGCAAAAAAAGGAGGGACAATCGGTCACCGAAAAAAATTTTTTTTACAATTCTATTTTTTTTTTTTTGGTTTTATTTACTACTCATAGAGCTCCGAAGGCTGTTCTCCAACTGGACCATTTACTCATTAATTTATCAATTTGTTCAACAACTTTAAAAAGTTGGTATCAATAGTGTTTGTGTTTTACATACAGGAAAGTTTAGACGGCAGAGGCTTTTCCCTCAAAGAGGGAAAAGGAGGCTTACTGACGGAGGGTTCCCGAAGGAAATTGAGCCAGCTGCTAATACACCACATACTAGAAAACAATTGTGCGAAGAAAATTTCCAGTGAAGAATTTTATAAACTAGCTACCGAAATTGTGGAAATATTTCACAAGGAACGCGTTGTAGTGTATTATTCTGCATATTTTTCAGCTACAAATAAATTAGCTAAAAAAAATGCTAGCGGAAAGCTCTACGAGAGCTATATAGCTCGAAGGAGAAAGTTGCGAGAAAGTGGACAGTTGCCGGGAACTAGCCGTTCATCCTCGAAGTCGTCCAGATCATCGCTCAGATCCACGCCAACTATCACAGATGATGACATTTATAGCCTGGAATCTCTGGAAAGTGGTAAGCAAATAATCGCTAGTCACCTTTTTCGTGATTTAAATGTACTACGGGCGACTGTACTATGATGCCCTTCCTCTTGTTGACTCATCCCACCATACACATATAAATTACAGGTATTGTCTATGAAGAAACATTACTATGGCTGAAAAACAATGTCGATCCATGGAAATCTGTTGAAGAAAAGTGGGCAGAAACTGCAGATTACCGCCTAAATCGCATCCAATGTGGAAAAGGTGATATAGCAGATTACTTCAAGGATTTCCTAGCCTTAAAACAATCACAAGGCTATACCTTGGTAAGCATAAACCGCAGCCGCTTATTTTTTACATAATCCTTGTGGTTTTTCTATAAATAACCACAAGGATTATGTAAAAAAAAAACTTGTAGAATACTTGTCAAAACTGTCTCAAACATTATTTCGTTCAACTGTGTAGCCAGCAAGTATTTTTACAAGTATAAAACACATTTGCGTTTACAATGAAGTCTGTGACATGTATTAACTCGTCTGTGGCCCTAGTGTGAGTTTCTTTTAACTATCTCGACTTTACGCATCGATCGCGTTTTGCTCTCTGATTGGCCCTTCACCAAACGAGTGCCAATCGGAGAAAAGCGGTCGATGCGTAAAGTCGAGATGGTTAAAAGAAACTCACACTAGGCCCTCTGATACATTGACAGCGTTCTCACCTACAAAATACAAACGTGGTTTAGACAATTAATGTTTATTTTATTGCAATTTCTGTATATGAGATCATAAACATGTAGGCGACTAGAAGTTTTCAACTAACAAGTTTCATACAAGTTTTGTATACTTACAACAAGTTTTATACAATCATGTAATATAGTTTCATAACAAGTTTTGAACAACATATTTAATACATGCGAAAAACTAAAACATTGCATTCAATTTGTAAAATACATGTATTATACTTTGGTGAAAACGAGGGGTTATAAGACAAGTGTCTGAATTTCGATTGCCATGTAAAATTCGTAATGTTAG
This sequence comes from Polymixis flavicincta, assembly GCA_949987655.1. Taxonomy (NCBI): domain Eukaryota; kingdom Metazoa; phylum Arthropoda; class Insecta; order Lepidoptera; family Noctuidae; genus Polymixis; species Polymixis flavicincta. Next base: position 11,515,263 of record OX465179.1, read on the forward strand.
TTCCCGTATCTGCCACGGTTCTTCTCTTTTCGCACAGACTCTAGTCACTTGCAACACTCGCGCGCTGCCGACATTGCAGAACGAGATATTGTGCAGGCACTAAAAGAGACAAGCTATTCTAGTTCTCGCTCAACAACCCAATAACCTATGTGGTAGCCATCCGGACCTTTCTCACCAGTGGAAATAACGTGGCGCACATTTATTGTATTCTTTTTTTCAGTTAATGAACGATTTCAGTCGTCTGTATCCGGGAAAGGAAAACAAATTATTTTCCTCTATCACCCTCAAAAATGAAGAAATTATAAAATATGCTTCATTAAAATTACGAAAAATTAGAGACCAAGATACGAGAACAAAAATAGCAAATATAATTGCACTGATTGACGGTAAGAAGTTTTGCTCAAATATTAGTTCTTATTATTAATCTTTAACTATGACGTGGAGTCTCAGAGGCCCCGCCCATTCTAGAAATCGCACAGATTTGTGACTTCCCCCTCCCCTCAGCACCGAGCCGCTCAGTTAGTGTATTGAAAAAATGACGTCCATAGTGTTTTTTTTTTAATTTTAGTAAAATTAAGTCTTAAAAATTAACCGAAACTTTTTTTTTTTCTTTGAATACAGAAGATGAACCAGAGACATCTAGCAATGTTGCTTTGATGTTGCTGGCTTATGTCATCAACATTTCACCTGCACGGAAAATAAAAGGAAAGCCAGCGTGGAAGCCATCCAGAGCAGAAGTATGCGACGGCTATATATCGCAAGCTGCTTCTGAAGCCGACGTTACCAACAAGATCATTCAAAAAAAGGAGAACCTGCAGAGGCTAGGCCGCACAGTTCAACCCTACGTTATTTTTGTTGGCCTTACCGTTACTGAGGTAAAAGTAGCATATGTGGTAATAAATGACACATTGTATAGTTTCAACAAATTAGTAACAGCAGTAGACTGTGCATTTAAAATATTTCAATCGATAGGAGCTTGTTACCCGGAGGAAGCTGGAGACATATGGCTTTTTATTCAATTGGGTTTCTACGATATTAAAACTAAATTTGACAGGCCCACACAGGCTGTGAATAGTCTTTTAACTGATCTAGAGTTAATACTTTAAAAATGTTTACCTGTTACTATTGCAAAAAAGCCAGTGTGTCTCCGAATTTACTTATAACTCATGTGCGAACTTTCTGTAAATTAACGGTAGAATTTTCCGGATTTCGGTGTGGTGAACAAGGGTGTTATCGTCATTATATTTCCTCTGCATCTTTCAAAAAGCACTTAGTTAGAGAGCACCAGTCATCATTGTCAGTCTTGCCTCATCCAAATAGTAACAAACCGATTGATACAGAAGCCAATATCTCAAATTTACCTTCAACGTCAAGCAAAGAAACTTACGAAACGGCAAATACGATGGAATCTCTACCAACTCAAAGAGACGAAAACTCTCTTGGTCACCATGCTGCAAGTCTCGTTTCCACTCTATATGCTAACCCAATAATACCGCGTAAAGCCGTACAAGTTCTTGTAGAAAATCTTCAATTATTTCATTCTAAATCACAATGCATTATAGAGCGACAGTTTAATGATATGGTACCACCAGACCAAGATAATGTTCATGTTAAAAATGCTTTAAAAAAAATATTTAGCGCGTTCAGCGATGCGTTTGAGAATTTAGATTCGGAACACAAACGTTTAAAATATTTTAATGAAATAGGAACTTATTCTGAGCCCCTTGAAGTGGTTGTAGGTCAACGTAATGAGTCTAAAAAAACAGCGGCTGGTTTGTTATTAGTACAAGTAAATTGTACAATGCAGGTGATTCCGTTAAAAGAAAATTTAAAACTAATTTTTTCATCAAAAAATTTCATTAAGGATACTCTTGAATATTTGGACACAGTACAAAATGACGCTTTCGGTATTGAGAATATTGTTCAGGGTTCAGTATGGAAAAAAATGACAGAAAATTCTGTAGAGCATGATGCAATGATTTTACCATTAATAATCTACTTTGACGATTTTGAAATAGGCAATCCCTTAGGAAGCCACGCTGGGATTCATAAACTTGGAGCTATTTATGCCTCAGTACCATGTCTTCCACCTCACTACGTGTCGCTTTTGCAAAATATTTTATTATTGGCTCTTTTTCACTCATCAGACAGAACAAGCTTTGGAAACAACATAATTTTTCAAAAAGTTTTTGATGTTCTTAATGATTTAAGGAACAATGGTATTCATGTTGAAACTGATGTGTATACTGGCAAAATTAAGTTTTATGTTGCAGCTGTGACGGGAGATAATTTAGGATTGAATGCTATGTTAGGTTTTGTTGAAAGTTTTTCTGCAAATCGGCCATGTAGAATTTGTACTGCTAATAAAGAACAAATCAAAACACTGCTTTATGAAGATGACACGTTGTTGAGAAACAATGTCAATTATGAAAATGATTTACATTTAAATGACATTCATATGACTGGTCTTAAAGAAAAATGCTCGTGGCTTGCTTTAGATGGGTTTGACTTATTTCAAAACGTCGCCGTAGATGTTTTACATGACTATCTCGAGGGTGCTTGTCGATATGTGATGCCATTTGTGATACAGAATCTAGTGTGTACTCAGATGCTAATTTCTTTTGACAATTTAAAATCAAGAATACGGTATTTTAATTATGGACCTGATTCTACATCGACACCGTGCGATTCTGTAGCAAAAGAAGGCTCAACATTAAAGTTAAAATGTTCGGCTTCTGAAATGCTTACCCTTGTTCGATATTTTGGGCTGATTGTCGGATATAATGTCCCAGATGAAAACGAAGTTTGGTTCTTATACATCAAATTAAGACAATTGTTGGATAAACTTTTGAGTCATAGAATCCATGAAAATACTATTGATCAAGTAAAATTTTCAGTAGCTGAATTAAACGAGCTCTATCGAAAATTTGCTGAAACAGACTTAAAGCCAAAGTTTCATTTTCTTACACATTATCCAGAAATGTTAAAAAAAATTGGCCCACTTACCCAAATCTGGACGATGAGGTTTGAAGCCAAGCATCGTATATCTAAATTTGTGGCCAGAGCATCACACAACAGAGTAAATGTTTGTAAAACAATAGCTATTAAACATCAATTAATTTTAAACGATACTTTTCTTAAAAATGAAACTGTAAAGACGATCTCTTATGGCAAAAAGGCAAATATGACAGAAGCGCAAATTGAAAATGTAAGACAAAACTTTCATTCTCGAGGTATAATCGAAAATAATTGTTGGTACTCATTATCATGGGTGAAACTGTATGGTGTCCGATTTGAGCTGTCGTCAATTGTCATTCTAGATATTTCAGAATCTTCAGGCTTACCAAAGTTTGGTGAAATAAAAAATATTTATTTACTTGACAATGATGAAGTTACATTTGAGTGTGTTTCATTAGAGTGTATAGATTTTAATCAGCATTACTATGCGTATCAAGTGATGAGAACCAACGATTACCTATTACATAATTATAATACCCTTGTTTCGCCTGTACCGGCTACAATTACTATTATGTCAGATTTAAAACTTTATGTCACTGTTCGATGGACTTTAGAATAACAACGACCATTACACATCACATACGACGTACGTACCCTTGGGGTAGGACTTCCCATCATATTAGCACCAACCTTCTTCGTTTATTTTTCTCTCATCACACACTTACATGCATATGTAGTCAAACTCCGAAGTCCCGGCGCTCCTAGGTTTGCCTAGTCAAACCTCAGGTTTGACAAGAAGCCTTAGTCAAAGTCCAAAACTAAAGCGTGTTTTGGCCTTTGACAAAAGAATTTATGGTCAAACCTTGGAGAGACCAATTTGGGTAGTCAAACGCCGAAACTCAGTACGATCAAATCGGGGTTTGACTAGTCAGACTTAAATTAGGGACAGAATGGGTTATATAACCTAAATATGTATGAAAAACTTCATTCATTTCCGATGTTAGATTCAAAACTGCCTTACTCCTGTAGGTCACGTGGTCCTGCAGGTTAGAAATTTCGCAGCGGAGTAATTGCGATTTGATCAAATTGCGTTTCGGCGTTTGACTTTCCAAGTTAGTCTCTCCTAGGTTTGGCCATAAATGCGTTAGCCAAAGGTCGAAACACGCTATTAGTTTTGGACTTTGACTAAGCCTTCTTGTCAAACCTGAGGTTTGACTAGGCAAACCTTGGAGCGCCGGGACTTCGGGGTTTGACTATAACACATACAACACGTGCAAAAATTCAGAAACACACCCACCTGTGCGGATCTGTTGCCCGCAGGTGATACAGTTTACACATTTTACGTACCCATACCTTACATTATATACCGTTTTGCAAAAGCGTGAATACGGGCCCACCACCAATTTGTTTCTTTAACTTAACTTCAGGTTAAACATCAGCTGAGTTTCATTTGTTGTTTGTATTCTTTCATCGTATTGTCATTTATGCTTTTAAAATCAGTCAAATTTCGTAAAAGTAGAAAATATCGAAACTCGGTACTGATGTTTAACCTTCACCTAGGCCATGGGGTAGGGGTGCACCGCCCCTACTGCCAAAAGGTGGCTCTCGGATCGCTACCAAAACGGGGCGATCCCCACATTTTGTATTTTTTTTTTTGTAGAATACCGGTTATATCAGTTTAAAGTCGGGCCTTGCGACATAGGTTCCGCAACTAGTTAGGTTTATGCGTATGTATTAGCGTTCGTATGCGAACGAGCTTTAAGTTAAGTTTACCGTAGGCCTAGATGCATTGGTTTCCAGCGACGACCACGCGGACTCCATTGATGCCAAGGTACCCTTAGAGCCAGTCCACACGGCGCGTTGCGTCGACGCAACGCAAAATGTAAAATGACGCAACGGCAGCGCTGCGTCGACGCAACGGAGACGCAACGCGCCGTGTGGACTGGCTCGTACTAGTGATTCTTTGGTCGGGAATCCTAGGTTGCTCTTACTTACCCGCTTCCGGCTCGTGCTACAAATACCGGAGATCTGAGACATTGTTCATGTTGATAATAGACTGTCTGTTGTTATACCTAATTAACCTTTAAGTATGGACGTCATTTTTTCTTAACACTACTGTGGACGTGGAGTCTCACAGGCTCCTATATGCACACACTTTTTTTTTGGGAATTTGATGTAAGATTGCTTTAAAACTGATTGAATATTAAAGTTATGTGATTTAGCAATAAAATAACGTGCTTATATAACCAACTTTCATTTAAAAAATTATAGAAATTTAAAAAATCAAATTTTATGGCACTTTTCAGTTTAAATCTACTTAGGTTACATTTTTAGGTATTAAAAACAGCTAAACTAATTACTATAAAAAAATGAGTCTTTGTTTCTCAAAATATAATATAATAAACCAAAAACACAAAACACCTACTTCAGGTAATGAATATAAAAAAAATTGACAACAGTCTAATAACGTCAATTTATTGGCAGTCAGTGCACAAAGGTTTAGAACATTGGAGGCACACAGGTTTGTTGCACTCAACATAAACATGGGTAGTCATCCTATGTTTTTTCGCAGGACAGATTCTACATGCTCTTCTGGTTCCTTGACTGGTTTCCTGATCCTGGACATCTTCTGTAACCATATCATTACCTAAAACTCGAGTCAACCTCAGTAGAGTTTACTTCTCGAAAGTGGAATATTATCAATATTACTTCTCGATAGTGGAATATTGTCCGAACTATCACTGCCCGATTCTTCTCCCAGGTCCTGGTCCTGATCATGATCTTGATCCTGATCTTCATTATTGTCACTTTCATGATTTTTTATCACTTCAAATCAAATTAAATCAAAATATTTTTATTTCATATAAACCTGCATGGGCACGAAACGTCAGAAGCTAGGTGCTTCGGACTCCAATATAAAAAAATCTTCAATATTCTCTTCATTGTCAGACCGATTCGAAGCTAACAACAACTCACTTACTTCTTGTTCGAAAGATGGATCTCCTGCACGCAAAATTTTTCTCGCACGGCCCTGAACAGAACGCGTAGATGGTCGTTTTGATTTAGAACTACCGGTTTAATTGTTTTTTGACATTTTGGACTTCAAAATTTGAAAAAAACATAATCGCCCTTATAAAATATATCATAGGGCAACAATGGACGTGTAGCCTGACAGGCTACGGTCAATATTTTGATGGTCAATACTTACGTGATATTCATCGGAAGACGCAACCTCCTCCCTCGTTGGTAGTTTTACAACTACAACAAAAGCTACTGAGCCGCTCAATCGCGGGGAGTGGGGGGAATTAAGTGAAACTAAGAAAATGAAAACATCGAGTAGCCTGTGAGGCTCCACGTCCATACTTAAAGGTTAAGTATTTATAATTGCCCTAAAACATTCAGACGAAATCTATATAAGATAGGATATCTACTGACGCCCTTATATTTTAATAAATATCTAATCGCCAATCCTCTCGTCCTTTCCGTATTACGTTTTGTAAAGGCCTACTCAAACCTGACCGATATCCCGACCGGTATTTTGTATGGCATTACCGGCAGCAGTTGCGGAACACCTTTGAACAGCGCGTTACCGCATACCCATCGGGATATCGTTATCGCCACCGGTACGGGATACCGGTCAGATTTGAGTAGGCCTTAAATCTTGCAATGGTGGACGCCTGTCAACAACCGACAGACGGTGAAATTCCTCGTTCATAGTTGACTACCATGTAATTCTAGAATAGTATGATTAATTAAGCTTGTGGTTTTTTTGTATGTCTCAATTTTACGATTGAAAATAAATAATATGAATCTTTTATGTCTATTTCCTTTTAAGCATGTAAAGTTATAAAACTTGTACAGGGTTTGAGAACAGAACTTCTTCAGAATTTCTTCTGTTAATAACCTTGTAAAAGTTTAAAAAAATAAAAAATGATGTATCATTGCTGTGTAGGTAGTACCTACACTAAATGTATATGTATCGTGAAGTATTATTTTATCTAAATTACCAATTAGTGTATGCTTTTCACTTACAGGTCCGATTTGGTGCTATATCGGTGTAGCTGTTAAGTTTGCTACAAAATTATTTTGCATAATAATAATAATAGCCGCACTAATATCGTACAAATTCAACAACAGTAGGTAAAGCCTGACCAGAGTTTTAAAAAAACCCTGCAATGAGGACGCGACCTTTTGTGATATATTTATACGTAACTATTGCCAGTAAAAGAAATTAAATCTGAAAAATACCGCACGCGGGTTTTAAAACATCTGGTCAGCTTTATAATGATACATCATTCTTTACCGTACCCGCACCATTATTTATAAGTAGATATCTATGTGACCAGTGCAGGTTGTACTACTTATACTACAAAGCATAATGTGTATAAAACTTATTAACTGTTATAGTAGAGGTATGAACGGGAAGTCGAAGCGTAGGCAGACCGCCATTCCTAAGATGGCAGGGCCGACCTCGACCAGATACGCCGCATCGAGGATGACATAGAAAAACCATGGGAGAAGCATAAATGTCCAGCAGTGGACGAATATATATGCTGAGAAGAAAAATAAAAGGTATGATTACTAGTGCGGGACAATATGGCACCATACCATTCACCATACCCGTCCATCTACACGCCCGAGTACATGCGATACTGCTACGGGTATAAGGCATGGTGCACTATTGCACTACGTGTTACGTATTGCACATCATGCCTTACGATACTTGTACCTGTATTTTCCTTATGCTGGCATGGTTACAGTCAACGTCATTAATATATAAATATATACAGCCATCGAGTCAAAATATGTAAACACCAACCTTATTGTCAGTGACATAGAGGCGTGTAGATATTTTTGAGCTCTTGTTAACGTATATATTTTTATGACGCTGGCCGTACATACAAAGGTGTTCAGATATTATTATATATTAACCAATCAAAGTCAATGAAATTTTGTACACACGATCGAGAAACTAATATCTAGCTAGGTCTGTGGTTTATTACATTTTCGTAAAAATGTATAGTTTAAATATTGCAGGGGGTTTTCATATTTTCATTCAAAACTCCCTGCAATATTTAAACTATACATTTTTACGAAAATGTAATAAACCACAGACCTAGATATTAGTTTCTCGATCATGTCTACAAAATTTCATTGATTTGAGTGTTTAATATTCAAAATAAGTATCTGAACACCTTTGTATGTACCATGCGCCAGCATAAGGAAAATACAGGTGCGAGTATCGTAAGGCATGGTGTGCCATACGTAACACAGTATAGTGCACCATGCCTTACTATACCCGCAGCAGTATCGTACGTACGCTAGCGTGGTACATAAGTATGGTTCACCGTGCTTTACTGGTCCCGCACCAGTATCGTACGTCCACTGCCGTGGTACATACGCACGGTTCATCATGCCTTACTGTACCGGCAACGGTACCTTACCTCTACTACGACAGTTAATACGTCTGACACATCATGCTTTACTGTGCCTGCCACAGTATCCTACGTATGCTGCCACGCTGCACACGTATGGCGCACTATGATTCACCGTGTCCGCCATAGTATCGTAAGTATGCCGCCATGGTGTACACGTATGGCGCACCATGATTCACCGTGTCCGCCATGGTATCGTAAGTATGCCGCCATGGTGTACACGTATGGCGCACCATGATTCACCGTGTCCGCTATAGTATCGTAAGTATGCCGCCGTGGTGTACACGTATGTCTCACCATGATTTACTGCATCCGCCACAGTATCGTACGTATGCCGCCGTGGTACACACGTATGGCTCACCGTGCTTTACTGTGTCCGCCACAGTATCGTACGTATGCCGCCGTGGTACACACGTACGGCTCACCGTGCTTTACTGTGTCCGCCACAGTATCGTACGTATGCCGCCATGGTACACACGTACGGCTCACCGTGCTTTACTGTGTCCGCCACAGTATCGTTCGTATGCCGCCGTGGTACACACGTACGGCTCACCGTGCTTTACCGTGTCTGCCACAGTATCGTACGTATGCCGCCGTGGTACACACGTACGGCTCACCGTGCTTTACTGTGTCTGCCACAGTATCGTACGTATGCCGCCGTGGTACACACGTATGGCTCACCGTGCTTTACTGTGTCCGCCACAGTATCGTACGTATGCCGCCGTGGTACACACGTATGGCTCACCGTGCTTTACTGTGTCCGTCACAGTATCGTACGTATGCCGCCGTGGTACACACGTACGGCTCAACGTGCTTTACTGTGTCCGTCACAGTATCGTACGTATGCCGCCGTGGTACACACGTACAGCTCACCGTGCTTTACTGTGTCCGCCACAGTATCGTACGTATGCCGTCGCGGTGCACAGATATGGGTCATCATTATTTAACGTGCCCGCTACAGTATCGTACGTAAGCCGCCATGGTACACACGTAAGGTTCACCGTGTTCTACTGTGCTCGCAACAATAGTATACGGGTGTTGCAATCGTAGTTTCAGGAGTATTCAGTGCGACTTGCGCACTACGTATTACGTAGCCGGATGTCGGGCTACGTACGTACGTACAAAAATCGACCACGAGTAAATTACGTAACCCGCTCCATGATGAGCGTCAGTATGCCGACTACGTATGACTGGCTACTTACGCGTAATGGAGCGGGTTACACACGTCATTGTGGTCGATTTTTGTCCTTATTTTACGTAGTGCGGCAGAGGAAATTTTTCTCAGTGTATAATGTATACGTGATGAACTGATGATGGTAATAAGCTTGTGCAAATGGAATAGGTACAATAATATTTTTGTAACTTGTATTGTGACGACCACAAGCCTTGAAACCTTCCGTGGGCAGTGTGGCTGACAGCTAGCTAGACAGGCGAGCATTCGTATATAATACGAATACGTGCGTAATAATCGTATTTATATCTATTATATCAACGTCAATAACTTTTCAGCACAGACATCCAACCGGTAAGAAAAATTATGATTAAATCAAGAAATAATTAGGCTATCAATTTGTGGTTTGTTCACCCATTAATCAATATCCTGCTCTCCTAATGCCAATGTATAATTTATAGCGTCGCAGCTTATACAACTTTTTCTTTCAGACCTATTACCCGTCATTTTTTAATATCTTACCTCCTATCCTTGAGCTTTATCACCTTTCATATAATCAACCATCAGTTCTTTGATCTTCTCCTAAACTTTTAGTTATGGCCCTCTTAAACATGCATGCTAAACAGTTGCCTCATCATCCATTATTACCCCTAATAAAAGACATTTCAGTACATTTTGGGCGGGGCGTATATTTGTCGTTGCGGGGGGGCTCAGTAGCCGTGGCCTCCCGGCCACGGTGAAGCCAAGAGGAACCCAAAGGTGGGGCCGCTCGTCAGGGTTTTTGCCTCAAAGCCGACGATGTAGCGGCCAAAAAGTAGGTTGCGGTGAGGTGCACCGCAACTGAAGTATGGGCCGCAATGTCGAATGGGAGGCATCGCGACTGAGGGTTACAGGTTGCGGTGGAGGAGGAGTGCCGGTACTTTTGAGTAGCGCTCTTCCCTTCCGTGGCCTGGACGGGGCTGCCACCGTTTGATGGCAGACGCGGTGGGGCCGCAGGGGAAGAGGAGTGTCGGTATAGCGTTGGCCGCTCTCCCTATCCCCTGCGGCCGAAAAGTGATAGGCAGCGGGGCCACTGTGCTGACCCGTCGCAGGGTGACCAGAGGGGTCCGCAAGGGCCGATGCCTGCCAGGGGTGCGGGTTATTCGAAAGAGATACCGTCGCCCCTGGCACACAGGCAGCTCAGGGAGAACACGGGTGGGTTTTAGTCAGTAAAAGTCTGACACGCCCTCATGCTCCATCCAGAGCAGGAGAAGTCATTTGATGACTTCCCACCCAAAACAAAAAACTACCGACTGCACTCGATCGATGCCGAGGCCACTTGCTCAAATAACACAAAAGACGATAAGGAAGGTTGCCCAACATTGGCACAAACTCTCATTAAACATACAGTATTAAAGCTAACCTTGTTTCACATATAATAAAAGGTGGCTGACCTGACATTTAGGGGTGGGAACAAGGAAAACTTAATAATGCTATTGACTCAGCGTTCTGCCAGCTGGCCAATGTCAAGTTTCCATAATTGGCTTAAATGGAACAACGAAAATCACAATCATATAATACTTACCTAAGGTATGCCTGCCTTGCTGCGGAAAAGCAGTATGTTTATAGGAATGGTAGATCAATGTCCACCCACTGATCTACCGAAGAACAGTGATGCACTGATCGTTTACATAAATCTCATCTGTGTTATTTTTTCTGCAGCATATTTATAAATGTTGAACTCTATTTTCATAGAATACGTCGGACATTTCACTCAAACCCACCTTTCCAAATCTGCAAATTACAAACACGAAAATATTTGAAAACGTTTTTTTAAGCGTCATGGAGTTAATTTCCTGTTTTCAGGTTCAGTATGTTGGTGGAAAGTTGAAAAACTAATAATAGGAAAATACGTAGTTTTCAGTACGGTAAGTGGTGCTACGCCCCAAACTCATAAACATTGTGGAGGCGCCTCAGATAACATTGACATTGAAGGTGTAAGGTCAGGGCTTTCAGCCTTATGCACGCGATCAGTCAATTTTCGAGGCCACAGTGAAATCGATCTGTTCATTGCAAACATACGATTACGAACACGGATCATTATTACGGATATGTTATTTTACATACTATAACGTATTGGATTTTCGTAATGTATTCGGATGATGGAAATTTACACGCGGACGTGGGTATCGAAATGTATGCTTTCGCTAGCTTATGCCCACGTCTTCGCCCGCGTGGAGGTCGCATATATTTCCACAGGAACGTATTACCTGTATAAAAAGTATCCTCTGAAATAAAGAAAAGAAAGAAATAGTTATTTGTTATGCAAGGCTACAAAGATGTTTTTTGGCGCGAGACCGTCGTTTTTGCGTCGGGGGTTAAAAAAATCGCATACGAAAAAAAAAACAATATGCATAGCAGGCCTAAAATATACTCGTAGACTATTCTTAACATAAATAAGTAAAATATATTTTGTATTGTAATTATATTAATTGAACTATCTATGATTAATCCAACTATATATCCTACTATGCTACTATAATGATATTATAATATAAATGTGTAAGTTTGTGAAGATGTTTGGATGATTGTTACTCAATCAAGCAAAAATGGCTGAACAGATTTGGATGAATTTTGGCACATAGTTTTTTTGTAACCAAGATTAAACATAGGATACTTTTTATCCCGATACTAGGTTATCGTCATCGTGGGATCATTTTCGACCTGTACGCGAGCGAAGCCGCTGGCAAAAGCTAGTCGTATCTACATATTCCGTCCGCAGCTTCGCCCGTGTAAATCGCAAATTATACTGCGGGAACGTACTACCGGGATAAAAAGTATCCTATGCGTTAATCTAGGTTATAATCTATCTGTGTGCCAAATTTCACCCAAATCCATTCAGTAGTTTTTGCGTGAAAGAGTAACAAACATCCATACATACATCCATACTTTCGCGTTTATAATATTAGTAAGGATGTTAGTGCAGTTACTAATAGGATTTTTTCCATTTACTGGCAGCACCGCTGACATGTCAATTATCGCAATTTCTTAATCTTTTCAACGTTTGCGCCCCGGTTTGCTTTCGATCATACGGTATTCGTTCGAATTGTGTTTATGTTTTCATTCTAAGTACAGACGCCAGCAGGTCAACCTACCCCAAACTGTCAAATTTTCCCAATTGAACATGAACCTTATGCTTACGGTATAAAGTTGAAAATCTATCAAATAAATTTGACAGATTGGAGTAGCTTGGTGTGCTAGCGTCTGTACCTACCTCTAAATTTTATCGTAGCCCCACTATTAACACTAGTCTACAGCCAAAATGCAACTGAGTGGCTATTGGTGTTCATTCATAGTAAAAAATTCTGTACCACGTAAGGTTTTTGAGATCTTCTGCCTTTTTTTCTTACGAAACATCAGTATTTTTGTTGTTCTGTTTGCAACGAATATAATTCAATGTTATCTGTTATTTGGGGGTACTTATAACAAATTTCACATGTGTAGTCTTTGTTCTTTGATTTTCATTATTTCAACACTTGAAGGTACCTACTCAGTTGTAAAATTGTTATCTTCGGAAAGTGAGATTTTTGATCAAATATGTCTAAAATAAAAAAATACGTGGTTGCCAAACATCAGTAGACTCATTTTGTTATGTTTGTGGTTCGTATACACCACCTAAATCGCTGGCTAGAACAATAACTCAAATTACTAGATTAATATTTAAATCTCAAGTATTTTGGTTTTCCTATAGTGAATCAAGATCGGAAATGTGCTCCTTATTTTAGTTGCCACCTTTGCATATGAAACTCGGATTGATGAAGAACATCTTAAATTAAAAACCACCTCTTTTATTTATTTTAAAATTGTATTGTTATATTAGCCAATACGAAAGTTTTCATACATTACTTTTTTAACTTAATTTTCATATAACTCGAATTCGTGATGGTCATTTTTTGCTTTCTAACTCAAACTTAAAACCCTTAAAAGACAACCGTATCAGGAACAATTTTTTTTTTTTTTGTAGATTAGTGTTTTTTGTAAATACTTACGGAAATTGGACCTTTTAGACGCGAGTGTTACCTGCAGTATCAGAATTAGAAAACGCATCAGGGCCTCAAGTCTGCTATTACAATAGTGTTATAATGGTCTATCATCGACTTCATAATTGTTGATTTTGACAAGTTTGGTAATCTACTAATATAATGGCGTCATTGTGACTTTCCAGTGGTCAGCCACTGACATTGCATTGAAAGAAATGGCATATAATGGTAATCTCGTACATAATGAGAAATGAATGACTGACTTAGGCGTTAATCTGCTAAAATGTTGACAGTTAGGTACTCAATAATATTGTTGAGCCGCACGATTGATGTTTGGTTACCACTAGCGCCATCTCTTATCGAATAGCGGAATTAATGGTCAGGAGCTTTCTAGAAAGTTCGATGCTAGAACTTTCTGGAACTATCGACATGTGTTCGGTCAAGGCCGATATGTACTCGAACATTCTAGATGCTTCTACGGTAGAAGGTTCTGGAACTATCCGAGGGCCCTATATAAGCGGGAACGGAGCGCGTCCCGGGGTAGTTCATTGGAAGCGATACATGCGAGAACATCTAAAGCGATCTTCAAGTGCGACTTAAGAGTGATCCGTAGTGCTATTGCGTTGTGTTATTAGTGTGTTTAATTAAAGTGTTATTTTTGGTAATTCATATCGGCAGTTTTTAATTGTCACGAACCCCTAGCTCGTAACAATTGGTGTCAGAAGCAAGGATTAAAATCATGCCGATTTTACCTAAAGACGACACGGAGGGTATCCGTACCCGGAGTCAACGCCAGCAGGAGACGGACCAGAGGCGATTTGGTGGAACAATGCCACAGGCGTCGGAGGGCCAGCTACCAACCACAGAGGCCGGCCCGTCCACAGCTGCTCCAGCATCACCAGCACCAGATTTTGCTGCTCTGATGATGATGTTGCAGGAGCAGGCCCGCCGACAGGAGGAACAGGCCCGCCGACAGGAGGAACAGGCTCGCCGACAGGAGGAACAGGCCCGCCGTTTGGAAGAACAGCTCAAACGGGATAAAGAGGAGCAGGCCCGCCGACAGGAGGAGCAGGCTCGCCGACAGGAGGAGCAGGCTCGCCGACAGGAGGAGCAGGCCCGTCAATTGGAAGAACAGCTCAAACGGGATAAGGAGGAGCAGGTGCACCGCCAGGAAGAGCAGATGCTCCTCATAAAGGACCTTCACGCAACCTTCGGGAAAGACATGAAGGAGGTGAAGGAGAAGGTTGCCCAGCATGACAACCGCTTGTCAGAAGCTGAAACTCAGATCAGCAAGTTTAGTGACGTCATTGCTGATGTGAAGCAAGAGTTGGGCAACCTCAAACTTGGGGATGGAATCGCAGCTCCCGTAGCTACAACACCTTCGCTACGTGGATTCAAAGTGCCGCCGTACGATGGGACTTCTTCCTGGTCGGCCTACAAAATTCAGTTTGCGGCTGTCATGAAGGCGAACGGGTGGAATAAAAGTCAGGCCATGACTGCCCTCACCCTAGGCCTGCGCGACCAGGCTTTAAATGTGCTGGAAGCTCTCGGTAAGGAAGTGACTTACGAGCAGCTCCTCGAGGCATTGGAGGCTAGATATGGCGACGCTCACCTGGAACACGTGTTTCGTGCGCAGCTCAAGGATCGTGTGCAACGCAGTAACGAAAACCTGCAGCAGTGGGCCCTTGAAGTGGAGAAGCTGGTTCGAAAAGCGTACCAGTCCGTACCTGCACTTATTGATGGGAACCTGGTGCAGGCATTCATCGACGGCATCCGGGACCTTGAAGTTAGAGCTGCTGTGAGACTCGGTCACCACGGGACGCTTAAGGACGCCTTGGCCCATGCTCTGGAGGTGGAAGCTGTGCGGCAGGATCATCGTTCCCATCGCGTCAGGGAGGTTGTAGCGGCTACAGTTCGCGATCGTAAAGGATACAGCCCTAGGTGCTACGGCTGTGGGGAAAGGGGCCACCTTCGATCCAGTTGCCCTAAGCGAACTGCAGAAAGGGAAGATGGCCGGTCTCCAGAGGGTAGCGCGGCTAACAGCACTACCCAGCAGCAGCAGGGAAACGAGTAATAGCCAGGACTGCGGGGCGGGTGCTGGCTGATGTTCAAAGAGCCCCAAGGATTTCGATCACACAAACCCATGACGGGAACACCTTAATCATCAAGGGTGAGATCAACGGAATGCCCTGTAAGCTGACCATAGACACGGGAGCCTCTCGTACGGTCGTCAGTTCCAAAGTTATGAGTCGGCTCCTTGGGGACTCCACATACAACCGGGAATGCATTAATTTGGTGACAGCCACCGGTCAGCGCATACCTGTCCGTGGAGAGAAGGAAATGGAGTTGAAGCTAGGCAACAGGACCTACCTGCACAATGTCATCGTGGCTGATATAATGGACGATTGCATCCTGGGTCTTGACTTTATGAGGAAGAATTTTTGCGAGATTGACGTCAAGCAGGGAGTTATGAAATGTGGACGAGAGGAACTTTTTATGGAAGGGGCGTTACCAGGGAATGTGTACAGCCTTAAGGAAATTGTTCTTCCTCCGAGATCAGAAACGATTGTGCCGGTTAGTCTTCCTCGGAATCCTGGGCAAACTCATCGTTGTGTACTCGTGGAAAGGGTAGACAATGACCTTCCATGGAAAGTGGCACGAACTTTGGTCAGAACCACCGACATCTCAGGGGTACGTGTGCTGAACCTTTGTGATCAGGAACAGACTATTGAAAAAGGCACACTGATTGGTACTTGCGAGGAAGTGGATTGGCTGCGTCAATGCCAATATCTATCGACTGGGACCCCCAGCAAGGATGCACAAACGAGAGTGACCACACTTTTAGAAGAGTGTCGCAGCGCTCTGTCTCAAAATGAGATGAGCAAGGCGAAGAAGATGTTACTGAAGTACGCCGAAGTTTTCTCCCTAAACGATAGTGACATTGGGAAGACTGGCTTAGTTCAACACAAAATAAATACAGGCGACGAGTTGCCTATCCGTCAGCGGCCAAGGAGATTGCCGGTAGCGCGTGAAAAGGAAGTAGAAACCATGATTGAGGGAATGGTGAAGGATGGTGTTATTGAACCTTCATCTAGCCCATGGTGTTCACCTGTAGTGCTGGTAAGGAAGAAGGACGGCAGCATGCGGTTTTGTGTTGACTATCGTCGTCTGAATGACGTTACGAAGAAGGACAGCTACCCTTTGCCAAGAATTGATGACACGTTGGACATGCTTACTGGAGTAAAGTGGTTTAGCACGCTAGACCTGAAAAGTGGCTACTGGCAAGTTGAAATTGACCCCAAGGACAAGGAGAAAACAGCATTCTCGACAGGAAAGGGTCTGTGGCAATTTAAAGTTATGCCGTTTGGATTGTGCAACGCTCCGGCAACGTTTGAAAGGTTGATGGAACTTGTACTAACTAAGTTGATTGGCGATGCCTGTCTGGTCTACTTGGATGACATCATCATCGTAGGCCGTACGTTTGAAGAACATATTCAAAACCTGGAACGCGTGCTCATGAAGATCCAGAGTGCCAACCTCAAGTTAAGTCCGAAGAAATGTTCACTATTCAAACGGCAAGTTAGCTTTTTGGGATATGTAGTGTCGGAAGAAGGTATCCGCACGGATCCAGAAAAAATCGCCGCTGTCAAGGATTGGCCCGTTCCAAAAGACAAGACGCAGGTCAGAGCGTTTTTGGGGTTGTGCTCTTATTATCGGCGATTTGTTAAGAACTTTGCAGATATAGCCAAACCCCTGCATAAGCTAACCGAGGAGAAGCGACATTTCTGCTGGGATGAAAGTTGCGATATCGCATTCCAGGAGTTAAAGGACCGACTCTGCAAAACACCTATTTTGGGGTACCCTGATGCAGGCAAGGAATTTATAGTTGACACAGACGCAAGTGACATAGGACTTGGTGGTGTGTTGTCTCAACGGAATGGTGATCAAGAGGTTGTGATAGCGTACTTCAGCAAGTCGTTGTCAAAGCCGGAGAGGAACTATTGTGTCACGAGACGGGAATTGCTTGCTATGGTAAAGTCATTGCAGCATTTTAGCAAATATCTTCTGGGGCGGAAATTCCACTTACGAACCGACCATGCTGCACTGAAATGGCTATTGCAGTTCAAAAATCCAGAAGGACAAGTTGCGAGATGGATTGAGCTACTGCAGGAATACGACTTTGTGGTCGAACATCGCAGCGGGAAATCTCATGGCAACGCAGATGCATTGTCAAGAAGACCTTGTCCTGAAGACTGCAAGCATTGTACTAGGCAAGAGAGTAAGGAAGTGGTACCTGTGAGGATGCTCAGGACGGACCTCAGCAACGAGTGGAAGGAAAGCCTACAACGTGCACAACAGGAAGATTCGGAAATCAGGCCGATTCTGGAGTGGATGAGGGCCAGAGCTCCTAAGCCCAAGTGGAGCGACGTCTCAGCAATGAGTTCGGTCACAAAGAGCTATTGGGCCCAATGGGACAGCTTGGTGATTCAGGATGGAGTCCTGTGCCGTAAATGGGAAAATGCTCGGGGAAACAGCTGTCATTTGCAAATGGTAGTCCCTAAAGCTCAAGTACCGGATGTTCTCCAGCTTTACCATAATGGTTGTTCAGGAGGTCATCTAGGAGTAAAAAGGACGCTACTGAAGATAAGAGAACGGTTTTACTGGATCCACTGTCGGGACGATGTCGAGGACTGGTGTCGCAAATGTACAAGTTGTGCAGCTGTAAAGGGACCTCAGACGCGTAGCAGAGGTGCATTGAAATTGTACAATGTTGGTGCACCATGGGAGAGGATAGCCCTTGACGTTGCGGGGCCGTTTCCAGAAAGTGAAAGTGGTAACAAGTATTTCATGGTTGTGATGGATTACTTCACTAAGTGGCCGGAAGTCTTCGCCATTCCAAATCAAGAAGCTTCGACAGTTGCAGATAAATTAGTTCATGAAGTCTTCTGTCGTTTTGGAGTACCTTTAGAGATTCACAGTGATCAAGGAAGGAATTTTGAGTCCCAAATATTCCAGGAAACTTGTCGAGTTATGGGTACTCATAAAACAAGAACAACTTCTTACCACCCACAATCGGACGGAATGGTCGAACGATTTAATCAGACATTAGAGAGGTACCTAGCAAAAGTTGTGGAAAATCGGCAACGAGATTGGGACAAGCACATACAACCGTTTTTGTTGTCATATCGAAGCGCTGTTCACGAAAGCACATCGGTGACACCAGCTTTCGCAAACTTTGGAAGGGAATTACGGCTACCTGCAGACCTGATTACCGGAATACCACCTGATGCCCCACGCAGTATAACCGATTATGCGAATGACTTGCGGAACAAGATGAATGACATTTATGAGCACGTCAGACAATCAGGCCGGCAAATGTCTGAAAAGATGAAAACCCGTTATGACCGCAAAATGAACAATAAAGGGTTTGACGAAGGTTCACTAGTGTGGTTGCACAATCCAGTTCGCAGAAAAGGGAAATCTAAGCTTCAAGCTAACTGGGACGGACCATACCGGATTGTGACAAAGATAAATGACGTTACCTACCGGATACAGAAAGGTGCAAGAGGTACTCCTAAGATAGTCCATGTGGATCGACTGGCGCGTTATTATGGGGCCGATAATGCTCGGGACGAGCATTTCTTAGGTGGGGGCAGTGTTGAGCCGCACGATTGATGTTTGGTTACCACTAGCGCCATCTCTTATCGAATAGCGGAATTAATGGTCAGGAGCTTTCTAGAAAGTTCGATGCTAGAACTTTCTGGAACTATCGACATGTGTTCGGTCAAGGCCGATATGTACTCGAACATTCTAGATGCTTCTACGGTAGAAGGTTCTGGAACTATCCGAGGGCCCTATATAAGCGGGAACGGAGCGCGTCCCGGGGTAGTTCATTGGAAGCGATACATGCGAGAACATCTAAAGCGATCTTCAAGTGCGACTTAAGAGTGATCCGTAGTGCTATTGCGTTGTGTTATTAGTGTGTTTAATTAAAGTGTTATTTTTGGTAATTCATATCGGCAGTTTTTAATTGTCACGAACCCCTAGCTCGTAACAATATGTAAAAATATATCTAAGTAAAATAAATCTGGCATTAATAAATGTTCAAATTTAGTATTATTTCTTCGAAAATCATTTCTACTAACGCGTTTTATAATAATGGCAATACGACAATGCCATTTTAACACAATTCTATTACGAGACCATTGACCGACCAATGATATAGCAGATTACGAACTTTTAGCCGAATTATAATGGGATCGTGTTGGGATGACGAATTTATAAAAATAGCAGACTTGGGCCCCCGGCATAATATGTCATCTTTACCTACTGATGTGACTGATCTTTTAACGCAGTGGTTAACTTTTAAGGAAAGTTCTACTTTCATTCTGTACCTCCTACTATTTTTTTTACGAGAGGTATTATTTACCATACTACTACCATATTCTCACATCGCAGTGGCCAAATCCTAGACTAATAGTTTCTTATTTTACCATCACAGTTATCACCTCATAGCTGTTGTCTGTGCTGTCTGCTGTGACAATATAAGAAGATTCTTATATGTAACCAATTCCAGAAAAAGAAAAATTGGTTACAACATGTTTGTTATGGCTTTGAAAACACGTTACGGAATTGAGCCCTCTCGTCTATGGCATCGGCTAAAATACTATTTTAATTAAACGTCTGGCATAGATACATATGACAGTTTAATCTACATAAAATACCTGAACAGAAACGCAGTTTTTTTTTGACCCATCACATTTAATGTGGTACTGCTGAGCGTTATGTACAAAGGCCAGCACATCAAGTTACCCCAAACTGTCAAATTTCTTTGATAGTTTTTCAACTTTATTACAAAGGAATAAAGCTTATGTTCAATTGGGAAAATTTGACAGTTTGGGGTAGCTTGACCTGCTGGCGACTGTACCTTTATAATTTTGTTTATAGAAGATCAGTATTTATTTAAGTTTTGATTTTTTAATGTTTTCTGCTTGAGTACCTATAGTTTTTAATGTTTTGTTGGTATAATGGCGTGTGCTCGCTAGCTGACATATGTCATATTTATTATAAATATGTATTTATTTCTTAATGTTATTTACCTACTATTGTATAGAATCAAGTTCTTCTAACTTAACAGACAGCTGTTCTGCTGGCGAGTTTGTTGCGCCACTTCTTGTTCCGAGCTAAAGGAAGTGGTGAAGGGTGGGCTTTTTTGGGGGACTGTCTTATGTAATCAGAAGACAGTCCCCCAAAAACTTAACAGACAGCTGTGCTGCTGGGGAGTTTGTTGCGCCACTTCTTGTTCCCAGCTTAAGCACTAATAAGCAATATCCTTCAAAATTATTCAGATTTTTATTGATATTGTGTTACGCAATTTGGGTGCAATTTCAGGGGCATGCTACAGTCGTATCAGACGTACGTGTCTATAATTTGTCTGGGCCGCTTTAGGACTTTATCTCTACGCCGCTGAATAAAATAAAGTCGCAGATGTGTTAATTATTAAGCAGCTTTTGACTCGTTTTCCTGTGACGTCATCGCTTAGAGATGCGCTTTCATGGCGCTAACGAAGCTCTCTCTCTATCATTATGATCGAAAGTGTCTACGTATTTACGTAGCGCCTAGCTACAGTGGCGTAGCACTCGCTACGGGAAGTACAGACCTACGGTGATCATTGTGATCAATTATGTAGGTAAGTAATTCTTTATCTTTTCAATAGTAGGTCCAGATTTTTTGCTTAATCGTAATACCTTTTTATGTTTCAATGTTAATTAATGTAATTGGTGTTATATTGTATTTAGGTACATAGTTAAATATTACCACTGAGCAGCTATTCTCGTGTAAAGTATCGACAAGATCTGTATATTGCATAATAAGAAATAGGTTAAAGGTATAGGTAATAAAACTTAAAACCAACCAACATGATTTTTTAGAGCGAGAATGATAGTATAAATCTTTGAATTTTGATAGTTTTCCCAACTACCAACCAACTTATGAAATTATTTTTTGATAGAATTATTTTGGTAAATCCGCATGAGATTTGAGTTAAATTAAATCAGAGTCCAAACTGAAAATCCCGCTCAATAATTTTACAAAAATAATATTCCTGGAACATATGAGGCGAGTAAATAAAGGTCAAGTTCTTGGATGAAGAGTCCGTGGCTGGCGACGAGCTCACGCTTCGTCGCATGCTATTCCAAGGCCGCTGAACATCAAAGCCCTCGGGTCTCGCAAATTATCCCCTCCGGCGAGCAGGCCTCTCATTTTATAATTATGCCTCCCTAATTCTACGGCGTTTAGATTTTTCTATTTATTAACGTTATTGGAAATCTTAGATTATGGGCTGTATTATGGAATAATATCTATATAAATAAAAATAAAAGTCCTGACTGACTGACTCATCAACGCCTAGCCCCAACCCATGGACCTAAAAAGCTGAAATTTTGCACAGAGATTCCCTTTACAATGTAGACAAGGAATAATGAAGGATTTTTCGAAATTCAACCCCTAAGTGAATTAAATAGGGGATGAAAGTTCCGCGCGGGCGAAGGTGCTGGCAAAAGCTAGTTATGGAATAATTAAGATTTGCCATTCAGGATTTAGGATCTTCTTACATTACTCATTGGAGGTACATTGACCGCAGTCTGTAATATTGTATCTAGAAAATAAAGGTTTAAATGATGCATAATGTGGTTGAATTCTGGCGAAATGTGGGTGTAAGTACCTATTATAGGTACCCTTACCTTGTGTTGCCTTGTTCAGGCTACGAACCTTTAAGACCCTCATGTTTTACAATAAATGTATTATATTCTATTCTATTCGAACTTCTTCCGAGAAATAAAAGAATAATATAGATAAGGTACCTAGTCCCCTTGACGATTCCGATTTCAAGACTCAAATTCACAGAAACCTTTCCATGTTCGTTTTCGTTAATCGGAAGTCATTTTTATTAATTCTGTTTTCCTGTGGTCTGAAAATAGGAGGAAATCCCTAAAGCAAACCCTTATTGTGTTACACGATACTTTAGGCAAAACACACTCACCGAATTAACGAATTTAATCCATTAATGAATTGGGTATGAAATGAAGTAGGTAACTAATTGGTTGAATACAACAATAATTCGCACACGCTCCGTGTGGTGCCGGACGTAAAAGAATAGCACCATCCCATTTCTTCCCGTGGGTGTCGTAGGAGGTGACTAAGGGACTTACTAGAGAATGGGCAGCAACGTTCTCTATGTATTTTACCGCCATACTGCGATCGCCAACCCGCCTGCCAAGTGCGGCGATTATGGCAAAACCTCCCTTTTGGGGGTTTCCTATGTCCAGCAGTGGACGTATTCCAGCTGAAATGATGATGATGATGATGAACAATAATTAGTTACGTAATGGACATCACTAGACATAGTTCTACCCATGGGCGCCAGGACAGGGGAACAAGGTCGTGCGCTCGCACCCGCCTAGCTTCAAAATAAAATAATGTAAAAACATTAACAATTAAAAAAAAAATCCGCAAATGCATAATAGAGAACTCAACCTGTAAGGCGAGATCAAAAAAATTACCTCTTGTATTGTGCAGTCCTCGATTTAGCTGTTGTGCATTAGTCTACCAAGTTTATTTCCCCTTAATCGAGCTTGCTTCACTTGCTTTTCTCGCTCTTGCATCCTACATTCTCTTTAACTGTTTTTAAGCTTTTCTGCTTAACTAGACAAAGTTACTCATTGTTTAAGGGCCCTTTTACATTTAGGCATTGCGCTCCGTCTTTAACCATCTCAGTAGAAAATTGAATTAGGTCCAGTCATTTTTTTTTTTTATGTAGTAGAGATACAACAAAAAAAAATATTCTATTATGAAGATAATATAGGATATTTGTAATCTATGAAAAATAGTTTTGATGGATTTTATTCAACAGAATCTGCAAATTAGAGCTCACAATACAGCTCTCCACCAGATTTTGCCTAAAATGCGTCAGGAGAATGATTAATTATCTTTCTAGCAAAGAAAACGAACTATTTTTAACCAAGTACCTAATTGTTATTAATATAACCTACGAATAGTATTCAATTTCAACGACGACATCTTGCATATACACGCATTTTTGTAACACTCCTCTTATTTAAATGAGCAAATGATACTCTAACATATCCGAGGTGAAGTACAAAAAAAACTTTTTAATAAAAAAATTAAACCGCCGAAAAACCGAAAAGTAAAAACCCCAATAACTAAGTTCGGAAGGCGGTGACATAATTAAATACATATCCAAAGTCACCGACTTCCGAACTTAGTTATTGGGGTTGGACAAAGCAAGTTTATTATTTTTTACTTTTCGGTTTTTCGGCGGTTTTTTTTTTTATTAAAAAGTTTTTTATTTTTAACTAATCTACTAATTACTACATGCTTAATTTTTGTTTATTTTTTGTAATACACAACTCAGTATTAAAATCTGTGAGTAAACAATCCATCATCCCCTGTTTTCTTTCCCTTAGGGTTGGAATTTTTATTCGAAATTTATATGGGACCAACTTCGGGGTATATATACACTTTCCAATAAAAAAAGAATTAGGTATCAAAATTGGACTACTCTGGAAAAAGTTATGCGTGGTCTAATATACGCGTCGAATTGAGTAACCTCCTCCGTTTTTTCGTCGGTTAAAAAATGATCGCGCTCGCTTCGTGGAGCTGAAGATGCAGCCTCCCGAAACTAAACTTGGCGGCGCCCATGGTTCTACCTAGCTTAGCTAACTTAAATTATATCTAGATATTAAATTATAACATTCATAGACTTCTAACCTTAGCTCCTTAGAGCTATACGTATATTATGTAGGCTAACTTAGTGTTTATTAAGCAAAGGTAGGTGGGTAAGCACCATTTAGAAACCTACTGGCCTCATAAAACGATCTGGGCGATATGTGTACTCATATAAACTTAACACGTTACTGCTGGTATCTGTAGCCACAACTTGCTCATTTACTTATTTTTTATGTACCTCGATAAGCTTCTCGTAGATACAAAAGGAATGTAAGAGATACCTATATGAATGTAGGTCGTCTGTACTTTGTTATTCAATTCTCAACTTGTAAAGCTCATAATTTGCATTAGATTTATTGTCAAATCTCTGTTGATGTTTTGATTGTCTGTGTATTTCCTCCAACCAGTCTAATGAGGTAGGTGAAAATAAACAGCCATACAATCTGTTCGCGACGATGCGTCACTATATAGCTTAATAGTTTGTTTTTTGACATTAATTTAAAATCATAAAGATAAGTGATAGTTAAACCAATAAACAGTGGTGATAAGTGCCTACTATAAGAAAACCGTAAGTACCACCCTTTCAGACCTCATTTAAGTGGGCTGTATAGCCGTAATTTATAGTCTCAAGTGCGTCCAGGTAACCTAGAACCGAGACCTAGCCCTGGGCGTAACTTCCCTTAACGTAAACTTAAGATAAACCCACTTAATTGAGCTCTGAAAGTCGTGTTGCTTTAGCTAAGTAATTTTTAAGTTTTGAGTTTTGCTAGTCATCTTTCAGGGCGCGTCACGCCCTGAAAATCAAATGTGTAACATTTTAAATATTAGATTGTTTTGGGTCTGTAAACCACCCTGAGGTATCTGTAACCAGAATTGAAATAAGTTCAGTAGTTTTCGAGAAAATCAACTTTTAAAATATTTATTGGTAACATTTTTCATAATTTTTCGGGTTTTCTTGAAATAATCTTTCAGTGCGGGAAGATATAGTGCATACAGATATCTCAGGGGATGGGCAATTTCAGGGGGAATACAGGGATATATAACATGCCATATGTACAGTAATTTAATAATGTGTTGTATGCAATATTCCATTGTAACGATAGTCAAAAATAGACTAAATAAAAGTTAAAACAGGAAGCAATTTGCGGCCCTCGTTACGGTAAAGTTTCGAGGCACCTTAGAAAATATAGAATCACATCAAATTGTTAGTCATCGGCAATATAATTTTGTTATTTTAAACTTAAATTAAATAACATGTAGTACAAGTGAAAGTTCTAAATTGCTTCCTGAAGATTAAATCAAAATGTGTGTTATTTAATCAGGTAAAGTACCCCTTCACAGAAGTGTCTCAAAAACAACCCCTTCCTAGACGAAAGTCTGGAACCCGTTTCTTTGTCAGTCGTCAAAACGTTGGTAAAGTCGTGAAGAACGGAAGATAGTAGCCGCCCCTGAAGATATCTGGAACCTATAGGTGCAGGACGTCAGCGCCGCGTGGACTGGGAGACCTACATACACACCGGGATAAAACCTGGATAGGAATACACCCTCCCTACACACCCTTCATGTCCAAGCGATCACGCCCGTCCGATACACAATCACTTATAGATTTGACATTTGATTAGGTATGTATTCCGAGATGAGCAGGCTTAGACAAAACACATTTCTGTTAGCGTTCACGCCAAACGCTACGCCGAAATGTATGGGAATGACATTACCTGCGGAAAGGTTGCGTCGTGTCCTTTCCGCAGTTAGTGTCATTCCCATACATTTTGGCGTAGTGTTTGGCGTGAACGCTAACAGAAATGTGATTTGTCTATAACTTGCATAACACTTCCCCGAATTGATAATTGTGCATCAAAAAAGTTTGTCTATGCCAACTAATCGAACCAGCCTATTAAACGTTGTCCATTTAAAAGCCGATGCCAGACGACATTAATTAATTGAATAAACCGAGTGGTGAACATTCCCATTACCAGGCACGTTAATCATTGGTTGGCGGAGGGCGCGGGCGCACCGGCACCAACTTTCATTACGATATGAGCAATAACTTGTCACATTGCCGACCAAACGCTTTCAGGCAAATTGCTGGTGAACTCGTGGAACCGACCAATTAACAGTCTATCAGGAAACTAGCGAATGCACGAATACAAAACGACTGCGATGCCACATCGCTATTGTCAAATAAGTAAACTGACAGGCCAAATCTTATTCGGACGTCTTGATTTCCTAATCTAGTTGCTTTGCTCTCAACGATTTCCTCCTATTAAATTTTCCTTGCAGCGCTACGCAAATAAGCAAATCCAATTTCGCTTGTCATCAATTTTCCTAAAAACGTTGTTGATTCGATTTGTTGGATTGCAATGAAGTTTGCGTCGCTGTAAATCAAGAATAATGCCTTATTTACTGGGCGTACTTCCGCGGGTTAATTGCACGGTTGAAGTTGGCAGCCCGTAATTAGAACTTGCAAACATTCCGACTTCAGGTTCCATTTAAATAAGACTTCGGTAAACCGTATTCCGTAATCGTATTCGACGAGCGTAGACCCGTCTTTTACTTGGTTACTTAACGAATTCGGTGACCGACGAATTGTGTAGCTACAGTAGGTAAGCTACGATTCTACGAAAATGTTGAACGTACCTATTCCTAGCTGCATAATTCATTCCGTAAGTATCCCTATATCAGCTAGAAAAAAATTACCATTCCTGTTCAGCTGACCCAAAATCAAGACAATCATGATCATGATGAATAAATCCAAACTACCCTCTTATACATATACTTAGCACATTTGCCAAACATATGCCCTAAAACTTCTTCAGAGTAAATTCACATATATAAATCCAATGCTTTTAAATAAGTCCTTAGCTATCTTTATTCAGGATCGTCATGCCGCTAGGCTCCTG
Source organism: Polymixis flavicincta (assembly GCA_949987655.1). NCBI lineage: Eukaryota > Metazoa > Arthropoda > Insecta > Lepidoptera > Noctuidae > Polymixis > Polymixis flavicincta. Next base: position 11,542,492 of record OX465179.1, read on the forward strand.
CTAGCAAAAGTTCTCCAGAAAATTATTTAGCATTATAGTTGTTATAGCTAAACACAACGAAATTTGACGTAAACGAAATAAAAGGAATTTATGAAAGGATCGTACTAAGCAGGTGGCGTTCTGTAGTTTCTACCTACCCCTGGGCCTATAGACAAAATACATTTCTGTTAGCGTTCACGCCAAAATGTATGGGAATGACATTACCTGCGGAAAGGACACGACGCAATCTTTCCACAGGTAATGTCATTCCCATACATTTTGGCTTAGAGTTTGGCGTGTACTTTGTCTATAGGCCCTGGAGAGAAAGTGTGAGTTTATATATTGCTAATTCGTATTTATTGTTTCTAATCTATCCAACTAACTAGCCTGTATTGTCCCACTGCAGGCAAATCCTTCCCTGTCCGTTCTCCACACAATTCTGCCTTTTGCTAGTGCTGGCTGACCAGTCTTTTCGGTTGGATTAAAGTTCGTCCCGCCATCTTCGCCTCGGCCAGCCGTGTCCAGTTCAACGGCGCGGCCACAGCGATAGTTCAAAAAAAAAATCTTCCAAGATTTTGTATACCCAAAACCATTCATATGTCAAAGTTATGGTTAAAAAATTATAACGTGTTGAACGGTTTGAACGTGGCCTCGCCATTGAAAAGCGGAGAACCGCGCGGCTACGGAGATACCTGAAAAGGTAATTAATTACCTATTAGATTGATTTTGTAAAAAAAAATGTCAAATATAGAAAAAATATTAATTTTATATAATTACGAATTTTGACAAAGTCAAATCTTGGTTTTACAAAAAAAAAACAGACGTCTGCGATGCTTTTTCAACGAGATATCGGCGATTATGTGTTTTTCACCGTTTCAACGTCGCGGCCATTTGGTTTTAGTCTTACAACTCCTGAAATATAAGCCTAGGATTTTTCGTTATATTTTTACTCATTTTGACAAATTCAAATCTGGGTTTTACAAAAAAAAATCAGACGTCTCCGATGCTTTTTCAGCCAGGTATCAGCGATATCGATTTTTTTCTATATGTTTACAATTTCAATTTATCATTTACTTACCTAAATTTCAGGTCTCTGCAACGCTTGGTTTTAAAAATTTCCGTGGCCGAACGGTTCTCCGCGTTTCAATGGCGGGGTCACGTTCACAAATCCTATTATAACATTTCTACCATAACCTTGACTTTATGGTTTTCAGAATGAACTTTTACAATTTTTTACAAAATCTTGGTAGTTTTTTTTTTTTTGTTTTGCAATATCGCCGTGGCCGCGCCTGTGAAACGGACACGGCCAGCCGCGATGGCGTCGTGCATTTAGCGGGAGCCAATCGGTAGTTCTCCTAGCGCATTTCTCATCTGACATAAATGTGGCCGACATGTCCGGCCTTCTAAAATGATAAGCAGCAAGCAATTCATACGCAGTAGTTATGTTACACAATCTCGTTACAACATACTTTACAAGTGCTCGTGCGCTTACCAACAAGTACATATTTAATTTGAAGTAGAAAGTTGTGCCTTCGATAGCTCAGTTGGTAGAGCGGTGGACTGTAGAGGAACGACACTGATATCCATAGGTCGCTGGTTCAAATCCGGCTCGAAGGAATCTTTTGTCAAACCTAATTTTGATCCGAATACGTCAGTCTATTTAATGTATCTGTATAGAGTATACGAAATAAGTTAATACGCTTCCTATTGCATACGATAAAATTTTAATAAAATATTATTGTAATTATAATCAGTTTTTCATAACTATTGCTAATTGCCAATCTTATCAACGAAGACTAGGTAATCTCATTTGGATGTTCGATAATTAATAGTTTATTTTAAAACTAATATCACTTTATTAGGTACTATCTAAATTTAAATGATACCTGCTTATAATCTAATCTCAGGAATTGATTTAAATGAAAAATCTGTAAATATTTATTTAAAACACTTGCTGCTGATTTATTCGCCTAACTACTATACTACTGAATAGTAAAGAAAACTTTGTAAATAAAGTTACCTAAAGGTAGGTACCTATTTATTTATGCAAAATCCAATTTCCAGGCATTCCAAAGACCTACAAAATACGTAGGTACCTAATTTTATCATTCAGGTGCGGCCAGGTACAATCGTACAACGGACTAAAAACATATTTTTCACCATCTTGTTGCATTAACCCAACAAAATAAAGTTATAATTTATCATATCTAACTGTAATTAAAATTCTCGTCGTAACGAAGTAACTGCCATGGAGTATGACGAACAAAGGCTGCGAAATAATAGGAAGGCATCCTTTACAGTAAAAAAATGTTTTTATAAAACAGTTTTTCACACTCAGTCGAAGTGTTGGCAACATATAGCTCGCACAATAAAGGCGCACTTCAGGACCGTTGCACGAATGCAACGAGCATTTCATCCCGCAGGGGGCCACACCCCTCCGCTCTGAACCTTCCCACGAGGACCATTCATGCAGAGGAAAAACAAAGCTACCCCTTCTACTTCGTGTGAAACCGTAAATGCAAAACTATTTTTTTTTTCTATTGAAGAGGACTTTTCCAGGTCAACTTTTCTACGCCTTTTGTAGGAATCACTTTTATAATCCTTCTCACGCTAAATAAATAAAATGCTAGAATGTATTGAACCGATGACCTCGGGAATCGGCTGGATGCGAGAAGAACAGGACTGGTCAGCAGTGGACGTCTTTCGGATGAAATTATGCATATAACTTCAAAAGAGATGTTTGACGGTCTACGAACGGAAAACTATCAGGAATTAGAGAAACCTGTGAACAAATCTTGATTTGCTATGAAAGGGCAAATATCTACTGTAAATCAATAGGTACCTAGACCTGCCCATTGTATTAGGTACGTAACGGATGTCTTAATTATCAGATACCATTGTGTAAAAAAATTACTGCAGTTTGCCTTTATTCTCAACTAGCATTAGCCCGCGACTCCGCCCGCGTGGATGTCGGATCTCGCCTAAAAAAGTAGCTTGTGTCCTTTTCCATATCCCAGGCTATATCTCTGCCAAATTTCATGACGATTAGTTCAGCGGTTTAGGCGTGAAAGCGTAATATACAGACAGTCAGACAGAGCCTGTACTTTCGCATTTAGTAGGGATTGATTTAATAAATATGTACACGGAAATTTACAATGAAATGAGGTAAATAAACCATTAATTTAGCATCATACATAATTACTTACCTTACGTCAAAGTACCTACTTAAAGGATTTATGCATTTTATTTAGATTTATGTAGGTAAACCTGAAATTCTAACGAATGAAAACAGTTCTAATGAACGAACTTGAGTTGTAAAAAAATATATAAATCTCTGGGGACCTGCGAACGCCGGAGGCTCGGAAAACTATTGAGCAGAAAAACAAAGTGGCTACCAACCAGAGGTGGAGTCCCCAGAGTTGTTCCGACGTCCTTAGTTATTAATGTTACAATTTCAATAGCAAACTGGGGATTGTAAAATGAGTTACCGTTTTGTAAATAAGTAGTCCGAAAACAATTCGTATTGTAGGTAGGAAAATTATAAGTTATTGCTAAATGCTGGGCTACTAGGGGAGTTCTATTTTCAGCAATGGACTGTGATAGGCAAATTCTTAGGTATTTAATTACTTACAACACTGTGATATGTGACGTTATTTTACGTTAAATACGGAAGTACAATAGGTACGTCTAACTTTATTGAAATATTTTTTTATATAGGTACACACAAACGCATAAACAACCTACCTAAGCAAGTATTATTAAAGCAGCCAAAGCATTGTAGATCATCATCATCATCATCAGCCTATAAACGTTCCCACTGCTGGGACAGCCCTCCTCTCTGTGAGAGGGAGCCGGCCGTAGGCCGTAATCCACCACGCGGGCCCATTGGGGGTTGGTAGATGTCACATGTCTTCGAATTTTTTGTTCTAGGACATGCCGGTTTCCTCACGATGTTTTCCTTCACTGTTTTGAGAGCAGTGGTGATGAAATAATTTACACAAAGTAAAGCGCCTGGCTGGGTTCGAACTCACGACCTACAAACTCGTAAGTCGCGACCGTTACCACTTAGCCACCACTGCTCTCAAAAAATTGTAGATCATGAGTTAGAATTACAACAACCAACACCACAAATTTAAACGGTTTTGAAAAGTTACAACAATTACTACAGTAGTTTCGTTAAATTGTTATGACGTAATTATTGTGGAGTGAAGCTCCGCGAAACCTTTTGAAATTCATCATCCTTACAAACTCAGTTTACCCTGGAAACTTTTGAATTGAAGTTATTCCCAGCGTAAGCTTGAAAATTCCCTCTAATTAAAATCCCCGTCAACTGCATAACTAGGTCACAGCTATAAGAATCCAGTGAAAAGAATAATGCCAGCTGACAGGTAACGAAGAGGTGAGGTAAACATACTACAGTTATTTCTAAAAGTAAATTCGCCATTTTAACTACTTTAGTACCTTCACGTAAAATATTTTGTCTCCTCTCCATGTACCTACAGACGCCAGCACATCAAACTACCCCAAACTGTCAAATATTCCCAATTGAACATGAACCTTATGCTTATGTCATAAAGTTGAAAATCTTGCAAAGAAATTTGCTGGCGTCTGTACATGTAGGAAACCACGGATGGTTTAAATTTGACGTTCAAAAAGAGCTGACTATCCTAGCCTGGCCTAGTTTGAATAACTGACTTTTGATTTTGATAGTTCCCAAATTACCTAAACCATAATTAAGCCCATTATGAAACATTAAAACCAAGTGAATGCGTTGTTGTTTTGAAAGGGTTCTTGCCGACTCCCAAGGGTCGCTATAAAAAAGGGTGGGAAAGGAAAAAAAAATTTTTTTCTTTCTATCTTTGAAGATCGGCACGATAAATTAATGGAAGTGATCAAAATAAACTTTTTTTTTATGTTTGACGCTGCCAATAATTACATATGTCCCCAATGCCGTATGATTATTTTATGTCCGTTCATTCTGATAAGTTTACGGCATACTATGTAAAAGCTTAAAAGTACCTACCTACATACCTACACGCCTACACCACACCGCCTTCCTACCCTCCCCTCACTCTCTGTTCGAGTGTTCGTAATTTAATTATAAAAAAAACTACGAAAAATATATAATATACAGATGGCGCTGTATCGTTTTAGCTGAACACTCCCTCTGTTACAGTAAGAGGCGACAATGCACGTAGTGTAATTTTACTACTATCGCTAGCTACTGTAGAGCCCCCTTAATTGATTGCATCAAAGTTAAAATTAGGAAGGACTAATACAAGGTGTAACGTAAATAACGCACAACCTCTTATGGGGTCATTGTACTCATCATTATGAACAACTTTTACTATGGGACCAAACCTTAAATCGCGAAAAAAAATCAGCCGTTCCCTACATTTTGACGAGAAGCGAACATAAATGAACAGCAGATTTTTTTTTTCTGATTTCAGGTTTGGTCCCATTAAGTCCCATAGTAAAAGTTGTTCATAATGATGCGTACAATGGTGCCGATTCTGTTGTACACCGAACTAAACTAACTAAACTTAAAATTCCTTACTTTTGACTGAGAATCTTAACGCTATTCTGCAAAAAAATATCTCAAAATTTAAAAACAATTTCGACACTACCTACTTAAATCGAATTTGACAATTGCGACTCGCACGTGGTATGAGTTTTGGCTTCGCAGCGTGGTACTCACAGAACACATTACTCTAGGAGGTGGTACTTGTTTGCCCTACCCCGTGATTTTTTTTTAGAGCCAGAGGCGCGCAGGGACGGCAGCCTTGACGTGATTTATATGGAATTTTACTTTTTTATGGAAAATATTAAAAATTATTACCCACATGTTGAGTTTTAGATGTGTATTGGGGTCTCACAAAGGGGGTCGAAATTTTCATTATTTTTGCGATAGGACACACCATTTTCGAGATTTAAGCAAAAGAAAAGAAAAAAAATACAGTACTATTTTTGCACCAGAAGTAGAGGTGACGGTGAGAATTTTAGTTCTTGACAACTAATTTTATTCCACACCTATTTAATCGCGATTAAAAATAGTCAGATTTAGTTAGACAACCAAAATTTTAGGTTCAACAGAATAGCACAATCGCTTTTTTCACTAAACTAATAACTCAGTACAATCTTAGTGCTGTCAAACTAAAATATAGTTAAGTTGTGTCACTTTAGTCAATTTCAGAATGGAGAATCGTCGTTTGACAGAAATAAACTAAATTTTGGTAGTTTTTAGTCTAGTTTAGAGAATTTTGTGACAACAGAATCGGCACCAATGACCCCTTCAGAGGTTGTGCGTTATTTACGTTACACATTGTATAGTTTTAGTCAGTCTTTAGAAGGTTGTATTGATGATTTTATTTCTGTAAATACATACTTGTCGGTCGCGAATCTTATTTTGTTTAACATACAGTTTGACAAGGGAAACGAAGAAACGGGGAAGCGGGGAAACCCGCGAATTTAATTTTTCTTACTGATATTGTTTTTTTGCTATTTGCAGTTCAGTTGGTGTACCAGTTGGTGTAATACCTACGTATTTACAGAATTATAATCATAAAATCATTTAAGTAATCCCATTGAATGACTTTTTCATGAAATAGACCACTCGACACTGACCTAAAAACTGCAAAAAAGCGTAAGAAAATTGGAATTTCGCTAGCAAAAGATAGTACCTATCATTATATTCCCATATAATGATAGGTACTATCTTTTGCTAGCGGCTTCGCCCGCGTGGAGGTTGGAAATTATCCCACGGGCCATCCTACCGGGATAAAGTCTTGATAAAACATCCATACACCAAATTTCATCCAAATCCGTTCTGCCGTTTTAGCGTGATTGAGTAACAAATATCCAAACTTTCACATTAAAATATTATAGTAGGAAGTAGGATTATTTTCGAACTGGACCTTATGAAGCCTTCTAAGTACTTACGGTAATATAGAAGGACAGTTCCAAATTTTTTGTACGAAATCACATTTTCAATGTAACAACTTTAAAGACCAGCACCCTAATTGCGTAACTCACGATTGATCATAATTGGATTCGTCTTCACAGTTAAACTATATTCATTGCGTTATTTATGTTGTCTAGCAGACACATTTTTCGAACATATGAAGCAATGGTTTAACAATCCGTTTCAAAACGATACAGATTATGATGAATCGTGAGTTACGCAATTAGGGTGCAGGGGTCCAAGTCTGCTATTTTAATAAATTCGTCATTCCAATACGATCCCATTGTCATTTTGCTAAAAGTTCGTAATCTGCTAAATTCATAATGGTCGATCAGTGGTCGGTCAATGGTCACGTAATAATATTGAATTAAAATGGCATTGTCGGATTGCCATTATTATAAAACCCGTTAGTAGAAATGATTTTCGAAAAAATACTACAAAATCTGGACATTTATTCATGCCAGTTTTCATTTTTAAGTATTTAGTTTTACATATTGTTTTTTAACTTATTATTTTTGGAACTATCAAAAATTACCGCCAGTCAGTCATTCATTTGTCATTATGTACGAGATTACCAATAAATGCCATTTCTTTCAATGGATTGTCAGTGGCTGACCATTGGAAAGTCATAATGACGCCATTATATTAGTAGATTACCAAACTTGTCAAAATCACCAATTATGAAATCAATGATAGACCATTCTGACACTATTGTAATAGCAGACTTGAGGCCCTGGGGCCTAAGTCTGCTATTTTCATAAATTCGTCATTCCAACACGATCCCATTGTCATTTTGCTAAAAGTTCGTAATCTGCTAAATTCATAATGGTCGATCAGTGGTCGGTCAATGGTCTCGTAATAGAATTGTGTTATAGTGGTATTGTCGTAATGCTATTATTATAAAACCCGTTAGAAGAAATGATTTTCGAAAAAATACTACTAAATTTGAACATTTATTCATGCCAGATTTCATATAAATATATGTATTTTTACATATTATTTTTTAACATATTATTTTAGGAACTGTTAAAATTACCGCCAAGTCAGTCATTAAGTTGTCATTGTGTACGAGATTACCAATAAATGACATATCTTTCAATGGAGTGTCAGTGGCTGACCATTGGAAAGTCATAATGACGCCATTATATTAGTAGATTACCAAACTTGTCAAAATCACCAATTATGAAACCAATGATAGACCATTCTGACACTATTGTAATAGCAGACTTGAGGCCCTGGGGCCTAAGTCTACTAATTTATAAACGTTACAATGGTCTCTCAATGGTGTGTTTTTGACAGTTTTTGTATGGCAAATCTGTCAAAAACTTACCATTGAGAGACCATTGTGACGTTTATAAATTAGTAGACTTAGGCCCCTGGACCATTGAATGCCCGATTTTTGCGTGAATTACACATTGCGCACTACCGCAAAAAGTGAATTTTCACACAAAACGTTAAATTCGTTTCCCGGTAATTATTTTCCCATAAAATTATTTCGTTTCATGTACGGAATGCAACGATGAAGGCTTCGTGAAGGGTCTTTTTACCCGACTGCGCCAGATTCAGTTCTAATCTAAATATAGGGTTGCAACACTGTGCGGTCGGGATTTTCCAATCGCACTAAATCGTAAATCGGAATCTAACTCTAACTTCGATTACATCTTCGATTTCCTACAAATGGAATAGTGTAAGTAATAAGCACTTTAGCAACTGCAACCTATTCGGCTAAAGATCGAAAAAAAAAACATCAGGGATAGATTATTATCCCTGTCGGTAAGAGCGTCGTTTACAACAAAGAGATTTAATACAAATCAATATAAATGAACTCGTACATAATATTTAATGTCTTTGGCTTACAATTTAACGGTTTGACATAGATAGATCCCCACTAATAATATTATAAACTAGCTGACCCGACAGACGTTGTCCTGTCCGTCCAATAGTCATTCGTACAAAATACCTTCCCTACCTACCCTACGCTACCTACCCTAAACATTAAAAAAAAAAGCCCTAAAAACCATCCATGGACTTCAACGAACATTTAAAAAAAAGTTTTTGTAAAATTGGTCCAGGCGTTCGCGTTGTTGAGTTATGCGCTTACCAACACATTTTGCGATTCATTTTTATATTATAGATACGAAAGTAACTCTACTCTTTCACGCCTAAACCGCTACACCGATCGTCATGAAATTTGGCAGAGTTAAAGCCTGGGATATGGAGAAGAACTTTAGCTACTTTTTTACGCGATAATCGACAGCCACGCGGGCGAAGCCGCGGGCAAAAGCCAGCACAGCCGCCAGCACATCAAGCTACCCCTAACTGTCAAAATTTATCAATTGAACATGAACCATATCCTACTTCGTGATGAAGTTGAAAATCTATCAAAGAAAATTGACAGATTGGGGTAGCTTGATGTGTCTACATGATAAACTATCGAAAATTAATACGTTTTATTATAAGCAGTACGTTACAGTTCACAATTTATCGACAATTGACAATCACGTGAGATACACTATAAACGAACGGTGTTCACAATCATACGGTTACTATACTATTTTCCCATCTCTAAAAAAAATATGAAATTATTTAATAGCTAAATGAGAATGAATTCAAATTTGTTAACGTTGTTTACGATTGCCAAACCAGTAATCAAATATGATTCGCGACCGAGGGCATTAAAATACCCTCTAATCTTCATGAGAAAAATCAATAAATATATTTCATGAGATAGCTTAGGCAAAAGGCAGTCGGAAAATGTTAGTTTTAGTTCATGAAATAACCAAATAAATTTTAAAATTCAATTCAAAGATTTCAGTTTTTTTTTTATGTTTTGGAACACCATGAAATAGGAAAAACACCTAGTAGCACTCATGTGTACGTCATACCGCCATAAACTAATCAACTTTGTACTTTTATTATTTTCGTAATCAAGGTAATTTTTATTGAAATAATTTCTTACATTCAGGAACAGCAAATCAACGATATGTAGAATAATAACTCATTTTTTAAATTATAAACAATTATCATAAAAAATATCGGCGAATTGGTTTACTCAGCAAACTGACGTCATACCCACAGAGCAATATGGCGACCACTGCGTTCAGCGTTTTCGTCAAATTACGCACGAAATATATTTTTATGGCACTAATCGAACAAATAAAATGCTGTATTTTTTGTGGTTTATTAGCATTTCAGAATCTAATTATGACACTTTTCAAAAGGTGTAATGCCCTATTACGTTGTTCGAGATTTTTATTCGTTGATCAACGAGATCTTCGTGTTTATTTTATTCGGAGAACCCGAACACGTCGCTGACTCGCTGTTCACCGAGGACGCGCGAGGACCGAGGATTCCGATGAAATGAGTGACAAATGATTGCGGGAATGGGACTTACGTGCTTCTGATCACAGACCATCATAAATAAAACTGGAACTTATGATCTACCTTCTATGAACGCGAATGATGAAAAGTGCTGATCATGGTCTCATGGATCATACATAGCCTTATACCCAGGGAAACTACTCTAAACATATGAAATACATTGTTGCAGACTTTAAAGTTCCAGAAAATAAACATCTATTGATAACTATTGCTTAAAAATGTTTTTATTACAATCAGAACTCTAAATAAAAGGCATGAGTAATATTTTTAACTTTTTTAATAGGGATAACTTATATAATATGCAAGGGATAGTCCCAAGGATTCCTCTTTAGTGATAAAAGGATAAAACCATTCACAAATGGAGAATCACAATTTATCACCTGCTCAATAAATACAGTCAACAGTAAGCATAATCTTAAACAATTTATCTGTAAATGATATTTAGTCATTTTACAACTCTGGATATTAACTGACAAAGTTTCAAAACTAAAAAGTACGTCTACGAGAGTCGACCGACACCGGCCCCGCGCACCCGCGCCAGCCCTCGCCGCGACGCCTATCGTCCGCCGCACCACAACACATATGTACACACCGCCGCCGCACCGCCTCACGTATGTACACGCGCCGCCGGCTGGCGAGGGCGGCGGCGGCGCGGCTAGGACGACGAGCCCGCGCCGAACATGTTGGTGCTGAAGGCGCTGGGCGCCGCCGGGCCCGCCGCCGCCGCGCCGGCCGTCGCGCCGCCGGCGCCGCCCGCGCCGCGCGACTTGGGCGTGGGGGGCTGCAGGTACTCGTGCCGCGCCAGCCCGAACACGTCGATGCGCTCCTCCTTGCGGTACGCCAGGCACGCGCGGATGAAGCTCTGCACAGAGAAAAACGTGGTAATTAAAATACGTTTCATACTGCCGTTGCAAGTTTAGTAGTTAAAACAACTGGCTTCAAAAACAATACAAAGTGAAAAATAGCTTTAATTTCGGAAGTCGGTGACTTTGGATATGTATTTTAGTTTTTGTCACCGACTGCCAAAATTAAGATTATTTTTAACTTTGTACTGTTTTTAGTTATGGTCACACCAATTCGTATACCAGTACTTGCTATGTAAACAACAGTGACAGGAAGCAGCAGAATGTCATCAAGATGCAAGATATAAAGTGGATTAAAACGTATTATCGAGGCTAACGCAAAAACTACCGAAGCAAAAATAATAAAATTTGTATAGGCCCCTGAGGCATACCCTATCCTTTAAAAATAATTTTCGAAATCCATCCACAATTGACGCAGATATCGCGGAACAAATATATTTAAAAAAACATAGACGAATAGAGTATTTTCCAATTTAATAAAAACTATTTTAATTTGAAGATTGGGACGACATACGTAGTGCGGTCCATGAGTTGTTAGCCTCACATAGAAAATAAACAGAACCTAATTTGGTTTTCCCTTCATAAATTAGGTGCAAGTCTCAACATGCACTGTGTTGAGTTTCAGTTTGTTCCATTTGTTACTTTAGTTTTGAGAGCGATTTACATTCATGCAGTCGAGTGATTTTCACAAAATATACAAAGTTGAATATCGCGCTGTTATAAAGTTTTTAACTAAAGAAGGTCTAACGCCAACGCAAATAAAGGAAAGATTGACTGTCGTTTACGGTGACTCTTGCCCTTCGTATGCAACAATAAAAAACTGGTCTAAGCTGTTTCGTTGGGGTAGAGAATCATTGGAAGATGATCCACGTGAAGGAGGCCCTGTCACAGTGACGACCACAGAAAATATTCAATTTGTGGAAGATATTGTTCTGAGTGACTGTAGATTAAAAACAAAAGAAATTGCTTCACAGTCTGGAATTTCAAAAACAAGTGTTCTTAAAATTCTTCACAAGCATTTACACATGAGAAAAACTAGTGCAAGGTGGGTGCCACGGATTCTTAGTGCAGCCCAAAAGCAGCAACGTGTTGAATGTTGTGAAGAATTTTTAGAGCTTTGCCGCGGTGACCAGGAAGCAGTTATTCAATCGATTATGTCGGGCGATGAAACTATGATTCTTTACTACGATCCGATGTCTAAAAGAGACTCGATGGAATGGCACAGAAAGGGAGAACCTGCACCAAAAAAAGCTAAGGTCACTCAAAGCGTTAAGAATCATGGCTACATTTTTTTGGGACTGTGAGGGAATCCTTCTCATCGATTTCAAGGAAAGAAACACGGTTGTAAACGCAGCTTATTATAGTGACTTACTAGGACAGTTACGGCAGAACATTATAGAAAAAAGACGAGGGAATATAACTCGAGGTGTCCGATTGCTTCACGACAATTCTCCAGTCCACACTGCTGCGATTTCGAAGTCTACAGTTACGGAATGCGGCTTCATAGAGATAAATCATCCCTCTTATAGCCCTGACCTGGCCCCCTCAGACTATTTTTTGTTTTCAAAATTAAGATCAGATTTGAGAGGGAAAAAATTTAACAACGATGAAGAAATTAAACAGGCTGTTTACGACCACTTTGATAGTAAAGATTCAGCATATTTTTATAGTGGCATAGAAGCATTAATCAGACGTTCTGAAAAATGTGTTGCAATAAAGGGAGAGTATATTGAAAAATAATATTTAATTTTGTTTAATTTCCACCTGTCCTTCTACGTTAGGCTAAGAACTTTAGGACCGCACTACGTATTTAACAGAAAAATAGAAATAAATTTATTTATTTCCATTATTTCCATCAAAAACGATTAAAATCAGAATTAATTTTTGGTTGTTTTGAATTTACCGCCAAAACGCTCCTTTTTTTTTTTTTTTTTTTCCTTACGATGACTTTTTTTTGTGTAAACGGCACCGATACAAATACTTAGTTTTGCGCAGTTTTAGAAGTTTTTGTGCACAGAGGCACCGCCCACCAGTAATATCACTTTCTTATCCATTAAAAATCTTGTTAATTATAAACTCGACATTCACTGGTTTACTTACTAACTACTTTAGTTTACACAAAGTTGACGTCACGTGTGGTCACGTGATAAAAAGTCATCGTAAAAAGCGTTTTGGCGGTAAATTCAAAACAACGAAAAGTAAATTTGATTTAAATCGTTATTTTTATAGAGATAATGGACATAAATCAATTTGCTTTTATTTTTTTGTAACATATTTCGTCCCAATCTTCAAATTAGAATATTTAAAAAAAAAAATGGAAAATACCCTATACCTCCTCGTTTTTGTAGTCTGTTAAAAACAGTTATAATTTATAGTTTTTTAAGAAATCTTGTAATAAAGCACATTCAAATATAATACTCCAAGACCTGACATACATATTACAAGGAGGATATTTATAATCACCAAAAGAGTACATAGTAAAACGTACCTTAGCCTCGTTGCTGACTGTGGGCTTGTTAGCAAACTGCACCTCGGTCGCCTTCAGTATCGTGTTCTCCTCCAGTATGGTGGCCTGGCTCTGGTTGTGTCCGAAGGGCTTCTTGCCATACAGACACTGGTAGAAGATCACTCCCACGCTCCACACGTCCACCTTGCTACTGATCTTTGGTGGGTTTTTCCCGACAACAAAACATTCGGGCGGCAGGTACCTGGAAAACAATAATGAATTGTTAGAACATGGCATCAGTTATTTAAAGTTAGTTTATTTTTGAATTGCCATCTCCCGCGTAGATTAGTGTCATCAGCGGATCCGCCATATTGGGACAGGCGCCATTGTGAATTCAGAATAAAGTCACACGCACCATGTATGGTTCAAATTAATACCAATCTGTTTTTGTTACGAATTTAGAATTGATTAGTTACTTCGTTTATGTAAACTTACAATATGCAGCCATCAATTTGTGATTGATATGGCAAAGTCTAAAAATCATAATACTTTTGACACCAAGAATAAATAATCACATGACTTACCAATAAGTGCCTGCTCCCTGGCTCGTCAAGTCCATTCCATGGTCGGGGTTGTAGTTCTCCTCGTCCATGACCTTGGACAGGCCGAAGTCCGTGATCTTGATCTCGCCGCACACGTTGCCCTCGGTCAGGAGGATGTTGCCCGGCTTTAGATCATAGTGGATCACTGGTGGTTTGATCTCGTTTAGATACTTCAACGCTGACACGACTTGCATCACGATTGAGCGGGCCTCGCGCTCCGGAATAGTCTTGTGCTGAAATTATACATAATATAAATAAATATGGGTGTCTACTAAGTTAACTTTTGCCAGCGGCTTCGCTCGCGTGGACGTCGAAAATTATGCCACGGGAACGCACTATCGGGATTAAAAGTATCGATAGTTTGGAACCAGGAATATCTGTAAGTTATTCCAGGTTCCAAACTATCGGAGTGCCCAATTCTATCCAAATTCATTCTGGTTAAAATTTGAGTGATTGAGTAACAAACATCTGAATATCTAAACATACAAACTTTCACATTTATAATTAGTAGGAAGGAGGGGGAAGAGGGGGGGGGGGTTATTTAGTAGGAAGGAGGGGGTAGGGGTTTATTTAGTAGGAATTATTATCGTAGAATAACATTATAAAGATTTGCCTAGCTTCGTTTACTCTGTAAAACAAGTTGTCATTTTCTATAAAATTCTATCTAAAGTCTCTATGATTGTTTATGGTCAATGTGTTCACAATAGCGACTGAGGGATCATGACAGGGACAGGTAGAAGCCTCATTTACAATTTTAGAGATGCGCAAAATGTGTCCGTAAAAAGCAATGAATGAAGTATATCTTTTCGTTTAATGAAGTAGTCCACTCATTTACTTCAGTACTTCATTTAGTTCAGCAAATCAGAACGAGTCAAACCAGAATAAGATGACGACAGTCATTGACAAGATACGACAAATGATGTACTTCACTAGTTCAGTTTTATACGTATGTCGATTTTCCTTCATACTTTTACCGTTTAGGACTGTCAACCTAGAAAACTAAAAATATGATTTTAAGCAAAACTATTTTTATGATGTAAGTATGTTATTAGTAGTTTAGTACGTTTTTTTTACTGATACCCACAATTTGTGCGAGCGAAAGACTGAACTAAGTGAAGTAGAGACACATTTGAATGACTACTGATTGAATGATAAGTTTATTTTGTGATATGAAGTACACAGTTCATTTCCTTCAATCGTTCGCGAACTACCCATGTCTAAATGTTAATATCTGCGATCCAACTCTCTTATTGACCTAGATAGCGCTTATTTGTAAGCAGATTTACACAACAGTAGGTCATAATGTACTGATACATATTCTTAACCCCCTATGTATAAATAAGTTTTAGGAGTTTTGGTTACATAGAAAATAGAAATTTCGAAAATGTTAATTACCTGTTTCAGATAAAAATCGAGATCATGTCCATTACAGTATTCAAGTACTGTACAAAAGGAGTTGCCATCAATTTCAAATACGTCATATAGTTTAACAATGCGAGGGTGGTCTAACGCTTTGTGAATGTTGTACTCCCGCAGCGCATGTCTGTAACAAAGCATAAAACGAAATGAGATATCGAATGTTATGGTAAAACCAAGGGTTGTAAGGAAAAAATCTCTTAACACAAGTGGTAGGTTATGAGCATTCAGTTTGTTGTATTTTACATACAATTACGGTGTAATTTTCAACAACTTTATCATTGCAGTAAGTACTGTAAAAAAATCAGCACCAAGGAGCCTTTCAACTTAATTTTTTCCAACAAAAACCTTTAATAATCTGCTTTAAATGTAGTGGATTGAAAATCCATAAATTAGCTGCAATTGTACTGCTGTACCACCTTAAAAATAAAACAAGGAAATAATGACCTAATGAATCTATCATCAATATGCCATCATACACGGACTCACTTGATATAGTTGGCCTTCTTGTCTTCCTTCCAGTCTTTATTCAGTTGGTGCACCTTGCAGGCCGTATATCGTTGTTCTCGTAGGTCAAACGCCTTGTGGACTTCACTGAAGCCGCCTTTGCCGAGCAACATTAGCAGCAGGTACCTACAATAAAATAAATATTTTTATGTTTCAAAATTAGTAAATTAGAGTTAAATCGTAGAAATAATGTAGATGTAGGTATTACTTTGCTAGGGTTCTGTCTATTGGGCAGAGTCGGCTTACGAAACTGAAGACCGATGAAGGCAGGATTGTTTCCACCAAGCCTGAGCTGTTGAGAGAGATTGAGAGATTCTATGGACAGTTATACACGTAAACAAGAAACTCCGTTACAAATCTGGCAAACGACCCAAGAGCTTCTTTAAGAAGGGTGACATTGCCCTTCTTAAGAATTATAGGCCCATCTCACAAGCTGTTCTCCAGAGTCATCACGAACCGTCTAGCACGCAGGTTGGACCACTTTCAGCTTCCCAAACAAGCCGTAGACTACATACATACGCTGCGGCAGGTTATAAAGAAGACCGAAGAGTATAACCTGCCTCTTGTGACTTCAGGACCAGATCTCGAAACCTATCCTTCTGCAGCGAGGTGTTAGACAGGGAGACTTTATCTCTCCGAAACTGTTCACCACTGCACTGGAGGATATCTTCAAGGTTCTGGAGTGGACTAGGTTTTTTCGATTAGGATATTCCCACTAGCTACTCTAAGCCTGAATCTGTGCCTGGTGTATGGCAATAGGCATGAGTGATATTACTTAAATAAAGCTCCAGGGTAAACCGCGAAATTCAAATTGTCTTACGTTTATTGCAATTTGCGGGTCAGTGTCTGTTGTTGCTGTATGTTGAACAAAATATGATTCGCGACCGCAGCTTTAGATAATTATAATTATTAAAATCATCAATACAACCCTCTAAGTTCATTTAATTCCATTTAATGAGGGTGTTCTTGAATATTCAAGCCACCAGTTGGCGCCACTTTGACAATAGGTCTTCCAGTTCGGCAATGAACTTAAATTCATTCATTCACCATTCAGTCTGTAGGCGCTTTGACACGTGACAGGTGCCCGGACCTGACGTCTCAGTGCTGCCAAAAAACCCTCATTGCTTTTAATTAAATAGCCGCGGTTGCGAATCAGATTTTAATCAACATACATCCTGGCACTGAGCTGAACTGCAAATTGAAAAAAAAAAAAAAACCTATTGAATTTCGCAGGCTAAGAGCTTTTACCTTAAGGTGAATCTAGTTGACATTTTTCCATACAAACATCGGGAGTGTATTTATTACTCCTCTGTTCGACAATGTACATCAAAAATTAAACATGGTATGATTTTGTCTCATTATTAATATTGTATGTGCGGAAACAATAATAAAATAAAAAGCCATTAAAAAGTTAAGAATCAACAAAGATTAGTTTTGCTTGTTAATTTAACCTAATTTTGAGCGTCTTTAAGCAATAAAAGAAGTGTAAAATCTCCAAAACCTCGAAAAGTTAAGCGAACGCGTCCAACTTTAGTGTTCATTGATTTATGCAGTGGTTTTTTCATAAAACCCAATCTTCCGAAGGACTTTTCCTAACTTTATACGCGCCTGTTTTACTTTATATGATCCTGCATTTCACTTAAAAACGTTATGCGTGTAGACGTTCGTGTCAACTGCTCATCACTGATACTACTACTACTCTGTTAGACACGATGCCTGGTAAGACAGCGTGCTTTTTAACCAGGCCCACCATTGAGTTCGAGCCCGCGGCTAGATTCCCCTTAACTGATGAAATTTAGGTGCATTTCTGAGAACCCTTTTGAGGGTAAAGTTGTGATAACAATACAGTGATAAACATAAATCTAGTTCAACAACAGTATGTGTGACCCAAAAGGTAACTTAAGTTATGATTGGGCAAGCTTGAACAATGATAGTTGCCTACCACCATAAAAGCCACTTGTCTCATTTGAATATATTATCTCCAGGAAGCGGAAGTAATTGGGTAAATAATTTTAATTATAATTGAATGATAGATAATTATGTTCAGCAATCTTTGTTTTGGCGAAGATTTGGCATACTTGCGACTATCTGATAAACTAATGATGTTTTTCATTTTTGTGTTTGGTCGCAATATAAAAGTTAAACACAGAAATACACAATTCGCACAATATTCGCAAGATCATATAAATTAGATCAGGGTTACGCCGTTATCACGTTATCTACTTCCAAAACATTTTATCTTAATATATTGTGAGTGAATTTTTGCTTTTAGATTTCCTAGTGTTTAAAATCATATTGTTGTCGTGTCTGCATTATACACATCACTAAAATAAACCTTAGAAAGAAATAAAGAACTGTTGTTTTTTGCACAAGATTTTCTTATGTTAAGAAAGTGAGCCCTAAAGAAGGATTTTTCGAAATTCATACCATAAAGGGGTTAACAAGTGAATGAAAGTTTAGGAAGGTCGTAATTTTTTCCGAGGAGAGATCCCATAGGGCACACGCTTGTATTAAGATGATGTAGCACTAGTAGCATATTTACGCACTAGTATCATGGCGTATGCGCCAGTACTCCTGCACTTTTTCTTAGTGCAATCAATAATGAAATATATCCCAGGAACGTTAATTATTTGCAGTAAAACTCACCGATCTGAGAGCACAGGATGTTGTGAGAAGCGGCTCTGATCCTCATTGTGTATCCGCTTCAGTTCCCTAATGTGAAGATTTCTTTCTCTTTCTAACTTTTCCATCTCTAGCTGCAAGTCTGCGTCTTCCTTTTTGAGTGCACTTTGTCTCAACTGAAATAAAATTACAATATTTAGTACATTGCTATTGTGGCAAGTAGAAGAACTGAATTCAGCCTTGACATTTTGGATTAATTTAAAACCAGATAACTACTGGTTCTGATTAAAGCTTTATTATTATTATAAACTGCTTTTAGTAAGCACCTAGAGTCTAGATGGCAATTTGCCACCTTTCAGATTAAAAAAAAACACATTTAAAACAAAATCTTTTTCCCTTTGTTACTTGGACTAGGACATTACTATCATAGCATAGATCAGCCTGTAATTTTCCCAATGTTCAAAAACAAAAAAAAATTATTTCATATAAACCTGCATGGGCACTTATGAAACGTCAGAAGCTAGGTGCACGGTTCCAAATTGTTGTTTCCTATGAAGAAGAGCCAGCAAGAAACTCCACGGTTACTCTTTTAAAAATAATTGGCTTTAACAATGTTATCAAATCACAGAGACAAAATGTTGGGACACAGACCTCCTCTCTATGAGAGGGAAGTAGGCCATAATCAACCACGCGGGCTGGTGGATGTCACGTCTTCGAATTTTTGGCTCTAAAACATGCCAGTTTCTTCTTGATACTATCGTAACCTTTTGTCATCACAGGTAAAGGTCGCAAGTACAGCAGTGGGGTGTCTTCTGGCTGATATGATGATGATAAATGGTTAGGGATGGAATGATTTATCTTTTGCAGCACACAGTAACATAAGATAGTGAGGATTGTGTTACCCAGTAACTGGGTTGTGGAGGTCAGACAGGAGGGTCAATCCATGTAAAATACTGATATCCAGCTGCATCATGACTAGAAGCCGACCGCAACATAGTTGAGAAAAGGCTATGGGGCTAGGCAGATGATAATAGCACAGTATAACAGCGTCATACCTTTAATATTTCATCAGCTTCATAATACTCCTGATACGTCATGCTGGGCAGCGGGTCGGGCTTGAGGAAGGTGGGCGCGTCGGTGCCGTTGTGCAGCGGCGAGGGCTGCGGCGTGCTGGGCGCCGCGCTGGACGTGCGCTTGCCGCGCCCGCCGCCTCCCTCGTTGTTCACCGGGCGCTTTTTGAATAACAACTTTTTCTGACGGTCTATTTCTTCTTTTTCTGCCGTTATTTCTTCTTGCCGCCTGTTGAAATGTGATATGTAGTTAACACACGAAAATATTCGTCGAGTTTACGATAGTAAAACTTAAGGAGGATGCATTTACGTAGCCCGCGAAATTCAAGATTTGTTGGGTTTTTGCAATTTGGTGGTCAATGTCGGGTCGTATTTTGATTAAAGTGTTATTCGTGACCGTAAAAAATATGGTTTTACAGAATTAAAATCATAAAAACATAAATTAAAAATACAACCCGCTATGGTCATTTAATCCCATTGAATGATTTCATGAAATTTTCGAGAATCATATTTTGTTCAACATTTACCTGACACCAATTGCAAAAAACGTAAGAAAACTTAAACTTCCCGGCTAACCTGGCGTTATCCCTGAATGTTTTTTTTTTTAATGTTTGGCAGGCAGTTGTTATGCCAGAATAAAACTGAATCATCATTCCATTAAAAAAATCTAAAACCATATCATAGTTATTTTTAATAGCATCACCCTATTTTAATAACTAACTTATCAAGATATGCCTTTTTAGAATAGTGGACATTATTTTTGAATAACAGGAATTTAGAAAAACAGCAAATTTTCTTTGAACTCAGATCAAATGTAGAGAATATTCATTTGAAGTATAAGTGAGTCAAAAAACCCACCTCGTTAATTCTTGAAATGCATATCCATCAGTCCAATTCTCTTGAAACGTGGCGCCGACGCGCTGCGTCACAAACTGGCCAAGCCTCAGTCTATTCTGCATGCACCGCTGCCGAGCCTCTTTCTTCTCAATTGTGCTTTTCTCATTTAACAATTTTTTTACAACTTCTATACATTTATTGATGTGTGATTTATGTTGCTCTATTACCTGAAAGACAATATAAATAATTAATTTATTTACTTATTTGATTACACAAATGTAACTGCAAAACCAAATAAAACGTGTGTAATACCTTGCTCTGTGCTTGCACTTGATGTTTCAATTCTTCATTAGATCTTGTTAATTCATCTATTTTATTATTTCTTAGTTCTAAGTCAGAAGATGCTTGAGTTTCTAACTCCTGTATCCTCTGACATGTCAGTTCTGTTTGAACCTGCAGACAATTACATAAACCATGAATTTACAAGATGATTAAAAGTCAGATCAGTCATTATTAGAGGTGATGGTAGGGATGTTACCTGTTTAACAGTTGTGTGGGGTCGTTGCTGAGACGCCGAACGTAAAAAATCGGCACCAGAAGGCAGTAACGACGAGGGTGACGGTGGGTACTGAACACAAAAGTATTATTATTACCTTCTTACATATACAAGCCATCAACCCAAGAAATCGTTTGCATCAAGTTCATTTAACATTTACATCATAAGACTTGAGTAGAACTAAAATCATTTCAGTAGTTGAAAGCAGTTGATGATAATGCTTTATAATATGGTTGGTGCCTACAGAAACAATAACAATTTCCATTTAAGGAAAGCAAGTTGCTTGAATCTGCACTTGAGTGACTCACATTGTGTGATCAGTACTTATAAACATGATTATTAACTTTTGTAAATGTAATAATAACATCTTGTGTGCCATTTTGTGTAGAGTTATTTTATTACTTGTGGCAAGCTGGGTAACATAGATACATCCGTAGGCTGCCTGTCCATTGAAGCAGAGAAGAGCAAAAAGCAGCAGAGCTGTGCCTATATTAACAAACTAGCTTTTGCCAGCGGCTCCGCCCGCGTAGATGTCGGTTATCGCGTAAAAAAGTAGCCTATGTCCTTCTCCATATTCCAGGCTATATCTCTGCCGAATTTCATGACGATCGGTTCAGCGGTTTAAGCGTGAAAACGTGACAGAATTACTTTCGCATTTATAATATTAAGTAGGGATAGATTGTTTTCCATACATATGGAGCAGAGCAGAGTTTGAATTCTATCTATACTAATATATAAATAGGAAAGATTTGATTGTTTGTTTGCATTGAATAGACTCCGAAACTACTGAACCAATTTGAAAAATTATTTTACTGTTAGGAACCTACACTATCCCCGGGTGACATATGCTATATTTTATCCACGTATTCCCACGGGAACGGGAACAACGCGGGTGAAACCGCGGGGCACTGCTAGTTGATTAATATAGGTACAGCTCTGCTCCTCTCCGCTCCAATGGCCAGGCAGCCATAACCATTAGGTTAAGCACAGTAGTAGTGGTTTGTATTTCACAAGCTTTATTTATAAACAGTTCTTATAAGAACTGTTTAAAATACTTAGCCATATTTAAATACATCTAGTTGGTACATTACAGTAAGGCCTGTATTTTAAACTCTAGCATGAATCTGTGGCCCTAGTGTGAGTTTCATTTAACCAACTCGATCAAACGCATCGCGCGCATTCGGCGCTCGGATTGGTCCGTCACCAATCCAGGGCCAATCGGCGTGCCAAACGCGCTCGATGGGTTTGATCGAGATAACTCACACTAAGGCCTCGGGATTCCAATTTAGATTAGTATCGTTGTCACTGCCATTCTGTGTTTCGGTAAAAATCATACAAGTCAGCAACATTCTATGGTTTTTGTTAGAGCTTGCTATCCCTGTGCTGAGTGGAGGCCTACCCTAAACCCTTCCACGTTCTCATTTATCGTGCCATCCACCCTCGTGGTACGTGTCCAAGTGATCTTCCCATCTTTTACTGGGTGTTTCTTTTTTATGGATATATAAGATAAGAGAAGTAATTTCAAAATATTTACCATAGGATAATTGGCGCCCTGTGGCGAAGGTGACTTGGCACCAGCATGCCGTACAGGACTTGATGAGGGGTGTTTTGAGAAGTATTCCCTAATGTTTTTGTCTGATGAGTTGTGCCTCTGTTTGCCACCAATGCCCCCACCGCCGCCAACACCTTCTTCTCCTGGAAATTATGACAATATTCTTTAATTTTCATACATGAACTCATCATTTTATTTACACACTTTTATTCTATACTTAGTGAAGATGAATTTAACTTATCAACATCATACCTTCCTGATTTAATGATTGTATTACTTGGTATAACTTTAGGTAATATTGCCCACAAGACCAACAATATTTGCTTAAATACAATAATGTTTACATTATACTCTGTTTTATATTCATATTAAAATATCATCTATGACTTTTGGGATCATGTTATAATTTTAACAATTTATGTGGCAACTTTAAAGTTTTCTTCAACTAAAAAACAATCGAAATAAACAAGCATCTTTTCAACCTATAGATGGCCACTGTTGGACATAGCTCTCCTCTTAGTAGCCCCCTTTTTGAAGGGATAAGAAGGCTACTAAGGGTATGCATGGCATGGGGTTTGTTAGTAATAAGTATTAACATCAATATTCACCTTTTCGTTTCCTTTTCCTTTCTGGCATGGCTATGGTAGGGGTGGCACCGCTTGGGGGCACAAGCGCAGTGCCGGGAGGCACAGTTGAGCCTCGCATAGCAGCAGACTTTTCCGGAGTTAAAGCATCAACTTCTTTATCACTATGAGATGACCCTGAAAGTAGTCATGCCTTTGATTACTTCTAGTAAGCATATAATATTCGGCATTTAAGAAATAAAAGTCAATAATATGCAACCATTAACAGAGACTTGTATTAAATGGTAAGTGAGTGATCGTACCAGAGTGCCAGTGAGAGTTTCAAGTACAGCAGTATACTTGACTGTTGTAATGCATCCTTAGAGAACTTAAATAGCAAAGTGATCCACTCCACTAATTAATAAATTCCCATGATAAATCATAACTCATAATGTTTGGCTGGGTTTACACTGTCAGTTACACATTGGTGGTCACAAACCATTTGTCTAAATAATAGTCAGACTGAAACAACATTGCATGCATAAAGATTTAAGAACAGAATCAAATGAAGCTGGATAAAGCATTTTGAAAGCAAAATCTTATATGTTTTACTGTTATTGTAAAGAATAATTCGTGTTTGTAAACTCCGAAGGCAGTAGCCTCAGAAATAACAATGTTTTCATTCAAAATGTATGTTAACAGTAAGTCATATGTGATCAGATTTTGTAAATAGTGTTATTTATGTCATCAAGTTGACAATAACAGAGGGCTGGTTTTACTGAATAAGACATAATTTGTCAACAAGTAAATACTACAGTAGATATATAAATTAACACGTCAATTAAATCATGAGCAGTTAGTGTTAACTCACTTTTTGACAAGGAGCTCAGTAGGCCGAGGTGGTTTATGTTAGCTCCACTTTTATAGTCATGCATTGTGGCACGCAATAGTCTCGGTTGTCGAGAAGAAAAACGGCACTTTCACGGTTCCTATCCGGCATCATACACGATAAATGACGTCACAATCCTTCGTTTGATGACAGTTTTTCCACACAACTGTTCGTCCCTCACGAGTTTGTAAGAAAAGGTTAACCTTTGACGACAAGCCGGCGTGAAGTAAACACTGAGAGCACTGATCACAAATCACAAACATTTATTGCACTTTTATCACTAAATCACAATTTACCTGTGCTCATGTTGGAGTCCTGATTGTGTAGAGGTTGCCCCGTGTTGACAGTGGTTTGTGGTGCCATCTGAATTTGTGACCCAGCTGACATCTGTAAAGAAAGATGGCGTCTTTACATATGACTCGCCCAGTTTCATTCGGTATTACTCTTGCTCTCACTCAATTCCGACAAAAAGCTACCTATACTTACAAATTACGTGTAAGGTAATGTTTCCATATTAATTATTTTACTATTTCTCACTTCATCCAAATAACCTAACTAGTTTGACAAGTTGTAAACGAAATGCCAGTCGCGACAATCGGATACGCATCCGCGGGGAGCGCAAGGGGGGTGGAGAGTAGAGATCGTCACGAAGTTTGCTTCGAATGTAATAATAATAACGACGGGCGAGGCGCCATTTTACAAGGATACAAGGCCAAAAGCATTGTTTTATCCACTGAAAAATATCTGACTGCATTTGTGCGTTCGTATATAACCACAAAGTAAATTAACATTTAAGTTTATAAACGAATATTTCTACTACCTCGTAGGAAAGAACGTTGTTCGTTCACTCGCATTTACACTGCGCTAGCTACAGGTCAACAGCCCGCGATTGCGATCGTGTTGTTGTTGACTAATTGGATTTTTGCACAAAACAAATATTTGAGTGGACACGATTTTAAGTTATGAACTACAGGTTAAGGTAAGTTAAATTAAGTAATTCACTTGTAATTGAACCTAAGCAATGGATACGAAATCCAGTTGACCGATTATTCCCGCAATGAGGTGGCGGTGGCGGTGGCGGCCGCGGCGGCGGGTGGCGGGCGGCGTGCCACCGACCGAACGAGTAGGTACGTGATATCGGCGCTCGTGCCCCACAACAAACTGCTTACTGGACGTGTTACGTAGGCGTCTGTGCCGACTGCCGCGATGTACCAACATATAAACACAGATAGGTCTAATGCTATGTATCCACTTGACTGTGCGCACATATAGGTAGCTGCATTAAATTATTCAACCAAGCTCTAAGCGCGATAAACTTATGTGCCGTCGTAAAGCAGTGTTACGATAGATAAGCATATCTAGGTACCTACCTATTATAATGTATGTAAATCAAGTAAGTAGGTATTTTATATTTTATCTTGATTGGGTAGGTACCTACTTGTACATATTTTAAAGCTGTTTTCTGCCACTAAGTACTCAGTTGGTATAAATATTTGAAATAACTAGCCTGTAAACGCCCCCTTCTTGATAACTATATTCGGAACCGGTTAGATAGGTGTATCGTCATCATTTAGATTACGCCAATCAACACGTTTGATAATAATCAGTAAGTACTCATCAAATAGCTACATACTTGTAAAGACGATGATCATTCAACAATTTAAAAATTTGGATCAATTTTTTTTTCAAGACATTTTTCGTCCCTATGCTTACTAACACCATTGTGCCACCAGAATGCCTGATAGAGAGATACTCAAAAGTGTATCTGTAGATACACATACAGGGGATATGTGTATTATTACAAAACAAGGTTTTTCTTTAGGTTGGGTCAAAAAAAAACCTGTTTTTGAAATAAGAACCTAAGTGAAATCGAAATACAGCTCCTTTTACAAAACTGACGACTTAGTCCAGTGCTAAATTGTCATTGAACTATACCCAAATAGAAGAAAAGTTGGTAATGCCAAAACTGACAGAGTTTTAGGCTAGAAAAGTTAGATCGCGTTTTGTAATAAGACAGATAGTGTACTTAAATATTGCATATGGGTGTACGCACGGCTACAAATCAAGCTATACATGTCCAGTATAAGCTGACGTCGCATTGTTTAAGTTTTCCGTACAGTGCGAGATCAGCGTAAACTGGAAATGTATAGCTTGATGTGTAGCCGTATGTAGAAGCAGTACAGAACCAAGCAATAAAAAAATGTATCTAAGTACCTACTCAACAATAATTGTCTATCTTTATTATTTAACACAAACAGAATTGCACTTTGATCTCTTATCTTGATGTGATCACAGCACCTCAATTGATCGAGTTAATGACTTTGTCCGCGTCCATGAAAACAAAAAAAAACTTTCACTTCACCCAAAAGTTGATTATTGTTTCGATTTGTATTTTCTCAAAATTGACCCTATGGGAGAGTACTGTTGGGAATGTTATAGAAGTTAAATTTATGATATTGGTTTCTTTAGCATTATTAAATAAAATTTTCTTTCAGTATAGTTTTATAAATCTGCTTTTAATTTTTTAAATTGAAAACTTGGCGGGTTCCTCATAAAAAAATTAACAACTGCGGACTTTTAGGTTATAAACCTAACTAAACAAATTCGCGATTTTCAAATAATTTAATCTGAACAAATATGTGATGTGACTTTCAGTTGCATCCAACTCCGTGCATTATTAACACCAGATCTGACCCGAAAATCATTGATTTGTAGACTGTGCTTGTGGCCTTCACGTGGGGAGTGGGGCGATTTCTAGGTTAATGGGGACCATCCTATAATTTTTGATTAAAACTAATTCGTTCTTGCAGTAAGCTGTAAGTCGGAGACTTGATGTTGTTGTATCTACTACAAGATTACTTAGCCCATGTTACAGGATCTAATATTGGAAACGATTTTCATTATTATTATTTTGACTACATTGTTAAATATTAACAGATGGCACCTGCCTTAACGTTTTTTTTGCTGATTCCTTCCTAGACAACTACGTGTGATTTCAAGCTCTTATGTTCTTGCGTAGCTGAGTATGTTATGGATTATCAGTTGTAATTATTACACAAACAAATCTCAAAATAACAGTAGTTACCTACTTAATAACTGATCTGACAAATGAGTTCATATCAGTACAATGCCTAGCAATAGCAATTGTAGCGATGAATATGAATGCCATATTTACATTAGAAAGTAATAAGTGCTACATTCAATAAACGATTCGTAATCTCATGCTATAACAAAACACAGATTCAAACAATGATGGTGATTGGGACAAAGAGTTTTGAAATCGCGCAACGTGGCATTTTTACCGGGCCACAGGTAAAAAACCACTAAATGATAAAGTACACGTAATCAGGGTGTCAACATCACGACAGTGCAGTGGCATGGCAGTAGAGACTAGACACAAAAGTGTATGAGCATTATCGCGGTAACGTTGCCGCTCTGTATGTACTCCCTTCGGTGCCTCTTGCCCCTCTCCCGTTCGCAGCGACCACCTCCTGTATTAAGCTGGCAACAAAAGTCGCCTGCGAACACAACGCATTTCGATTGGATCAAAACGATAAGGAAAAATAAGGGACCACCACGTGACTTGGCTTCTAGTAAATAACATACATGTTTAAGTTTCACCGATTGCTTTGCTTACAAGGCTATATGACGTCGTACAGATAAGAAGCAAAATTGTTTTTATAATCGAAAATATAAAAATGTAGACAATATTAAAAGTAAATTTCAATGCATTTTCTCTTATAAGAGTCGATAACTTAACTATAAAACAATCATGTTTCAACATTTTGAAACATCCAACTCAACAAATCAAAGCACGAATTGCTTGCAGTGTGCTTATTGTCGCGTCTATTTTTAGAATACTAACTACAGCAATAGACGAATGGAAAGTTAGCGAGTTGGCAGCCTGCGTGTAGGGATAATAATTATGTGCAGAGTGGGTAGGTACGTACATGGTCTACGAAGATAATAATCTTAACTACATAAAATGTAAGAACTGCACCGGTTGTGAAAATAACAAGATTTAATTAACGAAGACCTCGAAACAAAAACTGACACGCATTGTCCACGACGACGTAGACGCGAAGTAAACATACGTGGCGTCAAGCTGCTGACAATACACATTCATAGATAACAGAAAGTGAAGCGACGCCGACGTCATCAAGTCATCATTATTTTTAGCTAGATTTTTTCACCCTAACTTCTTGTTCTTCACTGGATCGATAAATATCATCATCACTCTAGCCTTTTCCCAATTTTGTTAGGGTACGCTTCCAGTCTAACAAGCTGCAGTATTTTACATGGAGGGACTACCTATCTGACCACTACCAAGTTACTGGGTAACATCACTTAGTAAGGACTGGATGTCAAAATTTTGGGCTTCTGATACTCGCCTAACGACAACCATCCGAAAAATATTTTATAGTAAAATACAAATTGTTGTGATTGGAAAATCAAACACTGTTTCCAAATGGAATTTTCAATACTTCCCAAATGAGTGTGTTCATTCGTTTTTTATTAAGGACAAAAATTTTCAGGCCACTATTCGATTTCAGCGCTTAAGAGTTGTATAGGTCGTATGTTCGAGCCATGGTTCGAGTCAAGCAGGCGCTTTAATTAATGTGTAAATAATTGGATCACCATCGGTTTCAAAACTGTGAAGGAAAACATCGTGAAAAATCAGGCATACCCGCACTGGGCTCGCGAGATGTATTACCACTCCCTTTTGAAAAGTGGAGGTCTGTGTCCCAGCAGTGAGACCATTATAGGCTGATTATGCGCCTTGATGCCTTTGAGATATTAAAAAAAAAAACATCGTAAACATTGTGTCAGACAATTACAGGCAGCCCTAGTAAGTAACAGAAGTACTTGTGTCGGAGCTGTCTCTTCATATTAGTAGTAGCTTAACAATGTTTTAGATTTAGACTGTTTAAAAGAAAATTAAACTAATATTAAAAAAAATATAGATGTAGCAAACATAAATCCACATGGCAAGACGCGCCTTATTTTATTTTTTTAAGACTTCCAATAGTTCGTAAACTGCATCGATTATCATCATAAAATAAAACGTAAGAATTGTCATTTTTCTAACTGACTGACTATTTTATACAAAATCAGTGGATGCAGTTAGCAATTAACTAAAAAGTTTAGGACATTTCTTACAAACGCTATCCTGTACCTAAAACGGTTAGGGTAGGTACCCTAACCGTTTTAGCTACAGGAAAGCGTTTGTCAGGGTTTTCAAGGGCACCTGCCCTGTTGATTTTTAAAGTATGTTTTTCTCTAAAGTACCGGGTCAGATTTTGATGACCCTTTGCACAAGGGTATAGATGAGGTAACCTGACACAAAAATCGAAACCATTTCGCTATTGGTCCATAGACCATTTCTCATAATAAAATCTTAATTCGCAGTCGTCGTAATAGGCAAAAACAAATTACAAGGTCGATTGTATTCATTATCCTTCGACCTGTGACACAATGTTGTCAAGTGAGCAAAAACCGAATGCCTTCTAAATATCCGAAAAGTTTCAGAAAGCGCATAAGTGCCACTCAGGCACTCAGTTGGTCCTAGAGAAATTTCAATAAAAGAGTTTGGTAGTCCTTTGTATCTGTTTTAATCCCTGACGCAAAAAGTTAAATAAAAATTAAAAAACCCCCGACCCAAACAAAAACGCTAAAAAGTAAAAAAAGATATATGGAAAATATATAAAAATATGTTGTAAGTAATATTTTGATCAAGGCATTGTCACGTCGCGCGTCGGGAGATGGCTAATGAAAATGCTAGGACTCCTTTGTTTGGCGTTATTTCCTGCTTTTTAAACGTTATGTCTCGCTTAAATCTGCGCAGCTTTGCGTATGTTTCCCACAGTGAAGTTTGTTACTAATTTATCCTCATTCCTCGTCCTGATCACCATTTATCTATAACCTATTCATTAAGACCTTTTCAATGAGCCCAAACACGATACTTTTGCTGTTTGTTGGTGAGTAACTTGGGTATCCTGGAAATTCCAGGTGTTGCTCCAGCATCAGTTCAAGGTTACTTTGTTCGTCTAATATCTTTTTTTTTTTTGGGTGGGAAATCATCAAATAACTTCTCCCGCTCTGGGTGGAGCAGGAGGGCGTGTCAGACTTTTACTGACTAAAACCCACCCGTGTTCCTTCAGTAGCCCGTATGCCAGGGGCTGTGGTATCTCTTTCGAACAAACCCGCACCCCTGGCAGGTCTAATATCACTGAAGTATATTACTTCTACTATACTATATACCAAATTTCGACTTGATCAGACCCGCAGAAGATGCCCAAATCCCTTCATCAGCCAGAAAACAGCCTCGGTGTGTGTTAAAGCGTTGGGGTTTAAAAAAATATGGCAGATACATGTCTTGTGTGGATTCGTTTTGATCAGTATTTGATTCTACACACAATGCAATTGTGGAATCACGATGAGCTGATGCCAGTATACCCAGTACACTAGTAAGTAGCTCTTGAAAAAATAATAGCAGATACGTCGTGATTGGATTCATTTTTATCGGCCAAGCAATAATGAATGTAATTTATTATGGTATTGTAGAAAGGGATAACATTTTCATTAGCCGTCCCCCGACGTGATACCAATGCTTTGATCAATATATTGCCTACAACTTAAAAGGCCAATAAATGTATGTTTTTTACCTTTTAGAGGTGTTTGTATAGGTCGGGAGTTTTTTTTTTTTAATTTTATCCATGTCATGCGTTGATACCGTGCATTTACGTCGCACGAAAACTGCGTCTTAATTGTGAAAGACAATCAATACTCGGTCACGTCTCTGTCCCGCATTCATTGTAGAAGCGCAGTTCTGCGGACCCCAAAATCCCCTCTTCCGGTACGGGCGTTCAGCCGCGTGCTGTTTAACCCAATTTTCTAGTGCGAGGGGTGTGCAGGGCGCGAGGTGCGAGGGGGAGGGCGGCGTAACTTCGGCCGCAAGTGTGCAACACAGACGAAGCGCCACAAGATTCGAACAAGAGCCTGCAATATTGATTATTTCTAGTGTCGACAGCGCTGACACCCACACACAAAATTCACTCTACTGCGTATATAACTATGACGCTTTGTGTTTGACTGGATTTTAGTTGATTTCGAAGCTTGTACGTATTTTTTATTTAACAACAAACCTAAAACGACGAACGACCGGGTGAAAACCCCCTATTTAACCCCGTTTGGAGATTAATTTTCAAAAATCTTTCCTTGATGCTCACCTTCGTTATGTAGAACTAGACGATACGGATTACGTTTTGCAAGAAAAACAGCGACAACCGACAAGTCTAGTGCCAATTTGTGGCCGTAACTTAACACACAATATTGGTCGTAGAATTGACAAAATAATACGATATTGTTATTTTCTAACAAAATTATTCTTGAAACTTTGATTCACTGACAACTAAGCATTCCATTCCAAGAGTTTTCGTGGAGATTCAGAGACAGTAAAAAAAAAGAAACCATTCGTTTTATGATCGAGTCATTTTCTTAAAGTTCTTTTTGCCACAAGTTAAATTGTGTAAAAAGATTAAGAATGGCATATGAGTTTTCCAACCAGCAGGCCTAGACAAAACACATTTCTGATACCGTTCACGCCAAACGCTACGCCAAAATTTATGGGAATGACATTTCCTGCGGATAGATTACGTCGTGTCCTTTCCGCAGGTAATGTCATTCCCATACATTTTGCCGTAGCGTTTGGCGTGAACGCTAACAGAAATGTATTTTGTCTAGGCCTGCTGAACCGGCAAACTAGAACCTCTCACCGCTCGCGAAGTATTCGATAATTCTTGTTTGGAATGTTTGTGAAGGCTTTTTTTACTTAGAAGGGACCTGTCTGAAGCCACTGATAACGCTGTCAATATGGTAAGAGTTCCGGGCAAAGCCCATTTAATTTTTGGGTTCATCGATACGACAAAAAGGTAGGAAAAGTAATGGAGCTATTGACGATTTTCGCTTTGCCCTAAAGCTTATGATTGCTTACTACTAGAATACAGGGTAAGTTTTTATCCAGTGCGCAAATTTTAACCATGAATTCAGCATATCATTCTGGAACCTCTAGCGCAGAAATTTTTCGCCGGTTATACATTTATTAAAATTTGCGCACTGGATAAAAACTTTTCCTGTAGAATGTAAGTTTTGTTAAGGTGGCATTGACCACGACTTTTAGATGAAAATATTTTCTTGTTTCATTCTCAAGTCGGGTTTTCGTTTTTGAACTTACTTTTCATTTAAATTAGTTTGGGGCTAGCTTCCAATTTATATATATATATTTTTTAAATTTGCTAATTAAACCCTTTCATTGATACCCAACACGGCATCATTGATGTTTTTTAGTTCTTCACTATAAGTCGTCTCTAAAGGGCGCCTTATTGAATTTGTCAAAGTGATAAGTATATAGTTGATTATGAGGGAACAGAGGAACATACATACTACCCACGTACAGAGGCCAGCACATCAAGCTACCCCAATCTGTCAAATTTCTTTGATAGTTTTTCAACTTTATCACAAAGGAATAAGGTTTCTGTTCAATTGGGAAAATTTGACAGTTTGGGATAGCTTGACCTGCTGGCGACTGTACATACCGGTCAAAATCATAACCCTCCTTTTTGCTTAGCCGTAATCGAGTAAATACTGTTGTACCTCATTTCTAGTCTACGCCAACTTCAGAGCTTCAGAGCGTAACAGTCCAATGACAGCTTGTTTTGCTCTTTGCTTCTTTACGTCTTTGCAGGAATTGGCGGATGCTAGCATTACTGAAACCCAAGTTACTCATCTTTTTTTTTATATTTGAAGGTGGCTAGCTGTCCTTGCCCTTGAAAATTGGGTGGGCTCATTAAGTTTTTCTCTACCACTCTTCAATGTCAAGTATCACGTTATCATTCAGTCCTTTTTCGTGATAATATCATCCCTTACTTACATACGCACATCCTCCAGAAATTGTGTGTATAGACACATCATTTTTTAAAATCATGGGTACCTTGTAATACATTGTAAGAATTTTTAAAGGTTTGATAAGTCTCAATAAATAACGCTTACTACCGTCTGTTTGTCTGCCACAGATGTTAAGACAGTAAAACGACGTGACGTAGGAATTTGTTTGGCACGATGTTATATGTGTCTTGATGACGCGTACATATTCCGGTAATCGATGTTTTTTTTTTTAATAATACTTATTGGGTGATGCTGGCTTCCCAATAAGAAGCATAGCACGGCACGACCGATGGGCCGTCCGGCCCCCTCATAGTCGGCACCTTTTGACGTCACCTTTTGGGCGTTTCAATGATTTTTTTGACAAATTGGTGATGTTTTAAGTCATGTTTGTAACAGAAAATGTCAGGGTACAGCAGTCGCTACTATTAAAATATTCCACCAGTTTAAAGCAGTGGCTTTTGAGTGCTCACAAAACTAAAAAGTCGATGAATAAAATAAGGTTTCATCAAGCAAGGCGTAACTGTCTTGCTGCAGGAAAATGTCCCAATTACGAGAGTTCCCAGAAGAATCTCGAAGTATTTTATTAAGAATACTTATTGTCGGCCTTCAAATTATTGATCTGCTCTGCACTGGTCTACATACTAATGTCTGGTTAAACTTTGCATGATTATAATGGCTGTTCCACTGGGGGTATTTAGACTATTTAGTGGTTCGCTGGAGCAGGTAGGGAGCTGGGACAGTGCCGGCCGGCACGCGGAGCGTCGGCGTGGCTCGGCGCGCGGCGCACTGGGTCAGGCGAAGCAATACGGGCGGACCTTGCAATGTCGCGGTGGCGGCGTGACGCTCAGCTGACGGGCCGCCCGCCGCTCCGCGCCGCCCCGCCGCGCGTTCATTGCCTCCGTGGCAGCGGACGAGAGCGGTCGCCTCTATGCCACACTCTCATTTGACTGTTTACGATTCCCTCCCTCATTACTTACTGACGATGATTTTTTAATTCGAATTATTATGAGAAAAATTTAACGTTGTTTCATGTGCTAAAAATGTGAATATATTGACGAATATGGAGTTGCGAATGTGTGTGCGTCGTGAATATAAATTTAGTTAATACTGGAGTGCGGTGACGACCGGTGCGAAAGGTCGGCCTGTGTAAAAATAACTGCGGAACCGGGCGGCTAAGCGGTGGAATGAGGTTTGACGGCACATTGTAGCCGAGGCGGGGCGAGGCCGTGTGCGCCATGTTATAATTTCCCTTCGCGTCGAATGTGCAAACCAACTGACTGAACACTGCGCTGTGCCTACTTCTCTTTCTCTCAGTGCGGAATAAGCATGCTTGCTGTACGAGACAAGCCGCAAGTCGCCCAGTGCCCACCTCTGCTTGACAATCTGCCTCAACCTCAACGCTCGCGATACTCGCGACTACATTAGCCACTACCATTTTAAAACGTATTGTGTTAGCTAGTTGAACTGTTAAACACAATGATAATTTGGGGTGGTATGGAAGAATTCGCATAGTGATGTAAGATATTATACTTACTTATAGGTATCTTGATTATTATGTAAATTCAATAAAAAGCACATTCATTTTTTGACTCTGTAATGTTGATTTGTAAGAAATAGTTTAAAAGCGAAATTACGTAAATGAAATGCTTTGATGGTAGGCAATTACTGTGTAAAATTATAAATCATAATCTTACGACCCATCTCAAATTTTCTAAGTACATAACAAGTAATCTAATTAGGATTCATCATAATAAACATGGACTGTTGTAAGTAATAATAATAAAATTAAACTACCAAGAACAAAAATGAAACCAGACCAAACTAGTTTTTTGAACAAATTAAATCATCCGCGGTAAAAACAAATCACGCGCACACACTGACATGTTGAACGAGATATCGATAGCCAGGTAGGTAGCTAGGTACCTATTCCTATTAGGCAGAAAGAGTGGTGCGAAAACCGCGATTTCATTTCAAGCGCTCACTCGTTCAGTGATAGAGAGGCGCGGGGTAGCGGGCGGGCGGGGAGCGCGGCGCGCTGCGTGTCGGTGACCCCGCGGCCCCGACTTGCCTACACTTCGATGCCGGCATACTTCCCTGCTCGCTTTATCAAGTTTATCGTATTTCCACTTTTAGGATACCAAGTCTTCACCCGAGGTAGCAACAAGTCTTCGGTAAAAAAATGTTGGTAAAAAAGACGCGTTATTGAAGAATCGGCATTGAATCAAAGATAAGAGATGTAACTTTAGTTACGTAATATGATCGATTCCTAAATTCCCTCCTTTACAGAACATTATTTAGCTGACACGCTATTGTGTCATTGAAGCCGAGCAGTATGCTGGCTCGTCAGCTTGGGCTCTTATGTAATTTTATTTATGTTGTGATTCTCGACCTAATGGACTTCAATCCGACAGTAAAATAGGCGTAGTTGATAGTAGTGATTCAGTAAAAAGGTAGGTAAGTAATTGCTTATCGTCGATGCGCAATATGAGTCTAATCATAGGTCGATTAGGAAAACGAAGAGTTTTCTTGAGCTTCTTTTTTATTTTAATTATTCCTGCTTCATCATTCGATTCACAAATTAATAATCAGCTGTATGAATAGAATTAGTTTATCATTTAATAACATAGCCGCTACGAATAAGTAGCGGATTTGTGTAGCTTACGCAGCTTATTTCAATGGAACCTACCGAAAAATACGATTAATAAAAAACCTTATAAGTACATAAACAAAGTGTGATATTCATAGATTTTAATACGAGAATATATGCGTATATTTTGTTCGGTAATGGAGAACAATTAGATCCATGTAACCGTGACAGACGAATGAAAACCAGTTGCGATGCATTGTACCGCGTACCGTGACAGGCGAGTGGAAACTAGCTGCGTACGGTGCGCTCTATAGGTACATACGATACCTAAATGGTCTCGCTGTTATTTTGTAAGGCTGCTATTTATAGGTGTGTTTACACTACACACTGTTGTATGTACGAACTGAGCGCGCCACGATACTCAGGCACATACTCGAAAGGAATGTAAGTTGAACGCAGTTAAACGTCACATAGGTAGCCTACCTGCTAGTTATGAGACGGTACAAACACTACATAAACTATGCCAAACTATGCCTAGAAGCAAATTATTCAACTGTGGGTGTAGATGACTATCGATTGACGTGCACACTCGAAGGCGCAAACTCATAAATAAATTAATAGGTATCCACTGTTTGTCGACGAAAGCCTAATCGATATCAAGGTAACCGACTTCCTAAATGTAGCATGAAACGTAATAGACCTTCTATTAATAATGTATGCCATCATGCAATGGTTGAGCGAACGAGCTTTAAAACAACCGTCCCACATTATCGCGAATCGCGATTGTAGGAAGCCAAAAGTTTGCGTAGGCTAATTAATGTTGGCGTGAATGCAAATATCTACAATATTATCCATAAAACAACTCACCGTTTTGTATTCGGGCGTCCGCCGAGTTTCTACTAGTATCTCCCTTGTGCTGACCTGTAAACACGCGATCAATGCGCTCAATGTAAACCAGCCTATTAGAAAACGTCTCCCCACTATTATGGCTGTTTGCCTTTTACAATAGTTACCTATACCTACGTCGTGTTTGTATTAAATTATATAGCAAGCTAAACTTCAATTTTTAATCGTCTCTGAACGTAGCTGCATACAAATCGATAAGCTTATCACAAATTCATGATGTAGCCTGCTAGGCGACATAGATACAACAGTTACCTATCAAGACAATCGACGTGTTCAATAATTCCAACATATTTTTCTTCATTTGTGTGGTTGTGCTCTAATTGCTCGCAGGTAGCAAAATGTTTTTAGGTCGATAAGTCACAACCGTACATTTGCCGAGAAACTATTTATGTCCGTCCGCCATTTTGTCGTTGAATGACGAAATGGTACCTACATTCAGTGACAAGCGAGCGAGACTGCCACCATCAGACAATGATTATGAATATTTATTACAAACTGATATCATACTGATGGTCTTCAGATTGGACTCTGATATTTTGTGATTGCTACATCGTGGTTCAATTAACAAATTGTTTCTTAAGAAGGTAAATCTAGTGATTACTCACTTAAAATCTTTCCGGTGAGCAACAAAGAGAACGTGATCAATAACACAGATCATTTGAATAACAAATATAACAAAAAAACGAGCAAAACCGATGCCCTAGCTCGGCCAAATGACGCGTCATTAGGACGAAACGGGGGAGCGAAGTGTGAGCGGAGAACGGACGGAGACGAGACACATAATAGAATTACATATCTACAACATCACTTGGTCGTCCGAGACGGCGATGTGTGCACATACGTGATGTTGCCGGCGAACAGAAAGCGGGGCGGCGGCGACGGCTGCGGGGCAGGTGGGCAGGCCCACTGGAGCTGCCACATTATCAAAGATCACGTGATCGACTCGTTGCATGTCAACATCTACTCGCCCGCCGACTGGTGCCGCACTGATATAAATATCTATGTATGGCTATACATAACAGTCGGCATTACGCAGCTCCCCCTCCTTAACAAAGTAGTGAGGTGCCCTAAACAACTTGCATTTTAACTTCAAATATGACCTTTTATAGCTGTTCCTACCAGGTTTATAAAAGGATATTTTCTAGCTTAACATCCAACTGGCAACATAAAGTCGGTAATTTGTCTACTATTATGGTTATGTTTAGGCAATGGAATGTGAGAACTTTCATTCATAGCCCAAGCAGCAAGTTGATATAATCGTAACGGTTGATTGTGATACCGTACACCAAAACTTCATCAAACTAACGTCAAGTATGTCTTATACGATGTTCCCAGTAGGTATACGTTAACGTATTACCATGTGAGATATACTTTAAGCCTTTCAATGAAACTTGAGTTTCATCACTTCATATAGTAATCCAATGTAATAAGTTCAAAACACTACAGAGGTCGAAGTATAGGGATGGATGGCATGTGAGAAGTTTCTTCCTTCGCTACTTTTGCATGAGAAGTAAATACTGAGTACCTATGGCCTGAAGTATTTAACCCAACCAAGTAGACAACAACAGTGTGGCGTTATTATTACCGATAAACGAACTAACTGAACCTAACCCGAGCGCAGGAAATGTGAGAACAAAAGAATCGTTTCGAAAACAACATTGCATTCACCTCTGATTTAACAAAGACATTCCTATACAATTCGCTGATGGAATTTATACAGATGTCCACTACAGTAATAAGAAGCACTTAATTTGTGACAACTGAGCTTAAATTTTGTTCGTCATCGTATGGTCTAATGTGTTCATTAAAACACTTATAAAAGTTATAATCATAAGTCGAACTTTGCTTGGCTCGTTTCGCAAATCGATATTTATTTCTCTACGCTTTCAATAAGAATTTTATAAGCTAGTAACGTGAGCCTTCTATATAAAAACAAATCCTCGGACCCAACAAAACTCGTTTGTACAGAAACTAAGAATAGAATTCAATGAACCACTTGACTAAACAATCCTATTCTTCTATTATTAGCTCGTAAACCCAAATAGATTACCTAGAATATCCGCATATATTCAATATATGAGGTGACTAGGAGGATTACTCGAGGAGGACTTCACTCGACTATTTAGTTCTTACGTCCCTGCCAATTTGAAATCAAGATAAATATTTGAAGACATTCTTCATCAATTCATCATTAGTTTTATAAATGGATGACCATAATAAGGCCATTCGATATTTTTTTTGTGAATAAACAACCTAATAGATGAGATTGAGATGCAAAGTAATTTAGACATAATTATGCAATCGGGCGGTCTTATGAATGTTACAATTAGGTACTTTGATTTGGTTCTAAATTTATCACAACACTATACAAATGTCGTGAATTCAAGTTCAAGTTAAATGTCTGACACAGTACCTGTGAAATACGAGCCCCGCACTGAAGCGAAAACGTTATGGGTGTAGCGACTACCTCCGATGACTAAATAATGTAGTATAGTAAAACAGGAGTAGAAACTGACCTTGGCGCCTAGGAATCGCGCTTCCAGCAGCTCCTGCTTGCGAGGATCCAGCGCCGCTTGGAAGTGCTCCATCTTGACGCCAGCACCTGTTGAAGATGGTGCATGTTACAACTCATGTATTTATTGCATACAGGCGTTGTATTCAATACAATGGAGCATGACAGAATCATGAGGAAGTAGTGTAGGTATAGTTGATCAGATCCCTGAACGATGAGGGTTAAAATTAGGTAGTTTATGTCACAGTCCTACGTCATAAAAAACTCCATACCATAATAAATAGTAAATGGTTGCCAAGTCAGTGTAATTGTGTAGATCCTGAAAATGTTCTATAGATGCATGGAGGAAGAAGCAACAAGAATGGCCACGAATGTACTGACCTGAGGTCGCCACATACGGAGATGAGTACTTTGGTATTCTCGGAGACAGCAACATGAAATGCCCGAAGCTCTCTGACGAGGATTTGGAGTGGATCGAATTGATTTAATCCCGTTCACGAAACATAAGTGCCTTATCGTGGAGTTACAGGAAAACAGTCCGGTACACCTTACCATTACAAGAATAACGAAGGCTTTGGAACATGACAGACAAGGATGAAGTCTCAATCAAAGTGTGTTAAGAAGTTTAAGATTTAAAGAAACCAATTTGGTTGAATCTACAACCTCTGATGATCTATCGTTACTTGTTACTATTGAAGGTATAGAAAGACAAACTCGCACTCAACTGCGTGGTTTCCACTGCTCCTAAGTTATGTAATGACTTCAATTTCTAGGATTTTTAGGAGTCTGCGCATTAGTCAAATACCGTGTTACTGAGTCCAATGGCCGACTTTCGTCTTTAAAGATGAACAGACGCTTGATCAGTCAAATTATGAATGAAAATTGAGAAATGAAAATTAGTTCATACCTTTTCAACAAGGAAATTTCAAATACGATGAAGATAATTAGGTATAAATATTGCGAATTTGCGATGATCAAATATCAAACACTACTCTTGGTTGATTCGAAGCATGTCTGCTCAATCAATACTATGAAGGCAACAACGTCGGATTTTCCCTGATGACATGTTGCTACCAAAAGCATACATTTAATGGTAACCTCGTAAACAATAGCCAAGTAAGTACGATTAGATGGAGCAGTGTTTTGTAGATAGGTACTTAAAATGACGTTATGTGGTTTACATTCTGTACCTACATACGACCAATTTAGATACCCATGAAAGTGGATATATCACCACATCCTCTGAGCAAATACCTATTATAAACGTTGTTTGATTTACTTAATAGCATGAAGTACTGTACTATTACGCATTAGCATTGATTCATTTTTAGCAATATGTTATTAATTGAATCATTAAAACGTAGCGAAAAAAAAATACAGTAACCTGTAATGAACAGGTTTAAAGTACATGCTTTCTGTTTAAAAATTGATCTTTTTGTTAAGAATAGGTAAGGTAGGGGTAGAGGTCGGGGGGGACAGGGTTTTGGCGCAGTATCTGGAGCAGACAGTCGAGTTGCGAGAAGTTAGGTACAGTTATTTATATAGATACGTATGTATGTTCAATGTACATATCGATCGCCTCCCCGGGCCACTCGCCACTATGATCTCACCTCCATCCTTTGCGACTCCTTCCTCCCCCACCCCCCATCCCCTACCGCATAACCCCAAAGGCCTTTAACGAATGACGTAGCCAAGTGAAACGTGTGACTGATTCATTATAATTAAATAAGACCTATTTTATTTAATAATGTTTGTGTTAGTTTATGTATTAACATTGAAACATCAGAGAGTCACGTAAACAATTTTGATCAGAACTTAAATTAGTATTATGGAAAATATTGATTAAACCGTAAAGGTTAATAAATACGACGTGCTACATACAGACAAAGCTCATAAATACTCATAACAGTCATAACATAAAGTCACATCCTGCCTGATCTAACGGTATCCGTGCACCCATTTAATGCAAGTAGGTACTTGCCTTTTATGAACAATTGGTTATACTAACTATAATGTTTCATTACTTTGCGAAGAGCCAGCAGCTGTTTAGTGGTATTTAACAAAGTACATAACAAAATGTAGGTAACGTAGAATTAATTATCATACAGATATTTCATTATTTTTCAAGGTCAAGTCATACGCTGTATCATTGTAATCATGAGCATAATATTATTATCATGTTTAGAGCGCCATGTAAATATTCTTATTACGACTGTAAAGTAACCAAGTCACACCAATATGAGAAGACCTTGAAAGTTGAAAACGAAACGTAACAATACTATCTACAGCTTGAAGAATTCAAGTTGTATAACTAGTTTTTATTTCGATACTTTTATGTTACCAAACAACATGTTAATGTCCATTTAAGACTATAAATAAGTACATGTTTATAACTAGCTACAACCTGTAGCTCTGCCCGAGATAAACGAGGTTATTTTCTCGAGATAGGATAGTAAGCTGGCTACAGAGAACTAGTTTAATTTCTAGGCTAGTAAGCTGAAGTCTCAAGCTAGGATAGTTAAGGCGACGATAGATGACAGCGATGCACTGCCGCCCGTCGCACACTGGTCCCAAATTAAAAAAAAGTGGACATTGATAGTAGACCGCTGATTTTTTTTTTTATTGTTGATACAATGCTAACAGATAAGGCAAAAAAATATTATTGTCCTACTTCAAATACTTTTCTGTAAAAAAAAAATTTCTTTTTTTTTGTATGGGAGCGATTACATTTT
The DNA here is from genome assembly GCA_949987655.1 of Polymixis flavicincta. NCBI lineage: Eukaryota > Metazoa > Arthropoda > Insecta > Lepidoptera > Noctuidae > Polymixis > Polymixis flavicincta. The sequence goes on from OX465179.1 coordinate 11,584,416, forward strand.
ACTCAATTTCTCAAAAACTTTAAGCGATGTCGAGATGGCAATCACATATGTTAGAAAACTAATAATTCTGAGTATTTGGCTCGAAGAAACTTATTGCTTATCTCTGCGTACTTTCGAGATAATAGTGACAGAAAATAACATTTTTTTTTTATGTTAATTGTTTGCTTTTTTTTAATCATAGCCTTACTTTAGCACATAATTATAATGTATGCGTAATGTCAAATAAATAAAAAGAGACTTCTCAGTAAAAGAGGTTATGGGGGCTCACTAATGACTGAAAAGCTATGACCTTTCTGAAGGAGTATTTTCATCAGTTTTAAAAAACAATCAAAATGAAGACAAATAAAGCTGCAAACATAAAGTTGAATATGTTCACAAACGATTCTGAAAAAATATTATGGTGAAAGATTAATATTTGGGTCTATATTCTCTTGAGAAATCTCTATTTCCTCGTTTTCCAACGAAAGCAATTCATTGTTCAAGATCAAAGCACTAGCCTCTGGAAACAACTGTTTATGTAAACGAGCAAACTTTGGTTTGATATGGCTGATGTAAGGATCTGAGCTAATTAGAAAGCTGTGGATAATGTCTAAATTAGTCTGAACTCTACCGATTTTTCTTGTATGTGCCATTCTAACATTCCGGAAATCTTTATTCCTCGCTTCGGAAGCTTCTTCGGAAAGCATGCCTATCGGAATAAAGGAGAAATTTTCACAAATATCAGCACCGTGTATCAAAAATGTATGGACACTTGAAGGCATGTAATACCATGGAAATAAGTTTACATACAGCATTGCTGTTTCTTTACAATATTCCCTAAACAAGTTGGTATTAATAAGTTGACCAGATGAAATTGTTTGTAAAATGACTGCAAATCTCTTGATTAAAACAGGGTGGATACCCGTTATTTCAGCAGATACTTCATAATTTTCAAAAAACCTTCTTGCCGTGTTACCGTCATTGGTTGTACCAAATCCCTGTTTTACTATGTCAATTAACAAACCAGTTCTTTCCCGGAATTCTTCTTGTGTCAAATTCTTTTTAATTTCTTTTAACAATTTATCTTCTCTTCGTGCAGCCCACTTTTTGAAGTCTAAGTTGTACGAAATGTGTAAAATACATTCCATACATCTTATCCACATATGAAGCGAAGACAGACCATATTTATACATATCTTCTCTGATGAGTCTTTTGGATACAAAGTCCAAGTCATTCATTTTGCTAGGTAGGGTATTGCAAATATTACAAACAGCTGCAGAAGAAGTATTGGAAATCACAGTAGAAATTTTCCCATCAATCATAGTCGTGTACAAAACATGTTTAATATGAAAATTATCTACAATTGTGGGAACAAGATTACGAATTTCTTCCTCTAAGGATGCACTTTCCTTCTTTATCAATTCATTTGTTTCTTTTGCAAATATAAAGCCAATTGGACGACAATAGTTTGTTGAAGAGGGAGCAGGATTTTGCCACAAGATAGTACCACTCTCTTCTTCCAAACGAAGCGGAACCAAACTAATCATGAAAACTGAAGAATCGTCAATTTTAGTGTCGGAGTGTGACTTTTGTTTATAATTACTTTGAGAAGATGACCCGTCAAAACCCCATTTGCTTATTAGTTTTAGCGATTTTTTGTCGGCAGGGTTGTGCTGAATTGTTTTTAATATCCTATTGGTTGTCAAATCTAGAAGCGATTGAAGTCTTATCTTAGCATCAGATTCAGTTACAGTTATGTCTGACTCTGGAGGATAACAAGTTTTTTTAGCTTCCAGGAGCTTTTGATAGGATGGAAGACCATACATTTTCTCTGAAGCAAGAATAGTTCTTAAATTTCGATATTGCCATTTTGACAAATTTGTTGAGGTGTAAAGCGCTAACGTTTTATCATCTGGTAAACACGGTTTGTCAGTCTTTTTAGCGAATAGTACATCATGTACCATCTCACATTTTTCCTCGTTTTGGCTGAGTTCGTTTAATATAGCTGCTAATTTTGTTTTTTTAGACTCTTTTAATTTGGCACATAAAGCATAAACTAATTCCTCCTCTGTGTGATCTAGAAGTGTTAGAGAACGCCTTTTCTTCTGTTTATCAGATATATCAACAAATGGTTTTTTACTTGTACCACAACTTAATTGATGAGTATCCACTTGCGTTTCGAAATTTGGATTTAGTTCCTCGGCAACTTTAAAAATGCTGCTTAAATCGATATTTTGACATTTTGGCCAAACTATTTGGGATTGTAACCAGTCTGAATTTTTGTTAAGAAAGGTCTTTTGAGCTCTACTGGAAGCAAACCATCTGTTTGAGATATTACTTGAAAAATTACGACAAAATAATTTAATATTACTCAAATCTTCGGAAGACAATTCAACACCAATACGTTCAATAAGGGCATTAAATAAAAATTCGACATTTTTAAAACCAGCTCCTGATTTAAGAACAACGTATAAGTCTAAGTTGGTGACAAATGCGGACAAATTATAATTTTAAGGAAAATTGAAAACAAATTAGAATCAAAGATATCAAAGACAAAGTGACTTTGGTTTTAACAAAAAAAAATTACGAAAACAAATTCGACGAAAGAAAGACAAACAAAAATTATTTGATTTTAAAATCCAAAGATTCAAAATACATCAATAACAAAACAAACAAACAACAAGCATTTCTTCAAGCGCACAGAAAAAATAAGGACACGTCTTATCGCAACCACATTTAGTTGTACACTGAGGTGTACGCGCGCGATTCGTGACCGTATTACGTTACGTCATGAGAGGCGGCCATCTTTTTATCCCGGCAAACTCGCGTCGAAGCTACATTTTGCTGGCCAGCGGACCTATTGCGATATGAGTAAGGCTATGAATAAAAAAAAAGCGAACAATTAACATAAAAAAAAAAATGTTATTTTTTGTCACTATTATCTCGAAAGTACGCAGAGATAAGCAATAATTCTAAAACTAATAATTCTGAGTATTTGGCTCGAAGAAACTTTTCTTCGAGCCAAATACTCAGAATTATTAGTTTTGTAACATATGTGAATGCCATCTCCACATCGCTTAAGGTTTTTGAGAAATTGAGTAAAATGTAATCACTCCCATACAAAAAAAAAGAAATATTTTTTTTAGAGAAAAGTATTTGAAGTAGGACAATAATATTTTTTTGCCTTATCTGTTATCATTATATCAACAATAAAAAAAAATATCAGCGGTCTACTATCAATGTCCACTTTTTTTAATTTGGGACTAGTGTGCGGCGGTGCGCGGTGCCGTGTGTGAATCGCCTTAGCTTCTTTTTTAGACTAGTTACGTAATTAGTAAGCTTCTCAAGCCAGGATAGTTTAATAGGACTGGGATCTATTCTTCGAGGGAGTAGCAACCTCACCACTGACTTTACTATCCTGGCTAGTAATATAGCATGTGGCTGGCGAAGCTAGTAACTATTCGATTGGCTTAAAATGCATGAGTACGCGTTTGGTTTTTCCGACTGCACACACCAGGGACTTGAAACGTTTCTCAAAATAACGTTACGCGTAGTTCCAGTACCGATAATTTGTACCGTTCCACTAGTATCGTAACAAAATTCACTCCTTGGAAATAACGATACAGACAAACGGAACGAAATCTTACATTGTTCAATAACGATACTATCAAGATATCGTTATTAGTATAACGATAAAATAACGTTATTCATTTCGATACGCGACGTTGCAAGCTTCATGACCTTGGGCTACGTGCGGTGCGGCGAGCCGGCGATGCAAACGCAACGTATCCCTTCTACAATTTTCCGAGCGCAGTATGGCAACGTATCATTTCGCCGTGTTTATTAACATTACTTAACTCGTATCTGATTTTAATTCGTATAGTTTGAGTTTTGACAATTTCTCTTAAAACATGACCCGTAAGAAGAACATTGTCTACAGATATTTTTCACTAAGCGACGACAAACACTCGAAAAATGTGATGTTCCAGGTTTTGATAAAACTCTTAGGTACAATTTTATATTGCTATTAATATTATTGATCGATGAAAGATGTTTTATCGTCTGCGACAGTAAAGTGATGTTTACAATTACAAAAGACTTGTCGTAAGTGTTTTCCAAATACATGTCCTCTGCGGTTTAGTTGACGCAGGTATTTTTCCTTGTCGAGTTGGGGGCCGTCGTAGGCCGACTCCACCCTCGCCCCGTGCTGTTACTAGGGGATCTCAACGCCAAGTCTTCGGCGTGGGGATCCCCGGTGACCGATGCTAGGGGTGAGGCGCTGGAGGAGTGGGTGGTCACAACTGGCCTGGTCGTCCTAAACCGGGGCTCGGTATACACGTGCGTGCGGCAGCGGGGCGGTTCGATCGTGGACGTATCGTTCGCTAGCCCTGCTGTTGCGAGCCGTGTCCGCGACTGGCGTGTTGCGGTGGAGGTGGAGACGTTGTCGGATCACAGATATATCCGCTTCGACATCTCCGCCCAGACCGCAGGCGGCCGCAGTCCATCGGCCCCGCGAACGGACGGCCCGCGCTGGGCGCGTAAGCGCATCGACAGGGAAGTTCTCGAGGAGGCCGCTATTGTCCAGGCCTGGATCCGGGAGTCGGCGACGGTTGGACCCGTCGACGTCGAAGAGGAGGCGCTGTGGTTTCGCGGGGCGATGACGCAAATCAGCGACGCGTCCATGCCCCGCGTCCACACGCAATCGGGAAGGCGCCAGGTGTACTGGTGGTCTGCCGAGATCGCGCGACTACGTGTCGAGTGCGTGGCGGTCAGACGCCAGTACACCCGATACCGGAGGCGACGTCGTCGGGTCCCTGACGAAGAAGCCGCGCTGTATGAGGTGTACCGCGCGGCTAAGGAGGCTCTGTGGCTGGCCATCGGCGAAGCGAGGACGCGAGCCAGGGAGGAGATGTTGGAGACTCTCGACGGAGATCCGTGGGGGCGCCCGTATCGTGCGGTTCGAGGGAAACTTCGAGCCGCGGCGCCTCCACTCACGGAGAGTCTCCAACCCGAGCTGCTGGAAGATGTGGTCACAGCGCTCTTCCCGGCTAGAGCGGAGCACACTCCGCCGCCGATGGCTTTGCCCACAGCCGCAGAGCCTACCGAAGAGGTTGCCATCAACGTCCCAGAGGTGACACAGCCAGAGATGAGGGCGGCCGTGATGCGGCTCCGGGCCAAGAACGTGGCTCCGGGGCCCGATGGTATTCACGGCATAGTGCTAGCCCTCGCTCTGAAGGAGCTAGAGCCCCAACTGAGAGGACTCTACACCGCGTGCCTTGAGCAGGGCCAGTTTCCCACTTTGTGGAAATCTGGTCGTCTGGTCTTGCTCAAGAAGGTGGGGCGCCCCGCGGACTCGCCGTCCGCGTACAGGCCCATAGTGCTGCTCGACGAGGTGGGTAAGATGTTTGAGCGGATTATCGCCGCCCGCCTCGTCGGCCACTTAAGCAGGGAGGGGCCTGACCTCGCCGAGAGCCAGTTCGGCTTTCGGCACGGGCGCTCCACCATCCACGAGATATCGCGGGTGAGAGTCCTGGCGGAGGAAGCGGTGTCCCGGGGCGGGGTGATGTTGGCGGTGTCCTTGGACATTTCCAACGCCTTCAACACCCTGCCCTGGAGCTGCATCCGGGAGGCACTGCGGTACCATCGGGTGCCTCCGTACCTCCGCCGCATCGTTGGGGCCTATCTGGCGGATAGGTGTGTCACCTACATGGGACGTGATGGCGGAAACCAGCGCCGCATGTCGTGCGGTGTTCCACAGGGTTCGGTCGTGGGACCGCTCCTGTGGAACATCGGGTACGACTGGGTGCTGAGGGGCGAGCTCCAGCCGGGCGTGGACCTGACGTGTTATGCAGATGACACGCTGGTCACGGCCCGGGGGAGCTCGTACAGGGAGGCAGCGTTGCTGGCGACGGCTGCAGTGTCACAGGTCGTGACCCGCATACGGTGCCTTGGCCTAGAGGTGGCCCTCAACAAGTCGGAGGCCATGGTGTTTCATGGCCCCCGGCGGGCGTTGCCGCCGGGATCACACATCGTGGTCGGGGGGTCCCGAATTGCTGTCGAGTCCACCATGAAGTATTTAGGATTGGTGCTCGACAGCCGGTGGGACTTCGGACCCCACTTCCAGCGGCTGGCGCCCAAGTTGTTGGGCGCGGCTGGGGCGCTGTCAACGCTGCTTCCCAATCTGGGGGGCCCGAGCGCCGCCTGTAGGCGGCTCTACGTGGGGATCGTGCGATCGATGGCCCTGTATGGGGCCCCGATCTGGGCGGCTGACCTGACGGCCGGCAGCATCGCTGTCTTGCGGAAACCGCAGCGAGCTATGGCCGTCAGAGTCATCAGGGGATATCGCACGATCTCTTACGAGGCGGCTTGCGTACTGGCTGGATCCCCACCGTGGGACCTCGACGCGAAGGTACTCACGTCGCTGCATAGGTGGCGCGAGGACTCGAGGGCGCGGGGCGAGTGGCTGACGCCGCGACATTTGGAGTTGCGTCGGTCACAGCTTCGCGCAGCCCTGGTGGCGGAATGGCGGGACAGGCTTTCACGCCCTACCCCGGCTCCGCCACCATCGGGGCTATCCGGCCAGTACTCGAGCGCTGGCTCGGGAGGAGGCACGGCTCCCTGTCGTTTCGGGTGACACAGGTGCTCTCGGGGCATGGTTGCTTCGGGAAGTACCTGTGTCGCATAAACAGGGAGCCGGACGCTCGGTGTCACCACTGCGTCGACTGTCGAGAGGACACGGCGTGGCACACGCTGGCAGAGTGTGCCGCTTGGACGGAGCCACGCCGTGCCCTCATCTCAGGAGTAGGCAGTGACCTGTCGCTGCCGGCCGTTGTCGACTCGATGGTCGACAGCGAGGAGTCCTGGGACGCGGTGGTTTCCTTCTGCGAAACAGTCATCTCGCAGAAGGAGGCTGCGGAGAGGGAGCGGGAGATCGCTTCCGCTAACCCGATCCGCAGCAGACGCACCGGGCGTCGGCGGAGGGCGGACAACGCCCTCTTCCAGCCCCCCTAAATGGGTCCAGGGGCGACGGACTGGGGAATCCGTCGCCCCCTACTTCTTAGGACCCGAGATGGCGGCGCGTAGTGTTCCACGCGCGCCTCTCTTTGATGTGGGGGGAGTTTAACACCTCACTCCCCCCCTATCGCGAGGTGGCCCGCATAGGCGGGCCGGCACTAGTCGGGGATCGCGGAAGACTCAATAGTTCCCGTGATCCCCGGTGTACGTGAGAGACGGAACACCGGGGTGGTTTTAGTCAGTAAGAGTCTGACAGACCCCTCCGCCCTCCCCGGGGCGGAGGACATCCATGAGGATTTCCCCCCGTCATCAAAAAAAAAAAAAAAGGCTGTGCAGCATCTGGTCTAACTGTTCCAGTGTCTCTGCCATTATGACGATGTCATCGGCAAACCGAAGGTGTGAGATGTATTTGCCGTTAATAGTGATACCCTGTCTAGTCCAGTCCAACGTCTTAAAGATGTCCTCCAACGCGTTGGTGACTAGTTTCTGAGATATTACATCCTCCTGTCGCACCCCTCTGAGCGGTTGGATGGGAATTGTTTCCTTAGCCTGGATTTGGACAGTCATCGTGGCAGCGTCATACAAACATCTCAACACCTCGATATGGCGCAAGTCAATTTGACATCGTTGCAGAGAGGCCAGAACTGCCCATATTTCGATGGAGTTGAAGGATTTCTCGCTGTCCACGAGCCATACACAGCGGTTGGTTGTACTCTTCAGTCTACAATTTTCCGAACAGTATGGATGTAGTCTACGGTACTGAAGTCTTTTTGAAAACCGGCTTGTTCTGGCGGCTGGAACTCGTCAAGTTTTCTGGCGAGACGATTCGTGACGACCCTTGAGAACAACTTGTAAACGTAGCTCGGAAGTGAGATGGGTCTATAGTTCTTCAGCAAGGTTTTGTCACCTTTTTTGAAGAACAGAATCACCGCACCTCTGCTCCACACCTCGGGTGTTGTACCCTCTTGGATGACGGAGTTGAAGAGACTCGCTAGCTAAGGAGCTCTGTCGTTATTCCGTCATCACCCGGTGCCTAGTTGTTCTTAAGCAGCTCGAGAGCCGTCCTAACCTCGCACTGGTCGATATCTGGGATTTCCTCCGTGTAGTGGCGCGTTATTTCGGCTCGGTGGTCATCTGCACTATGTTCCGCTGGTTTTGCCGTCCGCGTGTGTGCCCGTAAAAATCCTCAACTTCCTCGAGTATCTCGGACTTTGAACTCACGATTCTGCCATCCGCAGTTCTTAGTTGCGTCATATGGGACCTCCGTAATTACTGAGTGAACACTTTCGACCCTCGGTTTTGCTCAATCGCGACCTTAATGTCGTGGGTGTTGGAGCACTGAAGGTCGCGTCGCGTCAGCTTTCGTATTTTGAGGTTTAAGGCCCTCTTTTCTGACGAAGACGGCTGCGTGGATGGCAATTCTCGTCTTTCCCTCATAAGTCCAAGAGTCTCCGAGGAAAGTTTGAACACCTTAATTTTTCACTGCGGCGAGAAAAGTCTGCGGGAGATGTCACGTAGTGCTTTGATCACCTCGTCGGCTTTTTCGTCAACAGTGCCTGAGGTTTCCAGCAGGGCGACTCGATTTTGAAGTTCCAGTTGGAACTTTTCGGATCCTAGAGCAGTTTGGAGCTGCGTAGGTCGGAGGGTAGGCCTCATCGTGCGGATGGCTTTCTTTGGTATTGTTCGTCAAATCGTTGAGCTCTTCAAGTTCTGAAGAAAGAAGAATTTCTTACCGTATTGACTTACGGTGCTCTAACAGTTGGCTTACACGAGCCACTGAATTGCGAATTCTTGGCAATTTCTGTACAATCTTGGAATTGCTGCATATTGCTCAATTTACAGCTATTATATACTTATACTTTACTTTTACTTTAATTCCAAGATTGTATAGGAATTGTTTTGTTTTTGTGTTTCATCTCTTTCTCAGTTCGTTTTTATTGTTAATCTGGCAGTTTGAGTACTTTATGCGGCCTACCCAAATGTCCTTTCGTTGGTATTGTTCATCAAATCGTTGAGTCCTCAAGTTCTGAGTTGAGCTGCATGATTTCTGATAAATGCGTGCACTGATTGGACCGCGAGGTCCACTCGATCTGTGTGGTTCTTTTCTCAATAGACCATTTCAGACACCAATCTACATGATATGACCAAGATTATGTCTGGACTTTAAAAGAAACTGTGACCTCTGAGTTTGTTTCGGCCTTTCTTCTCAGAGTAGTCAGATAGGAGACTTCATCTAGTTTAAAAAAAAATATGACTGATTTGTAAAAGTGTTTGCACAAACCTACTTACAGAAATAAAATAATTTAATAATGTATAATATTTTTACCCCAACTAAACGCCCGTAAGTAACGAGTACCTCGATAGTCAAACCCACTTATTCGGCCGATAACGAGTACTAATAGAATGGCCGAATATTGCCGAGTACCTAGTAATAAATGAGAAGCGACCTGTTCCTTGCTAGTTGCCGTGGAAATGGGCTGAATGTAAGCGGGGTAAAACTTTTAAATATCCACAGACCATAGGATCAATGAGACAAAATTAACAATGTATTCATTATTAAATAATTAAAATGATAGGTTACGCGCCGATGAGATGTATACATAAAAAGAAAAAGTTAAATTTGACACAATCACATGAATATAAAAGTAGGCAGATCATCACAACGAATCATTCACAATTACAACAAACAACACTGTCGGAAAAAATATGCACTCTCGAACGATACGGCAGTGGCTTGTGCCAGGGGCGGGGCGCGCGGGCGACGGAGCGATGGTCAGCGGGAAAAGTTCTTAAGAATAACGTTAGTAATTAACCTGTAACGTTTCACCTGTAACGTTATTACAAGCGGATAAATATAATGTTACTGATACCTATAACGTTACTAATAATTTTGTTCCACGAAAATGATTTTCTATAACGTTTTTTTTTAGTAACGTTATTTATATTTTTAGATCTTAGTATCGCTACAAATTTTGAAACGTTATATGAGAACATTAAGGGTAACGGAACAAAATTTATTTCGTTTTCAAGTCCCTGCACACACGACGTGTTGTACAGACGCCAGCACATCAAGCTACCACAATCTGTCAAATTTCTTTAATAGATTTGCACATTTCACTTTATCACATGAGCATAAGGTTCATGTTCAATTAGAAAAATTAGACAGTTTGGGGTAGCTTGATGTGCTGGCGTCTGTACTAGTATTTGCTCAAAATTATCTGGCATCATGCAAACATCATGTATGTGCCAGGACAGCAAGCCTGGATAGTATGCCAAGGTTCTAGCTTGCTACCTTAGCTTTGAAAAAAGCTAGCATGAGGCTAGCTTTTTCATACATATTACATATACGTATAATGCCTGAGATTCACGAGGCTAGTTGTAAAAAACCAGTACCATTACAGTGATTAAAGTAACAATACTTCTGTGAAGTAAATTGAACTGCATTCGTGAATAAACTCAATGTTACTGAATCAGTTAAGTTCATCAGAAAGTATGCCCTTTCGCACTAGGCGAACTAGATGTGTTAGAAAAGCTTGTATAGATAAGACCAAGGCTTTTAAGAAAAAGAAGAATGAACCTCGATCATCTATCTGCGTTGCTTTTAGAAGAATTTCGCAATGAAGATCTAGGCGAGTAAAAGAGTTTTCTCTGAATGATGCTTGATATTATGTTGAGTCTGAAATAATTTTTAATGAAAATTTGCATTCCCTGGAACCCATTTAATAAACCTTTTGAGAACCTACTCCAGACTTGGTTGATTTATATAATTTTGACATTTCTTGACAATAAGTTGCTCTTACTTACTTTTTTATGCCTCTGATAGTCATTTGAATACTAGCTTCGCCGGCCACATGAAGCTATCACAACACAAGCTAGGATAGTAAAATCAGCGGTCCTATGTCCTATTAAGGCGCAGACAGCCAACTTTTAAGGACTTTTATTGAAGATCACGTCTAAACGGCTTGTCTTATGTATTTGATAAAAATATATGTGAAACTAGACAATTTTCTTCGTCATTTGATATGTGAATATTTTAAATAATATTTTTATAACATAATGTAATTAATTGGTAGTGTCTATCGCGGACATAAAAAAAGCGAACAATTAATTCTTCTAAAAGCAACGCAGATAGATGATCGAGGTTCATTCTTCTTTTTCTTAAAAGCCTTGGTCTTATCTATACAAGCTTTTCTAACACATCTAGTTCGCCTAGTGCGAAAGGGCATACTTTCTGATGAACTTAACTGATTCAGTAACATTGAGTTTATTCACGAATGCAGTTCAATTTACTTCACAGAAGTATTGTTACTTTAATCACTGTAATGGTACTGGTTTTTTACAACTAGCCTCGTGAATCTCAGGCATTATACGTATATGTAATATGTATGAAAAAGCTAGCCTCATGCTAGCTTTTTTCAAAGCTAAGGTAGCAAGCTAGAACCTTGGCATACTATCCAGGCTTGCTGTCCTGGCACATACATGCTGTTTGCATGATGCCAGATAATTTTGAGCAAGTACTAGTACAGACGCCAGCACATCAAGCTACCCCAAACTGTCAAATTTTTCTAATTGAACATGAACCTTATGCTCATGTGATAAAGTGAAATGTGCAAATCTATCAAAGAAATTTGACAGATTGTGGTAGCTTGATGTGCTGGCGTCTGTACAACACGTCGTGTGTGCAGTCGGAAAAACCAAACGCGTACTCATTGCGTATTAATTAGCTAATCAAATACTAGCTTCGCCGGCCACATGCTATATTACAAGCCAGGATAGTAGTGGTGAGGGTGCTACTCCCTCGAAGAATAGATCCCAATCCTATTAAACTATCCTTCCTAGCTTGAGAAGCTTATTAACTAGGTAACTAGCCTAGAAATGAAGCTAGTTCGGGATGCATGAACCCAGAGATTAGCTTGCTATTTTAATAACACTAGCTTACTCCGTCCGGGCTTGTTGAGAAACTAGCCTCGTGAATCTTGGGCATTCGGGCTTATAAAAGGTTGAAATTTACCTGGATGGATGAAAAGTACCTCATCAATTACCAGGTAGGTGAGGTAGTCAGTAACAAAATTGTTGCCGTTTATTCGTAAAAATAACTGACAATAAAGTTAGTTGACCATGAAACTTCCAAAAGAAAACTTTATCCAAGGGTTTCCCGAAACCCGCCGGAGCTAGAATTTTTTTTTTCTTGGGAAAGTTTTACCTAACTTGATATCCTAAAGATATGGTCTACGATCGACAAAAACACTGTCTATCTAATCATAGGGAAAATATTTGTTCATAAAAAATTCGTTCAAGATTTTCAGTAATTGATATAGTTGGACAGGATATAAACTCCCCTATTGTTTGTGGAACTGCATCACATTTACACTCCAAGAAGGAGTCATCTGTGACCGCACTGATCACCACAGTTCAAGCAATAACGTAAACGTTTTGACTTTGACTTTGTTGATTCTTTCACTACAATATGCCTTCGGAATACCGTCAACGTACCAAAAGATGGACGTATGTGTTAGGTACGGTGAGAACCTTAGTACAGACATCAGCACATCAAGGTACCCAATCTGCCAAATGCTGACGATCTTTATTTAGACGCTATTGTTTTCATATGGAGAATTGGAGACCAGGGCCTAGAGACAAAATACATTTCTGTTACCGTTCACGCCAATCGCTACGCCAAATTGTATGGGAATGACATTACCTGCGGAAAGGTTTTCTTTTTCATTTTTTTTATCATCATCATCAGCCTATAATGTTCCCACTGCTGGGACACAGGCCTCCTCTCGGTGAGAGGGATTGGGCCGTAATCCACCACGCGGGCCCAGTGCGGGTTGGTAGATGTCACATGTCTTCGAATGTTGGTTCTAGGACATGCCGGTTTCCTCACGATGTTTTCCTTCACCGTTTTGAGAGCAGTGGCGATGAAATAATTTACACAAAGTAAAGCGCCTGTCTGGGTTCGAACTCACGACCTACAACTCGTAAGTCGCGGCCGTTACCACTTGGCCACCACTGCTCTCATTTTTTTTTATATATAGTCTTAATACAAGTTTTTATTTTATTTGTATCATTAAACCAGAGATGGTTTGTATTGATACTCACATTCGATAACACTGCTTAATCACTAAATTAATAACAAAAATTACGTCGTATCCTTTTCGCAGGTAATGTCATTCCCATACATTTTGGTGTAGCGTTTGGCGTGAACGCTAACAGAAATGTATTTTGTCTCTAGGCCTGCAGAACAGTCATCATTACGGCCGAAAGACGTCCACTGTTGGACAGAGGCCTCCCCCAATTTGGGGGGGTTTGCCATAATCACCACTTGGCAGGCGGGTTGGCGATCGCTGAATGATGGTAAAATGCATAGAGAACGCTGCTGCCCATTCTCTGATAAGTCCCTTAGTCGCCTTCCACGAAACCCATGGGAAGAGATGGGATGGTGCTATTCTTTACGTTCGGCACCACACAGACGACCAGAACAGTGATCTGAATAATATAGGTATAACCATTTAGGTATTTTATTGGCTAAACTCAGGCAAATGTAACCGAAAAGCAGCAATAAAGAGTATTTGTTCCCTACCGCAAAAGGAAAAAACGGAACCATAAAAATTACTTCGTTGTCAGTCTGTCAAGTTGAAATTAATTTCAAATACGGTCTATGGTCCCTCGAAGCTTTAAAAAAATCGAGCTTCTAATTCAACGCAATAAAAAACGGCCATTTATGCTACATATTTTGATACTCGGGAATAAATCAAAACCTATCAGGGTACTTCCCGTAGACCTAGAATCTTGAAATTTGGCAAGCAGCAAGGTCCCACAGCAACAGCACAAGTAACACTTTTCATCAGAATTACCTACCTATTCAGATGTAATTCTTTTCCAACTACTAAGAAGCCATTTAATTAATTTGTTCAATAAATTAAAAAATCGTCTAGATACCAAAAAGGAAATTGATCTGTATGTGATCTAAGAAAAAAAAAAAATTTATGGACGGTCGAAATGACAGAAACAGCGTGGTGATTAACAAAAAAATGCCACCTGCTTTTCCTCAAAAATGTTGCGTAAGTACCTCTAAAGTACTTACCTTCTTTAAAACTTCACATCTCAACGACGTGTTTTTCTATGTGGTGCTACGATTTTGCCTAATGGAAGGTCAATGTTATCATATCATCTTTGAAGCCTACTGCTGATATTACGGAGATTCAAACGACCTATTATTATTTTACTTCCCTAGCTTTCAAATATAGCATTCGCTAAGACGACGTTCACACGGCTACACATCAAGCTATACATTTCCAGTATAAGCTGATCTCGCATTGTACAGGATTTCCTTACAGAGTGAGATCAGCGTAAATTGGAAATGTTTAGCTTGATGTGTAGCCGTGTGTCATCATCATCATCATCTCTTCAGCCGAAAGACGTTCACAGCTGGACATAGGCCTCCTCCACTTCGACCAGTTTTGTGCTTCCCACATCCAGTGGACCACCGCGGTCCACCTTGTGGGAGGCCTTCCCACTCTATGTCTTCCGGTACGCCGTCGCCACTCCAGGGCCTCAAGTCTGCTATTACAATAGTGTCAGAATGGTCAATCAATGATATCATAATTGTTGATTTTGACAAGTTTGGTAATCTACTAATATAATGGCGTTATTATGACTTTCCAGTGGTCAGCCACTGACACTCCATTGAAAGAAATGGCATTTATTGGTAATCTCGTACATAATGACAAATGAATGACTGACTTAGGGGATAATCTGCTAAAATTTAGATAGTTCCTAAAATTATATGTTAGAATATATACATATAAATGAAATCTGGAATGAATAAATGTTCTTTAGTAGTATTTTTTCGAAAATCATTTCTGCTAACGGGTTTTATAATAATGGCAATACGACAATGCCATTATAACACAATTCTATTACGAGACCATTGACCGACCACTGATCGACCATTATGAATTTAGCAGATTACGAAGTTTTAGCAAAATGACGATGGGATCGTGTTGGAATGACGAATTTATAAAAATAGCAGACTAAGGCCCCAGAACCTTTCGGCCCCATCGGCCATCTGTTCTGCGAGCGATGTACCCTGCCCCCTGCCACTAAGTTTGGCAATTCTTCGGGCTATGTCGGTTGCCTTGGTTCTCCTGCGGATCTCTTTATTCCTGGGGGCCTACTCCCGAAGCACGAAGTCCGTCGTTTCGGTCGAAGTAACGAGCGTTTCCAACTCCGTATCACTTACGAACAGATGATTAATTTGGAGCCCAAACCCAAACTAAGAATGAATGGTGAACATCAGAATGACTGGCCAAAATGACCGATCAGCTTTGAAATATTACTAAAATCTAGTACCTATTTGGTACTATTTGATACCTTTGTTTACATAATTGGTACCTAATTAATAACCGAGAAAATGAATTTAAAAATTGGGCAGTCATTCTGATGTCAGGATGACTGCCCACATTTAGGATCTCCACGTAAGGGCTCCAAAATTTCAATTCGCCTTTACAATAATTTAGTACCTATTTGATACCTAAACATATGTTTTTTCTAGATTTTTAGGGCAAAAAATAAAGATTTTTTAGAGATTTACTGGCTAAAATGGCCGAGCAGCTTTGAAATATTACTAAAATCTAATACCTATTTGGTACTATTTGATAACTTTGTTTAAATATTTGGTACCTAATTAATAACCGAGAAAAGGAATTTAAAAATTGGGCAGTCATTCTGATGTCAGGATGACTGCCTACATTTAGGCTCTCCACGTAAGGGCTCCAAAATTTCAATTCGCCTTTACAAAAATTTAGTACCTATTTGATACCTAAACATATGTTTTTTCTAGATTTTAAGGGCAAAGAATAAAGATTTTATTAGAGAGTTTTTGTTTATTAAGGTAACAACGTAGGATGAATTGTCCATACAAACGTAACAGTTAAATCATTTGCAATTTGAGCATATTTCTACCATATTATGGTGATATTCGGATTCAGATAATATTTATCTAGGCTCGTAGGGGTTTTTTATTCCAAAATACTTACCTAAAATGAAGTTTAAGCGAATTGCATTTCGCACATTTTTACAGCGTAAATGAGCTTTTTTCATATTTTACAACTTGATAATATGAGCTTTGCTTCTAGGATATTGTTGGTTATGATACCAAAAAAACAATGAGAAAACATGTCATAGCTGTAAAAATGTGCGAAATGCAATGTAGATAAATATTATCTGAATCCGAATATCACCATAATATGGTAGAAATATGCTCAAATTGCAAATGATTTAACTGTTACGTTTGTATGGACAATTCATCCTAAGTACGTTGTCACCTTAATAAACAAAAACGCTCTAATAAAATCTTTAATCTTTGCCCTAAAAATCTAGAAAAAATATATGTTTAGGTATCAAATAGGTACTAAATTATTGTAAAGGCGAATTGAAATTTTCGAGCCCTTACGTGGAGATCCTAAATGTGGGCAGTCATCCTGACCTCAGAATGACTGCCCAATTTTTTAATTCATTTTCTCGGTTACTAATTAGGTACCAATTATTTAAACAAAGGTATCAAATAGTACCAAATAGGTATTAGATTTTAGTAATATTTCAAAGCTGATCGGTCATTTTGGCCAGGCATTCTGATGTTCACGAATGAATGACAACATAATTTGACAGCTGTACCTACTCCCGATATGTTTTTGCCCGTCCAAAAAAGTTAGTTAATTGGCTGTAGGATTGTTACAGAAGTTTCGAACTACTTTTGGACGGGCCGGTATGTTCGTTGACGGAGTTACAGAGTAGGCTCACCGATTCGATCACGTAGGGAAACTTCGAGCATAGCCCTCTCCATTGCCCTTGGGTGACTTTAAGCCTTCTGATAAGGCCCATTGTGAGCGACCACATTTCTGTGCCATAGGTCATCACTGGCAATACACACTCGCCAAGACTCGTCTTGAGACACTGCGGTATTTGGGACGAGAAGATATTGCAAAGCCTCCCGAACGCTGCCCAGCCAAGTCGGATTCGACGATTGACCTTTCACGAAGTTGGACCTACCTAACTGGACAGTTTGTCCTAGGTAAACGTACTCTTCCACAACGTCGAGTGTAGCGGCTCCGATCGTCATGAGAGTGGGTGTTACAGCCGTGTGTACATTCACGTACGTAATAAAATCGCGGCGAGAATAGTCGCGCACTAGATCTTGAACGCACTGCTTAGCGCCGAGACATGAAAATGGAACATTAAAAAAAACACTGTTCGATTTTCGATGCTCTCTTTTGGATTGTCAATGCTCGATTCAACACCGAGAGTTGACTCGTGCGCGAAATAATAATGCCACGATTTAATTACGTCCATGTGAATGCCGACTTGACGATATGGAAGACAAACAGACTTTTGTTATAAGTTTTTTTTTTACATCTATTATCGACGTAGCTACGTACACGGCTACACATAAAGCTATACAGTTCCAGTTTACGCTGATCTCGCACTGTAAGAAAATCCTATACAATGCGAGACTGGAAATGTATAGCTTGATGTGTAGCTGTGTATACAGTGCTTATTCTACAGGTGCCTGCCAACCCCACAACTACGATTTTTTTTAGATTAACCTTCAGCAGTTCTTGTAGTGGTATGGTAATCAAGGTATTGGCTAAAAATATACCTTATTTATCGTTTATCGACGTATCAGAAGGAACATAGATTCGTAATTTTTATGAATAAAACCCATATCAAAATTCGATATTATTTTACTGCATGCAGCAATACAGTGCTGATAACAACAATAACGCGGAAATATTCAAAGATATTTGAGTACCTACAAAATAGAAAATTAGAGAGTGTGTCAAATGCACTAGAATTCAGAGACGCCACAGCTGATCGCTTATTTATGTCAACAGCAGAGCTAGCCAATAACTGAATTTGTTCGAATAAGTGCTTCACATTGATTCTTTAAAGTTGAATGACATAAATATGTAGGTAGATACCATTGCTGTATGTTTATGTTTACTTCATAAAATCAGAGACACGAGATCATCGAAGGTGTAGTAAACAACAAGAGTTCCAATGGTTTCCAGTAAGTACTTTCCAGTAGCATGTTACGGTGTCCCACAATCTACTTAGCACAATGTTGAATGTAGTTCTCACAATAGAAAGCTGCGCCCTTACGAATGTAAGTACCTTCATCTTAGCATAAATACTCAAAGATACAACTCCATTACAATGATTGAGACTGGAAGAGCATAAGTAATTGGGAAGAGTAAAGATGGAGGCGCGTAGGCCGCGCAATGTAGGTGTAGTGTTAGTGTGATGGTGTGTTTTGGTCCACAAGCGCAGACGACTCGCGGCCGTCACTGCAAGCAGACACCCACCCTTGCAGCGGGAGTTGCGGCGGCCACGCTCGCTCGGTCGATCGCTCATCGCGAACGACTCTTTGAAATGCATCTTCCAGCACCGCTCCGAACTCCATTCACATTCACGTGTACCATCGGCACGCCAAACACAATCCACTCACTGTCACCAAACACGTCACGAACGATACCGATGAAATTCAAACCGCGGCCGGGCGCTCTTCACCCACCGCGATACGCACTCGAAACGTGCCGCATTTTCAATTTCAACACATGGACGAGAAACACCAAACGTTTGAAGGCACGGAGCAATGCGACAGTCGGCCTCGGGCGCGGACTGGCGCGCGATGCGAACGGCCGTCGCCGCCGCCTCCGCCGCGAGACCGGACCTCGCGTCTCGGGGGCGAGGATGCGGGAATCGGCTTCGGCGCAATACCCGTCACGAAAATAATAGGAACAGCGAGTGCACCTCAGAGGCGCGACGCGACGCGGTCGGTGCGAGCGAGACGCGGATAAACACCAGACTGTTTACTTACGGTGTTCGAGCGCGGGGCTGCGTGGCGGGGCGCGGGGCGATCGCCTGCAATCCGCACGCTGCAATTACTGCTTTGTACTACACAATTCCATCCTAACTTAAACGAGATCAATTACAATATTTACTCATACAAATGATGTTACATAAGTAACCGATAACAATTCACAACAACAAAAGTAAGAGCTCACGAGTAACTAGAAGAAATACCACAGTACAAGTCAAGTTCCCTTACTACATAGATAGTACAAATAAAGACTTGCTGTACTTTTCCAACTTGAGGGGCTGTGGGCGGCAGTTTTTATAGCCATGTCAAAAGGTCACCCCGCAAAAACGTACATACATTATGATGTTGTCAACAGATAGCGATAAATTATAGCCAGCTGAAAAAAGATCTGTAATTTCAGGGATCATGCCACAACCGAATCTACTACTTTTAGTTCTAGGTTTAGGATATCCATTAAAATCTTTTCAATATCTAGTACCTTTTGAGCGACGGTTCTTCCTTAGATTACATCGACTTGTTACGGTTTCCAATATTATACCTATCCAGTATGATGACTGATGACATTATAAAAATAAATACTTCATTATTTTTGATTATAATCATAACAACAATAGATTTCAAAACGAATAAATAAGTATAGGAAGGTAATTGCCTTCAGTCGTTAAGATAACATGTTAAATTGTGACATGACAACACAATAAAACGAATTCCACGTTCACGATTTCGCGTCAGTATTTATCGCGTAGGTACTGGATTTTCAACTCTCGATATTGAACGGAGCATTGAGATGAGAACCCAACTTGACTCCATCCCAGCGCGTCGGAAAAAACAATGATTTTCAACCCTCGGCGTTGTAGGTCCAGGGCCCCAATTCTGTATGGTTATAATAATTCCCCGCGGAATCTTACTACGTTCAAATTACCTACGTCAAAATCGTGTTTTTTAGAAACCAATGTAACGGTAAGGAATCGAAATGTCATAGGTATTATGTATGTTCCAAGACAATTTTTCGATATTATTAATACGATATTGGCAGATTTCGTGTGTGATTGACGTAGTTACAAGTAAGGAATCGTTAAGTGATCATAGTGACTTCAGACAAAGGGCCGGGAATATGACATTTTATTCCTTACCGTTACATTGGTTTCTAAAAAACACGATATTCACGTAGTTTGACCGTAGTAAGATTCCGCGGGGAATCATTATCACGATACAGAATTGGGGGCCAGTGCGCGAAAAATTCTCGGCACGATATTCTTGCGCCCGCGCCCGTGCGAACATGGAATAAATGTGTGTGCTCTGCTCACTTTCGTTACAAAGTTAGGTACTTCATTTGGTGCTCATATCAGTTGGGCAGGTATCTACTTATTTATCACCATCCAATATTCCTGCTGTTTCATTTGGCATTCTGTGAATCCTATTTGCCCTCAATCAAGTAAGTATGTAGGTATTTTTTCTTCTATGCCCGAAATGGTGATAGCTCGGGCAGCTCGGCCCTGAACATAAGCACAGTGTTGGTAGGTATTGGTACAAGTGATGGTTGTAATTTTATTGTAACTGATGGTACGAACAACGTAGCAGCGATGATTTCATTTGGCCAATGCGTGTGTAAAGTAGAGCAAGAGCTTGACTTGACGATCAATCGAGCAGCTATGCTGGGTGTGCATCGAGCGGTGGTGACTGCATTCCGACGCCCCGGCCCGCACCCCCCGTCCTTCCGGCGCTCGTCACGTGACGTGGCGATTAGCCGCCGAGTGCGCCACAAACACCGAAATAGAGTGAGCACAAACAAATCGAGGTATCTTGTTCAACTCGACAAAACGTATCAAAATTCGCACGCCTCCTTCCTAGTCCTGCTCCTATAGTTATCACATTTGTAACTTTTTCTGGACCAACTAACAACAACTAATACGTTATAGGTACGTTCTGGATAAACATACTACCAATCATATTTCGAGTTATGGACAAAAAAGCGCAGAAAAATATGAAATCCATGCTATTTAGTTATTCAACGGATGGTAAAAATTCTAGCAAAAATAAAAAATTTAGCCCTTAGTCACTTTTTAGTTTAGTTATGTTGCTTACCTGCATTTTGGCTTAGTAAAAATAAGTAAACATATCAAACGAGGCATGTTAACGGCGTTTTGTTTCTTTTTTATCTCGGTATCTTTAAATACACACATCAAAAGTATCTAGGGATCAACATATATTTTTGCAATAACTTTTCTCCTGATTGATATTAATTAAAATTTTCTTTAAGGATTCATCAAATAAAGTGTTTTCGTTTGTTACAGTAACGATAAACCAAGTCACCTTTGCATTAATAAAGAAATTTGCCATTTTCCTAATAAAGGGATTTTTGACATTTGAACCACTAACATTAAAGTTCGAAAAAAAGACTGAAATAACAGTTTTCTTTAAAATTTTATTGGGTAACTTAAACAATTAATAATCCGTGTTTCTACCGCGAACACTAACAACACAAGAACATCGGTTTGGCATACTCAAAATGAGTTCATCCAAATCACGCTGTGGAATGGCCGCCCATGTTCGTTGCAACAACAAAAAAAGGTCTTCTTGCGACTGGATACCCTCCATATTCGGCAGAGCTCTTCTCTGTAGCATATCCCATGCATGCTCAATCGGGTTCAAGTCTGGCGACTGAGCAGGCCAGGGCAGGACATTGATGTTAGCTGCGGCGAGAGTCTGTCTTACAACTCTTGCGGTGTGCGGTCGTGCATTATCATGCATTAACTGAAATAAGGGACCGATTTGCACTTGTAGAGGAACGATGACGTCTGATACAATCGTCTCAGCATAAATTTGAGCGTTGAGGTTGCCTCTGATCCAAATCAACTCAGTTCTTCCGCCGATCCAAATACCCGCCCATACCATGATGGTTCCACCACTATAAGGATGGACTTCCTGGCAGGATTTTAATCGCTGTTGGCGTCCAGGGGTTCTCCAGTGTCGTATACGTCTTGTATCCGGTCTCATACCAAAACGAGACTCATCAGAAAAGCACACGAAACGCCATTGTTCTTCTGCCCAATTTCTGTGTTCAAGAGCCCATTGATATCGAATCCTACGATTGTGCATTGCTATAGGTGGTACCCGTAGCGGTCTTCGGGAATGAAGGTTCACTTCATGCAAGCGGTTTCTGACTGTTTGGTCGCTAATTAAGTTCCCTGAAGAGTGATGAAGCCTCACGGCTAACATCATGGCGGTTATTGTTGGAGCTCTTCGAGTTAAGATTTGAATGTATCGGTCTTGTCTCCGTGTGGTGCAGCGATACCGTCCTCTATGGCGCTCAGCCACGGTACCAGTGCTTCGGTAACGTGTCCAAAGTCGACTGATAACACTCTGACTTGTATTCAGAGCTAAAGCTACAGTACGTTGCCGGGAACCAGCTTCTATCATTCCCACGGCTCTGAGCATTTCTTCCCTGCTTAAATGACGTCGCCGCTCCATAATAACGTTGGTTTTAATCAGTAGTAGGGAAACAGTAGCACTAATAATGTCTTCAATGCGTTGTATGTTTTTATAGGGAAAATATTGACAGCTTATTTTCATCTTTTACTCGAATTTGATTGAGAGTTCCTGATTCAAATTATGAAATGCACCAAAAAGGATCCATATAAATTTATAAAATCATAAATTTATTACAAAGCCACATCTCAATCTCAAGAAATCCGCATAAAAATGCTTGATCCCTAGACACTTTTGATGTGTGTAGTAGAAAAATACTGCTTAAACAGAAAAATAGAGATTTTTTCTGATTGTGGTGGCATCGAAAAACGACAAATGACCATACGCGAGTTAACGGCTTTATAGCTTGTGGACGGCAGCATATCTGAGAGGACTTTTATGGCTTCAAATAAACGAGTAAGTATCTTCACCCATGACAGAATTATAAACAAGAAACACGTGCCCACTGCTATCTAAATCCAACACTAAAAAGAAGGTGCAAGCTAATCCCTAACACGATTCTTACAAAATGATGAGTATTATGACATCATGGTAATTTTTGAATTAGTTGCATTACTGAGTAGCGCTGCGCGGCATAATCGTATTTAACAACAAGAAAAAGACGACAGGATCAATACAAGCTGCAAAATGTACACGTGATCGCGCAACTATACATATAAATCCCTCCCACAACGGGTGCCCCCTAAACACCCAGTTCTCCCTTCCGCCTATGTAGACACTAAATATTTTTTCCTAGAGTCCAATATTACAAACGTCACTAGATTTAATACAACCTACGAAAATGCATGAATATACACCTAATTATAAAAATATCCATAGCAAATAATTGAAGCATTAAGTTGGTAATGAAATAATATTGAATCAAATCAAAGAGTCCACAAGTTGACAAGCGCTGCGTGAAACCAGTTCCCGTGGGCAAAAGGCGACGCGTACGGAGCCCATTACCGCCGCCGCGCCGCGCAACCCGACCCGCCCCGAATAACACGGTTGCCATTTGCCGGCTTACATCAACTCCAGACAGAAGCCCGAACAATTCTTTGTGGAGAAACATAATAATATGCTTCTTCACATTATATTTAATTTCTACCCAAATATTTCGTCAACTCGGATACTAAGAAGCCATAAAAAAGGGTCAGCTCCAGCTTCACGTGTCATCAAACACCTGTCCACATCTTCGTGAACATTTTATTGCTTAAGCTAATAAATTAAAACGATCGCAAAACTTTATTGGCCTCCACCACTTTTACGAACTGTGTTTGTACTTATACATAGAAAGAAATCCAAGAAACGATTAAAAGCCACATTATATTTACGCTATTTTAAAAGTTTCTGGTGATCTAGAGGGGTCGCGCTTTACACAAAGGACCGATTGCCAACAGCTATCGGTCATGCGATCGATATTTTTGTGTTCATGGCCGTGTCTTGACATCATAAAACGTTGCTTTTAATTTTTTGTGTTCTTTACTGATGAATTTCAATTCAGTACAGCCTTAAATAGTATTCGTCCAGGGCCCCAATAGGGTATTTACCAATTTAATAAAAACTATTTTAATTTGAAGTTTGGGACGATATATTTAACAGTTTATTTCAAGTCAATTTATTTATATCCATTTTCTCAATTAAAACCGATTAAAATCAAATTTGTTTTTCATTGTTTTGATTTTACCGCCAAAACACTCCTTACGATGACTTTTTATCACGTGACATCGTGACGCCAGCTTTGTGTAAACAGCACCGGTACAATTAATATTTCGTTCGGCGCAGTTTTAGAGGTATTTGTGCACAGAGCCACCGCACATCACTTTCTATCCATTAAAAATCTTGTTAATTATAAACTCGACATTCACTTGTTTACTTACTACTTCAGTTTACACAAAGTTGACGTCACGTGTGGTCACGTGATAAAAAATCATCGTGAGGAGCGTTTCGGCGGTAAATTCAAAACGACGAAAAATTAATTTGATTTAAATCGTATTTAATTGAGAAAATGGATATAAATCAATTTACTTTTATTTTTTGTTAAATAATAGGTCTTTACCTATGAAATTGCCGTTTTGTATGAAAAAATTTAAACGAATTTTTTTCATGAATTTTTTATTTGTATTAATCGAAGTAATCATCCATGCAATCAATGCATCTTTGCCATCGCAGTGGCAGTTTATTGATGCCCTTCTTAAAGAAATCAGCTGGACGGGAGGCAACAAATTCTTCAAAGGCATTTTGTACTGCCTCTCGGGTATTAAATTTTTTTCCCGCCAAGAAGTTATCCAAATTCTGGAAAAAGTAGTAGTCTGTAGGCGCAAGGTCTGGTGAGTAGGGCAGATGACGGAGAGCTTCCAACCCCAGTTCTTGCAACTTGGAGACCGTCTGCTGTGCAGTATAAGGTCGCGCGTTGTCGTGCAGGAGCAGCGGAGACGAGCGATTGACCAATGCTGGTTGGAGATGCGCCAGCTTCTCCATCATTGTGTTCAGTTCTTCACAGTACACATCTGCAGTAATGCTCACCCCGTTTGGTAAGAAGCTGTGATGAATCACACCGGCGCTAGACCACCAAACAGTGACCATCACTTTTCTAGGGGTAAGTTTTCGTTTAGGGCATTGTTTAGGTGCTGAACCAGGATCCAACCAACTTGCTGAGCGCTTACGGTTATCAAACAGAATCCATTTTTCATCGCAGGTAACAATGCGGTTCAAAATTCCTTCATTTGTGTGTCTGTTGAGCAGTGCAAGGCACGTCTCGACGCGTACTTCGCGCTGGCGATCATTGAGTTCGTGGGGCACCCATTTGTCAAGCTTTTTTACCTTGCCAATTTGACGCAAATGGACCAATATTGTTTTGACGCTAACGTCGAAAGCTGCTGCTAATTCAGCCGTAGATTGTGTATCATCAGCTTCCACAATCGCCTTTAATTCGTCATTGTCGACCAAAGTCTTCGGACGACCGCGAGGTTCATTTTTCAGGTCGAAATTTCCAGAACGGAAGCGAGCAAACCAATAACAGGTGGTGCGTTGGTTTGTAGTGTTAGCTCCGTAAACGTCGTTGATGTTGCGTGCCGCTTGTGCCGCGTTGCTGCCACGACGGTACTCATATTCCATAATTACTCGAATTTTTAACGTATCCATGATGACGAAAAAGATTGAAATGCGATGAAAATGTAACACTAATCAATAAAGAAATGACTACTTTTAGAAAAAAAAATCCATGTTTTTAAAATAAAATTAATTTGAAATTAGAATTCTTAGCCAAACAAAAATTATTTTGATTTGAAATGGCCAGTACTGCAGAACGGCAATTTCATAGGTAAAGACCTAATATATCGTCACAATCTTCAAATTAAAACAGTTTTTATCGAATCGGACATTTTTTGAGTGACGGAAATCATCGAATAACTTCTCCCGCTCTGGGTGGAGCCGAAGGGCGTGTCAGACTTTTACTGACTAAAACCCACCCGTGTTCCCTCAGTTGCCTGTGTGCCAGGGCCGACGGTATCTCTTTCAAACGACCCGCACTCCTGGCAGGCAACGGTCCTTGCGGATCCCACCAGTTGGTGTTGACATCTCTTAGTGGCGCGCGTGGAACACAACGCGCCGTGTCGACCCGGGCTTGGTCCTTACCGGACAGCGAACTACCCATTACTCGCAGTCCGCAAGCCTTATCCGAAACAGGAACCTTCCGAAATAGCCGTGTCCGGTGCGGACCTGCGTCAGGCGGAAGGTGAGGACGCCATGGCGCCTCTCCCACCACTCCTCCAAGAGGGGACTTACCGCCGCAATCGTACCCTCCGAGTGGGTTCCCACATTGTCGTTGCGGGGAGGCTCAGTAGCCTTGGTCTCCCAGCCACGGTGAAGCAAAGAGGAACCCCAAGGACCACTCGTCAAAAAACCGCCGCAATCGTGGCGTGCCCAGAAAATAACCTATTCGGGGCCAATTCTGTATGATTATAATGATTCCCCGCGGAATCTTACTACGTTTAAACTACGTCAATATCGTGTTTTTTAGAAACCTATGTAACGGTAAGGAATCAGCCCTGAGGACACGGTGAAGCACACGGTGGCGGTCTGCCCAGCTTGGGTGGAGCACCGCCGTGTCCTCGTGGAGGCGATCGGCGGCGGCGATCTCTCGCGTCCGGCCCTGGTCCAGGTCATGGTACGGAGCGAGAGCAGTGATGCTCGCGAAGAGGGAGGCGGCGCACGTGAGGGAGAGGCAGCATATGCGCCCTCGCGACCCTAGCCGCCGCAGGATACAGAGACGCCCTGGGCGTCGGGAATCCCAGGCCGATTTCCGGCCACCGTAGGCATGCGCTTGCGGACGGCGAGTAATGGGTAGCTCGCTGTCCGGTAAGGACCAAGCCCAAGTCGACGGCGCGTTGTGTTCCACGCGCGCCTCAAAGAGATGTCAGCACAAAAATGATGGGGCCTGCAAGGGCCGATGCCTGTCAGGGGTGCGGGTTCGTTTGAAAGAGATACCACAGCCCCTGGCATACGGGCTAATGAAGGAACACGGGTGGGTTTTAGTCAGTAAAAGTCTGACACGCCCTCCTGCTCCACCCAGAGCGGGAGAAGTTATTTGATGATTTCCCACCCAAAAGAAAAAAAAAAACGGTAAGGAATCAAAATGTCATATTCTTTATGTTCCAAGACAATTTGTCGATATTATTAATACGATTTTGGCAGATTTCGTGTGTGATTGACGTAGTTACGAGTAAGGAAACGTTAAGTGATCATAGCGAATTCAGGCAAAGGGCGGGGAATATGACATTTCGATTCCTTGACGATATTAGCAGATTTCGTGTGTGATTGACGTGGTTAAGACTTACGAGTAAGGAATCGTTAAGTGATCATAGTGAATTCAGGCCTATCACTATGACCACTTAATGATTCCTTACTTCGAAACCACGTCAATTTCTTAGATCACACACATATCTGCTAATAAATATCGACAAATTGTCTTGGAACGTACAGAATATGACATTTCGATTCCTTATCGTTAAGTGCATTGGTTTTTACGAAACACGATATTGACGGGTTTTGAACTTGGTAAGATTCCGCGGGAAATCATTACAACCATACAGAATAATAATAATAAATTTAATTTTGAAGATGCTCAATACTATTACTTTTATTTTTAACCGACTTCAAAAAGAAGGAGGTTATCAATTCGACATGTTTATATATTTTTTTTTATGTATGTTCGGGCATAACTCCGTCGTATATAGACGGATTTGCAAAATTCTTTTTTTGTTCGAAAGGGGTTTACTCCGAAATGGTCCCATTGAAATTTCATATAGATATGATGATGCGTTTCGGAGACAGACAACGGAACTCTTCAAAAAATTACAGCAAATCAACCGCGAATGTTGCTATCGCAGAAATGTGTATTGTTTTGACCCCAACGATGATGAAATTTCTAAATGGTGTGGGGTAGATAACTAAAAAGTGAAAAATAAAAACTTTTTTCAAAAAAATAACAACCGACTTCCAAAGAAACACTACAAAGTGCAAAATAACTTTAATTTCGGAAGGCGGTGACAAATAATTAAAATACACATCCAAAGTCACCGCCTTCCGAAATTAAAGTTATTTTGCACTTTGTAGTGTTTCTTTGGAAGTCGGTTGTTATTTTTTTGAAAAAAGTTTTTAAGAACAAAATTGACATACCTCCTTTTCTAAATTCTTACAGTGAGTAGTAAAGTAAGTGCCCACACCCACCTAAACCATCTCGTCGTATTTTCTAGTTCACACGCTAGCGTTGATGAGAATTCAAATGTATGAAAAAGTATGAAACACATAGGTGGCCAGTGAATATCTATTAGAATATGAGACGGAGCTCTTTTTCACTACATAAATTATAATATTGGTTGGCAATTACAACAGTCATCATAACTACAGAACGCTGTGGTTATAACGCGCGTACAACTTTCTATTGGCAAGCTAACCTCAGTTGTAGTTTCTTTGAAATCCAGACCACATTTTACTTAGCTAAATGAAAAAGTGGTGTATTCAGTCGACAGAATTGGTGGCGGCATCGATGCGCCGCGCAGTATTTGCAACGGATGCAGCAAAATGAACAGTTCATTGACCTCAAGCGGACCGGGTTTCACTCGTATAGCAGCGCCCAGTTCAGTGGCCCTATTATGAGTTACCACTTTATCATCATACTTACGTTCTAGTCGTTTTACGAAAAAAAAGGATCACTGTAGCAGAAGTTCAAACCGTTGAAATCTTGGGAAACGGAGAAACCCAAAAAGTTTGGCACGCGTGACTTAGCAGCATTTGTTCGAATCTAAACCCGTCTAACTTTCACTACAAAATCGAATGATGCTTGAAGTTCGGTTTTTCTTCTATTTATTGACTAACACAAATCAACGTTTTTCACATTCTCAAACAACGAATAGGTAGTACATAAGGCAATGATGCTCATACATAAGTTAACATACATTCTATTGAGTGTTGGTCGCAGTCGGTACAAGTCCAGTGCGTCCTTTTCATACATTACGTACGGTGTTGGCGTGAGCGAGTTAACAACATGAGATTTAAATTAGAATGGATTGAATAGGTTTGGCTGGTGCAACTCAGCGCCACATTCACAGAGCGAATTAATCGTAAACGCGTATAGGTAAACGTGGCAACAACGCAGACGCCATTCGCTAATTTCGAGCGTTGTTGCCACAATTACGACTAACAAATGGCTCGGCCAGACTTCATTGAATACACTTGCTTTTATGATTGAGAAATGTCACATTGAGGAGAGACTTTATAATGAATCAACAACAAGCTTCTCAAGGGTTATTTAAAAGATATCATTTTAATCGTATAAGTTAGTTACAGTATCTGCTGAACAATGTCGCGCATAAAGTTTTTTTAGGGGTTGTTTAAAGGTGAGATTTGAGATTTGAGACAGTGTTGGTAATAGTCATTTGGAATGAAAATGAATTAAGTTTCTCGTATATCTAGTTCGTCTCGTCTCTCGTCATAAGTCGTCAAGGTCAACGAAACGTGCGCATGTGCGGTGGTTAGTGGCTACAGAAGTGTAGTGAAATTGAAGGTTTTTTTTTTTTAATAATCTTAAATTCTTGACTGGTTGTTGATTGATCAGATACAGCAGATTTTTTCACTTCTTGTAAATTTAATTGCAAATCATTTATTTGACAAAATCATCTTTTAAATGAATAAAAATATTTCGTTAGGTCTAAATCCAGTCTGAGGGAAATGTCGCAAAGATTTTCGATTTACAAACTGCGTCATTAGTTTTATTATCAGTATGTGTAGCAGTTGGAGGTGGGTGTCGGCTCCGGCATCGATCCACGTCTTATACATATACACCTTTTTACATACTTCCTCGCGTCCTATGTGGGGATTCAACCGCGATGCGTCAACCGATGCAAGGCACATGCACCTCGCGCCGCACCGCCCGCCTCATCTCCCCTCTCACCACGTAACTGCCTGCTACACAGACAGATCTCACCAGAGACACATCGCTATACTTGATACTTCTTATTGATTCCAATCGTTTTATAGCTTCAACCTTGAAACGATGACCTTTCATGTGTGTAGTGTAGAGAAACGCTTATGTTTATTTGCACGAGTGCAATGATACAGTATTATTATAAATATTTAATGAATAGGTACTGTATTATTGTCATGAAAGCACTTACGAGTTCCAGTGCTCGTTTATAGTTTCATTAATTTCAAGCGAGTTAAATTACGAAAGTTTATTTTACGGCAGTGGACAAGGACGATCCACATTTTGCGAAGATATTACTGCTAACTATTGCTTGTGCCTATGCACACTACATAGTAGACACTAAGAAATAAGAAGCTATGTACGTGGTTCCTTAGTTCTAGAGGTGAATGACACCTTACGATCGCATTTGGCATCGCGTTAGGCCCTCTTAGCTGGCTAGTTCGGTGCGCAGATGAGGTACCTACTTAAGATTGGCTGAATATTTGCAGGACCGGGCGTGGCACATTACTGCGATAGTAGAATGTTAACAATGAATGCGTTTTGCAATTTGCGTTGTTAAGAACAAAATCAATTGGAGACCAAGTAGGTACAACTCCTACATTCGAGCCAAGGTGCGGGCAGCGATCCAAAAAAATGGGGGCTACTTCTGTTAGTTTGGCAAATAAAAAATATGCATAGAGGTGAGAGGTAAGATATTCAATTTGC
Organism: Polymixis flavicincta; assembly: GCA_949987655.1. Classification (NCBI taxonomy): domain Eukaryota; kingdom Metazoa; phylum Arthropoda; class Insecta; order Lepidoptera; family Noctuidae; genus Polymixis; species Polymixis flavicincta. The sequence goes on from OX465179.1 coordinate 11,614,952, forward strand.
GGCAAGCTGTATCTGTAAAAGGCGCGGTGTCGTATTTAGCGGCCCAGACTGGAATGACCTCGAGTCCTTATTGATCTGGTGACTGCTCGTCTGTGACGTCACCGTCACGTGACCCCTTGTACCAACTTGTAGACAAAAATAGCTACCTACCTATAAAAGATCTTTTGGAAATTATACTGTATTATGGCTATCGCGCTAGATTAAATCTTATAATAAAAATTTCGACTCACTTGGGTGCAACACCTTTTCCGTCATGCCTGCGGATCTAACGAGCACTCCTTCGAATCCTGCAAAAAAAAAGACAATTTATTTGACTGCGTAGATACTTCGTGCAATAGGTACCTACTGATACTTTTGTGATAGTCTATTTTAGGCTAAATATACCTAAGTACCTACGTCATCATAACCACGGTCTATAATGTTTAAATGTTGCTTGCTATCATCAATGTGTAAAAAGATGCGTCATACTCGCTTAGTACGTCTTAACCATGTGCTGTAAAATTCCGTTTTATTTTTATATTACTCAAGTGCGACTACATTAGTCTTATTTTTACCAGCTTATAATGCAGCGGTTACTAATAAGCGAATGGACGCTTTACGCGTATTTTGTCCATTGCATTCCATTTTATTTTATCACATTCAACCTACCGTTTACTTCACGAATGCACAATTCGACCAACTCGTACCTCTCTGTCTAACTAATCCGTAATTTAAGGCGTATAAAAGGATCATGAAGAGTGGCGAATATAATGCCGCCCTGAGGGAATAACGGAATAGCGCAGGTATTCAACACGAGCGTACTGGGGACTGGGGAGCGTGTGCACTCTTCACTAACAAAACACTAAGAACTCATTCCTAATGTTTTGAAGGTCATCATACGGTAGACTCACAAATCCAGAGACAATGATGCCTGATTCGATTAAATATAGCTCGAGCTCTATGGAATTGTTGAAATATTAGGAACATGAATAACATAATTGTGAATGAATACAAAATTAGTAGGTGGGTTTTCAAATAGACCTAAAATTAATTTGGTTAATAGGTATTAAGATTCGATAGATTTTAATCATCTAGCCAATAAGGAGAAAGACACTAGAATTGAGTTTCATAGGAAAAATCAATGAATCAGAATGCAACTTGTCCGGTCTTCCCTTACATTATACGCTTCGCTCAGATGTGACCGCGCGATTCGTTTGTGGTCGCGCGGCACTTGTTTTCGTAGTACAGACGCCAGCAGGTCAACCTACCCCAAACTGTCAAATTTTCCCAACTGAACATGAACCTTATGCTTACGGTATAAAGTTGAAAATCTATCAAATAAATTTGACAGATTGGAGTAGCTTGATGTGCTGGCGTCTGTACGTTGTTAGTCTGTTTCATGGTTTTGGAAGTTTTTAAATGACGTAACTTGCTTTTGCTGGTTACGTAATCATCGATAAGAAATGCGATACATACCTACATACGTGTGGAAAATCGTTGGAACCGAATGAAAACAATTAATTAGGGACTGATTATCTATAACTAGGTGGAATGGACAGATGTTTTTTGGAATTGTTGCATCTGCAGTAGGTATAATTGGGACCTTGTTTTCATAAAGGGCATTTTGATCTGTACAAATAATTAAAATTGAAGTGTCTGTAATGTCAAAATAACAGCTTTTTACTAAATGCATGAAAGTATTTATGGAACTTACAAAGTTATAACAAAAAAAAATTAAAAAAATTGTCCGTCTGTTTGTTCCGGCTAATCTATGAAACGGCTGGACCGATTTTGATGACATTTGGTATGAGGATACATTAAACCCTGGGGAAGGACAAATGGTTTTTATCGACACACCGCGCGGGAGAAGCCGCGGGAGGAAGCTAGCTTAATATAAAATTCAGTAAATCTGAATGACATGTGTTAGTGCGAATGACTGACCTTGATTGATATCAAACATGACATCCTCCACTCCACACTAATATGATGATTCTAGAGTGCAAAATGAGCTGACTCACAAGTATAAATAAACAAGTTTGTCAGGTATTAAGCAATCTGCATTTACATGAAGTCCTGGAATGTCCAGTCTCATGTTCAGTTTCTAAAAGTCTAACCAGGACGTAAATCTGATGCCAGCTAAATAAGACCAACCAATCATAACACTTACCCCCTTATTACAGAACAAGGTTTTTCTTTAGGTATGGTTTAAACCTTCGAGCCTGTTTTAAAAAAAAGAACCTAACTGAAATCGAAATACAGCTCCTTTTACAAAACTGACAAGTTGGTCCTGTGCTAAATTGTCAGTTTTGGAAAAGGAGCTGTAATTCTATTCCAGTTCTAAGTTCTTATTTCAAAAACAGGCCCGATGGTTTAAACCATACCTAAAGAAAAACCTTGTTTTGTAATAAGAGGGCTAATGTTGTTATGGAAAAGAGAATAAATTGATTACCAAGCCTTTAAGAAACCAGAGGTCACTAGCTTATTCAGTGAAAAGTTGAGCTAACTGATTTGTCGTTCACAGTAATTTTAAGTAAATATTTTCCTTTATCTAGGTAAAAATATAATTATGAAGCAACAGCAAAATACTTTCTAAATTTATCTTGGCAATAAACAACCAGTGGAAAAAAATGTTGCGAGTAAACATGGACTCGTAGAACATAGTTAATATAAGTCTGAAAACTTCAACCCTCCAACCTAGAATATGTTGGTGATCATTCAATGCTCATGCATCCTCTTTATTTTATGAGAAGAGGGCTTTGCCTAGCACTGGGAGGGTTACACTCTGGTATGACATTATTAGAAAAATAGGGATAGGAAAGTTATAAAACTGTTTTCTCTATACAATTGCCACAACAATAGAGCAAGACTCAAGTGGTGAGTTTAAATATCATCAACATCACACACACAGCCCAACTTCACCCATAACTAAGCATAGACCTCTCTTTTATTGTTCCAATTCACATGCCAATCCAGTAATAATATAGTTATCATTAATTATTATTACGGAACATATAATTAAATTATGATGCTATAAACTGCAGTGAACGATAATTTAAGTGATATTCAAAACTATGGGCTACAACATATTTATATTGACCAGTATAAAATGTACATACAAGTGGCATAATTAGTCTACTAGAATACAATAATAGACCTTTACTTTTTTCACAATAATGCACAAGTATTGACACTGAATAAAGTAGGTACAGATTTTGAAAAGTAAGCAAGTATGTTTTGTTTTAAAAGTTGTGGCAGTTAATGCATAACATTTTATTTATGAACAGTAATGTTTTGGAGATTTCAAGAAGAAGTCATCTCAAATGAATAACTTGTAAATGGACGACACTTCAGTAAAGTTGAATAATTTGCAGTCTATAAAAAGCTGTATTTTGTGCAAATTATGTGGATTGAAGCACATTTTATTCTATTGTTTGTTCTTTTTATTCAGTTTACTACCTGCAGATGAGGTAGTATTTATGTTTATAAAATGTAAACGTAACAGCTATTTACAAGACGAAAATTGAGCAAATTGAATGTACTCAACTAACACAGCCGTGTCTGTCAACAAACTGAAAACAGTGTTAATTTTCAGCATTATCACAAAAGAAACTATTGAATACTACACACTGATGATCATGAACCTACAGGCCATGTCATGTAAAATATATTTAGACACATTGTGCAAAGCAATAATTCATTATTCTCCATAATCACGCGTATTTACCTATATAAAATCGGTAGCGTTTCAATGAAATAAGTAAAATCATAACTCTAACCTTAGATGCGAAGCAATGTCCAACCATGATATAATAACAGTAAAAAGTTCACATAAAAATCCAGTCGCTATTTATTTATTGCGATCACTATCACGCGACACTAAAAACATATAACAAATCCAAAAGTTTCACAGCACCAAGTATGAAAATGGCGACTAATTTAAACACAAGTAATTTAAAATTCCAAACGTAACAGTTTATTCACAAATATAGAGTAAATAGTATCACTTCAGAGATTTTTAACACTCATTCACAAACTGAATTCATTACAATTTTATTAGTACTTCGTGGATAAAAATAAACTTTGTAGTTATGGCTAAAATTGTGTATTTTTCGTCAAATTCGCGACCATAATGCTTAGACCATTTTTTTTATTAGCACCTGTTTTACTTTTGGAGGCAAAAGTGTCTTTGTACAGCCTAGCATTGTCTATCGACGTTTGTGTTGCATCTCTCTAGTCGAGCATGCGACATTGCGGTTACTACAGAATTCCCATGATATCTTGTTTTGGCGTAAAAATAAGTAAAATTGTCGTTTTAGAAATTTATATTTTTTAAATTAGTTTAAAAGTCAACCACACCTTTAATTTGAAGGTAAATCCCACTACTACTACTTTAACCTGTCAAGTACCTTTAATGAGACACAATGTGAATTTCTGCATAAAATATCGGGAAAACTGACCGTGGGTTGGGGTCATTGAATGAGTTTTAGAGGTAAAGAGACGATACTCTAGAAAGTGCGTCTTCTACTTGTTCAGACCGCTTGTACCGTTCATAGAGGTGAAATGTCTATTAGTTATGCTACGGCTACATTCTCAGGTTAGCGCGAATTTCAAGTAGCGGTTTTTTCTGTTGTACAGACGCCAACACAGTTTGGGGTAAAACTGCCAATTTTTCTCCATGAACCTTACGCTTATGTTATAGAGTTGAATATCTATCAAAGAAATATGACAGATTGGGGTAGCTTGATGTGCTGGCGTCTGTGCATCGAGACGTCGACCTTTATGCGACAGAGAGAACGCTACTTGAAGTTCGCAACAATGCGACAATGTAGCCGTAGCATAACTGCGACGTTATCATCATCATCATTTCAGCCGAAAGATGTCCACAGCTGGACGTATGCTTCCCCCAACGATCATGTATCTATTTCTAAAATGTTTTAATTTACCCACTTAGGCTCGTAGTCCTTTTGAAACTGTGAACGTTAAGACGCCAAGATCCGAGCACCCACACTCGCCCCGCGCGCAGCCGTTCGTTAATCATGCCAAAATGCACTGATATCAACAGGTCGAAGAGTAACTTTAGCGTAACTGAGCGTTTTCAAAAAAAGGTGTACCCCTCACTTTTAGACTGTCCCCTGTGTTTGAAGTCTAATAACTTGTAAAATTTATATGTGGCTAATTATTTTAATGAATGAAAAGCATTAAACATACTGTAAACTAGTTAAATACATAAAATTAATTTATTAATACTTTGCGTATGAATAAAAATTACAATTTTGAACACCAAGGTGTCAGTTTTTGGCGTGTCCCCCATTTAAGGGGACACTTTAGGCGGGCTCGAACTCACTGGTGGGCCTGGCTAAAAATCACGTTGGCTCACCAGGCTTCGTATCCGACAGAGATAGTATCAGTGGTGAGCAGTTAGACGCTAGTCTACATGCACAACGTTATTGAGTGAGATGCAGGAGCATTTTTGGAAAATAAAAATCACGAAAAAATTAAGAAAAGTCCTTCAGAAGATCGGGTTTTATGAAAAAACCACTGCATAAATCAATGACGAATAAAGTTTATTGAATTTATTGTTAATTGAACTTTGTCGGTACCGTCTTGGTTTTCGAGATTTTACACTCCTTTTATTACTTAAACACGCTCAAAGTTAGGTTAAATTAGCAAGAAAAACGAATCTTTGTTGGCTCATAACTTTTTAATGGCTTTTTATTTTAGTATTCTGTTTCCGTACAGACAATAATAATAACGAGACAAAACCATACCATGTTTTATTTTTGATTTACATAGTCAAACAGTGGAGTAAAACCCTCCCGAAGTTTGTATGGAAAAAATGTGGACAAGTGTCACCTTAAGTTCCTCGATGTTAGAAGCGATTTTGAAAACTTTTTGTACTAGGGTAGCATGACTTTTTGGTCATCGCTTGAAGTACTCTGAGTCATTGATCGTCGCCGGTAGTTTGTAATTCAAGTAATACCCTAATTTCAATACAATTTCATTTTAAAAAATACCATAAAAAGTGGTACAAACCGGACATGTAGGTTTTGTCACGGCTAAAACTGCCATTTGAAGATTTATTAGACTATTTTACTTTTTGAAATGCAACAACATTATAAAAATTCACCGAACGCCATTAAAAAAATACTAGTTGTCATAATACTTTACTAGTAAACAGACGTGTTTTATGTGCGTGCAAAGGCCGTCAAGATTTCTTCTGTCGGTCGATCGGTTCGGGTTTGGCACACATTATCGACTTATTCAGGTAAGTTTACATAATTTAACTGTTTTCAGATGATGAACAATATCCTAAACTAACGTTATATACATTTGATACCAAACGTAGGTAAATGTTTTCTTTAAAATATAATTTTTAATATAAAATGGGAAGAGAACGTCACGTCGGTTTTGCGACAATTTGCCCCGTGACCTACAGGCTGACCAGCAAAGTCGCAAAACCGACACAGTAAAGCTAATACTACATGGACCTCGGAAAATAATTAAATATATAAGCTATTTATAAACTTCTAATTTAAAAAACTTATCTTTTTAGATAATAATGTTATTATTTCCCCGAAATAAGTAAGTATTGTCAAGCGAGCAGTAATTTACAAAACAAAAAAATGCATTAAAAAGTAAATATTTTGCTTCCTTTTCATAAAATGATATTTGCATGTATTGTAAAAGTTGTAGTGCATAAAAATCTCTACAAATTAAGATTTTGAATAATGATATGTTTTTAAGTAATAATTAATTTTATAAATATCACTATATAGTGATATTTATACGCAAGGTCAACCGTGAATCTAGGCATCTGCCTAGATTCTTCTAGATTCGCTCCGTACCATGGCCTGGACCAGGGCCGGACGCGAGAGATCGCCGCCGCCGATCGCCTCCACGAGGACACGGCGGTGCTCCACCCAAGCCGGGCAGACCGCCACCGTGTGCTCCACCGTGTCCTCAGGGCGATCTTCGCAGTGGAAACACCCGGGCGTTTCCTCCCGCCCTATCCGAAACAGGAACCTCCCGAAACAACCGTGTCCGGTTAGGACCCGGAAGGTGAGGACGCCATGCCGCCTCTCAAACCACTCCTCAAAGAGGGGACTTACCGCCGGAATCGTAGCGTGCCCAAGATTAAGCCTTTATGTCAATTTATTTGTGTTTTTGTAATATTAAGTATATTATTATGATTGTATTAAAATGTTACATTATTACATTTGATATTTCATAAAGTGAAAAATAAATTCCTCAATTATGACTGTGATAGGTATAACTACTCGTAGGACAGAGGCCAGCACATCAAGCTACCCCAATCTGTAAAATTTCTTTGGTCATTTTTCAACTTTATTTCAAAGGAATAAGGTTTACGTTTAATTAGGAAAATTTGACAGTTTTGGCTTGACCTGCTGGCGACTGTACATGTAACTCTGACCAATTTTAAGTTTAAATTAATATGTCTTGTAGTACTTTCTATGACTAAGTACAAAGTACGTCTTCTGCTTATTTTTTTAATTATGTTATTAAAGACTGATTATAATAATAAACATTGAAAATGTAATTCTTGGTTTTATTTTAACGACGTAATTTTTTTGTTTTGCGCTGGTGTAAGCTCAGCCTTAGAAAAAATAGTCTGTCGGTTTTGCGACTGTCCCCCGTTTTGCGAAGAGGAATTTCTTAGTTTTATCCATTTATTAATATCAAACGGTATAAATAATTTTAATGCATTATTTAAAATGGTTTTGATGTTCCGAAACACAATATTTACTTTGCGGATTAAACTACATTTCATTATGATATCGTAAAAGTAACTGTTACTTTGGCATCAGCTGTGACAAACCCGAACTTAAAACTAGTATTCTTCGTAATTTATTGATATGTTGATTAAATTTACCTATTTAAAAAAATATTATTATGATAATCTTCGTAACTCAATCAAAATCATTTCCATATTTTTTCATAGTTAATAGAAAAGTTAGGTTTTAAGACAGTTGCAAAACTGTAATTTTTTTCCAGATTGCTAGTTTCATTTGATGATTTCTCGTATTATTGATTAATCTGCAAGCATTTATATGTCATTTTCATAAATTATCATATATGTTAATAATATCTGAATCAAAAAATTATCAACAATTTGAAATTTAAAATATTATCATAAATTGGGACATGGTACACTTTCTTTTGAAAACGCTCAAATAACGAAAAAAGAAATAACTGTAAAAGGACCAGAACAGTAATTTTATTTCGCTAAAACTTTTTAGATTCATGATGCATCGTAAACACCTTTATCTGAGGCAGCTACGTCTAAAGTGTATCAGAAATAAGTCAAGACAGAGAGCAACGATCAGAAACAACATTGTCATCCACTTTAATTTAAATCCAAGTCAGACTGTAGACATGTGACATGTGTACAGTCGCCAGCAGGTCAAGCTTTCCCAAACTGTCAAATTTTCCCAAATTAATATAAACCTTATTCCTTTGCAATAAAGTTGAAAAACTATCAAATAAATTTGACAGATTGGGGTAGCTTGAAGTGCTGGCCTCTGTACCTGTGTGTGATAGTTTAAATATATAGTCTTTATGTAGTAGTGTGTAAGGTGTGGCAACGCGTTGCCATGCCTAAGCGACTGCGATTCTCTTCTCACTTTACTGGTTCGGCGTTACCCTATCTCTCTCTCCACACTGAGCTCGGACGAAAAGTCTGCCATCTGGTGGCGCAAATCCGAAGTTCTCTCGGAATCATAACTTGAAATTGACACTTCGCGTTGTTTAATAATCTCATTATAGAAGTGGAAAATCATAATTACTAAGTGAAAATGTATTATCGTGTTTCTGGAAGCTCGAACACTTCAAAGAAAAATAAAAATAACTCTAATTCTATTACTTACCCACGGATAGTATTCACTTTCCTTGGTTACGTGATAAACGAGAAAAGTGGATAAATGCAGTAAAAAACACAAGTGTAATGATGAGTTTCAAAACATTTCGAAATTACTAAACTACTACTTACTTACTTATTATTCATTTAATTCGCTTGGCCGGTCAAGCGGTTATTGGTATTTGTAAAAACAGCTAAGTTTTGTATGTAGTACGCATGCCTACACATCAATCTATACATTTACAGTTTACGCTGAACTCGCACTGTACGGAAATCCTTTACAATGCGAGATCAGCGTATGCTGGAAATGTATAGCTCGATGTGTAGCCGTGTGTACTACTTATTCAATACAAACAAATCTGCCGCGGAAATCTGCTGGATGTGGGAAGCAAAAGACGGGTCGAAGTGGAGGAGCCTGGGGGAGGCCTATGTCCTGCAGTGGACGTCTTTCGGCTAACATGATCATGATGATGATGAAATCGGTGAGTTAACATAACCTGAAATAATTTTAGTTACTTTTCGTTATAATAGGATAAGGAGAATTTATAAAGTAGGGCAATACGATGACAGCTTAGACAAGTTTCTTTTTTGACCACACCGTGGCGCTCATGTCGATTTGTGCCGCCATCTATAGTTCGTACACGTTCCCTTAGTACATAGACAGTTTTGTTTACTACAGTATACATAATCTGTGATTTACTTTTTTTTCCAATAAATGTTAAACAATCATAATTTTCTGGAAAAATTCGTAATATTTTTTTACATTAGTCCATTATAGTTCCTGTCGTAATCTGTTCTTATAAGCATATTACTTGTACAGTCGCCAGCAGGTCAAGCTATCCCAAACTGTCAAAATTTTCCAATAAAACATGAACCTTTGTATAACATGAGCCTTTGTGATAAGTTGAAAAACTATCAAAGAAATTTGACAGATTGGGGTAGCTTGATGTGCTGGCCTCTGTACAAAATAATTTCGATGTTTCTCATCTGCCAGGAGTTCCTTGACTCACAATTTTTTTTAAAGGAGTTCAGTTTTTACCAAATTTAAAATTACAAGGCCCTATGTTGTGTTCGCCTTATCCGTATTGTTTAGATAACTATGGTAGCGCTGGCATGATACGCGGCGCTGGGGCGGTGGCAAAACAGTTTGACATAAACATTCGGACATCATGTCAGAATATCAAACTGTCCGCCACTTCCATCTGGATCATGCATGACATAATAATGCGCGTTAGACGCCCACCGGCGCGGTCACGCCATAATCAAGCCTTTTAGAAAATCGTCTGTCAAAATGTGTGTGTGGCTAAAAGGTCTAAAGCCAAGGACGTCTTCCGACTACGTTTTATTAGCGATGCGCGGTGGCGAGAGGTTTTATTCGATTGTTCGAACATCTCGATGGTTCTCGATTTTTTCGACATGGCCTTGAGTCCGACTCGGTCTATTATTGCGAATGGCGCATGGCGCGTTCATTCGAGTCGATAGTTGTTCGTCGATGGTTTAGAGTTTCGCGAGTTGGTTGGTTGGCGCGATGGTTTAATAATTTGTGGCATATTGATGAATTTAAAAACCAGTTAAAAATAAAACAGTGCATCGGAATTGTGGCCAAGTGGTAACGGCCGCGACTTACGAGTTGTAGGTCGTGAGTTCGAACCCAGCCAGGCGCTTTACTTTGTGTAAATTATTTCATTGCCACTGTTCTCAAAAGGGTGAAGGAAAACATCGTGAGGTAACCGGCATGTTCTAGAACAAAAAAAAATACATTGGAAGACATGTGACATCTACCAACCCGCAGTGGGCCCGCGTGGTGGATTACGGCCCAATCCCTCTCACCAAGAGGAGGCCTTTGTACCAGCAGTGGGAACATTATAGCCTGATGATGATGATGATGATGATCGTAATTGTAAGTAAAGGTTAACGTTCACAAATTACGCGCAGCTCACTCGACTCGAGTCTGACACGCTCTCGCCTATAACTAAGATGCACCTCGGCTCGATGCATGCAATCGACTGACCTCGGGTCCTCGGTGACCGAGCGAGACTCGGTGAGTGAGAGTTAGAGATGAGTCGTACTAGGTAAATTTTGTACTAGGTGCACCTAGTCCAAGTCCGTACAGAGGCCAGCACATCAAGCTACCCCAATCTGTCAAATTTCTTTGATATTTTTTCAACTTTATTCCAAAGGAATAAGGTTCATATTCAATTGGGAAAATTTGACAGTTTGGGATAGCTTGACCTGCTGGCGACTGTACAAAAAATCGATCCAAATACCTGTTCCACCTAGTCCACAAACTACGCATACTTTAGAGTATGCTTAGTCTTTTCGTATCACCGATACATCCATGGACGTACGCACAGAGGCCAGCACATCAAGCTACCCCAATCTGTCAAATTTCTTTGTTAGTTTTTCAACTTTATTCCAAAGGCATAAGGTTTATGTTCAATTGGGAAAATTTGACAGTTTGGTATAGCTTGACCTGCTGGCGACTGTACATACGTGAGCAGTAATGAATTGTAATCTTCCCTTCATACTTTACACAGGCTTAGGACTGTCAACGTAAGATTTATCTACATTGAAGATTGTTGGTGTATTTTAAAGGTTTCAATTCATTTTCAGACTAATCTTTTTTTTATTATATATACTCGTAGAAAATCAACCTTAAGAATTTTGATGAACATTAATTGTTGGACTTTTCGAGTCCCCAGCCTCGGATTTTCGGACCGTTTCTTAAACTTACGAATGGATGTTTACGTTTTATGTGCTTTGTAAGGTTTAACTAATACAGAACTTTTAAAAATCCAATTGTATTTTACAAATGTTACACTCCGCCATTTGTTGGCCTTTGTCCGTAAAATTATCCCAAGCGACACTACTTCCTTTGGGAACCTTTTTGAAAACAATAAAAACTAGAAATAAAATCAAAACTTTTCCACTTATCAAAACTTCGTTACGAAAGCACGAACGCGAATGTACGAAACACTCGGCTTTCACGGGGTTTCGCGCCGCGAGTGTAAAGCGGGAGCACGGACGTGAGATTTAATTTAGATTTTAAAATCGCTAGCCAGCCTGTTACATACGGCGACATATCGAGCTATAACTTTCCAGTTTTAGCTGACTTCGAATTACAATGAGAATGTACAGAATGTACAGACGCCAGCACATCAAGCCACCCCAATCTGTCAAATTTCTTTGATAGATTTTCAACTTTATAATCTACGTCATGTTCAATTGGGAAAATTTGACAGATTGGGGTAGCTTGATGTGCTGGCGTCTGTACAGTAATGTGCAGCTTGATATAACGTCGTGCGCACCTAGCTTTAGTGATTCTTTGGTGAAGACCATAGACGTGTTCAATTTTGGTTCAATTGGGGTTTTGACAAATAGATATTTTTTTATCTGTCACGATAAAACGTCAAATCGGAATGTCATGGATAGAAATAGAATGGACGTCAAACGGTCAAATCTTATGAGGTGCAGAGCAAATACGTAATGTTAAACGCTAGTAATAAAACAAAATTAAGTGTTATGCTTTATCCGTATTGAAATGTGAAATAGAATCATGTCTGTCATAAACGAACCAGTGCTCAACATCATTGTGGTGGGTTTCCACCACAAGAAAGGGTGCCAAGTAAGTAGGCGTCATTACACTTTCAATCGATATTATATTTTTCAAAAAAGAGAAGATGAGGATAGTTTTTGTTAACTTAATTGTTTAATGAGCAGTCTGACCTTACTGTCTATATTTTCTTAAATATGAATGTGACTCAACTATTGAACTTCATGTTTGCATCAGATGCCGTGAGTTCTGCGTACTTCATAAATAAATACCAATTTTGTTAAATAAAAATAATATTCAATTCTTACGAATACTATCTACTTGTAGGTGGAACATTGTTATCCAGAATTAGTGCCTGGCCACCCATCAGAATTGCCAGCTGCTTGGCGACATTTGCCAGCCTTGGCTTTACCAGATGGCTCCCACAACTACTTGTCTGACACAATATTCTTCAATTTACCTGGACTCACAGAACCAGCTCACACTGTGTATGGTGTGTCATGTTTCAGACAAATTCCTGTGGAGGTAAGACTATTTTGTTTGTAACAAATCTAGCACAAATATTTGCAAGTTCTGCCAAGAAGATGTTATTACATGAAACAAGATTAAATTCTTGTTAATTTTTATTATTAGTCAAATATGGTTTACTAATACAATACTGCAATACTAATACAATAATACAATACTGCAATTTATTCATGGAATGAACTTCATGCTCATTACTTGAACCTAAACATGTTTAAAATGTAAATTAATTAATTAAAAGCTACAGAACTTAATGCTATTTGCCTTGAGAAGCTTAAGGTTGTTCTTTGTTTGAATAACATTATTGGAAATAATATGTAACACTTAAGGCAACAATAATTCTAAAGTTAAATAACAAAGTACATTATAATTTACTTTGTTATTTAACTTTAGAACGCTTTATTAAGCATAATATTTATGAAACTTAATTTTACAGCAAGTCGTGCAAAAGACTGAGGACATGACTCGTAGCTCAGTACAGAAAAGTGTGTGTGTTGTGTGCAGAGTCCCACTGTTTGGCCGCTTGGCCGTCAAGTTGGAACTGGTTGTACGAGCCTGGTTCTTACAAGGAGACTTCTCAGAGACAAAGCTGCTAGAAGATGCATACCTTCATTTAAATAGTTGCCCGGTGCAGATGGATCAAATTTTTGAAGGTATTCTGAATTTAAAAGTAACAATATGGAGTAGCTAGGAATTGAATAGCTTGTCAAATTCTATAAGATATTATTAGGACTAGGTATAGCAAAAGAACCTAATGCTAATTATCTTATAGTATTTACAAATTATTTAAGTCTATTATAGCTTGAGCTTTGGTGGCCCATTTGTAACGGCCGTGACTTATGAGTTGCTCCTGTCAGGTGCTTTGTTTTCTGCAAATTATTTTATCACCACTGCTCTCGCAATAGTGAAGGCAAACATCATGAGGAAACTGGCATTTCACGGAACCAACCATTCAAACATGCATTGGGTTGGCATGGTGGATTACAGTCCATTCCCTCTCACTAAGAGAAGGCCTGTGTCCCAGCAGTGGGAATATGATAAGCCGATCATGCATAGAGTAAAAAAGTAACTTGTTGGTAGATAATTGTCAGTTCCATGAACTTAGGTTTCCCTTCAAGTGTGACACAATGAAAGTTCTATGAATTACTATTCAAGTGCTTACCTATAGTTGTGCTGTGCATGACTAATGATGTAGCAACTTGTTAGCAGTATGAATCAGTCTACATAATCTGCATTAACTGCAGGCTATTTCCAAATTACAGTTATTTATCAGATGTTATTACCAAGTAAATTTATAAAAGGTCATATAAAGATGTTTGTCTACTACAATGACTAATATCGGACTGTATCTACTCGATCAGTTTTAGTAGTTTCTTGACCTTGGTTATTTTGATTCATTCTGATAAAGTAGGTAAGTTCTATTGATACAATTTTTTTTTCAGGTTTATCAGTTCAGAGATTAGTGGAAAACTGGAGGCATAAAGCTTTGTTGCTGTTCAAACTTATGTTGTTGAGGCGTAAAGTTCTTATCTATGGTTCACCAGCTGGTCCCCTGTCAACGGCTTTGTTGACTCTGGTGTCGTTATTGCCACACTGTTTAGAAACTGGGCTTTTGCGTGCAGCAAATGTTGTGTAAGTTGCTAAATTTAATTTTGCATAATATGAAAAGAGTTTGAGCAGAATCGTAAATTTGAGCCCACATATTAGTAGTTTTTATATGACAAATAAATACTTTAGACATAGTGTTTCCGAGAACTGCTAATGATAATAATTTGCAAATATGATGTAGATGCAGATTGCACTGCAATATTTATCTTATGCTTAACTGTTTCAGACTTTCCAGGCCACTATCTCCAATTCCTGCTGCAGTCATTGATAATAAATTGCAATTAGAGCCCGATTGTACTGCCGAAATCGCAGAAGAGCCCTTAAGTCATTTGCACAATGGTTCACTTCAGATTGAAGAACTATCCCCCAAAGAGACTGGAAATCTTTTAGAGGAAAAAGATCGCGTCAGCCGACAAAGTTTTGATGAGACTTTACTTGTTGATGTGGTAGATAGGACAGACCTGTCAGGGGCTAGAGATAAGTGCCACAGTATTGGAGAGAAATATAAGCCTCAGAAAAGTGTTACTGAAGCACAACAGAGCCCAACTATGGCTCGAGACATGAGTGTTGATGGCTTGCACAATCTCACTGGGCAGATAGATCAAACGGAATGTGGGTTTCCTCTGCCATTGTTTGAGGAAGGCTATCTCTGTTTACCTTACTTATCTTTGCAATATCTTGATCTTTTATCTGACCCAGCTGTTCAAGGCTTTGTAGTTGGTGCATCAAATGTCCTCTTCAAACAGAAAAGGCAACTGTTTGATGTTTTGGTGGAGTTGAATGAAATGAGGATTGAGACATCTGATATGATGCTGCGAAGGCAATTAGCTCTCGGCACGGAGGATCTTCGGTTTGCTGATCACGTCGTACGGTACGGTCCGACTCAAGGCGATGCGTGGATAAGAGAACAGTTCGCGAGTTACTTAATTTATCTGTTAAGGACATCTCTGTTACCAGGTAATTATGGTTTATTATTTATAATGACTAACTTATCAAAAACTAAGTTTTTTTTTTTGTGAATGCTCACTAATTAAAACTTTGGCTGTTTCTTTGCAGAAGGCAGTCGAGAAATAGATTCCTACAATTCTCAATTTATGACTGCTTTTAAGACAACTCCTGCATATCAACAGTGGTTGCAATCTACAAATAATGGAGAAATAGAATCTTTTATAAATCTCATGCCCATGCATCCGTTTTCTGGACAACTATCGGTGGCCGATATGAAGTTAAAATTTGCTCAGTAAGTTAAATATTTTTAAGACTGTCAGTGTGTAAGCATAATATATTATGATTTGTCTGGTACAAATGTGAATTTGTTGTGCAGCACGATGTCTACGACGGAGGGCGGCAGGAAGGTGACGGCGGCCGTGGCCAGCACGGGGCGCGCCGTGGCCACCACGTCGCGGGCCGTGGGCGGCGCGCTGTCGCAGGCCCGCGGCGCGCTGTCGGGCTGGTGGAGCGCGCTCACCGCGCCGCCCGGCGCGCCCGGCCTGGCTGACGGCGAAATGGCCCACGCGCCCGACGACTCGCCAGGTTCCGACGCCGAAGACGCCGCCGACGAGCTCGACCGAGACAACAGAACGCAGCTGCGCCCCGAAACCCCGGAGCCGCCCGACAAGTCCATCGACGACAACACCATCAGTCTCAATAAAATACAGGTCATTTAGTCATCACGATTGATTTAGAATCTTGTTATTATATTATGTCATTGAATCTTTCTAGTTGGCTCTATAGAACTTTTTTACGTCAGAGTTTGAGTCAGAGGATGATAGTAATCATAATATTTAAATGAAATGTAAATAAAAACTGTTCTACATAGCAACAAAGTATTATCTTTGGCACACTTTTTGGTATACTAGTAATTTATAGTAGATTTGTGATAATGGTTACTATCCCATACACATTAGTGATGGGATACTAGAGAGTCAATAGTTGCGTACTCACAATTAGATTTGCAATTTAAAACTCAACAATGATAATAGCCTACATCGAAACTTTTCTCTAAACCCTGGAACACCTTGCAATATTATAGCTTACTTTTGTTATACCGTGCGAAATGTATATAAATATATATTCAATATTTGTGGCCTGTTGTATTGTTTTAATTTATTGGTGCTCTTGTTTAATCTCGAACATTCCTACTTAATTTGTATTAGATATTAGGTGTTAGTAAAATTTTGTTTCAGCAAAAAGCTGCTCATTATTTCCTGTAGTTTGGTGATATAAACATTATGACACACACCAGTGTTTACATCGTTACATTTATAATGTGCATATATTTATCGAGGCTATTTCTGAGATTGTGTTTTTTTGGTACATTTATTTGCGCTTCCGTTTATCTGTAAGTTTAAATATGTTTATTATTGTATATGTATATATTATGTTGGCAACTGTAGATACTATGATGCTGCATTATATACCTAGTTTGTGATCTCTTTAACAAATATTCGTTTATGTAGTTACTACATTTGAATAAATAATTAATATTCGAAATAAGCTTGTTGTATTCAATTCGTTTTTGAACGTTCAAAATATGAGAAAATGCTCTCTATGCTGTAAACCAATTTTGTAACTTGATGAATTCTGCAAATTTAAGGGAGCAACAATTGTTATTTTTTATGATGTGATTACTTGCCAATATCTGATATTGTAAACAAATAAAGTATTATAAAATGTGACATTATGCAAGTTCTTTTTGTTCTGTGAAAGTAGATGTAAAAGGTAAATAACTTCAATAGTGAATCCTTGTTTTATTTAACATTCTGCAGACGTGGTTAACAGAAATCACAGAGATGATGTGTGTTATGAAAATTATAACTACAAATCGTTCATTAGGAATAAATAATACATACACTTAAGGTTATATTATCACAATACTGGGCCAATAATTACATAAATGCAATATAATTCTATCAAATCAAAATGGTCTTCATTTTGTAAAGGTACTCCTATTTTTTACTATAGTCATCATTAAATTATACTATTAGGTAGTAATTCGTCTGAATTTGTTTTCCATCGACCTGCCGAATTGATTTCTAGCTACGATTTAACTATGCCGAGAACAATAAAAATGAAGCTTCCTACTGGAAATAAAGGCTTCAGCGGTTCTCGACTAAACAATATCACACCCTAGTCGTCATCGACGCTGAATCGCACCGCAGCGAGCGGTCGCACCGTCGAACGAGTGATGGCTTGCGTTCAAAAGTAAAGGTGTCGGGCCGTCGAGGCGCGTCACACGGCCGAGTCGGGCTCGTCCCACGGCCACGGCGGGCCCGCGTCCAGCGCGTCCTGGCGCCACAGCGCGCGCGGCCCGTCCTCCGCGCCCTGCGCCAGCAGTCGCAGGTTGTAGGGCTCCACCATGTTGCCCAGCGACGCGCCGCTGTCTGAGCGCGCCAGCCGCGCCGCGCGCGCGCCTCTCTCCGAACCCTTGTCGCGCGGCAGCAGGTCGAAGGCCGAGCCCACGTCGCGCGGCGACTCCAGCTCCGTCACGTCAGAGCGCGGCGACAGCTCCGCGCTGTTGCCCGCCGCGCCGGCCAGCGTCGACGCCTCCGACGTCAGGCCGGGCGAGCCCGCGGCCGGGCCCGGCGCGCCCCCCGGCGACACGAGCGGCGCGGACTCGTCGTCGCTGGGCTCGTCGCGGGCCGGGCTGCGCTCTCTTGAGCCGGCGCCGCGCGACATGATCTTGTCCCTGAGCCGCGAGAGGCGCTCGGCGGAGCTGACCTTGCGCAGGATGTCGGCGGTGCGGCGCAGGCCGCGCAGCTTTAGGTCCACGACGGGCGAGCCGGAGCACTTGGAGTCGTCGACGGACAGCGAGCGCGCCTGCAGGCCGGGCGCGGGCGCGTCGTCCACCAGTAGCGACGACGGACGCGAGCGCGGCGCGGGCGCGCGTCGGTCGTCCTGCACGCGCGTGGTGTGCCGCGGACGCGCGCTGAAAGTGATCTGTCCGTCGTCGTCGGAGTCCTGCTCGTTCTCCACGTTGAAGGTGACGGCGGGCGGGTCGCGGCGCCGGAAGCTGCCGGCACTCTTGAGGATGGAGGGGTCGCGGCGCAGCGCGCGCGGGCTGCCGGCCGGGGAGCCGCACAGGGAGCTCGGAAGACGCAGCTGTAGCGTGCTCTCCTCATCTGAAATAGACGCTCTTGATGTATTAAGTCGGAGAAGACAAAAATAGAAAAATAACCAGGCTCAGGAGAAGGGCGGGAGGGAAGCGAGTAGAGGGAAGTGATCGGAGTACCTGCTCACTGCTCTCGGGGCGGACCGGTCAGATCCGATTCGAGTCGCTCGCGGAGGTGCCTATAATTGAATAACGTGGGGCCAAAATCAAACTACCATCTGTAACTATTGTATATTTATTACTCCGTAAATAGTGGAAACGTTTGCCTAATCGAAGGAATGATACAACAGGTCTATAGTAAGTACTACAGAAGCTATAAGGACAGCTCGTGACCCAATTTTAATATCACAATCGAAACATTCTACAATTACAATTAATATTAGAATGTTTAAAATCCTATCTACGTAATAATTGTCTAAAGACTCCTAGGCTAAAGATATGCTACAAATGACAACAATCATCTTAAAAATATTGGGAAAGTAACACTTAAAGATTATAGATTAATACAATAATTTTAGTACAATAAAAGTATTATTATTAGTGAATATGTTGAATCTCATATTGTATAATGAACATAAGATAACCATCAATAGGGAAAATTTTAAATTGTAAACATTTAAAAAATAAACTTGGTTTTCTGGTATGCATTTAAAAAACCATAACATAGATGGCACAAGATATGTTTAATTCTAACATATTTTAAAATCAAACAATTATTTGGTCACTTGATTCTAAAACATGCATTCAGCTTAAACGTATGGAATATATTACAATGAATAAAGTATAAAAGGGCACAGCCTACATTACAAACATAAAAATAGCAACATGTATTGGAATGCAGTATCAAATAATAACCAATTTCGACTAACAAACAATCGGCTCTTGCGTAGCAAGTACGTACCTAATTAATTAATTATGCAATTTGTCCAAAATGTGCCACTCACTAGGAGTTTGATGGCTTTTCTATAATTAGTGCATTGAAGAATATTGTCAATTTCCTCAGTAATTGTACTCATACATTGAAAAATATGAATTTAAACTTGTTATGGGACCCGAAAAGGAAACATAATTTTATGTACCTGACAAATGGTATAATTAACTAGGTATGATGCTAAAAGTTAATACAATTAGCAAATTACGAAAAAATAAATTAACATCCAAATTCACAGATTGGAAATTAAACGAACTAATATATTTACTAATAATACATTTCTAATAGAAAATATGCATCGTTTTTACTTATTACAGAAAAATAAAAATATATTTTTAAAGTTTTATTTAGATGCATATTTCTTATTCGATTTTTAATAGCTTACGGGCAGTCTATTTCTAAAATCACAACACGAAAATGTCTTTTCTATGTTCCATGTGCATAATACAATATAATATTAATAAATATCAATTTTATAGTAACAAAGCAAATCATGCTTAAAATATATTGTGAAAGCCTGTAAAGTGTGCAAAGCATTTGTTACCCAGGCTTAAGTATTTAGCCAGTACAGTAATTTAATTAAGTAGATCATTTGCAAAATTAATTGCATATAAATAATTATCATTATTTTGGCACACATTTAAATGCCTCTGTAGCAGGTATGCTTTGACGAATAAATAAGCACAAATGTAGTACAACTTTATCATAAGTGAAATCAGTGTAAATGATCCCTCACATACGTGATGCTTATCGTCCATTCACGATGTGGTCAGATTAGGATCTGCTTCATGGCGGACATTGCTAGTATGTGTCCGGTTTACATGAATACATCATCCGTGACGTTGAGGACGACGTGTTCCGGGCGCGGCTCGGGCTCGTCGCGGACTGGGGACGGGGCGGGCCCCCCGGGGGGCGAGGGGGGCGGGTACTCGCGGATGGTGCGGAGGGGCTCACCTGTGTGCGCGGCCGGCTCCGACTGCAGCACGTCCTCCAGCGCCTCCTCGTTTAGCGTCTGTAGCGCGCCGCAGATCATCTGCTCTTCCAGTGTTACCTGCAACCAATAATCGTTTTAATAAATAAATAAAATGATTATCTTTTTTAATTTAAAAAGATTAATAATAAACTTCGCCCCAGATTAGAACCAGTGGTGCACTGACTTAGTGTGATATCTAACTTTTAAACCAACGACGGCAGACACATTCACGCACGAACTTGAATAGTTTTTTAAAATTTATTTTTTGAGGGTGTGAAATCATGAAATAACTTCTCCCGCTCTGGGTGGAGCAGAAGGGTGCGTCAGACTTTTACTGACTAAAACCCACCCGTGTTCCCTCAGTTGCCTGTGGGCCAGGCGCAACGGTATCTCTTTCGAACAACCCACACCCCTGGCAGAAACTTTTTGAACCAATAAGAGAGATATCGTTCCACTAAGTACTACACTGGGTGCTAGCACACTGTTTGCTAGCTCCCATAATACATGTTGTAAGGATATTTTGCGTTGTCGTGCGTAAAAAATATACGTCCAGCAAAGTACACTCCATACATACGAGGACATGACAAATGTCGAAACTTTACTCCTATATTAATTCGTATCCAATAAGCGGTAAGCCGTAAGATAAATCTCTTAAATAAAACCACGAGAAAATGGCCCACAAAAATAAAAAGTTGCTTCAAAATTTGCTAAAATTGACAAATTCTATACCAAGCGATTTGATTGGCTGTTATTCAGTCAGCATATCTTAGTGATTAACAGGAACAAATTTTTGTGTGGCCTTTAAAAAATCTGTTGAAACAAATAATGGATGGTTATGAGTAGATTACATAAACCCAATGAGATAACCCAACAGAAAAACATTTAACCCTTTCCCATCCCACGATTCCAATATCCCACAGGACAATTATTGTTAAATAATTGTGTGTTTTGTGGAAAGTGGTAAGTAATCTAGGCATTATCACAAATAACAGTGCACATGATCTATAAAAAACTGAAGTTACCAAACAACATTTTTAACTACGCATTCCCATTCACCGTCCTCAACATTAATAATAAATAAAAAAATAAAGTGCTATTGTACCATACCTCGGTATGGTACAATAGCACTTTATTTTATACCGAGGTATGGTACAATAGCACTTTATTTTTAAGGAAACAACTAAATGGTACAAGTCATCTGAAATCCAATAGGGTATTTTCCGATTTGATAAAAACTATTTTAATTTGAAGATTGGGACGATATATTTAACAGAAAAATAAAAATAAATTTATTAATACACTTTTTCTCAGTTAAAAACGATTAAAATCTAATTTATTTTTCGTTGTTTTGAATTTACCGCCAAAACGCTCCATAAGATGACTTTTTATCACGTGACATGTGACGTCAACTCTGTATAAACGGCACCGGTACAAATACTTATTTTGGCGCCGTTTTAGAAGTATTTGTGCACAGAGGGTCAGAGGCACAGCACACCAGTAATACCACTTCCTATCCATTATAAATCTTGTTAATTATAAACTCGACATTCACTTATTTACTTACTAACTACTTTAGTTTACACAAAGTTGACGTCACGTGATAAAAAGTCATCGTAAGAAGCGTTTTGGCGGTAAATTCAAAACAATGAAAAATAAATTTGATTTAAATCGTTTTTAATAGAGAAAATGGATAGAAATCAATTTATTTTTATTTTTCTGTTAAATATCTCGTTCCGATCTTCAAACTAGAAAAGTTTTTGAACAATTGGAAAATACCCTATTCAAAATGCATTTTTCTTTACTTAGTTGTCTTTTTTCGTAAGCAAATAACATACGAGGGGTGTTCAATAAAAAGTAATAATGGCATATAAACTCCTTGAACAAAAAAGTAAATACTGGCAGATAAAGCCCAGACATTTGATAAAATAAAAAAAATATGATTTTATTTTCTTATTTAAAAATAGAAGTTATTTGTTTTCGTCGTGTCGAAGCGTGGTACGCAAAATGGATAAAATTGTAATTCGCGCCGTAATAAAATATCTCTGCCTGAAAAGATTTACTACTGAGCAAGTAAATCTAGACTTGAAAGGAACATTAGGAGTTAATGCTCTTCCGTATTCTACAGTTGCACGGTGGTGTGCCGAGTTTAAGAGAGGAAGAACTTTAACTGTAGACGACCCGCGCTCGAGACGCCCTACGACGGCAGTTACCGAACAAATGATAAAAAAGTAGGAAAAATTGTTATGGCAGATCGTCGTGTTACTGTTCGTTTTGTAGCTGAAGAACTAAAGATTTCGATACGAAGTATCCATAGTATTATACATGAACATTTGGGCATAAAAAAAGTATCAGCACGCTGGGTGCCTAGAATGCTTTTGCTTACAGACGAGCATAAACAGACAAGACAGCAGATTCCGCAAATCAATTTGGAATTGTTACAACAAGACCCTGACCGATTTTTGGCGCGCTTCGTAACTATGGATGAAACATGGCTCCACCATTATGATCCTGAAACGAAACAGCAATCCATGACTTTGAAGAGGCCGTTATCTCCAACGCCTAAGAAGTTTAAGGCAATTCCATCCGCCGGTAAGATTATGGGCTCTCTTTTCTGGGACAGCCAGTTACGTAGTAACAATTTAGTAATCTGTGGCCAGGGGTGATAATGATTGAATACCTCAATCACGGAGCCACTATTACGGGGCCTTCATCCTGCCAGGGGTGCGGGTTTGTTCGAAAGAGACACCACAGCCCCTGGCTTAAGGGCTACTGAAGGAACACGGGTGGGTTTTAGTCAGTAAAAGTCTGACACGCCCTCCTGCTCCACCCAGAGCGGGAGAAGTTATTTGATGATTTCCCACCCAAAAAAAAAAAAAAAAAAAAAAAACGGGGCCTTCATACACAGAACAAATAAAAAAACTGCGTCAAGAAATACGCGAAAATCGCCGCGGCAAACTTGCTCAAGTTGCGTTGTTTCACCAAGACAACGCCCCCGCACACAAGTCCCGAGTTGCGATGACTGCTATCCAAGATGCTGGATTTAAACTGATGGAACATCCTCTATACTCACCTGACCTTGCGCCTAGTGATTTTTACCTGTTCCCGCGGTTAAAAGAACAACTGAGAAGTCACAAATATGGCAATGATGAGGAAGTGATTGCCGCCGTACATGATTTTTTAAGCGATCAAGATGAAGATTTTTTCAAGAAGGGAATCTTAGGATTAGAAAAACGATATACCAAGTGTTTATACCTCAAAGGAAAATAAAATAACAATGAATAAATAATAAATAACTGCTTCATACTCATTTTCACTTTTTATTGAAAACCCCTAGTACATATATCGTGGATCTCAATATTTAGAAAATATTAAATTCGAAGCAGATTTTGTTTTAATTCTGACCGTCACCTTCTTGTTTGTTTACAAAATAAGACAAGTGAGAAAAATACACTGTTAAAATAACATCACTTTTACTGTAGGATTAGACATTTCAGGAGGATCAACATCGACAAATCGAAATACTAGATGGGTAAAAATAATTACTTCTCCCAATGATAGTGCACTACATGAATTCTACGTGTGTCTATGTTACTCTAATAATCACCTGATATTCCGCGTATGGCTGTAAAACATACGATTTATTAATATCTTGCTAGCTTGGGAACTAGTAAAAAAAGATTTGTATCGTAAAATGTATCTTGCTTGTGGCCGATTGTAAAAATTTTCAATCATTTTTTAAATAAAACTATGGATAATATTTACTCTTTTCGGTCTTCTTTATCTACACAAAACTAACATGATAATGTTTTGCTTAGCATTGGTATCGTAGCTGCAAATAAGGACATTGGCTATCTAAATATTAAGTTTGTTTGTACCTGTTTCTCAACATTTGAAGGCCGGCTGCGTTGGGTTTCCAATGTGTGTCGTGGTTTAGCTGAGTCTCTCTCTTCTGAGTCAGTCGATTTTTCTGACAATACTGCGGATAACAGAATAGTTATTTATCTATATTAATAAAAAGACAAGTCCTGACTGACTGACTGACTCATCAACGCCCAGCCCAAACCCTTGGACCTAGAAAGCTGAAATTTTGAACAGAGGTTCCCTTTATAATGTAGACAAGGAATAAGGAAGGATTTTTCGAAATTCAAGGAATTAAATTGGGGATGAAAATTCCGCGCGGGCGAAGCCGCTGGCAAAAGCTAGTTTACCATTTAAATAAAAAGAAAGGTCCTGACTGACTGATTGACTGACTCATCAACGCCCAGCCCAAACCCTTGGACCTAGATAGCTGAAATTTTTCACAGAGGTTTCCTTTACAATGGAATAAGGAAGAATTTCCCGAAATTCAACCCCTAAGGAGTTAAATAGGGTATGAACGTGCCGCGCGGGCGAAGCCGCTGGCAAAAGCTAGTTTACCATAAAAAAAAAACTTCAAAATGCATTCAAACAACCGATTCTTGGGTTACCGAAAATCAATTTTATGTATTAGTCGTCAAATCTCACTATTATAATAGCACCAATAGAAATAATTTATGCAGAAATCATATTGTCTAATTTAATGATGAAATAAAAAAAAACAGATAGTCACCTGTAACGGCTGGTACAGTCGACGGCATGTTCGCTTCGAGCTCGCGGAGGTTAACGATGAGAAGCTTGAACAATTCCCAGTCGCCGAACGGCAACTCTAGAACCTAAAGGACAATAATAAGAACGTTACTACATCTGCAGCAGTTTAGGGTCATAGGTATAATAATATCCCTGTTCCTGATACCGGTTTTTAAATGTTTTTATGTTTTATATTCTAATATTTAAAAATTTAATTGATTTATAGCCAAGGACGTTAAACGTGTTATCAACAGTATGTCAAGGGGTAAGTCTCCAGGTCACGATGGTCTAAGCATCGAGCACCTCGGGTTCGCAGGCCCTCATTTACCAAGAGTGTTAGCAATGTTTTACAACTTTTGTGTGAGTCATGCGTATTTACCTTGTCAGATGAATAAAACCATTGTAGTGCCCATTATTAAGAACAAAACGGGTGATGTCGCGGACCTAAACAACTACAGGCCCATTTCTCTGGCTACGGTGATCGCAAAAGTGCTTGACAGCCTGCTGAACAGACAACTTAATAGCTTTGTTCAACTGCATGACAATCAGTTTGGATTTCGATCCGGGCTATCTACTGAGAGTGCTATCTTGTGTTTGAAGTGGGCTGTGAAGTACTACACAGATCGAAAAACACCTACTTATGCTTGCTTCCTCGACCTCTCCAGGGCATTTGATTTGGTCACATACAGTATCCTCTGGAGGAAGTTAGAGGAAGCTGGAGTTCCTCCAGAGTTGATAAGGACTTTTAAAAGCTGGTATGGAGGCCAGATCAATCAGGTACGCTGGGCCGGGGCTTATTCAGAGTCATACAGGTTGGAGTGCGGGGTGAGGCAGGGGGGGTTGAGCTCGCCCACGCTCTTCAATGTGTATGTCAATGCGCTGGTCGAGGCGCTCAGCAGAGAGCGTGCCGGCTGTTACATTGACGGAGTATGTATGAACAACATTAGTTATGCCGATGATATGGCATTGCTGAGTGCCTCGGTTTGTGGCCTTAGGAGATTGGTGACAATCTGTGAGGAGTATGCGTCAAGTCATGGATTAGTCTACAACGTCACTAAAAGTGAAGTCATGGTATTTGGTGTCAGCGGTCGTTGTACCGGTACTATACCTCCGGTCAAGTTAAATGGAGTATCGCTTTTATGGGTATACAAGGTGAAATACTTAGGACATATTTTGACCGCTGACCTCAAAGATAATGACGATATTGAAAGAGAAAGAAGGGCGCTGTCGGTGAGAGCTAATATGATCGCTCGCAGGTTTGCACGTTGTTCTAGAGATATAAAAAAGACCTTATTTCGTGCATATTGCACCTCATTTTACACGTGCAGCCTGTGGGTGGATTACACTCAAAAATCGTACAGCGCCCTTCGTATTCAATATAATAATGCGTTCCGGGTGCTGATGGGGCTGTTCCGCTTCTGTAGCGCATCAGGGATGTTTGCTGAAGCACGGATGGATTGCTTCTACGCTACGATGCAAAAAGATGCGCTTCCCTGGTGCGCCGGTTGCGGGCCAGCCTCAACATTATACTGCGGTGTATCGCGAGCAGACTGGACTGCTTGTGTGTGAATCGCTGCTGCAAACTCACCACATCGGTGTTGAGCTTGTAGCAGGAATTCGCATTGTAACTAAAATGGCAGTGTAGGTTAAGTGTGTAGGTTACGTTTACTAACACAGGGTTAAGAAATATTGTTACTAACACATTTGAGTCATTTGTTACTCGTTTTCTTTAAATATAAACAAATAAAATATGTATTTAATGGAATCTATACATTAATACTCGTATAATATATTTATTTCGGGTTCCGTGTGGTGCCGGACGTAAAAGAATAGCACGATCCCAATTCTGCCTGTGGGTGTCGTAGAAGGAAAGAAGTTCTTTAACGCAGCTTGCGGTAGCAGTAAAATTGTAGAAATCGTCACGTAACGAAAAAGCGCGATGCCCCCTCCTTCCGACTTTTTATTAAATAAAAAATAGAAAAAGACAGCGAAGGAATGAGAGTTTTCATGGCTTTTGAGGGATGAAGCCAAAAGTGAGATCAATATGAAAATTCAAGAGGGCGCGCCGTCTGGCGGCGATTGCAAAAATATTCACATTTTTGTCATGGGTGTTGTTTTCATGGTTTTCGAGGGTGCTGAAGCCAATAGAGATCAAAACAAAGTTTGAGTGTTTTAAAGATACAGTAACAACGTTAGAGTCTGAGTTGAAAAAAAAAAAGCGTAATGAACTTCGTTCTTGACGGGGTCCCGACCCCAGCTGTTTTTTTATTATAATTTCCTTTAGTAGTTTTGATGAAATAATCCAAAATTCTAAATATTTGACAGCTATTTGTGGCGTTCTAAACTTTCAGATTGTACCCTCCTAAGCAACAAGGCCTTTTTAAAGCGCTGGGACCTATCAAAGCCACACGTACCGGCTCGAGGTCCTGCAGGCGGCACACGGCCAGCACCAGGCCGCACACGTTGTGCCGCTGCAGCGCCGCCGCCGCGGCCGGCCCGCCCGCGCCCAGCGCGTCGCGCACCATGCTGCACACGCGCTCCACGCTCAGCGTAGACAGGCGGATGTTCGGCACGTCCGTCTGGAAGAAACGAATAAAACAATAAGCGACTATTGAAAAAATATATATTAAAAGAACTCCAATACTGCTTTGCACAATGACACGTTACATGACGCAGATGTTTGAAGGAGTCCAATGCTTCAAATAAAGCAGTGTCACAATGCACTGAAAGAGTTCTTAGCGTCGTGCGTCGCGCCAATGCGACGTTTCATGACAAAAAACGGTTTAGTTCAATATTCATTTTTTTTTTCAGACTTCAATTTTAGAATAGCGACTAGCTTCATCTTTGTGACTGATCGCCCCTAGACAATGCAAAATACACGGTCCAATAAGGCTACAGAAAACTGGGAATGGACGGAAAGTATGTTTTTTTTTTCGCGATTTTGTACGCACATTATGCTTCTCGTGTGCCGATGTAAAAGGCCTAAAATAATAAAAACATGTCTTAGAAAAAAAAATAACGTACCATAGCGGGGAAGGCAGTCCTAATCATGTGGAAGGGGTTCTGCGTCGGTTGTTGTTGTTGTTGTTGTTGCGGTTGGAACTGCGGCTGCGGGAAGTGTTGCGGGTTGATAGCTTGCGGCACGAAGCCAGTGCCGGTGTTGGCCCAGCCCACCCACATCTGTTGCGGGGGGACGGGACCGGCTGCTGTTGGTTGCGTCGGCGGGGATGAGCGCTGATGGGACGAAAATATCGGGTAAAAAAATGACCTGATTTTATTGCATCTATCTCTTTTTTTAGTTTTCCGAAGCAGTCTGAAGCCTGAAATAATAATCATGTTTAAAGGAAATCGATTCTGAGGTCGCAAACACCTAATCTATGGTTTACTGAATATGGTATTTTCCAATTTGATACAAACTATTTTAATTTGAAGATTGGGACGTTATATTTAACAAAAAAATAAAAATAAAATTATTTAAATCCATTTTCTCCATTAAAAACAATTAAAATCAAATTTCTTTTTCGTTGTTCTGAATTGACCGCCAAAACGCTCCTTACAATGACTTTTTATCACGTGACATCGTGACGTCAGCTTTGTGTAAACAGCACCAGTACAAAAACTTAGTTTGGCGCAGTTTTAGAAGTATTTGTGCATAGAGGCACTGCACACCAGTGATTTCACTTTCTATCCATAAAAATCTTGTTAATTATAAACACGACATTCACTTGTTTACTTACTAACTACTTTAGTTTACACAAAGTTGACGTCACGTGATAAAGTCATAGTAAGGAGCGTTTTGGCGGTAAATTCAAAACAACGAAAAATTTATTCGATTTAAATTGTTTTTAATTGAGAAAATGGATATAAATCAATTTACTTTTATTTTTCTGTTACATATTTCGTCCCAATCTTCAATTTAGAATACTTTTCAATAAATTGGAAAATACCCTATTGCGAAAATTCAATTTATGAATTTATTAGTAGTTTCCTCTCAAGCTAAATGTGAGGTAGTGAATGTTTTTCTGAATAAAAATGTTTTCACGAATAATGACGAATGTTTATACAATACAACTAGCCATTTCCCAAAAAATATCAGTTGTTTTTACCGAAAGGTAGTTTAAAAGCAATAGTTCTCCAAGGTATATCTATCTTGGCAAATCTCTAAACATTACCAGTTTTTCCATTTCCTATGAATGTACCATTTGTTTTTACTGCAATATAATTTGATCGCAAGGTTAATCTCCAAACATTTTTAACAAATCACTTGCCGACGGTACGTGGTAAAATAAATAATTACGTGCTACATACATAAAGCTGGGTATTGGCCTCGTTTTAAATGATACGTACACTAAAATAGAACAGTAGGAGATATTTGGAACGAGGTTCTTTAACGCGGTAGGAGTAAACTGCTAGAAATCGCTACGTAACGAAGAAGCGGTATGCCCCTTCCATGCGACTTTCTCTCTCTATATCGTTTTTATGGTTTTCGAGGATGCTGTAGTTCTAATAGCAATATTGAGGTCAAAATGGTGGCGGCCAAGAAAATTAAAAAATAATTGTTAAGGTTGTCGTTTTCATGGTTTTCAACGCTGCTGATACCTATTGTATCATAATGAAAATCCAAGATGGCGGCTACAAAAACTTTTAATCTTTTCGTCATGAGTGTTTTTTCTTTAGGACCCTCAAAAACCATGAAAACGTTACGAATGGTTTTTGAGATTTCTATAAGTAGCCGATACAGAGGTAAAAATGAAGTTCAACATGGCGGCTGCGAACATTTTCTATTTTTTAACATGAATGTCGTGTTCCTTGGTCTTCGTGGGCGAAGACCCAAAAAGAAAACAACTAAAAGCCAAAAGTAGGGTCAAAATGAAAATACAAGGTTCAAACATTCTATAAAATAGTAGTATAATCTAGTAGTAAATGAAATTCTTACGTGTTTCCTGGGGAACAGTTTGGAGTTAGGTTGTCTTGAATGCGGTTGTCCCCACATCATGCCGGCCGCACCACCCGCACCTGTGTCTTCGTCTACGCCACTTTGCAGTTGTTCCTCTGTGGTCAAAGAAAGTGGCGAAATGTAGGAGAAGCTAAGCTTGTTGGAAAGTTGGGTTTCTCGGTCTTCCGTTTATGCTACCAACACAATTTTGTACACCCTTGTAATGGCTGCAAAAAACTGAATTTGGATTGTACTCGTTGGGCAATGATTAATTTATCTTTTGCGAACCTCAAAGAAACATTATCTATCTATCTATATATATATAAAAAGAGAAACTGACTGACTGATCAATCAACGCACAGCCGAAACGACTAGGAACGCGAAATTTTGCACACGACTTCCTTTTATAATGTAGGGGAGCACTAAGAAGTGGTTTTTGACCTTTTTTTTTTTGGGGCGAAAAAGGGGATTTTGTTTGTATGAAAAATCTTATTCCTTGAGTTAACAAGCTTGAAAACTGACACAAATACTTATCTAAGTAAATTATAAAATTGGTAATAAATTGTTTTTCTAAACTACCCCCTAAAGGGGGATTGGGGGGTGTCAAAGTTTGTATGGAAGAATTTTTACGCGCGGTCTGATTAACTCGAAACTCAGTATTTATACCTAAAATGAAGAATAAAGAATACCTTGTATCAGGGTTTTTCGAAAATCTAGTCCTAAAGGGGTAAAAAAGGGAAGTCTGTAATATTAAGGTGAAAGTTTGTGATTACTCAATCACTCAAAAACGGCTGAACGGATTTGGAAGAAATTTGGCACACAGATAGATTATAACATGTATTAACACACAGGATACTTTGTATCCCGGTAGTACGTTCCTGCGGGATAATTTCCGACTTCCACGCGGGCGGAAGCTAGTATTATATAAAAACTAAACTTGTAGAGGCGCTGACAATGGATATTTCCGACCAACTGGCGAGACACGTCGACGTCTCCCCTTGCTAAAAGGCAATCGTAACTCCTTAGCATTTAGATCGATACTCACGTAACTCTTTATTTTTGTATTAGCTTATCTCATTAACTCATCTCTTCCGTCGGAGGCATGTTCGATGCAATAATTGCAACCGACCACGTCCGCTGACCTAACGATACAATACGGTGGCACTAAGTGCGCCGCGAGCTCAGTGCATTACGGACGGACAGCAACCGGGTGCATTCGTCTCCATCATTTTGTTCATTTTAGCTATAGCTTAGACTGAACGCTAACAATGTAAATTGTTAGCTCTCAGCAATAAACCTTTTAAAGTTATTTGAGTGTTTATTCAGCAGAGTAACGAATCCCACAAGGTACCACTTAGGTCGCGCCCCTACATTTTGTGGCCCTTATAAGGTGATAAATTGTTGGAAGAGTACCCCTCTTCCAACAATTCTGAATCTCAAGACAAACAGCCCCAAGAACACCTGCCTCTCGGTTGTGCGGTAGCCTATTTAAGAAGCAATGAACCGATAGCGTACTCGAGTAGGCCATTGCGGGCATAATTTGGTGAAATGGGGCATTCTCACTGTTCTAAAATCGGTAAAAAAAAATCGAGAGGGAACCGGCATATCCTAGAACCAAAAATTCGAAGACTTGTGACATCTACCAACCCGCACTGGGCCCGCGTGGTGGATTACTGCCCACTCCGTTTCACATAGAGGAGGCTTCTGTCCCAATAGTGATAATATTAAAGGCTGATTACTTTCGATTCATCCAACATCCAGTGCGAGTGCGGTGCTCCTGAACTTTCTATGCCCCATCTGCTAGTTTCCGCAATGTTCATACACTTGCACCATTGACTATCTGAACAACAGTCCTGACACCACAATAAATGTGGCTCCCTACGTTGATGTCGGGATATTTTTGAACCGACGAAAAAACGGAGGAGGTTACTCAATTCGACGCGTATATTTTTTTTTTTTTATGTATGACCACGCATAACTTCTTCCAAAGTAGTCCTATTTTGATAATTCTTCTTCTTCTCTCTTTTTATTGGAAAGGGTATACTCCGAAGTTGGTCCCATATAAATTTCGAAGAAAAATTCCAACCCTAAGGGTAAGAAAACAGGGGATGATTGATTGTTTACTCACAGATTTTAATACTGAGTTGTGTATTACAAAAAGTAATCAAAAATTAAGCATGTAGTAATTAGTAGAATATAGCCACAAAAAATTATAAAATAAAACTTTTTAACAAAAAAATTAAACCGCCGAAAAACCGAAAAGTAAAAAATAATAGACTAGCTTTGTCCAACCCCAATAACTAAGTTCGGAAGGCGGTGACATATAATTAAATACATATCCAAAGTCACCGACTTCCGAACTTAGTTTTTATCTATTCGAGTGTTGTGGTAAACTCTGATTGCGCGATATAGAATTTCTAAGAATAATTCGCCTGTGGCATTGTAGATGGCGCCACTTTTCTTTTTGAGTTTTTCGATTTTGTTGCGAAGCATTTTTATTTGTAGTGCCGCTACAAGCTCAAACAGCAGAAACATAGATGTACGAAAAACAACGATTAAACTACAGCTACTGTTTTCGTTAACACATTAAATACCTATAGTTACCTCATTAAAGAACCCTTACCTTTGATGAGCTTCTTGATGTAAGGATCCAAGTTGATGGTGAAAGGCAGGAATATCTTGAGATCTGCAGCCGTGAGAGTGGCGCGGTGGAAACTTAGGAACACTTCCAGTTTGCGCTCATCTCGATCCAGCTCCATCAGTGTACTCGCCTCGCGAAGGCCACTCATTAGAGGTTTTACTCTGAGTTAAAAAAAAAACCATTAAAGATGTAATAAAGTACCAAATGATTACGACTGTAGAGTGAAGTAAAACAAAGACAGCAAAACTTTACAAGAAACATTATTGTTTATGTTTACGGTTTTTATCATGATTGTGTTTGTTTTCGTATTTACTTACAGGCTAGTTTTGGATTCTGAATTGCTAAATATTGTGATTTAGGAGCGACCGCAGTGAAAAAAGCTTTGAAAGATTTTCTTTTAAATTTACACACAAATAACATCACGTCTTGTTTGCCCCAAGAGTTGGGCAGAGGTGTACCTTATAGTATGTAGTAATAGAGAGCGGGCACATTGTCATTAGCCGGACACAAATCCAGACTCTGGGCTCATCATCATTTCAGCTGAAAGACGTCCACTACTGGACATAAGCCTCTCCCAAAGGGGGGGGGGGGGGGGGTTGCCATAATCGCCATGCTTGGCAGGCGGTTTGGCGATCGCAGTATGGTGGTAAAATGCATAGTGAACGCTGCTGCCCATTCTCTATTAAGTCCCTTAGTCGCGTTCTACGACACCCACTCAAATAGGATGGTGCTATTCTTTTAAGTCCGGTACCACACTCCGGGCTACTACTTGGAAATTTCACATAGAAAAACCTAATAAATAACACTATTCCCGACCCGGGAATCGTACCCACTACCCTATGCTCAGCAGTAGCGCTTTTACATTTAGTTAAGCACATTCTGTCGTACGTACCGGTATACCGTACGCTACAACTATTGATTTTCAAGTAAATAAAGACCCTAAAACATATTTCACACATAATTGATCGCGAAACGATAAAAGTGTCTTACTTGTCATATATATGCTTGAGCGAAGTGCAGTCATCGATGTGCTCCTCATAGGTCTCGTGGTGGTAGATGATCCAGGAGGTGCGGAAGGGCCACTGTTCCGTCAAGTTCACCCACGAAGCCAACTGGTACCAGTTAAACTCAATTTGGAATGCCTTTAGAAGACGCCCTGGGAGGTAGAAATGTGTGGTTTACGTTAAGGGCGCTATCACGTTTTTTCTTGAATTTGAGCGTTTGACTCGAATTTTGATGAGTGATTATGGTTTAGATATAGCCAGAAAATAAAAATAACAATATGTCCGAGAAAATTTCATTATTAATCTAGGGAGCCCTCTAAAAAAAAATTTCAATTTGTTTACCTAAATTAGTAAAAACCTTGTCTCGGCAAAGGATGTTTCATAAAATTTTACTTTCGGCCAACTTTTGATGCTTTGTTACATGGAAGATATAATAGTTTAGTAATTTATAAAAATGTCTGGGGTAGGACTGTACCTTTTTATTTGGAGTGCTCAAAGCAATTTTTTAAGTTTCATACAGAAATACACCAAAAATAATTCCGAAAAACAGAGAGTTAATGATAATTTTTCGTCTGAAATTACATTTTTTATCTATGTATGTTTAATCCAAATTCAATCAAAAGTTAGGTAATAACTAAGGGTACTATGTCAGCTTGCATGAAAAAAAAATCTGTTTATTTTAAAGTAAAACAATATTTTTAAACAATTTTTGTATGCAATGCTAAAAATCGATATAAATTTCAAGACGCGCGGACCTTAGCTTTAGTCCGCGCCGCGCGCTTCCAGAGGGAGGACGTATCGCTCGCTGTTGCCGGTTTATGCGCCACGTGATCTCGCCAATTCGCCAAGAATATAACGTGACCAACACATCTTGATACAAGGGAGTATTTTTTAATTATTTATTGTAATATATTCTACACATTTTGCTTTGATATTCTAGAGTGAATATTTGCAAAGAAAATGTAATCTAAAATATAAATTCAATCCATTCTTTTCAGACATAGTTCAGATAATGGGCAGAAGAGAAAATAATAAATCTTATGGTTCAGTCAACACGAAAAAATAAGTTTTGGCCGATAGTTTAATAAGCGCAAGGGAAGCTTATAGGTAAGAATGTTACTTTTAATATTCGAAATGTTTATTTTACATTTATTCTGTAATATTATAGTTAACAGGTATTTACATAACAACACACGCCGATGTACTCTACACTTTTTCGCGATAGGAACTTCTCAATGTCGAGGAGGTCTTGTTTCGTTATTTTTTACACGACTGTTTAAAATAACAGTGTCATGTTTCTTGGGAACTTGAATGCTTATGTGTATTTTGACGTATTCTTTGTATTCCATTCTATCCAAAAATCTAGTTTCCTATTTATTTTAGGCAGAAAAAAGCTGAAATGCAGCAGTGGCCAGTAAATTCGCCAAATGAAAATATTGATTCTCATTTAAAATAGGTAATTTTTCCCTATCTATACACCTACATCGTTTATTTCATGTATTGTTTTTTTCATTACATTTATGAAAAAAGAACACACCACTTATTATACAGGTACATTATCGGACTGATTTACTGTTACAGGAGAATGAAAGCAAATTTGACCAAACGACACTTTTAACAGTGCATTCTGACAGAAATATAAACAACATGGTAATTTATTTCATATCATTTGTAATGTAGGTAAATTGCGTTTTAACCGCTAAACTACGTAACTTAATTACAAGTTTTACCCTGTTTTTAAATATCTACATTCCCGGTTTTCATTGTTTCAGGAAATTCAAGATGTAGATGGAAGGCGAATTATACTTATTTTATGAATCAATTGCTTTTAATTGACAAACATGGCGACAAATTTGGTTGCCGGTTGAATAGTTTACAAATTGTAAAGGAAATACAAATGGCACTCATTTCAAAATTTGATTTTAAATGTTCTATGTGTGGATCGTTTTTTAAATTAGAAACATGCAACGAAGATAACTTAAATGTATATGTCAATACAGGCTTATTATCAGGAGCATTAATGATAGGAATTGGTATTTCCAATCTGAATGAGCTTACTGCAGCTATGGAATTGTCAACGATGCCAATTTGCTTGTATAGCTATACAAACGAATAGGCATCGTTGAAAATTCCATAGATGCAGTAATTCATGCAAATGTGGCTGAAATGTAGCGTATTACTGCAGAAGAGACGATGCGAGAAGCTGCCAAAAAATAAAAGGAAGCTGCAATATCACGGGGTGAAGTCAACAATGGAGGTATTGCAATGACACCAGTAGAAGCAGATGCATATTGGAGTAAACGGTCATACAGAACGTTTTATCGCAAAAATAAAGTTTACCAATACAGTTTATTGAACTTTTCGATAATTGAGCTTTGTCGGTACCGACTTAGTTTTGGGGATTTTATACTTCTTTTATTACTTAAACACGCCCAAAGTTAGGTTAAATTCGCAAGAAAAACTAATCTTTGTAGGCTCCTAACGTTTTAATGCTTTTTAATTTTAGTGTCCTGTTTCCGTACAGACAATATTGATAATAAAGCAAAACCATACCATGTTTAATTTTTGATGTACAGACGCTAGCAGGTCAACCTATCCCAAACTGTAAAATTTTCCCAATTGAACATGAACCTTATTCCTTTGTATTAAAGTTGAAAAACTATCAAAGAATTTGACAGATTGGGGTAGCTTGATGTGCTGGCCTCTGTACATTTGCGAACAGTGGAATAATACACTCCCCAAGTTTGTATTGGAAAGATGTGGACTAGGTTCACCTTAAGGATTGTATCACTTTAAAATAGCGGTGAATTCTTTAAATGTGCACATTTGATATAAATATATTAGTGACCGCTTTAAGACACAATTAAATTAAAAATAAAGGGAGCCCCAATACAAGAAACGTGATTTTATCGGTGTATAATATTACCGTGGTACTAAACTATTCGTGTGCAAGTCCAACTTGTACCTACTTGGCCGAATTTTTTAACTCATCGTTTACATTTCATACTAGTAGGCACAGAGGCCAGCACATCAAGCTACCCCAATCTGTCAAATTTCTTTGATAGGTTTTCAACTTTATCGCAAAGGAATAAGGTTCATGTTCAATTGGGAAAATTTGACAGTTTGGGATAGCTTGACCTACTGGCGTCTGTACTATTGAAACTGTAGAAGCAACATCACAATGCATTTAGGTCTATAAATAAATATCACGAAATAAAATTCAAACTGTGCTTTTTGTGTAACAATACCCACTAAATAGGCCGTTCTAGGTGATAACATTCATCAGTACAAACAATATTTCACGAACTATAAAAGAGTCTTATAATTTATTTCGAATACAAAGTGGCAAAGGCTCATGTTGGTTTGTTCCTGGCGTCCGACGCATAGCGGTTTGCATGTGTGCGTAGCGTACTTCACTAGACACACACGCGCGCATTTTCTGCCGCGCGCCGTCAAATTTACCTACAACTGAGCAGTTTCATTTTGTAACAGCGCTCTTAAGCAACGGCCAAGGATGGGTTTTGCTTTATACCTTCAGCTATTTTTACTGAGAAAGTATTGCATATTTCATGAATTTTGGGGTGTCCTCTATCTCTAATTGGTGTTTAATTAATACTAAAAACGTTATAAAACCGTCTGTTTTTAAAAACTATGTATATATTGGTTTTTCTACAACTTATATTTCAATCAGATTAAAAACGTCCAGCACTGTTAGTAGTGAGTAACCAGAATTCTGGTGGTATGCGGGTTGCACACTACACTGACTTTTGTATTTTATACATAGCTTGAGTGAGCTATCATAATTTAAATGCGAAAAGAAGACCACAAAAAGAAACTCACCGGTAACATAAAGAACATTCATGAGCCGCCTCATGCTCCTAGGATTGACATCACTGAAGTAGTCATCAGTCAGCAGTACTCTGTTGAGGTCCGCGGCCCCGGCCCCGCCCGCCCCGCCGGCCCCGCGGTGCAGGCCCGAGGCGACAGACGACGCGACAGATTCTGACGGCCGCAGGCGACGCTCGCGGGCCGCTTGACCCTTGATGCGTTCCTGACTTGACATCAGTTCTGATGTTGAGGATAGGCGGCGGGCTGATACCTGAATGTTAATTATTTTAATTTAGTTCTTCGTCTACTTCTAATTTTAGTGTCTCTCCAATGACTGAGGTTGGCTATCAACCCCGACTATTTATCTTTGCGAGGTGAAACAGATAAGGAGCATTATTTTATTTGGTAGATTTTATTGTTAAATGAAGCGTATAACGGGGATATTTTTATCTTCAGATTCTTCTCTGAGTCGTTAACAATTTGTATGTCAATATTGCATACAATGCTATTGAAAATAATAAACAGGAGATGCAAAAGATTATTGTGAGGTAATAATGACAAAATTTGAGGCACTCTGCGACTGGATTTTCTGCATAATTTGGACTGTATTAAATTACATTGGATTTTTCCGCCTTTAATAAAATAAAATATACTTGCTATCTATTAAATCCAAAGTATACACCATGCAAGCAATGCAAGCAATATGTTAGACAGCCATAAATACTCACGGATCTCTGCAGTGAAGTAGAAAAGTCATCAGCAGTGATGACCTGCATCCTCCTCGAAGCAGTTTGCTGAGCAGCCTTGACCCTGCGCAGTGCAGAGTTCTGCAGGTAGAACGGCAGCTGCACCATGTTGCGGAGGTAGTCCCATCCGCCGATGTTGCTCTCGCAGAAGGCTCGACGACTGTTTATTTCCACTGCCTACTCGAAATATTGGGAAAGAATGTAGTGTGTGTTGTGTTTGCTTATAAATAGTTAAGTTTGGAAAATGAAGCAGAAAAGTTTTAAATAAATTATTTGTGGTTTCATTTTACGATGTTTAGTTTGGGTATGTCCACAGTTTTGGACCTTGAACATCGCGGAGATCCTGGATCAATTGCTAATTAAAAAGATATTACTTCATTAATTTCCCTTGCTAAAAGGAGAAAGTGAGATCAATGTATGTGGGTGTTGTAATAATTTTGTACAATTGGTAATAAGGTATCTTTTTGCCTGGCAACTTATACACACAAACAACACTCGAAAACGAACACTTTACGTCATCAAACATGTACCTATATTTATAATGTCCGCGCGCCACCGATACCCAGGTGTTAAATAATCTGAATCAATAATCTTTGGAAAGTGTCTAAGTTTACTTTTACAAGTAAGTAATTAAGAATAGTAGCTACTGCATTATACTGGAGACAAAAACAATAAAGGGTAGCCAGGATTGCTAGGAAGACCAGATACGGAAATACGGCGGATTAATAATATATTGATGAATGGAAAAAAACTTGACATTAGATTGTTTCGAACCTTAATATTCGGGTCAGGGCCGTTCGAATTTCGGGGATTTTTCCTGAGCATGTTCGGATTTATAAAAAAAAAAAACAACTTACCAGGACGGCTCAGAACCCGGTAGACCCCACCCAGAACTATAAATGTTAATTTATTTTTGCCATTCATAGTAAGTATTTAGACAAGTTAAAAAAAAAAAGACGAGAAGATTACGCGCGGGTCGCACATGAATGTAAAAACAATAATATGAAACATCCTAACGAAATATCATGCAACACATAATATATGGCTAAAATATACATCTGACAAGGATAACGAATAACCGATGAAATCATGCAAGTAGACTGTATTTCTTCTCTACTTGTCTCATTTGGAAAAAAAATGGCGAACTAAGATTTTGATTTTGAGGAATAGTTCATTTGTAGCAGTTTTGGATGTAATTCATACCGTCTGTGTTTTTTTACACAGAATTACATTTATACCTGCCTGATTTAGTGGCCGTTCACACAGCGATGATCAGTACGATATTTTACTGTGATTCATATTGCATTTGTTTTGAACCGTAAGAACAGTGGGATGTAGACGTGTAATAAGGATGTGACTGATGATGAGATATCTCTCGTTTCGTACCGTTTTTGTTCACCAAATAAGCCAAATATGAAATAATACACTGTACATGATAAAGGGGTTCGACACAACACCTAGTTCAAAGCTAACGGGTATAAGGTTAACACCAAACACATGACGAGCTTAACTGACCTCCATCCAAGCAACCTGTATGAAATGTATAATACTAGTAAGAAACTGTTGCTATAAATAACTTCTATTCTATGCTTACACTATGTTAATCATAGGTTTACATATAAAGAAGACAACCATAACAAAGACAAGGTAAAATAAGACGCAAATCATATAAGATTAATTGAAGCAAGAAATATGCGTATAAAAGGTCAAATTAAATTAGCTAGTAGTACTTTACCTATGTTTTGGGTATTGATATCAAAAAGTAAAAACGAAAGATAATGATTGAAAAAAAAAAATAACCTCATCATGTAATGGTCGAAAGTCAAGCCCGTAATCGTAGCTCATTTTGTAATTTTTAGTCACTTGCTTGTCTAAGGGGAAACAAGTCGTGGGCTCGAACTCACTGGTGGGCCTGGCTAAAAATCACGCTGTCTCACCAGGCCTCGTGTCCGACAGCGGTAGTACCCGTGATGGGCAGTTAGACGCTAGTCTACACGCACAACATTATCGAGTGAGCTGTAGGATCAGTTATAGTCAAACTGGCGCGTAAGAAATTAAGAAAAGTCCTTCGGATGATCGGGTTTTCTGAAAAAACCACTGCATAAATCAATGACCCATAAAGTTTATTGAACTTTTCTATAACTGAGCTTTGTCGGTACAGACTTAGTTTTTGAGATTTTATACTTCTTTTATTACTTAAACAAGCCCAAAGTCACGTTAAATTAGCAAGAAAAACGAATCTTTGTTGGCTGATAACTTTTTAATGGCTTTTTATTTTAGTATTCTGTTTCCATACCGACAATATTAATAATGAGACAAAACCATAACATGTTTAAGTTTTGATGTACATTGTCAAACAGTGGAGTAAAACCCTCCCGAAGTATGTATGTATGGAAAAAATGTGGACTTGTTTCACCTACGTTATTTAAAGTTTTGAACAAAGTTGGAACGATGTTATTTTTTTTTATTTTTATTAGTGTTCGATATCGATAGTTCGATACCCACCACGTAGGTAAAGTATTGTCAGCTAATGTAATTTGATCCCGTATAGTCTTTATTTGAGCTTTTTTATTCGGGTCTGAATTTTCCCAGTATATAAATTCCTATGGTGACAATTATAATGATTGAGAATGACAGTAACAGACATAATAGCAAGAGATAGGTCCTGTAATAATAAATCACTACTCGTTAGGCGGCTGGATCAAAGGCCTGATTCAGAAGGCAGTACTCCTCGATACGGCTCGCATCGTGAGGAGGTTCCTGTCTCTGGAGCCCTAACCACCGGTAGCTTGGACCCTGCTCCCAATATCGGCGGATCCCTATTTTATATATTTTTAAATGTTTAAAAAAAAAATTGTTTTATGAAATATTTAAAAATGTATTTAATAAGAACTAAAATTAATAAAGGAATAATAATCACTACTGGAAGAGACTACAGGATAACAGATAACTGAAACACTGATGTTTGTTCTAAGGTCATCCAGACAACAGAAAATGTGGTAATTTACATACACACAGAAATTTAACAACTATGCCATCACGTAAATGCCATCGTTTTAGTTACTCAACCGTTTTATGTGACAAGTTGAAAGAGCGATTTATCAATACAGGTACAAGACAAAATTAAAGGTGAAATAGTCAAAACAACAAAAGGAAGTCAAAATTATTCAATTTCCTTGTAACGTTAAAGTAAGACAATAATATTTACCTTGCTGATGATATGTGGGTCTATGGCCAGCAGTAGAATGAAGGGACTCTTAGGGTCTGAACATAGTGCGTGGACCGCGTTCAATAAGGCGAGGACCTTCTCTTGTTCACAGCTGTCCAGAGCATCAACTACTACTACTAGACGGGTTTGTTGGCCGGTGAATGCGTCTAGACATGATACCTGGATGGAAGAACATGAGTTTTTTTTTTAATCTTTGCAAATATGAGACGTTGAGTTGGATTTTTACAGCCTTATAAATGAGAAAGGATTAAATATCTTTAATGCAGTTTTATTATTTGCTCTTTAATTTAATATGTTGATCATAGTTTGGTTGCAAACTATGATTCGCTTTTGTCATTCAGTCAATAATTTGACAATCAATCACAAATAGGTGATGTGCGATTTGCATACAACATATTTTACTTATCAATGACATGACACGGCTCTCAGAAGCCGAAGGAAATATAATAGGTCTTTACCTATGAAATTGCCGTTTTGTATGAAAAAATTTAAACGATTTTTTTTCATGAATTTTTTATTTGTATTAATCGAAGTAATCACCCATGCAATCAATGCATCTTTGCCATCGCAGTGGCAGTTTATTGATGCCCTTCTTAAAGAAATCAGCTGGACGGTAGGCAACAAATTCTTCAAAGGCATTTTGTACTGCCTCTCGGGTATTAAATTTTTTTCCCGCCAAGAAGTTATCCAAATTCTGGAAAAAGTAGTAGTCTGTAGGCGCAAGGTCTGGTGAGTAGGGAGGATGACGGAGAGCTTCCAACCCCAGTTCTTGCAACTTGGAGACCGTCTGCTGTGCAGTATGAGGTCGCGCGTTGTCGTGCAGGAGCAGCGGAGACGAGCGATTGACCAATGCTGGTTGGAGATGCGCCAGCTTCTCCATCATTGTGTTCAGTTCTTCACAGTACACATCTGCAGTAATGCTCACCCCGTTTGGTAAGAAGCTGTGATGAATCACACCGGCGCTAGACCACCAAACAGTGACCATCACTTTTCTAGGGGTAAGTTTTCGTTTAGGGCATTGTTTAGGTGCTGAACCAGGATCCAACCAACTTGCTGAGCGCTTACGGTTATCAAACAGAATCCATTTTTCATCGCAGGTAACAATGCGGTTCAAAATTCCTTCATTTGTGTGTCTGTTGAGCAGTGCAAGGCACGTCTCGATGCGTACTTCGCGCTGGCGATCATTGAGTTCGTGGGGCACCCATTTGTCAAGCTTTTTTACCTTGCCAATTTGACGCAAATGGACCAATATTGTTTTGACGCTAACGTCGAAAGCTGCTGCTAATTCAGCCGTAGATTGTGTATCATCAGCTTCCACAATCGCCTTTAATTCGTCATTGTCGACCAAAGTCTTCGGACGACCGCGAGGTTCATTTTTCAGGTCGAAATTTCCAGAACGGAAGCGAGCAAACCAATAACAGGTGGTGCGTTGGTTTGTAGTGTTAGCTCCGTAAACGTCGTTGATGTTGCGTGCCGCTTGTGCCGCGTTGCTGCCACGACGGTACTCATATTCCATAATTACTCGAATTTTTAAC
This sequence comes from Polymixis flavicincta, assembly GCA_949987655.1. Classification (NCBI taxonomy): domain Eukaryota; kingdom Metazoa; phylum Arthropoda; class Insecta; order Lepidoptera; family Noctuidae; genus Polymixis; species Polymixis flavicincta. Next base: position 11,658,031 of record OX465179.1, read on the forward strand.
GTATCCATGATGACGAAAAAGATTGAAATGCGATGAAAATGTAACACTAATCAATAAAGAAATGACTACTTTTAGAAAAAAAAATCCATGTTTTTAAAATAAAATTAATTTGAAATTAGAATTCTTAGCCAAACAAAAATTATTTTGATTTGAAATGGCCAGTACTGCAGAACGGCAATTTCATAGGTAAAGACCTAATATATGACAAAAGTCACAAGAAAAAGAAAGATGCAACATAGTACGCACCACATGCGTCAAAGCCTGCACTTCAGGCCTCAGCGCGAGCGTAGGCGATTGCGCGTGCGCCGGCTTCTTGGTGGCGCGGGAGAGGCGCGCGCGCGGCGAGAGCACCAGCGCGGCCAGCACGCGGCCGCACGTGTACAGGTTGGCCAGCAGCGCCGCGCCGCTCACTGCGCATGCGCCGATCATCAGTCCCTGCTGAATTTCACGCCGCCTGATGGACGACGACCCTCACTCATTGAGCCGTCGTACGGTATTTGTTTGGTGACTTAGGTCTAGCGAAGAATGACGAGGAGAGCCGACCCCAATTGAAATGGGATATGGCTAGGCAAAGAGAGAGAGAGACTTAGGTCTAGCGATTGCCTCATCATTTATAAAGTTTTGTAATGCCCGTAATTTGAAATTATTCTGTTTTATTTACATTTTGGCTAGCATATTTTTTGTGACGGTCTCTACGACTTTGTTATAATAGACGTTTCATTTTCGATCCAATATTTAATTATTGGTGCCGATACTAAACTTTTTTCTTATCAACAATGCTCGGTTCAAGGGACATACGATGAAGATGATCAGCTTACAACTAATACTCACTGCGGCTCCGTTTCGCGGTCGGTTAAGTACATGATAAGCACACACAGTCCGACGAGTATGCAAGTGAAGCACAGCTCGAACGTGACGATGTGAGGAATGCAGCAAACTCGTCTCCACCTGAAAAGATTCGTGGGACGTTATAGCTTATTCATAATCTAAAAATGTTATTGTTGTTTCAGATTTATGCTCTACTTGTCATGTTTTCAGATATAGGCCCTAAAGTCCCATCTCAAAAACTCTTGCCAAAATTTATTGCTATTTTGCGTGGTATTAGGTATGTATATGAAATTATTTTATGTGGAATTACATCCTTGTAGAGTTCAGCTTTATTTAACTTCGCTGTAGCGGATCGTTGCACTGTTGGCTGTGTTAAAAGGAAACTACGAAAATATGTTAACACGGCGTAGCTGCGCAGACGTGTACGGTGCGCATACGATTCCGCCCTCACGGCGTCGTGTCTAGCGGGCGACTAACGGTGGTGGGGCGAGCGGGATCGCGGTCGATTCTGCTCCCTCGCGAATTTATATTCTTTATTATCTGTATCGCGACGTTCGCAACCACCCCACCTTTTATTCGAATAATATTCCAAACGTTACAATTAAAATGTTACCACATCAAATTTAACGACACAATTTTCAGGGAAATACAATATGACATAATAATATTCACATAAACAAACACAGTAAATCACATAGAAATCCTTAATTTAAACTAAGTACTAAGAAGTTACATTACTATCTTTTAAAACTACTGAGCCGTCCATCATCGCTAACATTCGCAATATACTATATGGACACTCTTTTTTGTACAACCAATCGCACGTTCATAGACATTGACAACGTCTTTATGTAATAGCAGCAAGGGCCATTTCCGTAATGCAAGTGTTACCACTGCCATGAGGTTGACTGTACTAGTAAAATTTATTCTCACAAGTATTATGGACTACAGAAACTCAGTCGTGTCAGTAACTCACTTCCACCCCGAAGTCGAAGACACGGGCTTGGGCCGGAAGGCGCGCGCCAGGCGCGTGCACACGCGGCCGTACTGGCACTCCAGCGCCTCCCCCAGGCTGGCTATCATCTGCACCACCATGGCCTCGCCCTCCTGCCCACCGCCGCTCTTCATGCCCTCCGTGAAGTGGAACCTGTCATGTACGGCGATATGGATCAATTACTATTTTCATGAACGTAAAGTTATACGTTATGTATACGTTTATGGTGATCATCAGCCCCTCTTCAGAACAATTGTCAATTGTTAAATCTTTTGTGGATGTCTTCCTCAAAATCGGAAAGAAACACAGCACCGATAGAATTAGAGGGAATGGGTGGGAGTTATTGACAAAAAATAGGACATTAGAGGCCTGGTGAGCTCCGCATACTAGTTTAGGTGGAACGACTAACGTTGCACCAATATTCGGTTCAGCTTGACCCCGTTGGTGTAGGGCCCAAATACGTCGTTTGTATCCTTTTTAAAACGGTTATGACTAGTTTACAGTTAATTCGCTTTTTAAAGTGTGGTTATAATTGTCTGATACTAGCAGCGCTCCGCGGTTTCACCCGCGTAGTTCCCGTTCCCGTGGGAGTACGGGGATAAAATATAGCCTATGTCACCCGGGGATAGTGTAGCTTTTCAACAGTGAAATAATTTTTCAAATCGGTTCAGTAGTTTCGGAGCCTATTCAATGCAAACAAACTAACAATCAAATCTTTACTCTTTCTAATATTAGTATAGATGAGGAACCTGATGTACTGTTCATACCTGATAGGCGTGGCTGGCAAAGCCCTCGGGTCGTTCGGACCCGGCGGGTGACAGAACACGACCTGCAGCGCCAACAGCAGCGAGCTGAACTTGCGGCCCAGCGCCGACAGCACGCCGCCCGCCCACCACCACTCATATCTGTAATGGAACCACATCCCTTCAATATTTCAATTTAGAATCTTAGATGATTTTTAAGTTTTGCAACAACAAACTCAATGCAGTACAAGATAAAGTTCAAATTCCTTTGCAACCAAATTTTAAGAACCTGCTTATATTTTAAATTGAGATTTGAATCAACATCATCAATCAAAAATTAACTTAGAAGACATGAAGCTAAAATACACAGTGAAGTAATTAAGGATGAGATGTAAATTATCAGAGATTACGATTTTATTCGACGACTTTATTCGATAAACATCAATTTGTATCGAATAAAGGAGATTGTTATAAGTTTATAACATAGTTAAGATATAAATCATTCACACTTTATTACTGATTCAACTATAAAAGAGCTATAAAACACAAATAGTTTGCAAACTGCGCGTAAGATAATATAATTTTATGGATAGTCAATTTATTTTTGCAGAACGTTCGCTATCAGCACTTTACAAAAGAATGCGTACATTTGAGGTGGAATAATATTTATCCGTCTCTATACAAAACGAGCTCTAACGAACGTAAAGGTTTTATATACAAAATTCCACTTTAGAATTGAATCTAAATTATAAATTTTATAAGAACGTTACGAGAGTCGTTCCTGTACCTGGCTCGAAAGATAAAGTTACAACTCGTTTTGGGTTGTAAAAACAGTTTCCACTAGAAACACACTCTAGGCTGCCCTCTTTGGAAACTCTATTTTACTACAGCAACCCTTATAAGTATGTTATGCCTATTTTAAAGAAGTTTTCCATGTATTACTAAGTGTTACTCACTTATTCCCAGTGTACCACAGAATATACAATGCGATGTATATAAGCGCGAAGAGAGCGAAGCACAGTCCAACAGCAACATAAGGCGGCGCACCGGACACCGCTGTGATGGCGGCCACAGACAACGCCACATGCCACGCCCCCCACGACACTGCCCACGACCACGCCCACCCCGTCTCGCTCCACTGACGCGCGAAGTTCTTCATCTCCTCTAGGAATTGAGGAATAGGTCTTGGATTATTATAAAATCAGTCTTCTTGTATCATCAGGATTAGTGCTAAAACCTCAGTTCAGTTGAATTTACAAAAAAAAAAAAGATTCTTAACAACATCTATTTACGCCAATGGTGGACCGGTGAGATACTTGTAAAAGGTTGGCGATCACTCCTAAAGCTAGGAATACACATTATACCAGTAACTCGCACAACGTGCTTGCATGCAATTGGGACATTCACATATTATCGGAAGTTAGTTATCGTTGCCCATATTAGCAGAAGTTAGTAATGGTTCGAAGTACCTGGCTTAATAGGTGCATTTTATACCGCTTGTAGATTTTTTGAAGAATACTGCAACTCAGTTTACGTTTGTACATAACACTGAGCGGATTGTATGAAGCGGCCCATTAACTATGACAGACCACCGAATCTTGCGTTCAGTGAAGAAAATTATAACATTCTGCGCGGCGCCAACAATGACCACCTGCTTGCAAGATCACTATCAGATATTTAAGTGATTAATATTCCTGTTCATCAGACTGCCAAGCAAAGCAATCAATGAGCCGTTTAACAGTTCATTTATTATTGCAGATGCACTTTATGATAAATCTTTCATTAAATAAATGAGGCAAATATAACGATATAGGTGTACGCACGGCTACACACATCAAGCTATACATTTCCAGTTTACGCTGATCTCGCACCGTACGGAAATCCTATACAATGCGAGATCAGCTTATACTAGAAATGTTTAGCTTGATATGTAGCCGTGTGTACCATTTTGGCTTGCTAAACACCTCGAAATTATTCAGTCTTCTTCAGCGGAAGATAGTGGGTGTGACAAAGTACTGATTGATTTGTAGGGTCTTATATCAATGTAAATCATCATGAATCATGATTTATATTAAACGGCACGACGGGTATGTCATGACAAGGTGGGTGTGCCAACTCGAACAACTTCAATGACGCGCCAATTTCATAATATATAGGAACGTTTGGACTTTTTATTTCTTATTTATTGTGTTTGTGACGTCATAGGTCTAAGTGACTCATAATGCGTATAAATTGTTGACAGAACGTGTGCGTATTGTTACTACGTTTCGATTCAGTGACGCACGATGTTTTTGTAACCTTAATGTTTGTTTACTGTTTATTTCTACGGAAAAACGTAGATACGGGTCATTATTGTGTGTAAAATAATTAGTACAACATTCAAGTCATATCTATCCTCAATTAGTACCAAGTATAACGTTCATTTTCTCGAGTTTATTGATCACTATTATTAATTAAAAGAAGAAGGAAAAATGCTTTAAAATCATCATCTCACCTTTAAGTTTATTGAGCAAAAACGATTTCCCGGATCCCCACCTCGCATACAGTCCAACAGTGATTGGGACCGAAAGACTTGGTTCCGACAACATATCAGCCAACGCAGCACTATACAATTCATATCCCAACATGTTCTCATTGTCTTCATTTGTGTTCAGTTTTCGGGCTCCGAAGATTTGTCCTAGGATTGTCTTGTTGTAACTCATGTCTATATTGTATGGAGTTTCATTCAATTTGTTCGGTTTGTATAGTAACTGGCTGTGCTTCGGATTACGGAGAAGAATCTCCACGATTTGCTGCAAAAGAAATGTTTAGTGTTAGGATCATCAACCGACGATTGTTACGAGTCATTAAGTGTCGACTGCGTGTAGTGTGGGTGTAAGACAAGAGGAAAATATGTTGAACTGTGCATCCATGCATTAATATGATATTATGACGATAGTCGTAGAAGACGTGAACATGATTTAATAAGTCATTATTAGTTAATAGTTGTATATTTTCCTGTGTTCAAGTCGACTTTTTGTTGAGATCGTCGAAAAAGTTCTGTAATCCTTTTTAGGTACATAATACGTTGCTTTAATTGCAACATGATTGAGGAAGAACGTTTGGTATTATTTTGGAAACAGTTAGAGACGTGGTTCTGTAGTTATTTCTTTAACATGTCCATAGAGATATGACGAACAGGGTGTCAAGTCCAGTCAACCTCCATAGTAGGAGGGTCTACCGATCAGACGAGTGTCGAGTCTAGTGGCTGATTACTGCGTGACCATTGATATCAAGCAGATGTATACAGTATATGCCGTGTATATGCTAGTCGCGCTGTGAGCACGGCTGCATTGGTTCGGATTGTACATGCTAGGTACTGCAGCAACTTAATTGATAAGAGTATTCTGGAGCAACTCAAAAACTTTTTTTATTTGACTTACATAATCTCTAGGATCCCAAAAGTAAGCTAACAGGCTAGCGGTCATCTACCGGCGTAGGCGCATTAGAGACGAAGCTAGTTAGACTCGTGTAATCTAAACAATTGATCGATATTTGAATATCGATATCGATAATCATAGAGTATGTAGTAAATCTTCACATTACCTTAGACCTGGCCCTCATAGCGATGTGCAGGGCCGTGTCACCTCTGATGTCTGCGACGTTGACTCGCGCCTTTCGCTCCAGCAGTAATTGTACCATTTCCGCGTGCCGAGAGCGCACCGCACGCATCAGTGGTGTGTCGCCAGACTGCGGATAATTGTGTAATAAATAAACATAATATTTACCTATTGGTTTATATCTTTACTTGAAAGCCCCATTTACACGATGCAGGTTTCCTGAGTGACATTTTTTTGAAGCACCAATTCAACTTATTTGCGAGTAGAATTGCATTAAATTTAACCCACAAATGTGTTGCATTGGTGCTCCAACGAATGGTATGCCACAGGCAATTAAATTGCACTGTGTAAATTAGACTTTTAAGCAGATCTGCGACAATAACACAGACAGGAACAAACTAATGAGGATACAAACATGTTTAGAAGACGGACTCAACTGTCTTTGAGTGAGAGGTTCGAATTCGCAGGCAATAGCAATAACATGTGAAACAATATCAGTAACTATGTCATCTCAAAACCTTGCCAAAGGCAGAAAAACAAATTAATATTGGCAATCTTTTCTCAATATATCACAAGTCAGCTGAATGTGAATGAATCATAGTAATAATAATTACGTATGCAAAAATCATGTTATGTTAACTACGACGGGATTTTTTCTAGCTGTTTTTTCCCGGCGACGAGACTGTGACGTATGTCGCATACGTATTGATTGCATTAATAATATCGCATATTTGTGTAACTTGCTTTTCGCAGTCGGTAGTAGACTTGCTTGGAGGAAGATAGTTCAAATGCGCAGAAATAACTAGTTTCTTGTAGAAAGCTGGTAATAATATTTTACAGGACATGAGTTGCCTTCGTATCTGGCGTTGGCCAATGTCGCGTTCACTCGGCGTAGACGCTACGGTAAAGTGGCGTAGACTGATTGTATCGAAAATAATTTCGCATTGTCGCGGTGTTCACGTCGCGTATGCCCAACGTATACGCTTGCGCACGAAGGAGATATGGTCGATGACATTTATACCGTTTCATTAGTGCTCCGCGTAGAGCCGGACGAATAGCACCGTCACATTTCTTCCCGTGGGTGTCGTAAAAAGGCAACTGCATTCTCTATGCATTTTACCACCATATTACGATCGCCAACCCACCTGCCAAGCGTGGCGATTATGGCAAACCACCCCCTTTGGGGGAGGCCTCTGTCCAGCAGTAGACGTCTTTCGGCTGAAAAGATGATGAAGATGATTGCGTGCTCAAGTATATATTGTTTACTTACAACAGTACTATGTTCGAGATCAGGATTGGAAGCCAGCAGCAGTTTAAGTATAGAAATATGTCCTTTTTCAGTGGCGGTGTATACAGGAGTCTTCTTTTCTTTGCCTGGTAGATCAACGTCAACATGTTTCTTTAGCAGAGCCTCCACTATGTTTTTGTGACCGCCTTTCACTGCGTGGATTAGTGGCGTGTCTTTTGATTGATCCTAGAATGAGAAAAACATTTTTTTAAAGTAAATATATTTTTAATATCTGTAGATACAGTGTTAACATTTATAGAGAGATAATTAAGCATCCCGGTGTGTTTATTAGCGTCTTAAAAAAAAAACAGTTTATTATAATAGGGTATTTTCCGATTTCATAAAAACTATTTTAATTTGAAGATTGGGACGATATATTTAACAGAAAAATAAAAATAAATTTATTAATACACATTTTCTCACTTAAAAACGATTAAAATCTAATTTATTTTTCATTGTTTTGAATTTACCGCCAAAACGCTCCTTACGATGACTTTTTATCACGTGACATGTGACGTCAACTTTGTTTATACGGCACCGGTACAAATACTTAGTTTGGCGCCGTTTTAGAAGTATTTTTGTACAGAGGCACCGCACACCGGTAATATCACTTTATATCCATTAAAAATCTTGTTAATTATAAACTCGACATTCAGTTATTTACTTACTAACTACTTTAGTTTACACAAAGTTGACGTCACGTGATAAAAAGTCATCGTGAGAAGCGTTTTGGCGGTAAATTCAAAACAATTAAAAACAAATTTGGTTTAAATCGTTTTAAATTGAGAAAATGGATAGAAATCAATTTATTTTTATTTTTCTGTTAAATATCTCGTTCCAATCTTCAAATTAGAATAGTTTTTGAAAAATTGGAAAATACCCTATTAAGCTCGAAGAAGATACAAGACCTGGAGTTAATCGTCAGAAAACAGCTTGGAGATGGAAAAATATTAGGTTATAGTTCATTCAAAGAAGAAGATAACTATTATACAACAAATAAACAGCACTCAGTGAACTATTAATAAAATTATTAACCAGCCAGTTTATAAATTACCTGCACGTTAATATAAGCGCCGGAGTTAATAAGAGCCAAAGCGATATCGTAGTAGCCCTCTTTACATGCGATGGCTAGCGCGGTGTAGCCGTCCTTGTCAAGCGCGTTCACGTTGGGCTTGTGTTCCAGCAGCATTTGTACGATCTCGAAGTGATTACCTGAAAATAATTGATTAAGGGAGATGAAAAAGCGAAAGATATTTGGGTCGTTTTCAAATGATTGTTGAAACGATGAAAAACGGTAGAATGAGTTTAGAGGTATCTTTATTCTGTTCAGAGCCCTGGATTGGTGAAGGACCAATCGTAGCGCCTAACGCGGTCGATGCATCAGATCGAGATGGTTATAAGAAACTCACTAGGGCTACTGTCTCATGATGGCACCCAATGTACAAATGCCCTGGTGTCTTATAATTACTAAGGCAGTCACTTGCAATGCCTATTTCAAGCACCAGTCTCTTACAAACTTGTCTTTATGTTAGTTTTAAGCACTGTAAATTGGTCAAGAAAGTAAAGATATCTTATAGTCAGGGGTGAGATAGTTAAAATTATTGTTCAGCAGCTTTCGCCCACCCAGGCACCCTCCGCATCTAGCGTAGGCCTAGATTGTGCGTATACGCAATACTGGCATTCGTTTTGATGCATCCAGACTAATGTGTCGCTAGTACAGCATGTATACGCGACGTCGATCACTCGCTACATGCGTCTACGCATTTAGCGTAATTATTCAAAGCCCAAAAATGTATATGGTGTTATATTGAATTGCTTCATGTTTATTTATTCTACAGTAACTAATAGTCACTCTTTTTTTTTTACTTAATCAAACGTGCGCAATATTTTAAAGAAGAAAGCTCCACAATATCTTTATCCTGGTATTTACCAAGCTAGATGCGTGACGAATTCCAAAATCATTCCGTAATGAATACACACCAGACATACGGTAGACTAATATTTGAATTAAAATAATAATTGATGTCGATTTATGTTGTTATGACTGTTAATAGCTTTGACACATAATGGTTTGTTCACATTTTTCTATTATGTAATTTCTTTTTCGTAGCTTTGTGATTTTGAGCAAAGTCATAACACAATACAGTTTATTTATAATGAAGTAGACTAAACAATACCCATAATTTAGTTCCACAAAATTAACTAGGATAATAATCGATTAAGTTTCTATCATTTCAGCCGAAAGACGTCCACTGCTGGACATAGGCCTCCCCGGTTTCTATGACAATAACTAAATAGCTAATGAAGTAGCACTAAATAAGTATTAATTCATTGTTGCTTCCAAAAAAATACCATAGACAAATGTCATCATCTGCTTAGCGTTTTTTAACTATGTTGGGGTCGGCTTCCAGTCTAACCGGATGCAGCAGAATACCAGCATTTTACATGGCACGACTGCCTATTTACCCTCCACAACCCAGTTACTGGGTAACACGATACCCCTTGGTAAGTCTGGTTGTCAGACTTTACCATAGACAACAGTACCTATAGTATTGAAGTTTCAATACTATGCTGTTTTCTATGTCTAAATAGGTGTTGTTTCTAGTTAGAAATAACATCTGTTTACTCATTCATAAATTATGTTTTCTTCCACTACATATTTTTTTACACTGGCTTCCAGATATTCCAGTAATACTATGCCGTAATGTCCTACTAGTGCCAAAATATCTAGTTAAGCATTGAATACAATATTCAGCCGACAGTTCCACTTGAAAATTAACTACCGGTTCTGTTCGTTTGCCAAAGTTTGAATATAAATTGTGGACAACATTTTCGCCATTAGCGCTATTTAAATATATTTAATGACCTGTTAAATGCAAGTAGAAGCAATAAAATATATACAGTTCATCAGTTTTGATCATCAACCGTTTGTCCTATGTCAATTTATTTGGTGTCGACGCAACACGTCTTCATCTACCATACATCTTTTCCGCAGTCCGTCATATCTGATGTCACCTCCTTTCTAGCCGTATCATCTACATATTATCAGTTCCTTATTAAGCTATTCACATTCATAGTTTCATACTCTAAACCTTCCTCACATGTTCCTGGTTCCTCCGCATCACATGTCCGCGTCATGTCAACATTTCGGATGTGGGTGTACTATACAGCCACTTCTGACTACCCTTTCCGGGAATACGGGCGCGAAGTTCATTGTTCGTGTTTTTTTTAAATCGTTTTTTATGTTTGATCTATTTTGTTTCATTCAACCAGCAACTAAATTACTCCATGACTGCAGTCCTGACTGTGTTCCATGTTTAAACAAAAAAGAAATGCAAAGCTTACCATGTGTAGCCTGCAACAGCGGCGTCCAGCAATACATGCCCGCAGTATTAGCGTCTGCACCAGCTCGCAACAACGCGGCGCACGCGGCAACGTCGCCTGCGCGCGCAGCCCATGTTAAGGCTGACGTTGCGTACTTGTCGCAGGAGTTAGGTCGCGCGCCTGCGGCTAGTAGCCGTTGGACTACACCACTGTGCTTGCGACCCGCCGCCCATACTAGCGAGCTACAGAAAATTTATTGTTTGGGGTTTTTGTAGAATTCTGAAGACATTTAGGAAAAGGCTTGAATGATTATGGAACATCATCAGTGGAAATATTTCAAAGCTCCTCGTTGATGGTCAAATGATACAACTGCGCATGTTTAATGACATTGAAAGCAGGCGAACTAGGCCTGCGACGAATTTTGATATAATACTACGTAAGAGAGATCCACTTTGTAACACATGTTTTTGGAAACCAGTTAACTTGAATGAGATTTCAAATGACAGTAAATCAAAGTGCTTCTCATTGTTGGGCAAAATATACAATAACTTTGTGAGAATTAGACATGGAACTAACCGCAAACAGATATTCTTATGATTATTATGTTAAACATAATGACCTTGTTTTGTATTATATACTGGTATCAGCAGAGCTATGTAAGTTTACAATATGCGTTTATCTTTTGTAGTATTACCTACAGACCAAAAACCAAAGTTGTGTTCAATGCTAAAAGTTATTTACTTTTGATAAAAATTAAAGAAATACAAATCATCCTCAAAGTTTGCCATCTAATGGCCTGGAAATTCCAACTAATTTTGAGGATCATTTCATCAAAATTATTTTCCATTTTACTAATTCGTCAGATAGTGTTTATCTGGAGTATTTATCTGGGCGCTCTGAAACAGATCTTTATTTTCGGAACTGAGCATCATTGTAGAATGTTAGAATTTGTATCCTTAGTATTTCGACGAAAAAAAAAAGAAAATTAACATACTTGATGTTATAGTTGCCGTGTGCATGAACGTCGGCTCCTTTCTCCAGCAGCAAAGCCACGATTTCTTCGTGGCCTTTGTAAGAAGCCCATAGCAACGGTGTCCATCCGCCCTGTGAGAGGAAAAATAAATATTTTAGAGGGTTTCTCTGAGCTCCTTCTAAATTTAGGGAGTAAAAGACGTAATAATAATTATATATTTGAAGATTTAGAAAATAAACTTAAAAGTATTCATACGGAATCCCATTGGCTATGCAAAATTATATTTACTACAAAGTACTATTAAACAGTTCGTAATAAACATAGTAGTAAACATGATTGAACAGAAAACGCCTACAAACACAGTTATTTGTTCACTGAATTTAAATATTCGAAGTCAACGTCTGATGTTGTACACATCATTATTTATTTACACAGAATGACCCGATTATATTTATTTTTAATTTAGCGGCTGTCATTCTTGTCAGCACCTAAATCAGAAGCCACACGCATTCCCTAATAACGTAGTTCTTGACCCCATTTCTATGTTTGGCCTCGCATCTAAATATATTCACCTAAAATACCATCATAAGCTATTTGCTTTGTCATTTCAAAAACCTATTTTATAAATTTCACTCTCCACAAGTCGAATAAACAAAACATTCCAGTTATGTAACCTCTCACGTGAATCAACTACTCCTGGATAGTAGGAATAACAAAATATTTTCCAAAGAACATTGATATATTTAATGCGAAATGAATGTACACTTAAAAGCTAATTTAAATCAGGCACATTATTTACAAAATACTATTTTCTATAAAAACTCTAAACATTTGAATACTAGACATTAGGAAAACTGGACAAGGCTTCAAATTGTTTATGAGGAATTGGTTCTGGCTGGACGAACACATTATATTTTAGCCAGATTTTAGAATGTGCTTGCATGTCAGTGACATCTTGGCAGAGATCCACGTCAAGTATAAATATACTAATTTTGAGTACACAGTCCAGAATACATTTTGGTCATTGCTCTATTATAATGATTTAGGTTACATATTGTGCATGTGCATTGTTGCATACTATTAAAAATTCTAAAAATGAATCAATGTATTATTATATTATATAATCAGTTCTGTATTTACGTTGTTTTAAATCCATACAACACACACTATGAAGACATGTTAAATATTCTAGTCAGACACAAAATAAACATCTGTCAAAATCAAGATCAATGACGTCAAATTCAGCCTTCAGAAAATAGAAAAGAGCCCAACTAATTGCAGCGTGTTTTGTGTCCATAAATGAATCAATTTAAACATATGCCACGATGTTTAAAAACATGTCACATTTCAAACGCCACAAAATGTATGGAACATCTGTTGCGTTGATACTATTCACAAATAGGAACGTTTAACTTTACTTAGTTTTTATTCTCAATAACATTTCATCTCCACAAACAATATTTTTCCCTGAGCTTAAACATTTTTCAAAGAAAAAATGTTTAAGATCTTTCATCTGGTTTTGCATACTTTAAAGATCATTATTGCCTGTAATGTTTACTATGTTTGTAGTAAAAAAGAGGTTAATTCTTCAAGATTTGGACGTTAGTGACGTCTTCTTTGCAGAATATCGTAAAGTGGTATTATCTTAATTTACGATTCGCTAGTGTAATAGTATCGTAACTCTGTTCTAAGAATACATAATAAAGAACACAGTCTCAGTTTAATGTCTAAATGCATTTGTGCAGAAATAGATCTGTGTTACTCATTGATATAATGTTAGGTCATTGACGGGTCTTCTTGATCGTACCGTTGTCCAACCGTATTGGCAGGCTAATGCATGACCTATTCCTTTATTCATGATACTTTTACCATGTTTGTTGGGTGAGACTCACGAGAAGACTACTGACTCCAACACTATTCCAAGTTACTGTGTCATCAGTGTTAACCACAATATATCAAACAAAACACAATAGGTACTGTTCATCATCATCATCATTTCAGCCGAAAGACGTCCACTGCTGAATATAGGCCGCCTCCCCTAACGGCACGCCACGCTTGCCAGGCGGGTTGGCGATCGCAGTATGGTGGTAAAATGTATAGAGAACGCTGCTGCCCATTCTCTAGTAAGTTCCTTAGTCGCCTTCTACGACACCCACGGGAAGAAATGGGATGGTGTTATTCTTTTACGTCCGGCACCACACGGAACGAAGGGAAGGTACTGTTACTGTTAGGCAATTCGTAAAAAATTCATTGTGGTTTTACCTGTTAAATATTAAGGGTAAATTCGGTATATTCCTTCCTTCCTCCCCACCACATAAATAACAACTGTGTATGCGGGTTGATGACATGTAGTAGACTGCTCCGATAATTTAGGGTGAGGACTTTACCTCCCAAGTTTGAAGCTTTATAAATATTATATTTGAAGAAAACTCACACAATCCCTCGAGTCCACACGAGCACCAGCATCTAGCAGCTCCTTAGCGATTGTAAGATGGCCGCCTCTAGCCGCGAATGCTAGCGGGGTCCAGCCATCCGCGTCTGCGGCACCGGCGTCTGCGCCGGAAGCCAGTAACAGCTGCACCGCCGCCACCCGCCCGCTCTCACTTGCAAGCATAAGGGCTGTTGTGCCGTTCTGTAAAAGAAGAATAAGTAATTATCTTGTTACGACAGTTAAGACGCAACAAAGGGGACATTTTTTGGCTGAGTAGGAAAGGTCATTGCCGTCTAAACTTTTAACTATGTATAGAGTTCGACTTAACAGTATAACCTATGATGTTCCTATACCAATATCGCAGCTAGATACACAACTATCACCCACTTTCGTATATTGTAAAAAGAGACTCATAACAATAAGTATCTACTACGTTTTTGGAAATTATTTTACGGCATAGGATTCAATTTCCTAAGAGAAATTCTAAGTACCATAATTTTGCGAAACACCAGTCCCTCTGATAGCGTGTGAAAAGAGCAAAGGATTTTTTTTAGATAACTAAGAGAATTATTTTTTATACAGGATAAGTTTTTATCCAGTGCGCAAACTTTAACCATGAATTCAGCATCATTCTAAACTCCCCAGGGCAGAAATTTTTCGTCGGTTATATGCTAAATTCATGGTTAAAGTTTGCGCACTGGATAAAAACGTATCCTGTATAATATTTCTAAACTTCAGAGTATGAAAACTTATAGGGATTGATTAGTATAATAATAATAGACATGGAAAAAACATTTCCCGTAATCCTATATTGTGGCAATGGTTTAAATTCTACGAATCTATTTAGTATCCTTCCTAGTGACTCACCTAGTTGCGCATAATTTCGAGATAAGATTAAATTATGTGCTGGCTGGTACATTTCCCACTAATTGAACGACGTAAAATGGGATGCATAATCCTTTTAAAAATCCAGTCCCGGGAATATCACAAATTAGACGAGTCTTGTTGTTTTTCTATTGTTAGTAATTTTTTTTAGGGATAGGTGGGAGGAACTTGTCAGGAAATATTAAAGTACAAGATTTAAATATAATTAGGTAAGTATCGATGCACATATAAACATAGTTTGATAATAAACAGCTGTACTTTAGCCTTGAGAATTTAGATAAAAATGTAACGAGAAATAGAATCAAAAAGTGTACCTAAATGTTAAGTATGATATTTTGATTATTTTCCTTGTATGCACCCATTTACGATGTAGATAACATTTAAGTTAGTCTATGGCATTCTAAAATCAACCTCCTACGATTTAATCCACAGAGCTGCTTTAGGCAAACCCGATAATTTATTACTAGAGTTTCACTATCCATTTCTAAAAATCCAAAATTTGGGAAATATTACTTAATCATCACAATTCATGGCGATTTGATTTTGCAACACGAGTATGCTGATAACATTTGATTTTTAGGAAATGTCTGAGTCGCTTTTTAAAACCTTAGATTGAAATGTGTAGTGGTGTAGACAGAATATTATTTTTTGGGAAATTGTATTAAATCCCAGGGAGTTTAACAGTTAGCAGTGGTTTGCGGTACAGACGACCACATGTACAAAGTGATTCAGCCGTGAAAGGGAAATTTCACGCCCAGCGGTTCCTTTAGGAAAGTCAACCTCGTGTAAAAATAAACGACAACCCGTTAGACATTAAACATAGAAATTGGAGTAGATATGTATGTGAGATGAAAAATTAATTTATATCCGAGCAGAGAGCACGGATATAAATTATGTTTGCATCTTTATTGCTCTATATTAGGAATGTGCTTAACTATCCCAGCTCTCGTGTTTGTTATTTGTTTTTTGTGGTATCAAGAATGAGGGGTTTTGTGGAACTTCTACCGACTAAAAACCTCCAGCTGCCGGAAGTCGGAAGTGCGGCGTATTCTAGATTATTGTATTCTCAACGCACTACTGACAATCTCTATGCAAGTGTCCATGGCCTCTAGTGTTTTAGTCAAAATATGATAATTTTCAGATCTGTTACTTGCCTCATCTTTGTCGTCGATGCTAACATTCTTGTTGTTGGCGATGTACTGCTGTAGTTCTGCCAGATTGTCGCTGGTGACGAGCTGCGAGAGCGTCCTGAAGCAAGCCAGTGATACCATGGACTCGCTGCGGTGCAGGCTCTGGATAACAACAACAACACAATAAGACACACATTTCTATAACACTGAACAAAAAGGTATATTACATTCAATGGACGCTTCATTTTGTGTACGTCACATTTAATATGGTTTTTTTTATTCGACTGTTTGGAAACACTGCCGTTTGATTGTAACGATGCGCGATGGTTTGTTTACTTTGACTGGCAAATTATCTTCAAACATAATTAGATCACAAAATATGGCAGAAATACTATGTCTACTTATTTACTTAGTTTGTACTAAGTAAATAAGTAGAGTAGTAGTTTATTATTATAGTAATAAACATTGGAAAAGAAATTTATAAGTGAGTAAAGAGATATAAATGGTAGGAAGTATGTACAATCTCATATTTTTTTTTTTTAATAAAGCAAGCAGGTAATGACGAAAATTTACGGACAAAAAGATAGATTATAAAGTTAGTGCAGAAAAATAACGAGGACTCTATTATGGAACCTAAAAAACGTGATTAAAACTCTCTTAGTCTTTGTATAAATTGGGCACAATTTTGATTTCTTAGTACTGCACACAGAAAAAAATGGTTATTATCATAGAAAACAAGCATAAAGATCACACATGGAGGAAAAAGTTGGTTAGTTACTGACAGGCGGGCTCCACAATATTGATAAAAAAAAAAACAAATAAAGTAACGTTTAAAACATTTGGTCACGCGCAATAGTCTCAAAAAGCACTACAAAAAATATATACCTCGCTTGGATGTGATTTGCTAAAACGCAACATTGAAATATTGATAACCATAAAGTTTACAGAAAAAGATAGAAACTTAAATTCTATAGCCGTGAACGTGATGAACAATGTTCTTCGGAAAACACATAAGAACAAGTAGACGTTTACTCGACACAGTTTGCGGCTTATAATGAACACAATTTATAGATATAGTGATAAGGTTTGATATCACAAGGTAGCCCAATATAATAAATAAACCGCGTAATTACACACTCTATTATTATTGTCAACAACTTATGCAAAATCAGAAGAAGTAGTTATTTCATGGAAAATGATAAGTGATATCATCATACGTGTGTCTCATATGAAGTATAATTAACTAACGCCAGCGCCACGACATAATTATAATTTTATTGTAAGGATACTCGGTTCAAGATGCCGCACACCTATTATATTTTTTTACCAAAAACTGTTTCTAGATGTGTAATACATTTATTTTATTAGGTATTCAGGATCTTAGAACTGATATCATATAATTATGGTATTACGGGTTAAGATAACATTTATCACGTACTATATAAACGATTCAAATACAAATTTAATGCAATTTCAGGTATAGGTAGTTGAAACGGTTACCAGGAATCTCACATTCAAAACTGTTGGATACGCTCCGTTCGGAAATTTTTGGAAAACAATACTCCACTGTTATGCAAAGTGATGTTTGGTTTCAAAGGTGGTTATGCACTGACAAATATCTACCAGCCTATTGAATGTCAATTAAATGCCGACATACAATCAAATGAAATTATTGTTTTACTGAATAATGAGTGCCATGCATGTAATTTGCCAAAAACAAAAGCTCACATACCATTCACACGTTGCATTACTTCTTGAAACATCACTTTAAAAAAAATAGGGTAAACAATCATATTTAGCAAAAAAAACAACAGTAGTTATGATCACAACACTTGTTACTCTACTTGATATCATTGGGCAGACCGTATTAGAATGTCTCCGTAGTGCGAAAGCGGGGAAAGCAAAGCCGTGGCTGAACCGGCGATGCTGTTCCCCTGGAGGAGCAGTGACGGTGAACCGCGGCACGCTGAGGTGCGGGGCGGCCGAATGCGGCCCCTCGTGGTGCTCGCCCGGCCCCAGCTGCAGGTGCAGGAACGACGGCCTTCGCCGCTTGTGCGGCTTCGGTAGAGCCAGCATGGATCCTGCGATACTATTGCTCTTGGCACGAGGTGGCGGCGTCCGCATCACATCTTCAGTCGACTGTGCTTCGGATCTTTCTGATTCCGTAATGCTCTGTTCCGTGTCTGAGGATGTCGGAGATTCCAATACCATCTCGAGTGACGGCGTCGTAGAGGGCGGTCTCGCCACATTTTTCTGTTTGTGTATGTTCGCAATGAGACAACGTATGTGCACGAATTCATTGTCACCGCTCGTAGACGCGTCGGGCAGCTGCGGGTGGAGAGACATATCGTGTCGTCTCCCCGCATAATAAGACGCGCGAACCGCTCGGCTCCTGTGAGAGATTTGTAAATGTGCTGATCGAGCCGCACTATGAACATCGTGACACGTCTCGTGTTGGGCGGTTACTATTTAGAGCGCGCCGCGGCGAGTAATTGGGCGGGCGGAGGGCGGCTATGAATGAACTCGTCTGTCAGTGTGGCAGACGTACGAAAAAAAGTTTTACGCAAATCTTATTTAATACTTCTCGCACAGAAATGTAAAGAGGCGGACTTAATGCTTTAGGCATTTTCTACCAGTCAAACTTTAAGTGATGCAGGGACAAACAGTGGTAGGTGATATCAGCAATCACATAAGTCGTGTAATTAATATTTATTCAAATATTAGTAAATATACACATAATATACCTATATATACACATGTACAAACTATAAATATGTACATAATTAATTATAAGCACAAATAAACATACACACAAACACAAATCTTAATAACCGGAATTTCTTTTTTAACCGACGAAACAACGGAGGAGGTTACTCAATTCGACGCGTATTTTTTTTATTTTTATTTATGACCACGCATAACTTTTTCCAGTGTAGTCCGATTTTGATAATTCTTTTTTTATTGGAAAGGGTATATACCTCGAAGTTGGTCCCATATAAATTTCAAAGAAAATTTCAACCCTAAGGGTAAGAAAACAGGGGATGATTGATTGTTTACTCACAGATTTTAATACTGAGTTGTGTATTAAATAAAAAATTAAGCATGTAGTAATTAGTAGATTATAGCCACAAAAAATATTAAATAAAAACTTTTTAATAAAAAAATTAAACCGCCGAAAAACCGAAAAGTAAAAAATAATAAACTAGCTTTGTCCAACCCCAATAACTTAGTTCGGAAGTCGGTGACTTTGGATATGTATTTAATTATATGTCACCGCCTTCCGAACTTAGTTATTGGGGTTGGACAAAGCTAGTTTATTATTTTTTACTTTTCGGTTTTTCGGCGGTTAAATTTTTTTATTAAAAAGTTTTTATTCTTTCTTTTCTCGATTCTACACTTTACACCCAGGAACACTTTCCTGCTACGAGACGGTGCTTTTACCTACAAGCTATAAATTGGTCTAGACAAATTCTCAGTCATTTATTTCATTCCACAATGTGTAGGTGGTAACTTAAAATTTCATGAGATCTTAATGATCTGTCGGACACAGCAAAATAGAAGGAGAGAGGAAACTTAACTTTTTTTGACGGCACGGTTGGCGCAGTGGTTAAGCGATTGACTGCTGCGCTGCGTGTCGCAGGTTCGAATCCCGCACGGAACAATTATTTGTATGACCTACAAGTAGTTGTTCCGGGTCTGGCTGTTTGTGTATGCGAGTTTAAATGTTTGTAAACGCACCCACAATACAGGAGAAATTCCTAGTGTGGGGAAAAGTTAAAAAAAAACGTTACCTGTATCCGTACCTACTTAGCCTTGTTCCTTTAGATGTTTGTTACTCAATCACGCCAAAACGGCTGAGCGGATTTGAATGAAATTTGGCGTACAGATAGATTAACACATATTATATTTTTTATCCCGGTTGTACATTCCCGTGGGATAATTTCCTAAAACCACCATACATTCATACCTTTAAACGAGCAGTTCTTATATAAATAATCGGAAACAGCTTAGTATGCAGGGGGTTTCGGGGCGATAAATCGATCTAGCTAGGTTTCATTTTTAGAAAACGTCAACCAAAAAAATTGAAACCGAGCAAAGCTCGGTCATCCAGATATAATTATTTATGTAGTAACTAATAATTATTTATTAAATAATATAGCTCTTAAGTATAGTTTATCGTTCAAATATTCGTTTGCAGGATACTAGTATTTTTTTTTAAGAAAAAATGATTTTTATTTAATAAGATTTCCCGCTAATAGCTAATCCGTATAACTTATTAGCAGACGCTCACAGCTTAGACCCAGACCGGTCTATAGTTATTATTATATTATTATCCTTATAAAATTCACAGAGGGTATTCTACTGTACCTACTCGTGTTTGATAGATTAGTAGCTAACTAAATAATTAAAATTTTGAGTGACGGGCAGGTACCGTTCGTAATGATCATACATGTCTTTTTTGTCCGTTGAAATATCAGGTCCGTAAGATGGTTTGAAGTTCTAAACCTCCACGCCACGTGATATCATAAAACGAAGATACAAAAAATGTGTACTGAAGTTTGTTTAATGTTTCCTACTCATACATACATACTCAGCCTATAAACGTTCCCACTGCTGGGACACAGGCCTCCTCTCCATGAGAGGGAGTGGGCCGTAATCCACCACGCGGGCCCAGTGCGGGTTGGTTTCCTACTCACCTCAAGCTAAAGTATTATAAATTACAGAAACTTTTAAAACACAAAAATCCTTTTAGATCTAAGTACCTACTTCATAATTAACTATACATAGATCAATCGAACACAGACAGTTTTTGTAATGAAACGCGATATTTTTGATCAAATAGTATTGAGTAATTGAGACAAAATATAACGATTAACCCATTTGAAAACAATAACCAATCAGCACCATGTTTTTTCGCGGTAGTTATTAAATTAAAAATTACAAATGGGAGAAACAGGGGTGCACTGATAGCGGAAAAAAAATCCGACGAAATAGTAAAAGCCACCGGAAACTTTTTGCGTTGTCGCATATAAAAAACCGCGGGGGTCAGCAGAATACATACAAGCGAGTACGTGCTATATGAGCGCAGTGAGATGCGCTTGAAGATCGCGGAGGCTGATCGGTGCGCGGCGCGCTCTGGGGGCAGCATGTTGCGGACTGTGCCAGTGTAAGAGCCACACGGTGCTCTCCCCGCCGCCGACCATGCTCATTAAGTGAACCATTCTTCATATTTAACATGAATTATTATTAGTCATAGATAACCATGAACTTGAGCTTGAGCTGCCTCCGCACCCCCCGCCGCGCTTATTTGTTTTTATTTCAGCCTATCTTCTGAACATACCCATAAAAGGCGAAACTGACTGACTGCCATACCCGCGAAATCCAGAAAGTACTGGGACTCTTGATTCTTATTTGTTTTTTTCTTTTGTAATTTAAAGCAAACATAGGTACTTTGAGTTTATTACCAAACATGTTTTAAGAGTAAATGTTAAACTTGTTAACCCTGGATATTGGTACCCAAGATACAGACTTGCCTAGTTTGGGGCCAATGTAAAATCTGTGTAAAAGTTTTTTGGCAATAAAGTTTTTTTTTTTTACTATGAACGTGAAATGTTGCACAAAGGTTCCTTATAGGTAAAGAGTGCACTAAGAAGGAATTTTTGGAGTATCGATCTATAAGGGGGGGATTTGGTTAGTATTTGTATGATTAATCTTAATAAACCTGAAACTTGGCTAATAATCATCATCTGCCTAGCCTTTTCCCAACTATGTTGGGTCGGGTTCCAGTCGAACCGGACGCTGAGCTGAAAACCAGTATATTACATGGAGCGGCTAATTATCTGACCTCTATAACCCATTTATTATCTTACGATGAAATTTGGCGAATACTAACCTGAATAAATAATAAAGTTCGACACTATTAGTTTTTTTTTTTAAATAGATTAGGGATTCACAAAGTTTGTATTAAGGAATTTTAACGCGTAGTCCGATCAAGCCGAAACTCGGTATTAATACGTGTCTCAGGGTTTTCGAAAATCTACCCCTCGCGGGTTAAAAGAGCTAGTCAATTTGATAGGGGATGATTTTAGTGTGTGGCTCGATTAACATAAAATGACAAAACACATGACTAACGATTTTTTTATAAGCAACCCCTTTGGGGCCCGCAGGGGCCGGTGCCTGCCAGGGGTGCGGGTTGTTCGAAAGAGATACCGTGGCCCCTGGCACACAGGCTGCACTGCACGCAGGCCCAGGAACACGGGTGGGTTGTAGTTAGTGAAAGTCTGACACGCCCTCCTGCTCCACCCAGAGCGGGAGAAGTTATTTGATGATTTCCCAAACTCAAAAAGAAAAAAAAATCCTTTCAGTGTGAAAAGGTAACGGGCGAATTGCTAGTGGAGATATAAACGTTAGAGTTGCGAATGGTTAACTTATTATTTAATTATCATAAGAAGAAAAAATGTTTAAAACTTATGTTCAATTGGTTGCATAATCAAAGACAATCGATTTTATTAACGGCAACGTAGACACGGCAGTCCAGTCTGACAGGTTATGTTCCGATCGATATTGACAAACAATAATTCACACATATTTTTCTAACAAAATCTTTTAATTGTATCGAACACGTTTTGATAACCTTGGACATTTTAATGTCTCGTGGCTTCGAAATCTCGTGATCCTGGTGTAGTTAAAAAGCGTCAAGAGCAAGTTGGAGTGTTCGACTTTATTCTGGAAACGGAATCTTGTGGAAAACTGGATTTTTTACAAGTTCCAAAGGAATTGGTAAGACATGATAGAAGATCCGAATCCTGAAAATCCAATAACGTATCCGTTGCATTTGGAATCGCCCTGCCTGACTCGTGACTCGTTATTTTCAGGCCGCAATCGAAACGATTTCTAACCACTGAAAAAATCACAGCGACTTGAAAACGTAGGTACCTATTGATTATCTTGGACGTGTCGGAAAGTCAAAATGAGGATTTTGTAGTTTGATAGTAAGGTATTTTTGTGGCTCACTAAGCGATCAAATCAATTGTGAGATACAGAATAAAAAAATGGATCAAAAACAGAGCTTCTTCCTATACTGATAGGTACTAGAAAACGTTACTTCTGCGCCAATTTTGGTACAAAACTACGGATCCTTAAAAAACACTAACAAATTAGTTGGTATACAATTTGTTTATGTATAATTACAAGTATGTACTCCTAGGCAAGCAAGACGGTAATTAAACTCGGAATCGTTTTGAAAAAAGGCAGCCTTTTTATTAAGGTAGTACAAGTTACAAGTTTTGGTGGGTAATGACCCCGAAATGTTTTTTGTTATGTATATGTGATAGTAATGATGCCTAGCGCCTCATCTTCTAACTACACATTTAATGATAAAGTACTTAGACTATTTTATTTTGATGTGGTAGTAGTTGCAGCATGTGTTAAGTGTGTTTCAATATTACATAAGAAGAAGGAAGAAAACCTTCCTCGTATAATGTACAGACGCTTACACCAAGCTACCCGAAACTGAAAAAAAAAAACCCAATTGAACATGAACCTTAAACTTATGTTATAAAGTTGAAAATCTATTAAAGAAATTTGGCAGACTGGTGTCGCTTGATTTGCTGGCGTGTGTACGTATGTGACTCTACACGCTTAGATATTTGCTACTAAAACTATGATAACCGGTCTGAGATCCACTCGGATATGCATTACGAACAGTAAACAAGAATATTGTACCGAGGTTAAGATCCGCAGTCTAAGTAGAGTAAAAAGATTAACGGGGTTACAGGATTCCATGCAGTCAAGCGCCACCGGTGCGCCTGCGCCGCGCTCGCTCGACTGGAAATGTGCTCACTTCATTTTTTATCCCATACAAATCATGTGAGAGATAAATGATTGAACAACACTAACAAAAACATTCAATACCTGTCCGTAAGCCCGTATGAAAGATGCTGCACGAAACATCTTGATGAACGAACATTAAAACCACTCGCACTAACGAATAGTAACAATTTTCTTAACCACCAGTGAATTTTGAAACGCAATATTATCCTAGGTCGTCGCAGCTCATTACACAAAACACACTGCAAAGACTTCAGCTTCTGGTCATACTTATAGCCATTAATGTTTTACGAAAGCTTAACTTCAGAGTTAATATTGGATTACAGGCGATCGTTCTCTAAACAAAAGATTAATGTGATAACGGGAAAAATACGAATGTTATAACACAATTTGTACAGGGTCATAAATACGGAGCGATAAGGCAGATTACTGCATTTGGTAACTCTATGGTTACATAGGAATTACCGCGAACGAGAGATTTTTTTTGCCGTAAAAGTAATTGCTCTGATGTCATGCAAATCTAAAAGCAATTATCCAACACGTTAGGAAGCTATAAACGTGAATAAATTACGTGGGATATTAAATCAAAGGAAATATTAGCCCATCAATTATATTAATGTTATCGTTCCACCAGAGTTTTACTGTCGTACGTGCTTTGAAACTTCATAAACGCAAACTGAGTTTGAACTTAGGGTCATGTAAAGAAAGTACCGTGACAATGCATACTCTTCAGGAAATGGAACATGAAATACATTTGTGTCGGTATTCGGGAGCAGGCTTTCAGCTATTCATAAATTTTAATGTGCCAGTAGAGAACGCGATAGGCGAGTCGCAATGTTGCCAAAGCAACGTTTCGGTGCACATACTGCACATAAACGAAAGGTGAACATAGAGCTGACTGCCATCACTGGCTATTTGCGTCTAATGATCTGACTTCGACAGATTTATGTATAATCTCGTTACTTATCCTCGGGATTAAAAAAGCAAAGTCCATGTGATATAAGCGGAATCCTTCAAAGCAAGTTATGTTTAAGGAAAGACTTAAATAACACGACTTGTTTAAGGCCTAAGTGGCTCATTGGCAGTGACAGGTTGTTAGCCTATTGCCCACAGGGATCACGGTAACCTGCACCCTAATTGCGTAACTCACGATTCATCATAATTTGTATCGTTTTGAAACGGATTGTTAAACCATTGCTTCATATGTTCGAAAAATGTGTCTGTTCGACAACATAAATAACGCAATGAATATTGTTTAACTGTGAAGACGAAACCAATTATGATCAATCGTGAGTTACGCAATTAGGGTGCTGTTCCTCTTAGTTGACTAGCAATTTGCGTGAAATGAATAAACATCCCATCAGCTTGCTCTAAAAAACATAATACGAGTAAGATGTTATTCTATTCTAAGATCTAGGTTAGCACTTTGGGGATACATTTATCAGAGTGACAAGTTGCCTCTTGTTGACCGCCAAACCAGCTGTTAAATAGAATAGCTAAACAAAGCTTATCGTAACTATAGTTAAAATAAGGAAATGAAGAGCCCAGCCCATTTTCAACAGACCATAATAGCGAATTTGTATGTAAAAAAGAATAAATTCAGTGCCACACAGTGCTTTATTGATGTAATTTTATTAATAACCATATATTCATGACATGCTGCTTATGCCGTCCATTAACATGGGATATGAAAACTAGTCAACCTATGGATATGTAATATACAAGGTATTATATCAAATGATTAGAACGGCACCCTAATTGCGTAACTCACGATTCATCATAATCTGTATCGTTTTGAAACGGATTGTTAAACCATTGCTTCATATGTTCGAAAAATGTGTCTGTTCGACAACATAAATAACGCAATGAATATTGTTTAACTGTGAAGACGAAACCAATTATGATCAATCGTGAGTTACGCAATTAGGGTGCGGGTTACCGTAGTGGAACCTAGCTGTTATGATGGGCTACTACTAGTAGGTACCTAACCGGCCAATACTTTTGCATAATTGCGACTTTTAAGCCTTATATAAATTTTAAATACTAACAGTCTTATTCCTAAAAAGTTATTGAACATCTAAACAGTTGCTAAAGTCTGGTTTTCAATACGAAACCAGACTTTAGTTAGTAACTGTTTAAATGTTCGATAACTTTTAATGAATAAGACCGTATGTGTATTGCATACCTATGCAATATAGCATTTAAAATGTACATAAATGTCTAACTTATTCTGTACCGTTTGATATACCTTTTACTACTTATATTATCTTTTTACTGATGTGTACGTCGCAAAGGATTCGGCGTTATTAAATAAATCAGAAATCAAATACGGTGAAATCAAACTAGGTACATTCAGGTAGATACTTACTACATCTTTTTCTCTATGCGCGAACCCAATAGCAGAAAATGTATCGGAGAAAAGTGAAGGAAGTAAAGCCATATTTTGCTGGATTTTACAGAGCAAGCATTACGTAAAGGCCAGGCTAGGAGAGCACAACTCAACGTTGTTTACGCCGCACAAAGTCAAGCTCTGAATCGGTTATGCATTGGATTTCTCACAATATTGCTGCCCCACTCGGCGCAAAATGAATCCAAGTGAAATAAGTCATATGGGTACAGCGTATTTTCAGCCACATAATACGAAGGGGAGACCAGCGTTGAAAAGCTGGTCATTGTTGGCAATACTGAAGGAAAGAGCACGAGGCTGGTCGCCAACACGATGGTCTGACCAAGTAAAAAAAGCTACGTCCTCTAGAATATTTCAGCAGGTGGTGATGGCAACTTTGGACCGGATTCGATGGAAGCAGATTGTCTGCTTAAAGGGGCATTGTCGTCGTCCCCGAGTGGGTTCCCGCATTGTCGTTGCGAGGGGGCTCAGTAGCCGTGGCCTCCCAGCCACGATGAAGCGAAGAGGAACCCCAAGGTGGGGCCGCTCGTCAGGGCTTTTGTCTCAAAGCCGACGACGTAGCTGCCAAAGAGTAGGTTGCGGTGAGGTGCACCGCAACTGAGACGGGCCGCGATGTCGAATGGGAGGCATCGCAGCTGAGGATTACAGGCTGCGGCGGAGGAGGAGTGCCGGTACTTCTGAATAGCGCTCTTCCCTTCCGTGGCCTGGACGGGACCGTCACCGTTTGATGGCGGACGCGGTGGGGCCGCGGGGTAGGATGAGTGTCGGTATAGCGTTGGCCGCTCTCAAAAAAAGAAAAAATGCCCGGTTCGACTACTTGTTGTGTTCCAGCGCGCCGTCAGAGTTGTCAGCAACAACTGGTGGGGTCCGCAAGGGCCGATGCCTGCCAGGAGTGCGGGTTGTTCGAAAGAGATACCGTCGCCCCTGGCACACAGGCAACTGAGGGAACACGGGTGGGTTTTAGTCAGTAAAAGTCTGACACGCCCTCCTGCTCCACCCAGAGCGGGAGAAGTTATTTGATGATTTCCCACCCTCACAAAAAAAAAACCGGTCAAGTGCGAGTTGGACTCGCGCACCGAGGGTTCCGTACAAACCTGTGGGTATATAAGTAAAAGTTCAAAATTGTCAAAAATATTTTTTTTTATATGACGAAACTAAAAATTTTCGGTTTTCGTAATTTTTCCTATATCTGTACTATAAGACGTGACTTCGTACAAAATTTCAAGATTCTAAGTTCACGGGAAGTACCCTGTAGGTTTTGATTCCCGCGCGAGTTTCGAAAATTTGCGGAATTTTGCGGCCTAAATGGCTGTATCTTTTGATTGCGTTGACTTAGAAGGTTGATTTTTCTACAGCTTCCAGGGACAGTAGAACTAAGTATCATATAGAAATTTCAGTTTGATACCTCCACGCGTTCCTGAGAAAAACGGTCTTGACAGACGGACGGACGGACGGACGGACGGACGGACAACAAAGTGATCTTATAAGGGTTCCGTTTTTCCCTTTAGAGGTACGGAACCCTAAAAAGGGACTATCCTCAGTAATGAAGGACCGATTGAAGAAGAAGTCAAATAAACAGCCTCCACCATTATGATAATGCTTGACAGAACAAGACAATATGCTTTGCCATTGCAGGAATAACAACAAGGTAACTAACTGTACTCGTAAAATATATTTGAACTTAAAACTTTTGAATTGCTTTTGCATAATACAAGTTCAACGTTATATTCTTCGAATGACCTAGAAAATTTGCCAGGTCGTCGTGGAAAAGAAAATCGAAACAAATATTGAGTTAGTTCCAAATGTTTAACTTCTAAACTAAAAATAAACATGAACAAACAAAGATAACTGGCGAGTTATATAAACATATATTATGTACTGACTGCGAATAGAGGCAACGGCCACAAGCTACTTAAGGAACCTATAAAAAGATCGCCACCGAGTGTTAGTAAAACAGGGTGTTCAGTTAACGCACATTCCGAGGTGGGGAGGATATTAATAAATGTAGCTTTGGTCAAGGCTTACTAAAATATCCAAAAACGCTAGGGAAAATCCTACTAATATTATAAATGTGAAAGTTCGAATGTTTGGATGTTTGTTACTCAATCACGCAAAAAAGGCTGAATGGATGTGAATTAAATTTGGCACACAGATACTTTGAAACCTGGTTTAACACATAGGATTTGTTTATATCCGGATAGTACATTCCCGTGGGATAATTTCCGACCTCAACGCGGAAGAAACTGCTGGCTTCTTTCTTTATCTTTCAATAAAAACAAAAAAAGTTTTGCAGTTTCCTCACTTAAAAAAGTTTTTGGTACTGAAAAATATACATACTTTTTAATCCTTTTTGAAATTTACAAAATAAGATTTAGATAGGTACTGAGAAACATGACATTTTCCATCTGATTGATTACAGATGATTTTCTACTCGTTTGAAACAACGAAATGTATCTTTACACTAGCCTTATCCAAACTCTGTTGGGGTCGGTTTGCAGTCTAACCGGATGCAGCTGAATACCAGTAATTTATATGGAGCGACTATCTGACATCCATAACCTAGTTAATGCGTAAAACGATACCCCTTGGTAAGACTAGTTGTCAGGCTTTCGGGCTTTGGACCCCGTCCAACAACTAGATATGTCATGTTGTTTACTAGACACCCTGTATAAACGTTCATTATCCTGCACAAAATAAAAATAGATGAAATCGATACAGACTTCTCGCAAATGAGAAGAAAAAAGTTCACTAAATCCCATGCAACATTTTCTTAGAAGCACCATGCAACATAAACTTACGTTTTTAAAAGGTTACATTTGTCCATGAAAAAGCGATACCTACCGTGCTCCGTAGCTAAGTAGCTTCGACATTTCGGTATCGATAATGTTATTCATTTCGTACCCTATGACGTAAATAAGGCTATTTGTAACATGAGGGGTTTTTTGACAAGATTCATCTTTTGCTAGAGAGTTATTATTATATCAGAATAAATTGAGAACAAATTAACTCATCAAAAAAAGTTTCAAATAAATTCTTACAAACCAAGAAAGAGATTAAAAGTTTACTTGTTTTAAAATATTTTTAGCACCTACTTATCGAGAGATTACCAGATGAGATGTCCAAGAATTATTTGACTGACTAATGCGTGCACAGACTGAACAGGTCCACTCAATCTGTGTGGTTCTTCCCTCAAAAGACCATTTTGACGTCAATCTACATCGTCTTCACATGATCTGACCAAGATTATGTCTGGACTTTAAGAGACTGTGACCTCTGAATTTGTTTCGGCCTTTCTTCTCAAAGTAGTCAGATAGGAAACGCCGACCTCATCTATTAATTGATTGACGTGTAAAACTGTTTGTACAAACTTACAGAAATAAAATCTTTTATCATTTAATTGTTGGCTCTGCAATAAGCGTTTATTGGTCCAATAAAAGATACTTACTTGTAATTAAACGTGTTCTTATGGGGTGCTACTTTGTACTTTATAGGGAGATATTTAGTAGATAACACCTTAACAATAATAATAACACTGCTTATATGAAATCCTTTGATTATATACTTGATGAAATCCTTATAATCAGTGGATACTCCTTATAGTCAATGGATAATCCTTACAATCAATAGATTATACTCCTTATAATCAATGGATACTCCTTATATTCAAATTTACTCACGTTTTTTGCAATTTCAGGTGGTCAGTCTCAGATTTTATGTTGATTAACAAATTATTCGACCGTAACAAATAATATGGTTTTACAGAATTATAAATAATCATTAAAATTATCTATACAACCCTCTGACTTCTGACGAGAGGCGGCATGGCGTCCTCACCGTCCGCCTGACGCAGGTCCTCACCGGACACAGCTGTTTCGGGAGGTTCCTATTTCGAATAAGGCGGGAAGAAACGCTCGGGTGTTTCCACTGCGAAGATCGCCCTGAGGACACGGTGGAGCATACGCGTGTCAGTCTGTGGTCCTGAGCCCATTGTGTCCATCCCTTTCAACCAACTACGCAGGTGGCTCCAGGAATACACCCACACACAAACCGAGAGACGGTGGATCCTGACACCAGGCTGCAGGCAGTCTAGGGAAGCAATGCCATCCTTGGATGGCAGGCTGACCAGACGTCTGTTACGCCTGGACAGAAAGGATCTGCGTCTGGTGACTGGGACCATCACGGGACACTGCCCGCTAAACAAACACTTCTACACAATAGGCATAACGGACAGCCCCCTGTGCAGGGCCTGCATGGACGCTGATGAAACCGTCGCGCATGTGCTTTTCAAATGCACAGGCGTAGCCCAGATTAGGACAGAAACTCTCGGGGCACCCAGATCTTACACGGATGTTCTAAACAGACCAGGAGATATAGCAAACTTCTGGAGGGAGGTGGGCTGGCTGGAATAACCACCGACGGCCGCCATGGCTCACGCACAATGGTCCACTTAAAGGACTAAGTGCGGAAACCATACTAAATAACATAGAACATACGGTGGAGGTCTGCCCGGCTTGAGCCGAGCACCGCCGTGTCTTCGCCGGGCGACCGGCTGCGGAGATATCTCGCGTCCGGCCCTGGTCCAGGCCATAGTACGGAGCGAGAGTGCATGGGTAGTCGTCACCTCCTTCTGCGAAGCAGTAATGCTCGCGAAGAGGGAGGCGGAGCACGTGAGGTAGAGGCGATATATGCGCCCTCCGGCCCTAGCCTCCGCAGGAGACGCTCTGGGTGTCGGGAATCCCAGGCTGATTCCCAATCATCGTAGGCGTGGGCTTGCGGACGGCGAGTAATGGGTAGCTCGCTGTCCGGTAAGGACCAAGCCCAGGTCGACGGCGCGTTGTTTTCCACGCGCGCCTCAAAGAGATGTCAGCACAACCTGATGGGGCCCGCAAGGGCCGATGCCTGCCAGAGGTGCTGGTTCTTCGAAAGAGATACCCCTGGCACACAGGCTACTGAGGGAACACGGGTGGGTTTTAGTCAGTAAAAGTCTGACACGCCCTTCTGCTCCACCCAGAGCGGGAGAAGTTATTTGATGATTTCCCACCATCAAAAAAAGAAAAACCCTCTGACTTCATTAGATCCCATCCACTTTTTCTTTATATAGTCATGGGCAAGCGTAGCTTGTATCAAATCGACACAATCGTCAATTGGCCGTGTTATAGCCATTTGAAACAACTGTGTGTGATTTGAATTTACGGACAATTTAAGTTGGTAGAATCTATTTGCGAAACCATTAATTTCCCTGACTTAACGAAATTTGAAGAAATAAAAAATATAAGCCACTTACAATGATAGAAAACATTCGTGCGAAAGGCATGGCGGACGTTTATTAACGAGCACTTAGGAAAATTGATTTTAATTATTATTATATCATGAAGAGGAACTAACAGCTCTTTGAAGATAGCTAAAGTGACAGCACGTAAATATGATAAACGATTACAATGTTGAATGGAACACATTATGAGGATATGTGCTAAATGCAAAAACAAATGCCAGGTATAACATTGACAATATTTCCATACAAAGACTGTCAAAAGTCAATTATCATCCTGATCATCGTTTCAGCTGGAAGACGTCCACTGCTGGACATAGGCCTCATCCTATTTGGGGAGGCTTGCCACTATCGCCACGCTTAGTAGGCGGGTTGGCGATCGCAGTATGGTGGTAAAATGCATAGAGAAGGCTGCTGCCCAATCTAGTATCCCTTAGTCGCCTCCTACGACTGTAGGACACCCACGGGAAGAGATGGGATGGTGCTATTCTTTACGTTCGGTACTCCGGCACCACACGGAACAAGTCAATTATACTCCACGTTTAATAGATAGGTATTTGAAGTTGAAAATTCAGCCCTTACTTTATTCAAAGCTAACTTTTGCCGGGACTTCGTTCGCGTGGAAGTCGTAAGATATACTTACTAAAATAACAGCCACATTTTTAGAAAACTGCCTCGGCCCCGATTTATTCTTCGTTCGTTCTGAAGTTTTGTCCCACATTCCAAAAAAATCTTAGTTTGTCCCACATTCCAAAAAGTTCTTAGTTTGTCCCACATTCCAAAAAAGCCTTAGTTTGTCCCAAATTACAAGATGTCCTTCACCACACAATCCTCACTTTTGAAAACTCCATAAAAATCAATTTTGAGAACGCCAAAAAATAGTCATAAATAGACAAGAATGTTAAAAAAATAGTCGCATTATGATTCCGAAGTTATAGTTGGTGAGGATTGTGGAGTAAATGCCTCCACACAATCCTCACCTCAGTGCAAGCGTACGGCTGGGAGTACCGACTTGGTTACTATTCCAAAATTTTCATTTATTTTTCACTTTTTTGTGGTTCACATGTGCTTACCCTTCACAGCGTACCGGCGTGATGTTATGTTATGAACTGGTGTAAACAATAGACAGACATGAGATTTCAGCAATCCCAGTCCATTTGCTATCATTTATTGAGGAGTTCCGTTGTCTCCGAAGTTCTTCATCAGATCTTCACCAAATTGAAATGGGAGCACTCCGAGAAAATACTCTTCCAAAAACTACCCAAATCGCTTCAAGTGTGCCTAACAAAATTGGAGGGTTCTCTCTATTTCTCGAGTATCTCTTCATCAGATCCTGACTTGATCATCATGGGACCACCTGGGAAGTATACCCTTTCAAACAAAAAAAGAAAAATCCAAATCAGTCCAGCCATCTTCGAGTAAACGGGGAACATACATAAAAAAGGTTCCGACGAATTGAGAACCTCCTCCTTTTGGAAATGGGTTAAAAATTGAAGAAAAAAAAACTGTCGTGACGCTATGCCAAATCTCGGAAATAGTCATTAAGGGATTACTGAGATATAAAGGTGTCTCGGTGAGGATTACGTGGTGAGCCTTTCTCGCCACAATCCTTACCTGATTACCGCGGAACGCTTACGTTTTTGAATTTGAACTTGGTGTCATAAAATTGTCAAGAAATAGTCGTCTCCAACCAAGGTAATTTCGACCTGGTTAACTATGTAAAAGTATGTTAAACTTCCACGTAAACTTCTACATTCATTGTTTTGGTACAGTCGCGTACCTACACTAAAATAGCAAAACGATTTTAATTAATATTGTTGTAGTTCTATTAATTTAAAAAGGTAATAAATTTCATTTCTTGACACGTTCTTCCGGTGGCTTTGGCAGAACTGTATCACCTCCATATGTTATTTTTTTTCAATAATGCTTAATTATGATTTATTGAAATTCAAAATCCTAACCTCATAATACATTTGATTTTTCATTCGATTCAACCATCATTCACATAAAAAATGTCAAGCAGTCATGAATCGAGTATTTTCCTCACATCGCTTTTATGATGTCACCGAATCTCGCTACACCTCGTTTTTAGGTTCATAAAGATTAATATACCTATTTTTCTTTTGCATTACGAAAATATACGTAAAATCGGCATAATTTACACGCAATTGTCATGCGATTTTGTCCTTTAGTAATAAAAATGATAGCGAGACTACCGTAGGATTGAGGTCATGTTCGAAACCAAAATTGACATGTCGAAACGAAACGCTGTGTCTGATACAGGTTTTATTTAGCTAAAGACTTTGTTTTATTAACCGACTTCAAAAAAGGAGGTTATCAATTCGATATGTTTATATTTATGGATTTTTTATGTATGTTCGGGCATAACTCCGTCATTTATAGACGGATTTGCACAATTCTTTTCGAAAGGGGTTTATTGCGAAATGGTCCCATTTAAATTTCATATAGTTCTGATGATCCGTTTCAGAGACGGACAGCAGAACTCTTCAAAAAATTATAGCATTTCAACCGCGATTGCTGCTATCGCATAAATATGCATTGTTTTGACCCCAAGGACGTTGAAATTTCGAATTGGTGTGGGGTAGCTACTACAAGTAAAAAGTGAACTGCTAAAAATCTTCAAAAAAAAAAAAAAACCGGTCAAGTGCGAGTTGGACTCGCGCACCGAGGGTCCCGTACAAACCTGTGGGTATATAAGTAAAAGTTCAAAATTGTCAAAAATAATTTTTTTTATATGACGAAACTAAAAATTTTCGGTTTTCGTAATTTTTCCTATATCTGTACTATAAGACGTGACTTCGTACAAAATTTCAAGATTCTAAGTTCACGGGAAGTACCCTGTAGGTTTTGATTCCCGTGCGAGTTTCGAAAATTTGCGGAATTTTGCGGCCTAAATGGCTGTATCTTTTGATTGCGTTGACTTAGAAGGTTGATTTTCTACAGCTTCCAGGGACAGTAGAACTAAGTATCATATAGAAATTTCAGTTTGATACCTCCACGCGTTCCTGAGAAAAACGGTCTTGACAGACGGACGGACGGACGGACGGACGGACGGACAACAAAGTGATCTTATAAGGGTTCCGTTTTTTCCTTTAGAGGTACGGAACCCTAAAAAAACAACCGACTTCCGGAAAAACACTACAAAGTGAAAAATAACTTTAATTTCGGAAGGCGGTGACAAAAAATTAAAATACATGTCCAAAGTCACCGACTTCCGAAATTAAAGTTATTTTTCACTTAGTGGTGTTTTACCGGAAGTCGGTCGTTTTTAATATGTAATGATTATGATATACATTACATATAACGCATACTTAAAATAGCTACACATCTAAGAATTATAACCTTTTTAATACTACCAAAAAAGAAGATGACCACCAAAAATACGTACTTAATAATTTTGTGCTCGACTTTACTCGACTCCAAAATGTATGGAGAAGTATACATGGAAGTTTAACATACTTCTACATAGTTAACCAGGTCGAAATTATCATGGTTGGAGACGATTATTTCTTGACTATATTTTGACACCAAATTCAAATTCATAAAAGTAAGCGTTCCGCGGTAATCAGGTAAGGATTGTGACGAGAAAGGCACACCACGTAATCCTCAACAAGACACCTTTATTTCTCTGTAATCCCTTAGTGACTACTTTCGAGATTTGGCATAGCGTCACGACTATTTTTTGGAATAGTAACCAAGTCGATACTCCTAGCCGTTCGCTTGCACTGAGTTGAGGATTGTGTGGAGGCAGGTACCCCACAATCCTCACCAACTATAACTTCGGAATCGTAATGCGACTTTTTTTTTAACCTTCTGACTATTTTTTGGGGTTTTCTAAATTGTTTTTCATGAAGTTTTCATGAGGATTGTGTGATGAAGGACACATTACAAGTACTTTAAAAGTACAGTCAACAAAAAATATAATGTATTTTTTTTTACAATTATTCAATAATAAAACAATTCGAAACATTAAGGTATAAATCATCTTGTCATTACCACGGTTTAAATATACAGAACAGTCACATCTGTAATCTTTATATGTATATCAATTTACATTAAACAAAGTCGGGTTTGTTTACACCATTTCTAACTCAAGACCGGCTGGACTGATTTTTATGATCTTTGATTGGTTGAATTTGTGGCCGCCCCGAATAGCAGAATAACTATAAATAATAACTAAAAAGAGGATATTTCATCTTCTCATACGTTTTGTATGTCAGCTAGAAAACACTTTATGCCTTCGAAGTACCAGGTTGTCATAACTTGGTACACCTAACATATGTTAAGAAGAGAAGACAAAGAGAAGAGCGGTTGTATTAAATAGTTGATTGATGTAAATATTTAATAATACGTAACCCTTTTATGCATATTGTACAAAAAAGTAAGTTTGTCAAATTAAAAAAAAAAAAAATATAGGCCGTAAAGGTCTATAAAAGAGGACGAAGCTAGAATTAAGGTGACTTTGGATATGTATTTAATTATATGTCACCGCCTTCCGAACTTAGTTATTGGGGTTGGACAAAGCAAGTTTATTATTTTTACTTTTCGGTTTTTCGGCGGTTTAATTTTTTTATTACAAAGTTTTTATTTTATAATTTTTTGTGGCTATAATCTACTAATTACTACATGCTTAATTTTTGTTTCATCATCATCAGCCTATAATGTTCCCACTACTGGGACATAGGCCTCCTCTCAGTGAGAGGGATTGGGCCGTAATCCACCACGCGGGCCCAGTGCGGGTTGGTAGATGTCACATGTCTTCGAATTTTTGGTTCTAGGACATGCCGGTTTCCTCACTATGTTTTCCTTCACCGTTTTGAGAGCAGTGGTGATGAAATAATTTACACAAAGTAAAGCGCCTGGCTGGGTTCGAACTCACGACCTTACAACTCGTAAGTCGCGGCCGTTACCACTTGGCCACCACCGCTCTCATTTTTGTTTACTTTTGTAATACACAACTCAGTATTAAAATCTGTGAGTAAACAATCAATCATCCCCTTTTTTCTTACCCTTAGGGTTGGAATTTTTCTTCGAAATTTATATGGGACCAACTTCGGGGTATACCCTTTCCAATAAAAAAAGAATTATCAAAATCGGACTACTCTGGAAAAAGTAATGCGTGGTCATACATAAAAAAAAAAATACGCGTCGAATTGAGTAACCTCCTCCGTTTTTTCGTCGGTTAATAATAAAAATTATATTTTGGGACGAAGGAAACGTATTGTATCGGACGAACCAGGAACTTTTTATGTAGGAAAAAACGCAGTGGACCGAACGAAGAATAAATCTCGGCCCCCGACCTACGACGTTGCATCGCATCGCCCGCCCGTGCTATTTTTCGTTTTCGCTTAGCGTTCTTTCTGACTTAAAAAAAGGTGGTGGTTCTCTATTCAATGTGGGTCAATGTGAACGCTTTTATAATAAACTTCCAAGCCATGTTCAAGATCTAAGTCTCAATAAATTTAAATCATTAATTAAACGTAAGTTGTGCCTGAAAGCCTTTTATAACGTTAAAGATTGTATTAAGACAAAAATGCTTGCCTGCCTGCTCCAATACCTGCTCCAATTTTACATACTGAATGTTCATTTTTTGTCTTTACAAACTTATACTCTTTGACATTTGATCATTATTTTAAACACTTTGTCATGAATATATTTTACTTTTAGAAGTATAACATTATTATTGTGTTAACTATTGTGAATGAGAAGACTATGTGGGTCTGTTTTGTTTTTGTGTTTCATCTTTTTCTCAGTTAGTTTTTAATGTTAATCTGGTAGTTGGAGTACTTTATGCGGCCTACCCAAATGTCCTTTCTTTGGTATTGTTCGTCAAATCGTTGAGCTCTTCAAGTGCTGAGTTGAGCTGCATGATTACTGATAAATGCGTGGACTGATTGGACAGTTCCACTCGTTCTGTGTGGTTCTGTCCTCAAAAGACCATTTCAGACACCAATCCACATGGTCTTCACATGATCTGACCAAGATTATGTCTGGACTTTAAAAGAGGCTATGACCTAAGTTGGAAGTCTGTGACTTAGAATATGTATTTTAATTTTATGTCACCGCCTTCCGAACTTAGTTATTAAGGTTAAACAAAGCAGGTTTATTATTTTTTACTTTTCAGTTTTTTCGGCGGTTTAATTTATTTGTTAAAAAGTTTTTTATTCAGAACTCAGTCATTGCTTTTTT
Organism: Polymixis flavicincta; assembly: GCA_949987655.1. Classification (NCBI taxonomy): domain Eukaryota; kingdom Metazoa; phylum Arthropoda; class Insecta; order Lepidoptera; family Noctuidae; genus Polymixis; species Polymixis flavicincta. Next base: position 11,695,942 of record OX465179.1, read on the forward strand.
ACCCGACTGCGCTGAAGGAGGGATATGTTTTTCAAGTGTATGTATGTATGTATGTATGAATGTATATTTCTTTGGCACGCTCTGTAGCCTAAACGGCTTGATCGATTTCAGCTTGAGAGGTGCTGTTAGATTCGTCTTAATTATGAGAAGCCGTGCCCTTGGTATGTATATACCCATTATACCCTTTCCGTTACCCGTTGTATAATAATTTTAAAAACTGGCCGGTTTTTGCCGCCATATTGTCTTAAAAAATAATCTCAAAACCTGTTGAGTGGGGTATCAAAACATATCTCAATAACATCAAAAATAATTATATTAACTAAAAACTGTGAAATAAAATTATAAAACAATAATCCCGACTGCCTAAAAAGTAAACTTTTTTTTTTTTAATATGGAGACAAGAAACTTGATTTAAAAGGATTGTTTCCATCTCTTTTCATTAAAGTTCACTTTTTAGGCAGTCGGGTTTTTTTCATACCGATTTGAAATAAATCTTCTTTTGTTTCGGAAAGAGTTTATAGTGTGGTCCCATTTATGTGGGACCATACTACTTGCTAGAATTCTGATGAGTGGTTTTTGAGTTAGCTTCAATAATACGTATTTTAGTCGTGTTCCTATATGATGATGATCCTTACTTCCTTACTAATATTATAAACGCGAAAGTTTGTATGTACGGATGTATGTATCGATGTTTGTTACTCTTTCACGCAAAAACAGCCGAATGGATTTACAAGGGATACAGATAGATTATAACCTAGATTAAAACATAGGATACTTTTAATCCTGGTAGTACGTTCCCGGGGATAGTAGTAAATATACTCGTAGAAACAATATTAAGAAATGTTTATTTAAATAAGTAGATCTTTTGTAAATTGGTATTCTGAACGAAGTACCAGGTTGTCATAACTTGGTAGGAGCTCACTTAATATAGTTGTATCAGCTAGAAAACGCTTTACGCCTTCGAAGTAGGTACCCGTGGGATAATTTCCGAACATCGCGCGGGTGAAGCCGCTGGCAAAAGCCAGTGTTATAATAATAATAACTTCCTGTCACTGTTATTTACTTAGCAAGGCATACGAATTTGTGTGGTGCCTACCCACAAATGAAAAGTGAAAAATAAAACAATAATATAAAAAACGACTTGAAAAAAAAACACTACAAAGTGAAAAACGTTAATTTCGGAAACTTGTGTCTTGATTTTATTTTCGTTATTTTTCACTTAAATACTTGCGGTCTTATTCATAAAAAAATACGTTCGGTGGAACATATAACCTCCTTCTTTTTTGGAAGTCGGTTAAAAAGTTATCGAACATCTAAACAGTAGCTAAAGTCTGGTTTTCAATACGAAACCAGACTAGCAACTGTTTAGATGTTCGATAACTTTTTATGAATAAGACCGTTAGTTTTTTTGTTGTTGTAGTCGAATGTTTTTTTTTTCTTTTTGCTGGGGTCTAAAGGTCTTATAGCGATGTTAAATAGCCAATTAAACTTTTTCAAGAAAAGTAAAATCAACTTTTCAAATCATCAAAAAAGATTTAGGCCCGTATTAGGAACGTCACTCATACTCAAACATTACATATAAACTAGATTCAAGCCATTTGATTGGTTCAAACTAGTTTTAAGTAATGCTTGAGTCTTGAGTGACGTTCTGTAATACGGGACTTAAAAAACACTTACTATTTTAGGCTGAAACCAAAGCTGCCACTTTCTAAAGTAAACAAACTTCACCATTTTATTTTAAAATGAATTAAGTTGACTGTGTAGTTAAATGCTTGTTCTAATTACACTAATTAATTACCGTCAGCTTAGAAGTAAGCTGGCTTGAGCTGACTTGAGCGGAAACTGGAAAGCTTAAAGCGAGTATTCCAAGTATATATATAAGTTCCGTATTTTTACCCATAAAATTTTTTAGGACTTGTGGTAATGGTTTTTGTAGCTTTTCTTCGAAATAATGTTAACATACATGGGATTAACCCACTAATTTGTGGTGAATCTGCGTAAGCTATTTATAACTTAAACTTTATATTCAACCGCAAAACAAGGCACTGATTGTAGTAGACTACCTAACCTATATTCGGTGCTTGGTTGCAATTGAGGTAGGTAAGTTTAGGCAAGTATGTAAGTGATTGATGACTTACTGTTTTAAAGGAATTTCGCTAGTATTTTTGCCACTAAGTAATGATTACTGAATCATCAAATATTATGTGTTGCTTAAGTTGACGACCTTGTATAGCCGACTCTAACAGGTCAAATTCGACTACTTTATAATGCACTTATTTTGCATTATTATTAAATTAACATTATGACACTGTGTCGAATGCCATCATTATCTGTTTAGCCTTTTCAGAATCGATTTCCAGTCTAACAGGATGCAGCTGAATAACAGTATTTTACATGGGAGTGACTGCCTGCCTGACCTCCCCAACCCAGTTACTGGGTAACACGATATCCCTTGGTAAGACTCGTCGTTCTCAGACTTTCGGGATTCTGACGACCCGTACAGACTATCGTACTGACCCGGAATTAAAATCAGTACCAACGGCTTAACGTGCTTTCCGAGGCACGGAGGGGTCGTGATAAATTAAGATGATCACCCATCCAAGGAGCAACCGCGGCAAAAGTAGAAATGTGCGGCTGTTATTTCAAAGTCAAAGCATTTGTTTCAATTAAAAAGGCACTTTTGAACGTCGACATTTACATTAAAATAGCATCCCTACTTCCCTACTATCCCTTCTAATATTATAAATGCGAAAGTAACTCTGTCTGTCTGTCCCGCTTTCACGCCTAAACCGCTGAACCGATCGTCATGAAATTTGGCAGAGATATAGCCTGTAATATGAAGGACATAGGCTACTTTTTTACGCGATAACCGACATCCACGCGGGCGGAGCTGCTGGCAAAAGTGATATTATATAACTTAGCCACAAGCCCCTCCTCATTGTGTCGAATGCCAAAAACCCGTAAATAATAGGAAATTCATTCTGTCACATGATTTCAGCGCAATGGTTTCAACTGTGTGGAACGAACGGTGTGACAGCATCAGTACCTAGTTCCAACGAATACAGAGACAGCATAGGTTATGTAAATTATATTAAGTATTGAGTTGAGGATAATGAAAAAGATAACGAATTTTATTAATTAATTTCGCCAAATCTCTTTATAATAATTATGTTAGGTTCGGCTTCTGCTATAACCAATTGAGTCTAATTCCTTTTTTTCTTTTTTTAAGACTGGACCGTTTTGGCTATTTTCTAAACCACTTCAAAAAGGAGGAGGTTTTCAATTCGGAAGTTTATATTATTGTATACAATATTCGCAATTTTTGTTTTTCCCTGAAACATAATTCAGTCTGAATGAGGTTTTCAAGGTTTTTTTTTATCTGATGTATCCCAAAAAAAGGAATTCGGGAAAAATCCCATAGACAAAAAAAAAGAGCGTAACAAATGATAAAGAGACGTTTGTTTATAAGTTTGTATGTAGAGGGGTAATCTCAGGAAGTACTAGTACGACTAGAATCAATTCTGTTTAAATGTAAATGTTGACGTTCAAAAGTGCCTTTTAGTGCCTAATTGAAATAAATGCTTTGACTTTGACTTTACGATTTGCAAAAAAAAAAAAACTATCAGTTTTCTATTTTTATCTTTTCTGTTAGGAGCTCTGTAGTAGTCTGTTCCTAGATAATAGGTACCTGCGTCGGTCATTCATCAAATAACTAGCAAACCACGAGTTATTCAAAGATGGTTTGATTGACACTTGTTAGGTAAGCATATCTTGTTTACAAGATAACAAGCAACTAAGTAACAAATGAAGTAGAATATGCTTCATGGAACAAAACTAATACTGCAGAGGATCGTGATTGTGACCCAGTTTAATAGACTAAAGAAGAGTTATAGAGGCAAGGTTATAAGTAGGTATAGAGAAGAACTGACAAGTTAAATGACAACCCATCACTAAATACACAATACAAATCAGTATATCTATACAATATTCGCAATATTCGCAACACCCACTCCCATGACGATCGGAGGCGCTACACTCAAAGTTGTGGCCGAGTACGTTTACCTAGGACAGACTGTCCAGTTAGGTAAGTCCAACTTCGAGAAAGAGGTCAATCGTCGAATCCGACTCGGGAGGCTTCGCAATATCTTCTCGTCCCAAATACCACAGTGTGTCAAGACGAATGTCTTTGACCAGTGTGTGTTGCCAGTGATGACCTATGTTACAGAGACATGGTCGCTCACAATGGGCCTTATCAGAAGGCTTAAAGTCACCCAGCTAAAGGGCAATGGAGAGGGCTATGCTCGGAGTTTCCCTACGCGATCGAATCAGAAATGAAGAGATCCGCAGGACAACCAAGGCAACCGACATAGCCCGAAGAATTGCCAAACTTAAGTGGCAGTGGGCAGGGCACATTGCTCGCAGAACAGATGGCCGATGGGGCCGAAAGGTTCTGGAGTGGCGACCGCGTACCGGAAGACGTAGAGTGGGAAGGCCTCCCACAAGGTGGACCGATGACCTTGCGAAGACCGCGGGTATACGCTGGATGTGGGAAGCACAAGACCGGTCGAAGTGGAGGAGCCTGGGGGAGGCCTATGTCCAGCAGTGGACGTCTTTCGGCTGATATGATGATGTTGATGATGATATCTATACTTATACAATACGTAATATACTATCATTAATTAATTACCGATTATAATATCTTTGATTACAGATCAGAATTTAATCAAATTACTTTAAATAATTAACAGTAAACCTTTAATTATTTATTTCAAATTAAATTTTTGGAATAAAATTGGAAACTAGTTGTTTTTAAATAATTACAATATTTAGATATACCTCGCTTTGAAATGTTTCAGTAGCCGTATCTTTCACAAACTTGTAATACGGAAAGAGGCTGCCGTAACTCCTGGGCACTCGCAGGGCCAGCATGAGCGGCCGGCGCTCGGCCACCGGTGTGGAAGGGCCAGATACTCCCCTCCAAGACATAGTTTCACAGTAATCACAACACTAGTCCGATAATGTCTAACAAAATACATTGTGTGCCATCTCCACATTTGCTGTACTTGCGAAAATACACACCAATAGTATCACCAGATTTATCGTGTTACACTGAGGGTATTCCAAAAATAATAGGTAATTAAACTCTTCAAAGGACAGTAATTTTCAAAGGATGAACGATGCCTACAGACGGCGTCAAACTGAGCTCAGCATGATTGATAAGATTTGTTTGAAGTAATAGAATTAAATTACACGAGGAGTGCTTATCAAACTTATCGGTTTATTTGTTGAGTCCTGGGGCTTCTTATTTACCGAGGTTAAAATAACTGATGAATGTCTTTACCATACTAGGTTTTAAATTAATATAAAGTTAATTTGATAAAAAAAATAAGTTAGAAGAACTTTTTTGATCGATGAAATAGATAAAATAAAATGAGAGAAGAAACAAATATTTTCCTACACTGAAAAGTACTAGTAACGCCATCTCGTTTAACTTCATAAAACTACTGAGTTAAAATATATGTAGAATACAACTGATGCGCGTGAGCAACTTTTAGACATAAGACAGACGTTGACTGTGTTTGTAAGAATATCATAGATGGCGCTGTTCACAATCATACAAAAAAGTATTAGCCTTAGCACAGATTGTGCGATCGATATCCACGGTTATATCTGTTTTCTGAAAATATTAAATGATGATGAATCGTTTCAGTGTTCCTTTGTCCCACGTGTCTTAATAAGAACCATAATGTTTATAGATGTGACAGATAGCAGGTAGGTACATTAGATATCTATCGAGCTGATATGTTACCTAACTTGATACTTTAGTAGGGACGATTACACACGTTGATCTTGATTTCATGTGACATTTCAATTATCATCATTACAATTTGTAGGAAGTATGTTAAAAAACATTATGACACAAACTGTCGAGTCACCTTTAGTAATCGAATGTCAAGTATAGCACCACGACCACAACTAATTCAACTACAATGAACAATTGATTTTCCTCTCCTTGACTGATTTGAATTTACTGTACTTACTTAGATACAAAGCGGATGCAAAGCGAACAATTTATCTACCTAGTAGTATATTTGAACAAGATTTACTAAAATTGTATAAAAGGTGGTAAGTAAGTTAAAAATTCTTGACTGGAATAATATATCTGATTACTCAAGTTTCATCAAGAACACATTGAAAGAATTTTTAAATTTACAGGTACTTATTTGCTTTACTGTTAAAATATTAATTGGTCTTAAAAGAATTAAGAACTTGTATGCATACATCTTAGACCCACCTCCGCCCTATCAGTCTTATGCTTGTAAGATGTGTTAAATTTTTAATACATAGATAAATTACTGCCAATAAATTATTCTGGGGCGGTACTGACACAATAAAAGATAAGAATCTTACCACGATAAGTGCCTACAAAATATCTAGGAACCACTATTGAATCAAAGCGATAAAGAAGGCCAAAATATCGCGTTTATTGTGTGAAGTGCGAAAGGGAGTTCGATTCCTAAAACAAGCAAAAAAAAAGAATTTTACAGCTTACAAAATAAATGGGCTACCATATTTTCAATAGAATAGGTATTTCAACAATTTATCATGATTAATTACTTATTATGCAGATTGTTTGATTTGTTGCCAACACTGACAATGGGCACATTTAGAAGCCGGAAAAAATCCGACTCTATCCAAATGTAAACAGATGTCTGTTTTACACAATAAACTCAATATTAACTAACCATAACAGAGATATATCGTCTATCGCGAGAAACTAGCAAACCCCAAAACCGACGAGCGGTGTAATTGTAAGATGAAGCCGAAAACTTATGAATCCCAAGAGTCATGCTTTCGACATTGCTTAACACGAGCTAAATGCTCTCAAAAATAACAATACTACTTTCTGTTTACTGATACGATAAGTGCTAAGCTTTTAGTTCTGTAAGAGTCCACACCAATCAAATAGTAACTGTTGAAGGGCGGGGTCGCGCGTTTGGCAACATATCAATACAGAGAAAGGGTTCTTCAAGGAATTATCCTTGACCCCTTTATAAAATTGTGCATTTCATCATACGATAAGTTCGTAATGAAGGGTAGCCTAATAAGTTACGCACAAGTTGACTTTATGTCATTACGACTAAACCTTCATGAATTAAACAACGGAATAGGTATTATCTAAACGGTGTCACAAACGATTTGTCCACGTGAATGCCTAAAAACCACAAATAGAAATCAAAAGCATATAAAAACGGTGCTTGCATCTTGTAATCAGCTTAATTCGGCTGTATAATAAAGAGCGTAGCCTTTGCAGAGCTCTAATGGTTCTTACATAACTGAGAGTCATATTTTATGTTCGCTCTAATGACCGTACGTTTTACAGCGAAATTCGTATTTACTACACGCGTAATTATGACTCTCGAGACTATTAAAAGCGTTTACAATTCACACATTTCCCATGCAAATAACTTTGACCTAAAATGGTGACGTTAAACTAGGCAATCGAATGAACGCCGAGCGGATTACATTACTCATATGACACGTCCTCGCAAACCGATTAGTAAGTCTGAACGTTTAGTTACTGAAGTATTTTCGTTTAGGAATTTTGCAGATAGCCAAAGGACTTTGTGATAATGGCAATTTCAACTTAGCGTAGTAGTAACTTAGCGAGAGTAGATAATAAGCAAAATACTGCGTAGCCTAATGCAATAGGACCTACAGTATTGCAGAATGCTACGCAGCAAGACGATAACCGATATTGCATTATCAGACGGTGAAATAGGATCGCACAATAATGCAAAATAAGCATTGCGAATTAATGACACTAAATCATATACAACTGAGTGTTTTCTGAAGAGCTATATTAAATCAAACCAATCGTGATCGTGGGAAGACATGATGATGTCATAATCAGGAATAATGACACATCAAGCTAGATAACGCAAAGGCCTTGGGCGCTTAGTAACTGTTCAAACAACCACTAAGCGCTACTTGGACGATTCAAACGAACTTATTTACACAGTTAATTTCGAAACCTAGTGTGCGAATCACAGTTGACAAACCTAACCAAAACGACGACGGTGAACAAGTTTATCAAAGGGACTATTAAGATTATAAATTGAACACGACATTACGAAGATGTGGCAACACCCGTACGCCTATCGCTAAAATTATACATTTTATGTCAGCAACATGATTGTGGATCAATTTGAGTACACCAAAGTAATTTTTAACTTTGTGGGACATTTTAATGGTAGATTGGTTGACGCATAGGTATATAGTTTTTACCCGACTGCGCCAGGAAGGTAATGTTATTCGAGTGTATGTATGTATATTTCTTTGGCACGCTCAGTAGCCTAAACGGCTTGATCGATTTTAGCTTGAGAAATGCCGTTAGTTTCGTCTCAATTGTGAGAGTGACATTGGGTATATAAAAATTGAAAAAGAAAAACAGGTTTTTGGCGCAAAATTGTGTCTTCAATATTTTTTTTAAATTTTCGTAACCTATTGAGTGGGGTATCAAAATAAAGAGTTTCATAAATAGGTCTCATTAACGTAAAAAATAATTATATTACCAGAAAACCGTGAAATAAAAAAAAAATACAAAATCAAAAAACCCGACTGCCTAAAAGTAAACTATAATTAAAAAAAAAAAACAAACAAGAAATTTGTTTTAAAAGGATGACTATTAGACTGAATACTATAAGCAATCATGCAGTCGGAGGCAATAATGCCACCGACTGCATGAGATTGCTTATATGTAGTATTCAGTCTAATAGACATCCTTTTAAAACAAGTTTCTTGTTTCATCTTTTTTAATTATAGTTCACTTTATAGGCAGTCGGGTTTTTTTAATTTTTGTATGTTTATTTATACCAGAACATTTACTATGTTCAAGTTCAAAACTTCCTAAATATAAATTAATAATTAGTTAGTAAAACTAATAAATACATAGGTATGACGACATCAATGAATCTAGATATAATTAAACATTATACAGGTAAATGTATGTGTGTTCGATAATTATTTGTCCTTGCAAGTTCATGTTCACATGATTCACAATCACAAAATAATCAAATGCTTTATCACAAGTTCGACAAACATTTGGAAGTGGATTCCCCAGAAACGATTTTTTACAAAAAAGAAACAAAGGAAAATAAAATGTCTAGATCTTAAGCAGCGACAACAAAGAGGAGAGAGTCAAAACTCAAGCTACGTAGTAAATGTAGGAATAGGATAGGGAAATATACATAATTTCGAGAAAAATCTCGGCCTATTATTTACTGTGGTCACAGAATAAGCGTACATTAGATGTATTATCTCTACTAAATAGAGGTAAGTCTAAGTATGTATGATAATTTCAGTCACTTGTTTACTCTTTGCTATAGGCGGGAAGTTCAATACCGGGAACATAGCGTGCACTAGAAGAGGCCTACGCATTAGATTGGGTGGAGACGGGTTGAAGAAGAACATCTTCGTGAAAGTCAAAACATGATATGGCTCAAAAGAGGGTAAAAGAAATTGACGGCCGGCAATTGACGCGCCAATCCAAAATAAATAAAAAAAAGGCTTAACTAATTCGATTTCTTTGTTTTGTTTGCTGTAATGCAAGGGTGATTTGAAAAAAAAAAACGTGTGGCACTCGGAGACTGCCGCGGTACAGCATTTTTTATCAACTTATGCAATTATAACGAAAATAACCAAACACCCCCCAGCATGAAATGGCTAAAATACTGCTAAAACGGTAAGAACATTTCATAAACTATCCATAAATATACGATGTTGTGTATGAAAATTCAGATAAAGCAGTCAAAATTGCAATTTTAACATGTCATTCCTCCGTTGCTATGCAACAGTCCGACCTGTTGCTAGGTGTTAGGTTATTTTCGTTACGGAATTTCTGGATTCGGTCTCCACGCTCAAGGCCCGCGATAGAAGCTATGCAATAGCTTAAAAAAAAAAAAACCTCAAAGGCACAGCCGAAAAATCAGAAAAAAACGCATTTTCTATGGGATTGTATTTGTATGATTATTGAAATTTGGACATGACGTCTGTCGGGTCAGCTAGTTAAAAAATAAAAATAAAATTATTTTTCGCCATAATTATTTTATACATTTAGATGTCAACATTTTAACAATGTTGAGAATACAGTTAATTATTAAATATAGAGGACCTAAAAACATTAATTACCTAAATGCTGATGCCTGATTTTATTTTACTGGTTTTGTTTTATTATTTTAGTCGAAACAGTTTGGTTCAAACCGCCGAACGTCGATTAAACCGAGTGTGAAACGAATTTCGGCCCATCCCTAAATAAAATACATACAATAAAGGCAACAAGCTATTCTACTGTGCCTAGGACGCAAACAAATCTAACCGGCACTCCTAATACAATGCGTCATTTCTACACGAAGAAGTATGCTTGCTAGTACGAGAGCCCATGACCAACATTTTTGGGTTATCGTTTTGCAACCGAAACCGTATAAAATTGATAGATTTAGTCCTGAATCCAAAATACCTTATTCCAGACAATTTTCACGTCACGCGTCACTGTTTTTATAGCAATCTGTCAAAATTTCAGACACCTAGCGCATTTTCTTCTGCTACAGTTCTAATGGACTCATCTTGCTCACAGGCTAACGAAAGGGAACAGGCAGTAATGGGATAGCAGATAGGGCTTTGCAAACCAACCTTATCAATTAATTCGTTTTGCCAACATCAAAAAGAAAAGAAATGTCAGTACCACAACTCTTATCGAATCAGCACAACCACACGTATAATTTGAGAAAATTAAAAATGAGGCAAAATAAAACCCATTGCAAACTGTCTGGAAATTTTGTTTTTAAGTGAACAGTGGCCAGTTGATGCCAATAAATATTTTTTCAGAAGAAAAATTTAGCATCTTATGTGTTGAAACCACTTTCAACATGTCGAATAATTTTGCCGATCGGCAGTGGCACCCACCCTAATTGCGTAACGCACGATCAATCATTTAAAAAGACTGCTAAACCATTGCTTCATATGTTCGAAAAATAAATCTGCTCAACAACGTAAATAACGCAATGAATGATCGTGATTTACGCAATTAGGGTGCATAGCATTTTATCTGAAAACTGTTGAGATATGATGAAAAAAGTTGCCTAGATTTAGATAAAAATTATATCAGTCAGATTTAGTGTAGCACCTTACCAACTAACCAGATAACTTTTCGATAGTTAGATCGTATTATTTATTGCAGGATATTTCATCGTCATCATCATCCGCAACCCGACTTCACCCACTTCTGGGTATAGGCCTCTCCTCTTTTGCCAATCCCCATGCTCCTGTGCCAGCCTCATCCAAGCACAGAGTACATTTATATACATCCAAGTTTTGCCCGCGATAGCAAAAATGCCGTCCGCCCATATTTACGTGCGATTAATAAAGAGCTTGCCCGAAACCGTCGAACTATTATCGAAGGACTTTTTTAATAAATTGTACAAACCGAAACTGGGATAACGTTTGAAAATCACTGCTTATAAAAAAAAAAAAACATCGTTTTTAATCACTGTCGGACTGATCGTTGTTGTGAGGGATACGACCGTAACAAGCACAGCGCGTATGCTGGGCGACTCCAAAATGTTCTTTAATTTTTTGGAATAACAGGTGACATTTTAAATGTCTGTGCGCAATACAAAGGATTAAAAAATATATATAACCAGGTTGGTACGAGACAGGTCGGTTAAATTTGCGCTCAGGCTATACGCGCGAAATGTCAGATAACACTTTTTTTTAATATCAGACATACACATTGTGTACACCGTCTACATATTGTTTTGACAAAGCAGAAATGGGTCCCCATAAAACTGCATGGTTTCTGAACGGTACTGGCCACCAAGTCGGGTTCAGAAACTATCGAAAATACGAAACTCACGATTTTATACACTTTTGGCCGTAAACGATGCGGCAGGTTTTGGTCGTGGGCTCTCGTACTATCTGCAGCTGAAGGGGCGTAAAGATCGGCTTACATTAAAGCTCGATCCATCAGTAAAAGGCAGAATCCAAAGTAATCTAAAGCTATGCTAACCGGTGAAGTGAAGGCTATAAATATGTTTTTTAGCTTCAACGATTTTCCATATTAACTAACAGGAACTTTGTATGTTTTATTAGCTGTGCCCGCGGTTTCGCCCGCGTGGATGACGGAAATAAGCCCACGGAAACGTACTACCGAGACAAAAGTAGCATATATTACCACTTATATCATCAGCTATCTGACAGTGAAAGTTTTTCTGAGATTAGCCGGAACAAACGGACAGAAAAAATAGGTTTTTTTTGTTGGTATACCGTATACTTTTGAAAGCATTTAGTACAAAACTATTGTTTTAACATTACAAACAGACACTTAAATTTTATTCATTTGCATTTATACAGGGTAAGTTTTTATTCAGTGCGCAAATCGTAACCATGAATTCAGCATATCATTCTAGAACCCCTAGCTAGGGGGTCTAGAATGACATGCTGAATTCATGGTTACAATTTGCGCACTGGATAAAAACTTTTCCTGTAGATGCCTATGTGAAAATGTTGTTTCTTACATAAATTCCATCCTAATGAATAGCCTACCTACTAATAATTCACCTATCACGACGCCATTGAGTGTGCTAATATCAATAGCCAATACTTTTAGAGAGGCTAATCAATTGCACAGGCAGACATATTTTATTACATAACTTAGATGGTCTGACCGGCAAAAGTGCTACCCATAAGCACTTGCTTCATTGTCATTGCGATTGAATTAATAACTCGCAGCAATCAAATTCCAAGTACCACTTAAAACAATTTGCGATAATGATGAAAGTGCGATAAAATGATTTCCCGAGGGTACTAAAATCTATATTCCATTATAGGTTTTTAGTTAAGCACTTCACAATAACAAGTTAGAATTACCTTTCTAAATAACAAAGGTCAGGGACTTACAACGTAAGTTGGTACTTAAACAACACGCAAAACTGCTTCCTTGAAACGGATATGGGTAAGTCACGAAACCTCGAAAGAGCGAAATGACGTAAAAGTATATTACACTAGTTTCTACAGACCATTGAAAACAACGATAAAGAGGCACCAAGAATTGTACGGAATCCAGCTCCACCATAAGCCTAATAAACCGATAAAAAGCGAAGGTCAAGCCAAATAGGGGAGTTTATATGAAGGTTCGCAAATGACCTATTTCCCAAGGGGAACAAAGTTATTAATAAATATTATTAGTTAGTATGCAAACGCTGTATTGTAGTAGGTAGGTAGACACCACTCATAAACCTTGTTATATACGGAAGGAGCAGACAGGCTAGCTGCAATGTTATATAAAGTATGTCAAAATCTCTAAAGAATATCCAATCCCATCTGAAATTGATTACGACTAAGTTGTGAAAAAAAAAACAACTTGCTCTACCTGATAAAATAAAACAATGAAGCGTTCGTTCCTACTTCAAGCCTTGAGTTTTATCTATGCGATCTGTGGGGCTATTCTAGAATAATACTTTTATTTTATGCTATTTTGTCGTATATAAGGTCCTAGTAAAAAAACATGGCTGGGTTTATATTTGTTGAGTATCTTACATGGATTGTTGTAGGTAATGAGTGCACTCTTAAGTATGCATAACTTTGAGTGTTGTGACATATGAGTAGAAACTGTCGAGTATGATTAAGAATTTCCTAAGAGAACCTGAATAGCCTAAGCTTTGAGCTTTTATTTTTATATTTCGAACATTATTTCGATTTGGGTTAGAAAAAACGACAACATAGCACCGGACTAGGTTAGTTTTGTAGGACAAACTACATTTCTATACATACCTATTGGGTTTTTAATTAAAAAATTGGCTTGGTGGTTTAAACCTGACCTTAATAAAAACCATGTTTTGCCTTTGACGTGCGTGTAGCTGTTCATTTTCACTGTAGGTGAAAGGGTTGAGCTGGATCTTGCTAATCCACGCGTCAAGTTCGTGAATGGGCGCCGTTCGGTTGAGACCGGTCATCTCCTAACTGCCATGGCTTATTTTGAATCTTATATTTTTTACATTGTTCTCACATATAGAAGCACCAAGAATAATGTTTCCAAGATTTTGTAATACCCATGATTTAAAAGAGTGTCCTTGGAGTTTTTTGCCCGTTCTTCTCCATAGAGATCTTTGGAATGGGCACCTAGCTTCAACTTCAAAGATTTTTTTTTTTTGACAAATCAAAAGTGCCTGGCTTTGAGTTTGAGAGTTCCGAGTTTGGGAAACGTGTAGGTATTGGTAGAAAAGTGAAAAAATAATAATACCCTGAAGTTACCATCTTCGTATTATTCGAGGCCATTACTGAAATTTTATGAACTCCAATTACAGTGAACAAAGAAATCACTGAGACAACGTACATACTTCTAAAAAACATTGTCGAGCAGAGATCATTATCTCAGTCATTATTTTAGTTATTGTGTACATAAATAACTTCCATTATCTGTTGTACCTACAATATAGAATAACGAACAAGTCAATATTAATTTTTGTATTGAAAAGCTAAGTACTTCTTTGATATTGCTGCCTGTAGATGTTATTCAATAGTCTCCTTCACATAACGATCTCACTCTAACATTTTAAATATAATTATCTTGAATTCTTGATACCCCGAGGCAGAAGCCTTTTCTCGTTATTTTGTAAATGATATGAGCGCAGTGCGATACTTAATTTAGATATTTATGTATCAATGAAAAGGTTTCGCGATAATAGAGATTACCTTTGACCTTTTCATGATAACACACTTCCCTCTCATTCAGTTTATATTATACCAAGAATGCTTGTAAATTGTGCTTCAGGCGCTCCTTCGTAAACTGATATTCGTAAATAATGTAAGGGAATATTCCTGAATATCGAAATTGTTATATTGTTGCCCTTCAAAGTTATCTAGTAATTATCGCTAACAATTTGTAGAGCTAAAGATTCCCTCAAATAATAGTTTCAGGATGATTCTATCCACGGAACAAATATTTTTCGTTCCGAGATTCTCCGTATATTTTGCCCATAAAGCTATCGCCTTTATTGCCAAGAAGACAAAGAAAATGATGTCAATTTCAAGAGATATTTGTGTTCCGAATGAAAATAGTAGACAAGATATTATAGACGGCACCAAAATAAACAAAGTAGTACACAAGAATTTAAAGACATTAGTTACGTTACGGGTGGCCTTACTCTAATGTGTTTGTTCTACTATACTAGTGAATGACAATTTAAATAATGCAATTCACACATCAATCTTACTATTCGTGCCAATAAAATTCAAATTTAACTTACGAGATACAATAGTAGTGGATATGTAACATCGCCAGACCACTTTGTTCTTCGGGAAATCGGTTACGGACAGTCGAAGATGATTTTTGTTCAACCTATAATTTGAATAAATTATCTTACTATGGAAGTATCAGTTTTGTGAGAACTCTGTCTCGTAATACAATTTGCTTTAGACGATTGCCAAAACTGTTCAGGATCACAATCACAATTCATGACAAATAACTGTAATTGCTTTTGTATAAATTATTTATTATCTACAAGTATTCAGAAATAGTCCAATTCAAGTGAAAGAACCATTAACTTTTGAGTATCTCCTCTAATCTCTATTACACCTAGCCATATCTGCATAAATTCCAAGTTCATTCCTGATGAGATAATGATGATGATTATTTTTGTTATTAAAAACTAAATTACTTCCACGACGTGAGTTTTTGTTTTTGCGACAGTCCATCTTGACGCTAGTTTTTGTTGAAAAGAATAAGAATATTCCAGTTCCAGTACCTGCCTATATAAATCTAGAGCGTTTTGAAAAACGTTTTCAAATGGCTTTCACAAGATGTTAACAAGTCGATATGAGCACACCTTGTGTGCCAATTTCTTGCTATGTACGTTGCTTAGTGAATAGTGTGTTTCCCTTAGGGCTTTAGTACGGTTTTCTCTTTTGCTATAAGATGATCTTACGAGGTCAGACGCGATATATCTGCGATCTATGAATTTTGCCGCATTATGATACAGGAATCTGGACTGGATTACGTAAGCTCTGAAATAGCTGAGCTAGGTTTTACAAGACTTTGCTTCCCTATTTTCTCATAATTAAAACCTTAACCTTTTCAGGTCTCAGTCCTTTAGTTTTTTGCTTTCTTTCGTTACGCTGACTTTTCGCTTCTTGACAGAAAACAGTACCTACTGTCAATAATTAACGTTCTCAAAACGTACTTTACGGGTTATTTTCGAGCTGCAGTTATTGATACATTGCTACCTTGATATCTACAGCTTCATTTATAAATTAGGTGCTTTGAAAGCATAGGAAACGAAGCAGTCATACTCATGACAATAATTTGTTTCAGTTCAATAAATATGTTTCTTTTTATTGGAATGTTACATAACACATCATCATGACACAGATGTAAACTTGCGTCTCGTGATGATAGTTGATTGTCAGAATTAAATTGAATGCACGCGGCTCGTTCTCGGTAATTTATCAGACTTACGCCTTGTGTCATAAGAGCGTTATTGCTTACAGCTGTAACTGTCACCGCGCACTGATATACCCGATGTTTTTACTAGATTTAAGTAAAGCTGATGGAGATATCTAAGATAAAGTATCGTACGATAAAGGAATCACATATTATGTAGATAGTCCCATTTGTCTTGAATAAACCTAATAGGGTCTAGAAGTGCAAAATGGACCGATGTTTTGAACAAATGAGGAAAACTGTGGAATGTTATTGTGGAAACAGCGCGTTAATCGGGCACACATCCGTTAAAAGAATATGTATGTATAACGAGAGTGTTGACACACATTTCAGGCTACAGTTTGGAACTAGACAAGACCCTGCTAGGTCAATGGCAATTGAATCGGTAAAAACAATAATGTAAGGCTGTCGTCTGTAGGGCGTTGCAGTTTTCTAGTTCGACATTGAGGCAATTTGATATGGGCACGGGCAGGTAGGTAGGTTTATAGGTAGGTATAATATACACGGTTTGCTTGGTAACAGAACGCACAGCAGGCTTAAAAATTACAAACACGTGTAACCAGAGTGTGTTCATGTGTCAATATAATTTGTAGGTGACTCATTATGAAATTATGTAAACCGACCTTTATTAAAACACCGTGTGAAAGTCTCATTAAAATATTATAGCCAAACATCCATTCTAAAAGGTTGAGGTCTATAACTGCACCGACCTTATCACGAATAGCTTTATAAATAATACCAGGCGCAATCAGACCGAGACAATGCACTTTTTCCAGTTCATGTTTATATCGATGACCCCTTTCAATATTAAAAACGTCAACCATGAGATCAAAGAGGAAAGACCTTTAGAAAATTGGAAATCTCAACCTTATTTTCAGTTTTTTATTAATACAAGATACCTTATTTATGTTTCCACAATCCATAAAAATAAAATCAAGGGTGGAAAATGTCATTTTACAACAAAATGTGGTGGTTATTTTTCTCTATTAGTGTTAGGTAGATCGAAACTATCGAACTATGAAATGCCATCGTAGTATTTTGTAAGAAAGTGAGAAATGCGGATAAAGAGGAGTTAGGTATGCATAGGTACAACGTTACGAAACAATGGCAAGACTTTCTTGCACGGTGCGACGATTCATTGCACAAAACAACAACAAATGACAACAACAAGTAGTAGACATGCGCTATTTCAGAAGTGGTTATTACTGACGGTAAGGGTTTATTATTGTGTATAGAACATTAACTTCTATACCTCGTGACCTTTGTTAGGCTCCCCGCTCCAGATATCTCTCCAGTGGATCAGGTGGTGCAAGTGGTTCCTGTAGTTGTGCTGGCGGTTGCTGTCTCTCTTCTTGCGGGACTCGGTCGGCGAGGGCGGCGCCGTGAGTGACTCCCGCCGCCGCGTCATCGGGTTCACCACCACCGCCTGCAGCTGGGCCGTCAGCAGACATTCCGTCTCCGGACCCTCGTCAGACGAAATACTATCCGTGAGCAACCGAGCTGACCTCGACCCGCGAACACCTTTGCTAGGACCACACTGAGAATCTTCCTTCTTCATTTTAAAACTGGTCACACATCACCAATGAGAGTAACAAACTATTTCACAAGGTGATGTTTAAGGTTTAGCATTCATAATATTTCGCAAACAGTAAAATGGGGGCGCATACGTCGATGCAAGTAACGTGTGGCGCGGACGACGCCAGAGACAGACTGCGGCGCGGTGGCCGGCGGCGGGCGCACGTGGCTGACGACGCAGCGACGTCAAAACAACGGCGCCGCAGAGGCTCTTGAATCTTAAAGTTTGCAAATTTTTTCCTCATATTGTAGGCTTTTGTTAAGTTTTCAGCAACCCTTTTAAGATAGTCATCATACCTCTTAAACTGAGCAAACAATGGTTTAAAAGATTGCTAAACATTTTTAGATAAGTGTCGAAGGTCAAAAACCTTCTGAGATCATTTTTTTTTTTATAACCAATTATCTTTGCTACATCTAATACTTGTGAGTTAGAACAGAATATGAATTATGTATGTATTACCATATTGTTTAAGGTTTATGATATAAGAATGTGCAGAAAGTGAAACATTTATGACTCCACCTCTAACAATACCTAACCAAGTTTTGATTGCAAAAAAAAAACAGCAATTTAAATAATGAAAATGCCATTTCAATAAAAACTAAAGTCAGTCTTGTAGTTATAAGTGGTGTTTTCATTTGTATGCATTGAACCAAATAGCTTTGGACTAAAGTACTTTCATAATTAAATAATGTCACCATCTAAATTAGAACAATATGATTCACCAAATTCTATATAAAATGCCTTTATAGTTATTTATTCCATTTTGAATTTCATACAACTACTATGTCAAAGCATTTTTTTTTTTCAAAGTTATTAACAAAACGATGTATTATCAATAAACTGTATTCTTCACATCACACTAATTTATATGATTTAAATAATAAATAGGTATGCGGGTATGGGTGCTTTAAATGAGTGTTTATTGAGATGATAGAAATATTTTTAATAATTAGGATACACTAACACTACATCTAAAACATTTATAAAACGTTTTACATCTTGAGCATGATTATTATGGAATAATATTTTTTTTATAATTTACATACCTATTTTTAAGTAATGATCAAGTAATGGTTATAAAAAAGTAGTTTGGCCAAAAGAAAAGTAGCTCTAACAAAATTTTCTGCTAAATGTTACACCTTTGATTATATATAATCAAAGTGTTACACATTAAACTGCAGGAAATCAATTTAAATTTTAATAGTAAGTAATATACCAACATTTGTCTTTTCTGTGTATTTCTTTGTTATAATAATCATATGTAATAGTTTAAGCAATCCAAAATACAAACAGAATGGTAATTTTTTTTTAAACTAAGTGAAACAATGACATAAAATTGTTTCTGTTATTCGCTAAAGAAACCGCTTTGAAATTAACCTACACTGTGAAAAAATCTGAAAGTTATAAAATTAAAGGAATTATAGAATTTCAAAAACAATCACCACTTACTTGTTGTGTGATCAATATTCGATGAGAAGGTGGCGAACAATAGCCACTCCATTTACATTATGCTGTAGCACTGAATACGTTGGTTAATAACAAACAATGATTTATTATTAAAACACATCAGAAATTAAATTGCTCATTCTTTGTTAGTCAAACATTACAAATTGTTTCAGGTTGCATTGCGCGCATGTATTTTTTTTTTTGAAATTTTGACATTTCAATTTCTTAAAGTTAGAGAGAGTGCTGCCACTAGATTAACGTATCGATAATTTCGGTCTGCGACTTTCTTCGTTTGACCCCTCTTTGACAGATTGTGTAGTGTTTAAAATTTACCACTACAGTCGCAGGTAATCAAAAGGCTCGGCGTTGAAATCTCTGTTTTTTTTTTCAGATTGCTGTTGTCAGTGCTTCCATGCTTCCGACCTCCCCGTTACCGTTACTATTACTAATGTCAGACTGTCAGTGACTCAGTGCACTGTCCATATAAAAATGTACTCTGTGGCACTGTCAGTCAGTGTCAGATAAGTGTCAATGACACATGGGTCCACTAGTTATTGAAAGTCGTTTTTATTGAATAAATAAGCCTAAACAAACGTAAATGAAAAAGTTATTTTAGCTAGTTGTCTACATATAAATATTTTAATGTCGCTGCCACAGAAAAAGTATTACAGACAGCGTGCACATTCTAACCCAATCGCCGATCATTGTTTTGATTAGTAAGTTCTATAGAAAAGTTACTGGCCTGAGCACTAAACCATCGAGAGATTATTAATAAAATTGAATGATCATTGCAGCCCTACTCATCCGGATGATTACGACTGGTCTGTTTTGTACCCTATCTTAAACAAAGATGAAAATGATAAACAAGTCGAATTTTTGGACGTCGGCTGCGGCTACGGAGGTCTTTTAGGTTAGTTTATTATCAACATAAGTCTTAGTGTTTTCATTACTGAATAAAAATCATAATAGGTAATGTAGCTCAGTGTTAGATAGTGCTTTGGCCGCTACTTATTACAATATATGTTCTATTGCAGTTACTTTATCACCAATGTATCCTGAAAACTTTATGTTGGGATTGGAGATACGTGTAAAGGTATCTGATTATGTCAATGATAGAATTCAAGCATTGAGAGCTCAACACTCTGATCAATACCAAAATGTTGCAGTGTTGCGAACAAATGCTATGAAATATTTGCCGAATTTCTTCCATAAAGGACAGGTAAAGACCTATTATTACACAATTTATTTGATTTATCTCTCTTTCTACATGAAGCTTCTAAATACATACTTAATTTCAGCTCAAAAAGATGTTCTTTCTGTATCCAGACCCCCACTTCAAGAAGGCAAAACATAAATGGAGGATAATTAATAAGTGGCTGTTAACAGAGTATGCCTATGTTCTTGCTGAGCAGGTAAATCATTATCTTTACATATCATGAAACGAAGTTGCTTTTTGTATATGTACACTTTGATCTATGCAATGCATTTTAATGCAGTTTTCATACAGAGTAATAAAAGAAGCAGATATGCCGAAGCGAAATCTCTTTAGAAAGCAGTGTCACCTGAATGCAGGTGAGAGGACAACTGGGTATGTCCAGTGTGTCCTTTTATTTATTGCAGTTTCACTGTTGAAGCTAGAAACCGCTACAAATTTTAGTGCTTTCTGACATTCTAGACTCGAGGTATCATGTTTAAATCCACAGTCCGCCTAGTAGACAGTGTTTAACATTCCCAGCGGGCAGGACATGTTTAAGTAAAGGTTGTGTGAGAAAACTCAGATTCCAGGTCCATATATACGGTGTAACCTTTGTCATTGACATTTATAGGTGGAGAGGAGAGGCTCTCTGGAGTTCAATTAGTCACTGCCCCAGAGCGGATGGTGGGCGTTCGAGTCAGTGTAGAGGATTAGTTCCAGATTGGCGCTCTCATAGCCCTGTAGCAGGTCTGGAGAATTTGCTTACCTCCGATTTTACTGAGGCTGCAAATTCTATTGTTCCTGATCCACAGCTCTTGGATCAGTGTAAAAATAGGTTCAGGGGAGGGGTTTATATTTCAATGTAACCTATGTGTAGTTGGTAAATTGAATCATTTATCCATTATGTCATTCTCTCTTTACTTGTTATACAAAGTATCCAGGTTTGTATTGTTGTGTTTGTTTGCTGGTAGACAGGAGAAGCAGAGATTTCGATTTTATTACTACTTTGCTTTTCTTTTTTCTTACTTTGTACAATAAAGCATAGATAAATAAATAAGTTAGCCGAGGCAGTCTGGCTATGTTAGAGATTGGTCTGTATGATGTTCAGGGATGATGATGGCGGTGGAGTGGAGTGTTTCACACGTTGCTCTGTTGCTGAGCATTGTGTTGGCGCGTTGCCGTCGGTCGCAGCCGGTGTCGGCTCTTTCGGCGCTTTAGTCGCTGCCTGAGATAAAATGGGCACTGAGTCAGCAGCAGGCCGCAGCAACAAGATGGAGTTGGTTGCCAAGATTATAATGGGGGCTCACCGCAGCTGTGCTGTGGGATTCCCAGGCCGGGACCCACCTAGGTAGTAATATTGTCAATCTGTGTTTGTCATTTTTGGGGGGCGGGCTTTTTTTGGAATCGAGGTCCCTCCTCTCTAGGACCGATATAGGATATAGGGACAAGAGTTTTTTGGTGGAAGGTTTTGGGTTCTTTGGGTCCCCCTACATTTATGATTTGGGTTAGAGATTTGCGGTCGCCGGGATGCTTCGATAGGGAAAGGTGACTTGATTGGGTGATTGGAACTTAGGAAAAGATGCATGGGTTACCCTAAGTCTGGGATTTTGGCCTTCGGGAACTTCTCTTGTCCAGCATCTCTTTCAAGGTGCGTCGGGTCGGCCGATGACGGTCGGCCCCGCAGCCGGAGTTGAGCTATCCACAACCTGCCCACCCACTCGGTTGCAAGAGGAGTGCCCGGCAATCTGGGTCGCCCCAACACGGATGTACGGATACATTCGCGTTGGAGCGATCCAGCCAAACAATATGGATTAATTTAAACACTCATTTCTATTTTAGGGTATTGTTTATACTATAACCGATGTAAAGGATTTGAATGAATGGATGGTATTCCATTTTGAAGAACACCCATTGTTTGAAAGAATTCCGGATGAAGAATTGGTAAGTACATAACGTCCCCCTAGATTTTTTCGCCGGTTATACAAAAAAAAAAACAGTTGTTTCATAGAAAAGTGCAATACCTACGCGGTCAAAATGTATGGAAGAGCTGATTTTTTTATGAATAACCGGCGAAAACTTTCTGCGGTAGTCTAGAATGATATGCTGAAATCATGGTTGAAATTTGCGCACTGGATAAGAACTTATCCTGTATTATAGCTACATTTCGCCACTTACGTTAAGTCCCATGTAGTAGGGAGCGAGCGTATTGCCATCAACTGGGCACACATTCAGAATTTCAGACTCTGGGCTGTTAGGCTGTTACTGAGAAATGTCAGATAGAAAAAAACCAATAACAGGATCAGTTTGGTTCCCAGGTCGGGCAGTATTACTTTGCCCGTCCTTTGAATCGAACCCAAGACTTATGCTCAGCAATAGCATTTGCGACCACTATATCAACGAGAAACTCCAATAATAAGTACCTAAGTAAGTAGTAAGTTACCTATTGTGGGAAGCTCCTAGACACAAGGCACAAACATTGAAGTGCACTTTAAAGATCCTTCTCAAGTTCTCAAGTTTTTTTTTACAAGTAGTAATAATACACACGGCTACACATCAGGGGCCATATTCATAAAAGATGATTAAAGTTAAATGATGTTTAAACGTCAAAAATGTATGGTTAAACAGACGCTAAATCATTACTTAACGTTAAGCAACGTTTATGAATAAGGGGTCATGGGCGTACCCAGGGGAGAACAGGGGGGGGGCAGCTGCCCCCCCTGGATTTTGTTTACGTCCCTACTAACTATCTACTTTTGTCGATAAAAGTTAAGAAAAAGAACTTTTAGCCATTTGCAATACAATGTACAACTGTTAAAAATCGTGCGGCGTGCCCTCCGTGGGCGTGCCTGTTCTACCTACTCGCAAACAAAAATGCCGCGAACTTTCACGGAAGACGTCATAAACAGTTTTGCTGAAGACCGTCGAAAGTAAGTTTTAAAATAGTGATCAATCAAAGAATTTACTCATAAAAAAAAATACCTATTTTATTTATTTTTTTGACTCGGTGCTTATAAAAATCTGATTTGCCCCCCCTGGCCCAGAACCTGGGTACGCCCATGAAGGGGGTAGATATCCAGTTTACGCTGATCTCGCACGGTACGGAAATCCTATATAATGCGAGATCAGCTTATACTGAAAATGTATAGCTTGATGTGTAGCCGTGCGCACAAACTTGAGTGCATATTAATAAACCTTTTGAAAACTTGGTAATGTCCAAGTATCATTCACCTGTAGCAAATGACACATTAAAGTGCAACACAGGGTCACTCAATGATGACAAATGGTGACAAGTCCACATTTTTCCACTGACGTATAAATCCTAAGGACTTGGCATACCTACAAGAAAAACGTGGATACCTACACTTATTTGAGAAGATAAAATGGCGGCTAATAGGGCACCCCTTATCGATGTTTCTCTACAATAACATCGATAAAAGATTGTGAGAATGTTTTCATTGTGTCACGGTTCAATATCAACATAACTAACTATGTAAACAAATCTTAAAAGTTATTTTTGACCCACTTCCCGGTTTTTGAAAAAGCTTAAATTTTGCGTACATGTTTAGTTTGGATGACATTGCTGCCGATTCTCTTGTTCAATTATTAATCTAAAATTAGAGTATCGCTATCTATCACTTTTTTTTACTAAAAGGCAGTGCGAGAAAAGTATGGCTATAGCTATGAACGACTAAGTTAGAGATGTCAATCTTATGCCTACGCTTCACCGTGTTTTTAGTCGACATGTTTTTATTACGTGCACCTACCCTTAATTTGTATGGAAATATTAGTTCAATTAAATTTTACAGCACTATCCCATCTCTCCCGTGGGTGTCGTAGAAGGCGACTAAGGGACTTGCTTACTAGAAAATGGGCAGCAGCGTTTTCTATGCATTTACCAACCATACTGCGATCGCCAACCCGCCTGCTAAGCGTGGCTATTATGGCAAAACCCCCTTTTGGGGAAGGCTTATGTCTAGCAGTGAACGTCTTTCGGCTGAAATGACGAGTGCACAACAGAATTGACACCAATGCATGGTGAGCCAACTGTTAACTGACGTCATTCTAAATCCATTATGGCGCGATGGGCTCCCTGCACGGACGTCTCAACAAATAAACCCAAAATCATCGGCATTTTAGAAATGATATTATCATTTCTAAAATGCCGATGATTTTGGGTTTAAATTAAAAGTCAAGAATAATTATTTAAAATAAAGTATTTAATATTAAACTAATTAATCTCATTCATTTCTAAACCATACAATTTTGTTCAGGTAATTTCTGTGTGATATTCTTTCAGTAGATTTCTTCCCATAATATTTGTATCTCAAATTCATGTATACTTCTATTACACTTTTAATTAAAAGTGAAGAGAACAAATATTAGTTGTTTTTGTTGACATCTTTAAATTTTCTGCACAAATTGTTTCCAGCCAAATTTTCTTTTTACTTTATTAGCAGGCAGCCTGGAAAGTAAAACCAAAAACCAATTAAGAACCATATTATAATAGGTCTTTACCTATGAAATTGCCGTTTTGTATGAAAAAATTTAAACGATTTTTTTTCATGAATTTTTTATTTGTATTAATCGAAGTAATCACCCATGCAATCAATGCATCTTTGCCATCGCAGTGGCAGTTTATTGATGCCCTTCTTAAAGAAATCAGCTGGACGGGAGGCAACAAATTCTTCAAAGGCATTTTGTACTGCCTCTCGGGTATAAAATTTTTTTCCCGCCAAGAAGTTATCCAAATTCTGGAAAAAGTAGTAGTATGTAGGCGCAAGGTCTGGTGAGTAGGGCGGATGACGGAGAGCTTCCAACCCCAGTTCTTGCAACTTGGAGACCGTCTGCTGTGCAGTATGAGGTCGCGCGTTGTCGTGCAGGAGCAGCGGAGACGAGCGATTGACCAATGCTGGTTGGAGATGCGCCAGCTTCTCCATCATTGTGTTCAGTTCTTCACAGTACACATCTGCAGTAATGCTCACCCCGTTTGGTAAGAAGCTGTGATGAATCACACCGGCGCTAGACCACCAAACAGTGACCATCACTTTTCTAGGGGTAAGTTTTCGTTTAGGGCATTGTTTAGGTGCTGAACCAGGATCCAACCAACTTGCTGAGCGCTTACGGTTATCAAACAGAATCCATTTTTCATCGCAGGTAACAATGCGGTTCAAAATTCCTTCATTTGTGTGTCTGTTGAGCAGTGCAAGGCACGTCTCGACGCGTACTTCGCGCTGGCGATCATTGAGTTCGTGGGGCACCCATTTGTCAAGCTTTTTTACCTTGCCAATTTGACGCAAATGGACCAATATTGTTTTGACGCTAACGTCGAAAGCTGCTGCTAATTCAGCCGTAGATTGTGTATCATCAGCTTCCACAATCGCCTTTAATTCGTCATTGTCGACCAAAGTCTTCGGACGACCGCGAGGTTCATTTTTCAGGTCGAAATTTCCAGAACGGAAGCGAGCAAACCAATAACAGGTGGTGCGTTGGTTTGTAGTGTTAGCTCCGTAAACGTCGTTGATGTTGCGTGCCGCTTGTGCCGCGTTGCTGCCACGACGGTACTCATATTCCATAATTACTCGAATTTTTAACGTATCCATGATGACGAAAAAGATTGAAATGCGATGAAAATGTAACACTAATCAATAAAGAAATGACTACTTTTAGAAAAAAAATCCATGTTTTTAAAATAAAATTAATTTGAAATTAGAATTCTTAGCCAAACAAAAATTATTTTGATTTGAAATGGCCAGTACTGCAGAACGGCAATTTCATAGGTAAAGACCTAATAGCAATATCGATAAATATATAAATGTCATGCATGCACTACTCTATCCCTATAATAACAAGAAAATGATTTTATAAAATAGGTACAAATATTACTGTTGATAATAAAGGTAAAAGGGAAATTGTGAAGGGAAACTGTTGAAACTCTTCTACAAATACAGAATGTTATGTTTATTATCAAAATCTATAGATATTTCAGCTGAAATTAAGTACGTACTGGTGCAAAATTATGTTCGGGTGATTTCCGCTTCTTTTAATGCCACATCCGATTATATTGCAATTGGGCATCTTGTATTTGACGATTTACACTATAGAACCGAGTTCAAAGTGTTCAAACGCAATAACACAGCAAAATTACTCACAAATTCACAAATTACAACCACAGCTCAAGAGCATTTGACAGTTGACGTACCCCAACTTTGCTACCAAACAGCGAGAGGATAAAATGGCGACCCGGCCGCAAATAGGTATTTAATGACGCTAGGAATGAAGAGTTGCCATTATAGTACCTGTCAAAAACACTGATGTCCTTTTTCACTTACGCAAAATTATGATAGTTAAAAAGAGATGACAGCATTTTTATGATTTCGGTGTCGATATGCCTCATATTTGTATAACTGTTTTTTCTATAGTCAAACATTTCAAGTCCATATGATTTATAAGTCAGTGCATTTTTCCCATAGGTACAAACTTCGAGAGTGTATTACACCACTGTTTGACATTGGTGCCGATTCTGTTGTCACAAAATTCTCTAAACTAGACTAAAAATCTCCAAAATTTAGTTTATTCCTGTCAAACGACGATTTCCTATTCTGAAATTGACTAAAGTGACACAACTTAACTATATTTTAGTTTGACAGCACTAAGATTGCACTGAATTATTAGTTTAGTGAAAATGGTAATTTTGCTATTCTGTTGTTGTCAATTTCATTATTCTAGTCAACCTAAAATTTTGGTTGTCTAATTAAATCTGACTATTTTTAATCGCGATTAAATAGGCGTGGAATAAAATTAGTTGTCAAGAACTAAAATTCACACCGACACCTCGACTTCTGGTGCAAAAATAGTACTGTATTTTTTTTTCTTTTCTTTTGCTTATATCTCGAAAACGGAGTGTCCTATCGCAAAAATAATAAAAATTTCGACCCCCTTTATAAAACCTTAATACACCTCTAAAACTCAACATGTGGATAATAATTTTTCATATTTTCCATGAAAAAAGTGAAAATTCCATATAAATCACGTCGAGGCTGCCGACCCCGGCGCGCTGCTGGCTCTAAAAAAAAACACGGGGTAGGGCTAACAAGTACCACGTTGCGAAGCCAAAACATACCACGTGCGAGTCGCGATTGTCAAATTCGATTTTAGTCGTGTCAAAATAGTTTTTAAATTTAGAGATATTTTTTTGCAGAATAGCGTTTAGATTCTCATAGTAAAAAGTAAGGAATTTTAGTTATAGTTTAGTTAGTTTAGTTCGGTGTACAACAGAATCGGCACCAATATACATCAAAAATTAAACATGATAAGGTTTTGTCTTATTAATATTGTCTGTACGGAAATTGAATACTAAAATTAAAAACAATTAAAAAGTTAGGAGCCAACAAAGATTAGTTTTTCTTGCTTAACCAAACATTGGGCGTGTTTAAGTAATAAAAGAAGTATAAAGTCTCCAAAAGTAAGTCGGTAGATACCGACAAAGCTCAATTGTCGAAAAGTTCAATAAATTTTATTGGTCATTGATTTATGCAGTGGTTTTTTCAGAAAACCCGATCTTCCGAAGGACTTTTCTTAATTTTTTACGCCCGGTCCTTACCGGACAGCGAGCTACCCATTAATCGCCGTCTGGAAGCCCACGCCTACGGTGGCCGGAAATCAGCCTGGGATTCCCGACGCCGAGGGCGTCCCCTGCGGCGGTTAGGGCCGTGAGGGCGCACATGCTGCCTCTCCCTCACGTGCGCCGCCTCCCTCTTCGCGAGCATCACTGCTTCGCTGAAGGAGGTGACGGCTATCAATGCACTCTCGCTCCGTACCATAGCCTGGACCAAGGCCGGACGCGAGAGATCGCCGCCGCCGATCGCCTCCACGACGCACACTGGTCCCAAATTAAAAAAAAGTGGACATTGATAGTAGACCGCTGATATTTTTTTTATTGTTGATATAATGATAACAGATAAGGCAAAAAAATATTATTGTCCTACTTCAAATACTTTTCTCTAAAAAAAATATTTCTTTTTTTTTGTATGGGAGTGATTACATTTTACTCAATTTCTCAAAAACCTTAAGCGATGTCGAGATGGCATTCACATATGTTAGAAAACGAATAATTCTGAGTATTTGGCTCGCAGAAACTTTTTGCTTATCTCTGCGTACTTTCGAGATAATAGTGACAGAAAATAACATTTTTTTTTAATGTTAATTGTTCGCTTTTTTTTTATTCATAGCCTTACTCATATCGCAATAGGTCCGCTGGCCAGCAAAATGGAGCTTCGACGCGAGTTTGCCGGGATAACAAGATGGCCACCTCTCATGACGTAACGTAATACGGTCACGAATCGCGTGCGTACACCTCAGTCAGCGTTGCCGTTAGCGTACATTTTACACATTTGACGTACTTTTTAAGCCTCCCATGTGTGATGTGTAATCAGGTCCATTTTACGTACCTTTTCAGCTTAACATCCAATACTTGAAACCGCTGCCAAATAATAATTGCAATAATTGTATACGATAGCGCAATAATGAAAATTGTGTTTCACCTTATAAGTACATGATAGTACTTTCTGCTGATAGATAAAGCCTTATTTGGGGATTGCCGATAGAAGTGAAAACTAAGTAACTTGTCAATTGTATCGTCGAGCTATGAGATTATTATTTTCGAATTATTTTTGGTTTTTAAAGAAGTGTTAATGACCAATTTGATTTAATCCTTGATCATAAACACTTCTTTATTAACAAAAATATTTTAAAAATAATAATCTAATAGCTCGACGATACAATTCACAAGTTACTTAGTTTTCACTTAAATCGGCAATCCCCAAAGACTGCTCCGCATGTTTTTTTTAAATATAATAGATACACGTGGCTACACATCAAGCTATACATTTCCAGTATAAGCTGATATCGCATTGTATAGGATTTCCGTACAGTGCGAGATCAGCATAAACTGGAAATGTATAGCTTGATGTGTAGCCGTGCGTACTAGCTGCCCCGCCAGACGTCCTGTCAAAATTACAATTGATTTTTTTCATTTTTTTTTTTCTATTTAATGGTATGAAACATACTTTACGAACAATAGTATAGAATACTCATACCTACCAAATTTACATAAAAAAATCATAAAATCTGTAAAGCCGTTTCGGAGGAGTGCAACCACAAGCACCGTGACACGAGATTTTTATATTATTAGATAGGTAAGTTTTCTCACACCTAGAATCCAAGAAATAGAACTTCTGCTGGCGAGCAGGCAGTGTCTCCCTGTCTCGCATTTATTGCCTTTTATATAAAAGTACTCTGTGATTCATTGCGAGAGAGCGAGAGAAACAGTAGTGAGTGATTTTAGTAAAAACGTTGTTTATGTACCTTTTTAACCCAAAATGTACCTTTTCAGCGCTGGATGTGTACCTTTTGGGAACTCACTTGCGGCAACACTGACCTCAGTGTACAACTAAATGTGGTTGCGATAAGACGTGTCCTTATTTTTTCTGTGCGCTTGAAGAAATGCTTGTTGTTTGTTTGTTTTGTTATTGTTGTATTTTGAATCTTTGGATTTTAAAATCAAATAATTTTTGTTTGTCTTTCTTTCGTCGAATTTGTTTTCGTAATTTTTTTTTGTTAAAATCAAAGTCACTTTGTCTTTGATATCTTTGATTCTAATTTGTTTTCAATTTTCCTTAAAATTATAATATGTCCGCATTTGTCACCAACTTAGACTTATACGTTGTTCTTAAATCAGGAGGTGGTTTTAAAAATGTCGAATTTTTATTTAATGCCCTTATTGAACGTATTGGTGTTGAATTGTCTTCCGAAGATTTGAGTAATATTAAATTATTTTGTCGTAATTTTTCAAGTAATATCTCAAAAAGATGGTCTGCTTCCAGTAGAGCTCAAAAGACCTTTCTTAACAAAAATTCAGACTGGTTACAATCCCAAATAGTTTGGCCAAAATGTCAAAATATCGATTTAAGCAGCATTTTTAAAGTTGCCGAGGAAGTAATTCCAAATTTCGAAACGCAAGTGGATACTCATCAATTAAGTTGTGGTACAAGTAAAAAACCATTTGTTGATATATCTGATAAACAGAAGAAAAGGCGTTCTCTAACACTTCTAGATCACACAGAGGAGGAATTAGTTTATGCTTTATGTGCCAAATTAAAAGAGTCTAAAAAAACAAAATTAGCAGCTATATTAAACGAACTCAGCCAAAACAAGGAAAAATGTGAGATGGTACATGTATGTTCGCTAAAAAGACTGACAAACCGTGTTTACCAGATGATAAAACGTTAGCGCTTTACACCTCAACAAATTTGACAAAATGGCAATATCGAAATTTAAGAACTATTCTTGCTTCAGAGAAAATGTATGGTCTTCCATCCTATCAAAAGCTCCTGGAAGCTAAAAAAACTTGTTATCCTCCAGAGTCAGACATAACTGTAACTGAATCTGATGCTAAGATAAGACTTCAATCGCTTCTAGATTTGACAACCAATAGGATATTAAAAACAATTCAGCACAACTCTGCCGACAAAAAATCGCTAAAACTAATAAGCAAATGGGGTTTTGACGGGTCATCTTCTCAAAGTAATTATAAACAAAAGTCACACTCCGACACTAAAAATTGACGATTCTTCAGTTTTCATGATTAGTTTGGTTCCGCTTCGTTTGGAAGAAGAGAGTGGTACTATCTTGTGGCAAAATCCTGCTCCCTCTTCAACAAACTATTGTCGTCCAATTGGCTTTATATTTGCAAAAGAAACAAATGAATTGATAAAGAAGGAAAGTGCATCCTTAGAGGAAGAAATTCGTAATCTTGTTCCCACAATTGTAGATAATTTTGATATTAAACATGTTTTGTACATGACTATGATTGATGGGAAAATTTCTACTGTGATTTCCAATACTTCTTCTGCAGCTGTTTGTAATATTTGCAATACCCTACCTAGCAAAATGAATGACTTGGACTTTGTATCCAAAAGACTCATCAGAGAAGATATGTATAAATATGGTCTGTCTTCGCTTCATATGTGGATAAGATGTATGGAATGTATTTTACACATTTCGTACAACTTAGACTTCAAAAAGTGGGCTGCACGAAAAGAAGATAAATTGTTAAAAGAAATTAAAAAGAATTTGACACAAGAAGAATTCCGGGAAAGAACTGGTTTGTTAATTGACATAGTAAAACAGGGATTTGGTACAACCAATGACGGTAACACGGCAAGAAGGTTTTTTGAAAATTATGAAGTATCTGCTGAAATAACGGGTATCCACCCTGTTTTAATCAAGAGATTTGCAGTCATTTTACAAACAATTTCATCTGGTCAACTTATTAATAGGTACCAACTTGTTTAGGGAATATTGTAAAGAAACAGCAATGCTGTATGTAAACTTATATCCATGGTATTACATGCCTTCAAGTGTCCATAAATTGTTGATACACGGTGCTGATATTTGTGAAAATTTCTCCTTTATTCCGATAGGCATGCTTTCCGAAGAAGCTTCCGAAGCGAGGAATAAAGATTTCCGGAATGTTAGAATGGCACATACAAGAAAAATCGGTAGAGTTCAGACTAATTTAGACATTATCCACAGCTTTCTAATTAGCTCAGATCCTTACATCAGCCATATCAAACCAAAGTTTGCTCGTTTACATAAACAGTTGTTTCCAGAGGCTAGTGCTTTGATCTTGAACAATGAATTGCTTTCGTTGGAAAACGAGGAAATAGAGATTTCTCAAGAGAATATAGACCCAAATATTAATCTTTCACCATAATATTTTTTCAGAATCGTTTGTGAACATATTCAACTTTATGTTTGCAGCTTTATTTGTCTTCATTTTGATTGTTTTTTTAAAACTGATGAAAATACTCCTTCAGAAAGGTCATAGCTTTTCAGTCATTAGTGAGCCCCCATAACCTCTTTTACAGAGAAGTCTCTTTTTATTTATTTGACATTACGCATACATTATAATTATGTGCTAAAGTAAGGCTATGATTAAAAAAAAATGTTATTTTCTGTCACTATTATCTCGAAAGTACGCAGAGATAAGCAATAAGTTTCTTCGAGCCAAATACTCAGAATTATTAGTTTTCTAACATATGTGATTGCCATCTCGACATCGCTTAAAGTTTTTGAGAAATTGAGTAAAATGTAATTGCTCCCATACAAAAAAAAAAGAAATTTTTTTTTTACAGAAAAGTATTTGAAGTAGGACAATAATATTTTTTTGCCTTATCTGTTATCATTGTATCAACAATAAAAAAAAAATATCAGCGGTCTACTATCAATGTCCACTTTTTTTTAATTTGGGACCAGTGTGCGACGACACGGCGGTGCTCCGCCCAAGCCGGGCAGACCGCCACCGTGTGCTCCACCGTGTCCTCAGGGCGATCTTCGCAGTGGAAATACCCGGGCGTTTCCCCCCGCCTTTTCCGAAACAGGAACCTCCCGAAACAACCGTGTCCGGTCAGGACCTGCGTCAGGCGGAAGGTGAGGACGCCATGCCGTCTCTCAAGCTACTCCTCAAAGAGGGTACTTACCACCGACTAGTTTCCCCTTAAAACATCATTTAAAAATAATAATACCTGTTCTATTTTTTTTTCTTTCAGAAAACAGATCCAATAGTGGATAAGTTATATGAAAGTACAGAAGAAGGCAAAAAAGTTACCAGAAATAATGGGGACAAATATGTTGCCGTATTCAGAAGAATTTCTGATAAAGCATGAAATGTACTTTTTGAAATAGGCATAATCACTTTTGTTACAAATATTACATAATAAAGGTATACAAAAATTATGTGGATATATTTATATTCTAGTCTAGTAAACAGCTTTTAAACAATCTTAATAACACTGATGGGTTATAAAATATTGATAATAGATTTTATTTTTGTAAGTAAGGTTTTCTAACTATACCTATACTTTAAAAAGAAACGCCGAAACAAACTCAAGAGGTCAGTCTCTTTTAAAATTCCAGACATAATCTTGGTCAGATCATGTAGATACATTAATTTTTACATTTTAGAGGTCTTTGTTTGTGTCGGGGTTTATTTCCTGCTTTTTAAACTTAATAAAGTAATTAGTTTAATTTAGATACGCTACGATCAACACATGTCTCGCTATTTCCCACAGTGAAGCTAATTACTAGTTTATCCCCATTCCTCTTTGCTACTCTATCATCAGACCCTGACATCTTTAACCTATTCATTGAGACCTTTCTAATGACCTCAAACATTATACTTCTGCAGAGTTATCATGGTATCCTGCATATTCCAGGTGATGCTGCAGCCAATATCATTGAAGTAATAGAATACCAGATTTCGACTCGGTCAGGTCTGTGGAAGATCACCTCATCCCTTCATCAACTACAAAAGAGCTGATCTTCAAACGGCTGAACAGATTTTATTGAATCTGAACTCTCGATTAAGTCACTATGTGGATAAAACCAAATCGGTTCAGCCGTTTGGGAGCTACGATGTCACAGACATACACACAGATACACACCTTAAAGTTATAAAACCTCTCTTATCCGTCTGGGGTTAAAAAGTGTTAGTTTTATCATTTTCTGCTCGTAATACAGCTTCCAAAAAATAATCCAATAAAAAAATAACGCATTCTAGGCTTAGTTCTTGAATGTGGCTAGGAAGTTAATTGTGCATTGGCATCTAACCACCAAGCCACCTATTTGCTTGAGCCTGGTTGTAGGAACAAGAAATTTGTGTTTTATACATATTATGTAAAGTACGTACGAGGACAACTTATGGAAGCGAACGTGTCGATCGGTTTTACAAAAATGGAAAAAGAGCAATATCGTTCGGTGATTCGATTCCTATTTTTGGAAGGGAAAACGCGCATCGAAATCAAAGAGCGCTTGGATGCTGTGTACGGTGACTCTTCTCCATCGATGGCCACCGTCAAGAATTGGTTCAACGAGTTTGCACGTGGCCGTACGTCGGTTTTTGATGAACCACGTCCAGGTGCACCGAAAACAGCTGCTACGGAGGAAAACATTAAAAAAATCCATGATCTCGTATTGGCAGATCGCCGATTGAAGGTTCGGGAGCTAGCTGAGACTGTAGGCATTTCAGAAGGAACAGTTCATCATATTCTTCACGAGGAACTCGGCATGAGAAAGCTGTCGGCGCGACGGGTGCCGCGTTTACTCACACCAGAAAACAAGCGCAACCGTGAGACCACATCGGAGACGTGTTTGGCGCTGTTTAAGCGGAATCCAGCGGAGTTTTTGCGTCGTTTTGTGACCGTCGATGAAACTTGGATCCACTGGTACACACCAGAGACCAAGGAGCAATCAAAACAATGGATCCAGACCGGGGAACGTGCTCCAAAGAAGGCGAAAACTGTAAAATCGGCCTTTTCCGGCCGATTTTACGCCATGTGGTTATGGCCACCGTTTTATGGGATTCACAAGGTGTGATCTACATCGATTACCTCGAGAAGGGTAAAACAATTACAGGGCTTTACTATGCCGATTTATTGGGCCGATTCGACGCCGAATTAAAGAAAAAACGACCCCATCTGGCGAAGAAAAAAGTGCTGTTTCACCACGACAACGCACCGGTTCACACGTCTGCCGTTGCCATGGCCAAATTGGTCGAATTACACTACGAATTACGCTGCTGCCCCATCCACCGTATTCTCCAGATTTGGCCCCTTGTGACTTCTTTCTGTTTCCTAATCTGAAAAAATCACTCGCCGGGAATAGATATGGATCGAATGAGGCGGTCATCGCCGCCACGGAGGCCTATTTTGCAGAGTTTGACAAAAACTATTTTTCGGACGGGTTAAAAAAGTTGGAGCATCGCTGGGCTAAGTGTATCGAACAATTTATTTTTCAACATAGTCTCCTTTTAAGGAGACTATGTTGAAAAATAAATTGCCACTTTTCCAAAATTTTCGTTTACTTTTTGTAGGCTAAGTATTTATTGAATGACCCTCGTAACTATCACTGTTTTTTTCAGGCAGATTAATATTTTTATTTACATACAAAAGATTTTCAGAAATATACTGAAAAGACATAGTAATTACAGTTTAATCTCTTTCAATTTGTCTCTGCGGAATTGCCTGAAACATAATTTATAAATTGCCCTTTCTTGGAAAACAAGAACTGTTGCCACAACGTAATACCGTACAAATCGCACTATGAACATAACTACACTATCGAGTATACTCACGGAGGCTGGTTTTGTCCTCCGTGAGTATACTCATGGCACGGCCGTAGCTAGGGGGGGGCAGTGTGGGGCAATGCCCTACCTTAAAAAATACCAAAAACGAAGACAAATTATTATAATTAAATAAACTTATTCATAATTTATCAATCACCATGTATGTCACTGACCTAGAGGTCTGTGATATACATGGTGATTGATTTAGGAGCCCGTGCTTCGAGGGAAGATCAATTATGATACATTTTTTACTTCCGCCCTACCTGTAACCAATGCTGCCCTACCTCAAATTCGACTCTAGCTACAGCCCTGACTCATGGGCTGACTCTAAATAAGTTAAATCTTCTAATGGCGTAACCTGTGGCGTATCTAGTCCTAAAGGGGCCCTGTACCAAAATTACTTAGCCCCCCCCCCTCGTTTTACCCCTCTGCGGCCAGGCTTAAAAAGACGATATTGCTTATTTTTTAACCGACTTCCAAAAAAAGGAGGAGGTTATATGTTCCACTGTATGTATTTTTTTAATGTATGTTCCTCGATTTCTCCCCCATTTGTGGACCGATTCTCAAAATTCTTTTTTTATTTGAAAGAGTAGGTATACTCCTGAGGTGGTCCCATTGGCACCAAGTCAGGATCTGGTGATGGAAAGCCAGGGAAATCGAGGGCAACCTTCAAATCTTATGGGTATTAACAATGTTTTTTATATGTTTTCTAAAGCTATTGAGACATTTGCGTATGGTCATCATCATCTCATGACGCTGAGCTGATGAAGGAAGATACAACTCTTTAACTTAGGAGTAAGGTGCAGATTCGGGCATAACTCCGTCATATATAGACCTATTTGCAAAATTCTTTTTTTAGAAAGGGGTTTTTATTATTTAAGGAAAGGATAGTGGGCAAAAATGTTTGGACGGCACACCCACGTCCGCCACAGCTCAGACTACTTTTGTTTGGAAGGTATCACAGCCATGTCTCACTGTGCCAATGTGCATCAAATTTTGTCCGAGGGTTCTCTTTATATTTTGAGTCGAATAGGTTTAACTTACTGAGCATGAAAAAGTTAAACAGTGTTTAATTATTATCGTGATCTATTATTATTGAGTCCAAGAAGAGAGCCGGTCTGTGGATATTCTCTTCATATCTTGCCACGCTCATAAACCATATTACAACCATTACGTGGGCGCAGCAACCCATGGTACGGTTCCCTGTTTTGCATGAACAATAATAATGAGTCAGTGCATTCAATCTGCTCTCATCATCGTTTATTAACACATATGTGTAATAAAACTTCGACCTAGTGTACCTAGAGTGTATCTTTGCTCTCAGAAGCCACAGGTTTGTTCCTTCAATGCCAGTATTATTGTGCTCGGTAACGAGTTGCTCGGGTTCTCGGTAAAGCGAAATACTGAAGTGCCCGTCCCCCCGAACATGCTCACTATAATAACTTTTTGCCAATTTACGTTGATATGTACCCAGAGCAAAAATAATTAGTTCCCTTTGGGTCAGCGAAGGAAACCTTAATGAATTAAGGCTTGCAGCCAGGGCTAAGGGCACGTACCTCAGCTTTGGGCATGCTGGTAGGACAGGCTAGATCGGACTGAGGTAGGTAATACGTAATAGGTAAAACGGACTGTTGTCCGCAACTCCACGTAAAAACGCGTATTTTGCGTACGGGTGGGAGAATCGGTAATTCGATCCATCCCAGCTCCTCGAGAAAGGCCAGCAACACTTTGGTGTTGCTGACAATCTTACGTAGGGTACCTGGGTTACCTAAGTATTTTGCCCTGTAATTAGCGACCAGCAAAACCAGCGACGGCAGTTTAACAGCACATGAGCCGCTGTCTTGTCGTCCTCCATGCAGGCCCTGCACAGCGGACTGTCTGTTACTCCTGTGACAAAGAGATGTTTATTAAATGACCCATGGCCAGTTACGGCTGCTGTAACTGTACGCAGCTGTGGTTTTGTTAAACGGAGAACCTGTTTCGTGAGGCGGACATCGAACGCAGGAAGTGCTTCCTTAGCCTACCTGCACCCACTTAGGTCCATCCATATTTTGTGATGATGATCCCTGGTTCGTTTCCTTACCAGAGTGCGTAGATACCCGAAGGGAAGTGGCGCAATGGGTTCTGGTCCCACTGGTATCATGCTCGACCCCCTCCTGGCAAGTTCATCGGCTGCATCGTTGCCTAGCGAACCACTGTGTCCCTTGATCCACTGAATGGTAATATTGTTGAGGCTACCTACCTCTTTGAGGCGCTGGTGGCACTCGTATATCAGCCCAGAGTCAACCGTGTGACTGTTCAGCGCTTGTAGCACAGCCATGCTGTCTGAGAGTATGCGAATCGAGTGATCCTTAACTTCTCTGGCCATGATAGCAGACGCGGCAAGGGAGATGCCCATGCATTCGGCCTGGAACACTGTGTTATGGACCCCCAGTGGTGTGGCTATGTGGATGTTGAGGTTCTCCGAGAAGATTCCAGCCCCTGTGCCACTACCTGTTTTTGATCCGTCCGTGAAGATACACAGCTCTGCGGGGCGCAAGCCTTCGCATCGTCGATCCTCATGCAGTTGGATTCTGTATTTTTTATCGAAGATAAAACTCTGAGTTCCCTAAGTAGCTCGGTGCGTTGTGTGTCTGTCTTACTTCAGAGATTTGTAGCCTTTAGACGCACCGCCGCCATCGTTGCTTCCTGCTGTATGAACAGGTGGAGCGGCGGCAGCTCCAGCATGGCCTCGATCGCTGTAGTCGGGAGTAGTCCTCATGCAGCCCGTGGTCGCCATGTAGGCTAGTCTTTGCATGCGCTGTACTTTGTTGGTAGCTGTAACTAGCTTGGTGCGGACTGAGGTAAAACGACCGCGCGGCCGACCCAGCTAACCATTTTGAAAACGGTCCATGGGTGGGGGTAAGTACGAGCGCAGGAGATTTTATGGTCAGCCAGCCTTTGCTGTGTCTCTGGCCCATATTTTTTGATAAAAATCACGTCATTATAGTCCATAATAATATTAAATAACGATACCCACTAGTAAAAATATTTCGCTCAGTTTTGGTACGTACACAGTTTTATGTAATGACCTCGGGGATCGTTTTTAATGCATCGTAATTAAAAATTATTACAATTGTGAGATGTTTCGAGACATATTTAACACATGGCTGGCGGAGCTGGGTGTATCTTGCCCAATATCCTTTAAAATTTTAAAAATTTAAATTTCATATAGATCTGATGATGCGTTTCGAAGACAGACAACGGAACTCTTCAAAAAATGACAGAAAATCAACCGCGATTGCTGCTATCGCATAAATAGGTATGCATTGTTTTGACCCTAAGGATGATGAATTGGTGTGGAACTAAAAAGTGAAAAATAAAAACATTTTCCAAAAAAACAACCGACTTCCAAAAAACACTAGAAAGTGAAAAATAACTTTAATATCGGAAGGCAGTGACAAGAAATTAATAAAGTACATATCCAAAGTCACCGACTTCCGAAATTAAAGTAATTTTTCACTTTCTAGTGTTTTTTGGAAGTCTGTTGTTTTTTTTTGGAAAAAGTTTTTTATTCAAAACGAAAGTTCTGTCAACGTCCTGACTCAGGAGGAGAGAGAAAGCAAGAGCGACATCATCAACAAGTATTTGAGGTGTTGAGTTTTTTTTTACATGCTGTATAATAACGTCGGGGCTCTAGGGGGCCCGTATCAACGATACGGCTGATACGGTGGTAGCTAAGCCACTGGGCGTAACACACGTATGCAGATCTAAGCTTTTTTGACAATTTATCAACATTGAAGCTTGGCATCCAAAATAATTATACCTAAGGGACTACTCAGAGTTATTCAGTTTTTGTCCATAGAAAACAACGATTTTGTATAGAGTCCATTCAGCTTTCCTCGGCTTAACGGATGCGTACTCATCTCATACAAAATCGTTGTTTTTTATGGACAAAAGCTGAACAGAGCTGAATAAGTGTACCATAAGAAAGTAAGAACACTGGTATCTTTGGGATTCAACTCTTCGCCCTTTATGAGCAAACTACTTTTTATTCATTTAACGTGAGGTTTGTAACATGGTTTGTATATGTCACCGTAAGATTGTAAACAACGTTAGTTTATATAATCTATCTCGCGAGATACAAACTGTCGATAAATTGTGAACTGCAAAAAACATTTAAGTACAATTTAACGCACTCTATTTTTCGATAGTTTATAATCTGTCCGTCAAATTGTGAACAGGGCCTAGAGACAAAATGCATTTCTGTTAGCGTTCACGCCATACGCTACGCCAAAATTTATGGGAATGACATTACCTGCGGAAAGAACACGACGTAACCTTTCTGCAGGTAATGTCATTCCCATACATTTTGGCGTAGCGTTTGGCGTGAACGCTAACAGAAATGTGTTTTGTCTCTAGGCCCAGGACTGAGAAAGGTGGAAAAAAGGTAGGGAGGTCTTCGCCCAGCTGTAGGACTTTAATGGTTAATAATAGGCGCAAGCTTATCTCCTGAAACAATAAAGTCATCTGCAAAGCTCTATGAAAATATTTGAAATCATCTGTAAAGCTCTATGAAAATATAACAGAAATGTGTTTTGTCTAGGCCTGCTGGTATCAAGTCGGATGGTACAGAGGCCAGCACATCAAGCTACCAATCTGTCAAATTTCTTTGATAGTTTTTTAACTTTATTACAAAGTCATACGTTTATGTTCAATTGGGATAATTTGACAGTTTGGGATAACTTGACCTGCTGGCGACTATACATACCTTGCGCTTTTACTAAATAGTCAAATAACTGCCACTAACTTGGAAGTAACGCTCGCCGGCCGCTGCCGCGGCATCGCTCGCTTGACTCGCGTGGTTGGTCGCAGTGCTAACCTAACCTATTCGGTTTGGGCACGCCACGATTGCGGCGGTAAGTCCCCTCTTTGAGGAGTGGTTTGAGAGGCGGCATGGCGTCCTCACCTTCCGCCTGACGCAGGTCCTCACCGGACACGGTTGTTTCGGGAGGTTCCTGTTTCGGATAGGGCGGGAGGAAACGCCCGGGTGTTTCCACTGCGAAGATCGCCCTGAGGACACGGTGGAGCACACGGTGGCGGTCTGCCCTGCTTGGGCGGAGCACCGCTGTGTCCTCGTGGAGGCGATCGGCGGCGGCGATCTCTCGAGTCCGGCCCTGGTCCAGGCCATGGTACGGAGCGAGAGGGCATGGGGAGCCGTCACCTCCTTCAGCGAAGCAGTGATGCTCGCGAAGAGGGAGGCGGCGCACGTGAGGGAGAGACAGCATATGCGCCCTCGCGACCCCAGCCGCCGCAGGATACGGAGACGCCCTGGGCGTCGGGAATCCCAGGCCGATTTCCGGCCACCGTAGGCATGGGCTTGCGGACGGCGAGTAATGGGTAGCTCGCTGTCCGGTAAGGACCAAGCCCAAGTCGACGGCGCGTTGTGTTCCACGCGCGCCTCAAAGAGATGTCAGCACAAAAAGTGATGGGACCCGCAAGGGTCGATGCCTGCCAGGGGTGCGGGTTTGTTCGAAAGAGACACCACAGCCCCTGGCTTAAGGGCTACTGCAGGAACACGGGTGGGTTTTAGTCAGTAAAAGTCTGACACGCCCTCCTGCTCCACCCAGAGCGGGAGAAGTTATTTGATGATTTCCCACCCAAAAAAAAAAAAAATACCAATTCGGTTGGTAAGCAGTATGGTGCAGTTCGCAATTTATCGTCAGTTTATAATCTCGCAAGACAGATTACAAACTAACGGTGTTCACAATTTACGGTGATTAGTTCTTTTCTCGTTAAGAAGTAGGCATGTTGTTAACATTAAACCAGTTAACTACTTTAGCCCAGGGGCTAAGTACCTATTTGTCAGTGTGTTTTACAGCTGCTGACGTAGTAAAATATAAATATGAAACAAAAATGGGCCAAGAATTGAGCCCTGGGTGATCTCCATTGTTATTACAGATCTAAATAGTTAAAAGTGAAAATATGTAGCGACTTGTTAAATAATAATAAAATATTATATTATTGTTAATACGCAATGTATAATAATATTTCATAGCATTAAGTAGAAAAACAAAACTTCACTGATTATTATTTGCAGAGTTTCTTCTCCATAAGGACAACCCATCTTCCGAGAGGTCGCGATATATTCAAATGTTTGCGCATATGTCCCGATGCGCGCAGAAGCCAGGCCTTGTTTTCCTTCCAAACCTTGTGTGACAAAAGTGAAAACAATAGTGCTGCCCAAATTTCGGGTTGATTTGGGTACATATGGAGGCCCTGTTTAGCTAATAACAAAGATTTGATACTATCGCCAGCCATATGTTCCGCAATACTGGCAGAAGCTAGAATTTTTCCGAAGTCACAATCATATTCTCCATAGCGAGCTGAACATAAGGCTTTTTGGGCACAACAGCTTGCAACTTTTGCCTTCGTATTCGTAGCTCTAAGGCAATACTGCGTCATACAAAACCATAAAAGGGCATTGCTAGGGTGATCATGAAGACAGTCACTCAACAGCTTTATAGCTTGATCCATGTTGTCTTCACACACAGAAATGTATGATTTCAAGAAGCCTATATCATATCCATATTCACTGTGTCTCTCATATTTCCTTAGCTCGCCCAAAGCTAGCTTTGATAAACTTTGATCAGAATTAATTAAGCCCAAAGAACATATTGCAAATAAACTATGTGCTGTTGGTTTTTTCTGTGATATTTGGATACTATGGAACAGCAGAGTTTTGGCATCATCTACGCCCTTATACATGTACACAATACCTGCCATAGCTACTAACAGATCTGCTTTGTCAGCTTGTTCATTACTCAGCCAGTGAAGTGCAGTGTCATAAACAGAGTAGGATTCTTCATACAAGCCTTTCTTATAAAGGGCTAAGGCTAAACCAGTAGTAGACTCAAAGCTAGCTTCAGTGATTGCTTTGAATATCTTTATTGCTTCATCATATTTTTCCATCCTTACTAGAATTCTTCCAATATTCAAAAGTGTTTTGTTCTTATTTTCTTCTTCTGCATATTCGAATGCTTTTTCATAAGATTGTATGGCAGATTGCAGCAGGCCATACCTTTCCTGTAAGAACCCCATTATGTTATAAGCACATGCATTTGAAGATTCAAAGTTACAGTACCATTCAACTAAGTCTAGGGCATATGGTACAGCATAAAGACCCTCTATATCGTATTTTGATTCTGAACTGTCTTTATATTTATTATTCTTTAGAGTTCGACACACCCAATCTGCATACCCAAGTGCACTCTCTGGGTGATACCCTAAGCGCGACGCATGTCTGAATAGATCCATAGATTCTTCTTCGCGAATTGCTTCAGAAATTAAACCTTGGCCAATCCAGCTATGTGGGTGGGATGGTAATGCTGATTGTCCTCTTGAGAAACAGTAGTTGGATGATTTATAAAGTTTCAGTTTTAAATAAAGTGTTCCTAAATTACACCATATTTTTGCAACAGACCATTTTCGAGTAACTAAAAGAGCTTTAATGAAGCAATGCTGGGCAATTTCATACTTTTTGATGGCTAAACATATTTTTCCAAGCAAATTCCAGTTGCGCCATACAGTAGGCCTCTCTTTTATACAATTTATAGCCAAGTTGAAAGATATATGGCAGTTAACAACCTTTTTGGTTTCATGATAAAAGGTCAAGTAGGCCAATGCTAAATCATATGACGACACTTGCTGTTTCTGTTTGGCGATATGTGAATAGCAAGCAATGGCTTGAATAAATATCTCTATTTTATTTTTCTTTGATATTTCTAAATCATTACCACCTTCCTTGAACAACTGGGGCATATGGACATAGGCATATTTATCTGGCAATTTAACTATAAACATCAAGTTTTTTGCTAACAGTTTCCAAAAACATAAATATTGATTTTGTTTAGATAATGCTTTTGTGATGTAGTTTATTGCATACTGAGCACAATCTCTAGCACTACCATATAGGTTGGCTTCTACTTTTTTCTTAGCAACTCTCATCCATGTTTCAGCAATTCCTTTAAGAGCTAAGAATGAGTAGGGTTCAATAGTAAATACTTTTTCAAATGTTGCCACAGCTTCTTCAAATTGTGTTAATAGCAAATAAATGTGGCCAATTCTTGAAAGGCAGTATGCAGATTTGCTTGGATCTAAAGTCATCACTTTGTTGTAAGCTCTCAATGCAGCGGTGTATGACCCTCTTGAATAATATGTATCAGCTAGACACTCAAAAGCTGTTGTATCACCATTAATTTTGATAACATTCATGAAATTCAAAATAGCATTTTCCCATTCTCTCTTATTGAAATAATGCAGGCCTAATCTGAAATTAACCCATGGTTCAGTGGTTGAAATATTTTTTATTAACTCATTCAATAGTTCAAAATCAGCATCATTCTGTTGTAATTTGGTGTAGATATCACTGAGACCCTTAGCAATATTGGTGTTGGTAGTGTTCAGGCTATGAGCTTTTTCATAACATTTCTTAGCCTTTTCTAAGTCAGATTTATGGTGATGATAAAAGTGACCTAAATATGAAAATGTATCAGCATGATCAGGGTTAAGTTTAGCTGCTTTTAGAAGATGTATAAAACATTTATCATATTGTTTCAGTTCGAAATATGCTTTCCCCAAGTAGAACACATCAAGTGGACTATTTGAACCTTCTAGTAAATTAACCACTTCATCATATTTCCCTTGCTTCTGCAGTAGTAGAACATGCAACTGCTTATAGTACTCAGTTGTTTCTAAATGCTTCATGATGTGGTCAGAAGGATCATCAGCTTCTATATAACACTCAGCAAGACTGGCCAGCTCACATGATTCCATTAAATCAATTGCTATGTCTTTTGCACAGTTTATTGCTTCCTTCCATTTTTGTTGTTTTGTCAGAGACAAAAACAAAAACTTTCTGAGAACCACTGCAAATTGTTGGTCTTTTGCTTTGGTCATAAACTTGGTTGCAAGCTTTTCTGTGACAGACCAATTTTTCAAAATAATTGTACATTTAATAACAAATGTTACTTCAGTAATGTCTGCTTCATGGTCGTTAAGTAACGGAACACACTGTTTGTAGG
Organism: Polymixis flavicincta; assembly: GCA_949987655.1. Taxonomy (NCBI): domain Eukaryota; kingdom Metazoa; phylum Arthropoda; class Insecta; order Lepidoptera; family Noctuidae; genus Polymixis; species Polymixis flavicincta. The sequence goes on from OX465179.1 coordinate 11,740,900, forward strand.
CATCTAGATATAAGCCTTTATCATAGGATATCATGCTTCTTAGAAGGCTTGGATATTTAAAGTTCATAATGCCTTCACTGATTGCATCCATGTGTTGTTCAATATTAAATTCACAAAATGACATATTCTCCACATATTTTTTACATAATTCTTTGCAGAGCCAGTCTCTTACTAGCACATTTGAGGGGAAGAAATTAAGATGAATAATTTCTTCAACAGCACTTGCAAACTGAGGTTTCTGAATGATAACTTTGCATTGCATTATTTCAAGAGAATCTCTAGGATCCTTACTGTAGATTTTATGCAAAACATTTAAGATGACTGGTATGGTTTCTTGATCACATGGAATATCCTCTTTTAGGAGTGCCAGAAATTGTTTTTCAGCTGTTAGAAATAAAGTATTTCCAAGGTCTTTAGCCAAATAATTAGCAAGATAGTTCAAGGATTCTTTGCTTTTTAATGCACAACCTAGCTGGCCGAGTTTTGATATAATTTGAATAGCTTTTTCTTCTTCCATTTGTAGATTTAACATTTCATTGTAAATAGCAATTAATTTGATTTTATTCGAATTATCTTCCTTTCTTTCATAGTAATTTGTAAGACCGTGCCAGGCAAGTGCATGGTCTGGTTTCGTTGCTATAGCTCTTTGGTAAGCCAGTGGTGCCTGATCAGAATCTTGAAGAGATTTTCCTAATAAGACAAGACCAAAGTAGTTTTGCTTGTCTTTCCGTAATATATTTTTACAGCATTCTTGGGCTTCATTGAAATTTTTCTCATCAATTAGTTTTCTTGCTTCTTTTAGTAAAGCTTTAATATCTGCCATCTGAAAGTAAAATTAAGTAAGCATTAATAATTTTTAATAATGTGAGCATGGTAACAAAGCATTCTATGTACAGTTTCACCTGGGTAAAATTTAGAAACATTGGAAGTGAAAGAATTTATTTCAAATAGGCTCTCTGCCATAGGCAAAAATGCCTTTGCACTTTGAAACATCAACATTTAGTCATTTACATTAAAATAAGGTAGTTTCTTATCATCCAAAATCATCATCCAAAAGGTAGTTTCTTATGGAGGTGAATAGGCAAGAAACTCCACTGTTACTCTCTTAAAATGTTTTACATTATTTTTACATTAATTATATGTGAAGATGATGCACCTAGAACAAAATTACCATACCACAATAAGTAAATTAATTTAAAATCTGGCAATGAGAAGTATTATTTTTTAAGTATTAAAAATGAAACAAAAATGAAAAAACATAATCAGCCTATGTTCCCACTGTTACGACATAGGCCTCCTCTCTTAGAGAGGGAGATAGAAACTTCACGACCCACAGGAGGAAAGAGAATGGCGGCATTGCATATTGTTACTATTTTTTTTTAAAAACTTTGCCCCACACCAGGAATTTCTGTGGGTGCGTTAACAAACATTTAAACTCACATGCACAAAACAGCCATATTAGTAGATGATGCATTTTTTTTGTACATATTATGTAATTTGTTATGTTGCATTTTGAGTTTAGGTAGGTGTGCTAAGGTAGCACACAAAGTTGAAATGTTCTTCCCTTTTTTGCAATATGCAGGTAAGTGTCAGGTTATATGTTGATTGAAATATGATTTGTTACTATTACAAATATGGCTTTGCGGAATTATATTCATTTAAATCATCAATACAATGGTTAAGTTCATTTAATCCTATTTAATGACTATTTCATAAAAAAAACCATTTAATGGGATTAAATCTACAGTGCCTACAGACAATCCCTAAGTGGTATTAAATTTAAATCCGTCATGACATTATAATAGCTAGAACATTATTTATGCATGTTTAAAACTTTGAAGTGCTCTCCTGTAAAATTTGACAGTTGTAGTTATGGGATTATACGTCAGGGACCGTCGAATCTTATATGGTTGTATTGATGATTTTAATTATTGTAATTGTCTAAATACTGCTATTCTACCCTGGCGCTTCCACCTTAATGTAACATATTTTAGTTAGTAGTATTGGAGTCATTAACATTATCGACAAATGTAACTATGGGCTTTTAACGTACCTAATATTTACGTTCATAACCTAAAAAAAAGACTACTCTTTATCTGTTATTGAAAAAAAAAAAAATGTTGACGAGGGTTCAGAAGACCCTCTAGAACCCCCGAATAGTCTCACATTCAAATCGGATCATATTGTAAGCTATCGCATTTCAATAACGATCTGGATTGGACAAAAGCCCAGGGAGTCAAGTATTTCTAGGCTCAATAATCACGATTCGGATCCGATACAAGCTAGTAGTAATTGCTGATCTATTATACAGAAAGTTCTAACAGCAATCGAAAGTAACTTACCGTAGTGAGTTGTAGAGATTTATTTTTGGTTATCTCAGTTTCATGGAGTTAGAGTTATACATTTATCCAGAAATATTTCTTAGGAATCAGAGATATTATAAAATACGCAGCTGGATAAATTTACGAAAAGTGTGCTAAGTGTAATTTTAGAAAGATTTAGGCAAAAGACAAACTAACATTCTTATTGTATCGGCGTATCACAAACAGACAAACAAAGCTGTCAGTGTCAACGTCAAGTGTAGAGGTGGTCGTTGAATCAATAAACTGTTTTTTTAACGGCTTTTCATTCGTCAACGAGATAACTGTTAATCATCAATAAAAAAACTGGTTGAAAATATTAGCTGTTAATTTACGTCAACGCAATGCAGTTAAAAATAAAACCAGTTGAAAATTCAATGCTGCTAAGCTAATGCTGTTAATTTACGTCAACGGCTCAACGGATTATTTCACTTTAATTTTATTTTCTGAGAATCAACTAGTATGCGAAACTAATATTTCTGAACGATACCGAACATCGTCGCATCGGACCGTAAACGTGGTGGACTTCTCGCTCACACGCACGATTGAGTCGTGCGTGTGAGCAAGACAATAAAACTCCATTTATAAAGAAAATAACAGTAGGTAAATCATAAGAAGCGTATATTCCCAATAAGGTAGATACAACACACATTATAAACATTATAATCAAGTTAAATCAGTTACGTTCCTTTAATTTCAAAATGATATTTAATAATACAAGTAAATAATCACAGTTTACATGTAAATGATAATAGCAGAAACCAATACACTGTAAATATAAAGCAAACAATAAAACAGAAAGATTTGAAACAATTATGTCTATAAATAATGTTTTTGCCAACATTATTTCTGGCTGATACTTATTTACCCCTATACACGAAGTGTCGTGGTCACGGAGAGGTGTTGCCTCGACGACGCTATGGTGCGTGGCAAAGTGACGCTCCGCAACGATCTTTCAAATGAGCTGCCATGGCGCGCCCCTCCTATCCTCTTCCGGATATGGCAAAAGCAAGTGCGACAACACATTATTGTGTTAGTAGTTAATGTTGGTTATGTTATGATTTTTTATTTAGTGTAATGTAAACAATCCGTGATTGCGGATTGCGGTCGATCGCCGGTCAACGGGTCAACAATCGTTGTGGTTATTTGTATTACGCGTCCAGCAGGCTTAGCATGTTGCTTTCTATTTCCACTCTACCGTAGAATAGAGATTGTTTGTCTACATTACTCGGTACAAAACTGTCAACTGTCTTCACGGAAATGTAATTTTTGTCTACTCTTCTGTCGACAAAACGCTTCTCTACGGTTCTCGTGCTAAGCCTGCTGAGTGTTAAAGTTTCGATTTAAGTACCTTTAATAATATTACATAGGCATAGACTAAAGAGTACGAAGGGAATGTAATTATATTCCTTAACATTCTTATCAAATTAATTATTTGCAACAAAATTGTCAATGATTGAAAACGTTGACAAATTAAATTAACGCAAAACGCTAAAAAAATATTAACAGATTTTGAATGTTGAATCGGTAGATCGAACATGCAAAACCTGTTATTAATTTAACAGCTTTTTTAACCTGTTGACCATTGATGATTAACAGTTAAATTATATTAACGAAAAAACTGTCAATGACCCACCTCTAGTCAAGTGTCAAATGTCATGTCTGACACGAATGATGCACGAATGTGAAATGTTTAGGTAATTATCAACCATCGACAGAACCAAAAACTAAGTCTAATGGGCCTACCACACGCTCAAGCTTCACCACAGTTTTGTCTGCGCAGGCCGGTTTGTACACGGAACACCGTGCGTGTGGTTGGTAAAACTCGCCGATTTCTACACGGTGTTCCGTGTACAAACCGGCCTGCGCAGGCAAAACTGTGGTGAAGCTTGAGCGTGTGGTAGGCCTAGTAATGCCCGTTTCACACAACAGCCGGGCAGCACAATGAGAAACCGAGAAACGTGCACCAGCTAGAGATGGCAGCAAAAATCGACACGAGCGCCACGGTGTGGTCAAAAAAGAAACCTGTCTGTTCTGTCATCGGGTTCTCTATTGTGTTCCCTAACTTTTTTATCCATAAGCTAAAGTGCCATAATTTTATTTGTTCTAATCATCATTTGTCAGAATGATAACTTGCCCGAACTTTATGTCACATAATATAACATGCCATAAAATCGAAGTACCTACCTAAATACAATATTAGCCCTAATTTTGTTTGGCATAAATAATATAATCATTAATATACAAAATAAATAGGTAAAACGGTTTTCAATAAAAGTTGGAAGTCCTAAATTCAAATTATTTATTGTTTATTTAGCCTAACAATGTCCATAAAACAAATTTGTATTACAAAGCTTTTGTTATGAACTTCTCTGAGGTGATAAGTAGATACGAGTTAGGTGTAATGAATGACACACGGGCAATATTTTTTCTTCTACCAACTTGTTTTGAGACAGTTCACTTGTTGTGTAGTTCCCTGTAAGAAGCATGCAAACAAGTATACACCATGCAGCATGCAATCAAGCATAAGTACAGAGGCCAGCACATCAAGCCACCCCAATGTGTCAAATTTCTTTGATAGAGTTTCAACTTTATTGCAAAGGAATAAGGTTTATGTTCAATTGAGAAAATTTGACAGTTTGGGATAGCTTGACCTGCTGGCGACTGTACACCATGCATGTTGCAAGCATGCAGCATACACCATGCATGCAGCAAGCATGCAAGCAAGCATGCAACATGCAGTAAGGATGCAAGCGAGCATGCAACATGCAGCAGGCATGGTTTCTGTCACGGCTCCGGCACGGCGGAGGCGCGGCGGCGCCGCCGCCGGCGGTGCGGTCCCACGTGAGATTATCGTCGCATAGGGTTATAACGTTCACCACCGCAGCTTCAGCTTGCTGGAGCCGGCCAACCTCACCCGTGGTGGCGAGCATGGAAACCACCTGCTCCTCAGCTCGCGGGCTGCCTCGCCCCTCCGCGCTTACGCGTGTTTAAATTTTACTCTAGGGGTAGAGCAGACACGACTACGTGGAGTCGGTTTTGGAGCGATTCGTTTCTGTCACAAATTTTTGTAGACATAATTTGTTATGACAAAGTTTAAGGTTAAAAATGCCTGCAGTTTATTTTATACAAATGGCATTATGCCTAATAAAGTTATTTCAAATGAAATTCTGCCATCTTCACACTTTGCCAAGTGAATTCATCGCTCTAAATAAAAGTATTTTGAAATAATAGGTCACGCTCACAGAACAGTTGGAACTCTTCCTATTGCCTATTCCTAATATAAATCTTCCTATTTCCTAAAATAAAGCATGAAAGAAAACAAAATTAGAGAATACTTCCATACGATACCCGACAGTCAAATAAAAAATACTGTCATGGTTTCACCTATCTTCATTTTTCAGGCAATACCGCTTTTGTTACCTACTCGAAACAATACGGTAATTTTACTTCGTTGTAGTTCTTACGGTACAAACGTAAACGTCAACCGAAATGTATGTTGTACAACATACATTTCGGTTGAGGTTTACGTTTTAGTTGATACGATTTTTTTCATACGATGTCGATCCGCAGCGCATATGATTCGATCTCTTTAATATCGCTGTACAATCGATTTAAAAAATCGCTTGCTCGACAAGAAAATCAATTCAGATCGGGCATCCCTACTACAAAGAAAGGTTGTCAATAAATGTGTATGGCTAAAAGGTCTTTGTAACCAGGCCATAAAACTAATTAAAAAAAAACAATAAATGTCAATTTTCAAATCTACTCAAAAGTTGTAAACAAAACGATGCAAGATTTCTTCTCTGAAGAAAGTTATGGCCAATACCGAAATTCTGTCTATGTATATCAAAAAACTCAGTAAGAAACTTACTAGACACCGACTTTTATTGCATAGTTACTGTAAGCTAAAATTTGCATTATATTTCAGGTCATCCGTTGAAGGAAATTCGTGAGCGTTCACTTATGCTGTTGAAAGCTAAGATAAAATTGGGCTGGGAACTAGAGGACGAGTTATCGGGTACGAGAGAACTGTTAGAAGCTCTTCTAGCATGGTTCCAAACACCGCAGCAATCCCTACAAAGAGAGGCATTGGAGTTATTACTTAGTACCATTAAGGTAAACTATTATATTTATTGAGATTTCTCTTAAATAAAACTCCTCTCCCTCCAAACCCTCCAGCTACATAGAGGACTGGTGGACCACACTAGACCAACATCCCAGTAAATATTTCTTGGTTTTATAATGTTTAAAGTTTACTTGGCAACTGCTCTTTAAAACGCAAAGATTAGGTATGAACCTGCCACCTAATGCTCGAGACGCCACCACAAGTAAAAAAAAACTGTTAATGCATTATTAATATTTCAGACAAAAGCTGGTACTTATATTGTTAGAGAGTTTGGGATTGACAACATCTTGTCCAAATTGAATAAAATCCGACAATGTATTGCCAGTGATGCTTTAGAACTATATGATGATGTTATAGAGACTCTGAGATTTATTAACACTGTTGAATCAGAGGTCAGTGTAGATGTTCCACGTCTAACCCTCCCAGATGTCACAAGGTATGTGAAATTGATGAAATCTGTGTCACCTACACAGATTTCATAGATTCTAATAAAAGCGGAATACATGATTAACCCTTATAGGTATGTGGATATTATAAGCTAAGTGAAAATGATTATGAAAGCAACAGATCTCAGTAATAAAATTAAGTAACTTTAATTTCGGAAGGCGGTGACAAAGAATTAAAATACACATCCAAAGTCACCGACTTCCGAAATTCAAGTTATTTTGCACTTTGTAGTGTTTTATTGGAAGTCAAATGTTATTTTTTTGAAAAAAGTTTTTTCACTTTTTAGTTACCCCACACCAATTCGAAATTTCATCTTACTTGGGGTCGAAACAATGCATATTTATGCAATAGCAGCTTTCACGGTTGATTTGCCTATGACACACACATCCTAGTTTTTATATAGCATGTAGGTAAGTTGGTTCGATGAAATCCTTTGGGATTTTGTGTTTTAGCCTGCAAATTCCTTCTTTATCCATTAGATGGTTGGCCAGGTTATTTTGGTGGTGAGTTTTTCTTTCTTTGTATGACCTGATATAGCTTTTTTTTTCTTCTTTGACTGTTGCAATTTTCAGAACATGATGTAGTGCTTCATTTGGTACAAACTATGGGGCATTTGTAATTGTTCTTACAAGCTTGTTCTGGAATCGATGAATGATCTCTATATTAGACTGTGATGCTGTTCCCCATAGCTGGATGCCATAGGTCCATATAGGCTTGATTATATCTTTGTATAAGAGGGTGTTATTTACCAGACGCAATTGAGACTTTCAACCTATTATCCAGTAGAACTTTCTTAGTGTCAGTCCAAGTTGCCTCCATTTCGTGAAAATGTGTTTTTTCCATGTAAGACGTCTGTCGAGGTATACTCCAAGGTATTTGACATGTTCAGCTTGATGCAGTTGAACTCCATTGAACTGTACTGGTGGGCAGGTATTCTTCCTCTTAGTGAATGTGACTATTACCGATTTAGTCTCGTTGGCTTTTATCCTCCACTTTTTGAGCCAGAGGGCTACATCGTCCAAACAGGACTTTAGCATAGCTGATGCTCAGTATGGGACACCAGCACAGCTGTATCATCTGCAAAGGTCCTGTAGTCGCTAAATTTGATATTGGGATGTCAGCAGTATGAATCAGATATGAAGTGGGCCCTAGCACACTACCCTGAGGAACCCCAGCAGTAATATAGCATAGTTTTGATGAAGCTTCGCCACTCTGCACAAAGAAATACCGGTCTCTGAGATACGACATCAAGATAAGGAAGATGTTGCTTGGGAAGCTGTTTTTTGTTTTATAGAGAAGACCTTCATGCCAAACTCTATCAAACGCTTGAGAGATGTCAAGGAATGCAGCAGCGCAATCTTCCTTATCTTCAAAAGTATTGTGATTTTTTTAAAGAGCCTGTGGACTTGATCTATTGTGCCATGTCGCTGTCGAAACCCAAATTGATGGTTGGATATTTAAGTGTTTTCCTTCAGTTATAGGCATCCTAGGAATGGCAAAAGAAATTGAGGTTGGCAACTAAAAAGATGGGAGGACAAATTCATTCTCACAGTAGGTCCAAACTGGAGAAGAATTGCAAAAAACAGTTTTATCCGAGATAAAATAATAACAGCAATGAAACTAGCACAAGAAAGTAGTTTAAGCATAAAAGGGCTAGTCATTGAAGACTTTCACTCACTGTTATAACAGACTGAAATCTGGCTTATACAATTAGAAAAAGAATCCTAGAAAAATCAGCATTGCATACATTTTTGTTGCCAGTAGCTACATATTTTAATCAATTTATAATTTCAGTTCAGAAAGCGATGCGGGCTCAAGCAGCGGCTATTATAACTTGGAGCCTAATTATCAGTCATCAAAGGCTACGTCCGTTTCCAATGATGACTCTGACATAAATAGATATAGGAGGTAAGAGACTGAAAGATTTATAAAAATGTGAGTTTTACGGAAAGGCTATTTTTTGGTGGACTAGATGCATTTCTCAGAGCAGCCTTTATATTTATTGTGGTAAAGTACGAGTAGCTTATGGGTTGTCAAGCAAAACAACGAAACATGCATAGCTTGATTTGACATGCAAATAGCCCACTAAGCTAGAGGGTTTCGTTTCCGCGCTTAGTCCTTCAGGTGGTCCATTGTGGGTAATTGTCTCTGCCCGCGTGGTTTCACGTCCGGTCGCTTTTCGCGTTGGCTTGTCTCTTCGCGTATTTACGGGTGGTCACGTGGTTCTATGACAACTACCTGAGTTCGATTATATTATTAATATCCTCGAAAACTTACAGATGAATAGATGCAAAATATTGTATAAAATATTAGGTACCATTTCGAAAGTATTCGAATTCATGATCTTCACTATTTTTTTAGCTTAAACACTACAGACAGTATAAGAATACTGCTCTTTCCCTGGGTGGAGCTGTGCCCATCTGACAAAAAGACATTACTCCTAGTAGAGGATGCCCTGAGGTTGTTAAAATCAACTAGAAGATGCTGCAGGTTTATTCGCGACGTATTTCTCCGTGATTTTTATGCAGAAATATTTCTGAATAGACCTGAAATTATAAAGGTAATAATAGTAACACTTGTTTTATATTCCCATAGATGAAACGAATTTAAAATACTTAAACAATATTTCTTGTTCTTCTTTTCTATTTGTATGTTTTTTTTTAATACAAATCCATGTATATATAAATCACTGTACATAACTGCCTGAAGTTCATTTTATATTAGTTTTATCTAAGTTTAGCATAGTTTACAAAAAGTGTTTTTCATTTTACTTTGCATTCATCACCATAACAGCTACCTATTATATTCGTAAATTCGATCATTTTCAGAGTTTGTTAACAATATCTGACGGAAATAATAGCGGACGCCCTGGCGAAGCTCTCCGCGTGTTATTTTACATTACGCGCGCACTCCGCATGCGACTGTTGCAGCTGTCTTCTTTGGACTTGATACACGAAACAGACAAGGTAGTACGTATAGAAGTGCGATTCGGACTCGCGCACCGAGGGTTCCGTACAAACCTGTAAAATTATTTTTATTATTTGATGTAACTAAAAATGTATGCTTTTTGCAAATTTTCCTTTATCTGTGCTATAAGACGTTGCTTCGTACCAAATTTCAAGATTTTGAGTTCACGGGAAGTATTCTGTAGGTTTTGATTCCCTTGCGAGTGTCGAAAATTTTCGGCATATACGGCTGTATCTTTTGATTGCGTTGGCTTAGAAGTTTGATTTTACACGGCTCCAAGGGTCAGTATACCTAAGTATTTAATATGAATTTCAGCTTGTTACCTCCCCGCGTTCCTGAGAAAAAGGGTCTTGACAGACAGACAGACAGACAACAAAGTGATCCTATAAGGGTTCCGTTTTCCCCTTTGAGGTACGGAACCCTAAAAAATATACAAAACAGCTCCTAAGTATATTGGGACTTCCCTTTTATTATTATTTTTGGTCGGATAACATTTCAACATTTGTAATTGTACTTATAGCGGGTAATGGTACCACTTGACTTTGACGCGCCATTTATGCTTGGAAAGCGAAACTATTAAAATAGCAAGTTATTTTCTTATAATGTTCCCACTGCTGGGATACAGGCCTCCTCCGGTGCGGGTTGGTAGATGTCACGTGTCTCCGAATTTTTGTTTCTAAGACATGTTGGTTTCCTCACGATGAGGCCGTGTCAGACTTTTATTGGCTAAAACCGACCCGTGTTCCAACAGTTGCTTGTGTGCCAGGGGTCGCGGTATCTCTTACGAACAACTCGCAACCCTGGCAGGCATCGGCCCTTGCGACACCATCAGTTGATGCTGACATCTCTTTGAAGCGCGCGTGGAACACAACGCGCCGTCCTTGACGGACAGTGAGCTACCCATTACTCGCCATCCGCAAGCCCGTGCCTACGGTGGCCGAGAATCAGCCTGGGATTCCCGACGCCCAGGGCGTTTCTTGCGGCGACTAGGGCCGTGAGGGCGCATATACTGCCTCTCCCTCACGTGCGCCGCCACCCTCTTTGCGAGCATTACTGCTTCGCAGAAGGAGCTGACGGCTACCCATGCACTCTCGCTCCATACTATGGCCTGGACCAGGTCCGGACGCGAGAGATCGCCTCCGCCAATTGCCTCCACAAGGACACGGCGGTGCTCCGCCCAAGCTGGGCAGACCTCTACCGTATGCTCCACCGTGTCCTCGGGGCGAACTTACACCTTCTACTCGTACAAGTAAGTCGGGGCCTATACACTGGGCGCCACTGCTCGTACCGTACATACTGCTACTACCTGCTACCGTATACAACATTATTTTTAGTATATGCCAAACCTGAATATAGTTTGTTCAGAATAAGGAACTGGATCGATTCCAATAGTTTTTACACCATGTTATATTTTTTGTAATATTTTTTTTTTGTTATCTTCATTTAATTACAAAGCCCTACGTACCTAACGGTTTAGTACCTACTGCCTAATATTATCAATAAGCACAAAAAGATGCTGGACGCGCGGGGCGGCGCCTGGGGCCTATGGTGACCATGTTTGCGTAGAAAACTAGGTAACATAACACAACATAAAACAAGCTTATAACTTTGTGATTTTTCATGATACAGCTTTGAAATTTTGTACGTAGATTCTTTACATAAGAATACTAAACACGTGTTTCGGGTTGCGCATATACTAAAAATAAGGTTGTATACTTCATAATAACTAACCAGGTATATATATAGATTAAAACACCGTACATTTCTCATCAGGTTTTAGAGGAACATAGAGACGTTATTGACGTGGGCATGAACACGGAACTGGAAGAGATAGCGGGCGAGAGTCGCCCGCGCACCCCTCTAGAAGAAGATGGCCTGGTATTGCTGCGACAACAACCCGCCCCGTTGTATGCGCTTGACACTCTACATGCAGTGCTGGCCATGATGGCTAGGAGCGTAGTGTTGGTCGACCCCGTTGAAAGGACGGAGTTTTTGAATATTGTAAGTATGTTAAAGGCCTGCAATATTTGGCCTGTTTTTCTCACTGAACTCGACGAAAATTGTTCAGATTAGCAATATAGCGAGGTTAGTATGGCGGATTGCCCATTATATTAAAAATATAAGTTACTTCTCATTGCTTTTGTTTCCCAAACCCAATACAAAGGCTTTATCGGGGTCGCGACTTCGATCCCCAAACATATTCAGATTGGAATATGCTATTCGCAACAGTGGATTTCGATACGGATTATAGTCGACCCCGGAATTTCTTCACCACCATCTTCCATCCATCATCATCATATTTTTAAGATTGAATATCACTTTTAAGATTGGATAGACAAAGTATATTTTGCTTTCAAAACAAATGTGACGGGTACATACCTAATTCAATCTTAGTAAAGTTTCAATTTACTGGGACTTTTTGTCAAGTGGTAAAGAATTTAATTCCAAGGAAGAAATTAATCTACTAAATGTACATTGGATGAACTTAAGTGTCGGCATGAGTATACCATTTTTACAAGGTCATGAGATCCTACATATCTCATGTCATGAGTGTTGTGGTTTTTTACTTATCAAATAATTGAGCTCGGCATTTCAAGGATATCGCAAGTCATAGTTTGTTTTGCCTAGTTAAGTTATGGCCAGTCCAGCTGATATTAGGTCTTTACCTATGAAATTGCCGTTCTGCAGTACTGGCCATTTCAAATCAAAATAATTTTTGTTTGGCTAAGAATTCTAATTTCAAATTAATTTTATTTTAAAAACATGGATTTTTTTTTCTAAAAGTAGTCATTTCTTTATTGATTAGTGTTACATTTTCATCGCATTTCAATCTTTTTCGTCATCATGGATACGTTAAAAATTCGAGTAATTATGGAATATGAGTACCGTCGTGGCAGCAACGCGGCACAAGCGGCACGCAACATCAACGACGTTTACGGAGCTAACACTACAAACCAACGCACCACCTGTTATTGGTTTGCTCGCTTCCGTTCTGGAAATTTCGACCTGAAAAATGAACCTCGCGGTCGTCCGAAGACTTTGGTCGACAATGACGAAATAAAGGCGATTGTGGAAGCTGATGATACACAATCTACGGCTGAATTAGCAGCAGCTTTCGACGTTAGCGTCAAAACAATATTGGTCCATTTGCGTCAAATTGGCAAGGTAAAAAAGCTTGACAAATGGGTGCCCCACGAACTCAATGATCGCCAGCGCGAAGTACGCGTCGAGACGTGCCTTGCACTGCTCAACAGACACACAAATGAATGAATTTTGAACCGCATTGTTACCTGCGATGAAAAATGGATTCTGTTTGATAACCGTAAGCGCTCAGCAAGTTGGTTGGATGCTGGTTCAGCACCTAAACAATGCCCTAAACGAAAACTTACCCCTAGAAAAGTGATGGTCACTGTTTGGTGGTCTAGCGCCGGTGTGATTCATCACAGCTTCTTACCAAACGGGGTGAGCATTACTGCAGATGTGTACTGTGAAGAACTGAACACAATGATGGAGAAGCTGGCGCATCTCCAACCAGCATTGGTCAATCGCTCGTCTCCGCTGCTCCTGCACGACAACGCGCGACATCATACTGCACAGCAGACGGTCTCCAAGTTGCAAGAACTGGGGTTGGAAGCTCTCCGTCATCCGCCCTACTCACCAGACCTTGCGCCTACAGACTACTACTTTTTCCAGAATTTGGATAACTTCTTGGCGGGAAAAAAATTTAATACCCGAAAGGCAGTACAAAATGCCTTTGAAGAATTTGTTGCCTCCCGTCCAGCTGATTTCTTTAAGAAGGGCATCAATAAACTGCCACTGCGATGGCAAAGATGCATTGATTGCATGGGTGATTACTTCGATTAATACAAATAAAAAATTCATGAAAAAAATTCGTTTACATTTTTTCATACAAAACGGCAATTTCATAGGTAGAGAACAAAAGAAAAGACCTATTATTACTGATGTAGTGGTCATAATTTTATTTTAAAATACTAGTGACTCACCCCTGCTTCGCATGGCTTTTACGACTTGATAAAACATTGTGATTTCTTTACAGTAATATTTGTTTTTAAAGTTTTTTTTTTCTGTAATTTCTGGTTCGTTGTTTGGTTCTATTTTCTTTGGAAGTTTATTCCTGTATTAATAAAGGAATAAATCCTCTAAGTTTAAATGATGGTGAAAACCGCATCAAAATACCTTGTACTCGTATGTATAGTTTAGAAGAACAGTGCGGTCACAGAAACTGACACGAAAAGTGACTTTATGTACCTATAGATATATACTGTATAGTTATTATTTAATTTCAGAGGGAACTGAACACATGCATCTGTTTGATAGAAAGCCTGGTTGAGTTGTTGCTTGATTGCATAAACGATTCTTTCTGGAGCATGGATCACAGTTCTAAGACTTACAGGGACATATCTCATAAAAGTTGTATGGCCATGCGTCTGATGGGAGATCTTTTATTCAAATACAGGTAAAAGTATTATTATTATACTTCACTGCTGTAATAAAGTGTGATAGGGACCTCGGCGCGCAAACTGTAACCATGAATTTAGCACATGTTTGTAAACTAGCTTAGAATGTTTAACAAAAATAAAATCTGCTGTTTCTTAGAAAAGTGCAATACTACGCTACGCGGTCAATACGTTTAGAGCAACTTCTTTTTTGTAATATCCGACTATAATTTTCAGCATCTTGTGCTGATTCCTTGGTAACAACAGGTTGCCTGTCGATGTCCTGCCCTTTGTATTTGCTCCGTGGTCCTGCCACCCTGTTGTATAATAATACATTGTGAAGGGAAATCTAAATGAAGGGACCAAAATACCGGGTTTCGTCGAAGGAACTCGAAGTTATTTTATACCAAGTAAAAATCTGCCCACTGCCTCATGTCGTCACCTTAATCATTCGCTTGCCTAGGCGAACACTTGAGGCAATTTAATCGTCCCTCCATCGTTTTCGCGGCCTACCTCTGCTACATAGTGTATTTTCGTACACTAACTTGCCGTAATTACTTGGCCACTACTCCGAATGTATGCTACAGCTATCCCTCTTTATTTGATAGTAATAGTGAACAAAGCATTAAAGAGCGTTCCTTGCGAAATATGTGTGGTGTAACAATGGATAGATAGTGAAATGATGTGGTGACAACGACTACGTTGCGGTACAATAGAAGATGTAGCGAAAACAGTGGCACTCTGGGATTGCCGACAGAAGTGAAAACTTGTTCAATTACGTGTGTATTTTTTGAATCGTCAGGATTTTTTTTTTATCGTCAGATTAAACAACGTTTCACGTACGCTCAACGTTGTTCGTTCGTACGTTCGTGTTGTCAGTGGTGTCGGTAACAGTGTCGCGAGTTCAATTGCTTGTTCCTATCTCAAAAAATACCCAACGCGCTGAAATAAGTTTTCATTTCAAAAATTGAAAAGATTCTGCTTTGGTGGTTTGACCATGTTGATGTCCTTCAGCAAGGTCAGGTGCGTAGTACTCGCAACCGGCGTGTGCGTATAAACAAAACAAGAAGAGTATGTAAGACATGGCAGACTTTCTGTAGTTACTGTCTTCCCCCATAGGCAAAAGGCGTGAGTTTATGTATGTACGCCCGCGCGGAACTTTCATCCCCTATTTAACCACCTTAAGGTTTTTTTTTTGGGTGGGTAATCATCAAATAACTTCTCCCGCTCTGGGTGGAGCAGGAGGGCGTGTCAGACTTTTATTGACTAAAACCCATCCGTGTTCCCTTAGTAGCCTGTATGCCAGGGGCGCCGGTATCTCTTTCGAACAAACCCGCACCCCTGGCAGGCATCGGCCCTTGCGGGCCCCATCGGTTTGTGCTGATATCTCTTCGAGGCGCGTGTGGAACACAACGTGTCGTCGACCTGGGCTTGGTCTTTACCGGATTGCGAGCTACCCATTACTCGCCGTCCGCAAGTCCACGCCTACGGTGGCCTTAAATCAGCCTGGGATTCCTGACGCCCAGGGCGTCTCCTGCGGCGGTTAGGGCCGTGAGGGCGCATATACTGCCTCTCCCTGACGTGCGCCGCAACCCTCTTCGCGAGCATTACTGCTTCGCTGAAGGAGGTGACGGCTACCCATGCACTTTCGCTCCGTACCATGGCCTTGACCAGGGCCGCACGCGAGAGATCGCCGCCGCTGATCGCCTCCACGAGGACAAGGCGGTGCTCCGCCTAAGCCGGGCAGACCTCCACCGTGTGCTCCACTGTGTCCTCAGGGCGATCTTCGCAGTGGTGGAAACACCCGGGCTTTTCCTCCCGCCTTATCCGAAACAGGAACCATCCGAAACAACCGTGTCCGGTGAGGATCTGTAACAGGCGGAAAGTGAGGACGCCATGCCGCTTCTCAAGCCACTCCTCAAAGAGGGGACTTACCGCCGCAATCGTTGCGTGCCCAACCACCTTAGGGGTTGTATTTCGAAAAATCCTTCCTTATTCCTAGTCTACATTATAATTGGAACCTTTGTAAAATTTTCAGCTTTCTACATCCAAGGGTTTGGGCTGGGCGTTGATGAGTCAGTCAGCCAGGACTTTACTTTTTATTTATATAGATTCTGCATACTTACAGAAAATCTTTCTTCGATGACATCGAACGCACTCACCACCGCGTGGCGTGGTTACGTTTGACAATGTGCGCAGAGAAGCTGCTGCACTGGGCGCGCGAATCCGCCCTGCCGCCGACCTCGCTAGTCACTGCCTTACAAATAGCCCAGATAGACCCTGCCATTGATCTGTTTTATCCCGCATTGAGTAAGAAAATTGAAATGGTTTTGCAGGTTAGTCGCTTCTAGATATCATTTTTAATTTGTTTCAAAATCCTGCCAGTGTACCTACATTAACCCTTACAGTGGGTCAACACACAAAACACAAAACAAACATGCGGGGGCTTATCACCGCTTAGCCTCCTACTAACTAAATTCAGAAATTATAATCATTTTTCCCCTGTCAGCGGAAAATTGTAGATAAATAGTAGGATGTGCATTGTGCATATATAGGGTGACTGGTAATTAGTGACCCACATTTAAACACATGATTGTACTCATCATTATGAACAACTTTTACTATGGGACCAAACCTGAAATCGTGAAAAAAAAAATCTGCTGTTCCCTACATTTATGTTCGCATAACTCGTCAAAATGTAGGGAACACTGCTTTATCTTGATAAAAATTGTCACAGTGCGTTTCTTTTACAGAGTACTAGAATAACTGTAAACCAAGAATATAAAAGCAAGTACAGAGAACTGAAGAAACTATTCGCGAGCATGGATGGAGCTGTGCAATTCATGAACAATAAAAAGCTACATAAATCTAAGAAAATTCTCAGTTGCATAAAATCTTCTCTACCAGTTTTAGAACTATTTCAAAGTGAAAACTTTTTGGTTGATATAGCAGATATTTTGCTCATTAAGGCTAAAGAATTGGATTTTAATGACAACGACTGGTCTATTGCCCGGAGTGTTTCCTTAACTTTGATGGGTCACAATGCGGGGTGGGTACAAATAACATTCTACAAGTTATTGGCAGAGATGGTGAAGTCTGCTTTGGTGGGAGAAGAAAATGAGAAATCTCTTACTTTATTATGTGATGTTGGTATATTAACGGAAATATGCTGCCATGGACTCTCTTCCAAGTATAAAGAGGTGTGTATAATTTTTAAACAAGTTTTTTTTGAGTATCATTTGTTTTGATAAAGCCATAAGTTCTCGGCAACTCTTTGTTTAATTTGGCCCGAAATTATACATTATTGCGTAAACGAAGCAAACAAGTTTAAAACGTTGCGTTATTATTATGTCTTTCAAAGTCGTACAACGTGTTACAAGCGAGTTTATAATGTTACAGGTAGAAGAAAGTTCTTCAGAAATAATGCTGTATCTGCTGCGCGGGCGACTGGTACTTAGCGAGAGCTGTTGGTGGCGACTGTTGGCTAGTTTATTGCCTGTGTTGCCGCTGCTACATGTTTATGCAGCACATGAAACTCAATTAGGTGAGGAACCATAAAAGAATATATTTAAACTTATTGTTTTTGACAGTTTTTTGTAAATAGTGGTGGTATTATGAAATTTCCACATCCATGCACAAATCTCGTTTTCTGTTACTGGCCAGCTTAATTCTTTTTCTTCATGTCGCAGGCCCAACAGATAATCATATTTTATTTGTCCAAAATTTCCCCAGCTCCTAGGCATCGCCAGTGCCAGTGTAGAGGTCACCTTGGTTGTATGTTTTGGGACACAAAGGGCAAGATGTGGAAGTGGTGCATAGTTTGTAGCACTGTTAACACCCTGCTTAATTAAACAGTTATTCAGTTAATCCTTGATAAGTATCGAGAGAGTGAGACCAAAAAGTGAGTGATGGTAAAATGTATAATATATTTACCTAAATAGTATTATTATTGTTCTAGGCAAAGCAATATGCAAGTCACTAGAACGAGACATAGCGGATTGTTTGGGTGTATCTACGGCAGAGGTCACCGCTGGCTTGGTTCGGCTTTTATTTGTACGATGCGTTGCCGTGCAACTTGATGCGGCACACGGCTTGTGCCGGTTATTGGGTAACTAACTATAATCCTGGACAAGCTATTACACAGAATACCACGTTAGTGTAGTGGTCGCGAGCGCTACTGCCGATCATGAGGTCTTGGGTTCGATTCTCAGGTCGGGCGCAATGTTATTGTGTTTTTACGCCAGGAATAACTTATGTTGCGGCCACACTACGGTCAATTTCAATGCCCAACATCGCGATAAACAACGCGGTAAAGAATCGGCTAATATGCTCACGGTGGACAATGACAAACGTTAGTGTGGCCGCTATAATGCAATAATTCTCACGTTTTGTACCGTCAAATGGCAATGTGAATGCCGTTGTAAAATTATCGCGATAAGTTGTGGCTATACCTACGGTTAACGTCCAACATCGCGATAATCAACGGCGTTTGTAGCACCATTAGTAGCAGCCTCAAGTCTGGATTAGTGTCCGGTTAATGGCAAAGGGCTCGCTACTTATTAGGCGAAACGTGGCTGTACTATAGCTACATCTCTGCCTTATTATTATAGTAGCTTTTGCCCGTGGCTCCACCCACGTGGATGTCCGGTTATCGCGTAAAAAAGTAGCCTATGACCCTCTCCATATCCCAGGCTATATCTCTGCCAAATTTCATGACGATCGGTTCAGCGGTTTAGGCGTGAAAGCGGGACAGACAGACAGAGTTACTTTCGCATTTATAATATTAGTAGGGATAACACAGTTTGAAAAGGTAATAAATGATGGTTTTGTGTTTTAATCATCGATCACTAATAAAGAACTAGATACACAATCAGCGGCAAAAAATGTCCTCACCAAATGAGCACCCACTTGAACATTTGGGTGCGCTTTTGATTTAGTAGCATTCGAACGCTCCGACGGTAAACATGTCTCAGTGCTCGTTTAAAAAATATTTAAATCACACATCTAGGACGCTAAAAAAGTATGGTGTTTGATATTTTCGGTAAGTATTAATATTATCATTATATAATTATTATCACTGTATTATAAATGCTGATATTTTGTCAAGAAATCATCGTAAAAACATTTTTTTTGAGTAAATCGTTTTAAACAGCAGGCGTTATAAAGCATCTCAATTCTAAAGACTCATACTAAACGTATTAACCATGCTATAGCATGCCCACTTGAATTATTCGGGTTATGTGCGTTGATTCTGTTCCATTTGTTGGAGACGCTATTGTTTTTTTAAATTTTATTATTAAAGAATTATTGTTTTTTTTTTTGTTTAAATTACTATAATATTGACAGAAACAGCCAAGTACTCTCAACTTGGCTGTTTCTGTCAATATTATAGTAACACTTTATGGATTTAATTTTAACTATGGTCATGTAATTAAATTAAAGATGAAAGTTTTTTTTAGCTTTCCTCAAGATCCAATGAGGTGTGGAGAATGGATATCAGTTATAGCACGTCAAAGATCCGAAGAATTCTTCAATCCGACCCAAAGAAGCGTTGTATGTTCGAAGCTTTTTTAGAGAGTGATATTTCATATTAGCGATTAGCATAATTTCATATTTCTAAACACTTTTGCCAAATTAATCAAAACAGGTAAATATTTAACAGCTATTTTTGTATTTTTGGCGTTGCCTGTAAGTTTATTCTGAGTTTAATAATTAGGTCAAAATATGTATACCAAAAAGAAAGATAAATAAATGACTATGATTACTATTTATTCGTTTCATTAATAAATAAATGTGGTGCCCTATCCAAAAACATTTACATTCAAGTAAACTATAATCATTACACATACACACCATAGAATAGATAACATTTATGTACACATTTTTTTTAAATACATTATCCACGAAATTAAAAAAGGCCATTTATTATTGCAGTACAAACAAAAAATATTGGACAGTTCGACTCCACTCATTCCTTGTCCTAGCGGAGAGCCTGGATCGTAAAACTTTATTGCTGTTTATTAGCACTTTTTAATTCAAACTTTAAGACATGCGTGTAAGGTTGATTTTTTAAATGTACGTTGACCAGTGAGTACCGGTCGTAAAAATTTATTGCTTTTTGCACATAGCTTTGTGAAATAAACCATAAGCATTGCATTTAAGGTTGAATTTACATTACTGTACATTTATTTCAACTAGCATTACCTAAACACAATTTGGTGACAGTTTTAAGCGAACTTTTGCTTGGGATTGTGTATCTAGTTCTTTATTAGTGATCGATGGTTTTAATATATTTTTAGATGATGAACGTTATTTACCACCGAGGGACTCTTTACGGGCGGATGTCTTATTGAGTGCATTACGAAGAGTGAAACGAGAAGAATTTAACATTGACAATAATAGTTCACCATCCAAAGTACCACAAGTATGTAACTAATAATGATAAAAATTACTTGCTTAGAACAAATTATAATAACTTACCTTAAATTATTATTTATAAATGTTATTTTTTAGACTACAGGTTTAACGCAAATTCTAGACGTGTTAAAACAAGACATAATTTTTGACGAACACGGTGAATTTGTTTCGCGGCCAACAGTGCAACCAACGTTGGAACCTTCGTTGCGACGTAGCACGTTGCAGCAACTAGCTGTAATAGTGCGACAACAGAATTTGCACGATGTTTTCTTACAATATGATGGAGTGAAGATTATTGTGGCTACGCTCCGGTAACTGGATTAAACTATTATTTGAATTGTTTTACCCTCCTTATTTTAATCTTTTGGTCGCTTCAATATTTAATAATATTCGATTATATTGAGTTCTGAAATGAAATATTCAACGTCGATATTTTTATACATACAAATCAGAAGATGTTTTCGTTTACTGGGCCCTAATTCAATATGGCCACTTAACGATTCCTTACTTGCCTGCCAGGGGTGCGGGTTTTTCGAAAGAGATACCGCCGCCCCTAGCACACGGGGAACTGAGGGAATACGGGTGGATTTTAGTCAGTAAAAGTCTGACACGCCCTCCTGCTCTACCCAGCAGGAGAAGTCATTTGAAGATTTCCCACCCAAAAAAAAAAAAACGATTCCTTACTTCGTAACCTTAGATCACACCCGACATTCTGCTAATATCGTATTGATAATATCGACAAATTGTCTTGGAGCATACAGAATATGACATTTCGAAGCCTTACCGCTACAGTGGTTTCTAAAAGACACGATATTGACGTAGTTTGAACGTAGTAAGATTCCACGGGGAATCATTATAACCATACAGAATTGGGGCCCTGATGAGGCGAGGTAATTTTGCAATTGATATACTAAAGCGAACCTTTAATGCACTTAACACAACCGAGGAGATTTTGATTTTCTTGTTTAAGTAGAAGCAGTGTGTGATCCCCTTTTCTAGTCTTCTTTTTTAACCCTCTTCCTACCTTATCTTTGAATTGACTACAAAAATGATGTTATCAATCGTATGATCTTAAGAACGTAACAATGTTATTATAGATACTAGAATGATGCTTACTATCTCAACATTCCTAACGATAGTCTAAACATAGTTCAATTTATCTTAATCTTCAAATTTCAGAATGTCGCTGTTGGTGGACGATTACCTAGCCTTTCCAGAATGTGCGATCAGTTGTGTGTCAGTACTGAACAGCGTTTGTTTCACTAGTAGACACAATTTGGCTAAAATATCTGATTTACCTTCACTTCTTATTAGAGGTAATTTTATGATGACTAATTTCTACGCTATGGTTTTACAAAACGGTTTTTTTACGTTTAACTTTATAACATCGTATCTTAACCTCAGGTCGCGACCCAAATCCGGGTCGCAGGCGGTATTGGCATGGGTCGCGGGAATTTTAAAAGACATTGTTAGTGCCGTAATCGATGCCATTCTTGACTCGGACTGGAACGCATCTACCACGCATGGCACAGATGCGCGGGGGCACTTTCAATAAACTTAACTCCGCGTATAAATCTTCTTTGCTCAAAAGTACAGCATCAGGGTAGTCGCTAATATAATTAATGATGATATCCCTCAGGGTATAAGTCCCATCCATCATTATTCATGTTTTCCTCTGTTGATTAAAAAAATATCGCTTTTCTACTCTATGAATGCCAAATTATGCTGATAGTTGCTTGTTTAACATACATATTAACAATATTTTTTTTTTATATTTCGTAATGACATCAATTTGAGCAAACCACGGACTTTTAGTCCTATTATTCTATTATCACTGGAAAATGAATAAAACGTCAGGGTTGTGGACTTCAAATATATTCACCTTCAAACATATTTTGGGTCACCGGCCAACAGCATCGCTGCTTTATATAGTTAACATAGCATAATCATAAGCATAATCAGTCTATAACGTTTCTATAAAACTGGTAAACAAGCCTCCTCTCTGTGAGAGGGTCTCGGCCGTAATGTACCACGCGGGCCCAGTGCGGGTTGGTAGATGTCACATGTCTTCGAGTTTTTGGTTCTCGGACATCCTTACGATGTTTTCCTTCTCCGTTTTGAGGGCAGTGGTGATGAAATATTCTCAAACTCTTACACAAAGAAAAACGCCTGGGTTCGAATCTACGACCGAGTCGTAAGTCGCGGCCGTTTACCTGTTACCTCTAGGCCACCGCTGCCCAATATTACTACATCTCAGGTCAATAATAGTAAACATATTGTCAACAAAATTAACCAAATATTTGCTTAATTTGTTAGAGGATGTGTCATGTGACGTAACTCAAAAAATTGGATGTTTCATGTTTCCCAATATGGTTTTGGTGTTAAATATCTAAGTACACAAATAATTCACCTGCACGCGGTAGGAATTACACAGCGTTTTCCCCAATTACTGGGTAAACCGCACGCTGCTTTGTGTATAATTATGATATTTTGCCACAAAAGGCTAGACATGCTCGGATGATCACGAAATGTAATTATTGGCCTACCTATTCTATGAATGCAGTCTAAACAATCACAGTGTTTTTTTTTATTATTGCCGCCCTTGACGCGCTTGTCAACTGAACATACATCATCAGAATGTCCTGTGTTGGAAGTTATCTAGCCAGAAAGTAGAAAGTTCTGTGATTGCTTTAAAATGTCACATATTTTTGTGCTTTTCTCATAAAATCCTTCTCTTACACATCATATGACATACACACTAAACAAGTAACCATTCCGACGCGCAAAAAATGCTATATGGTTAAATAAGGACATATTATTATTCAGGGTGGCAGGCGGCAAAACTGTAGGTAACCATGAATTCAGCTCAAGATTCTAGAAACCCTTGCAAAAAAAATTTCGTCGGTAAAAAGAAAAACATTGGTGTTCCATACATTTTGATCTTTTGTGCTTATGTTCTTTTATTTTTGGGGGAGGCCTATGTACAACAGCGGACGTCTTTCAGCTGTTATGATGATGATGATGATGACATTTTGAACGCGTAGGTGTTGCACTTTTCTATGAAACAGCAGATATTTTTTGCACGCTTGCGTAACACACAAGTATAGTGACACTGCGTCAACTACCTACGAAAATAAGAGCAATATTAAAGTCAAATTTTTACCATAGGCGTGCGGTAAACTGTTCAACGTCATTACTTTACGCCCCCCTCTAGTTCAACTAGGAGCTTCAAGGCGCTTGCACAGTTGGGAATTCACAGCAATGGCGAAATATGACAGACAGAGATTCAGCAGTTTTATAACGTCTTCATCATCAGCCTACAGCAGTTCACTGCTCGACATAGGCCTCTTGCACTTTGAGCTCGATTGTCTCCAACTATCATCCAGTTTGCCCCGCTGCGAAGATTGTCGTTCCACCTAGCCTTAGCCTTGAGTTACGTTTTAGTTATTTAGTTTTCTAACTCTATTTAGTATTTCAGTGATCCTAGTATTCCCTGCCAACGAACCGACAGTACTAATGGCCACGCAAGTCTTAGCACTGGTGGCGTGGGCAGGCTTCGTTCTGCAGGAGTTAAATGCGTCGCGACAACGTATACCGGCGCTACCTCTGAGTGTAAAACAGAAAACTTCGCTGCCGTTTGAGGTTAATAGCTACTGGAATACCAGCCCTAATTCTGAACATTCGTATGTAGGTAAGTATTTTGTTTTGTTTGTTATATTTTTAGCGTTTTTGGTTTAGTAAGAGTAAATTTACATCCTGCTGAAATAACTTGAATCTTTGAAATGGTTCCTTGATGCGATTCAAAACTGAAAAAATCTCCATGAAATTGTTGCAAAATGTTTTTAGTTTTATCGACGATCCCGTTTCCTTAAAATACACACTTTCCCTCTTAAATAAATTCTGACTGCATGCATGATTTATGTCAAATGTCATTATGCGGGCACCTTGGATGCCCGAAACTTTTTGTGGAATATTTTAATACGTTTACTGTTAATATTGTTCGAGAACATTGCTTAAAATCATTATGCGCTTCACGTGGCCGCAGTTAACAATTCTCAAGGACTAACAGAATTCCAGTTTCCTTACATAGTTTGATAATAAGTTCTCGCCGAATTCCAATTAGGTTATTGTGACGTATGATCAAATTGACGTCACGATGACGTCCTCCGGACAATTAATGAATTGAATTTAAATTACTTGCAGTATTTTAAAATAGAATGTGTTGAATTTTAAATTAGTTTGTTCCGAACATCTTTAGGTAGACCGCTCATGCATGATATTAGTTGTATCATGATGATTGCGCGTATACAGATCGCTGGTGGACTAATACGCGAACGTCAATGTCATACTGTTGCAATAACAGATAATCATAATGAAATAATTTGAAAAACAAAAATTAATACTGCAACCACGTTTTTTGTTAAATCGTGTGACAGTTTTTTTTAACTTGTCGGTGTGCTTGATTGTTTTCTGTGGCTTTTACTTTGAAATTGATTACCTGTATGAAATTTTGTCTTTTTGTCAATACTTTTTATGGCCAACTATAATGAAGAATTTGTCTTTTTGTGTATTTTTACCACACTTATTTTTTACAATTTTGTCACAGAGTGGCTATTAGCCGAAGCAGAGTGGCGGACGGCCGTACGTGTCCGCTGGTGGTGCACACACGCGGGTCGCGCGGGACTCCTCTCGGAGCCTCCCCCCGCGGCCCCGCTCGCCCTCCGCCCCGCCCCTCGAGACCTAGCTACCTTGAAAGCCTCTTGCCCTATATTCAGCTGCACAAGAGCTTTATTGGCTCTTCAGAATGCCACTGCTCATAGACACGTCACTGAAGCTCTGTATTTGTTGGAGAGGTTTGTTATTTTAAATTTGATTTATTTTAAGTTATGCAAACGCAATTACTGTTTAAACATTACTTTAAATCTGTAGGATGACACCATAGTAAAGGCACAGCTTATGTTATAGTATACGCCAACTATTGTGGCAGTGGAAAGGCATAAAACGCGGCAGCCAGGTCACGGGACTCGGTATAAAGCTTTTTAGTAATCCCGTACTAAATATTCACTGCCACTTGTCTAGGGTACACAGTCTCACAGTGTCAATTTGACCTTAAAAAAAAAGTTGTTTAAATATTTATTTTCTTGCAAAATACTCTTGGTACTTCTTGCTTGATGGAAACCGATGGATTAGGCCAATTTGCGATAAAGGCTTAGTTTCTAAGTGTATACTCAGGATTATATCTTTACTGTAGAATAATTCCAATTGCTTTATTGTTTCTAGCTACGTATACTTAGTTCCTACGTCGTACGTCAATAAAAAGGAGTTCAGTTCGTTGCCCTGGCAACATACGAGGCGGTTCTTAGATGCACCCCCCGCGTCGACCCGCGACATATCACTGCTTTGCTCTCTATTGCACTTCGTGATCGCGTATATGGATAATGTTCCTAACTGTGGTAAGTTTGCCTGTTCTACTTTATGAAATGTATGCCCTTGGCTTCGCATAAAAAGCCGACTGCAGGCCATATACAGCTAGTCGTTGCACCAAATTTAAAAATAATATAGCTCATAGAATTACATCATCAATAGTAGAACACGAGAATCCTAACGAAATCTATGGAGCCCTTTTTGACGTTGTGCAAAAGGAATATCAATCTATTTTTAAGACCAAAACCATTGATATTAATGGCACCTCCGTTGGCTTCAACCAATGGGCCACTCCAGGAATTTATAAAAGTAGAGTAAGACTATACGAGTTATACGGTTTAAAAAAATACAGATTTGACACTCCTTTCTTAGAATATATCAGAAATTATTCAAAATTATTTAAAAGAATCTGTGCTTTTGATAAATCTAAATTTTTAAGCGATACTATAAAAAATCTAATAATAAAGTAAAAACCACATGGAAAATTATTAACAGTGAAACAGGTAAATCGGTTAAACTAGAAAAACAATTAGAGATTATGGTCAACAACAAATTAGTTGATAGAGCTGCTGACGTAGCTGAGGCATTTAATGATTTTTTTGCAAACATACCTATAACTACGACTCATTCTTTAAATTCGTCCCCGTCTAAAGCTGAAAACCTTTTGCATAGTAGTGTGCCCAAATGTAGTCGTTTATTTAGTTTCGAACATGTAACGCCTCGTGATGTAGTTAATATTTTTAACACACTTAAGTCTAAAAACACTGGTGATTACTGGGGAATTTCCATTAAACTTTTAACTAATATAATCGATATCGTAGCCCCCTATCTAGCTATTACTTTTAATAAATGTGTTGATTTAGGATCTTTTCCGGATCTCATGAAGAGTAGTAAAGTCATACCTTTATTAAAATCAGGCAACAAAAATAACGTTGGTAATTTCAGGCCTATTTCTATTCTACCGGCTTTTAGTAAAATATTTGAAAAGCTGATACTAAAGCAGTTGCTAAGACATTTTAATTTAAATAACCTCCTTCACGATGAACAATATGGCTTTACAAAAGGTCGTTCGACTACCGATGCAGGTGTTGCTCTGCTGAAACACATTTTTGACGCATGGGAGAACTCGCAAAATGCTATTGGAGTTTTCTGTGATCTCTCAAAAGCCTTTGATTGCGTGCACCATGACACGCTTTTGCGTAAACTACGTCATTACGGTGTTCAAAACGAAGCACTCGAACGTATTAAGTTCTTATTTGCAAAATAGGCATCAATGTGTAGATATTAATGGAGTAAAATCCTCCGGGCTATCAGTTAAGTTAGGTGTACCTCAAGGCTCAATACTGGGTCCATTCTTGTTCTTAGCATATATTAATGACTTACCATTCTATTTAACGGGTATCTGTGACATCGTACTGTTTGCTGATGATACCTCTATCTTTAAAGTAGATAGGAATAGACAAGATTTTGACCACGTAAACAGTGCACTCGCAATGGTTACGGATTGGTTTACCACAAATAACCTAGTTCTCAATGCCAAGAAAACTAAATGTATAAAGTTCGCCTTACCGAATGTTAAGAACCTAGGACCGAACATCGTCGTAGATAATGAGGTACTTGAGACTGTAGACTCGGCAGTTTTTCTAGGCATAACAGTAGATGCCAAACTTCAGTGGGGTTCACATGTATCAAGCCTAGCGGGAAGGCTCTGTTCGGCCGCCTACGCCGTCAGGAAAGTAAGACAATACACTGACGTTGACACAGCGCGGTTAGTCTATTTTAGTTATTTTCATAGCATTATGTCCTACGGCATTCTGCTGTGGGGCAAAGCCGCAGATATTCAAAATATTTTTGTTCTTCAAAAACGAGCTGTTCGAGCAATTTATCAACTAGGTGAAAGAGTTTCTCTTAGAGAATTTTTTAAAGATATTGGTATACTCACCGTGGCATTGCAATTTATCTTGGCCAACATCTTATATATAAGGCAAAACATACACTTGTACACTAAAAACAGTGATTTTCATAATATTAATACTAGAAATAAGGACCAACTACGTGCTCCCTTTCACCGGCTTCATAAGGTTCATAACTCATTTATTGGTCTTGGTATAACCTTTTATAACAAGCTTCCCTCTTCTGTGCTAGATTTGAATTTTAATGCGTTTAAAGCTAAAGTAAAATCCAACCTTTGCGCAAAGGCATACTATTCAATCAACGACTACTTAAGGATCCTACGACCGAAGCTCGCAACTAGGATTCGGGCGGAGACAATATTTCGTCTGAAAATTGCTATCGTTGCGCTAGTGTTAGTACCTGTCGAGGATACATACCTACAGTGAGCAGTACGATCACACACACATTGACAATGGCTTGACGCGATAGCGCTACTAGCTACTGACCATTTATGATGAATTTGGATGTGTTCCGTAATACCAAAAATGATGAATGAAAACTTATTGTATTTTAATATTTTTTTCGACATTTTACAACTTGATAATATGAGCTATGCTTCTGAGACAACAATATTACGGAAATTGTTGGTTATAATACCAAAAAAACAGTGAGAAAACATGTCATTTACGCTGTAAAAATGTGCGAAATGCAATTCGCTTAAACTTCATTTCAGGTAAGTATTTTGGAAAAAAAAAACCCTACGAGCCTAGATAAATACTGTCTGAATCCGAATATCATCATAATATGATGGAAATATGCTCAAGTTGCAAATGATTTAGGTATTACGTATGTATGGACAGTTCATTGTACGTAGGCCTCTTAAACGATAAGAATAGTTGGTCGCTGTGATTAACTCAAGACAATGTTTGTGTTCTTTTACCAGAGTTTCCTTGCTTACTGACAGGTCATATCTTTATTAACTTAATTGTTTCTTTTTATTTGATTGTATAAATTCGTTTGAATTTACTTAGTGTTGAGATAATCTACTCATTGTTTTTTATTTTTAATAATGAGTTAAATTGCAAGATATAGCTAGCTAGCGACCTCGATTTTAGATCGAAATTTAGATTGACTAAAACTAGCAAGTCATTTCTAATAAACAGTATCCGCTTCTATGTATAACAAGTTGCCAAAGTCAGTTACAGAACTTAGCGATGGAAAGTTTAAAACGCACATCAAACGTATCCTTATCAAAAAAGCATATTATAAGACAAAAGACTACGTTGAAGACAGAGAAGTTTGGCATTAATTCCTTCTGCACATGTGGCTTCCCTGGTACCTCATTAACAGCATAACTATGTGAAAGTCTATTAACTGCTCTCAATGTTCTTTTTATTTAACAATGCTGACATATTCTCGCCATTATTTGACATTATACATCAATTTTAATATCAACTATTTTTTAGTGATTGTCATGTTAATCATGTCACTATGTTTAATTAGGTTCATTTTATTTATGTAGATTATTTTACATATTGTGAATGGGAGAACGTTGTAGGCCTGTAAATTTGTAGACGATTTTCTATTCTGTATTCGTCTAAGTACCTGGTACTTATTGACAGGCCTGCACTGTCCTCCCATAAATTTTATCACTGAAAACACTGATCATTTTTAAAAGAGTAACCGTGGAGTTTCTTGCCGGCTCTTCTCCATAGGAAACAACATTTTGGAACTGTGCACCTAGCTTCTGACGTTTCATAAGTGCCCATGCAGGTTTATATGAAATAAAAATATTTTGATTTTGATAATTGGTCTATTATATATTGAATAATTTTAAATTTTTATATTTCGTATCCTACCATTGCATAAAATCAAGTTCTTCTAACATACAGACAGCTGTGCTGCTGGGGAGTTTGTTGCGCCACTTCTTCTTCCCATCTAAAGCACTAGGAAGTGTCGAAGGGTGGGCGTTTTTGGGGAACTGTCTTTTGTAATTTTTGACGTTCAAAAAGTGCTGACACCAGCCTAGTTTGAATAAACGACTTTTGATTTTGATTTATGGGACGTCCGTACTGACCAATAAGGATGCAATATACACGATGACAAACAACAGTGATGCTTAACAAGCTAGTTGCGCTAACATGTTTCACATGTTGCTGCAACACTGCTATGCAACTTTTGTTCCTATTTATACGACACTCGGCTTTAGTACCAAACAGTCACGAAAAGAGATTTCCAATGTCATTCTGGTCGTTGTTGTTAGATGTGCACATTTTTTTGACAGTGGCGCTAATCTTGTCGGTATTAAAGAAATACTTCATGAGTACCTTAGGTGATGCGTAGATATGGAATACGTGAGATAAGGTTAATTCTCAAATACAACTGTCTGAAGTTAAGATACCATGTCTTTTTATCAAATGTGTAATTATGTTTTCCTGTTATGTAATTTTCAGCAGCGGACCGGTTCGAATTGAACCCAATGCTTTGAGACAAAAGTATTATTTCCAGTATTCTTTTTTTTTGTAGACGGTACAATGTCATGGATAAAGTCATCCTTCATTGGTAACGAAGCAAATATAATTTCTCTATTGAGTAGAGATCAGCTCTATCCTCAGCAAACGGTTCAAGAGAGCATAGAGGTGACCCAACTTCACATACACATAGTCAAAGTTCTGTTACGATGCATCAGAATGCTTGAAAACTGGGATGATTACGACAGCTATAAGTTGGAAAGTTTACTTAAAATACTACTCGCTTGCTTGGAAAAAATTGATCTGAAAAACTTTCATATGTTGGGTAAGTTATTTTGTTTCGTATAAGACCTACTTTTGACTGTCATCGGACATTGAACTGCTAGATAAAATTGATTGATTTCAAAGAAATAACTGATTCATTTCGGGAACACACTAAGATAACATACTAACCACATTACGTCAAAATATTTCTGATGTAATCAAGTGACACCATTGATAATTTTACAAATATATTGTTGCCTAATGTTTTTCTTGGAGTTTCCGTGCGTGATCGAATCAGGAATGAAGAGATCCGCAGGAGAACCAAGGTAACCGACATAGCCCGAAGAATTGCCAAACTTAAGTGGCAGTGGGCAGGGCACATTGCTCGCAGAACAGATGGCCGATGGGGCCGAAAAGTTCTGGAGTGGCGTCCGCGTACCGGGAGACGTAAAGTTGGAAGGCCACCCACAAGGTGGACAGATGACCTTGTGAGGGCCGCGGGAGTCCGCTGGATGCGAGAAGCACAGAACCGGTCAAAGTGGCGGAGCTTGGGGGAGGCCTATGTCCAGCAGTGGACGTCTTTCGGCTGAAGTGATGATGATGATGAATGTTTTTCTGTTTCCCAAATTAATTTTATATATAATTTTATACTCTATTTTTGGTTCTCAAATTGGTTTTCGGAGTTATGCACACCGTAAATGCATATTGATGGGTATATACGATACGATATGAAACACATGCGATTAAAAATGTTAATGAATGGAGAGGGAGTGGAAGCCCGAATCAGAAGATGATAATAATAACATTATTTTATTTCTCTTCCACAAAGGCGCCTTAAACATTGTGAGTGTTATAATATCTGAATAAATCCTCTATGAGAGACTGGAATCTCACTAGGAAAACCTGTCACACAGATTACCAGCCCCCCTCCTCAAAACCAGTGTGTGAGGATTAAATCTTAAAATATATTTACAAATTATTTTACCTTTGTTAAGAGAGCGCATTAAGCAAAAATAAAGTAATGAATAAATTATGTGGGGGATGAGAATGAAAAAGGAGTAGATAAAAAAAAAGAGTTTTTAAATTCTTTTATGGGGTCTGGGCAAGAAGTCTAGCCCACCCATTATGTTAATAGTAAAAACTAATACTTAAGACTGTTTTTAGGATACCTAAATGAACTGATGCGTTGTATACGCTACGCTGTAAACTCCCGCTACTGCAAGCTATCGGAAGACACCCTGATTCAATGCCTGCGACTGGTGGGAAGGACATTGAGTGGATGTGCGTCCGGTGGTGGATGCAAAGGACAGGCGTGCCGGCTCGATGCGACCCTTTCTCTGCTCGCACTGTTAAGGCAAATACATGAGGAAGTTATACCCGTTCAGGTACTTATTTAATCAAAGTAGTTATTTCCTACCTTAACTAATATTATAAATCCGAAAGTTAGTTGTTTGTTTGTTACACTTTCACAGCAAAACGGCTGAACGGATTTGGATGTAATTTGGGTTGCAGACGAAGTCAAGGGCAACTGCCAGTTGTTAATAACTAAATTTTCCTACTATATTCTTACTTCCTTTCTTCCGTTTCTCCCACTCAAGATGGAGCAGGAGGGCGTGTCGGACTTTTACTGACTAAAACCCACCCGTGTTTCTTCAGTTGCCTG
The DNA here is from genome assembly GCA_949987655.1 of Polymixis flavicincta. Classification (NCBI taxonomy): domain Eukaryota; kingdom Metazoa; phylum Arthropoda; class Insecta; order Lepidoptera; family Noctuidae; genus Polymixis; species Polymixis flavicincta. The sequence continues at coordinate 11,773,392 of OX465179.1, forward strand.
TGTGCCAGGCCCACGGTACTGTTTGGCAGGACAAGCCGCACCCCTGGCAGAGGTCTTGGGGTTGGTTCTTGTTCAAACAGATCATCATCCTCCTGCCTTCATTTCAATTTATTTACGGTTGGCGTAACATAACTTCTTCCATACATCTCTTTTAGCCGTTATCTTAGAATTCACGCCCTTTCTAGCCATATCATCGTACACACAAACAGAATTGACTGCAATTTTCTGAATTTCGCAACCCAAAAATAGAGAAATACTGGTCATAACCCAGACTTGACCGGATCGTCAGATGTTAAGTATCCGTTTCAGCGGCGAGGTGTCAATTTTTCTAAGAGAGAAGCCGAAGCGAAGTCGGTTTTAACTTGCTGACTTATCAATAAAGAATACATACTTACTACCATCATTCTAAAATTAATATAGGAATGTAAAGAATTAAAGGTAAATATATTCTGCTATATTCCTCCATTTCGTTCTCGCTGACGCATTTTTCTATATCTGCCTCTGTCATAAGCCGTTGTACAGCGGCTTGCTCTCGTACTTATCAATCGGTGCCACGTGACCTAAAGTGACATAATTATGGGATCGCTGTTGTATGAATGTTTAGTTCCGGATTAAGACGTTGTGGCGCCGGATTATTTTAGAACATTTTTTTTTTTGTTGTAATACAAAGTATCGTTTTTGTTGTTTGAATGTTACGGTTAATTAAATACAAGTAGTGCAACTATATTTATTGACAATAGTAGTCACCTATTGACGTGCCATTTTTTAATAGCGATAGAGTTGCCGATACGAATCCCCGAAGGGAACGCGTTAGGAATCGCGTTATATGGTGCTTTCGCCACTGATCTGTTTTTAGATCCATATAACAAAGAATCGCAGTATCATTATTCTAGTAAGTTTTTCGGTTCTCTTTCTAATCTGTAAGATGGCAATTTCCGCAGAATATCGACAAAACATTTTTTTTTTTCAGTAGATAAAAATGCCTAATCAATTATGTTTAGTCAGATGATAACAAATAAATATTTTCTCTATGACGACAGTTCACTACACCTGCTTCCGTTTAGTATCATTTAACTGCGAACGTATCTTTTCTGAGTATTTCAGCGGATAGGATTTCTATCTTTGTTATCAGATTATCCGCTGGAAATGCTAACTCCACGATACTAATATTTCTTTGAACTCCTCCCACTAAGCTTCGAATAATGTGCATTCGATTTTGAATTCGCGTCAATCATGCAAGCATAAAACTCACAACCTTTTGCTCACCACTTTACCCATAAAGAACGCATTTTTTTTTAATGTGTTAATTTGAGACATTTTTTACCCGTCTTTAATCTTAAAACAATGAATAAAAGTGACATAATGTCGGAAAGTATTATACATAAAATTTAATAGCAGCACACGCCAGCATCAAGAATATTTTTCATCGAACCATTGTTACCGCCGGCGTACCAGCAGGCCTAGACAAAACACATTTCTGTTAGCGTTCACGCCAAACGTTTCGACAAAATGTATGGGAATGACATTACCTACGGAAAGGACACGACGTAACCTTTCCGCAGGTAATGTCAATCCCATACATTTTGGCGTAGCGTTTGGCGTGAACGCTAACAGAAATGTATTTTGTCTCTAGGCTCAGGTGTATTAGAACCAAACGGCTTGGTACGTGACTATGGGCAGAGATCAGACGGCATGTCGTTGTTGCCTTGGAAGGTGGGTAGGCCTTTGGTCTAGGACAAAACCTGTATCATCACCCTTGTGCCATCTCATGATCCAAGCACGGCTAGTTGTCTGGGCGCTGCTGTTGCGGCTTCTAAGACTCTCAAGCGGGACAAACGCTAACTTTATGGGTAACAGTTTTGAGCCATTTTGCGGTCGAAATGATCGGATTATGGGGCCCGAGTGCGCGTCTCCTTTTTAAGGAAATTTCTCGCCGACTGATTACTCTTCACGTGATCTGAAGGCTGGCTCGTTATTTGGACAAAGAATTAGCATTGCCTTTCAACGTGGCAATGCTGCTAGTCTTCTGGGCACGTTTCTAACGTGGACGTCGTGGACGAGTATTTCAACGCTTGAGTGACCAAAAAAAGGATATTTTGTATTTTTTATTGTTATATTTAGTTAGTTGTTTAATTTAGTACTTAGTGTAATTAACTAGTTGCGTTATATGTTCTAAACTAGCTTTTGCTAGGGGCTTCGGTCGCGTGAAGGTCGTAAACTATCCTTATTATCATAAAACTATCACGGTAACGTAGTTCCGTTCCGTGTGGTGCCGGACGTAAAAGAATAGCACCATCCCATTTCTTCCCGTAGATGTCGTAGAAAGCGACTAAGGGACTTACTAGAGAATCGGCAGCAGCGTTTTCTATGCATTTTACCACCATACTGGGATCGCCAACCCGCCTGCCAAGCGTGGCGATTAGGTATGGCAAAAGGCCTATGTCCAGCAGTGGACGTCTTTCGGCTGAAATGATGATGATGAACGTAGTAGGTACCAGGATAAAAAGTACTCTACTTATGTCTTAATCCAGGTTCAGTATTTTTTGCGTGAAAGAGTAACAAACATCCATCTAACCTCACAAACTTTTACATTTATTATATTAGTAGGATATTGATTTTAATGTTTATCACATAAAACATAATTGAAAATATAATATTTTATGTTTGTGCAGCTGAAGCGATAAAGTGACGTGTGTTAAAGTACGAATATAAATCCATATCTTGCCAGTATTACCCCTTCAGACTATTTTTTATGCCGATCATCAATGTATATCATTGCACTAAGCCACTATTATAACATGATAGCCATAGCAAGCGTCCTTGCCCATTAGGGTTTGATAAAGGAAGATAGTCGTGGATTAGTGCCAAATGCACAGTTGGCAGCAAGCGGCAAGATTAGCCTAAGGTGCCTCAATTGGCGATGCCGGTTGGATTCTCGTCCTATGCCTTAAAAATCCTATGGCCATTCTTTTGGAAACTCGTAGAAGTTTCGAAGAAGAAGTCGTTTTCCATAATGAGCTCAGATAAGTGACATTTTATAAAAAGTGGGATATGTAAAGAGTTTCCAGAAATGAACTCGGATGGATGCATTTTTTTAATTTTCGTTATCGTAAGTCTTCGATGTCGAAACAAAACAAAAGCATAATGCCTATGTTACACGGGCACACAGCGTCTAACCACCCTATGATTTCCACCAAAATAATATTATATTTGCGGAAGTCTCTTATTTTTCCACGCTTTAATGGCTGAACGATTTCGATGAAATTTGACACACTGTTAGACGAAAACCTAGTTTGGGATGTAGGATATACTTTTATCCTGGACTCCTGGTAGTACGTTTCCCTGGAATTATTTACCGACCTACACGCAGAAAACCTAGTCATTTTTACAAGAAATACATTTGTTCCATTTCAAACCAGAGATGGAGCGAAGGCTTCAACAGCGACGTGGTACGCACCGTGGTAAAGGGAACAATTGGCTCACGCGCCGAGTTGCGCGCAGCATCGCTGCAAGTTATAGCTGCGCTTGCGCACTACGCGCAATTGATGCCGCACTTGATGCAAGGTGAGGTTCTATATAAAGGTTTAATGGGAACAGAGTTTTATGATGACCAGTTCATACGTAATAGTTGCGGTTGAAAATACCCAGAGATACAATCGTGTGGCTGCCTACAATATTAATTTTTCAATTAAGTCACACGCTCCAAAATCTTCTTTTGAACGTTTCAGTTAATAAATAAATTATTTTTTTAAACATTTGCTACCTCATCATCTGCCTAGCATTTTTCCAACCCAGTCTAAGCAGGTGCTGCTGAATACCAGCATTTTTCGTAGAGAAACTGCCTACTTGACCTCCACAACCCAGGTACTGGGTAATACCTACGATAGCTCTTGGCTGGATAGACTGGTTGTCAAACTTTTGGGCTTTTGTCTTCCCGTAACGACTGTACAAATGGAAGCCGGGACAAACTGCTTAACGTGCTTTACGAGGCACGTAGGTGACTCGGAATGTAATGGTTGGTCACCCATCCACGGACCGACCTCGACAAGCGCTGAACTTAACCTTGAAGATCGACCCGTGCAGCTGTTATTATTTACCCACAAGCCGCTCCATTTGCCAAGCCATCTGATACTGTAATTAAAAAATCCTTTTACCTTTTCTAAAGCTATACAAGAACCATCATTATCACAATTTGCGGCGAACATATTTTCAAAACGCGGTGAAGCGAATGCAGTACGTGCGGCTGCAGCAGCCCTTCTTGCATCCATCGCGACTCGGGCTTCACCAAAATCTGATGTAAGTAACGTCATATTTTATGTTTATGTTAAGAGCGTTTATCCCACGCGGGCTGGCAACTATAGTATGTTTTCGAAGTCGGTTTTTTTGGAAGTCGGTTGTATTGTTTTAAAAAAGTTTATGTTTTTCACTTTTTAGTTACCTACCCCACACCAATGCGAAATTTCATCATCCAAACAATGCATGTTTATGCGATAGCAACATTCGCTGTAATTTTTTTTAAGAGTTCCGTTGTCTGTCTCCGAAACCCATCATCAGATCTATAAACATGTCGGATTGATAACCTACATCTTTTTGAAGTCGATTAAAAATTAAAAAACCTGATTTACACTTGATGATCAGGATTCTTCGATCAAATCAAGGCTTCGTGCGAGCAATCTGTGCCCATTATGTGTCATTCGGTTTTTTTGCTTGTTAATGTTCTATTACCGTGTTTGAATTTTCCTCTACATATTTTTAGCAACTTTATGACTGTTTAACAAATTATAATACCGTTATTACATAATTCCTTCACATGGGAAACCCCAGAGCGAGGCGTTGGTATGCGTATACGTGTTTATAATCACGCACGGTATACGTTTTGTTTCATGTTACTAAACATGACCCCGTGTGCCATCCTACCATTTCCTTTAGACCTCGTGAGATGCCACTATAGAATGTTATCATTTATTATCATTTTATCAATTCGTTTCCCACTAGCCAGTATCATGAAGAGGATATATCGATGCTATTGTTCGTTTAGTCATGCATTTCCCCTCATCCATTATCATTTATCAGGACAAGAAATAAAATAATATTTCTGTAAACACCGGACATCCGTATTGTTTTAGAGTGATAGATGACACTGTCTAAAACTATTGGTCGGACAATCTATGAAGAATACGTTAAAATAATAACAATTTATAATATTTCTATTGTTTCTGCTACCAGCTTGCGGTCGGTAAAATAGGTATTGACTTTAATAACAATGAGAACTATTTATAGTTCATCACTGCTAGGCAGTTATGCACGCAAAATAGTGTCATGCCCGATAAAGTGACCACACACGTCAATCATAAAACGCGGCGCGCCGCATCGTTTTATAGTTTGTAATTTTTTGTGATAGGTAATGTGTTTTGGTTCTCAATCGACATGTTCAAAGTGCGGTTTTAGCTTGTACGCATTGCTACACATCAAGCTATACATTTCCAGTATAAACTTATCTCTCATTGTATAGGATTTCCGTACAGTGCGAGATCAGCGGAAACTGGTAATGTATAGCTTGATGTGTAGCCGTGTGTACACAAAATACCGTTTTATGAACCTTGACACAGTGAATTACTTCCTATTCTTGTATCCCACAATATTTAGGGGACTAGAATATTTTCTTTAACTTTTACATTACAGACAACACAAGGTAAAATGTATAGCCGGATATTATTCAGTGCTTGTTAGTTGGAAAGCATTAAAACATCGCCGTTTTAAATAAAGTAATTAATTGCCCCTACACAAGGTGTGTTCAACAAGCGTAGGGCCATTAAGCACGTGCTATAACGAGCTACAAATTGCGTATAGCACTAACGAATACGAATGGGACCACCCGCGGACTGTGAAAATAGCATCATGTTACTTTAGCGATGGACGGCGTTAAATAGTTGGAGAAACTAGTCATTTGCTCGCTGGGAAATACGCGATTTTATCCTCATATCACCGAGCTCTTACCCCATAGAAATTAGTGGCTGACTCACTGTAAAATATGTAGCTGTTTTAACGTGTTCATTGAACACGAACTCAAACGTCGATGACACAATATTTCAAATAGAATATGTAACTCAGTAATATGAGTCGTTTGCGAAACATTCTCTAGCGTTACCTTCACCGAGTAGGTATAAAAATAAATAAGTCAGTTTTGCAATCAATTTAAAATGTAACTGTCATGCATTCGAGCGCGGTTTGATTAATAAATCACAATGTAAATAATGGACCGGAGAATCTTGCTTTTCAACAATAGCAAAAATACTATTGTAAAATATACCGCATTGTTCAAAGAGAACAAAAAATAAAGTGTAAGAGTTATGGTCAGTGGTTAATTTAAAGTCTCATTCAATTACTTCCCCCATCAAATAACTCCTACTGGACTTGCTCTACTTGCCCACTGAGGGCCACCGTGACACCAAAATAGAACATGGGCAAGCGTAGGTAGGTACTTAAAGTGGTATATTAATTTATAAATGACTATATTCCTTGACATGTCGTGTTTACTTTAATAGAGAAATGGACTTGGATATATTATGCACTTAAATAACTTACCCTGACCCTTAGAACCTATGAATATGAATGAAACTATAAATAAATATTCATAAATTTCACCAATATAGGCACTCTACATTTAGATTTCTGTAAATACCTACATCATTTTCTGAAGTTAAAACAGATACATGCTGAACGTAGTAATTATTATAATTGGCTACATTATTTATGAGGCCCGGCCGGTGTGAGTTAGAAGCGGATGTGAAGTTGTTGTTTCGCGAAGTTATTGACCTACACTTGTGTTGTAAACAAACAGTTGTTAATCGTTGTTGGCGTCTGTTGAGATGACCTGCTAAAAGCGTAAATAGTGTTTCCTATTACAATTCACGTTTCGGAATACAATGGTTATCGTAAGCAATCGATATGCGGCTACATTCGAGTCACGGGCGCAGTACATCAACACGCATGGCCTTGAGTGCATGGCGTCGTGCGAGCTGCCCAGTACAGCCGCGTAGGGCTTATCTTAGCGCGCGCTGGCGATACGCCTCACTTGATCACTGACTGCCGCCGCCACCGCAGGCGCTACCGGCACCCCGCTTGTATCGTGGACCGTGTTGTTTACATACGTTCGAAATGCCGGCTCTTTAAATAAACGACTTTGAACGAACATTTTTATTCAAATCTAAGCAGTAAAGTGAACGTTTATCAAAATGTGGCTCAGTGGTATATTATTAGTGATAGTGGTGCTCTTACTATTGCTGACTCTTTTATTGGCTGTTTTTCACTATTCATCGAAGGGAAGAAAGTATTGGTTCTTCAGAAATGTGCCGTACAGGGAACCCTGCCCCGTATTTGGAAACTTTGGAGCTACTTTTACAATGAGAAGAAGTTACACAACAATGCTACAATATTTTTATGATAATTACAGAGACCAGAAATATGTTGGCCTCTTTCAAGCTCGTAGACCAACATTGATGGTAATTGATTTGGATATGGCAAAAACAATATTCTCGAAGGAGTTTCAGAGCTTCAGCGATCGTGTGTCCGTGTCTACAGATACCCAGCGCGAGCCGCTTCTTCGTAACCTGGCGAACATGGGTGGCGCCGAGTGGAAGGCTATGCGGCACATAGTGACGCCGACGTTCTCGTCAGCTAAGATGAAGGCTATGTTTCCGTTGATAGCTGAATGTGCCCAAACGTTGAAAAATGTACTGCTAAAAGAATCAGTTGAAGATATCAATGTACCAAGTATGATGACACGATTTACGACCGATGTTATCGGAAGCTGCGCCTTTGGCGTAGATCCTGGATCGCTCAAAAATCCAGATTCACCATTCCTACAGATGTCACAAAAAATGTTTAAGATTGATCGTGCGACGGTGCTCAAACGCTACTGCCGTACCTTCTTTCCCAGATTGTTCAAATGGTTAAACTTGAGGTCGTATTCCCCAAATGTAGAAACTTTCTTTACTTCCATTATTAACCAGGTTTTGGCAGAGAGACGATCTGGAATTCAAAGGCATGATTTCCTTCAACTTATGTTAAATGAGCAGAAAGCAGATTCGGGATTCTTAATGACGGATGCTCTAATAACGTCTAATTCATTCATATTTATGCTAGCGGGGCTGGAGACATCGGCCACAACTTTGTCTTTCAGTTTATATGAATTAGCAAAAAATCAAGAACTGCAGGAACGTGTCAGAACGGAGATAAAGGAATGTCTAGAACGGCATAATGGACTGAATTATGATGCAGTGATTGCGATGCGGCTGGTGTACCAAGTGGTGGCGGAGACGCTGCGCCTGCATCCGCCCACGCCGATGACCACGAGGCTCTGCACAGCCCCCATTACTCTCGATGATGAAATTACCCTGAAAGCCCGCGACCCTGTTTTAATACCTATCCATTGCATACAACGAGATGCTCGGTATTTTCCCAATCCGGATAAATTCGATCCAGATCGCTTCGAAGATGATTTAAATCCGGCAGGCTTTATGGCTTACGGTGAAGGACCAAGAAGTTGCCCCGGTAAGTAAATTTTGATCAACGTCGTCGCATGTTGTACCTATCAGATATAACCCTCGTGCAGTCGATCTTTATTATTTAATATTATGTAAATAGAGTTTTACGCCAGATATTATGGCTATGTCAAGGGAAAAAAATCTTCTAATCTAAACATTCCTTTGTTCTCATTGTCTAAGGACGTATACTAATATTTAAAAATCTTTTCATTGTTTCGTTAGTATAGCTGTGTTTACAAAACTTGAGCTTGTGTCCACATAAACAATGTGCAGACAAAATTCTCTGTTATCAAACAAGTCTTACTGGGATATGTCAATTTACATTACTCGGTCTATATGCTTAGTCGGGTCTTAGCAACAAAACATTTAAAGGATTGGTGCTATTACTGAAATTTGGATTGACTGTAACAGTTGCATGACGCACCTGCAATGATCAGCTATTTAATATCGGATGATAAGTCGTTTAGTACATGAACCAAGCGCATAACGTAATGATGATATTGATAAAATGTTTACTGTGTAGGTGCACGTTTCGCCCAGCTGACTGTGGCAGCCGGGTTGGCTGCAATCCTCAGTACTTTCACGGTGGAGCCCTGCGAGCGTACCACTCCTCAAATCCAGTACGACCCAAGAAGCGTGATGCTGAAGAACAAAGGAGGAATATGGTTGAAATTTGTTGTCAAATAACACGAAAAAAATCCTACCTTATTGGTGTTTTGTACTGAGAAGACTGAATTCAAACAAGTGTTTGTGCTTTGTTTGTCAGTCAGTCCCATTTTTAAAGCCATAAAAAGTGACATAAGAAAAAGGGCAATGGGCAGTGATTGATGATTTAAAATATTAATATAAATAATTGTGTAAATAAAATTTGTTGGGGACAATGCTCATAATGTGGGGTCAAAAAACCCAAGTCACGATGCAACCTGGCCCAATAAATTAACTAAGCAATTTATTTGTGAATATAAATGAATGTATACATGCACACAACACAAATTATTACGTCTGCCTGCATACAGCTTGACCTCTCTGTAAACTCCCTTCTAATTTAATGCAAAGTCGAATCTATGGTTGTTGAAAAATGATGCATGGATAATGCTCTAGTCTTCTCGCCTTACCAATGAAGGTAAGACGCGAAGACGGCGCTCCTCTTTATATAAAACGTTGAATTTGAAAACGAATAAAAAATATCTTGAATTAATAACTCAAAATAAATACGTAGTGGATTTGCAGTTCCGAATTGATTTATCAGTTTTGCTTTTTGTGTGGTTTCTTGAGCACTGTCCTTTTCTGTAATAAGAATTATTATTGAATTGACAAAAAACATGATTCTTTGTAGGTAGGTACCTGAATTAAATTGTAACCGTTTTTATAGGGCTGAAAGTTACTACAGTACGAAACACTTACCACGCGTGGCTCCCACCAGTTGTTTTTTTACACTATAAGGCACTATAAGACTTAATAATTACCATTTATTTTTAATTAGCATTACTTACTTCATGTATGTTTTTAGCGTCTAGTGGTTATGAGACCGTGTCAATTGTTTAGAAAGAATTCTCTTATTTATTTTTATTTAAGTTCTTAGTCATAATATCATTCTTATATCGTGTTTGTGTTAATAAGAATCATCGTTTCTGCCTAGGGTTATTGTGATAACAATCGTAGGCAGAGGTAATAGTTCAATATTATCTATTTGTTAAATAATTCCAAGAAATCACGTCGGTTTGCAGTTATAGATATAATACACATTTATTCATCATAATATCCTTGTTTTCTCTGCGACTGTGTGAATCATGCGCATGCAGTTATCATAAACTATTATTAAATTACTATTGTTTTAGGTTACAAATTACTCGTCGATGTAACGGAGCTGATAGTACCTATACACATGATGTCACTGAGGTTATTATAAAAAAAAGCCTAACTTATTTGTATTGGTATTGTGTTCCTCATATATCTGATTAAATTGTGGAAATTTGCGAAGTCAATATTTTAATTAAAGGAAAAGACATGAAGACAATAGTGAAACATAATTTGAAACAAAACAGGCGAAATGCCTGCACAGCCCGTCGCGGAATACAGATGCAAAATATGTTATAATTTTGAGCACATCACAATATTTTTATCATGGTGTATGAAAATAATAATTATAATTTGAAATTGTTCAAAGGTAGTAAATAAGAACTAGCCGAGATAGAGTATTTTTCGATTAATGATCTTGCGAATTATATTTTAGATCGGCAACTTATTAAAAAGCAATATTGTAGAACAAATAAATACACTAATTGTATATCTGCTTTTTGATGTTAGTGCGACAAATAATTACCATTTCTTTTTGCAAGTAACTTCTTCAGATGTCCAGTTAAGCACATAGTTTATATGCTGCAAAAATATCAAATGAATCGATCTACTATTAATTATGTGTGTGCCGAAGCGAAGTGCCGATACCATCAATCAGCTGCTTCAGTAAACAATCGCTAAACTGGGCGAGGCAGTTAATTGGTCATGTAATTGCACTAAATACCGACCGACAGCAGAAATAAGTCTTTTTATTGGTCTTTGGCCTGTTTAAATGTTGACTCGAATACAGAGAGCGCACCGTGGCTATTTTTAAAAGTTACTCCGTTTTTTTGCAGTTACTATTATGTGTACCAGATATCTTTGTCCCCATCGCTATCCCGCGTATCTGATCCAGTAAACAGGTGTATGATGTTTAAAATTATACAAAGCGTTTTGCCAGGCATAACTTTTTAATTGAAACAGTAAATAATCATTTTTAAAAGCGTGTTGGTAGGATATCTGTTTTATCATAAGGCATACCGACACGCAAGGGCATAAAGGCTTTATGGCCCCTTGAAGCAAATATCTGACTTTCTAGAAGTTTGTATAGGCTGATAAAACATTATTTTGCCAAAATTCACCAGCTATCTGTGCGTTTCGATCAATCTAACAGCCTTTCTGTCTAGTTTTACTAAGTTTTAAACTCTTCCTTTTTTTAGTCATTCATAGACGACCATATCAATATATCAATAGTAAGGTCGCTTACACCACAAATCTCTAATTAAGGCCCTTATTCATAAAAAATATCGAACATTTAAACAGTTGTTTAAGTCTGATTTCGTATTGAAAACCTGACTTAAACAACTGTTTAGATGTTCGATAACTTTTATGAATAAGGCCGTAAACGTTTATCGCTTACCGAATTTAAACCATTACTGTTTCTGTCAATCGCCTGAAGATGACAAAGACAGAATTATGTTTTCAATGTTACACATAACATCACGCTTTGTTTCCCCCAAAGAGTTGGGCAGAAGTGTACCAGGTACTGTAATAGGGGGCGAGCCTATTGCCATCAGCCGGGTACAAATCCAAACTCTGAGTTGCTACTGAGAAATTCCAGATAGAAAACCTAATAAAACTTTGCCCGCAGCAGCCCGTTCAGCAGTAACACTTGCGACCTCTACGCCAACGAAGCAATCTGTCAGATGTTTTAAATGTTATGTTCAATGTCAGAGCACATTTAGTGACTTGTGGTGCAAGTAGGCCTTAGAGCATGAAAGTAAAGGCAAACAGATCAAATCATTCTGTACAATGTGTTGACTGTTTCGTTGTCTTAAAAAATATTTATGGATGTACCTATTAACTAACTAATATAATTTCTCAGAAATGAACTGATTTTGTTTTTATCGACTTCCTGAATAATTAATTCTAATTTAATTATTTTGTAGCCTAAATAGCCTAAGACTCTAGGAACCTTAACCTTTACTTAATTCATGGCAATGTTAATCTTATCGATTTGGATTTTAAATAAGTTGTTGTTACTACATTTTTGTCTATATTTTGTACCTGCGTCCCTGAACTGTGTATTTACAGTACTATGGTGTACTTTAACAATATACGAATGAAAACAGACATTATTTTTAACTTACCTTATCCATTTGCCTATTATTTTGTACAGACGCCAGCACATTAAGCTACCCCAATCTGTCAAATTTCTTTGATAGAGTTTCAACTTTATTACAAAATAGTAAGGTTCATGTTCAATTGGGAAAATTTGACAGTTTGGGGTAGCTTGATGTGCTGGCGTCTGTACCTAAAAAGTAGCTCGTTTGCGTACCTACAATTTTACTTTAATAACAGCGACTGAATTACTCGCTATGAAATAAACACCCTTGAACATTGAATGAACATTTCGTTTGTGGGATGTGATTCTTTTAAGATTGCCATACTCAGATGGTATAAAAATACTAGAGTTACTTGCTTCCATTTGTAATAATTAAAACACTAGTGATAATTAGCCTGTGCAAAAGGTGTTACTGTAGTATACGTCTATACTAGTTAGTTATTTGTAACTCACAACATGTTCTAGCTAAGAAATGCCAGTGTTTGCGCGCTATTTTTTACTTGAACAATGCATACTAGTTTACTGATTCCTATTGTATGCATAAATGATGTCGAAACCGCTGAATCGAGCCATTTTTGATAACCTACTTGAATAAAAAACGAAATACCTACTACTCATTTGCAATTTTATCTGAACGTGCAATGAAATTTAATGTCTTCAGATAAAACATTCTGAGTTTTATTGAGGTATTGTTTTTTTGTGAACATTTACTGAATATTTTGGGATGAAAATGGTAGTATTTAATGTACCTGATCAATATTGGCACCACCAGTTACCACTTCTAAATATGGCTGGTTAAAAGCAACGAAAACAACATAAATTGATTTCTGTCCTTATTTGAGATCTTTAAAACAACTGTATCAATCAATTTTGGTATTATTAATTTTACTTACTTACTTACTTATATTTTAAATAAGAAAAAATAAAAGCGATCCTATTTAAAAGTGGTGTGATAAATTGTTCCGTATGTATTATAGAAATAAGATCTTCATAATATTAAAAACTTTTCAGGTCTTGGAGTGTGATGTGCTGGAACAACTGCACGAAAATAATTTCATAGAAAATTGTTTAGAAATTCTCGTAGACTTCTGCAATACCAAAGATTATAAACAATCGTTCGGTGAGTTGACTATCTTTATATGAGACTTCTTGAGTTCATCCTTGTAAGATAACAGGAACCTGCGATATATGTTACTGATTCGCAATTTACTTATCAACTATAATAAAAAATAACATCTTTGAGATAAGATTTAAGTTTAAAGATTAGAAGTTACGTGTGAATAACAGCATTCAATATTTAAGACACAGGACCTTAACTGAATAAAATGATTAGATCTAGTTCACTATTAATTTATTTACTAAAGTCTAGACTCATAAACAATTCAATTCAATACAATAATTGCAACAACACATGTTATCAGAAAGTCGATAAGTATTAAATCATAATCTTATTCATTTAAAAAGAATTTTAATCACGTTGAGTATTTTAATCACTGTTACAGCGTTTCAATTAAGTGTCTACTGATAGGTAGATAAAAGTATTTTGATAAAACAATAATTTTGTTTTTTTCTAGAAGGGAATGTGTCGTTGAGTTTGTTAGAGCGTCGGGGTGAGTTCGAGGTGCGCGCGCAGAAGGGAGGGGACGAGTATGTGTCGCCGGCGCACGACACGCACAAGCCGCGTCCTCCGCCCACCGCCGCGCTTGTGATGGTCCTAGCCGACGCACTTCACAATGTTAGCGCCTTCACACACTGTCCAGTCCAAGACTGGAATGAACGAGGATTGTACCGACTTTTGTTCAGGTACACATTCAGAATTTTCGTTGCACATGCGGTAAATAATTATAGTCATTTATTGATATATACTTTATTGTACACCACAAAAAATACATTACAAAAAGCGGCCTTATCGCTTTCCGCGATCTCTTCCAGGGATATAGTGTTAAAAGCAGCTGTTGTTTGTAATACTGGCGGAAACTCTGCAAAACGTCAGTATCTGCAGTATTAGGTACTACATCCTGCACTAGAATGACTTCGAAGAAATTGCATTAAATTTTAGTGCAATAATGTAAGCCACTTTTCTTTGAAAATGCCTTTCTATATCTTAAGCTTTGAGTAAGTGGGTGCTACAGATAGTATATATTTCTGATTATATATTTTCAAGTGATGCAAAAGAGATGGGGATTTCCCTAATACACAAGTGCACTTCCTCTAATAAGTAGTGGTTGATAAAGTACCTATTAACATCATAAACAAACAAACATTAAGACATGCATGTTTTATAGAATACATAAACAGTTATTTATGTTGAACTAACCACAAATGTAAGAACAGAAATTGTTTTGTACCAACTACAATGGTTCATTCTAATTTATTGAATTAGTGTGTTTATTACAAACTAGCGAACCGCCCTTGCTTCGCACGGTTTTTACAGACTTGACAAAACACACAGATTTTTTAATAATAAGTTTAATTTAAAGTTAATGTATACACTTACTATTATATACGTACGTATACGATTTTTTTTAAATTTTAATGTCTATTATAACGTAAAGCGGTCGCACCCCCCCCCGAGTGGGTTCCCGCATTGTCGTTGCGGGGGGGCTTAGTAACCGTGGTCTCCCATCCACGGTGAAGCCAAGAGGAACCCAACGGTGGGGCCGCTCGTCAGGGCTTTTGCCTTCAAGCCATTGACGTAGCGGCCAAAAAGTAGGTTGCGGTGAGGTGCACCGCAACTGAGGTGGGCCGCGATGTCGAATGGGAGGCATCGCGGCTGAGGGTTACGGGCTGCGGTAGAGGAGGAGTGCCGGTGCTTCTGAGCAGCGCTCTTCCCTTCCGTGGCCTGGACGGGGCCGCCACCGTTTGATGGCGGACGCGGTGGGGCCGCAGGGGAAGAGGAGTGTCGGTATAGCGTTGGCCGCTCTCCCTATCCTCTGCGGCCGAAAAGTGGTAGACGGGACGGCGCGTTGTGTTCCACACGCGCGCCGTCAAAGATGTCAGCAACCACAGGTGGGGTCCGCAAGGGCCGATGCCTGCCAGGGGTGCGGGTTTGTTCGAAAGAGATACCACGGCCCCTGGCATACGGGCTACTGAGGGAACACGGGTGGGTTTTAGTCAGTAAAAGTCTGACACGCCCTCCTGCTCTACTCAGCAGGAGAAGTCATTTGATGATTTCCCACCCGAAAAAAAAAAAATAAATAAATAAAAAAAAGCGGTCGCACAGACAGACACGAAAAGTGACTTAATTTGATACTATTTGTAGATTCCATTCCATTGTGCAGTAGACGTTCTTCCATCAACCGCAATACAAAACTTTTCTTTTCTTTAAAAATATTGGCAACATTTAAATCCCATCCCACGACGATTAGTAGGTACGTTACATCTAGTACAAACTAGTTAAGTACGCTGCGTACACACGCGCCATGTTGCAAAACCATTAGCAGGTAGGTAGTATAGCTTCCGCCTCCTTTATCAGACTGGTTCTGTAGCCTTCCAATTAGTTCTAGATCTCAATACATTTCAAGTAATGTTTACTTGAAATTTGTTGTCAAAGTTCACTAATACATATCGATACCATCGGGTCTGTGAAGTTTCGGTAGCCAAATTAACGTTTAGACTGATAACTGTCGCCTATAGGCACCTACAGCAACCCTAGGGGATTGCTATGCATTCTTGAATAAAGAGACAAATTAGATATATCTTTCGAGCCTGAAATTTTTCCAACTTTTGTACCTTCTAGAACAGATAAAAGCTATCGTGGTAGATTTCTCCGGACGAGATCTATAACGATTAAAATAACTCATCTTCTGCCTAGCCTTGTCTTAACTTTTTTGGGGTCGGCTTCTAGTCTTATCTGGATGCAGCTAAATACCACTATTTTACGTGGAGGGACTGCCCGTCTGACCTCCACAAATCAGTTACTGGGTAACACTACACCCCTGGGTGAGACTGGTTATCAGACTTTCGGGCTTCTGACGACCCGCAACGACTGTCAAAGATCCTCGAGTGACCGGGATCAACAGCTTAACATGCTCTCCGAAACACGGACGGGTCTCGGTATGTAAATATGGTCACCCATCTACGTACCGAGCACGGCAAGCATAGCCTAATCTGATCAATCGATGTGCGGTTGATAATACTTAGCCACGAATAACTGCTTGAGTATTCATATATTTCATCATAAAATATATAGTAAGGACTAAGGATGATCTTAATGCGTATGCACATCTCTACAATGTTGACTAATGAGTCATTAGTCCTAAGTAAAGATAAACATCGGCCCACGCGACGGTTCACACTTGCGAGCCTTCACGCGAAGGTGCATTCTGTTGCGATAAATACGGCTAACTTATTTGTCAAATAAAATACGACGTATATTTCTTACTTTCCGGCTATCTTGGAAACATTCGTCTTTTCCGAAGTCATAAAACTGTAGCTTAAGGTGGAAATTCCAAGGTAAACACGGCTTCACATCAAGCTATACATTTTCAGTTTACGCTGATCTCGCAGTGTACGGAAATCCTATACAATGTGAGATCAGCTTATACTGGAAATATGTAGCTTGATGTGTAGCCGTGTGTACCTACTATGAAAAAATTGTTTTAAAAAGTTTTTTGTAATTTGGATTTTTACGATTATTTAATGAAAAAAATATTCAATGGAATTAAATGAACGTAGAGGCTGATGATTTTAATTATTATAATTATGTAATAGCATATTTGTTACGATCGCGAATCATTTTATTCAACACTAGCTTTCGCCAGCTGCTTCGCCGGCGTTTACCAAACCTTAACAAATTATACACCTAAACCTTGCTCATGAACCACTGTCTATTGGTGAAAAGCGCATGAAAATCCGTAGGTTTTTAGTTCGCGTATAGACAGACGCGGCGGAGGACTTTGTTTTACAATATGTAGTGATGAGACAGGTTGACACTAACCTGCTAATTCCAATAAATGTAAGCACATTTGATTTTTCACGTGTTACCCTGGAATTTTCACCTTAAGCTGAGCACATAAAAAGTAGATTCTTATCTAAGCTCTTATTCATTATGACAAACACGCAAGAAACACATTCCGTTACCATCAAAATGTCCAAACTACAAAGTGGTATATTAGTGAATGCATGAAATGTAATTAACGACACGAGTAATGCCGATCGCGTTACTTGCATCGGGATTGGAACTCTATTTCTTCTGTCACCCTGTTCTATTCTACTACTAAACACAGTGTGGAAAGACAGATCTCTCTGTGCTGCTTTTGAGTTTGTTTATTTGTCGATGTAAAATCTATTATTCGACGTATTGCAGATGTACTTCATGGACCGGTGAAGACACGACAGAGACATACGAGATCCGTGGCGCCACCTGCCGAGCGCTTCAGGCAGTGACAGCGCACAAATGTGTCCGGCTGTCCCTCGCCGCCACTAAGGACTGTCTTTACAACTTGCTAATGACTTTAACACCTTTTGGAGAAGGTATGTTACTTTATCTACGTGGTTTGAGTTCTGTAAATAGACAGTTTGATTGTGTCGGCACGAGGTACACGGATAAATGCTATATCGTGTTTAATAAAGAGCTAGTAAGGTTGGTCGTGGAGTTAATATACCAGTATCGTAATCGTAAATGGCGGATGGCGGCTTTTAATGCATCTTTATTCAAAATCATAATATTTTGTTTCACATAAACCTACATCGGTACTTATGAAACGTCAGAAGCTAGGTGCATGGTTCAAATTGATCGTTACCTACGGCGAAGAGCCGGCAAGAAAATTGACGGTTACTTTTTACAAAATAATTGGCATTACACTGTTTTCAAATTACAGTATTAATAGGTTTGGGAGGACAGTGTAGGCCTGTCAAAAAGTGTTTTACTAAAACAATGATGTAGTTTGAACACTAAAAGTTATTATAATATGTACTATATATACATGCTAACATTCCCATTGGAGTAGGCAGAAAGTACAGACGCCAGCACATCAAGCTACCCCAAACTGTCAAAATTTCCCAATAGGGTATTTTCCAATTTATTAAAAACTATTCTAATTTGAAGATTGGGACGAAATATGTAACAGAAAAATAAAAGTAAATTGATTTATATCCATTTTTGAACCGACGAAAAAACGGGGAGGTTACTCAATTCGACGCGTATTTTTTTTTTTTTTTTTTTTTTTTTTATGTATGACCACGCATAACTTTTTCCAGAGTAGTCCGATTTTGATAATTCTTTTTTTATTGGAAAGGGTATACCTCGAAGTTGGTCCCATATAAATTTCGAAGAGAAATTCTAACCCTAAGGGTAAGAAAACAGGGGATGATTGATTGTTTACTCACAGATTTTAATACTCAGTTGTGTATTAAATCAAAAATTAAGCATGTAGTAATTAGTAGATTATAGCCACAAAAAATTATAAAATAAAAACTTTTTAATAAAAAAATTAAACCGCCGAAAAACCGAAAAGTAAAAAATAATAAACTAGCTTTGTCCAACCCCAATAACTAAGTTCGGAAGTCGGTGACATTGGATATGTATTTAATTATATGTCACCGCCTTCCGAACATAGTTATTGGGGTTGGACAAAGCTAGTTTATTATTTTTTACTTTTCGGTTTTTCGGCGGTTTAATTTTTTTATTAAAAAGTTTTTATCTCAATTAAAAACGATTTAAACCAAATTAATTTTTCGTTGTTTTGAATTTACCGCCAAAACGCTCCTTACGATGACTTTTTATCACGTGACGTCAACTTTGTGTAAACTAAAGTAGTTAGTAAGTAAACAAGTGAGTGTCGTATTTAAAATTAACAAGATTTTTTATGATAGAAAGTGAAATAACTGGAGTGCAGTGCCTCTGTGCACAAACAATAATTTACCAATTTACCAATTAGGTGCTAGAGTTTCTCTGAGAGATTTTTTTAAAGATATTGGTATTCTCACGGTGGCATCACAATTCATCTTCGCTAACATCTTATATATTAGGCAAAATATACACTTATACACTAAAAACAGTGATATTCATGATATTAATACCAGAAATAAGGACAAACTACGTGGTCCCTTTCACCGGCTTCATAAAGTTCATAACTCATTCGTTGGGCTGGGTATCACCTTTTATAACAAGCTTCCCTCTTCTTTGCTAGATTTACATTTTAATGCGTTTAAAGCTAAAGTAAAATCAAATCTTTGTTTGAAGGCATACTATTCAATCAACGACTACTTAAACGATAAGAATTGTTGGTCGCTGTGATTAACTCAAGACAACGTTTGTGTTCTTTCACCAGAATTAGCTTACCTACTGGCAGGTTATATGAGTTACTCCATAGCATTGTTTATTTTATTTGACTATAAACCATTTTTTTATTTATTTTTTATTTTTAATATTGATATTTCCATTTTTTTATGAAATTTAATTACTGTATAGAATCAAGTTCTTCCAACTTATCAGACAGCTGTGCTGCTGGGGAGTTTGTTGCGCCACTTCTTCTTCCCAGCTAAAGCACTAGGGAGTGTCGAAGGGTGGGCGTTTTTGGGGGACTGTCTTATGTAATTTTGACGTTCGAAAAGTGCTGACTCTCAGCCTAGTTTGAATAAATGACTTTTGATTTTTTGATTTTGATTTTGAATACTTCTAAAACTGCGCCAAACTAAGTATTTGTACTGGTGCTGTTTACACAAAGCTGACGTCACGATGTCACGTGATAAAAAGTAATCGTAAGGAGCGTTTTGGCAATAAATTCAAAACAACGAAAAATAAATTTGATTTAAATCGTTTTTAATGGAGAAAATGGATATAAATAAATTCATTTTTATTTTTCTTTCAAATATATCGTCCCAATCTTCAAATTAAAATAGTTTTTATCAAATTGGAACATACCCTATTGAACATAAACTTAAAGCTTATATTATAAAGATGAAAATAAATCAAAGAAATTTGACGGATTGGGGTAGCTTAATGTGCTGGCGTACATAACACAATATCGAATAACATAGGTAGTTGTAAGTAATGTTATTGCCATTAGAAATAAAATTTATATATCAAAAGGATTCAGTCCTAAAACTATGGTCGGATTAATATGGCCACGGGTAAAATACGAGTAAGTAAGTAAAAATTAGGATGCAAACCGAATAGCTGGTTTGCCGAAAATGTACACAAATGTTATCTACTTTTCCGGCAATATTACAAACTGTTCAAATAATTCTTAGTTTTATCAGCACTGTCTTAGGGTTTCAAGGAAAACACTTAAGAAATGCTTGTTTTTCAAGCAAAACACTTAATATTATCATGTACAACGAAGGGACTGTTTGCCCACAAAGAATATGTACAGAGAGGCTTGTTACCATAGAGTATTGACTTATAGAACCAAGACATGACGTTGACTTAGCACAGACTAGTATTTATCTAATAATATTTATGTCGATGTTGGTGCAATATGTCAGGAAGTAATATGCTACTTGTAAGAAGACGTATACAACGAACTATAACTTATTAGATAACGTTTGAAACTAATAAACTAAATCATCCACAAGTTATTAGCCGTCTTTCGTTTGAAGTAATTAATTAAACAGTAATATGAGTTATTTTTGCTTTGATCATTTGACTGTGCTATCAGGAATTTCTCAGTTGCAGCTCGGAGTCTGGTTGATGGGAACTGGCAAAATGTGGGTAGACTTCTGCATAACCCTTCAGCGTGACGTTGTTATATAATTTGAATACTAAGTACAAGTTTTTTGTATTCTTGATAGCACGAGACCTTGATACTTTGAACTTATTATTGCAAAGTAACCACGACTACTGAAATGCCGACATTATACTTGAACTTTTCGTAGACTGTTTTTTGTTCATCGTCTAGTGGTATAATGATAGTAACAAACCGGAATAAAACTACTTTGCAATGTTAAATCAACCAAAAACCGTCAGAGATAATTACGTGTAATTTAATACAAGCATTTTAAAAAACAGACTCATAATAATTTGCAGATGATAAAGAGGAGAGCTGTATGGTGGCGCGTGCGCAGGCTATGTCCCTCGTCGCGTCGTTACTGGGAGAGAAGGCGGCGGCCGATACCGTGTGGCAACAACTCAAAGACACGCATGCTACGGACTTCTTCCATTTACTGTTGCAGTGCTTGGAGAGTGATGAAACTGGTAAGATTTTGTATTATCATATTATACACTAGCTTTTGCCAGCGGCTTCGCCCGCGTGTATCGAAAATTATCGCACTGGGACAACCGGGATAAAAATATCCTATGTGTTAGTCCAGATTATAATCTATCTGTGTGCCAAATTTCATCGAAATCCGTTCTGCCGTTTTTGCGTGATTGAGTAACAAACATTTTTAAACATACAAACTTTCACATTTACAATTTATTAGTAGGATATTTGACCGGAAGTCGTCTTAACACGACTTGTTGTTCGAAATGTGATTACATAATATATAATAACATGGCTTTGTGCTACAGATTTATTTGACAGGTTTCTCGCGGGAAAGAATTGGGACGAAATCGAAACAAACTTTGTTTTGAGTTTTGATTTGCTATCCTCAGAAACCGTGCGCCCGATGAGATTTCCCATCAGCAACAATTACGAACTTCTATACAGGATAAGTTTTTATCCAGTGCGCAAATTTTAGCCATGAATTCAACATATCATTCTAGACCCTCTACCGCAGAAATTTTTCGCCCGTTATACAAAAAAAAAAATCAGCTGTTCCATACATTTTGACCGCGTAGGTATTGCACTTTTCTATGAAACAGCTGTTTTTTTTTTGAATAGCGGACGAAAAATTTCTGCGGTACAGGGTCTAGAATGATATGCTGAATTCATGGCTAAAATTTGCGAACTGGATAAAAACTTATCCTGTAGAAACTTTCATTTCAAATGAGGGGATTATTTTTCTAAAATTCTGCACATAGTGCTCCTTAGTTGTATAAGGAACTTTTGTGTAAAATTCCATGCTTCTGGAACCAGCTGCAGACACTGTGCGTTGTCTATCAGTGAAAATAACTTTTTTTTTTCAATGCACAACCATTCTTCAATTCGCATAAAAAAAAACTACCCAAATGGCGGAGTTAAAACGATTGAATATTTGTTTATACCTTTATCAAATATCTTATTGGGTCTAGACGTCTATGTATATTTTATGCCTAACATTACAGAACTACAAGACGCAGGCCTCTACTGCCTCACACGGCTGACACAATCCATATCAAACAAGAAGCACATCGATCAAACAAGAGACGGCAGTTGTTCAGAGTTCTACGATTACTTGAAGTCTCCGTATTGGGACGGAGTGGGACGGAATACAGAACGGTGTGGAGCCGGGGACAGTGCCCGAAGTCAGGACTGTCAACCCGAATACTTGGCAGAAGAGATCTGCAAAGCCGTGATTAATTTGTACCAGAAGCTTTCGATGGAGAACAATAAATATGAATCTAGTCAAGGTATGGTGTTTATATTTTTTCTTATCGTTATGTAAAGACTAGTTGGTAGTGGTACTCCTCTATTCCCGCGTTGCCAAGAAAATAGGCTGCTGAGGGAAGATGTTAAGAGATTGGCGAAATGTTGATGCTCATATAATGTGATAATTACATTCCTTCATTCTTCTTTACACCAACAACGTACTGCTATTCACGCTTACTGGATATATAATTACTTTTCTCGATGGAAAATCTCGTTCACCTCACATTGTATGTAGCCCGCGAAATTAAAATTTTCTTACGTTTTGATTCAACGGCATTATAATTTATTTTTATAACAATTTATTTATTTCTGAGGTGGAATTTGTATTGATGGTTTTAATGATTACTAGCTGACCCGTCGAACTTTCTTACCGCCAATAAAAGAAGCCTGAATTTTTTTGAGACAAACGCCAATTTATTATTGTCTAGTGTTCGTCACCAGTCTGCCACAATATTATTCTATAAGTCCATAACTGAACAATATTGTTTTATGTAACTCTTTTATAAGGATATTGTGGTGAGAAATAATAATAATAAAAAAAAAAATGTTATATAATATAGATTTTCTTTATATTTTCTCACCTTTTAAACCTTGCTTGGACTTCTACAAATATTTCAAAAACAAAATTAGTCGGTCCAGCCGTTCTCGAGTTTTTGTGAGACTAAGAAACGTTAATTCATTTTTATATATTAATGATTATAATCATGTAAATACATACCGTGTTACGGTTGCAAATCATGTACTACCTACCCTGGCACTTCCCTTTTAACAAGAAACTGCAGTTTAGAAAGCTTGTTGTCATTAGACGAAACCTTGCTATTTCGACCTGTTTGTTTAATTCGATGATTAATTATGACGATATAGGTAATTACTTTGATCGACTGTAATAAACAAGCTATATTTAGCTTCCGCAAACCACGGATTACTAATAGTATTTTAACAGATGAAACAATAGCAACTTCATCAAAATGTAACAAGTAATCATACCGTACCTATCTACAAAATGATCTGTTTGTTGAACCTATTCAGACTAAGTTTATATGCGTGTTTATCAGCAGTCTTTAATTAAATCTCACGTATTTTGTAGTACATTGATACATGCAGTTAAATCAACAACTATCGTTGTATTCAAAATGTCGTAATAACATAAACTATCATCGATAAACATGTTTTAACTAATAACTCGATATGGACGTTGAACATCTTGTTTATTCAACTATACTCTTAATAGACTACAGTTCAACTGATTTAATAGTAGACATCATCTTCGTTTGAATAAAATAGATTTACTACAGTTTAATTAAACTGTAGTAAATCTATTTTATTTATGCACATTGCATAAAGTTATCTCGTAATTTGATAACTATAGTTGTGGATAGGTCAGTAACGGTTGCTATGTTACTCTATTTCTTGAGAGATACAAATCTTGAGCTCTAGACGCAGAAATGTTATTGCATTATTTGTCTATAAGTATATGTCACCGTATGATTGTGAACAGTGTGAACACCGTTAGTTTATAAACTATCTCACGAGATTATAAACTGTCGATAAATTGTGAACTGCACCATACTGCTTACCGACCGAATAGGTTAGTTTAGAACTGTGACCAACTGCGCGCGAGCCGAGCGAGCGCTACTTCCAAATTAGTGGCAGTTACTTGGCTATTTAGTAATAGTGCAGGGTACTACCCTTCTTGATACCATTTCACAATTTGACGGACAGATTATAAACTCTCGGAAAATAGTGTGTTAAATTGTAAATGGTTTTTGCAGTTCACAATTTATCGACTGTTTATAATCTCGCGAGATAGATTATAAACTGACGATGTTCGTAATGTTACGATGACATATATTCAAAGGGTTGCTAACTTCGTTCTCGTAACTTTGTGTCAAAGTCAAATAATTTATTTCAAGTAGGCCATTAAAATACTGTTTTAATTGACATTTAATTAAATGTTAACACATTTACAAGAAAATAGAACCTTAGAACCTAATGCCCTTCCATACCTTACTCAATATGTTAGCCATAGATATAGCACACTTCATATTCGGTAGCAGCGAATGTTCTACTTGGATTTTCTTTTTTAATACTTGTCTTTGTTTTGCAAGAATAAGAGTGAGTGAATTTATAAAGTTTGTAGAAATTATGAAATAAAGTTTTTTTTTTATCTTGAATCATCAGGGGCCACGGTATCTCTTTCGAACAACCCGCAATCGGCCCTTGCGAACCGCGGTCGACCCGGGCTTGGTTCTTACCGGCCAGTGAGCTAACTATTACCCGCCGTCCGCAAGCCCGCGCCCACGGTGGCCGGGAATCAGCCTGGGGTTCCCGACGCCCAGGGCGTCTCCTGCGGTGGCTAGGACGTGAGGGCGCATACACTGCCTTTCCCTCACGTGCGCTGCCTCCCTCTTCGCATGAAATATCGGTCTGTTGTGGACTAACTAAACTAT
The DNA here is from genome assembly GCA_949987655.1 of Polymixis flavicincta. Classification (NCBI taxonomy): domain Eukaryota; kingdom Metazoa; phylum Arthropoda; class Insecta; order Lepidoptera; family Noctuidae; genus Polymixis; species Polymixis flavicincta. The sequence continues at coordinate 11,798,743 of OX465179.1, forward strand.
TTGGTTAGGGTTTTGTTAAAAGCGATCATTGCGCGCTGACAGGAAAGCGCCTTCCGGTTTTCCGAACAAAAAGTGACATTTGAACGCGTCGATCGCGTATCCGCGCGACGATGGCTTTCTATTGGGACCCGGGGTACCTGATACTTAAAACATAACTACCTAAAAATAAATATTCAGTGTAACGATTTCTACTCAATATTAGTGCACTACAGAGCTGTATTTCATAATTTAATTGAGTAATATTGACAAATTAATCAAAACAGCATAAAATTTGACTGTTATTGCGTCGTTGCCAACTTCCTGAATGTACGCTCTTAAGGTGAAAGCTCCAGGGTAGCTCGCCAAATTCGCATTTTCTTACGTTTATTGCAATTTGTATGCTCTATGTTGAACAAAATAATAAATATGACTCGTGGCCGTAACAAATCGCTCATTGGCAAGAAGGGTGACATAACTAACGACATTACGCTAAGCCTTAAAATAACGGAGCTAGACTGGTTGTGCATCATACCCAAAAATTACTCTTTTTGAAATATGGCTTTACGCGTACTAAGTAAGGGTGTAAAAACATTACCAAAAACTTTCCTGTTCAGACGAGCGTTGGATCCGCGTGTGCTCCTGCCTCTCCTCCGTCCTATCTGTGAGTGGCCGCAGTCGCCAGTACGCGGTACATCGAAACCTGCCGCGGGTACTGCTCGCCACCTTGCAGGCTGTGAGAGACCATCTTTCCATGCATAGCAAGCCTGCTGAAGTCATCAAGAATGCTAACAATGTGAGTAACAGTTTTTTTATTTAAGGTCAATCTCAACGGTAGCTCGCGAAATTCAAAATTTTCAGGGTTACTCGATTTCATGAAAAAGTCATTCAATCGCGTTAAACGAAGTTAGACGGTTGTATTGATGATTTTAATTATGTAAAGCCATATTTGTAATGGTCGCAAATCCTATTTGAATCGGCATAATAGGATATTTTACTCTTTAAGAGAAACATCTAAATATATATTATTGAGATAGCTTAGGTAAAAAGCAGCCGGAAAATGTTAGTTTTAGTTCATGAAATATCAAAATACATTTAAAAATTCAATTCAAAGATCAGTTTTTTTTAATCTGTTTTTGAACACCATGAAATATAGCCGCCATGTCACGGGCGTAGCCAGGTTTTAGTAACTGGGGGGGGGGGGGGGGGGTTTCAAGAAAATAAAACGACTAAAAGTATATAAAATAACCCTTATATAAGAAAAATATCAAAGATGTGAAAAATACCTACACAAAAGATCTCCTCTTTAAATGTCAAGAAAGCTTTAAAATAATAACCAAGCTATGCCTGATTAAACAAAATAATGAAATAGCATTAAAAATATTAAATTTGTAATACTTTTAAATCCTATCACATACTAGAAATCCTTTCTGAAATTTCATTATAAATCATTGCGAATCCTTTTAAATCCTGAAAAAACGTCAGTATTTAAAATGATTCAATAGCATTAAAAAATTAAATCCTTTCACACACTTTATAATCCTAAAGACATGATTAAAAAGTATTTGAAAATATCTAAAAAAAATCCTTTTAAAATAATTTCGTTTAATCAGGGATATCACCTTGGTACAATTTTTATTAAATCCGTTAAATATATCTGAAAAGCTGACAAAAATAATCGTCAAATTTTTCCTCTACACTGCACGTTTAGAATTAATTTAAATCTTATTACTATTTACCCTTTACCCTTGTATTAAGTAATACAAGACAAGTGTTTACTCCTGTGTTATCTTGACTTTGTAGTTTATTATTTTCGTAACCAAAGTATTTTTTATTGAAATAATATCTTACATTCAGTAACAGCAAACCAACGATAAGTAGAATAATAACTCATTTTTTACATTACAAACAGTTATCATACGAGGTATCAGCGCATTTGTTTACTTAGCAAACTGATGTCATACCCACAGACCAATATGGCGTCCAGCGTTTTCGTCAAATTACGCGCGAAATATGAAAATGTAAAATTTAAATACATTTGTATTGCACTAATCGGTTAAATATATTTTTTTATGGTTTATTAACATTTTAGAATCGAATTAAGACACTTGAAAAAAATGGGTGTAATACCCTATTAAATAACCTTGCATTGACCAACAAATTGCGAAAAACTTAATAAAATTTGTACTTCGTGGGCTACATTGGAGCTTCCATCTTAATAGAACCAGTGGCGTGCACAGAGTTTTTGGACATAACCGATTGCTGTACCTATGCAGCATACAAATTGTAAGGCATTAAATGAATCATATTGTTTTGAATTGAATTTACGATTGACTTCACCTGCTATTTTTTGAGGATGGGAAATCATCAAATAACTTCTCCCGCTTTGAGCGGAGCGGGAGTGTCAGACTTTTACTGACTAAAATCTACCAGTGTTCCTTCAGTTGCCTGCGTGCCAGAGGCCACGGTATCTCTTTCGAACAACCCGCACCCCTGGCAGGCATCGGCTCTTGCGGACCCCACCAGTTGATGCTGACATTTCTTTGAGGCGCACCTGGAACACAACGCGCCGTCGAAGCGGTTTTTGTCCTTATCGGACGGCAAGCTACCCATTACTCGCCGTCCACAAGCCCGACTTTACCTTTAGTTTGTATTAATTGCAAATCCGGTGTACAGACGCCAGCACATCAAGCTACCACAATCTGACAAATTTCTTTGATCGATTTTCAACTATATATCACATATGCATAAGGATCGTGTTCAATTGGAAAAATTTGACAGTTTGGGGCGCTTGATGTGCTGGCGTCTGTACAACTACTTTTCAAAATGACTTGTTTTTTTTTTGCACCGAAAGATAGTTATGAAAATGTATCATTTTTTATTTTCTCCATACACACCACCTGAACAAATTTCACAAATTCAAATTCAAATTCAAAATTATTTATTTGTGACACATAGGTAAAATGTTGTGGTACATGATGTTATAAAATAAAAGTTGTATCACTATGCGCTCCCTTGCAAGGCGTACAAATATGGTCTACACTACACAATAGTAGTTGTACATGTAGGGAGTATAGCTTATACTGTAAAATATTGCTAAGTAACCGTTTTTTTTTTTTTTCTAAAGAATAACATAAAACAATATAAATGAACTTAACAATTAATAGCTAGCTAAACTTATTAACTAAAGTAACTATATAACAAATAATAAATTTGAGCATAAGGCATCACGGTTTTTATTTTTCTTCTAAATATTCATTAATGGTGTAATATGCTTTCTGTATTAGGAACTTATGGAGTGTTTTCCTGAAAGTATTTATGTCTTTTGAAGATTTTATAGGTTTTGGTAGTTTATTAAATATTTTTGGAGCCATTCCTAGGAAACTTTTTGAGAAGAGGGCTGTTTGGTGGGTTTTTGATTTAAGCACACCTTGATGGCGTTTGGTGGAAAGGGTTTCGAATTTGTTATAGTTATTTCTGATAAACATGGCAACTTCATAAATGTATAGTGAGTATTACACAGTGAATATTATCTATTTTTCTCCCTATTATCAACGTTAAAATCTTAAATACATGCTATCATAGCTCACAACCTAAACAAACAGTGGTGTCGCAATATTAAAATACATAATACGAAAAAAGTATGGTTGTTTATGTAGCGACAATTCAATGAAACAATGATCCTTTTAAAATAGTCGCATAACCAACTTTGTTCGGAAAACTTCGGTAAGTTTCGTAATTTATCGTGTTGTTAAATAATTTTGTGACTACCTGTACGGTTGTGTGCGTTATTTATTATATTGTGTGCCATGTATGTATAGGATCGCACACCCAATAAATCTGCATGACCACGAGAGCACACATATAAACGTTAAGATGCGAATAGTTCGTCTCTCTCGAGGCACTCAGCGGCGCTAGTGCATCACAATGCGAAGTTGCGCTAAATTGTGCGAACGAACAGGTATTGTATCGATGCTACTAATGCTACGACCGACGCTCGACCGATGGAGCTGAAATATGAATAAAGATTTTTTGTTTATTGATAAAATAACATTCGTTTTTGATAAAATAATATTCGTTTTAAATATTTATCTGATTAAGTTAGGGTAGGCAGTGCCTATCTGTCTTTATGGACTGCACGCCACTGAATAGAACGACTTTAGTTCGTCATGAATTTGAATCTTAAAATCGATAAAAGAAAGGATCGTGTAATGCCTAGCAGGAGGTGAAAATGATTGCAATAATAAATAAACTGTTCTGTGGAATCAGCGATCCATCCTACGATGGCAAACAAGCTCTGAGCCCTATAATATCACCATTTCCACACAACAAAACAAGTGTAAATTTTGATCTACTTTTGCACTTGCAGGTGCAGCACCGATTTATTTTAGTTTATATAAATAACTAGCTTCTGTCCTCGTGTCATTTCTTATTTTAACATAAAATATATCCTATAGCTTTGCCCCGTTAGTTCGTTTTAGTTTAGCGTTTTAAATTTAACTCTATCGGCTCCTACTAAAGGTCTATTTAACCTCTTCAAGAATGGGGCTATCAAATATAAAAATAATTTCAAATCCTACTGGGTAGTTCTAGAGAATGGCGCGTTGAAACAAACGAACAATCTCTTCAGCTATTGTTATATTTGTATAGATTTCCTTTGTATGTTTCATCATATATATCGTTCTACGTTGTAAATGTGTTCGATATATATTGTAATTCATTTGTCGTACATAATGCAGAGATGTGTTCGAAATACATAAGTAAGGTGTTTGATTTCTTTGTTATTCAGAATCCGGTGCTGCGTACATTGTACTGGCTCCTGATAGTCATAGATTGTTCGATGCTGGACTGTACTGCCGCTAAGGAGAGCTTCGTGGATGATAACATGACCACCTCTCTTAACAGGCTGTGGCCCTGGTGCATGATGACCGAAGAACTGCGACAAGCCGTCATGCACCTCATTTATACGTTCACGAATAATTGTCCCAAAGGTATGGTTGACTATGAGACAGTCCAGAGGCCCTAGTATGAGTTTCTTTGAATTATCTCAACTTTAAGCATCGATAGCGTTCGGGCGCTCCGATTGGCCCCGGATCCGTGAAGGGCCAATAAAAGAAACTCACACTATGGCCTCTGATAAACTATTGAGCATGCGTTTTTCTGTCGAGTTACGGGTAGCCCCGAGTGGATAGAAGCCAATACATACCGCGTATGAATCACACGTAGTTGTGCGTAAACGCGTCAGATGACCACTTTGTTATGACTGGGTGCATACTAACGCACGTTAGTAGGCGTAGAGTCAAGTTTTACGAAACGCCAGCAGTTTCACATGATAGGCAAGATGAACTCGAGTAGATGAAAGGAATCGCTTATTGTTAGTAACCTTTCACTATGTTATTGAACTAATATTGATCTTTTGCTTATTGCCAGTGGCAATACACGCGGGCCTACGTAGTTGTTCTGATTAGTATAGGCAAATAGCATTCAAGTAATGCTAGATTATTTTCGTACTTTTATATTAAAGTGTCATTATAATATCTCATAATTAATGTTAAAAGTGTGACAGTTTGTATGTTTGTTCCTCAATTACATACAAACGGTTGAACGGATTTGGATGAAATTTTGCACACAGATACTTTATCACAGGATACTTTTTATTCCTGTGGTACGTTCCTGTGGGATAATTTTGGAAGCCGCTGGCAAAATCTAGTTATTTAATAAATTAATATGTATGTAATGACGTCGCTAGCGTGGGGCGCCATGTGCTCGTGCGTGGGCGCGCGCTCGCTGGTGGGCGAGCTGTGCGCGCTGTGTGCGCGGGAGGCGGCGCAGTCGGCCCGCCAGCGCCCGCCGGTGCTGTTGCTGCTGTGTCTGCACTCGCTGAGGCGCATGCTGCTGCATCATCACTGCCGTACTATAATGCTAAAGGTAAGATTAATTCATTTTCAAAGTAGTTTAAGTTGTCCTTTCAGATGTGGATTTGGTTGATTGAATATTTGGCAATATATACACCCATTTTTGAAAAGTGTCTTATGTAGATTCTAAAATGCTAATAAACCACTAAAAACATAACATTTTTATTTAATCAGTAAGTGCCATAAAATGCATTTGAATTTTCATATTTCGCGCGTAATTTGACGAAAACGCTGGACGCAGTGGACACCATTTTGCCTCTGTGGATATGACGTCAGTTTGCTGTGTACACAAATTGCGCTGATATTTTGTATGATAAGTGTTTAGAATTAAAAAAAAAGTTATTATTTTACTTATCGTCGATGAATGCTATTTATGAATGTAAGAAATTATTTCAATAAAAATTACTTTGGTACCCCCAGCGCAATACATTTTTCGTCGGTTAAGTATACAAAAAGAATAATCAGCTGTTCCGTACATTTTAATCGCGTAGGTATTGCACTTTTCTATGAAGCAGTTGATTTTTTTTCGGGGGTCTAGAATGATATGCTGAATTCATGGTTACAGTTTGCGCACTGGTTAAAAACGTATCCTGTAGAGTAAAATACCCTTTTGATGTCTTGAGACAACAATATCCAAATTGAGTGACTTCATAATAGGCAGCTACATACAATTTTTGATGACTTTTGAGATAGATTTCACATAGTATAACAAAACATGTCGCCTTGTTTCATACGGTCGGGTAGAGGTGTACCTATCTATGGTACACTCGCATTTCACCAGTTATGTTTAAAGTCCTATGTAATACGGGGTGAGCCTATTGTCACATAAATCCAGACTCCAGGTTACTACTAAAAATCTAATAACACTTTGTCCGACCCGGGAATCAAACCTAGGATTTCATGCTCAGCAGTAGCGCTAGCGACTACTTGAGTAACACTGTCGTCTGATTGTGATTTCTGGGTGTTGATTTCAGAATACCTAAATCTATTGATTAATTATTTATAGTGTATATTTGTTTAGTCGGAAATAACATAAGTAAAATAAACCAGAAATTGAATATACATATGGTAAACTAACATAATGCCATACGCCTGCTTTTCCCGAAAGTTAGATAGGGGTTTACTTATATACAAGTGTGACGGTATTTGTTAAATTTTGCGGTATTGTGCTGAGTGTAGTCTTGGTTTAGGTTAGGTACGGGTAATAACACATTGTTTCCAATATTATGACGTAAGGCGTGCTGTCGTTACGGCTGTTTGGTCAAGACTGTGGCGGCGGTTGGCAAGACGGGGCATCGCCCAGCACTCCCTCTACTGCGCAACCCGGACCACAGCACTGTTAGTTAGATTTTTGTCTCTTTTTTATCCCCGACGCAAAAACGACGGGTGTTATAAGGTAAGTCCTGTGTGTGATCCACCACGTGTCATTATAAACAAACCGTTCTCATTGACAGAGCGAGGTGCTATCCAGCACGTACCGCATGTGCATCCGCGAGCGAGTGCGCGGCGCCGGGCCGGCCAGCCTGGCGTGGGCGCGCGCCTGCGAGCGCGCGGCGCGGCACGCGGACGGCGCGGCCGCCGTGCTGGCGCTGGCGCCCAGCGCCGCGCCGCTCGCCGCGCTGCCCGCCAACGTGCGCGCCCGCCTCATGCCGGCCCTGGCACATGCGGCACATCATCATCGCATCACGTTCTTGCAGTCAGGTGAGTGCTGCAGCGTACCTAGAAAGACCCAGGTAGGTAATTGATGACAGACCTGTGTATTTTTACATACTTGTAACAATAGGACCTGGAACTATGAGTATTTATCTGTTTATTACGTGTAGCCGCAATGCGTCACATGGATTTCCATTGCGCTTTATTACCAACAATTATTTGGTCCAGAGGGAGAATTGCGTAACATACTAACATTAGGAAGAGTTTTCATTATGAAAGTTCAACAACATTCATTGCGTTATTTACGTTGCAGAGCATACATTTTTTAAACATAAATGAATCAATGGATTAGCAATATTATCATCATCATTTCAGCCGAAAGACGTCCACTGCTGGACATAGGCCTCCCCCAAGCTCCGCCACTTCGACCGGTTCTGAGCTTCCCACATCCAGCGGACTCCTGCGGCTCACAAGGTCATCGGTCCACCTTGTGGGAGGCCTTCCAACTTTAAGTCTTCCGGTACGCGGTCGCCACTCCAGAACTTTTCAGCCCCATCGGCCATCTGTTCTGCGAGCAATGTGGCTTGCCTACTGCCACATAAGTTTGGCAATTCTTCGGACATAGCCCGATCACCTTGGTTCTCCTGCGTTGTTAGGTAGGTCCAACTTCGAGAAAGAGGTCAATCGTCGAATCCGACTCGGCTGGGCAGCGTTCGGGAAGCTTCGCAATATCTTCTCGTCCCACATACAGCAGTGTCTCAAGACGAAAGTCTTTGACCAGTGCGTGTTGCCAGTGATGACATATGGAACCAGGAAAAGTGGTCGTTCACAATGGGCCTCATAAGAAGGCTTAAAGTCACCCAAAGGGCGATGGAGAGGGCTATGCTTGGAGTTTCCCTGCGTCGATTACGCAGCAGGAATATCAGGAATGAAGATTAGAAATGTCCTCTAAATAATTCAGGTTCTGAATGATAATGTATCACACATTAAAAACCATCACGCACATGAAATAGTAACGGTTGTTAATGCTCAACAACCATTACTACTTCTACCAACTAGCATAGATAATATGCAACGAACAGAAGTTAATAGCTATAGTTCGACTTTAACTGTATTCAGTAACTTAACAGTTTAAAAGAAAAATTATGTTACCATACTAACACTATTAGTGTTAGAGTAGTGAACGATTTTGCGTTCAGAACGAAAGATAAAATGGTTTAATTTTAAATTAAACCATTTTTAAACTCAACCCGATAGAATTAGTTTGGGCACAGGTAATGGGGGATGTCACAAAAAAGAAATCTTTTAAGATGAAAGAAGTAAAAAAAAAGATTTCAAGAAGGGATTAGTAATGTGACCCCTTAGTCATGGAGTGCTTGCTTGTCTCACGTATTAAAAGTAGAAGATGAGATGTGTCGTATGGACTATGTTTTTTTTTAAATTTTTTATTTTACAGAACAATCATTTTTTTTTTGGTTTTTACATTTTTGCTCGCCAAACTTTGCAGTTTGATGGCGAGAAGCGCTTGTTCTCTAATACATTTTTAATGTTATCTGAGACTTCTAAGGAGCTAACCTTAAATAAAATACTAACTAATTAATACTAAGCAATAAAACTAATGTTAATTGATAACATCACTGATACCTTTTTAATAAACTAGCTTCTGCTCGCGACTTTGTTCGCGTCAAATATCTTGCTCTTAAGGGTCTTAGCGTGATGTTATATATAGTTAAGCCTGTAGCCTCCCACAAGGTGGACCGATGACATTGTGAAGGCCGCAGGTATCCGCTGGATGTGGGAAGCACAAGACCGGTCGAAATGGAGGAGCCTGGGGGAGGCCTATGTCCAGCAGTGGACGTCTTTCGGCTGAAATGATGATGATGATGATGATGATGATAGCCTTCTTCGATAAATGGGCTATCCAACACTAAAAGAATATTTGAATTCGAACCAGTAGTTCCTGAGATTAGCGCGTTCAACCAAACAAAGAAACTCTGTAGATACTAGTATTAGTTATTATTAGTATAGTATAGATACTAGCTTTTGTCAGCGGTTTCGCCCTCATGGAGGTCGGAAATTATTCCACGGGAACGTATTACCGGGAAAAAAGGATAAAAGTAAACTATAGTTTAATCCAGGACATAAACTACGAGTATCAAAAGAGTGCCAAAATTCACCCCAATCCATTCGGCCGAATTTGCGTGATTAAGTAACAAACATCCAAACATCTAAATATCCAAACGTACACACTTTCACATCTCTAAGTTGTTTTATTTTAAACTAGCTTCCGCCCGCGGCTTCGCCCGCGTTCAAGTTGGAAATTATCCCGCCGGAACGTGCCACCGGGATAAAAGTATTCTATGCGTTAATCTATGTTATAATCTATCTGTGTGCCAAATTTCATCCAAATGCGTTCAGTCGTTTTTGCGTGATTGAGTAACAAACATCCAAACATCTTCACAAACTTTCACATTTATAGTATTAGTAGGATAAATATTTCTCTTCTGACGTCAACAATATAAAGTGATGTGATCACTATCCTTCACACAAAACCACCTCAGCAAGTTTCAGGTTTATAATAATATGGCACAGGTTGATATGTAGATTATTTACCTCTCCACAGAAAACTCTTAAAAAAAACTATATCCCCTTTTCAACCTCAAAGGGGTTAATTTTTAAAAGTCTTTGATTTCTTTTACATTATTTGACTTATTACCAATTTTCGAGACCCCTTGTAAAATTTACTACCCTTTTTTACCCCTTTAGGAGTAGATTTTCCAAAAACCCTGATATACGTTATTCTTTATTTTTAGTTTTAGGTATAAATATTGAGTTTCAAGTTATTCAGACCGCGCGTTAAAATTCTTCCATACAAACTTTGACACCCCCAATCCCCCTTTAGGTGTTAGTATAGAAAAACAATAAATGACCGACTTTATAATTTACTTAGATAAGTATTTGTGCCCAGTTTCAAGTTTATTAACTCAAGGAATAACTTTTATCATACAAACAAAATCCCCCCCTTTTCACCCCCTTAAAGGTCGATTTTCCAAAATCCCCTTTTTAGTGCTCCCTTACATTATAAAAGGAAGCCGTGTGCAAAATTTCACGTTCCTAGTCCTGTACAATGTCCCAGGTAACAGGTATGTTTTAAGACAAGTTATTAAATTTGAAATTAAAAATTTGTTTGTAAGGACATTATTTCAAGTTCGTTCAATTTCGTTCATTCTTAAACCGCCTCACAATCTTTTTTTGTCAAAATCTAGTAACCCTTTTTTTTTGGGTGTGAAATCATCAAATAACTTATTCCGCTCTGGGTGGAGTGGGAAAAGTTAGTTGATGATTGCGTGGGGCGTGAGGTTTAACTTTGTGATGAGGGCGTGTCAGACTTTTATTGACAAACTGAAAACCCGCCCGTGTTCCTTCAGTTGCCTGTGTACCAGGGGCCACGGTATCTCTTTCGAACAACCCGCACACCTGGCCCATCGCCACGGCCGATCTGTATCTCTTCAACTGTACTGTACTGAATACAATTAAAAGTCGAACTATAGCTATTTTCAGTTGGCGTCTATAAACACCTACCAATATTCATATAGTAAAGTACATATAAGAATTCACTACTATAATTCTGGTCTACACTTCGCCTCCGTATCGAGTACAGTTAAGTTAACAATGGAATATTTTGCAGCTGATCTGCTGGAGCTGTTATCGGGGACACTCCTGACTGGCGATACAGCGGAGATAGTGTCAGCTGCCCGCGCCGTCTGGGCGTTAGCTGCTAACAACCACAAGGTAAGGATCTACTTACTTTCTTGAATAAACCAATCCTGAACAAACGCCTCCCAATGAAGCGTAATGTTCACACACATCGGACGGGCTAGTGACCGCAACTCCGCATCAAAGCTCGTTTTTTTCGAATGGGTGAATAAATCGGTTATTCGATCCACCCCAGCCCTTCGAGGAAGGCCAGCAACGCCTTGGTGTTGCTGACAATTCCACGTAGGGTACCTGGTTTATCGAAGTACTTTGCCGCGTATGTGGCGACAACCGGGCAGCACATGAACGGCTGTGTTGTCGTCCTCCATTACAGGGCTTGCACAGCGAAGGTCTTCCAGTTCAACAATGAACATAAAATATTTTATGTGGTTCTGTTCATTCTTTCGTTCACCATTCAGTCCGTAGGCGCTTTGCCACTTTTGACAGGGGCCCGGACCTGAAGTCTCAGTGCTGCCACCCAGTGAACGTCATTTCGGAAAACCCTCATTTATTTGTGGTCGGCGTAATATGTCTGTTTCTTCCACACTTCTCTATTAGTCGTCATATCCCTAGTCACCCTTTCTAAACATATCATCGTTCACACTGTCCATCCATCGTTTCTTTGGTCTCCCTCTACTCTTATAGTAATTGAAATTCATACTCAAAATTCTTCTCACAATATTTTCCTCTTTCCTCCATATCACACCATGACAACCGATTTCCACACAACTTTTCAGTTATCGGTGCCACTTTCAGACTTCCTCTTATGTACTCATTTCTTATTGTTTACATTGGTGTAACACCACACATCCGTTTTAACATTCTCATCCCAGCTGCATTCATCCCTTTTGTGGCCCAACATTCTGACCCATACAAGACATCAGATCTGTGCTTACCGATCTATGTATTTCTCCATCGCTTTGCAGGAGTGAACCGAGATACCGAAAGTCGATATATACAGTAGAGCATAAATTGTGAAATTTACCATTTCATTCAGTCTGATCATATTGATTATTATCATCGTAATAAATTATAGAGGATTGAGTTATTTGTATTTATTAATATAGTTATAACGACCTTATTTAATGTATCGCTTAAAAATGCAAACGATGACTAGTTTTTTGTGTGCAAACTTGCAAATTTTCATTAATTATCACGTCTTTACGATTTACAACGTGTTAATTTACATTAAAAGTTGTCAGATATTAGCTATTTAGCATTTACTATATCAATTTACTATCTTATAATGTAATATTTCACAACATAAATAATAATGTTTTCCAACGGTTCCTTCATGAGTGATCAGCTTATAATGTTTCCACTGCTGGGACCGTAAACCACTATGCGGGCCCAGTGCGGGTTGGTATATTATGTCACATGTCTTAGAATTTATGGTTGTAGGACATGTCGGTTTTCTCACTATGTTTTCCTTCACCATTCCGAGAGCAGTGATGATGAAATAATTTACACAAAGCAAAGCGCCTCTTTGGGTGCGAATCTACGACCTACAACTCGTAAGTCGCGGCCGTTACCACCGCTCAAATGGTTCTTTAAGTTCATCATCATCATCATTTCAGCCGAAAGACGTCCACTGTTGGACATAGGCCTCCCCCAATTTGGGAGGATTTGCCATAATCGCCACGCTTGGCAGGCGGGTTGGCGATCGCAGTATGGTGGTAAAATGCATAGAGAACGCTGCTGCACATTCTCTAGTAAATCCCTTAGTCGACTCCTATGACACCCACGGGAAGTGATGGGATGGTGCTATTCTTTACGTCCGGCGCCACACGGATGATCCTTCAGTTAATTATATGATAAAAGAAAAAAAAAGAAAGAAAAAATAAGACGAAAAATAAAAAAACGATTTATGTGTCACAGAAACACGTGCATGAGATGCGTGCAAAAGATGACATAGCATTAAAAAATGGTACGGTACTGTCAGTCATAAAATGCTGATCTGGGGGCCATCTTGCAACTTACAACAGTTTAGTTTGGCAGTTTTAGTTTTTCTCTTTACAATGTTATCCATGTAATAGATCAGTAATCATATCCATGTTCAGCTTTTGCCGTTTAAATGTCAAACGGATTTGATGTGTCCATATTATTAATGTGTATTCATAGAATCTGTCCTTGTGAAGGTTGTGTACACGTGTCGAAATATACATTTGTATTTTTTTATGTCCGTTAACCATTTTCGCCAGTCTAGTCTAGTTGCAGTCTGAAATTGTCGACCCATCTTGAAATGAGCATGCTTGGTGATCAAGGCTCGTGGCTTGTCTGTATGAGAAGAAGCCTTTGTCATGCAATCGGACAATAATAGGGTTATAAATTAACCTGCCTGCCTCGTCAGTATATGCGCCCTCACGGCCCTGGTCGCCGCAGGAGACGCCCTGGGCGTCGGGAATCCCAGGCTGATTCTCGGCCACCGTAGGCGTGGGCTTGCGGACGGCGGGTAATGGGTAGCTCGCTGTCCGGTAAGTACCAAGCCCGGGTCGTCGGCGCGTTGTGTTCCACGCGTGCCTCAAAGAGATGTCAGCACCAACTGGTGGGGTCCGCAAGAGCCGAAGCCTGCCAGGGGTGCGGGTTGTTTGAAAGAGATACCGTGGCCCCTGGCACACAGGCAACTGAGGGAACACGGATGGGTTTTAGCCAGTAAAAGTCTGACACGCCCTCCCGCTCCACTCAGAGCGGGGAAAGTTATTTGATGATTTCCCACCCAAAAAAATCCTTCCTGCCTCGTTGGGCTATTGGTCGCAAGCGCTACTGCCGAACATGAGGTCCTGAGTTCGTCCCAGGTCGGGCAAAGTGTTATTGGGGTTTTTCTATCTGGAACTTCTCAGTAGCAGCCCAAAGTCTAGGTTTGTACCCGGTTGATGGCAATAGGCTCGCCCCGTATTATTCACATGGGTCTTAAACATAACTGGCGAAATGTGGGTGTACTATAAGTACACGTACAGAAACAAGGCCTGATGTTATGTTTGTGCAGGGTAAATTTTTTACCAGTGCGCAAACTGTAACAATAAATTCAGCATATCATTCTAGAACCCCTAGCGCAGATTTTTTTTGTCGGTTATACAAAAAAAAAAACGCCAGGGAGTCTAGAATGATATGCTGAATTCATGGTTACAGTTTGCGCACGGGTTAAAAATGTATCATGTATGTTTGTTAACTTAATCTAATCTTATTAGAACCTTTTTCTTTCTTGTTTGTGCAGGCTAAACTGGTGTTGCGCAGCTCGGGCGTGTCGGCGGCCGTGCACACGTCCCTCCAGCGCTTGGAGCGTGCGGCGAGAGACCCCGCCACACAGCGCGCGCTGCAACTGCTCACATACACCAACACTGTCTTACAAACAACTTGACTGATCACACACTCGTACCCACGGGCGATTTTTTATCGCGTACTGTATTTCAACGCACTACCTTAGTGCAGAGAGTTGAAAATCCAACTGTAAATTTTGACACATTGAGATGCACTCTGTTATATTCTTAATGCTTGTCTCCGAGAGTTGAAAATCCATTGCGCGTTAAAAAATCGCCTGAGTGTACTTGGCCTTACTGATGATTTAGGCTACATAGTGTCTGCAGTCAGATACGTTTTAGATTAGCAGTGAAGCGCATAGTGTAGTATGCGCTTCACTGCTAATCTAAAACATATGTGTATACATACTACAAAATGTTAGCATAAATCACCCCTGAATCTCGAAATACCTTCTCAGGATGCTTTAGATAGCGCACACGTGCTAAACCTATCCTCTACCTACGTAGCAACATATAACCCCAAGTCATATGATTCTGATAAAGAGTTTGTGATTTTACTATGTAGTTATATTTTAATCTCGTGTTTACATTTAATGATTTCGTCGTTACTAAGTCACATGATTCTGTATTTATTTCGGTCGGTTTTTCAGATTTTCAGTTAAACCGTGATAGTTAAATGAAATGAAGCATGGTGCTTAGTTAAAAAATAACAGTATTAAGAAATTGTTTGTGATATAGTGGGACCAGCATTTAGAAATTTTGAATGTATTTAAATGGTAAGTGTGTTGTAATAAATGTTTATTGAATTTTATTTGGTTTTTTAGTCCAAACAGTGTCCCTACAGACTTATTTCCTTACGAACTGTATATTTTTTATTCTGTAGCAGTTTGAAACAAGCAATACAATTATTAATTTTGACACTAAGCGATATGACAGGTAATCTATTCTTTCTAATAAAATATAGCTGAAGAGTTTGTTTAGCGCGCTAATCTCTGGAACTAACACTCGTACTTACTTGTTTTTTTTTTTATTAATTTGATAATGTAATTCCTAAGGAACGTTTACAGGCTATTTAACATCAAGTTACGATCTTAAGAGACGAGCAAAAAAAGAATCTGAAAGGACAATGAAGGAAAACAAGTAATAGCGCTGTCGAGTTGATGCGATGCCACGCAGTTGGTTAAGGGTCGACATGTCACGCGGACAAAGCCGCGAGCAGAACCTAGTTTAATATACGATCAAACTGGCGGCTAGCTATGGCCTTTTTTGCCAAATAAATTGTATTATAACCCAGGCTCTTCCTGCCAGGGGTGCGAGTCGTTCGAAAGAGATACCGTGGCGCCTGGCACACAGGCAACGGAAGCAACACGGGTGGGGTTTAGTCAGTAAAATTCTGACACGACATTCCACTCCGCCCAGAGCGGGAAAAGTTATTTGATTTCCCAACATCAAAAAAAAAAAAAAAAAAAGAAACCCAGGATCTTACCAATAGATGTCTATTTTTTTACAAACTAATTATATGTATAGGTACTATATCCTGTATCCCATGTTCTTACCAATATGTTTAATTTTACAAAATGTTATGGCTTGATCTATATAAATAAAATGAAAGTCCTGACTGACTGACTGACTGACTCATCAACGCCCAGCCCAAACCCTTGGACCTAGAACGCTGAAATTTCGCACAGATGTTCCCTGTAGACAAGGAACAAGGAAGGATTTTTCGAAATTCAACCCATAAGGGAGTTAAATAGGGGATGAAAGTTCCGCGCGGGCGAAGCCGCTTGCAAAAGCTAGTATTATATATTTCAACATACCTGCATAGGTGTTTAAACAACATAGGATATTTATTCTTTTAGGTTGTTTGATTGATTTTCCATAATTAATTGACTAGGTAGGTAAAGGTAACAAACGTTATCACTGCGGGAATCAGTAAGCAGCAGGAAATAAGATTGGATAAATCATGAGGAATGTGGATAAAGATTAAACGCGTAAATTAAGCGTGTTATATATGTGCTGCAATTAAAATTGTATGTAAACGATTAATGATAGACTAAACATTAATACAAAATCTTAATTTAATAGATCCGGTAATCGAAAGTCGTTAATTCATTATAATGTACCTACCTAGCATAAAAAAAAAAACAAAACAAAAAGATGAATCAATGACAAAAAACAAAAAAAAAACGCCAGTTTTAATAGTCTGTGGTGCAGTCACTGAAAAACAGCGATTGTCATTTCGGAAACATTCATGGACTCATTACTCATTTGTATTTTGGTAATTTTCACGACAATTAGGTATCATTACTATTTTGATGGAGTTCTAAGCGCACACGTCACCATCTGCTTACCTTAGCCTTTTCCCGACTATGTTGCGATCGGCTTCTTCCAGTCTAAACGGATGCTGCTGAATATTCTAGCACATATCTACATATAAATTCAAACATTTTAGACCTTTCTAGGAACATTGTTGTACTTAATTGTAGATAACCTTTTTTCATAATTTTGAACTAACATGGCTCAATAATTCAATATGCGTAACATGCTGGTACATACACTATCCTAAATTGAAATGGATGCACTACACTCTACACAGTGTGCGATAGTGGCCGTAATAAGTCATTTGTATGCCAACAAAAAGTGTACAATTAAACAAGCATACCATTTTTCCTGTTAATAGCATTACTAAGTACCTACGATAGTGTTAATTGAACTCGGCTCTAGTGCTTTATATGGATGCGGACGATGTTCATGTGTTTTCCTATTATTCGGTTCAGAGGCATGTTCATTTGTCTCTGTAAAAGTGTGACAGTCAGTATGTATCAATAATATCAGTAATTGTACCTACGTACGACTCAGCAAGTAACTCGAAACGAATTCTTAAATACAATCAAATAATCCCAGCAACCAGCAACCTCCTGCTGTGGCACCAAAGTTTTATGTGACTAAATCAGAGAAAGGATTTAAAGAATGAGAGCT
Organism: Polymixis flavicincta; assembly: GCA_949987655.1. Lineage (NCBI taxonomy): Eukaryota > Metazoa > Arthropoda > Insecta > Lepidoptera > Noctuidae > Polymixis > Polymixis flavicincta. The sequence continues at coordinate 11,816,279 of OX465179.1, forward strand.
AGCTCCTTATCAATTTGAACAAATTAAATAGAGTCAGAAGGTAACGAGTAACAAGGTCTATTGTGTGTTCGCGGTACGAACTCCATCTGCAGCAACTTCAATTGTTTATTTATTGAACATTGTGTAGGTAGGTACCTATCTATAATATAAATAAATGGACTGAGGAACGCGTACCCGCAGTCTCCAGTGTTAAAACTGACAACAAATACACACGTCTCGTATAACCAGTCGCACCGCGGCCGGTTCCGCGATAAGGTTCGCTGTCGATAGCGCACAATCGGCGCACACGGTGACCAACACAAATTTTACGGGAAGTTTACGTTACTCATTATCGGCGTAAGGAGCGATAATCTGCGTTTGTAAGGCGCCGGCTTCGAGACGATGCTTGCACGCGGCCCTCGGCGTCTGCGCTCATGTGGCACTCCGCATCCGCCTCGCGCTGATCAATAAGGAATAATGAGTCAACGGGACCCCCGGCGCCGGACATATCGCGTCATAGTTCAAAGTGTTTGTGTGTTCCGACCCAGTGTTAGTGCAGTGAAACCGCGAGATGTCATCGGTGCAGTTCAACTTTCCGCCGGAGAGCTACTCAGCATTTTATACTACTGACGGAACAACTAATGCGAATGTGAGTACCGGTGAGTGGCGAGAGGCGTTATCACGGTGCGACGCCGCGGCGTGCGTGTGCACACTGACAAGGCCGCGACGGCGCACACTGGTGCATTCAACTCGTTTTGCGAAATACTATCTATATTTCTACGAGCGTTGCATTGCGCGGGGTCCTGTCAGGGCTAGCCAGGTACGGCTTCTCGCAGGTGCTGCTAATCCGTGCGATCATTAGAGTAGCGATGATATTTACATTGCGATATGGTTTACGAGGGTATTAGAAACGTTTAACGGCATAGACTTCTTATAAATCGAGTCTTAATTCGCCCAGTTGTTCATTAGAAACCCTACCTACCTAGTTCTGTTAGCTGTTACCATAAAAGTTTCGCGGGCTAGAATGTGGTACAATCAAATGTCCTATAAACGCAAATTAATCGAATATTCATGACCTACCCACTCTGCATCATTAGTTTTGGCAGTTTACGATCGAAGTCAAAATGATGATGAAGTGTAAACCAGTAATACGGATTATTCTCGTACCTATTGTTTATGCGGGCATTATGTACTAGGTAGGTATAGGTTTCAAACCAGAGCAATAAAACGTATGTTTAATCCTAACATCCCAACGTCGCGGTCGCTAGCGTTGCGTTGGAGCACGCACTTGGGCGCCACATCTGCTTTGTTCTTTGTCCTGCCAAGGTTATCGCTGTGTTTGTGTATTAACAATTTGAAATGAACACACTATTCTCAAAAACATATTAAATTATTTTAACAGTTACGAACCTATGTAGCATGTGCGTAGTTCTCTTCACATAAATATTTATTTTTATTTAACGTTTGTTTTTTTGTCGGAATTCAAACTACGTTTGCTACTTTGCAACAATACTAATAAATACTGCCTGGCTAATCCTACGGCAACTTAGTACTTAAGTTGTTAGTATCGAATATCCCATTGTAAAGCAGTCCGCTACAGGAGCTTCATTTAGCTCACTGGGCAATAGGTATGCCATTAACTCTCCATAAAAAAAATTGTTTGTTTCTTCTTCTTTCTTTGTCAATATGACACTCCATAAAAATTTGACAAATGATCAAGTCGCACTGGCCTCATCTGCTATGCTTATACTGTATAGTGCAGGTACAGTCTGTGGTGTCTTCGGGCTAAGGGATTGAGGGCACACGTGTCAAAGCTAATACCTAATCTGTTTTCAAACCTAGGGAAGTAAACGGTAAATAATATACCTATACAAGTACATACTGTTAGGTCGTATTAGCATAAATACTCTTTGGTCGTGTTAAAAAATAATGTTAGGCTAATTGATGTGTCAGGAAGTCATGCATTCGTGAATTTGTTTATTTAAAATGTTTTAGCGACTTATTCTTTAATTTGCCTAAATAATCTTATGTTATGAATATAATAGTAGTTTATTATTTTGTCAAAGTATTTTAGTTCATTTAGTTAAATTGTTAATCACTAATTTGATTGTTTCGGGCACGATGGCGCGAACGCCATGACGGACGCCATTAGGGGTTGCCGTTGCGAACAAAACAAATAATATAAATAAATGTGGTATAACACTGAGCGAAAGTTGCCAGAGAAAATTGTATTGCGGTGAGTAAATAAAAGTTGTAAGTTTGTTACGTTACGTGTTTTATTCCTGACCAAAAGGTCAGAAGTGGGAAATCCAAGAAAATTTCACATTTTCTTGTCACGCCCACGGCTCGGAGAAACGTAACTAATGGACTCTGAATAATATTTTTTTTTGGATTTTGGTAACTATCGGACATACAGAATTGGGAAAGCAGGTTCTTTTTTGTCCTTACTTTTCAAGGACTTGAAAAGTTTTTTTTTTTTTTTACCTTAGAAAATCCAGGCAGGATTATCCCTGGCAATAGGTTCGCCCCATAACATGGAATAGAAATATGGCAAAATGTGAGCTTACGATAGCATTATTGGGCTGTGGAGGTTAGTTAAGCAGTCGCACCATGTAAACTGCTGGTATTTGGCTGCACCCGGTACCTATAGAAATACCGCCGCCCCTAGCGCACAGGCTACTGAGGGAACACAGGTGGGTTTTAGTCAGTAAAAGTCTGACACTCTGTCCTGTTCCACCCAGAGCGGGAGAATTTATTTGACAACTTCCCAAAAAAAAAAAAAAAAAAAAAAAAAAAAAGGCTAGGCAGGTGTATGTATGTAATCCACCACGCGGGCCCAGTGCGGGTCGGTTGTATGATGTATGGGTTAACGTATCTACAAATAAAAAAAAAAAAAAAAAAAAGTTCGGCCAATAAAGGCGTGGTATGTGTAACTATTGGTAGCACATGACAGATGCTAAGCTCATATTTAAAGTTTCAGAGCTCGCTGAGATGGATGGATATGAAGGAAATGCTCGAGGTAAAGAGCTTTATGAAATAGGAACCCGAGGTAAAGGGTATTATGAAGAGGGAACCCGAGGTAAGGGCCCTGTTGGAAACAAAACCCGAGGTAAAGGGTGTTATGAAGAGGGATCCCGAGGTAAGGGCCCTGTTGGAAACAAAACCCGAGGTAAAGGGTGTTATGAAGAGGGAACCCGAGGTAAGGGCCCTGTTGGAAACAAAACCCGAGGTAAAGGGTTAAGGAATATTTGTGATGTGACCAGCCGCGGGGAAGGGCTGGCACATGCGGAGGAAGGAGAACCCGAGGCAACGGGTCAAAAGCAAGTCGTAGACGATTTAGACTTGGAAAGGAATCTACACAGCTCGAGGCAAGAGCAGGAGCACACAAATTCGGATACAAACCAAAGTATTATTTTGGGGACAAAGTATCAAGCGGAAAATGAGGTTGTAAAACGATCGCGACGAAGGAGGCGCTATTACTCTACTACGTCTTCGGAGTCGGCAGGTGAATCGCCAAAAAAAAGAAGGAGGTCAAAAGGAAAAGAGTCTGATAGTCGGTTAATGGACCTAGCTATTTTAGAAAAATGTAAGGGTTCTGATAAACCTAAGATGTCTTTTAACACTAATGTTATACCGGAGTTCGACCCTTTGTCTAAAGAACAAACCATATTGACTTGGTTGACTAAAATTGAGGAATGTGCCGAAATTTACGGCTGGGAAGATAAAGAAATAATTCATTACTCTCTGCCTAAGCTAACCGGTGTAGCAAAGACATGGTATCAGGGTCTAACTTCGATATTGCATACATGGTCAGAATGGAAAAAGAAGCTGATTGAATCTTTCCCGTGCAGGGAAGATTACGCAGAGCTTTTAACGGAAATGCTAGCTAAAAAAGCAAAATATGGAGATTCATTAGAGCATTATTACTATGCAAAGGTTAACCTATTAAATAGATGTAATATATATGGCAGGCAAGCAGTAGATTGTCTTCTATATGGAATAGACGACCGTGCGGTGAAGGTTGGCGCTCAGGCAGCTCAGTTCAGTGAGCCAGAACAGGTACTAAAATATTTTAGGACCGTTAAAAGTTGTCCTAGTAGAGATTCGCAAGACTATACGCGGAAACCAACTGAGCGACGATTTGCAAGCAACTCAAATCGACCCGGCCCATCTAAACCAGGTGCGTATTTTAATTATAGTATAAAATGTTTTAATTGTAACGAGGTTGGTCACCCAAGCTTTAAATGTGAAAAAGCTCCTGTGAAATGTACAAATTGTGACCGGCTAGGCCATCAGACCACTAACTGTCTTAGGAATAAGAGGACAACAAACGAATCGGATAAAAACAAAACACCAGGTAATGACCAGACGCTAAGACAGGTTTCAGAAGTCACAACAGATGCTTGTGGTTTAAACAAGTACGTGTTGGATATCAAAGTGAATGAATTGACAATCTTGTGCCACATTGACCTGGGGAGTCAATGCTCTCTTATTAAGGTAAGTGATGCAAATTCTCTAAATCTTCAGATCATTAATCGCCCAAATCTACCGATACTTAGGGGCATAGGCGGTAACTTGATTCATCCGCTAGGAGTTGCCGTAACTTCCGTTGAAGTTCAAGGATTGCGAGAAATAATAGATTTATACGTTGTAGAAGATTATGTACTGGTACATCCAGTTTTGTTAGGCCACTCATTTACAGAAAGACCTGACATAGTTATTATTAAAACTCCAAATGAGATCAAATTCCAGAGACTTCCACCAAAAAAATTAGATGTTATGGTGTCTACTGACACTGAAATTCCTAGCAATACATTACAAGCTGTAAAAATCTGTACGCAAGCGCAGGTGGATTGTGATATTTATATAAATGGTACTTTACGAGGTACTGAAGGTCATGAGCATTATTTACTTCCTGGGCAGTACGAGATCAAGAACGGTAGTGGAGCAGTCTTAATTTATAATATATCAGCATGTCCTATGCACATCACTAACGGCACCCTATTAACTCGTTCTTTGCAAAGAAACTCGGTCTCATCGAGTAACATATTAAATACGTTTAGCGTCACGTTTGGAGATATTGAAATGGAAACCTCAATAAAATGTAATCCTCATTTAAATGAAGACCAGTCCAAGAAACTACAAGATTTACTTGCAAGGTATAGTAATTGTTTTTCTAGTGGACTACATGACTTGGGTTACACGCCAGTTACGGAGATGACCATCGAACTCAACGACGCCGATCCGGTAGTTTACCGCCCGTATCGCATGTCGTTTACTGAAAGGTCAATGGTAAGAGACATGGTACAGGAGATGCTAGACAATGATATAATCAGGGAATCATCGTCGCCTTACGCGAGTCCTATCGTCATGGTTCAGAAGAAAACAGGTGATAAAAGATTGTGCGTCGATTACAGGGCACTTAATAGAAAGACCAAGAAAGACCACTACCCTTTACCCAGGGTGGAAGATCAACTTGATCTACTTGCAGGTAATACTTTGTTCACGTCCTTAGATTTAGCCAGTGGCTATTATCAGATTGCAGTATCTGAAGAATCCCGTTTTAAAACTGCCTTTGTGACTCCTGATGGGCAATATGAATATAATCGCATGCCCTTTGGGCTAGTCAATGCACCATCGGTTTTTCAGCGTACCATCAACAAAATACTAATGAAAGCTAAATTAAAATATGCGATTATTTACATGGATGACATTCTCATTCCATCCAAGGATTTCAAAGAGGGACTACAACGGCTAGAAGAGGTACTACAGCTACTCAAAAATGGTGGACTGACTTTAAAACTCAGCAAATGCAATTTCTTTATGAAATCCATAGATTTCCTGGGTTTTGATGTGAGTGCGAGTGGTATCAGGCCGGGTAGCAGAAAAACTGATGCAGTCTCCAATTTCCCAACACCTAAAAATCAGCATGATGTCCGGCAGTTCCTTGGACTTTCTGGGTTTTTCAGACGATTTATCAAAGGATATGCCGTGATCACCGCACCTTTGACGGATCTACTAAAAAAACATACTAGGTGGACTTGGAGTGACGAACAAGAAAAGGCGTTTACTAAGATAAAAGAGTTGCTTATAAGTCGCCCAATACTTGCTTTATACGACCCGAAGGCCGAGACAGAATTGCATACAGACGCCTGTAAGGATGGCTTGGCAGGTATATTACTTCAACGAAACGTGAACGACGTACTCCAACCAGTATCGTACTTCAGCCGTAAAACAAATATCGACGAACGTAAGATGCATTCCTATGAACTCGAAACGCTGGCAGTGATCTCATCGTTAAATCGTTTCAGAGTTTATCTGGTGGGCATACCATTTAAAATCCTGACTGATTGCAATGCACTTAGGTCAACATTAGTCAAACGGGACCTCATACCTCGAATCGCACGTTGGTGGGTTTTACTTCAGGAGTACGACTGCACTATAGAATATCGTCCCGGAGCCCGAATGGCACACGCAGATGCATTAAGTAGAAATCCGGTGGATAACCCAGTTAGTGAACTACATATTTTGGACGTCTTACCAATACAGCAATATGACCAAAACTGGATCTCAACTGTGCAATCCGCTGATGATGAAGTTAAGAAAATTAGAGAAATTCTTTTAGACCCGTCCGCTGACGAGGCCGTTAACGTGCATAAAAATTATAAGCTAAAGAACGATAGGGTTTTTCGTATTGTTGGAGAAGACTTGAAATGGCTTGTACCAAGAGGCGTGCGCTGGCAAATCCTCAAGATGAATCATGATGATGTTGGTCATTGCGGGTTCGAAAAGACATTACATCGAATTAAAGAGCATTACTGGTTCAGGAAAATGCGCAGGTTTATAAAAAAATACGTTTCCTCTTGTCTGGAATGCGCTCACCACAAGGCTCCTGGCGGTAAACGGGAAGGTGAATTACACTGTATCGAAAAAGTCAGTACACCTTTTCATACCATTCACGCAGATCACCTAGGACCATTCGTTAAGAGCAAGGCAGGAAATTGTTATCTACTGGTAATTGTAGACGGTTTCACAAAATACGTTAGTATAAATCCAGTCAGAAATACCAAAGCCATAACTTCAGTAAGGGTGATGAGGCAATTTGTAAGTTATTTTGGAGTTCCAGCACGTCTTATTACTGACAAAGGTACGAGCTTTACCAGCAAACATTTTAAGGACTTTGTTGAATCTTATGGCATTAAGCACGTCCAAAATGCCGTTGCTACACCCAGGGCGAATGGGCAGGTGGAGAGATTCAACAGGACCATTTTGGATGCATTATCAACCTCTAGTCATGGTGGAGATGATAAGTCATGGGATGATCACATTTCCGACATACAGGTAGGTATTAATACAACAAAACATAAAACGACTCAGAGGAGCCCGTCGGAATTGTTATTTGGATTTAATGTGACTAGCAGAACTGAAGGTAAGTTAAACGAAATTATCAAAGAAACTCTCAGTCGGACACCTGTGGAAGAATTAGATGTGTTAAGACAACATGTAGGCGAAAAGATAAGAGAGCAACAGGTAAAAGATGCTACTAATTATAATAAACACAGAAAACCTTCAACCCAATATAAAGAGGGTGACTTAGTAAGAGTGGAGAGACAGGTGCCACATGATGGTAAGTCACAGAAACTTACCGTTAAATACCAGGGCCCCTATCGCATAGTAAAAGTGCTCCCTAATGATAGGTTCCTGGTTGAGGACACACCTCTGACTCATAAACGAGGGAGAAAGTATGAAAATGTTATAGCAATCGACAAGATTCAACCCTGGATGAATTTCACTAGAGACTTAGAATCCGATTCATCTGGAAATGATTGTTCCAGCGAAAACGAACAGACGTGTGTCCAAAACAAGGAATAGGTAACCAAAATATTAAGCTATTATAGAAATAATTTAGCATACTTTTTGATATTTTTAAAGTTTTAAGTTGGTTTTAAGTTAGGTAAATTAATAATCAAAGTATAGGTTATAAATATGGGTTACATAAAACAGACTTCGAGACTTTAAGACAGTCAGAATTCTTGACTGATAAATAATTTGAGTTTTTTTTTGTATATTTGTTTAAAATATGTTACTTATGTTTTATGATGTTGTTTTTTTGTTAAAGTTTAGGTAGTTGCCTACTTAGATTCATTTAGTGGATTAGTTTATAATTTTACCTTGAACTTTTGCGTAACAATAACCGTAAAATATGACGGAACTTATTATTTATATCACCCACATCTGAGAAATAATATGTATACCTACTGATTGTAGCAATTAAAAAAGCGACGGGACTCGCTTGAAACAGGATGGCCGAGCTGTTAGGTCGTATTAGCATAAATACTCTTTGGTCGTGTTAAAAAATAATGTTAGGCTAATTGATGTGTCAGGAAGTCATGCATTCGTGAATTTGTTTATTTAAAATGTTTTAGCGACTTATTCTTTAATTTGCCTAAATAATCTTATGTTATGAATATAATAGTAGTTTATTATTTTGTCAAAGTATTTTAGTTCATTTAGTTAAATTGTTAATCACTAATTTGATTGTTTCGGGCACGATGGCGCGAACGCCATGACGGACGCCATTAGGGGTTGCCGTTGCGAACAAAACAAATAATATAAATAAATGTGGTATAACACTGAGCGAAAGTTGCCAGAGAAAATTGTATTGCGGTGAGTAAATAAAAGTTGTAAGTTTGTTACGTTACGTGTTTTATTCCTGACCAAAAATACGTAGGTAAATAGTTAAGTACCTATGTACTTACGTATATAGAACGGTTTAAATACAAACAAATAATTCTATAGTTTTCTACTTTGACGTCACTAATTGGCAAATAGTTACAATAAATTAAGAAGGTTATGCGATAGTTATCAGGGATTTGATTCGCTTTGTATTCATTACACATGATAACTTAGGTATTTGGAATACATTATCCTGTATCTATGAGGGTATAGGTACACCCTTATACCGGATTGATGGTAGGAGTAGATTACACGTATTGTAATTGATTGCAAAACCACCTAAGTTATTAGGTCGAGGTATGCGTATAAAAGAGTCGGGACACCACAATTCAAACGAAACTAATTAGTTACCCAAAACTTATTCTAACATGATTGCTTAGATGTAAAACACGTGTAAAACAACAATTAAGCTAAATACTATTGTGTTTGACCAGTTACCGGATTTCTGAATGATTGGAACCAGAGTCTTACAGCCTTGGCTCGATGACCGGACACGGTGACCGGTGCCGGGGACCGACCAATTCCGAGACTGACCAAATCAGGCAAGGTGTCGCTAATAAAGCCATTACCGACGTCAGAGGGGAGTAATGAATTTAAGAAGACAGTATATCCGGATAACAACAACTTTTATTACAGTGATGATTGTGACTATATGGTATCGATACTTTTCGGTTCTACTTATTTATTTATGGTTAATTAAAACGGTAACACCAATTACATTAATTATCGTAGAAACAATATTATAACGTGGCAAATAATAGGGTATTTTGACGAAATATGTAACAGAAAAATAAAAGTAAATTGATTTTATATCCATTTTCTCAATTATAAACGATTTCACCTACTCATGTAACATACCAAGCCATAAACTCAAAAAAGGCACTCTGCCATCTCGTCCGATTTGATCATATTTGCGAACAAGAGTTTATGATAAAACAAGATTGTTCTAGCGATGCAGAAACTGATTCAGATATGGATTTGGGGTGTATTCCTTTAAGAGAATAAATGTATTTTTTATTAAAATATTCGTTTAATTTAGTAACGTTTGTTATTAAATTAAACCCAATGATATGTTACATTAGCATCGATGGTAGTAAGAAATTTCTATCGACAATTTTTTATATCCTGACAACCCTAGGAATGTCAGTTTGACTTAACCAAATTTATTTTTCATTGTTTTGAATTTAGCGCCAAAACGCTCCTTACGATGTCTTTTCATCACGTGACGTCAACTTTGTGTAAACTAAAGTAGTTAGTAAGTAAACAAGTGAGTGTCGTGTTTATTTAACAAGATTTTTTATGGATAGAAAGTGAAATCACTGGTGTGCGGTGGCCTCTGTGCACAAATACTTCTAAAATTGGGCCAAACTAAGTATTAGTGCTAGTGCTGTTTACACAAAGCTGACGTCACGATGTCACGTGATAAAAAGTCATCGTAAGGAGCGTTTTAGCGGTAAATTCAAAACAATGAAAAATAAATTTGATTTTTTAATCGTTTCTAATGGAGAAAATGGATTTAAATAAATTTACTTTTATTTTTCTGTTAAAAATATCGTCCCAATCTTTAAATTAAAATAGTTTTTATCAAATTGGAAAATACCATATTGTAAAAAATTTATCGCAACCCTCTACTGTATGTCATGAGTTCATGACATAGGATTTGCTTATATTGATAAATAATTTGTTCACAATGCTCCATTCATAGATGGCGTTAATATCCCTTTGTACGCTTTCGCAGTCCTCGTCTGTTCAGATTTCTGCGACTAGCGACTAGACTGTCTACTATATGACGACTAGAGGTCGGCGGCATATAATAGACATTTGGCAAACTTAATATTAGTTATTAGGTCGTTGATCATGATCAGGAACAGAGGCGGCCCCAATACGGATCCCTGACTTACGCCCGAGCGTGTATTGTTATATTGTAAGGCCTGAACTCGAAGCAACCATGTCTTACTTTGCGATCGCGCAGGTAATCAGAAAAGAAATTAAGTAGCCCGAACGAGAAATCGATGGCCCCCAGATTTGTTAAAAGTATGTACATCGTTGTCCACTCTGTTGAAGGCTTTCCGGAAATCAAAATCTAGAGCGTCAACCTGTCCACCGAAGTCCAACCCACGGCAATTTACGGAGCGGGCCTGCTGAAAACCGTCTTGGGCATCCGACAAGGACATATTTACGCGATTGAAAATAAAAGAGTGGAGTATGAGCTCGAAAACCTTGGCAATAGTTGTCAGGATAGCAATGGGTGTGTTCCTCCACTGATGTTATATCACTTGTTTTAGGAATTGCAGTGATCCGGGAAGTTTTCAATTGCTTAGGGTATACGCCGGACTGGAGGACGAGCTTAAAGACTTGATATTGAGGGGCTGCCAAGACATCATGGTAGCCCTTGAGGTAAAAGCTGGAATGCTGTCAGGGCCAACCGAGCTACAGCGTTTGAGTTTGAGTTTAGCTATCGCCTTATTTACATCCGATTGGGTTAAAAAGGAAAGAGGAATGTTATCTCCCTCACTACTCACATTTACTTAGGGTTATTGTTGTTGCTGCCATAATTTGCTATACCTGCTATAAAAATGCTTAGGTATACTATAAATAATGTAATGTGTGAAACAGATAACTGTACCTATGCAAAAATGAAAGAAAAAAACTTTTAAAAACAATACAACTATAATGAATACCGCGTGATCGGCGTCCTGTGGAATGAGCGGCAGCACGAGTTGAGTACCTGATCGGCTGGCAAAATGGTCCATATATTTTTTTTTGTAGAGCTTTAAAGCGTCTGACAACAGTTCCGGCCCATGGAAAGCGTCTGATACTTTTGATATAACTTCAGAGTAATATTCTACAATATATATATAAAAATCAGCCATGTGAAAATAAGTAAAGTAACACTTAATTTTAGGCAACTTTCTCACCTGATACCTGCCCAGGTGTCACTGAGCGAACTCCACAAACACGCAGGTATTATAAGTACATGAGGCCACTACTCAGAACCTAAGGTTTCGTCTTTGTGAAAATAAATTATGTCAGAAAGCTCTGGGATCTTGGACTATTAGCTATTCTTTCGAAATGGTTTGCCGCTAATAATCTTTTATTCAGTGCGAACAAAACGAAATGTCTTAAGTTCTCGTTACCAAATGCTTATATCCCAAGTAGGTCTAAACTTAAAACTTGATGGCAAGAAACTACTCGTAGATGCTATTTCGGAAACTGTATTTTTGGGAATTACTTTAGATTCAAAATTGCAATGGGGTGCTCACATTAGAGCAGGGACTGCATACCGATAAAATTTTGGTATCGATATCAAAGTATCGATATATATACTGATATTTGGGTTCCTCTTTATCGATATAGATACCGATATTTCTATTCAGTATACTTATATCTATACTTTAATGAGCCTTTATCAGTATTGATACCGGTACTAAAATACCGATATATTACCAATAAATACCTTTACCCGTGGCCGCGTCATCTTTGCGATTTACGCCATCCATTCCCTGTCCCGTTTAGTAATGGTCATGCGTATGATGTCTGGTGTATCAAGATGGCTGGTTTGTATTTTTACCTTTAAAGTTAGTTTTTTTATCGTTTGTATCTATACCGGTGTGTAAAATTTAATTTGAGAATATTAAAAGTATATATTTATATTATTCTGATTGAAATAGAAATACAAAACATGGTACGTTCGTTCAATCCTTGAACACTTCTTGGACGTTAGTAATACCGTATTTGAACAGTAGTTTTTCCAATCATGTGTAGTTGGACACTTTAACTTAAATAATATTGATTGGAGCTTAGTAAGTGAGTTGGATAGTGGTTATTTGGCAGGTATTGATCATTTGTTAACTGATTTTAGTTATGTAAAAAAAATATCTCAACAATATAACAAATAAGTCAGAACGCGTACTTGACCTTGCGTTGACTAATTTAACTTCTGGTATCGTGTGTCTTGCTCTAAATCCCTTAAGTATAATTGACCCTTTGCATCCCCCAATCGAAATTAATTTAAAATCATGTAAAGACAAAAGATTTCCCTATAACAGTAACAAAAGTCTAAATTGTTACAATTTGGATTATGATATTATTTGTAACTAAATAAAAAAGAATAAATGAGATCGATTGGAACCTTTTATTTGATGGCACTCGCGATGTAAAAGATATGCTCAGTATATTCTATGGTAACTTTAAAAACATTATAGAAATGCAAGATCCCCCTACCACACGAAAATTTAATACACACGCTCATTGGTTCGACAAAAATTTAATAAGAACTTTGAGAAAAAAAAACACGCGCACACTCCGGACCGACGAGAAGATCGTCGAACTCAAGGAAGAATTGAGCAAGTTACGATGGGATATAGTAGGTCAAAGTCAAAGTCAAAGCATTTATTTCAATTAGGCACTTATAAGGCACTTTTGAACGTCAACATTTACATTTAAAAAATAGAATTGATTCTAGTCGCCCATTCCAAAATGTAGTTTCGTATGGAGAAGAACGGGCAAGAAACTCCACCGTTACTCTTTTAAAATGTTTTACTTACAATTTATCATAGTACATTCATTATATAATTATATGTGAAGACGATGCACCCAGAATAAAAAATACTATTCCAAAAAAGGTAACAAAATGCAACTGAAGCAATAAAGATAAATTAATTCTATGATAGATACATGGTGCTCACATATTTACAAACATTGTAAGAGTAAGTATACGATTTTCCTAGAATATTAACAAGAAATAAGTCAGTGTGTGAGTGTAAATCAATGTCATAAAATATAATTATTTATATAATTCAATTAGCAACCAGTTTGATTTTGTCTAGAGGATTGTCTCAATCCAGAGGATTGTCCTATGGAGCAGGATCAGCATGTTTCCAAGCATTCTTATCTTGGATATAATCCTCTAATGTATAATACGCTTGTTTACAAAGTGTACTTTTAATATGAGTTTTAAATTTCCTTTCATTTAATTGCAAATTATATCACAAGGTATTTTGTTATAACATTTAACACAGTACCCCATAAAAGATGAATGTACTTTAGCTAATCTGAAAAATGGTTGATCTATTTTGTCTTTGTTTCTAGTGTTAAAATTATGTCTATCACTTATTTTATTAAAAAGATGTAGATTTTTTCTCACATACATGATATTTTCATAAATGAATTGGCAAGGTACTGTCATAATATTAATCGTTTTAAACAGTTCCCTGAGGGATTCGCGGCAACGTAGATTATAAATGGCTCTGACAGCTCTCTTTTGCAAAATAAAGATGGATTCAATGTCAGCAGCCCGACCCCACAGTAAAATGCCGTAGGACATAATGCTGTGGAAGTAGCTAAAATAGACCAAACGCGCGGTTTCTACATCTGTTAACTGTCTGATCTTTCTAACAGCATAAGCGGCCGAGCTTAGCCGCCCCGCAAGAGATGTTATATGAGGTCCCCATTGCAATTTATCGTCTAGCGTGATTCCCAGGAACACCGTTTGATTAACAAATTCCAGTTTTTCTCCATTCAATAAGATGTCACATTCGCCACTTCTAACATTTGGTAATTGAAATCTAATGCATTTGGTTTTTGTGCTATTTAGTACCAAATTAGGGTTATCTGAAGTCCGCCGAGAGGGGGAGGACTCGATAATCCTCAAATCCGGTAACTTGCTCTATTTCCGGGAGGGCGACTAGTAGTCCCAAGGTGGTGTCGGGTTTATCGTCCATAAGTCCCTTGTGAGCAACGTGGTGTAGATCGAGAGTGGTCGACCAGGGTGGCGTTCCTTATACTCAGAATATCCGCAAGGTATGCGCTGAAGGTCTTACAGGTTTACGCCCCGACCTCGTCACACCCCGACGATGAGGTGGATACCATGTATGAGGATATTTCCAGAGCTATGCGTGGTTTCAAAACTCACTTCACCGTTGGCATGGGGGACTTCATCGTGAAACTGGGCAAACGAAGCGATGATGAGTTGCGAGTGGGGCAATTTGGAGTCGGACGTAGGAACTACCGGGGTCACGTACTGGCTCCAAGGTCTTTGCTAGGGATCTGTCTATTGGGCAGAGTCAGCTTACGAAACTGAAGACCGATGAAGGCAGGATCGTATCCACCAAGCCTGTGGTGTTGAGAGAGATTGAGAGGTTCTATGTTCTATACACGTCAACAAGAAACCCTGTTACAAATTTGGCAAACGACCTAAGAGCTAGATTGACCCGACACTATACTGAAGATATCCCGGACATCAGCTTGTACGAGATAAGGATGACTCTGAAGCAGCTCAAAAACAACAAGGCGCCGGGTGATGACGGAATTACGGCTAAACTCCAAAAGGCAGGCGGGAAACCCGTTCTTAAGGCCCTCCAGATGTTTGAAACTGGGCAAACGAAGCGATGATGAGTTGCGAGTGGGGCAATTTGGAGTCGGACGTAGGAACTACCGGGGTCACGTACTGGCTCCAAGGTCTTTGCTAGGGATCTGTCTATTGGGCAGAGTCAGCTTACGAAACTGAAGACCGATGAAGGCAGGATCGTATCCACCAAGCCTGTGGTGTTGAGAGAGATTGAGAGGTTCTATGTTCTATACACGTCAACAAGAAACCCTGTTACAAATTTGGCAAACGACCTAAGAGCTAGATTGACCCGACACTATACTGAAGATATCCCGGACATCAGCTTGTACGAGATAAGGATGACTCTGAAGCAGCTCAAAAACAACAAGGCGCCGGGTGATGACGGAATTACGGCTAAACTCCAAAAGGCAGGCGGGAAACCCGTTCTTAAGGCCCTCCAGAAGCTGTTTGATTCCGTCATACTCGAGGGCAAAATGCCACAGGCATGGAACAGAGGTGTGGTGGTACTTTTCTTTAAGAAGGGTGATAATGCCCTTCTTAAGAATTATAGGCCCATCTAACTTCTGAGCCATGTCTACAAGCTGTTCTCCCGAGTCATCACGAACCTTCTAGCGCGCAGGTTTGATGACTTCCAGCCTCTCGACCAAGCCGGGTTACGTAAAGGCTTTGGCACAGTAGACCACATACCTACGCTGTGGCAGGTTATACAGAAGACCGAAGACTATAATCTGCCTCTCTGTTTAGCGTTTGTGGATTACGAAAAAGTCTTTGATTAGATCGAGACATGGGCTATACTTCAGTCCCTCCAACGGTGCCAAATCGACTATCAGTACATCGAGGTGCTGAAGTGTCTGTACGAAAACGCCACTATGTCAGTCCGACTCCAGGACCAGACCTCGAAACCTATCCTTCTGCAGCGAGGTGTTAGACAGGGAGACGTTATGTCACCGAAACTCTTCACCGCTGCACTGGAGGATGTCTTCAAGGTTCTGGACTGGAAAGGGGCTGGCATCAACACAATGGTGAGTACATCACTCACCTTCGGTTTGCCGATGATATAGGTGTCATGTCTGAGACCATGGAGGACCTCAGTACAATGCTCGATGACTTCAGTAGAGCTTCCGAAAGAGTGGGTCTTAAAATGAACATGGACAAGACAAAGGTCATGTTCAATGCCCATGTAACACCCACTCTCGTAACGGTCGGAAGCGCTGCACTCGAAGTTGTGGACGAGTACGTTTACCTAGTACAAACTGTGGACCAAATTCGAGAAAGAGGTCAACCGTCGAATCCTAGTCGGCTGGGCAGCGTTCGGGAAGTATCGCAATCTCTTCTCGTCCCATATACCGCAGTGTCTCAAAACAAAAGTCTTTGATAAGTGCGTGTTGGCAGTGATGACATTTGAAACCGAAACGTGGTCGCTTACAATGGGCCTCACAAGAAGGCTTCAAGTCACCCAAAGGGCAATGGAAAGGGCTATGCTTGGAATTTCCCTGCATGATCGAATCAGGAATGAAGAGATCCGCAGGAGAACCAACCTTGGTTCTCCTGCGGATCTCCAAGATGTCGGATGCGGATGTCGGGTAACTACCCGACATAGCCCGAAGAATTGCCAAACTTAATTGGCAGTGGGCAGCGCACATTGCTCGTGTAGATGGCCGATGGGTCCGAAAAGTTCTGGAGTGGCGACCGCCACCGGAAGACGTAAAGTTGGAAGGCCTCCTACAAGGTGGACCGATGACCTTGTGGGAGCCGCAGGAGCTCGCTGGATGCGGGAAGCACAGAACCGGTCGAAGTGGCGGAGCTTGGGGGAGGCCTATGTCCAACAGTGGACGTCTTTCGGTTGAAATTATGATGATGATGACTATTTAGGTAAACAAATTTTACGTAGGTACCCATCTATGGCTAAGGTAGGTAACTACAGTAGTCCATGTCAGTAGTACCTACTAAAAAGGTTGTTCACAATTAAAACTATGTCACTGCGCTGTAGTGCATGTGCAAGGCAGAAAAAGTAACTAAATATCTTCAGAACACGTAAACAAAATACGCACGTAAATAATGATAACGTTATTTCGATCACAATAAACAATTATGGTTAATGTGTCGACTTCAACGA
This sequence comes from Polymixis flavicincta, assembly GCA_949987655.1. NCBI lineage: Eukaryota > Metazoa > Arthropoda > Insecta > Lepidoptera > Noctuidae > Polymixis > Polymixis flavicincta. Next base: position 11,833,459 of record OX465179.1, read on the forward strand.
TTTTTTTTATCAATATCTCAGTTCCACTCAGCCAGTCTAGTAGTATACCTACATAGAAATCACACACACGACGCTTTATCTATTACAAAAACTTAAAGAATGTAATTAATTATGTAAAAAACGTAATTTAAATCATTGTTGCACACTAGGCATTTCGATTTCAAATCGGTTTTTTTCACATTAAAATGCCTATATAAACATTATTTTGCTTATTACGCCCCATCACATCAATCATAGAAATATTTACGTATGTATGTACCTATATAATTTATCAGGGGTTAGAAATGTAAAAACAATAAGCACGGCTCACGAACCGCTTTTGATCAGAGGCTCGCCGCTAACTGCATGCATTGTTGCCGTTCCGTTTCGAGCCAAGATCGCGCGCAGCTCTCCCGCGCCGATGCGCGGTGGCGCGATGTGCGAGCTCGCAACGCTGTGTAGCCTGATATCAGTACTGAGTATCGATAAAATTACCGATAATTTTATACCGATACTCAAACAAGTGATACAAAATATCGATATGTATCCCTGTTATCGATTCCATTATTAGTATTTTCTTTAAAATATCGATATATTTTGAATATCGATATCGGTCCCTGCATTAGAGTTCTTTCAAGTAGATTAAGCTCAGCTGCTTACGCAGTAAGAAAGATAAGGCAGTTGACGGATGTAGCCACAGCTAGGTTAGTTTACTTTGCTTATTTTCACAGTATTATGTCTTATGGCGTTCTGTTGTGGGGATCGGCAGCTGACGTAGATTCAATTTTCATTTTACAAAAGAGGGCAATCCGCGCAATCTATAAAATGGGGCCTCGCGAGTCTCTTAGAAACAAATTCAGCGAAATTGATATTCTAACTCTGCCGTCTCTTTATATCCTAGAAAATATCTTGTATGTTCGCAAAAACTTAGGCCTTTTCAAAAAACGATGCGATTTCCATAATCTGAATACACGTAGTAAAGATGAAATTGTGATTCCAAAATTTAGATTGACTAAAACTAGCAAGTCATTTCTAATAAACAGTATCCGCTTCTATAACAAGTTGCCAAAGTCAGTTACAGAACTTAGCGATGGAAAGTTTAAAACGCACACCAAACGTATCCTTATCAAAAAAGCATATTATAAGATAAAAGACTACGTTGAAGACAGGGAAGTTTGGCATTAATTCCTTCTGCACATGTGGCTTCCCTGGTACCTCATTAACAGCATAACTATGTGAAAGTCTATTAACTGCTCTCAATGTTCTTTTTTGATTCTTTTTATTTTTACAATGCTGACATATTCTTGTCATTATTTGACATTATACAACAATTTTAATATCAAATTTTTTTTTATTATTAGTGATTGTCACGTTAATCATGTCATTATGTTTAATTAGGTTCATTTTATTAATGTAGATTATTTTCTATTCTGTATTCGTCTAAGTACCTACCTGGTACTTATTGACAGGCCTGCACTGTCCTCCCATACATTTTATCTCTGAAAACATTGTTAAAGCCAATCATTTTTAAAAGAGTAACCGTGGAGTTTCTTGCCGGCTCTTCTCCATAGGAAACAACATTTTGGAACCGTGCACCTAGCTTCTGACGTTTCATAAGTGCCCATGCAGGTTTATATGAAATAAAAATATTTTGATTTGATTTGATTGATTACTAAATCCATAGTAACAGATTGCGCGTCGGTGTCCCTATGCTATCTATACTTTATATTTATACTTACTAATAATAAAGAGGAAAGATTTGATTGTTGGTATGCATTGAATAGGCTCCGAAACTGCTGAACCGATTTGAAAAATTCTTTCACTGTTGGGAAGCTACACTATCCCCGGGTGACATAGGCTATATTTTATCCCCATATTCCCACGGGAACGGGATCTACGCGGGTGAAACCGCGGAGCGCTGCTAGTCGTGTACAAACTGGCGTATCCTTAGCGTTAGAGGTTTTGACAGCGTACTTCAAGCTCTTCTCTGTTCACGTAAGTTTTCACGGTGAGATTTTAGAGAATAGACTAGCATATGCATCGCTGATGTGTTGCTATTGCAGAGACAAATCTGGAATGTCTCATCTCATGTGTGATTTGGCCTACGTTATTTGATTTGGTTACGAATTCAAATTGGAACATTGCAAGCCAACATGGCAAGCACAAGCACGTTAGTTTCACTTGTAAGTTCGTTAAATTAGGACTTGAAATCTTGAATTAAACTAGGTATCAAGTTTGGCAGAAAGTTAAGATTAAAGATCGTCGTAGTAAAGAAATCTTGTCGCCTGCACTTCTGATAACCAGATATCAAGATATTGATAAAAATAATGAACACCTTTACCTAGGTGATATGGTATCGTAAGTAGATACCCAGAAGAAATCTTCTCATCATTTGGTTGATAGCGTAGATACTCTTTTGTTTAGGATGGCGATGGTGAAGCGCAATGTGTTGTTGTCTGTAGTTCATTTTAGGTACCTCGTTGGAAGATCACTTATTGTAAGTATTATTATTCGCTATTGCGAAATCGATTCTACGGTGAGGTGCAAAAATGTTTCTACCATCGTGGTTTTTAATTTAATCAAATATTTTTCCTGTAGGTATAAGTATCATCTCCAGAATACTGGTCAATTCTGATAACACGATTAACTTGTTTGAATACGGTTCAACTTTTTAAGTGATCCTTTGGCCCTGATTTTATTCATGACCAGTAAACAGGTTTTGACATTTTTTTAAACTGTCTGATGACAGTCAGACGGTTGGTAACATACCTTTGTGATGAATGGAAGTTAGTTTACTTACGGTAGACGGAGATAATTATAGAATTTTAGGATGTTAAATGCTGTTATTATTGTAGCAATAGTGACACTTAGTTTTCTTGGCAAACAAGTAGATACCACGTTGCGAAGCCAAAACATACCACGTGCGAGTCGCGGTTGTCAAATTCGATTTTAGTTGTGTCAAAACTGTTTTTAAATTTAGAGATATTTTTTTGCAGAATAGCGTTAAGATTCTCATAGTCAAAAGCAAGGAATTTTAGTTATAGTTTAGTTAGTTTAGTTCGGTGTACAACAGAATCGGCACCAATATCGACCTATCAAGTACTTAGAACTCTTAAAATATACCTACAACTTTAAAATTTCCGAAAACACTTGAATGTTCTTGCCTCTAACTTTGAAGTTATATGTTTACATAAGTTATATTTACCTAGCAGATAGTTTTTAGTTCATTAAAAGCTTATATTCAACTAGTAAAAAAATATATAAAGCGAAGAGACCAGAATGCCTTGGAAGTTAGGTCGGCCTTTTTTTTTTTTTTGGGTGGGAAATCATCAAATAACTTCTCCCGCTCTGGGTGGAGCAGTAGGGGGTGTCAGACTTTTACTGACTAAAACCCACCCGTGTTCCTTCAGTAGCCCGTATGCCAGGGGCTGTGGTGTCTCTTTCGAACAAACCCGCACCCCTGGCAGGTCGGCCTTAGGTGTGGGATGCAACATGTGTCGACTCGACACCCTTGCACCAACCTATCTTCCTAGCACGGCGGGCTGTGTTGGGGCGGTTGCTGCATTTGTGAAAACCTGAAACCGCAAATATTTCAATCTTGTGTTTGGAGTGGAGGGGCGTGCAATTTTAAACTAAGTACCTATACGTATCTACATTACACCGGTCCAAATCATGACCCTCCTTTTTACTTCGCCGTAGTCGGGTAACAAATAATTCGGTTTATGTTGATATGTTGTGTTTATTTATAACCATTTGGCTTCTCAAAAACTGTCTACTATTCCAGTGAAAAACATTAGTTCCCTAGGTGCTTTTTCGCAGATTTTCCTATAGTAATTTGACCTTAATTTCTTGGGCTACTGTTTGAAAGCAAACTTTTCCTTTTAAATTAAATGATAGTTATTTGAATCGGCAGGTGGTGGTGAAATGCAACCTCAGTGATTCGTGTGAGGTGTCGGGCTCTCCGCCGGGCCTCGTCCACACGCCGCCTCCCTCGCTATTCAGCTGTTTTCACTGCGCTGTAAGTTCATTCAACTTTTATCGTACAATGCTGCAAGGTTCTTTTGGTGCTCCAATGACATGGAGCGCTGTTGGTAAACATTTGTGCAATTGTTTTGTGAAATATATTGAAAAAACAAGATGGCTGGGTTAGCTCTGATTTTAGCCACGCGTCAAAAGAACCTTGTAGCGCTATAACTAATAACTACCCACCAGGGGCACGATATCAAGTCTACTAATTCTCAAACGTTGCAATGGTTATTCCATTGTGAGTTTTTGGCAAAGCCATACAAAGGTGCTAAATAGAAAACATTAACGTATAAACATGGTACCTAGGCAATATGCTGAATAGCTGGATATTACCATTAAAAAAAGATTCAGGATCTTTGCATATCTTTACAATCCTGAAAATAATATCGTGTAACTCCTACGTCAATAGGTAGGTATAAAAAGCTGCAAACAAATGACATTGCTATTAACTTTTACAAATAATGGTGTTTGGATGTATATTAACATCTGCGATGATGTAATTTTAACTAACGACCCACCCCGATTTCACTCGGTGTTTATAGTTATACATTTTTTAAACAATTCTGCTAGATATACATTATTTAAATAGGATATCCTACTAGTCCTACTTTATTAATATTATAAATGTGAAAATTTGTGAAGATGTTTGGATGTTTGTTACTCAATCACGCAAAAACTACAGAACTGATATGATGAAATTTGGCGCACAGATGGATTATAACCTAGATTAACACATAGGATATATTTTTATCACGGTAGTACGTTCCCGCGGGATAATTTCCAACTTCCACGCGGGCGAAGCCGCGGGCGGAAGCTAGTCTAGCATAATTGTTGTCAGCTGTGGGCCTCAAAGTTTGCTTCCGCACGTTGTAGGTATCTGAAAACCCCACGAACATTCATACATAAAGAAGACTGCACTGCGATGCATCTAGTCTTAATTTTCTATGTGGCACTGAATATCGTGTCCAGCGTGTCAAGTCTGCACGTTACAGGAACTGATGAACGTTACTGGAGGTACCAAACTCTTAGCCGAATTCTGGGCGGACTCAATTTTTTATTACCATCGACACGCTAAGAAGATAGTTTTCTATGTGATGACATTATAACTTGTTAGGTGGGTACCTACAATAAATTAAGCTTACTACGTTCCATAACTATAACGTTAAACTTAATTAATTATTCAAGTGACGCACACCCTGATTAGTTATTTATTCACGTCATTGAATGTAGTCAGTGAATTGACAACTTGTACTTGACAAATCGTCACCATCACAGGTCACCATAGTATTTTGCTTCTTATTAGGTAGGTATGGGTTCATCATCATTACCATCATTTCAGCCGAAAGACGTCCACGGCTGGACATAGGCCTCCCCCAAGCTCCACCACTTCGACCGGTTCTGTGCTTCTCGCATCCAGCGGACTCCCGCGGCCCTCACAAGGTCATCTGTCCACCTTGTGGGAGGCCTTCCAACTTTACGTCTTCCGGTACGCGGTCGCCACTCCAGAACTTTTCGGCCCCATCGGCCATCTGTTCTGCGAGCAATGTGCCCTGCCCACTGCCACTTAAGTTCATTTAAACTTAATTTTTAACTGTTCATTATTATTCCTAAAGCATAAATTCACAAATAGTAAGAAGCAGTTTAAAATTCATGTTATAATTTGTGTTATAGGTTGTTGGTGAGAATAGAATAAGAAAATACCTACTTAAAATCTGACCTTCCGCATCGATACCAACATCGACACGTACCTAATTTTATTTAATTTTATAAAAATGCTATTTATACATTTAACATAACAACTGTCTCCCCAAATGTCAACCTCACCTGCCGCGCAGCCCTCTCCCTGCCACTGAAGGACGAGGCGGCGGTGACCGACCGATGGCGGTATAAAAATCCAACAAGCCAACATAAATTCTGCAGAGCGATGACAGGGAGAAGCGTCATCGCTGCGAACTCCATTGCCCAGCGTGGTGACTTCTGGTATTAAAACCTCCCATGAATAAATTGTCAAAACAACGGCCCCCAGTAGCCAGTAGTCCTGCCATTCCTGGTCAAGGTAGCGGTCGCGGGAACGGCGGAACTCCCAGATGCGAGAAATCCCCGGTAGCCTACCAGCGACGACTATATCTGGCCATAGCCAGAATGTTGTATAATAGACGTTCGATGAGGCTGGACCATCACCTTGCTGAACTTGAGCTAAAGTTAGGTTGCGGATAGTGCCCCCCCGATGGGTTCCCACGATGGTGAGGCGGGGGCCAAGTAACCGTGGCTTGGACAACCACGGTGAGGAACCCGAGGAGGGCCGCTCGTTAGGGCTTTTGCCGACAAGCCGGAGACGCAGGGGCCAACAAGTAGGTTGCGGTGCCGCTTAGGCGGGATAGCAACTGAGGCAGGCCGCGATGTCATATGGGAGGCATCCCGGCTAAGGCTGCCTGTCCACTGCAGCAGAGCTATGCCAATATTAACCACTAGAATTCAAACACCGCTCCGCTCCGCGTGATGCAAAAAATTCGATTGGTTAATATAGGTACAGCTCCGCTCCTCTCCGCTCCAATGAACAGGCAGCCTAAGGGTTACAGGCCGCGGCGAGAGAGGAGTAGCGCTGTATCTGTGCGACACTCTCCCTACCTTCTGTGGCCTGGACGGGGCCGCCACCGTCTGATGGCAGATGCGGTGGGGCCACAGGGCAGGAGTGTCGATATAAAGATGGCCGCAGATTTTATTTAATAACCAAATATTATCAAAAACCATGCGTACTTACGAATATATTTATTTGGATACAAAACAGCACCGAAACGAATTCTGCAGCGTATACTTAAATTAGGATTTTGAATACAAAGCTTGTTTTAGTATTCAAGCACCTGCATGACGACTGTAAATGTAACCTTTTGAAATGAAAATAACATCAAAATAAAGTTCGACCATTTCCTAAAAATAGTTAATACAACTGGTATTACAAGACCAGAAGATTTTATTATTTGTTTTAATGATTTTGACATATGATAATTGGTTAATAATAATCCAATTAAGTATTATTAGACGGATTCACATCTAATACTGATAATCCCACTTTGCGTTGCAAGTATCCAAGGCATAACTTTTAGGTGTTTTCTGAAAACTTTTTCCTCTTTAAATCTTTGCATTATAATGTTCCTCTATTGGTCTATAAAAAAGAATCACCATATCAAAAGAAATCGCATCTTTGACAGCACAGTTTGATATACATATCTACACAGGGTAAGTTTTTATCCAGTGCGCAAATTGTAAGCTGTTCCATACATTTTGACCGCGTAGATAATGCACTTTTCTACGAAACAGCTGATATTTTTTTGCATAACCGGCGAAAAATTTCTACGCTAGGGGTTCTAGAATGATATGCTGAATTCATGGTTACAATTTGCGCACTGGATAAAAACGTTTCCTGCATTCGTAGAACGGCTACGCCGTAGCATTTAGGTGCATTAACTACATCAATATTCATCATAACTAGTGTTACAACAGGTTACATAATTTAATTTAATAATGGAGCAATTTAGTATCTTTTTGCTTATTTTTCCCGAGGATGTTGCATGTATTACAATACTTAATCGTAGATCTACGTCATCGCTACGAACTTTATAATAATAACCAGTTACAGATAGATGGCTGCTTGCAATTCGTGGTGGCAACCTACTAATTATTACTACACAGTTTTTGTGACATTTATAGAGAGCTCCGTGACAACAACAATACGGGTTTGATAAACCCACTAAAAGAAAATAGTTTTTAATGGTTTTCAAGGTTTTTGATAGGTTTTTAGAATCTTCGAGACCTCCTAATTTTGAGTTGATGATATTGTTATTGATCGATAAAAGATGAAAAAATGAAAGCTCTGATATTTTATTGTACTGTTCAATAACAATTTATTTAACTTTCAGTTCCAGAATGGCATCAACTTCACTCGGAAGGAGAAACGCCGGAAAGAAAACCACGCAGTCAATCATAAGGTATTGTCAAGAAAAAAAAATCTAGTCTACTTTTCGTAACTTGACAACGTGTACGTCTTTACAAATAGGGTGTTCTAAAACCATAAAAACGTAAGACTGCTAAGGTGGTAATGGGAACTTTGGACCGAACTCGATGGAGGCAGATTGTCCGCTTAAAGGGGTCCAGTGACCTCGGTCCAGTACCTAATGAGGGACCGATTGAAGAAAAAGAAGGTTGCGCTAACTTTTTCTGCTTCTCGCGACCACACAACGCGCTTTCATGTTATGCGGTGTTCAGGAGTGTGAACCAGTTAGTACATGCTACCTCTAACAGCCTTCTAAATCGCGTCTTGCCGGTCTTCTACCTTGAGCGCGTTTAGCTTTCACAATAATGGCTGCTAATGCATTGATTGACTCGTAAAGCGATGCAGATTATGGTGATCGCTCCATACGAACGTGCTGCTGCCGCGTATAATAATTCTAAGATTCTAATAATATAAGAATTCGAGAGTCACCAATAGCCGTTCCACGGCGCGGCGGCATGGTTATTTGGGCATGCTGCTGCATCACCATGCAGCTACAAATTGCGAGGGCCATATACCACTAAGGCGAAGGGCGGTCTTGTGTAATTTTTGACGATCAAAAAGTGGTGACACCAGCCTAGTTTGTATAAATGACTTTTGATTTTGAAGGAAAACATCGTGAGGAAACAAGCATGTCCTAGAACCAAAAAAATCGAACACATGTGACATTCACCAACTCGCTCTGGTCCAGCGCGGTGGATTAAACGTGACCAGACGTACCGTTTTGAACGGGACTGTCGCTTTTTATAATTAAGTACGAGTCCCGGTGAACTTTCTCCCCGAAGTGAACTCTGGGAACAAAATTGTCCCGTTTTCTGAAACCATTGGGGCGTGGGCCATAAATTATGGCCCACTCTCTCTCACAGAGAGAAGGGTTGTGCCTCAGCAGTGGGAACTTTATAGGCTGATAATGATAGTATAATACCATACTCGGTACTCGTACTGTACGGTTCAGTCACGAGCAATAATATGTAAACACATCACCAAATTCAGAAGCGATTTTCTTTTAAACAGCGATTGCAGCCTTGAGATAACTTAGATATTTCAAAACAGTGTGGGTTCCAAAATATTATTTTCATAATAAAATAAGATTACAATTAGTAATAGTGGAGAAAATTACTTTTAAAAGTTGGCAAGCGTATACATATTATTGCTCGTGACTGTACAACGAGGTACTCTAATATCATAATCACTCGTCGGCTCATTCATCTTAGGAGGCAGGAACGAAAACGATACTTATTTATATTTATTTTCTAATACTAGCTGTGTTCAACCTTGACGCTGCATCGTTATGTGTACCTAGAGGATAATCAAATGTGAATGTACTCGATAATACCTAATACCTACCTCTTTGCATAGGTGCAAGATCTATTTATATTTATTCAAAAATTCATCTTCTATGTATATTTGTAGTTCTCTACGTAAACGTTATGTGCATTATGTATTATTCATATATTAAAATTTGCCTATGTAGGCACGTTACTTTGGAATGTTTAATTAGTGCAAATACAAGATATTTGGTAAATACGGACCGAGCCTGGGGTTTTCCCAATTGGAATAATATTTGTCCATTGAGATTATTTAGATGCGTAATAGTTGGATATATTTGACTTTACGCAAGTAAATGAAACACTCGATTAGTCAAACAGAACTTGGGTAACTATTATTGTTGAAAACCAAAACGAATGTTTTAAAAGGTTTGGTTTTGGATCATTGTTTTTTCTTACATAACGATTAACTTTACGCTCTACAAACAGAAATGGGGTCATTGCGTTCTGTTTTAATTCAAATGTAAACAGAATTAAAACATAGGTATATATTCTTACATACCTACGCAGGTATTTACAGACATAGATACTTGACGATGTTTAGCAGGCATGTAGTAGTAGGCAGGTATAGTCGATTCGTAGCATTTTTGCGCCCGAATCGCCAATTTTAAATAATACTTATCTTATTTTCTGTAGGCGACTCGCATGAAATATGTACCCACCAAAAACATTTTCATGTAAAATATTACTAAGATGAGGCCATATGGTGTGAATCGACTAATAAGTAGGTAGTTTAGCAATGTGCAATCATTTATGAAAGTATACGAAATGCTCATTCACTGTGAGTGATTTATCTTCGTATAGAGATATCTAGAAGGCTGATTTGGTACGGATTCTATTTTTTGGGCCTTTTGAAACTGTCAAAGCACAGGAAAGTCGCCAATTATGTTCTTACATCACTCACACTATGTTCTACGTTATTGGGTTTGGATTCCACACTAAGTACTTCAACTGGACCATTAACGTAGGTTCGTTAGAGTAAACTCAACCTAATGTAAAGATCTGCATAGGAACTCTCAACCATTCGACAGTTTGTCCAATCGACAATTTATGCATTTTCAATTACTATAATTGGTTTTGCCCCCGAGACATCAAATAGCTGTTGAAAGAACGGCGGTCGTATATTTGATTTAAATTGACTAGATTTTCGGGTTTTGGATTTGTGAACAGCCATAAGAGATACTACTTTGAACAAATTGTGTTTTTATTTTATTTTTGATTTTGACTTTTTATCATATCGTTTGCAACGCCGGCTGTCGCTGAAAATCTGCGCTGGGGCTCTGTCTCATATAGTTTTAGTCGTATGTACTCGTATGTATTTAAGGCTAGGTTGTTCCGGCATGTAGGCCTTTGAAACGCTACCTCCGCCTCCCCCAAATGCGGCATGACGTATTTATTTACGATGAACTGTCAACCATTTAGCAGAAAATCCATGCCATAGTGTATCACATTGCAGTTGATCAACTGAATTATTTTTTCTTAGGTTCGAAATTTTTTCCTTGGTTTTAGGTACGGTATGGTAAAACTAAACTTACAGGACACTTGCCCTGTGTAGGGTAAGTGTCCTGTAAGTTACCTATTGAGCGTTTTCATATTATCAGATATTGATACCAACCCGATACCGATATGTCGGCAGCTGTACACATACCGATTCGAAACCGATATATTTAATATCGGCCTGATGATATTGACGAATATCGATGACCATCGCGACTCACCAAACGACCACAGTAGGTACAGTACCTAAGTATCGACGAGTTTTGTCGTCGGAAGAGTAGACAAAAATTATGTTTCCCTATAGACAGTTGACAGTTTTGTACCAAGAAAAGTAGACAAGCAATTTCTATTCTACAGAAGAGTAGATATAGAAATGCGTCATGCTAAGCCTGCTGATATCGGAGCCCGGAGCCAGTCACTATCTACTACGACTTATGTGACAATAACAACTCTATATAAAAGCGTTTATTAGGTGCTAAACGTTTGCGAAAATCTAATCCCCAGTATCGTGGCGGTGTCGGAATCGGCTAATGTGCTGTGTTGTAATTTAATGTAATTGTCAAAGTGATGTAATCAACTAGTTTCGAATGAAAATCAAGAAATGTATTTTCATTCAAAACGTAAACGTTCCAGAAATAGCGATTTCAAACATTTATGAAAAAACAAACCCGGCTTTACTATTATTATGATTGCTACGGGTTTCAACCTCAGGACTAGCTGCTTCTCACACGGACAACTGTTCGTCAATTGATCCCGCGACACCAGTCCTGTTTGCTTTGTTTCTTTGTATATTTAGGCTGTTGAGAGCAAATCTACAAATGTGACATAGTTGTGTACAGGGAAGTTTTATATAATGTGGCACAATAGTGGTGTCTTACGACTTTTACGCGAACGAAGTCACGAGCAGAAGCTAGTTACAGATACATATGGTTTTGCGGTTGTAAGGTGAAAATTAAAAATAGCAATAGTTTCATTTAGAAATCATGCTTCCAGACCTTTCAACCAGATACGAGTTTCCAGACAAGTTTTAGTTTGTTAGTGAATTTAAGAATTTGAATTCGAACTGATGGAACACGGGTGGGTTCAGTAAAAGTCTGATAAGCCCTCCCGTTCCGCCCAGAGCGGGAGAAGTCATTTGATGATTTCCCATTAAAAACAAAAAAATACCCTTGTGTAATTTGTTTTTTGAGAAAACAAATGTCTTTAATTCGAAATCATGCTTCTGGAAGCATGATTTCTAATTAAAGACATTTATTTTCAGAGGTTCCCAGAGGTTAAGCTAAGCGTAACTTGTCAGTGAATTCAAGAATTTATAAAGTCGACAAGCTGTGTGTCCGACGGTATTTCTCTTCTTCAAAATGGTAGATTTCCATACAAATCATCCACTATTTTATTTACATCTTTGGTGGCAGTGGTTTCAAAGATCCTGATTTTCAGATTTTTATCAAGTAGAATACGCTTAAATGGTCATACTGTTTCGGTTACACTGTAACCATATTCTTTTGTTTTTGGTGTTTGCCATCGCTCAGAAAGAACCGTAAATATTGTGAGCTACATATGAAGGAACAATTGCCGTACTTTATTGTCTAGTGACGTACCTACTGCTCCAGCTATAATTTATCGAAACTATTGTTTTAGGACATCAACATTAATATTTTAAAATCACGGATTCGAGAAAAAATCTTGTATTGCTAGCTCCGCTATTCGAGAAATGTCAATAAAGTTTTTATCGTGTTCCTTCCAATTGGTCGTGTACCCTATAGCACTTTTGTCTAACCAAATTTTTTCCTATTTTCTCTGTTGGTGTCAGACTGAAAGTTCTTTATATTATTAGTATACAACCGACAACCAGACATATTGTATAATATGTAATATTAATGTAGGATATGATAGTAGTGAACACAGTTCGGTGCAGAGGAAATATCATAGTTGATATGGATGAAACTGATTAAAAGAAGCTTAGAAAACTGTGATTTGTACAAACTTCTTCATAAACGACGAATTCGACTTTCACTTGACTATTATTTCATCGATAATAATTTGTAATGTGTCAACACTATTTTAAGATGACAATTAAATGTCATCATGTTGCCTAGAAATAATCACATTTTCGAAAACAATTTTATGAATTAAAACTATTATATAATTACAAGATATTTATTCTGAGCTATCGCAATTTCATAAATTAATTAGTTATTATTTTACTTGATTTTTTTGTACAGGCGCAGAATGAGCGAGTTTTTGAAAATTTTGACACAGGTCCACCCTCGATGACGTCCCGCAGGACTCTGACAGACTCTGAGCGTGAGCTGATTTAGCCGGATTTAGATCTTTTTGAGTTTATTCCAAAAAAATCTACTAAACTAAAAAATTAAACCTTTAGATTCCCTCTTAAATACGATTCCCTCATCGTACATGCAATATTCACATAATTTTGTGCTCTTATTATTAAATGAGACGGAAACTGGTTTTGAAATCGACCCTGTTTCGGATTTTTTTTTCATCGAGCAAATTGCAATTAATCGTGTTTTGAACCTTTAATTTCCCTTAAACAAGGATCTATCTATGACATATGTTTTTTTCAGGGCCTAAATTCACGAATTTGATCATTTAATCTTGATTCTGAAACAGGCAATTTGGGACAACCCCCCGTTAAGCCGATGTCGGGTTAGTGTTATTTGTATCATTATGCTGAGCGATGGACATTTTACGTGGATGTGACGCATGTTTTTCCTAACATGTTCTTTTGTATTTCTGTTCTTTCTTTGCGTCGTGTTTATCTCAAATAAACGTATTTTCTTTCTCTCTTTTCTTTCTAATATTGACTGATGTTCGATTCTGCACGGAAGCGTATCGAACGGTTGTGAATAAGTATGTTGTTGAGACACTTGACTTAACGGATGGAAACCCAAATAGCTGAATTAAAAATGAAACAAAGGCATAAAATCAACATTGGTTTCAATTTGTCATAAAAAAAAAAAAACGACGGACTACCTATCTAATGAAATTTTATGTACAAACTGCGGAACCAACAATACAAAAAATACGGAAGTGTTGGGTAGGTACCTACATCTCGTCATTGTTTTTAAAAGTACTTCACTTGCGTCAATTTTTATCAGCAGTAGGTATTTATGCCTGAAAAACATTGCTGGAATTCAATTACGAAGTCACTGATAACTATAGAGGAAAATAAATAACTTTAAGTATGCCAACCGTTTTTTAAATCCATTTTAATTTGTATTAACCAATTAAATTGTTTTTATGTGGTAAGGTAACATCTACAAGTCTCCAGACTCCATATAAAAAGTCCTTGAAACGTTTGAAAAAATTAATATTGATGATATTTACTGGTCACTTGTTGATACATTCTGGGAAGGCTGGTATCATGCGTATGCGGCGCGGTGAGTGACCGGCGCGCGCGCAACCGTACATTCCCGTATCACGTTTTCCCAGTCCAGGGAACTCTGGATAGTACAGTTTCCTTTCTTCTATTTATTTCAATGCACGTGACGGAATAATTGAAGCTTACATTATGACAGAGTTAGCAAGAGTTGGTACTCGAGCATTAGAATTGGTAAGCGTATTAACAATTCTACTTTTTGTCACAAAAGTGAAAACATTGAAATTGGCTGTCGACATTTCGAATTGTTTTAGATGATGTACTGTATAAATTGCATTTTAAAATATTTTTCACTTTGTTTTTAAATCAAAGCACTGTTTTTCTTTGATTTTGAATTTTAAGTTTTCCACCTCTTTAAAGAAACGCGAAGGCAGGTCAAATTAGTATCTACGTACTCACTTTGTTTTGGAATCAGTTTTTTTTTCTGTGAATTACATCCCGCAGGTCAACCTAGGAGGTATATCATCTGCTTATGAAGACTTGCCTGTGACTGCCCCAAAAATTAAGGCCTCCAGCTAGGGCGTAAACACTTCTAAAACAGTAACGAATAACTTAAATAAGCCCTAAGCGCTATGTGTCATCGCCACATCTAGGGCAATAATGTTAGTCGTTATACAGGATTAAAATTTTAACCAGTGCGCAAACTGTAACTATGAACTCAGCATATCATTCTAGAACCCTCAGCGTAGACATTTTTCGTCGGTTATACAATAAAAAACTCAGCTGTTTTATAGAAAAATGCAGTAAGTATACCTACACGGTGAAAATGTATGGAACAACCGATTTTCTTTTTTAAATCACCCTGTACATAGTTAGCCTCCTTAACCCGCATCTAGAACAATAATAATAATAGTTCATGTCGATGCCCTGTTATAGAGAACAGTCATACCTAGGTTTATAATTTTTTATTTGATTTCTGAATAGGCCTCCTCTTGACCTCAATCACAGCTGATGGAAAGCGATGGAAGATAGAACGAGCGTGCCCAGGAGACACCTGTCAAACTTAAAAGAAACATCAGTAATTAAAAATGTACCTTTAGTTATGTTCTCCTCTTAATGCATATAAAAATATCAATTACCTACGCCACAAATTATAATTAAAATAAAAAAGTAACCGTGGAATATTTTATGTAAAAGGTCTCGCGAAAGTTCAAGAAAATGAATTTTCTTGAGCAAGTACTTACCTGGCACAGACGCCAGCACATCAAGTTACCGCGTTCTGTCAAATTTTATTGATAGATTTTCAACTTTGTGACATAAAAAATAAGGTTCATGTTCAATTGGGAAAATTTGACAGTTTGGGGTAGCTTGATGTGCTGGCGTCTGTACATTCCATTGCATATATTTTTGTATAATGCCCCTCGCAGATATGCTTTGTTTTTTTAGGTCACTTAATTGAATTATTTATTACACGTAAAATATTCGGTGAAAGTGATTGACATCGCTGAAACTGATTACTAAATAATTTGTTTCCACAATATTATATTGTTACATATTGTAATTGGAATTATCGTCACTTTCACTCACCATCATCTGCCAAGACTTTTCCCAACTATGTTGGGGTCAGCTTCCAGTCTAACCGGATGCAGCTGAATACCAGTATTTTACATGGAGCGACTGCCTGTCTGACGTCGACACCCCAGTTACTGGGCAATACGATACCTCTTGGTAAGACAGGTCGTCAGAATTTCAGGCTTAACGTTATTTTCACTATGATTGTTTAATCGGCAAGAGTTTGGCATAGCCGTACACTTGCCCCGAAGGATGGAAGGGACTAGGCGCAATTCCCTCATGAATTGCACCAAGTCCTTTCTACTTTCATCCTTGCGTAGAAATAGTCTTCACGGCGAGTAGTGAACTGACGATGAAGTGTACGTCTGGGTATGACTTCGCTACTGATCTCTTAATAAATAACTGGGGTAGGTACACTCCATATAAATGAAGTGTAAAAAAAATAGGCGTAGATAAGGTAACTAATATTAATTTGTTACCTTATCTAGATATGTCTATTTTTTGGCCGATTCTGTTTTCTCGGATCCTCATCGTAAGTCAGTATCAGTAAGGCAGGTAAGCTGCTCGATCACATAAGGTAACTTAGTACTTCTTGACTTGATGCCCGGACTACATACAGTACTTATTGTGATGCACTCACGATGTAGGGATTCTCTTTTAATCTAAGACATGATAAGGATCCATTCATTGTTAAATATTTTTTTTAATAAATTACTATACTTCATTATCGTTAGTTTAGTTTTAGCCCAGTGGTAACGGCCGCAACTTACAGGTTGTAGGTTCGAACCCCAGTCAGGCGCTTTACTTTTTGTACATTATTTAATCACCGCTGCTCTCAAAAACGATCCTAGAACCAAAAAATCGAAGACATTTGACATGTACCATCCCGCACTGACCCCGTTTGGTGGATTACGGGCTAGTCACTCCTGAGGTTGGAGGCCGGAGGCCTGTGTCCCAGCAGTGGGAACATTATGGTCTGATTATGTTATGAATCATTAGTTTATCTACTGTTTTTGCCTACCCTATTCATTCAGAGTCACTACGTAGGTTGGCAAAGAAGTTAAGCTGCACGGTCATTGGGTGTACGGCCTCCATTCTTGTTTATGGTTTGACACAGATTTTTTGCCCATGCCCGGACTACATTCAGTACTTAGAGTGTTGCACTCACGAGTCTGGTAGCTCGCGATACAGCGAGTCTGTCGATGATTTCATTTACATGTATTGTCCCCTAAGTCCGTATATATGCCTATTACCATCGAAGGCGGAAGATATACAAAGTTTTGGTTTTATCTCATCATCATCAGCATTTCAGCCGAAAGAGGTCCATTGCTGGACGCAAGCCTCCCCAAGCTCCGCCACTTCGACCGGTTCTGTGCTTCCCGCATCCAGCGGATTCCTGCTGCGTTCACCTGGTCATCGGTCCACCTTGCCACTTAAGTTTGGCAATTATTCGACATTTTTTGATCTATTAATCATTTTTTGTTTATTTCGTGAATCACGTGCAAGCACACGAAAAGAAAGAAGCAAGTTTAATGTTAATCATAAATTGAGATTCATGATATTTTAATGTCATTTGACAATACCCACCAAATATATTTACCGTTTGTGGGCCTTTCATAAAAACTGGCACGTGTTTGTAGTTGTTTATGTGAAATTTTACGGGGACTCGAAATTATACATCACGAGCACATTACATATTGTAAGTGCAGCATTACAATGAAGAAATTTTCGATTTAGAATTTTTCTCGAACTCTCTGTGTCAATTATTTTTTTGAAAAAGTATTTTTGCGTATTTTTGTTTTTTTGTTTCTTCGCTGAACTAAGCTTTGAATACCTGTAATATACATAGGTACCCTACCTATGCTAGGAATGTTATAATGTGAGAATTTCGGTGGTCTGATCTTCTTCTTTTCGTGTTGACGGTAGTCTCAGTAGTCTGTATTTTTCTTTATTTTATACTAGCTGACCAGTAGGCCTAGACAAAACACATTTCTGTTATCGTTCACGCCAAACGCTACGCCAAAATGTATGGGAATGACATTACCTGCGGAAAGGTTACGTCGTCGTGTCCTTTCCGCAGATAATGTAATTCCCATACAATTTGGCGTAGCGTTTGGCGTAACCGCTAACTGAAATGTGTTTTGTCTCTAGGCCCTGACAGACGTTGTCCTGTCTTAACTATGAATATTTAATTCGTTTTTATATATATGTTTCTTTCAATATATATTTTTTTCATAAGAACCTGCACCCTAATTGCGTAACTCACGATTCATCATAATCTGTATCGTTTTGAAACGGATTGTTAAACCATTGCTTCATATGTTCGAAAAATGTGTCTGTTCGACAACATAAATAACGCAATGAATATTGTTTAACTGTGAAGACGAAACCAATTATGATCAATCGTGAGTTACGCAATTAGGGTGCTGGTTCTGACAATAACAAACACAACAAAAACGAATTAGCAAAATTGATCCAGCCGTTCACGTGTGATGCCGGGACCAAGGTAAATAAGGATTCGTTTTTATATATATACTAGCTGACCCGGCAAACGTTGTTTTGCAGGTAATTTCTAGTGAACAACCCTTATCACTTAGGGGTATGAAAAATAGATAGTAGCCGATTCTCAGACCTACTGAATATGCATATAAAATTTGGTAAAATCAGTAAAGTTTCGAAGGAGTAAGGTAACTAACATTGTGACACGAGAATTTTGTATATAAGATATATATATTGTTTTTAAGCTCAGTGGATGGCCACGTTGATTGCGGTTATTGGTGCGTTCAGGTCATCCCAGATGCAAGTAAAAGGGCACTTAGGACACTTCAGCAAGTGGTCTCCTTCACCACCGCCCTCATACTGGGTGATAGATGAGTCAGTAATCCACTTCGACAAATTGTGTCTGCGGCAGCCTTCTTGGGTACGCAATCGATCGAGAGCTTTCCTAAAAGGGCTTTGATAGTGCCAGATATTTGTTACTCGACAGCTGAACGGAGCTGGATGGAATTTGGCGCACAGGTAGCACCTGGATAAAACATAAGATACTTTTTATCTAGATAATGAAGAAGTAACTAAAATTACTCTTAAGTAAGTTGCGAGCAAAGCCGTATGCAACATCTTGCATGATCACGTCAGTTTTTCGGGAACTATGAAGCATAACTATAACATTAAAAAAAATTGTGCTCGCGAAATCATCCATCATCAATCATAGATGTGCCTTATACTCGTATATAAATACTTTCCTTTCTGGCTCAGCTGCATCCTTAGATATATGGTGGCTGGGAAATGGACGCGCAAGCTGCTATCATGGATTCAGTATCCACATCATTCTGATTATTCTGAACCAAAAATATTCTACAAGCCGAAACAGCAGATATTTTTTAATCACCGACGAAAAATTAATTCGTTAGGGGTCTAGGATCATCTTTGTCATAGTTTATCGTCGATGGGCCTGCCACCTTGTATGTTTGTGATTATGTATACCAGACCTACTACCCAAATATAATGACGTAGTTAGGTGCCTACGTGTCACTCTCATTATAAATTTCCACGAAATTTCGTTTGGAATAAAAAGGAAAACTACGTGTGGCATAACATTAATAGTAAGTGTTAGCTCACGTTGATTCGGCTGCTTTTTTCGGAAAGTAAGTGGCTACTTTGCATTTCTCTCACTCGCTGAAAAAACGTGTTCGAAATTCATTATAATATTTGAGATACTTACCTACATTATTTTTCGATTTTCCTGAATTTTTGAATTTTATTTCATCTTCATTTTGCGCCACTAATTTAGGTAATATGTGTTACAAAAATTATTAAGTATTTTAGGGATATAGTTGTTGCTATAGTTTTGTTGTTTTACGTAAAAACAAGTTGTAGGTACTTACCGATTGGGAAAGGAAATGTACAATTTTCCAATGTTCATCGAATTTCTCTTAGTTTTGTGGACCACCTTTCTACTATACTTTCTCGCATATTTTAGCTTTATTGACGTTACCCATTTCATCCGAGAACTAAAGTAGGTATTTACCTAATTACGGCATGGCATTTTCACGTTCTACATTTTGGATGATTGAAATAGATTTGTGTTTTCTCCACATCTTCTGAATCGTTTAAAGCGCTTATTACACTTGGCTGAATTTAGTCATCTAAATTCAGTCGTCACTGAATTTAGTCATGTGTAATCGCAATTAGCAAACTAGTATCCATAGCTTTTAATGTTGCTTCTGAATTTAGATGACTAGTTAGATGACTAAATTCAGCCAAGTGTAATAAGCCCTTTAACCAAATAATGTAACATCAATAGAAGTTAGAAGATAAGATAACATGTGTGACGTAGTGACGTTGAAGAGTAGTAATTTCAAGTTTTACCCAACTGCAAGAATTACCTACCAACTGATTTATTTGAGGAAGGAAAAACGTTGACTCTAGGTACGTTGTTTTTAAATCGTCTTATTTCGTGTAATTATCCTGTTATAAGGTGTAATTAGTCTTTACTTTAAAAGAAATGTAACACCAAACGTAATAGGTACCTACCTACAATAACGTAGCTGCTTTATACAAGGAACGTCAACAATTTAGGAAAAACTACTAACATTTCAGAAACGTGACTTTTATTAACGGTGTTTGTTGAAGGCCGAAATGGTCTTAGGTAATAATTTGTAAACGTTTTTAAATCTACATAGATACCTACAAATCTATGGAACATTATGTACTTATAGGTATTACGAAATGTGCGTGCGACTCCAACCGCGTTTTTTTTATACGTATCCTTCTCTTTGCCTTCTTCAGTTCTTCCACTTCTTCTTCCTTTCACTTTTATAAAATTTTAAGATTATCTATCATTAATTATAATTATGACCCTTTTTTTAATAAATTTCAGTAAAAATCTAGGAGACCCCGCCCAATAGGGTTAGGTTAGCGAGCCGAGCGAGCTAAGCAAACAGGATCGTAGTCGAGCGTCCTTCGAGCGCTTCATCTTAATTGGTCGTCGTAGGCTAGGGCACATCACAAATGATCAACTAAAGTAGGTACTATATGGCTTAGGTTGTTATTGTTAAGAAATGAAAGTAGCAATTATTTTGGGTTCGATTAAATACATAGGTACGTGTCTTTTGTTTTATAGTAGGAGACATGCCATTTAACCTCTTTCATTCTGGCTTTAGAAATGATGTAGGAATCGAATGCATTATATTTATCCAAGTTACCCAGTGATACGTCTACACAACTAACTTACAAACATTTCCGATGTATTTTTTGTGTATCCACGTAGAATTATGTAGATTATGAACTAGGAAAAGACAAGGACTTAAAGTTGTTTAACGTTCGCATTTTTAAACATACGCGATCTTTCTTTTCTAACTTGTAAATAAAAAAATAAATAAAAAAAAACATTTATTTCCATTACAAAGAAGATACGTTTACAAACAAAATTTGGAGATCACCTTTTAAGCATGAGAATAAATAAAGTAATTACTTAAATTATGTTCATATTTAATAATAATTTAATTAATAAAACAACGGTAATTTTATCTTTAAAATCACACGTAATTTTACAGCAAACCTGTATTAAAAATAACACAATAACTATAAATCCATGCAACACCTGGTTTTAAATAAATAACCTTATTATTAAATAAATGTGAGGAATATATGTAGGTAATTGTTCGTTTTATGTGTATGTAGGGTATTTCGAGTGAGATAAGCATGCAGGAGGCAGGCGCGATGCCGCCGTTGGCAGAGGTCAGTATTGACGTCAATGGAGTCACGTGATCGCATTGTACGACTACTAAATACCTACCGGGCGTGGAGCGACGCTGCGCGCGCGCTGCATTCATGGCTGGCATGCCGCCATGCGCAACTGTGCTTAGATAGCTTGGCTGTAGCAAGTCCTTGTTAACAATTAAGGTTTTTATACTAATACTTAGGTACCTAATTTTTTTCCAAGTTAATATAAAATTTTCTGCAAAAGTTTTTTCGTAGATAATTCGTAACGTGTGCCTCACGTGAATTTATGCTTAGAATATTTTTTATAGATTTTTTTGTTCATGGTAATAATTATATAGCGCTTAGGTTAAGTTAAAACGTTTTAACAAAATACCTACTTCTACTTTTAATAGTTGTAGCTTCTGTTATGTCTTTTTAGTCAAAACCTAAATAAACGTGCATTATTTCATCGTTTGAAATATTGCAAGGTGCATTATTTCAAACGATTATTACCAATATTTAGGTAACAATTATTTCAAATATTAAGTATTGGAATAGTTGCTTAGGTAGGTACTTAGATATAACTTGAACAACCGTGTAATGTTAACAGATACAAGCTGCATAAAGTTGCAATTATATATCTATAAGTGGCCATTTAATAAATGAAAGTAGCCTGAGAAGGGATTAATTAACATCCTGGATGATTCATTTCATCGCTTGTACGCTGGTTGCTTGTCCTTTTTGTCTGATGATGCAACCAATATGCTGGTCTTATCAAAAATAATATTTGTTCAGGTCAGAAAATCTATGCAATTTCTATTCTCTTTACAGTAGGTTGGTTAGGTCATTAACCTTACTTCATCGTTATCGCAGTTAATTCATCTTTGATCTATTTTATTTTTGCCTTAACGTTATTAAAATAAGTACTAAAAAGTTACTAAAGTAGTTGAAATTTATGAAGGTATATTTTCCTCAGTTTATACCTTTTAGGTAGGTATTTATTCAAATAAATGTTATAATCCTTATTTTCATTTGAATATGTCAACATCGCTAAGTGAGCAAGGTTAATACTCGCATCTGAGTGTGATTTCGGTAGCTACTGTGCGCGCGCCTATTAGCGTCATAAAAGCAACAATGTTTCAAATGTATCAAGCATTCACTGTTTGATCAGGCGCACCTACAGCATACAGCTAAGCCAAATGACGCGAACACGAAACACGAACGAACTCGCAAAATGTGGGTATTCTTTAGTTACACCTCTGCCTATACCTTCGGGATGTGCAGGCGTGGTATTATGTGTGTTTAGGGAAGAGATATATGACTCAGAGGTTCTCAGAGGTGGTAAGTAACTTAGTAATCCTGGGGCCTAAGTCTACTAATTTATAAACGTTACAATGGTCTCTCAATGGTGTGTTTTTGACAGTTTTTGTATGGCAAATCTGTCAAAAACTTACCATTGAGAGACCATTGTGACGTTTATAAATTAGTAGACTTAGGCCCCTGATCGTTTGTATCAACAGATAATCGTTATTATTCGTGACTACTTAAGTACCTTTTTTGTAATTACATCACACACGGCATGTCTTATGGTAGGTAACAAAAGAAAATAAATGCGGCAAATTCATTAATTAAATTTGGCATTACGTAGTTTTGAACATACCTCTTTAATTTTTACTGATAAGGTCAGTAGCTGTCTAGCCTTTACCCAACTATGTTGGGGTCGGTTTCCAGTCTAGCCGGATGACAGCTGAATACCAGTATTTAACATGGAGCGACTGCCTATCGGACCTACACAACACAGTTACTGGGTAACACGATACTCCTTGGTAAGACTAGTTGTCAGACTTTCGGGTCTCTGACAACGCTTAACGATTAGCAAAGATCCACGAATGACAGCTGGGACCAACGGCTTCACGTGCTTTCCGCACGGAGGGATCTTGGTATGTAAAGATGGTCGCCCATCCACGGACCAACCGAGGAAAGTGTAGCTTAACCTGATCGAGCGGACCCGTGCAGCTGTTGTTATTACGTTATTATAACTCAGCTTACAAGTCCCCAATTGTTTCACTGATGGAATTTAATATTTGTTTTTAATATTGATGGTTGTACTTAGATACAGGTTAAGTTCTTAACCAGTGCGCAAACTGTAACCATGAATTCAGCATATCATTCTAGACCCCCAGCGCTGAAATTTTTCGTCAATTATACGAAAAAAAACTGCTGTTTTATAGAAAAGTGCAATAGCTACGCGGTCAAAATGTCTGCAACAGCTGATTTTTTTTTTGTATAATCGACGATAAAATTCTGCGCTGGGGGAATGATATGCTGAATTCATGGTTACAGTTTGCGCAATGGTTAAAAACTTATCCTGTAAATCTATCTATAATATATAAAATATATAAAAGGAGAAACTGACTGACTGATCAATCAACGCACAGCCGAAACTACTAGGACTAGGAACGTGAAATTTTGTACACGGCTTCCTTTTATAACGTAGGGGAGCACTAAGAAGGGTTTTTGGAAATTCGACCTTTAAGTGGGTGAAAAGGGGGGATTTTGTTTGTATTTAAAATCTTATTCCTTGAGTTAATAAACTTGAAACTTGGCACAAATACTTATCTTAGTAAATTATAAAGTTGGTTATTTATGGTTTTTCTAAACTACCCCTAAATGGGGATTGAGGGGTCTCAAAGTTTGTATGGAAGAATTTTAACGCGCTCTCTGATTAACTCGAAACCACGTTGGATACTTTTTATCCCGGTAGTACATTCCCGCGGGATAATTTCCGACTTCCACGCGGGCGAAGCCACGGGCGGAAGCTAGTCATATATGTATATATTAGATATAGGGTACCTACTTGGTGTTAGAAGGTATTTTAAGAGTTGTGATGTTTTCATTTCTATTCAAATCATATTTTGTTTTGTGTCTTAATATGACGTTGCTTGATAGATCTATCCTTAAGCAAGCCTTTTGATGATAGTAATATATCAACTTTTCATATAAGCCTACCTACGTCAGGACTGAGATCGAGTCAATGATTTGTCATTAAAATTCATTCACCATCGATAGTTCTAGAAAATATTTATGAGTTCAGTTAGCTTAACACATTCAAATAATTATTTAGAGACAGTCACTCATTTAGATGGAGGCGACAATGACCTTTATTTTCAAATAACTTTACGTATGAAAGTGGGTTAATTTTCACTTAAAAATGATTAGCCATGTTTGCTTTAAGATGTGTACTCACTGGGGTGGAATTCATGATTTACTCACAGTAGGCACTTAGACATGAGTCTTGAATAAATAAATATCAATTTCTGCATATAGATACTTATTACGTGATCTGCACCCTAATTGCGTAACTCACGATTCATCATAATCTGTATCGTTTTGAAACGGATTGTTAAACCATTGCTTCATATGTTCGAAAAATGTGTCTGTTCGACAACATAAATAACGCAATGAATATTGTTTAACTGTGAAGACGAAACCAATTATGATCAATCGTGAGTTACGCAATTAGGGTGCTGATCATACAATAATTGGAATCTGTAATGTATAACCGATAAGTGTCGGTTTTTATTGCCCGTCAACTACCTACGGTAGATACCTACTCTATTTCTACTCTACCAATTACCAATTTTCCTCATTGGTCAACGTACATAAAGAAGATTAATAGAACGATAAGTAACTGTTAACACGCTCAGGCGGAGATGGCGGGATGAACTGGACTTCTGTAATATCGATTGGTCCTTTGCAACTCTCAGGCCTAGACAAAACACATTTCTGTTAGCGTTCACGCCAAACGCTACCCCAAAATGTATGGTAATAACATTACCTGCGGATAGGACACGACGTAACCTTTCCGCAGGTAATGTCATTCCCATACATTTTGGCGTAGCGTTTGGCGTGAACGCTAACAGAAATGTGTTTTGTCTCTAGGCCCAGGACTGAGAAAGGTGGAAAAAAGGTAGGGAGGTCTTCGCCCAGCTGTAGGACTTTAATGGTTAATAATAGGCGCAAGCTTATCTCCTGAAACAATAAAGTCATCTGCAAAGCTCTATGAAAATATTTTTAATTCGATTAAATATGTAAACGGCACACCTCTCACGGTTTATCTGTATTATGCAAAAATATAAGAATTTAAATTTGAAGATTTGACTAGGACTAATTGCATACCAAACTATAAATAAAAATCTGAATAATTTTGAAGAATGAAGAAGAATTAGCAATATCTACTGCGTAAAAAGTGAACCATAAATAAGTACACTTATTACTTAGCATAAGAAATCTCTTGCAGTCGGAGGCAACAAAGGTCTTTATTGTTAAATTTCGTGTCGGATCTTTATGAGTTTGCACTTAAAATGAGACACAAAGCGCCTTTGTTTAGCGTTGTGCGGAGTCTAGGATTGACTTGAGTATGGTGAATTGGTGACCGATTCGGAATTTCGGACGCATGGAGCTGGACTGGAGCGACAGTGATCGTTTAGACGTGCTCCTGACACATACTGGCCTAGGAAAGGAACTGTACTGTGTTTCCTTTTTAAGCTCAGAATAATAGAGTAGGTACAGGGGTATTAGTGATAGACTCGGTAACAGTACCTGGATGCCTCTGACTGCATGACATTGCTGATATAGTATTAAGTTTCTCAGTAGGTACCTTTTAAAGTAAAATTTTCTTGTTTCAGTCTTGTTTAAAGTTCACTTTATACGCAGTCGATTTTTTAAATTTAAAAAAAATGAACGTTGTCACGTGGACAAAGCCGCGGTTCCAGCTGGTATAATAATAAAACTATTTTTGAATATAATTAATATGTTGTTGAATATGTATCCCCGTCGACTCTGACGTCAATGATTTTATTTTATCAACCTCGTAACATAATAAACACGAGCTTAGTTTTTATTTTATTTGTTGTATGAATTTTACTAAAATGATATTAAATTACCATACTATTAATGTGTTTTTTGAAATTCAGTACTTTATACCGTATGTTTAATGTTTTTTTTTAAATTCAGGTACCTACTTATTACCGTTTATGCAATAAATAACCATGTCAAAAAAAGTTCATAAATAAATTAATCGTAAATCATGTGTACCTACTTAATAATTGCACGATGGCAAAAGATGCGCGAACACACTAACAGTTGGAATCGCTTTTATTTTCTTTGTTGAGTAGACAAATTTTTCGAATGAAAATCATAGGAAACAATGAATAAGCAATAAACTTCAAAATGGTGTGTTATGTGTAACCCGAGAGTGGCTAGTCCTTTTAATCATGTGATGAATATGCTAAGAGTCTTTCCACCATACCACATGGGTGTCCTACATAGGTACACCTCAGCACGATCGTTAGTAACTTTTTTCAGCCAGAAAGACTCGTGTTATCTACTCAAGTAAGTATTTATTCTGTTGGGCTTGGATTACTTCAAGAAGACACCTGCATGTACTACAAACTGTGTAGCATGTCGTACCTAGAGACGTCAAATATTTATAGAAGGATACACTGATGGGAAAATTGTGAACAATTAGAGTTGAAAGCTCCAAAATAAGCTTCTAAAGTATGGAATCGTTTTAAATCATATTAAGTACAGATCGTGGCACGTAAGTTGAACCAAAATGTCGGATTTTATTTCAACTAACCTGCCGCGATCTGTAATTTATTTCCAACTTCAGTACACGTTACATCAATGAATATGCTAGAAGTTGACCTCATTCTTAATCCGTGCGAGGCAACGAGTGCTCGCGCGTAACTTCGGTTGTTTGTTCTGATTTTGGTTCAACTTACGTGCTGCGATCTATAGAATCGGCTAAAATGTGAGCTTTCATACTGCTATAATGTACCTAATAAATGCAACAGAGTAGTATATTCTTCGACACTGTTAGATTACGCAATATTAACCTAAACTTACATTTAAACTAAAATCGTCAACACGTTACACAAATAAACAAATTCTATAGTTAGTCAAATGGTTAGTCATCATAATTAAGAATCCGGTCATCAAATCGATTCTGAATGTGAATCGATTAGGGCTAGGTAGATGCGTGAGCTACGTGCCCTGTCCACAGTCACGTAGGCCCTAGGCCATGTAACCGTGGGCGCGTGCCCTAACTTAATTACTGATGGAATCATGCAATAATGAACCAATAATGTTATCAAGCTTTTGAATTCGATTGAAAAAAGCTGAGTATTACTGTTCTTGTCTATAGTAGTAGTAATAATAAAGAGGAAAGATTTGATTGTTTGTTTGTTTGCATTGAATAGGCTCCGAAACTACTGAACAATTATTTCACTGTTGGGAAGCTACACTATCCCCGGGTGACATAGGCTATATTTTATGCCCGTATTCCCACGGGAACGGGAACTACGTGGGTGAAACCGCGGAGCGCTGCTAGTTATTAATAAAAGTTGTCACATCGAGGTAAAGTTTTGGATAGTAAGTAAACAGATGTAAAATGCTCTGGGTCTGTACCCCAATCGCGTAAAACACCATCTTAGTCATTGGTCAGGATATTACTAAACCGTTGCTCGAAAAAATGTGTCTACTCAAAAACGTGAATAGCGTAATGGATGTTGTTGAACTGTCAAAATGATAGTCATTCATACTGTTAGGCCCACTTGAACGTTTAGTCGGGTTAATTGAATAAATTTCGAGTGTATTGTAATAGTGTTTTAAGTTTTTTTAATTTATATTTATTTTTCAGAGTGAACAACATACAATACCAGCGGTACCTTATAAAGTCAATTTATTTTACATTAATAACACTAACCCGGAGTTTAGTGACTTAACTCTCCCACATCTGTGGGTTAAATATTGAAAAGTTTAACTCTAGATTTACTTCTAACGATCAATAATTTTAGCTGTTAAGGCGCAGACAGCCGACTTTTAAGGACTTTTTATTGAAGATCACGCCTAAACGGCTTGTCTTATGTATTTGAAAAAATTATATGTGAAACTAGACAATTTTCTTCGTCATTTGATATGTGAATATTTTAAATAATATTTTTATAACATAATGTAATAAGTTGGTAAAGTAATGTCTATTGCGGACATAAAAACGATAATCACGCAAAAACTATCGGGTGTATTTCTATGAAACTTTCACCATCTAAAAGACAATTTAATCACCTAAAATTTAGTATACGGTTTTTTTTAAAATTGTGTTTGATAAATCAACATGGGTTGTTTTTCGAAAAACTTGATGCGCGTTCAGGCGGGGTCTCTTGCGAGCGACGAGTGGCAGTGCATCGCTGTAGGTAGCTGTCATCTATCGTCGCCTTAACCGCAAGTCAGTTAAATTCCATGAAATAGCAAACTAACTAAGAATTTGAAAAAAATGTGTTTTGTGTCAAAAGTCTAATTGCGTGACGTATTTGTGAAAGATCGAAGAGCACAATTTCTTCCTCAACTTTGAACACATTATATGCAAGTTTATTTTGATTTATTCGAAATATTCTATAATCAGATTAACGAATTTATATAAAATTCACGAGTCAACGTTCGACTTAAACACCTAGCTTGATGTGAATGTTTGTATTTATTTACATCACAAGAGGAAAGGAAAATGTTATTTTAAACTCGATGTTTGTCTTCACCCTGCATGCAATTTGTTGAACTCTCGGAAACCCCGAAAAATTAAAATAAGAATTTGCAGTGTTGCTTAAAATGGTCCGTATAATGTTATTATCTACGTCACTGCATAGCTAATGATCAAGTGTAATGGCACCAATTTCGTTTGCGGTTATTAATTTATTGCAGATGGACATTAGGGCTTGTGTGATTTTTGTGATTGTTGCGCTCATTAACTAGGATAGGATATTTTTAAAAACAATTTGCTCGGAGCGTACGTGACAAAACCCAAGTGTGTCAGTTCATTAGTTTCAGTAGGCGGGCCTGCTGATCAATTTTTAATTGATTATTAATAATCTACTTGGAATTTTGTTTGAGATTTTCCTTATTCTAGCTTCTTTACTAGATATAAATAACATAACTGTAGCATCGTAGACGAAATCACATGGATTTTCCATTTGTGACTAACCGCAACGACTCTGTGAAAGAGTTATATGTGCGCTAATTATCTGGTAGTAACAACTAATCGGTAATCAGTTTAACCCTAGTGACGTACTTGTGACGCAGTTATTTATTGTAATGCTATTAAGTTAATGTTTCAAGTTAATTGACGAGCTATGGAGTAGAACATTATATTCGCATCTATCACCAGGATAAAGATTACCGCTTTTTTCCACACAATATGCATCCTAATTGTGTAACAAAATCAATCAGAATTTGAATCATTTTGAAAGATATTGCGAATCTATTCCTTACATGTTCGAAAAATTTGTTTGCTCAACAACGTAAACAATACAATTAGTGATGTACTGACTAGTCGGGAAAGCCGAACAATCGACCATATATTTTGTAGTCGGCGATTAGTGGGCGACTAGTCGGCTAACACCGCCAGTTGGCGACTAGTTAGTCGGCCTATTTTTTACTCGTATTAATATGCTTAAAAAATGTGAAGGACGGTGATTGATATGAAATTAAAATCATTATTGTTATTATTTTTATTATAGAATCAGTTCTACAGTTTACTTTCAGTGCAATCTAGGATAGGATAGGAAATTATGATAGGAAGAAACGCCGGCTCGCACGTAAAAAATGATAGAATAAATGCAAAGTAAACAAAAACGTGTTCCGACAATTCCGCCTGGTTACCGGGTGCCACGCAACGGCGCGGGCGGCGGCGGCGCGGCTATCAGAAAGCGTAGTCATGAGCGTCACCGATGTCACCCGAACTCGACGGAAAGCATTAATCGGCATGGCCGACTAGTCGACTAGTCGGCTAGTCGGCCAAAGTCATAGTAGAACTGTCAAATTGAAAGCCGTTACCGTTGAATGCCGTGTGTTACGTAAATTATCCTCTGGACTATGGAGTCCTAAAGTCCGAGATGAGCTAACCTATGGAGGTTAGCTCATCTCGGACTTTAGGGCAAAGGGCAATGCACCATTGTTCGGGATCAAATATAAAATGCAGACGGGCAAACAGTCTTCTGACCGATGTCTATGCATTATTCAGAAGATGCATTATTAATCCCGAGCAATGGACCGTGTCTGCTTTCATAAATGTTGACATGTTGACAGCCGCGGTCCCTTTTGCAAAACACACGCATTACCGATAAGGAAAATCTGCTACGAGGAAAAATATGCTGATATCAACTGCGTTTCAGCATACTTCGGGAACAATTACTGTAGGGTTTAAATTATTTAAAAGTATAGCTAGTGGCTTTCTTCATTTTACATTAGAAATTCATAATGCAAAATGAAGAAAGATCTGGAATAACATCATTTTGAACAAAGAATATTTTTTATTGCCTCAACGTGACGCACTTGGTTGCATCAGTTGTTTTCCCGATTCAGAACAATTCTAATAAAACTCACGCAGTTATTGTATGGGACCTGAGTATTGGAAGCTCACTAAACCTTGGAGCTTTCATAATTTAAGAAAAACTGACGCACTTTTGGGGAACTTTAAGCAGATGCCTAAAGTTTGAATTTTTTTTCAGGTGTATCTGTTTACGAATATGCTTAATTCACTCGTATATTTTCCTTGCTGACAGTATAATACATAAAGAATACCTCACTTACAAGGAACGTATAATTGAATTTATTATCAATAATACACTCCCGGACACCTGAATCGAGCCACCCTGCATTTATGTTTAGATAATGGTAAATTCTCTTGGAGGTGACAGCAAGTTTAATTTACGACGGTCAGCGTGGAATTAATTAATGCCACGAATGACGTACTGTACAATGTGCTCCTATGCTTCCAAGATGGCAGTTTTCAGCTCCTGCAAAGTTTCTGGAGCTGGTTGGCCAGGTTGAACATGCCTCTGCAGCTTATCCCATAAGTGCTCTATTGGAATCATATCAGGGCTTCTTGCTAGCCATTCCATTACTGCAAATTGATCGTCATGCAGGAATTCTCAAACGAGTTTGCATTATCATGTATAAAAAAGAAATCCTGGCCCACAAACTCAGAATAATGGCATCAATTGATGAATATATCGGTCGCTATTAAGTGGTAGCATCCGCAGCGTGATCCCGTCACAAACTCAAGGCCAGGTTTTCCTAGGTGGAAATTCCGCCCCAAACTGTCTATTGATAACCCCCCGCCATAACCCTCTCTTCAACGCAAAATTGCTGAAAATTTTCTTCCTGTCTTCGGTAGACTTTCTTATGTTCATCATTGCTATACAGCATAATCTTAGTTTCATCCGTAAAAGTACCTGCTGCATTCACGTGGAAAAATGCAAATATTCTCAAACTGTAGGCGCGCTATTTTGTGAGCTAATTGTTTCACGTTCTTTGAGTTTCCTTCTATCAGTTCGAGCGCAAACAGGCTGGTGGTAAAGATAAACCAATCTTAAAATAAAACTATTTCGATACTCTTTTATTGCAAACACCAAAAAAAAAATGGAATAACTATTGACATGATGCTCTAATCAAAGCTTGTTGCTTCTTTAAGAGTTTTTTCTTAATTTGTATGGTAATAACAATGGTCAAATCGAAATGATGGCCTGTAGCTTCAAAAATGCATAAAAACATTTTCTCTGACTTATCATAATTTTAATGTTTTAGGCCTTTAAACATAAAAATGCACGGTGGCTCGATTTAGGAGGCCCGCAATGTATAGTCGGTGACGTCAGATGTCAGATGGGATGCATCACCTCTCAGAAATAAGAGAAACGTTATTAATTCAGTTTTCCTGTAAAGGGTTTTGAACTTCTGTTGTTCGAGAAAAGAAGACATTTTAAGTTAGATTATGGAAGGTCAGTAACTTATGATATTTAAGAATAAACAAGTATAGATCTTTCAGAGTTATTTTATCTATGATTATCCATACTGATCTTGATTATCATGTCAGTCATAGCCTCTACAGGGTCGTTTTACACGAGACCTCTGTTCTCAATATCCCAGATGGAACTAGGCACTTTTATAACGAGATGAAACAATAGCCAATAAATTATCTAATTGGAAAGATACAGGATATGTTTTTAACCAGTGCGCAAACGGTAACCACGAATTCAGCATATTTTTTTGTATAACCGACGAAAAATTTCTACGCTGCGGGGTCTAGAATGATATGCTGAATTCATGGTTACAGTTTGAGCATTGGTTAAAAACGTATCCTGTATAATATGATCACATAAATGCGCGTTAGTATAACTCGTTATTGTTTAAACATGGATGCTCGATAGTCACGTGAGGATGTAATGGGACATTAAAGATAGAGTAATGTTATAACTGTCTTGTAGTTAATTATATAACGAGCCACTGCTTACTGAACTGTGAAGTTGAGTCTAGGTCACAGCTATCATTTTGCTAACACGTAGAATAATGGTAATCCTCATCTGAGCCCCAAATCTGTATGGTTATAATGATTCCCCGCGGAATCTTACTACGTTCAAACTACGTCACTATCGTGTTTTTAGAAACCAATGCAACGGTAAGGAATCGAAATGTATGTTCCGAGACAATTTTTCGATATTATTAATACGATATTATCAGATTTTGTGTGCGATTGACGTGGTTACGCGTAAGGAATCGTTAGTGGTCAAAGTGAATTCAGGCCCTGCTTAGCCCTTTCTCAACTATGTTGGGGTCGGCTTCCAGTCTCACCGGATGCAGCTGAATACATGTAGCGACTGCCTAACTGACTTCCACAACACAGTTACTGGATAATACGATAAACCTTGGTAAAACTGGTTGTTAGACTTTCGGGATTCTGACAACTCGTAATGACTGTCAAATATATATCCACGAAAGGCAGTTGAGTCGTACTTTCCGACGCACGGAGGGGTCTTGGTATGTAAAGGTGGTAACCCATCCCAGGCTAACCCTGATCGATCGACTCGTGCTGCTGTTACTTAGCCACAAACCCCACACGTAGAATAATGGTAATCATCATCATCATCATCAGCGTATAATGTTCCCACACATCAGCTGGGACACAGGCCTCCTCTCGGTGAGAGGGATTGGACCGTAATCCACCACGCGGGCCCAGTGCGGGTTGGTAGATGTCACATGTCTTCTAATTTTTGGTTCTAGGACATCAGTGGTGATGAAATAATTTATACAAAGTAAAGCGCCTGTCTGGGTTCGAACTCACGACCTACAACTCGTAAGTCGCAGCCGTTACCACTTGGCCACCACTGCTCTCTGAAATAATTGTAATACCATAACCATTATTCTATTTATTTAGGAATGATCTCTGTTTTAATCGTCACTACAATTTCACACTAATTGTTATGGCACTTAAGTACTTAATTTGGCTTGCTGAAATTCTTACATTGATCTTGCAAAAGTGTTTCTTTATTAGATACTTTCCTCAAATTGTGTATGTTAGTTCAGAAGGAAATCCGGGTTACTCAAAGACGCTTTGGGCGGAAATTGTTCCATAATTACTAACCGAATGAAAATCTCGCCAAACACGGGTTTTACTTCATTTCCTTGAGTTCAAATTCGGACTGACCGGTCAACGGCATAGTTGAACACTCTCAGTTTCTGCTCCCAATAGTTCCTATCTATTAAAATAGGTGGCGTTACTTTTCCATATTCTCAAGGCAGATTGTTACCTATTCTTTGTTTTCGCGTCCGGAGATTGAACTCATATTGTATATTCATTACGTGTTTTTGACGCTCCCTTTTCCGTCATCATTGAGAAGTTAAGAATACGAATTTCGAGAATTCCTCCAGAAATTCAGGCGGCTCCGACGCAACTGATGTTTGAAAACATTTTAGAATATTACCTATAGGTACGTGTAAGTCTGTAAGTACCTAGGCTAGTACGAGTACTAACCGATGATTAAGATATGTGCTTTGCACGCATGCTCTGATTTCCGATGATTGGAGAATTTACGCGTTGCTCATTTCAATGTACCTAGTAGGCATGTTGTAATCCTAATCAGTAACATTCTCTAAGTAAACCTGCACCCTAATCGTGTAACTCACGATTCATCATAATCTGTTTCGTTTTGAAACAGATTGTTAAACCATTGCTTCATATGTTCGAAAAATGTTTATATTCAAAAACGTAAATAACGCAATGAATACTGTCGAACTGTCAAATTGAAACCGATTATGATTAATCGTCAGTTACGCAATTATGGTGCTGATGCTGATAATTCCGTGGTCACTTGTTACGGCTTGTTGTGACTGCATCAGCGAGCGGAGTTTGCGCACCCGAATTTTGGGCCAAATATGTCTTTTTTTGTTTTTATATTTGCCATCGATACGGTAAGAAGAAAAAGATATAAATTTAATCAAAGTTATTTATGGATGAGATTATCTTTACCAACTATTGGTTCGAAACAAATTATGTTAAAATTACTTAGTATAAACTTCAGGAGTCTGCTCTTTAGATTACATTACCTAGGTATGCTACCAAGTTGTTCGCGAACGAAGGCAATTTGTCAAGTACATAGGTATTTAAGTTAATCGAATATGCAATTCATTTTCGAGACGTGAAATAGCATAAAATTTTAAGGTGATTTTTCTCTTGAAAGATTACATTTGTTTAAACAGGAAAAAACTGAATAAATACGTTCAGAGTAACGACCGATCCTTTTATTAAATTTCCGATGTCTTGACCGTTTTAAATGATAACATCAGTTTCTCTAACCATTCTATTTATAAATAAATCTGGAGCACGAGGTGATCATGTAACGTTGAGTGAAAATGAGTGATCGTTAACCAATTGGGGTTAAACGTGGGTTAAATCATAATTGGGCGTGACAAGCTCTCAGTTTTAATATGAAACGTTGTGTGGAGCACGGTTTTGAAGCGTGCTTGAGGTAGGCGGCTCGCACACTCACTGAATACGTGAAAACGTTTACGACTGAATTATCTGTCCGGTAAGATTACAGCGGTGTTAGGAGGTTTACCTAACTGACATACGTGTTTAAATGATTCAAAGATAAAAGAGAGTGACAAGATTTCCTGTAAGTAACCATGCGTTCTTGAAAGTTTTGAGCTGTACTGTACCTAATAAGTACGATTTATGATAATGATTTTATTAGTTTTCTTTATCATTCAAGAATTCATTAAAATAGAGTCACAATATTTATGAAAAAGAATGTTAAGAAATAATGTACATAATTATATAAAAAAAGGCAACTTCAATAGCCGTAGTACCTACAATCTAACGTTATCTCTTGTGCCGTGGAATTTTTACCACCAGATTTAGCGAACATCTACGTCTATGGAGATTTTCTCGCAATAACAATGATGGTGCGCAAACAATATTTCACTAATTTCTACTGGTAACCTAAAAATGGCCAGTCCAGTACTATATTATCTTAATTCACGTCAAAATTTGTAGTCGTTTAAAGAGAACAATAAAAGTCGTGTGAGCGCGTGCCGTGGGTGGTGAGCGGATGGTCGAATCAATCACGGCGCAATGAGTCCGTGCGCCGCCCGCGCATCATGCGGTACTCACTACAATCAAAACACAATCAACTTCTTTGCTCCACGACAATACACAAGTATACTTCTACTTTAAAGGGAATGGCATGCCATAAATAGAACTGATCGATATTAATAAGTACTGTCCAGCTATACTTTGCGTGGGTGTAGCTTTTGTTTTTGTGAATAAATTCAGAAAGTTTTTTTAACGGGTGATATAAAAGATTAAGTTACGAAGCCGAGGGTTACTTGTTCTTCCCATAATTGTGATTTTTTTTTGTACTGGGGACCTTCTGGTTATGTTGATATTAAAAGGTCAAAGTAACAAATATTGAAGGGTAAAAACAAACCAGTTTCTTAATAACTTTAAATATCCCATGACCTCTGCACTATTGCATGCACTCATAAGCACAATGTTAATTACCATAAACAGCGATTTTTCACACCAAAAATAAAAGTAATTTCCCAGCGTTACTTATTTTAATAATTACTAGCCAACCCGTGCTTGTGATGGAATTATGAGTGTGGTTCGGTTAGTTTTTCGGGTTATAATATATTATAGCCTATGCCACTCAGAAATAACGTGGCTTTCTATTGGTAAAAGGATTTTCAAAATCGGTTCTTTAGATCCAGAAATTACCCCTTACAACCTCACAAACATTACCTCTTTATAATATTAATTATAAGGCGTATGTGACGGCTATGTGATGGGTATTTTTATACCCTATATTTTCAGTGGCTACTTGGGAGACTTCGCTGTTGGTGGCCGAAGTATTAAGTAGGTACTTGTTTTAAATATTTTTGTAATGTTTTTGATCTCTGATTGCTAAGGTATAGCTACTGTGCTTGTGTGTGTCAGCGTGTGGTTATTATAACAGCGTTGCCGTCCATATTGGAATTCAGAATATTTTCTGTTGCAACTTGGGAGAGGATTCTCTCCAGCTGTGGACAGCTATAGGACGGTGCATGTTCTAAGAAAATCGGTATTTTGGTAGTTAGAAAACAACCACGTACCTACCGCTAAATTAGTTTCTATAATTATACAGCTCTACTGCGGATAGTAATAGAGTTATAGGTAATTTTCTGTCACTACTTGGGAGATTTCTTAGGCTCTCTTGCTGTGAATATGATCACGTTCTTGTATAGAGTAAGTTTAGATATTGATATTTTGTTAACCACCTACCGTTAAGTTTACTATTACTGTTACCAAAGTTAGCAAGTGACGTAAGAGACAAGGAAGCTTATAATTTGAGTAACATTGATGATATTTTGATGACATAATATCTTTTGTACAGGGTCATAATAGTTGTGATCACAATATTATAACCTTCAACTGGTTGCAACTTTACAATAACAAAACCGTTAGTTTTTACTATTAATCTCTTTATCAAACTAACAGACTGATTCTGTGTAGAAATCTAGATCATTTAGTTTGATTTTAAATTTGAATATAAATAAATATATTTAATAATAAAGTTTTAAATCAATCATTAAGATATTTTAGATAATTTAGTACTTTAGCTAACGGTTTGTGCTTGCATCAGTGGCTTCTTTGTGTTCTAGAAAGATAAAGAACAGTTGGAATGGTTTGGTTAATAAATTAATTAGCTCGGCACTCACACGTCTTCATTGGCTAAATGAGTATTGTTGACATCTGACATCGCTGTCTAAAAGTTTCAGGCAAAAGTGAATTACGATTATATTCAGTGATAACTTTTTTAAATGAACTAATCTCTTGGAATCGTAGAAGCTTCTCATATATCAATTACCAACTTTAGTGTTAATAGGTACTTATTTATTGTGTTTCCAAAACATTATCATTTGCAATTTGTTCTTTGTTTTTTTTTTATTCTCATGAAAAGAGTATGAGATTGCAAATGCCTAATTTGAATTAGTTAAAACTTCCATGTTTGACGTAGATCTTAGTTTGCGTCATAGATATGTAAAAAAAAAATGGTGTAGGCACTGTGTTCAGCAATATTTTTAAACACTGTTTCGAGACATCGAATCCTACTATACTACTTCCTATTTATCCTACTATATCCTACTAATATTATAAATGTGAAAGTTTTTATGTTTCGATGTTTGGATGTCTGTTACTCAATCACGCAAAAACGGTTGAACGGATTTGGATGAAATTCGCACACAGATAGTTTATAATCTGGATTAACACATAGGATACTTTTTATCCCGTTACTACGTTCTCGTAGGATAATTTCCGACTTCCACGCGGAAGAAGCCGGCTGGCAAAAGCTAATCTACTAAAAAAATAAGTATATTATTTTAAATGGACAAGTACATAATTTATTGTAGTCGTATTAACAAATCATATTTTATGTATTTTCATTTCAAAAATGAATTATGAATACTCCGGTGGTCATCCATGACCTTTCGATCGCTGACTCGTGTCAGAAGAACGAGTAGCTACTAAATTTTCGTCGCCATTAAATATTGTAGTGAGCCTGCTTGTACATTGAAATATATTCTTATGAGAAAAACATAGTTTCTTGAACTCTGAAATGTGTAGATAAAACCAGGTTAGTACCTATCATTCAAAATTACGCAGATCAGGAGACATTATACGAGTACCACGGAATGTTTGTGAAATAAGCTTTTCTTGAAATCACCAACCCCAGGGGTTATTTACCTTTGTATAACTTTCTCTGAAAGCGGAAGTTTTCATCAGTATTCTGTGTTCGCCCTCATTCTGTTCGGCTACTGGTCCACTCGTAAAATGACAAAATTTATTAACCGACTTCTTTTATAGTTTATTCTTATCTCGTCTTTACGGCTGTAAATATTGATAAAGTTAATGTTATATTTAATTTGAACCAATAGAACACCTTAAATGATTGTCATTTTACAAGAAGCATCTTGTAATGAATGTTCTTGAATATTCAAGCCACCAGTTGGCGCCACTTTGACGAGACGTCTTCCAGTTCGACAATGAACTTAAAATATTTGA
The DNA here is from genome assembly GCA_949987655.1 of Polymixis flavicincta. Lineage (NCBI taxonomy): Eukaryota > Metazoa > Arthropoda > Insecta > Lepidoptera > Noctuidae > Polymixis > Polymixis flavicincta. The sequence continues at coordinate 11,872,383 of OX465179.1, forward strand.
TGTCATTCGTTTCATTCATTCGTTCACCATTCAGTCAGTACGCGCTTTGACACTTGACTGGTGCCCGGACCTGACGTCTCAGTGCTGCCAGAAAACCCTCATTCAGGAAGCTAACCTTAGATCTGACAAAATATGCCTGTTACTACATTGCGCAGTGCCTAAATAATAAAATACTATATTGTCCCAAAAGCGTCTTAAAACTGCATTTTAAGCATTTCGTATGTGCTCAAAGTTCAAGCTGTTTTATATTTACTGAATTTGTACAAATATATGCAAAGATGTTATGAAGAATACCTACACATTTATAAGTATCAATTTTACCTAGTCTTTACCGAAATCTGACTGAACATAATTTAGTGTTTGATCAACATCATGCGATACCGAACGCCCATCAAATAAAGAAAAAGTTAAACTCAACAATCCATTTCATTTCATATAACTATTTATATGAAATGAAATGGATTGTTGAGTTTAACTACTCGGTTGAATAATAATCTATCATATCTATCATGATAGATTATTATTCAACCGAGTAGTTTACTAATTATGACAGAATGTTACAGCAACTATAACAACTCAAGAACACCATGGGTTTTCCTCCTCACTTCCTGCGGAATCCCAAACTACGTAGATCGGTGCGCCGCGCGCCGGCGCAGGGCAGGCAGGTCAACCGCCCCATCTACATTCCCATTTCATATCTACATTCGATTATCGCTCTGATTGTTCCCCATGTATTATTTTAAGAAGCTCCTATTAATATTTAACGTGGTTCGTGGTGCTGCATATTCAACGCGACCTCGGCCATGGACCGGTCATCTAGTGAGTCGAGTCGTGTACCTAATGCGCGAGCTGCGCGATCAGTGGCCAGGACACTGCGCACCATGCGCTCAACTGACAACCTGTCGTACGTCTGTATACAGCTGCGACGTGTCTCCGAAATCTACTACTAAACTATGACACGTGCTATCGAGCCTGGATTTGACCTGTAGAAGGCTGACTAGGAAATCAAATAAATGTTAAAAAGCAGGGTTTACAGACTTAATTTTGCATTACAAAAGCAGATATATCTATAAGTACATGTGGAGACTTTGTCGCATCGAATTAAAGTGTCGTTTTGTTTTTCCGAGAGTGCATGCCAGTCCTTAAACCGACGGGGTCGCGCAGAGCACACCCAGGTTCAATGTATTCGACAAAAAATATTAAGACAATGTATTCCAACTACACGATGTCTACATCCGTTGTCGCACTATACTCGTTCTAGGAATCTCATTTTAAACTTTTTTTTCAGATAGAGCACTGACTTGTAATTTTGTCATTCTTGTCTGCCTTGATTCCGTCCGTTTGATGTTTTGCCTGACGAGATTTTCAATTCTTATTAGGCGTTAACTGGCAATAATTTAATGCATTCTATTCAAATAGGTGAAACTATTTAACATAGTTTAAAACTTTCTAGAAATTGTAACCGTAAAGATTGACGACGTTGAGTCTATGGACTGCTATCGAATTCGCTCCCGAATCCGTGACATCAGTTTCGTAACTTTGTCAATATCTATTTGTACCATCATCAGTTTTGTAACAACACAGAGAAAAGCTTTAGATTTAAATCTTGAAATCAGATATCTACACGAGAATAATAAAAAACATCTAGTTAATTAACAGAGCATAAATATTTATGTTATCTAAATAAGTTAAACAGATTTAACGCTTATTTTATCTGCTCGTTGGCATTGTCGATAAATTAGGCTATGAAGCCTAATTTATCGACAATGCCAACGCAGTTCAAATTCAAAATTCATAATTATATTCAATCAGCGGATCAGCAGTTTCGCGGTTGATAAAATATTGATGATAGTTTTTCAATATTTAAATATGAAATTAAATCTGAACGCAGTACCTTAATATTACGTCGTTCTGATTAGGAATTTAAGTTAGATATCTTAGATTGCTAATCTAACTAGTAGCAACCAACGAGTTAAACGTTTTTTTTTTCTTTCAAAATTAGAACATTTTGTTTTTCGTGGTTTGGGTTTATTTGTGAACGTTTCATCATCATCATCATTTCAGCTGAAAGACGGCCACTGCTGGACATAGCCCCCCCCAAGCTCCTCCACTTCGATCGGTTCTGTGCTCCTCGCATCCAGCGGATTCCAGCGGCCTTCACAAGGTCATCGGTCCAACTTATGGGAGGCCTTCCCACTCTACGTCTTCCGGTACGCGGGGTCGCCACTCCTTTCGACCCCATCGGCCATCTGTTCTGCGAGCACGTCAACGCAACATTGCATAGCACGCCATGCGGGCTTCTTCCAAATGAGGACAGTAACAATCTCATTGAAATTGTCGAAATCGCTTTCAGGAAAACTGCCACTAATTTTTCTAAGAATACAAACAAAAGATAGATCTCTGTAGGGCTTGTGCAGTGTTATTACACTATTGTTCTTAAAAAGGCATGGAGTGAATAGGTTCCAACGGTTCCAACAATACAATACCTACGTGGGTTTTCAGAAGTTGAAATTTGTAACAGGAACCAGCTGGTTTTCCACGAAACCTTTCCTGCGTCCCAAATTTATTCATATTCAGGGTGGCAAGGACATGCGTGCAAACGATGAATTCAGTACATGAATCCTAGACACCCCAGAGTAGAACATTTTCAACATAACAACACACCTTATTTCCCCGAAGGGTTTGAGCAGAGGTGTATCTATATCAGTGGCGAGGGGTGGAATTATGGCCAGGGTAAGCCGTTCAAGCAAGCTTATAGCTTCCTCAGAGGATAAATCCCCACTTTCACTCGTTGAGTTGGAATCACAAAATTTTGTACGGAAGATTGGGTTTTCTTTGCGCTTAGGCGTTTTTTCAGTAATACACATAAACATTAATTGTACTTTGAAATATTTAATGGTGGATCGGTAGGATTTATTCAAGGTAAGCCGATGGCAATCGGTTTGTATTGACACTTCGCTACTGATATATGTTAGACCCACTTTTCGCCCAGTTATGTCTAAGTCCCATGTAATGCCATACCTTCAGTCAAAAAACATTAAAAATCCCTGAAAAATATTGCCCAGCCGCACATTTTGATGAACTAGGTATAGCACTTTTCTATGAAACAGCTGCTTTTTATTGTTTTGAGTAGTTAACGTTGCCGTTGACATAACGTATTACATTGTATCGGAAACACACTGTATAGGTATTGAAATATAAACCTTAACAATATTAAAGTCACTACTTCGTTGTGACATTACTATTGAGGGGCTTGTGGCTAAGTCATAACAGCTGCTCGGGTCGATCGGTCAGGTTAAGCTAAGCTTATCACGGTTTCTTAGTGGATGGGTGACCATCTTTACATATAAAGACCCCTACGTGCCTCGCAAAAGCACGTTAAGCCGTTGGTCCCGGCTGTTATTCGTGTATCTTTGACAGTCGTAACGGGTCGTCAGAAGCTCGAAAGTCTGCGACCAGTCTTACCAAGGGGTATCGTATTACCCAGTAACTGGGTTGTGGAGGTCAGATAGGCAGTCGCTCCATATAAAATACTAGTATTTAGCTGCATCTGCAGATGATGATGACTTCGTTAAAGACAGACATGGTTTTATTTTAGAATAAAGCCCATCTATACTTTCTATACGTACCCGTCATATCTAGTCAACGCCTATCCCAACATCGTTTCACATAGGAAGGTTTTATATAGTGTCATTATAAGATTTGACCCCAATGGACATAATAGTTTCATATGTATCCCGACTCCCGACAGTTATAAATAGAAATGACGCGCCTTTTCTGGAATTGCTAACAACATATAATCGCCAGTGAGGTCGGACATATTATACGTAGGTACCGCAAGTGACTCCGCTCCTTACACGAGTCTACCAAAAAGATATTACGACCACATTGTTTTACATCAAATGAAACGCTGTGTATGACAAATTTTCCTCCCTTTTGTTTAAATGGGGGTTTCCACTTTTTCCTTTTGGTTTTTCTAAGACCTCACTTTTATACCGGATGTTTCGTATTAGGGATGTGTGCTACAGTGTGTATGACGCACGGAAGTAGTAGGCAGGTAGGTACATATCGTTAATAAAGTTTGTAGTTGAAAGAACAATTATACATGTAAAACCAGGCGCACATTTCAGATGCAACGGGCCGCAGCGCAACGCATTTTCATAGAAAGAAAGAAAGAAAATACATTTATTCAGCACAGACTAAAAAGGCACACAATATACAACAAAATAATAAAAATCCAACAAAAAGTGTAAAGTGCGTCAAAGTGTGCCTCACGGCTGCGTAAAAAGGCCCAGTTCAGCATAAATGCCAGACAAATAGTGCCTGACGCTAGTTTTCAACTGGACCTGACGTCTGAGGTGACGCATGTAAATCAGCTTTATACCACTACAGCGTGACGCGTGTATGCATATTTATATAAAATAAATTTGTGTCAGATAAAATAATTAAAATAGTATCTACAGCCTGCCTGTAGTGTGCTATGGTTGATTGAAAATGGTCAACAATGATAAGGGAGGATATCCATTGCGTTGCGGCCGGTCCGCCCAAATGTGCGTGAACTAACCAATATAAAACCTATCCTACAATCAAATAGTAGAATTGTTATATTCCCTGAGAGTCTGGGACTAAAGGTGAAACCGAAACAATTAACTTCCAAAGTCATCATAAGCTTCACCTGCCTTCTTCTTAGTCCCATACGAATATCTTAGCGGGCTTCTTAGTACAGGATCCTCAGAATATCGTGGGTAACCTCGTCTCACATATTAAGCAACTAGCTTCCGCCCATGGTTACTCCCGCCTGGAAGTCGGAAATTATCCCGCGGGAACGTACTACCGGGATAAAAAGTATCCTATGTGTTAATCTAGTTTACAACCTATCTATAAGTGCCAAATTTCATCCAAATCCATTCAGTAGTTTTTGCGTGAAAGAGTAACAAACATCCATACACACAAACTTTCGCGTTTATAATATTAGTAAGGATTATGTAATTAGTATTTAGCTAGCTGTTGAGAAACCCCCCCCTCCCCCTTTTTTGTTAAAGTGGTTTCAACTTTTCCTTTTGGTTTTTCTGGGATCAAACTTTTGTCGGATGCTGCCATATTTGGATTGTGTGACGCAGTATTCTTATTTTGGAAATAGTAGTAGGTACCTACCTACTACTATTTCCAAAATAAGAATACTGCGTATAATTATTCTCAAGCTACTGTAGGTACAGTAGCTTGAGAATAATTATTAGTCACACACAAGTGACATATTGTGTCTGTGAATACAAGTAACTCATATAGGTGATTTTTATAGCTGGGACCGAACAAAGCACAAACCAATAGTAAAACATACTCCAATTCATCTATTGAATCATGGGGGTCTAATCAAATTATGTCTTCGCCGACTTCTTGGTAAAGTAGGACCCTCGCATTACCTCTCGCATATTGATAGCGTAATTATTTCGCTATGGGATCCTCACAGTTACATTGTACGCTAAAACGTCTCGCCCACCTATGAAGGCTATAAAATCCAACCGCAAATATATCTTGGAATAGATTGAAATGAATTGTTGGAGTGTATAATATCTGATTAAGTACGAAATCTTCTCTATACATATATAAAAGGAGAAACTGACTGACTGATCAATCAACACAGCCGGAACTACTAGGACTAAGGAACGTGAAATTTTGTACGCGGCTGCCATTTATAATGTTGCTCCCCTACATACTAAGAGGGGGTTTTTGGAAATTCGACCTTTAAGGGGGTGAAAAGGGGGGATTTTTTTTGTATGAACAATCTTTTTCCTTGAGTTAATAAACTTGAAACTTGGTACAAATACTTATCTAAGTAAATTATGAAGTTGGTTATTTATTGTTTTTCTTTACCACCCCCTAAAGGGGGATTGGGGGGTGTCAAAGTTGAAGAATTTTAACGCACTGTCTGATTAACTCGAAATTCAGTATTTATACCTAAAACGAAAAATAAAGAATAACGTGTATCAGGGTTTTGCGAAAATCTACCCCTACAGGGGTAAAATTTGCACACATATAGATTATAACCTAGATTAACACATAGGATACTTTTATTCCGCCGATACGTTCCCGGGGGATAATTTCCGATTTCCACGCGGGCGAAGCCGCGGGCGAAAGCTAGTATCATATAAAAATATCGCCCACTAGCTTTTGCCAGTGGCTTATCTCCCACGTGGAGGTCGGAAATTATACCACGGGAACGTACTACCGGGATTAAAAGTATCTTATGTGTTAACCCAGGTTATAATCTATATATGTGCCAAAATTTCATCTAAATCCGTTCAGCCGTTTTTGCGTGATTGAGTAACAAACATCCAAACGTCTAAACATCCGAACATACAAACTTTCACATTTATAATAAATAAGTATTAGTAGGACATGGCATGCTTCATTTTTAAGAGGTCTTCTTTTGTTTCTTGGCATGGGAACCCACTGTGGTTTTAGATGAATGTAGCTAACTTCCATTAATACGAGTAAGTAGATCACATTTATTTTTTATACATAAACGCCTTTGTTAAGAGTGTTGTGGACTTAACAATTCTTCTGGCCGATTGACAATCCTAAAAGTGGAACGAATTCATCATTAATTTGACTGATTCACAAAAGCGCCCTTTCACCATTGTCTGGTACATCCTGCTTTCTTTTTAAATATGATTCATTACTTAGTTCTGAATACTCATTTATTTGTGTCAGAGATGTACTCGTAGATACGTTCCGTTGTGAATGTAGATCCGCCTCTCTTGAATTTGGACCTACTTTGCGGCTGATTGTCATTCATGGTAGATATGGACTCAAGCCATGTAGCTGTGAATACTCAGAACCCGTAATGGCAACCTACGTCAGAGAACCATCTAGGGTTCTGCTCGATGTTTAGGTAAAAACTCTTCAATAACAAGAATAGAAGGCTCTGCCCTAAAAAGTTTTAGGTTTTCAGTGCTTTTGGAGTTAAGATGATTACATGAATGTGTACCTTCTTTGTTACAGCGACTATTAGTGCTAAACTACCAGTAAGTCAGGCCTTGAGAAGAAAAATAATAGGTATTCTTGGAAACGTTTCAGCGTCATTCTGAGTGTGTGATCATGCTTGATATAATTCGATTCAATATGATTCACGCAAGTTCTATGAAACACCGGATATATATAAAATACTTAAAAGGTACTTTAAGAGGTATAGCAATAGCCTATTCACTTACCAAGCCTTTAACACTGATAAGGTATATTTTTGCAATCAGAGTTTCAAAAGCAACGAAGGATGTAAAAAAAAATAGTGGCACTCTGGGAATGCCGACAGAAGTGAAAACTTGAACAATTACGTGTGTATTTTTTGAATCGTCAGTAAATATTTTTTGAGTCGTCAGATTAGACTACGTTCAACGTACGTTCAGCGTTGTTCGTTCGTACGTTCATGCTGTCAGTGGTGTCGGTAAGTGTCGCGAGTTCAATTGTGTTTTTACCCATCTCAAAAAATGCCCAAGGTGCCGAAAGGAGTTTGCACTTCAAAAACTTTGTAACAAAAATTGTAACCGAAAAACAGCAACTGAAAAGCAAAAATAAACCTAGGTAACTTATATAACCTTATAAACCTAGGTAACTTATATAACCTTATAAACCTAGGTAACGTATTCTAGAAGCCCTACCGCAGAAATTTTTCGCCGGTTTTACAAAAAAAATCTGCTGTTTCATAGAAAAGTGCAATACCTACGCGGTCAAAATGTATGGAACAGCAGATTTTTTTTTGTGTATCCGGCGAAAAATTTCTGCGCTAGGGGGTCTAGAATGTTATGCTGAATCCATGGTTACAATTTGCGCACTGGATAAAACTTTTCCTGTATATTATTTTTTTTTGGCGCTAAACATACAGTCAACGCTATAGATCTATCAAGCTGTCATTATTTAACTCTTGGCACCTTTGTTTGTTTGGCGCCGACCTGTGTAACTTAAAAAAAATACCACTTATAAAATTCGGACCACTCAGTATAACGTTATGCGTAGTCATACATCATCATCTGCCTAGTCTTTTCCCAACTATGTTGGGGTCGGCTTCCAGTCTAACCGGATGCAGCTGAATACCAGTATTTTACACGGAGCGACTGCCTGTCTGACCTCCACAACCCAGTTACTGGGTAATACGATACCCCTGGGAAGGCTGGTTGTCAGACTTTCGGGCTTTTGACGACCCGTAACGACTGTCAAAGATCCCCAAATGACAGCCGGGACCAACGGCTGTCATTTGGGGATTGTAACAACCGTATTTTTTGTGCGTAGTCACACGCATAAAAAAAATACGGTTCGACTTGAGAACCTTCTCCTGTTTTTTTATCTGTTTAAAACCTAGTTATTCCTACCCTACACAAATTCATGCTTGCAGTACTTACTCCTAAAGTATCCTACGAGTTAAACTCACATATATCATAGAACTCGATATTGCGTTACACAACTCTTATAGGTCACACGGCTGCCAAGCTTAAATGGAACTGGGCTGGCCGTATTTGTCTTATGCCTGAGGAGCTTTAGGGTAAAAAAAACAACTACACGTGATGGGTCCCAAATACCAGTAAACGGCAACGCGGCAGGTCGAGGAGGAGATGACGAGACCAACTCGACTCTTTTCTAAAGGATTGGCCACATATAGGTACATCAATAGATAGGAATGGATAGATGGGTGACCATCTTTAGATTCCAAAACCCCTCCGAGTCTCGGAAAGCACGTTAAGCCGTTGGCTCCTGCCAGGGGTGCGGGTTGTTCGAAAGAGATACCGTGGCCCCTGGCATACCGGCAACTGAAGGAACACAGGTAGGTTTTAGTCAGTAAAAGTCTGACACGCCCTCCTGCTCTACCCAGAGCGGGAGAAGTTATTTGATGATTTCCAAAAAAGCCGTTGGTCCCGGCTGTCATTCGTGGATCTTCGACAGTCGTTACGGGTCGTCAGAAACCCTGAAAGTCTGACAACCAATCTCGTCATAGGGCATCGTATTACCCAGTAACTAGAGTGGAAGCTCACCCCAACATAGAAGGGAAAAGGCTAGGCAGCTGATGATGATGACGTCAATTAAATAGATAGGAATAAATGGAAGGAGGGAAAGTACACCTTTGCCCTGCAGTGGGACACAAACGGTTGCTAATAATAATATTAAATTGCATATGGATCTTAAGTTAATAGTTTTCCTATGCCAATTTAAAGAAAATGAGATCGAGATGTACTAAATGGAGATCATTCAGCACCTGAATCATTATTTTGAACGAAAACCTTTATTTACATCTAGGTTGGCACATGTTTGCAAGTTAGAACAATAATAATACATTTGTTTTCGTATTGATCACTTTTTATAACATAAGTTAATTATATTAATATCGACGAAACTATTTTTTTTTTCTTTTTTATCTTCGCATTATACAAAAGTAATCTACTAAAAACAAAAACATTAGGTAGACGGTATTTTAATTTGGAACCTGCTCTTTGGCGATTGACGTCAGTAACTGGTTATGTACAGTAAATAATGTGAAACGGGCCATAAAAGTAATTTTGCAACTCTCGCGATATAAATATGCGTCGCCATTATATTCAAGAATCACAGTTCTATCAAAAATGTATGGAAATTTTAAGAAGTAGATGGTACGCAATTTGTCTTTAGTTTAGCAGCCCATGAACGCTGTGATTATTTTTTAATTATATGATCCTTGAGATCTGCTCTTTGCTTTGCACGGATTCAAGCTACTCACTGATTGAACCCAGAAAACATCGAGATATCCATGCTATATTTAGGTTAAATATTAATATTTTATACCCATAAAACTACCGGAGTAAGTTTTCTAAATGTCGGTATAAACTGTAACTGTTCTTGTTAGTGTATCGATACCAAAAGTTCAAATATCTTAAGCCTAAAATTCAGCTGCGTGAACTCCGTTCATAGGTAATGCCGCCGCAGATGATGCAAAGTGACCATAAAAAATAAATATTTGGAGTTGAAAGGAACTAAACGGTCAGACAGATACGAAAAGCGGCTTTGTTTTATACTATTAAAATAATAAAAATTAGAAGATAATAATTAATGTAGATACTCTGGGACCGGTATACCCAATGACAGCAACAATAAAAGGCCAAAACAGATTTGAAAAACTAAACACATTAACTAGATTTTTATTTTTGGCAAGATGACGCTGTTTCGTATCCTCTTGGCATAGATAACTAATTCCTAAGTTTTTAAATACTCACGAGTTAAAAGGCCGTACACAATTTTATCGATTTCGCTTAGTTACTCGATTTTTAAGACGCCTGTTCACCGTTAAAATACTACATTTTCATTAGTTTTAATGCACAATACGAAACATCGTTTCAATTATTATCTAATGAATGAGTTCCTTTTTAATTTTTGTCAAAAGTTATAACGCAAGATTTGGGTTGTTTGAAAGATTATTTACTGCCAATTCCTTTGAAATGTTTTTCGGAAAATGAGTTGATCTTAAACTGAAGTTTATTTCTGTTGTTTTTTTTAAACGAGATTTCTGAGTAGCCAAAATCAAAACCAATTCACTGCCTATTTTATCTACGATTTGACTAAGTTTAATATTTTGACGTATGCCACATTGGGAACCCGCTTTATCGGCACCTGAGGTATTCCACATACGGCACCTGTCAACATTTTTCGCAGGTGCCATTAGTGGAATAGTTTATTATTTAAAATGTTATTCCACAAATGGTACATGGTCATAGAAATACAGTATTTTAACTATAAAATCGCGTCTATAAAACACATAAATCAGCGAAATCGGAAAAATTACGTTTACGGCCTCTTAAAAGGAAATGGGCTTTTCTTTTCGATAAACCACACAAGCGCTACGAAGGGGTTTTGTAGTAGCATAAGGTAATTATGAATTCTTCCTGTTGGATTGTACCCAGAAATAATAGAACTCTTGTTTATCTTCCTTTCTGATGTTATGTTAAGGAAAATTTGTCATTAAAAACACCAACTTACGTAAACGAAAAAGCCCGATGGATAATACGCGATTTGAGGAAAGCTCAGAGTCACATCATTAAGTACCTACACTGAACAGTGAGGCACACTTTTTTCTTAAACTTACAAGGAAAATTGCTGGTAATTAATTCTGAGAGCGAATGAAGATATTGATATATAAACTGCATGATTTAATGTCACTAATAACTTTTTTGCCATACAACGTGGCAATGCTGCCATCCTTTTGGTCACTTTTCCCGTTGACAACGATTCGGACGAACTTTTTGATGCCTTATGATTATTTTCCTTTTTATATATTTGTACTTATTATTATTTCAAGACCGATAAGTTCTTAAATTATGTTAATACCCAAACGAAAAAAAAAATGGTTGTAAAAATACACTAATTACTTCATGAAATCCGATTAATCGGAACTAGGTACAATCATGATTCACAGCACTCTTGGCAATTTATCATTGAACTCACGTTTCCCACGCGTTGCAGTATTCAAGTATCATTGTACATCATTCAATCGGTTTCGTGGAGAAAGTGCAGGGTAGCTGCCGCTATTGACGTCACACTGAGTGCTACGTTTCATAATCCCACGATCGTTGCGCTGGCGCACGACCCGCACGAAATCGCTGATGGAATCGCGATAAGCGGAGCGATAGCTTTTATTATCTCCATTTTCAGTTATGACGTCAATGTCCCATTATATAGGTATAATGTGTCAATCAGGTTTGTGTTAATAATTTATTATTATTATATAACATGTACCGTGTGGTGCCGGAGGTAAAGAATAGCATCATCCCATCTCTTCCAGTGGGTGTCGTAGGAGGCGACTAAGGGAATTACTAGAGAATGGGCAGCAGCGTTCTCTATGCATTTTACCACCATACTGCGATCGCCAACCCGCCTGCCAAGCGTGGCGATTATGGCAAAACCCCCCTTTTGGGGGAGGCTTAATGTCCAGCAGTGGACGTATTTTGGCTGAAATGATTATATAACATACATTTTGCTTACTGTCATAAACTGGTAGAGTCCCTTTGTTCCCGTTGAGTTACACCATTTTGTGTTACACTGTTATCCATTGGGAAAAAAAATACCGATTAGTAACACCGTAACTCAAAGCCACATATTTTTTTCCCTTTGATTGACAATGTAACTCAACAGAACGCTGTGTTCCCGTTAAGTAACTTCTTGGGTAAAAGAGCATTGTTGAAATACATCTTGACTTATAATACAACGATTATCCCACAGTTACGAGTGTCTCTTAAATCAACTAAACGTTTAAGATAGTTAAATGCACTTAGAAACAATGGCGAAACCACAAAAATCCAGTCTCAATATTGATAGTATGTTATCTGCACTAGACCAGCCGGAAATCGAATCCGTTCCTCACAAAGCATAATAATGAAATGAAAAGTGGTAGGCGGCGGGGCTACTATGCTGACCCGTCGCAGGGTGACCGAGGGGTCCGCAAAGGTCGATGCCTGCCAGGAGTGCGGGTTGTTCGAGAGAGATACCGGCGTCGCCCCTGGCACACGGTCAACTAAGGGAACACGGGTGGGTTTTAGTCAGTAAAAGTCTGACACGCCCTCCTGCTCCACCCAGAGCGGCAGAAGTCATTTGGTGAAGTCACACCCAAAAAAAAATCCTTGACAATCCAAAATCCTTGAGGGGAATCTAGTCGCAGGCTCGAACTCACGGGTGGGCCTGGCTAAAAAGCACGCTGTCTTGTCAGGCATCGTGTCCGACAGAGGTGATCAGTGATGAGCAGTTAGACGCTAGTCTACACGCTCAACGTTATTGAGCGAGATCGTTTATACGGTGCAATTAAAACCACATAATTATTATGCTTTCTGAGGAACGGATTCGATTTCCGGCTGGTCTAGTGCAGATAACATACTATCAATATTGAGTCTGGATTGTTGTGGTTTCGCCATTGTTTTTAAGTGCATTTAACGATTAAGACCGTTTAGTTGATTTAAGAGACACTCGTTATTGTGGGATAATCGTTGTATTATAAGTCAAGATGTATTTCAACAATGCTCTTTTACCTAAGGTGTTACTTAACGGGAACATACCGTTCTGTTGAGTTACATTGTCAATCAAAGGGAAAAAAAATGTGGCTTTGAGTTACAGTATTACTAATCGGTAATTTTTTTCCCAATGGGTAACAGTGTAACACAAAATGGTGTAACTCAACGGGAACAAATGGTAGAGTCGACCCCTATAGGTACTATAATAAAGTAGATGTTGTTTGATTAAATCACTTGGCTGTATAATTTCTTGCAATTTAATTTAATTGTTTATGCAAGACATACATAGTTTGAAAAATATAATATGGCTTTAAAAACCATAAATTATAGTTCAGCCGCTGGTTTTTGTGAAATAAACTCTGTTCTTACCTAAATATAATAGATTTGCTTTTTTTGAAGTCCGTGTGATCGTGTTGCTGCAGCTGATAAATAATCATTTCCCTGAAACGTGATGGTTTTTTTTTTTTTTTTTTTGGATGGGAAATCATCAAATAACTGCTCCCGCTCTGGGTGGAGCAGGAGGGCGTGTCAGACTTTTACTGACTAAAACCCACCCGTGTTCCTTCATTAGCCCGTATGCCAGGGGCTGTGGTATCTCTTTCAAACGAACCCGCACCCCTGACAGGCATCGGCCCTTGCGGGCCCCATCATTTTTGTGCTGACATCTCTTTGAGGCGCGCGTGGAACACAACGCGCCGTCGACTTGGGCTTGGTCCTTACCGGACAGCGAGCTACCCATTACTCGCCGTCCGCAAGCCCATGCCTACGGTGGCCGGAAATCGGCCTGGGATTCCCGACGCCCAGGGCGTCTCCGTATCCTGCGGCGGCTGGGGTCGCGAGGGCGCATATGCTGCCTCTCCCTCACGTGCGCCGCCTCCCTCTTCGCGAGCATCACTGCTTCGCTGAAGGAGGTGACGGCTCCCCATGCCCTCTCGCTCCGTACCATGGCCTGGATCAGGGCCGGACGCGAGAGATCGCCGCCGCCGATCGCCTCCCCGAGGACACGGCGGTGCTCCACCCAAGCAGGGCAGACCGCCACCGTGTGCTCCACCGTGTCCTCAGGGCGATCTTCGCAGTGGAAACACCCGGGCGTTTCCTCCCGCCCTATCCGAAACAGGAACCTCCCGAAACAACCGTGTCCGGTGAGGACCTGCGTCAGGCGGAAGGTGAGGACGCCATGCCGCCTCTCAAACCACTCCTCAAAGAGGGGACTTACCGCCGCAATCGTGGCGTGCCCAGCACTGGGTTGCGACAATCGCTCTCTCCATGTCACCATGAGATCCCGCCGGAGCTCTGTCCGCTGTGCCGCAATTTCCTGCGGCAGCGGAGTTACGCCCCGGCGTTTGGCCTCCTCGCGCCACTCTCATATTTGCGCGAGGACCTTTGCCTCCAGATCCCATGGCGGTAATCCGGCAAGGAGGCCCGCCGCCTCGCCGGAGATCGTGCGATATCCCCGGATCATCCTGATCGCCATGACCCTATGGGACGCCCTCAGCTTGCGAGCTGGTTGGCGCCTCAATGTAGGCGCCCACACCGGCGCCCCGTATAGGGCCATGGACCGCACGATCCCCGCGTAGAGCCTCCGGCAGGAGGCGTTTGGCCCCCCTAGATTGGGCAAGAGCCGCTTCAACGCAGCCCCGGCCCGCTCCAGTCTGGGAGCCAAACGGCGGAAATGCTCCGCGAAGTTCCACCGGCTGTCGAGGACGAGTCCCAAGTACTTCATCGTCGACTCGACGCCGATGTGAACCCCTCCCACCGTTATCTGGGAACCCGTCGGTGGCGCATTCCGAGGACCATGAAACCACATGGCCTCGGACTTGTGCAAGGCCACCTCGAGTCCCAGTTGCCGGATCCTTTCGACGATTGTCGCAACCCCTTGTGTCGCTAAGTCGGCCGCCGCCTGGTACGACCTCCCTTGCGCCAGGACTAGCGTGTCGTCAGCGTAGCAAACTACACTGACGCCGCTAGGGAGGTCGGCGCGCAGCACCCAGTCGTACCCGATGTCCCGCAGATGTGGCCCCAGGACCGATCCCTGTGGGACACCGCACGACATCTCTCGCCGGTTCCACTCTCCGAGGTGACCGGGGTAGATGACGGCCCTGTCCGTCAAATAGGCCTCGACCACACGACAGAGGTAGGTCGGCATCCGGTGATACCGGAGTGCCTCCCTTATGCAACTCCAGGGCAGTGTGTTGAAGGCATTGGCGATGTCTAATGACACCGCCAAGACGACCCCACCCCGGGCCACAGCATCCCCCGTCGTGAGGGCTCGCACGCGCATGATGGCATCCACCGTGGAGCGCCCCCTGCGGAAACCAAACTGGCTCTCCGCCAAATCCGGCCCCACCCGCACCAGCCGCCCGACGAGGCGGTCTGCAATTACTCTCTCAAAGAGCTTGCCCACCTCGTCGAGCAGCACAATGGGCCGGTAAGCGGACGGAGAGTCCGCTGGGCGCCCCGGCTTCTTAATGAGGACCAGTTTCCCCGTCTTCCAGCGAAGCGGAAACTGGCCCTCCTCCAAGCATGCGCTTAGGAGCCCTCTTAGTCGATGCCCGAGAGCCTGCAAGGCCAGGACCCAGGCTTTGCCGGGCAAGCCGTCGGGTCCTGGGACGGTATTTTTGGCATTCAGCCTACGTACCGCCACTCTCAGGTCTACCTCGGTCACCTCTGGAGAGTCGTCGTCGTCGTCGGTGTGGTCCGCATCGGGCACCGCAGGAGGCGGAGCCATAGGCGGGGGAGCGTGCTCCCCTCGCGAGGAAACGTGATGGTAAGTAGTCAGTTCGTTATCAAGGAGCAATATTTAATTATAAATAAATAAAATAAACTCATCAATTCGTTTATTTGATAGGTAGTAGTTTTTTTCTTCCAAATTTAAGCTAATACCGTACATGTCCGGCTATGATTTTTAGCTATTTTTAGTGGACCACAAGATCTGCGAAGCTAACAAGTTTAGAACTAATCGTTTTATATAAATAAAAGCAGATTAAAATAACTTTAATACATTCCATGGAGTTGCCAATGTAGGTATATAAGCAAGCGAGTCTTGTAACGATTTGAATAAAACAGTCAGGATGCACGTTTAATAAAATATAAGCTCCGTTTTCATTATCTGTGTTTACGGAATTGTAGTTGTAGCCAAAATCAAAACCAATTCACTGCCTATTTTATCTACGATTTGACTAAGTTTAATATTTTGACGTATGCCACATTGGGAACCCGCTTTATCGGCACCTGAGGTATTCCACATACGGCACCTGTCAACATTTTTCGCAGGTGCCATTAGTGGAATAGTTTATTATTTAAAATGTTATTCCACAAATGGTACATGGTCATAGAAATACAGTATTTTAACTATAAAATCGCGTCTATAAAACACATAAATCAGCGAAATCGGAAAAATTACGTTTACGGCCTCTTAAAAGGAAACGGGCTTTTCTTTTCGATAAACCACACAAGCGCTACGAAGGGGTTTTGTAGTAGCATAAGGTAATTATGAATTCTTCCTGTTGGATTGTACCCAGAAATAATAGAACTCTTGTTTATCTTCCTTTCTGATGTTATGTTAAGGAAAATTTGTCATTAAAAACACCAACTTACGTAAACGAAAAAGCCCGATGGATAATACGCGATTTGAGGAAAGCTCAGAGTCACATCATTAAGTACCTACACTGAACAGTGAGGCACACTTTTTTCTTAAACTTACAAGGAAAATTGCTGGTAATTAATTCTGAGAGCGAATGAAGATATTGATATATAAACTGCATGATTTAATGTCACTAATAACTTTTTTGCCATACAACGTGGCAATGCTGCCATCCTTTTGGTCACTTTTCCCGTTGACAACGATTCGGACGAACTTTTTGATGCCTTATGATTATTTTCCTTTTTATATATTTGTACTTATTATTATTTCAAGACCGATAAGTTCTTAAATTATGTTAATACCCAAACGAAAAAAAAAATGGTTGTAAAAATACACTAATTACTTCATGAAATCCGATTAATCGGAACTAGGTACAATCATGATTCACAGCACTCTTGGCAATTTATCATTGAACTCACGTTTCCCACGCGTTGCAGTATTCAAGTATCATTGTACATCATTCAATCGGTTTCGTGGAGAAAGTGCAGGGTAGCTGCCGCTATTGACGTCACACTGAGTGCTACGTTTCATAATCCCACGATCGTTGCGCTGGCGCACGACCCGCACGAAATCGCTGATGGAATCGCGATAAGCGGAGCGATAGCTTTTATTATCTCCATTTTCAGTTATGACGTCAATGTCCCATTATATAGGTATAATGTGTCAATCAGGTTTGTGTTAATAATTTATTATTATTATATAACATGTACCGTGTGGTGCCGGAGGTAAAGAATAGCATCATCCCATCTCTTCCAGTGGGTGTCGTAGGAGGCGACTAAGGGAATTACTAGAGAATGGGCAGCAGCGTTCTCTATGCATTTTACCACCATACTGCGATCGCCAACCCGCCTGCCAAGCGTGGCGATTATGGCAAAACCCCCCTTTTGGGGGAGGCTTAATGTCCAGCAGTGGACGTATTTTGGCTGAAATGATTATATAACATACATTTTGCTTACTGTCATAAACTGGTAGAGTCCCTTTGTTCCCGTTGAGTTACACCATTTTGTGTTACACTGTTATCCATTGGGAAAAAAAATACCGATTAGTAACACCGTAACTCAAAGCCACATATTTTTTTCCCTTTGATTGACAATGTAACTCAACAGAACGCTGTGTTCCCGTTAAGTAACTTCTTGGGTAAAAGAGCATTGTTGAAATACATCTTGACTTATAATACAACGATTATCCCACAGTTACGAGTGTCTCTTAAATCAACTAAACGTTTAAGATAGTTAAATGCACTTAGAAACAATGGCGAAACCACAAAAATCCAGTCTCAATATTGATAGTATGTTATCTGCACTAGACCAGCCGGAAATCGAATCCGTTCCTCACAAAGCATAATAATGAAATGAAAAGTGGTAGGCGGCGGGGCTACTATGCTGACCCGTCGCAGGGTGACCGAGGGGTCCGCAAAGGTCGATGCCTGCCAGGAGTGCGGGTTGTTCGAGAGAGATACCGGCGTCGCCCCTGGCACACGGTCAACTAAGGGAACACGGGTGGGTTTTAGTCAGTAAAAGTCTGACACGCCCTCCTGCTCCACCCAGAGCGGCAGAAGTCATTTGGTGAAGTCACACCCAAAAAAAAATCCTTGACAATCCAAAATCCTTGAGGGGAATCTAGTCGCAGGCTCGAACTCACGGGTGGGCCTGGCTAAAAAGCACGCTGTCTTGTCAGGCATCGTGTCCGACAGAGGTGATCAGTGATGAGCAGTTAGACGCTAGTCTACACGCTCAACGTTATTGAGCGAGATCGTTTATACGGTGCAATTAAAACCACATAATTATTATGCTTTCTGAGGAACGGATTCGATTTCCGGCTGGTCTAGTGCAGATAACATACTATCAATATTGAGTCTGGATTGTTGTGGTTTCGCCATTGTTTTTAAGTGCATTTAACGATTAAGACCGTTTAGTTGATTTAAGAGACACTCGTTATTGTGGGATAATCGTTGTATTATAAGTCAAGATGTATTTCAACAATGCTCTTTTACCTAAGGTGTTACTTAACGGGAACATACCGTTCTGTTGAGTTACATTGTCAATCAAAGGGAAAAAAAATGTGGCTTTGAGTTACAGTATTACTAATCGGTAATTTTTTTCCCAATGGGTAACAGTGTAACACAAAATGGTGTAACTCAACGGGAACAAATGGTAGAGTCGACCCCTATAGGTACTATAATAAAGTAGATGTTGTTTGATTAAATCACTTGGCTGTATAATTTCTTGCAATTTAATTTAATTGTTTATGCAAGACATACATAGTTTGAAAAATATAATATGGCTTTAAAAACCATAAATTATAGTTCAGCCGCTGGTTTTTGTGAAATAAACTCTGTTCTTACCTAAATATAATAGATTTGCTTTTTTTGAAGTCCGTGTGATCGTGTTGCTGCAGCTGATAAATAATCATTTCCCTGAAACGTGATGGTTTTTTTTTTTTTTTTTTTGGATGGGAAATCATCAAATAACTGCTCCCGCTCTGGGTGGAGCAGGAGGGCGTGTCAGACTTTTACTGACTAAAACCCACCCGTGTTCCTTCATTAGCCCGTATGCCAGGGGCTGTGGTATCTCTTTCAAACGAACCCGCACCCCTGACAGGCATCGGCCCTTGCGGGCCCCATCATTTTTGTGCTGACATCTCTTTGAGGCGCGCGTGGAACACAACGCGCCGTCGACTTGGGCTTGGTCCTTACCGGACAGCGAGCTACCCATTACTCGCCGTCCGCAAGCCCATGCCTACGGTGGCCGGAAATCGGCCTGGGATTCCCGACGCCCAGGGCGTCTCCGTATCCTGCGGCGGCTGGGGTCGCGAGGGCGCATATGCTGCCTCTCCCTCACGTGCGCCGCCTCCCTCTTCGCGAGCATCACTGCTTCGCTGAAGGAGGTGACGGCTCCCCATGCCCTCTCGCTCCGTACCATGGCCTGGATCAGGGCCGGACGCGAGAGATCGCCGCCGCCGATCGCCTCCCCGAGGACACGGCGGTGCTCCACCCAAGCAGGGCAGACCGCCACCGTGTGCTCCACCGTGTCCTCAGGGCGATCTTCGCAGTGGAAACACCCGGGCGTTTCCTCCCGCCCTATCCGAAACAGGAACCTCCCGAAACAACCGTGTCCGGTGAGGACCTGCGTCAGGCGGAAGGTGAGGACGCCATGCCGCCTCTCAAACCACTCCTCAAAGAGGGGACTTACCGCCGCAATCGTGGCGTGCCCAGCACTGGGTTGCGACAATCGCTCTCTCCATGTCACCATGAGATCCCGCCGGAGCTCTGTCCGCTGTGCCGCAATTTCCTGCGGCAGCGGAGTTACGCCCCGGCGTTTGGCCTCCTCGCGCCACTCTCATATTTGCGCGAGGACCTTTGCCTCCAGATCCCATGGCGGTAATCCGGCAAGGAGGCCCGCCGCCTCGCCGGAGATCGTGCGATATCCCCGGATCATCCTGATCGCCATGACCCTATGGGACGCCCTCAGCTTGCGAGCTGGTTGGCGCCTCAATGTAGGCGCCCACACCGGCGCCCCGTATAGGGCCATGGACCGCACGATCCCCGCGTAGAGCCTCCGGCAGGAGGCGTTTGGCCCCCCTAGATTGGGCAAGAGCCGCTTCAACGCAGCCCCGGCCCGCTCCAGTCTGGGAGCCAAACGGCGGAAATGCTCCGCGAAGTTCCACCGGCTGTCGAGGACGAGTCCCAAGTACTTCATCGTCGACTCGACGCCGATGTGAACCCCTCCCACCGTTATCTGGGAACCCGTCGGTGGCGCATTCCGAGGACCATGAAACCACATGGCCTCGGACTTGTGCAAGGCCACCTCGAGTCCCAGTTGCCGGATCCTTTCGACGATTGTCGCAACCCCTTGTGTCGCTAAGTCGGCCGCCGCCTGGTACGACCTCCCTTGCGCCAGGACTAGCGTGTCGTCAGCGTAGCAAACTACACTGACGCCGCTAGGGAGGTCGGCGCGCAGCACCCAGTCGTACCCGATGTCCCGCAGATGTGGCCCCAGGACCGATCCCTGTGGGACACCGCACGACATCTCTCGCCGGTTCCACTCTCCGAGGTGACCGGGGTAGATGACGGCCCTGTCCGTCAAATAGGCCTCGACCACACGACAGAGGTAGGTCGGCATCCGGTGATACCGGAGTGCCTCCCTTATGCAACTCCAGGGCAGTGTGTTGAAGGCATTGGCGATGTCTAATGACACCGCCAAGACGACCCCACCCCGGGCCACAGCATCCCCCGTCGTGAGGGCTCGCACGCGCATGATGGCATCCACCGTGGAGCGCCCCCTGCGGAAACCAAACTGGCTCTCCGCCAAATCCGGCCCCACCCGCACCAGCCGCCCGACGAGGCGGTCTGCAATTACTCTCTCAAAGAGCTTGCCCACCTCGTCGAGCAGCACAATGGGCCGGTAAGCGGACGGAGAGTCCGCTGGGCGCCCCGGCTTCTTAATGAGGACCAGTTTCCCCGTCTTCCAGCGAAGCGGAAACTGGCCCTCCTCCAAGCATGCGCTTAGGAGCCCTCTTAGTCGATGCCCGAGAGCCTGCAAGGCCAGGACCCAGGCTTTGCCGGGCAAGCCGTCGGGTCCTGGGACGGTATTTTTGGCATTCAGCCTACGTACCGCCACTCTCAGGTCTACCTCGGTCACCTCTGGAGAGTCGTCGTCGTCGTCGGTGTGGTCCGCATCGGGCACCGCAGGAGGCGGAGCCATAGGCGGGGGAGCGTGCTCCCCTCGCGAGGAAACGTGATGGTAAGTAGTCAGTTCGTTATCAAGGAGCAATATTTAATTATAAATAAATAAAATAAACTCATCAATTCGTTTATTTGATAGGTAGTAGTTTTTTTCTTCCAAATTTAAGCTAATACCGTACATGTCCGGCTATGATTTTTAGCTATTTTTAGTGGACCACAAGATCTGCGAAGCTAACAAGTTTAGAACTAATCGTTTTATATAAATAAAAGCAGATTAAAATAACTTTAATACATTCCATGGAGTTGCCAATGTAGGTATATAAGCAAGCGAGTCTTGTAACGATTTGAATAAAACAGTCAGGATGCACGTTTAATAAAATATAAGCTCCGTTTTCATTATCTGTGTTTACGGAATTGTAGTTAATGTAATGTTGGTTGTGTAGTAATGTAAGCGTCTGGGCGGCAGGATCCCTTCCTCGTTGGCACTGTATGCCGCCAGTATATCACTTGCATTGGTTACGTAATGTGGAGCCTACGTAAAGAAGTCCACTAGTAGTCGCCTCACGTCGGCTTCCTTGCTCCTCTATCTACAATAACTCGACGGATCTCTCTTAAGGCGAGCTGCGCGTGCGATCCTAATGACGTGCAGCGGTGTCCTTACAGCATAAATGATTAGCTATTATCCTATTGTTAATTGAACAAATTCAGGTAGTAGTTTATAAAACGTTGTGCTGAAATATTATTGAGAACCGTTTAAAAATAGCTCTAGTTTCTATTTCGAGAAATCGATAAACAGATCTTTATCCAATAAATTCAAAACTCATTCTTGACAGACGTTTTTCTGCTTGCGAATAACCACAAGAAGTATGCATAAACATATTTTTTTCATGTTTTGCAAATAAAGCTTTTTGGGTTCTTGGCAAACATTGTAGTCGTTTTTGAGGCGTAGCGTAGCCTGCCTCGAAACGGACTAAAATATGTATGATTTGTTGATCTTCACATAATTTACTGTCATTAGTACCTACGCATATTTTTATTTTTTTGCGCACTAAAAATTTATAACCATCATTTTTATATGAACGTGTGTTCTTAGCACCGACCACATTTTTTTTCCGAAACTACTTATGTCTACTAAGGTAATGGGTATTATAATAAACGTTAGAATCTATCAAATTTCCTACGATGAAATGTAAAAAGATTGAAAGACGGTTTCCAAAAACGTACATTACTCAAAACTTTGCAAAAGAAAACCATTTTAAACAATCAAGCACAGGCGCCAGCAATAATTATGTGTCAAATTTCGTTGATAGATTTTCATCTGTATCACATAATCATAAGGTTCATGTTCAATTGGGAAATTTTGTCAGTTTAGGGTAGCTTGATGTGCTGGCGTCTGTACAATAAAAAAGACACGCTTTAGTAACCAAAGAAGGACCGTTTTTGCACAAACAATTAGGTAGACAGGTGTATAGGCATATAAGCTTTTGAACTCCATTTATGGAATTTTCTCTGAAATAAATTAAATACACGCATGAGTTGCGAACGTCGTCGTTCGGGCATAATTGGTTTATGATTACTTATTTCTCCGTTTACTTTCCGATGAATGCGTTCGTTTCTCACCTTGATCCACGTATGTTAGCCCAATACTATTTTTCCCACTCGATTGCAGGTCTCAAACAAAAGTGTTTGTTTTCATATCACACCAACATTGTCGATCATATTCACCGTAATCGTTCATTGAACATCAGCCACGGCTTCGTTCTCATAACATTTCTGTTTATTTACCAAAGGCTGAAAACTGTGGGAATGGCATTTTTTAATTACTTTTTAATCGTAATGGTCTTAAAATTAAATGTTTTGTGGTTTTAACAGTTTGAGTTAGATAGTGTCGACGACACGAATCCCGAAGTCATTAGATCCATACTTACGTTTGGTGTTTCATTTACTTAAAGGTAGTTAAATAGGTATACCTACTTATGAACTCAAGAAGAGTTTCATTTCCGAATCATCTGATATTTTATGGACCAGAATATTGACCTTGGTGCCTTCTGACCAATGTCCGATTTATGGATTTTTAAGGCATATATATACTTAATTATACGTAATTTATACGTACTAGACTAGGTCGGCCAGTGGTCGAAAATCGACCCTGATCCATTTAAATAAAAATACATTAATATGTTCGTTTCGTTCCGTGTGGTCAAAGTCAAAGTCAAAGCATTTAGGTATTTCAATTAGGCACTTAAAAGGCACTTTTGAACGTCAATATTTACATTAAAATAGAATTGATTCTAGTCGCCCATTCCAAAATGTAGTTTCGTATGGAGAAGAACGGGCAAGAAACTCCACCGTTACTCTTTTAAAATGTTTTAAATACAATTGAACAAAGTACATTCATTATATAATTATGTGTGAAAAACGATGCACCCGGAATAAAATTACTACTATACCAAAATAGGCAAAAAAAAAAAAAAAAAAAAAAGTGGAAAAGTGGTGTCGGACGTAAAGAATAGCACCATCTCATTTCTTCCGTGGGTGTCGTAGAAGGTGACTAAGGGCAGCAGCGTTCTCTATGCGTTGTACCACGGTACTGCGATCGCTAACCCGCCTGCCAAGCATGGCGATTATGGCAAACCACCCCACCCAAAAAACCAGTCGTGGTGGCCGTCCGTCAGGGGAGGCCGGCTATGTCCAGCAGTGGGCGTCTTTCGGCTGATGATGATGATGATAATGATGATATAAAAATATTATTTTTCTGCACTCCTTGTCCATATAAACTTTAACTGTGCCAAACATTCTCCTCCGTCCGTGTAATTTTTCGTAATACGTTTTTACTTCACCTAATAATATGTAGATAATTAATCAGTCATGTTTTTTTGAAACTCTATATAATTGTACTAAAATATGCGTGGTTACAGTGAGATAATGTCAGGTTTTCAGATTATTTAATTTTACTATAAGCAAATTAACAGGAAACAACTGCATAATAGATAGTTTATTTGTGTTTTCTACAACAGTTTATCATAATTTTATTGGATTACTACAAAAAAGTTGGGAAACAGTCTTTGGTCTTCCTAAGCTTTACCAAATCTATGAATTAACCAAAGACTATATAAATTTATGTTGAATGGTCTCGAAGTATGCTCCACATTAAGAGGTAAATGTCCGTTTGTGGATTGTCAGCATAAACGCCGCCTGCGCAGCGACAACCGCCGCGCCGCCCCCCTCCGTGCCGGAGGCCGTTGACGTCAATCGAATACCTTGCATACATAATAAAATTTTATTGACACGCATTAGTAATTATTCATTTTTAGTACCTAAATGTAACGTAGTAAGCTATAGTATCGCCCCTGTAGTTGGAGGACTTAGGTCTAGGGTAATATAAAATAATTTATAATATTCAACAAGAAGGTAGTTCATCTCAAGCATCAAGATTGAATACTAGACTTGTGTCTAGATTCCGTATCTAGATAGGTAACGCTGTAATGGTTCATTTAGAAGATACTTAGCTCCTTCATCTGTGGCTTGAACTCATAACAAGGTTTTTTATATTAGGTTTAAACCACCAAGGTTATTTTTTTATTAAGAACTCAATATGTATAGAAATGCAGATATTTTCACAAAACTGACAATTTAGTCCGGCCCTAAGTTGTCTTTACCCAAATCTAAATAATGTTGGAAATGCAAAAACTAACTCAGAGATTCAGGCTAGAACTAAAGTTAGATCGCGTTTTGCAATAAGACTGATTACGTTTGTACACCGTTTACCCTTTATTACATCGCATGCCTAACGTAACAGCCATAAAGCATAGCGAAAACAAGATACTTCCATCAAAAAAACTTTGATGAGACAAGTTAAAGCAAGTTCCAAATATAGAAAACCTGATGCAACCATCACGATCGTGTGTGAATTTTGAAAGCTTTTATAGTTTAACATTCGTGAATAAATTTTGGCTATGACATTTACAATCTACGACTAGGCTGCCGATACGATCAAAGGATCTACATTTTTTAAACATTTGTTTCTGATAAGACTTAATTTATTCAGAATTTAATAATTGAAAATCGAGATTAACCAGCGGACATGCAGCGAATAATCTAAAAATTTGCAATTTTTTTACATTGATGAATGGAATGAGGACCACATTATGTAAATTTCTATTTTTGAAGTAATTTTGAACTCTGCAAGCAGGCTTCAAGGCTTCTCAGGCGTGGAACATTATTTCTATGAATAAGTACCATAGTAAATTACTTAGTAAATTACGTAAATAGGTGCTTTTCTGAATCACGGACGAAGAAATTAGGTACCAATGTACCTAAAGTTATAGCAATATTCTACTTTCATTAAGATCCTTTGTCGACCAAATATGAATCGCCCACTTGGTTTTTGGGCATGACCTAGCAGACGTAATGATTACATTATCTTTGAAAATATCAACTTGGTCCAAATACAATCGAATAAATTCAAAGAAAAAATTAAATTAAGTAAAACACCTACGTTTCCTCAAAGTATTTATTTGGACTTGGAAACAAAATTGATCACACGGTGCATTTGTATGATCAATCTTGTTTCCAAATCCAAAGAGGTTGCGAAAAAAACTCACTGAATCTGCACCCTAATTGCGTAACTCACGATTCATCATAATCTGTATCGTTTTGAAACGGATTGTTAAACCATTGCTTCATATGTTCGAAAAATGTGTCTGTTCGACAACATAAATAACGCAATGAATATTGTTTAACTGTGAAGACGAAACCAATTATGATCAATCGTGAGTTACGCAATTAGGGTGCCGATGTCACGCTTAACGAGGCCTCAGACAGCCTGACAAAGTGACATTCTATGAGTGCCAACGATAACGCAAAAGTCAAAAATGTATGGGACTGACATAAGCCACTGAACTAAAGCAAAAATCAATTCTGTTGGGAGTTGCTGTAGAGATAAGAAACTATTTGTAAGCGATTGTCACTTATTCAGGCCTTCTTAGCCCAAGTAATATGTATAAAAAAAGTAGATACTATTACTTTAGGACCCAGTAATTCGACATGACCAAGAATTAGAAGGACCAGATTATGATATGCTGGGTTTTGGGTGAAATAATCGTGTCGCCCTCTTTAATCCTCATCAAATCACTCCCCCTCCCAGCAATAAATTGTAAAATTACTTAGCAGAAGTTTAATACCTACTATTATGACACAACACGTAACTATGACGTATATTGTGTGCAATCATTCTAACAGCGATTGCATTCGTTATTCGCGATTGTATATTTAAATTGTATTATTTTCTATTGATGTCACAGTGAAATCATTTCTAAGTCAGCGTTACAACTCATGTTTCTTCAAATAACAATTGTCTTTACAAAATGTTTTTTACTAAAATCAAGAATTTGAATCATAGATATTTGCTTTTAAATCTTCAAAATAATGTAGATGTCCATGTATCATTTCTTTATTTTTAAACCAAATGTCTTAAATGCAAATCATGTGCCAAATCGTTTGAATAAAAAACTGCATGACGCTTGAAACCTGTTGTAATGGGCGTAGCTATCAATTCTGTATGGTCACTGGTAGGTAATTTATTCAAGGAATAATTTCTTCTAGAACAATAACCTACAAATAGATGTATACTGCCGTTGTAATTAGACAAAATCCAAACTATGGAAAACAAAGCAAGCTTAAAATGTGAAAAAAACTAAGGATGTCAAGTATGAAGACTTCATTTCAATTTACAATTTTTGGAAAGATGCATGTGCATGCGACACTGAAGATACTCGTAGACACTGAAAGGACCGTTGAAAAAGCCTTATTATACGTGTCAGAAGCGTACGTTTTATGAAAATGCCAAAATTTTACACTTTAAATAATCAATGTCAATGGAATAATGTACAGACGCCAGCAGGTCAACCTATCCCAAACTGTCAAATTTTCCCAATTGAACATAAACCTTATTCCTTTGTGATAAAGTTGAAAAACTATCATAGAAATTTGACAGATTGGGGTAGCTTGATGTGCTGGCCTCTGTACATAGTTAATTCTCTCTTTATTAAATAAATGCAAATCTGTAATCATCGAAGTGACTAAGCATACCTAATAATAAAATCTCTTAAAATTCGGTAGCTAGAAACAATAGCCGTAAAAAAATATTTTACTCAGAAAACTTTATGAAATTGTTGCATGTTGTTTCTTGACCTTTTCTCCAAGGGTGTGAGTAGAAACTACAGTAGCTACTAGCTACAAGCCAGTAGTAGTCTAGTACCCAGGTACTCCAAACCATGCCCTTATTTATTTATTTTAGGAAGGATCACAGACTAATAACACTTTATTAACAATAACATATAACTAAATTGCTAATTACAAGCCCCCACAGATAAGTACAAAATGACTCCCACATAGTCTAAGTTATTATTGCTTCACCTAAGTGTGTACTGTACCTCCAGATATGTCTTTAGTTATTTTTAACACACAATACGTAGGGTAACTATATCCGTATACTATCTAAGATGCTCTTAACTTTTTTGAGGATGAATACTTTTATTAACATAAAGTAAAACTATCAATGTCTATATACTGACCAAGTAACCAGTAACAAAAGTATGGCAAAATAGATAGGTATCTACTATTGGTTATGAAGAAAAACATGTATTTTAAATCGAGCCTGTTAAACTTATTAATCACTAGCAGCGCACCGCGGTTTCACCCGCGTAGTACCCGCTCCCGTGGGAATACGGGGATAAAATATAGCCTATGTCATCGGGGATAGTGTAGCCTCCCGACAGTGAAATAATTTTACAAATCGGTTAAGTAGTTTCGGAGCCTATTCAATGCAAACAAACAATCAAATCTTTCCTCTTTATAATATTAGTATAGATAAACATAAAAAGCAAAGCCTTAAACAGATTAGATTAGTGTACAATGTCGTTAAAATTATAAATAGATGAACGCGAACGTTATTAAATACTGAACATAATTATTTCTGTTTTGGAACCGACAATAACTATGATGACCTTATTATAATTTTGGACCAATCCGTCACAACGGGGTCAATTACGTCATCAAGCATTTGATTGAAGTATATTTCATTGAATTCCGGAATAAAATGATAATATTCTCACGCATGTTTCGTCACCAATTTGCCTGTGCATCGATGATGGTCATGGATTTTTGTAGACTATACGAAATTCATACTTGCAGGACATGTATGTAGAAGATTGACGAACATTTCTCCACGTTTCATGACGTTTTTGACTATAAACGTGATACAACCCTTAGATATAGATATAGTTTTGGTGTAAATCATTTGTTCCATATACATTATATTTTTACTTGAAAAGGTATTTCCACTTGGTTGTTGTTTGTATTTTTTGGTACAATCAACGTACGAGTCAACCTTAATCACAGAAAAAATTGTTCTCTATAATAGACCTGACTTGTGAGAATTTATTACAGAATTAAACAATTCTATCCGCTATTTATATTTACGCTCTACTTGAGTTAGACACTTGTAAGTACACCATCGTGCGTCAGCACGGTATTGTCAGCAATGAATGAAAAGAATTTCAATTAATTTATTTTATGTTAACTAGCTGTTCAGCACCTAATTTAAATTATTTAAACATGTCATAGAAACAAACTATTGTTTTCGACTTTTCCGAATTCTCATTCACAGCTTGTTTACTAGTGACGGTAGTGACTCACTCATACGACGCGAATGCAGACGGTACGAATTAAAAACACTTTACGTGAGAGTATTTACTTTTTTTGGTATTGTCAGCTGCATTATGTAATTACATTTACGCAAAGCGATGTTTTTACGTGCGTCATAAAAAGTTAACATCTTATACTTCACTTGACTGTTTTCATCATTACCTTATGTAGTTATTTTGATATACAGAAATTAATTGGTTTAAAAGTTCGGTTTAATGAAGCGTGTCATGGCCGCGAGACGGCGCGGACGCATTACGGCGCGCGCGCAGATAAAGGGTCGCGGCCTGTCTAGGAACGCGTCTGTCGCCGTAATCAGCCGAAATGTTCCTGTAAATGACAAAACTTCCTAAACTATCTTTTTACCGTAAATGGAATATTTTCGTTACATTCTTAGACCTAATTAGGAGGATGGCACCATGTTACAATATATACTTTTTTATAAACAAAATGTTTACTTCGTGTGCTATACTTCGTTATTATAAATACCAGGCGTAAAACAACATTATTGCTTACCTATATTGCAACCAATCCCAATTACTAAGGCAACCGACATAGCCCGAAGAATTGTCAGACTTAAGTGGCAGTGGGTAGGGCACATTGCTCGCAGAACAGATGGCCAATGGGGCCGAAGGGTTCTGGAGTATATAGCGACCGCGTACCGGAAGACGTAGAGTTGGAAGGCCTCCCACAAGGTAGACCGATGACCTTGTAAAGGCCGCAAGAATCCGCTGGATGCGGGAAGCACAGAACCGGTCGAAATGGAGGACTTTGGGGAAGGCCCAAGTCCAGTAGTGGACGTCTTTCAGCTGAAATGATGATGATAATATTGTACATAAAAATTAGAAAACCTTTTTAAAGATAATAATAATATCATAAACATCGGCTACATAATGAAAATGATCGCATGTCTGTGAGATGTGACCAACAGCGTTGTACTGTTGATATCAATTATTACTGCTATTATTTTGCGTGGGTCGGATCGTTGTTCGCAGACTGGTAATGTCAATGTCACGTTCCCCGGCTGTGACGATGTCAAATGTCAGTGGTTCTGTAGCTTATCCGCTAAAATTAGTGATGATGCCCCATTTAGAAAATGTGATGTATGAGAACCATTGTTCTGCAATGTGCTGCGGTAATTCATTCAAATACCTCAAAGTATGCATGTTACATGAATCTATGGTCGCATTTCTGAATACGGTGTTTGCATTGTTCGAATATCACATGGAAAGAAACGGTGTGGCGTCTTCGCCAGCAAATGGCCCCGAGCAATGGGTACAGCTCCTAACTCAATGTAGTTTCCCTATATTATGCCAAAGAGAACTAAGCCAAATTAAAAGTTTAACTTGGTCAGAAATTTGAAGCCAAATGCCCTTTCCAAAAAGTCGATCCCTATGGAGAAGAATGGGCAGGAAACTCCCAAGACCATTCTCCGGGGTACATTATTCTTATTGCTTACGTAGGTACTCCACACCAGACATATATTGTGTGATATGCCTGGCTTGGGCGAAAAGCAAGCCTATTCAAATGCTAAAATATGATAGGTCAATGTAAGGTCGGATTTTAGTCCGGCATAACCCTCCGCTCTCCTCAGAAAAATAGGGCATACCCACATGTTGTTTAAGCTCCAATTCTTTGCAATGCGATAATTTTACCCATAACCATTACTTATGTGAACCCTAACATGCAGATAACGGTGTCTTGTGTAACTGTCACTGTCGCTAAATAAACCTTTAGGGTGTCTCTTAGCTGTGATTACCGGAGTTAAACGACCAGCCAATGACACCCGCTACCCAGCATGTAAGGCTGCGTGATCGGCTCCTGATAATATGTCTTGTGACCTATGATAACACGTAATTTTTATGCAGATTGTATGCAGTTAACATTTTGAACTGAGGAGCTATTTTATAAGTAGAGACTTTCTACTTGGCAACATACAATCATGTACCACCAATTTATCTAAATACAGGGAATGGAAATGGCGAAATTAATTTGGCATCTTTAGTTGCTTAAGAATTTCGTAGTCAGTCAGCATTTAATAAGATACCTGGATCAAAAAAAATAAAAAATTATGTGATATTTTTTATTCCTAGTTCAAGAGGAAATTGATCATTTGTTACTAAATATTCATAATCATATAATCCGGCGGAAACACTAATTTGTACGCTGACATCCGGCTGCGTCAGTCAATGAGACAACATTGAATAAGCAAATCATTGTAACGCAGCGCTCTTGAACTTTTTATTGTTTTAATTTTAGTAAGACTAAGCTCTAAATAACTAAGCAGTGGGTCCCAAAAAGCAGCAAATGCTGCGGGCTCAGATAGAGATAGATGCTGAGATGAAATGAATTCATACCTAAAGGAATGGCCTTAGATGACAGCAGACAGAGCCAGGTCGAAGGAGGAATGAGACGCCATAAGCTTCTTTAAAAGCTTTTCAAAGTCTTCGGAAATGGCATTTTATGGATAAGAAAACTAGTTTAAGAAACGCTTATTTCCTAGCTAAGTTCATCATGTCAACGGAAAGACGTCCACTGCTGGACATAAGCCTCCCCCAATTTTTTTTTTTGCCGTTATCGCCACGCTTGGCAGGCGGGTTGGCGATCGTAGTATGGTGGTAAAATGCACAGAGAACGCTGCTGCCCATTCTCTAGCTAGTAAGTCCTTAGTCGCTTTCTACGACACCTACGGGAAGAAATGGGATGGTGCTATTGTTTTACGTCCCACACCACACGGAACCTAACGGCCAAGTTATATTTAGGTATTAATATATATGGTGGATTAATAAATAAGCTTGTGTAAATGGTCCTTGTTTCGGCCCATCCGATAGCGAGTGGAATGAGCCCCGCTACGAGATAACCCTCCGTCTGCCATACACGCGCACGCGCATGGCGCCTGAATACGACACATTTTTTCACTGCTTTACATCATATAGGAAAACTTAATGTAAATATACAACTTCAAGTCATACAAATGATAACGTTTTGTTATGATTAAGACCGGTACACATCTGTAAGTGAGGTATTGTAAAGTCATGGAAATGATTTGATATGCAAATTGACAAACCACAACTGTCATTCAGCCAATTGACGTAGGGTGTCAATTTGTTTTACAATTCATTTTACTGAAAGTACCTACCAACAGTTCGACTACGTTTTCAGGCAATTTCTTCAAAAACATTTTTTCGTGCTACGCTTTTGTGTTTTGTTAATTATTCTTTGTGTCTATGTTATTTGACTTATCTGTTCTTTCTTCGAAGTCCATATAGATAAAATAAGTGGATAAATCCGGAAAAATGCAACTGCGCCAGCTCCTGCGTTTTTTTTGCGGATGATCACGCTCTAACTGATTTCAATGTTAATTATTTATTTAACAAACAACACATCATTAAAACTTAATTATTTTTACCTTTTATCTTAAAGAAGGTTATCGGCAACAATTAAGGGGGAACAACTTTTGACACAATAGTGGCAATTAATTAGTGAGTTAGTGACACAATTACTTTTTACTAAAAACTCGTGTTTTTATTTATAAATATCGGTGTGATAATCACGAAATAATAACATGCTATTTTCACATAGTAACTCAATTAGTTTACTTAAACACTGCAAGTAGCATATAAGTGGTTGAGGAAAATAACTGTCTTTGTCAAAGGACATTTAAGTGGTTGTTTAGTGACATGGTGATACCTGCTTAATAATATAGTCTAATTTTTACCCCACATATGTAGTCTATGTTATTTATAGTATAGGACCATTTTGAAAGGCTCTAATAGGTGGCTAATAAAAGTTGCATTGTTGCCCAGAAGTTCATTGTGATTTGTCACGACTTGAGAAAAAATGAGTTGTCACAGCAGCTCGACGTAAATGGAGTAAAAATAGATTGTGATAATTGGTTTGATATTTTTAGCCATATTATATTGTCACTTGTGGAAAATTTCGGAAGTGCTAACAAGGGGCCATCCGTTCGATGTAAGATCCGAACAGTTTAACTCTGTTGTCCGGCAGATGTGAATGGTCTAAATGTGTGTAGGTTGATATTCAGACAACAAATGATTGATCTGACATCAATTTAATTTTGTTGTTGTTCATACAGTGTATTTATTTATATTTACATAATTTAAAAAGCTTACTGTATTAAAGTAATAATAAAAATATGTAGATGCATATATGTATGTAAAAGGAGGGGAAATAATCTAAGGCCATTCACAAACTTCTCCGCATTTCTATCAACGGGAAAAGTCCCATCCCTACTTCCTTACTAATATTACAAATACGAAAGTAACTCTGTCTATCTGGCTGTCCGTCACGATTTCACACCTAAATTGCTGAACCGATCGTCATGAAATTCGGCAGAGATATAGCCTGTGATATGGAGAAGGACATAGGCTACTTTTTTCCGCGATAACCGGCAACCACGCGGGCGGAGCCGCGGGCAACAGCTAGTAAGGTATAATTAAATTTTTTTGGTGTTTATTTCGGTAATTTAATGCATCATTTAAGTATGTGGTGCCGTATGATTAAGAAAGCCGACGCTGCGTAACGGGGAAAGGCGAGGGCTAAGAAGAAGAAGATTTAAGTACGTGATGGGTCAAAGATTCTAACTGAAGTCTGACGAAAATCGATTGCAGCTTGACGTTGACAAATGGCTTGAATTGGCTTTTCTTTGGTGGCAGAAGCTTATCACGAAAAACTCTTACCCACGCAACGGACGAAGTTGCCAAGTCATAAGTGACAGCGCCTTAATTGTTGACACAATATCGAAACGGGCTAGCAGTGTTATTACTGCAGTAGCAGCAAATTCCGCCCAAAATAAGCTAACTAAAAAACCAGTACGGAATACCCCATGAACAGAATCCTTGCACCTAATAAATTATGCATAAATACATGATGGCGTGGAATGGTATCTCCTACCACAAACACCTACGTCATTACTGAGATTAAATCATCATTTAAACTGTTAACATTCTGTAAAAGAACTAAGTAGAGTAAAAATAAGGTAGGGTAGCTACATAAATCCGGGTATTTTACACAAATACAGTGACGTTGTTAACTTGAACTTTGAGCTTTATAAACGGGTTTCTTGGGACTTCAGTACTCGTAATAGATAAGGGAGTCGGTTCGATTGTATTTGATACGGTTCACTAAAATGCGACCATGTTTGTATGAGTGACTCTGGGCGGCGCCATATTCTTGATATCTCTTTAAACCGGATTAAACTGCATCTGTATTGATAAATAATCTGTTGCATGCGTAATTATTATAAGTGACTAGCTCAATTTTGACACAGTTATGTTTTGAAAAGAACCGGAGTCACCGACATAGCTTGAAGTGTAAGCAAACTCAAGTGGCAGTGGGCTGGCCAGGTTTGTCAAAGGACCGATGGATGGTGGAGCAGATGTGTCCAGGTACTGGAATGGAGACCGCGTATCGGCAAACGTAGTGTGGGACGCCCCCCAGCCAGATGGACCGTCGACCTTAAAAAGGTGGCTGGTACAAACTGGGTGCGGAAGGCGGAGGATAGAGTATTGTGGCGCAGCCTGGGAGAGGCCTATGTCCAGCAGTGGACTGCGATAGGCTGAGTTGATTGATGTTTTGAATTTCCAAGGATTTAACAAAAAGCTAAGTGTGTAAAGTACCGTGTGGTGCCGGACGTAAAGAATAGCATCGTCCCATCTCTTCCCGTGGGTGTCGTAGGAGGCGACTAAGGGACTTACTAGAGAATGGGCAGCAGCGTTCTCTATGCATTTTACCACCATACTGCGATCGCCAACCCGCCTGCGAAGCGTGGCGATTATGGCAAACCCCCCCAAATTAGGGGAGGCCTATGTCCAGCAGTGGACGTCATCCGGCTGAAATGATGATGATGATGATGATGAACAAAAAGCTTGACAATTGATGAATAACGAGTAAATCTCGAAATGTTAGCCATAAATAATGTTTGTTGAATGTTAATTAGCTTGAAGTGGCACATGCTTATTTTTTAATCGATTTTTTTTTTTAATTGAATTTATTTATATCTGACATCGTTTTAATGGTTTAAAGCTTTGAATAAAATAAGAAAATGTTTAGTTTTGCATGACTAGGCTAGCGAATAACACTCCAAAGGCCTACAGGTACTGTAGGTACGCACCTAGATATTGAAGGTGGTATGTTCAACCTTATCTACGCTGTATAGAGGTGTAGGTAGGTATCTACGGTAATTATCGAGTACAAGCTTCTATAAGGGGAGACATTCAGCAACCACTGGCTGCATGAGAACCACCCCAACAGCAGCCATGGAGATAGCCCTTCAATTAACTCCCCTGGACCTGTACATACAGCAGGAGGCCGCACTAGCTGCTATCAGGCTAATGCATCTGGGCATATGGGGCAAGAATTTAACCAGCCCACACGCTAAAATCCTGGACCGGGCGATTGAGTACCAGCCACTCATCGCTGCCCCGTGTGATAGAACACCAAACCAACCTATGTTCAACAAAAACTATATTATACAAACAGTAGAGGAAGAAAGGGATCAGTGGGGAGCCAATGAAGTGCGCATCTACACAGATGGCTCAAAAACACAAAACGGTTCAGGTGCTGGCGCACACTCCCTTGACCTCAACATCAACTTTCACATACCGCTAGGCACACACAGTTCAATCTTTCAGTGTGAATGTGTTGCCTTAACACAAGCCGCTACAGCAGTAAAGCGCTTAGGCATCCGGAACTACGGCATTAAATTCCTATCCGACAGCCTATCTGTGCTCAAAGCTTTAGAAAACAAACAAACTAACAACAAACTAATTTTTGAGTGCCATCTTGCCCTGGAGAGTTTATCGACGTCCAATCGTATTGCACTCCAGTGGATCAAAGGGCACAGTGGATCTTTAGGCAATGATGCCGCAGATGAACTTGCGAAGAGAGGCTCTGATATGAAAGTGCTAGGCCCGTACCCACTTCTCCCCCTGCCTTTCTCACAATTTCGTGCGTGGATTCGCCAAAGGTCGACCGAACTCCATAACAATAGATGGTCACGGGCAACAGACTGTAGACAGTCAAAATTGGCTTTACCAACTGTACACCCGCGATTAACCAAAAAACTTCTCAGCCTGAGCAGAAATAACCTTAGAATAATAATAGGAACAATTACGGGCCATAACACACTTAGCAAACACCTTTTTAACATAGGCGCCACAGACAGCCCGCTTTGCAGGGGCTGCCTTGACGCCGAGGAATCAGCCGCCCACGTCATCCTGGAATGCGAGGCCGTGGCTTCTCAACGCGAAGAAATCCTCGGAACAGTGAGGTCGCTCCGCGAAGCCTGTGAAGCTCCCAGGAAGCTTCTGTGCTTTTGGACGGAGCTAGGCTGGCTCTGCTAGCCAGCATCCCCACGCACAACGGACCGAATGGGAGTCTACGTGCGGAAAAGGGAGTCCCATCATCATCATCATCATCATCAAGGGGAGACATTAATTGTCCCCCCGACTCACATCGTCTTATTTCTTCGCCTGCCCACGCTATTAATTCGTTTTCTTACTTTGTTATTTTTGGTTGCCTCCCAAGGGCTCTAGCGTGATGTTAAATATCCTATACTCTTCCTCAAAAATTGGGGCTATCACATGCAAAAATAGTTTTTCAAATCCGACGAGTGGTACCGTGTGGTGCCGGACGTAAAGAATAGCATCATCCCATCTCTTCACGTGGGTGTCGTAGGAGGCGACTAAGGGACTTACTTACTAGAGAATGGGCAGCAGCGTTCTCTATGCATTTTACCACCATACTGCGATCGCCAACCCGCCTGCCAAGCGTGGCGATTATGGCAAGCCCCCTCAAATTGGGGGAGGCCTATGTCCAGCAGTGGACGTCTGCCGGCTGAAATGATGATGATGATAAAGTCCGACGAGTACTTCTAGAGATTAGCGCATCTGAACAAACAAACAGCTTTATTATTCGTTTAGATTATTTCAGTGCCTATATATTTATTTAGGCCTCCCACAAGGTGGACCGATGACCTTGCGAGGGCCGCAGGAGTCCGCTGGATGCGGGAAGCACAGAACCGGTCGAAGTGGCGGAGCTTGGGGGAGGCCTATGTCCAATAGTGGATGTCTATCGTCTGAAATGATGATGATGAAATATATTTTACCTTTATAATTTAACGGTTTATGTGCCCACTAGCTTTTGCCAGCGGCTTCGCCCGCGCGGAACTTTCATCCCCTATTTAACTCCCTTAGGGGTTGAATTTCTAAATATCCTTCCTTATTCCTTGTCTACATTATAAAGGAAACCTCTGTGCAAAATTTCAGCTTTCTAGGTACAAGGGTTTGGGCTGGGCGTTGATGAGTCAGTCAGTCAGTCAGGACTTTTCTTTTTATTTATATTATAATAATAATTTAACGGTTTATGTGCCCATAATATTCGATTGTATCTTTATTTACATGCATTTGAATCATAGGTTTTTAAAATGCCATTGTCTACTATTATTTCAATGATTTGTGTAATTATGCACCTTCTTAAGTACTAGCCTTCGTGCTTAAGTAAGTTATTATCGCGCAAGCTATCATTAAGTGATAAAGCAGGTCTATTGACGTATCATTTTCGTACGTATTTTAGTTATTTTTTAATCATTTCAAGGTTGATGTAAATGCAGAATATTTTTAAACGGAAAGTTGTGTTGTAATCTTTGAAGTATATGTTTAAGAAATGCTGAATAACTTTGTTTATTGAAAATTCCGATAACGAGTGAATTTTGTTTGTAATAAGAATGATTTTAAAACAAAACTTCGCAGAAATAAGCTATGGAATGATTATAAAACAGTATGTTATTATTGGAATAGTGATAGTAAATAAATCGTTGACCTGAGGTATAGAATGTTGAATCTCGAAAATGTAGCTATTATGTAAACGTATCGAATGCGTGAGTGGTCGTGACATCTT
Organism: Polymixis flavicincta; assembly: GCA_949987655.1. Taxonomy (NCBI): domain Eukaryota; kingdom Metazoa; phylum Arthropoda; class Insecta; order Lepidoptera; family Noctuidae; genus Polymixis; species Polymixis flavicincta. Next base: position 11,910,346 of record OX465179.1, read on the forward strand.
AACTCTTGTATTGGGGTCAAGGCTTATACCTATGTCTACTATTGACTTTGGTATAGGTATAGGGTATCACACCTGAGCTAGTGACAAGATAAATTATAGCAAATCTGTCACTGCTAAATACAGTTACAGTTCATTTAACCATGAACTTTTCTACATATTATTATTTTTGTATATGCTTTCCGTCGACTGTGATATTAGGAATGCGTTGCGAATTTTAATTATGCATGTCTTCTAGATGAACAAGATTTTAAATTCGTACCTAATTTCAGAATATAAATAAATGAGCAAACTTAAAGGAAAATACATATAGGTATAGAACATCTTAGGGACAAACTAATAATGTTGGCAAACACAATCAAAATATAATCAATAAAAGACAGGATACAGTGACATTTATTCTAGAAGATCTAATCTTTGTAAAAAAAATATTGCATAAATAGACGTTTGATATTGTTTATTTTTAGTTCGTAAGGAACCAAAAACTTTTTCAATGTCCGACACAAATTAAAACGGGTCAAGTCACATGTGATTCCACTCCGCACAGCCACAACACCACTGCTAGACTATAGGCACGAATCTAGTGTAGTCTCTCTGTGGGCGCTTTGTATCTTCCAATGCCACATGCGCCGCATGTTAAGAGTTCTTCGCTCTCCTCGTGGTGGCCACGTCATTATTTTTTTTAGGGCAGTAAAATTTTGTCATGACTGTTAAGTATCACTTTAAGGACCTGTTCAGTGTACACACAGATTTTTTTATTTTCTCACTTAACCCGTTTTACATTTCCAATGTAATTTCATCGTTTAACCTGACTGACCTTGTACTTTTTGTATTACTGTAGGTCGTTACTGAGTTTCTCTAGTGTTGGTTTGGCGTTATTCGAACGCATGTATACATACGCCGCATGGACGTTGCGCAGACGCGACGTAATTTCGTTAAAATTGCTTCTTGGGTAGCGGCTACGTGGCGTAGCGGCTTCTCGGCGTAGCACTTATGTGGTGTAGCGGCTTCGCGCGACGTAATTTCGATAAAATTGCGTCTTGCGTAGCGGCTACGTGGCGTAGCGACTCTGCGGCGTAGCACTTACGTGGTGTAGCGGCTTCGTGGCAGCGTAGCGCCTACGAGGCCTCAGCGCTTGCACGTCTTCTACGTAGCGTCTCTCAATATACGCCCATGCAGAAAGAAAAAGAAGATGTCGTTATTCTTTCAGTCATTAGATGTACATATTTTAAGGTATTATTTTATAATCTTTAAAGGAGACTGGGCGATTTTTAATAGGAAGTGGTATAGGACCAATAGCGATACGGTTTTGATACTTGTGTAGGGCTACCTCATCTATACTATTGTGCTAAGATTACCCCTTAGCACATAATCTGCCTCTTTTGAGAAAAATATACTATGGATTCAAAACATCTCTAGGGTAGGTTAGGTACCGTAACCGGGAAAACGTTCTTATGAGACTGTCTTTAACTTTCAGAGTAATTGCTAACTGCATTCACACCTGTTGTAAAAATTCAAGAAGTAGTTTTACTAGAAATTTTTCATAGTTTAAAGACGGTAGGTATTTCTTTGACCACTAGACGTAATCTTAAACCGTTGATGTTTCTGTACCTCAAATAAAAATTACTGGAAAAATAAAGATTTATATTTTGACTAGCGACCTGCTTCGCACGGACAGTAGATCATTATACGATCTACTATCCATGCGTAAAAATATCGTAGGGATTAATGACTTACATACGTATAGTATGTAGGTGATTAATACCTACGATATTTTTTGGGTAAACTTTTTGGCATTTGTGACATTGCACGGACTCTTAACTCGGTAGGTCCGAAAAACTTTTTCGTATAAAATGACCATTTTTATGGTGCCGATTTTTTTTTTTCAAAATTTGTTAATGCTGATGATATTTAAAAAGTTAAGGATAGTCTCTAAATAATGTTTTCCCCGGCCGAATATCTTATCTGTATATTATAAAGGTGTTTTTTTTTCTCAAAAATGTTGACTCAGATATTGATGTCACTTTGCATAAGAGTAAAATGAGAAAATCCCTAAACAAAATGTAAATCAATAAAAAAAAGGTATTAAATCAATCGTACGGCTATTGGTCCATAGACCACTTTCGCCCAGTCCCCTTTCTGTGTTGCCTATACAAATTGGTGCCAAATTACATTTTTCGTTATCAAAAATACATTTAAAGTCAAATATTTATTGATTGACTAATAAAATATAACAATTATTTTTATTTACTAAATTGCATTATTGTCTCGTTATGTATAATTTAGTCGGTTCACGTGCGTGTGCTCTTATCTTGAAGGTGGATCACGCCGAGCCATTGACGTCAGAACCTACAGGGTCGGACCATAATATACCCGAGCTTCTAAATTAACTACAAATAAATCTTTTATCATTCGAGATTCTTTTTTTAATCCTGATTATGTTTTACCGATCGTTTAGTTTAAAATTAGGTAAGTAGATGCGAAAAAACAATTTCAAATGAATAGGTGGCTTTTGAATCCTTCGGGCCTTTTTTGCATAGGTCATAATTCTTGTAGTCAGTACAAAAACCAATAAATTTAATAAAAAATAAAAATCATCAATGTAAGCTAATGAGAACGTTAAATATGTAAGCAAGTAGGGACTTACCTGTGCTACCAATGTTTATTATTATTAACACGTTATTCCTAAGTTATCGTATAATAATAATTATACAGGGTAAATTTTTAACCAGTGCGCCAACTGTAACCATGAATTCAGCATATCATTCTTGACTACCCAGCGCATACATTTTTCGTCGGTTATATAAAAATAAAAACTGTTGTTCCATACATTTTGACCGCGTAGGTTTTGCACTTTTCTATGGAACAGCTGATTTCTGTTTGTATGACCATTTTGGGGTAATAATTTTGTAGTGTGCTAACTAAGCCCTTTCATTTAATCCCCAAAACGGCATTGTTTATTTACTTTACGAATTTATGTCCTCTAGAGGGCGCCATAACCATAATGTGTCGTCACATACCATTTAACCAGCAAGGACGATCAAGACATTTCCAACGATACCTCACTTGTCAAATTATGATAAAAAGTTTTAAAGTTATGAGGGTACAGATGAACATACATACAAACATCCCAACATACACTGTACATAGTAGTACATAAGCACTACACATACACAACGGTCAAAATCATAATCCTCTTTTTTGCTGCGCCGTAGTCGGGTAAAAACTTATGAAAAAATCATCGTAAAAATGTAATGTTTTAACTATGTTTACGACGAACATAAAACTATACAGCTTTTTATGTCTTGATCTTTAGCAAAACATCTAAAAGTTATGTAAACTAATGTTTTTAGAGTCGAATTTAATTTTCGTTTTAGAACATAACTGCCATTAAAAAGTAAACGTTTGGAAAAGCATGGTTCAATGAACCATGCTTTTCCAAACGTATAGGACGTTAAGTCAGTTGCTAAAGTTCGAAAGAGATACCGTCGCCCCTGGCACTCAGGCAACTGAACACCGGCTACTGAGGGAACACGGGTGGGTTTTAGTCAATAAAAGTCTGACACGTCCTCACGCTCCACACAGAGCGGGAGAGGAGAAGTTATTTGATGAGTACAAATACAAAAAAAAAAAAAAAATGAAAAAGCTGATTAACACTTCAGTTTTTTTATCGGATGCACTAATGTAGCTCGCGAGATTAAAATTTTCTTAAGTTTTTCGTAATTTTGGAGGAATTATAATCATTAAAATTTTATTACAACCCTCTAAATTCATTAAATCCCATTGAATTACTATATCATTAAAAAGTCGATCAATGGGATTCAATGAACTGAGAGGGTTGTATTGATCTGCCAGGGGTGCGAGTTGTTTGAAAGAGATACCGTGGCCCCTGGCACACCGGCTACTGAGGGAACACGGGTGGGTTTTAGTCAGTAAAAGTCTGACACGCCCTCCTGCTCCACCCAGAGCGGGAGAAGTTATTTGATGATTTCCAACACAAAAAAAGACGTTTGTATTGATGATTATAATTCTGTAAATATAGATTTACAAAATAAATACCGTGGTTCGATCGTAACATTCGCGAACCATATTTTAATCAGCATTCTAATAATTGATTTTGCGTCAATTTTGATGATGTGCCGTCAATCGACTTGTGCCGCTGTCTGTAAGTACATCATGTCCTGCGTGCTCAGGGCATGATGTGACATGACCTTTATGAGGGAGTCATAAAAAACTGATGAACGCAACGCTGACGAAAGCACTGATCGTCACGCAACAAAGACACTGGACTGGAATACTTAAGTATAATATGTATTTACCTATTGACGTGACACGGATGCACGTACTACAGAAGATGAATATCTTGAGAAAAGAAAGACATGCGTAGGCATCATATCAAAAGCCGCATTGTATCATATCTGAGCCTTTTGTAGAGAGAAGATAGATAACTGATTTCTCCACTGTATTCAGACATACTAAGATTAAATCTTCCTTTACTTTGTAAATATCTAATATCTTTCGCGCTTTACGTCATCAATTCAAACTCAATATGTGAACGACAATGTACCATTCATAAATGCAACATAAGTTAAGAATAGCGATAACCTTTCTAACAGTAATAAATTAGAGTATTTTTTGTTGATCAATAGACTAAATGAGCAAACAACAAAATGTCTTACTACAGTTCGCAAACACTTCGAGATATTCAATGCCGCTAAATGTCGAAGTCGTGACTCAATCTACACACATTCATAGTCGAATAATAGATAGACAGATGGACACAGTTTCAATCACTTCGCTTCATGTATTATATCTATTGTCTGATTCTAATCGACATAAAATTTTTGATGCTACGTCACGGCTCGCTAACGAGCTAAGCCAATACTTGCAAACACTTATCATCGGTTATTTCTTATTTGTTCGGATACGTAAACCCACTTTTCTTTAGCACGATGAAAACAAGACAAATTCTTTTTCCTAACACCTGGTAAAAAATATTGTGACGGGTTTATAATATGGGGACGGTCGTATTACTACTCTAAAACGGTGGGTTAGCAATTCGACAGGCCTTCATAGCGTCGCGTTGCATTGTTGAGACGATAATCGTTTATAGTGACAACCATGCAAGAACAAACTTTCTAAGCTTATAGATTATTCGATTTGTAAACAACGCTCAGTGATCAATCATCTACTCATAATATAATTGTTGATGTCAACATCGCTACAGCCTTGGGGCGCAAATGCGCGAAAACGCGGCGAGCCTCTTTCATTATTATTTAATTACCAAGCTAAGTTTCACACGGTAGGTTAATGTCTCTATTATGAAACCTTTTAAATTACTTGACTATTTATATAACATGTGTGTCTGCTTACGCACGTGTGTTTATCAACCTATATGTATGTATGTTTGTATGTTACTATGTGCCTCTACAGCGGCACATAGGAACCGACATACATGGTATGGATGACACGTCAATATAATTTTGTAATAATCTGGTGAGTGTCACTTGACAGTAATAAAAATACAATATGGCGATAACCAGACGCCATAATTATTGTGAAAAAAAAAAATGAAAGTTGACAAACTATCCCAAGAGACGTAAGTATCAATGAATAGGTCTTTGAAAATTATCCTTAGGTTTCTCTAATAATTTGTAAATTGATTGACCATTTAGATTTTATAAAGTTTTTATCTTATTTATACATATTATAGCTGTGGTTAAGTTCTTTTATTATCATTAATGTAATCGTGGTTTTACTAAAGTGAAAATAATAATAATTATGCTTAAAATATTTCAATTTAATTCTTAAAATCTAGTCACAAAACTAGAATTTTACTGATGTGAAAGACATTTTAGCGACCGTGAACTAAAGCGTTACAGTGAAAGAAAAACAACAGAACTAAGAATAAATAAAAATAAACAATAATGACTAAAAAGTGTAAAAAATCATGTTTTATGTGTCAAGTAGTTCCCAGCTCATAGTATTTAATTTAAAAATCAGTGTATATCTTTATTCGCAAATTCTTTACAGATTTTTATCACCATACAAAGACATTTTTCTACGACTGCCACCATTAATTCAAATAAAATGTAAGTAATTCATTCCTGGCCGCCGACTTTGTTTATTGTCCCAAATCGCCGAAAAAATGGGTGTTGTCCTTTATGAATACCTATTGCCTCCGACGGCATGATGTACGGCTTAGAGGTAACATTACGGGGTGTGGGATTGGAGACAAAAATAGGTAATTTAATTTTGTTTCCATCTTTTTAAATTTATTTTTTTACGCAGTCAGGTTATTAGATTTTATTAATTATCTGTATTACACACTTCAACCTTCGGGCAGGCACTTTACTTTGTGTATTTAAAATTTCATCGTGAGGAAACTGGCATATACTAGAAACATAAAATTCGAAGACATGTGACATCTACCAACCCACACTGGGCTCGAGTGGAAGATTGTGATCACTAACTCTTACTGAGCGGAGGCCTGTGTCCCAATATGCTTTGCTATACTTTTAGTTGGAGCCAACTAAGCAACTCAATTTTTAAGAAGGTAAATTATCTTCTTACAAATTGAGTTGCTTAACGATTTACATAACTCTTAATAAACAGTTTTGTTATCTATTATGACGTTATTTTAAACGGCCATTAATCTCTGCAAGGTATGATACTTTGGACCTCATTGTCTGAGGACGGAGGATGTAACAGTTTACTCCTACCTTTTTATTTTTCTTTCAACGCTATGTGGTCAAGTAATTTAGCCTTCGGAACATTTTAGCACGAGCATACGAGATTATACAAAGTGGTCAAGAGCTTGTTTAGTGCGTATCTATCGGAAGATCAACGTTATCCGAGGTATTTGTTATGGAAACACGAAAAAATACCGGCCTAGCGCAGGTCGGACAAAGCACAATGAAGGGATCCGTAGTTGGGATGAATTTATCTAAAAAACAAACTTAACATTATAGTCGAAAAACATGTTATCCTATAAATGTATAATTGATACGTCACGGTCAATTTTTCGACTAGGTACAATTAATGTAACTTTGTAATTGCATCAAATAATTTTAGGGGATAGTTTATTAGGTACTATGGGCTTATGGCTAAATAACAATAGCTGCACGGGTCGATCGGCCAGGTTAAGCTACGCTTGCCGCGGTTGGTCCGTGGATGGGTGACCATCTTTAAATACTAAGACCCCTCCGTGCCTCGGAAAGCACATTAAGCCGTTGGTTCCGGCTGTCATTTGTGGATCTTTGACAGTCGTTACGGGTCGTCAGAAGCCCGAAAGTCTGACAACCAGTCTTACCAAGGGGTATCATATTACCCAGTAACTGGGTTGTGGAGGTCAGATAGGCAGTCGCTCTAGGCAGATGAGGAGTTTATTAGGTACCACAAATTACATTAAATTATGTTTGGACATTTACCTGTACTTATACTGTGAGATCTTGCTTCTTTGGCAAATTTCATGATTCCAGGTCAACGGGAAGTAGGTACAGTCCATACATTCAGCGTCAATAATATCGGGACAAACAGACTTCAAAACAATGTAAACAAACTATGAAACTTAAATATTAATGACACAAGAAATGTTTCAGAATGAAGACAGTACACGACAACTGTCATTCTGACAAGAACTTTAGCCAATTTACTTAAAGTTTAATTTTCTTAGTTATTGAGATCATTTTGAATAGTCTGTTCGTCCCGATATTTTTGAAGCTGACTGGTTTTGATTCATTTATTATGCGAGTATTAAAATATGTCGATAAATGGCCTTATTTTTATTGCGTTGCCTTGATTTTTCCAAAACTCCAAGAGACCTACGTATACAGGTTTATTGGAAAAACACCAACCACCTCTTCAGAGGTCATTGTACTTATCCTTATGAACAACTTTTACTATGGGATTGTATAGCTCATCAAAATGTAGGGAACAACTGATTTTTTTTTCACGTTTTTAGGTTTAGTCCCATAGTAAAAGTTGTTCACAATGATAAGTATAATGACCTCTTAAGAGGTTGTTGGTGTTTTTCCAATAACCCTGTATACTATTAATTTCAAATAGATACCTCAGCGTGTTTCTGAGAAAAAGGATCTTGACAGAGTGACAGACCAACAGACAGTAAGAACAACAACAATGTGATCCTATAAAGGATTCCTTTGAAGGGCGGTCTCTTTTAAAGCATGTACCCCTAAAAACTATCCATCCATTGAATTTAAGTTCATTTTGGATTAATATCAGGTGTAAAAAGAAAATTGGATGCTTGCAAAGTGATTATTATACGTTCAACATGTAGTTAGGAACTTCTAGCTCATATATTGTAGGTACCTACTCATTTACATTCAACAAAATTACCTAATATTGCTTACGTCAATGGCCATAATGTTTTACAGGAAAATTTTCCCTCCCCTTGCTGAGACCGTGTAGCGGTTAGCATATCGTCGATTGAAATGAAAATACAAATCATTATTTTTATACTTCATACCAGCTACGCCCTGCGGTTTCACCCACATAAGTATCGATCCCGTGGGAATACCGAGATAAAAAGTATCCCGAGTCCTAACCTTAGTTATGGTCTACCCGTGTGCCAAATTTTATCCAATTTCGTTCACCCGTATTAGCGTGGAAGCGTAACAAACAAATATTCAAATAATCAAATCTTTTCTGTTTTTAATATTAGTTTAGATAAGCTAATAACTAAGCTGAGTGTACTTAATATCTACCTACACCTGCTTAGCAACCAAAGATATAAAACTTTAGCATGGTAAAGATAGTCAACAGTCAAATTCTCGGCGTCTACTATTTACTTGCTGAGAACATTTTTGTTGAATCTTTCAATTAGCGGAGCCGCGGCGTCAGAAAATGTGTTCTTTTGTTGCAATATGCACATGCATTCACTCATAGGTAGTTAGTGCTAAGTAATTATGTCATTAATCATTTTTAATGAATTTAATAAACGCGTCCCAAGTTCTTGCGTTGTTACAATATTGCTGTTGCCGTAAGGCGAATCTTTTTCTATCCATTCTTACTCGATACAAACTTACAAAATAGTTCCGTAAATGAGAATCTGGCAGATAGACATCGCGCAAATGAAACCATACAAGACAAAAACAGGGGGAAGGTCTACGAAAGAAGCTGACATAACTCCTGAAACTGTCAAATTAGTGTAATTTAAAATGTATCACAACTGCCACTGCATTTATTATTATAGTCCACTCTCTCTCCCACAGAGACCAGTGGTAATTGCGTAACAAATTAACATTTTATCATTGTTTGGGTCGGAAATCATCAAATAACTTCTCCCGCTTTTAGTGGCCAAAACCCACCCGTGTTCCCTCAGTAGCCTGTGTGCCAGGGGCGGCGGTATCTCTTTCGAACAACCCGCACCCCTGGCAGGCATCGGCCCTTGCGGGCCCCATCAGTTTGTGCTGACATCTCTTTGAGGCGCACGTGGAACACAACGCGCCGTCGACCCGGTCTTGGTCCTTACCGGACAGCGAGCTACCCATTACTCGCCGTCTGCAAGCCCACGCCTACGGTGGCCGGGATTCAGCCTGGGAACACACTAACATTAGGAATGCATTCCATTTTGGCAGTTCGACAATATCCATTGCGTTATTTACGCAATTTTCGAATATGTGAAGCAATCATAATCAGCCAATAATGTTCCCACTACTGGGACACAGGCCTCCTCTCGGTGAACAGGAGTTGGCCATAATCCTCTTCGTGGGCCCTGTGCGGGTTTGTATAGATGCCACATCGAATTCTATTTCGTCTTCGAATTTTTGGTAATAGAATATTGTTTCCTCATGACGGCGACATGTCTTCACAGTTTTGAGAGCAGTGTTGATGAAATAGCTTACACAAATTAAAGTGTCTGTCTGGGTCCGAACCTACGACCTACAACTCGTAAGTCGCAGCCATTACCACTGGGCCACCACTGCTCTATGAAGCAATGGATTAGCAAAGGAGCCATCCATATGTTACGGCACACAAATTTTATGGTTTATGACCCCTACCTCGATTTAAAAAAAAACCCCGTCCTTGTCACATTTAAAGCCTCTCCCCTTCTGTTACTTCACATATTTTTCAATTTTATACACAGAAGTAAGAGTAGGTAAGTAGAGTTTTTTAGTATTTAAGGTTTTAACATATGACGTCACAAAGCTTTTGTCGCCCCTAGCCCTTGTCACACAATTTCACATTTCGTTGACCCCCTCACCCCCTTAACGTGTGACGTAATTTATGGATGGCCCCAATATCCTCCAATACTATTCAGATTCTGACTGATAGGGTTACACAGATTATGCTATACAGGATAATTTTTTAACCAGTGCGCAAACTGTAACCGTAAATTCACCTTATCATTCTAGGCGTATTCTTCTTCTTCTTCTTCGTCGTCACACTCTTGGCAGAGTGGTCGTGGTCGTCACATCAGGGGTGGTGGCAAGCTTCACAATCCGTCGCCATTCCTCCCGTACTTTGGCTTTGCTTGAGCATTCGTGGAGTGGACCATTGAGTGCAGTTTTGACTTGGTCGGTCCAACGCATTGGAGACCTGCCACGTGCTCTTGTACCTTCAACCTTTCCCTGTACTATAAGTCGCTCCACAGATGTGTCTTCTTGACGTGCAATATGTCCAAAGAAAGTTAAAATACGACATTGGACGATGGAAGAAAGACGCTGTTCGATTCTAGGCGTATAGCGTACAAAAAAAATCTGCTGTTTCATAGAAAAGTTTAATTAATACCTATGCGGTCAAAATGTATGGAACAGCTGATTTTTTTTTATAACCGACGAAAAATTTAAGGGTTGGTGCAGTGGTTAAGCGATTGACTGCTGCGCTGAGTGTCGCGGGTTCGATTCCTGCACGGAACAAATATTTGTATGACCTACAAGTAGTTGTTCCTGGTCTGGATGTTTGTGTATGTGAGTTAAACACCCTTATTTATAAACGCTGCTTCAAGTTAAGTACTGATTAGCGACTGATTAACCATACATTTTTGACGTTTAAACATCTCGTAACTTTAATCATCGTTTATGAATACACCCCTAAATGTTTATAAACGCACCCACAATCAGTGGCGGCTGGTAGGTCATGGAACTGGTGGTGCACTATTCTAGCTCACTAAGTATGAGGGGTAATAAGTAAAATAAACAAATAAATATTTATTTCAGATAAGTAATTTAAATCTAAACGAATAAACAATAGTATTCAGTTTCACGTAAACTAAACTTCGCGGTGACAATAATGAGTCGGTCATTAATTATGGCCGGCATGCAAACTTCGCCAAACCTCGGGCGCTCTCGGTAATCGACGTTCGGTAATATTCGGTTCAGTTCGACAAACTTCGATTCCCCCGTGCGGCGCACGAGAATAGAGAAATTACTCCATAACGCTCCATACAGTTATATCAACTATCTTCTGTCTCACGCGGTAGGCGTTTTAGCTCGGATCTCATAGAAATGTATGAGCATTCGCCGTGCGCATCGGCATAGCGCACGAGGGATCTTCTGTACCGCGAAAATAAATCTTAATAGTTTAGCAAAGAGCTTATATTGTTTCGTCAGTTTTGTTAGTATGTATTACATAAACCACAACCAGTGGCCACAATGCGATTATTAAACATTTTGGGATTCTTTCTACATCTATTAAAATCTGGTAGTTCAGCGAACGAGTGCACTTAAGGGACAACCGCCCCTGCCCACAATACAGGACAAATTCCTAGTTTGGGGCAAATAAAATTGATGGGCACTTCCAAACTAGACCGACGCGACGAAGTCAGGCGGTCTTTTTTATTACAAAAGGATGCCTCAGATAGACAATGGCACCGTCTGGGTGGTCATCCAAATAAAATCTCATTAAACTCAAATAGCTGTATGACGTGCAAATAAATTATTTTTATGAGTTATTAACTTATTACAATGTGGGACAGATTTGTCATGCTTTATAATACAATATGAATAGAATTACTGTTTTATTTGATTCTTTAATGAAGTGTGCGTTAGGTCCGATGATGCGGATGTTAGGGGAACGGTATACATGGCTAGTAATATTAATCGTTCATTTTAAAGGTCACTTGACATTATAGAGCCACTAAAGTGCAAATCAAATATTATTATGTCTGTAGCTGAATTTCATACATTTCTCTATCTATATGATACTGCTTCGAAATTATTACTATTTGCGAAAAAGAACTGCAGGTTTTAGGGGAGAGTTGACAATTACCGCGCGGTTGATAATTCCGCGCTTTACAATATTGTAAAAACTAAACACAACACAAGCTTAAATTACCAATACACGAGTTTCACAACGCAACCTACCCCTCCCACTTCAGTTGATAGTTCATTCCAACTAACGTCACGGGAATAATACGCACTCGAAAAAAAAAAACGTATTTTGACTATTATTTTTAGAGTTAATTCAACAAGTGGTAAGTCTTATTTATGTAACAATATTAAAATGTTATTTACATCATTTGCAAGGAAAAATATTGCACTACCGATGAGCAAAACAACAACAGCTACCTAGTAACCTGTAAATTAATTTTTGAGATTATTTAACGAAATGGCAAAGTTGGACAATTTCGTGCCTCAGCGCGCGGTAATATCAAACCAAAATAAATATATAGTTTATACATCTTCAATATCGTAATATTTTGTATCCAAGTTATCGAAATGTTATCATTATAAAAGTTATAACCTTAAATGGTGCATCTAATGCATGAAAATTTGATATTTTTGGAGTAAAATAATTGTTAAAACAAAGTTTGTGTTTTTATAGCTTATTTCTTAATAATATTATGTTATATATATGTAATATTTAATGAAATCTTATTGTTTTCGTGCCATTTTCCGCTTTGGATCTCTCATTTCGCTGCAAAATTGCGAGCACGGTTTTATCAACCCGGGGGCACGGAATTATCAAACCGGTTCGCGAATTTCCCATTTCTTACAATTTGCTAATATATAAACTTCTTTTAATAATTCTACAAGTTTGAAACCCCAGTATTAGAGCCAAATAAATATCCCGGCGATCTATGATAATACTAATAACCCTACCTTAATACTTTCCTAAGCTTAGATATAGCAAAATGGACGTTAGGGGCTCGGTATAATATGCCAACTCTCCCCTAATGTGTACGGGAAACACATGAAAATTGCCTGTGAAAATTACAATACGTAAAAGGCTTTATTCATTTGAATGAATGTATGTCACTGGTATGATAATTTAGGTACTGTCGAGCATAAATTTTATTAACATTTTATTTTTTATTTATTTATTTTTGACATCTTTAATCATTTTGTATTTGACTTATAATAAAATTCTAAATTTAATTCTAAATTCAATTTCAATTTCCGTTATTATTTTGTATGTCTATTATGCTGTTAGTAAGTAATAGTATGTAACATTTATAGTGCAAGCATGGCAATTGTTAAATCCCTTTTTAATTTTATATGGGTTATAGACCTGAAATAAATGATTTTTATTTTATAAATAGTTCGTTCTAGATTCAAATTTCATTTAAGTATGACATTTATGAAAAAACTTACCTTTTGTTCAATCATGATGTATAATGATGGAAGCTAGATAGGTAAATTATTGCTGAATTGTCTCATTTTCTAAGTATAAAAGTCCAAATAGATCCTTTTATTTAGCGTTCGTCAAGATGGTTGATATGACGATAATAGCCAGCAAATTAAAAATAAATAAAAATAAGGTTGTAGTCAATATGAGGTATCTTGGAGTGGATATTCTGAAACGACGAATAAGATCAGGGCCTAGAGACAAAACACATTTCTCTGCGGTAAGGACACGACGTAACCTTTCCGCAGGTAATGTCATTCCCATACATTTTGGAGTAGCGTTTGGCGTGAATGCTAACATAAATGTGTTTTGTCTAAGCCTGCAGGGCAGCTCGCTCCACATAGATATTATTCATTTTGCCGCGGAGTGGGAACGTACCTATTCTACAAGAATAAACCATTAGGAATAGCTTAAATGCCCCGACGAATGTTAGCTGTCAATTTACCACGAGGACCACACTCGTTATTAAACTTGTAAGTACATTTTTGCTTTGAGTACGTTGTTAAAAATGATTAAAAATGGGTTAAAGATTTGGCACAATAGTGACTGTTTCGGCTTTGACCTGATTTTCATTGTTTAAATAGAAATATGACGAAATTGATAAGCAGAGAGTAGGTAGGTACTTACCCACTCTCTGCTAATCAATTTGCAAGATTCAGAGAATTCATGCTACTTAGCAATGAAATAGATCATTTGCTTAGGTGTCCGTATTTTTGCAAAAGATTTTATTAAGGTTTCAACGCTATACTAGACTCAAATTGTTACAAGATTAAGTAGGTACCTAAATACCTAAGCCACAGTAGTTTGACGAAAACATTAAATTCCCACTTTGATATAGGTGTGTCGCCAAGATAATATTCGTTTCACGTCTTTTCAATACATTCCGAGTTAACCGATAGAATCAACAGCGGTACGTAGGTACCTATATCATTCAAACAGCTTATTTTTAACACCCATAAGTATGGACCTCCTAATAGGTTCAAAGATATTACTATAATTACTTTTACTTTCAATTCTTTTATCTAATGTTGACTTTCTCCTTTTAGTTTTGACGTCAGTCGGTTACCATGACCCACGCCATAACCTACTCCAACTTAAAACGTTCATGTATAATGAATGAGAGCTTAAAAAAATAAACAAATGAGGGAAGATAACTAATAGTACATTACTTAACTTACGTAAACCCAAATATGTATTTTAATTAAACTAAACTGGCACCAAGGACCACTTGGTGACAGTTTAGTAACACACAATAAGGGCCACGTTAGGTTAAGTTAAGATTAAGACTGACTTGCTAATAAGCTATAAGTTAAACCCGGCTATCAAAGTTATCGTAGGTATACAACATTCAACGATCGGCACCCTAATTGCGTAACTCACGATTAATCATAATCGGTTTCAATTTGACAGTTCAACAGTATTCATTGCGTTATTTAAGTCGTTGAACAGCCACATTTTTCGAACATATAAAGCAATGGTTTAACAATCATTTTCAAAACGAAGCAGATTATGATGAATCGTGAGTTACGCAATTAGGGTGCTGATCAATGACAAAAAAAATTGGCAAGATTTACACAGACTTTACCAACGGTTTAAAAATTGCGATTAGTTTGACGTTTAACCGTGTAAAATCTTGTTTATTTATTAGTGAATTATGACAGAAAACAATTTAAGTAAACCAGTAACTGATAAACGAGTTTTTATGTAATATCTAAAAATCTAAAAAATAAATGAAACCCAGTCAACAGTTGGAATGTTAACCCGCCAAATGTTCGTGACGCAGCTGGTTTGTAGGTTAAAATAAGAATCACCGTTATAATGAACGGGAGAGCGGGATGGCTTTGAGAATCGGCGGGATGCGGGGGTCGGGGGTCGGGGGGATGTTCCCGAGTGCATGCGTACCACTGACGCGTAAGAAACACCACACACCGAGCCCCAAATTGTGTAAAATATTGCTCACCAACACGTGAATGAATACATTAAAATATTCAGTACGAAAGTGAAATCAAAGCACCGACACTTTATTTTCATGTTTTCATGTATAATTTGTGCACGTTCTGTGAAAAGAGGTTATGTTGACGAAGGAGATATGGTCCCAAGTAAGTAAACAGTGTTCGTTAATTATTTCCGCTATTTTTTGTATTTTAACATAACTAGAAATTGTAATTATGTCAACTCAGTGTTGTTATATTTTGAATTATAAATCTTCTATCTACTCCGTGAATCACGTTCTCGACATCGTAGCGTCATTTGTTTCTATAAATTGAAAAGTGTTTCTATTGGTCCCGCGGCTATTAGGCGACATTTTTAATGGTTTTATAGTAAAATAATCAGTGTAATCTACTTCCTAAGACATAATTTACATTAATACATAAATAAAGAGCAGCTGATTGATAAAGGTTCTCCTTATAATGTTGTTTACATTGAAGATAAACAAACTGATATCTGTATGGGATATACCTACCTTGTACATAGTATCACGTAGACCATGTTCAATTAACATAATTAAATTTATTACATTATTATCAAAACAGAGGTAAAGTGTAAATATTATCAATATTACGTCTTTATTACTTAGTGATAAATTGATAGTTCATAGGGTGGAAGTAAAACATACCTATAGGGTATTATATGAAGGAACATTGTCGTAAAGTCTAGACATTTGCGTGAAAGCTTTCAGACTGCGACTCTGAAACAATCGCCGATCGATTCATTGTTTTTTTTTAGGGTGGGAAATCATCAAATAACTTCTCCCGCTCTAGGTGGAGCAGGAGGGCGTGTCAGACTTTTACTGATTAAAACCCACCCGTGTTCCCTCAGTAGCCTGTATGCCAGGGGCTGCGGTATCTCTTTCGAACAAACCCGCACCCCTGGCAGATCGTCGATTCATTATGTCTGATAGCACTGCACAAGACAAACCTCCCATTGTGAGAAACAAACTGTGAGAAGAGAAGCATCCACCACCTCCCGACTTCGTAAAAGCCCAGGAACACTTGCTCCCCGGGCGTGATCTGCAGTGGCCTATATGGAGAGCTCTCAACCGACTGCGTACCCAAGTAGGCCGCTGTAGACAACTTGTCAAACGGGGGGATTATTGACTCATCCAACACCCAGTGCGAGTGCGGTGCTTCTGATCAGACCATGCACCACTTGCTGGAGTGCCCCAAGTGCCCGTTCACCTGAAGTTTGGATGACCTCAATAAAGCCACTGATGCCGCAATAAACGTGGCCACCTACTGGGCTCTAACAATTTAAATAAAAAAGTGTACGAGTGCCATCGACACGAAAAGAAGAAGAAGAACTTACAATAAATTCAAAAACTAAAACAAGCCTACTGAAAAATCAAGCTTTAAAAAGTATGAAACAAGATAACATTCTCATCTAAATGCCGTGGGGGGCGTATGCCACTTTGCCCTAAATCTTATGATCGCTTACTGTTAGAATGTATTTTTTGGTAGGTTTGGTAGTTTTTTTTTTTTTTTTTTTGGGTGGGAAATCATCAAATAACTTCTCCCGCTCTGGGTGGAGCAGGAGGGCGTGTCAGACTTTTACTGACTAAAACCCACCCGTGTTCCTTCAGTAGCCCTTAAGCCAGGGGCTGTGGTGTCTCTTTCGAACAAACCCGCACCCCTGGCAGGCATCGACCCTTGCGGGTCCCATCCCTTTTTGTGCTGACATCTCTTTGAGGCGCGCGTGGAACACAACGCGCCGTCGACTTGGGCTTGGTCCTTACCGGACAGCGAGCTACCCATTACTCGCCGTCCGCAAGCCCATGCCTACGGTGGCCGGAAATCGGCCTGGGATTCCCGACGCCCAGGGCGTCTCCGTATCCTGCGGCGGCTGGGGTCGCGAGGGCGCATATGCTGCCTCTCCCTCACGTGCGCCGCCTCCCTCTTCGCGAGCATCACTGCTTCGCTGAAGGAGGTGACGGCTCCCCATGCCCTCTCGCTCCGTACCATGGCCTGGACCAGGGCCGGACGCGAGAGATTGCCGCCGCCGATCGCCTCCACGAGGACACGGCGGTGCTCCGCCCAAGCCGGGCAGACCGCCACCGTGTGCTCCACCGTGTCCTCAGGGCGATCTTCGCAATGGAAACACCCGGGCGTTTCCTCCCGCCCTATCCGAAACAGGAACCTCCCGAAACAACCGTGTCCGGTGAGGACCTGCGTCAGGCGGAAGGTGAGGACGCCATGCCGCCTCTCAAGCCACTCCTCAAAGAGGGGACTTACCGCCGCAATCGTGGCGTGCCCAGCACTGGGTTGCGACAATCGCACTCTCCATGTCACCATGAGATCCCGCCGGAGCTCTGTCCGCTGTGCCGCGATTTCCCGCGGCAGCGGAGTTACGCCCCGGCGTTTGGCCTCCTCGCGCCACTCCCACATTTGCGCGAGGACCTTTGCCTCCAGATCCCATGGCGGTAATCCGGCAAGGAGGCCCGCCGCCTCGCCGGAGATCGTGCGATATCCCCGGATCATTCTGATCGCCATGACCCTATGGGACGCCCTCAGCTTGCGAGCTGGTTGGCGCCTCAATGTAGGCGCCCACACCGGCGCCCCGTATAGGGCCATGGACCGCACGATCCCCGCGTAGAGCCTCCGGCAGGAGGCATTTGGCCCCCCTAGATTGGGCAAGAGCCGCTTCAACGCAGCCCCGGCCCGCTCCAGTCTGGGAGCCAAACGGCGAAAATGCTCCGCAAAGTTCCACCGGCTGTCGAGGACAAGTCCCAGGTACTTCATGGTCGACTCGACGCCGATGTGAACCCCTCCCACCGTTATCTGGGAACCCGTCGGTGGCGCATTCCGAGGACCATGAAACCACATGGCCTCGGACTTGTGCAATGCCACCTCGAGTCCCAGTTGCCGGATCCTATCGACGATTGTCGCAACCCCTTGTGTCCCTAAGTCGGCCGCCGCCTGGTACGACCTCCCTTGCGCCAGGACCAGCGTGTCGTCAGCGTAACAAACTACACTGACGCCATCAGGGAGGTCGGCGCGCAGCACCCAGTCGTACCCGATGTCCCACAGATACGGCCCCAGGACCGATCCCTGTGGGACACCGCACGACATCTCTCGCCGGTTCCACTCTCCGAGGTGACCGGGGTAGATGACGGCCCTGTCCGTCAAATAGGCCTCGACCACACGACAGAGGTAGGTCGGCATCCGGTGATACCGGAGTGCCTCCCTTATGCAACTCCAGGGCAGGGTGTTAAAGGCATTGGCGATGTCTAGAGACACCGCCAAGACGACCCCACCCCGGGCTACAGCATCCCCCGTCGTGAGGGCTCGCACGCGCATGATGGCGTCCACCGTGGAGCGCCCCCTGCGGAAACCAAACTGGCTCTCCGCCAAATCCGGCCCCACCCGCACCAGCCGCCCGACGAGGCGGTCTGCAATTACTCTCTCAAAGAGCTTGCCCACCTCGTCGAGCAGCACAATGGGCCGGTAAGCGGACGGAGAGTCCGCTGGGCGCCCCGGCTTCTTAATGAGGACCAGTTTCCCCGTCTTCCAGCGAAGTGGGAACTGGCCCTCCTCCAAGCATGCGCTTAGGAGCCCTCTTAGTCGAGGCCCGAGAGCCTGCAAGGCCAGGACCCAGGCTTTGCCGGGCAAGCCGTCGGGTCCTGGGGCGGTATTCTTGGCATTCAGCCTACGTACCGCCACTCTCAGGTCTACCTCGGTCACCTCTGGAGAGTCGTCGTCGTCGTCGGTGTGGTCCGCATCGGGCACCGCAGGAGGCGGAGCCATAGGCGGGGGAGCGTGCTCCCCTCGCGAGGGGAACAGAGCGCTCACCACGTCCTGCACGAGATGAGGCCGGAGACTCTGCGTCAGCGGGGGAGCCCACGGGCGGATCTTGTCCCGCACCGTTTTGTAGGGGCGTCCCCACGGGTCTCTGTTCAGAGTCTCCAGCGACTCCTCGCGGGCCACTACTCTGGCCCGCAACATCTCATCTCGGAGGGCGGTCTTCGCCACTCTGTACCCCTCGTACAGCTCCGCCTCAATGGCTACCGTATCCGGAGGGCGGATACGAAGCCTGCGGTGCCTGGAGTAAAGGTGTCGCGCAGCGACACACGCCTCGCGCAGTGTTGTCAACTGCGGCGACCACCAGTACACCTGGCGTGAAGCACGACCTGGCTGGACCCGGGGCATTGCCACGTCACATACGTCGGACATGGCCTCCCGGAACCACTCGGCCTCGTCGTTTATGTCGGCAGGCCTGTCCGGTGATGACACCCAGGCCTGCACGATCGAGGCTTCCAGGAGAAGCTCCCGGTCCAGCTGCTTCAACGCCCACCGCGGACCACACGGGGCCTGTCGGACCGGCGCGCTCGAGGTCTGGGCGGAGACGTCAAACCGGATGTACCGGTGGTCGGAATACGTCTCCACCCCCTCCATGACGCGCCAGTCGATGACACGCGGCGACAGAGCGGGGCTGGCGAACGAAATGTCCACCACCGACTCACCCCGCATCCGCACACACGTGGCGACAGAACCCCGGTTTAGGACGACCAGGTCTGCTTCCAGAGCCCAGTCCTCCACCATCCTGCCCCGCACATTCGTCAACCGGGAACCCCAAGCCAAGCTCTTGGCATTGAAGTCCCCGAGGACGAGCACGGGGAGGGAACGAAACCCGACGACGACGTCTCTCAACTCCGCAAGGGAGTTGTGGAACTCGGCGAGAGTTCGGCTCGGGGAGAAGTACACCCCTACCACGACTATCTCCCCGAACCGTGCTGCAACGCAACCCCGTCCCCTCTTGACACTCTCGAGGGTCGGGGTACCGGCGGCGGCCGACGAAATGAGGGTCACTGAGCCGCTCAGGTCCTCCACCCAGTCATCCCTGGGCGGGACAAAGTACGGCTAGGTTTGGTAGTTTAGGTAGGTTTTTGGTAGGAGCCTCCTACCCTACCAAAAAATGAGATTTATTGTGACATCACAATAACCTGTCATAAGCTTGTAAAAGACTATTGCGTATAAGAAACATACTGTGGTTAATATTTTCAATAAGCTATTTGGGCTTAAGTGTGTATTTCAAAAATCCGAAGTTCTAGAATAAGTTTTTGCAATAAACGAAACATCATTATTTTTATTTTTTTCTATTACTCTCAAGTCCACATCATAATATTAAGCTGTGTCAGAATCATTTCGATTAATGTTGCCATACTAAATAACTTTTGGATACAACAACAATAACAATACGAGTATTTTTTTACCTGCATTCTGCTTTGGACTAAAATTTCTCACATTTAGGATTTCTAGGGTTGACACATTATTGCATAACATGGCTCACATAGCCTATAACCACTACTACTAAGACGCTTCCAACGATACCCAATTTGTCAAATTATGATAAGGATTTTAGAAGTTATGTAACTCATACCCACATTCACACATATACACCCGTCAAAATCATACCCCTCCTTTTTACTTTTCCGTAGTCGGGTAAAAATTGGAGAAACTTCACAAATTACCTCTATCGTCGAAACATTGTCTGGTTAGACGGTGCAACTTGTATTGTTGTCTCAACTTTGGTATGCCACGGCGTGGCCACGGCCCTCAGATTATAAAACAATGGTAGATAGACCGCGCGGAACACCAAGAGTGAGGCCAAAAATCCAAATACTAAAGCGTCGCATTTAATGTAACATACAATGCGACGCTTTAGTATTTTTTTTTTTTTGGTTTAGATTATAAAACAAAGGCGGATACCTGGACCGCGCGGAACACCCAAGAGTCAAACAAACAAATACTAAAGTCTCGCATTATTTATACAATGCGACGCTTTAGTATTTGGTTTTTTGGCTTCACTCTTGGTGTTCCACGCGATCTATCTGCCTTTGTTTTATAATCTGAGCCACGGCCAATTAAATTTCTTTCCGCTTAAAAAAACCTATATTCTAGTGACCTATTTCTTTTTCCAAACGTCATTAGTTTGTCTCGTAGGTACCTACATTCTCGTTTTATTTTTGTCAATACCTTAGTTTTGTCTAATGCCGATGCTAGTGTTCATAGATTAATATAAACATTAGACAACCATTTTCATAGTTTAAAAGAGGTAAGGTAAGGTTTTGTTGAAAATATAGTGAAGTTGGAAGACCATCAGACAAATAGCTTTCCTGTAATGTTTTCCTAAGTTTCCTAAAAGTGATTTAGTTCAATTTTGCAAAATCTAAACTATTATTTCAAAGAAAAATATTTTATTTCTTGTATGTTGGTTTGTTACTCTTTCACACTTAAACGGCTGAACGGATTTGGATAAAATTTGGCTCTTGGGTAAACCCATGACCTGGATTAGAACATAGGCTAGTCTGGTATAAAACTACCAGCCAAACCCATTCTTTCTTCGATTGCTACTTACAAACTACATAATTATTACAATTTATTTTTGGTCACGGTTAGACCGTCAAAGTACCTACCTAATTATATCTCACTTCATTGAAATGAAACTGACAAGGACAGATGGTACATAATCAACTTTTTATAAATGCCATGTTTTGATAAATAAAGAGGTAAATCTCATATCGGAAATCATCCACAATTTTTTATCCGATCTTGTCGGAGCCAAGAGATACGTAGTCGGTATAAAAAAAATGATTGTTCCCACAGTCCCAAGGTATACTTGTTGATATAAATATACGTAGTTAGGTACATAAGTAGTAAGGTACATAAGTGTATCGTCACCGTCATAGTTCCGTCCTATTACAATGCAAAATCAATTCAATTATCCGGTGTGGTGGCGTGACAGCATCCCTATTAGTGCCGCCCATTGGTCGAGCTAGTCAGCCTCTCAATAAACAAACGTGCATTTACCGTCACTTTTAATTCTTATTACACTTACAGCAATAGTTTCTACTATTTTCAATTCAAAGGACAGTGGGGACAACACAGGCAGAAAATAAAATACTTAACAATAAATGCAATTTTCAACACACTTGCTCATAAAATGGCTCTAATTTCACTACAGTTAGGCACATAATGACACCTATTATCAAACTGTGACTTTTTCATTACTATTATTCACTAGTGAGTTATAGAATTGGTTGAGTTGCTTTGTTCTTAGTGAGTTATAGGTTGTTTTTTGTTTGAGTTGCTTTGTTCTTAAAAACGATGATGATGATGATGATGGATGATGATGGATGATGCTGGATGATGATGGATGATGATGGATGATGCTGGATGATGATGGATGATGGTGATGGATGATGATGGATGACGATGGATGATGATGGATGATGATGAATGATGATGATGGATGATGCTGGATGATGATGGGTGATGATGAGTGATGATGGATGATGATAGATGATGATGGATGACGATGGATGACGATGGATGATGATGGATGATGATGGATGACGATGGATGATGATGGATGACGATGGATGATGATGGATGATGATGGATGATGATGATGGGTGATGATGAGTGATGATGGATGATGATAGATGATGATGGATGACGATGGATGACGATGGATGATGATGGATGACGATGGATGACGATGGATGATGATGGATGATGATGGATGACGATGGATGATGATGGATGATGATGATGGATGATGATGGATGACGATGGATGACGATGGATGATGATGGATGATGATGATGGATGATGATGATGATGATGATTTAGTATTATTTTCTTCGCAAGTGTGTTGAAAAACGTCGTATGATACACGTGTGTATTGATGATTATCGTCCTCGGCTCTCTTAAGACCCTCGCCTGACGGCTCGGGTCTCAATGGCGCCTCAGCGATAATCACCAACGTTACACACTTGTACCATAATGTACTATTATTTTAGAATCAGATAGAATGGAGGTAAATAAACGCAACTAGTTATAAAAATATAACCTACATATTATATGTTAAATAAATTTCTGTGACGTACAAAAGCAGCTAGAATTAATTGCAATTTTGTCCTTATTTTTCATTTTTATTTCGATTTTTTGTAAAGATTTTATTTAACATAGCGACACATTTAAACAAGTTTATCGTGTGTTTTTAAAGATAACAATTGTATAATATTGACGAATCGCGGATACGTATTTACACAACTTGATAAGAAGAACATAGTTTGCATATAGTAGATAATTGAGCGAACTTTGGAAAGCTGTACCATTTCCTGTATTTAGGTACAGTTTATTATGTTGTTGTTATTGTTTATATTATGTTTCCAGTTTAAATTTCATCATTTTATTAAACACGATTGTTATTAAAATAAGATTATTGTCATAAGTGTTTATAGATACAGCTTATGTATTTTTTTCATACGTTCTTCAGTATAAGTACAAAATGTTATGTTAATCTTGTGGTTGAAGTAAACGACTCCCTATTTATTAAAAAAATACGTTTTAATGCAATAGGCACTATATTGCATTACAACATTTTTTTTTTTTATAATTCACTATCAATTGGAAAAGTTTTATTTTTATAAGATGTCAATAAATCATTTATAATCTTATCCTGTACCGTATAAAAATAAAGTTATAAATCTTGGTAAATGAATGGTCGACATTTTATTGGGATAGCTTATTAAATAAATGATAACTTTGTACCACAAACCATCGATTGTATATCATCAATAGCTTATAATTATAAAATAAAATTGAAATCAGTTTTTCAGCTTACTAAACAAAGTTTGTAGTTATATTTGTGAAAAGCTTTTTCGAATCTCTACAAAGAGGGATTTAAACACGTCTGTTATCTCTAGCTAGTACTGCATCAAATACTGTGTACGGTAAAAGCGGGTCATGTCCGTGGCCAGCAGTCGGCGGATGGAGCAGGGAAAGTCACTCGAGCGTGGATAACTTGTGGTTTCTTTTTTGCAAACGGAGCGTGCTGGGTACGCATGCGCGGGGCGCTCGATACGTCAGTGTTGCATGGAACCAACGTTCACTTCGGACGCGCGACGGCGCTCGTGTCTATGACGGTTTGGTGCTTATGAATAAAGAACAAGTGTTGTGTGTTGCTCGTGTTGGATTGCGATGAGCGGAGCAGGGGTGGCGTCCCGGACGGCGCCGGAGTCCGTCTCCATGCCGGCAGAGTTCCCGGTCCGGCTCTACTTGCGGGCACTACGCCAGTACCAAAAGCTCCTTGACCTAAGACGCCTATCATCCAAAGACAAAGTAAGCATTGTCGTCACTACACTTGGTGTTTTATAAGTTTTGTATTTTATAGTTCCATCGAAATGCTCTCGCAACTATTTAATAAAGTTAATGTTAAGCACACATTCTTTGCTTGTCGAGCTTTTTCCATTCTTTTTTGTAACTATAACTATCTGTAGAACAAATAAGCAAGATTTATGTAATGCCGTTAAGTAACCTTAACCTTACGCATGCTTTGATTACATTTTTTTGTTTCCTTCACACATAAAACATAAAACTAACATGTTACTAGTACGTAGGTGGTATATTTTCTCAGATTTAAAGGGGAATCCTGGTTCCCCGAACTTGCTAATATTGATATCGTTACAGGAACTATTGGCATATTTTCAGTCTGGGTTTTACATTTTGATGGCTTACGAGGAAAAAATTTTAGTATATGAACTGTGTTGATGAATATATAGTCATGATGACGTCCGTATGTTGCATGACTCAATGCTCAATATTCAATCTTTAGCCATAATATATATCCTGTGTTACAATTGACAGTAGTAACTTAGGTAGTGTTTACATATCAGAAGGATTTGAAATTTCCACATAAACAACGAATTTACTCCGCTGCATCAAAACTCAACCGCACCTCAATTTATTCATGTACCACATACCTATCTGATATTTTACGATTCATGATCGTCATCACCAGGAATTCAAGACCGTTAATGTCTAGTGTCTACCTACTTTTTAAAATGGGAGGAGCTACCGATACCGGTTACCTAAAGTAAATTAAATATTGAATTGTAACTTTTATATCAATGAAACCACAAACTGACATGGCTTGTTTCTTGAGGTTCTAAAGTCAATACACTCACAAACCTTCTACATGATTATGCAAATTCAAATCTTGTTATTTCTTATTCACATTAGGACAGTTGATTGAGGTTGAGCTTTTTAAAGCTTATCGTCAAGTTAGATCGTCAACAAATAATCTGTTGTACCATTTAGTATGTCGTACACCGCGTGAAGTAATCTCGGTCGAGTCGAGGGTTTTATCAGCTTCAAGGTCTGCGCCGGCGCCGCCCACTGCCTCTAACGAATTAATTCGAAATAGCCCGCTTGGAATATTTACGTCATTGAAATATTTGCATTAAACTGAGTGTTTGTACTCTGCTGGTAAATATTGCATTGCATCTCAAACTCAATTAAGAGGTCGACTAACACGTAATAACAATAAAATAAAACAAATGTACTGGGTTTTATTTTTTATTTTTAGTATCTATTCGTTATCCTCTATTATGCAAGTGTACAATTGACACGTTCTTAATGATACTGTAATAACAGTGACACGTGTACATTGGTATTATGCGCATGACCTTGCTTGTAATTATTATTAACTAATATATAATTGAACTACTTATAATAATTATAATTATGTAAGTAACAAAGTACCCATGCTTTATGAAGACCGGCATTGCGCATAATTAAAATAACTAAATAATTAAATTAAACATGTAGATTATTTATTCATTTTACATTCCAACTTATCAGTATTTTAGTGAAAACTATTTTATTGGCATGCTGTAGAGACAGACAAAAAAAAATCAACAATAGACAAGTATTCCAACAGTAGTTAGTGACAGATCCAATCAATACAGTTAGTACAGACGCCAGCACATCAAGCTACACCAATCTGTCAAATTTCTTTGTTAGATTTTGAACTTTATAACGTAAGTGTTAAGAATCATGATCAATTGGAAAAAAATGACAGATTGGGATAGCTTGATGTGCTGGCGTTTGTACATACTTAGGTATTCAATATGAACAAATGAACGTATCATACCTTCCTTGCCAAACCGCTGATCCATGAAAGGTTAAGCTGCTATGCGATGACGTACGTACGAACTTTATTTATTTAAATTTATTTCAACAATGCAACCAAAAAAAGGGTCATATGAAGTTTTTTTACCATTCTAAAAAACGCTTGAATAATATTGCAGACAGTTCTTTGACATTAATTTGG
This sequence comes from Polymixis flavicincta, assembly GCA_949987655.1. Taxonomy (NCBI): domain Eukaryota; kingdom Metazoa; phylum Arthropoda; class Insecta; order Lepidoptera; family Noctuidae; genus Polymixis; species Polymixis flavicincta. The sequence goes on from OX465179.1 coordinate 11,937,049, forward strand.
TAACTATGACATTACAGTGTCATTTATAGGGTAAAACGAGGATAGTTGCCCCAGGGGTTATAGTTGCCCCGATTGCAATTACTCTAGTTTCGCGGATGATTTGCATGCTATTTTATTTATCTATCGAAAGACTCTCCAAATACAAAGTTGACCGTGTCTCATGTCTCTTTGCGATTGCATGGGAAGGAAAAATGCGATCAAAGTTTTTGCGTGATAGATGTCCTGTTTCTCGGCGGGGCATCTATCCTAAACGTAATTTATAAGGCAACTATCCCCAATGTGGGATAGATGTCTCAAAATATAGAGGTCCACAAAAATCGCTAATACACAGGAAATATTAAAAATAATGTTTTTTACGTTTCATAAATTTGTAGATACAAAACCAAAGTCTCGGCCAATTTTATAAATAAAATGTTTTGCTTTTTGTACTGAGAGATAAAGAGTGATTTCAAAAAGTGTGGCAACTATCCAGGTTTTACCTTAATATAATGTTGTATTTGTAAAGGAATGCCTCGCTTAGGCATCCACCATTGAATTACAACAATGGGATTCAATGAACTTGGAGGGTTGTATTGATAAGTTTTTTTAAATAATTGTATAGTTAAATCTGTAAAGCCATATATATGTTTTTAACTATCGAGAATCATATATTAATCAACATACAACCTGCAAATTACAAAAGAACGTAAGATAAATTGAATTGCGCGGGATACCCTGGCGCTTCCACTTTAACGATAACTTAAATAATCCATGCATTGTCAGCCTATTACCCCCACTGCTGGAACATAGGCCTCCTCTCAGAGAAGGACTGGGCAATATTCCACGCGGGCCCGGTGCGGGGTCTTCGAATTTTTGGTTCTATGACATGCCGGTTTCTTCACGATGTTTTCCTTCACCGTTTTAAGAGCAGTGGTGATGAAATTATTTAATAAAAAAGCGCCTGTCTGGGTGTCAATACAACCCACGCCCGAAGTCGTAAAGTCGGGGCCGATACTACTGGGTTACCACTGGTCTCTACTTAAGAAAAAACGTCTTTTACATGTATGTTGAAACACCGATTCTACAGAAGAGACATTCGAGCGCATCTCACGGAAATTACTGCAAAACAAAGAAATAATTAATCCTTCGGCTCTCAATAAAAGTCACTTGGGTGTCCGAGAGCTCAGTTAGTTGGCACCTACATGGTACCCAAACATGGCCACTTTTAATTTCGAACCGACCGGTTTCGGTCCTACGTACGTCAAAGCCGCGGCTTAAGAAGTAGCGAACGTTTTTAAATGGATTGACTTCGTGACCACGTTTGGGCGCGGATTGTCGTCATAGCAGATAAGCTTTTGTCGACTTGACAACCAGTGACAGATCGATAGTGACTTGTGACGACGGCATCGTCCGGTGTGGTAAACAACTAAACTAGTTGCCCAGTTTGTCTGGGCCGATCATGGTGGCGCTGCTCGGAAATGTCAAACCAAATGTCAGATTCTAAAATTTGAATTTAGTCTCTAATTCGGGACATGCCAAGATATGCTGGTCACGCTACAGTGTTCGAATTTCGATCGCTGGCGGGCACGTCGCGTCGCCTTTCCGTGTCCGGACACTTCCTGCCGGCCGCTTGCTCCAACACCACGACGCCAACAACCTCTGCATTCTGCTGATTAGACACTTCCGCACGCATAACTGACGGACGCATTTGAACAACGGTTCTGTCGCCTTTTATATCCCATAGACTTGCAACAGTAGGTAACTAAACCCTACAGTGTCGCCAGAATATGTCATTTAATGAGCGCAATGGTCTCTGTAAACGATGTTCCGATATTGTGCTTTTGTTATTTTCAATTCTAATGGCTGATTTGACTAAAACGCTTCGATGTATGTGTAATGAATTTGCATAGCTAAGGCTAAGGCTGCCTTAGCGGATTTCACAAAATGGTAAATGTTTGACTAATGGGTTAGAGGTTTCTAGATCTAAACCGCACAAGGTTTGCTTAGAGTAGGTTGCCATATATATTTTTCATACAAAAGTAAGTTTTTCATTCTTAATAGGTACTTTATACCTACCGATAAATTTAAAAATTTGGTTTGAAATTGATTTTGGTATCTTTCCTGCCTTCCAGTTTCAACTCTTACTACTGAAAATAAATTTCACTGGGTTACTGAAAAAACTCACTACGAATGTGTGTTTGCTTTGTTCTCATTTAAGCCGACTCTTCAGTAAAATAATCACCGCTAAAAATAGAATGCTCGACCTATTTAATGAGATTAAGACTATTTAAGTCTTAATTGAGACGCTAGATTACAGTTTTCCTAATCCTTGATTCGATAGTATATATAAGCTTCTGCCAACGAATTTGTTCACAAACAAACTTCGAATCCCCAATAGACCCGCATATTATAGGGTTGGAACCGAAAACTCCTAGTTTTTCTTCAATATTTTATCTTACCACAAAGATTATAAACCGACTAGCTTCTGCCCGCAACTTCGTCTGCGTCAAATTTCTTGCTCCCCGACCCACCCCGTCGCATCAAATCGTAAGCGTCAGGACCCCTGGACCAAGAGAGATATAAGATGTTTAGAAAATACCAAAATTTACTACCTTTTTGCTACTATTTGATACCTAACTTCAAATATTTAGTACCTCAACTGATAGCGAAAAAACACGTAAAGAAAGTGGTCAGCCATTCTGACATCAGGATGTCTGGACCATTTTTTTTTTCATAGGTCGAGACAACACACCTAATTTATCTCTTTGTAAATATTTACTACCTTTTTAGTACCTCAACGTATATTTTTTTACATTTTTTTTTGGCATTCCGGAAAAATGCTACACATGAAAGATTGACCAATATTTGATGTTTAGAAAATACCAAAATTTACTACCTTTTTGCTACTATTTGATACCTAACTTCAAATATTTAGTACCTCGGCTGACAGCGAAAAAACACGTAAAGAAAGTGGTCAGCCATTCTGACATCAGGACGTCTGGACCATTTTTTTTTTCATAGTTTGAGACAACATAACTAATTTATCTCTTTGTTAATATTTACTACTTTTTTAGTACCTCAACATATATTTTTTTCAAATATTTTTGGCATTCCAGAAAAATGCTACGCATGAAAGATTTTTATACATAATGTTTTTTTTATAATGGACATTTAATTTGCCACATAAAGCTTATATTTTTAGGATATAGATACATTTATTTTGTGGATTAGAAAACCATACACTCTAATATAGAAAATAATTTTAATAACTAGGATTGTAGGCTACATATCAAACTATAAATATCCAGTTTATGCTGACCTCTTATTGTAAGGAAATCCTATAGAATGCTAGATCAGCGTATACTGGAAACTTAAGGTGTACATGATGTTATTGATGAAAGTTAAATAATTAATATTTCATGGCGTATATTAAACAATGAGCAAGTCAAGCTTATTTATGATTAGTTGATGTATGATGATATTTCTATTAATAAAGTGACTATTTAACTATTTACATGGCATAAGTATTAAGGGGGAACCTTCACGTTAGCCCGTGAAATAAAAATTTTCGTACGTTTTATGCAATGTGCAGCTCAGTGTCTGGGTGTGCGTTGATTAAAGTATGATTCGCGACTGTAAAAATATGTACTTACATAATTATAATCATTACAATCAGTAATACAAATCCCTATGTTAGTATTGCTATCAAATGTCAGGATTTCATGACATCTTGCAAAGTTGAATTTCGCGGGCTACTGCGAAGGTCTCTTTGTACTTACGGTATATGGAGGGAGGTGATAAAAAACTTTAAAAAATAACAAGAAGATTACAGAATGTAACAAGATTTAGAGAAATAAAACAAGCATACAAATTTTAGGAGGGGGCCTCACTTCACAGTGTAGGTTTACAGGACAGGTTTAGGATTTTACATAATTCTTTTTTAATAACAATTAATAATATTATTGCTTAGTCTGTAATAATCTTGTTTGTGTGTCTGTGTTGTTGTGTGTGTGTGTGTGTGTGAGAGAGAGAATATACATAACTAACAAAGTTTCTTGCGTAGCATTTTTCTGGAATGCCGAAAATATTTGAAAAAAATATATGTTGAGGTACTAAAAAGGTAGTAAATATTTACAAAGAGATAAATTAGTTATGTTGTCTCGAACTATGAAAAAAAAAAATGGTCCAGACGTCCTGATGTCAGAATGGCTGACCACTTTCTTTACGTGTTTTTTCGCTGTCAGTCGAGGTACTAAATATTTGAAGTTAGGTATCAAATAGTAGCAAAAAGGTGGTAAATTTTGGTATTTTATAAACATCAAATATCTCTATTGGTCAATCTTTCATGTGTAGCATTTTTCCGGAATGCCAAAAAAAATTGAAAAAAATATATGTTGAGGTACTAAAAAGGTAGTAAATATTTACAAAGAGATAAATTAGGTGTGTTGTCTCGACCTATGAAAAAAAAATGGTCCAGACATCCTGATGTCAGAATGGCTGACCACTTTCTTTACGTGTTTTTTCGCTATCAGTTGAGGTACTAAATATTTGAAGTTAGGTATCAAATAGTAGCAAAAAGGTAGTAAATTTTGGTATTTTCTAAACATCTTATATCTCTCTTGGTCCAGGGGTCCTGACGCTTACAAATCGTCTGGCTGTGCGAGTACTTCGTATTCGTGACTTTTTTCTTTTTGCTCGGCTCCTAAGGGCCCTAGCGTGATGTTATATAGCCTATAGCCTTCCTCGATAAGTGGGCTATTGAACACTGCAAGAATTTTTCAAATCGGACCAGTCATTCCTGAGATTAGCGCGTTCAAGCAAGCAAACAAACAAACTCTTTAGCTTTACAATATTAGTATAAATATGTATAAGTATAGAAGTATAGATATTATTATTTCGGATACAGCTAGATTTATAGTCTGATTTTAAATATGTCACAACAGCGCTCATTAATATTTCTTGTAGCTTGTCAAAAATATGGCAACTTAATTTTCGACGCTTGATTCAGCGTAACTAGTGTTATAATAATATAATCTATAAAAATAAAAAGAGAAGTCCTGACTGACTGACTCATCAACGCCCAGCCCGAACCCTTGGACCTAGAATGCTGAAATTTTGCACGGAGGTTCCCTTTATAATGGAGACAAGGAATAAGGAAGGATTTTTTCGAAATTCAACCCCTAAGGATGCCAAATAGGGGATGAAAGTTCCGCGCGGGCGAAGCCGCTGGCAAAAGCCTGGTCTTGGTTCATTGTGTCTTACAGTAGATACTTCAACAAAAATTACTGTAGGAACCTAGTTAGGCTAATAGTTACAATATTTTTTGTTGAAGTTGCACCTTACTTGAACCAACCAACTTACCTATCTCCTTACTAGTGTCAATTGAAGGAAAAAATTGAAAATATTTCTTGTCAGTAGGTACATTTCTTTTGTACTTAGGTATAGCATTTAATACTGAAGGAAGTTGTTTTAACGAAATTTACCAGCCTTAATAAAATATCATCATCTGCCTAGCCTTTTCCCAACTATGTTGGGGTCGGCTTCCAGTCTAACCGGATGCAGCTGAATACCAGTATTTTACATGGAGCGACTGCCTATCTGACCTCCACAACCCAGTTACTGGGTAATACGATACCCCTTGGTAAGACTGGTTGTCAGACTTTCGGGCTTCTGACGACCCGTAACGACTGTCAAAGATCCACAAATGACAGCCGGGACCAACGGCTTAACGTGCTTTCCGAGGCACGGAGGGGTCTTGGTATGTAAAGATGGTCACCCATCCACGGACCAACCGCGGCAAGCGTAGCTTAACCTAATCGATCGATCCGTGCAGCTATTGTTACTTAGCCACAAGCCCCCTTCCAGCCTTAATAAAAGCCTCAAGAAATATATGTTGTCGATTTTAGAGCTTCTTTCGAAACTTTCAGTCTTTCAAAGACCAAAAAATTACAATTTATATATATACTAGCTTCCGCCCGCGGCTTCGCCCGCGTGGAAGTCGGAAATTATACCGCGAGTACATATTACTGGGATAAAAAGTATCCTATATGTTAATCTAGGGTATAATCTATCTTTGTGCCAAATTTCATTCAAATACTTTCATCCATTTTTGAGTGATTACTAACAAACACCTTTACAAACTTTCACATTTATAATATTAGTAGGATTTTAAATACATTACTTGAATCGTGCAACCCTGTCATTTACTAAATATCATCTCTTCACAAATGAATGGTCGTTTATTCTTACAACAGAATTAAGAGATAGATAAGGAAGGATTAGTTATTATTAGGCATTTTTTTAAACCCGGGATAACTTTATCTGTATCATCTTGGACAGTCGGATGCCTACTACCTAGCTTGGACTATTTTTGGCTTTCTGTTTCGAAAGAGTGACATGGCAAAAAATACTAAGTATGCCAGTTTCAACAAAAAAATTGCTTACTTAACGATACCTAATAAATATTAGGTCTTTACCTATGAAATTGCCGTTCTGCAGTACTGGCCATTTCAAATCAAAATAATTTTTGTTTGGCTAAGAATTCTAATTTCAAATTAATTTTATTTTAAAAACATGGATTTTTTTTTCTAAAAGTAGTCATTTCTTTATTGATTAGTGTTACATTTTCATCGCATTTCAATCTTTTTCGTCATCATGGATACGTTAAAAATTCGAGTAATTATGGAATATGAGTACCGTCGTGGCAGCAACGCGGCACAAGCGGCACGCAACATCAACGACGTTTACGGAGCTAACACTACAAACCAACGCACCACCTGTTATTGGTTTGCTCGCTTCCGTTCTGGAAATTTCGACCTGAAAAATGAACCTCGCGGTCGTCCGAAGACTTTGGTCGACAATGACGAATTAAAGGCGATTGTGGAAGCTGATGATACACAATCTACGGCTGAATTAGCAGCAGCTTTCGACGTTAGCGTCAAAACAATATTGGTCCATTTGCGTCAAATTGGCAAGGTAAAAAAGCTTGACAAATGGGTGCCCCACGAACTCAATGATCGCCAGCGCGAAGTACGCGTCGAGACGTGCCTTGCACTGCTCAACAGACACACAAATGAAGGAATTTTGAACCGCATTGTTACCTGCGATGAAAAATGGATTCTGTTTGATAACCGTAAGCGCTCAGCAAGTTGGTTGGATCCTGGTTCAGCACCTAAACAATGCCCTAAACGAAAACTTACCCCTAGAAAAGTGATGGTCACTGTTTGGTGGTCTAGCGCCGGTGTGATTCATCACAGCTTCTTACCAAACGGGGTGAGCATTACTGCAGATGTGTACTGTGAAGAACTGAACACAATGATGGAGAAGCTGGCGCATCTCCAACCAGCATTGGTCAATCGCTCGTCTCCGCTGCTCCTGCACGACAACGCGCGACCTCATACTGCACAGCAGACGGTCTCCAAGTTGCAAGAACTGGGGTTGGAAGCTCTCCGTCATCCGCCCTACTCACCAGACCTTGCGCCTACAGACTACTACTTTTTCCAGAACTTGGATAACTTCTTGGCGGGAAAAAAATTTAATACCCGAGAGGCAGTACAAAATGCCTTTGAAGAATTTGTTGCCTCCCGTCCAGCTGATTTCTTTAAGAAGGGCATCAATAAACTGCCACTGCGATGGCAAAGATGCATTGATTGCATGGGTGATTACTTCGATTAATACAAATAAAAAATTCATGAAAAAAATTCGTTTAAATTTTTTCATACAAAACGACAATTTCATAGGTAAAGACCTATTATCATAAGAGCTCTTGTCTACTTTAAGGTTTTTACACATTTGTGTAAGTATTTGAAATTTACTACGTCTATTCTAAATTCATAACTGCGTATTTCCAGTGTTCACGGGAACAACTAATGATGTCGATATTTAGGTAAAGTAAACTGTGCCACAAAGACCTGGTTATTTTTGCACTTGTTCTAAAGTTTTGTTGAAAATTTTCCGTGAAATAATTAAAGTTAAGTGGCAGCGTTAAAATCTCCGTTTGATCTGTCAGTGACTTTCATGATTTCAGTGATGGTTTAAAACATTTTTTCTCAGAATCTTTTACACTTTGCTCACTATTACATACGTAAGTACTACCTACTTCAAAGATATTTAGTCCATCTTAAAAATAACAGGCCTCTGCTCCGAAATGTATGCTAAAACAATACTTGTAAAACTGAAAATGACCCAGACCAGTAACCCTATAGGGCCATTATGTACTACTGTATTTTTGGCACCGAGTACCTGACCCGAAAATTGTCTATAAGTATTTCTATTTAACTCATGTCAAAATTAAATACTTACCGGGCAGCTTATAGGTACACAGCGACGGCTTAAATAATGAAAAAATAAATCATCATCTGCTTAGCCTTCACCAACTACGTTGGGGTCGGCTTTCAGTCTATCCGGATGCATCTGAATACCAATATAATACAAGGAGCGACGGTCTGTCTGACCTCCCAGTTACTGGGTAACACGATACCACTTGGACTGGTTGTCAGGCTTTCGGGCTTCTGGCGACCCGTAACAACTGTCATACATTTATGAATGACAGCTGGGACCAACGGTTTAACTGTGCAAATGGGAAAATAAATAAATAAAACCTAATTCTCATAGTCCGCAAAAGGTCGATATCGGTACAAAGATCCTGGATTTACCATAATGTATATAAAAGAAAAGGTGATTGACTGACTGACACAACAACGCCCAGGTCAAACAGTTTATGTTAGAAATTTGAATTATTTATTAATATATTCTGTATTGTACAATTTGTGCATATAAAAAAAAAAAACAAGAAATAATAAATAATGATTACATAAGATAATGCTCGCTCACAATTACCTAAGTACCAGTTTGTGACAAATGCAATTTAACGCGACATTTCATCACTAAAACATAATTTAATTGAATGAATACTTCAAGAAATAAACATTAATAGTAATCATGTCTGGCCATAATTTGACGCTAGGAGATAATAATTTCGTTATCCTACAAAAATAGTACTGCAGTGTTACTTGTGCGTATATTTAAATATAAGTAGATAACCCTTGATATGGTTGGTATTAATGTCATTGTTGAATAAGCCGCCTCAGCTCGACCACCCGACGGACTTAAATATGACGAGCATTGACGCACACGCAACCGATTAAGTACCTACCTACGGGTCAAAATCTTGCGCCGGCGACGCTTTTATAAATAATATTTATGGGTCGTTTACGGGAGAAGCGAACAAAAGCTTTGTTGACTCTGTCCTTTCATGTTTGACAACGAATGTCCGTTTTGTTCCAATTTTTTTATTATCAGCTGAGAGGCAAATCATAGGCATTTGGCGTCTCATGACTGTATTCAAATATTATTTCAAAATATTTTCGAAATAAATAATTGATTTGCCCCATTTTGAATGTTAACAAAATAACAACACTTCGGTTATTTGCTTCGGTTATCTTGTACTAATTACACTAAAAGTAAGCAAGTTTTCTTTCAATATTTATTTAATATCCTCAAAGCTAGAAACAAACCTAACAACTCAAGTTCCAAGCAAAAAACAACTAGGTACATACCTACTTAGATATATACATATAGATCTAATCGTTGAAACCACAAGTAAAACCACAAATCCATAGACAAACACAGGATGTCCAAGCAACACTACCTCGTGCGTTTTAGTTCAAAATCAAAGGTGAACGTTCTCTCGATTTAGATCTTATCCATAAGCTAATAGAATTATAATAAATTCACTGAACGAAAATATTCACATAACTTGCAACGTCATTTTGTTCCTTGTGACTAATATTGCCAACCTGCGGTAACATGCGCGGGCGACAAGATTCTTTCGTGGCATTATCTCGCACTGAAATACACGTAAGCATTGTCAAACCTCGTTTCAGCTGGAGATAATGTGACGACAACATTTTGTCGCGCTGCGCATGTGAGCTTGGTACGAGAGAATATATTATTATCTCAATTCTGACGAGGTTGTTGTGCCCGTGACGTCAGCATCATGCGATATCGTAAAAAAACCCGCTGGAAGTTATGATAAGTAGCGTATCATGGGCAATGTTTTCCCAAAAATACGATTTTGTTTAATTTAAGGAAGAGGCGTGAACCCGTAATCTTAAGTTTGTTATGAAACTGTTGATAAGTCAGCTGATATGCAGAGTCAACAATTGTCGATATACCAGTATGGTTAAACATGTTATTATTTAGCTACTGTCTATACTGGCATTGCACAACTAATTAAAGTTTAAAAAGCCGAAGAAAATTTTCAGCTAGCGCCCGTTCCATTTATCAAGGTTGCTTCAATTTAAGTAATGATTAGCGTCTGTTTAACCATATTGCCAGGGGTGTGGGTTGTCCGAAAGAGATACCGTGGCCCCTGGCACACAGGCAACCGAAGGAACACAGATGGGTTTAAGTCAATAAAAGTCTGATACGCCCTCCCGCTCCACCCAGAGCGGGAAAAGTTATTTGATGATTTACCACCCGAACAAAAACATACATTTTTGACGTTTAAACAGCTCTTAACTTTAAGCAGCGTTTATAAATAAGGCGGTCACTGCGTAATACACTATCAATCAAAATCTCAATCATTTTGAAGTACATTGCTTCATATGTTTGAAAAATTTGTTTGCCCGACACCGTAATTAACGCAACGAATGTAGTTGAACTGTCAACATTAATGCTATTTCTACTGTTAGTGTGGTACAGACGACAGCATACCTAGCTACCCCAATCTGTCAAATTTCTCTGATAGATTTTCAACTTTATCATTTAAGCATAAGGTTCATGTTCAATTGGAAAAAATTGACAGTTTGGGGTAGCTTGATGTGCTAGCGCCTGTAGCTACGCAATAACCCCTCTTAAATCGTAGCACTCGTTGCGTGAAAACGGTAGAAAATGCCTAAGCGCCACTAAAATTAACCTCAATTAAATACATTTTTTTTTACTTATCTTAGTTTAGTTAGGTTCAAAGCTACAAACATCACGCGAGGCCTGATGATGCCTGCAACGGTTTTTTTTTACATTGACGTAGTTACAAACAATAAACTACAGCTACTATTTCCACTTGGCAGCTCATTTGAAAAAATAGATATTCAAAATAAAATATCTAGTTTAGTGAAAACATCTTTAGGCGCGTTGGGCGTTTTTTGAGACGGGAAAAAACAATTTAACTCGGGACACTGTTACCGTTGTTAACCTTACCGACACCTCTGTATATAAGTACTAGCTTTTGCCAGCGGCTTCGCCCGCGCGGAATTTTCATCCCCTATTTGATTCCCCTAGGTTGAATTTCGAAAAATCCTTCCTTATTCCTTGTCTACAGTATAAAGGGAACCTCTGTGCAAAATTTCAGCTTTCTAGGTCCAGGCGTTGATGAGTCAGTCAGTCAGTCAGGACTTTTCTTTTTATTTACATACATAGATGTACATATATTACGTGTATGTACGCAAATACACATGCATGTACAATAGCACATTAAATGAAAATGTTAAGTTTAATTACAATTAGTTCGTATAAGTTTTCACTTCTGTCGGCACTCCCGGAGTGCCACTGTTATATTTATTTCACACCAATATTAGGTTAGCAAAAAATAGAATGGCTCTACTCTTGACTGTAATGTTTTGCTATCTTTTCATAGCTCCGCACTCGAATTGTATAACACACTATTAATCAGAATAATTTGAAGAATGTTGCTAAACCATTACTCCATATTTTTGAAAAAGTCTGATCAACAGAATGACGCAATGAATGTTGTTGAACTGTCAAATTAGAACCCATTCCTACAATTACTACGCATGAATTCGATTTTTATCCCAATAATATTCAGATCAGCACCCTAATTGCGTAAGTAACGATTAATCATAATCTGTTTCGTTTTGAAACAGATTGTTAAACCATATGTTCGAATAAAGTGTCTGCTCAACAACGTAAATAACGCAATGAATATTGTTGAACTGTCAAATTGAAACGGATTATGATTAATCGTGAGTTACGCAATTAGGGTGCTGATTTATTTCATTCCAATTCGTTTAAAATAGCTGACATTTCGTCGTTCACTTACCTGCTATTTCATTTACATAATTTATGCAAAGAGTTTTTTCTTCGCAATAAAACATCAAGTTTATTGGCCAGAGTTTCCATAAACTAGGTTATTACGAATAGGAGGCATATCTATGTTCATTGTATATAGTTTATAATGAATTACAAGTACATACTTGACATGTTAGCCGAGTACCTTTTACATCGTTGTGGATAATACCGGAAATCATGGCGTGGTTGTGCACACTTCCTAGTTGGCACCTTTAACCTGAAGCGGTATCTGCAATGCCGTAAACGCACGTTATATTCGATTATCTTATAAATTGAAACATACATAAGATTATAATTTGCATCAAGATTATTTGTAGCTTTAAGAATGTACAAAAATTCCACGCGGTTTATTGATAAGTCTGTTTTCAAACACCTTGTATGGTATGGAGGGAGCTGTAGTGGCCCAGTGGAAATGGCCGTGACTTACGAGGTCGTGGGTTCGAACACAAACAGGCGTCTTACTTTGTGTAAATTATTTTATCACCACTGCTCTCAAAACGGTGATGGAAAACAAACCGGCATGTTCTAGAACCAAAAATTCGAAGACATGTGGCAACCACCAATCCGCACTGGCCCCGCTTGCTCGAATATGGCTCACTCATTCTCACTGACTCTCTCACAGAGAGGAGGCCCAGCAGTGTGAACAATATAAGCTGAGCATGTATGGTATAGGCTCGTTTCAACCCTTATTAACGGACAATATTTTTAGCTGTAATTAAATATTTGTTTCGAAAAATATTTCTCAATCAGTGTTTACTCGAAACAATTTCATATTATGTAACAATGTGACACAAGTGGTTTGATAATATTGGCTTTCATTCTATTTATAACAGACGAGATATTCATTTTTATCAAATAAATATTTTAAGTAGTAGGTTTATTAAGACAAAAGATTTGTTTGAAGAACTTCTGAAATTTAATAATTGGTTGTTGAAATAGAGAAATAATATTAGTTTCAAAATAATTTACCTGATGCTACATGACGACTGATCAAAGATTATCATCTCCCTAGCCTTTTCCCAACTATGTTGGCATCGGCTTACCGTCTCACAGCTGAATACCAGTATTCTTCATGAAGCGACAGCCTATCTGACCTCCACAACCCAGTAACTGGGTAATGCGAAACCCCTTGGTAAGATTGGTTGTCAGACTTTCGGGCTTCTATCGACATGATCTCAGATGATCATAGGTCAGTAAACTTAAATATAGGAATAGTTTGAAGTATTAACGGAAGGCGATTGTTTTACTTAGTATGTATCGTATGTAAATCCCCTAGTGTCACAATAATTAGCAGCTATACATGGTCAAGACCAATAAATAATTAAATACATTGAAATGAACTAGGTACAGTTTTTCATGCCAAGCGTGCTTAGCTAGATAATTTATGTTTTACAACATGGCGCCACACTAAAATAATTAATTTATCTGTTCTCACACTATCGGGTATTGTAAGAATATTTTAAGAGGAGATGATGTAAACTCTTATGTAATTTTAGTGTTATTTAAATCACAATCGCTTCTATGTAAATGAGCGAGTGAAATGCAGACACAATTATTATTTTTGACAGTATCGAGAAAGTTTAGACCCCGACTTCAAACTTAACACACGGGTTTAATAACGTTGTAGGCCTTACAGACTAGATTTGTAGACGATTTTCTATTCTGTATTCGTCTAAGTACCTGGTACTTATTGACAGGCCTGCACTGTCCTCCCATACATTTTATCTCTGTAATTTGAAAACATTGTTAAAGCTAATCATTTTTAAAAGAGTAACCGTGGAGTTTCTTGCCGGCTCTTCTCCATAGGAAACAACATTTTGGAACCGTGCACCTAGCTGCTGACGTTTCATAAGTGCCCATGCAGGTTTATATGAAATAAAATATTTTGATTTTGAATAAACGGCCTGTATTTTTAACCGGCTTCGAAGACTCAAACGGACTTCTTCTTTGGTTCTTAATTCGGTAGTTTTTTATATTTGTTACCTCCGAACTCCGTCATTTATAAACCGATTTGAAAAAATCTTGTTTTGTTTGAGAGGGAATACTTATAGAGTAATCCCATATAGATTTGTTCAAGTTCTGAGAAGTGGTTTTAGAGTTAGCTTCAATAATACGCCTTTTTTCCACTTAGTGTGCATTGATGATGTTGTAATGAAGGTATACGAATTTGTGTGGGGTAGGTAAAAGTCAAAAAGAAGAGTTTATTTAAAAACAAACCAATAGACTCCTTTTTTGGAAGCTGTTTATTTTTTTTAGTAAATTTTTTTTTCGTATTGCAATGTAGTGAAATATATACGTACGATAATTTAGCTTGATGACCTTTTAGTCTTTCTTTGTAATGTGGATAGTAGGTAGGTAACTAGGTATGATGTTATGGTTAGTATTAGCGTTATTACTGTGCTTTCATGCAAAATACTACCTGTGTGAGCAGAGTTTTAAACCTGTAAATTCAGCAATGTTATCGCTATAACGGCTGAACGTGAACGGTGCTTCTTGTGTAAATGCGGAACGGTGTTTTTGCATAAATTGGGGTGTATTGTACAGTCGCCAGCAGGTTAAGCTATCCCAAACTGTCAAATTTTCCCAATTGAACATAAACCTTATTCCTTCGTAATAAAGTTGAAAAACTATCAAAGAAATTTGACAGATTGGGGCAGCTTGATGTGCTGGCCTCTACCTATACGTTTACTAAAATACAAGAAAGATGCAAAGTATCTGAATAAGTTTTTAGTAGCGTCCTTTAAAATAATAATATTTGAAACTGCGAGGAGCGAGCGCTATGTCCTTATTTGGCGGTCTGCTCTATAATACAACGGATAAACTCATTTGAATGATAGTAGCACACGTCATAGCTCATCATGGACTGGTTTCTTGTGTAACTGCCGCCATTCTGAAAAATATACGTGTTTTCTTTCTATTTAGGAACAAAATACTGTATTGTGTTCTATTATGACTTGTATGGCGATGTTAGTGATGTGATGTAGCAAGATCTCCTTGAGTGTTACGAGAATAACATAAAAGTATGTTGTGTTAATTGTTTTTTTTTTTTTTGTTGTTGCGTATACAGCGTAGTAGGCAGTGGTATGCAGTAATCATACATGCTGGTACTTGTATATGTATGTGATAACATCTGTTTGTCTAGCTACCGCTGTTATTGTTCAAGCTCACTGGCAAATAGGTACGCTTGCCGACTTTGCCCCCGTTGTTTTTCTTAATTACAATATCAGTGATGTTATCTTTAAATGATTCATAGCATAGAATACGCATAATCTGTAACGTTCAAACTGCTGGAACACAGGCCACCTCTAGGATTGGGCCGTAATCCACCACGCGGGCCCAGTGCATATCACATAATGTCTTGGAAATTTTGCGTTCCTTCACGATGAATTAATAAAAATTGAATCAAATGTTTTAATTTTTATTTTAGAAATACCACATTGCCGACAAGCATCAAAGAACATGTACTTTGTATTTTACGATTAATATTGTAAACATGGACTAATTTAATTTGTATCCGTAACTAAATCAATTAGACATTTAAGTAATTAAGAAATGATAATGACAGGTCCATTACAGTATCTATAAATCAATTAACTACGTGTTAAAATTTGTGCTAGTAAAAAATCTTCGTGGGTACGTGGAGAAAATGTTAAAATATAGCCACATTAATTAAGTAGGTAGGTACCTAAGTAGTTAAACCCATTTTTCTAAGGGACTTTTGTGTAGGTGTCAGTAGGTAGGTACTTGATGTGGAAGATAACTACCAAAAAGTATCAGTAACTGTAAGTTGCTTTTCTCATGCGAAAATCGGACTCTCTTAACTGTGAGGTGTGTGGTAAAATAGAAGATGCACAGCATGTGTTGGTGGAAGGTGTCCGGCATACTAACAAAAGAAACGCATTGCTGAATTCTTTGAAATTGTCGGTACCTAATGGATGTTGGAATGTTTCTGAAACAGCAAAAATATTATATACCTACTTTTTTTATTACATAATAAAGGAGATTTGGTTAAGTTTTGTGTAATTCAGGTTAGTTCATGTTATCATTTTTAAAAGCACGATGGGATTGACATTGTCACATATGTGTACCTACATAAATCCCTTATATAAAAATAAAAAAACTTGACGTCCATACGGATGTAAGAAAGTCGCACCGGGATTTTTCGAGCAATGTATTTTCAACTCTCGGTGTTGAACCGAGAAATAAGAATCAAATAAAGCGCAGAGCGATGAGTCTCAGCGCGTCGAAAAAACACAGCGTTCGATTTTCAATTCATGGCGCAAAGCAGTGCATTGAAGACCCAGGGGGCGAAATAACCCCTCCACGATTTTGTTACGTATATATGGGAACGTGGACTTTTAGTTTTACAATCTTAGCGCACAACAGAAATAAGTTATTCAAAAATATGTTCAAATCTTCCACTACAAAGAACAACATCTCACAAAACGCCATAATGATGGTGTTTATTTGCACATGATAGCCATGTTTTATGTATTTCTCGAGTCGTAGATAATGCTCTCTCGGTCGTCTATCACCCTATTACGTAACGGGTGTATTGGAAGGACAGGCCAAGTGTACGGTGTACGTGCTTCTACAAATAAACATTACCATACAGAGCTACAAAAACTTTAACAGCCAGCCACATACATTTTACAGTAGGGAGCAAACAACTTTATTTGTATTTCTACGATGCCATAATTCAAATAGTTTTGCGTCAGCAGAATAAAACAATACAGCGATAATTTTAATGAAGCTGTACACATATAAATATAAACAAATTGTTATTATTTCAGCTAGCAAGTGCCCTTATAACTGCTACTGATAATCGTGACAGTCAACCCTAATTCTGTAAAATATCTAAGGGCTGAATTTTCAACAGTCAATTTACTTTTACCTAAAGAATAAATATGTCAATTGTTTTTGTTAAATCGGCCCTATGCACACAGTAAGTTGTTACTCACTCAGTTCTTATTTTTAACCCCCGACGGAAACAGAGGGGTGTTATAAGTTTAACGTGTGTATTTGTCCGTCCGTATGCTGCCGGACGCAAAGAATAGCACCATCCCATTTCATCCCGTGGGTGTCGCAGAAGGCAACTAAGGGACTTACCAGAGAATGGGCAGCAGCATTCTCCATGTATTTTACCACCGTACTGCGATCGCGAACCTGCCTGCCAAGCGTGGCGATTATGGCAAAGCCTCCTTTTGGGGGAGGCCTAAATCCAGCAGAGGACGTCTTTTGGTTGAAATGATGATGATGACGATTTGTGTGTCTGTGCGTCTGTGCATCTGTGTGTCTGTCTGCACCATGGTAGCTCTCAAACGGCCGGACCAATTTTATTTGTTTTTTTTTTACCTTTTATATTGCAACCTTATACTTACTCACATTATATTATGTTCTAGCTTTAGCATTATACCCGTCAGCGGTAACCGATTCCACTTCACATCAGAAACGCGAAAGAAGCGAAACCAAAGCTATTACATGATTCTAAAGAGCAGTTTTACATCGACACCTGACTTATCGTATACTGATGGTTGATAAACACCGTCTGATTATGCAGTTGGCATGTTTACTGGCTTCCCAAATATTTTTACAGTATGAAACGCGTACTCCTGTAAAGTGAAACATTTTTAGGGACCAAAAAAATTCGACTAAATATTTATGTTGTTCAAGTCAATAAATTGAGGCTCAGTTTCGAAACGTTTCGTGAATAATGTGGATAAGGTGACGCAAGCTCTAGCCTTGTGGATGCGCCCCATTTCACAAGCGCTCTGGTGCACACGGCGAAGAGCACGTTGTGTGAGATACTTCTGAATGTACTCACTATTACTTTACAACAACACAAGACACTTAATATTCATGAATGCTTCTTATCTTTGCATGGCTTCTTAACTACTTCATTATCTCCAACAACATCACGATGTTAACTCATAATAAAGGCGTTTTCTGCCGCCAGCATTCTAATGCCCGAGTGCACTAACTCGCGAAACTCGAAGGTCGTCCCTAAATTATGCGTGCACTTGGATTGCGGATCACGTTTATGAGACAAATCATCAATGTTACAGAACACGCAAATTCGGATCATATTAATCGAGTCCTTGAAACTAAATTCCAATCTTAGCACACCACAGTGATATAAATAAATGGTCATTGTGTAACGTTTTTACAATATGATTACAGCGGAAGTTTAATCTGTTTTATAATCTAAGGAAAAAAGATATAAGTAGCTGACACAGACACGTTTTTGGCCTAGCTAAGTAAAGTCAATAATATAATATTTAATAATAATAATATTATAAAATAAAAATATTATCTGTGAAATATATTTAATAATGTATTTCATTAAATTTATTTATAATAATAATATAATATATATTTAACAGTTTTCTAATTCTTATCTATTCCAATCGGGCCGCACGAGCACACCGTAGTGTTTTTCAGTTTTTGGAATAATGTCGCGATCTTCCACGTTGGACGTTTGAAAAAATATTAAAATTAGAAGTGATTGAACTCAGATTCACAAGGCTGTATAGTATTTGTACTTGCCATGAACTGTATATTATAATCAATGAAGTTCAGACTAGTGGAAAAATAGAATTAAATAGTAGGAAATTTGTCTTTTTTAGTCTATGTGAAGATATTACTTGGTAGATGAATCCTGTTAGTCATAAAAGTCGGTAATGTGTTTATAAATATCACTTGTTTAGCTTGTATCTACTCACAAATTTTTGCCATACTCGCTATTGTGAACTTTCAACGAAAATTATTTTATCTTAGTCTGCCGGCCAGACTATCAAGCTAGACAAACAGACGAACACTGAGCTTGAAGGCAAAGTTAGTACCTACATTGTTTTATATTTGTATGATCTACTAAACAGGACACTTTCAAGGATAAGTTACGAGGATGTAAGGATATTCGCAGTTTCCCCGTTCCGCTATGTACCCTGAATTTTGATTTATTTGACGTACAGTTGTTTGTTTTCATATTGAGTTGTTTTACCTTTTGGCTAACATGATTTCTTTGTCCAACAATAAGGAAAAACTTGCGTATCTTTTGAAAAGCAAGATTTTCCGCAGCATACGTCCGACGCTCTGACATGTCTCTACATTTTGCGAAGATGATAGACGTAGTTGCATGGTAAGTTTTTTAATTTTTTTATCAACGTTTTATTTCTTATATTGGATATAGGTAAGTTTAACTAAGTTTCAATTGAAAAGGCCGAGAAAATCAAACAGACTGTACCTAGGTGCTTTTCAAAAGTGTAGTTTGTCTATGGCTTGTACTACCAAAGTCGCTTGCAGTGCAGCAGGTATATGTGGCAGTAATTTTATGGTTGCACCGCTTAAGGTCGCACTTCTTGCCTGCAAGACTGCATGGTTGGGCGAGCTACGTTAGATCAAGGGGGTTCCCCTGATTCACATAATTTTAGCTTTGTCTCAGAACAACAATATTATTATTCAGCCCCGTATTTTAATAAATTCCTTCAACGTGAAAACAAAAATTACATAATAAGAGAGACTGACAGTATTTAACATAGAAATGAGCAAACGGTATTGTCATGTAAATCTTATTAGTTGTCTCCATTTTCCCGGTATACTAATTGTTACCTCCGCTGAAAAGAGATCTGCTTTCATAGAGTAATGAACAACACATCACGAGCTCTTTCATCCTAATCGTCTATGATTTAACTTGTCTATGTTTCTCGTTATGCTCTGCATAAGCAGACTATACTAGCATAAGCAGTTATGCTCTCGATGTAACCCTTAATGACCTCTTAATGGTCACACGAATATTTCTATTTTTATTTGCTTACGTCTTGAGTCAGTAATTAGTGCTTGATATTTTATTTTTTAAATGGAGGTGCACAAATAACGAATGAATTAAGGTATTTTTAACTTACCATGAAGTCTTTTTCGTCTTTATTTACCAAAGATTGAGCATCGGAGATAAGTATGTAGGTAGGTAGGTAGGTAGTGTAAGTATAGAGGCCAGCACTTCAAGCTACCTCAATCTGTCAAATTTCTTTGATAGTTTTTCAACTTTAATACAAAGGAATAAGGTTTATGTTCAATTGACAGACAGAAAATTTGACAGTTTGGGATAGCTTGACCTGCTGGCGACTGTACCTGACGCAGTTACATCAATGGAAAGATGCTTTTCTAAATTCTGCGCTGTTCCTTAAACTAAATTTGATTTGAGTAGAAAATATGAATGCGTAAGTACATACATAAATAAAGAAAATTCTAAATACAAAACGTCGTGTTCTTGACGAACGACTTTTGCTCCTGAAACATAATTTCACGCTTTGTTACCCCGAAGGGATGGGCATAGGTGTACCTATACGTACTCTGCTGTACTCATAGTACACCCACATTTCGCCAGTTATGTTTTAAGTCCCATGTGTATGGCTCCTGAAAGGTTTCCTATAAACCAGTGAAGAGACACACATATGCGACACTAATATATACCAAAAACATTAAAGAGAACCATCCTACCTATACAATACAACCCATATTGCTGTATTACATACAAACCAGTAATTATTTACTCTAGTACGCTGGAGTCATACACCGAAGCTGTAGGAGGAACTTTGATACTTTAAGTATATGACTAACACAATATAACTCATAATTCTCGTAGCATTGTCCCCGTGCGTAAGTAAATAGTTATGAGGAGACTGGACGGTCTGACAGCCTCATAGCCTCTGTTAATTAGTATTACTCATGATGTTAGTTAGTATTGCGGTATTTTACAAAGAACTACTAGTCAACTAGGTACTTTATTATACGCGTAAGTCTTACGTTGTGTATTTCTAATTTTGAAAGTCTCACAAGTCGCGAAAACAACAGTACTGGGAAGTATTAGAATTTCATCAAGATAAACATACCTAGCGAATAAAAACGTATTATCGAAGCGAACACAAAAACTACCCAAGTTAACACAATCTATATAGGGTACATTTTTAACCAGTGCGAAAACTGTAACCAGGAATTCAGCATATCATTCTAGACCCCACAGCGCAAAAAAAAAAATCATCGGTTATACAAAAAAAATCAGCTGTTTCATAGAAAAGTGCAATACCTACGCGGTCAAAATGTATGGAACAGCAGATTTTTTTATTGTGTAACCGGCGAAAAATTGTTCGTTACAGTTTGTATAGATTGTGTTGACCACCTCTGAGACAACAATTGCCGGAGATATAGCGGAACATTTATATACACCAATAAACACAGAGACAAATTGAGAACCTCCTTTTTTACTGAAAGAAAATATTTATTAAATAAAATAAATACAAAAATGAAAAATAACCGTCTTTTATAATTCAGTCAAAAAAAAAAATGTTATAAATACAAGACTTTAACTAGTAGGTACTTCAGGTATCTATTCTGTGCCGTAAGCAATTTAACTATTCAGTTACTACGGTAAACATTGAAAATGTTTACTCCTAGGTTCCACTAAGTACCTATCTATTAACTTAACAATAGGAATCAAATACCATTTTTATTTGTTGCCTTTAAGTAATATTTAACCATACTTGAACACCAAGTTAGTAGGTACATACATACATGACTTCCCATCCATATAAAACCTTCAAATAACTACAGAAATCATATATTTAGAACTCGATTTATATAATAAATGTGCTTTAATAATATACCGAAGGCTTAAACTATTTATTAATAAACGTTATACGATATTGATTATTATTTATCGCGTTCGTTAACATTTAGCCGCTATTGATTTCCCCCGAACTTAATAGAAGTACCAACATCTTATACAATATTCTGTTATGGTTTTTATTTAGTTACTACGCGCAAATAATGACATTAAAATTACTGTAGTTGATTAATAGGTTTGAACTAACTTTACATGAGAAGCTAAAAAAGCTTTGAAGTGTTTATTTAATTATAAACAAATGTATAACTTGTTTGCGTAGGATTAAAATAATAAATACTTCGGAAGCTTTTTATTACAAATATTGTTGCAACAAAAAAGGGTAGGCAGTTAGGCTCGTGGTACACCACGAGTGTTTTGTTTTGTTCACTAGTCTTGGGTCTAAGGTGAAACAAGTCCACATTTTCTCCATATAAACTTCGGGAGGGTTTTACTCCACTGTTTGACAATATACATCAAAACTTAAACATGGTACGGTTTTGTCTCATTATTAATATTGTCGGTACGGAAACAGAATACTAAAATAAAAAGCTATTAAAAAGTTATGAGCCAACAAAGATTCGTTTTTCTTGCTAATTTAACCTAACTTTGGGCGTATTTAAGTAATAAAAGAAGTGTAAAATCTCCAAAACCAAGTCGGTACCGACAAAGTTCAATTATCGATAAGTTCAATAAACTTTATTGGTCATTGATTTATGGCGTGGTTTTTTCTTAAAACCCGATCTTACGAAGGACTTTTCTTAATTATACGCTCCTGTTTTAATATAGATGATCCTGCATCTCACTCAATAAGGTTGTGCGTGTAGACTAACGTCTAACTGCTCATCACTGATACTACCTCTGTCGCGAACGAAGCCTGGTGACACAGCGTGCTTTTTAGCCAGGCTCACCAGTGAGTTCGGACGCGACACTAATTGTAGAACAATTTCCATGAAGTTTTCATTTAAAAAAAAACTACGTGAGGCGCGTAGCGCTGTCGCTTCGCGCCTGTTTGCATGGCCTGAATTCACTATGACCACTTAACGATTCCTTACTCGTAACCACGTTAATCACAGAGAAAATCTGCTGATATCGTATTAATAATATCGACAAATTGTCTTGGAATATACAGAATAATTATGACCTTTCGATTCCTTATCGTTACATTGGTTTCTAAAAAACACGATATTGATATAGTTTGATCGCAGTAAGATTCCGTCGAGAATCATTATAACCATACAGAATTGGGCCGAGGAGCCTTTAAGATTTCAAACACGACAAGTGACAGATATCGACAGTTGTCTGAGTCATCGTAACGCACTTAAAATTAAATACTTCCTCTACAGCATATTGTTTGGCACCAATCATGCATCCTTTTATTGATTACAATTATTACAAACCGCTGCGTACATTTTTTATCCACATCATTATATTATTTTTTATCAGCGATCTGTCCCGGCTTCGCACGGGTGTACAGTGTATGTGTCCGACGAAGGTCGTATACTATAGAGAATCTGTTTAATTTTATCTACATTCAATGCACAACGTATCTAACGTATTTAATTGGATAAAGATGAACGCTGTATTGTTCTATTAAGGTTTAGTCAGCATTCGCAATGTCAGCGCCCAAAAATATGTTTTCACGACATCTTTACCAATCTTTGATTTTTTTCGGCTTTTCTCAACTATAATACGTAGGTACCTATTATATAAACCTTCCGGGAGAAATTCTCTTAATAATAGTCAAATCAGCGGGCTTAGCATGACGCTTTGTATTTCTACGAAGAATAGACAGTGTTTTTTCAATACAAAGTGATATTTCGTTCCTACATTTTTGTTATCGCACCGTAGATATCCTTCTACAATCTGTCATTTAGTCTTTCGTTTCTTACGATATTTCTCTAGGTCCTTTTATATGTAGACTATTTCAGAAGAGTATTTCTTCGCAAACTGTCAAAATCACACTGACAACAAAACTTTCTACTCGACGGCCACAAAGTATATACGATTATCTACAAAATCATGATTCGTTTAGAACGCATAACTGTGATAATGAATGGAAAAACATAGGTATCTTATCCTATTGTACATAATTTATTTAATAGTGTTGTCTATTCTTCCGTCGACAAGTCGGTGCTCGTGCTAAGCCTGCTGTATCAAGATCCTTTGCGTGGTTTAGAAGCAGTAAGCGGGTAAGACAGACGAAAATGGTGCCGATTCTGTTGTACACCGAACTAAACTAACTAAACTATAACTAAAATTCCTTACTTTTTACTATGAGAATCTAAACGCTATTCTGCAAAAAAATATCTCTAAATTTAAAAACTATTTTGACACAACTAAAATCGAATTTGACAATCGCGACTCGCACGTGGTATGTTTTGGCTTCGCAACGTGGTACTTGTTTGCCCTACCCCGTGTTTTTTTTTAGAGCCAGCAGCGCGCCGGGGTCGGCAGCCTCGACGTGATTTATTTGGAATTCTCACTTTTTTCATGGAAAATATGACAAATTATTATCCACATGTTGAGTTTTATAGGTGTTTGGGGTTTCCTAAAGGGGGTCGAAATTTTTATTATTTTGCGATAGGACACACCGTTTTAGAGATATAAGCAAAAGAAAAGAAAAAAAATACAGTACTATTTTTGCACCAGAAGTCGAGGTGTCGGTGTGAATTTTAGTTCTTGACAACTAATTTTATTCCACACCTATTTAATCGCGATTAAAAATAGTCAAATTTAGTTAGACAACCAAAATTTTAGGTTGAATACAATAATGAAATTGACAACAACAGAATAGCAAAATTACCATTTTCACTAAACTAATAATTCAGTGCAATCTTAGTGCTGTCAAACTAAAATATAGTTAAGTTGTGTCACTTTAGTCAATTTCAGGATAGGAAATCGTCGTTTGACAGGAATAAACTAAATTTTGGTGATTTTTAGTCTAGTTTAGAGAATTTTGTGACAACAGAATCGGCACCAATAGCGACTTTCCGGTACACCATTATAGAGACAATAAACTTCTTATGTACCTACTAATATTGCTAATAATTCTTCTTCTTTTAGTGTGTCGATGTCAAATACAATGCAAATATATTCAGATTTTGTTTAGCCCAGTTCAGTATTTTCACTCAATTTACAGGATCGTGTCAGTGAAACATAAATAAATGTAGTTAAGTTATTCAACTTAAACTTACCTACTGTGTAGACCTGTAGAGAATTTTAATTAGCTGTCCAAAATATAAAAGCTGTGAACTTTTTCTGATAAGTACTTAGCTTGATGTTTTCATTGTGTTGGTAGCTTTATAAAAATCGCTATTGAATGAGTAAATACTATAGACACATCGGCACAATATGTTCGCAACGTTTATTTCTGGTTCTAAACAAAGCAATTGCGTACACACCGCCCTGTCTGAAACTAGAAATACCTACTAGAGATTACATAGCAGCATCTAAAAAATATTACAAAGGAACTGAAGTTGACAAAAGCGTTTCTAGTAGCAGACAGTTATGTCGTCATTTAATACGAAACGCCCAAAGATTCTGATGAAAAGTCATATTTTATTTTTGTCATAATTAGTTCGAATAATTATAAGTAATGAATGGAATGATAATAATGAAATAATGAGAATAATATTAAATTCAAGTTCAACACCAATAACGCGTTGACTTCATGAACGCAGATTTACGATCTTTGAAACCATACTTAATTATCTTTTTCAAACCCAAAATACATTTTTGCTAGTAGGATAGGAGACAGTTGGTGTCAAAAATAAATAAAGGTTTCTGTAGAATCTCCAAAGTACATTTATTTAAAGCCAGTTTCCCTCGTAGTCCTTACTGCCTTGGCCCTGTTAGTCGGCCTCATTTATCCTCAAGCCATGGCGAGCTTATCTTCCGCCAGGCCACACTTGGTCTGTTATTTTGTATTCGCGAGAACAGATTTCCGCTTGCCGATATTATTAACATTTGACCCCGAATTGGCTGAGTATTGTCCAACGTTTTGTGCAAACCGACTGCACAATTTGCCGCCAGACATACTAATATATCACATGGAATCGATTGGTGGATTCTTAGATAAATTCTAGTGCCATAGGATTTCCGTGACGGATTTTGTTGTAAAATTTTATGGCCTGCGGCTAATAGCTATGTACATATTTATTGTGGAGAGCAGTACTCATTAAAATAACGCCAGCTAGCTTTCATATTTTCCGTGCAGAAAAACGATACTAAGTAATTAAAAAATATAATGTCTTGTGTTGGAAAAATCAGTACTAAAACAGCCCTAGTGTACCTTGCGCAAATTCATAATATTTGTCAAACTTTGTAACCGCAGACACAATAGGAGCAGGTGCGATCATACAGTCACGACCTGTTATAACCCTCAGAACCAGCAAGGCTGAACGTCAAACCACAACAGTTGTATGTACAACATACACAACTTAAAACACAATACGATTAAAAAAACACAATTACGCAACTACTAGTGAGCTTAAAATATACTCGAATATACGATATGGTTATGGTAGTTGGCTATGGACCATACCATAAGGTCGGTAAGGCATGCGACATGCCAGCACGCCCGTTTTCTATGGCTAACGGCCTATTGTGAAACTTTTAGGACATCTGTTTGTGTCTGTCTGTTCATAACATTACGAAAGATTTACTTAGCATTGACACGTACGTATACGTAAGAAGTAGAATATTTACTTAGAAAGGGCTTGTTCGTACGCAGGTGTTTAAATAACCGTAGTAGTACAGAAACACTACCATTCATATGTTTCGTCGGAAAAACACTTAGTTACGTTAATAGATACAAATATAAAACAGAAAGCGTCATTACAATATTTAAGCAATTACGTAAGGAAACTAATCGTAATAGTTAATTAAAACTTTGCCTACTTACCTATTTACGACGACGTAAGTTTGCTTTAGTAGGTCTACAATAATAATGTTATTATAGCATTTGCTCACCAACTTAAATCATCAACTTGGCTAGACCAAAATATTTCTAGTGCTAGTGAAGATGACTCATAATGGCGTACAGTTTTTAAATATTTAATACTAACATAGGCGAGTTGTGTCAGAACAGCTGAACCAACAGGTACACCTGCGCAGAACCAAACACCACCCTGCGTCATCTGGTTAATTTTGACACCGCTACCACGCGAGCCGCTCAATAACATAACATTCATTAAGTAAAATATTAATCGACAAAAACACGAAGTTAGGAACCGTAACATGTGTTACTACTTGAATGAAATTGACTTTACCCTTACATGCAAGTATTTTACTTATTCGTAAAACTAGAACTTGAAATGAGTCAGCGAAAAATTTGAGGTATCAGTCAAAAACAAAAGCATAGCGAATAGCGTCACGAACAAAGTTTATCTACTTTATTGAAATGGCTTCCAGAGAAAAACAAAAAACTACGGAATGTTTAAATAGCTAGTGCGTATAAAACTTGTGCAATATCACAGGAAGGGCGATAAATGGCGCTGGTCGTCACGTGACACGACTGGACAAAGAGAGTATTGTGAGCTCATTGCGATAATTACTAACACTCGATTAGGATAAGGGAACACGAGACTTGAGAACAATCGTTTGCTTTAAATCATTAATATTCAACGAGTTCAGAATTTGAATTGAACGTCATTTGGCTATACTTACCTATTACAGTTACGTTTTTACGTGAATCATGAATTTACAATATAGTTGATGGCGTTTTCCTGAAAAGCCCTCATTCATCGCTCTTCCTTTCAAAATGAGTAATTTTTTAACTTAAATTGGAGTAAAACCATGGCATCTTAGTGTAAATACTTAATTTATATTTGCGTCACAATTAAGATACCTTTAAATACCTACAAGACTAAAGATAAATTATAGTCACGCATAAGTTATTAAAATATCATAACTCACATGTGCGCGAGCGCCGCGTTCCAAATCCATTGAACATAACGATTTCATAAAGGTTAACGCAATGAGCTACTTTTAACAAAATCATAACTTGGAAATTTATTAATAAACCTGGTCACATTATGGAAGTCAGTTATTAAAGCCCATCATAGAAACAACTAAATAACCGTCCCGGTAATTGATATTACAAGATGGAACACACCTGATCCAGGGGTGCGGGTTGTTCGAAAGAGATACCGCCGGCCCTGCCTGGCACACAGGCTATACACACGGGTGGGTTTTAGTCAGTAAAAGTCTGACACGCCCTCCTGCTCCAGCCAGAGCGGGAGAAGTTATTTGATGATTTCCCACCAAAAAAGAAAAAAAAAACATTCGTTTACTACGGCAAATATGTTGCTTGAATATGAACTTATTACAATATTGTTATCGTTTTCAATGATGAAACTGTATCGAGCGTGTCTAAGCTAGAGCAAACTAATGTTCTATTAGCTACTGTTAAACATATTTGATTTGGACATAACGAGTGCTAACGCCTCGACCAGACTGGCCACATCGCAAACATTGGAAAAGTACGCCGCCAGGAGGCTGTGACTACGCGTGCACGATATTAGTGACTAGCATTTCTGTTGTATAGTAAGCCAAACGTGGTTTAAGAAAAAAAAAAAAACATGCTGAGTAGTCTTTGGGGACTGCCGATAGAAATGGAAACTAAGTAACTTGTACTTACATACACAGTATACAGCTCATGGAAAGCGTTCGGTGACGATGACGCGAGTTCCATGATTTTTGTTCACCCAAAAAGTACACATTTATGCACAGTATAAGTACATATAGCTCATGGAAAGCGTTCGGTGTCGATGATTTCGAGCTCCATGAATTTTTTTCACCCAAAAAGTAATCAACGCACCTAAAGAAGTTTTCACTTCAATAAGAAAAACTACACTAAATAAGAAAAATAATAGTTTGTATCTATCACAACAATAAAGGCGATTTTTCAGTATCTACAAACAGAACTTACCGATATATTTTTTTGCTTGGAATCTGGCCACTTCTTAACTTTTTTTATGGCATCCTCACAGATTATCCTATTACGTTTCGGCTGCTTAACCGGAACTTGCCTGGATTCCAATAAATTAGCCAAGACTTGAACAAACATAAAACTAAGCGACTACACGCTGAGGGCACCCTCTGTGAAGTCGGCTTAGGGTGTCACTGGAACAGGGCAGCATCGGGCTGGATCGGAGTGAATAGTAAGACAAAACTGGTTTACCACAGAACTTAGCGATATTCTCTTTTGCATGGAAACAGATTGGCCAGTTTTTTGGCTGACCGTAGGTACCTAGTTCTTTTGTTTTTTTGGTGATAATGGAGCCAGATCGGTTACAACTGGATCACTTGTTAACGGTGATAAGATTAGTAGTTTACATGACTTCCCACGTGAACCTTAATTAGATTAAACCGGTTTCGTTTTATTTTAAGAAAACAATGCGAGAAAATAATTGCAGTAACAACTTGTTGAAGCACGAAAAGTCAAAAACATACTTAACCGTTCTGTCTTTGGGCACGCCACGATTGCGGCGGTAAGTCCCCTCTTTGAGGAGTGGTTTGAGAGGCGGCATGGCGTCCTCACCTTCCGCCTGACGCAGGTCCTCACCGGACACGGTTGTTTCGGGAGGTTCCTGTTTCGGATAGGGCGGGAGGAAACGCCCGGGTGTTTCCACTGCGAAGATCGCCCTGAGGACACGGTGGAGCACACGGTGGCGGTCTGCCCTGCTTGGGCGGAGCACCGCCGTGTCCTCGTGGAGGCGATCGGCGGCGGCGATCTCTCGCGTCCGGCCCTGGTCCAGGCCATGGTACGGAGCGAGAGGGCATGGGGAGCCGTCACCTCCTTCAGCGAAGCAGTCATGCTCGCGAAGAGGGAGGCGGCGCACGTGAGGGAGAGGCAGCATATGCGCCCTCGCGACCCCAGCCGCCGCAGGATACGGAGACGCCCTGGGCGTCGGGAATCCCAGGCCGATTTCCGGCCACCGTAGGCATGGGCTTGCGGACGGCGAGTAATGGGTAGCTCGCTGTCAGGTAAGGACCAAGCCCAAGTCGACGGCGCGTTGTGTTCCACGCGCGCCTCAAAGAGATGTCAGCACAAAAAATGATGGGGCCCGCAAGGGCCGATGCCTGCCAGGGGTGCGGGTTTGTTCGAAAGAGACACCACAGCCCCTGGCTTAAGGGCTACTGAAGGAACACGGGTGGGTTTTAGTCAGTAAAAGTCTGACACGCCCTCCTGCTCCACCCAGAGCGGGAGAAGTTATTTGATGATTTCCCACCCAAAAAAAAAAAAAAAAAAACCGTTCTGTCTTATTCGTTCTGGATATTTTCTTTTTTTAGAAGCATTGTGAACTGGAACGAATTAGAAACGCGTAGGTATTGTATTACCACGAATATTGGCAATTTGTTCAGATGTATTGCTAACCAGCACAATTAAGTAATCTGTTCCTTACGTCAATGATAAACAGATGTTACAAAACAGAATATTGGTTCTTCGGAAAATTATTGGCTCTTCGATTTCATGGAAATAATTATAATATGGAATACTGATTTACTAAATAAGCGGTAACGCTTCAAAAAAGATTCTCAGATAAACCTAAGTAGGTAAACTTTTCAATTTTTCGAATCCAGACTGGTGCTTAGCGTTGTGTAAATTATTTCATCACCACTGCTCTCAAAACGGTGAAGGAAAACATCTTATAGAAACCGGCATGTCCTAGAACAAAAGACATGTTGTGAAATCTGCCAACCAACCCGCACTGGATCCCGGACCGCGTCGTGGATTCATTCGTCAGCTCATTCCCTCTCACAGAGAGGAAGCCTGTGTCCCAGCAGTGGGAACATTATAGTCTGATTATGAAATGAGAGATGAGAACCATTGCAATTGACGAATATTATGATGTCTGAATAAACCTTAACCAATGCTAAAATACCTAATTATGGAGACTAAAATAATATATATGTAGGTACAGCTTTTCAAACCAACCGTGCGGTTGATTGCAGGTAAAAAAGTCGACGAACAGACCTTTTCAATATTTATTAATTTATTTCAAAAGGGATGCGTTATTAACACGAATATAGCACATCCGTGAGCATGACCTAATCGCTCATTTTTACAACAGAATTAGTCCGAAAGGAAAACTCCTATTACCTTCTGGGGAAAAATATTTCCTCTTGTTTGAAGTTTAATTTTGCCTACGCGTTTCACGAAAATGAACACATTAATGACTTTCTAGAAACAAATTATTTTTACTTATGAATAGTTGTTAGTATTTATAATACTTAGGATAATTTACTTAATTAAATTCTGAACAATATCTTAGGTATAATAACCGGGTAGCTAAGTACCTACCTAATTTTTATTTTTTACCCACGTTGCATTGTTTTGAACGTCAGTTACGTTGTATTTTGCAGTAAAAATTTGTAACTTATTATGAGCAAATAGATCGCATTCCTTGACCACACCCATTCGCGGACCACTAAAATATAATGTGTGGTTTTAAAATATCAAGATTGTCAGATTTCTTTTGACCTTTTGACAGCGCGTTATGAGTTATAGTTATTCTTCTAAGGTCATGATATGGAAAACGACTCTTAACTGCGAAGTATTTTGTCCGTTATTCATTTGCGTACAAAAATATATTTCCAGGAAACATTTTGAAACATTCAGATTATGCACGAATTGTGCTTTTGTGTTTGTTTTTTTTTTATTGGTGGCTCAGATACGTGCGGAGACTGGGAGATAAAATCCAATTGGTCTATAGTATTCAAAGTCAAATTCAAATAATATTTTTCAAATAGGAAAAAGTAAGGAACTTTTAAACGTCAAAATTTGCAACAAATAAAACATTTATTCTAGTTGCCCTTTCCAAAAGGGAGTGAAGAATGGGAAGAAACTCCACCGTTACTCTTTTAAAATATTTTGCAATATTTTGTACACATCAATTGTATCATCTAAGTGAATTCGATGCACCTAGAACAAAATGAGGGAAAGTCCTAAATTCAAACCGTTTTAAGTCATACTAAAGTCGTATTATTATTAGTTAATAAATTTGTATTTAAGGAAAAAGTCATACTTACCATTACTTTAGATATAATTAAAGCGCTCTTTAGCTGGATTTTTTTTTTCAATTTGGCACATTCACGCACCGGCCGCAGCAGGTGTGAATTCCTATTGAGAATAATAAAGGAATCAAAATGAACGTTATTAAGATGGACTTAATGTTCGTTATACAACTTTTTCAATGTATTCATGTTATGTGACATGGTACAACCACGGTCAATAACAACTTAGGTAATGTATTCTTTTTGACGCACCAAAAAGAGTGCAGTACGAGATCTATGTAAACGCTCGACCTCGAGATTTGCGTTAGAGCGCATTAATTCCACACGCCGCGCGCTGCCCGTCTGGTGAATAATTGCACTTTACTGAATCTAGGGATGCAATAACAGAATGATAAATGATAATCATAGGGAGAATATCGGCTTAAAACAAGTGGCAAAAAAATAATAATCAAACTGTTGCTAGGTGTACAATACACGATCTCGGAGACAGGATTTTCAACAATAAAAAATTAAAGGGTTTTTTTTAAACATCCTTTTGTTACTATCTACTTGTTAATAAAACGAACTAAAGTTTTTAGAGCAGTGGTGGCCAAGTGGTAAGGGCCGCGACTTACGAGTTGTAGGTCGCGAGTTCGAACCCAACCAGGCGCTTTACTTTGTGTAAATTATTTCATCACCACTGCTCTCAAAACGGTGAAGGAAAACATCGTGAGGAAACTGACATGTCCTAGAACCAAAAAAAAAAAAATCGAAGACATGTGACATCTACCAACCCGCACTGGGCCCGCGTGGTGGATTACGGCCCAATCCCTCTCACCAAGAAGAGGCCTGTGTCCCAGCTGTGGGAACATTATAGGATGATGATGAAAAAGTTAAAAATAATTTATTCTCAATTATTTAAATAAAAGCGTGTTACATTTTGATGGCAGGAGAAATAAAGGACATTAACGTTACACCTTCTGTAAAGAAGG
This sequence comes from Polymixis flavicincta, assembly GCA_949987655.1. Lineage (NCBI taxonomy): Eukaryota > Metazoa > Arthropoda > Insecta > Lepidoptera > Noctuidae > Polymixis > Polymixis flavicincta. The sequence continues at coordinate 11,969,764 of OX465179.1, forward strand.
TGGAAAAAAAAGCGTGTCACATATTGACGGTTAGAAATAATTCTAACCGTCAATATGTGACATGCTTTTTTTAAAATAATTGAGATTAAATTATTTTCAACTTTTTAGTTTGGTTTATTAACAAGTTATAATAAAAGATTGTTTTAAAAAAAGTTTTATTTTTAAGCTTTATGATGCGGGATTTATTACGGGTAGTTCGTAGCAGCGTTTTTCCGTTATGTAGATCGTAATAATTCGTAGACCTCACACTTAAGAGTGTTATGTATCTATGGCCACCTTCCAGCTCCAGACTCTGGTTCTCATATAGGATCAAAGTATTCGTCAATACGAATCAAACGAACCCAAACTTAATGGGGTTGTGTCGTTTTATTGCGGAGTTCCTATGGCCACCTTCCAGTTCCAGCATCAGATCAGCTCCATGTCATCATAATATTGCATTGTCTTGCGATACACATATGCATGCAAAATTTCAGCTCAATCGGAAACCGGGAAGTGGGTCAAATTTAACTTGCAAGATTTCATTACAGACATCGGGACAGGTGAAAGTAAATAAAAGCTTGTGAATAATGAATATTCGCGGCTTTTCCTCAATGTTTGCGAACCCTAAATACGGTGCACTGGAACAGCGCAGTAACTAGCAATAACATTCATGGAGCGACCCTGACCTGACCTCTGGTAGGACAACTTGATCGGCATTTCGCAGCTATGTGTTATTCATTTTACCCGTATTATTTTAAATAAGTCCGACTTCTCCGAACAAAGTTCACTGTTCTTTCAGTCATTTTTTGCATTTCCAACCGAATGGATGTATTTTTTAGGCTATTTGTCAAGAATTTTCCGAATCAAGCCAAAAACACTGATAGACAGGTGATCGAAGAATTGCGTTCCAAACTACTTATTTGACAACACGCGCAAAATGTAACCTGTTGACCCGGACATAGCTAAACATTTATGACATTAATGAGTGACGTGGAAATACCATAAAATCTCATGAAAAATACCTCAGTAGGTATCCGAATGTCTATATCCGTCAAACTAAGTAAAATTTCCAACTTTGTGTGAAGTTTTAATTAATTTATCCTCAAAGGTATTAAGGCAGTCAAATGTAGAGTCCAAAGTTGTGCAAATGTTTACGAAAATGCTGTGTAGTGGTTCAGCCTGTAAAAGCCTTCGTAGTATACAGGGTAAGTTTTTATCCAGTGCGCAAATTGGAACCATGAATTCAGCATATTATTCTAGAACCCCTAGCGCACACATTTTTCGCCGGTTGTACAAAAAAAAATCAGCTGTTTCATAGAAAAGTGCAATACCTACGCGGTCAAAATGTATGGAACAGCTGATTTTTTTGTGTATCCGGCGAAAAGATTCTGCGCTAGGGGGTCTAGAATGATATGCTGAATTCATGGTTACAATTTGGCGCACTGGATAAATACTTTTCCTGTATATTGATATTAAAGATTGACTTGTACCGACATAGCCGACAATGGGAAATATCTTGGCTAAACAAAACTGTTTACATTCAGGCTATTGACTTTTGAAACTGTATCATCATCTCACATCGTGGCTTTTAGATTGCAATAGATTCATTCGCAGTACCTACATTGTATTTTGATAACAATCACAGATGCGATTTGATCTTGATGCTCTATTGATATCATTTTGATCAAATATTCGTATTGATTTCAACACAATTGATGGCGCCCACGCCACCATAGCGTGCATAATTTATGATATTACAACACATAGCTAGTAACACGGTGTCACCTTTACCAGTCTGTTGACTTGCATGAGACTGCAAGTAGGTACAAATACCTACTTGCAGTCTGATGCAGACAAACTTGTAAATACATGAACCAATTTTTCACGACGCATAAAAATATTTTTGCAAAATATCTGCCTATTTGCGCACTTATTAATTTAATTTAAAAAAATCACAAGTTCTTTTAAGGATTTTTGCGACTTATAACTTTTGGATAACCTGTTGTGTAAATCACTTACCTAACTTGGTAATGACACTAACTTCATGTTGAAGTTGATATCGAGTTTCACTGATGAGTTGATGACTTATCGACTTAATAGTCGTTAAAGATAAACGTCATTGAATTCCTTTAATAAATACTGTCTGCCCATTAGTATTAAGAGAAAGTTGCCCTACTGTTCCAGAGCGTACTATAATAAAGTATCTCCAATAAGATTAATTGCCCCAGGATTATTATCTCCGTATCTTAGTTAAATATTAACTCTGTTTGGTTAACATTTCAGTTGTGTAATAGTATGCTCTATACCTATCAACGACAAAGTCAGCCACATTCCTGTTTTAAAGACTTATGTAACACTCGTGGAGGTAAATTTCATCAAATTGTAAAATGCTCCTTCAACACTTATGGGTTTTATTCAAGAGTCTATCGTTTGTGTGTACAACAAATTAAACACCTACAAGAATTTATCGCCTTGTTATGTACAATGTACAAACAAATATTATTTACAGAAATGAATACTGGTTTCGAATGAAATTTAATTTGACAAACTAACTGTTTGTTTTTAATTAATTAGGTAAGTATATTAAATTTCATTCGAAAATAATCCATCGGTTTCTTACTAAAGTTGAACTATATGCGACCACCCTGGTTACTCATCTCTTTTGGCGACCGTACATAACAAACACACCCAGTAGGTACCTACCTAACACCATTAAGTAACGCCGAGCTCCGAGGTCTACCGCATTAGCACTCTTCCGCAACTTTCTCAACTTTCATTGTTCTATTCAGTAGTAAAGGTCATTGGTCTGATTAAATACACATAATACTATTATATTAGGCTCCGTGTTCAACGTAGTTTTTTGTTGAACAATTATCTACCAACGTAGAGATTATACTCGCACGCAACTAAACAACTCGGCGCATCACCTTCAACTTTTTGCTAAGTGCGTCACAGTCACACGTTTTCAAACGAAGACTCCATTCAATTATCTATCTCGCTCAGACATCAATTTAATATAAAATAACTATCATTTAGCATATTATAAAACTGAACTATATTTAAAGTAAATGAAAGGCTGATAAGTACAATGCGCGTAATTAGTAGACATGAAATGTTCGTGCTACGTCACTTTTTGAGTAGACGGTCACGGGTCGTGCGCATTCAGCTCTCGCCGGTCGTGCCTGCCTGGATCTCTATCGTCATTTGTTTGCCCGCCATACTACGCGCATACGCGCCTTCCTTCCCCCTGCGTCACGAACTAAGGACATTCATCATTACGTCATTCCTTCAGGCTCGATTTTCATGACTAATCTGAGTTTTTCATTTGTTTTGCGCATAAGAAATGTACCTTTATGACAAACAAGGTTTGATTCTCACGGCATGTTTATGTATCAATAGGAAGCTGGTAAAAAATGTTTGAATAATTTGAACAAGATTTTTGACATTTATTTAGCGTTTGTGGGAACTATGTAATGTGAAACGATTACTTTGTTATATGAGACGAATAAAACGTCACAAGAAACCAAATATCTAATTACTAATTCAGTTGCATTATTTTGTTAGTACCGTTATCTACCTACTATTTACACGTAGGTAGGTACCTATTGCATTAATGGTTAGGTACTTACTTTACAATATGCTACCCACAGCACAGTAAAAATCTTTAAAAGTCAATCAAAGGAAAGTATTATTTAATACGGTATTGCTTAAGCATTATATAGACTCCCTATATTTGTTTTTCTCGACAAGAATGAATAAATAAGTTGTCTGAATATATATAGATACACAAGCTGTGGGAAAACATAAAATTTAATAAAAATGAGCTGAACATAAATGAAATATAAGTAAGTCTAAGAAATACATAATTTATGTTAGGAATATAGATTGTCTGGACGCCTACGAATTGGATTTGTGGCGCCTCCGCACTGCTGCACTGTAACGTTTTTCATAGCGTTTCACACAGCTACTCTCGCAGTCAGTTGGGATTACTAAATTACTTCGTACAATTTCTTCTACAATTCATACACATAAAATGTTAGGGTTAGTTCCCTCCAAGCCAAAAAACTACAATGAAGAGAGCATAATGCGATCAAATAGCTACACATCCTAGACTACGATTGTTTTATCCTTAACAATCTCACATACCTAGACAATGCATTGGCCAATAAAAAGTTACATTCGAAGGGTGAAAATGCATAAGAAGGTTTATAAGTTTATTGATTAAATAATTATTATGGCAGAGACAGTGCCCTATCATAGACACCAAACTGCAGCCATTCGATGTAGATTCTGAGGAGAAACTACGAATGTGGTTCACACCTTTTTGTTAGGTATTCCTATTTATTTGTACAGCGCCACTTGAAAGATCTAGAAGATTTCTCCCAGTTTTCCCGCTATGTTTAAAACACTGTTTCAGTAAAATATTGTCGCATAGGTATATGTAACAAAATATCCGTAAATGATAAGTGATCTTATTGATAAATGAGGTATTAATAGGCTCTACATCTGCACCAAAATGAATGTGAATAATTTATACCCCTAATGATCACACGTCCTTGACATCAATACTTTACTAGTTAGGTACCTACCTATTCTATTATTCGCAACAGAACGCCTTCTAAAGATATGAATAGGAAATTTAATTTGTTATATAGCTATTAAATATGTTTAACACATGTAAAATAATTTAAAAAGCGTTAAAAAATCTCTACATGTCATGCATGTTTCGCACAGTCCGATCCATCAATGCAGTTGTTCGGTTTTTGTGAAAAGCAGAGGTGCTAGGAAAACTCAGGGGCGACGCGCGGTGCGCGCGGGGCCGCGAGCGGGCCGCGGCCTACGTCACGAGAAAGCCGAGGTCTCTATAAAACAGCCGCCGTCCCTCCCACTTACATCACACGCTGACTAGCAGCAGTCCATTGCTCACGCTCGTTCGCTCGCTACCCGCGCTATTTGTTTTATCGTTCACTCGTGTTCGCGCCTTCTACGCACACACTCCGCTATGACTGTCTCCAGCAAGATGAACAGTGTCTCCCGCCAGTCCGTGCTGAGTCGCTTCGGCCCTGGCGGGCTACTCTACGCTGCCAATAAGATTCTAGCGGTACGTCATCGAAATGTGCTGTGTTCGAAAAATTTTGTGAAAGTGAATATTTCCTAAGTGTTCCATGGTGTGTGACAAGGTGTTTAAACGTGTGTTTTTGGTTGTCCTCAGGTCGCAGTACCTGGCAAAGAGGAGGAACGCTGGCGCAGCAAGGATGAAGGTGCGCTGTTCAAACGTTGGCGGCGCACCCCGTCCACTGTTGAAGCCCCCACCTCCACGCCGGCCCCCACTACGCCCACCCCTCAACCCTCCGAGCTACTCAAGTTCTTAGCTATTGTAAGTATTGCTACAATCTATTACAACTATTATTTCAACGTTAAAACTAGTCCAAAAAAAAAAAAGTTTCATTAATCAATTAGGTAGAAAAAAGAAACCTAAGTAATGATCATGTTGAACTTGTTGCTAATAGTTTTATTTCTATTGTTACAGAATGCATTGGAATTATCAGCACCCGCATCTGATGCGTTGCTGAAATCGCGCTCGTCGGAATGGTTCCAACTGGCCGGCCACCCCGGCTCGCTGGCACCCGCCGGCCCCGGCACCGTGTGGAAGCGTCGCGCCGCCGGCGACCACCCGGCGCACAACCCCGAGCGCGACGCCTATGAGGCGCTCGCCGCCTGCCCCCACATGCGCTCCGCCATCCCGCGGTACTACCGCGAACTGGAATACGGCGGCGAACGTTTCATCGAACTGCAAGACTTATTGCACGGCTTCAGAGATCCTCACGTCATGGACGTGAAGATGGGCACCCGCACTTTCCTGGAAGATGAAGTTAGCAACGCTCGTGCTCGTTCGGACCTCTATGAAAAAATGGTGCGTCTGGACCCGAAAGCTCCCACCGAAGCCGAACATGAGGCTCGTGCTGTTACAAAACTACGTTACATGCAATTCCGTGAACAGAGGTCTTCTTCAGCTGAGCAAGGCTTCCGTATTGAAGCAGTGAAAGTTCCGGGACAACCACCCCTAACCGATCTGCAAAAAGTGCGTGAACCTCAACAAATTGCAACCACAGTGGCAAGGTTCCTGGGCAATCATGAAAAGGCGCGTCGTGCTATCCTCACGCGGCTGCGCGAAATCAGAGAACTTTTTGAACATTGTGAGTTCTTCAAAAGTCATGAAATCGTTGGCAGCAGTATATTCATCATTTACGATGATGAACGTGTTGGAGCCTGGCTGATCGACTTTGCCAAAACTAGAAGTGTACCGGAAGGTCTTCAGGTAGACCATCGTGCTGAGTGGCAACAAGGCAATCATGAAGAAGGATTTCTTTACGGCTTGGATAGACTTATACACACTATAGAAACGGCAAAACTTCCGACGCCGGGCGACGAAGCAGCGACAGAACCGGATGTATCACGTTGAACATAATCTGGCGAGAGACCCTGGACTCGCCCCTCGGTCGTTGTCACCGTCTGCCTGGCCTTGCGCCCTAGTACCGCTCCACTAGCGCCCGATTCGACGCACGGAGAGATGTATCATAAACACTATGTATATTTTTGCATATGAAGAGAATTGCGATTTATCGCTTAATGTTTCGATCTAGTCCTTAATTATTTAAATAAACTCGTCATGATTTTATAAAACCTGTTTCTTTTTTTTTCTCCGTATAATCAAACTAGATAGTCTCACTAAATACCTACGAAAAATAGGTACAATATCGTGTCCGAGACGTTTAAATTATCGTCACTCGAAATCATGCAAATAGGTACAGACAGAAGCTATAGAAGCTAATTTAAGGGAGGAGAGGAACACAGGAGGCTAATGTGAACTAATGTCCTGATTGACTGTTCAATAATAAAACAAAATAATACTTTATCATTGGGTGAGGTCCTGGGTTCGATTCCCGGGTCGAACTCTAATTGCACAGAATATATCTAAATAGTTTTAAGTAGGACCTGTTTAAGGTCTTCGAAGTTGCGACGTAGGCGGAAACCTCAAGAAGAAACGGCAACCATATAAAAGACATCAAATGTACGCTGTTATACAACTAACGCCATCTATCGCTTTACCGCTTAACCTCTCGTATATTATGCAAAATAGTAAAGTGAAAGATTAACTTTGTGAAGATTACGATATTGATATTCATCTACTGATTCTAAATAAAGCGTAGCTAGGAGAAGAAACAGACCATTCCAAAAATGGGGTGGGGTGGAACCTATACCAACGTAGGAGCAGGGCCCGATCTAGGGGGGGGCAAGCCGGGCAAATGCCCAGAGCGGCAAAAATGAGGGGCGGCAAAATTAAGGGTTGCACGAAGTACTAAATTTTATCGGCAGGAGTGAAAAATCTTATAAAAATTACCATGCCTAGCAGCCCGACAAAATAGTATTTTTAAGGTTTTCTTAGCTATGATTTCAATAGAACATAAAGTTTGTGACGGTATAAAATTTATCAGAAAATAGAGCAGAAAGTGCGAAGAAAATTATTTTAATTATTACGAGGTAGAGTTTATTGTTTTATTTACTTAATTTAATTATTGACTGATTCGTTTTGTAACGAAATATAATTAGTTTCTGATAAGGCGGGAGGAAACGCCAGGGTGTTACCACTGCGTAGATCGCGTGGAGGTCAGCCCAGCTTGGGCGGAGCACCGCCGTGTCCTCGTGGAGGCGATCAGCGGCGGGGATCTCTCGCGACCGGCCCTGGTCCAGGCCATGGTACGGAGCGAGAGTGCATGGGAAGCCGTAACATCCTGCGAAGCAGTAAATTTCTCGAAGATGGAGGCGGCACATGAGGAAAAGGCAATCTATGCGCCTTCACGGCCCTATTCGCCACAGGAGATATCCTGGGCGTGGGGAATCCCAGGCTAATTCCCGGCCACCGTAGGCGCGTGCTTGCAAACGGCGAATAATGGGTAGCTCGCCGTCCGGCAAGGACCAATTAAGCCCGGGTCAACGGCACGTTGTGTACCACGCGCGCCTCAAAGAGATTTCAGCACCAACTGCTGGGGTCCGCTAGGGCCGATGCCTGCCAGGGGTGCAGGTTGTTCCAAAGAGATACCGTGGCCCCTGGCACACAGGCAACTGAAGGAACACGGGTGGGTTTTAGTCAGTAAAAGTCTGACACGGAGAAGTTATTTGATGATATCACACCCTCAAAAAAAAAACGTAATATAATAATGTTTTTTTTATTGCATTAAATTAAAAAAACAAATAGTTCCTTGTATTTTTAAACCCTAAAAAATATATGTAATTTTAACAGTTTGGTCTTAATCTCTTTTACTACTGAAACGATTTTGATGAAAAATGTTTATTGTCTCTTATGAAAGGGTCGTAAATTAATATAGGCAAGATTAGCCCGGGACAGGGAAAATGGCAAAAGGGAAAAGAGGCCTATAACCAGCAGTGAGTGGAAACAGGTTGATGATGATGATGAAGTTGAAAGATAAATCGATAAAAAAATATTTCAATCCGTTCAGTGATTTCTGAGAAATTCTTTAACAGACAAAAATTCATGAGAGTATGTTTGTAAGTATAAATTGTATAATATTTATATCGTTAGTCTACTACGGCTTCTGAACAAGTATACAAAAAATCATGAGAGTATGTTTGTAAGTATATAATAGTAAATAACTTACTTAGAATAAGATACAATTAAAACAATATCACATAGGTACGTGGGACACTCGCTAGGGTCGCGAGTGCGCATAGACTGCCTCTCCCTCACGTGCGCCGCCTCCCTCTTCGCGAACATTACTGCTTCGCTGAAGGAGGTGACGGCTACCCATGCACTCTCGCTCCATACTATGGCCTGGACCAGGTCCGGACGCGAGAGATCGCCGCCGCCGATCGTTTTGAGCACGGTGTGTGAAGGCGCGTTGTCGTGGTGGATCAGTAGCCCGCGGAGCCCTTTGTTTGGTCGCTTGTTGCTCACTACAGAGAAAACTTCTCCCAAGCATTTGGTAGTATACCATTCAGCGTTGATGCTTCTTTGGTTCCGTAAAGGAATTTACACCAATTAGCCAGTCATATTGAAAAAGCTCGCGACCGAAATCTTCCCCCTGGTTCTAGATCGATGCTGCTTCTAATGATGTCGTAAACACGGCGAGACGAGCCTGTTTCAAATTTGTTAATCATATCACTGCAACACTCCGCCGGGCCTGCTTCTGAGCATCGGTGAGGTTGTGCGGTACCCAGCGTGAAACTATCCTCCTCAAGCGAAGATGCGCGTGTAGAAAGCTTCCCGATACAACCTGCAGTGTGTGAGGCAGCTTGTAACTGCTACGTAACTCGCCTATTGTCATGGATTAAATTGTTCACTGCTAATACGTTTTCTTCCGTAATAGCCGTCAAAGGGCGACCGCTTCTTTCTTTATCCCCCAAAGTTACTCGACCGCGCTTGAATTCGTTATACCAACGATACACGGTTGCCTTAGAAGGGCCTTCATCCATGAATGACATTTGAAGTCTATCGTACGATTCGTCCGATTTCAGGCCACACTTGAAATCGTAAAAAATCATAGCGTGAAAATGTTCCGGCGCAGATCCATTTTTTAATGAGATACGATAATTAAATTAGCTCGCAAACAATGTGGAGGGAAATTTTGAAATTGGAACGTACCTATTTTAACTTACAAAAAAAATCATATTTTCAAAATAGATTATGACTGGCTAGTCTCTCATACATGTATGTATGAGTGGCCTGGTATATATAGGGGAGGTCAGCCCAAAACGGGTAAGCTAAGGTTGATGATTAAAAAAAACAGTTTTTAGATACAAATTGAACGTTTATTTGTACATTTTGAAATATTTAGTTATCAAGGACCATAAAATAAATGACATATTTATTAGTTTTGTACATTATGAATACAAAAATAACAAAAAACTTTACCATTCGAATTACCCGTTTTACCCGTAGGGGGGGCCTAAAGCAGGTAGGGCTTTTGGGCAAAGCGGGTAGGTACGGCGCAGACTAACTTCCGAATGACCCATCTTGAAGCCTGACGCAGGTCCTTACCGAACACGGTTGTTTCGGGAGGTTCCTGTTTCGGATAAGGCGGGAGGAAAGGCCCGGGTGTTTCCATTGCGAAAATCGCCCTGAGGACACGGTGAAGCATACGGTGGAGGTCTGCCCGGCTTGGGCGGAGCACCTCCGTTTCCTTGTGGAGGCGATCTCTCGCGTCCGGCCCTGGTCCAGGCCGTGGTACGGAGCGAGAGTGCATGGGTAGCCGTCGCTTCCTTCTGCAAAGCAGTGATGCTCGCGAAGAGGGAGGCGGCGCACGTGAGGGAGAGCCCTATAAGCGCCCTCAAGGCCGTAATCTCCGCAAGAGACGCCCTGGCGTCGGCAATCCCAGGCTGATTCCCGGTCACCGTAGGCGTGGGTTTGTGGACGGTGAGAAATGGGTAGCTCGCTGTCGGTTAAGGACCAAACCCGGGTCGATGGCGCGTTGTGTTCCACGCACGCCTTAAAGAGATCTCAGCACAAACTGATGGGGCCCGCAAGGGCCGATGCCTGCCAGGGGTGCGGGTTGTTCGAAATAGATACCGTGGCCCAGGGGCCACGGTATCTATTTCGAACCCTGTGTTCCCTCAGTAGCCTGTGTACCAGGGTACACAGGCTACTGAGGGAACACGGTTGGGTTTTAGTCAGTAAAAGTCTGACACGCACTCCTGCTCCACCCGGAGTGGGAGAAGTTATTTGATGATTTCCCAAGCTCTAATTCTTGAGCTGCTGTAAAAACTGTTGTGAATCTTCCTAGTTTTTTTTGGACAACCTTTTTCCATGTCTCTGTAATGCCGAAAGGTTGATGCCATATTTTTTGGCTGCACCATTGACGGAAGTTTTGAAACCTAGTTCTATTGAAAGCTTCATAACTTCCTCATCCCACGACGCATTTGCAGTCTTCCTTTTAATATTTAGGTAACCATCTACAAAAGTAAAAGAATTAGTAAACACTCAATAAAACTATTAAGGGCAAATCGGGTATGGGCAAAACGGGTACCTGCTTTACCCCTACCCTTTTTGCCCACAAGCATGTTTTTTTTTCAATGGACTCATATCTTTAAAACCGAAATAATAAACACCAACCTATTGCACAAATAAAACGTCCATTAATTGCAAAAAAATAACACAAAACTTGTAAAAACATATTGTAGACCATTTTCGAGTATTAAAAAGCAATGTAACTCAATTTTTTTTAGTGGAAATAGCAAAAAACTTTGTTCTTGTCTTACCGTGAACTCATGTTTGCCAGAGAAGCGCGCCGACTGCCTGTGATTGGCGAGCGGCAGGCACCGCGCCCTGCACGTACACATTCTCAATAGCACTAACGGCGCGCAATTTAAAACGCATACCCGTTTTAGGCGGGCTACCCGTTTTAGGCTTACCTCCCCTATCCCATCTTTGGAATAGCAAGCTCATGATTTCTATAGTGTTAGTGTAAAGGGCGGCGAATATTATTTTTGCCCGGAGCGGCTAAATGGCTAGATCGGGCCCTGCGTAGGAGACCAGAGCCGAGGCTGTCCACTGCTGTGTAATGTACCTAATTAATGTAAACTACAACATTTAAAAGCTATCTTTTTGATTGAATCATAAATGATTATCGGCTGTATGTCCCGTAGTTTATTAATTGCGTTTTAGAAACAGGCACCCTGAATTTTACTGCCGCGGCCGCATTATTAAATCCATGGCTGCAACTGCAAGCTGCAAGGGTACAGGAAAACATTGTTAGGCAGTAATAGCTGTTTAGGCACTGTTTGTATCCATGTCAGACTGAAAGTGCCCCTTATCTCGATAGAAGCACACTTTTTTTTTACATAGTAGGTAATTGTGTCAGCTAGAAAACGCTTTAAGCCTTCGATGTATGTACCAGGTTGTCATAACTCGATAGGAGCATACGTAACATAGTTGTGTCAAATAGAAAGTGTTTAATGCATTCGAAGTACCAGGTTGTCATACCTCGGTAGGAGCACACGAACAGAGTCTTCAGCTACAAAACGCTTTGTGCCTTCAAAGTACCAGGTTGCCATAGCCAGGTAGAAGCACACCTAACTTAAGTAGGTAGTTGTGTCAGCTGGAAAACGCTTTAAGCCTTCCAAGTACGTGGTTGTCATAACTCGGTAGAGCATTCGCAATTACTCAAGTTGTTTTGGAGGCGCAATGATTCTGTTGACTGGTGATTTCCACAAAACACTACTTACTTAGGAGTCTTTCCAAGATCGACCGCTGCCGATGAAATAAACGCATAGGCCTACTCTGTGGCAATAATATGTGAAGAAACTTCTTCACCGGACGACAAACATAGGAGTTGCGGCTAAACGATCCATATGCCGAAGATTTCGCCAAGCATTTCGATTCAATTCAATTAAGCAAATGCCTTGCAGCCACGAGAATTACATTAATTTCAATGTACAGACGCCAGCACATTAAGCTACCCCAATCTGTCTTTATTTGATTAATTTTCATCTCTTTGGCATTAGCATATGGTTCATGTTCAATTGGGAATATTTGACAGTTTGGGATAGCTTGATGTGCTTTTTTTTTGGGTGGGAAATCATCAAATAACTTGTAACGCAGGAGGGCGTGTCAGACTTTTACTGACTAAAACCCACCAGGGCGATCTTCGCAATGTAAACACCCGGGCGTTTCCTCCTGCCTTATGTGAAACAGGAACCTCCCGAAACAGCAGTGTCCGGTGAGGACCTGCGTCAGGTAGAAGGTAAGGACGCCATGCCGCCTCTCAAGCCACTCCTCAAAAAGGGGACTTACGGCCGCAATCGTGGCGTGCCCAGGAGTTGGATGTACTGGCGTCTGTGCCTTTAGAAAGTTTATTGAACTCACCATTATGAACATCTTTCACTATAGCACCACCCTGAAAACGCGCAAATTGCCATCTGCGCGTTTTCAGGGTGGTGCAATTTTCGGGCAAACTTTCTTCAGTTAACTGAAGTAAATTGCTCGCACAATGAAATTCAGATGCGTTACTAGAAAGCTCTTTTTCGCCTTACATGAGTTACGACACGAAAACTCAAAATTGCAATAGCAATCGGATAGTGACTATAGTGAATTGATTAAGGGCTGATTTTCCCCCCCAAGTGGGTTCCCGCATTGTCGCTGCAGGGGGGCTCAGTAGCCGTGGTCATCCTCCCACGGTGAAGCGAAGAGGAACCCCAAGGTCCCCCGCTCGTCAGGGCTTTTGCCTCCAAGCAGACGACGCCGACGTAGCGGCTAAAAACTAGGTTGCGGTGAGGTGCATCGTAATTGAGGCGGGCCGCAATGTCGAATGGGAGGCATCGCGGCTGAAGGTTACAGGCTGCGGCGGAGGAGGAGTGCCGGTATTTCTGAGTAACGCTCTTCCCTTCCGTGGCCTGGACGGGGCCGCCACCGTTTGATGGCGGACGCGGTGGGGCCGCAGGGAGGAGTGTCGGTATAGCGTTGGCCGCTCTCCCTAGCCCCTGCGGCCGAAAAGTGGTAGGCGGCGCGGTAGCGGGGCCACTGTGCAGACCCGCCGCAGGACACGGGACCGTCTGGAGCCCTTAAGCTATATTTGGTTCCTGGGGTGGTCACGGCGTGCAATGTGTCCTGGTGCGCCGGTGATAAGGGTTCGATGGCAAACAGCCGCGGCGGGTTCGCGGATGGCTTGGGCGTTTCCGCCTCAAGCGGCACTGGAGGTTACCATGGAGTTTTAGTGGGTTACAGTACCACATAACTGCGCTAACTCCCCGTGGTAGCGCAGTAGGCATTTCTCCACATTAAAAAATCCCCGGGTCGAAGGCGCGTTGTATTCTATGCGCGCCGTCACAGATGTCAGCAACATCTGGTGGGGTCCGCAAGAGCAGATGCCTGCCAGGGGTGCGGGTTGTTCGAAAGAGATACCGTCGCCCCTGGCACACAGGCAACTGTCCCTCAGTTGCCTGTGTGGTAAGTTTTAGTCAGTAAAAGTCTGACACGCCCTCCTTCTCCACCCAGAGCGGGAGAAGTCATTTGAAGATTTCCCACCGTCAAAAAAAAGGCAGATTTTTCAAGTCGGGTAACTTTTATCTAAAGAATAAATCTGACAGTTTGACATATTTTACTGTATAAAGTTGTCAAATTCCCAATATTTATTCCTCAGGGCCTAGAGACAAAAATACATTTCTGTTAGCGTTCTCGCCAAACGCTACACTAAAATGTATGGGAATGACATTACCTGCGGAAAGATTGCGTCGTGTCCTTTCCGCAGGTACTGTCATTCCCATGTTTTGTCTAGGCCCACGGGTAAGCTATCCGATTATTGAAAAATCAGCAGTCTTATTATTAGTACTACTAGCGCCATCTAGCAGCTCCCTTTGTAATCACAACAATACGTCAACCGTAACAGTACGAAGACTACAAAATAAACCTATCTCGTAGCCAAAGTATACATATACTTTATCATAGATAAAGTATGACAATAAAATTGTTTCAATGACGTAGGACGTCGCGGCATGCCTAACCCTAAGGATACCGCGGCATGATTGCCTTCAGAATGCGGTCCTGTCGTGCCGTGCCGCCAGCAAGCTCAGGCCGTTACTGGCCATACCTAAATTATCAACAACGTGCGAAGAAATACAAAGATGTTTACAAATTTTTAGGCATATTATATTTAATAAACAATACAATTACACATGAATACTAAGAATAAAATAATTGTTTGACATAAAACTATTGAAAATTAAATAAAACAGGCACTATTATTTAATCAAATTACTGATTAAAGCGGTGTACAAACACCTCTAAAAGATAAAAGCTGTACCAATTGAGTTCATGACAAAAAAAAAAACTTGTTCATAATATCGTCATCGTATGTACAGACGCCAGCAAATCAAGCTACCCCAAACTGTCAAATTTTACCAATTGAACATGAACCATAATGCTTATAAATTAAAGATGAAAATCCATCAAAGAAATTTGAAAGATTGGGGTAGCTTGATGTGCTGGCGGCTGTACAGTACATAAAGTTACAGTACATGTTAATGTCTACGGATATTATGAATTAAGTTTAAAGCGTTATAGTTTTATTTATATCTTCGATTCTAAGACGTAAGATTAAAATACTAATGTTAGGTGTCAAATACAAGCCCCAGTTAACAAAGGCTCCAAATTAAGTAGTATCAATAACAATACAATAGTTAACTTCAATTTATCATGTCCTAAATAAACAATAAAAAAAAGGAGACTTCCTCTATTCTATTCTAATAGCAATAACTGTTACATAATATTATGTCAATAAATTTAACAAAACAGTTAATTGTTATTACGAGTCAAACATAGTAATATTTTTCTTGGCCTTAACAACTCTGCAATTATTAACCTGTGTGGCAAAGCGTAGGGAGTTAAGAGTCTCATTGAAGCATTCATCAAATTGGTTGACATTAACCAACATAAGCGTTTTTGAATTACCTCCCAGACTGGGCATCAACAAGTGGGTCAGCTTAGAATTTCTGTAAGGTATATGAGACTGATTAGTCTGCAGTGATAAAATAACTTTAGATAACTCTGATAAAGATCTGTTAATATGCTTTGTCTCATCCATTCGTTGTGTAGTTTTACCACTCTCTGATCCAGCCAGATCTACCAAATTCAAGTTGCTTGTATATTTTTCCTTACGTTTCTCGTGTATCGCCGATATTTTTATTTGGGCGACTGAGTGAGACCGGGAACTGCGTTCATTGTTCAGGGTTGCAGCTGTTTGTCTGTTACGTTGTGCAAATATCATCAGCCTGATGAAATCATGTGAGTTCTTAACTTCCTCTTCCTTTAAGTTAGAAACATACAAATCAGTTCCTTTGGAGTTTGACATTTTAATTTCATGAGATACTTGGTCCTTGCTAGAATTTAGCAGGTCATAAATTATTTCGTTGTATATTTCCAAAAATGATGCTTTTATTGTTAATTCCCATCCCATGCGTTTTAAATCTTCCATACATGTGAATATCATGTTGAATGCTCTTGGTATGATTCCATACTCCTCGGTTCCACAACCTCCTTCCATAGTATATGTCTTACCAGAACCAGTCTGACCATAAGCAAATATACACACATTGTACCCATCTAATGCAGACTGGACCATAGTTGAAACTTCAGCAAACACATCTTCTTGGGATGCATGTGGTGTAAATATACCATCAAAGGTGAAACCATGTTGTGGCTTCCCTTTTCTAACAGAATTTAATAGTTCAACCTTTTCAACCTCTATAGAACAAGCATCAAGAACATTGAGATTGAATCTTGGCTTTGTTTGCTCAGACTCCAGAGGAGGTCGTATTCTACAGTATACTCGAATATTACCTTTCAAATCTTGAATAGTATTTCTTAAGTCTCTTTGCTCTTTGTGCATTGCAGCTAAAATATTCTGCAATATTTCTGATTCTGACTTATATTTGGCAATAGCCTCTTGTCCTTCTTTATAGTCAAGTTGCAATTTGTCAAACTGAATAGATATTTTCTTAAGATGATCTGTTAAGACTCTCAATGCCTCCGTTTCTTCTTTCAGACTTTTATGTTGTCTGTTCAGTTCAGTAAAATCTGACTGTACTTTGTCCAGTTCAGCTGTCTTCTGCCTCAGACTATTGGTTATTTCATCCAATAATACAGTCTTACGTTGTAGGTTTTCATTTTCCATTTTCTGAATTTCAAAATCGACTTTAATTTTGTCAAAATCTGCAGATTTTTCTCTCAATTCAGTGAGGGATTTCAGTAAATTTTCTTTTAGTCTGTCTCTTTCATTAATGCAACTCTGTACAGAATCTTTAGTCTTCTCATAACTGTCAGACACTTCAACATGTTTTTCTTTCAAGTCGTCAAATTCACTTTTCATATTCTTATGCTTTCCAAGCAAGTCATTAAATCTTGCCTTATAATCATATGGTGCGATTTTAGGAGCTACAGTTGTCTTCTTTTCAACTTTTGTTACTTTTGGTGGTGGTACATAAACAGATGATGGTGCAGTAGCTGATCTCTTGAGGCGCTGAGCTGGGACTGTTGTGGAAGGCCCTCCGCGACCCGCAGGCTTGGTGTGATTCATTATCAAATCCTTTTTATCAGCATCACTAAGTGTACTGACCAGTGTTCTTGCTATTGGACGGCGACTTAACATACTCGGTTTATTTTCTTTGGTGGCAGTGCCTGGCATTTTGGGTATTCGGGACATCTGCAATGATTTAAAGTAGGTAAGTACTTATTAAAAGTTTCAGGGACTAATTAAAAATTATGTTTATTTATCTAAATTCATCTGTGTCGAAGTGGCGGAGCTTGGGGGAGGCCTATGTCCAGCAATGGACGTCTTTCGGGTGAAATGATGATGATGATCTAAATTCAACATCATTTCCTGTGTTTAAACCATATTGTTTGGGGTCGGCGCACATTTCTTTCGCTGCCATAATTCTTTCTCTATTATTCGTCATCTCGATTTTATTTTTAAACAGGTGAATTAATTTTAATGTAAGCATAGCCTTTCGGGCAGTGGGTCGTCTTAGTGGCGGTTTGCAACTTGTTTAGAATTCATCAGATAAAAATAGATTTAGTGTTGAGATAGTGAATAGACATTGACGGCAAGCTACTTACGCAGCAGAGCTACCAAAGCTAAATTATTAGGACTTTATTAAAAAAATCCGATTATTACCTTATTCATCACAATGTATAACCCAGTTTATTCGAAGTAAACAACAATATCGTCGATTCTGAAATACGAAATTTTTATTCGAAATTACATTCGTTGCGCTTTTGGAACGTTTTCGAATTTATCGAAAATGTTCGGGAAAAACTTCTAATGTTTCACTGATGCTACACTAACTGTTCAATTTTATTCGAGAGTCATATTAGCATTCACTGGAGCTACGAATATCTAATTTTTCACCTTCCGTTGAATTAAACAATCGTTTGTCAACACGAATCACAACGGATATTTTCTATTCAAAATTCAAAAAATACTTGACTGACTCCTTTTCAATGTTGCAAGAATGAAATAATAAATATCACAGTGTGGACTCTTGCATTTTGAGCAAAGAAGATAATAATGGTATGTGAACGGTAGTTTGAGCTGCTGATTGAACTATGAGAATGTGGATCGGCCTTAGGTATTTGTCTTAGAGCTAAGGTATTTGTACGTTACAGCTTATGACTAGTGATGTGCCGTTCCCGGGAATGTTCCCAAAGTGGGAATGTTCCCAAAAGAATCTTTCCAGTGCCCGGGAATATTCCCAATTGCTGGGAAAGTGTCGGTGAAACCACATAGAATTATAAGAAAAGTAAAAATATAATAACATACAAAGTTACTGGTAAGATTTAGTAAGTAAGTAGATTTGACATGTAATGAGTACTCATTTAGTAACTTGTCGTTCATTGTATTAATTTTAGAAAGAGGTAAATAAAAATTTCGAATGTAGGAGAATAAGAGGTTTAGAGATTCATCATCATCATCATCGTCATTTCAGCCGAAAGACGTACACTGCTGGACATAGGCCTCCCGCAAGTTCCGCCACTTCGACCGGTTCTGTGCTTCCCGCATCCAGGGGACTCCTGCGGCCCTCACAAGGTCATCTGTCCACCTTGTGGGAGGCCTTCCAACTTTACGTCTTCCGGTACGCGGTCGCCACTCCAGAACTTTTCAGCCCCATCGGCCATCTGTTCTGCGAGCAATGTGCCCTGCCCACTGCCACTTAAGTTTGGCAACTCTTCGGGCTATGTCGGTTGGATCTCTTCATTCCTGATTCGATCACGCAGGGAAACTCCAAGCATAGCCCTCTCCATCGCCCTTTGGGTGACTTGAAGCCTTCATATGAGGCCCATTGTGAGCGACCACGTTTCGGTTCCATATGTCATCACTGGCAACACACACTGGTCAAAGACTTTCGTCTTGAGACACTGCGGTATGTGGGACGAGAAGATATTGCGAAGCTTCCCGAACGCTGCCCAACCGAGTCGGATTCGACGATTGACCTCTTTCTCGAAGTTGGACCTACCTAACTGAAAAGTTTGTCCTAGGTAAACGTACTCGTCCACAACTTTCAGTGCAGCTCCTCCGACCGTTACGAGAGTGGGTGTTATATGGGCATTGGAAATGACCTTTGTCTTGTCCATGTTCATCCTCCATGGTCTCAGCCATGACAACTATATCATCGGCAAACCGAAGGTGAGTGATGTACTTGCTATTGATGTTGATGCCAGCCCCTTTTCAGTCCAGAACCTTGAAGACATCCTCCAGTGCAGCGGTGAAGAGTTTCGGAGAGATAACGTTTCCCTGTCTTACGCCTCGCTGCAGAAGGATAGGTTTCGAGGTCCGGTCCTGGAGTCGGACTGACATGGTGGCGTTTTCGTACAGACACTTCAACACCGCCATGTACCGATAGTCGATCTGGTACCGTTGGAGGGACTGCAGTACAGCCCACGTCGCGATCGAATCAAAGGCTTTTTAGTAGTCCACAAACTCTAAACAGAGAGGCAGATTATACTCTTCGGTCTTCTGTATAACCTGCCGCAGCGTATGTGTGTGGTCTACTGTGCTAAAGCCTTTACGGAACCGGCTTGTTCGGGAGGCTGGAAGTTGTCAAACCTGCGCGCTAGACGATTTGTGATGACTGCGGAGAACAGCTTGTAGACATGGCATAGAAGTGAGATGGGCCTATAATTCTTATGAAGGGCATTGTCACCCTTCTTAAAGAAAAGTACCACCACACCTCTGTTCCATGGCTGTGGCGTTTTGCCCTCGAGTATGACGGAATCAAACAGCTTCTGGAGGGCCTTAAGAACGGGTTTACCGCCGGCCTTTAGGAGTTCAGCTGTGATTCTGTAATCACCCGGCGCCTTGTTGTTTTTAAAGTTGCTTCAGAGCCATCCTAATCTCGTACAAGCTGACGACCGGGATGTCTTCAGTATAGGTACTGTCGGGTCAATCTAGCTCTTGGGTCGTTTGCCAGATTCGTAACGGGGTTTCTTGTTGACTTGTATAACTGTCCATAGAATCTCTCAATCTCTCTCAACAGCTCAGGCTTAATGGATACGATCCTGCCTTCATCGGTCTTCAGTTTCGTAAGCTGACTCTGCCCAATAGACAGATCCCTAGCAAAGACCTTGGAGCCTTTATTCCGTTCTATTCCGGAGGTCGCTTTTCAAGGACTTAGAGATCTGTCTGTTAAACTGCCGGTACTCAAGCGCATCGTCTGAAGACTGCAGGACCATCTCGCGCCTCTACTTCATGAGCTACAAAGTAGGATCAGAGAGCCTCTTATTTTTATTGATACGATGGGCCTTGAAAAACTTAGACCCGACCGTATGGACAGTTTCCACGAACCCATCGTTACCCGCAACCCGTCGTTCAGAAATTATGTACAATATTTTGAAACGTTATTTAAATAGACTGGTAGAATACATTATTATTTCCTTTTTTTTTGTGTTTTATCTTGCAATCAGTTTTTAAAAACTATGAGCAGATGAGTTGTAGGAAGGTCTGGCAGGGAAGAGTTATTCCTCATCAGGAGCAACTTTCATATGAATAACGAAGCTCCCTCCAAGTTATCCAATTGTAGGATGTTGCGTCTTTTAAGTCTGCTGACACAAGCTGGTATTGTGAGTTGAGCGGCCAATTTGTTGGCATGTCTCTACAGTCTGGATTGTTTGTTACGCCGACCCGGTTATTTGGAGCCATAAATCATGCACAAAGGATAAGTAAATAGCATTTCCCAAAATTAGCATCACACCAGGATAGTTTTTTTGTTATCAGTTTAACTCTCCAACTACATCAATTAACTGCCGAAAATTCTCAGTAACACATTGTGGGTGTAAAAGATATGCATTTAATTTCTATCTTTTATTATTTTAAACATGCGATAAGAAACCTTATCTAAAAAGTTAAAAAAAGAAAAAAATCTTTAACTTTTGTGTTAGTGTTCCACTAACTGGGGTTTCCGGGCATATGGGAACATTCCCGTTGGGAAGTTATTGGGAACGGGAATGTTCCCACGGCACATCACTACTTATGACGGCATCGGCAGCAGAAAATTTGACAGTTTGGGGTAGCTTGATCTGTACTTAAAACTGACTGAATATGACTATTCATACTTACTTATCGGTTATCCTGCTGACGTGCAGAAAAGTGTTATAATAGCATCCTCTAGCCTTAAATACCTATATCACGATTTTAAATTAATTTATTTTTTACCTCAAATAATCAGTAGGACTTAACTCTAGAAACAAACTTGCATGGGCATGCAACACTATATCTGTTATAACAACAGCACATGCGAGCCAAGAATCTTATAGTTAATGCGAGCTTAACGAGATCGAAATTAATAACACCCCGACTCGGATAGCTTAGATTTTCCTTTTGGAAATATAAAGTTTTAACTTTCTTGAAGATCTAGGCTCAAAAAAAATGCACCACCCCTTGGTTACGTTGATTTTGCTTTTGACCGTTCTTACAGCAATAGGAATGACCTTCAACATCCCTAGATGTTCTTTTGACCATTCAGTGGTCATTAGTGCCGATTCTGTTGTTCAGACGCCAGCACATCAAGCTACCCCAAACTGTCAAATTTTCCCAATTGAACATGATTATGGTAACATAATACTTAACATCTATCAAAATCTATCAAAGAAAGACAGATTAGGGTAGCATGATGTGCTGGCGTCTGTACATACACCGAACTAAACTATAACTAAAATTCCTTACTTTTGACTATGAGAATCATAACGATATTCTGCAAAAAAAAAATCTCTAAATTTAAAAACAATTTTGACACAACTAAAATCGAATTTGACAAT
This sequence comes from Polymixis flavicincta, assembly GCA_949987655.1. NCBI lineage: Eukaryota > Metazoa > Arthropoda > Insecta > Lepidoptera > Noctuidae > Polymixis > Polymixis flavicincta. Next base: position 11,991,560 of record OX465179.1, read on the forward strand.
CGCGACTCTCACGTGGTATGTTTTGGCTTCGCAACGTGGTACTTGTTTGCCCTACCCCGTGATTTTTTTTTAGAGCCAGAGGTGGGGCGGTGAATTTTAGATCTTGACAACTATTTTTGTTCCACACCTAAATAATCGCGATTAAAAATATTCAGATTTAGTTGGACAACCAAAATTTTAGGTTGAATAGAATAATGAAATTTACAACAACAGAATAGCAAAATTGCCATTTTCACTAAACTATTATCTCAGTGCAATCTTAGTGCTGTTAAACTAAAATATAGTTAAGTTGTGTCATTTTAGTCAATTTCAGAATAGGAAATCGTCGTTTGACAGGAATAAACTAAATTTTGGCGATTTTTAGTCTCGTTTAGAGAATTTTGTGACAACAGAATCGGCACCATTATGGTTCTAGCTGAATATTTTATGAAGAGTTGAAGAAATTAGGAGGAGCGAGAAACTTAATTTACATACATTTACCAACTGAAAATTAAGAGCGACGGAAGCCGAGTCCTGAATAAACTCCTGATAGCAACAACATGGGGCGGGGCTTGGGCACCCTGACTCTAGCGGCCACCAGCTTAAAAAGTTGGCTTATATTGAAAGGGAAAAGATCTATAATTATTAACGCACTGTAAGTTGTAGCCACAGTACACTTAGTACAGTCGCCAGCAGGTCAAGCTATCCCAAGCTGTCAAATTTTCCCAATTGAACATAAACCTTATTCCTATGCCATAAAGTTGAAAAATTATCAAACAAAATTTGACAGATTGGGGCAGCTTGATGTGCTGGCCTCTGTACATACAGACAGAATGCATCGAGTGTTATAGTAAGGATAGTCATGCTCCGTTGCTGTGAACAGTCGTTCGCACGGCGCTGTTCTGTAAGAAGCGTGAGCAGCCGCTCAATAGACAACTCAATAAACTGGCTGCTCTATACCAATAAACGTCCTGGCACATTTTCCTAGTTTCATTGGCGCAACCTGTCTCCAAAATGTATGTGATTTAGTACACAACTTTGCATTTGCATTGGAATTGAAAAGTAAGTAGGCAAAGCGAGAATATTTGCCTAGCCCTTTTTTATTGTTACAACATTTTACACTGGGTTTTTTAAATCTTGCAACTGCAACTTCACTTCGTTCTTCTATTCTTTAAGCAAGCGGCAAAGTAATATTTCCGTGTTTCCGTTCCTAGTTCCTATTGGCTCGAAGTAGAAAACGAGAAATTTTAGACCAATAAGAAAATTAGGTTATAGCCAGCACGCAGTTTTACAGTAGTGTGTGAAAACTAAAACAAATGAAATCAAATTGCCATTGCTACCCTATCAAAGTATTGCACGAAGTGCTGTGTTTAATTTTGAAAAGTGGATAGATATCTTATTGTGTTTAAGTGTAAAGTGAAATATTTTCTTAGAATCGTTTCATAGTTTCCTAATATCGTTAAAGTTTAAGTTTCAGTGGCAAGTAATAATAAAAACAAACCGCATTGTTAAACTGTTTATCACCATTGACGGATGTCCTTGTAGGTTTTGCAAGAAATGAAGTGGCGGCAAATTTGACTTCGATGATTTATAATTTTATAATGTAGTTACCGTTGTTGTAAGCTTAAGTAATGGGTAGCCCGGAAGAAAATGTAATTGCTTGTGAAAGCAACGTTGTAGACAATGCTGACAATGAAACAGCTGGAGATTTATCTGAGAACGAAGTGGGCGACTCGACAGAAACTTCTCTAAATATTGGCGAGTCCAATGCTCTGAATTCGTGTGATGCCAACACTTCGAAGGAAGGTGATGCAGGAGTGGGAAATTCAAAAAAGACCAAGAAGAAATTTCGCCATGGTAAGAAGGGTCACACACCTGCCAAGGACAACCCTGATAGGAGTGTCATACGCCGACCGAATTACATTACTACTAAATTCAAGCAAGGAAGAAAAAGGGCACAGAGCTTTCCATCCATCTCAAAGTTTTTCTTACCCCACAAGAGACCACGCAAAGAAGTTTTCATTCCACCTACAAAATTTTTGCTTGGGGGAAATATATCAGATCCTCTCAACTTAAATAGTTTACAGGATGAAGACATCAATAGAGCCATGAATGCAGTAACTCCAGAATCATCACCTTTACCTACACCACCTCGTCACAAGGCTAAGATTGATGTTATTATTCCTCCTAACATAAGGGACCCATTGAATTTAATGGAACCATTGGATAATGAAGAGTATGAGAAGAGGCTTGAGATGCAGCGACGCAAACCACGCAAGAAAGCTAGGCTAAGGAGACGCACAACAGATAATACGTCTCCTGTCACAGAGGAGCCTCCTGAAGTGGTTGATGTAGGTATCAAGGAGCCACCACCACCAGAACCGTCGACATCAGTATGTAAATCACGTAAAAGATCTTGTAGTGATAGTGATAATGCATCACAGAAAGGAAAAGATCCCAAAAAGTTACGTCGGATGGATTCATTAGATAAAATTGTAAGTCCAGTTGTGCCTCAGCCTGGAGCATGGATGCGGGCGCGCCCACAGCAGCGCACAGCGCCGCCCGAACGCCCTGCCTCGCCACATCGCACGAAACTCAAGACTAGCACCGATGAAGATCTAAAGCTGCCTACGTTCCATGCCAAAAATTCAAAATACCAGTATGGAAATTACGATAGGTAACGTATTTTTAAACATTGACAGTTAATCTGTTAGGGGAGGTATTGACCTATTTAAATGTAAATTTTTGAGTTGCCTTTATTTTGTTTTCTTATTTTGCCAGCTGGTCATATTTGCATGACAACTGCTTGACCTCTAAATAAATCTTTTGTCATTCATTTTTACCATGTACGGTATGAATAAATAGTCCTTAATGATTTAAAAAAAAGTTACATTTCAAGGAGAGCAACATCTTATTTAAACATTGTATGATTTTGTAACTCACGTTTTATTATTTCAGGTATTATGGTTACCGAAACTTAAATGCTATGATGGACATTCGGCTGCAAGTATTTGAGATGCATCGGCATCTTTTCCAGCACAAAGATGTGCTGGACATAGGGTGCAATGTGGGACATATTTCAATAGCAGTGGCTCGCACACTTGGTGCCCGATCTGTTGTTGGCATGGATATTGACTCAGAGCTGATAGGTATGTATCAAGGAAAATATTATTTTAATAGAAAATATGAGTTTAAGTTAAATAGATTGAAACTGCACTAAATTTTTGTTATCTAGGTTTCTGACTTAACCCGATTACTTCACTTTTGGCTGTGATCCAATTTTATCAATATTGTGTGATTTGCTAGCTTTTGAGGGCAGTTCAACTAGACACTTAAAACAATTTTGATTGAACTGTAAGTAAACTCTTTAAAAATGTTAAGTTAATGAAATGTAAAACTTAAAAAAGACGCTATACTCATACGCTCACACACTCGTATATAGTAGAAAAAGAGAGAGAGAGAGAGAGCAGTAGCTTGAAGCCCCCCCCCCCCCAGGGGTGGTATAACGCATTTTCGTTATTTCTACCAGTCAACATAATTACTTATGAGTTTTGCAACAATGGTTAAAAAAACGAATGAGGCTTATAAAAAAGGGTGATAAACTGAAAACAAAATATAAATTGGATATCGGAGTAAATCTAAGATTTCTCCCTGATGATTTACTTCTCATTGTTTATGTTATCTTTTACAGCTATCTGTTATTATTGATATGGTAAAATAAGTTACCCAGCATCTCTACTTTTTTTTGTGAGAGAAATGCATTAATCATAGAAACATTTTCTCATTCCAGGACGGGCAAGGAAGAATCTGAAGTCCTTCATTCCAGTTCCAACTGAAACAAAGAGGGAGGATGATAAGAAAACAGATTTAGAAGACGATAAAAAAGGAGACTGCGATAAGTGTAAGGAAGATAAATGTGTTGATTGTAATATTGATCAGAAGCTCGACAAACACGAAGATTTGAAGAAGGTTCTCCCTCTGCCGGGAAGAAAACTACGGAGGCCAAGGAAAAACAGGAAGGCGGTGCATAAACAAGAACATGGGCAATGCTTCTTCCCCATGTCCATGTCTATGTTGTATGGACCACTGGGAGACTCGGCCGCGGAGGTGACTCCGCCGGCGTTCCCCTACAATGTTACTTTCAAACAGGTACGTTTCTATTTCATCTAATGGTGTAGAACTTATTTACAATGCTAAAATATTCCATGATGTACTTACCTACTTACGGAATATTTCGTCATGTCCATTCATATTATGAAATACATTACGATATTATATGTTATTCACTCTCAGTCTCTGTCATGGTGTATTAAGTGACTCGTCAGCTCAAGTGCAGTAGCATAATCTGATTCTAACATTTTCGTTTTCCAGGGCAACTATGTCCCTCGCGAGGAGGTCCCGGTCGGCAGCGGCCCCGACAGTCCTCAGTTCGATCTGATCCTGTGCCTGTCCACCACCAAGTGGATGCATTTAAACTGGGGCGACGCGGGCCTCAAGCGTGCCTTCCGGCGGATGTTCGCCGATCTACGTCCCGGCGGGAAATTGGTGCTAGAAGCTCAAAACTGGGCTAGCTATAAGAAAAAGAAGCGTCTAACGGTATGTATTTTATCATGCATTTTCTTTGCTAGATTCATAGCATTTCTTTGAAGTACTAGTTCAGCGTATATGCATGCAAGTAATTAATATGTCAATTTCATTGTTTTCAGCCGACAATATACGAAAACTTCAATTCAATCGAGTTATTCCCTAACAAATTTCGTGATTACTTGCTGTCACCCGAAGTGGGTTTCAGCAAGTGTTGCATACTGGGCGTCCCGCAGCATGCGAGCAAAGGTTTCCGGCGACCGATACAACTGTACATTAAGGGCGACTTCACGCCGAGCAAGGCGAGCTGGTCGGACGCCTACGCGCCGTCGTCGCACCACCGGCCCGAGGCCGAGCCGCCGCGCCGCACGGTGTACGCGCCGGTCGCGCCCGCCTACAGGCCCAGTGACGACGCGCCCTCGTGTGGCGCGGCCACGCCCTACTCGCCCAACCTGGACTGCTGCGCCGACGACTCGCCCTTCTACAACCCGCGCAGCGACTCGTACGCGCCGTCGTACCAGCCGCCGCGGCCCACGGTGTACGCCACACTGCCGTCGCCGCTGAGCACGGCGTCGCCGGCCGCGTCGCCGGCGGCGTCGCCCGCGCCGCACGCGCCGCCCGCGCCCGACCCGCTGTCGGCGCGCGGCTTCCCGGAGCCGCGCCCGCTCGATGATTAGACGCCGCTGAGCGGTGCGCTTGTTTTAAGTTTAGAAGTGACCGGAACTTATAAAATGTGATATTAATCACTAAATTCGAGGTTAGGACTGTCTGTGAACTCTAAAGAGTATATCAATTCATGCACCAGCTCGGGACCTGGTTGGCACGAATCTTAATCTGAGCACGCGAGCCTTAACTGACTGTTTCCACGATCATGCATAATAAGTAACCGGTGTAAACTGAGTGCCGGCAGGCACGGGATTTGTCGGCAATCATTTCTAGATTTGTAATGTCCTCCCGCCTTTCATATTTCTATGTAAATATCGATTAGAACCCATAGGATTATGTTTCGATAGGCTGAAAGTATTTTATAATATTATAACCGCACATTAATCTATTCTGGCGTTTTATTTTAATCCTATTGCGTACCCGTAACGTACTGCAATGTTTTGTATTTTATTTTCGAATAGGCCAATATACATAATGGCGTCTCGTAATGTCTCCGAAATCTTAGATTTGTCATATCGGTGTCTCTACAGTTTTATCATGTAAGCAAAAGTAGCTGTAACCAAAAACAAGTGGACAATAAAGAACCTATGCCAATCTTGGAATAATTGTATTGTTTACATACAGTTTGTGTTTTATTTGTGTAACATTGTTTTATAGTGCACTATTCGTCTTACTTGAAGACATTTGGTATAAATAACATTAAATAATAGGTACATATAAACACTGGGAATTGTGGCGTTGATAACAAGTCTGTCTTGATAAGCGGTTAGGCCCCTCACAAACAATCCTTGGGAGTTGTTTGATTGCGGTCTGGTGCGCGTACGGTTGTTGCTAAAACAGGTTGCGTTAATTGAGTCGTGTTTACGTCTAGCATGAGAGTGGTTTACCGTGCTTATATCGACATTTCGTTTAAAGTTCATTTATTTCTTTCGAAACTTTATTTATTTTTAAAATTAGTACTGCCAGTATTGTTTAGAATACGATGCTATTAATCTTTCGTATACTATTTATTATTTATTTTGAATGCTCCCATACACAAGTTGAAAACTTGCTTCAAATAGGGAACTATTAGGGCGCGCTCACACTAGGGAAATAGTTTGCGACTTCCCTTTTGCGCGCCATACCTAGCTCTAACACCCATAACACATAATCTAAGTCAAAACGGTAGCGGTTGGTTCCTCGACTCGAGTCAACCTCACTTAGCTAACCGGCAGGTAGTTTGATATTCATAGTTGCAATTTTACTCCTCATCTTATACAATTTCCTCAGTCGAGGTGAGTTTGAGGTGAGGAACCAATTGTCAAATATAATAATCCATATAATAACGTATCGCGACGCTATTTACGAGATGCAGAAAATCCAGTTGAGTTTTATGATGAAAATGAATTTAAAATAGACTTCTGAAGACAAATCTTTTCAGATTCATTAAAAAACTGTCTTCCAGTTCCAGACATTTCCCGCAAGTAAGTACCTACAACAAACAAACAATACGACGAACTACACAGCATTCAGATGATGATGAATATGTTTCCTAAAATATCAGATATTAGGAAACATACCTATTCATCATCATCATTTCAGCCGAAAGACGTCCACTGCTGGACATAGTCTCCCCAAAAGGGGGGTCTTGCCATAATCGCCACGCTTGGCAGGCGGGTTGACGATCGCAGTATGGTGTTAAAATGCAAAGAGAACGCTGCTGCCCATTCTCTAGTAAGTCCCATATTGTAGGCAAAAGAAGCAAATAGTTTTGCATGTTAACCCTAAGGAAAGTGCCATTCATAATCAAAAGCGTGAAAGAAATAAGGAAGGCAATGATCTTACTAAATCTAGAATCGGGCAATTACAACGGCTATAGCAGTGTCGGTAACCATAGGAATATTTGTCACTAAACCGTTTTTTCTTGAAATAGTATAACGTTTTCACGAAAAAAAAAAAAACGGCGTGGACTCGAACTGCATTTGTTTATATTTTTTATTTTTAACCGACTAAAAAAAAAAGGAGGAGGTTATACATATGTTCCACTTTACGTAGGTATATTTTTTTTAGTGTAGATATGTTCACCGATTTCTCCCCCATTTGAATACCGATTCTCAAAAGTCTGTATGAAAACGCCACTATATCAGTCCGACTGCAGGACCGGACTTCAAAACCTATCCTTCTGCAGCGAGGTGTGACACAGGGAGATGTTATCTCTCCGAAACTGTTTACCGCTGCACTGGAGGATGTCTTCAAGGTTCTGGGCTGAAAAGGGGCTGCAATCAACATCAATGGCGATTACATCAGTCACTTTCGGTTTGCCGATGATATAGTCGTCATGGCTGAGACCATGGAGGACCTCACTGCAATGCTCGATGACCTCAGTAGAGCTTCCGAAAGAGTGGGTCTTAAAATGAACATGGAAAAGACAAAGGTCATGTCGAATGCCAATGTAACACCCACTCTCATGACGATCGGAGGCGCTACACTCGAAGTTGTGGACGAGTACGTTTCATTCATCATTTCAGCCGAAAGAAGTCCACTGCTGGACATAGGCCTCCCCCAGAATGGGGGGTTTTGCCATAATCGCCACGCTTGGCAGGCGGGTTTTTTTTTTTTGGGTGGGAAATCATCAAATAACTTCTCCCGCTCTGGGTGGAGCAGGAGGGCGTGTCAGACTTTTACTGACTAAAACCCACCCGTGTTCCTTCAGTAGCCCGTATGCCAGGGGCTGTGGTGTCTCTTTCGAGCAAACCCGCACCCCTGGCAGGCATCGGCCCTTGCGGGCCCCATCATTTTTTTGTGCTGACATCTCTTTGAGCGCGCGTGGAACACAACGCGCCGTCGACTTGGGCTTGGTCCTTACCGGACAGCGAGCTACCCATTACTCGCCGTCCGCAAGCCCATGCCTACGGTGGCCGGAAATCGGCCTGGGATTCCCGACGCCCAGGGCGTCTCCGTATCCTGCGGCGGCTAGGGTCGCGAGGGCGCATATGCTGCCTCTCCCTCACGTGCGCCGCCTCCATCTTCGCGAGCATTACTGTTTCGCTGAAGGAGGTGACGGCTCCCCATGCCCTCTCGCTCCGTACCATGGCCTGGACCAGGGCCGGCTGCGAGAGATCGCCGCCGCCGATCGCCTCCACGAGGACATGGCGGTGCCCCGCCCAAGCAGGGCAGACCGCCACCGTGTGCTCCACCGTGTCCTCAGGGCGATCTTCGCAGTGGAAACACGCGGGCGTTTCCTCCCGCCCTTTCCGAAACAGGAACCTCCCGAAACAACCGTGTCCGGTGAGGACCTGCGTCAGGCGGAAGGTGAGGACGCCATGCCGCCTCTCAAACCACTCCTCAAAGAGGGGACTTACCGCCGCAATCGTGGCGTGCCCATTGGCAGGCGGGTTGGTTGGCGATAGCAGTATGGTGCTAAAATGCATAGAGAACGCTGCTGCCCATTCTCTAGTAAGTCCCTTAGTCGCCTTCTACGACACCCACTGGAAGAACTGGGATGGTGCTATTCTTTTACGCCCGGCGACACATACGGGACTTTACGCCCGGCGACACATACGGGACGAGAGCGTTTACCTAGGACAAACTGTCCAGTTAGGTAAGTCCAACTTGGAGAAAGAGGTCAATCGTCGAATCCAACTCGGCTGGGCAGTGTTTGGGACGCTTCGCAATATCTTCTCGACCCAAATACCACAGTGTCTCAAGACGAAAGTCTTTGATCAGTGTGTGTTGCCAGTGATGATGACCTATGGTGTAGAAACGTGGTCGCTCATAAAGGGCAATGGAAAGGGCTATGCTCGGAATTTCCCTACGCGATCGAATCAGAAATGAAGAGATCCGCAGGAAAACCAAGGCAACCGACATAGCCCGAAGAATTGCCAAACTCAAGTGGCAGTGGGCAGGGCACACTGCTCACAGAGCTCTGGAGTGGCGACCGCGTACCGGAAGAAGTAGAGTGGGAAGGCTTCCCACATAGTGGACCGATGACCTTGTGAAAGCCGCGGGAATCCGCTGGATATGGGAAGTACAAGACCTGTCGAAGTGGAGGAGCCTGGGGGAGGCCTATGTCCAGCAGTGGACGTCTTTTGGCTGAAATTATGATGATGACGATGATTAACCAACACTACTACACACCAATGTTACCCCACGCATTAAAATTACAGATTCGCTACGGTAGCTCACTGGAGAATGAGGGTTGACTGCTTGATTCGAATGTCATACGCCCGATAGCTAATTCGCAGAAGTCATCAGATGACAGTGACTGTGTGTGTTGGGTGTGGTTGATATGACGATACGTCTGCGTATTGACGAAATCTTGAGACAGCAATACTAAAAAATGTAGATGTATGTGCATACGTGTGCAGTGATGACTAAATATCCCCAGGATCATGTTGATATTGACGGTCGTATGCGCATACATGTCTATGGCCTGACATGATTTCCTTGGATTATAAAAAAAAAAGTCGTACGTGCATAATACGCCACGTCAAAACTACCTCAATATGAAATAATATTGCTCTTACGTCTATTATACGGTTAAGTGGCCCAAAAATAATTGTAGACTGTCTAGCTTATGGCAAATTATATTTTGCAATTTATACAAAAAGTTATTCATATTTAATTATAAGAAAAATTTATGGTTATGGGTAGGTTATGTATTGCTCATAGTAGAATCCAATGGCATTAAAAACGAAAAATCGCATTTTTGCAAATACGCCCCTATGGTTTGAGACCCGCGATATACATAGATCTGATTATGCGTTTCGGAAACAGACAACGGCGGAACTCTTCAAAAAATGACAGCAAATCAACCGCGATTGCTGCTACCGCATAATTATCTACTGTTTTGACCCCAAGGTTGATGAAATTTCGAATTGGTACAAGGTAGGTAGTACTTATAACGAAAAAGTGAAAAATAAAAACTTACTAAGGCGGTTGTTTTTTTTGTTGGAAAAAGTTTTTTGTTATTAGTTGTTGTAATAATTATTATTAATACAATAATTTCATTACACTTAAGTTTTAAAATAATAATAATTAGGTACCTATTATTATTTTAACATAGCTCGGGACCCTGGGATCCCATTAAGCACTGTGCAAGTGCACCCAAGGACAACCCCCGGTTTGTGTTGGACTATTGCAGGATATGGAAAAAAAGATGTTGGACTAAGTGTTTGGGTGGCTAAAATGGACTGGTTACCAAGAAATATGGAATTACTATGGCCCCAGCCTGATCAATGTTTTGTATACCCACAGATAAAATGGCAGGGAATAACTTGCACACTCAATAATGGGCCTCCGGAAACCGTCGCTAGCACATAGTGACATAGCGACAGGGGGGCAAAGCTTCCTGAGGTGCGAACAATCCCAGAGCTCGGAAGATGGTCAAGATCCCTACGAGCACTTACTGAAATACTTCCTTCCCCCGAGCAAGTTTGCTCTTGCGAATCTCCACTCAAACCGGCCAATAAAGGCAAGTATGAGGAGGCAGGTCTGAACCTCGTCGGTGTTCACTCCAGCCGGCCAATAAAGGCAAGCCAGAGATGAGGAACAAGACTTCTCCCGGGAGATAGGGTCCGTCGGGTCGGTACTACCCAACAGCTTGCCACATGCTGCCCCGCGCGTTTCTGTATGTCTCTTAGTCTGGCTCCTCACCCCAGCACCCTAAATGCGTAACTCACGATTCATCATAATCTGTATCGTTTTGAAACGGATTGTTAAACCATTGCTTCATATGTTCGAAAAATGTGTCTGTTCGACAACATAAATAACGCAATGAATATTGTTTAACTGTGAAGACGAAACCAATTATGATCAATCGTGAGTTACGCAATTAGGGTGCAGATCTGTTCGGGCAAAGTTAATTCCACCGGCACGGACCTAGATTTTGGAGCGCGCAAGCCTCACCACGACGTCAACGTAGAGATACGACGGTGGGGTTATTATTATTACTCAAATACTGATAATGTGAAATATCTGGGTGTCCAAATAGAGGAAGGATTACGATGGGACAAACAGGTTGACGCCATAACCTACCACTAGATCTATGAAACTTTTGCATGTTTTCAAATCCCTTAGAGACTCGGCTGCGCCTGAAACCCAGAAGATGGTGTACCATGCATTAAGTCAATCCGTCATTGGATATTACATCACATTATGGGATGGTGCAAATAAAACCAGTCTTCTGAGAATTGAAAGAGCCCAGAGAGCCGTTCCGAAGGTGATGTCGCGCAAGCATTGCTGTCCCACTACGCAACTATACTCTGATTCCAAAGTACTTTTACTTTACTTTAAGTGCGCCAGCTTTTTGTACAGCAGTCTACTGTTAGGAAACACGCTAGCGTTCCACCAACTGACCCTAAAAAGAGGAAGAAACTACCCTTAAGTACCCCTCACAAAACCGCCTTCGCTAAACACCAATACTACCTACACATTAAGTACATAGGTACGTCTACAAATTCCTAAAAATCTAAACATTGGTGCCGATTCTGTTGTACACCGAACTAAACTAACTAAACTGTAACTAAAATTCCTTACTTTTTACTATGAGAATCTAAACGCTATTCTGCAAAAAAATATCTCTAAATTTAAAAACTATTTTGACACAACTAAAATCGAATTTGACAATCGCGACTCGCACGTGGTATGTTTTGGCTTCGCAACGTGGTACTTGTTTGCCCTACCCCGTGTTTTTTTTTAGAGCCAGCAGCGCGCCGGGGTCGGCAGCCTCGACGTGATTTATATGGAATTTTCACTTTTTTCATGGAATATATGAAAAATTACTATCTACATGTTGAGTTTAAGAGGTGTTTGGGGTGTTATAAAGGGGGTCGAAATTTTCATTATTTTTGCGATAGGATACACCGTTTTCGAGATGTAAGCAAAAGAAAAGAAAAAAAATACAGTACTATTTTTGCACCAGAAGTCGAGGTGTCGGTGTGAATTTTAGTTCTTGACAACTAATTTTATTCCACACCTATTTAATCGCGATTAAATATAGTCAGATTTAGTTAGACAACCAAAATTTTAGGTTGAATAGAATAGTGAAATTGACAACAACAGAATAGCAAAATTACCATTTTCACTAAACTAATAATTCAGTGCAATCTTAGTGCTGTCAAACTAAAATATAGTTAAGTTGTGTCACTTTAGTCAATTTCAGAATAGGAAATCGTCTTTTGACAGGAATAAACAAAATTTTGGTGATTTTTAGTCTAGTTTAGAGAATTTTGTGACAACAGCACCATTGTCGATCTTAATCTGTACGAATATTATAAAGAGGAAAGATTTGATTGTTTGTTTGTATGTTTGCATTGAATAGGCTGCTAAACTACTGAACCGATTTGAAAAATTATTTCACTGTTGGGAAGCTACACAATCCCCGGATGACATAGGCTATATTTTATCTCCGTATTCGCACGGGAACGGGAACTACGCGGGTGAAACCGCGAAGCGTTGCTAGTAATAAAATCAAAATTAACGGAATGGCTACTGGAACAGCACCCTAATTACGTAACTCACGATTCATCATAATCTGTTTCGTTTTGAAACAGATTGTTAAACCATTGTATTTTCGAAAAATGTGTCTGTTCAACAACGTAAATAACGCAATGAATATTGTTGAACTGTCAAATTGAAACCTATTATGATTAATCGTGAGTTACGCAATTACTTAGGGTGCAGAACAAACAGAATCTTTACTCAAGTACGTCGCCTAAGTACCTAACTACCTTCATACCTCCAACTCCACACACAACACACACGTACACCCCCCCGCACTGGGGATGAGTGTGAGAATAGGTAGGTACTCGTAATCATTTTGCTATCCTGTGAATATTTTTTTTTCGTGAAACCTTGTGTCCCTTCAGTGATCAGTGAATATGTGTGATTGTGTTTAAGTGAGTGAAATTTTGTAATTCTGCTTTGGATTACTTAGGACTTCATCGTTTCAAGGTGACTAGTACCTAATATGTTACGAGTTTTGCATACAATTGTCATTATTGATACGGCTGCTACGGTGATACCGCAGCAGCTACGCTCCTGTCAATTACCCTAATCTTCTTGATGTTTTTTTAAATAATTTGAATCCCGGTAACGGCTCCACCGATTTTAATAAAATTTAGTATGCAGGGGGTTTCGTGGGCGATAAATCGATCTAGCTAGGTTTCATTTTTAGAAAACGTCAAACAACAAAAAAAAAAACGAGCAAAGGTCGGTCATTCAGATATTGTTGCTAAAGCAATCATGCGTGTCTCTATAGTTAATTTCATGTGGAGAAATCAGAAGGCCAATTCTCGTAATTAAAAACGTTCGCAGTGTCATCTCAGCGACAATCGAATTTCAAACATTTGTCAGAAATGTATGGAAACTCGAGGAATTTTTGACAGATTGACACTGAGATCAGACTGTGAACGTTCTTAAAATTAGCAGAATTGCCCCTCTGATCAGTTATCCACGCGTCTGCAAGTAAGGTAAGTGTAGGTACTTAAACTGAGTAAATAGCTCGCTTTTTGTACGAATATGCAATATGAGCAAGCACTTTAAATTATGCGTAAGATTGTTCTTATATCTCAATTATAAAAAAAAAGATTTGGGTAAAAAATACTTACATATTAAAGAAGATTAAAAATTCAAATTAGGTATACCTAAAGGTTTCCATTTTCAACGATTTTCCAGAACATTGTAGTTACTAGACGGTACCTACATACCTACGTGCTTACCACTTACCTTCTCATTGAATGGAATGGAAACCGATCACTTTTCCGATTTTTATCTGTTCGCATTTCATTTTACCGAAAACTATTGACCGAAGTTTTTTTTTGATATATATGCATTATTTGACATACTATATTATTATACAGAACTATATTTCGCCGATTTACAAAATAACTTTTTGCTAGATATTGGCCGAAGCTTCTTTTGAACTTTTTTCATTTGTCAAATGATTTATTTACCATATTTTCTCCACACTGAAACAACATCTACCAGGATATTATTTGGTCACAAATAATATCCTGTATAGCTGGTTACTTGGTAACATTGCTGCTTGTTTGGACCCTGAATGCTTGCTTGCATGCTGCACGCCTGTTTGCATGCTGCATGCCTGCTTGCATGCTGCATGCCTGCTTGCATGCTGCATGCTCGAAGCAAGCATCCTTGTTTGTATGCTTCTTACTGGGACCACATAAAACCACATTTGTTCATAATCAACTGTTTTATTATGTGCCATTACATCTAAATAAATAAATTAAACAAAACAGTGGTATAATGAATATTCGGAAACGTAATCCAAATGTTATTTCAGCTAAGTGTAACTTTGGTAAAAAGTTTTTCGACCAAATTAAACGTTAGAGTAACTAATAAAATCGAATTGATAATAGGTCAACTGATAAAGTGGCAGACGTGACTTCGATGAAGTAAAAAAAAACGAAACGATAATAGTTGAAAAGTTTTAGGTGAAAGGAACTTCGGTCAAATATTTTTGAACTTATGATAGGTAACCGAATGGAATATCGTCTATTTTCAGGTTACAGACCTTTCAAATTGATATGGGTAGTAGGGACGAGTCCACTAAATGGATTGGGCCTTGACTGCAGAAAAATTGAAATACTCTTCTATATCTTGGCGCCCAAATGGGACTACATAAACTAAAGATATAAAGTTAAAATGATCTTGTATTATTTACCTCCTGCTTGTAGCTGTGCACATATTTTTTAAGTTAAACTTATTATAGTAATTATAGTTTTATTAAAACAAATGGATGTGGGTCAGTAGTTATATAGGTAGTTGCAAACCTACCCATATTTATTTGGCTTTTGGCTTTAATTGAGGGAGTTTCAATGTATGTATCTCACCTAAAACCTACCACACTTTTAAGCCCTCGTAATGGGCTTTTAAATGTTTTTATTTTTAGGTAAGTAGGTACCTACCATGTGGCTTTCTTACATAATGACAAATGTTTACTAGTAGGTTTTCTCATGAGACCTTTGTGGGTAAGTACTGATACCCAATCTGGAATTTGATCTTAAAAGTGCGGTCTGGGTATTGTGGGGTCTCGTGCAGGTCTGTATTAGATGTCGATAGAACAGATTTCTATAATCTTGTAGAATAGGTATGTATTCGTTGTTAAATGCCTGCTAACGCATATTCAGTCCTGCCAGGGGTGCGAGTTGTTCGAAAGAGGTACCGTGGCCCCTGGCACACGGTCTACTGAGGGAACACGGGTGGGTTTTAGTCAGTAAAAGTCTGACACGCCCTCTATTCAGTCAAATATAAAAGCACCAATCTCGCACCTACGTTCGCCGCTCTTTCGGTTTGTTCGTGGCTAGGGAATGCAAAACCGACCAAGATTAAAATCCGGTTTAGTTTTCGGGTTTTTTATAAAACAACCTGGTTTTCGGTGAAACCGGTTTGAAATTAAGTTTTTTTTGCTCGTCTACATGCAGTAAGTAAAAGGTTTATTTGCTTGTTGTGCTTAAGCTATTTAGTTATAATATCTATTAATCAACTGTATCAAAAAGATCAACTAAACATAGCTATGTAATTATAAGTATCCCGCATGAAATGAAAGTATGATTAAGCACAAAATCAACATTTCATAACACTGAAAATAGTGTATCAAATTAACCATTTTATAAACACTTTAATTATAAACTTTTAAAAGGAACCCTTAACAGTCTCAATAGCCTCCGACAATAGTTGAGGTATTCAATGTTTTTCATAATTTAAACCTTTAATTAACATAATTTAACGTAGAAATAAGTCTTTTAAAAGATATCAATAATAATTGCAAGCAGGTTAATTAAACTTAGTTCTAAATAATAACAAAAAATAATCATTAAAAAAATCAAGTGAAAAAAAAAGTCATCTCTAAAACATAGGTTACAAATCAACACATTTTCTTTAAAACAATTTACTTTAAAGTTTTTGGCACGGTAATATTATATTATCTCTAGAGTATTGTACACTCGGCCGTACTTTTGAAATAAATACCTACAGCCGCGCGGTACGTAAACATGCGATAGGGCTGCCTGAGTCCGCCGTCCAGCATTTTAATTACATTTGCCTACTTTGTGTTTCCATTTAGTTTTGTGATTGTAAATATACTTTTTTTACATAAACAAATAAAATAATTTGTGAATTGAATAGGAAGTGTTCAATAAAAATGCGTGTTGTTTTTTGATTGGTAGATTTAATTAAAACACCATGTTTATGTTTGAATAACAAATCGGTCTTATAAATTTGCGACCGAAAAATATTTGCGCCTCGACTGAGACGTACGAAATGCTTTATTATTACATTTTGAAGTATAAAAAATCCGCATTCTAATAAAAAGCTTAATTAAAAATTGTTTTGGGAAACATTATGTACCTACTTGAACTTATTTTTTGTGAAAAAATCGCGCGGTTATTGTAAAAAAACAATACACCGTCCGTTCGTCACTGCGGCACAGTCGCGACTGTCTGCATGCCGAGCGCATGCCGAGATCGAGGTGCATAGGTATATCTCGCGTTTCGTCGTTTGTATGAAGTTGGAATACTGAATGCATGCAAAACGATTGAAAGTAGTTACATGTTACCAAATTACCAATACTACGATAAAGAACACGTCTTTTCACTTGGCAAAGTTTGGAATAATAAAATGGCTGACATCAAATGCATCATTTTGTCTGACACGTGGAGTAGCGGTGCTGCCATGTGAAAATAAGTCGAAATGCTTTTTTTTATATTCATGTTTTATATCATTTGAAAAAAAAAAAAACATGAATATAAAGGAGATTGTTCTGCATCC
Organism: Polymixis flavicincta; assembly: GCA_949987655.1. Taxonomy (NCBI): domain Eukaryota; kingdom Metazoa; phylum Arthropoda; class Insecta; order Lepidoptera; family Noctuidae; genus Polymixis; species Polymixis flavicincta. The sequence continues at coordinate 12,008,558 of OX465179.1, forward strand.
ATACATCGTTCGCCCCAGAACCAACAGCAGAGGAAAATTACTTTGCGTGTTCTAAATTACAAGTATATGCCCATGAAGACAAAGTTTAGTGACGGACAACTTGCAGAAAAGATTTATTTCAAAAGAAAATAAAGATTTTGAGGTTATATTTAGTAAGAAACAATGCTTTCAATACTTCGAAATACATGCTATTAAATGTATGTACCACGTTAGTGAAAGCAATCGGAGTAAGGTCGTCGAATATATTCCGAAAATAAAAGCAAATTGAAATCACTAGGTACACAAAGCAATCACGAAGAAATTCGCGCGAGTGTGACTTGACTGTATTATCACTTTGACACTTGTGACAGTTGAGTTGATTGACAGATATGACAATGATTAGGGATGCCAATACAGTAGATCGATTATTTTAAATAAAATCGATACCATTTAGTGCCCAGCGTGTTATTTCTTTTTGGAATATTACAATGCATCTCACTTATGTGTAGTAATTGTTTAAAAAGATTATTATTTATGGATTAAGATATGAAAATCGGTTTTGTTGTCGAATTCTTTTCGTACCTAGAGTATATAGTACCTACGGTACCAATAAAAGCGGGGCAAAAGTGCCTACAGAAGCGTTATACGCTTCTGAGTCACCCAACGAGGGAAAAAGGTTAAAAAGAAAGTACGTATGAATGCGTAGAAAATCCGTGAGCAGGTGGCCAACACAAGTAATCTCGCTCTCGATGTGTGTGAAATGAAAGAGTGGACATCACTAATTGTCATGTCTAATCTAATTGTCAAAGGCCACGTTCCGAGTCACTATAATATCGATTTGAGCGCGCTCACGCCCGTTCCGAAGATAGTGAGCGCGATAACGACGTCGCGTCGCGAATCGTCATAGATGACGTCATGACATGCGCCATCTTGCGATAACGATGACCATGCGTTATACTAATACCACCGTGAGCGCTGTCAAAAATGCGCTGTTTTGTTTTGAGTCGCATCGAATCTTTAGCTAATTCGGAATGCGGCCAAAGATGGCGGCATATTTTATATGATGTCAATAGTCGTTCTTTTTAATTATACACTATGGAACGCAGAGTGTCCGTTTCATACAGACATTCGCAATTAGTCTAATAAAATATATTTCTAATTATTATGTAGGTCAGATGGTTGTTGGTCCTGGGGCCATTTCCGACGATGTCCTTTGTTTGCATTCACTATTCGTTGCGCACGCGCATTCCATGAGCAGCTCCATCCACTCGCCTTCCAGCCACATCGGATCGCCTTGGAACATGCCGCACAAATTTTCATTTTCATGAAATTTTGTGAAATAGCGAATTAAATTGTATTATTATGGTAGCGAATTATTAATAGTACATTATGGTACAAGCGAGTAACGTTGGTGATTACCGCTGAGGCGCCATTGAGACCCGAGGACGGTAATCATCAATACACACGTGTATCATACGACGTTTTTCAACACACTTGTGAAGAAAATAATACTAAAAATAATTTTGTCCTTGGAGTTTTTAGGTTTCCATATCGTTAAGGGCTTCACATCTTATATCGGGCGGTGTTACAACATAAATCATTTTCTTCATAGCTAGTACTTGTAGTCATTAATGAATAAATAACTATAATTTCAAATGGCGGGAAGAATTAATCAGTTTTCCAATGCGCGCGCATCTAACAATGGCGATCGGCCATGGACTGGAAGGCTGCATTCCGAATTAGAAAAATAGCGCTGTGAGCGCTCACATCGATATTTTGCGTTCCGAGTTAGATATCACGATTCTGACAGCTAAGAACCGTCATTTTACACCACACATTTTTTTTTAGATAGAAGCATTATTTCAAATAAATCTAAGATAACTAAAGATTTGATGCGACTCAAAACAAAACAGCACAAGTATTAGTATAACGCATGGTCGGCGTTATCCCAAGATGGCGCATATCATGACGTCATATATGACGATTCGCGGAACGTCATTATCGCGCTCATGCCAATTCGGAACGGGTGTGAGCGTGCTCAAATCGATATTAATGTAACTCGGAACGTGGCCTAAAATAATGAGGTTTCTTTTTTTTTTTTTGGCTTTTTGCCGATGGGGTTTTAGCCACGTAAAAAATGGGGAATTCAAAGTTTTCTTTATTACAGAGAAAACAAAAGTTATATAGTTATATTTGAGTGAAAGTTTTATTTATTAAAAACATACAAGTTGAAATTATCTATTTAAATACGAAGTTGCACGAAATGCGCAAGCAATAGGTACATTAATTTATTTGTACTATTGAACACGACCTTTTTTGTATCGAAACTTTTAAAGAACAAAGCAACTCAACTAATAAAAAAAAAACTTTAACTCACTAGTGAATAATAGTAATGATGAAGTCACAGTTTGACAATAGGTGTCATTATGTGCCTAATTCCGGTGAAATTAGAGCCATTTTATGAGCAAGTGTGTTGAAAATTTAGTTACGTGTGAATGCATGAGTGTAGTGAAGGTGAAAATAAGTGACTAACGTGGACTTTTCGTTTTCCCCCCAAAAACTCCTAATAGGTTGTCGTAAAGTTACTACCGCTTTGCAATAATTTTGACATAACTTTGACTGGACTGACTAAAGACGATCGACTATGACTTTTTTGTAACTTCGTGCCTGATATCGGGCCATTTACTTGATCGATAAGAAAAAAATACTTGACACCGGCTAAATACACAAACCGTGCGAAGCCAGAACCCAAAAACAAACAACTTCTTGTTAGAGGCGGACGTGTTTTGAGCGCCCGCTGCCGTTCATCTGGTATTACCTAGGTTGTTGATTAGCCAGTAGCAGACACTATATAGGAAAGTGCGTTAATAGTGATAATAAAAAAATGGCAATGAAGAGTAGGTACTCACACAGCACCACGCCCACCGCTTGACAACCACTTCATGTTTCACTTCTTAAGTATCACCCAAAACATACTAGTTCTTGGGTTATGGTCACTTCTACTATCACACACTTACATACAGTTATTGCACACGTATTTTCTCTTTGCATAAGTGATAGTGTTTTCCTGGAGTTCGGTTACTCTTACCCTTCAAGCTTTTGCCCTGCAGTGGGACTGTGATAGGCTGATATCATTTCCTATATTTAATTAAACACATATATATAATATTATTAAATGTAAAAACATTTAAAAATATAAAAATTAGTAGCCCACCGGTATCGGGAATAGTTTCCAAGCTACCGGCGCGGCGTGGCGATCAGAGAGGAACCTCCTTACAAAGCGAACCGTGTCCAGAAGTACCGCTTTCAGAATCAAGCCCTTCATCCAGCTGCCCATCGAGAGCCTCCTCGGGTGTTGGCTAGCCCTTGAGGATAATAATAATGTTGTGTACGTGTGCGTGTGCCTGCGCACCGATTGGTAAGTACGTAAGCGAATAAGCGTCAGTGCGTTTCTAGCAAGCAGTTTTTTCATTCGTCTGTCTTCGTACTTAACGAATAATTTTGTTTCCGAAAATGTATTATTAAAGTAAAGCATACTACAGTTTTACAATACTGGAGTTCCAAGCAATATTCAGTTCAGATTTATATAGGATCATAAAAGTGCACCAGTAGTAACAGATCAACGACCCAACGCGGGAAAACTTTCGTTCATTGCAAGAAAATTCAATTTTTGTTGACGATCATCCGAACACAGTCGTACAATTGGACGACCGAACTAAAGCAATATCGCTTGATATGATTAAAGCGTTGGTAGAGAAATATTGGACTAAGCTACGTTGAATTGAAGTGAAACTTATGAAGAACTAGCTTCCGCCCGCAGCTTCGCCCGCGTGGAAGTCGGAAATTATCCCGCAGGAACGTACTATCGGGATAAAAAGTATTCTATTTGTTAATTTAGGTTATAATCTGTCTGTGTGTCAAATTTCATCCAAATCCGTTTAGCCGTTTTTGCGTGATTGAGTAACAAACATCCAATCATCTTCACAAACTTTCACATTTCTAATATCACGGACTACCCTATTTTACTTTTAGGGGTAGATTTTCGAGAAACCCTGATACATGTTATTCTTTATTTTTGGTTTAAGGTATAAATACTGAGTTTGGAGTTAATCAGACCGCGCGTTAAAATTCTTCCATAAAAACTTTGACACCCCCAATCCCCCTTTAGGGGGTAGTTTAGAAAAACAATAAATGGCCAACCTCATAATTTACTTAACTTAGTATTTTTGCCAAGTTTCAAGTTTATTAACTCAAGGAATAAGATTTTTCATACAAATAATCCCCCCTTTTCACCCCCTTAAAGGTCGAATTTCCAAAAACCCCTTCTTAGTGCTCCCCCACATTATAAAAGGAAGCCGTGTGCAAAATTTCACGTTCCTAGTCCTAGTAGTTTCGGCTGTGCGTTCATTGATCAGTCAGTCAGTTTCTCCTTTTATATTTATATAGATTCCGGATATACATACTCGTATATACTATTGTTATAAAGAGGAAAGATTTGATTGTTTGTTTGAATAGGCTCCGAAACTACTGAACCGATTTGAAAAACTCTTTCACTGTTGGGAAGCTACACTATCCCCGGGTGATATAGGCTTTATTTTATCCCCATATTCCCACGGGAACGGGAACTACGCGGGTGAAACCGAGGAGCGCTGTTAGTATGTTTTAAAATCGCCTACGAAAAGTGAATATGACCTAAGCGTAGCGACCAAAGTTTCCATGAGAAGCTGTTTTGCAAAATACCAGCACCCTAATTGCGTAACTCACGATTCATCATAATCTGTATCGTTTGGAAACGGATTGTTAAACCATTGCATCATATGTTCGAAAAATGTGTCTGTTCGACAACATAAATAACGCAATCAATATTGTTTAACTGTGAAGACGAAACCAATTATGATCAATCGTGAGTTACGCAATTAGGGTGCTGGTTACTTTATCATTTATTTATGACCTGTATCTGGATTGCTTTTCTTTGTATGGTACAAACATTGTAGGTCAATGTAAATATTTAATTAAAATATGGACGCAACGTGTGCTTTCCGTATGGCCCAGAATTCATACATTTTCATCACCGCCTTTTCAATTTGTTCAATACTTACCTAACTTACTTTGTAGTTACAATAGACCAATATGTTTTTATTAAAAGCTAATTCAATGCAATTTTTCCATGACATTACATAAACATACAAAAAAAGCTGCAGATCTCGTATGCACTGATTCAATCAAAGGCTAAGTAGCTATTTGAGTCGGGTTGAGCGTATCGGCTGAGTGTCAAATGGAATGAAAGTGGCCACTTAACCCAGATGTTGTGGAAGAAATCGCTGGAAGTATCGGTCTCCGCATGTAAATAAATACATGCTAATTGCTAACGCGCCATTACCTACACGATGTAGTTCAGTATTCTCATGATCACAAAAATAAGGGTAGACACCTAGAGTTTTTTTTTTATGGAGTGTGGGAAATCATCAAATGACTCAAAGATAATAAATTAGTTTTTGTGTGTGGAGACCTAAATATTGATTTATTAGTTAATTCACCAGAAAAAAGTAAGCTTATCTCTTTGTTTAAATCATTCAATTTAAAATGTATATTTAATGAAGCGACTAGAATAACAGCAACCACAGCTTCATGCATAGACAATGTATTTACTAATTGCAAAATAAAGGACTCATCCTTAATTAGTGGCGTCAGGTCAGACCATACTGGTCAGCTTGTATCGTTTGACTTAGATCAAGAGTTACATCTAGATAAAACCATTGAATTGAGACCGCTGACTAAAAATAAATTTAAATCTTTTAATAATAATGTTCTTAGCAAGCTCTCAACAGCGAGTTTTGATTCACAAGACCCCAATATAAACTATGGCACACTTTTTTCTACAGTATGCAAAGAATTCAATAAAGCATGTCCTGTAAAAAAAGTTACGATACCTACTAAACCAAAATTTAGCGAATGGGCCACTGCTGGCATTAGAAAAAGCAGAGATATCTTATATAATTTGTATCACGAAAAATCATTGACTTCTGATCAGGCCCTTCATAATTATGTAAGAAACTATTCTAAGATATTCAAAAGAGTCTGCGCTCACGCTAAATCTAAATTAATAAGTAACAAAATTAGCATCTCTAAAAATAAAATAAAAGCTGTGTGGCAGGTAATTAACAAAGAAACTGGAAACACAAAACAGCGAGATCAGAATGAGTTAGCACTAAAAATTGATAATAAAACCATTTCAGATAAGTTACAAGTTGCTGAGACTCTAGAAAATTTCTTTACCAACATCCCAATAGAAGTTACGAAATCTCTCCCCTCATCATCTGTATTAGCTGAATCTCTCCTTAAAGAAAACTTCAGCAAGGACATTCCAAGTTTTGAATTCAAACCCATCTCTATTGCCACAATTAAAACAGCATTTAAAAGTCTTAACATAAAAAACACTGAAGATTTATGGGGGATTTCCGTTAAGGTTCTCGAAAATATCATTGACACAATTGCCCCTGTCCTATCAGGCATATTTAATCAATGCTTAGACAGCGGTACGTTTCCTGACTTAATGAAACACAGTAAAGTAGTACCAATTTTCAAATCGGGTAGTAAGAGTGATCCCTCTAATTATAGACCTATATCTGTGCTTCCAGCATTGAGCAAAATTTATGAAAAAATCATGCTGGACCAGATGTTGTCACACTTTAACTTGAATGGAATTTTACATAGTCGACAGTTTGGTTTCACGAAAGGTCGGTCGACGACTGACGCAGGAGTAAAACTCATCAGTCACATTTTGGAATCCTGGGAGAATTCCCAGGACGCAATTGGCATTTTCTGTGACCTCTCAAAAGCGTTTGACTGCGTTGACCACAATACACTGATCTGTAAATTACACCACTACGGAATTCGTGGACAAGCTGCTGATCTTGTACTTTCCTATTTATCAAACAGGCAGCAAAAAGTAAACGTTAATGGGGCGACGTCCTCGGGGTCTCTAGTTAAGATGGACGTGCCTCAAGGTTCAATTCTTGGCCCTTTTTTATTTCTAGTTTATATAAATGACCTTCCTTACCTGATGGCTAACTTCTCGGACATAATTTTATTCGCTGATGACACTTCTCTTATTTTTAGAATAGATAGAAAAGATACGGATGTCTTACATGTCAATAATAGTCTAGCTGTGCTTTCGAAATGGTTTGCTGCTAATAATCTCTTACTCAATGCGAACAAAACTAAATGTCTTAAGTTCTCGTTACCGAATGTACCCCAAGTAGGTCTAAACTTAAAACTTGATGGCAAGAAACTGGATGCTATTTCGGAAACTGTATTTTTGGGAATTACTTTAGATTCAAAATTGCAATGGGGTGCTCACATTAGAGCTCTTTCAAGTAGATTAAGCTCAGCTGCTTACGCAGTAAGAAAAATAAGGCAGTTGACTGATGTAGCCACAGCTAGGTTAGTTTACTTTGCTTATTTTCACAGTATTATGTCTTATGGCGTTCTGCTGTGGGGATCGGCAGCTGACGTAGATTCAATTTTTATTTTACAAAAGAGGGCAATCCGCGCAATCTATAAAATGGGGCCTCGCGAGTCTCTTAGAAACAAATTCAGCGAAATTGATATACTAACTCTGCCTTCTCTTTATGTCCTAGAAAATATCTTGTATGTTCGCAAAAACTTAGGCCTTTTCAAAAAACGATGCGATTTCCATAATCTGAATACACGTAGTAAAGATGAAATTGTGATTCCAAAATTTAGACTGACTAAAACTAGCAAGTCATTTCTAATAAACAGTATCCGCTTCTATAACAAGTTGCCAAAGTCAGTTACAGAACTTAGCGATGGAAAGTTTAAAACGCACATCAAACGTGTCCTTATCAAAAAAGCATATTATAAGATAAAAGACTACGTTGAAGACAGGGAAGTTTGGCATTAATTCCTTCTGCACATGTGGCTTCCCTGGTACCTCATTAACAGCATAACTATGTGAAAGTCTATTAACTGCTCTCAAATACAATGTTCTTTTTTATTCTTTTTATTTTTACAATGCTGACATATTCTCGTCATTAATTGACACTATACAACAATTTTATTTAGGTTAATTTTATTTATGTAGATTATTTTACATATTGTGAATGAGAGAACGTCGTAGGCCTTACTGACTGTAGATTTGTAGACGATTTTCTATTCCTAATCCGTCTAAGTACCTGGTACTTATTGACAGGCCTGCGCTGTCCTCCCATGCATTTTATCTCTGTAATTTGAAAATATTGTTAAAGCCAATTATTTTTAAAAGAGTAACCGTGGAGTTTCTTGCCGGCTCTTCTCCATAGGAAACAACAATTTGGAACCGTGCACCTAGCTTCTGACGTTTCATAAGTGCCCATGCAGGTTTATATGAAATAAAAATAATTTGATTTGATTTGATTGACTCCTCCCGCTCTGGGTAGAGAGCAGGAGGGCGTGTCAGACTTTTACTGACTAAAACCCACCCGTGTTCCCTCAGTTGCCCGTGTGCCAGGAGCGACGGTGTCTCTTTCGAACAACCCGCACCCCTGGCAGGCATTGGCCCTTGCGGACCCCACCAGTCTTGGGTCGAGATTCTAGTTTATATAAAGAATTGCCAACGTTAGCAAAGATTAAATTCCGCGCATTTCTCCAACGACTAATATTTTAGAGTGTAGATAGGTATATGATTTCGGTTTCCATATTAGTGGGCCCGTCTCGATGTGGGATAAACGGGGGCGTCCATACAAAACTAGACCGCGGCAAGTGAAAGCAGCAGTCAATAATATTAATGATATCTTACTTAGCTTTTGCCCAAGACTTCGTCCGCATAAAATGTCTTGTTTTAACATAAAATATATATTCGGCAATACTGTAGCTTCCCATTAGTGATAAAAAATTCAGAATCGGATCAGTAGTTCCGAAGATCACCCCCTCATACACACTCTCTTTATAATATTAGTATACTCAGATGATTCATAATTTATAGACACTTATTTGGCTTCGGCTTGGTAAGAAAAAACTAACAGGTAATTAGAGAAACTTTTTAAAGGTAACTGCAATTCCAATTTACAGCTAGTCCATTAGTCATAAATGACTTTTTCTAGTTCACCGGGCAACATAAAGAGAAACTGTTGACAACATGATTGAGAAAAGTGCAAAACTTGTTAATCAAAGTTATTTATTTCTATGGCTTGCAATTAATAACTAAGCACTAATAGTTCCCTTTCATGTCCCGTAGTTATTTCATTTACCTACCAGTAAAATATTGAGTTATTACCTAGTTCTAAAAGTTGCTCTCATAAATATTGATTCCTTCACTGGCACGTTCTCGGTTCTAGAAATGCAGTATGAAAAGATGCGAACATTAAAATCTACATTTGAAAATTACATACGGGTCGCAGTTGTTAGTGTGAATCGCATCACAAGAGCTACTTAATTTGAAAACATTTGTTATTGTATTCCCAGCAAAAAGTAAAGTTATTCATCTATTTGAAACCGAAGTTTCAGTTGACTTCACTTATCTATTCAATTTGAATGTATCTCTCTTCTATTACGTAAAATAGGTTTGCTATTTTTTGTGAGTTGGTTTTGTTTTGCGAATGGTCTATGCATTGTTATATAGTGCGAGATCCCACAGCTTTCTGACATAACTTATTTTCACAAAGATGAAACCTTAGGTTCTGAGTAGTGGCCTCATGTCCTTATAATACTTGCGTGTTTGTGGAGTTCGCTCAGTGACACCTGGGCAGGTACCAGGTGAGAAAGTTGCTTAAAATTAAATGTTACTTTACTTATTTTCACATGGCTGATTTTTATATACATATTGTAGAATATTACTCTGAAGTAATATCAAAAGTATCAGACGCTTTCCATGGGCCGGAACTGTTGTCAGACACTTTAAAGCTGTACAAAAAATATTATATGGACCATTTTGACAGCCGATCACATACTCAACTCGTGCTGCCGCTCATTCCACAGGACGCCGATCATGCGGATTAATATATGTGGTTGAATGGTTTGTAAGTTTTTTTGTTGTTTTTTTTTTTTTACATTTGTTCATAGGTACCGTTATTCAAAGCGTTTTATAGCGAGTGCGACACCCATGGTAACTCGGTTCCCCTTCTTAAACTAACAATCTGTTTCAGTCTATTGTGTATGTGTATGCGCTTTATAAGTAGTTATAACATCGTTTTAGATAATACAGGATAAGTTTTTACGCAGTGCGCAATGTGTAACCAGGAATTCAGCATATCATTCTAAAACCCCAGCGCAGAAATTTTACATAGAATTTACAAAAAAAAAAATCTGATGTTTCATAGAAAAGTGCAATACCTACGCGGTCAAAATGTACGGAACAGCAGTTTTTGTTATTTTTTTAACTTTATGAGCTTAAGAAGGGGAACCGAGTTACCATGGATGTCGCACTCGCTCTAAAACGCTTTAAGTAATTGTACCTATGCAAAAATGAAAAAAACATATTACAAACTATACAACTATAATAATGCCGCGTGATCGGCGTCCTGTGGAATGAGCGGCAGCACGAGTTGAGTACCTGATCGGCTGTCAAAATGGTCCATATAATATTTTTTGTAGAGCTTTAAAGCGTCTGACAACAGTTCCGGCCCATGGAAAGCGTCTGATACGATAAAGATACGATAAAGACGTCCACTGCTGGACACAGGCCTCCCCCAGTCATGGGGGGTTTTGCCATAATCGCCACGCTTGGCAGGCGGGTTGGCGATCGCAGTATGGTGGTAAAACGCATAGAGAACGCTGCTGCCCATTCTCTAGTAAGTCCCTTAGTCGCCTACGACACCCACTGGAAGAAATGTGATGGTGCTATTTTTTTACACCCGGCGACACATACGGGACAATACACATACTTTTAATATTACTTCAGAGTAATATTCTACAATATATGTATATAAATCAGTCATGTGAAAATAAGTAAAGTAACACACAAGTGACTGAGCGAACTCCACAAGCACGCAGGTATTATAAGTACATGAGGCCACTACTCAGAACCTAAGGTTTCATCTTTGTGAAAATAATTTATGTCAGAAAGCTCTGGGATCTTGGACTAATACCCATGTGAGACCACTACCATTATCTGTGATTTTTGCAGACAATGTCTCTTGTGCTGCCGTCTGCCGTTGTGTGTAATTGCACTAAAACCCCAATGTGGCAACCCAACCCAATGTCATCCTACGGTGACTCGTCATTTAACATATTGCTTCCAGGGCGTGAAAGTGTGACCCATTTGCAACCATTAACCATTTTTTTAAATCATATGGAAGGTTGATATTTGTCATGTCTTTAATGACACAAGATTAAGATATATCGATTGACGTAAGAATCATGAAAATAGGCCGACTCATTTGGTGTCTAGATTGCCACAAAGGAACAAACACCCCATTAGGTGAGCCTCGGCGAAAATTCATGAGATTCGAGATAACATTTTTACGTATTTATGAAAATTTTCCAGTATTCGTCAGTAAATATCATTTTTGACGAGAAAGGGTCTTTTCGCTCGAAGTATTGGTGGTAAGTTCAAAGATTTCAAACGCTAATAACTAGCTACTATTCTTATATGATATGTGTATTTATAAATTAGATTAGATATAATTTGTGCTATTATGTTTTCCCTTCTATTATTATTACACGCGTTGTTTGAAGAGATTTCTGTAGAAATAAGCATTACCTTTGTACGTATTTTTCTGTTCCTTTATTCTTGTCTGTTTATATGTGTGTGCATAAATGGTTAAATAAATAAATAAATAAACTACGAGAGTATTCGTAGTACGAGAGTATGAATAGGGTTGCTTCCTTCCCTCAAATATGGCGAGGGGGTAGTGGCTGATCTTTCCGTTATGGTCGTGAACGGGTGCTGCTTGTGGTGATTGCTTTGCTGACCATGGTTTTGTTATTGTTAACTGTATTAACTTTTATTAATTTTATTCCAAAGTTTCGTTTCGTAGTTTTAACTGTTGTTACTCCAAGTTATAGCTATATTTACATAATGCAGAATTGCATATGTAAGCGGGCACGCCAGTTATGCCTGGAGGCTTTTGTTTAGTTTGTAAGTTCTGTTAACGTTTCTGTTTTATTTAGGTGTTTATTTTAACTTGTACCTATAGTTTTCAATGTTTTGTTGTATATTGGCGTGTGCTAGCTGAGATATGACAAATTTAATGTTTTTTTTTGTTTCGTTATGTTAATTACCTAGTATTGTATAAAATCAAGTTCTTCTAACTTAACAGACAGCTGTGCTGCTGGGGACTTTGTTGCGCCATTTCTTCTTCCCAGCACTAGGAGGTGGTGAAGGGCGGGAGTTTTGGGGGACTGTCTTTAATTTTGACGTTTATAAAAAGTTGACTTTCAGCCTAGTTTGAATAAATTAATTTTGATTTGATTTGAGTTTTAGTGCTAGAGTAATGTTTGAGCATTTAAAAAGTAACTCATAATAACAATTAAACCGGGACATAATTTGCCTATGACGTCACGTTGCGTGTGCATGCGCATGCGCGCGATTCTCTATTTTCCACAATTAGTCGAAATTTCAATTCGTATAGTGTTTGGTTAGAACACTGATTCTGGAGTCGTTGTAAAGACATGACAAAGCACTACTAGGGCATAGAGAGAAACAATAAAATAGTGGCCAAAATAGGGATATTAATTTATTTGAAGTTGACAATGGCAAAATAACTCCATATTGGCCGTCAATTGTTCAGATATAAAAAAAAAAAAAAACACCCAATCTAGGAAAGCTTGCATCAAAACGAATGCAATGAGCCTAAAAAAAATAGTAGCTTGAAACCTTGACAAAATTTGTTGCAAATAGCAAAATAGTTTAAGATGTCGTCTAATATTGGCAGTTTATCTACTCAAAACAGAAAAAGTCATAACCGGTGAAAGCTTAATTCATAAGGAATGCAATGAGTCTACTAAATCTAGTATCGGGCTAATACAACGGCTACAGCTGTATTGGGAACCATAGGAACATAATATGTTGCCAAACTCTAAGTAAAAAAATATTTTATAAAGTTTTCACGAAAACAAACAGCGCGGATTCGAATTGTATTTTCTTTTTTTGAAAATTGTATTGGTATAATGGTACCTACTATCTTTTTTTTTTTTTTTTTTTTTTTTTTGATAACGGGGGGAAATCCTCATGGATGTCCTCCGCCCCGGGGAGGGCGGAGGGGCCTGTCAGACTCTTACTGACTAAAACCACCCCGGTGTTCCGTCTCTCACTTACGCCGGGGATCACGGGAACTAGTAAGTCTTCCGCAATCGGTACCTACTACCTAACCTAACCTAATACCTCAATTCTCACCCAGGTCATTATGACCAGAGGGAGTAACAAGTAACGGAGCTGCATTTGAGTTTTTAACAGGACTCACTGTCACTTGTCCCTTAGTTGGTGTGTTTTTAAACATACAGCGCACGTACTTGCATACTCTAATAATTTGACATATGTAGTTCATGGGACAAACATAAGCAAGCCTCGGATAACTACTTAAAGAATTTATTTCAATTAAACCGTGTACAGGCACACATGAATTGTCAAGGAGTAGGTCAGTCAGAAATATGAAGCTAGCGCATTACAATGCGTACTTATATTGCACTCTCGGCCCCTCGACACCTTAATTTTTTTTATTTTTTGTTTCCTGTCAACCCTTAAACATAGTTCGCACTCGACCCCCAGGGTAGAGATTGAAATATCATACGAAAGACAGGTAGGTATACCTCGTCCGCTTTCGACCCCTATGTTCGGTCAGTACCTAAGATTAACATTTTGGTACAGTAAGGTACAGACAACTTTGGGGGTCGAGAGGAAACTTAAACATGGCTGGAAAATAAATTCTACTCTCAACCCGCACCCCCAAGGGATGAGAATAAACTGTAGTCAGGGGTCTAGTGGACACATTATTTATTGGGGGTCGAGGGGCCGAGAGTGGACTAAGCCAATGCTTAGTACCTACCTATGAAGAAGAACGGACAGGAAACTCTAGGCAACTGTTTGCAAAAAAAAAAACGATGCGATTTCCATAATCTGAATACACGTAGTAAAGATGAAATTGTGATTCCAAAATTTAGACTGACTAAAACTAGCAAGTCATTTCTAATAAACAGTATCCGCTTCTATAACAAGTTGCCAAAGTCGGTTACAGAACTTAGCGATGGAAAGTTTAAAACGCACATCAAACGTGTCCTTATCAAAAAAGCATATTATAAGATAAAAGACTACGTTGAAGACAGGGAAGTTTGGCATTAATTCCTTCTGCACATGTGGCTTCCCTGGTACCTCATTAACAGCATAACTATGTGAAAGTCTATTAACTGCTCTCAATGTTCTTTTTTATTCTTTTTATTTTTACAATGCTGACATAATCTCGTCATTAATTGACATTATACATCAATTTCATTTAGGTTCATTTTATTTATGTAGATTATTTTACATATTGTGAATGAGAGAACGTTGTAGGCCTTACTGACTGTAGATTTGTAGACGATTTTCTATTCTGTATTCGTCTAAGTACCTGGTACTTATTGACAGGCCTGCGCTGTCCTCCCATACATTTAATCTCTGTAATTTGAAAATATTGTTAAAGCCAATTAATTATTTTTAAAAGAGTAACCGTGGAGTTTCTTGCCGGCTCTTCTCCATAGGAAACAACAATTTGGAACCGTGCACCTAGCTTCTGACGTTTCATAAGTGCCCATGTAGGTTTATATGAAATAAAAATATTTTGATTTGATTTTGATTTGATTTGATTTTAAATTATGATGTTACAAAATATTGCTATAAATTGAGAACAAAATTTGGCCAGTCTATCGGAAGTCGGAACGTCATGCGCAAACACGGGCCATCATAAAATGAATACCTATTAGATCATGAATAACACATCGATCGAGCTATGTAGGTAAATTGCTTCAGGCGACATCAACGAACTCCACTTTGATGTTGGTTAGGGTGACTTCATTTTCAGGGAAAAAGAAGAGCAAAAGGGTAAACCAACGATATTTTAATACCTACGTTGTCCATTTGTATTTTTCAAACCAATATCATAGAATTGACTTTATATTTTTCTTTCCCTATTTTTGCGGGATCCAATTTAGAAGCAAATGTCTGTTCTGTGTAGGTTTTATTTGACAGTGTATGTAGTCTGTTATACTTCGAAATTTGCATAGCAATGTCGATTGGGCTTTTAGCCATCTCGTCTGCTGTTTTGGACAAAGGATTCCCTGCTATAATATTGTTTCAGCAAGTTATTAAATTCTGTAGTGCAGAGAATGAGCAATTCCTTGCAGATTCGATTTTAGTAGTGTAGGTTGGTACGAAAACCCACTTTTGTTATTTAGGCTCACGGTGAAATATCTGAAAGGTTTACGTAGAAAACAGACAAATAAAATCAATTCTTTACAAACTTACAAGTATTTCAGAGTGGAACAGAGAAAAAGCATCGATAGAAAGAGCTAAAATCGAAAGGCATTACGTTCAGTATTTTCAAAACTATGATAAAATATAAAAACGATCTGACGAGTCTGAGTAAACATGCCATCGAGTCTACGTTTTGTCTGAATTTTCTTGAAAAAACAATAGCCGATTTATAAGTAGGCACAATCAAGACTGACAGGATAGAAGCATCAGTTTGTAAGTACATAAGCATCTTTCATGAAATGCGATACTGCCATGACGGGCAAGATGGAAACTTTTGTTTTATATGCTGTTGTTTATTTACCTTTATCGTGACGTAGGTATACTCCTTATCCGTTAAGCTGTCAGACCTTTTAACACCATTACTGAGTAACAAAGAGATGCCAAATCTGTGTACAACAAAGATCACGTGTAGGCGAGTGACCGGGAGCGTTGACTCGATGTATTTGTAGAATACAGTTTCCGAAAACAAGAATGCTATTGTTATTTCGAAAGTTGAATAGTATTGATGTATAGTAGTCAATCACGTCACTTCGTTGCATGCAAGAATTTTGTTTATTCGTCCAAGATTCGAGTTTGGTTGCCAGAATATGTCTATTCCGGATTTGACAGACTGCAGTAGGTTTTTTTTTTTTTTTTTTTTTTTTTGGGTGGGAAATCATCAAATAACTTCTCCCGCTCTGGGTGGAGCAGGAGGGCGTGTCAGACTTTTACTGACTAAAACCCACCCGTGTTCCTTCAGTAGCCCTTAAGCCAGGGGCTGTGGGGTCTCTTTCGAACAAACCCGCACCCCTGGCAGGCATCGACCCTTGCGAGTCCCATCACTTTTTGTGCTGACATCTCTTTGAGGCGCGCGTGGAACACAACGCGCCGTCGACTTGGGCTTGGTCCTTACCGGACAGCGAGCTACCCATTACTCGCCGTCCGCAAGCCCATGCCTACGGTGGCCGGAAATCGGCCTGGGATTCCCGACGCCCAGGGCGTCTCCGTATCCTGCGGCGGCTGGGGTCACGAGGGCGCATATGCTGCCTCTCCCTCACGTGCGCCGCCTCCCTCTTCGCGAGCATCACTGCTTCGCTGAAGGAGGTGACGGCTCCCCATGCCCTCTCGCTCCGTACCATGGCCTGGACCAGGGCCGGACGCGAGAGATCGCCGCCGTCGATCGCCTCCACGAGGACACGGCGGTGCTCCGCCCAAGCAGGGCAGACCGCCACCGTGTGCTCCACCGTGTCCTCAGGGCGATCTTCGCAGTGGAAACACCCGGGCGTTTCCTCCCGCCCTATCCGAAACAGGAACCTCCCGAAACAACCGTGTCCGGTGAGGACCTGCGTCAGGCGGAAGGTGAGGACGCCATGCCGCCTCTCGAACCACTCCTCAAAGAGGGGACTTACCGCCGCAATTGTGGCGTGCCCAGACTGCAGTAGGTTCCGGTTTCGTAAAACTAATGACTTTGCAACGGACAGTGGTGCCGATTCTGTTGTCACAAAATTCTCTAAACTAGACTAAAAATCACCAAAATTTAGTTTATTCCTGTCAAACAACGATTTCCTATTCTGAAATTGACTAAAGTGACACAACTTAACTATATTTTAGTTTGACAGCACTAAGATTGCACTGAATTATTAGTTTAGTGAAAATGGTAATTTTGCTATTCTGTTGTTGTCAATTTCATTATTCTATTCAACCTAAAATTTTGGTTGTCTAACTAAATCTGACTATTTTTAATCGCGATTAAACAGGTGTGGAATAAAATTAGTTGTCAAGAACTAAAATTCACACCGACACCTCGACTTCTGGTGCAAAAATAGTACTGTATTTTTTTTCTTTTCTTTTGCTTATATCTCGAAAATGGTGTGTCCTATCGCAAAAATAATGAAAATTTCGACCCAAACACCTCTAAAACTCAACATGTGGGTAATAATTTTTCATATTTTCCATGCAAAAAGTGAAAATTCCATATAAATCACGTCGAGGCTGCCGCCCCTGCGCCCCGACCGTCTCTTGCTCGTTGATGCGCCAGCCCGCGCCGCAGCTGAGCCAGTAGCTTTAAATTCCCCGTCTAATAATCATGAAAACAACTTGATCCAGCCTGTCCCTGATAGTACTAGCTGCCCCCCCCCCCCGCCAGCGACTCCCTGAGCCGAGGTTCGTAGGTACCCCACAGGGGGTGCCCTCAGTGCGCAGTCGTTTTAGGGTGAAGTAGGTTTACGCCCTGGCTGGAGGCTTTTAGAATCCTAAAAACCTTCACAGGAAAGTCCGGTTGAGCAGTCACGGCCTCTCAAGGTCAACTGCGAGATGCCAATTCCAAAAAAAAAAAAAAAAAAAAACGCCCCTGCGCACCTCTGGCTTTAAAAAAATCACGGGGTAGGGCGAACAAGTACCACGTTGCGAAGCCAAAGCATACCAATACGTGCGAGTTGTCAAATTCGATTTTAGTTGTGTCAAAATTGTTTTTAAATTTAGAGATATTTTTTTGCAGAATAGCGTTAAGATTCTCATAGTCAAAAGTAAGGAATTTTAGTTATAGTTTAGTTCGGTGTACAACAGAATCGGCACCAGTATCTGTTATAGTCATCTATTAGTTTCACTTGGAATTATTCTAACAAAAGATATATATCATAGTAACTGTTTTAGGAAGAAATAAGACCAGAACGGATTATGAAGATTTGCAATGCAGACTCGTCCAAATACAACAACTATTACTAAACTATTCTTGCGAATGTTCCTAATTATGCAAACGGCTATGGAGACAAATAATAATGTACATTTAGAATGTTGCTTTGTTGGCTTCCTCGGTAATATTACGTTAGTTTCAATCGCCTCCGTTCCTAGGATTCGGTCATGCTCTAAGGTTTAAATTAAACTAATATTTTTTCATCATCATCATCATCATTTCAGCCGGAAGACGTCCACTGCTGAATATAGGCCTCCCCCAATTTGGGCGGGCTTGCCATAATCGCCACGCTTGGCAGGCGGGTTAGCGATCGCAGTATG
The DNA here is from genome assembly GCA_949987655.1 of Polymixis flavicincta. NCBI lineage: Eukaryota > Metazoa > Arthropoda > Insecta > Lepidoptera > Noctuidae > Polymixis > Polymixis flavicincta. The sequence continues at coordinate 12,026,970 of OX465179.1, forward strand.
GTGATAAAATGCATAGAGAACGCTGCTGTCCATTCTCTATTAAGTCCCTTAGTCGCCTCCTACGACACCCATGGGAAAAGATGGGATGATGCTATTCATTACGTCCGGCACCACACGGTACAATATTTTTTAGCTTCATAATAATGAAAGAAGGTAGCAACACATGTATTTATACGATCGGTATTTAACTCACCAAAAAAATAACAAAATGGGGAGAGCTAAAAAAAGATAAATGGGGAATTCGGGAAACATAAACGTAGCCAATGGATTTTTACGAATTACGAGAGCTTTCGACTGGAACAAGCGTGAAAGAAAATGCGGCTGAATATGTTATATTATGTGGGTTCACGCTTGACTAGTAGGTACTCGTAGGTACATACGGTTGTCAAAGCCATAATGACTTGTATTATTTTGGTAAACGAAGTTCAAACGTACCTATAGTTGAAAACACCGGGTGGCCATTTGATGCTTAAACTTTTTAAGTTATTGTGCAGTATAAATCATTCGCTACGTGATTCATATGACCTATGGCCACAATCCATCCGATATTGGAGACTTGTCTCTTTAATTCAAACTAACATGCTGTAGCCACGTCTACGTATAAACATCTAATAAGGTCGCATTATTAGAGGTTTAGTTGGTTTGGTTGTGACTGTATTGTTGGTCTAGGGATCTGAGCATGAGATCCTGGGTTCGATACCCAGGTCGAATTTTCCCATGCGAAATTTCAGTAGCAGCCTTATAAGTCTCGATCTATGCCCGGCTGATGACACTATTAGGCCGCTGCCTCGAATTTTGCGGGCAGCGGGGCGGCGGCGGCGGCGGCGCGGGAGCGGCACGGACAACGCTGACCCGTCCTCCAAACCCGCGGGCAAATCGCGCAGCACAATAGCGGCGTAGTGTTTTGTTCGTGGTTGAGTCGTTGATTATTCGCGAGCGAAATGTCTGAACAACGGCGACAACATCTTTTTGGTTAAGATTTATTCCTAACGCTTCCTATAATGTAGGCAAAAGAAGAAGGAAATCCCGCGCGTGCGGTCACCGCTTGACTGGAGTGCACCGCTCGCGCCGCTCGTTGCCCGCCCCCGCGCCGCTACCGCGCCGCTGCTGCGCCGCCGCCGCGCCGCCCCGGTGCCCGCAAGATTCGAGGCAGAGGCCTTACCATCAACCGGACACGATTCCGCCAGACTCGCCTCTAGTACTAACTAACTAGCCTGCTATTATATATATATTTCAGCCGTTATCGTCCCACTGCTGGGCAAAGGCCTCCATACTCTCTTTCCACCTCTCTCTGTCCAAAGCTGACAAGGACCAATCTTTATTAAAGGAGTCTAGCTCCTCCCTCCATCTCCGTCTGGGTCTACCGCGATGTCGTTTGCCATTAAGCGGGACCCACTCGGTCGTAAGTTTGGCCCATTGATCGTCTGACATACGGCAGATGTGTCCAGCCCAATTCCATTTAAGCGTGGCAGCTTTCCGAGTGACATCAGTAAGTTTCGTAATGGAACGGATTATTGTATTCTTAACCCGGTCCACAAGTTTGATAACCAGAATACTCCGTTCCATAGCTCTCTGGCAAACCTTGAGCGTGGACCTCTGCTGAATTGTCAAAGGCCATGTTTGAGAACCATATGTGAGAATGGTAAGAATACATACGTCGATGAGTCTTCTCTTGAGCGATAGAGAAAGGTCGTTCATTATTAAATCTTTCATGGCCCAATAGCAATTCCAGGCATTTTCGGTGCGTCTTACAACATCTTCCATGCTATTCAAAATAAAAAATACATAGAACTTAAAAATTACTGGCGAACTATTGTAAACCATATGGTATTGTAAGTACACCTCGGCTTAACCCTTTGGTAATTACAGGTGTGATGTTATGTATGTATTATAAGTTTGGAGGATGATTAAACTGCTTACTGCTCCGCCGCACATCGGCTACGAACGACTACGCGCCTTCATCGCAGGGCACGTGTCCACTGAAGGTGCTTATTAACAATTAAATAGAATCAAACTATACAGGGTGTAAGGGAAACGTTTCCGAAAACGAAGACATGTGATAGGGCTAGTAATTCTCGATGCAGTACCATAAAAAAATCGAGTATTTAAAAAAAAAAAAAAAAACAATTTTTTTTGCACACTATGCTGTGAGAACAGTGAAATGTACCATTATTTGAGATTAAACACATTTGAAAACGACCCCAAGTCCAGGCGGCAACTTTGGGTTTAGGCATATTTTGTAAAGCTCCGCCAAAATAAGATTAGTAGAAACGTTACAGAAGCGTCAAACGTTTTAAATTAATTTAAGGCGAAAGGTTTTTGGTATACGTTTGCATTTAGGTTGTATATAACCTATGTTCTGGCTTCGGAAGCGTTCCTCTTACACCCTGTATAAATGCAGCTCAGCTTACCTTGTGTCCTAACCGAAAGCAACTGTCCCGCGAATGAGCGCTTTCGATCGTTGATCGTTTACATGCATTGTGTATGACGTTTAAACGCGGATTGACTGATGCCTCCATACTCATCCTCGTAACTCTGACTGTTTGTTACCTTTTCATGCCTAAACCATTAAACAAATTTTGATACAATTTGGCAAGGAGGTAGATGGTATCCTGGAAAAGGACATAGGTAACTTCTTGTCCCGGTAGCACTGTTCCGTGGGGTTATTTTCAAAATTCAGTTGGTCACAGTCGCGGGCAGAAGCTAGTATTCATATGAACGACCGCAACAAACGTACTCGAGCGACAATCGCTTTCGGTTATGACACGGCTCTGGACTTCAAAATGCAAAGTTTCATAGTTATAATTTAGCTCAATGATAAATGATTTTATTCCTGTAAGTAGGTTTGTACAAACATATTAACACGTCAATCATAATTTTTTTAACTTTTTTCAAAAAAATAACAACCGACTTCCAAAAAAACACTACAAAATGTAAAATAACTTTAATTTCGGAAGGCGGTGACAAAGAATTAAAATACACATCCAGAGTCACCGTCTCTTATTTTTCACTTTTTAGTTGGCTACCCCACACCATTTCGAAATTTTATCATCCTTGGGGTCAAAACAATGCATATTTATGCGATAGCAGCGTTCACTGTTGATTTGCTGTAATTTTTTGAAGAGTTCCGTTGTCTGTCTCCGAAACGTATCATCAGGTCTATATGAAATTTTAATGGGACCATTTCGGAATAAACCCCTTTCGAACAAAAAATAATTTTGCAAATCCGTCTAAATACGACGGAGTTATGCTCGAACATACCTACATAAAAAAAAAAAATATAAACATGTCGAATTGATAACCTCCTTTTTTTTGAAGTCGGTTAAAAACTATATGAGGTCGGATTTCGGATTTCCTATCTGACTACTCTGAGAAGAAAGGCCGAAACAAACTCACGAGGTCACAGTCTCTTTTAAACTCCAGACATAATTTCGGTCAGATCAGTTGGCCAGTCTTATGTTAAGTGGTTAAGTCTGAAGATTGTTTTCACGATTAAGTATAGAGAAAACATAGCTTTTATTCCTCATAATTACAGCCCCACAAGTTAAAGAAGTTATTTCAGAATTTTGAAACAAAATTGATCACTAAATAATCTTTCTTTTTCAATTTGCTGTGGTGGATGTCCGGAAAATACGAGAAGAATTTATCGTTTCAACTTTATCCGTGTAACGACGGGGGAACTTTAATCGGTATTGTCAAATTAATGACTGCTTTACAAAATTACTTTGGAATAATATTATACAGAGCGGGTGAAATTTAAGCTCGCTCTGCACCCGCTTGGATGTATTAATTTAGGTAGAAGCGACGCAAGCCTAATTATTTCAATCGAATTATGTGTGACAAGTTCTATTCGAAATAATATAAGAAAGGGAGCTAATGTAATAAGGTATCTAAGTTGGGGCCTTGGGGTCTTTTCAGGCGTCAACTCTACACAGATAGTACATGAAGTAGTTACAATTTGTTACTAACGTAATTTAAAGCAGTATCTAAACACAGACAAGCAGAATACCAATAAACGTGCTACGAAACAGCATCCCTACCTAACCGGGAACCCCCCCGAGTGGGTTCCCGCATTATCGTTGCGGGGGGGCTCAGTAGCCGTGGTCTCCCACCCACGGTGAAGCGAAGAGGAACCCAAAGGTGGGGCCGCTCGTCAGGGCTGTTGCCTTTAAGCCGATGACGTAGCGGGCAAAAAGTAGGTTACGGTGAGATGCAACGCAACTGAGGTGGGCTGCGATGTCGAATGGGAGGTATCGCGGCTGAGGGTTCAAGGCAGCGGCGGAGGAGGAGTGCCGGTACTTTTGAGTAGCGCTCTTCCCTTCCGTGGCCTGGACGGGGCCGCCACCGTTTGATGGCGGACGCGGTGGGGCCGCAGGGGAAGAGGAGTGTCGGCATGGCGTTGGCCATTCTCCCTATACCCTGCGGCCGAAAAGTGTTGGCGGCGGGGCCACTGTGTTGACTCGTCGCAGGGTGACCGAAGGGTCCGCAAGGGCCGATGCCTGCCAGGGGTGCGGGTTGTTCGAAAGAGATACCGTCGCCCCTGGCACACAGGCAACTGAGGGCACACGGGTGGGTTTTAGTCAGTAAAAGTATGACACGCCCTCCTGCTCCACCCAGAGCGGGAGAGTCATTTGATGATTTCCCATCCAATAAAAAAATAAAAAACCTAACCGGGAAGGGGTCTGGTCGTCACTGCGATCAACAAGACAATTACCAATCCCCTATTCTCAAAGTTTTGGCTTCCTGTTTGAGAGCGGGCTATATTTAGCAAAAATTATGAGCTCTCGACCGAAAATTACGCCCTATTTACGTAATGTCAGTTTCTTGACATAGGTATATAAATTTAAAGTAACAACTTTTATTGTTGCTTCAACTTATGCTATGTCACAGTCAATTAAATCACACCGTGTAAATTAGGTAATTATATTTCGAAAGTTGTGGTGATCCAGTAGAAACAGTCACGACTTACGTGTTGTAAGTCGTACGTTCGAACTCTGACAGACTTTGTGTAAATCACTTAATCACCACTGCACTCAAATTGGTGAAGGAAAACATTATGTCAACATGTCCTAGAACCAAAAATTCGAACTCATGTGACATCTACCCACCCGCACTGGGCCCGCGTGGTGGATTACGGCCCACTCCCTCGCACAGAGAGGAGGCATTTGTCCCAGCAGAGGGGAAATTATACATAATGTTCAATAAAAAGTGATAAAGAGTATAAAGCAGTTATATATTATTTATTGTTATTTATTTTTCCAAATAATCACCTTTTCAAGAAAAGAAAAAAAAAACCCATATTTCTGCTGGGCTTTACCTGCCAGTTTTTACTTTTTTGTTGTTCAAGGAGTTTATATTCCATTATTACTTTTTATTGAACAGCCCTCGCAGGCTGATTAACTAGTACTTATACACACAAATTTAATGTTTTGTTGTATTTATAGTTTACTAGCTTTTGTCAGCGGCTTCACCCGCATGGAGGTCGAAAATTGTATTATCCCACGGGAACATAGTACTGGGATAAAAGAATCCTTTGTGTTAATCCATGTTAAAATCTATACGTGTGCCAAATTTCATCCAAATCCGTTCAGCCGTTGTAGCGTGATTGAGAAACAAACATCCAAACTTTACACATTTATAATATTAGTAGGATAGGATAAGTAGGATTAGTTATTCTTGATTTTGTACATAGTCACATTATGTTTCAATTCGGCAAGAATTCTTGTCTATTTTTCTGAAAAATAGAAAGCAAACATCAACTAAGGGATGTCATAGTTCACCACATTTCTTCTCTACAGCTTTTATGTCTCAAAGTACTTTGAGAATATTTTTTTGTTCCATTTTCGTGGAAGTGAAAAGCGTCATTAGGGTCCTTGCTCTGACGGGTTGAATAGCCAAAAACACTTTTATTTGAAATTTCATTCGTAGGTTTAGTGGTAAAAAATAAAAGTAAGAATTTCATAATAAAATTATTCGTCGTTCTAAACTTTCTAAGTTGGATTCATTTCGCAGTTTTAAGGCTTTATGGTGTACTTACCTATTTGGTGGAAGCTTCTGTGAGAATCATATATTTTATTGTAGTTTTTTTTTACACCTAGATGGTAATTAGCTACTTATCTACTTATCTTATAAGCACTTAGGGTGTGGGTGTTCTTAGCTATACAGCTCAATGTAAAACGCTTGTCTAACACCCTCATATTTCATCATATTCTTAAAAGTATCATGCCATTTCGTTCTTATATTAGTTTCTCATAAGGTCTTTGCGTTACTACCAATTTTACGGATGTTTAGGGGTATGAGGAACAGGGTGTAAAGTTCACTCATACCTATGGTGGTAACGGAGGATCCTCCGACCAGACGGGTATTGTGTCTGGTCCGGGCAACTGCCCGACAGTGGATGTCGGGATTTTGTATCTATCTGAGTGGCGTGGTAAACTCTGATTGCGCGATGTAGAATTGATATGATAGTTCGCCTGTGGCATTGTAGATGGCGCCACTTTTCTTTTTGCGTTTTTTCGATATTTGTTGCGAAGTATTTATTTTGTAGTGCCGCTACAGATGTACTATCTGAAATAAATGAATATTAAAAATTATTCTCTGATAGTCACTAAACAGAGGAGTTTGATCATTCACTGCACGTGCATATTGATTTGCATTCAGACTCAGTTAATATTCACAAAAGTGATTAATCTTGTCAGCTACTCTTAAAGCTGACCTTACTGCTCATCCGCGGACATTAAACTTCCTAGATAATAAGGTGGTTCTATATTCAGGGGTAGTTTATGCTGGTTAATTCGTGGCCAGGATCTAGCGCTAACACATTATGATTTCATCTTTATTGTTAGGCTAAGTTGTGAGGTCAAGCAAAGTAACAAGAATATACAGTTATGAGAAAGACCATAATCCTTAACAATATTATAAATACGAAAGTAACTCTGTCTGTCTGTTACGCTTTCACGCCTAAACCGCTGAACTGATCATCATGAAATTTGACGAAGATATAGCCTGGGATATGGAGAAGGATATGGGCTAGTTTTTACGCGATATCCGACATCCACGCGGGCGGAGCCGTGGGCAAAAGCTAGTTTGAAATAAATCAGTATTGGTGCACAGCTATTTGCTTGCTCATAAATATTTGTAATTTATTCGTTCAGCAGACATCTGCCGCAGTATAAGTTATAATTCTACATCTATAAATGCAATAAATTAAAGTTGGATTTCGTGACCGGCGGCGGCGCGGTGGTCGCTTTGTTCTTCTACATACTCGTAAACATCATTTAGATTTTTTTTTCTGGAAGGTAAATATAAAAGAACCAGATTTTGCTAGCGGCTTTGCCCGTGCGGTGTTCGAAAATTATCCCCCGGGAACGTTCTACCGAGATAAAAAGTATCCTATATGTTAATGCAGGTTATAAACGATCTATGTGGTAAATTTCATCCAAATCCATTCAGACGTCTTTGCGTGATTGAATAACAAACATCCAAACATCTAAATATCCAAACCCTTGCCGACTCGTAGTCACACCAGATTATCACACCATAGTATGACAAACAGGATTATTTTTCTCGTTTGTCACACCACTGATTTTTCCACACCATGAATGCGATAATTGCTAGTGTAGTACCTACATATATTCTAATAAAGTCGATCTGCAAACGTATAAACTTTCACATTTATAATATTAATATGACAGTAGGATAAAGAAATCTCTTCCACACAGACACCTTAAATAATGAATAAAATCTCACACACAACAAACAAAAAACATCAAACAAGTCTGAGGGGCAATTCTACTAATTTTTAAGAACGTTTTCAGTCTGATCTCAGTGTCAATCTGTCAAAAATACCTCGATTTTTCATACATTTTTGACATTTGCTTGTCGCTGAGATGACACTGCTACTAGATTTTGAACGGTTTTAATTACGAAAATTGGCCTTCTGAATAAATCCGATGTGAACGACTGGTATCTGCACTGCAGTACTCTCGGAAAATCTGTCATACAGATTGCCAGGCCATAATGGCTTTTGGCCGCAGGACGTGGTGTTCCGTCGTTTTCGCGGACAAGTTCCACAGGACAACACAAAGTAAAGCTAGTGCAAAGTGAAGTGCTACTAATATGTGGTTTTTACCAGATTGCGCCAGAAGGATGATTTTCGAGTTTAAGTATGTTTGTATATTTCTTTGGTACGCTCTGTAGCCTAAACGGCTTGATCGATTTCAGCTTTAGAGTTGCCGTTAGATTCGTTTTAACTGTGAAAGTGACACTGAGTACATCAAAATCGAAAAAAAAAATGGCTGGTTTTTGGTGCCATACAGTGTCATCAATTTTCTTTTTTTCAAACCTATTGATTGGGTATCAAAATAAAGGGTTTTATAAATACGTCTCAAAACATTTAATTTTTTTTTAACTAAAAACTGAAAAAAAAAACAATTACAAAATCAAAAAACCTGACTGCCTAAAAAGTGAATTTTAATTTAAAAAGTGGGAATCAAGAAACTTGTTAAGGATGACTATTAGAGTAGGCATCTTCTTAAATTTAACAATAAAGACCTTTATTGCCTCCGACTGCATGAAATTGCAGTTATTATTATATATTCAGTCTAAAAGTCATCCTTTTAAAAGAAGTTTCTTGTTTCCATCTATTTTAATGAAACTTCACTTTTAAGGCAGTCGGGTTTTTTGATTTTGTAAATTATTTTTCCATAATTATGTATGTTAGTCTATGAGGTACTAATGTTATGAGTCTTTTTATTTAACTTTGGTAAAGCACAGCAATCTCGAATTTTTGATTCGCTTATAGCACCCGTGTGAAGCGAAGCAGGCCACTAGTATTGAATAAATATTGAAAGAAGAGTCGAGCTCTCATTTGCATACGTAATTAAACTGAAAATTTTCAATCCGCAGCGGTTTTAATTAACAATTTACTTGAAATTTTCCGCAGCTAAGCTCAAACTGATGGGAATGGCAAATTGACTTATAAGTTGAACACTAAGCAATTAACGGCATTAAATAAACAGGCAAAAAGTTTTTCAAAAGCTTTCTTCATGCTTTCTAACCGAGAAGGATAGAAAGATATAAAGCTTGGAAAAATATTTAGTAAGTTTTACTTATAAAAATTATAAAAACTTACTGAATATCTTTCCAAGACTTTTGTATTTACAGTACAGTCATAATCACTAGTGAATTGTTAAACAGGGTTATTGGAAAAACACCAACAACCTCTTAAGAGGTCATTGTACTCATCATTATGAACAACTTTTACTATGGGTCCAAACCTGAAATCGCGAAAAAAAATCGGCTGTTCCTTACATTTATGTTCGTTAACTCATCAAAGTGTAGGGAACAGCTGATTTGTTTTCGTGATTTCATGTTTGGTCCCATAGTATAAGTTGTTCATCATCGAGAGGTTGGTCTTAAGAGGTTGTTGGTGTTTTTCCAATAACCCTGTATAAGAGACCATTCAGACCTTGATGAGTCATCAGATAAGGGTCATGAGATTACTTCCAACTTTGTTTGGTTTTCATCACCATAACACGTACCCTGAATTTTCTTTTCCAGGAAAGTAATCGAGATCTGCTTTGATGGCGTGATCCTGAATATAAGGCAAAATCTCTCACAGATTTTGAACATCCGTTTCTTTTAAAAATGTTTTTGGTAGCTTCGGTGCTATATTGTGAGTTTTTTCATAACAAAACAAAATTGCCTCTCTTGGTTTATAGCAAATTAAAATGTCAACACTTTCATACGGGTAACATGAATGTGAATTCAGGGAGCAACATAACATGAGGCTTTGTTTCCCCGGTTGGGTAGAGGTACCCAACCAGGCCAAATGTAACGTAGTGTGTCAAATGTAAAGGGAGCTTGTCCAATGTAATATAAAATGTGTAAGATCGTGTGTTCAAAAATACAAATAAAACAGTAAAAGGATTTCGGGCGCCTTGGAGATGCACACTGTATGTTTTAAATAAACCGAACTTACCAGATAGAACACTTCGGAGAATTAGAATTTTAATCAGCCGGAGGTAGCTGAAAACTAAGATAGTAAAACAATGAAATACCTTGCTAATACCTTGTTTATTAGTCAATAGCTTAAGATTAACTATTGTAAACAATTTTAAGGATTATTTTTGCGTTAAATTATTATATTATTGCATCTTTGGTTTTATAAAAAAGAAAAAAAAAATGGTTAAATTAAATCTCCAGGATCGAGGCATCATCTCGACAGTTACGTGTAATTTCCATGTTATTAGGGGCGAGCTATTGCCATCAACCAGGCACTAATCTAGAATCCGGGAAGTCTGGGAAGTTAATAGTTATACAAATTGACAATCTATATCAAAAAATGCTTCCTTTAAACCTAAAAAATAATTATAAAAGACAAACTATAGAGAGCGTTAGCGTGGCTAATTCTTGGATATAATTGACGGACAGTCAATTAACTTGAAAACCGCAAGCTGAAGAAGTTTGCATAAGATTAAGTACGTCTGCGTATGCTCTGTACAATCTGTCCAAGAAAGTTAACATTAATACCTACTTTAATGGTTGCATATCACGGTTTGGTGGTCTCTGTTCTAAGGTTTGGGATAGTATTCTGGGGCAATTGTTCCGAAAGGGAATCTATATTTAAAGCCCAAAAACGGTGCATAAGATACATTTTTGGTCTTGATAGTTGCATTCCTTTTTTCAAGAAACATAATATACTAACTTTTCTCAGTATATACATTCTCGAAGTAGCTATATTCGTTAAAACTAACAAGCATCAATTTCCTGAATTTAATGATACGAGGATGCGAACTGCTGCCATGAGATCAAAATATTACTATTGTGTACTGGTAGATATAACACTGCTTTGCTTAAAAAAATGTTATTGGTATGGCACCTATTATATTTAACAAATTGCCAAATTGTATTAAGGACTTAATAAAATTCAAGAAACTCCTGTCGTTGTTACTGATAGAGAAATGTTATTACTCTGTTACCGATTTTATAAATGATAAATTGTAATATTTGGTTCACTTTATCTCATTTATATGTAAATTATTATGTAAATAATTTTAGACGTCTGATTCATGATCTGATTTTGAATTTAAGTACGTACTTTATAAATTAATCTGTAAGTTAACCACAATATTTTTGTATGCCAACAGGCAGAATGTACTGGGAATACGTATCTGAAATTAACACCATTATTGTAACACCTGCATTCTATACAAATAAAGAAATTATTTTATTTATACTTAAATGGGGTATTACACCCATTTTTGAAAAGTGTCTTAATTAGATTCTAAAATGTTAATAAACTACCAAAAACACACAAATGTTTTATTTAACCGATTAGTGCAATTAAAATGCATTTTTTTACATTTTCATATTTCGCGCGTAACTTGACGAAAAAGCTGGACGCAGTGGACACCATATTGGTCTGTGGGTATGACGTCAGTTTGTTAAGTCAACAAATGCGCTGATATTTTGTATGATAATTGTTTGTAATTGAAAAAATAAGTTTTTATTCTACTTATCGTTGGTTGAGCAGTGGTGGCTCAGTGGTAACGGCCGCAACTTACGAGTTGTAGGTCGTGCGTTCGAACCCAGCCGGGCGCATTACTTTGTGTAAATAATTTCATCACCACTGCTCTCAAACGGTGAAGGAAAACATCGTGAGGAAACCGGCATGTCCTAGAACCAAAAATTCGAAGACATGTGACATCTACTAACCCGCACTGGGCCCGCGTGGTGGATTACGGCCCACTCTCTCTCACTGAAAGGAGGCCTGTGTCCCTGCAGTGGGAACGTTATATGCTGAGTATGTATGTATGTATGTATGTTATCGTTGGTTTGCTGTTACTGAATTGACTGAAAAATTACTTTGGTTACGAAAATAATAAAACTACATAGTTGTTCAGTTGATTATTTTATGCATCGGTATGACGTAAAAACATGGCGGCTACTATTTCATGGTGTTCAAAAACAGATTAAAAAAAAACAGAAATAGATGGATTAAATTTTGAAATGTATTTTGTTATTTCATGAACTAAAACTAACATTTTCCGACAGCTTTTTGCCTAAGCTATCTCAATAATATGTTTTACATTTTTTCACATATAAAGTAAAATGTATTGTCCGTCAAATCACTACTGTCATTTTTTAAGTGTGTTGGTATACAAAATTTTCAGCTATAGCTGTAACACATATATTGACGTAGGGTGTAAATTTGCTTAGCCACTGAGTACAGTCAGCTGTACAGTCACGAGCATTAATATGTATACACATCGCCAAATTCAAAAGCGAATTTCTTTTAAATAGCGATTGCAACCTTGAGATAACTTAGGTAGGTATTTCAGTATAGTATGGGTTCCAAAATATTATTTTCATAATAAAATGAGATTACAATTAGTAAAAGTGGAAAAAAACACTTTTAAAAGTTGGTAAGCGTATACATATTATTGCTCGTGACTGTACGTACCTACGTGAAAATCTCGACTCTAAAACTTCAATTTGTAATGCTCAGAGGGCAGTAGCTTCGTTTCTATAAATCTTGTCTAATCCCTTTTGGTTCAACCGCCGTCGCTACCAGACAGAGGGTTCCTAAGCTAATGAATATTTTACGAACTGTTTGTGCTTTTCTTGTGTTAATTATTGGTCACTGCATTGGCTTTTGGGAATTATTTTAAAATTCTAGTAACGTCTTGAGGCTACGCTGAAGTGGTTCTGTAAGAAATTTAAGTAGTTATTGTTTTTGAATAGAATAGAAGAAATGGAGATGATATCAACATAGATTTCCCTCACTACTCTACATTAGTTACAACGAGATTTCAGGATAAACTCCAGCCAGATATTATATAATGAGATTTGAACTGTTCGCTTGTCACAAACCTTCCTTATGATTGGAATTTAATATAAGCGCTATTTGCCTTCTACATTCTTCAAGAAATTATCTTTACATATTTTTTTTTTATAACGATGAAATATCTACGCAGAAAAACAGTAGTAAGATACTGTTTTCTTGTAGATTTTAAGTTGATTCAGGTCATGCTTTTTATCTTTGTCTTTTGAGGCTGTCTTTTGCCGGAGGGACGTCGTTCCGACTCATTCATCATTCAGAGTTTCACTAAGCTTTGATGTTCCGTACAAAAAATACAGATTTTACTGTGGACACAGCTATGTACAGCGTTAATATTTTGATATTTTCTCGGAATCAAGATAAAGCAGTGTTCGTGAGTGGGTTTTTCATTGAGGCATTTTTTCAGTGTTGTTTTTATTAGGTATCTACATCGATTTGTAAAAGTTCAAACACCGAAATAAATTACTTGTAAGTACACTGTATTTATTGTGTAAGAGCGTTGTATTGTTATTCTATTTCGATGGACAGCCCTTTCATAATGATGTCGACGCATGTGGCCTTGGAAAAATCTTTGAAGTTTTTTTATTCAGTCACGAACTCAATGATTCATTTGTACGCCAGTTTCAAGGGAATACAATCAATTAAAGAACTCTCTCGGGGGTACAATGGGCGGTTTCATCGCAATCAGCGGTCTCATTCAGAAAACATTTTACTTTAATCTTTTTATATGTAAGTGTATTCTATTTCAGGTACGGTTTTAGATTTAGGAAAATTGCCATTTAAAGTAATAGGTACTTCTCTAAGATTTTGTCCAGTCTCATCTTCTTGGCCTTCCAACTTTACGTCTTCCGGTACGCGGACGTAAAGTTGAAAGGCCTCCCACAAGGTGGACAGATGACCTTGCGAGGGCCGCAGGAATCCGCTGAATGCGGGAAGCACAGAACCGGTCGAAGTCTTTCGGCTGAAATGATGATGATGATGAATCTTCTTGGCCGTAATTGGTCGTACAATCAGCATTCGTTAAGTTTTAGCTTGTACATACAAGCTAAAATAAAAATAAAAGCCTACATTTACGCTCGAATTTACTAAGATAGTTAGGTGCTTACGAATTCCATACATAATTTAAGTACTTAAGGTTATGATGTAGAACTACTGCAAAGTAAACGCAACCAGGATCAATTCGTGTCTGTAAATATTAGTGCAGCAAATCTTAAAGTTCTTGGTTTATGTCTCTTGAAAGCTTAGTAGTTTCACAAATATTAAGTTATGTAGGAAACTTAACGTGATGTTAAGTTTCCTAGATATTGAGTGATTCAGGTATTCGTTTCTGACAACTACGACCGCAATGCTTCACGGATTATTTTTGATTCTGAACTTTACGTTGATATTCAGACTGATTTGATTGATTGTGTTTGTTCAGACTGACTTAATTGAACAGGTTGAGTAATCTCACAGGACCTTCAGAAAAGTCCTTAATCGGGTATTAAACCTTTTCATCCAACCGCAGTTTAAATTTCAATCAGACACTTGTATTTTCTAATGGACACCAGCACCCTAATTGCGTAACTCCCGATTCATCATAATCTGTTTCGTTTTGAAACGGGTTGTTAAACCATTGCTTCATATGTTCGAAAAAAGTGTCTGCTCAATAACGTAAATAACGCAATGAATATTGTTGAACTGTGAAAACGAAACTGATTATGATTAATCGTAAGTTACGCAATTAGGGTGCAGATCGGGTCTAAAGAGCGTAAACCAGCGTTAGAACCTTTTTAATTTGAGACGACTCATTTTACGGCGGCTGTACCGCGAATTGCAACATAATTTCTGCGACTCACTTTGAGTGGCGTTAACATAGGATTAATTTATTAATCTGTGAACAGTGTTGTGGGCTGCAATATTGTCTAGTTTTGTGTATTTCTTATCCCTATGTTTTATATTGCAGCTGTTTGTTGTTCCTTTAGAATAAAATAAAATAATAGGCACCAACCTTTATAGGTCTTGGAGTATTATTGAATCATATTTCGCTATTAAAATATATCTGCCTAGTACGTAACGCACGCGCTAGTCACAAGCGATCAATTTCGTACCCAAGACGTGTCCGTATTCAATTGAATAGTTTCTCTGAGGACACATATATTTGCTACAGAGTGATGGGATTGAGAACCGATTCAACATCGCTTCAAGACCCTCGAATCAGTTCCAAAACAGTAAATACACACCAAACTGTTGGCAGTTATCCAAGTAAGTACCTGTTTCAGTTCAACGGCTTCTCAACTGTATCTCGTAATTTTTAAACCCCTCGAGTAAGACCCGGAGCTATAACTGTAGTGAGACAGAAATAAATGCGACCCCAATCTCAGGCAATGGAGGTTCCATGAAAGTTACTCCAACGCAAACGTCTTGGTGTTCCAAAAGAATTCAATTATAAGGGATTTTCAAGCAATATATCTGCCTGAAGTTTGTTTAATGGGAGTAATGATATATTTAAATGTTGCTGTAATATTGTTATGCAAAGAATTTAAATAAGAATCATTTAGTACAAGAGTAAGATGGAAGTTGTCTTAAAATATGAGTAGGTTAGGTATTTGCTATGTGACATTTGCGTGGGAGTTGTATAATCTGGTAATAATCAATTATATGACTGTTACAATATTGTATTATATGCTCTTTACTTTTAACTCATCAACATTGTATAAAAAATTGAAGCTGCATGCTTGCTCTCTCTTGTTAGGTTCTCCTTCAGTTAGGTTAGTGCAGAAAATACATTTCTGCACTAACCTAACTGAAGGAGACTTAGAAGGTTATACCATAGCTAGCAGACAAAAATATTTAGCCATTAGAAAAAACATAATGTCACAGTCGTTATACATACAAACAAAACATACTCAAATAAGCGAGATACATAATTTTCCGTCAATCATGTTACAATTTAAAAAGTCTCTACAAACACAAAACGGAGTACCATTGGTAGTAATTTCATTTGAAAAATTTATCAGCTTCAACTTAATATTCAAGTCTTATTGTTGAAGAAAACTTTCATCTTTTAGGTAGGTTTCTCATTTTTTTAAATGAAGGCTTATTTTTAAGACTCAATCAAAAAAAGTTGCCTTTCTCGATAAGTCTTACATTTATCCATTAATGGTAATTACAATATTTTTAGAGAGTAGGTACCATTTTGTCTGTGTCCACAGAAGCTTTCCTTTCTCATTTAGGATTAGCAGAAAAACTTAACTAAGTTGAGAAACGTACATACTTGAAGTGCTGAAAGAGCATGTTTATACATTTCAGTGCGCGATTCACGACTCACAGTATGGAGTGTTACGTCAATAAAAAGTTGAGAACGAGGGCTTTCAACTTAAGATTCCACTTCCAAATTTTCAACTTCCACCTCGAGAAGCAACGAACAAGATTCTTTCTTGCATTCGTATTTCGTTATTTATTACTTTTTCATAACTCCTCAGAGGCCCTCGAGGTTTCTGTCCACAGATTGTGAAAGATTGTTATGTCGAAAGGTACGTCGTAGATGGTACTCGAACTGCGAACGGTTCAATGAAACTGCGTTCACAGCTTGTACGAAAGCCACGTCGAGGCTTTGGACCCTTTATAAGTGCCTTTTAAGTGTTCGCTTTTTTAATGTCTCCTTTTGTATCGTTCGTCGTAGAGTCTTGCGCGTACATTTGGAATATTATGCACCTGATTAGTGAATAGTATTTTTATTTTTCGGGATTCTAAAACCTATTTTGTTGAGTAAAAACGTACTGCAAAATATACTTATTTTAAAAATGCTGAATTGAAATCCTGATTTATCCCATCCCCATAAAAGTTATATTAAAACTAAAGTAGTGAGTATTTCTATTGTAAGCTAAGGTAACTTAACAGTGGAATCATTTTATTCGTGGCCTGGGAATAGAGAAAACATAAACAGAATTTTCTGATGATAAGTCGTATTTATAGTCGTAAACTCAAATCAAAAAGGTTTCCTGTGGGCTAGGATGTAGACAGCTCAGGTGGGAGTCGTTTGGAATCCCTCTCTATTCCGTGAACATAAAATTATACATTTTTAGAATGATCGATCGTAAAATGAAACTATAAAATATAATTTTTGCAAACAAAAGATTTCTTAAAAGCCTTCTCTCAGCACTCTTTTGTTAAGATGGTATTTAAGTTTTATGATTTTTAAGCAGTTTTTCCATGAAAATCTTCCGCGACAAGCAAGTAGGAGTTTTTTTTTTTGGTTTTGCTTCGCACGGTTTGTGCATTTAGCCAGTGTCAAGTAATTTTACTTTTCAATCAAGTTAATGGCCCGATTTCAAGTTAAAGTTAAGTCAAAGATATTGTAAATTGGTAGTAACTTAACAACAACCTATTAGGAGTTTTTGGGGGGAACACGTAAAGTCCACGTTAGTCACTTATTTTCACCTTCACTACACTTGTGCACTCACACGTAACTACATTGAATAATTCACTACCAAAATTATAAAATTTAATTCGCTATTTCACGAAATTTCATGAAAATGAAAATTCGTGCGACATGTTCCAACGCGATCCCGCCAAAAACTCCCAAGTAGGAATTATTTCGTTCATAATGGCTCGTTATACTTTTAAAAGTCAGTGTTTTATTAAGGTATACAATTATGTGATTGCCCTAAACAAAGTAAATGTGTGAAGTCAGTTTTAACAAATCATTTACAAAGGAATAAATACTTGGTTTATAAGCCGATGTCAGCAAGCCTGACCGGAGGACAAATATAAACAAGGATAACTTCCAAGCTTTACTTAGTAAAGTTATATAGTATTAGGGGTATTTTGTAACTATTGTGTAACCGTATTATATAAATACGTAGCTACATTGCTCTGTATTGTTATCTAGTACTTTTAAACGAGCAATTCTTGTATATACCGTGACATTTTAGTCGTTTTACAAAGATAGTCCACTCAATAAATCCGACATAAAATAAATCTAGGCGGGATAAAAAAATTGTTACCATTAATTAAGATAATAGGTAAAAATAATAATAAATGATGCCTTAGAGTTTTGAAACACGTTGTTAATGTTTACGTCTCAAAGGGTGGAAAATACCTATACCGTTACATTCCATCTCCATAACAGGGTGTTTCAAATTACGTCATGAGTCTTAATGAATATTTTCTTTATTAAAATTATTCTTTCTGGATTTGATTCCCAGGTCGGGCGGTGTTATTGGGTTTATCTACCTGGAATTTCTCAGTAGCAGCCCAGATTATGGATTTGTGCCCGGTTGATGGCAATAGGCTCGCCCCCTATTGGAGTTAAACATCATCATCATCAGCCTATAATGTTCCCACTGCTGGGACACAGGCCTCCTCTCAGTGAGAGGGATTGGGCCATAATCCACCACGCGGGCCCAGTGCGGGTTGGTAGATGTCACATGTCTTCGAATTTTTGGTTCTAGGACATGCCGGTTTCCTCACGATGTTCTCCTTCACCGTTTTGAGAGCAGTAGTGATGAAATAATTTACACAAAGTAAAGCGCCTGTCTGGGTTCGAACTCACAACCTACAACTCGTAAGTCGCGGCCGTTACCACTTGGCCACCACTGCTCTAAACAACTGCGTTAAACATAACAGGCGAATAAATATGTGTGTGCTTTTTATTTAATTTTTTGGGTGGGAAATCATCAAATAACTTCTCCCGGTCTGGGTGGAGCAGGAAGGCGTGTCAGACTTTTACTGACTAAGACCCACCCGTGTTCCCTCAGTAGCCCATATGCCAGGGGCTGTGGTATCTCTTTCGAACAAACCCGCACCCCGGGCAGGCATCGGCCCTTGCGGGCCCCATCGGTTTGTGCTGACATCTCTTTGAGGCGCGCGTGGAATACAACGCGCTGTCGACTTGGGCTTGGTCCTTACCGGACAGCGAGTTACCAATTACTCGCCGTCCGCAAGCTCATGCCTACGGTGGCCGGAAATCGGCCTGGGATTCCCGACGCCCAGGGCGTCTCCGAATCCTGCGGTGGCTAGGGTCGCGAGGGCGCATAGACTGCCTCTCCCTCACGTGCGCCACTTCCCTCTTCGCGAGCATTACTGCTTCGCTGAAGGAGGTGACGGCTACCCATGCACTCTCGCTCCGTACCATGGCCTGGACCAGGGCCGGACGCGAGAGATCGCCGCCGCCAATATGGGTGTGCTATAGTTACTTCTCTGCCCAACGCTTCGGGAAATCAAGGTGTGGTATATTTTATGTTTTATATCTTTTAATTCTAGTTATGAGACTTCTCATTTAAGTAATTATTAATTTTAAATAGAAGAAAGAAAAGAGAAAGAAAATTCCGAAATTAAAGATATTGCTCTCTATTGCTCTATCTATTTGCTTTTGAGGGTGGTAAATAATCAAATAACTTCTCCCGATCTGGGTGGAGCAGGAGCGCGTGTCAGACTTTTACTGACTAAAACCCACCCGTGTTCCCTCAGTTGCCTGTGTGCCAGGTTCGACGGTATCTCTTTCGAACAGCCCGCACCCCTGGCAGGCATCGGCCCTTGCGGACCCCGCCAGTTGGTGCTGATATCTCTTTGAGGCGCGCGTGGAACACAACGCGCCATCGACCCGGGCTTGGTCCTTACCGGACAGCGAGCTACACATTACTCGCCGTCCGTATGGTTAGGTACTGTTTTATTTTCTTCCTTCGGATGGAGGATGCGATTGTCTGATCTCCGCGCCAGCCGTAGGCTAGGCCAGTGCGACATTTGCTTAGATCTTTTTGGTGTGATCGTTTAAGAGCAGAACATTTTTGAAATATTTTTGTAAGTAAGCGAGGTTTGAATTTGGTTGATGAATTGATAGTAAGTACCTCATAATAGGACGTATTATGAATTTAAAGGAAATGATTTGTTCTGGTAAGATTCGGACCATGTTTAGTAGCAAAAAAGCTTGACTTTAACACTGACTCGGTGACAAAGATTTCCATTCTTTTTCTGTTAATAAACCGCCACGTATTACAGACCAAACCCTACTTAAACACAGACAGTCGCTTTATCCGAGATAAAACCTAACATAGACAGACAATTGTCCTACATCTACATCTATGTAATATGTACTTGGTCTTATTTTTCGCGACCCGCCGATACTTCGCGCGGGTGCAATCTGCTGATGTGCTGCCGTGTCAAGATATCGAGATTTCCGTGCTGTCTTGTTAAATATTGATGTATTAATAGTACAAAAAAACTAAAAAAAAGTGGTAGTAACAGCATCTGAATCAACTGTGTAGTTTCAGTTTTTTTGTGTAGGTAAGAACAACTCAACGGCCACACAGACACTACAAGGGACATTGTGTTGACAATAATAATAACATCAATATTTTTAGACATATGCATGATATTTGATATTTGTTATTAACTAAATTTAAGCTAGATGTAACAAGAAACACCACAAGTGATATGAAATACCTACCACCTATCTACTATAAATTTTTATGCGTAAAATTCGCTTCGCCGGAAATTCGTACATAACATACGATACAAGTCATCATCATCATTTCAGCTGAAAGACGTCTACTGCTGGACATAGGCCTCCCTCAGTCATGGGGGGTTTTGCGATAATCGCCACGCTTGGTAGGCGGGTTGGCGATCGCAGTATGGTGGTAAAATGCATAGAGAACGCTACTGCCCATTCTCAAGTAAGTCCCTTAGTCGCCTTCTACGACACCCACTGGAAGAAATGGGATGGTGCTATTCTTTTACGCCCGGCGACACATACGGGACGACACATACGATACAAGTAAATTAGTTAATTAAAGGAAAACCATGGTGACTAACCTCAAAGTTATGCAAGCGAATAAGTTACATGTAAAATTAAATGAATAATTCACGAGTATTAGCCCCCATACAATCCTTTTGCTTAAACATTTTATTCTTTAGCCTGTTTTGAATTTCATGGGATTCAATAAAATGTTCTTTTTTTTTTACTGAGCGAATACGTGATTGAGTATTTATCTAATACACTACATACATAATCAAGATATAAAAATAACACTGCGAAAAACATTGCAACAGGGCTACGCTGCTACGCAACAAGACCGGCGTAGCGGTTTCGTAGAGCCAGGCAATGACCATTTTTTACTTTTCTTTCCGTTGCGAAGAGCTCGGCTCTAGACTTTCACATTGAGTGCCCTTACTAGGCTGATATGTCACCAGGCTTACAAGATAGCACAGATTTCTTTACTTGTACAACGAAAAATATTTTGCATCATTTATAATTTCATAAAATAATAGAATCCAGCCAAGAGAAGACAGAGCTGCAAATTAAGTAATGTTTGAAACAATCTAGCATCTACTTGGTACACTAGTTTCTCAAGTACGGTACCTTAAAGATTTTTGAGGACGTTGTGGTGCATTGAATAGTCGAAATATTCTAAATCTAGCAGAATATAAGTTAGAAATGATAAAAATGTGATCTAGGAATCGGGACAAATGTAATCTAGGAATCGAGACAAATGTAATCTAGGATCTGGAACAGATGTAATCTAGGAATCGGGACAATTGTAATCTAGGAATTGGGACAAATGTAATCTAGGATAGAGACAAATGTAATCTAGGAATCGGGACAAATGTAATCTAGGAATCTGGACAAATGTATTCTAGGAATCGGGACAAATGTAAAATCGGGACAAATGGTGTATTAGTTAGTATGCATTACATAATATGAAGCAATCTGTTCTCATTTTTACTGTCATGTTTTTATTGAAAACACATTTAATACACATTTTTAAAGACTATGGCTATTAAATAATCCTTACTCTAGTTTTAGTATGAAATTAAATATTTTAGAAATTAATAAGCATACGCATAGAGAGCAAACGCCATAACAACCGTCG
This sequence comes from Polymixis flavicincta, assembly GCA_949987655.1. Lineage (NCBI taxonomy): Eukaryota > Metazoa > Arthropoda > Insecta > Lepidoptera > Noctuidae > Polymixis > Polymixis flavicincta. Next base: position 12,048,666 of record OX465179.1, read on the forward strand.
ATTTTACTTCTTATAATTATAATATCTGGATGACCGAGCTTTCCTCGGTTTTTTTTTGTTTGAAGTTTTCTAAAAATGAAAACGAGCTAGATCGATTCATCGCCCCCAAAACCCCTTGCATACAAAATTTCATGAAAATCGTTGGAGCAGTTTCCGAGATTCAGATTATATATATGCAAGAATGTCAGATAGGTTTATGTAAGGATTACCTTCATTCAAGGGACGTAATAACACTTAATATGTTCTGCATGGGTCGAACGATCAGGTTAAGCTACGCCTGCCGCGGTTGTTCCGTGGATGGGTGACCATCTTTACAGATCAAGATTCCTCCGTGCCTCAAAAAGCACACTAAGCCGTTGGTCCCGGCTGTCATTTGTGGATCTTTGACAGTCGTTACGGGTCTTTAGAAGCCCGAAAGTCTGACAAACAGTCTTACCAAGTTATCGTGTTTACCTAGTAACTGGGTTGTGGAGGTCAGATAGGCAGTCGCTCGATGTAAAATTCTGGTATTCAGCTGCATGCGGTTAGACTGGAAACCGACCCCATCATAGTTGGGAAAAGGCTGGGCAGATGATGAAACAGGTCATGTAAAATTAAATTCTTCAACTATTTCCGACAACCCTGGTTACTTAACTTTTGTTCTGTCTTTCCATGGGGTAGGCAGGAAGTAAAGAACCACCGGCTAAAATTCTACGTAGGTACATTATTTATTTATTTCAGCCTCTTTAATTCCTTAGTAACAATAATACCTTTTTTTTGTTTTATACATGTGTAAGGATTGGTAATATCGTCAGCGATGATAAAAAGAACACGTCCTACGGCATTCCCCAAGGAAGTATTTTAGGGCCTACGCTATTTTTAATTTACATAAACGATCTTTGTAATCTAAATCTTGATCACGGCCAAATTGTTTCTTATGGTGACGATACTGCCCTTCTATTTTCCGCTGACTCAGAAAACAATGTCTTCAAGTTTGCGCAACACGGATTCAATGTTGTTAACAAATGGCTTCAAAATCATTCACTAACACTAAATGCAGACAAGACAAATTGCATTAAGTTTTCAATGCGCAAGCAAACTTTAACTGGCACTAGCTCGACATTATATGCTCATTATTGCGCTATTCCTACAGATAACCAATGTGGTTGTCCTAAAATTAAAATGGCAAAAACAACAAAATACCTTGGTATTATAATAGATGAAACACTTTCGTTCAAACAACATATTATAGAAGCTTTAAATAGTAGAATTCGCAAGTTGATATTTGTTTTTAAAAAAATACGCTATATTGCTGATCCAAAAATTGTTAGACAAGTCTACTTTGCTCTATGTCAATCGATATTAACTTACAGTATTACCACGTGGGGTGGTGCGGGTAAAACACTATTACTAACCACCGAAAGAGCTCAGAGGGCTATTCTCAAAGTGTCTACTTCCCGCCCTTTCCTTTTTCCTACTAACCTACTATACAAATCTTGTGAAGTTTTAACAGTTCGACAACTTTTTATAGCGGGCATTGTGTTAAAACAACACAGTACAGAATATAGTAATAAAAGACGTAAAGATATCGTCTGTCCACAAAATATAACTAAACATGCTTTTATATCCAAATTTTACCTGTACCTCGGTCCTCTCCTCTATAATAGACTAAACTCGAAAGGAAACATTTATTCCCTGAACTACACAACATGTAAGAGAACTCTCAATGATGCGCTCCAAAGCATGTCTTACGAAGAAACGGAATTTACTAACTGTGTTAAAGTAATTTTAAGTGAATATTTACGTTAAGTATTTATAAAATTTTGAAACTAAGCTACTCTTCATTTATAAAAGTATTTGTCTATTTTCAACTTGTGATTATTTATTAAATTTATAACACTATTTTAGCTCTTTTAGCCTGAAATACAGGATTACCTAGTTCAGGCACGTAATTCTTAGAAATACTATTTATTATATTTAAGCAAAACTGTACATATTTTTAAGCCTTACATTTTTTGAATAAATACATAAAAAATATATAATATAATACATAATTTAAACTAACGACCTCTCGCGACGAGTATAGGCCTCCTCCATCTCACTCCACTTTTTCCTATCTTAGGCTGTTCTCATCCAGTCGTTGTTTGCGAATTTTCTAAGTTCGTCTTCCCATCTTTCCAGGGGACGACCTCTTTTCCTTTTTCCGTCGGGGCCAGCCCATGTAGTAATTTTTCTAGTCCATCTCTCTTTATCCTGACGTGCAATGTGACCAGCCCACCTCCATTTAAGTTTCTTGCAGTGGGTTAACGCATCAATAACTTTTGTCGTTTCTCTTATTTCGCTGTGTCGTTTTTTGTCTCTGAGTTTCAAGTTAAGAATGCTTCTCTCAATGGCTCTTTGGCATTTTGCAATTCTTTCTTTCGTGTACGTATTATAGATCCAAGTTTGACTTGCATATGAGAAGCAAGGTAAGGCAAGGTAAAATACATGAGTCTAGGACTTTCTTTTTGAATCTTAAAGGTAGATCAGATTATAAAACTTCTTTGTGGCTCATGTAGGTACATATGTGTTAATAAATCACTTATTATTCCTTCCATCTTTATCCTTTTGTACTCCGTAATAACATTTTTTTTCGAAATTAAATATATTTGACTCTCTTCCAAGTGACGGAGTGGGAAAATTGCGTCCCCGTTTCCAAGTAACTACCTCCCTATTGAATACTAATTGATTATACTTCAGTTACCTATTCATTTCTTTTCCCGTTAAGGTTGGTTGTGAAATGAACCACTCTGGCAATTTCGTTTGACCTATTTTGTAAATTCGTTTTATGATCGAAGTTTCTCGATTTAAAAAAAATTACAGGACGACGTTGAGTTAATATCGTTCGTGTGGTTCCGAGGAAAAACAATCTTTTATTTGGTTTGAACCACTTGTCAGAGTAGTTTGAATAAATAGACTATAAGGAGTCTTTTTAGTTAGTGCTTATGAATATTAATGTATAATAAATAATATATAAAGTTTAAACCTTAAGGGGAACGCGCTAAGGGATTAAAATATGAAATGCAACCATAACAAATAAGTATTGAAATAATCAATAAAATCAACAATACAACTCTAATTCTCTAATTTAGAATGTGCCTCAAGTATCATGTTTTCATGATATAAAAATTCAATAAGGTGTTTTTATTATTATTATTCTGTATTCAAATAAATTATTGTTACGGTTACGATTCATATTTTGATCAACACACAACATGTTAGATGGACCGACAATCTTACAAAGGTGGCTAGGAGAGGCACAGACTGGACGTGGAAGGATGGTGGGGCAACCTGGCGACGCCTATGTCCAGCATTGGACTGCGATAGGCTGAGTTAATAGAATAATTGACAACATGTTACTGACCTGACATTGAAAAATGGGAAGGAAAGTTGGTTTTTGCGGACGACAGCCTTAACTGGTAACTAATCCTGCTATCCTACTTCCTATTTCCTACTTCCTACTATCCTATTTCCCACTATTCAACTTCTTATTATCCTACTATCCTACTTCCTACTATCCTATTTCCTACTATCCTACTTCCTACTGTCCTATTTCCCACTATTCAACTTCCTATTATCCTACTATCCTATTTCCTACAATTCAACTTCCTATTATCCTACTTCCTACTATACTAAATCCTACAACCCTACTTCCTACGATCCTACTAATATTATAAATGTGAAAGTTTAGATGTTTGGATGTTTGTTACTCAATCACGCAAAAACGGCTGAACGGATTTGGATGAAATTTATGCAAACAGATAGTTTGTAGCCTGGATTAACACATAGTATACTTTTTATCGTGATGCGGGCGAAGCCGTTGGTAAAAGCTAGTTACTTCATAAATACCGTACTTCTTTCTAAACAAGACTCCATTTATAATCTTTGCAAAACCATTTTACAGAAGATACAAATCCTGATCTTATTATTGTCAACTTAGTTACGTGAGCATCATAAGATCATAACATTCCCTCGTTACTAGGGCTTAGTATAACTAAACTTGTAGGTTGATACCTTAGGTTACGTCAGCTCCCGGAAGATATGTTTCTAATAACGTCACACCCACGGCTTGCTGGTACACGTGGGCGTGCAAGAATCGAATTACATCGTGTCTTCTGCCCTCAATCAGCGCAGTTTTCGATCGAGTGAAAAAAGTAGGTTCACTTTAAATCGAATAATGCAAGACCTTTTTGATTTTTCCACAAATTTTATTTAATCTATTCCTGTGAACACCTGCGGCGCGATGGAGTATTTTTTTTTTTGACAATTTTTTTTCATTTTATCTAACTCGCTGCGGTGGGTCTTAAAAATTATGAATGCAGTGAATCATAACATAGATCAGGATTCACTACTTGAATATTTTTTTGAGTAGACCTCTTTCAATAAGACGTGTACTCATAAATAGAGCCTCCTTTTCCTCCATATCTGTTATTAAATGTTCATCTGGAGAGTTTTTGGCGGGATCGCGTTGGAACATGTCGCGCGAATGTTAATTTTCATGAAATTTCGTGAATTAGCGAATTAAATTGTATATTTTTGGTAGTGAATTATTCAATTTAGTTACGTGTGAGTGCACAAGTGTAGTGAAGGTGAAAATAAGTGACTAACGTGGACTTTTCGTGTTCCCCAAAAACTCCTAATAGGTTGTTGTAAAGTTACTACCGCTTTAAAATAACTTTTACTTGACCGACTATGTTTTTTTGTAACTTCGTGCCTGATATCGGGCCATTTACTTGATTGAAAAGTAAAATTACTTGACACTGGCTTTTTTTTTTTTGGGTGGGAAATCATCTAATAACTTCTCCCGCTCTGGGTGGAGCAGGAGGGCGTGTCAGACTTTTACTGACTAAAACCCACCCGTGTTCCTTCAGTAGCCCGTATGCCAGGGGCTGTGGTGTCTTTTTTGAACAAACCCGCACCCCTGGCAGGCATCGACCCTTGCGGGCCCCATCACTTTTTGTGCTGACATCTCTTTGAGGCGCGCGTGGAACACAACGCGCCGTCGACTTGGGCTTGGTCCAGCGAGCTACCCATTACTCGCCGTCCGCAAGCCCATGCCTACGGTGGCCGAAAATCGGCCTGGGATTCCCGACGCCCGGGCGTCTCCGTATTCTGCGGCGGCTAGGGTCGCGAGGGCGCATATGCTGCCTCTCCCTCACGTGCGCCGCCTCCCTCTTCGCGAGCATCACTGCTTCGCTGAAGGAGGTGACGGCTCCCCATGCCCTCTCGCTCCGTACCATGGCCTAGACCAGGGCCGGACGCGAGAGATCGCCGCCGCCGATCGCCTCCACGAGCACACGGCGGTGCTCCGCCCAAGCAGGGCAGACCGCCACCGTGTGCTCCACCGTGTCCTCAGGGCGATCTTCGCAGTGGAAACACCCGGGCGTTTCCTCCCGCCCTATCCGAAACAGGAACCTCCCGAAACAACCGTGTCCGGTGAGGCCCTGCGTCAGGCGAAAGGTGAGGACGCCATGCCGCCTCTCAAACTACTCCTCAAAGAGGGGACTTACCGCCGCAATCGTGGCGTGCCCAACTTGACACTGGCTAAATGCACAAACCGTGCGAAGCCAAAAACAAAAATAAAAAAAAAAAAGGTCATCTGTCACAACCTAGAACTAGTAGCCCTATTAACTTTATGATTGGTTATTATTTTTGTTACTAACTTACTAAGCAGCAATACCTATTGTGTAGAATAAAGTCGGAACCCACCTGAGCACGAAAAGAATATAATTTAAAAAGTTAGTAACCACACCTGCTGCCTGCTTCGTGGCCGTGAACCTAGTTTTACTTGGACTTTGTACATAAAATGATTCATTTTTAGGGTTCCGTAGGTCCGAATGAAAGACGGAACCCGTATAGGGTAATTTGTTTATCTGTGTGTCCATCTCTCCATCTGTCACATCCAATTTGCTAATAATCGAATAAACCAATTAAGTTCAAAGGTACACATAAATTTCAGTAACTAGAACCCGAACTTCTAAAAAAAAAAGGCAAAGGGCGCATAAAACACTAATTAGTTTGTACATCACAATTTTTAGTTGACCGTTGTTGACTCCCAAACTAAGCTGGGTTTTTTTTTTGAGTATGGGAAATCATCAAATAACTTCAGTGTGTCAAACTTTTACTAACAAAAACCCACCCGTGTTCCTTCAGTTGCCTGTGTGCCAGGGGCCACGGTATCTCTTTCGAACAACCTTTACCCCTGGCAGGCATTGGCCTTTGCGGACTCCACCAGTTGGTGCTGACATCTCTTTGAGGTGCGCGTGGAACTCAACGCTCCGTCAACCTGGGCTTGGTCCTTACTGGACAGCAAGCTATCCCATAACCTACTCGCCGTCTGCAAGCTCGCGCTTATGGTGTCGGGGAATCGGCTTGGGATTCCCAATATTGGGGTTTGGCTGGGCATTGGCCCAGCCAAACCTTTGGACCTAGAAAACTGAAATTTTGCACTGTTCCCATTACAATGTAGACAAGGAATAAGGAAGGAATTTTCGAAGTTCAACCCCTAAGGGAGTTAAATAGGGGATGAAAGTTCCGCGCGGGCGAAGCCGCGGGCAAAAGCTATTTTTTTAATCATTTTGTTATCAGGCAACTAAGGCCCATAGCTAAAATACACAAAATAATCTTTAAAATATTAACAAACTAATACATATTAAGAAACTTATTAAAACTATAATTAAACACGTAAACTGGTCGGCGTCATGTATCGCTGCGAGGTGTCGCGTAACCGTCCTCGGAAACGTCGATATACGACACCTTTCGGCCAAAAGTCCTCATTCGAGCAGGTCTGTAGATGCTGGGTTGGAACTCGTACCACGAATGACTTAAAGTTGATGTCGTGGCGCGATTCCAACCTTTCGAACCTCGAGAGTCCAGTTGGTCTTCACTTTCAAGTACTGCACAACTTCCTCAATCTTCGTGCAATGATGCAGACATGAAATGTACACTTACAGCGGGTCCACCCGGTGCGATTTTAAATATGGGCTTTCATTTTGTAAAGCTAATAAGAAAATTGAGCAAATTAAAAGTTTTGTTAACTGTACCGTGTCAAATAAAAGGGTTTACTGAGAGAGTCTCAAAATCATGTTTTTATTGTTTGAAAATAAAGAGATTTAAAGTTATTTAAGCAAATATCCGAAAGTTTACCATTGACCATGACCACCTTATCACGGAACCTAAAAAGCATGAAAATTTTGAAAAAAAAAAAACTGTTATGGTATATTACAAAAAGAACTATTAGAAGTCTATGGTAATAAATAACATGATAAATCTCTCAATATTGTGCTTAAAACCTTACATTTGCAGTTGGGATGAATGGGTGAACATGTTTTTCAACTACAATGAGTTTGTTCTGGGAATAAGTTCATCCGAACTACGGAAATCATTATTGTACGTGGTCCGACAAACACTTGACTGGTTTTAAACACTCCTACCGCTATATGTAGACCTCCTCTTTGTGAAAGAGAGTTGGCAATAATCCACCACGCAGGCCCAACGCGGTTTGATGGATGTCAAATCACATTTTTGGTTATAAGATATTGTCATTTATCTAGAAACTTTCCATCATCGTTTTGAAATAAATAACACAGAATAAGAAAGAAAGTACATTTATTTAGCACAGACTAAAAAGGCACACAATATACAGCAAAAAATAAAACTAAAATTTCAAACCAACAAAAAGTGTAAAGTGCGATGATAAAACTAGCATTATTAAAATGTGCCCCACGGCTGCGCAAAAAAGGCCCAGTTCAGCAAAAATGCCAGACAGCTTGTGTCTGACGCTGGTTTTCAACTGGACACAGAGTAAAGTGACAGCCTGAAATCGAACTCACGACCAACACGTTAGTTGGGGCCACTGGGCCACCACTAGTTTTTCATATTTGTAGTTTTTATTAGCCATTGTTTACATATTATCCCCGTCGTAATATCAAACTTTGGTTATTCAATATTAGATACGTTAAATTCAATTAACGTTTAAGTCCCAGAACTCATTGTTTTCCACTCTGCTAAGGACCGTTCGATTTCGATCAATTCGGGTAGGCCCGGTCCATTACAATGTCGTTGTGAGGCTTTATGTAAGGTATTCTATTGTCTAAGAAACTGAATTCAATCTGAAATATTCCTTTGACACTGTGTAGTAAGTATACCATTTATTTGTAGGTTCGTTAGGATTAATTCCATTAGATTCAGAAAATGCAGAAGAAGGGTTATGCGCAATGACAACACACTGGCTGCAATACACTGCTTTTTATTAAAATTATAACTAATACAATAACTAAACACAACGAATCGAGTACAGTTCCGCAACGTCTTAACTCTGATACAATCAGACACTGAAGGGTTTATTTATAAACGATGCTTAAAGTTAAGAAACGCTTAAACGTCAAAAATGTATAGCTAAATTAGTCGCTAATCATTACTGAGCTTTGAGCAACGTTACTGAATAAAGGGGTGAGTGTCTTCCTCGCCACAGGTTTAAAATATCACGACTCAATAGAACCGCGTTGTAGGTGCAGGTAGAACCCGTGATGTTGCCAGTGGCGCGTTTGCAGTTTCGTATCCGTACTAATGACCGGATGCAACATATGCTTCAATTTAATTTAATTTCATTGAATGACTATTTCATAAAAAAAAATTGGATTTAATTGAACTAAGAGGGTCATATTCATGTTTTCAATGATTAAAATACGAGTAATGTTTAGCCATATTTTTACGCGAATCATATTTTATTCAACACTAGCAGCGCTCCGCGGTTTCTGCGTAGTACGGCTCCCGTGGGAATACGAGGATAAAATATAGCCACCCGGGGATAGTGTAGCTTCCCAACAGTGAAATAATCAAGTTCAAATCGGTTCAATATTTTCGGAGCCTATTCAATGCAAACAAACAAAGAATCAAATATTTCCTCTTTATTATTAGTTTATAGATATATGTATAGATAAAGCTGACCTGAAAATTGCAATTAATGTAAGAAAGTTGAATTTCACGGGCTACCCTGCATTCATTAACCTTAACAAACCAACCAACGGCCATTTGTTACCTGAAAGAGGTATATTGATAAAAATAGACTTTACAAGAAGCTAAGACGAGAATTGATCGTGAGGTCTTGAGGTGGACAGTGCCGTCGTCGGCTGAGTAAGTGTCGCTTAATAAAGTGGAGCCTGCGGCTCTGTGGAGTAATGGCCGCACTGCCCGTGTCTCCGTTGAAAGATAACTTTTATATTACTGGTTCACTCACCTGGCAACAACGACACAAATATATTTGTGTACTAGCTTTTGCCAGCGGCTTCGCCCGCGCGGAATTTTCATCCCCTATTTAAGTCCCACAAGGGTTGAATTTCGAAAAATCCTTCCTTATTCCTTGTCTACATTATAAAGGGAGCCTCTATGCAAAATTTCAGCTTTCTAGGTCCAAGGGTTTGGGCTGGGCGTTGATGAGTCAATCAGTCAGTCAGGACTTTGCATTTTATTTATATAGATAGATGTTGTTGCAAAAGTATTATTTAATGCACTCTGCAAATTCTGCAATCGGCGTTGTGGTTTTGTTTTGGTTATCTTATATATAAAACTAGCTGACCCGGCAAACGTTGTTTTGCCTTAACCCTTATCACTTAGGGGTATGGAAAATAGATAGCCGTTTCGGAGGAGTATGGTAACTAATATTGTGACACGAGAATCTTATATATAAAATTTCCATGTCACAATGTTAGTTACCTTACTCCTCCGAACGGCTTTACCGATTTTGACCAAATTTTATATGCGTATTCAGTAGGTCTGAGAATCGGCTACTATTTATTTTTCATACCCCTAAGTGATAAGGGTTGTTCACTAGAAATTACCTGCAAAACAACGTTTGCCGGGTCAGGTAGTTATTATATAATAATGCCAGTGTCGTAACGCTAAACGCAGATCCATGTCTATTGCCTTTGGTCACTAGCCCTGACATTAACAAGTAATGGACAAAATTGTATACTTTTTCTTCTGGAACACGGGGCTTTTGGCCACTTTGTATGTGTGCATTTTAACAGGTAAAAGCCCTGACAGCTGCCAAGTGAATCTATATGGATCCGACGCAAGCGCAAAAATTGAAAATATTTAACTGTCAGGGCTTTTACCGGTTAAGTCTATTTTTTTATAATGTGCGTTTTGTTTGTGCACAATAAACAATTTTTCTTTCTTTCTTTCTAAATACGTGCTCATTTTGAAGAAACTGAGAAAAAGGACTAACGGAATTAATTACCAACGTAATTCTTGTAAAACTCGCACAATTAACCTAATTTGACTGGTTCTTCTTGTAGAATAAGATTACTTAGCTGAATTAAACGCTTTACTAAATTTTGAATTGTTATTATTACTTTTGCAGTAACAGCCTAATGAAGTCGTAAATAATATATAATTTATCTCGTGCGTACATTACTTTTGGCTGAAACATAAAATTTGTTTCAGAATAAATGAGTACACACGTTTCTGCTCCGTAGTCTATCTCTGCAGTACTTTGTGTATGAATGTGGATCGCTGTCAGCCATTTGTTAACATGTTACACGGAACCTGGGTATAACGAACTTTGAAATTATAATATTGAAACTAGCTTCTGCCTGCGGCTTCGTTTGCGTGGATGTCGGAAATTGTCTGAAATTTAACTGAAATTCTTTGAAACTGACGGACTTTCATACCACCTTACATCCCCCTTAGGGGCGGAATTTCCAAAAATCCTTTCTGAGTGCATGCCTACACTGTATAAGGTGTGTAGTATGTGCTAGACTGTATGTGGAATTTTTCAGGTCTCTGAGTCCAGCGGTTTAGCCTGTGTAATAATATATCAGTCAGGAATTTGAATTTTATAATACATATAGATGGGAAACACAAAAAACAAATCTTTTGTTAATGAGTTCCATGTATGCCTGCATGTTTGCAAGTAATGAATACATAGAACATTATGTTCTTCTGCATTTATTTATAAAATCATGAGAAAAATATTTTGTATAATTGCCTCCTTGGTATAGTGGTCGTAAGCGCTACTATTGAGCATGAGGTCTGCGGTTCGGATCCCGAGTCGGGCGAAGTGTTTTGGGTTTTCCCATATGGATTTTCTCAGTACTAGTCCGGAGTCTGCATTTGCGTCCGGTTGATGGAAATAGGCTCGCCCCCCACGGGACTTAAACATAACTGATGAAACTGGGAAACATAGTCGTGATGTTATAATTGTATTTCCCGTATGGAAAATCAAAGTTAGAATAGGTAGAGCCTGATGCGGCACCAAATTGGCGAGGATATACTGCGTGCAAGCTTTTCACGAGATTAATGTAGGAAATTGGGGATCATAATATTACTAGCGAGCCGTACATGTATCGCCGTGTATGTATCAATTCATTTTACAGTTCGGTTGATTAACCGAACTGTAAAATGAATTGATTGACCCCACCGAAGTTTGGGCACGCCACGATTGCGGCGGTAAGTCCCCTCTTTGAGGAGTGGTTTGAGAGGCGGCATGGCGTCCTCACCTTCCGCCTGACGCAGGTCCTCACCGGACACGGTTGTTTCGGGAGGTTCCTGTTTCGGATAGGGCGGGAGGAAACGCCCGGGTGTTTCCACTGCGAAGATCGCCCTGAGGACACGGTGGAGCACACGGTGGCGGTCTGCCCTGCTTGGGCGGAGCACCGCCGTGTCCTCGTGGAGGCGATCGGCGGCGGCGATCTCTCGCGTCCGGCCCTGGTCCAGGCCATGGTACGGAGCGAGAGGGCATGGGGAGCCGTCACCTCCTTCAGCGAAGCAGTAATGCTCGCGAAGAGGGAGGCGGCGCACGTGAGGGAGAGGCAGCATATGCGCCCTCGCGACCCCAGCCGCCGCAGGATACGGAGACGCCCTGGGCGTCGGGAATCCCTGGCCGATTTCCGGCCACCGTAGGCATGGGCTTGCGGACGGCGAGTAATGGGTAGCTCGCTGTCCGGTAAGGACCAAGCCCAAGTCGACGGTGCGTTGTGTTCCACGCGCGCCTCAAAGAGATGTCAGCACAAAAAATGATGGGGCCCGCAAGGGCCGATGCCAAAGATTTCCCTCCTTTACAGTGCATGTCGCACTTAGGACGTTTTAAATATTAAGCAAGCTATGTCAATACGGGTCCAAGATCAATGCAATTTTAACCTTTGTCATGACTGCAATAGATAATATTTTAGATAAAGCATTCATAATCGTTTTTGAATCCAAACTCTTTGGAATTAACTGGTATAACTCAGAACAAATGTTTTTTTTTAAACCATGTTCCGAACTCTTTCGAGTATGAAATGACAAAGCATCAAAAAGTCACTCAGAAATTGGTATCAAATAATAATTCCTATGAGATTAAAAAATAGTTCGTTTTTATTTATATCGTATAGTGGCAAGACCAAGAGCTCGGATTATAGTTCTCAGTAAGCAACGCTACGGTATACGAGAAATATCTCGAGAGTTAAGGAGGAGGTATAATCTCGAAACACAGTGGACATCTCGAAACACCTGGATCAAGCGATATGAAGAAGAGGATACTCTGGAAGATAGACGAAGATATAATCATGGCGTTCGTCAAATCACGAATCAACAGAAAACCGACATGCGTCATCATTACGAAGAAGATCCGTTTACTGGAACTCGATATTTTGCGGCACGTTACGGCGATGTTTGTAGTCGCCTTATTGGATCAATGCCTTTGAGACTATTGGCTGTTATTGCAAGCATTTGTAGTTAGGTAGTTACACCCGATATTAACTATTGAATAATAATGAGTTCAACATTATAATTTTTCCATTTTTTTTAGCGTTTTACTTCCTTCTTATTGTTGCCTTAACGCACTTTGCAAACAAAATTCAGTGAAGATTTATGTAAAGATGGCGGAATCTCGTTTTCTAGCACACTTAAGTTGAACGCATATTAAAATAAATAATAAATCAGATATATTAGATTAAAAACACATTGTTTTTAGTACGATAATGCGTACGCGTCGTATTTATTTTGGGTGTCCATTCAGCTTTATAGCGTACTCGTGTGTAAAAGCTCTTAATAAAGATGGAGACTGCAACAGATAATTCTCTGTATATTTCGGTATATTTATATGGCAGAAAACAAGGTCGTTACCATGGAAATGTATGTGTACGCGAATGTCGACCTAATTGTATTTGAATGTCTGTAAGAAAATAAGCTTATGGTGGGTAATAATTCAAATGTGTCGATTGTACATAAAATGTAAGAACATACATTTCATTTTATTTTCATTTTCTCCTGTAATACAGTGTACACTAGCGCAGGAGCTAGGGAATTCACAAAAATGAATGTAAAATTTGTGTCAATAAAGATTATTATTATGACCTTTATTCCATTAAATATACTTATATATTACATTTTTAAATATTATTATAAAAATATAAAAACATTTAAAAATATAAAAATTATTATTATTATTATTTTGACATATATTTTATATTCTCGGCTAGCCGGAAAAGCTGATAACACGAGCCTAAGCCAAGTAATTATCAGTTGGATTAAGTGCGGTCACGTGCAGAACATTGCACAGAAGATGGTACAGTATTTGTGTTCTGATGTGGGTTTTCTGAGTCACATTGCAGAAACATTCTCACGAGTATGCATGTGTTTAGTATCGCTGCCTTCTGCAGCAGGTGGTAAGTATTTGGAGGTAAGTTAAGGGAATTAAGGGATTGGTGAAGTTGTTTCGGTATTACTCCTGTTGTAGACAATACTATTGGTACTATTGTAACTTTTTGCAAATGCCATAGTCTGGTTACTTCATCTTTTAATTCAGTGTATTTGCTCAGTTTTTCTGCTATTGTTGTTTGCAAGTTGTGTGTATTTGGTATGGCAATATCTATTAAATATCCAGTTATGTTTAACTTATTAATAAGTGTAATATCTGGTCTATTGAAATGAATGGTTCGATCGGTAAGAATGGCGCGGTCAAAGTATAGTTTTGTTGAGGGGTTCTCTAATACAGTTTCTGGATTGTATTTGTAGTATGGTGTAACGGAATCTATGAGTTTGAATAGGTGTGCTATTTTTTGGTGTATGTCTGTGTTTGTAGTCCGTTTGGGCAATCGACTTGCACGCGCCTGTGATATGCTGGATCGTTTCTGGAGAACTATTGCATTTCCTGCATGTGTCATTATTTAAATTCTTTATGATGAACTTTCTGTAATTTTTGGTTTCAATTACCTGGTCCTGTATAGCAAGCATAAACCCTTCAGTCTCCGGGAAGAGTTCGCCTCGCGTTTGACGCTTCTTTTTCGACATTTATGTGGTTTAAGTCTTGGCGGTGTCTTCCGTGTAGAGATTTCTGGGTCCATTCTAAAAGCTTAATTTTGTCGTCGATTGCTTTTTCGTTTCTCTGTTCAGATGTATCTTTTAAATTTAGGGGTGTTAAGTTTTGGTCGTTATGTGTTATCACTTAGTGAAGAATAGAAGTTTCAATTTTTGAATAAAAGAATTGTCGAAGTGCCTTTATCTGTCTATTGTGTAGGTTAAGAATGTCAATAAGTCCTCTACCTCCTTCTTTCCGCGGCAGTGTTAATCTCTGAAGACAGGATCGTGGGTGGTGTTTGCGGAATTTTGTCATTGTGGTATTAATTTTTCGTTGAAGGTTTTTCAGGTCGGTTTTGGTCCAATTGATTATCCCAAAAGAATATGTAAGAATCGGTATGGCGAAGGTGTTAATCGCTTTGATAGTATTTCGAGAATATAGTTGCGTTTTCAAAATTGTGTTCAGTCTGTGTTGAAATTGAAGTGTTAATTTTTGTTTAGTTTCTTTGTAGTGTATCTGTCGTGATTGTGTGTAGCCTAGGTACTTATAACTGTCTTGTTCCTCTAATGGTTCTATCTGTTCTCCTGTACCTAAAGTGTATTGGTGTTGGTAGTTTTGTCCTGCTCTAATTGAATTTATTTTACATTTATCTATGCCGAATTCCATTTTAATGTCGTTTGAGAATTGTTCTGTCAATTTTGCTAATTCATAGAGTTGGGTCTCACTTTTGGCATTATTATTATTATTTTTGTTCCTAAAATTTAACTTGCAATTATATTATTTCTTGGAGAGAAGCACTTGTAAATTGATACAATAAACATTTTGTTTAAACTTACACATAATTCCAGCCTCAAAAATTCAACTCACAAATGTTGCACGTACTCATTTTGCTACCACCTATATTTTCGTGAAAAATACGACTGTGCAAAACATGGCGACCCATTAATTTGAACTGGTACACGGCGTAAGGGAAGATGAAAATAAAGTAACATTTTCAGTGGTTTCAAAAGTGCGTACCTAGTAAAGTTTCGCGTTGAGGACCTACAAAGGCTCAAAGCACGCCAGTCTTTGCGTGCTTTGAACCGTTCTAGTTGGGGGTTTTCATTACAGTCGAAACCCTCCGTGTGCTGTGAAGTCTCAATTCCGTTTCCTATTTTTTGTGGTAACCTTGGTTACTAGACAACAGATAGATTCACAAGTACCCAAAAGTGCTGCAGGTTGACAAAAAATTTAAAGACTTTTAAATGGGATGATATAATAAACATAACACATTCACATTCGTTTTCAAAATGTCGAAATTTGTAATCTATTGTAAAACGAGGCAACTGCCTAAGCAACTCACTGTTATTTAGTTTGGCAGACTTTATGAAAGTTCTTGTAAATATCGATTTTGAATATTTAGTAAATAAAATAAAAATTTACTGAAAATTACACTTTTGTTTATCAATCCTCTGCTACTTTGCTCTCTGTTTGAAAATTATAATAAAAGACCGCTTTAAAAGAACACAATAGTGGAAAATGGAAAAAAAAAACAAGCGATGAATTTCCCCCTTCATTCACAAATCGGCGTGGGAACTCCAACTTTTGCGTTAAACTTATCATTTACAAAAAGTTCTGCCAACAATTCTTTTCGTACTTTAGAAAGTTAACGGTTGTAAATTCTACTCGACAAACAGTTAAGAACCTCTACAATGGCATATCACACTTTGTTAAAGCCGTTAAAAGATATGTAGTATCCGACCGTACATGACACCGTTTAAACCACAGAACAGATAAAAGAGGTTTAAACAATGTTGGTAAAATACCTACCGACTTTTGCTTGAATCCTGCGGTGAATTTATTTACAACTGAAAGGCGTAAAAGGGAACGAACGATTATAATTTGGGTAGTAAAAAACATCACATTCAACGTACGTACACGAATACTTACATTTTCCAAATTCAACTTTAGCGGTCTATTAGATTCTAAGCAAATTGGCTGTGACAAATGGACAGACAGACAGACCGAAGGCTACGTTTTTTCATTAAGATGTACATTGTACGTATGGTCATACAATAACACATAAACACGTACCTACAACGGATAACATTGCCGCAATATTTTTTCAGGAATTGGGTGAGTACGTGAGTGTCAGTACTATGTGCGTTCTTGAATGAATTTGACAATCAGAAGATATCCCTCGTCCCATTAATAAAGACAGCGGTACCAAACATTTATTGGCTATTAACTCCGAGTATTCCGACCATAAACAAGAAACAACTTAAACAACACTTTTGAAAGGTTAAATTATCTTAAAGTTCCTACATAAATTCAATAAAATAAACCAAGATAAAAATTAATATTCATGAGATTTTATGCCCTTTAAGTGCCTACTTATCATGTTTTATGTTTTACGTTATATAAACAAAAAAAAAAAAACGTTTTCTCTGAACTGATGATAAACCTTTTTAGTAAAACTGACTGATCTATTTTGTTTAATATTCATCGTAGCAAGAGTTATTAAGGTTAAACATGACGTTCTTTCAAGTTTTAGGGAGATATAGGGCCGTAAAAGCGCTTCAAAGTTGTAGACGAGAACATGTTTCATTCTTTAAATGTTCAAAGTTTTGTGTGCCGCTTATCATCAGCAGAACAAAGTCTTACAGGAGGGTCGGCTAATTCTTTTGAGGAAATTAATTTCGAAACAAAAAAAGTCATAATTTGTTGTAATTTCAGTGTTTAATGTCATTTGACACTGAAATTAGAACACTGAGTTTTAAGACTATGTTTGTGGCAAAAAACATTTCGTAGATTGCTAGTTTGCCAGTAAAAAAACAGGGAAGAGTACATACATAAATAAACTCGCATCTTCTTCCCATGGAGCTAAGCAGAAATTACAGGACGCCACCTAGCTACGATCCTTATATAGTCTTTATGCCTCGTTTACACGCACGCCAGTTGCAAGGACTACGCACCTGTGCCCGACTTGGGCAGAGCACCACAGCCCGTGCTCGCGAAGAGGGAGGCGGCGCACGTGACGGAGAGGCAGTATATGCGCCCTCACGGCCCTGTAGTCGTTGCAGGAGACGTCCTGGGAGTCGGGAATCTCAGGCTAATTCCCGGCCACCGTAGGCGCGGGCTTAGAGTAATGGGTAGCTCGCTGTCCGGTAACAACCAATCCCGGGTCGATGTGTTCTACGCGCGCCTCAAAGAGATGTCAGCATCACCTGGTGAGGTCCGCAAGGGCCGACCTGCCAGGGGTGGGGTTATTCGAAAGAGATACCGTGGCCCTTGGTACACAGGTAACTGAAGGAACACGGGTGGGTTTTAGTCGGTAAAAATCTGACACGCCCTCCTGCTCCACCCAGAGCGGGAAAAGTTATTTGATGATTTCCCAGCCTCAAAAAAATAAGTCTTTCTGAGAAACATCACCAATGCTGTCCTCCTAGTCCTAGGGCGTCTCGTTCCGAAGTTTCCACCCACATCTGCCTTGTAAACACCTTTTGTTATTTTCGTTTCATTCATCCTCTCAACATGTACAAACCATCTAAGCTTATGCTTAGATGGTTTGGTACCTATGTACCTACATAAATATATGTAGATAATTATTGTGTTTGTCCTTCTTCGTCCCATCAACGATTCCACTTATCTATCTCAGTTTTGACCAAAACCCAGCACTTTTGTATTAATTTGTTTGTCAGTTTTTATAGAATTCTACTACTAGTTTTTGTAGTTAAAATAAATCTGAAATCTACGAAGCACTTTTCAAATGATTTTTTTTTATAAGTCAGACACGCAGCGTAAAATAATTATTCGAGCCAAACTGGAATTTAGCGTAGGACGACTGGGTCTATTTTTGGTTTTTAGGAAAGGTTAATTAAGGCATTGTATAGGCAAACACGCCTTGATCTAAGCATTGAAATGTCACATAGAACATAGAAATACCTTCAGTGAACCCAAAAAGCGGTCTAAAGTTCTAGGAGAAAATTCGTTCTTAATAAAATAACTAGCTGACCCGACAGACGTTGTCCTGTGTTGACTATGCATATTGAATTCGCATTATATCCATATATTTTACGCGCAATTTTCGTATTTTTTTCTTACATAAGAACTTTGAAAAAACGAACACAACAAAAAATAATGAGCAAAATTGGTCCAGCCGTTCATGTGTGATGCCGTGACCAAGGGAAATGGGGATACAGATGGATAGATATTATGACTATTAGGAAATATTCTTGGCCGATATTACTCACGTCTTGAATTCATAAAATACTTTCAGTAAATTCGCAATATAAGCTCAAACTAGCCACAACTATTTCAACCAGGCTCACGATTTATTCCTGTACGCAGTAAACAAGGTCTCTCTCGTATTAACCTTTCGCAATAAAGTGAGATAATAAAGGAGGAACTCTGCCCCGAAGCCTCGAAGTGGTAAAGGCAATAAACATAAATTGGTTCTCGTGGTTGACGCCGAGGTAGTATGTTATAAATTACATTCAAAGCACTTAGATCGGAAATATGTTCTTCATCACCGATTTAGTTTAAATTCGGGTGTCATCATCAGCCAAACATTATAATGTTCCCACTGCTGGAACACAGGCCTCCTCTCGGTGAGAGGGATTGGGCCGTAATCCACCACGCGGGCCCAGTGTGGGTTGGTAGATGTCACATGTCTTCGAATTTTTTGGTTCTAGGACATGCCGGTTTCCTCACGATGTTTTCCTTCACCGTTTTGAGAGCAGTGGTGATGAAATAATTTACACAAAGTAAAGCGCCTGTCTGGGTTCGAACTCACGACCTACAACTCGTAAGTCGCGGCCGTTACCACTGGGCCACCACTGCTCTCCCACCACTGCTCTCGGGTGTATTGAAATCCAACTTCAATATTGTAGTTGTTCTAGCATAACTACGTGAAAGTTCCCATTTGTAAATATTTAAAACTAAAAGTTTTGCGAGGTGGAACGGTAAAGCTGTAAGCTACCAAACTTTATGCTGTTTGACACTGACGCATACCGCTGCGCTTTCGCTGTGAACCGCGATACTTTTTTAAACATTCTATTCTGTTATCGCAATGTTTTCGCAACCCATTGCGTCGGGGTGCTAACGGGCTTTACACTCTGATACTCGTCAGTATCTCGTATACGTTAAACTATGCGTGGCGGTAGCGGTTGTCCCAAAAAAAAAATGCTATACCTACTATGTTATTTCAGCATGACTTTAGATGTACACAGGTATTATGAAAGGACCTTTTAGCATATTTACTATTTACGGAGAAAAAAAATTACGCTTGACCGCGTGACCATCTTTACATACCAAGACCCCTCCGTGGCTCGGAAAGCACGTTAACCCGACGTCCCGGCTGTCATTTGGACGTAGTTAAGCAGAAAGGACTCAATCCACACAGAGTCCATTTTGAGTTATGGGCATTTTAAGTTGGACATTTTATGTGCTCTTCATACTGTGGGTTGAGTCGGGGTAGCGAGAAAAACTAGTTTCCGTGTAAATTTTAAAAATAGTGTTTCACTACATTCGACCCTCAGGAGTACGATAGTTAACTCAATCTTGGCCAAAGTGTGGATTGAGTCCTTTCTGCTTAACTACGTCCATTTGTGGATCCTTGACAGTCGTTACGGGTGGTCAGAAGCCCGAAAAACTGACAAACAGTCTTACCAAGGGGTATCGCCGTATCGTATTACCCAGTGACTGGGTTGTGGTGGTAGATAGGCAGATAGGCAGTCGCTCCATGTAAAAAACTGGTATTCAACTGCATGCAGTTATACTGGAAGCCGACCCCAACATAGTTGGGAAAAGGCTAGGCAGATGACGCAGAAATAAATTGTATTCTGTTCTGTTCACTAAAGTCTGGCAACCACTTCTGGTAATCGCGGAATTTCGTTGTTACCTAGTGTTGCATAGTTCCATGTAGTAGCTTATATCGATATTTAGTTTGAATTTCATTAGAACTACTATATTGGAAGCCTACCTACACATAGTTGGGAAAGAGCTTTGCGAATTTATACCAAAGTACTTCTATTTTCTAAAACTGTTTGGTAAAGTTTCAGTTAAAACTTTGCAAGTTACTACCCGCACTAAACCCTAATGCGGAAGGGTGCTTCCTGTTACGTGCAAACAATATCGTGCAACGGGCTTCGGCCCAGATTGCATTCAAACAATATCGTGCAACGGGTTTCGGCCCAACTTCGATTCAAACAATATCGTGCAAAGGGCTACGGCCCAACTTGCGTTCAAACTGTATTGCTTCTACCGACGAACGATTCATCGCCCACACAACCCCCTGTGGTATGAATGGGAACAGTAGAAAAGAGTTTGATATGCATGCATCAGGAAAACACGTTCAAACATGTGGAAGGTGTGTGGATAGGAGGCAGCCGGAATAAGGGCTAACTGCCTAGGTCTACGGGTTTACGGGTTGGTATCCTCTAGACTTACTTTCGTAGTATTTATATAGGTACAAGTATATGTTTTTTTGCTATTTCGTCTGTAGGTATACGATACTAGAATGAGACTGTTGATCACTCTTCACATCTAACACTCCGATTTCAAAACAAGTTGTAAGTAGGAGTTGGCCGACTGTACAAGATTTTGAATTTAGCTGCCTTAGTAATAAAATCCATCCTTTTTATTAATCCGTCTTTTTTATCTGGGTTTTACATTTTTTAAATCTTTTCATCATGTAATCCGGATTTCTTGGAAGGGTCTATTCTCTAGCTAATTAGTCTGTTCTTCAGAAAAATTGTGTAATTTTTTATTTCTTCATGAATTTTGATATTTTTTTACATATTTCGTAGCTCTGTAATTTAAAAAGTTCAAAATCAAAAACCCGATAGCTAAAAGGTCACGCTCATAAAAGGATGAAACAAAAATTATTATCTTAAGAAAGCCGTGGTCGTATGCCAGTTCGCCTTAAAGCTTAAGATCGCTTACAACTGTTAGAATTTATTGTTTTGTTAGGGTAGGTGGCATACGATAATACGACCGACGACTTTTAAATGAGAAAATTGGTGTATTTTTCAGTAGCCGGGTCTCAGTATTTCAACTTACTTTTTCATACGTGGAAACGTAGTGGATTGTGCAGTAACCCTTCTAGCTCTATTTTTACTGTTTTAAGTTACTACTTACTGTACAAATTTTTTTCAGTAAAATAAATAGTGAAACCTCATTATTTCTGTTTCTTAACATAATATTCGTGAGCCATTTGTCTGGGTAGTCCTAATCAATTGCTTTTGAAATTATATTCACCAAACACAATAGGCAAGTTCTGGGAACAACAAATAGGGAAGGTATTTCGTATGTGGTATGTATGTGGTAAATTCGCAAAACAGTGAATAGATTTTAAAAAGAGAATGGATTATGCCTTCTTTCTTATATCTATGGATTACGCAATACAGTATATTTCAATGTCAGAATATACATTTCTGGAAAACGTATAACACCGCTTTAGAATGGTAAACCACTAATAGTGTTCCACCCTACTGGCTTTGAAAGGCGTGTAAACTTTGGTGTTCCGGTACAGGGCTCGTGAAACCCGTCCCCTGGCTCTCTTTTATTGGGACGAACCTTTTCGGCTAGCGGTCGGGTACTTTTAGATTAACATGAATATAAAAAATACGTCGACAAACATCATGTGATGACGACCTCGAGAAAGTCGAAGAATATTTGCGGAAAATTTGACATCGTGTGTTCATAGCGGATCGGATGTGTATTTTAGCCGAATATTGCGGTTATAACATGTTGTGTATGGATATTTATTCCTGTTGAGTAGATACGACTGATGAATATAATTGAGTTCGGTTTCCAATTTCTAGAACACTGTTAAAATAAGTTGAAAACTTTACTTTAATTTTATACAATTCTAGATTGCTGACCAAAAGGATGGGAAAATCACGAAATTCTAAATTATAGGCAAATGACAGAACTACAGTGATGACCAGGAAAATGATGAAGTAGGTAGATGTTAATAGTCAGGGAAATCAATCGTTTATCAAATTGACTACCAGGTCATATTGTCAAAAATAAGAATGTCGTTTTAAGACAGTTGTAAGAAATTTTTATAACACGGGAAATGGTCGTAGAGTACCTACCTACGTCATTGTTTTCCCAGTAAATACATCATTTGAATCTTTCACTCAACAGAACAACTCAACTCAACAACCAGTCAACAGGTTCACGTAGTAAAACATCAACACCAAGAAACATGACCCTTTCTATAAGTCTTAAGAACAGTTATAGCAGAGGATAATACAACAAAACTTCGTCTAACAGGGTTCAGTACTTGCTCGTTCACAAATGGTTTGTTCTGAAAACTTCCTTACTTCAATATTGTCTTGTACTATATTTGCGTTCCTAACGAAGCGACGTCTTTTGTAAATGTCCTCTAGAATCAGCACTGAGATGAGACAAAACTCGAAGCTCCTCAAAAACCTTTAAAATTTAACTCATGCTTGTGTGTAATAGACCCTCTTTCATTACGTCTTACAATATTCATGAAAACAAAATAAATGATCTTATAAAGGGAACGCTTTCTATGTAACGGTTCGGAATCTACTTAAATGGGATCGGATAGATTGTAAGAATTTTAATTACGAATTGTTTTAGATAATACTGTTAAGTAGTTTGTTCTTAGCAATTTTAATTAATTTGAAGAAATTCGTTCTTTGGTTTCTAATTAGGTTCTAGTAATATTAGGCTGACTAGCTACGCCACAGGCTCCCATGTGGCATAGCTAGTCATGTAGGGGCCTTGTATCAGGGCCCTTTTTACTCGATTGCGACGAAGCGTCAAGGAGGGGAGTATTGTTTTTCAAACTAGTGTCAAATGCAAGACCTAGCGAAGCGAGCTCGAAAGTTGGACCATCCACCCTGACTAGGATACTATGGTTAAGCTGTCATTGTTGATTTAAATAAAGAATACAATAGCGAACGAAGCGAGTTCGAAAATTCGGGCATAATGATTTAGTTGAGTAGTTCAGATTTTCCATGTGATTTTACTAAATGCAAGATTTTGTGGTTTTGGATAATACTTTACGAATGTTTGCATACACACGTTCTTTTTTTGGCTGGTAAATCATCAAATAACTTCTCCCGCTCTGGGTGAAGCAGGAGGGCGTGTCAGACTTTAACTGACTAAAACCCACCCGTGTTCCCTCAGTAGCCTGTGTGCTAGGGGCGGCGGTATCTCTTTCGAACAACCCGCACCCCTGGCAGACATCGACCCTTGCGGCCCCCATCGGTTTGTGCTGACATCTCTTTGAGGCGCGCGTGGAACACAACGTGCCGTCGACCTGGGCTTGGTCCTTACCGGACAGCGAACTACCCATTACTCGCAATCCGCAAGCCCACGCCTACGGTGGCCGGGAATCAGCCTGGGATCCCCGACGCCCAGGGCGTCTCCTGCGGCGACTAAGGCCGGAGGGCGCATATTCTGCCTCTTGCGCCTCCTCCCTCTTTGCGAGCATCACTGCTTCGCTGAAGGAGGTGACGGCTACCCATGCATCATGACGGCTGCCCTGAACGGGCCGGACGCGAGAGATCGCCGCCGCCGATCGCCACCACGAGGACACGGCGGTGCTCCGCCCAAGCCGAGCAGACCTCTACCGTATGCTCCACCGTGTTGCATACACACATTACACACGCAGCGTAGGTTTTTTTTTTTTTGGGTGGGAAATCATCAAATGACTTCTCCTGCTGAGTAGAGCAGGAGGGCGTGTCAGACTTTTACTGACTAAAACCCACCCGTGTTCCTTCAGTAGCCCGTATGCCAGGGGCTGTAGTATCTGGCATCGGCCCTTGCGGACCCCACCTGTGGTTGCTGACATCTTTGACGGCGCGCGTGTGGAACACAACGCGCCGTCCCGTCTACCACTTTTCGGCCGCAGGGGATAGGGAGAGCCGCTGACGCTATACCGACACTCCTCTTCCCCTGCGGCCCCACCGCGTCCGCCATCAAACGGTGGCGGCCCCGTCCAGGCCACGGAAGGGAAGAGCGCTGCTCAGAAGCACCGGCACTCCTCCTCTACCGCAGCCCGTAACCCTCAGCCGCGATGCCTCCCATTCGACATCGCGGCCCACCTCAGTTGCGGTGCACCTCACCGCAACCTACTTTTTGGCCGCTACGTCAATGGCTTGAAGGCAAAAGCCCTGACGAGCGGCCCCACCTTTGGGTTCCTCTTGGCTTCACCGTGGCCGGAATCCACGGTTACTGAGCCCCCCCGCAACGACAATGCGGGAACCCACTCGGGGGGGACGCAGCGTAGGTGGGCCCGTATCTTAGATACGGCATTAGTTACACCCCTGGTATGTCGTGATTTGTATGTTTAAGTGCCTATCATCATCATCAGCCTACGGCAGCCCACTACTGGACATAGACTTATCCGATTCTTAACTCGGTAGCGATACGCGCTACCGAGTTAGAAAGTTACCGAGCAGTACCCAATGAAATAATTACATGAAATTATGTTTTATAAGGTTAAATGAAAAATAAAAAAACGAAATTGGAATCGTTTTATACCTTCGTATATTTCCAAATAATTTAACGCAATTTATTTTTTAAATTATCTTCAATTTGTGAGTAGCGAGGAAAGAGATGTATTTTCCCTGGCAAAACTCTAGGTAAATTATGATATTTCGGTTAAGTGGGATTATCTCGAAGCCTCATTGTGTAAAGAAGAATTTAATGATAGGTGAAATAATGTTCTTAAATATCTAAAAACATTTATTTGGGCTTGAAGAGTTTTTTTTTATTGAATTGGCGTATCTTTAGAATATTCTAAACTAAAAGGTAGTTATTTTGCTTAATAATGTAACAAAGGTCAAATTTGCTTCGTAGAATATTTTGATGCCATATTTTCAGCGTCAAAATGATTTCAAGCAGGCTGAGAGCAGGACATAAAAATAAATGTAAGTATTTTATTAACATTTACAAACATGATTTGGAAACCACCTTTTAAGCATGAGTTGCTTGTGTTAGATGACTCCGCTCTTCCACTTGGCATTAACCATTTATTTGCAATTGAATGTAAAAAATAGAAAAGAAAAAGAAGTAGGTAAATAGATTACTTAAATTAAGGTGTTGTCCAAACTTTTAACACTCTCTGCACCTGTTTCAAGGTTTTAATTGGTATCTTATAGAAATACCAACCATAGGTGCGTGGTTCGTAGTTGGTGGCATAGACTAATATTTATCTACTGGTTGGTGGTAGAGTCCCCGTTCGTATAAATTAGAGTAATTCCGATACTTTTAGGTAGACCATCGCTAAAGAACTTCATTCAACACAAACCAAAAGGTACATTGATATTTCACATCGTAGTCTTAAGAAATAATAAAATACAGATAACGAAAGTTATACAGGGCTTAAGTTTTTTTCCGAACGAATGATTTATTTTCTTCTTATCATAGAATGTTGAGATGTGACAGTATTTTCCTTTACCGAATTCGGTAAACCATAATGATGTTATTTTAATTAACTAAAGTACCCGCAAATGGCGGTGCCGAGACGCTACGATCTGATAACAAACTAATACGTCCTAAATAACCCCCCCGAGTGGGTTCCCGCATTGTCGTTGCGGGGGGGCTCAGTAACCGTGGATTCCGGCCACGGTGAAGCCAAGAGGAACCCAAAGGTGGGGCCGCTCGTCAGGGCTTTTGCCTCAGAGCCGACGACGTAGCGGCCAAAAAGTAGGTTGCGGTGAGGTGCACCGCAACTGAGGTGGGCCGCGATGTCGAATGGGAGGCATCGCGGCTGAGGGTTACGGGCTGCGGTAGAGGAGGAGTGCCGGTGCTTCTGAGCAGCGCTCTTCCCTTCCGTGGCCTGGACGGGGCCGCCACCGTTTAATGGCGGACGCGGTGGGGCCGCAGGGGAAGAGGAGTGTCGGTATAGCGTCAGCGGCTCTCCCTATCCCCTGCGGCCGAAAAGTGGTAGACGGGACGGCGCGTTGTGTTCCACACGCGCGCCGTCAAAGATGTCAGCAACCACAGGTGGGGTCCGCAAGGGCCGATGCCAGATACTACAGCCCCTGGCATACGGGCTACTGAAGGAACACGGGTGGGTTTTAGTCAGTAAAAGTCTGACACGCCCTCCTGCTCTACTCAGCAGGAGAAGTCATTTGATGATTTCCCACCCAAAAAAAAAAAACCTACGCTGCGTGATTAAATGTAGACTTATAAAACCTCTGCATGGCTTAATAAAAATATAATACAATTTCGTCTCGAATTTATAAAAGAAATACTTACTACTTAAATATTATATCATTCCGATTTTAAAAGAAATAATTAGTAATTTGTTTTTGACCGAATGTTAGTTTTGAAACCGTTAGATTTTACGGTTGAGACACAAGAAAAATATTCATATCATTAGTCACATTATTATTGAAGCTTATGAAGAACAACACGATTACAATCGTCGCGCGGTTACGATCTTCGCATTCATTTTGTTCAGCGAATAGCGCTGACGGAAGGCGCCTTCCGGTATTCCGAACAAGTAAGTGACATTAATTATTATGATCGTGACGCTCTCGTATTTGCGCGACGACCGGTTTCTATTAAGACACGAGGATACAGTATTCTTCTGAATATTTGAATGATCCCTCAGAGTTTGAACACAGATACATAAAGTACTAAAGGCAACAATTCGTACGTGTATCTCATATTTCCATTTTATTCTCCTTGTAGGTATTATGTAATAAAAAATATATACGCCTTCCATTTTGGCTTTATTGTAGTTGGATAAAAAATATGATATCATGTTAAGCAAAGTGGTTTATGCCCAAATGTGAAGTCATTTATTCTTGAAGGCCGCCATTACTTATACAACGTTTTTCATAATCCTGGTAGCGCGTGTTTTAAAGCTCACATTTCTCCTCGTAAAGGTAGATGACGAAACGCCATTTTGTTTGAACATAAAGTGAAGACACTAAATCTTCGCGTTGGATACCCTGGTACTCATTCTGGGTACCTATTTGTGTACTTAACTGTCAAATTGACGTGGAAGGCGTACTTAAGAGGGCCCTTCCCGGTTCGTCTATCGTTAACGCGAACTAGATTGAAAACCTTGCTGTTTCATCCAACGCAATGCTTCGCTTGCATTGTGTTGGTGGATAACACAACAAGCGAGTAAGAACGCGATAATTTCGAACCAAAATAGGCACGCGGAGATTTCACAAAAGTAGTTCCAGACAATACGTGTTTTTTTTTTTAAAGTGTCAGTCATTTAGAATGTACAGTAGCCTCCACTAATGGTGCCCCAATCTCAAAAAGCAATAGATTGACACTTCGCTTTAACTTACGACCTTCTTATAATAAGCAATTTCTATAGGCTATAATACTATAGACACACACACTCTCATACGTTTACAAATGAATGTATTTCCTAAATTCACCCATTAAAGCAAATGGCATGATAGCTGAGCGGTTACCGCACTTGATTATCGCGTTTGAGCGCAGTGAATCGCGGTTTCGAATCCCACTCGCTGTGTGATGGTCTTTTTATTATTTTAAAAATCACTTTTGAGTATAGTTTCTTGTTCTGTTCTTCTTATTCACTAAACTCGTAAAACTTTACCATTATACCCACAGAAACCTAAATAAATTTAAATGATTTACGACTCATTCACCGCGACTTATAGAACGGTGTTGGTTGATATTGTGTGCTAGTGACGTGTGTTTCATCTATTAGCGTTCTTCTAATTCATTTTAAAATGTAAGCAAATTTAAATATAGAAATGAAAGCGAATATTATTGCGCTGCATAAAAGTGGACTTAATACCTATATACAAATACCTATGTGATGAAACCGGACTGAGTGTGAGTATTATGATTTAAATATATATTAAACATTTATTTAATTAAAGTATAACTGCTGATCCTTGTAGTTATTTGTAAACGTTTTATAAATATCACAATGTCTAAATAGAATAAAAATATAAAATTTCAATGTAAATTTATTTCCTAGATTATAGAACGATGATAATAACAATAAACTTAATATTAGGTCTTTACCTATGAAATTGCCGTTCTGCAGTACTGGCCATTTCAAATCAAAATAATTTTTGTTTGGCTAAGAATTCTAATTTCAAATTAATTTTATTTAAAAAACATGGATTTTTTTTTCTAAAAGTAGTCATTTCTTTATTGATTAGTGTTACATTTTCATCGCATTTCAATCTTTTTCGTCATCATGGATACGTTAAAAATTCGAGTAATTATGGAATATGAGTACCGTCGTGGCAGCAACGCGGCACAAGCGGCACGCAACATCAACGACGTTTACGGAGCTAACACTACAAACCAACGCACCACCTGTTATTGGTTTGCTCGCTTCCGTTCTGGAAATTTCGACCTGAAAAATGAACCTCGCAGTCGTCCGAAGACTTTGGTCGACAATGACGAATTAAAGGCGATTGTGGAAGCTGATGATACACAATCTACGGCTGAATTAGCAGCAGCTTTCGACGTTAGCGTCAAAACAATATTGGTCCATTTGCGTCAAATTGGCAAGGTAAAAAAGCTTGACAAATGGGTGCCCCACGAACTCAATGATCGCCAGCGCGAAGTACGCGTCGAGACGTGCCTTGCACTGCTCAACAGACACACAAATGAAGGAATTTTGAACCGCATTGTTACCTGCGATGAAAAATGGATTCTGTTTGATAACCGTAAGCGCTCAGCAAGTTGGTTGGATCCTGGTTCAGCACCTAAACAATGCCCTAAACGAAAACTTACCCCTAGAAAAGTGATGGTCACTGTTTGGTGGTCTAGCGCCGGTGTGATTCATCACAGCTTCTTACCAAACGGGGTGAGCATTACTGCAGATGTGTACTGTGAAGAACTGAACACAATGATGGAGAAGCTGGCGCATCTCCAACCAGCATTGGTCAATCGCTCGTCTCCGCTGCTCCTGCACGACAACGCGCGACCTCATACTGCACAGCAGACGGTCTCCAAGTTGCAAGAACTGGGGTTGGAAGCTCTCCGTCATCCGCCCTACTCACCAGACCTTGCGCCTACAGACTACTACTTTTTCCAGAATTTGGATAACTTCTTGGCGGGAAAAAAATTTAATACCCGAGAGGCAGTACAAAATGCCTTTGAAGAATTTGTTGCCTCCCGTCCAGCTGATTTCTTTAAGAAGGGCATCAATAAACTGCCACTGCGATGGCAAAGATGCATTGATTGCATGGGTGATTACTTCGATTAATACAAATAAAAAATTCATTAAAAAAAATTCGTTAAAATTTTTTCATACAAAACGGCAATTTCATAGGTAAAGACCTATTATCTATGTGAAATTTCCCTTTTAAATAATTTTGTTTCTAAATAGTAGGTAATACATAAAGTGTGTATTTTGCTTAGTAGCCTAACAGTACCCCTTTTTTGTTTTAGTGAAATACTGTGAGTCGGTGGGTGAAAAGATATGAGGAAGGCGGTAGCCTTGCCCGTGGAAAGCAAAGTGGAAGACCCCAACTCCTATAACAGGCACACGTTCAGCGAATATGAAACAAGTGGTTTCAAAACGACAAGACATTTTGCCGAATTATTCGACACATCTTTACGAACCGTGCGCCGTGCACTCCACGCAGAAGGTTCGCATCATAGAAAACCAGCTCGAGAATCAGCTCAAAAAACATAGTTAACGGAAAAAACATTAACATTAAGTTATAAATTACAAATATTTATTTATTTTAGTAATATTCAAATAATATTTTGTCTTATCCGTAATCTGGATTATTTTGAGGTTTAGTTTCAATCTTCTTTTCGGAATGAAAATGAACACTTAAGCTATAACCTCTTTAAGTCCTATTAAATACGATTTGTTAACTTTGAGGTTTGAGTTAGAACGAACTCACTCGCAGTAGTACTACTGAGTCATTTAATTGTATTGTGACAACTTGTCTGCATTTGTTACTTTTACGTGGGTAGATTTTTGTAGAATATTGTGATTTATTTAGAGTACCGACACACAGTAGTAATCAGCACAATATTATTATATTACTAAGATACAATAGCCTGATTATCATAGTTCACCAACTAGCTTATTTACTTCAATAAATTGTTCTTTATGAGAAAATAAACTGTTTTAACAAGAAGCTATTATTAGTTATTTTTATACATTCTTCATGAAGTTATAACGAATAAACATTTTGTAATCATTTATTATTGGTAAACCTTTATTTAAATAACAATACGAGTAATAATAAAAAAAATGTTACATTATTATTCTGGTATATTAATAAATCGAATAATAAAAGAACAGACGAAGATGATTGTTGAAAAGAAAAATTAAAGTTTCATCGCGAGATTTGAACCCAGACCTATGAGTTTCTTAATCCAAGACGATACGCTGCACGCTACCGGAACTCAAATTATAGTAATCGGAAGTAAATTTTAGCAATGGTATGAACTGACCAAGGTCATGTCTGTCGTCGCCGACGGTATGTATAAAATACAGAGAGTAACGCCAGTGTGTGAGTGCAGCGGTGAGTTTTGTGTTAATACATCACTTATACACACAGCTGTAGGGACGGCCAGGACCGCCACTTCATAGCAATATAGCCCTTAGTATGCGACTGCATTAGTGAATCTTGATAGTACATTACATGTAAGTATGAGGTCTCTCTAAAGATGATTTCTTTACTTTTTCAATGTATGAGTACATTATGAACGATCCAATATCAGACTATATTTGTGCAAAAAGTAAGTCGAATAAATTTGTTTCTCAAAAATGTGAAAAAAAAACCTAGATAAAAACCACTAGTGCGTATTCAAAATATTTGTAGGAAAATTTTTGATCACGCCATAATCATGCACGAGTGTTTGTCTAAGATTTATGACGAGTTGACCGCTCTTAAAAGCAGGTCGCGGTCGTTAGCTCCATCTAACGTAAACCTAATTTGCATGCGGTGTACCTCGGTTTTTTTTTTTTTTGGGTGGGACATCATCAAATAACTTCTCCCGCTCTGGGTGGAGCAGGAGGGCGTGTCAGACTTCTACTGACTAAAACCCACCCGTGTTCCTTCAGTAGCCCGTATGCCAGGGGCTGTGGTATCTCTTTCAAACAAACCCGCACCCCTGACAGGCATCGGCCCTTGCGGGCCCCATCATTTATGTGCTGACATCTCTTTGAGGCGCGCGTGGAACACAACGCGCCGTCGACTTGGGCTTGGTCCTTACCGGACAGCGAGCTACCCATTACTCGCCGTCCGCAAGCCCATGCCTACGGTGGGTGTACCTCGGTTTGGTATCGGTACTGATTAATGGCTTCAAATTTAATTATTGGCACGCAGAATTTGGATATATAAATGCACACACAATACCAACGTCTTCTCCTTCATCATCATCATCATTTCAGTTGAAAGACGTCCACTGCTGGACATAGGCCTCCGCCAAGCTCCGCTACTTCGACCGGCATACCGGGTAACCGTGTACCTACTAATAAACATTTTTTAAAATATATTTTCATAACTAAATAAACTACCAAGCAGCGAAAACTACTTTTCTTACTCATAGTAATGTTGTACGATAGGTTTTTCGTTCTACAGCCTCATATTTCTTACATTTTACGGTTAGTGCCCGGAGCAGCTGCACAATACCTACTATATTTTCATTCCGAGACAACGTGACTCCATAAAAAACTTAGATTTTACTGTCTCGAACAATAAAAGTAAAAGGTGCACTTGGCTTCTTTCACCGCCAATGATATTATTTAACTTTGTGGCTTCGTGACAAATTACTGGAGATATATTAAAGCAAAGTAATATTTTGAATGTGTTTTATGTTCTAGCTACGGTCTCTTAGGAAATCTTTCTTGAACCTAACCTCGTTTGCGTGATCGAGACAGCGTCTACCGAGACCGGCTGGCGCGGCCGGTGCTATCCCAGCACTATTAGTTCCTTGGGTGAAATTTGAACAGATTATTTTTATAATTTAAAAAGATATTTAGTTTTAATTTCCCAAGAAAGGAATAATAAAGTGGGTTTTTAATTAAAGTGACACGAAGGGTATTCTCATTTACAAGATATTTATTTATTCTTCGGTGGTCAGGCGTGATGTGTGGTAAGAAATTGTGTGACGTGCGATTGTTTTCAGCGGTTTATAATGTCACGTCTGGAACGTTGTAAAGTTGATGAAAAAGCAGTATGAAAATATTCTTCGTTACATTTAGGGAACCAAATCGAAAATTGGCAATTAAAATATCACCAAAAGTGTGCCGGGAACAAAAAAAATGGCCAAATGCATGTCGGACCACGCACAGTGAAGGGTTCCGCAGTTGGAATGAATTTATCCCAAACGAAACATAACATTGTAGTTGAAAAATATGTTCAGTAGTATATAGTACACCCTATATATATACATAGATAGGGTGTAGGTACTATGCCAAATCGAATGCCAAATAATCGAATATCAATTGATCGGCCAATATTATGTGAACGTTTCGGTCAACTCTCCAAATGGAAGTTTATTTAATACAACTACAAATTAACGATTTTCGGAATTTTTCTTTTACCTATCTTGCTTATAGCTGAATATCATGAAGCTTCTTGGTTAACGGGAAGTAGGTACTCTTGGGTTATCATTTATTTTCTTGTCAATCAAAATAAGTGGCAATAATGGTCGTATCTTTTATCGTGTTGACTTAAAATCTGGAGCTCCAAGGGACCGTAGATCGTGTATTTGGTAATTATTTCAATTTTATAGCTTCACGCGTTTCTGAGAAAAAAGATCTTAAAAATTGACCGACAGTCAACGAAGTAATCCCAAGAATGTGTGTACTGTTTTTCCTTTGGAGGTACGGAACCCTAAAAGTCCAGAAAACTTCAATAGAATACCTAATTATTATTTCGCTCAACTTTCCTATTACGTTTCCAATCAAGTCTGTGAAACTTTGGTTAAAAGATGGAATCAGGATGAAGATCAATTTTTAAAAACGTTTAAGAATTATCTTACGATCGATAAACACGAGAGGAAAGTTTTCTCCCTAACCATCTACCCTACTAATAGATTACGTGAGTACTCGAGCACTGTTAATTAAAGTGACCGACTTGTAGCTTCGCAGTGTGCTAATTACAGTTACCTTATGCCAGTCAATGGTCTTCCCAGTCAACGAGTTTAAATTGAATCCTTAATAGGTACCTACATACCTACTTATGTTCAAAATGAGAATGAGGTCTTACACCTGGTTTCTGAACTGAGCATTTGAAGTTGAGGATTTGTCAAACAAAGTATTACAAGATGATGAAATAGTAAATGTAATTTTTTTTATTCTTAAGAAATTTAAATTTCACAGGATACGTCACGTACGAATAGTATGTAAAGTAGGCTCTGAAAAGTTAGTGTTAGTCTCCGAGTGTGAACCGATTTGATGAAAAGAGGGGTAGGATCCTGAGATACGGGAAAAAAACAACCATTTAATCCATGAAATGGGTAGAAGAAGTTTATAATTATGGAACAATTCAGAAATATGCGGACGAAGTACGTTAAGTTTTATATTACCTTAAGCGGTGGAGCACACGGTGGCGGTCTGCCCAGCTTGGGTGGAGCACCGCCGTGTCCTCGTGGAGGCGATTGGCGGCGGCGATCTCTCGCGTCCGGCCCTGGTCCAGGCCATGGTACGGAGCGAGAGTGCATGGGTAGCCGTCACCTCCTTCAGCGAAGCAGTAATGCTCGCGAAGAGGGAGGCGGCGCACGTGAGGGAGAGGCAGTCTATGCGCCCTCGCGACCCTAGCCGCCGCAGGATACGGAGACGCCCTGGGCGTCGGGAATCCCAGGCCGATTTCCGCCACCGTAGGCATGGGCTTGCGGACGGCGAGTAATGGGTAGCTCGCTGTCTGGTAATTAAGGACCAAGCCCAAGTCGACGGCGCGTTGTGTTCCACGCGCGCCTCAAAGAGATGACGGCACAAAAAAAAAATGATGGGGCCCGCAAGGGCCGATGCCTGTCAGGGGTGCGGGTTTGTTCGAAAGAGATACCACAGCCCCTGGCATACGGGCTACTGAGGGAACACGGGTGGGTTTTAGTAGGTAAAAGTTTGACACGCCCCCCTGCTCCACCCAGAGCGGGAGAAGATAGTTGATGATTTCCAACCCAAAAAATAATCCATACCTTACCTCCTACCTAAATCATACGTATCTTATATAATGCGAAATCATTCCAAAACGTTATAAATGAAATATGGAATTAATTCAAAGACGTTGATTCGAGTCTCCGTGTCCAATTGACCAAGGATAGAGCATATTAAGATTGTTAGAATATGGAGTGGGTAGTAATGTTGTTGGTTATCTACTAGCGAAATATAATGAAAAGTCTTCGGGCGAATATCGGATTATCTAAGAATAGACTCACAAAAATATTCTTGAAGTTTAGCGAATATTTCAGCAATATGAGTAGAGCTAATAAAATGTCTACCAACCTAATAAAAATATAATAATAGTATACATTTATTTAGGTACATAAAGGTTTTGTAGTACATGAGGGACTTACAAAGTATGCATAATTATTTACATGGTGTAGGTACACACGGCTATACATCAAACTATACATTTTCAGTTTATGCTGATCTCGCATTGTACGGAAATTCTATACAATGCGAGATCAATTTATACTGGAAATGTATAGCTTGATGTGTAGCCGTGTGTAGAACGGATTGTAGGGTGAATCACTGCTCCTCTAGCTAGATCACTGAGTAATCTGTATTTAGGAGCGGCAGTTTCGACTCTCAATTTGAGTACCAC
Organism: Polymixis flavicincta; assembly: GCA_949987655.1. NCBI lineage: Eukaryota > Metazoa > Arthropoda > Insecta > Lepidoptera > Noctuidae > Polymixis > Polymixis flavicincta. Next base: position 12,083,685 of record OX465179.1, read on the forward strand.
ATTATAATCATGTTAATAAGCTTTTATAATGTAATACAAAACACAATAGCAAAATAAATTAATGTTACCTATTTAGTAAATTTGAATCGTTCGTATTAAGTACGTAAGGATCGTAATATGTGGTGTTCCCGCGTTCTGTAGTTTCTGCCAACCCCCATGGGAAAATTGCATGAGTTTTTGTATGTAGATAATAAATCTAATCTAATCCAACTAGTCTTTATTGTCCCACTGCACCCCGTCCCTCCTCCTCTTTTTTCTACACAATTCTGTCTTTTGCTAGTTTTGTACATACTAAATAAACGCCACAAAACTTTATATTGTATAAACGTTAAGTTAGAGTTCTTAGCATTAAATAAACTGAATTTCTTTCTTTAAAACTTTAACAAGAAAACAAAGGATATTTTCGTGGACATTTTGCAGATCGCCAAGTTAGCGTTTCTTCAAGTTTCCCGTCGCCTTTTTAGTATGGAGAGGAGAGCTATAAGCGACGCGCAGAACGTTGGATATTGATTCCGTGACCCTTGTTCCTTTGAATAAGGAGTATGCTAATAAAAATTTCAGATGATGGATCACATGACATACGAGCATACCATTCGTGACTGTAGTGTAACATTTGTCAACAAAATTAGCAATATTTTTTTTGCAGATTTACGCTGTGCTGAAAAGTGTTGAGTTTAATTTTAATAGTAGCAATAACTAATTCTTATTTTATTTAGTTATATTTTATGGCTTCGTTTTTATAAATATTGAGTCACAATCAGATACAGCTAAAGTTATTTGCCATCCACCATTTAATGTTTGCAGAAAAACAATAATTGAATTCCAATTAATTCAGAACTCCTGAAATAAGTCCCGCCATGTACATGGCTTCATAATTGGCATAATAAGTTTCTGAATTCACTAATTCCCTACTCATGCGTACACGTAATTTCTTCCAAAAATTACAGAAGAAAGTTATCGCAGGCTAACTTCTAAAAGTTAGCTAACAAATCGGATATTGCTCGCATAGAAAACAGAGAATCAGTAGAAATTCTTTGTGTCAGATATATCTTATTCTAGCTTTTGCCCGCGGTTCCGCCCGCGTGGATGTTGGTTATCGCGTAAAGAGTCCTTCTCCATATCCCAGGCTAAACCTCTGCCAAATTTCATGATGTTCGGTTCAGCGGTTTAGGCGTGAAAGCGTAACAGACAGACAGAGTTACTTTCGCATTTATAATTTTAGTAGGGATTTTATTCTCCGACTACGTTGTTTTCCTACAGAACAATTTCTGAACATATAGCCCATCAAGAGAAATTGGCCAGCAAGAATTCATTAAACTAAGTAAACTAGAATATTAACTCAATCATTCTTAGAAATTCTCGATATTATATAACCTGTACAGACAATTACGAAAGTTTCACGAAAACGCAGTTAGCAACGAATGTTGAAGTTTCACCTAGTTATAACTGGCTACGGATGACAAAGAAACAAAATTTAGGAGGATATGTGGGTAATGTCAATGCCAACATTGAACGAGGAAAATACGAAGAACGTTGTGACGATATTCCCCGAGGATCTCTTTAATCCACTCAAACGTCATTGTGTCACATCCCTACACGTCGAGACGACGTCGACGTGAATATAGACACGATAATGTTACATTTTAACAGCATGTCCACAATAAATCCGACTAATAGGATGAATCGTAAAATTTACGTTTTACATTGTAGCAGATAGTCTGAATTTTATGACATTGCACTGCAGAGATTTATCACCTAAGTATAGTAAAGTAGCAGTAACACACGCAAATAAAAAACACATGACTGTATTTAATTCAATTATTTTGTTGCAAATATGGTATAGGTATAAGTGGTGTGGAAATCGGTTGTCATGGTATGTGCATGTGAGACGGAGGAATGCGGAAAATCGTGAGGAAAGTTTTGGGTATGAATGTAGCTGGATTCCGCATTGTTACATTTTTTAAAAATTGTTTATTATCATAATATTATTAATTTTGACATACCTACAAAACAATTTATGTTTACCTCTCGCATGCTCCATATTTTATTTCGCATGCAAACATATTTGTACGCCTCTTGGCATTACATAGCGACCTATGACTTTACACAAATAAAAAATGATCTGATTTGATTTCAAAGGGTGATAACCGATATGACGCTTAATAGAGAAGTTTGGAAGAGAAATACATGTCGCGCCGACCCCAAATAAATTGTTATTGCAAATATTTAAATGTAATTAAATCTGTAATAACAGCAATACATACATAGATAAGACACTTCTAGAATTCATACTACCTCTTTCAACATGGCTACAAACCATAAATCTAAAAAGAAACTCATCATCTGCCTAGCCTTTTCTCAACTATGTTAGAGTTGGCTTTCTATCTGACCTCCACAACCCAGTTACTGGGTTATACGATACACCTTAGTGAGATTGTTGGTCAGACTTTCGGGGTTCCGACGAGCCGTAACGACTGTCAAAGATCAGACAGCCGGGACCAACGGCTTAGCGTTGCGGACGGCGAGTAATAGGTAGCTCGCTGTCCGGTAAGGACCAAGCCCAGGTCGACGGCGCGTTGTGTTCCAGGTGCGCCTCAAAGAGATGTCAGCACAAACCGATGGGGCCTGCAAGGGCTGATGCCTGCCAGGGGTGCGGGTTGTTCGAAAGAGATACCGTGGCCCCTGGCACAGAGGCTACTGAGGGAACACGGGTGGGTTTTAGTCAGTAAAAGTCTGACACGCCCTCCTGCTCCAACCAGAGCGGAAGAAGTTATTTGATGATTTTCCACCCAAAAAAAAAAAGAAAACACCAACGGCTTAGCGTGCTTTCCGAGGCTCGGAGGGTCTTGGTATGTAAAGATGGTCACCTATATGCAGAGAAAGAAAAAGATTTAACGATGATTTATCATCGTTAAATCTTTTTCGATATACGAAAGAAAAAATTATCTTGTTTAGTTTAATCAAGATATATTTTTATCTTTCGCATAATACGTAAGTTTACTACAAAAACAGCAAGTACCTACCAATCTTAATAAAACTATTAGCAATTTTACTCTTTGTTTAGAAAAATAAATTGAATAAAAACGTCATAACTTTAGGGCACAAAACCTTGTCTGCGAGTGTAATAGGCCTCAAAGTGTTTCTGAACTTTTTCCTTTGTTTGCGCTCTTTCGGTTCTAGTTTGATCCCATCAACGGAACAAAAACTAAAAGGGAAATGGTGCTTTTTTGCGGAAGACGTTCATTAGAAGTTGAGTGGTCCTTTGTTTAAATAACTATGTATACTATGAATGGAGGTTTGCTGATCTAGCCAATTAATGGAGGGTTAGTTTTATGTTCATTGCCTCGATACGATAGTATAGTGGTCGCAAGCGTTACTGCTGAGTACAAGTCCTGGGTTTGACGCTGGGCTAAGTATTTTGGGTTTTCCCATCACGAATTTCTAAAACATAACTGGTAAAATGTGGTGTACTATAGGTATAATATAAACATGGTGTACTATAGGTATAATATAAAAGTGGTGTACTATAGGTATAATACAAATGTGGTGTACTATTAGGTATAATATAGATGTGGTGTACTGTGGGTATAGTATAAATGTGGTGTACTATAGGTGGAATAGACGAGTGGACTGTATAAATATTATTATTAGTGGTATACCAGAACCATCATCATCCAACAAGGAAGAACGTATAAACAATGACAAAAAAGAGGTCGTGATTCTACTCGAGTCGATTGATAAGGACCAGGGACCGGACAACCCCGCTTAAGAGTTAAGCCTTTTGACAGGGTAACCCGTACATGGGGTAATTCATATCGCAGTGTTACCTTTTGTTCGAGTTTCATGCGCGAAACCCAGCGAAATGGTTAACACCTTTATTATGGTAACCACGTGAAGGGGTTAACCCCTTCAATGTCTTAAGCCTTTGAAGGGGTTACCTTCACGAAAAGCTTTTATTCGTGTTACCCTGAATTACCTAATCCACTTGAGCTGCATGTTTATACTTGTACCCAAGCGGTGGCGGCGCGGCGCGGCGGTGTGGCGCCTCATTGTCTTATTTACTATTTTTATTTAGTTATTACGAATTTGATAACAAGTGACGATAGATAAGCGATAGTCCGGTCAAAATAGACATTCACCCTAAGCATTCACCCTTGCATAAATTCCTAAGACGCTGAATTTTTACATAAATGTTAGGGAAACTATTATAATGAAAATTCTCCATCGATCCCATTATGTGCAATTTGTTTCCATTCAAGGTCAAAGTTCGCTAAAATGGGTTGTTTGGATTTTTTTTTTGGGAAACGGTTAGTTTTATGATAAAAATAGGTCAGATACAAATTGTAAATCATGCAATTATGTATCTATAAAAATTTACCTTGGATGGGAAATCATCAAATACTTCTCCCGCTCTGGACGGAGCGGGAAGGCGTGTCAGACTTTTGCTGACTAAAATCCACCCGTGTTCCTTCAGTTGCCTGTGCCAGGGCCACGGTACCTCTTTCGAACAAATCCGCGACCCTGGCAGGCATTGGCCCTAGCGGACCCCTTTCATTATTGTTGACATCTCTGAGGTGCGCGTGGAACACAACGCACCGTCGACCCGGGCCTGGTCCGTACCAGACGGCGAACTATCCATTGCTCGCACTGCGCAAGCCCGCATCTACGGTGGCCGGAAGTCCGCTACGGAATCCCGACGCGCATTCCGTCTCCTGTGGCGGCTAAGGGCGCGACAGCATAAGGATTGCCTCTCCCTCACGCTCTCCGCCTCCTTCTTCGCGAGCATTACTGCTTCGCTGAAGGAGGTGACGGCTTCCCATGCACTATCCTCCGTACCATGGCCTGGACCAGAGCCGGACGCGAGAAATCGTCGCCGCCGATAGCCTACACCGATCGCTTCCGCGAGGACACGGCATTGCTTCGCCCGAGTAGGGCAGACCTCCATCGTTCCCTCCAGGCGATCCACACAATGGTGACACCCGGGTGTTTCCTTCGGCCTTATCCAGAACAAGAACCCCCCGAAGCAGCCGTGTCCGGTGAGAACCTGCGTAAGGCGGAAGGTGAGGACGCCGAGACCCTTCTTTCCCTCCGTGCCCAGCACTGGGTTGCGACAATCGCACTTTCCATGACTCCATGAGATCCCACCGGAGCTGTCCGTTGTGCCGTAATTTCTTGCGGCGGCGGAGTTACGCCCCGTTTTGCCTCCTCGCGCCGCTCTCACACATGCGAAGTCTCCAGATCTCATGGTGGCAATCCGGCAAAGTGGCTCGCTGCCTCACCTGAGTTCGGACGGTATCCCGGGACTAGCCGGAACACTTTATCCCCTAAGATTCACCATTTCTGAGAAAAATCGATTCTAAAATTTACTTAAGTTGTATTCCTCATAATATGCACACATTTCCACGCCACCTACGAGGTAGTGTACTTGACGCGTTTTTTTTTAAGCGCCATTGATCAGGCCGGCTGACCACCAGACGGGCAGCAAGACATGTACAAGGGATAAAGAAGCTGATTCAAATTGTAACACGGGCCCTCGAAGTCGGCTCGCTCACCGCCCGCCGGCAATAACGCCCAGGAAAGGGCTGACGGGGAGGCGGTAGTTACTGAGTAATTGCCAGACCTTCGTCTTCTCCAAGCCAATACCAATCGTTGCACCAGGGCTTAGGAACTTTTGCTCCAGGCAAGGCGAAGTGGTTGATCAACGTTGCCATCGCCGCCGAAACATACTTTGTTCCTCCCAAGGATGACAGGATGGGTGACATTGATGGCTTGGTGACACTTATCTTGAGCCTGGCCGCTGACACTCTGTCCCTTGAGACCTTCAGTCGGGACGGGGCTTTGTAGCAGCCTTAGTCGAAAATATGGTCATGGAGATTTATTTCTCACCCAACCGACCTCTCGCTGACTTTGAGACTTTATTTCGGAATCGAACCCAGTCGTCAGTCGAAGCCGTCCTCACCCCGTCCTTGTCATGGGGTACTTCAACGCCGAGTTCACAACTTGGAGTTCCCCAGCAACGGATGCACGGGGTGTGTTATTAGAAGAGTGGGCGATTTAGTCAGGCCTACTGCTCCTAAACCCCCATCCGATTAGACATGTGTGCAGCAGTGGGGTGGGTCTATAGTGGACTTCTCGTTTGCTAGTCCTGCTGTGGCATGCTCTGTTCAGGACTGCCGTGTATTGTAGGAGGTGGAGACGTTGTTGGACCACAGATACATCCAGTTTGAAGTTTCCGCCCAGACTTCGAGTGGCCCGGTCCAAGCGGCCCCGGCCAGGGTTGAGGATGACTGTTGACGATGGATGGTCAAGCGACTGAACCAGGAAGCTCATCTGGTGGCCTCAATGGTGCATGCCTGGTTAGACTCTACTCTATTAACGACGAAGCAGAATGGTTCCGGGAGGCCATAACACAAATCTGTGATGCTGTGTTGCTCCGCGTTCAGTCTCCATCTGCCAGGCACCAGGTGTATTGGACGTCACAAGATATTGCGCAGTTGCACATCGCATGCGTAGCGGCGTGGCGCCCGTACACTAGGCACCGACGAATGCGCCGACGAACACCAGAAGCGCTAGTAAGAGAGGCGGAACGGTGTGAAGTGTACAAAGTGGCGGTGGCGGAGTGCTGGTGGTGGGTGGTAAATTGGATTGCTAATTGAAATATTATTTGCTGTGTCTAATGGACGAATTTAGAATCAATTGATGCTGTGTAGCGTCCGACATCTTATATTTGTACGCGGTTCGGGCAAAACATGACTGTCAAAATCATAATTTGACGTAAGATCTTGCATGCTATGTGTGTGTATACTCATGTTTTGGACAAATAAAAAAATATCTTATCGTAAGAAGGCTCTTCAGCTGGAAATTAAGCGAGCAAGGGCCGAAGCTCATGATACATTGCTGGCAATTCTAGAAAGGGATACGTGGGGGTGACCATACCGTTTGGTTAGGGGCAAACTTCGCTCGTGGGTGCCCTCCACTGTCCCATAGCCTCCAGCGCTGCTAGAAAGAGTGGTGAGCGTTTTATTCCCCTCTCAAGGGGAGCACACACCACCTAATATGGTTCCGCCTACTATAGTACCCAACACGGAAAACGAGGATGACGACGCGCTTGAAGTGACCCAGGTAGAACTGAGAGCGGCAATACAATGGCTTAAGGCCAAAAACACTCCAGGACCTGACGGCATGCTTGGCCGTGCATGGGTTCTGGCCATCAAGGCTCTCTGGGGCCAGTTTCCACGCTAGTGAAAGACTGGAAAGCTGGTCCTGCTAAAAAAAGAAGGGCATCCTGCAGGCTCTCCATCCGCTTACCGACCCATTGTGTTGCTGGATGAGGTGGAAAAACTCTTTGAGAGAATTATTGCAAACATGCACATACACAATTCAGCACATGGCAAGAGAGGGGCCGGATCTAATCTGATCGGAACCAGCACCCTAATTACGTAACTCACGATTGATCATAATTGGTTTCGTCTTCACAGTAAAACAATATTCATTGCGCTATTTATGTTGTCGAACAGACACATTTTTCGAACATATGAAGCAATGGTTTAACAATCCGTTTCAAAACGATACAGATTATGATGAATCGTGAGTTACGCAATTAGGGTGCAGTTTGGTTTCTGTAGGGGGTGCTCTGACGGACAGAGAGTATATTTTAGAATAGCTGTTTCTCAGAAATGTTGAATCTTAGGGTATAAAGTGGAAGGATAATTTATGTATGTACAGTCGCCAGCAGGTCAAGCCATCCCAAACTGTCAAATTTTCCCAATTGAACATAAACCTTATTCCTTTGTAATAAAGTTGAAAAACTATAAAAAAAATTGACAGATTGGGGTAGCTTGATGTGCTGGCCTCTGTACTTAGATAATTGCATGATCTAAATTTTTTGTGAGTGAGCTAATTTTATCATAAAACTAACAGTTTCGCAAAAAATAAAACATCTTTGCGAACTATGACCTTGTATAAAAAATTGCACACAGAGGAACGATGCTGACGACTTTCACAGTTTCAATATAATGGTATCCCTAACGTTCATGCAAAAATTATGCTTCTTGGGAATTTATGCAAGAGGACACCTATTTTTCGGGCTAATTTGACTGGGCTATATACGGTGTCCAGCATCTCGACTCGGCTGTGGCATTTCCACAGAAAAAGAAACTAAATATTACAAAAAGAAATATAATAGGCAGTAATTACTCATGTGGTAATACCACACACACTTAAACAAAAACACAGCTAAGTAGTTCCGTCCGAGTTTCGAATTAAATGACGAATGATGAGAATGTAAATTTTAAACAAGTTTAAACACGAAAAAGAAATAAGTACCTATTACAATGTTTAGCATGTGCGACAAACAAAATTGAACTGTAAAATCATATGGGCAATAATTAGAATTCCATGTTTACAAGTCACTCGGTACATGCAACCATGGCGCCGCCGGGCAGAAAGATGTCACGTGCGGTCGTGGATATACAATTTTCAAACTAATGTCGATTACAAAGAGTGGATATTACAATGTGTTGGAATGGAATGGCTTACCCTGTTACAGTGTTACAGGGTATTGAAAGGTTAACTTGTTCGGAAGGGGTTACATTGCACCCATTCGAGGGTGTAACATGTATCAAAGGGTTTATTTTTTAAGCGCTTAAAAAAACCCCAACAAAAACCCTTTCAACGAGTATCCGGCCGGTCCCTGATAAGGACTATCCCGAACCTAAAAGGATCATGCGATTGGATTGGGAAAGTATGATGCAAACAAAACTCGTCCAATAAAAGTATATTTGAATTCCCAGGAAATTGCAAAATCGATACTGCGTAACCAAAGTAATTTAAAACAGAACAATATTAAAATGTATTCTGATCAGACACCTAAACAGCGTGAATACCTGCAAAATCTCAAAGATGAACTTAATCGCCGACAGGCTAATGAAGACAAAACTCTCACAATAAGATACAGTAACGGCATACCAAAAATTGTGGTGTTACCTTCAAAAAACGAATAACCACCGCACCTACTACAAATACGTACACGGATCCTAATAACGAGAAAATATCCTATCAAGTTGTCGAAAACTACAGTAACATTGTAACCTCAAACAATTCTTTTAAATTTTTGTACGCAAACATGCGGAGTATTGTAAAACCTGGTAAATTTGACGAATTAAAATGTGTGATAAAAGCTTTTCCATCTTGCTTACACGCAGTGGTTCTAACAGAAACATGGATAAAATCAGACGAAGAAGGAAAAAGATATCAGATTCCAGGATACACACATTATTACAACTTTAGAACTGATACGAGAGGCGGTGGGGTCTCAATATTTGTGAAAAATAACTTGAAACATAGTCTGACTGAGGAAACTTGTCAAAACTACAACCACTATCTTTGGATTCACATAGAAAACTATACTCTGGATATAGGTGTAGTATACAGAAAACCAGAACAATCAAACACCAAAACCTTTTTGGATATCTATTCCCAACAGCTAAATAAAAACAAGCGGGGTGTGGTCTTTGGCGACTTTAATTTCAATCTATTAAATACAGAACGTGCAATAAACATGTATAAAGAAGTGGTCAAAGAAAACGGCTATGATTTTTTAAACAAAATAGATGAAGATCACTGCACAATAGAATCAACAACATCCAAGAGTATAATTGACCACATCTGCTCAAATCTCAAACTGAATAATTTCCACCTAGCCATTATCGATACACCTATGTCAGACCATAAACAAATCTACTTAGAATTAAAACGATATAAACCAGAACCTCTGAAGAAAATTAGCTACCACAATATTGACTATGAAGTGCTCTATAAGACCATCCTAGAAACCCACACCGAAAACAGTGATTATATATTTGAAACCCTGGAAGAAAAGCTAATAAAAAGTATAGAAACAAGCAAAAAGACCAAATACAAAATGCTAAATTCACCACGACAAGACTGGATTAATAGATCAATCATTAGTGAAATAAATAAAAGAAACATTTTATGGAACCAACACAAAAAAAACCCAAATGACAAGCAAAAGGAAGACACATTCAGAAAGAAAAGAAACGAACTAACAGAATCTATACAACGAACGAAATCAAGTTATTACATGAAAGCCTTTGAAAACTGCAAGAAACAGCCATTGAAAATGTGGGGACTGATAAACAGCCTGTCCTGCAACAAAGTCACAGAAAAATCCGCCCCGCGAAAACTTCAGTCACAAAATGGCACTGTTACTGACATAAAGGACATCTGTGAATGCTTCAACGTTTTTTTTGCAAATGTTGGTTCGATATTGGCTAATCAAATACCCATAAAATATCACCCATCAGGTAGTGCTTTAACGAATTTATCTGGATCTGGCTCGTCTTCTCTTAGTGATCTGGAACCTGCCACAACAGATGAAATCTTAAAAATAATTAATAATTTAAATAACAACACCAGCGCAGGTTTAGATGGTATTACTACAAAATCACTAAAATGTGTTGCAAACCTAATTCTTGATGAACTCACCAGTTGCATAAACAAATGTATGAAATCGGGAACATTTCCAAAGAGTCTTAAGGTTGCAAAAGTTACGCCAATTTACAAATCCGGAGTTAGATCAGAGCCGGGCAACTATCGTCCCATTTCAGTTCTCCCTGTACTATCAAAAATTTTTGAGAGAGTCCTATACAATCGCCTCGAAAAGTACCTAACATCTCTAAACTTCATATATGAAAAGCAAAACGGTTTTAGACCGAAATCGAATACACTCTCAGCTACAATAGACTTGGTGACAACTATAAAGCTTAACATTGATAAAAAGAAAGTGGCCATGGGTGTCTTTATTGATCTGAAAAAGGCATTCGACTCAGTCAGTCATGAATTATTGCTAGGAAAACTAATGGAAATCGGAATACAAGGACCTGCCCTTGAAATTTTTAGATCTTACCTGTCAAACCGATACCAAGTAGTTAAAATTGGTAACACTCAGAGTGATCCCAAAATTATTACATACGGTGTACCCCAAGGTTCAATTTTGGCTCCTCTGTTATTCCTACTGTACATAAATAGTGTCCACAAAATTGGTCTAAAAGCTGACCTAACATTATACGCAGATGACACATGTTTGTTCTACTTCGGCCACTCAATCGATACTATTGTTAAGCAAGCACAGAACGATTTGGACTTACTCAACCTGTGGTTTCAACAAAATCTTCTCACGATTAATACAGCTAAAACAAATTACATGATATTCACTGCAAAAAATAAAAAAATCGGCAATTATACACCATTAAAAATAAATAATCAAACCATAAATAAAGTAGATCAAGAAAAATATTTAGGACTAATTTTGGACAGTGAATTGACGTGGCTTCCACATATTCAAAAAATTAAATCAAAAATACAATCACTCATGGGTGCCCTACGAGGTATCGTTCGTTGCTTACCCCGCCAAGTTCGCTTTTTAATCTACTTCTCCCTTGTTAAGCCACATATCGACTACCTAGTGGAAATATGGGGTACCGCTGCTAAATCACATACGAACCTACTACAAACTGCTCAAAATAAACTACTAAAAACGTTATTTAACTATGACTATCTAACTCCTACAGAAACTCTTTACAAAAAAATTAAAGTAATGAATATAACACAAACATACATATATAACACATGCATACTAATTCGAAAAATACTAAATAAAAATATACACACAAATATAACCTTCACAAAAAATATTAAAAAACACAAAATGAAACTGAGACGTGAACAAGACTTTTTAAAACTACACCCAACCCGCACAAACTACGGAAGAAAAACTATCGTGTACGAAGGATCTAAAATATTTAATAAATTACCTAGAGACATCAAGGAATCTAAATCCAAAACAACTTTTAAAAAGCTACTTAAACAATTTATAGAAAAAAAATCACATTCGCTACTATAGTGTCGAGCCACATCCAGTTGGCGTTTATTGAGTGTTACACGGATACTTTGTTTGCATGTATCGAACGAACATTTTGAGTGACCAAAAGATTTATAACCTACCCTCGAAACATTTTAGATAATCGAGGTCTAAACTTTGTAATACCCCCAACTTTATGCAATTTTTAAGTATTTAGTTTTAATATTCTCATGTAAGTGAATAGTGTTATTCTTATGAGAATAAATGATCTTAAACCGGATAAATTACACTAATTGTAGACTGGAAATAGATAGTTCTGTACGAATGGGGTCCTGTTCGTTCACCCAATCTAGGAACAAATTTAACAGAGAAAGATCTTAGTAGTGCCCATCTTTTGCTCTGCTGCGGCATTTATTCTCAATTGTTTTAAACGGTCTTTTGTTGAGACTGGCTAGAGAAACAAAACACGGTAAAGCACAATTTGTCCTTGTTTATCAGTTTTCACTCTCGGAGTCAAAAATTAGATATTTTTATGGCGAACGGTGGTGGTGGTGGGAGCAGTGGAGTTCTGACGTACTCAAGTTCTTCATAGATGGCGCGCTCATCGCGTTTTCGCGGCTTCAGCCAATCGTTTCGACTTAGCGAGTGTACAAAACATTTACTCTTAAATTCTGGATGAATTATAATAATTATTAGGGCTCAATAAAATCTTTTACATTTCAATATCCACAACCATTAGTTCCTTGATCCTCAAGACCAGATTCATCATCATCTTCATCATTTCAGTCGACAGACGTCCACTGCTGGACATTGGCCTCCCCCAGGCTCCTCCACTTCGACCGGTCTTGTGCTTTCCACATCCAACCATCAAGGCCAGATCCCCCCCGAGTGGGTTCCCGTACTGTCGTTGCGGGGGGGCTCAGTAGCCGTGGTCTCCCAGCCACGGTGAAGCGAAGAGGAACCCCAAAGTGGGGCTGCTCGGCTTTTGCCTCAAAGCCGACGATGTAGCGGCCAAAAAAGGCCCGCAATGTCGAATGGGAGGTATCGCGGCTGAGGGTTACAGGCTGCGGCGGGGGAGGAGTGCCGGTACTTTTGAGTAGCGCTCTTCCCTTCCGTGGCCTGGACGGGGCCGCCACCGTTTGATGACGGAGGAGGAGTGTCGCTATAGCGTTGGCCGCTCTCCCTGTCCCCTGCGGCCGAAAAGTGGTAGGCGGCGGGGCCACTGTGCTGACCCGTCGCAGAGTGACCGAGGGCTCGACAAAGGCCAATGCCTGCCAGGGGTGCAGATTGTTCGAAAGAGATACCGTTGCCCCTAGCACATGGGCAACTGAGGGAACACGGATGGGTATTAGTCAGCAAAAGTCTGACACGCCCTTCTGCTCCACCCAGAGCGGAAGAAGTCATTTGATGATTCCCCACCCAAAAAAAAGGCCAGATTAAATAACCAGTTACGATTAGTGTTATATAAAGAGTGTGAAACCTTTTAAGCCTACTTACGTCAAATGTTTATCTAAATGTAGGTACTATTAAAAATAAATCCATCTATTTATAATATTTAAGCCCCTTAGCTACGACCGTTTTCCTTAAATGAAATTCTTTTTACATAAAGGATAGGCGGGACACCCACTTAAAATAATATTGCGATGTACGTAAATAAAAAGACTGTATATAAGATAATCTTGCGTGAGCGTAAACGAAAGACTTTATACTAAAACTAGCTTTGCCAGCGGCTTCACCCGCGCGGAACTTTCATCCCCAATTTAACTCCCTTAGGGGTTGAATTTCGATAAATCCTTCTTTATTCCTTGTCTATATTATAAAGGGTACTGTGCAAAATTTCAGCTTTCTCGGTCCAAGGGTTTGGGCTAGGCGTTGATGAGTCAGTCAGTCAGTCAGTCGGTCAGGACTTTTCTTTTTATTTATATAGATAGATAATTTCATGAGTTGCTGTGTAGTATTCGCAGGCCGAAACATGTCCTCTCCGACCCAGATGACCCCATCACTGTTCTCCAAGAAAAGAATAGGGCCACCAGTACAGTACACAAACACAAACGACGACCGTCCTACCGACCTCGCCGTCGAGGTCCTCGCGCCCCGCGAAGACTCCCGAGTAGCGATCAGACCCCCGACCGTCCCTTGCTCGTTGATGCGCCAGCCCGCGCCGCAGCTGAGCCAGTAGCTTTAAATTCCCCGTCTAATAATCATGAAAACAACTTGATCCAGCCTGTCCCTGATAGTACTAGCTAAAAAAATCTAAAAAAAAGTAGCAGCCGTTTTGGAGATTAGCCGGAACAAACAGACAGTCAGACATTGTAAAAAAATTTTTTTTGTTATATTTACCGTGGATACATCCATATGCATTTAGTAAAAAGCGTTTTTTATTATTACAATTTATTTATCCAATTTTATTTATCGGTATACAGTATGTATTGATGTTTAGAAGATAAAATCATTATCATGTTGAGACGATAAATGAAGGGCTGCTAATAAAAGGTATTTACAAGGCAGACGCCCTAGGAAGACCTAGGAGGCATATAGTGACCGTATTGGTGATGTTCTTCAGAAAAGCCAGGTAGGACTCGCAACCGGCGTGCGTTTATGACCAGTTGCCCTAGTATGAGTTTCATTTAACCATCTCGATCAAACGCATCAAGCGCGTTCGGAGCTCCAATTGGTCCGTCACTAATCCAGGGCCAATCGGAGCACCAAACGCGCTTGATGCGTTTGGTGCTCCGATTGTGAAGGCCTCAGATGTATGAACGTAAACGAGGCAGAAGGAGTATGTTAGCATCGCACCAGATGGCTTTCTGTAGTTTCTGCCTATCCCAATGCAAAAAAGGCGTGAGTTTATGTACCTATGTTTGTATGTATAAGAAATAAAATCTCGATTTTTTTTGGAATGAAATGGCAAATCAATAGGTAGGCCGCTGTAGACAAAATTTGTCAAACTGGGGGATAACTGATTCATCTAACACCCAGTGCGAGTGTTTCCACTGCGAAGATCGCCCTGAGGACACGGTGGAGCACACGGTGGCGGTCTGCCCTGCTTGGGCGGAGCACCGCCGTGTCCTCGTGGAGGCGATCGGCGGCGGCGATCTCTCGCGTCCGGCCCTGGTCCAGGCCATGGTACGGAGCGAGAGGGCATGGGGAGCCGTCACCTCCTTCAGCGAAGCAGTGATGCTCGCGAAGAGGGAGGCGGCGCACGTGAGGGAGAGGCAGCATATGCGCCCTCGCGACCCCAGCCGCCGCAGGATACGGAGACGCCCTGGGCGTCGGGAATCCCAGGCCGATTTCCGGCCACCGTAGGCATGGGCTTGCGGACGGCGAGTAATGGGTAGCTCGCTGTCCGGTAAGGACCAAGCCCAAGTCGACGGCGCGTTGTGTTCCACGCGCGCCTCAAAGAGATGTCAGCACAAATAGTGATGGGACCCGCAAGGGTCGATGCCTGCCAGGGGTGCGGGTTTGTTCGAAAGAGACACCACAGCCCCTGGCTTAAGGGCTACTGAAGGAACACGGGTGGGTTTTAGTCAGTAAAAGTCTGACACGCCCTCCTGCTCCACCCAGAGCGGGAGAAGTTATTTGATGATTTCCCACCCAAAAAAAAAAAAAAAAAAAAAAAATAGGTAGGCCGCTGTAGACAAAATTTGTCAAACTGGGGGATAACTGATTCATCTAACACCCAGTGCGAGTGCGGTGCTTCTGATCAGACCATGCACGGCATGCACCACTTGCTGGAGTGCCCTAAGTGCCCGTTCACCTACACTTTGGATGATCTCAATAAAGCCACTGATGCCGCAATAACCGTAGCCACCTACTGGGCTCTAATAATATAAAAGTAAAGTGTACGAGTACCATCGACACGAAAAGAAGAAGAAGTAGCAAATCAATAGATTGGTACAATTCGAAACGAAAAAGTTGAAATGAAAATTAACATCATTTTTACCCGACTGCGCTAGAAGGAGGGTTATGTTTTTCGAGTGTATGTATGTATGTATATTTCTTTGTAAAGCTCTGTAGCCTAAACGGCTTGATCAATTTCAGCTTGAGAGGTGCTGTTAGATTCGTCTTAATTGTGAGAGTGACACTGGGTATATCAAAATTGAAAAAAAAAATGACTGATTTTTGGCGTCTTCAAAAAATTTTTTTTCACAAACCCTATTGAGTGGGGTATCAAAATGATATTTTAAAAACAGTTTATTGTTTCAATTTAAAAAAAAAAATCACTTTAAGGAAGTCGGGGTTTTTAATTTTGTATTTTTTTTTTTAAAGCAACTCGACATAAAAGAGTGATTAAATTGTAAAACAGTTTGTTCCCCCTTTTATCCATTAAGAACTTTATATATAGGCTTTCAAAAGTTATGTGTTTTGTTCAACTTTCTGAATGTCAAGTTCCCCTTTATGAACTTATTATATTATTACTTTCACCAACCACATTGTTCACTTTTGTCAATAGAAGGTGATTTTACTAAAACTTCTCACCATAGACGAGCTTAATGCTTTTTACGGAGTGGCCCACGGGAATACAATTTTAGCCAACTCAGGTTTATTTCTGGTTCTCTATAATTCAATTCGGTTTACTTATTTATTGCCAATTAAATTAAAACTGCATCATGCCACCCAGAGACTAAACGACGAGGAAAATCTGCCATAAAAGGCATACACCGGACGACCAACTTGATGCTTCAGACATAAACCATGTGTAATATGACCTTTAACGACTTCCCACTTCGCATAAAACAATAAACACGTTTTTATGTGATTTCAAGAATTCAGGAGGAAGAGTTTACGTAATACGATACGATCAAGTATGTGGGACCCACATGTTCAACTTGTTCTGATCAGTTTAGGATTTCCTGGTAAACAAGTGGTTGTTTTGAGCAAGTTTGTGGAGTTCCCAGAATGATGACGCGAGCTTGCACACGTCATACGAGTACTTCTACGTTTTGTATTACGTGTGCACTGATACGTTTGATCTTTACTGTTTTCTTTCGTTCCTACAAAAAAATCCACCGATTGTGTACCGTCTGCGAACGCTCTAACTTCACAACAAGATTTTGTATGTTACATATAATGTAGGAGGAACCTGATTATTAAATATTCTTGATCAACAAAGGCATGGGCAAAACCGTGCTGAATACGGAGCCGAATATAATCGATATGTGGTTCGAACCATAATTTTGCTGAATATTAGTTTGGGTGCAATCTATCAAACGTTGCTTGGCTCAATTTCGTAGTTGTAGTAATTGTGCTAAATTGACAATAGTTAGGTACCGACTGCCTATGACATGAATGATCTGGTGTTACCTCTAGCGTAGAAAATAGATTGCATTGATAATGAACACTGAACACTGTATATACCTATTACGAGTAAATTCACAGAAAGTAGTAAAGCTAATGGACAGACAGATACTCATTGAGGCCATTGTCTACAAGTACCTTAAGTACCCCTATTACAACCTCTTCTCAATCACCTCTTACAAGAGGTGATAGGAGTTGCTGAAAGGTACATCTTCATCACAGATAATGTGATCCGTGTTAACATTGCGTGTACAAAACACTTACTGAGATATTGTGTGTGAGCATTATACGGGTTCGTGTCTGATGTTTGTGTTATACCTATCTTATAATGTCATCAGCAGCCTACAGCAGTCCACTGCTGGACAAAGGCAGAGGCCAGAGGAGAGCCTATCGCACACCATTCAACTCGATTTTCGGCAACTCTCATCCAGCTGTAGTGCTGCTACCAGCCACCGCTGCGAAGATCGTCGTTCCACCTAGCCTGAGGGCGTCTTACCTTACGTTTGTAGACATTCAAAGCACCGAAACATTTTTTATGACTCGCCACTTGGCGCTTTACCCCATTTTATTTGTAGTTAAGTAATATTACTCCTAACTACGCGTTACTTTAGTTTTAAATTTACTTGACATCATCTATCTAGCTAGCTATAAATACTTTGAAAAATCTATGAAGAACATAAGTGTCGGGTCTCGTAACGTATTCCTATATGCTACTGTTTATTTTTCCATAAGAAATAAAAAAAAATACGGTTTACGCAAATGTGCTCCCAGTCATATTGAGTCTTTCATCACCTCAATCACCAAAATGCATTGGACGGAGGATAGTTGAATGAGGTTAAAACTGACACTATAACAATATATATGTTTATTTTTATTGAGTAAGTAGGTACCTAACCTAACTCATAAAAAATGAAGTAAGTTTGAATAAAAGTAAGCGTGAAAATATAAAAAAGTTTGATATTACGCCCACGTTCTATTATTACAGCAAAGTTTAATTTGATCCGGACTGGCGGTTTTTAGGGAAACCTTTTCAACAAACTTTGCTACTAAAGCTTTAAAAAAATTGTTCCAGTTTTATAACAACACATTACGTCGAATATGCGTGGGCCACGTTTTTATGTGTTGTTTCTAATTTACATTATCATAATTTGGCCAAAAATAACTATTTGTTGGGTATTTTAGTAATCACTATTGCAACACAAACATTAAAATGTAAGTTTATATGTGTTCCGTGTGGTGCCGGACGTAAAAGAATAGCACCATCCCACTTCTTCCCGTGGGTGTCGTAAAAGTCGACCATGGGACTTACTAGAAAATGGGCAACAGCGTTCTCTATGCATTTTACCACCGTACTGCGATCGCCAACTCGTCTACCAAGCGTGGCTATGTCCAGCAGTGGACGTCTTTCGGCTGAACTGAGGATGATGATATGTGATCTGTGGCAACACTTCCCTGCAAACTGTGACACTGGTAACACACGTGAAGTTATATAGTCCGCCTTTTTATTTATTTTCCTTGACTCCAAAGCTACCAGCACCTATTAGCAACCACCACCTATTACACCGCAGCACACACTATCTAGGTACTGGATAGAAACAACAACCCTTATCAAGGGGTGTCATGTTACCCAGTGGTGGAGGTCAGATAGGCAGTCCTCTATGTAAAATATTGGTATTCAGCTGCATTCGGTTTGACTGGAAGCCAATCCCAACATATTTGGAAAAAGGCTATCCTTTTTAATATTGCAGTTGAAATAGAACAGAAATATCTGATCACACTCTCATCATCATCTCTGTTCTTCGGGGTCGGCGTGAGAGGTTTTCTTTCACAGTTTGAAAAGCGAATTTGTTTTGGGTTGCAGACAGTTGATTTATTTCTGTTTCACCTCACAGGCTCGAAAAGATTCTGTTTGTCATTCGAAATCTGCGTGCAAAAGTGCATTTTACCCGCTAGCGTGGTAAGAATTTTTGAAATTCGAACCTTTCTATTTAAAAATTTTCTATACAGCCAGTCCACTGAAAATGCATTCATACTTCAGTCAGTTCTCCAACCCTATTTTTAGAATAGTGGAACTGGCCAGCTGGACGACTGCATGAAAAAAAAGAAACTTTAAAAAAAGTCGTCTCTATTCTATTTGCTTTCCATAATTTTGGTATGTTTTCTGATAAAATTTGAAGAAATCATAAAATATGAGCGAGTCCAGCAGCGATGAAGATATAAATTTAACACCTGCAGAGTTAGTGCAAGCGGCCCATAATGCCGAATTGAGTTATGTTACGGAAAAATCGCGCGAAATATGTACATGAAAGCCTACAATTTGTTCAATGCATAGAGACATTTCAAATGCGTGAAAACGTTTTCGAAGACTAAAATGCAATGCTATCATACTTCATTCATCATCTGCCTAGCTTTTTCTCAAGTATATTGGAATCGGCTTCCCTAACCAGATGCAGCTGTATACCAGTATTTTACATGGGGCGACTGCCTATTTGGCCTCCATAAACCAGTAACTGGGTAATACGATACCCCTTGGTAAGACTGGTTGTCAGAGTTTCGGTCTTCTAATCACCCGTAACGACTGTCAAAGATCCACAAAGCACAGCCGGGATGTTGATGCTTTCCTTGCTTTTATGTAAAGATGGTCACCCATCCAAGGATCAACCGCGTCCAGTGTTGCTTAACCTGATCGATCGACCCGGCGGCTGTTGCTACTAAGCCACAAGCCCCTCGCTATCATACTTCATTAAACTACATTAATTTAATCAATTCTTTTTCTTACACCTAGCATTTTCCTCGCTGTAGTGAGGTGAAAAATCGTGTGTTGCGCTCGGCAGCAAAGGTATTCTGCGTCTCGTACTTTTGAAAGCCTCGCTACGCTCAGGATTCTATATTTGAACCACTCGCTTCGCTCATGGTTCAATCCTAGAATCGTTCGCTTGCTCAGCTTTCAATGCAAGTACTCGCGCCAAAAAACAACTTTGCAGCCTTGCATAACAAATAACCATTGTTTTTGTCTGGAGCGAGCGAATCTTGGGTTGAGAGTAGAAATGATCAAGGTTGTTAAAAGCGTCGAAAGTATAGATATATAAAGTATAAAGTCAAATAAGTGTCGAAAACAGAAAAAAAAAATTATTGTCGGTGTAATCTGTTTTGTTTCTATCATATAACGGGAAAATGTAAATGTTTTGTTTGTAGTTTCTATATTTACCTAGGTTTTCGGTTAGATATTCAGTTCACAATTAACCGCAGAGATACAAGGGTTCGTTAGGCTTATTTGAAAACAAAGGTTTGTCTTTTTTGCCTTTCAAAGTTCTCTGTTTTATACAGTTTCTGACAAAATCGTCCACAACTTCAGCTGCGGGCTGATCCTGTTACTAGAAAACTTAATTTGGAATCGGAAGATTTTGTTGGATCCATTTTGTTTCAGCCCTCGCATGTCAAGTGCACACCATGTGTTCCGATAACAATAGAATTTCTATTGTGTCTACTAATTAGACGTGCGACGGGTTAATGATTAAGTAATGTACTTACCTACTTGGCCCAGTCGGACAGTTCATGCAAAAGTTTCTAGTTTTAACAAAACGGAGCTGTGATTGAAAAGGAGTTTTAAACAATGTGAAGTTCTTAAGTCTTCTAATGAAGAGTTTATATATCCTAAAAATACCTATTACAAATGTGAAAGTTTCTTCGTTGGTACGCTTTTTTTTTATTGTGTGGGAAGTCATCAAATAACTTCTCCCGCTCTAGGTGGAGCAGGAGGGCGTGTCAGACTTTTGCCGGCGTCGTTTTTAAAACCCACCTGTGTTCCTTCAGTAGCCCGTATGCCAGGGGCTGTGATATCTCTTTCGAACAAACCCGCACCCCTGGCAGGCATCGGCCCTTGCGGGCCACATCACGTTTGTGCTGACATCTCTTTGAGGCGCGCGTGGAACACAACGCGCCGTCGACTTGGGCTTGGTCCTTACCGGACAGCGAGCTACCAATTACTCGCCGTCCGCAAGCTCATCCCTACGGTGGCCGGAAATCGGCCTGGGATTCCCGACGCCCAGGGCGTCTCCGTATCCTGCGGTGGCTAGGTTCGCGAGGGTGCAAAGACTGCCTCTCCCTCACGTGCGCCGTCTCCCTCTTCGCGAGCATCATTGCTTCGCTGAAGGAGGTGACGGCTACCCATGCCCTCTCGCTCCGTACCATGGCCTGGACCACGGCCGGACGCGAGAGATCGCCGCCGCCGATCGCCTCTACGAAGACACGGCGGTGCTCCACCCAAGCCGGGTTACTCAATCACGCAAAAACAGCCAAACGGATTTGGATGAAATTTGGTACACAACGTAGGTAGTTTACAACCTTTTAACACATAGGATACTTTTTATATGGGTAGTACGTCCCGTAAAATATTTTTCACTCTCCACGTGGGCGAACCCGCTGGCAAAAGCTAGTTTCAAATAAATAGTTTCCACTAGAAAGGTAATAAGGAGTTTCAATGTAGTGGAAGAACATTTTTATTTTTTGGTTATAAAACTGATTTCCTTCACGCTTTTTTATTGTAACAATAACATACCTGCAAACAATTAGAAAAAAAATTAAGCTCATGAAGTAGGAAAGTAAGTACCTAAGTGGCCATTGTGACGACACTGAGAATTCTTTCAGAATAATGTTTTTGAATCCATGCTTCCTGTAATTCTCGTAAACTGATTACAGCCTGCCTGAATTGCCTGAAACGGCTCTAATAAGCTCAGTGATTTATATACAAAACGCCTGATTGTCGTGTACCTTAAACAACGTTACACAACGTTAAATCTGCCCAAATGTTTCAAATCCTTTTTGGTGCTATCAGCTTAGGTATTCGACCTCAGGTTCTATTATAAAAGGAAAAACAAGACCTAGACATTATTGCTTCCATACTTACTGTGGTTCGGTGTTAAAAAAATGTCGTGTTAATCGGTATCAGCCAACCAGTGACCGTGCAATACTACTATATCTATACTAAAAATAAAGAGGAAAGATTTGATTGTTTGTTTGTTTGCATTGAATAGGCTCCGAAACAACTGAACCGATTTGAAAAATTCTTTCACTGTTGGGAAGCTACACTATCCCCGGGTGACATAGGCTATGTTTTATCCCCGTATTCCCACGGATCAGGACTACGCGGGTGAAACCGCGGGGCGCTACTAGTAATATTTTAAATGTGAAAGTTTCTATGTTTAGAAATTTGGATGTTTGTAACTCATTCACGTTACAACGGGCGAATGGATTTGGATGAAATTTGGAAATTATATAGTTTGTAACCTAACGTAATATAAATGATACTTTTCATCCCGATAGTACCGTCCCGTGGGATAATTTTTGACCACCACACGGGCGAAGCCGCTGGCAAAAGCTAGTTGATTCATAAAGGCTCTTAATTAATTGACAAGGGAGGGAGAGAACCTAACTACTTACCTAAGCTTCGTATTCCGTAGGTATAAGATCAACATCCATTTCCCAATTTGAATTTCCCTAACATCGGAAGGTACTTTAGGGTGAAAATCAATCAGAGACAAGTAATTTGTGAGTTAGATTAAAAAGTCAAGAGACTCTTCTGTAAATCAATGTGATACTTGCAAATAACTGCGTATTGTAAAAAAGCGTATCCACAAAAGTTCTTCGATTCGACAGATTTACACCCTTCCTTTAAAACAAAGTAAAATGTACATAATCAATTAATATGAAAATTTGTTGTACCTACCACTGTTTGTCTTTGCATCACCCAAAGGTTAACTGGTAGGAACTGCCTATGGCATTAAGTCCGCCTCTGTATATTTGTGTGCCTGAAAGTGTTATATAAATAAATATAAATGTTAAAAACTTCTTTCAATCATTGGTAGCTTCGGCCGATGAAAATCGCACATACTGAAACTGTATACCTAAGTACATGCTCACTTACTCGTTTTTACGCATGACAAATATTTATCGGCTTGAAATACTAAATCAATAGTGTTTGAAAGTATTTTATGATGACTGCCTGCCTGCCTGGGTCAAAACTCAGAACTAATCGTAAGTCGCGGCTAATGCCACTTGCCAAAAAACAAAAAAATCTTTGTTGAGAATAATATAGCTAGTGTTTTTTAAGCTATCGCATGGCTTTTATTGCGGGCTTTGAGCGCGGCGACCGAATCAAGAAATTCCGTAACGAAAATAAAACCTAACACCCCCCACTCCGCCTACCATGTAGCTCGGCCGAGCGTTTGCTTAACGATGGTAAGTTACACTTTTTGAGCGTGGTGACCGATAAAAAAAAAAATTATTATACGGTATAATAAAGTTAAAAATTTATATAAATTGTATATATTTATATATATAATAAAATTATAAATTAAAAATATCAAAGAAAAAAATACTGCTAAAACATAAATAAATAATTATAATTGCAGAAGTTGATAAAAAATTCTATGCAATAGCTTTACCGCGGCAGTCCCCGAGTGCCACACGTATTTAATTATTTTTTTGACAAACCAGTGGCTTGCTAAGCTGAAAGGAACTGTGACACAAAAACCTATTGTAGAGCCTACGACCGCTCAGGCAAGCGGTGACTTTACAGAATTTCAAAGACGAGCCCTGAGTTCAGTTTGATACCCTTTGTAATTAGATTTATCTTGCGGAGTCAGGAAGGCGTTTTAAATGGTCTACTTATTTAGCGATAAACTATGAGTTGTTCTTAAAAGTTCTATGTATTTCTGAAAAGGAACAAAATTCTTTTTCCTAATCTTTTGTTACATATTATAGCCTATTCAGTCCCTCTTCTGGGAAAAGACCAAGCTTTGGAGAATTAGTAACGGAAATACAACTATTGATTTCATGCTTCATTACATAAAAAGCGGCCAAGTGTTGCTAAAACTCTCACAGGAAGGGTTCCGTTCCACCGTAAAATAATAAACACTAAAAAAATATGCCGAAAAAAACACCGCCCCTAAGACGACTCACTGACCCAGGTTTCTTGATGCTTTAATTTTTAATAAAAAAAAAAAAAAAAATTGTGGCGGCCAAAGAGTTACAACACACTGTTTTCAAGTGTCTACTTATTGTGGTTTAAAAGTACAGCCCTATGACAGACGGACCAAATGGACGAACAGCGGAGCATCAGCCAACGGAATCCTACAAACAATATTGAAGGATAATATTGGTTTTCTAAAAACGGAAAATGTTTACTGCATGGGCCGAGTAGGTTTACTTATTCTAAGAGGATGCAGTTGCTTTAATTTAAAAATGTAGGCTACGAAGGCAACAACTATAAGCGTTCATATCTGTTTGTGGTACCACTGAATACAAAGTACCTACTTTGTGTACGTATGCTAGGTAAAATGTTTGTAAATGTGGCTTTTAAAATGTTTGTCGCCTTGTTGTAAACTGATGAAACTCGCATGGAAACCGTACAGGGTTCGTTCCAAAAGTAACCAGCAGTGTTAAAAACCCTGTTCCGGTTCAATTCTTACGCAATCACTCAATAAAAGGAATTACTAACACATTCATCCGTATCTAAAAGGTTTTAACTTTGTGTCTCCATATACTTGATGCAAAACATTTTGTTTGAATAACATGATGAAATAGTAATTTAAAAACCAGCTCTCAATAATTATGTAAGTTGCACTACCAATTGATTTCGGGTCCACTCGTATATTTTTACATCCGATATTTTAGAACGGATCTATTTTGCCGATTATCCTTGCCCATTAATCTAGTCGTCATTCGGGTCAAGGCATTGTCATCGTCTAAGACTTACTTGAATATACTGATACAAAAATAATTTGAGGCAAATCAAATACTATGAATGTTATTATAAATATGTAGAAGAAAAAAGAAAACAAAAAAAAAATGTTCAGCACAAATAAAACGCACGTTATAAAAAATAAAATAAACGAATACAAGTAAAATGCACACATACAACGTGGACAAAAGCCCCGTATTCAAGTTGAAAATGTACACATTATGAAGGTTCATTGACTGTTAATGTCAGTCGAGCGTAGACAGACTCTGTTTTTCTGTTTCGTTTTGAAACAGATTGTTAAACCATTGCTTCATATGTTCGAAAAATGTGTCTCACGCAACACCGCAACGCAATGAATATTGTTGAACTGTCAAATTGAAACAGATTATGATTAATCATGAGTTACGCAATTAGGGTGCAGGTCGTTGCTCAGCAAAATGTTCTGACTTCGGACGGACCTATCGTCAACAGCGTTGTTTTTCAGAAACTTATACCTTTTGGAGAGAAGACGCTCATCGTGTGATCTAATAAGTTACGTTATCGGGTAAGCACAATATAAAAAATTAAAAAAAACTATAATTATAAACTTTAATGATTTGGACTTAGTCATGTTATATAATAATAATAATAAAAATCTTTATTGCAGACCACAAGATCCATAAAAAAAAAACAATTATAAAAACAGTACATTAAAAGATTAAAATTAAAAAAAAAAATAGATTTAAAAAAGCATACACACACACAAACTGATGCCTTTCTTTTCTAGCACCTATTTAGGCACAAACATTTTAAGCTGCTATTTTCAACCAGCACTTGTAGGTTTTGGTAGCGTACATCCTCTCAGCAATGTCCTTAACTAAGGTGTTTCTACACGTACCAACCCTGGACATGAAAGAGGCAATTCTGCTTCTCTGAATGGCATTGAACGCGTTCAACCTTGCCTCCGCGAACATTCCTGAGGCACTACAATAGCGCTTCAACCCCATTAGGTGTCTGTAGATGTTGTTGTACTGAACACGTATGCCATCCCAAGACTTCCTTGTATACTCAGTCCAGAGCTGGCACGTATAGAAACTTTGACAATACGTTCTGAACAAGTGCACTTTCGTTTGTACATTAGCCTTAAAAAATCTTCTGGCAAGCATGTTTCCCACAACCGATAGAGCACGCCGTTGGCGATCGATATCCGCATCGTCTTTCATATCTGATGTCAGTATGTGACCAAGGTACCTGAACCTCTCCACAACCCTCACCGTCTGCCCCCCAATGCACACTGGTGGAACATTTTGAGGCCCCCTTCCCGACCTGAATATCATAAGTTCTGTTTTTTTTGCATTATAAACTAAGTCATGGTCTTTAGCGTACTGGTCACAAATACTTAACAGCTTTCTTAAGCTCTTAATTGAGGGGCTGAGCAGGACCATATCATCAGCGTAACTCAGGTTGTTCACATAACGAGTAATGAGTAATGGCTGTATAGGTGTAGGTATATAATAAAGATAGTATTTTATTTATATACCTATTTGTTATAGTAGTTTTGTTTATTCCTTTTGTGTAAAGAATTTTTGTACATAAGTTGCAGTCCGGGTAGAGAATAAATAACTGTGTTACCTTTATAATAATGCTCCCACATATAAATGTAAATAACATAACTATGTTCCTCACATTATAGCAGTACTCACTCTGATATTACCCCTTGTTCAGATCACGACAGATACGACACACAAACACCATGTTTAATAAACGATTATAAATAGAAGACCTAATATAAAAGAAAAAATAACAAGCATCTTTGAAAAACGGTCAATTCATTAGTGTCCGCGTATGGTCCAATAAATTGGAGAATGTCTTCCTCAGATGCGATCCTGTGAGTGGATTCTCCAGGCTTCTGCCGGACCAAAATGCGACCGCGCTTCGTCCATACGAATGGCCATCCATGAATCCCTGCAGCGGCCCTTGTCCGACGAAATAACTACTGGTTGAACCTGGTCAACTTCTCGTTGACAAATAACCGCACAGGTTTCTCAGAGAGTCCTAGGTTCTCTGTTGTAGCGTCACGTCGCACACGGGCCCCATTCAACACGGCGGCACGCTGGTCACGACGAGCGAGGCGCACCATGATAGCTTGAGGGCGGGGCACTATAGATGTAATGGGGCTTGATGCCTTTATGTGCCTGCCGCCAACTCGCTCCACACACACGATGTCGCGGTCCTCCAAAGCGACCCCTAGCTTCGTGGCAATTAGCTGGAACAGGTGTGTCGGGTTTTCAGCTTACGACTCAGGTACGTTTGCTATCACTAGGTCATTTGCCATCAGCTCTTGATCCCTATCATTAAGGTCCCTCTTGAGCTGCAGAACCACACTCTCCATCGCACTTAATTTTTTCGGATTGCATCCTGCGTCGTGACGCTGTTCAAGCGCCTCCAACCTGGACTCAATCCCGTCCATCCGGGTGTGACTCGAGTCGTTAGACGCCTTCAGCTCTGCTACGTCTTGCCTCAGCTCCATGACCTCAAATCGCAAGATGCGTAGCTCCTCAACTACCATTTTCAAAGCGGAGCTGACGTCCTGTGGGAATTTGGGTATTCCCTCCAAAGCGGTTAAGATTGGGGTAGGCGTCAACACCAACAGCTTCTCCACCACCAGCGGCGACGCTGGGGCAGTAATTGACTGAGGTGTCAACGGCGCGGTAGTTGAAAGAGACGTCGGCGATGCGGCGGAAGACAGACGCGCCGGCGTTTCGACAGTTGGCAAAGGTGTCATCGGATGTATCAACACTGTTGACGGCGTGGGCGTCCCGGGCTCCAGCGTCACCACAGCTGATGGTGTTGGAATTGACGTGTTAATAAGGACCGGCCATTATTAATAATGCCCAAGAGCGTCGGGCAAAGTGATTAATTTATCACTTTGACCCGCCATTATTAATAATGCCCAACGGCCCGTGGTCCATATAATAAGTCAGTGTTTGAGATAGCTTGAATTTATCAGTTGGACCGGGCAGTATGAATAATTCCCTACTTGTAGCCGGGATTTAATAAACGTTATTGGATATAACGTTTATTTAATCAAAAATCATTAGGCCTATCGTTTAAAATATATAATATTGCGATTAATTTGATTGAGCGTGCTGCGGGAGCGGCGTGACAGAAACGAATTGCTACAAATCCGACTCCACGTAGTCTTGTCTGCCCTACCCCTAGAGTGTTATTTAAAATCGCGTAGGCGTGGAGGGGCAAGGCGGCCCGCGAGCTGAGGAGCAGGTGGTTTCAACACTCGCCGCCGCGGCTGAGGCTGGCTGGCGTAGCCGGCCAGCAAGCCGAAGCTGCGGTGGTGAGTGTGAAACACATCTTCGACGATAAGCTTGCATGGGACCGCCGCCGCCGGAGCCCTGCAGTGCCGGAGCCGTGACAGAAACCATGAATGCTGCAGGTTGCATGCTTGCTTGCATGTTGCTGTTAACTTTTCATGAAAATTATGTAAGTTTAATTTAATATAAACAAAAACACTACAGTTCACATATTTTATTACTTTGCCCAAGATAGGGTGGGCATTATTCATAATGGCCGGGAGAAGTGGTTAATCATGCTGTTTTAATCACATTGCCCAATTGAATTGGGCATTATTTATTTATTCTTAATTAAAACGGAAACACCAATTACATTAATTAACATAGAGATACAGGTATAGCAAATAAAAATATTACAAATAGGTACTAACAAATAATAGAGGACAACCTAGCATACTTACTCTCGCAAAACATCAGACATACACGCATAATTTTGCTCCATTCATCAGCAAACAGATCACATTCATTATGAATATTGCCAGTAACATTTACACTGCTTAACCGCTTTTGATAGCAATGGGTTTGTTAGTTTTGATTAATTTTAATTAATTTAATTTTGATTTTATTACATTTTGACTTCTGTTTAATTTGATTGATTGCGTGATTTTATGTTTGGCTAAAACTTTTACTTTTAGATACCTAATGTACACCAAATTACCTAAAAGTAAATGTTTTAATAGGGAGAAATTTGGAGAAACAAAATCCTAAGGCCGCGTCTCCACCGACGGCGAAGAGAATCGTTGCACGAGTACGCCATGGTCACGCACTTTTCCGTGAATATGATGTACCTACTTGTGCGATCAATCATGCCGTATTTAAATAGATATTATCATGATTCATAGCTAAGCATAGTTGAGCTGTAAGATTACAATTGCGTGCTCTGACTGGACAGGTCCACTCAATCTGTGTTGTTCTTTACTCAAAAGACTTACATGGTCTTCACAGTAATGGGAACTGGACAGGTCCACTCAATCTGTGTTGTTGTTTACTCAAAAGACTTATTTACATGGTGGTCTTCACAGTAATGGGAAATGGACAGGCCCGCATAATCTGTGTGGTTCTTTAATCAAAATACTTACCTATTTGGTCTTCACATGATCTGACCAAATTATATCTGGAATTTAAAAGAGACTGTGACCTCTGACGTTGTTTCGGCGTTTCTTCTCGGAGTAGTCAGATAAGAAACGCAGAACTCATCTAGTTTGAGAAATGTGACCTACGTGAAAAAATGTTTGTATAAACTTACTTACAGAAATCCTACTTTATATAATATTATAAATTTGAAAGTAGGTAGTTACGTAGTGTTTTGATATTTAGATGTTTGGATGTTTGTTACTCAATCACGCAACAAAACCTGAACAGATTTGGATAAAATTTGGCACGCAGATAGATTATAACCTGGATTAATACATAGGATACTTGTTATTCCGGTAATACGTTTCCGTGGGATAATTTTTGCCCTCCACGCGGGCGAAGGCGCTGGAAAAAGCTAGTATCATTATAATAAGACATTTATCATTCAAACAATCGCGTCGACCGCGGTTTGCGCCATGTTCGTTTTCGGCTAAGACACGGTCCATACTTAAACTAAATCTCTGACAGAACTTAGACATTTTAAAACTACTTTTAGCTGCAGGTATAAAAGCTTATTGAACACTATTTTTGATATCTGGGAACATGAACGTAAAAGTATAAAACCATATACATGCAAACATTGCTTAAGGGACAGAAAACGACGACGAGACGTTGAGATTCTGATTTTCGCAAACGCAAAGATATGTTCTCGTAAGGAAATTTGATTTCGAGGATGTCAGTGAACATGCCTAATTTACAATTTAAATTCAACGTGTTTCTGATTATTGAGCCGGAAAAAAAAATACTTCGTGCCTACGAGTAAGTATACCAAATTTGTGAATATCTGGTAACGACAATATTCAATAACAACATTGCTTGAGGGCAAAGAAGTTTTTAGAATGCAAGTCAAATGTGATAAGATATTCAAAAGAAAGAATTTTAGGAAGGTCTTTTGGATTTATATTACAATCTAAATGGTCAAATAAAGTCGCTTTTTGTGTCTGTTTTGATGCGGTTTTCACCTTATGTTTATATAACTATTATATAATTCCAGATGATTTAATATACGTTTATATACGCCATTGCACCAAGCAGGGGCGGGTCTCTGGTACTAAATAAAATAAAAGTAAACGTGTTAGGTAGTGCCTAGGTAACACGTGGACATAGATACATACATACATACTCGGCCTATAAACGTTTCCACTGCTGGGACACAGGCCTCCTCTTCATGAGAGGGAGTGGGCCGTAATCTACCACGTGGGCCCAGTGCGGGTTGGTAACA
The DNA here is from genome assembly GCA_949987655.1 of Polymixis flavicincta. NCBI lineage: Eukaryota > Metazoa > Arthropoda > Insecta > Lepidoptera > Noctuidae > Polymixis > Polymixis flavicincta. The sequence goes on from OX465179.1 coordinate 12,114,308, forward strand.
CGTGGACATCTATCTATATATAAATAAAAATAGACATCTATCTATATTATATCTATATAAATAAAAAGACAAGTCCTGACTGACTGATTGATTGACTGACTCATCAACGCCCAGCCCAAACCCTTGGACCTAGAAAGCTGAAATTTTGCACAGAGGTTCCCTTTATAATGTAGACAAGGAATAAGGAAGGGTTTTTCGAAATTCAACCCCTAAGGGAGTTAAATAGGGGATGAAAGTTCCGCGCGGGCGAAGCCGCTGGCAAAAGCTAGTTATATATATAAATAAAAATAAAAGTCCTGACTGACTGACTGACTCATCAACACCCAGCCCAAACTCTTAGACCTAGAAAACTGAAATTTTGCACAGAGGTTCCCTCTATTATGTAGACAAGGAATAAGGTATAATAAAGTAATATTTTTTTCGAAATTCTACCCCGAAGGCAGTTAAATAGGGGATGAAAGTTCCGCACGGGCGAAGCCGCTGGAAAAAGCTAGTTAGTAATAAATATTCAAAGTCAAATTCATTTATTTGCAAAATAAATACATCTCCACAAATACAACTCTCACCTTCTTACCACAGGGGTAGACAAAAACTACAGAACACGACATCCCACGAACCTTACGTCCTCCTTTTCCCTCGTTTTTGTTCAAACATCTTATTAACCACACAAGCAGGCTGCAAGAGCTACGCATTTGACCTGTCCTTCTAGGACCTATAGGACGTCCCCTGCCGGCGATTCCACTCACATGTGCCTTGTGCAATACTTACCTGCTGCTACCATACCTACCTATTGTGAATTGCCTTTCATTCATCTTCTACACTTCACCAAACCATCTACTAGTATGCTTAGTTATATGGTTTGATACATTTTTGTCACTTGTTTCTCTTTTTTCGTATTAATAAAAATGGGGAAGCAATATACGTACATGTTTTACCGCATCACAAGTCTTTCTGTCGGTTACCACTTCTTTGTCTTATTAATAACATTGAGTTAGGTAAAGTAGTATCATAAAGGTCGTTTAGTACCTCACTATAACTAGCGAGTAATCCTAAGAGGATACTTAAACCTCCCAGTGCATCATAAACCCACAGACATCAAATATATTGCTTCGTACTGATTTCTTTAGCGTCGTCTCGACTGCTTCGTTGGTTTAGTGGTTTCAAGCTCTACGGCTGAGGTTTTGGGTTCGATGGCCAGCCCGGGCAAAGTGTTATTGGGTTTTTTTCAGAAACAACGCAACGGCCATAGAAAAGAGCTAAGAAAACAGTTGAACCTACCCAAGAAGCTCGATCTGAATCAACATGCCGGCGACGCGCGTTAAAAGATGCCCTCCAATAAATAAACTAGACCAATTCTTACTCAAGGACGCATATCCGGCAGGCTCGCAATTCTTTCCTATCCCAAGGACAAGTCTCCCGACCATTACAGCGCCCCCGGTCTACTTCTTGATATGCAATGGCTTCTGTAACACCATGAAGCATGAGGCTCCAGGGGCTAATGCAAATCTTGGGGTTCATTCGATTAATCGACTCTGGTCAAGCCACACTGGGATCGGTGCATTTCATTCATTCATTCTGGAAATTCCTAGCAGCAGGCGTCTGAATCCTTCCTGGCCTGAATATAGGCGTGATTTTATGCTGTGATTTCTTTAGCGGATATTTTTTTAAATATTTTGTAAAACTAGAACTAAGTAGATTTAAATAAATAAGATTTATTTTTAACATACCGTCAAAAATAATATGCGTGGCATGCATGCCTGTGTGACATAACATTATTTGCGCTTGAAGTAAATTATTAGAGCTTAGAAGTACCTATTTGTAAGCTTTAATAATTTACTTCATATGGGTTTAGGTACCCACATTTATGTAACTTTAGCTCGAGGTTCTTCATTTCCCATAGGATAATTTTGGATGATCACGCGTCATTCGAAATTATCCTACGGGAACCTAAGTAATGCCGAGATAAAAAGGATTCTGTGTCCTAACCCAGGTCATGCTCTATCTGTGTTAAAATTTCATTGAAATCAATTTCTAAACTTATAACGTCATTACACAATTTATATTAATATGATATAAAAGTTTGTCGCGAGATTTAAATACCTACTCATATTTACTTGGTTTGACAAGTAAAATAAAAAAAAAAAACAATCAGATCAACTTATTTTATTAGTTGTTTATCTACACAGGTAAATATCGCGACAAGCTTTTATATCATACCCAAGCAGCACACATAGCTGTATAGCCACCGGACAACAGAATTTTTGAAAACTCATGGCTGTTATGCCGTTTGTACAAGGGCATTATATCCGGCTACACAGCTTCTATAATTCTAAATTTGGCCCCAAATTAGCCAGCCCTGAGCATTGTAGTAGCTTGTTAATAGCATTCCAGAGCATTGTAAGAGCATTACATGGGCTGGACAATAGCTTAGACAGCTGTCAAGATGCCACTATCAAGCTCCTTTAATTCTCTTAGACAGCCCAAAGATGTTGTATGGTTTACTAACGGCGATTGTTGAATCTACAAAGAAATAGCAACAAAAGTCTATTTGGACAGCGCAACTGTTATGCCAAACTATAATCTGTAGGCAAATATAATTAATTTCCAATTTAAGGTAAGTAATTTTTCACGTTTATTTGCATCTCTATCGGTAAATTGTACTGCGGGTGCAATTTTACTGTTAATATATTAGGTAATATTATCAAATATTACACGCGCCATCGAAATAATACAGTTTTACTAAAAATAAATATATAAAATAAATACGGTGTGGAATCATTTATGGATTTTTACAAAAAAATACCATCTTATGAGCATTATCATCTATTTGTAGCTATGAAATAGTGTGTTTTACTTTAATAGCTCTGAAATATCATAAAAATTTAACAGATTTCCGTTTTTTTTTTTCATATTTAATCGTTTTGTATACATTAAAATGGCGTCAATTTGTTATCCAGCTATAATTCTAACTAAATTCTCTACAACTTCACTTTGCCGTGCAATGGCCATATTTAATTCTATTAACCAGCTGAGAACTGGACGCTAGCTGCACAATGGGTTTCAGTTATTCTAACGAATGGTGAAAGCAGCGTCTTAGGGTTCTCTAATCTTGATAGAAAACCATTTCGGGCATTTTGTAATCAATTAATAATAGTGTATATATTTTTGTTATAGTGCCTGTAATAGATGCTTTGGCGCTTTAGAGCGTTTTACGTATTGGCACAAATACTAAATTCGCATACTTAATTATCTCTTACTTATGACGTAGTAGGTAAAGATGCTAATTTTATTGCTAATTAATTATTTTTGTTTTCAGAAAATAGAAATGTCGTTCAAAAAGAAAGAGGGAAAGAAAAATTATCATACCAAGTGCTTGGGAAAAGGATTGAGATGGCCTATTAAAAACGTCACTTCGAAATTGAATAAACTAGAGTATTCAAAGCCTCATACAGATTGGAAAAAAAAATGCAATGCATAATGAAAGGGTCATCCATTGCAACTTATAATAATGCATAAAAAGTATTAACTGAAATGTTGAACCATAGTAACACGTCTGGAGAAATAAATATATTAGATGAAATCGTTGACCACAACACATTTATTACCTACATATTTAATAACGTTATCTGATGACGTTACTCAAAAGTGTTTTTTTAAATATTTGGTTCATTAGTTGGTTATTTATTCTGTAACAGTAACAGTATTCTGCTTAAATAACCAACTAATGGTTTAACATATAGAATTACCAAAGCCAAATATGGAGTATGTGACTGATAAAATTAAACGCAGTAAATGTATACCATTACTTTTATTTTTATTGACCATTCCTTACCCAACAGCTATTAATAAATAAAAACTTCTGAGTGCCACTGACACGTCTTTATTGTTTTGTAACGGTCAAACAATATTAAAATGTGTCTTCTCATAAAGACGTGGCTCAGCGCCACGTCGGCATGAAAATGTACGTACGTTTTATAAAGCCCTTGCGGGTGAATCGCAGAAAAAAACATCTAATCATGACTGCTATGATCTTGCTAGTTGATAGAAGGATTCCGTCATTCAATAACTGTTTTATTTCTACTACAAAATCTTCTAGATAAATATCAAGATTCTTCGGTTTTCCGACACCATAATAAACGCCAATGATAAATGGTTGGCTATTTCAAAAACATTACACAAAATCGGCCAATCATTATTGTGGAATTGTGGAATAAAATGAGTAGTCAAGAACTAAAATTCACACCGACATCTCAACTTCTGGTGCAAAAATAGTACTGTATTTTTTTTCTTTTCTTTTGCTTATATCTCGAAAATGGTGTGTCCTATCGCAAAAATAATGAAAATTTCGACTCCCTTTAGGGAGCCCCAAACACCTCTAAATCTCAACATGTGGGTAATAATTTTTCATTTTTAACCGACTTCAAAAAGAAGGAGGTTATCAATTCGACATGTTTATATATATTTTTTTTTTAAATGTATTTTCGGGCATAACTCCGTCGTATATCGACGGATTTGCAAAATTATTTTTTTGTTCGAAAGGGGTTTATTCCGAAATAGTCCCATATTAATTTCATATAGATCTGATGATGCGTTTCGGAGACAGACAACGGAACTCTTCAAAACTTTACAGCAAATCAACCGCGAATGCTGCTATCGCATAAATATGCATTGTTTTGACCCAAAAGATGATGAAATTTCGAATTGGTGTGGGGTAGGTAACTAAAAAGTGAAAAATAAAAACTTTTTTCAAAAAAATAACAACCGACTTCCAAAAAACACTACAAAGTGCAAAATAACTTTAATTTCGGAAGGCGGTGACAAAGAATTGAAATATCTACACCTCCAAAGTCACCGCCTTCCGAAATTAAAGTTTTTTTCCATGAAAATTCCATATAAATCACGTCGAGGCTGCCGACACCGGCGCGCTGCTGGCTCTAAAAAAAAACACGGGGTAGGGCAAACAAGTACCACGTTGCGAAGCCAAAACATACCACGTGCGAGTCGCGATTGTCAAATTCGATTTTAGTTGTGTCAAAATTGTTTTTAAATTTGGAGATTTTTTTTTTTAGTTAAGATTCTCATAGTCAAAAGTAAGGAATTTGAGTTATAGTTTAATTAGTATAGTTCGGTGTACAACAGAATTGGCACCAATGCCACTTACTTAAAACTATAGTTAGCGGATTGATTAGTACATTGTGCCAGTATTCACCACCAGATTCGATTAATTTATGGTAATTTTTCTACCTGTACCTATGTAGAATCGTTCTCGGATCTTTTTGTACAATATCTGGTACGAAAAGATCCGAGAACGATTCATTTCATTCATTCAAAAATCTTTAATTCACTATTATTAGTGCATCTTGAGCAATATTTCTCTTTATTGCCTATAAAATATAATATTATCTCCCTCATGTCTGGTTTGATTCAAAACTTTCACACCCCCACCACTTCTACTTACAATCATTGTTTTAGAAAGGTCACTGACCGTATCCTTAAATTGTACGGAACTATGATCATTGGTAACAAAATCTAAGTGATTAATTCGCGTTACGGGGTTATGACAAAATGGACGTTATCATAGCACTACTCACCTAAGTCTACTCTTCAATAATTCTAGAGGCTGTGAAATAGCTAATATTTACACTATAAGCTTTGGAATTAAAGTGGAGTAATACTACACTAATTTACAGCTCATGCAGTCGTTAAATGCTTTTAGCCAGCTAGTGTCAAGCTCATTGAGGAAGCATTATAATAGAATTATTTTACACCATAAAAGAATACCAATGGCATAATTAAATTCTCTAATACAGTTCAAAGCTTAGAAAGGGTGTTACTTTATCTCGTTAGCCAGCTGTTTACAAGCGTCGGTCTTCTTGACCTACTAGTAGCATTATACGTAGCCAAACGCTGGACAATGGTTCTTTCAAGTTCTACTAAAATGCATTTTGATGTTTTTTTGTCCAATGTACAGCCATTAGTCAGCTGTGCTGTTTAACAGTGTAGAGATCACCCCCCATACAGCCCCAAGAATCGTCTTATCCATTAGTACAGCTACGTAAGAGCCATTGGCTGTTATATAGCTTGTTTATGGATGTAATCTTCGCTAATGTGCTGCTTGGGTAGTTATTTTGTAATGACGTTATAAGTTTTGAGGGAAAAGTTTATTTTATCAAGCCTTTTCATTTGATACCCATATTAGAAGAAGTGCATTAAAAATAACTAATCCGCCATCTTGGGTGTTCCGCCATGTTGGATTTAGAATGACATCATACAGCTAACCATGCATTGTCATCCAAACTAAACGTTTATACAACATTTCAGCTCAATCGGTTGAAGATAACTGCTTCAAAATTGAGTTGCAAGATTCCACCCGAACAAACATAGTTACATACATACATTGCAAGTTAAACAAAAGCTTGTAATGAGCCTAATGTGCCACTATTGAGAAGTACTTATGTTCTAACAGAGATGCAAAGTTGCACAAATGTGAGTGGAGTGGGAAATGTGATTAAGGAGCGCAATATATTTTACGAATTTTCTTTTGAGATTTTAATACACTCGAACCTAAATATGAATACAAACGAGGACGTGTGAGCGAATAGATTTACATTGGACACGTGCACGTCTAATTTAGTTCGTTTGCGAGTATTTCATAAATGGTTTATATCTTGGTATTCTGGTACAAACACGTATCATTTTAATTACGTTTTGACACAAATGAGGTTTTGCAAATTAAAACCATGTCCGCTTTAACTAAGTTTTATACAAGCTACCTTCTGCTCGCGACTTTGTGGAAGTCGTAATACACCGCAATACACTCGTACTAAAATAACAGCCACTTTTCCTGCAGAACAGATGGCCGATGGGGCCGAAAAGTTCTGGAGTGGTCGCCTACCGGAAGATGCAAAGTTGGAAGGTCTCCCACAAGGTAGAACGATGAGCTTGTGAGGGCTGCAGGAGTCCGCTGGATACAGGAAGCACAGAACCAGTCGGAGCAAGTGGCGGAGCTTGGGGGAGGCCTATGTCCAGCAGTGGACGTCTTTCGGCTGAAATGTTGATGATGATGATTTCCTGCGTAAGACTGTTCACTCACACCGCAGCATATTACTTACTTTTAACATTTTTAACCCCGACTAGACGGCGACACGGTTTTTTTTATTGGGAAATCATCAAATAACTTCTGCCGCTCTGGGTGGAGCAGGAGAGCGTGTTAGACTTTTACTGACTAAAACCCAGTTCCCTCAGTAACCTGTTTGCCAGGGGTGGCGGTATCACTTTTGAACAACCCGCACCCCTGGCAGGCATCGGCCCTTGTGGGCCCCATCAGTTTGTTCTGACATCTCTTTGAAGCGCGCGTGGAACACAACGCGTCGATCTGAGTTTGGTCCTTACCGGACAGCGAGCTACCCATTACTCGCAATCCGTAAGCCCACGCCTACGATGGCCAGGAATCAGCCTGGGATTCCCGATGCCCAGGGCGTCTCCTGCGGCGAATAAGGCCGCGAGGGCGCATATACTGCTTCTCCCTCACGTGCGCCGCCTCCCTCTTCGCGAGAATCAGGTATTTTCAGACATCACTGCTTAGCAGAAGGAAGCGACAGCTGCCCGTGCACTCTCGCTCCGTACCATGGCCTGAACCAGAGACGGACGTGAGAGATCGCCGCCGCCGATCGCCTCCACAAGGACACGGCGATGCTCCGCCCAAGCCGGGCAGACCTCCACCGTATGCTCCACCATATCCTCAGGGCGATCTTCGCAATGGAAACACCCGGGCGTTTCCTTCCGCTTTATCCAAAACAGGAACCTTCCGAAACAACCGTGTCCGGTGAGGATCTGCGTCAGGAGGAAGGTGAGGACGCCGTGCTGCCTCTCAAGCTACTCCACAAAGAGGGGACTTACCACCGCAATCGTGGCGTGCCAAAAATTGCATTTGGTTAGACTGGAAGCTGACGTCAACATACGTAGTTGGGAAAAGGCCAGGCAGCTGATAATAGTAATTAAATTACAGCTTCTTACAATTATAGGGAATGTAATATTTTCTAAATTCACTGCATGTTAATAAATCAAATTGTTAATAACAACTTATTGCACGCCGTCAGTCGTCGTCATAACAGATACGTAAAGTAACAACAAACAAGCATTGTGTTGGTAATAAAGTTGCGTGATTTAAAGCACTAAATCTAGTCTTCTTGGATCTAGGTATAAACTTTGAAAATGAATAATAGTTCGCGTGAAACCCTAACTGGCCGACTATGAAACTATGTTTGAGGTTAGGTGAGGCGTAGATGATAAAGTCGGCCGGCACCTTGGCTGAATGAACGAGCACCTTTGCTTTATTTTGGCTTCTTTTTATCATTGGGTAAATCGGGTTATCGTTTACCTACACCAAAAAGTAGATATTTGTGAAACTTTCTCATTTCAATGCTTTTTCATAATGTTAAGATGAACTATTAAGTTACCATTATGAAAATCCATTGAAATGAGAAGATTTTTTATTGAACGTACCAAGCCAATGCATTGATCTCTCGACGTATATTTAGTAATTTCATGATATCTAAATAATAGTTACAAACTTTTAATGAACTGAGTACAGTTTTGTTTGTAGAACGCCGCCGTCGCCTCCGCGCGCCGCCTTGTTACTTTCGCACGCGCGTTGCAAAATCTTGTTTACATTATGATGATGGATTTAAATTGCTGCCTTGGTTTTTCCAGACTTTTTAATACCGATTTTCTTTATAAACAAGCAGCTGGCGGATATTTTCTGCACCATCACTCAACTGCATAACTTGCTCGGTTGGTAGGTATAAAAGAGCTTTCTTTTATACCTACCAACCGATCTATTCTGTTAAAATATCACCGTGAGAACTTCCCCCCCGAGTGGGTTCCCGCATTATCGTGGTGGGGGGCTCAGTAGCCGTGGTCTCCCAGCCACGGTGAAGCGAAGAGGAACCCAAAGGTGGGGCCGCTCGTCAGGGATTTTGCATTTAAGCCGATGACGTAGCGGCCAAAAAGTAGGTTGCGGTGAGGTGCACCGCAACTGAGGTGGGCCGCGATTTCGAATGGGAGGCATCGCGGCTGAGGGTTAAGGGCTGCGGCAGAGGAGGAGTGCCGGTGCTTCTAAGCAGCGCTCTTCCCTTCCGTGGCCTGGACGGGGCCGCCACCGTTTGATTGCAGACGCGGTGGGGCCGCAGGGGAAGAGGAGTGTCGGTATAGTGTAGGCCGCTCTCCCTATCCCCTGCGGCCGAAAAGTGATTGGCGGGACGGCGTGTTGTGTTCCACGCGCGCCGTCACAGATGTCAGCAACAACTGGTGGGGTCCGCAAGGGCCCATGCCTGCCAGGGGTGCAGGTTGTTCGAAGGAGACACCGTCGCCCTTGGCACACAGGCAACTGAGGGAACACGGGGGGTTTTAGTCAGGAAAAGTCTGACACGCCCTCCTCCTCCACCTGGAGCGGGAGAAGTCATTTGATGATTTCCCACCATCCAAAATAAAAACCGTGAGAAGTTAGGTGAAGCTGTGATTCCATCTGGCACTACGGATTGATACGAATGACAGCTCACTTTAAGCTCACTTTACCCAAGTTATCACAGTGAGATTTTTCAGAATAGCACTGCAGTAAAAAAAAAAAACAATTTGTTTGTAAAAATGTAATCCATAGGTAACTTCAAAAAAATATACTTGGCCATAACTTAAGTGAGTACATGTTTAAACCATTTTCATTTGTAAAAGCTGTAAGAATAGAGCGATAGTTACCTACTCTTTGTTTAATAAGTTTAAGTAAAAGTTCAAGCTACAGTCGTAAATCACGCTAGTAGATGAGATTGCGTGTGAAGATAAGCTTACGACAGATTACAGACTCCACGCTTCGCTTCACTCAGCACTTTAGCTACATCAAATTAATTAAGAATGTAAGTCGTGTTGGCGCTTACTTTCCAGTATTTTTTGTGTATTCAATATTGGTAAGTTTTGAAAATGACTACGGGGATAGCCTTTTATTTCTGGCAGTTGTGAGCTCGTCAATATTTCGTTAAAATAAAGGGTTTTATTCCAAAACAAAATGTATGGTTAAAGAGATGCTAATCATTACTTAACTTTAAGCGACGCGGACGTATAAAAATATGGGGGTAAATAATTTGTAATTTAAATGTATACGTGATTAACATCTTACCAAATGTGGTAATAACTTGTCTGATTAATAATTGTTAGAACTGTTTTCATATTTCATGTCATATAAAAACTATTAGTTTTTCGATCGTCAATGCTTACGTAGGTACAAAATCCTTTTGTGTAAACAAAATCAAATAATGAACACCTATACCCTATCGGTTTAGGTATTAAATAAAGGTAAACAAATCGTAAAAAGAGTATTTTATAGTTGACACTTTCTTGTTTAAAAATACGGTATGACGAAATTAAATTTATATTCGATTTATACGACAGTTTAAGTGTGTATTAAACTTTATATTTTATTCTTAAACTATTCTTCCTATAACTTAGCTGACCACAATTTGTTAGTTAGATTTATTATAATATTTTGTAATCTGCCTATTGTAAAGAGCCCAAAAAGACAGGTTCCGTAAACCTTTTAGAAAATACAACGGATTAGATAACGGTGCTCAATTGAAAAGTATAACTGTCATGTAGTATGACAAAGAACTGGCAGATTTTACGTATAGTCGGTTAAATAAAATAAATATAATCAAGGAAGAACAGAAAATGTTTAAATTAGATAAAATAATTGATGATGCAACCGAACGAACGAGATAAATAACATGATTTTAACATTTGCAAATAAAAGGTTTCGCATCTATGAGTCACGTGTTTTTTTGTTTACCTTAATTTAACTACCTAAACCTATAGGGTAAAAATCCTACAAACGAATAAAAACGTAACATTTATATTTTTACCTACCGTTCATAGGCCGTCAAGGTTTCATCGAATGTTGCTGTGTGAGCAGTTTTGTTTCGATTTTATTCAGTACCAGCTTTTGCCAGCGGCTTCGCCCGTGTCAAGGTCGTAACTATCCCACGGGAACTTACTACCGGGATAAAAAGTACCTATTATGTTGTGTTAACTCATCTGTATGTATGCCAAATTTCATCCAAATCCGTACAACCGTTGTAGCGTGATTGAGTAACAAACATTCAAATTTTCACATTTATAATTTTAGTAGGATAGTAGGATATAATTTACATGGTGAATATTAGTCAGCGTCCAAATTTTTCAGGATGATAGTACCCGTGAAATTTAACAACTGTCTCCAAGAAACATGGGTCGAAATATGAAAAAATAAAAAATCGGACCTCATATGCAAAATTAATAGTCAATTTTTCAATTTCACGGGTATCATCACCATGAAAAATTGGGACGTTAACTAACAAATTACCCTACATACTCAGCCTAAAAATGTTCCCACTGCTGGGACACAGGCCTCCTCTCCATGAGAGCCTCCTCTCCGCGTGGGCCGTTATCTACCACGCGGGCCCAGTGCGGGTTGGTAGATGTCACATGTCTTCGAATTTTTGGTTCTAGGACATGCCGGTTTCCTCACGAGGTTTTCCTTCACCGTTTGAGAGCAGTGGTGATGAAATTATTTACACAAAGTAATGCGCCTGGCTGGGTTCGAACGCACGACCTACAACTCGCAAGTCGCGGCCATTACCACTGGGCCACCACTGCTCTACCTAAAAATTAGTAGGATGTTTAGTAGGATTAGTTTCTGCCCGCAACTTACTCGTAATTTGCGTGAAGTTTCGTGTACCCTGACCCACCCCGACACATCGCAACCCCCGTTTGCGCTATTATTTTGTTTTCGGTAAGCCTTTTTTGCCTTTACTTCCCTTTGCAAGCAGGAGCGTGATGTTATAGCCTATCGGTATAGGTAGGTAGTAACCTACCTTAAGAATTGGGCTAGCGAATTCAAACATAATTCCCACTGCCACTTAAGTTTGACAATTCTTTATAAAAAAAATTGTTTACCTTAGTTCTCATGCGGATCTCTTCTATCCTGATTCGTTTACGTAGGGAAACTCCAAGCATAGCCCTCTCTATGGCCTTTTGAGTGACCCATTGTGAGCGTTTCAGTTCCATATGTCATCACTGGCAACACGCAGTGGTCAAAGACTTTCGTCTTGAGACACTGCGGTATTTGGGAACGGCGAACGCTGCCCAGCCGAGTCGGATTCGTAAAGTTGTAAGGTTCGAAAAGTTGACCTATACCATAACAAGAATATAGCCCGCAGCAAAAAGTGAAACACGATGTCAGTAACAACTATGAGCGTAAAATCTTACACGTGGTACTTTAGTACGTAAAAATAATAAACCAAATCTACCAATTAGTATTTCGACGAGTTCGACAGTCCAGTTTTCATTACACAGCTGTCAGACTGAATCACACGCATGGCTACACCGAGTAATGGTGATGTTCCACCACACCACACCCAGTAACGGAACAGTTACCTACTACATATACATTCAACTCAAAATGTATTTCACTATACCTACATATTGTAGCGTGACCTCTTTCATTATCATGAAATTTCGTGAAATGGCGAATAAAATTGCATAATTTTGGTAGTGAATTATTCAATTAAGTTACTTGTGAGTGCACAAGTGTAGTGAAGGTGAAAATAAGTGATTAACGTGGACTTTTCGTGTTCCCCCCAAAAACTCCAAATAGGTTGTTGTATAGTTACTACCGCTTTACAATAACTGACTTGACTGACTATGACTGTTGTAACTTTGAGCCTGATATCGGGCCATTTACTTGATTGAAAAGTAAAATTACTTGACACTGGCTAAATGCACAAACCGTGCGAAGCCAAAACCTCAAAAAAAAAAAAAAAAAAACTGCGTTTTGTGTTTCCATGTCTTAATTTCCAAAGTTTTTTTAAAGTTTTTTTTTGTCTTGGCGGGGCTCAAACGACATACACAAGAACAGTAGGTAGTTTATTGAATAAACAAAAATTTCCGTTAAACACGGAAGTGAATTCTCTGAAAAGGTGAAATAAAATTACAAAAACAGACAAAAGTATATATTTTCCATGACGGTTCATTCTTAAAAGAATGCCTTGCAAAGTTCATAAGATAAAAAGAAGACAAGGTGGCAAAATAAAGTATCCGCTTTGGAAACATTGGGCACGTTCCGTTGACCACCGCCACGTTTTATGACACGACAGCGGCAGCCGGGAAAGGAAGTCTGATATTTTTCGAAGCAGTTACCTTGCCATTTTCCGATCGGATATTTCCAAATCAATTTATTTACCCTCGATTCTGATTCGTATTGATTCCATCGCTGAAATCAATCACTCAGTACCAGCTTCGTTTGACATTTATCTTTGATATTTGTGTGTACAAATTGGTCAATCACTTAACCCAATTATATTATTAATCGGTTATTATGAAACACAAAATTTAATTGAAGCGTCATTTCTAATAGTTTGCCCAATTAGCGAGTCTAATTTTGTACCTGCCTAATTATATAATAATATTAATATATGTTGTATTTATAGAACAGTGTTTTTGAAATATATTCAAATGCTTTATACAATACTAGAACTTTGCCAGGTAATTAAAAAAACAAAAGAAGTACTTTATTTAATACTTAGATAAATAATCATCCCAAGTTTCATGTTTATTTACTCAAGGATTATGAATTATCGTGCTAACTAAATCACCCCTTTTCACCCCCTTTAAGGTCGAAATTTCTAAAACCTTCTTAGTGAAAATTTTGCAAACGACATCCTTTTATAATGTAGGGGACATTATAAAAGGAAGTCGTGTGCAAAATTTCCCTGTAGTTTTGGCTGTGTGCGTTGATATGTCAGTTAAGTTTCTCCTTTCATATAAAGGGTGTCCTTTTTATATTACGCCTCGCTGCTTCCCGACGACTGGGAGCTCCTTGTTGTTCTCCTCATCGCTGTCACTGCGGCGAAGTTGTCAACAGTCTAGCACACCACGGCCTGTCTTGCAGCCGAAGCGCGGGCCGCTTAGCGCGGCACGCAAACATTTACGACATCATCCGACGAGCTCTTGTCACCGTCGGCGTTCCAGCTGTTTTAGAACCCAATGGCTTGGCACGCGACCATGGCAAGAGACCGGACGGAATGTCTTTATTTCCATGGAAGATGGGTAGGCCTTTAGTGTGGGATGCAACGTGTGTCGATACTCTTGCACCATCCCATCTTCCTGGCTCGGTGAGCTGTGCTGGCGCTGCCACTGCGGCTGCAGAAAACCTCAAGCGGCGAAAGTATAACAACCTAATTGGTAATTATATTTTCGAGCCGTTTGGGGTTGAAACCGTGGCCGTGGGGTCCGAGTGTTCACGGCCACTTTAAGGAAATCTCGAAAAGGCTGGTTGACACTTCCCGTGACCCAAGGGCTGGTTTCTACCTTGGCCAGCGGCTAAGCATTGCCATAAAACGTGGTAATGCTGCCAGTCTCTTGGGAACATTACCAGTCGACAGCGATGAGGATGAATTTTATGACGCCATTTTTTAATTTGTGATTAGGATTAGTTAAGTTAGTATTATATTGTTTTTTATTTAATGAGAAATACATTTTATATAAATAGATAAAATACAAATATCTGTTTAAATTAGGTAATACATTAAATGACTACCTATACAAATGAATTCAAAAACAAAAGGAACTAACCTGTCAAAGTACTCCTAGGCATTTTTGTTTGAAAAAACAAAATTGTGTTGGCAATTTGCATTGCCATTCAAAAATGGCAATGCAAATTCTTTAGCCGAAAAATGTGCCAGCCTTCTGGCCACGGGAAGTGTCGACCAATCTGCCAGAAATTGCATAAAATTAGGTACAGTATGCTATGGTATAGAAAATCGCACATCAGTGGACACCATAACGCCTTTACCGCTACGACGCGACATACAGACGCCGTCGATGTGAATTTGTTACCACCGAAGTGTTGTTGAGTGTACTGGCAATTTAGTTTTAGAAAGATACTGTTACATAATGTTTGAGTGACAGAAGCGACGCTCTACATATTTGTTTGTTTTCACGGTTTGTCTGTGGGAACAGAAAAAACCAGTACCAATCTTCTTTATAAATATGACTGATTGACTGACTCATCAACGCCCAGCCCAAACCCTTGGACGTAGAAAGCCGAAATTTTGCACAGAGGCTCCCTTTATAATGTGGACAAGGAATAAGAAAGGATTTTTTGAAATTCAGCCCCTAAGAGACTTAAATAGGGGATGAAAGTTCCGCGCGGACGAAGCCGCTGGCAAAAGTTAGTTACAAATAAGATTTATTATAGCGGACACCAAATTTTCACTTACACATAATGCAAATAACAATAACTTCTTAAACGTATGGAAATAATACAAATATAAAGCCCCCACCCCACCCTTCCCCAACAATCTGCAAACCACTTTCCTAAGTTGGTTAGAGGTGTACCTCCAATTGATATCAACCGGGCTTAAACCCAGACTGCGGGTTGCTACTGGGAATTCAGTATAGAAAATCCATTAACACTTTGCCCGACCTGGGAATCCAACCCAAGACGTCAGGCAATGACCAACGAGGCAAATACAGAAACAAAAAACAAAGTACATAATTACTAGAAACCTTAGTTAATAATCCCTTTTACATTATGGGATTTCTATCGATATTGGCCGTCCTCAATGCCCATAGATACCTAACATCCTAACATTATGTACCAAATAAAAGCGGCCAAGCGAAGGGTTCTGTAGTACCGTACATTATTTAACAAGAAACGCCAAAAATCAGGTTTTCTTGTATGGGAACCCCTTGCATTTTAACTTAATTTTTATGACTTGTTATTCAAGTGGCAATAGTAGTTACACACTCTGAAAATTTCAAATGTCTACCAATGACAGTTTAAAAAAATACATGGCTGTGACAGATAGGTCCTGTTGGCACCCTTTGGTAGGGAACCCTAGAACTATTGTGTACAGGAAAGTTTTAACAAAGAGGAGAGAGACAATAGCTTAAGTTGTCTTATTAAAAAGTTGTGTAGTCAGCTACTACTTTACATGCGCAAACGTCTTGTGATCTCCATATAATAGTACTCACATGAGACTATATACACATGAGATATAGACTAGGTATTATAGTACGAGTTAGAAGGTACACAGAGTAATTGAAAAGCTAAACACTTTGTGCATTTATTCTAGAAGACAAAATGTGTTTTATTTCTATTTATACCTCGCAGTTGGGTGTACCTCGGTACTATGAGGACTCTGGCGAGCCCCTCGTGTAAGCAGATAAAAGTTTTCTACAATTAAACGCATATTCGCGTAGAAATATGAAACTTCACATTTATTTCAAGAGTTAGCAGCTTACAAGTCCGCGCATGGGGAACCGATCACTTTACCGATTTTTTTTTTGTTCGAATTTCATTTTACCGATAACGATTGACCGACGTCTTTTTAGCTATACTTATGCATTATTTGACATATTTTTAGATCATCGAAGTAGCATGTGTCATAGGTATTATTTTACTGAACTACATTTCGCTGATTTACAAAATAACTTTTTACTATTGGCCGAAACCTGTTTTGAACTTTTTAACACCGAAATAACATTTTGAGAAATATTAATTGGTCACAAAGATAGGTATAGCCGGTTACTTGGTAGCAAAATTAAATTTAAATAAATGGCATAAAAGTCAACATGTGGTCCTACAAAATTTAGTGACAAACGAATCGCTGCAAAACCGACTTCACGCAGTCTTCACTGCCCTACCCCTAGAGTGTCCACCTGTAATTTAAGACCGTGTAGGCACGGGGGGGTGGGGCAACCCGCGAGCTGAGGAGCAGGTGATTTAAAGGCCCACCGCCGCGGCTGAGGCTAGCCGACGAAGCTGGCCAGCGAGCCGAAGCTGCGGTGGTGAGTATTAAAACCATCTACGACGATAAACTCGCGTAGGGCCGCCCAAACTCCGCAGCGCCGGAGCTTCGACAGAAACAATGGTTGCTGCATGTTGCATGCCTGCTTGCATGTTGCATGCTTGTTTGCACGCTTCATGCTTGCTTACATGGTGCACGCCTGCTTGAACGTTGCATGCCTGATTGCATGCTGCATGCTGCATGCCTGATTGCATGCTGCATGCTGCATGCCAGCTTGTATGCTGCATGCTTGAAGCAAGCATCCTGGTTTGCATGCTTCTTACTGGAACCATTTAAAATCACTTTTGTTCACAAACTATTTAGGCGTTTGGTGAAATGAAAATAAGGTAATTAAAACAGTGGTATAATGAATGTTTGGAAACATAATACTTCGAACTAATGTTATTTCGGCTAAGTGTAACTTCGGTAAAAAGTTTTTCGACCAAATGAAACGTTGCAGTAACGAAAAATATCGAATTGATAACAGGTCAAAAAAAAAACGAAACGATCATATTTGAAAAGTTTTCGGTGAAATGAAATTCGGTCAAATATTTTTCGAACTTATGATAGGTAACCCCGCGCCTGTCATTATAATCAAAGCTCCCGGAACAAAACTTATGTAAAATTAATGACGTTTATATTCTAGAACGTCCTGACTGTTGAAACATAGACAAAGCTCAATCGTTGGCTGCCAGTATGTGTGTGAGGGTACCTTCGGTAGCCGAACAACCTTTACATGAGCTACGCCCCACCCATGAATGAAAGGATTTTAAAACAAATCAAACAATCAGGAGGCACCTACCTATACCTATGAGAATATTTACCTAACTCCGAACAATAAATTTACAATTTGAGGTAGTACCTCTATTCAAAGAGAAAGCTCAAGTCAGGACAAACAAACCGCGAGTATGACACTATGACAAGTGTCGGTAAAGTTCAACGTTAATTCGTGCTAATGCGCACCAACAAAACTAGTTTTGTCATGCTTGAACTTCATCATGCCAAAACCGGAGAAAAAAAAAGGCGACGTGTCCTCTTAAGACGAAAAAAATGATGTGACAGTTCACATCAGTCCAGAAGGGTTAATTAGAGAAGACCTTAACATCAAAATCTTTTGCTCCATCGGACGGCATTAAGTCAGAGGGAAGTAAGGTAAACAACGTGTGCAATAGTAAAAGGGCAAACATCAAATCAAAAACTATGCTTTAATTTAAATATACACATACATTATGAGAATATACCAATTACTTGTAGTTATTAGGCATACAAAATAATTAGGCCGCTTGTACTCTACAAGTGCCATACGATTCAAACAGTTTACTGGGAATCGAAATATCGTAAATATTACTAAATTACTGACATTTTGTTGGTTCGTAGCCGTGTTAGTGTTAAAGGTTAAGAGGCTAGACCGCCAAAGTTCATTGACACAATTTAAATTATGTTCATACTTCAGAGGTAAATTCTAAAAATGTACCGACTCCACTCTCGTTCATGTACATTTAATATCAACTACAGCTGACGACAACCTGTGGGTCCTCATTAGAAGCTGAACCAGTAGTGGCAATTCAACACCCTTTGCGAAGACTATGCTCCTTTAGCAAAGTTAGTCGTGGCTTGGCGTGAGTGAAGGTAAAGAGTCCTCATCTATAAGCTGAACCAATGGTGTCAACTCAACACCCTTTGCGAGTGTCCTCCCCCCTCTAGGTGTAACCACAGTTTTCAAGACTACTTAATTCGCGTAGCTTCCTAACACGTGTAACTATTTTCTGGAGTATGTCCATGCTAGTTCACCGCTGTGAACTCTAGCTAATGAAGACGAAGTTGTGGTGTCCTTCTCTCAGACTCCGCGTGGCTGTGAGGAGTGTCACCCGGTGACCAGGTGTCGATATTTTCTCACGATCACATGTAATAAATACAAAGGAAAATGCATTAATAAAATGTAAAATCAACCAAACTAAAATTATGCCCCAATGTTTACATGTAACTGACATTGACATGACAATAAAATAATTGACAAAAATTTAATAATCAATTTGACAAAAAGGGATGATAAAAAGACTATAAATTAACGAGAAAAGGTTTTAATCTAACATGTAAAATCTCCTTGATCCTTGTATTATTAATTTAATCTTTTAAATTTATACTTTAATATGAAAAATGTTTCTGTAAATTGCGTTTTGTAAAATGTTTTTACAAAATCTTTATACATTTTCCTAGAACTTCATTTGAGTTTAATCAGTTCTGGAGTTAAATTTTTAATTTTAATATTTCCAGCATATTCGTTGGGACATTTTTTTTTAAAGGCGCTATTTGTAAATTATAAATGGGCGCTTTCGTCGTAACGAAACATTATTGAGTTTTCTTTTGCTATAATTAATTTTTACTGAGCAATTGCGACCTACGGATTTGTGAGTTATATGAAACTTTATATTTTCGGACTTTTCAGCCACAACTTTTATATCATTTTCTTTGCCTCTTTCTACACATGGCTCTAGAATTACCTCAACTAATCCCTCGTTATTTTCAACTACATCCGACATCGAAAAACTTTTTCAGTAGCTAAATACTGAAGTTTGTCATGTGGTAGTGTAACTATAACACTACCACATGACAAACTTCAGAAAGATACCTAATGTTTTAGGAACAGTTAAATTCAACGAACTGGAATACTTTCTTTCATCTCATAGCGTTTCTTTGAATATAAAAGAAAAGCTATCGGCTGTGTACTTCGCGCATTGTTTGCTCTAGTATTGTTATTTATTTTCTCAAACGCATTGTTTTCGAGACAATAGAACCGAAGTAAGCACGTTTTCAGTCACAAAAGCAGAGTTTGACCTGCTCAGTGAACACATCGATAGGGTAATTTAATAGTAATATTACATTTCGCTTATCTATCAAAATAAATTAAGCAATCTTAAGGGGATATCCATTAATTACTTCACACAATTTTCCTGATTTTGAAGCCCCCATTGTCCTTGTCACAGATAGTCATATATTTTGTGTGATCCCAAGTGTAAAGTCACATACTTTACAGTTTTAAATTAAACTAATCTTGTGTTAATGTGGATAGACTTAAAATATTAACGTTTTCGTCAGAGTTAAAGTTTATAATTATAATACTTTAGATTTAACATGTGATGATGTCACACTTCTTAGACAGTCTCCTTTTAGCTGTTACGTATTTTATGTATGGCCCCTAATGTTCTACGTTCAGTTATTAATATATAAACAGGTATAAGCAAATACATTTTTTTTCTGTCAATGGCTTCGAACTCTAATCACGTATATCCCATTAAATAAATTAATAAGTTTTAACTGATTGCCATGATTGAATTTCACTGCAATATTGCTTTGATTATATTTTGATCACAGACAAGTTCTAATTATAGCCGACTTAATTCGATTTCCTTCCGAAAGGTTTCTTATTTAAACCGAAGTGGAAAACTGATCAACACTTTAGTAGAAGATTCAACGGATTTTATCTAGATTGTAGTGTTTGTACTGCAACACGTTGACCTCTAGCACAAGAACATACGTCACGACTCGTGGGTTTATTTTTAGTAAGTGTAGGTACAGGTAGAAAGAAAATACTTTTATTTAATCAGTTCAAATATGTGCCTACCTATCACTATTTATGGTTTGGTTCTTATATGTTGTTCATTGTGTCTTTACCAGGTCATAGGCCCACCTTGATGATGACTTGGTGAAGGCTGCAGGAATCCGCTGAATGGGAGAAGCACAGAATTGGTGGAAGTGGCAATGCTTGGGGGGAGGCCTATGTCGAGCAGTGCACGTTTTTCGGCTGTAATGATGACGATAAATTATATCTTCCTATGTTTTCTGTCTTTCGCTCTCCTCGGGTGGTGAAAGTTAAGGCATTAGCAGTCCATCAGCTGGACTCCAATTGAAAGCTAATTAAATCGAATCTCTAGTGGCAATACTTTTATCGCGCAGCAGCTCAAATTCCCGCTAGTCCTATCGTTGCTCTGCCTGGCCTGATACTGATAACAAAAAATGCTAATTTCTACATTTTGTCGAGTAGAATGAATAGAAAACATGAATGGAGCAGCTGATTTTCTTTCACGATTTTAGCGTTGGTCCCATACTAAAAATAGTTCTATAAGTACAATGACCCCATAAGATACTTTCAGTTATTTCAATTTCCTTAACCATTTATTTTATACACACACATCTATACTGACAACTACAGACAAGAAGAAAGGAATAGAAAAATACGCACAAAGGTAATGCTTATTTCTACAGAAATCACTTCCAGCGTACTTATGATAGGAGAGAAGATAAACAGAGATGTAGACAACGTGTGCAATAGTAAAAGGGCAAACATAAAATCAAAAACTATACTTTAATTTAAATATACACATACATTATGAGAATATACCAACTAATTGTAGTTATTAGGCATACAAAATAATTAGGCCGCTTATACTCTACAAGTGCCATACGATTCAAACAGTTTACTGGGAATCGAAATATCGTAACTATTACTAAATTACTGACATTTTGTTGGTTCGTAGCCATTTGTATTTGTACTCAGGAAAGTATTGAATAATTTTAAAAGGCGACTGATACATATTTTGTGATAGGGCTTTTGTCGCTGCCTGTACATGTACAATATGGTTTGTCTTTCCTTTGATACATGTCGGGATAATTGTGTAAATAATGTATTTGTATTCAATTCTGGCAGTATTTTGATAAGCATTAGGTTGTTTTTTGCATTATTATTGAAATTCCTTTGTAAGTAAGTACCGTTTTTCTTTGAACTTGTTATGGTTTAATTTCCTGTACTTTTTATTTAAATATCTCGTTTACAAATAAAGTATTTAAGAAATAAAATGTCATTACGAAAAATATTGTTGACTTAATATAGCCACTGATAGTGACTTAATAAAGTTATACCAGGAATATACCACGGAGTAAAGTTATACCAGGAATAACCATACATTTTCATAGGTTTAAACTAGGAATAATTTTATTCTGCGTTTATTGGTAAGAGGGTAATATGTAGTTTAGTGTAGTTACTAGAGAATGGGCAGCAGCGTTCTCTATGCATTTTACAACCATACTGCGATTGCCAACCCGCCTGCCAAGCGTGGTGATTATGGCAAAACCCCCCTTTTGGTGGAGGCCAATATCCATCAGTGGACGTCATTCGGCTGAATGATGATGATGTAGTTTAGAACTACTGAGGCCTGAAGTAAATCTTGAGGGTTTCCAACTAGAAAACAAAAAGTACAATCACGTAAATACGATAACGTTCCTAAGGGAGAATTTGGGCTCAAGATCCTTCAGACAAATGTTTATTGTTTAAGACATTTATCTGAATGTAAATTATTCTCTTCAGAAGTATATATAACATGTGCGTGCGAGCGGGGACGACCTTTTCCCACTCCAGGGGCTCCAAACGAAATGCCTACATCATGTATTTTAAAAGCCACAATTCTGATTTATAATCTGGTCGGCCTCAGAATACTTCACCCATTTAAATGAAATCTTATTCTAATGCAAAACAATTTATCGTACTGTATAATTTCAACTTAAATCACAGTGTACGTTTCAATGTAGGTAGGCTTAATACAATGAACAACCGTCAACCATTGAAATTAACTGTGTGTAAACACAAATAAGGAATGTAGCGTTGAAGAATTATTTGTGGTTTTACATGATATGTATTCATTTCGTAAACACGTATGGGATCAGGTGGATTGTTTATGTATACTAAACATATCTCGACGACCCCTACGAACATAAAGACATGTCGAAAGTGGCATTTTCTTTTATCGCACAATTGGGTTTACATTTTCCATATGCAGATACCTGTACCATTATAAAGTTTCTAAAGCTAATAAAACATCATAGAAAAAATACATTTATAATTGTACATATAATTATTTCTATAGCAGTTTGAACATAAATAACGCTTTCCTGTGAACCTCGGTTTTTGACATGCCTTTTGTACGTAGGGACCGTCGATCTATTTAATTGTTTCAATAGTCCTAGTAAGTAGTAGTAATAGTCTAGACCGTATTTCGGCCATGGCAGCCAATCTTAATGGAGACAAGCTTTTGGCGTAGGAGATATTAGTGCACAAGTGTATGTGCAGACACAGGTGCACTCTCTCTTCTCTGACTATCACAGTCCGATGGGACGACACGTAATCTGACACGACCGGAGAGAGGTCAGGCGCCCAATATCTTAACGTGCTTTCCGAGGCGCTTGTGTATCACATAGCCAACTTACTAACTCCAGGCTGTTACTAGGAAAGTCCTGATGGGGCAACCCAACAATGCTTTGCCCGACCTGGACATCGAACCCAGGACCCCGCGCTCAACAGTAACGTTAGCGAGCACGAGGCCAACGGGGCAGTCAAAACGTTACGTTATGATGTGACGTATAAAAAACTTTCTCCCTCAGTTTATGTCTGTACCTAAGCTTTTTTTAATGGCGAAGTGTGTAAAATTTTAGTCTCTAAAAATATTACACACATAACTACTTACACAACAGCCTTTGTAAAGTACATAAGTATCTTCAATAGAAATATTCTTGTTCATACGGGAGTTAGTCCTTATTTATTTATCACGTATCTCAAAACAATTCGATTACAACATTTCTGTATGGAGGTATGAGTAACCTGCTTCTTCATACGCACGGCTACACATCAAGCTATACATTTCCAGTATATTTTGATCTTGAATTGTATAGGATTGGAGAGCAGTGGTGGCCAAGTGGTAACGGCCGCGACTTACGAGTTGTAGGTCGTGAGTTCGAACCCAGACAGGCGCTTTACGAGTAAATTATTTCATCACCACTGCTCTCAAAACGGTGAAGGAAAACATCGTGAGGAAACCGGCATGTCCTAGAAACAAAAATTTGAAGACATGTGACATCTACCAACCCGCACTGGGCCCGCGTGGTGGATTATGGCCCAATCCCTCTCATCGAGAGGAGGCCTGTATCCCAGCAGTGGGAACATTATAGGCTGATGATGATTGTATAGGATTTCCGTACAGTGTGCAGAGCAGCGTAAACTGGAAATGTATAGCTTGATGTGTCGCCGTGTGTACAGCTTTTAACTAAAATTATATAATAGAGTGTGTTCACTATGTCATCATCTGCCTAGCCTTTTCCCAACTATGTTGGGGTCGGCTTCCAGTCTAACCGGATGCAGCTGATTACCAGTATTTTACATGGAGCGACTGTCTGACAGATTTTCGGGCTTCTGACGACCCCTAACGACTGTTAAAGATTCACGAATGTCAGCCAGGACCATCGGCTTAATGTGTTTCCCGAGCAACGGAGGCGTCTTCGTATGTAAAGATGGTCATCCATCCACGGACCTACCGCGGTAAGTCGAGCTGAACCTGATCGATCTACCCGTCTGGATGTTATTACTTAGCCCCAAGGCCTTTCAGTATATTAGGAAGGTAATGAATGCGACAGGTATTATATATATAACGTTTATTTTCGACCTTTTCTGTTGGTACTTATGGGGGTTTAATCTCCCGTTTTTAAATGCCAAATCTCTGATCAGTAAATCTGTCAAATCCCACAAAAGCCGTTGTGATTGGTTGTCCGAATTAACAAAGGCCACTCAAATCTATTGAGAGTTTATTGAATTCCAGAACATATTGAATAGGCTTTTAAAATCCTTGGTTTATGGTATAGCGTTAACCTTTGGGTTAGACGAATAACCACACAGTACAACAAGGTGAAACACTTTTATGGTTAGTTAAGTCTGCAGTTGTTTCGGTTTCGACTTAATTTGATTAAACATTAATCTAAGTTTATGTGCGACGGCTCGATCAACTCTTGCGCTACGGTACGCAGGATTAACTAAAGCAAAAATCAAATATTAGCAAGGCAACAGAATATTCGCACCGAGTCTGGGTGTTTGCACACGATACAGAATAATCAGATGGGGTGCACAGCTGTTGGTAGTGACTCTATAATTTCAGTAGTATACGGTACGCACTTTCTTATCTTAGGGTTCAAATATAAAGATACAGGTTTTTCGGTCGCGATACGTCTGTACAGGTCGGAACTTATAGGTACCGGTCAAACCACATATAGAAACAGGTAAATCTGTTCTTAGTGACCATCATGTCTGCGAGTTCGTTAGACAATGAGTTTTTTCCCTCGAAAGTATTCATTATAAATGTAAAAAATGGTAAGTCGATGTTTTTAATATGAACCGTGAAAGAAAGAAATGTGGACTATATGACTTTGATATGTATTTTATTAATTTCTTGTCACCGCCTTCCGAAATTAAAGTCATTTTTCACTTTGTAGTGCTTTTTTTTACCGACCCGTACAGACTCGCCTGCATCGGTAACCTGTTTCTTTATGTAAGCACCCTTACAGCTTACTTACACAGTGTTCTTAAACAATATGAAATTGGAGGCCATTTAAAAGTCTCCAGTGATAAAGAAAAAAAAAAGGCTTGGTAGGTACATTTAGGTGTTTTTCATACGTTTCACGTCAAAAATCCATGTTTGAAATGACAAAAACAAGAAAAAATTGTACTACGTATGTACTTTATTTTTCGCCGTATTTTCTGCTGACAGATAAAGTCAGGTGAATACAATTCTCTACTTGAACATCTCTTAAATTCACATTCAAATGAATTCAGGTATGCTACAGTTAAATATCCTGATTCCAGTTAAAAGCTTTTACTAAGAGTTACGTGCTTAATCCTGGGCATGAGCTGACAAATACCTATAATGTTATAGGTATCTATAGACGAGAGCAGTCTAACTGCTCTCTCCTATTATTACAGATATAGCTCCTAAGTACGTAACGTTAAGCTTTAAAAGCCAGACTTATTTTTATAGGTCCTATTTTGTAGCTGAAACTTGAACATAATAGTGGCGGACGTAAAATTATGGATTTTTAAATTCAATAACGTCGTGCGGGGCATGTTTACCGGCACGAGACTAAAATGCATTAGTGGCATGAAATTTTATTTAAGGTGGTATCACCCTGCAGTGGGTTACAAAGAGACGTTTCTTTTTGCGTTAAATGTTGTTCACCTATGCCATCATGTGCTGGTTGCACACAACCTGCACAGTAACTCATTCAGGATTTCATGCAGCTTGTAACAAAATCGACGTCAAAAGGTGCGGCAGTATCAGAATATTCAAATGAAGAAAAAATTGAGCACGTCTGATTTTGAATACAGTTAGTGCGTGACTGAGCCGACAAGAAACTTTCATTAGTTACGTGGAAATTAATTTAGAATATTGATGAATTATTAATACCTTGTTTTGCGCAAACTTGCTACTGAAGTTTCACAAAGCGAAGATGCGAATGCGACCGGGACTGAAGCGGGAAACTTTTACGAAACGAAACCCTTTCTTAGTTGTCGCCAAAAAATAAATAAGGCAAAATATTCGATAAGGTAATGTGAATTCGGAAGTTGATTTAATCACAATAGCAACCAGCCGTATTTTCCATCAGTCTATAGTCAGTATCAGTCTCTCGCTCGACTTCCCAGAAGTACCCTACTTAGACAACAAAATACGAAGAAAATATTTATTTCCAAACGAATGGCTTCTGAGTTCGAGGAACTACTTGTAATATTGTTTGGACGTCGGTAAACCGGTCCGGATTTACTATTCGAGAGGTTTGTTGAAGAATTGTGTTACCCTACTCTACATACCAGCGCTCTTTATAAATTGCGACCAAAGGATTGCTTACTCTTTGACTGTTCTTATCTGATTTGTCGTAGCGGATTCCAAGACGTAAAGTTGGAAGGCCTAACACAAGGTGGACAGATGACCTTGTGAGGGCCGCAGGAGTCCGCTGGATGCGGAAAGCACAGAACCGGTCGTGGCGGAGCTTGGGGCAGGCTTATGTCCAACAGTGGACGTCTTTCGGCTGAAATTATGCAAATTTTTGCTTTTCGGAATTACAGTGGTTCTTTAGGAAACGACCTCATATAGTTTTTAAAATATGATTGACGTGTAAAAGTGTTTGTGCAAAACTACTTACAGAAATAAAATAAAAAAATAAAAAATCAATTTTTACATTTATCATTTATAACTGTAAAAATTTACAGACGCATTTTTTTATAAAAAATGTAATGTTAGGTATTGCACGTTAGTAAGGAACCCCTCGTGTGTTAGTCTAAGTCGCATTTGGCTACTTTATCTCGAACAACCTCAATTCATATTCAAAATCAATAACCCTCTCTTCATTCGTTGTCTGTAACTTCAGTTCACGTCATTTCTGATATCCGTTAAGACGTAGTGGATTGTGCAGTAATCATTTTTTAGCTTTTAATATTTTGATTTACTGTTATGGTTTTGTTAAATTGTTTGTTTCCCTAATAAAGTGAACATAAAATTAATCTAAAGACAATAACGTTGATTTTATCTGAAGAGGTCTTATTGTCTCCTATGTGGATGCGGACGAGGAGTAAGTAAATGAAAGTCAATAAAATTCTGAATAATCACAAGTCTCTGATCTCATTAGGGAATGAACAATGATGTAAATAACGTTCCACTGAGTACGTGAGAGGGTAGTGAAAATCACCGAACACTAATACCACTCAATATCACAGTCCTCAAATCAATCTCGGCTTGGATCTTCCTTTTTGATCTTATTTTTTGGCGGGCTATAGCTGCGCGGGTTACGTCAAGTTGACAGATGTCAAAATTGTTCTAAAAACAACTCAGTCCCCCTTATTACAGAACAAGGTTTTTCTTTAGGTATGGTTTAAACCTTCGAGCCTATTTTTTTAATAAGAACCTAACTGACATCGAAATACAGCTCCTTTTACAAAACTGACAAGTTAGTCCAGTGCTAAATTGTCAGCTTTGGAAAAGGAGCTGTAATTCTATTTCAGTACTAAGTTCTTATTTCAAAAACAGGCTCGATGGTTTAAACCATACCTAAAGAAAAACCTCGTTTTGTAATAAGGGAGTGTAAGTTTTGCATCGTTATGACTTTAGACAGCGGCAAATAAAATAAAATAACAAATTGCGATCGCTAATCTATCATCGCGCGTGAATTGAGCATTGAAATAGGGGTTTTTAATTACACTTCCCAATTTAGAACGGATACCCGTCCCTGTTGACTGTGGGCTGTGCGGGATCAGCATTAATAAAATATTGCTGAATTTAAAAAAAGAACCTAATTACGAACAGGATGCCTTTGGACTTGTTTGACAATCCTTTTTTAACCCCCGACGCAAAAACGACGGGGTGTTATAAGTTTGACGTGTCTGTGTGTGTGTGTGTGTGTGTGTGTGTGTGTGTGTGTGTGTGTCTGTCTGAGGCAACGTAGCTCCCGAACGGATGAACCGATTTTGATTTAGTTTTTTTTGTTTGAAAGGTGTATTAGTCGGGAGTGTTCTTAGACATGTTTCATCAAAATCGGTTCAGCCGTTTGAAGATTATCAGCTCTTTTCTGGTTGAAAAACGGATTTTAGCCTCTGATCAACTCAAAATTTGGGATTCTATTACTTCAATGATATTAGACGAATAAAATAACCTTGAACTGATGCTGGAGCAACACCTGGAATTTCCAGGAAACCCAAGTTATTCACCAACAAACAGCAGAAGTATCGTGTTTGGGCTCATTGAAAAGGTCTCAATGAATAGATTATAGATAAATGGTGATTTAAGGGAGACATTAAGTTTAAAAAGCAAGAAATAAAAATTAAATTTAAAATTTAAAAAACCCCCGATCCAAACAAAAACTCAAAAAAGTAAAAAATAATATTTATAGGCCTTTTAATTTTAACGTAATATTTTGATCAGGTCATTGTCAAGTCGGGGGACGGTCAATGAAAACGCCAAACAGAGGCCTAGCCGTCCCCCGACTTGACAATGCCCTGATCAAAATATTACGTTAAAATTAAAAGGCCTATAAATATTATTTTTTACTTTTTTGAGTTTTTGTTTGGATCGGGGGTTTTTTAAATTTTTAATTTTTTTGTTCAGTTTTTGTTATTTTGTTTAGTTTAAAATTATTATTGAATAATAATGTCGTCGAACGTCTAGAAACGTTTCCCAAAAAGGTACCTAAAGAATTACCTAACGTTTGAGTTTAAAATTAATCTCGGAGAACAAAATTAATAAAGTTGTCGAGAACTGAAATTCAATCATAATTTTATTTGAATAAGCTTCGCGAGGTAGCCAAAACTACCTCATCATCTTCCTATATAGCCAACTCCGATTCCTGGGGTTTTTTTTTAAGGGTGGGAAACCAACTATGTTGGGGTTGGCTTCCAGTCTAACCGGTTGCAGCTGAAGACCAGTAATTTACATGAAGCGACTGCCTGTCTGACCTCCATAACCCAGTTACTGGGTAACACGACACCCCTTCGTAAGACTGGTTGTCAAACTTACGGGCTTTTAACGACCCTGAACGACTGTCAAAGATCCGCGAACGACAGTTGGCTCAAACGGCATTACGTGCTTTCCGAGGCATGGAGGGGTCTTGTTATGTAAAGATGGTCACCCATCCATGGACTAACCGCGACAGGCGTAGCTTAACTTCATTGATCGACCCGTGTGGCTGTTATCACTTAGCCATAAGCCCCTCTAGTCGATTGATATAGGGGGAACTATCTATAAACATTATAGTCCATGTCTCATTTACTTAACATTCATTTACTAATGAATGTTTTACTACCCCAAGTTCCATGTTTGTCTTATTCCAATCCGCTGGGTATCCGGCCTCAGTAACGGACGGAACTAAGTACGGGCCGGAAATTGTCGTAGCATGATAATGGATATGGACCACTTAGAGCTGCCCTTTCCAAACGTTAAGCAACTAATGGCATGAAGCTAATTTTAGTCTATTGTTTGTTGGGTTTTTGGCGCGTTTTGATGTTAAAAGTTCAAAGAAAAATTTATTTTTTAATGGACGTGACCTATTTTTAATGGATCTTCAAATAGGGTGTTTAGTAGGTATGGCAATCTTATTTCTATAAGAAACATTGAGAAGGGCAAGACTCATATTCAGTGGGTAGCACATTTTTTTCAAATTATTAGAAGAGATTCGGTGATTTGACATGAATTCTGTTCATAGTTCTAATATACATTACGCGAAAAGCAAAAGTAAGTTGCTCTCAATGTGATAAGCGAAATATAGGTACCGCAACTGCAACAGTTTATTGGAAGTACTTCCAGTAACCTGTTTTGTCTAATTTGGGAAATACCAATAATGTTCCATATTGTTACTACTAATTAGAGCGTTTCAGTCCATTCATGTTACCAGTCGATGGCATATAAATCCGTGAATACTACAGGATTACACCGAAGAATATAAGACGATTAATAAGCACACATACCTTTACTTAACCTACCTTTACTTAAAAGAGGTCCTGAGTTATCTCAGTTGCAGACCGGAGTCTGGATTCGATCTCGGTTGATGGCAATAGGCTTGGCCCTTATTCATCATCATCATTTCAGCCGGAAGACGTCCACTGCTGGACATAGGCCTCCCCCGATTGGGGGCTTGCCATAATCGCTACGCTTGGCATGCGGGTTGGCGATCGCAGTATGGTGGTAGAATGCATAGAGAACGCTGCGGCCCGTTCTCTAGTAAGTCCCTTAGTCGCCTTCTATGACACCCACGGGAAGAGATGGGTTGGTGCTATTCTTTACGTCTGGCACCACCTGGAACCCACCCATACAGCCATTATTACTTGGGATTATGTTTACATAATTGGCCACATTTGGGGAACCGTTCGGGGAAACAAAGTGCGATGTTATGTCATAAATAAGTTACGTGTATGTCTATCTTATGTCGCTTGTGTTAGATTTCCATAAGCCAGTTTTAAAGGGCATTTGGTGTGATATAGATACCAATCTATTAATAAAGCGGCAGTTGTTTTTCGAATGTAGGTAAGATCCGGAAAAGAAACCTATTCAATAATTATAAAAACGAATGACAAGAAAAGCTTAAGATACTAAAGGCAATTTTTTTAATAGTCTAACTTTTATCTGAAGAATAATGAAGTCATTTTGACATATTTTCTATATAAAAGCTGTCAAACTGCAATATTTTTCCTTCAGATATAAGTTATCTGAACATTGAAAAACAAACGTTTTTTTTATAAAATAAAATAAAAAATATATCAATATACGTAATCTAACAAAAACAATTAAAATCGTGAGGAGAAACGAGGTGTGATGTTCGTCCAAATAGCAGGAAAGGTTCTCCAACCAGACGTGCAATATTGCCTGACGTTGCAAAAGCACTTTGTTTACATCCTTCAAATAAAAAAACAAAACAGTATAAAGACTGCATTACGGCGAACGAGTAATCAATCGGATTCCGTTTTCCAGCGATGAACTATGAATCTGTGAAAAAGACGATCCCTAAAGCAGAGTTTAGGCCTAAGCAATTATATGCAGTAACGCGTACGACGCGCAAAAAGTTCGGCGCACAAAAAAGTCTGTGTCATTCTGGCCGCGATCGCGATCCAGATCGTGATCCAGACCGAGCCGCCGCGCCGCGCTACATAAAAAGTGAGCGAAAAAATAGAACCTTTGCTTCAACGCGCGCTAACGCAGACGGCACGGCGCACACTTTTAGTATGTAATCTGCACTCGTTAGTGGGGGACGTAACGTACGCGGTATTAAATACCATGG
Organism: Polymixis flavicincta; assembly: GCA_949987655.1. Classification (NCBI taxonomy): domain Eukaryota; kingdom Metazoa; phylum Arthropoda; class Insecta; order Lepidoptera; family Noctuidae; genus Polymixis; species Polymixis flavicincta. Next base: position 12,145,807 of record OX465179.1, read on the forward strand.
CACGGTTGGTTAATACAAGAAATACAAAACAGACCAGCAATTTATGATACTTCTAAGGCAGAATATCATGATTGACATTTAAAAAGAAAATTGTGGGAAGAAGTGTTTTGTAATATTTATTCCGCTCCTGTTTGGACATCTCTCACGTCTACGTATTTTTTTGTCTACGTACGTTTGTCTAGTTCTGCCGACAGAATGATCAAAGATGTGCGTCGTGCGCGTTGCTTCTGCTTAAAATCCGCAACGGACTTTTTGTATGCCTTGCAGACATTTTGTGCCCACAGACTCGCTCGCTCAAAGTGTGTCTGCACCTTAGATTATTAACAAAAACTTGCGAAACTTGACTTCCGTAAAATTCTTGTCGTGTGCACAAAACTTGCAGCCCTGATGAGCTTGCTGCGTTTGTTTCACAGTAAGCTCATCACGTCTGCAGGTTTTGTTGTCGATCGAAACTTTGCTTTTTACACATGAGCAATGAAGTGCTGACACTGAACGTCTTACGTGCTACGCCGTAGCTCGTAGCCGTCGCGTCGTAGCGATGTAATAATTCTTGCTTCGGTTACTACGTAGCAATACATTGCAATTTCGTGCAAAGTTTACGCTACGAAATGAGTTTTGGGAAACTTCAGCTTGGCACTTTGTAAACTGGACTCACACCCATCCTTTCATGCCCTAGTTTTCGAGGAAAGCATTATTATAGGAAGGAGCTCGCAATCTGAACAGCGTGTTTAGCACTTTGCAGCGTGTATTTGAGAAGTATTAGGTACTGTTTACGACCTTTCGGGTACTCCTATTGTAGAATAATGCTTTCAAATAAGTGAAGACAATTTTAGCGTTTGATAGTCTATATCTATCCAAGGGACATCTGGCTAAGTAATAACAGCTGCACCGGTCCATCGGTCAGGTTAAGCTACGCTTGCCGTGGTGGGTTCGTAGATGGGTGATTATCTTTACATACCAAGACCCCTCCATGCCTTGGAAAGCACGTTAAACACTATTGGTATCGGCTGTCATTTGTGGATCTTTGACAGTCGTTACGGGTCGTCAGAAGACTGTAAGTCTGACTACCAGTTACTGTGTGGTGGAGGTCAGGCAGGCAGTCACTCCATGTAAAATACTGGTATTCAGCTGCATCCGGTTAGACTGGAATCCAACCTCATCATAGGTGGGAAAAGGCTAAGTAGATGATGAGTCTATATCAATCCTATACTCACGTAACATATTGAATTTACTGTTTGTAACATGAAATAACCTCCGAATTTCACTCTAAACCACTCGTAAAATGTAATGTTATTACTATAATAATTGTAACTGTTGGAATCTCGAACATACAGCAATTTGGAGCGGTACTGACACGTGACAATAGTAGGTTTACGCGCCGTATCTGATAAATGTTGGCAACGTGATTGACTGAACTCTCGCTTTGAAGGGTACCTGGATACTACGGTGCTACGGTAATTTGGTTAAATTAATTAAGGGCACATCCAAACCGTTTGAAGTCATTAACCATTAGAGTAATTTCTCGGGCCCACGTTACATTAAATAGGTTAAATTGGTTTATTATTATGATAATAGCGTTTGGGAACGATTTGATGGCAAGTCATGGGATTTAACAGAGCATGGAAATGTAGACATGAATGATAAAATTACACAAACATAAATTCACGCCTGTATTGTCGGTAACGGTAAGACAGGGGTGTATCTATAAGCGTACTTACGTCCACTTTACCCTGGGTTGGGGGCAGAAAATTAATGAGTATTGAATACAATAAAAAATAGTAGTATTAATAGTACGAGTGAAATCACAACAAAAAGTATGGTAAGCAAGCACCATTTTGAAATATCAAAGACAACTGTATTAAGTTATCTTTGATATTTCAAAATGGTGCTTGCTTACCATGCTTTTTGTTGTGATTGACAGGTAAAAGGTTTAAGTGCGCTAAGGTAGTCCGTAAAATTAGAATTTTTCTGACTGTCGTAACAATCAGAAAAAATCTACGTACCATATTCTTCAACAAGCTGCAGCCTAACACTGATCTGTAAAATGCAAAAAACTTAATACAATTTAAATTTCTCGTGTATCCCTGGCGCTTCCACTTTAGGTTAATCTAGTCAACATTTTAGAGTATATTACTCCACTGTTCGACAATGTACATCAAAAATTCATCATGGTATGGTTTCGTCTCATTATTAATAATTGTCAATGCGGAAACAGTATACTAAAATAAAAAGCCATTACAAAGTTATGAGCCAACAAAGATTCGTTTTTCTTGCTAATTTCAATTATAAGAAGTGTAAAATCTCCAAAACCAAATCAGTACCGACAAAGCTCAATTATCGAAAAATTCAATAAACTTTAATGGTCATTGATTTATGTAGTGGTTTTTACATAAAACTCGATCTTCCGAAGGACTTTTCTTAATTTTTTACGCGCCCTTACGTGCCTTAAGGACAATACAAAAAAAAAAATGCCGAATTGGTCGAGCCGTTCTCGAGTTTTGGGCTTAGCAACATTCATTTTTATTTAAATAGACTAGCTTTTAGCCCACTGCTGGGACACAGGCCTCCTCTTGGTGAAAGGGAGTGAGCCATAATCCACCACGCGGGCCAAGTGCAAGGTTGGTAGATGTCATTATGTCTTCGAATTTTTGGTTCGACGACACGCCGCTTACCTCACGATGTTTTCTTTCACCGTTTTGAGAGCAGTGGTGATCAAATAACTTACACAAAGTAAAGCGTCTGTCTGGGTTCGAACCTACGACATACAACTCGTAAGTCGCGGCCTTTACCACTGATCACCTTTTGCCTTACCTCACGATAAAAACTTACGTAGATTTTTGTTTAAACATTATTAAATAGCACGTCTTTCTTGAAATTAATAACTTTGCATCTAGCTGCACACTCGGCGCTCACTTAAAGATAAGTGACTTTATTATTTTTCTTCACAATATTATTAAATTACCTGAGTTACTAAGAGTGCTGTGTGACTGAAGGCTATTTTGTAATAGCATTTCAACTTTATAAACTAAGGGAATCATTTCTTTATTAAGTGTACAAGTATGGCTTTTCAATTCTTGAACTATTTGTGAACTTATTTTTTTGCATCTGGAATGCAAATAATTGATGCAGACGCAAAAAGTTGATATTTTGACATTACAAACAGACACTTTAATCATATTTATTTGTATACATTTATTTAATCTTCATGTGCATAGTATGACCAATTTTTTTTTGTATAACCGGCGAAAAATTTCTGCCGTAGGGGTTCTAGAATGATGTGCTGAATTAATGGTTACAGTTTGCGCAATGGATAAAAACTGACCCTGTATTACATTGCCTCTTCTATTTATCATACATGACTACACGAATAAACGTTTTAAAGTAAAGGTTACACCTGAATTTGTCCCGACTGCAGAAGCTCGATCAGATAAGGACATTAATCCCCACGCTTATTCTCTCCAAATCGAAAATGGCCAAAATCTGGAGCGAATTTCCCGATTCAACCACAACGTGAAATACATGTCGTGTCACGTCGCAGTAAAACGACCACAATGTTTAATGGCAGGTAGTTGAAAAATGAATGTGAATTGAACGGTTATGGAGCTATTAATCCTTGAAAACTCATAACCACTTTTGAACTTTGGCCGACACTAAGCTATAATAAAATGGTACCATCCATAGTTTGTTACTGGCTTTACCAACCAACATGAACTTAGACTGCGGGCTAGTTTTTCTGTGTAATGGCAGACAGGAAACTCCATAGAAATCAATAGAAATACCAAAAATAAAATCTGAACCAAAGAGAAAAGTTTTATTTAAATCAATCTATCAAGTTGTTAATATTATAGGTGTCCTTTTTAACTGCATGTCAGAAGTAGATATTATTTAAAATGGATTGAATAAAATAATAACAAATAGCATTTTGTTTATCATTTAAAATATTGCTATGAGCTTATTCAGCTGAAAGTAACAGTAGATATTATTTATGAACTCGAAACAGAAACATAAATAACGAAAACTCAAAAGTAAAGTCGAAACTATTATGTAGGTATTATTGATGATCCATGCTTAGCTGAAATATAATATATTTTAGTCATGAAAACGTTGAAGTTAGCAAATAGCGATCTTATCTAACAAGAAAATATGTAAAACAGGAGTGTAATAAAGTCTAGTACTCATAAAAATGATATCTAAATACGTGGTCAAGATAACAGCTTAAGAGTGGTACTGTTACTCGTGCTGGTGTCCAAACATCCTTATTACGTACATAGCATTTTATTTATTCATGAGAACGTAATTGGGTTGCGGTAGAACAATCCGCAGGATGCTGTGAGAATGTCAATTTGTGAGAAGCGTTTGCATTTTGTTAACATTTATTGTTATACGTGCCGTGATACTAGAAGCAACGATTACACATTTTACATTTCGTGTAACTCCCTCGAGAAATCGTTGTTTATAATAAACCAGGTCATAGATAATAGTTTTCAAACTCTAGCGCTACCGTGAAGGCAGCGGTAGCGCTCGGTCACAATCACAAGGCAATACTATAACGTACTCCTATTAAAGTTTAATCATTGAGTGGTTCCGTGTGGTGCCGAACGTAACAGAATAGCACCATCCCTCTTCCTCCCATGGGTGTCGTAGAAGGCGACAAAGGGACTTACTAGAGAATGGGCAGCAGCGTTCTCTATGTATTTGACCACCATACTGCTATCGCCAACCCGCCTGCCAAGCGTGGCGATTATGGCAAATCCTCCCTTTTGGGGGAGGCCAGTCCAGTAGTCGACGTCTTTCGGCTGATATGATGATGATGAATCATTGAGTAAAGTTAATCAATTTAATCACGCTGTCATTCACGGATCTTTGACAGTATTTACAGATCGTCTGAAGTCCGACAGTCTGACAAAAGTGGTTTGCGGAGGTCAGATAGACAGCCAGTCCACATAAAATACTTTTTTTTTTTACTGTGGGTGTTCATCAAATAACTTCTCCTGGTGAAGGAGCACGGGTGGGTTTTAGTCAATAAAAGTTCTGACTTTTACTGACTAAAACCCACCCGTGTTCCTTCAGTTGCCTGTGTGCCAGGGGCCACGGTATCTCTTTCGAACAACCCGCACTCCTGGCAGAAAATACCAGTATTAAGCTACATCTGGTTATACTGGACGCTGACCCAAACATAGTTGGGAAAGGGCTAGGCAGATAATCTTTACTAATATTCTAAAGAGGAAAGATTTAATTATTTGTTTGTTTGCATTGAATAGTATCCGAAACTTCTAAACCGATTTGAAAAATTCTTTCACTGTTGGGAAGCTACACTATCCCCGGGTGACATAGGCTATATTTTATCCCCGTATTCCTACGGGAACGGGAACTACGCGTGTGAAATCGTGGAGCACTGTTAGTGATTGAATAAATTTAATAAATATAGAAAACCCAGTCCTAAATGTCAAAGACGGTACTCCCTTACTTCTCCTAAAAAAAATTGTCCGAAAATCATTATCCATAACACGTTTGCTATAAACTTCAGTAACCATAATGTTCAAAAATTCGAAATTTTGTTTTACATACCTAAATATCTTTACTTCTCAAAAAAACTCATCATCATCTTTTAGCCTAGCCTTTTCCCAACTATGTTGGGGACGGCTTCCAGTCTGACCGGATACAGCTGAATACCAGTATTTTACATGGAGCGACTGCCTATCTAACCTCCACAACTCAGTTACTGGGTAATACGATACCCCTTGGTAAGACTGGTTGTCAGACTTTCGGGCTTCTGACGACCCGTAACAACTGTCAAAGATCCACAAATGACAGCCGGGACCAACGGCTTAACGTGCTTTCCGAGGCACGGAGGGGTCTTGGTATGTAAAGATGGTTACCCATCGACGGACCAACCGCGGAAAGCGTAGCTTAACCTGATCGATCGACCCGCGCAGCTATTGTTACTTAGCCACAAGCTCCTCCTCTCTACTTCTCAAAAAAACTGTTCTGTCATAATATCGAGTAGGTACTATAATAATTGAATCTCCTAATTTTGTATGGAATAAAGTCAGATGTCCTAAGCATTGTATTATATAATATTCCAAATATTCATTTATAGTAAAATTGTTAGTCCTAAAACATTTGCAAAAAATTTGGTTTTAGTGACAGAAACGAATCGCTGTAAATCCGACTCCACGCAGTCTTGTCTGTCCTACCCCTAGAGTGTAACTTAGAATCGCGTAGGCGCGGAGGTGCGAGGCGGCCCGCGAGTTGAGGAGCAGGTGGTTATACCGCTTGCAGCCGCAGCTGAGGAAGACGAAGTTGCGGTGCTGAGCGTTAAACCATCTGCGACGATAAGCTCGTTGGGACCGCCGGAGCCCCGCAGCACCGGAGCCGTGACAGAAACCATGCCTGCTGCATGTTGCCTGCTTGCTTGCATGCGGCATGATTGCTTACATGCTACATGTTGCATGCTTGCTGCATCCATGGTGTATGCTTGCTTGCATACTGCGTGCTTGCTTGCATGCTGCGTGCTTGTTTGCATGCTTCTTACAGAGAACTATACAACAAGTGAACTATCTCAAAACAAGTCGGTAGAATAAAAAGATTGCCCGCTGTCATACACCTAAGTGGTATCTACGTATAAGAGAAGTTCACAACAAAAGCATTAAATAAACATTAAATAGTTTTAATTAAGGACTTATAACTTTTATTTTGTATAGTATTGATTGTAAAAATGACAAAGAAATTTAGGTCATATTGTATTTAGGGATTTCAATTTTATGGCATCTTATATAAGTGACATAAAGTTCGGGCAAGTTATCATTCGTAAAAATGATTATTAGGACAAAAAAAAAAATAGACGACTTTAGATTATGGATAAAAACGTTAGGGAACACAATAGAGAACCGTCAAAGACAAGTCCAGAAGTCCACGAAATCCTTTAAACCAAATAATGTCAAAGATAGAATTCTAAGAATTCCTTTCAACCAAATAATGTCAAAAATAGAATTCCAAGAAATCCTTTAAACACCTTGCAGATCATGAGTATTAGGTGTCTAGGTAAATATAAATAGTTTACTTTTACCTACAATAATCACATTCTACCGGGACTCAGGGCGTAGACTCCTCTGGAAGAAGGTAATTAATGCAGGAATTATTCGGTAAAAGTCAACAATACGTACTTCAATGTTCGGAACGGTTACTATAGTAAACATTGCCAAAATCCACTCGCTTGGCAAACGGATTGGTATTAGCGGTGCCGCATCTGCCAACTTCATGCAATGCAGTCACAGTCTGTTGTCAGACCCATTGCTATTTCTAATCATATGTATTAATTAGTGTTATCACGCGGATTTATGAAAACATGTTATTTCAAGTTTGTACTAGCGTTGAGATGGAAGTAATTGAGTTGAACATCACTCTCAAACGAAATACGGTGACTACCACTAGCTAATTGTAGCTTGAAACTTACCCAATATAACAGTAAGTAGTTCAAAGTGCATGTGCTATTTGCCAAACCTGACTTTTAGCTTACTAAACAAATAGTTTGTGATGTTTATTTAATCTTGGATAGCTCTGACTTACACTGTTACCCAGTAACTGGGTTGTGCAGGTCAGATAGGCAGTCGCTCCATGTAAAATATTAGTATTCAGCTGCATCCGGTAAGACTGGAAACCGACCCTAACAAAAATTGGGAAAAGGCTAGGCAGATAAGATGATGACCTCTGACTTACGTTGGAGGAAAGATATTGTGAGGAAGACAAGCGTGACCGAGGCGGACAGCCCTCCTACTAACCCAAAACTGTATCTTTTATAATTTAAACAAAGTATTCTCGGGACGTCATTCCAACACAACAAAAAGTTGATAGTGCAGTGACAATGCGGATAGGATTTGGGCCAGCATAAAACTCGTGATGCTTTGATGAACGAATCCTTTAATGATGCTCAAGGACCGCTTAACCTTAGCGAAACAAAAACACGCTTGATTGTGAGAAAAAATATTTTTAGCTTTTTAGTTCGTTTTTTAACAAGCAATAATAAAAACTAGTTTAAAAAACATCTTTTAATTTAATTTTTAACTTTTTATTATTTGTGATGCGGAATTTACTACGGCGTAGTTCGTAGAAGCGTTTTTCAATTATGTAGCTCGTAATAATTCGTAGAACCCAAACATACGAGTATGTGTTGTTTTGAGGAGTTATAATGTTATGTATTTTATATTTTAAAGAAAAGATTGTATTAACTTACATCTATTTTCGAACCGACGAAAAAACGGAGGAGGTTACTCAATTCGACGCGTATATATTTTTTTTTTTTATGTATGACCACGCATAACTTTTTCCAGAGTAGTCCGATTTTGATAATTCTTTTTTTATTGGAAAGGGTATACCTCGAAGTTGGTCCCATATAAATTTCGAAGAAAAATTCGAACCCTAAGGGTAAGAAAACAGGGGATGATTGATTGTTTACTCACAGATTTTAATACTGAGTCGTGTATTAAATCAAAAATTAAGCATGTAGTAATTAGTAGATTATAGCCACAAAAAATAATAAAATAAAAGATTTTAATAAAAAAATTAAACCGCCGAAAAACCGAAAAATAAAAAATAGTAAACTAGCTTTGTCCAACCCCAATAAATAAGTTCGGAAGTCGGTGACTTTGGATATGTATTTGATTATATGTCACCGCCTTCCGAACTTATTTATTGGGGTTGGACAAAGCTAGTTTACTATTTTTTATTTTTCGGTTTTTCGGCGGTTTAATTTTTTTATTAAAAAGTTTTTATATTAGTAGGATTTTTTTGGTTTTGGTAAAATGATGTTTAAATTATTTATGTAATTACTGGTTAGTTATTTGTAACTTTTCTAATTCGGTCCATTTCGTTTACGAACATACTTTCCCAAATTTGAAGGGGTTTTTTTTTGGGTGGGAAATCATCAAATTACTTCTCTAGCTCTTGGTGGAGCAGGAGGGTGTGTCAGACTTTTACTGACTAAATCCCATCCGTGTTCCTTCAGTTATCTGTGTGCCAAGGGCCACGGTATCTCTTTCGAACAACCCGCACCCCTTGCAGACCCCACCAATTGGTGCTGACATCTCTTTGAGACACGCTTAGAATACAACGCGCCGTCGACCCAGGCTTGGTACTTACCGGACACTGAGCAACCCATTCGCGCCTGCGCTGGCCGGGAATCAGCCTGGGTTTCCCGACGCCTAGGGCGTCTCCTGCGGCGACTAGGGCCGTGAGGGTGCATATACGCGCCCTCTCCCTCACATGCGCTGCTTCCCTTTTTGCGAACATTACTGATTCACAAAAGGAGGTGACGGCTACCTGTGCAAACCCAAAGGGGTTGTGTCGTTTTATTGTTGAGTTCATATGGCCACCTTGCAGCTCCAGCATCAGTCCCTGGTTACCATATAAGATCAAAGTACTCGTCAATATAAATCAAACGAGCCCACACTCGATGGGGTTGTATCGTTTTATTGCGGAGTTCCTATGGCCACCTTCCAGCTCCGGCATCAGATCAGCTCCATGTTATGATAATATTGCATTGTCACAAAATATACATTTGCATGCAAAATTTCAGCTCAATCAGAAACCGGGAAGTGGTTCAAATTTAACTTGCAAGATATCGTTACAGGCACCGGGACAGGTGAAATTAAATACTTTGCGTGCCTGTAGCTTTAATTTTAAAGCTTGTACTAAAAAGAGAAGCGGCACCATCGTTGCTAATATTTTGTTGTCTTTCTTACCAGTTACCAGAATAATTTACCGTGTTTACTAAGATATTTTTTAATGTTTTTGGCAAATAAGCTGGAAGTTTTCCAAGTGGTAAGTGTTCACCATTCCCCATAAACATTTGCGATGGTGACCACTTACAAATTAAAAAGGTGCCATCCCAGAGACAACGAAATGTTTCAGTGTCTGAAATTGCCGTTGGACGGTACTATCAAACCGCAACACTGCTTGGCGACAGAAATAGATAGTTTCCTGGATGAGCTCCAGTACAGGGAGCTCGGGCTTATACTATTGAGCCAACCTCGATGTGAGATGAAAATGTTCACTGTCCCAAGTTTATCCGTACGATGCTCTAAGCGAACGATTTGTTCGAGTGTAAGGCTCAAGTTAGATCGCTTCATACGGTGACGGGAAGATTAACTGCAATCTTGAAGCAACTTCAGCTAACGCATTTATTTTGACTGTCCATATTTGAAAGATTAAAATGTATCGAAAGGTAACCATGAGAAGTTCACGTAAAACTTCAGATTTATACTCATTGGAAAATACATAAAATTTCGTTCCAGTAGCAATAAATTAAATCTGCATCTTCATATTAAATATAAACTTTGTTAAACCCTTTCAAAATGTTTACTTTCCATTCTCTCTTCATTATTCACGTTCAAGTTAATATTTACCGCCGTATAAGAACATCTTAATCCATCATTCCGAACCACTAAGCAACCTAGCTGCAATGCTTGAACAACATAGATAGCTAATTGCACTAATTTACGAGACGCTCAGCAAACTCTCACATTTATTAGGTACTTTCTCTGCTAAGGTTCTTGAAATGAATAACTGCTCTTTAAAAAAACATGACTTCGTTAAACCCTTCTGTTATTAAAGCAATAAGTAAAATGGATGGGTATTTAATTTTCATTTAAAATTAAAATACAAAGAGCAATTAAAATATCGTGAGTTGTGGGTAGTATACTAGCACGCGTAGCGTTCTGGTTTGGGGGGGGGGGGGTCTAATTATAGATACGCAGCGGCAAGGATTATCTGATTTTGCATAAACGGTAGCGGTGACCACTCATCACCACGATATACTGCCAATTAAACATGTATGAAACGTGTTATTACCGACGCTTAATTATGTTGCGGTAACTGCCTCATAATTGTAAAATGAGTTAATTAAAGCTTATTTTTTAATCATGATGCCTACTAGAATTTTGCACACTTGCACCACACAATTTAAGGCAAGTGTTAAAACTTCGCCTTAAAAATTGCTTTGATAAAACATTCCTAACAACGCACGCGACAATACACAACTGAAGGCCAATTCTTGTAATTAATATCGTTCAAAATCTAGTCGCAATCTCATCTCAGCGACACGGTAATGTCAAAAACTTGTTAAAAATTTATGGAAACTCTAGGTAATTTTGACAGATTGAAACTGATCGACGTTTTTAAATTTAGGGGAATTGCCCCGTTTATAAACATTGATCAACTTGATAAGCTCGAATACCATAAGTTTTATGTGACAAATCTTTGTTCTACTCGAAGCCTAGCCTTTCGTAGCTTATTCATAGGCGGTTGGCGCTACGAGGGTCTACGACGTGCTACGCCGCTACGTAATTGATTTGAATACAATCGCTGTTTACCTGTCATTACAGTCTCAAACATAAAAATTGTTTAAATGAATATAAAATGTGTGTATACTTAATTATATTATAAAACAGACGTGCTGTCAAACTGATGTATATGTATTTAATTAGGAGTACAACTTTTGAAACTATTGCAGCTATATTTATCTGAAAATGTTTCTGAATAAAACGAGATTTCAGTTAAAATATGTATTTATCGAAATAAAACAATGAACCGAAAACATTTTGATACTATAATCATAGTGAATAATACTCACTACTAAAACCTAGTACATATCTCATTAATATTTAATCGCGTTTTTCTGTCTAGAACATGTACAAAACACATCTAATTGGGAACACTTATTGAGAACATGATTTCCATTGTCTGTTTTCAGCTTCAGGTATATTATTACGCCAGACGAACAATCTAATTGGCAATACATGTAATCGTTTCTTATTTCACGGTTATTAAACAAGATCACGTGGTAAGCACATTGTAATCATGTTATGACGTTTCACAAATACGGGTGTGCGTGAGTGCGTAGTTTTGGGTATTAGTAACTGCTTCTGAATGTACCTACCTATTATCTTTTTAGGTAGGTTAAATTCTTGATATAAGGAAATTTCACGCCGACTGGTCGACTGGTTGAAATGTCAGGGTTAGCTCGTTCTTTGGCTAAAAAGCATATATATATATATATATATATATATATATAAATATATAGCATTGACATTCAACGTGGTAATACTGCCAATCTTCTGGGCACGTTTCCGGATGACAACGATGCGAATGACGCCTAAGTGACCAGAAATCAAAAGAACTTTTTGTAAATTTAGTTAGTTACAAAAGTATTATTCGAAGATTTTTACTGTTTTTGTACAAGAAAATTCAAAACAATAACTTACGATAAAGCGACACCATTATTTTTATAATATGTCCATAATAATCAGGCTTGAAAAACTGATTGAAGTAAGCTGGAATAAGCTAACGAAAAGAATAAATTTTCTAGACGTCGTTTTAGTGCTAAAAAAGGTTTATTTATGCCTAGAATTTTGTGAAAAAGTCAAGTCTAGCTTGGTAGTAAATCTACATTATGTAAAGCAACTCAGTAGCTGTGTAAGCCTCTTTAAATCGTCGAGTCTTGCGGTTATTCTGGCACCCCGCGGTCCCTACCAGATGTCACATTGTGAAAAATATTTACATATTAACTTCCTGTACTTTGCATGTATATATTTTTCCTGCGTGTTTCTTGAATGACTTCAAAAAAGGATGTGCGCATGAGAAGATGACGAACTTGAAGTCAAGCAGTAGGTACATTTCTAAACAGAAACAAAACTTATGATTACACTGAAAATAAGTTTGAGTTTTTTTTTCTGGGTGGGAAAATCATCAAATAACTTCTCCCGCTCGCGCTCTGGATGGAGCGGGAGGGCGTCTCAGACTTTTACTGACTAAAACTCACCCGTGTTCCTTCAGTTGCCTGAGTGCCAGGTGCCACGGTATCTCTTTCGAACAACCCGCACCCCAAATTATGTTTGAGTTAGTTTCCAAATGGTGCAGAAAAATACGTGGTCATAATATGTGCGCACGGCAGCACAGTAAATGCTCAAATGAACTTAGGTAGTGGAAAATCTCGTCACCGCCACAAACTAATAGTCGTGTCCCCGTATATCCCGTACTTGCAGTGAAATTGAGCAGTGGTGGCCCTGACTTAAGAGCTGTAGGTTGTTGGTTCGAACCCAGGCAGGCGCTCTGCTTTGTGAAATTTATTTCACTACCACTGCTCTCAAACTGATTGAGAGATATCGAGATATCGTGAGAAACTGGCATGTCCTAGAACCAAAAATTCGAAGACATGTGAAATAGCAACCTGCACTAGGCCCGCGTGGTGGATAAATTGCCCGCGTGGTGTATAATGGCCCATTCCTTCTCACAGAGAGGAGACCTGTGTCCCAGCAGTGAGAACGTTATAGGCTGATTACGCATATTCCGTACCCGCCCTGATTTTGTAAAGCTTGCTTTTCTGTTGGAGATCCACTCCTATGGCTGAGGTTACCCTGAAGGTAAAACAAACATGACGTCAGAGGAGGCAGAGAGGAGAAAAAACCAAAATGTTTTTGTAAACAATGTCAATGTCCGCTGGATGCGGGAGCCCAGAACTGGTGGAAGAGACGGAGCTTGGGGGAGGCCTATGTCCAACAGGTGACGTCTTTCGGCTGAAATTATGATGATAAAACAATGTCAAACCAGTTTTTTATTAATTAAACCAAACGTGAGTTTACTGGTCAAGTTGAATTTACTTCCAACACAATATAAAACTCCATTCATGATATTTATACACTGACTCTTTAAACTAATTTGCGCGCTTAGCGAATTTAATTAACGATAGAATATGTAAAAGGTGCGGCCACTGACTACATGGCTAATTACATAACCCTTCGTGTACAACCAGACCAATAACTTATTTAAGCGTTTATTTACACATGCAAAGCATTTGAACCCACACAATTTATATGGGTAGTACGATTTTGAATTTATATTAGGTTTTTTTTTTTTAATTTAATGTATTCAGGCTCGCAGAGACTTCGTCTTGCAGCCTATCACCAAGTATTCAGCATATGATTCTGAACGACCTAGCGTAAAAATATTTGTCAATTATTTAAAAAGAAAATACTGTTCTTTACATTTTGACCGCGTAGGTATCGCACTTTTCTATGAAACAGGTGATATTTATAATCTATCTATATAAATAAAAATCCTGACTGACTGACTGACTGACTCATCAACGCATATCCCAAACTCTTGGACCTAGAAAGCTGAAATTTTGCACAGAGGTTCCCTTTATAATGTAGACAACAAATAAGAAAGGATTTTTCGAAATTCAACCCCTAAGGGAGTTAAATAGGGAGATGAAAGTTCCGCGCGGGAAAATCCGCTGGTACAAGCTAGTTTTTGATAAACAACGAAATTTCGAGCTAGGGTCTAGAATTATATGCTGCATTCATGGTTACGGTTTGCGTATCAACTACCCTGCCACCTTGTACATACACACACCTGGTACCGCATGTACAACGTAGGCGTGTAGGTACTTAATATTCTACTTGCTACTCGTACTACCAATACTGGGTATTATGGATAATACGACTAGCGTTCAATTCACATCTGGCGTGCTATACAGGATAAAATTTAAACCAGTGCGCAAACTATAACCATGAATTCAGCATACTCGTATCAATCTAGAACGTAGAAATTTTTCGACGGTTATACGAAAAGAAAGCAGCTGTTTCATTGAAAAGTGCAATACGTATGCGGTCAAAATGTATGGAACAGCAGTTTTTGTTTTTAAATGAAGTTTGTGCACTGGTAAAAATTAAATTTACCATGTATGGACACAGATACATAATTTTGTTCATAAATGCATATGATGGAGGAGATTTTAAAATCCTACTAAGGTTATAAATGTGAAAGTTTGTATGTTTAGTTGTTTGGATATTTAGATGTATGGATGTTTGTTACTGAATCACGCGAAAACGGATGAACGGATTTAGATGAGATTTGGCATATAGATTGTTTATAACCTGGATTAATATATAGGATACGTCTATAGATCGTTTCCTACCACCACGCGGGCGAAGCCGCTGGAAAAAGCTAGTCTGTTAAATATTTTCGCACAAAACTGAACTAATTACTATTTGGTTGAACGTGAATAACAAGTTACGAAGTTTGTATAAAAACAAGGCACCATCGCCACTCTATTTAATGAAGTTGTAATGTAAGCTGTGAGTTTTGTTCAATAGTTTCAGGATTTAAATATTCCCTGTGAAAAACTGAATATCATTCAGCAATGAAAACAATGAGGGGTTTCGTGTAACACTGCGCTGAGTCCTTCTTTAGAAATCCCTAATTTCTTAGAAACGTTAATTAAATATTAAGAAGTGCTTAGATTAAGTGTTTTTCGGATAAAAACGGTACTGCCCACTTAGTGGATTACCTAAGGCAGTTACCTAAGTACCGGCCTCTGTTATAATGTATAATTACTGAGTAATTCTTGTAGCCCAGACACGAGTCGCTATACTTTCAAAGGTACAAAACGGTTGTAGGTACCTACTAAACTCTTAAATCGGTCAATTTATTCCAGGAATACAACTTGTTTAAGTACCAGGCCACAATCTGACCACTGTTAATTTTTCGACCACTCAGTGGGCCAATACGCTCGTAACGGTAAATATTGACTCTTTGGTTTTACTACCAGATAAAAGTTCGAAGCACTTAGATTTATCCGATACAGCACGATTAAGCCTTGAGGCTACTACAGAAGCTTGTTATTTTAAATAACAAAGTCTAGATTGAGATCAGTTCAAAATTGCTCAAAGCTTCGGCTTCGTTCTGCATAGATTAACGATAAACCGATTTATAAGCTTTGGATACATTAATACAGATGGTTCCATCATTATAACACGCTAAATCCTACCACCACCAAAAGATGCAGATCTTTCAAAACCGTTTCCTTAAAAAGGTTCTAGGAGCCCCCTTTTATACAAGCAATGAGAATTTTCACCTAGATGTCAGAATACCCACCATTCCGCAGCTCATGGTACGCCTTTCCAAGCGTTTCTGCCACTCTGCTATGAAGCATCCCAAT
Organism: Polymixis flavicincta; assembly: GCA_949987655.1. NCBI lineage: Eukaryota > Metazoa > Arthropoda > Insecta > Lepidoptera > Noctuidae > Polymixis > Polymixis flavicincta. Next base: position 12,161,804 of record OX465179.1, read on the forward strand.
CCCCTGATTGCGGCAGCCGCCCGCTACATCCCCTCCCACGTTAGTAGGATTCGCTGACCCAGGCATACCCTAGACATTCCCGACGATACTACAATCTTCCTCCAGGAGTGTAGCAGTTCCACCAATACGCCCAAATTACCCCGGCACAGACCGTCGTCCTTCCGTCCTCGCTGCCGTGACCCGTCGTGAAGTCCCAATCCTTGACCGCCACGACTCTTGCTCGAGCTAGCCCGTGCTGATGATCCTATAGGTTTAAAATTGTCCCTAAATTATAATCACACTGAACCAGCCCGTCGAGTGTACGACTAAACGCCGACAAACACTACGCCGACAGATTGAATATCGACAAGACTTAAAGTTTTAAGCCCTTGGTGGAGGTCTTTATTTATTGAGGTAACCACAGGCAAGTCTGATTATACAGCCGACAACCTCCTAGGTCGATGCAAAATGTCATTCCCAAATACAAGTTCGTTGGTAAGCACATTACTTGATAATGGCTGTATATTTTAGGCAATGTTTTTTTTCATAATTCCGAATTATGAAAAAAAAATTAGTAGCCGCATTGTTTAAAATTCAGGAAGTCCTTTTTCATTTGTGATTTTTGTATGAGTGATTGAAAATTAGACATGACAACGTTTGTGTCAGGTCTGCTAGATATTCAATATGATAAAACAAAAAATAAAACAACAATTCCAGTCGTGATGTCGGGTTTGTTTGTTACAGCTTGTACATTACCTTTATTTGTGCTCATATTGTTTCTCTGTTTGTAGGATTATATAATTTTTAGATCCATAGTAATAACAACATAAGACGTCAATGTATAAAATAATATTTGAAGGATCTCATTAAACTTCTATCTAGAAAGTAAAGAACGAAACAAAATATTTTATTTATAAAGTTGAAAATGATACCCATTTATCAAATATTGGATACAAATAAGTAATTGGCATTTAGAGAAATACCCAAATATAATATTATCATTCATTTAGCAGTGGTACACCTTGTGTTGTCGCCTGACATTATGCTGAGGTGAGGCTCTTTTGGCAATTTAATAATTATTTTCTTTTTTTATAGTTTTGAGGTGTATTTGTTTTATTTTAAAGTTTTTATTTATCTTCATATAATATATGTCCTGGAAATTTGCAATCAATATTTCACCCACTTCCACTGTAGCTATCGGGCTGAAATTTGGCACACACGTTTGTTTCTTGTGATAATGCATGATAAAACCATTTTTTAAATGTTTAAGAACCAAAAAATTTGTACGATGTTGGAGAGTGTAATGCTATCCTTGTTTATCCTTTATGGGAACAAGCTAAGATACTGCACAAACTGGCATTTTTTTATTTTAAAGTAAGTGCCAGGGCGACGTTATCGCTCAGCGAAAAAGCCCTTTTAAAAAAAAAATGTTTCAGAATACATTTAAATTTTTGCTATAATGCCTATAAACGCATTCTTATTTCTTTCCATTCTTTATATACTGCCCGCCTTCGTCAGGATTAATCTGTTTTTTTTTAATGGGTCGTTGACACAACCAATTCCCAATAGAAAAACTAAACCAATACATTGAATTTCGAAGGAATTTCGAGTGTTTGGATTGGCAGAACAATGATCTTGTTCGGTAAACGAAAACTGATCAAAGTGAATGACTGAATGAGTTGAATCACTCGATCGATCTCGAGCATTCTGTTGGTCAAATGGCACAAAACAGTGCAGCGGGCATGCTTCCTTTGTTGCTTTCTATTGAACTAAAGTACCTCGTCCATAAGTGTACATACCTACTAATGGATTAGTTTTCCTTGCACACACTTTTCTGTTAGTACAAGACAATCAGTGCCTATTGGAAAAGCGAATTAACTGTAGATAAAATGTATGATAGTCAAACATTTTACATTTCAGTAAATATCCAAAGAAATTTAGATATAAAGTTATTAAAACTTCTCACGCAAACTTTCCATTAGCTCATGTAGTGTATAATGGTTTAATTATGAAACATATAACGTTTAAGCATTATGTAGGTAATTATTACACGAAGGCCAACCTAAATTACATTTAAACTGTGATTAACTGGTGATTTCAGACGTGAATGTCGTGATGCGGTTAATAAATATTCGAAGCTTAACATTCGATATACCTTTTGATATAGATTTTATTCCCATGTTGTAAATATCTGTTCCCTTATTCGTATTTCAGCTAAAATCCATAACTCTGTGGAAAAGATCATTGTTTATTTTAAGGCTGGTTTTTGCGCCGAGTATGGCTATAGCCTGGAGATAGGTTTGTTTGTAACACGGATTGTGCACGTGTGATGATCGAGAAATTGTCAGTGATTGATCGACGCGTCGACGAACTTTACCACTTTTAGTTTTAACGAAATTGCCTGATACTTTGCAGCCCTCCGCTTATTTTGCTAGACCAGTTTCGGACTATCATCCTTTATTCTTTTCGAATCGTGATAAGTTAAGGATAAAAAAACACCACTTCGAAATTAATAGAAATTAATCAGTTTAATAATATGATAATAATAGTGCGAACAATGAACACGTAGGTATAACTTATACCTATATATATATATATATAACTTTGGTACATGCATTGATGACTAAGCTGATATTAGGTACATTAGACTATGTTCAATAGGTAAGAGCAGATCAGCATACATAAAAAGAATATCTTATATCATATGTTATTCATACATTAGTTATCAAAATGCAATTTGACAATTATATAAATTCGTTACGATATTAATATACAACATAATCGTCCTTCAGAGAAACTCGATATAAATGCAAAAGTTCACAAAAGTAATAAAGTATTTACATTTATTATTAAAAATTATGCATATCATTGGACCCTACGTAAAATCTACATTAATTCATGCTAAGATTGTAATATAAAAAGAAATTATAATAGTAGTGTAATAGTAAAAAATATTTACAGTTTAAATTTTTTGAAGTAGCTAGTTTTTGCGTCACGGCTCATTAGACGCAAAAACTACAATACAATTCCATTAATTAAAATACATAGTTACATTACGACTTATTCTCTAGCTTTGGCTTAGAATATTTACATATCTAGTAACGTGTGACTATAACTTAAGATTGTAATAATTACAATACACTAATTGCTACTTATGTATATGAACTAAGCTGTCGAAGTTATAGAGAGCGATGGTACCTGCAACAAAAAGTGGGTATGTTATTTACATACTGTACATTAAGGTAAAAAAAAAGTTTACTAAAAAAGATAAAACCCGACCGCGTATTTGTGAACTTTAAAAAAGATGGAAACCATGAAATTGTAATAAGAGAGATCTCCTGCATTCGGAGGAAATTAAGGGTACCTAATAATTGATAAATTTAAGAACATGTCTCCAACCAGACGTGGTTGTCGCCATAATTAATAGCAATTACTAACTGCCATATCTTTAGTGGTATTCTCAAGATTAAGAACAATCGATTGACGTAAGAATTACTTAAATCGGATCACGCGTTTGTTCTCTAGAGAACAAACATACATACATAGGCTAATAAACGCATTACCTTCCTTTGCGTCGCGTAGTCGGGTAAAAATAATACTTTACCCAGATGAAAACATGGATGTTAAAAATAACAAAAACACGGTAAAATATTATTCAAAGTTCTGTTACTTCGAAAACGTTATGAATATCCACTTCACATAGTATTTTTGTGCTATAATTAAAAACAGCTAGGATTTTTTAGACATATCACGATGATATAAGCCGTATTTCTTTGAATTCGTACATTCAAATTAAAGTACCAATACGTAGAAATTTTCCCTCTCCTGTGTGATATATATTATTTGTACGAGTATATATATTTTTACGTTGACAAAGTATTCGATTTTTAATACGACATATGGGCAGATTCGATACTGTACTAAATCGATGATTCGAAAATAGGTCGGTTTCGTTTGTTTTAGCAATAGTCACAATAGAACATAAATCGAGATCCTATTATAAACTTAAATTAATGTTGACACGTGTGAATCAGAAAATTATTTATTTGTAGTGCTTATTTGTTTTACGCGTGTCATTCATAGTTTTACTATGAGAAACCACTTTTATTTAACACTAGAGCCCTGGCTTCACACCCTGGCTTTGGTTATGTACAACATACTCTCTGACGACATTTTAATACATCGAGCTTTCTGTGCTACAACTAAGTTAAATATAAAATGCTTTATAAAACGTGTTACGTTAAGTGCGCAAAACATCATACACCCCAATTATAGTATTAAATAATAATACAAAGACCAAAACTTTTTTTTTTAAGCTAACTGTTTGTATTAAGAAAAACGTGTTGACCCAAGCATTGCTTTATGCAGTTAAAATTAAATCTAATTGCTTTGAAATAAGATTCAATTTTCTTTGGTTCAATCAGTAGTAGGTATGGCAAAAAACATAATTTTTGAAAAAATACCTTTATTAAAAGTAGTTTAAAAAAAAAAAACTACTTTTAGGTTTTGCGTATATTCTGTTACACCTTGTATACGTAAGCCGTAAACTTATTCCGGAAGGAATAAGTTCTCTAAATCAGCATTTCCAAACTATGGGTCGCGAACCACTGCTGGGCGTCAATTAAAAAAATATTCCATAGCAAGCCGCGAAATACTGGGTCTCAGTTGCTGACAATCTTGTATCCTTGCTTGTTGCCTGAAATTGAAGTTGAAGCTAAAACTTTAAGTATTGACAGCAAAAAAAAAGAAACAAATACATCCTTCTCTTTGAAATAGCACTCAATGTAACTAGTTATTTTCGATTGGTACTGAATGTGAGTCCCGAATTTGGAAGTTTTGTTAGGTGGGTCGCGGTCCAGCCAATTTGGGAACCACTACTCTAAATTATGGTGAACACCGGTCACACAGACAATACATGTATAGCTATTTTTATTGTCCTTTATTTAGATGATCCAAGTCTGCGTTAGGCTTCTCCAGTTGCAAATAATACCAAACTTTCTACTCGCTGCAAGGTTTTAAACCAGATCCCTTTTTCCAATGACAGTTTATCAAATTACTCCTTTCCAATCGTGGTATTACTTCTTATTAAATTACGGTAACACTTTTACATATTCTAGCTACGGTAAAGTTACGAGTACTGGTATGCAGGCGTTTCTCTCAATACGGCGCAAATTCTACTAGCCACACAAAAAACGTTATCATGTTACATTAGTTTCCTAGCTTCGAAACTAGGGCTGCGAAGGCTTATGTCGACAAGAAATAATAGCCTTTAGGCACTTAGCTTTTTTTTTTTTTTTTTTTTTTGGGTGGGAAATCATCAAATAACTTCTCCCGCTCTGGGTGGAGCAGGAGGGCGTGTCAGACTTTTACTGACTAAAACCCACCCGTGTTCCTTCAGTAGCCCTTAAGCCAGGGGCTGTGGTGTCTCTTTCGAACAAACCCGCACCCCTGGCAGGCATCGGCCCTTGCGGGCCCCATCATTTTTTGTGCTGACATCTCTTTGAGGCGCGCGTGGAACACAACGCGCCGTCGACTTGGGCTTGGTCCTTACCGGACAGCGAGCTACCCATTACTCGCCGTCCGCAAGCCCATGCCTACGGTGGCCGGAAATCGGCCTGGGATTCCCGACGCCCAGGGCGTCTCCGTATCCTGCGGCGGCTGGGGTCGCGAGGGCGCATATGCTGCCTCTCCCTCACGTGCGCCGCCTCCCTCTTCGCGAGCATCACTGCTTCGCTGAAGGAGGTGACGGCTCCCCATGCCCTCTCGCTCCGTACCATGGCCTGGACCAGGGCCGGACGCGAGAGATCGCCGCCGCCGATCGCCTCCACGAGGACACGGCGGTGCTCCGCCCAAGCAGGGCAGACCGCCACCGTGTGCTCCACCGTGTCCTCAGGGCGATCTTCGCAGTGGAAACACCCGGGCGTTTCCTCCCGCCCTTAGGCACTTAGCTTTGGAAACATATTTGGCATTTTGAAAAAACAACTACATGAGATCAAGTTTATTACTTTTAATGCGAAAGTTAAGTTAGAATTTGTTACAACACTATTTGGAGCTGGTAGAGAATTGGGAAGTTTATGTGGTATCTAGTACGTATTAGTACCTGAAACTTCGGTACAGGTAATGTTATTACGTCATCGTTCAGGTGTATTCAACGAGTGTATTTTCTCTGATTTATCTAAGTTACTGTGGTACTTCAATTTCCTTATTGAAGGGAATCAGTATTTTCCTAGTATCAAAACACCATCCGTCTTTGTCACCAAAATATATTTTACGTAAAGATATAAATAGATCGAATTTTTCATCTTAACACTCCGCTGATCGAGTGGCTTCGTTAGCCACCACTGATACACTTAATCAATGTCTTTTGGTTGAAAACAATGTTCTAATTTAAACAGTTGTCTAACTAGGACCAGACCCATTTGTATCTTAGCACCTACGGACCATTAAGAACGGTTAAATGCGCTGAGAGGGTGTTAAATTATTGATGCTTTGTATATTTCGATTTTAATTAAACAGCTCTTTGATATTTATATAATTTACGTAATATCACACCAAAAGTGCCTGTAGGTACCTCATAAAAATGGACTTAGTTCTCTTGAGAGCATCACCTATACGAATTTGTGCCTTTTATGTCTTCAGGTTTTAAAAGAACAGCACAGAGTTTCGACGAAATATCGGGTTTCCCATTTTTGTTTCGGAGAGTTTTCTACCTTAGTTTTTGTCTTTTAACCTTCTTTGGCAAATATATGGATCCCTGTTAACAGGTGCACAACGGGGGATATTAAATACTTACGTGTAAAAGAAGTCGCTTGTTTTAAAGGTGTCAAATTCTTGGTACCATGGCAGCAGCAACATCTTAAGTGAGCAACTGTGCAGTTTTTATTCCCATTTTCTATTTCCATACATTTAGACCACGTAGGTGTTGAACTTATCTATGCAACGCCAGCTTTTTTTTTTTGTTAACCAGTGATAAAATTCTATGGTAGGGTGTTAAGAGTTATGTGCTGAATTCATTATAACAGCTTGCGCGTCAATGTCCCTGCCAACTTGAAGTTATACACTACAATAGTTACGTGGTATTTTAAAATATTCAAAGACGATTATTATTACACATCACTTTATGTATTTAGTCTTAAAACATTAGTTTGTTTTTCAAAAGAGCTGGCTTGTCGCTGCCAGGCCGGCTTAGCCATCCGGGAAAATGTTACCCTAAATGCCAACTTATTCATCCTCACTTTTACGCTTTAAAATTAATGGCTCTAAACCTTAGCCTAACAACTTTAGTACCATATAAACTAATGTACCTACATACGATGTGTCAGGGTAACACAACTAATATCGTAAATTTGCGTCCTTGGTGACTAATCAACGCATATACCTGCTGTATACTATTTGCTAATTGTAATGAAATTATTCCCTCTGGAGCAAGTTACTAGACATTTTCACAATTTATTATTTAAATAAAGAGAAGAAATACCCAAAGGTACCGGGGAAGGTAAACTCCATTAACAAAACTCTTTTGTATTGTTATTCTTTCTTTGAGAACTCATTCAGTTGAATTTATTTTACATTTCTGTGTGGGCATTTTACGTGGAATAAAATTTGTTACCGAGTTGTGAAATCTCATAATAAGATATTAAAGTTCTTCAGGCGGGTTTAGAAGGCCAATTCTCGCGTTCAAAATCTAGACGTAGTCTCACCTCGGCGACAATTAATAGTCAAACATTTGTCAAAAATGTATGGAAACTAGAGGTATTTCGACAGATTGAGACTGAGATCAGACTGTAAAAGTTCTTAAAATGACGAGAATTGCCCCTCAGGTTAAATTCTGGTGTATCCAGCAGTCAAAGGTATGTAAAATACATACAAGGCATTTCCTTATCCGCAACTTAAATTTTCAAAACAAGCTTTTAATTTGTCATTGTAAGAGTATGTATCGTACCCTATCGGGTGCGGCCGAGGCTTGACCGGTAATAAACTAAACAGTACTAAATAAGACTTAGGTACGTATGTAAATAAAGGATTCACGCTTCCAGGTTTTTGAAAGAAAAAAACATCAACATCAACTTTTACTATGGGGCCAAACCTGAAATCGCGAAAAAAAAATCAGCTGTTCCTGACTACTCATCAAAATGTAGGGAACAGCTGATATATTTTTTCGCGATTTCAGGTTTGGTCCCATATTAAAAGTTGTTCATAATGTTGAGTACAATGACCTCTTATGAGTTTGTTGGTGTTTTTCCAATAACCCTGTATATGATTGCAATTTAGTTTAATGAGCAGAAACATTAGGTAAACATACTCATAGCACCTACATACACAAACTAAAATAAGCTGGGTAAGCCCAAGAACATTCAGATTGTACAGATTTAACGAACAGATTCCTTGGACTTTAAGTACTGACCTAATACATTACATTGTCCCTTATTTTATTAGGCACCGCAGACGGTTGGGTCCGTCGCATAAATTGTCACCGCGCACTTACCTCCTAAACCGTGAAATATTTTTATTTTCGCCCGTAGTTGGGTCCTCATGGCTACCATTTAGAATTAGTAAGTCGGAAGCTCCCGTCCTACGTGCTACGCAAATTACGTTGTAAATGTTATTGGCAATTAACACACGATGCAATCATAAACGTTGAGATCGTATTTTTTGAATTTGAACTGTGTGGTTAAATACATAGTCACTACTTTTCAACACGCTTTTATTACCTTTAAAAAAAATCAGTAAAATCTTGGAAATTAATTTAAACCTACTAATCTCTTTTTCGCTTTTTTAAATCTAATTGTTGTACCAAATTGAAACTTATGTCTAAGTAGTTTGGATGACAATACTATAATTTGGTATTTTGGCGCTGAAGTGATGATGGGAGCCAGGTGGTCTATACCTAGTGGAACTCTTCAGTGGCTTCGAGTAACGGCCTCAAGTTTGGACTTATATGATTTGTTTTGACGAGTCCAATAGATTGGGCTTAGTAACGAGGGTATCTTGATCGAGTCAGGAGGTAGATAGTGGAACACTTTAGTGGCTACTAGCGAACCAGTTTTTTTTTTTTGATGATGTGAAGTCATCAAATAATTTCTCCCGCTCTAGTTGGAGCAGAAGGGCGTGTCAGACTTTTTTTAGTCAGTAAAAGTCTGACACGCCAGTTCGCTATGTGCCAGGGGCCACGGTATCTTTTTCGAACAACCCGCACCCCTGGCAGGCATAGTACCTACCCCACACCAATTCGAAATTTTATCATCCTTGGGGTCAAAACAATGCATATTTATGCGATAGCAGCGGTTAATTTGCTGTCATTTTTTGAAGAATTCCGTTGTTTGTCTCCGAAACGCATCATCAGATCTATATGAAATTGAAATGAGACCATTTCAGAATAAACTCCTTTCGAACAAAAAATAATTTTGGAAATCGGTCTTTATATGACGGAGTTATGCCCGAACCTCCTCCTAACTCCTAACCGTTAAAGAGTTGTACCTTCCTTCATCAGCTCAGTGTCATTTGATGGTGATGAGTATACGCAAATGACTCAATAGCTTTAGAAAATATATGAAAAACTTTGTCAATACCTGTAACATTTGAATCCCATAATTAATTCAAAAAGTGTGGAGTGGTTTTTGTTTGTGTGTACTTTTAATTAAATCAGGAAGTTGTTTTAGTGTATTTACTTATTGCAAAAACGACAAGTTTCGTTACAGAAAACGGCAGGAATGCGATTTCCAAGTTATAAACCGCTGGCGACCCGTATTCCTTTAGTTATTCTTAGATTTATTCAAGTCGAGAAGCTTGCGTAAGGAGGGAAATATTTACTGATTTAAATACCTACTTAAAATTTCCTTTTCTACTGGTACAGAAATGAATAATAATACCAATAGATCAAAACACTTCTACCAAGTCAGCTTCACGTTTACAAAGCTCCACTTCAATGTAAAAATGATCGAAATCCAAAACTTATTCAACTGTGTGACTTTGTTTTTGGTTACCTACTAAGCTACCTACTAGGCTTTAGTGAATCCAAAACTATTTCGATGTGTTCAAAATTAGGTGATTTTTTATGGAGTTCTCAAAAACGGAACAGAACTATTGGTAAACTAGACCAAGTTATTTGAAATTACACTCGAGTTCTGGGGCCTTAGTCTGCTATTTTTATAAATTCGTCATTCCAACACGATCCCATCGTCATTTTGCTAAAAGTTCGTAATCTGCTAAATTCATAATGTTCGATCAGTGGTCGGTCAATGGTCTCGTAATAGAATTGTGTTATAATGGCATTGTCGTATTGCCATTATTATAAAACCCGTTAGTAGAAATGATTTTTGAAAAAATACTACTAAAGAACATTTATTCATGCCAGATTTCATTATATGTATATATTTAACATATTATTTTTTAACATTTTATTTTAGGAACTGACAAAATTTTAGCAGATTACTTACTGACTATGACCATGACTTAGGGGAAGTCAGTCATTCATTTGTTATTATGTACGAGATTACCAATAAATGCCATTTCTTTCAATGGAGTGTCAGTGGCTGCCCACTGGAAAGTTATAATGACGCCATTATATTAGTAGATTGCCAAACTTGTCAAAATCAACAATTATGAAATCAATGATAGACCATTCTGACACTATTGTAATAGCAGACTTGAGGCCCAGGACTTCATATTATGTACTTTGTAGAGTTAGTACCTACTAACGCTACCCACGTACGAACGTGGATGATATGAATATAAATTACAAAAGCATTTATTATTTTGTCGCATCCCTTTGTATTTTACTGTGCGTACATAAATAATAAAATAATAAGTATTTAGAACAAATTTTTGCTAACGAAGTCTCTTTCCTGGCCATTTACTCTAAGTACGTGTGCTTCCTGTTTCTATACCTATTTGTTATCTAAAATAATTATGATGTGCCATATAAGTACTTAAATATGCGCATTATTCACATAACAGTACAGTTATAAATTCAACATGGCGTTTTATAAACAAAGTCAGAAAATAAAAATATTATTTATAAAATTATAATAGTGTTTATCTTTTGCAAGTTGTTGCGTCGGCGGGTGGGAAATAAATGACAATCATGATACTGGGCGAAAGGTTGGCTTCCAAACACTAAATAAGATTCCCGCTCAGCAAGCCGAATAATCCGCAAAAGCTGCAAAATATTCCTAGTGAGTATCCAATATGGCGGAATTATCGCTAAAGCCCCGAATCTACGTCGCGTAGAAGTTTATAAGTCGCTATGTGAAACAAAAGCATCTAGCGAAAATTGATTGCTTCTTTTGATGTGAAAACGGCTTTTCGCACGGTGTACTTGGTAGTAAGTTCTATATTTCTAACCGAAAAAAACATACAGTCAGATTTCAACCGTGAATACGAGAATTTTAGTGCTAGAGTAATGGTTTGGGGATTCAAAAGACAATTTATAAGCAGAACATAATTTGCATGTGACGTCACACTGCATGAGCACGTGCATGCGCGCAACCATCTATTTTTTTTTCTCTGTCTCGCAAGTCAATCGAGACGCATCAAGAGATTGACAGCTGCTTAGACGGGCTATTCGGTGGATACCTTATTAATAAAACCTCCTGGCAGGGCATAAAGTTGAATATCAGTATTTCACATGGATTGTTTTTTTTTTTTTTGTGTGGGAAATCATCAAATAACTTCTCCCACTCTGGGTGGAGCAGGAGGGCGTGTCAGACTTTTACTGACTAAAACCCAACCGTGTTCCCTCAGTAGCCCGTATGCCAGGGGCTGCGGTATCTCTGTCGAACAAACCCGCACCCCTGGCAGGCATCGGCCCTTGCGGGCCCCATCGGTTTCTGCTGACATCTCTTTGAGGCGTGCGTGGAACACAACGCGCCGTCGACTTGGGCTTGGTCCTTACCGCACAGCGAGCTACCCATTACTCGCCGTCCGCAAGTTCATGCCTACGGTGGCCGGAAATCGGCCTGGGATTCCCGACGCACAGCTCGCTTCCGTCTCCTGCGGCGGCTAGGGTCGTGAGGGCGCATAGACTGCCTCTCCCTCACGTGCGCCGCCTCCCTCTTCGCGAGCATTACTGCTTCGCTGAAGGAGGTGACGGCTACCCATGCACTCTCGCTCCGTACCATGGCCTGGACCAGGGTCGGACGCAAGAGATCGCCGCCGCCGATCGCCTCCACGAGGACACGGCGGTGCTCTGCCCAAGCCGGGCAGACCACCACCGTGTGCTCCACCGCTTCCTCAGGGCGATCTTCGCAGTGGAAACACCCGGGCGTTTCTTCCCGCCTTATCCGAAACAGGAACCTCCCGAAACAACCGTGTCCGGTGAGGACCTGCGTCAGGCGGAAGGTGAGGAACATGGATTGACTTCCTATCTGACCTCCACTACCTAGTTACCGGGCTTCTGATGACCCATAACGACTGACAAAGAAGATCCAAGAATGACAGCTGGGACCAACGGCTTAACGTGCTTTCCAAGGCACGGAATGGTCTGGGTATGTAAGGTCACGCATCCACGGTCTGACCGCGGCAAGCGTAGCATAGCCACATGGGTCGAATGATCGGCCCGTGCGGCTTTTATTACTTAACCACGAGCCCCTCATTTATTACTTCATACAGGCACATGAAGGACCTAATTCATAAGCTTTATACCCTGGCTGGACACTGAAGCAGTGTGTTTTCGTTTCTTCACTTAAAAGACGTGGAATTGGTAGGTACTAAGTATACCTTACTACTTCGTACATATAATTTCAGCATTCTCCACTGCTCAATTTTTTTTTACATACAACTCCATTAAAATATCATTAAGTAAATAATCAATTTCTTATCTTAACTACGTTCACAACTGCTGTCAGCGAGAAAATAAAGTTTCACAGCCCTTTTAATGGATATAATGGAGTAGCGATAATGTTCGAAACTATTAAACTTTTAATCGAAAAGGTCAAATGAGTCGATAAAACTTTCGATAATATTTGAGGCAAACTGATTTCCTTGTCTTTTTTGTCAGTTTGAAGTAGAGCAATTGGTACAGAATAAATATTGGCTGATTTATTCTGTAAAAATGTCACCGTGAAAATGTAGGTGAAGTGCGTTTGAAGTGAGATGTCATTCTGATGCCATGTATTGACATGAGCGACAGCTGACTACCATGTCGAATTCATAAATTTATTGTTATGTAAATAATTTGTATACATAAATACCCTAAACTAGCATTCAAAATAATTATTTGAAATAATAAATTGGTAGAGGAAAAGCGTGCATAAATTAATGGATAGAAAAAAACTTCCTTAGAGAAATTTGATCAAAATATTATGAACACTTTCAAATTATTTATTTTCACATTTCTACTCCCGTACCAACTAATTCTACGTAGTACAGACGCCAGCACGTCAAGCTATCCTGAACTGTCAAATTTTCCCAATTGAACATGAACCTTATGCTTTTGTGATAAAGTTGAAACTCTATCAAAGAAATGCGTCTGGTAGCTTGATGTGCTGTGCTGTACCTAAAATGAAGTCCTAAACGACAGCGTAATTTCAAATAACATGGTCCGGTTTGCAAAAACATGTATGATTTCAAACACTAATAACTGCGAGAGTTTCAATAGTGCTACAATAATGTTTTAGCATTTAAAAGATAGGTCATATTTATAAAAAAATATAAGCGGGATATGATTTACCTATGACGTCACGCTGCATATGCGTGCGCGTGCACGCGGTCCTCTATTTTTCCTTGAATGTGTAGTTACTTTTTCAATGCATGTCGACGATAGAAAGCATAAAACTCATGCAAACGACATCCGATTTTTAAAAGCAAAGTTTAATGAATAGGTAGCATTTCAATGAAAAATACCTACTTTGTGGTACCTGAGTACTATGCTAGATATGGTGCACCTATGCTAGATATATTCATGAGTACAAACCACGCCAAAGCTTTTTAATAACAAAAAGTAATAAAATGTTGGCCAAACTTTATTACTTGTTCATCCTTGACAAAAAGTTGGTGTTATTAGTTATGATTATTAGACTGTAGGATACCTAATTCCTATGTAAGATGGCGTCAACATTAGTTAATCCACTAATGTTAATGCCATTTTGTTCAGGGGAAGCTAGTTATTCAATTGTAAGATACTTATTTGAATGCCAAAGATCCTGATATTGTAATGCTCAATTTGAAACAGAAAACCAAATGGCTTCAGTGTCACAAATTTACACAAAATACGCAAATAAAATTGATTTAACAAGTCCCCTAAATTCACAAACGTGTAATAGGCTTAGCCCTTGACCTATGTTTGCCCAAGCTAATAAGTCTTCCATACTGGGTCAGGTTTCATTAAAATAAATTGCTTTGAACAAGATTGGTATATTTGGTATCTCATGTTGAAAGGTAAGGTAACTCAATAAATATCTGGGTAACTTGTACTGCTACGTACTAAATGGATTATACTATCCAGACCTAGTACGTCGATTTCACGTATCTTGGCAATAAATGAAACGTAACACTAGGGACCTGTTAAGCACCAAGAAACAGTAAATATTACGCACTTAGTGAAGTCGATCGTAGAATTACTATCGTATCGTACCACTTTCACGAAATACGACGTCACTCCAATATCTCTTTGATTTAAGAGTGTATCTGACAACAGATGCTCTTTGAGTGATTTTGCGAGTTGAATCAAAGGTGATATAACCTCTACAAGACTCCATTCCATGCATTTTTAACTTTGTAATGGAATACAAAGAGTACTTTGATTTGAAGCAAGTAGATATTGACTATTTAATCAAAGTTTTGTTTGTAATCTTTAAAACGAAGACTAACTAATAAATTATGCGAAATGACAAAAGGCTGACTAGAAATATCCGTAGCAGGGAAAATCAGTTAGAACCGATTGATCATCAAGCAGACCGCAGCTAAACAACACATCAAAACCGTGATCACAACCTATTGATATACTTACAGATTTACACTTCATAACGAATCAGTACTGGCGCCCCCACCGCAGAACAGATGGTGATTGAAACAAGACCATAAGATGTACCTAACTACGTCACTCAATCACGCTGTATAAGCAAATCTTTTGCTCGTTGTGTTTGGCCAGCACACACGTGTGAGAACTGACGTTAATCCCATCGGTCCATATTTAACGTATAAACATAAATTATGCTAGTGCTTTGTGGTGCTAATTATTTTGGATTAAGTATTAAGCCTTAAGCTGAATGCTTATGTATAGCATAATTAATAGATGGTAATAATACCTCTGCATTGTGTCAATACAATAATATGTAATTAATTCGAATATGTATTTTAATTCGTGTGAGATAAATATCAATTTCAAGAACAAAATAGGCTAAATACAATCTAAACGAAAAATAATGTTGTCCAATTCACTATTATCAATTTCTTAAAAAAAAAAAACTCATTAGCGAATAGGCTAAATTGTTATGTGAATAAAGTATCACCGTCCTTGATACGTTATAAAAATTAGAAAAATAATAATCTGAGAATCACCAGTAAAATATTGCTACCAGAAACAAAATAACGGTTTAGTTTTCTATTATTTGTAAATAATACGCATTCCACAAACTATAAAAATTTTACTAACCCACTGACTTTTGCTCTAGTACATTTTCTATAATGTAAATACATAGTTTATACCTATAGGACATAGGTACTATTAATCCGTACGTTGCCACCGATCTGTCAAGCTTGTTGGCACTTGAAGTTTGCAACTTTGCAGCTCTAAGCTCCGATGCTTTATTACATGATAACATGTGGTTCTATAAATCTCTTTTATACAAGTTGATGACTATACGACAACAAATTAAACTGCGTATAACGCCGTTCCCAGTCTGCATACGCAAAATCAATCAAATATATCCAATAGATAGAATCGCTATTGCTATTCAAAGATTGGCAAAACCAATAGTGTCATTTAATTTGTTTGAAAAAACTGTTTTTTTAAATTTCGATGTCAGGATATATTTTAGAGCTTAAAAATACTCATACATCAGTATTGCCATTTATTATCCCATTGTTTTCTCCACATTGTATTCAAAATCAAAATCAAAAGTCATTTATTCAAACTAGGCTGAGAGTCAGCACTTTTCGAACGTCAAAATTACATAAGACAGTCCCCCAAAAACGCCCACCCTTCGACACTTCCTAGTGCTTTAGCTGGGAAGAAGAAGTGGCGCAACAAACTCCCCAGCAGCACAGCTGTCTGATAAGTTGGAAGAACTTGATTATATACAGTAATAGGTAAGTAATTAAATTTCATCAAAAAATAGAAATTTCAATATTAAAAATAAAAAAAATAAAAAAATGGTTTATACAGTCAAATAAAATAAACAATGCTATGGAGTAACTCATATAACCTGTCAGTAGGTAAGCTAATTCTGGTGAAAGAACACAAACGTTGTCTTGAGTTAATCACAGCGACCAACAATTCTAATCGTTTAAGTATTCGTTGATTGAATAGTATGCCTTCGAACAAAGATTTGATTTTACTTTAGCTTTAAACGCATTAAAATGTAAATCTAGCAAAGAAGAGGGAAGCTTGTTATAAAAGGTGATACCGAGCCCAACGAATGAGTTATGAACTTTATGAAGCCGGTGAAAGGGACCACGTAGTTTGTCCTTATTTCTGGTATTAATATTATGAATATCACTGTTTTTAGTGTATAAGTGTATATTTTGCCTAATATATAAGATGTTAGCGAAGATGAATTGTGATGCCACCGTGAGAATACCAATATCTTTAAAAAAATCTCTCAGAGAAACTCTAGCACTTAATTGGTAAATTGCACGTACAGCTCGTTTTTGCAGAACAAAAATATTTTGAATGTCAGCGGCTTTGCCCCACAGCAGAATGCCGTAGGACATATGAAAATAACTAAAATAGACTAACCGAGCTGTATCAACGTCAGTGTATTGTCTTACTTTCCTGACGGCGTAGGCAGCCGAACTGAGCCTTCCCGCTAGGTTTGATATGTGTGATCCCCACTGAAGTATGGCATCTACTGTTATGCCCAGAAAAACTGCCGAGTCTACAGTTTCAAGCACCTCATTTTCTAAGACGATGTTGGGTCCCAGATTTTTTACATTCGGCAAAGCGAACTTTATACATTTAGTTTTCTTAGCATTGAGAACTAAATTATTCGTGGTAAACCAATCCGTAACCATTGAGAGTGCACTGTTTACGTCGTCAAAATCTTGTCTATTCCTGTCTACTTTAAAGATAAGAGAGGTATCATCAGCAAACAGTACAACGTCACAGATACCCTTTAAATAGAATGGTAAATCATTAATGTACACTAAGAATAAGAATGGACCCAGTATTGAGCCTTGAGGTACACCTAACTGAACTGGTAGCCCGGAAGATTTCACACCATTAATGTCTACACATTGGTGCCTATTATTTAAATAGGAGTTTATTACGTTAAGCGCTTCATTTTGAACACCGTAATGACGTAATTTACGCAAAAGCGTGTCATGGTGCATGCAATCAAATGCTTTGGAAAGATCACAGAAAACTCCAATAGCATTTTGTGAGTTCTCCCATGCGTTAAATATGTATTTCAGCAGGGCAACACCCGCGTCTGTAGTCGAACGACCTTTTGTAAAGCCATATTGTTCATCATGAAGGAGGCTATTTAAATTAAAATGTCTTAGCAACTGCTTGAGTATTAACTTTTCAAATATTTTACTAAATGCAGGTAAGATAGAAATGGGCCTAAAATTGCCAACGTTATTTTTATTACCCGATTTAAATAATGGTATGACTTTACTACTCTTCATGAGGTCAGGAAACGTTCCTAAATCAACACATTTATTAAAAGTAATAGCTAGATAGGGGGCTACGATGTCGTTTATGTTACTTAAAAGTTTAATAGAGATGCCCCAGTAATCACCAGTGTTTTTAGACTTAAGTGTGTTAAAAATATTAACTACATCACGAGGCGTTACATGTTCGAAACTAAATAAGAGACTACATTTGGGCACACTACTATGCAAAAGGTTTTCCGCTTCAGACGGGGACGAATTTAAGGTGCGAGTCGTAGTTAAAGGTATGTTGGCAAAAAAAAGATATGGCGATAGCCCGTCCCTGCGTCGCACGTTTTTACGATTTGATTTGATTATATATGTAAGTTTAATATTAATGCATTGTACGCACGGCTACACATCAAGCTATACATTTCCAGTATAAGCTGATCTCGCATTGTATAGGATTCCCGTACAGAGCTAGATCAGCGTAAACTGGAAATGCATAGCTTGATGTGTAGCCGTGTGTACACAAAAACCTTCCGGAATTCAATCTCTAAATGATGGTAAAATAGCATCAGAATTCATTGAGTAACGCGTTGACACAGACAGACACGAAAGGCGGCTTTATAATAATATTTATATTGTATGGATAATGATTTATTATTATTAATCAGTTTATTTCAGATAAAAAATCAATCCATACAAATTACAAATTATAAAAACAGAGAAATTAATTATTACATTATAAATAAATTAAAAACAGAGAAATAAATTATAAGAAATATCGTGTTAGTCAAATTTGATTTATATTAATCATAATATTTTGTGCACGTACCTACCATTTTTATCAACTGTGCATAGCGTAGACTGTCATTGTCCTTACTACAAAGACTGTAAAAGCTTATAAACTAAGTTGCACTAAAAGAGCGGAATGACATTAGTCTGAACATAAAAAATCTACAAACATGCTGAGTTAAAAGGATATTCATGAAACACTCAGCATAAAACGAAATAAGCTCAAAACACAAAAAGTTTTGACTACTCACAAAGTACTCCAAAAAATACTGAAATACGTGTTTGTATCTTACCTGTATCGTTATTTATAAAATACTCTCTTCTACCACCCTGAAGAGGGCGGGGATTTGCCGCTATAGCGGCCCGGTGACCTGAGAACAAACAATCATTCAATTGATACACAGGGACGTTACTGGGCATTGTGACGTCACCACCACCTAATCCCGAAATTGATGTTACAACTAATTATAATTCCATCATCCTTCGAACAATATGGATGCTCGAACATAATCTAGAGTGAGATTCATCTTTGTTCTACGAACTATGAATCGAATCAATATTGGACGAGTAAGCATTTCTCAATTAATTCGTATAATAAGATAACCTTACAAAAGATCCGAAATTAAAATCTTTTCTAAAGGTTCAGATCAATCGCTCTTTGAGAAATACTGAAATTCGACCACAATTGACGAATAATGGAAAATTCTTCTGAAAGAGGTTGACGAAAAATCTTAAGAGCACCGAGGACAGACTACGGTAGAAAGACTGTCTTATATGAGGGGGCTCAACTCTATAACTATGCAGTAATTAAATAATCAAAAATACTTCAAACTTAAATGCTATAATTTTTTATGCTACTAGTTTTTTTTACTTTGATTTTATGACTTAATTCTAGTTTTGAACCCAGTGAAACCGTCACATAACTCAATTATTATGTTTTTCCTCATAGGAGTAAAAATTGTATTCTTTTTGAGAGAAATAAATTGTTTTGAACCGTAAAAACCAGTCTGAAAATTATATTAATATGGATGGAAAATTTATCAAATCCGTTCTTAATAACATATTTTCAAGAGCGCAGCGGCACATATGAGCTATCAAAACAAGCTCAGCTTAAAACAAATGAAGAGATTAAAGGATTATCGACGTTTTATAAAAAGTATCGGTATCTGCAACAGGATCGAAGGTTATCGTATGACGTCATCAAAGTTTTATTCGTAACGGTTTAACATAACATGACATCATTCCCGTTGGTTTATGCAGACGTGTTTACCTATGTTACAGCCACATATCGCCAGGTATAGGGAAAAAGGCCGGGTATAGTTGCCACACTTTTAAAAATCACTATATTTCTCAATGCAAAAAGCAAAATACTTTTTTTGTAAAACTGGCCGATAATTCTGTTTTTTATCTACAAATTCGAAATGTAAAAAAACATTTTCCTATTAATATTATAAATGTGATAGTTTGGATGTTTGTTACTCAATCACGCGAAAACGGTGAAGTGCATTTGGATGAAATTTCGCACACAGATAGAATATAACCTGGATTAACACATAGGATACTTTTTATCCCGGTAGTACATTCCCGTGAGATAAAATCCGATCAGCACGCGGGCGAAGCCGCTGGCAAAAGGTAGTCTTTATATTTAATATTTGCGATTTTTGCGGCCCTCCTTATTTTGGGACATCTATCCCACATAGGGGATAGTTACCTAATTCATATAAGTTACGTTTAGGATAGATGCCCTGCCGAAAAACAGGACATCATTCCCGCAAAAACTTTGATCGCATTTTGCCTTCTCATGCAATCAAACATAGACATGCGACACTGTCAACTAAGTGGTAGTTGGTCTTTCGATAGATTGATAAAATATTTCTTATATAATAGATTCATCTGCGAAACAATCATGGCAACTATCCTGCACCCTAATTGAGTAACTCATTAATCATAATCTGTTTCGTCTTGAAACAGATTGTTAATCTATTGCTTCATATGTTCGAAAAATGTGTCTGCTCAACAACGTAAATAACGCAATGAGTATTGTTGAACTGTCAAATTGAAACGGATTATGATTAATCCTGAGTTATGCAATTAGGGTGCGGGTCCTACCATATTATGTCATGTAATAGAGACGTTAGCCTATTGCCATCAACCGTGTGCAAATCTAGTCTACGAGCAGCTACTGAGAAATTCCAGTTGAAAAAACCCATTCTCAAAAAAAAAACTCACTTTTCACGACCTGGGAATAAACCCAAGACTCAAGCTCAGCGTTAGCGCTAACGACTACTATTAAGCCGATCAGGCAAATTTTATTTTACTCAAATTATTACTCGAGTTATTTTTCTTGTGTTGTTTATTTCGAGAAATCATATTCCGAATTATAGGTATTGTTACCTGAGTGTATTTACGACCGTAACAGGTGGATGATTTACTTTGTTCCCTCATAAAAGCGTTGGTATTCCCAAAAGGATTTATTTTTCTTTGTTCATGATTGTAGTAAATATATTTTATTACCTATTTGCACAATTTTCTTTGGGTTTGAGACGATTTCTAGCAGGACGGTAAAAATTGGGGTAAAATTGTAGTGTTTACATAGTTCAAACGTAATTAATATGGACCTATTTCGTTCATTGACATTAAGTATGTATTTAAAATTAAATGTATTTAACGAAGGCTTTGTTTTCGGTCTGCTAACAAACTCAAGACTGATCGTATATTCAGTCTAAAGTTAGAATAAATTATGATGTTCATTCTGGCCTTTGAAAAGAACATTAATTCTCCTATCTAGATTGCATTTTTGATATGAAGAACTTTACACAACTATTATTCAAGGTTCAAGATTTCAGACATTAAATTACGTTAAGAAAAAAATAGCTTGGCATGTCGAGTGACCAACAGAACTTTGATATCTTTATTTTTGTCTCTACAAAAATAAAGATATCAGAGTTCTGTAGGTGGCAAGGACGTCGACGTGCAAACTGAAACCATGAATTCGGCATTTCGTAGAAATATTTCGTAGGTTATCAAAAATAACAACAGTTTCCTAAAAGAGTGCAATACCTACGCAGTCAAAATGTATGGAATAGCTTTTTTTAAATAACAGATGAATATTTTTAACGCATATAGGCGTTCAGCATCATGAGCTAAATTCATGGTTTCAGTTCGAGCGTCGATGACACTGTATAATAACTGTACTAAATAATAACATACCTACCATTATTAAATTTAAAGGAGAACACCTACTTACGTAAATAATGTTTTCGTATAACACAATACAATACAACTATTTTCTTAATTTCCTTCAGCAAACTTCGTTTCTCGTCTCGTTCTCTTCTCTTCGTTTTTATCAGTTGCCCTTTGCACTTGGTGCAGACCGGACGCTCTGAATCGACTTGGAAGTATATAGAGTTGTTAATACTCTTTTAACTTAATGTAGGTAATTAAAATTAAAAATGGGAGGAAAGTTCGTTTGTATTTGGAAACACGGACATTAAGAAAATGGTTGTACTGTACACATTTATGAGTTAATGTAAACGCTATAGATGACATCGATTAAACGAAGCGAAATTCTATGAAATCTACATCTCAAAGTGAACCCAAGATACTTAAGGATAGATTGTTTTCCGATTATTGCCGCTAAAGTTAGGAGATAAACATCTCAAACTTTAGGGACGTGATTCCAGTAACTGTATTGAAGTTTGCTTCGATTAAAGAATAATTATGTACACACTAACACACCATAACTAACGTAGCAGATTAGCAAGCATCCCGACACAATTATTATCATGAATTCCGTCTGAGTTAAGGCGACAAATTCCCTGACCCATTTCTTGTCATGACATGTATTGTTTCTGAATTAAGAATGAGAAGTTGAGAATTCTGTCAAACTCTATTTAGCATTACTTATGGTGATTTTTTCAAAGTAACCCAAGTTAACCGCATATCTATCTTTTATATTATAATATGTTGAATACAAACAGTAGATTTACTGCCTACTTGGTACTTGTTGACAGCCCTGGTACTTGCTACAATTATAACACTATAATTTAAAAACATTGTAAAGGCCAATTATTTTTGAAAGAATAAATTTTAAAAAGTAAGTGGATGTTCTTGCGCCGTCTCCTCCATAAGAAATGACTAATCGGAGGGGTACACTTCGCTTCTGACATCTCATAGGTGTCCATGTAGGTTTGTGTGAAATAAAAAATAAAAAATAAAACATTTTTTTCAGCAAAGAGGCAAATTGCCTTTGATAATGTTAAGATAGAGTCTGACATGTTCCAAAATTTAAATTAGAAAATCGATTCAACAGTATGCTAGTGTTTACTGTTACTCACAAACATTTAACATTGATAACATACTAGGTTTCCTAACATTGTGATACCTGCGTAGTCGGTTCTAACTTATTAGATAGTTTGGCGGGCTCCTCGGCCGCAGACAGCATGCGGCGCGCGAGGCGGGCGAACGTGCACCGAAACTGACGGCTCATGCTGCAGTAGAGCACGAAGTTCACAGATGACGTGAACAGTGCCAACACGTCCATTAGATCACCTGTGGAAGACATATATGACAGTTAGTAAAATCCACGAAACATCGGTAAGGCGAATGGGCCTTCAACACAAACGGTTGAGGCGGAAGAGCAATTCTTTTTATAGTTTATTTGTCATATCACAATGTGACATGAAAGTAGGTACAAAAGTTTAGAGGAGGATCGTATTAAATATTTTAAATACGTACTCCCGGTTTAGAAAATAGTTACAAAATCTAGTGAAAGCGTATTGGAATATTCAATACATTTTCACGGTAACCTTTTGTTAAAAGAGTCAATATCGTTGATAAATACAAACTGTGTACCCACGTAAACTTTTCTACTGGGGTCTAGGTAGTAGGTACCCCTCTGGGCACAATGGGCACAAATTCAGCGTATAGATAGGGTACCAAGAATATCATGATAATACGGATTATATTCCGTAACCACACTCCACAGGCGCTGGAAAGACTAACAAAAGTTTAAAGATTTTTATAACGAGCATGGAAAAGCGTGGGTGATGCGAAGAGAAAAACACACTTGTATTTTTTTTTTTTTTTTGACTTATTGGTCGACTCGCCCGAATCGGGCGAATTATCACTTTTAAATAATATAATATTTTCTATGGGCGACTATCACGAAGTTGATATATTTGAGAGCTAATCGACAACTCCAGAAATTCATATTAGGCAACTAGCATGTATCGAATAAAAAGTACACTAATTTTATTACATAAAATACAAAACGTGCCAGTTGCCTAATCCGACTTTCTTTAGCCCGCTAATAAATGAACTGCGAGTTGCCTATAGAAAATATATTACATAAAAGTGACGAGTTGACTAATAAGCCGTGTTTTTTCTGATCCATCCAAATGCAGTACAAAACATTACTTTTATTTTCTAAATTCGTAAAAAGTTATATTTCAATACATAAGTGTTTTTTTTTTTTTTTGGATGTGGTTTGCTCTGGACTCTGGGGATTGGTGGAAGATGATGATGCGTATTAATTCAATGTAACATTTTGTTTATATTATATTTTTCCTTATACAAAAAAAAAAGTTTTAGTTTTTTTTAATACTAATATACAAGTATAACTATAAATATCCCTATCCGTCGAATGGTTAAATCTTATAATTGTAATTATTTTAATATTGATATTTTTGTACGCTCAAAATCAAAATCCAAATTTAAATGTAATGGTATGAAACTTATTATAAGCAATCCTGTTATAAGGAATGTAGGTAAGCTAGTCTAGACTTTATTATTTATTTGTTTTTAGTAATTTTTTCCTTGTTCCACGAATATTGTAGCTGTTTATTGACGTGTAAAAGTGTTTGTACAAACCTACTTAGAGAAATAAAATCATTTATCATTGTCCCTGAATAAATAAAATAAAGCAACGAACCAATGAATTAAAAGTAACCAAAGCACGAAACCTGCGATTTACCAACCCTAAACTTTTTAATTTAAAAAGAAATACTTAAGAAAATTCTTTAGGTTCTTTTTAAAGCCCTAAAAACCAACTTGAATGTTAGTTATTTTGAATTGGAATACCGTGTTTACGATTTAAAGGGTTTTCAGCTGTTTTTCCAGATGGGATTTATTCCTCGAAGTTTATTTACATTCCCAGCAGACACACAAGGTTGACAGGTACGTCTCAGACCCAAGTAGCAGGTGTGTTTAGGTTGGTAACACCTTCGAATTATCATAACACGGGTGGCGATAGGTCGCGTCAACGTATCTTGTATCATTTGTTTTTTTGTAAAACAATATCTGTCTTCTTCGGAAATAAACTTATTAGTTCGGTTGATTGGATGGTCTAGCTCACTGGGCTCGATTTCTAGAGCGGAAATCGTGGTTCGAGGTTTCTTTAGAAATTCTCAGTGGCAGAGCAGGTCAAGATACACGGTTATATTCACGTCATATGACAAAAGATAGGTGATTTGAACCGTGACAATATGAATTGTAGGTACTGTAGAGGTTATCTTCATGAGACGACCTTACGATTGTATAGGCTGGCTATAATAACTGTTACACTTTTGAGTTGTCACCTAATTACCTAAGAAGAGAATAGAGAAAAACAGTAGGCGAGTGACAAACTAAAGGAAGAAATTATTTATATAAATAGCTTCAGCGCGTGACGTCATCCGCGTCAATGTTCTTGCACCCCTCCACCGCGTCGTGTCGCATCGAATCGCCTTCCTAGACAAATAGGCTGTCCAACACTAAATTAATTGTGAACCAGTAGTTCCTGACTTTAGCGCGTTCAACCAAACAAATTATTCAGCTTTATAATAGTCTACATAGGTACGTAGAACTATTTCTAGGAATATTTAGCTATATTCCTTGCACAAACGTGTTTTATTGATAGATAGAAAGAGGCCTTAAGGATTCTATAGTCATTATTGAAAAATCTTCGGAAAATACCGTAGTTTTTACTTTATTAACCTATAAATAATAGCAACTAACGTTACGTTTCCCGTAACCGAATGTTAAAAAGAATTTCCCCGGCGGGCAGTTAGCAATTTGGGTCACTGGTAGATTATTGTCAATAGATGCCGTGACATGGAGCGACTACACGGGATCAGTTTAGATTAAGGCCTTACATACGTCATACGTTACCAGTCATTGTGTTAATTTACGATCCACGAGCTTCTACGAAACTGACACAGAGTTTATTTCCCTGGCAATCGCACAAAGCCTCGTTGCTGTAATTAAGTTGGAAAACTCTTAATTCACCCAGATTTGTTACATTTCCGTACAAAGAAAGAAAATGTCAAAAACTACATAATGAATACAAAAATTTATATAACGCGTTGGCGGTAACAAACAAAGTTACTGGCATCAATTTTGCTCGGAATCCCTACTAATATTATAAATGCGAAAGTAACTCTGTCTGTCTGTCTGTCTGTCTGTTACGCTTTCACGCCTTAACCGCTGAACCGATCGTCATGAAATTTGGCCGAGATATAGCCTGGGATATGGGTAAGGACATAGGCTACTTTTTACGCGATAACCGACATCCACGCGGGCGGAGCCGCGGGCAAAAGCTAGTATTATATAAGTCTAAAACTTCCTTTTTTGCTAATAAATAAGTTACAAAATAGAAGACATAGTAAATAGTTTTTAGACTTGTCTACGTAGAAAAAATCATCAGCTTGGCATTATTTTCATTAACTGTTTTCGGGTCTGTAAGTAGACCCGAAAATCCTATCCCACTAATATCTATACTAATAATAAAGAGAAAAGTTTTGATTGTTTGTTTGTTTGCATTGAATAGGCTCCGAAACTACAGAAACGATTTAAAAAAATATTTCACTGTTGGGAAGCTACACTATCCCCAGGTGACATTGGCTATATTTTATCCCCGTATTCCCACGGGAACGGGAACTACCCGGGTTAAACCGCGGGGTGCTGCTATTATAATTATGTTTGGATGTTTGTTAATCACGCCAAAACGGTAGAACGGATTTGGATATTATTTGGCAAACAGATAGTTTGTAGGCTGAATTAACACATAGGATATTTACTTTTTATCTTGATAGTACGTTACCGTGGGATAATTCCGTTGGATAAATCGACCACCACGCGGGCGAAACCGCTGGCAAAAACTAATAAGTACTTCATAAAAAAAAAAAATGTAGACTGAAAGTATAAAAACGCAAATTTTCTGATGACAAAATCTAATTTATAGGCCTAGAATATAATTAAATGTTAGGAAGGTATTTTCTTACGGGCACTACGGCATTAATTAATAAAATATTCTGTAAGTACTACCATGGCACAAATAATAATAATTTTAAGAGGACTCACATATAAAGATACAATTTCGAAGAAGAGAACGTGTCTTGAATAACATAACAAACAAAACTCAATCTATTTGCCTAGTAGGTACGAGTACCTATATCTATAAAAGTTATATGTTTCGTGGGCGGCAAACACACGACTATACGAGTTATCCTTACTCATATCATACAAGGTTTTGTATCTTCGCGATTTATGTAATACCTTCTGCTCCCGACGATCCGATAAGGAAACGATATGTATGAATTCGGTAGTAACATTTTCGAATATACCTACAGTAAATTATCTAGAAACAACACTTCTTCGATATTTTCTCTCCAAATTTTTCTTCGTACGAAAATAAGAAATTCCTCCAACATTTTGACTACTTTTTCTTTTGCATCAGCTGCATAAATTCTCATGAAGTTTGAATAAAAGAGTGAGCGGTGGGTGTCTCTAAAACGGATATTTAGGTATCCCTTAATCCGCTTATTTATTGAGTACACAACCAGTTTTGGTTAGGAGAAGATTAAATACCGTAGACAGTTGCGGGTTTGGTTTGGTTTCTTTTTTTACACACTAGCAGAATCTATTTGTTAAATCCGTTTTTTAGTTACTTTGTTATTTCTATGTGTTTCCATGTTGCCGGTAAAATATCCCAAAATATTTTAAACTCTGAAAATCGGTTTCAACAAAGATATACATGACCTTCATTATAATAACGAGTCCTCATTAATTATGGGCACTAATGAAGGAGCAGGATATTTAATTTTGACTTCTAAAGAACGTTGATCCGAATTTCATAGGGAAATTCATTATTAAACAAATTGACTGCCAACGAAGATAGACCGTTTATTCAACTCACCTTTACTCATTAACGTCTTTTTTGACAGTTGAGTGAAACGGTAAATTGACGTAGGGTGTCGATTGCTTGCAGTAGGTGCAGAGGCTATCACATCATAATCATACCCCAATCTGTCAAATTTCTTTAACAGAGTTTCAACTTTATTACAATAGCATAAGATTCATGTTCAATTGGGAAAATTTGACAGTTTGGAACAGCTTGATGTTCTGGCGTCTGTTTACCCGAGAGCACATTATTCAGTCATAATTGTCCGGTCTGTTACTAAAGGTAATTGCATCGTTAAAATAGCACGTTTAAGCTGCACTTGATGCGAACCTGAGAGGGGCAGACTTATGACACGATCCCTTTCAAGACTAAGAGAGCACGTAAAGCACCCTGCGGCGACCTATACAATGTTGGAATGGATAGGTAGGTACTTTCTTTCTTTTACCCTAGCTTCTGACGTTTCATAAGTGCCCATGCAGGTTTATATGAAATAAAAATATTTTGATTTGATTTGATTTGATTTAAAATACCCACCCATTCTGCTACAGTGACCTTTTGGCGCTTAAATGACGTTGAGAAACAGGCTGTGTTGGTCAATCATTTGTGTAATTGTTTTGTGAAATTATCATCTGTGTAGCCTTTTTCCAATTCTGTTGAGGTCGGCTTCCATTCTTACCAGATGCAGCTGAATACCGGTATTTTCCGGTGACTGCATATGTGGCCTCCACAACCCAGTTACTAAGTAACACAATATCTTGGTAAGACTGGTTGTCAGACTTTCAGGCTTCTGATGACCTGGAACGACTGTGAATGATCTTCAAATGACAGCCGGGACCAACGGCTTAACGTTCTTTCCGAAGCACGTAATGCTGACAGGATATGTAGTTAAAAACACAAGATGGCCGCGGTAATTCTAATTTTTACCACGCGCCAAAAGCTACATTTTTTAATGCATGATTGTAAAAAGAAAGTGTCAAGGCAAAGAGATCTTTAAATCCGCTCTGCTAAATCTCTTTTAGGATACGTTAAGGTTTGCGAAAGATAGCGCAGCGTTAATGGAAGCTAATTCGAATTAATCATTTTGATGCCTCCTTTCTTTCTTCAATAAATAAGAAGGTACTGCGCCGCCCACTTAGAATTTTTAATTGAGTAAGTTATTAAAAAATAAATCTTCGTCCTCAATAAAAGTATTAAATATTGAGTTCTTATCGAGACTTTTTGATGTCTAATAAAAAAATTGCGTTGGTATGGAAATTCGAGTGCACTGTCTAGGGGTCTGTATATTCATAAACGTTAATTAAATTTAAGGCATGTCTAAACATCAAAAATGCGTGATTAAAAAGTCGCTAATCATTACTTAGTTTAAGCATCGTGTATAAACTTATTGTGTTGGGGGCTTTTCCCATTGACAGTGATGCGGAAGAATTTTTTGATGCCCTGTGATTCTGATCTCTCTGTTTTTATCCTAACTCAAAAAAGTAGGTACTTAATCAGGCATAAACACACTTAATACGTAAACTTAATTCGTAAACATACTTATTTATGTATATTTCTGCCGGATTTTATGCCATGATTTTTTGCGTTCTGTAAATAACACTGCGGTAAAACCATTGTTTCTTTCACTTATTCCATCTTATTGCAAAACGTGATTTCACACAGTTTCTAGGTATCGACTCTATACCCAAACCACATCTTGGAACAAGGGTTAAGTTAGAAATTGTTTCATCTGTAAAGTTTGAAGTGCCTTCCGATCGACTACATTTCTAGATCTGGCAAAATTTGTAATTGGTTTCCTGCTAAAACTTCTCGACAGCGGTTTAGGTTTTAATACCTGCACTGTCCTCCCAAACCTATTATCACTGTAATTTGAAAACATTGTTAGAGCCAATGATTTTTAAAAGAGTAACCGTGGAGTTTCTTGCCGGCTCTTCTCCATAGGAAGCGACAATTTGGAACCGTGCACCTAGCTTCTGACGTTTTATAAGTGCCCATGCAGGTTTATCTATACATATAATAAATCTGTAAAGGAACTTTTTCTGTACATTTAAAATATTTCGAAAATAATTGCTTGGGGTGGTAAGGGATAATCAACAGATGACATTTTAACCCTTATCAAAAATTTTGTCTGCAGCTCGGTTTTTCAGTTTCTATGTTGAATAGATCAAGTATCACGTCAAAAGAACGAAACTAATATGGTTATCTTTCATACTCAAATATTGTTTATAACTCAGAGTTTATATTAGTCTTTGTTTCATCGCAATCGCTTCGGTCAACCTATCTAAATAATTTAAAGTGTTCAAGAAGAATTTATTTACGTAATGTTGAAACACTTAGCGACATCTATTGGCGTGAAACGGTACTAACGAATACTTAATATTAACACGTCATTCTCATTTAAGTTACTTACTGTGTCTGTGTTATTTCAAAAAGTAATGATACTGATTACTAAAATCGCTTTCCGTTGGTGGTTGATTCCCACGAATCAAAAAAGCTAAAAGAATTTCAAATAAAAAGTTGTGATAATATTAACTGACGTGGTGTTCTGAGTCATATACCTAGAATGCAATGTTAGATAAATATTTATTAGTTTTATCAATCAAATTATTACAAATAGAGGGGAAGAAATCTCATTTTTAATTGTGATAAAAGTCTTAGTAGCGCCATCTAGCATAATGTAGCAAAATTAGAGCGGCTAGAGGAACATCTCCAAATTCTTAATCTCTAGCGTCAGTAACGCCATCTAGGTTTGAATAGCAAACATGCAAAGACAACAACTTGATTTCGCGCGAAATTTGATAATGTTAAATTTAAATGCGTGTTTACAGCATTACTCGATTCAAATAATGGGAGTTTTGGGAGTAAAGAGTTGTAAATACTTATGTGCAAATTTTCGTGATGTTAGTTTTCGAGGTGGGGAGGGGTTCAAGCGAGGTCGGATGGTGAAAGTCAGGAAAAAAAATACAAAATTGCGACCATAACTACTGGTGGATTTGAGTAAATAGATAGGTTTTCACACGGGCAACTGTAGTTATGTCGATGCTCTTCCGAGCAACATCGCTTACAGAGAAGCATTTTCTTAGTTAAAACAAGTTTAAAAATGTATTTATTTATCCATTTGGCATCTCCAACAAAGGATACATTACCTACACAGGAACAATAGAAATCACAATAGTAAAATATTGACAATTTTAAAGTCGCTTCTTTAAATATAATTATTTATTGGTCTACAAATAAATGTATGGCTGAACAAAAGAAACACTGAAACATTTTTGATTACAATTTACAATAAAAAGGCATCGCAACTGAGAGTCGCGGAGGATCGCTCTGTTACGTCCATTATCCTCGGGATCGGGCTCTCTCTCTTCCTGCTGCCTGCGTCAGCAGCGGGGAGAGAGGTGGGGGCGCGCGCGGTATGGCACTACGTAGCAACAACATCGTACTTACTATGTTCATAGAAAACCCGTGCTATACAATTAAATAGTTTTTTTTGCCTGGTTTGGTTTTTTTTTTCAACAGCGCTTTTAATGTGGATAATGACCGACGTTACGGGGCGTAGGTAATGGTAACATTCGCAGCGAGCATGTCTTTACGCCGTGTGCTAAAATCAGTGTTGCTCGCTCGCATGTTTTGCCGTAGGTACTACTGACTGCACGAATACTTGCTTGGTAACATATTAGGTGCATTTTGACCCGTGACGCCGGTCAGTATCCACCTTTACAGCGTGATCTTTCTTCATCGTGATAACGCCATGGTCCCACGGGCCGTTAACTGACAGGTGGCGTCAGGTGTTACTGCACTGCTACCTGTCGAGGCCTATCGCAGTCCGTGCAGAGCATTCCCACTGCTGTGGTTTTATTCAGTGGTCAACGTTTGATAAACAAAGCTAAAAGACACGCGCCTGTACGGGCCGAGATAGGCGCCCGCCCCCGCGTGGAATAATGCTTCAGCACACTCAACCAGACGCGCAGTCGATTTATTGAGTAAGTACAGTAAAAGCTCCTTATTCGTGCTTCCTTCATTCGCGTTTTCACTACTCGCGGATTAAAAAAATGCGACCC
Source organism: Polymixis flavicincta (assembly GCA_949987655.1). Classification (NCBI taxonomy): domain Eukaryota; kingdom Metazoa; phylum Arthropoda; class Insecta; order Lepidoptera; family Noctuidae; genus Polymixis; species Polymixis flavicincta. Next base: position 12,193,550 of record OX465179.1, read on the forward strand.
AATTCCTATATCCGCGGCTAAAGATTTATTTATTTGCGGGTCTAATCGGTACATCGGTACATACATATTAACAAATAACAAAAAGGATTCCAATAGGTATCCAACCCAATATCCTTTGTAAACGCGTCGTCAGATGGACTATAAAAAAGTGAAATAGACCTTATTACAACTTCGCCTAAAGTACATTGTCAAATGATATCGCCGCTGTATTGGTTCGGCCTTTGACATCTACAATAGCCGCCTTCGCCGCGGTCGGTGTTTTAACCGACTTCAAAAAGAAGGAGGTTATCAATTCGACATGTTTATATTTTTAATGTATGTTCAGGCATAACTCCGTCGTATATAGACGGATTTGCAAAATTCTTTTTTTTTTCGAAAGGGGTTTACTCCGAAATGGTCCCATTGAAATTTCATATAAACAGGGCCCGATCTAGCTATTTAGCCGCTCCGGGCAAAAATAACATTCGCCGCCCTTTGCACTAACACCATCAAAGATGGTATGACCATAATTATGTGATATTCTTTTAACTATATAATATTCACATACGTTAGTCTACTACGGCTTCTGAACAAGTATACAAAAATTCATGAGAGTAGGTATGTTTGTAAGTATACATTTTGCCGCCGCTCATTTTTGCCGCTCTGAGCATTTGCCCGGCTTAGATTGGGCCCTGCATAGGTATACATAGATCTGATGATGCGTTTCGGAAACAGACAACGGAACTCTTCAAAAAAATTACAGCAAATCAACCGCGAATGTTGCTATCACATAAATAAGTATGCATTGTTTTGACCCAAAGGATGATGAAATTTCGAATTGGTGTATGGTAGGTAACAAAAAAGTGAAAAATAAAAACTTTTTTCAAAAAAATAACAACCGACTTCCAAAAAACACTACAAAGTGCAAAATAACTTTAATTTCGGAAGGCGGTGACAAATAATTAAAATACACATCCAACGTCACCGACTTCCGAAATTAAAGTTATTTTGCACTTTGTAGTGTTTTTTGGAAGTCGGTTGGTATTTTTTTGAAAAAAGTTTTTTGAGAATGTAAACAAACATAATGAAACCAACCTCATCACCATAAAGTATATTTATATATCATCATCATCATCATTTCAGCTGAAAGACGTCCACTGCTGGACATAGGACTCCCCCACATTTATAAATGCTGCGACTTAATAGACATTCCATCCTTTGGTACGAGCCGCTTTGCGTGTTTTACCTATTGTTTCATCTTTCCATTTATTGCAAAATGTTGAATTTTTTTTTTACATAAAAACGATTTTCGACGCGAAAAAATCTGTTTAACGCATAGAAATGCTTGATCGTTTACGCCTTGGAGAGTCGCTTGCATCCATATCACGCTCATACAATTAATCAATATGGTCAAAAACTTCAATTAAATTGTTTTTTTTTTGTCACTTAGGAACGTATCCCCTATAATCCCATATAAATTACCATTCCATAGTCACGGTTTCTGTATTCACGGTAGGTATTTTACGGAACGTATACCTCGCGAATAAAGAGCTTTTACTGTACCTACGGCAGGTGCACATTTATTATAAAATGAGCCTCGACCAGGCGCTTTGATCTATATTTATTCTCAAAAATCTGAGTGAGACTTCGTCGCAATATCATTATAACCCCTAAAGACGCCTGCAGGCCTAGACAAAACACCTTTCTGTTAACGTTCACGCTAAACTCTACGCCAGAATATATGGGAATGACATTACCGTGTCGTTTCCGCAGGTAATGTAATTCCCATACATTTTGGCGTACCGTTTAGCGTGAACGCCAAGAGTAATGTGTTTTGTCTCTAGGCTCTGGACTGCATTCGAAAGCTGTGGTAGATTCCTACCAGGATAGATCGGAAGATCGGAGGAGTGGTACCTACACCGTCAAAGCGACACATTATTGTTTTCCGACATGCACGCGAACGAAGTCGCGGGCACAGCTAGTATGAAATAAAAATATTTTTATTTGATTTGATTTGATTTGAATAAGAGCATGAGAGATACATGAGAAAGTTTCCTCTAGTCATGGAATGAAATATATAATAAATACCTCAGTACTACCAGAGTACCCAAGTATTTATAACTTTTCGTCCGAATGTTTTCTGAAACTGAAACTAACATTTCAATATGAAAAGTTTGTTGTAGTCTCATAATTCAATCAACTCAATCTGTTTTTCATAATTATGACAAAGCTGGACAAGCGCCAAACACCCTGTCCCTTAACTTATTGCATAAATTAATACATTATTCGCAAGCCCTTTGCATAATTATTCTAGGAAACACTTAACTTGTATCTATCATGTTTACGTTAAGTGACGTTGAAGGCTATAGGGAATTTTAACCTGACAGTTTGTTAGGTAGTCGCATGTTGAATTTATACGGAACTATGGCTATACGTATTCTATTTATTGCTAACTTGACTAAGTGCCAGCGCAAACTATACTTCTTGTCGCTGCGTCTAATTGCTGCAGTTGTTTGCATCTGCGTCTAGACGCAGAACTGTTGTTTGCGTCATTACGACTAACGTCGTGCAGGAAATTATCATTTTTTTTGAGTTATCAACACGTTTCGACGTCAGATTTGAAAACATCGAGGTTGAACGTGTCCACGTTAAGATTCGCAAGATAAACACGTGCATCTTCCTCAGCGCTCACAGCATGACTGACGCTGACCTGTCGCAGTGTCGCATACCAATGTCGTTGCGTATGTGCGGTCACCGTGCCTCTTGTTGCGACTCTGCAAATCGACGCCAAGCTTTGAATAAAAAATATGAAAATTGCCATCATATCGTTGCATTTAGTACTCGAGCTGTAGCAGTCACAAGTCGCATAGTGTGCGTGCGTCATGTCTAAGAAGCATATTAATCATCAGTTCGTGTTCCACGAGGAGGAAAGGTCAGTGGGTTCTTAAACAAAGGAGGAACGCCGAGTTTTCTTACGTTTTCCTTTATTGCAACTCGAACTCCTAATTCCTTTTCTTTCGTTTTATTTCGTAAATGAGCATGTTTACTCTGATAAATGTTTAGGCAGGCTTTAATACTGTAATATGAACGTTTTGTATTTACCTTAGAAGTATAAATTTACGGTATATGTACAAAAATTATAAATACTAGGTTTTGCCCGCGGCTCCGCTCGGGTGGATGTCGGTTACCACGTAAAAAGTACCTTATATCCTTATCAATATCCCAGGCTATATCTCTGCCAAACTTCATGACTATCGGTTCAGCGGTTTAGGCGTGAAAGCGTAACAGACAGACAGAGTTACTTTCGCATTTATTATATCGAGAAGAGGATAACTCTTAAAACCGTCGGACTAATTAATAGCAGGCTTATTTAGGCAACAAATATTAAGAGCGGAGACAGCTGCTTCCTGCCAATTCTGCCAAACAAAGGGGAAAAGTTACCTAGTTACTTACTTACATATAAGAACCGAATGTTTTTTTTTTGATTAATTTGATAACACCACTAACTTATGAAGACACGGAGGCGCTGCTGTAATAAATGTACCCTACCCCTTATGCCTGTACATGTTCACCTCATGCATACGCTCTGATTCATATGTACTCACATTCACACACCCTCACCCTCGCATGCGCGTGCGTGCTTTACTGCATGTTTAGCTTCATTATTTCTCTTTTTATTCTTTATTTACTACACTTTTCCCTTTACTTAGATACCTATATTTGCATAAGACAAATAAAAGATATTAATTTAAGTTATGGAAGAGTGGAGTCTCCGAACACAAGCTTATAAGATGGCTCCAGTTGTTAAGATTTAATTGTTAAAATAATAAAGAATTTTTAATTTTTATATTTTTTATAACAAACAGAACCACTAAAGATAAGAAAATTTATTAATACTCGAAAAAAAAAATACACTTTATAGCCTATATACTTTGTATTTGTGTTGGAAACGTTAACAGGCGTAGGTATTTATGAACAGTCGTTATTGTTCAAACAAAACTATGAACAAACGCGTAGCTACTTAGACAACAAAGATTTAACGAGGGTTAAACAACGTACCCACCCCTGGTTCTAATGGTTCTTACGACTTAATAGAACATCAGATTTATCGCCGTATTCCCACGGGAACGGGAACTACGCGTTCAAATAGCGCAGCGATGCTAGTGTAATATAATTTTAATGTTAATGTGATAAAAAAAATACGCTTATTTATAGTAGTTTATTTCCACAAAACGGCACGGGAGTGAATACTTCGTAGGCACAACATCTGACGTAGTGCGTTATCTTCGACGAAGATACATACATGGATATACCTACCTTCTGGAATACATGTTCTAAAGAATGGTAAAAACTGCATTAAAATCCGTTTTAAAAGAAAAACGCGGTCACACAAACACACGAAATGCGACTTTTATTAATTATAATTTGTATAGAAGATAGTTATAGAAGTTGCGTGGATAATATAGAACATGAATGAAGAATTTACGTATAACTAGAACATGGTCTTGCACCCTAATTGCGAAGTACGTTATTAATCAGAATCTGGTTCATTTCGTAGATTATTGTTAATCCATTCCTACACATTTTCGAAAAATCGTCTGCTCAACAACGTTAATAACACAATGAATATTGCCGAACTGTCAAATAGTGTTAGTGTGTTACGCCATTACCTCTCTGCTTCGAATGTACAAAAAATTTCAAAGCCTGCCATCATATATATAAAAAACGGTAAATTTTTAACTAGCATGCGCAAACTGGTTAAAAATGTATCCTGTATATGATGTCAAGCCAGTTGTGTTCAAACGATGAAACAATATCAAGCTATTTTTGTTTCGTCTATACAAATCATAATAAGTGTACTTATTTATGTAATCTAAAAATATTGAAATATATTCTGTGGCACAGGCATAAATGTATTTTATATATCTTTAAATATCATATATTATAGGTACTGCCTGTCTACATTTTCATGATAGTAAATAACAAATACGTTTTTGTAGCCTGGTGTTATTATTACCTACGTAAAGTATTTTTAAGCAATGTCATGTTACGAGAACTTAATCGATCGAATCTGGCTCGTCCAATAATACAAGACTGACCTCCCTGTGTATACCCACTGAAGTAGATGGCCGAGATTATTCATCAATTCATTTTTTTTTAATTCTAGTAATTGGATAAATTTCTGGGCAATGTAGCCAATAACCAATCCTTGAATTTACTTTGCAATCTTTAATCTTTGAGTGAGCTCACAGATTAAATATTGGAAAATGATATGCTTTGACATTTTGACATTGGGGTGGCCGTAAACGGGAACAGCATGGGCCTCGTTTGGTGCGTTTGTGAACTTACCGAACATGCTGTAACAGCTCTTGAAGAAGTCTGGCGCCAGCGCACTGGCTAGCCCAAGTAGCCCCTGCGGCACCTCTGTGGACAGGAACAGGCCGAGCACGGCCAGCAGCATGCGCGTCGTGCGGTCCGTGCGACTGGACCGCCGTGCGCACGCTTCTTCCGTTGCTAGGCACTGCTTTTCCGGCTGGAAAACGTACTACTGTCAATAAATTGAAAACAATTTCGTGCTAGTTTCGGACAATAGTCTAAACCTACTTATGATCTGAATACAAAATATAATACTACTGCCTTGTCATGGTGTAAAAATGCGTGGAAATATTTGTAAATCAATTTAAAAATGATTTAGGTCACGAAAACCGTATATAATAATAAGTTACAAGCGTTGTATGTGTCTTAAATTGATAAAACATATTTAAAAAAAAATAAGCGTAAGTTATTTGTTAGAACAATAAAAGTTACGAAAACGATTGCTAAAAGCAATCATTTTTGGACCAGTAACAAAAGTTATAACGGCACAGACAGAACAGCCGCTGCCTTTTGTTATTTAATCAGAAGAACTTTTTGTTCTATCTACGCTTTTCATAATCACGAGTTCTTAAACGATTCCTACCATTTTAGGCCTTAATTTGAAACCGTGGATAAATACAAAGAACAGCTTGATCTTTACTAACAATAACAACCAAGTAAAAGCAATCGTTTGTTTCAAAGTCAAAAGCCAAACAGCAACTAAAGCGAAGGAAAGTCTTGTAAAGATCGCCTCGATAAGTAGCGAAGATGAATATTAGACGCTATCGACCCTTTGCTTTAATCAATGGCTGATTGTGTCGATCGCTATTGTTCAGCAAGCAATATTCTGAAGTGATAACCACTGATAAGTAGTGGTCCGGCTATTGTAATCGGGAACAGTGGGCAATCACACTCAAAGCGCGGAAATTTACCCTTCTCGTATGCGTTTTCCGGTTTCCCGCAACTATTGAAGCATATTGCATCAATAAGCACACAAGTTGGGAAACGTAGTTTTTTCCAAATCTCCAGTGCTTTATGCTACCTACGACGAAAAGCTACAATAATCAAAATTCAGCGATCATTTGTGATATCGTACTGAACTGAAGAAATTTTAATACTTTTTTTTTTTTTTTTTTTTTGGGTGGGAAATCATCAAATAACTTCTCCCGCTCTGGGTGGAGCAGGAGGGCGTGTCAGACTTTTACTGACTAAAACCCACCCGTGTTCCTTCAGTAGCCCTTAAGCCAGGGGCTGTGGTGTCTCTTTCGAACAAACCCGCACCCCTGGCAGGCATCGACCCTTGCGGGTCCCATCACTTTTTGTGCTGACATCTCTTTGAGGCGCGCGTGGAACACAACGCGCCGTCGACTTGGGCTTGGTCCTTACCGGACAGCGAGCTACCCATTACTCGCCGTCCGCAAGCCCACGCCTACGGTGGCCGGAAATCGGCCTGGGATTCCCGACGCCCAGGGCGTCTCCGTATCCTGCGGCGGCTGGGGTCGCGAGGGCGCATATGCTGCCTCTCCCTCACGTGCGCCGCCTCCCTCTTCGCGAGCATCACTGCTTCGCTGAAGGAGGTGACGGCTCCCCATGCCCTCTCGCTCCGTACCATGGCCTGGACCAGGGCCGGACGCGAGAGATCGCCGCCGCCGATCGCCTCCACGAGGACACGGCGGTGCTCCGCCCAAGCAGGGCAGATCGCCACCGTGTGCTCCACCGTGTCCTCAGGGCGATCTTCGCAGTGGAAACACCCGGGCGTTTCCTCCCGCCCTATCCGAAACAGGAACCTCCCGAAACAACCGTGTCCGGTGAGGACCTGCGTCAGGCGGAAGGTGAGGACGCCATGCCGCCTCTCAAACCACTCCTCAAAGAGGGGACTTACCGCCGCAATCGTGGCGTGCCCAGCACTGGGTTGCGACAATCGCTCTCTCCATGTCACCATGAGATCCCGCCGGAGCTCTGTCCGCTGTGCCGCGATTTCCTGCGGCAGCGGACTTACGCCCCGGCGTTTGGCCTCCTCGCGCCACTCCCATATTTGCGCGAGGACCTTTGCCTCCAGATCCCATGGCGGTAATCCGGCAAGGAGGCCCGCCGCCTCGCCGGAGATCGTGCGATATCCCCGGATCATCCTGATCGCCATGACCCTATGGGACGCCCTCAGCTTGCGAGCTGGTTGGCGCCTCAATGTAGGCGCCCACACCGGCGCCCCGTATAGGGCCATGGACCGCACGATCCCCGCGTAGAGCCTCCGGCAGGAGGCGTTTGGCCCCCCTAGATTGGGCAAGAGCCGCTTCAACGCAGCCCCGGCCCGCTCCAGTCTGGGAGCCAAACGGCGGAAATGCTCCGCGAAGTTCCACCGACTGTCGAGGACGAGTCCCAAGTACTTCATCGTCGACTCGACGCCGATGTGAACCCCTCCCACCGTTATCTGGGAACCCGTCGGTGGCGCATTCCGAGGACCATGAAACCACATGGCCTCGGACTTGTGCAATGCCACCTCGAGTCCCAGTTGCCGGATCCTATCCACGATTGTCGCAACCCCTTGTGTCCCTAAGTCGGCCGCCGCCTGGTACGACCTCCCTTGCGCCAGGACAAGCGTGTCGTCAGCGTAACAAACTACACTGACGCCGTCAGGGAGGTCGGCGCGCAGCACCCAGTCGTATCCGATGTCCCACAGATGCGGCCCCAGGACCGATCCCTGTGGGACACCGCACGACATCTCTCGCCGGTTCCACTCTCCGAGGTGACCGGGGTAGATGACGGCCCTGTCCGTCAAATAGGCCTCGACCACACGACAGAGGTAGGTCGGCATCCGGTGATACCGGAGTGCCTCCCTTATGCAACTCCAGGGCAGGGTGTTGAAGGCATTGGCGATGTCTAATGACACCGCCAAGACGACCCCACCCCGGGCCACAGCATCCCCCGTCGTGAGGGCTCGCACGCGCATGATGGCATCCACCGTGGAGCGCCCCTTGCGGAAACCAAACTGGCTCTCCGCCAAATCCGGCCCCACCCGCACCAGCCGCCCGACGAGGCGGTCTGCAATTACTCTCTCAAAGAGCTTGCCCACCTCGTCGAGCAGCACAATGGGCCGGTAAGCGGACGGAGAGTCCGCTGGACGCCCCGGCTTCTTAATGAGGACCAGTTTCCCCGTCTTCCAGCGAAGTGGGAACTGGCCCTCCTCCAAGCATGCGCTTAGGAGCCCTCTTAGTCGAGGCCCGAGAGCCTGCAAGGCCAGGACCCAGGCTTTGCCGGGCAAGCCGTCGGGTCCTGGGGCGGTATTTTTGGCATTCAGCCTACGTACCGCCACTCTCAGGTCTACCTCGGTCACCTCTGGAGAGTCGTCGTCGTCGTCGGTGTGGTCCGCATCGGGCACCGCAGGAGGCGGAGCCATAGGCGGGGGAGCGTGCTCCCCTCGTGAGGGGAACAGAGCGCTCACCACGTCCTGCACGAGATGAGGCCGGAGACTCTGCGTCAGCGGGGGAGCCCACGGGCGGATTTTATCTCGCACCGTTTTGTAGGGGCGTCCCCACGGGTCTCTGTTCAGAGTCTCCAGCGACTCCTCGCGGGCCACTACTCTGGCCCGCAACATCTCATCTCGGAGGGCGGTCTTCGCCACTCTGTACCCCTCGTACAGCTCCGCCTCAATGGCTACCGTATCCGGAGGGCGGATACGGAGCCTGCGGTGCCTGGAGTAAAGGTGTCGCGCAGCAACACACGCCTCGCGCAGTGTTGTCAACTGCGGCGACCACCAGTACACCTGGCGTGAAGCACGACCTGGCTGGACCCGGGGCATTGCCACGTCACATACCTCGGACATGGTCTCCCGGAACCACTCGGCCTCGTCGTTTATGTCGGCAGGCCTGTCCGGTGATGACACCCAGGCCTGCACGATCGAGGCTTCCAGGAGAAGCTCCCGGTCCAGCTGCTTCAACGCCCACCGCGGACCACACGGGGCCTGTCGGACCGGCGCGCTCGAGGCCTGGGCGGAGACGTCAAACCGGATGTACCGGTGGTCGGAATACGTCTCCACCCCCTCCATGACGCGCCAGTCGATGACACGCGGCGACAGAGCGGGGCTGGCGAACGAAATGTCCACCACCGACTCACCCCGCATCCGCACACACGTGGCGACAGAACCCCGGTTCAGGACGACCAGGTCTGCTTCCAGAGCCCAGTCCTCCACCATCCTGCCCCGCACGTTCGTCAACCGGGAACCCCAAGCCAAGTTCTTGGCATTGAAGTCCCCGAGGACGAGCACGGGGAGGGAACGAAACCCGACGACGACGTCTCTCAACTCCGCAAGGGAGTTGTGGAACTCGGCGAGAGTTCGGCTCGGGGAGAAGTACACCCCTACCACGACTATCTCCCCGAACCGTGCTGCAACGCAACCCCGTCCCCTCTTGACACTCTCGAGGGTCGGGGTACCGGCGGCGGCCGACGAAATGAGGGTCACTGAGCCGCTCAGGTCCTCCACCCAGTCATCCCTGGGCGGGACAAAGTACGGCTCAGCGACCACGGCGATGTTAATCGACCACTGCGCCATGCTCTGGATCAACAGATCCTGAGCGGCGGCGCAGTGGTTGATGTTCGCCTGGAGGAGGCGTAATGGAGCCGTTACTGACACTCCATGTTAGCCTCCTCCTGGGCCCCCTGTGAAGACCCTGCCGCGGTTCCAACGGCAGCGACGACGGCGGTGGAAGCGGCAGCAGCGGCGGCAGTGGCGGCGGTTGCGGCGGTGACGGCGGTGGCGGAGGGCTTGGCCCTGCCTCGGCCCCTGGCTTCAGCGGGTGGAGCGCAGGCTTTGCTCCCAGCCCGGTGTTCGGCCGGCTTGCCAGCTGCCGCACATAGGTAACAGTGCGGCTTGGCGATGCACGAGCCGGCCTTGTGACCGGGCTGACCGCAGCGGAAGCAGTGGGTGCTGCGGTCCACCTCCGAGGTGCATTGCACTCCCACGTGGTGGCCCACCTGGCAGCGGAAGCACCTCAGAGGTCTGGGTTCCAGCAGCTTCACCTGCGCTGAAACCCAGCCCACCAGGAGCCTTCGACCCTCCTCCGTTATCTTTCTGGCCGCCGACACGGGGCAGCTCACCGTTATGGTTCGCATCCCCGTGTTGTCAGGACGGATGGTGCCTGCCTTCACCTGCTCGGCAGAGCATTCCCCAGTCCTGACTACGGCGGCCACAACCTCGCCCTCCGTCACGGAGTCGTCCAGGCCCAAGATGCGCATGTCAGCGCACTTGGTGGGCCTGGACACTCGAACCTCGTCCGCGTCTAGGGACGCCCTGAGCCTTTCGGCCAAGGCGTCAGCGGTCGGGCCACTGGCCGCACCAGGGATCTCCAACATGCGGGCTCCGGTCGCAGTGACCCTCATCCGCATGCCGTTGGAGACACCCAGCTCCGCGAGGTTAACCGCCGCCCTTGCTTTCGAAAGCACGTCGCGGTAGGACACGCCCTTCTTCTCCGCTTCCGGCTGTAGTGTTATCACTACGGCTGCGGACTTCGGGGCGCGTAACCTAGCCGCGGCGCTACGCTTTTTGCGCCGCTGCCGCCTCTCCTTCCTTTTGGCCGCCCTCGCTGCCTTGCCCGCCTTCTTTTTCGCCCCGGCCACTTCCCATTCGGCGTCAGCCGCGGGAGATGGGGGAGGCGGGGCCGACCGTCCTGGCACCACGGCTGGGGGCGTAGCCGCCTGAGCAGCCACCCCACCCTTCTTGGGCTTGGGCGGCACCGGTTTCGCCGGGGTCCGACCCGACTGCGGTGCCGACTTGGCCGTGGCAGTCGTGGCGACGGCATACGTGGACCTTTGCTGGCCCGATGCTGACCGGCTCGCCGCTAGGGGGGGGGCGAAGGACTATGGCCTCCAGGGCGGAAAACCGACTCTGGAAGGCAGCCAGCTCCTGCCGAACCAGAGTCAGCACCCGGTCCTCCTCAGGCACGGGTCCACGCTGCCCATGCCCCGCCCCCTTCTGAGGCACCACCCTCGGGCCAGCTCCTCGGAGCACGGCCAGGTCCGCTCGGAGCTCTTCATTCTCCTTACGGAGAAGCTCCGTGGCGGCTGCCAAGCGGGCGACCTCCGCCCGCATTTCGGACATGATGTCCGACGGAGGTCCGGTGTGCAGGTCCTCCGCTGCCGCCATAATGGAGGCTATGGCTGCGGCTATGGCCTTGTCTTTAGAGGCCTGAAGCCTCTTCAAGGTCACCCCCTTGACTGCCGCAGCCACAACCTCCGCGAGCCTGGCCATTCGCTCCTCGTTGGAGCCGCCAGCAGCATCCGGCTCGTCGTCAGACGTCTCCGAGAGGGCCCTGCTGCTGGTCCCCCCCGAGAGCTGCTCCTCCGTGGCCAACGCCTCGGATCGCTGGTCCGCCTCGACACTCGGCTCGGCGGGATCCTTTATGGTTAGGCCTCTGCCTAACCGGACCCCACCGCTCCGACAGACCTTCCCGAGCTTTCGGGTCGAGGCCATCCCGCCATCCGAGGACGACCCCTGGCCGTCCTTTGGTTTAGGGCGCTTCTTGAGGAACTCTGCCCTCCTCGAAGCGCCCACTGCCGCATGCTCCGGGCCCTTCACAGAGCCCTTCGCGCTTGATACGGTGTCGGACTCCGACCCCGCATCACTCTCCTCCTCCTGTTGTGGTTTTTGGTTTTTTTTATTTATTTCCATAGTAGTTCCCACGAGTAAAAACTTTGTGTACTGGCTCAAAAATAGTGGTTCGCACTCGAGACTAATTAAGCTACCCATTAGTCAAGCTTACAACCTCCCTCACGGTGCGCCGCCGCTTGGAGGTTTGGGGTAATTTTTTATAGAGGATTTCTTCCTCGCGGCCCGGGCGGTTAAGCCAAGGCCCTCGACCCCCGTCAAAAGTCAGAGACATGACCGTGACAATCTTCGGGGCTACGAGATTAACGGTGGCAGAAGGAGAGCACTCCTTCTTGCCTGCCCGGTGGCAGGGTGAGTGCACACCGAGCCCGCTCTTACTCCGCCGCTGTGCGTCTCTGCATGAGCGCAGAGATACACGCGTTGGAGCGTCCCGCCGACAGGATATTGGCATACGGGCAACGACACCCATTAGGCACACAGTACCCAATGGGGGATATTGCCCGCATCCCAGGGTGCACCGTCCCGGAGACTGGCCTTTCCCCCAGACGTATCCAAGGGAAACTCCAGCCTACGGGCACACGGGGAGGTTTCCTGTCCAAGCACCCCAAGAAATTTTAATACTTTAAATCAATATTCAGCAAAAGTATGTGGCCAGTATTATTTTGCGCTTGGTGATATAAATTAGGTAAGCTACTGAATTAAAAAAATAACATAGCACCCTAACAGTGGATTTTGATTTACTTTTTCTGCCCGCACATTTTTGTACAACAGTAGAGAATGACGTACATTCTGCCTCAATAAAAAAGTATTAATGTACGTTCTGTGTAAAACATTATTTTTTACATGCGGCACGTGAACTGTAGAGAACAAACACTACAGAAAAGACGTATTTTTATCGCACTTGTTGAAGTACCTATTCATTGAAACCTGCGTTGTAAGTACCGTTTAATGTTATTTAGTTGCATGCATTTTAGTTAATATCGGCTATGAAATGGCTGGAAAATACATGCACACATACATAAACTCACGCCTTTTCCGATGGGGGTAGGTAGAAACTATAGGACGCCACTTACTACGATCCTTTCATACTCTCGCCAGAAGACCGTAAATTAATCGAGTATTAATTTATTCCTTTACACAAGTAATATTAAATCAATGTTATTTCGGTAAATCCAGATCTACCGAAGAAAATTTGAATAGCTTTGGTAGCGAATATTCTGTTTATAAAGCTCACCAATGGAACTCCTGAAATTATTATCTTTCGGTTTCGCATATCAATATTTAGTCAGTAAATGCTTAAGTAAGAAGTTATATTTGGTTTATATCCCTTGAGAGGGCCCAGAATGATCGGCTTCAGGATGATTAGAAACATGCGGCGATCCCAGTAATGAGAATCGGGTAGCTCCATCCGGAAATATGCGACGGCATTAGGCCGGAAAGTTACTGGTATTAAAGGCAATTCCGGCCGACCACCGCACGGAAATCGTTGAGTTAGAATGCACATTTTCTGGTTAATGTTCCGTTTAATCGTGCAGTGTATACCTACGTTCAGACAGCGTCAGACGGCGGTGATTGATTAGTTGTCTGCCAAATAACGTAGGTATTTCACACTAAAGCTTACATACGAGTAATTAGCAGAATAATATGTTCTAAGTACTTATGCAATGACGAAATTGTTCTACCCCATAAGTATTTGAAAATATTCCCAAGATGAGAAACTAATAATAAAAGAATAATTCCGGATTCTGATTTTTACAACGAAACTGTGATATGAGTGATATTTTTAGAGATAGGTTGCGTTATCCAGCTTCCAAAGAGTGAAATAACCTGCCCCCACCTATTCGAGCAATTAACACGATCGAACCATTTAGAAGACGCCTAGGGATGTACTTCATAGATGCGCAACGGAAGCTAGACATGATTAATTGGAACGATTCATTGATTATGAATTTATAATATAATAATACCTATGTAGACATGTGGTATTTATTGACAGTCCTTTGTTTCCTGTGCAACCACAACATTCACACCACGAAATATGTTTTTTTTTTTTACACATAGCTATTTATTTTATATTTAAATAATTACCCACACTATACCGTGGCTGGCCGTACCGTGCGGTGTCGGACGTAAAGAATAGCACCATCCCATCTCTTCCATCCTGTGGGTGTCGTAGAAGGCGACTAAAGGACATACTAGAGAATGGGCAGCAGCATTCTCTATGCATTTTACCACCATACGATCGCCAACCCGCCTGCCATGCGTGGCGATTATGGCAAAATACCCCTTTTACCTTTTACCCCAGGAACATGCACATAATTACGTCCGGCACGGTAATTTGTGTTGCTTAATTTGCTTCGCTACTAATATTGCTAATTATTAGCTAATCATGAGCTTGGTATGATCATTAAACTCATGTAGGTATAATAGAAGACTTAATAAGCTGCTGTATTCAGGTCAAAAATCTCTTTATTTTATTTGAATTGCAGATTTCTAGTACCTAGAAGCGTAGTGCCTTGCTACGGCGCGTAGAGTAGGCGTAGGTTGGGCGTGAACTCTTGTAGAATAGTAAAAAGTAGCTTGAGATTGGCGTATATTGCGTTTGCCAAACCTGTTGCTTATAATGACAAACAACCTTGCAAATCCAATAGTTTCGAAAAGTTTTTTCTTTCAAATGGGTGTCACCTACGCTACAAAGTCATGTAGTCTCGTTAACACTGGTTATGCTAAGCTGTGCACTGCAAAAAAACTTACTCCTCCTTCTTTAAAGATAATAAAAATATTAAATACGTCACTATTACGCCTTACATCACTAATTGGGTTCGGAGACAAGTCCGCGGAACCGATGCCTTTGAGACACTAACGTTATTACCTTCATGACGTCACGTCTTCCCAAGAACTAATTAGTGTACACGCGTGGTGTGAGCACACGAAAATTATCACGCCAGATTTGTACTTTATGTCCAAACTGTAAAGAAGGTAACCTACCTAAATTAATTAAACCAAAGGAAACTTCTTATGTATGTACCTACTCAGTTGTACACATTTATTTTAATCAGGCTATTAAAAGGCAAACTCAAACTCAAAGCATTTATTTCAATTAAACGTTTTACATGCACTTTCGAAGTGTCAAAAAAAAAATCGGAGTTGAAGCTAGGTGCCCATTCCAAAACCTAGATCTCTATGGAGAAGAACGGGCAATAAACTCCAAGGACACTCTTTTAAATCATGGGTATTACAAAATCTTGGGAACATTATTCTTGGTGCTGCTATATGTGAGAACAATGTAAAAAAATAATATTCAAAATAAGCCATGGCATGGAGATGACCAGTCTCAACCGACGGCGCCCGTTCACGAACTTGAACTTGGCACTTTTGAATGTCAAAATTTACAAGAAAATAATATTAATCTAGATTCCCCAAAACCGAAACGATAGCGAGGGTAAAAGTGAGAGAGCATTATTATATTAAATATATACTAAAAGGTTATACGAACCAAAGAACCGAAGGCCTTCCGAACAAAAAGAAATGCCTATTACTTATCTAACGCGCACTTTAATAAATCGGCACCCCAAAAATAAAAGTAGGTACCTCATAAAGAGAATATAGAGGATGGAAGCTGATAAATTTATAAAGATTAGATAGAAGCAAGGACTCAAGACAAAGTAGTTTCAATGTAAAACACTACAGGAGAATTTTAGAAAATGGAGTGAAAACAAGAAAAGCCTGATGGAAGATTAAGGAAGAAATAGTTAGTTTTGACCCCTGAATGAATCACGTAAAGTACATGCTCGTACAAACAGTTTGCATTCCTAATAAAATAACACATATATCAAGTAACAAACAGACATAATGTACATATTGTAGAGAGTAATTTATTCATTCACTCGTAGAATTCTCTCATTGAAGCGTCAATGAACTCTTTCTATATTTCAACTCGAATAAATTGGTTCCATATATAAAAAATCTGACATCTGTACATTGACCTATCAATCGTCTTTTGAATAAGACCAGACATTGATATATTCAATTAATCTTGGCTGTGAGTATTCTATTTTAAAGAGCATCAAAGGAAACTATAATAAACTACAGAAAACTATCAATAAATTCTGGTTTTCTGAACAACAAGCGTATTCAGTATTTAGATAAACCTTAAATGTACTTAACAAGTTTACAGGTCCATCGTTTAGGGATACCCATTTCAAAGTTAAGACTAACTAATATTATCTGGTAAGCGATTTGCTAACTTTCATCCCATAAGGTCAACCTATGCCTATTAGCCGTACATCACCTTCTCTTGTAAGGATAACTCTTTAATTTTTGTTTGTGTTATAAAAGAATATGAGAAATATGTCCACTCAAAATAATTTTACCTACCGTTTTTTTACGAAAAGATGATGTCCCTAAATGATTTTTTCTTAAAAATCTACGGATTTACAGTAATTGTTGCTTTTCTTGGGATAATGAGAGAACTAAGCTTTTTAAAACTAGACCACAGACTTGGTTTAAGAGAAGTTTGAAAGAATACTGGCAAGCTCGGTTTAAGTGGTTTTTATTTTTTGTTTTTGTAAATAGCTCGTAATAAAAACGTAACCATTGCGAAACATTTTATAAACCTGTAAAAATAAAATAAAATTTCATTTATAAGATAAAAGATCTTATTTTATAATTAAGTTTCTCTAAGCTAAAGATTATAGGGACCCCTAATAACAACTTTAACCCTTTTTGCTACTTTATTACAATTAGGTACACGTTTCAATAATAGCACATATTTACGCTATTAAAAGGCATTAACATTTTAGGGTCCACGCTTAGGACCCTTTTACCCATCTACAGTTAGGTTCGGTAGACAAAGGGTTACTTAAATTACAATTAATTTGATTTTATGTTATTTTATATTGACATTGCGGAGGGAAGGGACCCATTCGTTCCTTTAATAATAGGTTGATTTAATTTGAGACTTGGATAATTAGTAGGCAGCTGTTGACTGTGAATTTCAGATATTATTTCCACGAAACGTATTAATAGGAGCAAAATCGAATAACGCAATAAATAACACGTGATTAATGATGCTGTTCACACAACCCTTGCGCCGATTGGATTTATCTTAAGCTAACAATGATTAATTTCTTACGTCATCCTTTTCATTTGAAAGCTCTGAATGAAATCTAATTAGAGGTTTTGAAACAAGAACAATGAAGTTAAATAAGATATTACTCAAACGTCCCATTATGTTCAAAAACACAATATTCAAGCAAAATTTTCTCAAAATTGACCTACATTTCTGTCTGTACTGTCGGTTACTGTTTACTTATATAAAATAATGACTTATTTACTCTTCGGATGATAACTTTTAAAGTACCCCCAAGAGTCTGCGACCGAATAACACTTCGTGTCACCAAAACGAGTCTCCGAGCGAGAATAAAAGTAAAGCGAGGCATCAAGTATCGCCGCTAATTATTGTGGAGGACTTCTGAAGAGTTTTTTCTTCTTACTCGAATTACTGATTATCTGGCAAGATAAAGTGTTTTTGTAAACCACATAAACCTACTTCAAAAAATTGTAGCTTTGGTTTGGTACATATAACTTGTAATTACTTTAATCGTCACATTCCTATTTTCAAAGATTGTGGTTTTGTAGTCAATATTTAGATTAACTTGAATGGACACGTTCTCGCGTGTTAATTCCAATTTCAGAACGTTAAATGTTATTGCAGATGGTTTATAAATACACACATTATGCAACCATAACAATTCATGTGGCAATAGCGGTTAATACAATGGTACCTATTACCAGTTCACTTTCGTATGTAGAATAGCTAAGCTTGTTTGTTTTGAAAACATTGTTTTGTTTCGACTTGATGAAAGCACCAAGTAACTAGTATGTACAGAAGACTTACATTGCCAATTCTCCATTCTCATTCCAACTTACCTCATTTGGGCCGATTGTTGAACGCTTTAGAAGTTTCTGCCTCTTTCGCTCCGTCGTTGTCAACTTTGATATTAAACAAGTACTTAATATCGACAGCGCTATACTCGGCACCAGTTTTAATATTACACTATAAATCCACATTATTGCTGTAACTAATTGTACGTTTCTTGACATTTCTAAAACATAAACGGTCCGATTGTCCGGCAGGGAGAGATCCTCTGCGAATTGTGAATTGTTTTGAGCTGTCACTTCACTGGGCACTATATTCATCGCGAAATAAATCGGAAGACACAAGAAAGGGCATATCACATAAGCGCTTACTATAGCGAGAGTTGTATTTTTCTTATTACACCAGGTGCTATTCCGCTGGGGAAACGCGATAGCGACGTATCTCCACACAGCGAGTGTCACGGCCAACCAAATGGAAATGGTGTGAAACGTTTGACTGAATATTGAATGGAAGTAAACAAAAACCGCCCAAGCGTAAGTGTTCTTGTTAACTTGAGGTCCTATTTTGATATTCATGTGCAGCGCGTAGGGGATGTATTCTAACATGACGAGCAGGTCTGCGACGGCGAGGCCGGTGAGGATGGAGTTGGTGGAGCTGGTCATCTCGCGGCGGCTGAGCACCGCGATGTTGATGGAGTTGGTGGCTGAGCCGACGATGCATATCACCAGCGCGATATAGCCGTGCATGCGGCTGTACGCCTTGTTGAAGTTGGTGGCGCCAGGCACGCAGTACGCGTCGGTCGCGTTCGACATGCTCGCGGTACGCTCGCGGCCCGCACCGGCTGGTCATCGGCACTGCAGGCTATAGCTTCGCTTCGAACAACTCCAACTATCTTGTTACGTACTTCGTCGTCATAACCTGGAACAAATGACGTATAACTTTAACAAAGGCGATACAATTCTCACTTTGCAAAATATCGAGACGGACGTTTGTTGTATAACTATAAAGTCAACAAGAGTCTAGGAGTCGTCACATGTATTCCACGTATGTGAGACGCCATTGTATTAGAAAATAATTTTCGTAGAGTTGGTAAATAGTGTACAATAGCGTCAAGGTCATGGCCGTGCTCGATGCTCGGAGACCGAATATTGTTCATGTATAATGTTGCTGGTCCATCTATATGTGTCCACCTATCATGTGTGTCACAAGTGTGTATTCTAACGTCAATAATTCTATTAAAAATGTTTATGAGACCGCTGTAAACCACGACGTTAGCACTATGAACCTAGAACGGCTTTGCAGACATTATTTTAAATGTACCTACTGCTACAGTTCACGAATACTTCTAAAAGTTTTATCTTACCTAATATCTACCGTAACAAACTGTAAAATACAATATAACAAATTGTCCATGTATTCTTTTGCGAATCGGTAACCGTTTATTGCGAGCACAATTCACAATACCTACGTGCCTGATGTTGGAAGCAATTGAAAATTTATGTGTACAGGAAACGGCGCAACAATTCAGTTAATTTATTGATATTGTTGAATATTAATCACCCACCATCATTTCATAAAAGCACCTACCAATTAATAATTTTGCGTAGACCTTGTTAGTGAAATCCATTGGACACTTCATTTGGCAAAATCGATTTACTTACCATTATGGCCGATCAGATAGGTACCTACAATATTACGCAGAAACTGTTGTTACCGCCAATCCCTTTACCTTAGTTGGTTAATAATGGCTTTCGTCCCAACTTATCCCACCCATAAGAGGTCTTGAGAGGTATCGTAATACATTTGAATGTGATTTACATAATTTTCGGTCCGGGCCCGATAAACTCGAATACATATCAATCTGGGGATTAACCCCTAATGCATTATTGAATAATGGACGCTTAGTAATATGTTTTTTGTTATGGTCTAGTTCAAGATTGTGCAACTGTTTGTAGATATGATAAAATAAGTATCCTTGTGGGAAGCGAGATACCAACACCAACGTTTTTATTGTATAGGGTGACTGGTAATTAGTGACCGACATTTAAACACATGATTGTAGTCATCATTATGTACAACTTTTACTATAGGACCAAACCAAAAATCTCGAAAAAAAAATCTGCTGTTCCCTACATTTATGTTCGCATAACTCGTCAAAATGTAGGGTACACCTGATTTTTTTTCGCGACTTCAGGTTTCGCGAGGTCACTAATTACCAGTCACCATAGGGTGACCTAGGGTGACATATGGTGACCTAGTAAATAGTTACTAGGTTTTGTTTGCCAGTGGCTTCGCCTGCCCACGGGAACGTACTACCGGGATACATAGTATCCTCTATATTCCAGGTTATTAATCTGTTCAGGCTTTTATGCGTCAACTTTCACATTTATAATATTACTAGCTTCTGCACGCGGCCTACACTCGCGTGAATGTCGGTTATCGCGTAAAAATTAGCCATGTCCTTACATGAAATTTGGCAGAGATATATATTTGAGATATTCCAGGCTATATCTCTGCCAAATTTCATGACGATCGGGTCAGCGGTTTAAGCGTGAAAGGGTAACAGACAGACAGACAGAGTTAGTTTTGCATGTATAATATTAGTAGAGATATAGTACGACGATAAGGCTATGTTAAAAATATCAAAATACTTTTAACAAACTGCCAAGCACTGAAGAGCAGAGAATTATATATATTTATTGGGTTAAAGCTTATAGAATTTTATAGTCTCTACTTCAGCATTCTATAAATATGCAAAACGACGCTTACAATCTCAGTCATGCCGCTAAAATGCACTTTAAACGTACGTGGCAGTAAACTGTCGAGAGTCAACTTTATGTAGGAATCTCTAGCGAACATAAAATCCTTTAAGAATACTTAAATGTCTCTTAATATAACGCAAGAAGGAATGTTCGCTGCTGCAGGTACAGTAAAGTCTCATATAGCGACATGAAGCCGAGGGTGACATATTCAGATCCAACTTTACTAACAGGTTGTGTAAAGGCTACGTCATTTTACTCACACTCGACGAACGTCATTTTGATGTGAGAAGGATATTTATCTACTTTGTAAGTACCTATGTAATTTTCGTGTAGGTGTTCCTTGATATGAAAAGGATTTGTTTCAACTTTCAGGTATAAAGTTACTTGTTTAATTTAATTTCTCATAAAGAGTGGGAGCTTTTTAAATAATTGTGGATACTACTGAACAGCTGGTAAGCTTACTTTCTCAGTAAGCTTACTAGCTGTTCAGTAGTAAAGAACCAAGTTATAAAAAAAACCAATTTACTTACAGGTTTTAATTTATTTGGGTTTATTGTTAATTATTATATAATTGATACTAGTTATTGATACTATACTTGTAGATAATTACTAACAAAGTAGTACTTAATAATTTCAGAAATTAATATTGAAAAAGTTTCTACTTAGCTCTACATAAATATTTAACATTTTATTAGCTTTCATATAAAATATGTCAAGTTTGCATGAGAGCCCCTTGCAGAATATAAAATTACAGTAATTCATAACATTTATATTATGGTAGGTAAGTGAAAGAAATAAAGTAAAACTGCTTGCGCTGAAGCTGTTGGCAATA
This sequence comes from Polymixis flavicincta, assembly GCA_949987655.1. Taxonomy (NCBI): domain Eukaryota; kingdom Metazoa; phylum Arthropoda; class Insecta; order Lepidoptera; family Noctuidae; genus Polymixis; species Polymixis flavicincta. Next base: position 12,214,957 of record OX465179.1, read on the forward strand.
TGTTCCAATTTTGGCGACAAGAGTCAAGCTTGACGCCTTACCATTATGATCTATAATTACTGTTACAGATTAAATTTGCTTCCCTTGTTGTGAAGGTGTATGTGCATAATATATTATATTACTATTAAACTTACATTTAATTATTAGATCTCGATGTTTTTTCAAGTCGTAAGAGCCACGCGAAGCAGAGGCGGGTCGGTATTTTCTATACTAATCTACTAGCATAATAAAGAGGAAAGATTTTGATTGTTTGTTTGCATTGAATAGGCTCCAAAACTACTGAACCGATTTGAAAAATTCTTTCACTGTTGGGAAGCTACACTATCCCCGGGTGACATAGGCTATATCTTATCCCTGTATTCCCACGGAAAAAGGGAACTACGCGGGTGAAACCGCGGAGCGCTGCTTTATTTTATAAAACTACTAGCTTTTGCCAGCGGTTTTGCCCGCATGGAGGTCAAAAATTACGTCATACTACCGGAATAAAAAGTATCGTATATTAATCCAGATCGGAACTCATCTTTTTTAATATTGTTTATTGCAATCTACCTAATTGATATTCAGCAATAGTTCGGTATTTGTTTGAGTTAGGCTTGTGCGGTACATGTCCAATGACACGTCCGCTGTGTCTCAGTCACAGTCTGTAGTAATAGGTCCTGCGGGTTTTTCCGTTTAAGCCTTCTTGGCGTTGTTGGTTCGCTCATTAGACGCTTCGCGAGTGCGTTAGGGTGGTGTGTGATCCTCGATGCGTAAACTTTCATTCTGTCTTTTATTTCTTGCTTGACTGTCTTCATATTAAGGTCGTGGTGTAATCTTTCATTGGTAACATACCATGGTGCATTGGCTATCATTTGTAGCATTTTGGACTGAAAGCTTTGAAGGATTTCAATGTTTGAGTTTGCTGATGTACCCCATAACTGTAAGCCGTAACACCATATGGGTTTGATTATGACTTTATAGAGTAGCAGTTTGTTTTCCAGTGATAGCTGTGACTTTTTGTTTAGCATCCAGTACATTTTTTGGATCTTTTGTCCCATTGCTAGGCGTTTGGTGAAGATATGCTTTCTCCATGTAAGTCTCTTATCCAGGTATATATCTAAGTATTTTGCCTCATCGGCTTGTGGGGCTTGGACTCTATTTATTTTGACTGGAGGGCAGATTTGGCGTAGAAGCGTGAAAGTTACTTGCACAGATTTAGATTCGTTTGCTTTGATATGCCAATCTCTTAGCCATTTTGCGATGTCATCAAGGCTATTTTGGAGGTTCTGGATGGCATGTTCCGGGAGTTCATCGGAAGACAGTACAGCCGTATTGTCGGCGAAGGTACCCGTTATGGTTACGTCGGAAATAGGTAGGTCTGCAGTAAAAAGGAGATGCAGGATGGGACCCATAGCTACCCTGCGTTACGCCTGCGTGGATTTCATTTAAAGACGTTGTTTCTTCGCCTTTTTTCACAATGAAGTGTCTGTTTTTGAAATACGATCTGATGAACTGGTAGAATTGTATAGGGAGGTTTTTTTTAACTTTGTACAAAAGCCCATCGTGCCACACGCGGTTAAAGGCTTGCGATATGTCAAGAAATGCACCTGTACAGTATTGCTTGCGTTCAAATGCGGTGTGAATAGCATTGACAAGCCTATGTACTTGCTCAATAGTACCATGCTTTTGCCTGAAGCCAAACTGGTAAATGGTGATTAAATTTCTTTCCTTAATGTTTGGCATTAACCTGTATAAGAATAGAATCTCCATTATTTTTGATGGTATTGGGAGCACACTGATGGGTCTGTAGGACTTAACATCATCTGGGCTTTTACTAGGTTTCGGGACCATTATGAACGGTGCTACTTTCCATTGCCGTGGCACCGCTGATCTTTTCAAGATAGAATTGTATAAATATGTTCAGAAAAGTATACCTTCTTAGGGCAGTTCGTCTAGAATTATCGCAGTTATCAGATCATATCCTGGAGCTTTCTTTAGATCAAGTTTTCGAATTGCTTGTTTGACTTCTTGCTTGGAAAAGTCATTTATTGGAAGGTCTAATTGATGGGTTTCATTTAGGAGCTTGGATACTATTTCAATCTGTACAGAACCTTAATCAGGATTTGGTAGGAATACCTGTTTTAAATGGTCAGCAAAAGTTTGAGCTTTTTCAGTGTCTTTTGTTACCCAGCTGTTATCTGTTTTGCGTATAGGAGGATGTGTTACTATGGGGCACTTGAGATTTTTTGTCGCCTTCCATAGCGAATAGTCAGAAGCAGCACTGGGGTTCAAATCCGTAAGATATGCCTGCACATTCTGATTTTCATCTTCACTTAATAATTGTTTCAGCTGAGATGTAAGTGAGTTGAGTTTAGTTTTGTCAGCAGGATATCGTGTAGTCTGCCATAATTTTCGAGCTTTGCGTTTCTGGGCAATCATTTCCCTGATGTTGACTGGGTATTTTTTTGTACTGGGAATTGTATTCGAGGTTTCTGGTGTAGCAAGCCAGGCAGACACCTCAACCTCTTTAATAACCTAAAGTTTAATTTAAAAGTGAAGCACATAAACTTTACCGTAAAAAGTTCTTGTTTCACTTTCAAAATTCGGAATCTAAGCACACCTAAGACAATTAATTACCTTTAAATGTCTTTTGAAACAATAAAAGTGAAATATTACTATTTTTAAACGATCGTTGTAGACACTTTAGTAATAAAGGCGCGCTATCTCTGTAGCGATTTGAAGCTTAATAAAGTCTCTTTGGCAATAAAATACAGACTAGCATTAATTAAATACTGCTAAATTAATATTGGTATTGTATGGAATTGGATTACGAATCTTCTTGCTTCATTAGGTCTTATAATGCTACGGGCAAAATATTAGGAGTTCGCAAAAAAGGCTAATAATCCTGTCTGTACTTTAATTGCGTAACACGCCTTCAATCACAATCCGAGTATTTTGAAGGATATTACTAATGCATTATATATCGACTAGTCAGCCATATTTGTAGTCGTCGACTAGTCTACTTAAACCGCCGACTAGTTGGCCCATTTTATACTCGTATTTACTCGTATTTTATACTTGTCGTGCGTTAAAATTTTAAAGACGGTGATTGAAATGAAAGTGAAATCTTAACTGTTATTATTTTTACTATAGAATCAGGTTTACCTTTCAGTGCAATGGCAAATAGAAGAAACGCCGGCTCGCGCTCTCGTAAGCTATGATACACGATACAAAGGCTATGATAGAACAAATGCAAAGCAAATCAAAACATTTACTGACAATTCCGCCTGGTCGCCAGGTGCCGCGAACCCCGACCTACGAGCCGAAAGCTTAGTCACAAACATTACCGATGTCACCCGAATTCAACCGAAAGCTGATCGGCTTGGCCGACTAGTCGGCCAAAGTCATAGTCGGCCCATCTCTAATCCATTACATCTTAGGCTTCTTATTTACGAAAATAATATTACCTATTGTGTTTTTGATGAAATTGCATGAGTTAAGATAAAACAGTGTACGAAACTGCCAAAACTAGGTATTTCCCGGTTTTTTTACTGTTTTATTATGCTACTAATTCGAAAATCGAATTCGTTTTCATTACCTCATAGGTGCGAAAGAAAGTATTCTTGGGGATAAGGGTGTCCTCGTTTTGGGTGAGCTTAAACTCCTTGGTGCACTCGGGAGCCCTAGGATCCTTCGTTACGTTTGGTATTCAAAATAATGCCCGTGACAAAAGGCACTGCTTTATCCCCTTAGTGACTAATCTACTTAGTCATGTGACTGTCAAAATAAAATGTTAACGTCAACCATAGGGCAAAACAGTAACATGGTCTTGCATATACTTAAAATAATGATGAATCTTCATAAGAAGATGCGAGCGGCGGTGCAAAAACATCCCAAATGTATACATATTATTATGTATAAATTTGTGTTGGCGCCGCGGTTCGATAATTTGACGCTGTCAATGTCATCGACGTCAACTGACATCCAGACGTCAAATGAACCGCGTTTGCAGCGCGGCTCTTCCGTTCACTTCCAACCAGACTGGAGGACATGCGTTTTCCGTGTCATCATCATTATTTGCCTATGTTTCTTTATTCATCATCATCATCATCATTTCAGCCGAAAAACATCCACTACTGTACATAGGCCTCCCCCAAAAGGGGGGTTTCGCCGCTTGGCGGCGGGTTGGCGGTCGCAGTATGGTAGTAATATGCATAGAGAACGCTGCTGCCCATTCTCTAGTAAATCCCTTGGTCGCCTTCTACAACACCCACGGGAAGAAATAGGATGGTGCTATTCTTTTACGTCCGGCACCACACGTTTCTTTATTCATTTGTAATGAAATCAGTAAATTGTTACACGTCATAAAACAGGATGTTTAAAAAAAGCTCTTAAGAGCAGAAGATGTTTTTAATACCCTATTATACCAACCTTGCAAACTTGCTTAAATTTTCATAAAACAAAAGACGGAGACTTACTTATAAATTAATAAGAGATTATTATCGCTAAAGTATCGACTGTCCTTCCTAACAAACAAAGCCGGTTTAATTAACAACATTCTTTGAACAGAGAATTTAATAAGCAAGACACCGGGCCTCCAATATTACGAAATGTCTCTTCACTGGTAAGAACTGTCTTGAAGATTGGACAATAGTAGCTGTCAATGGAAAGTAATGTAATGGAACTGGTCTTCAAAACCAAGAGGAAACAGAAAACAGAGATAATAAAAGCTCATTTAAGAAATTTGTAATTCGTTTTAACTAAGTTTATGAAATTAGAAAATACATTTCCACTGTGCCTTTCATGACGCGCAGTTGTACCTACAAATTAGGAAAAAAGAAATAAATAAAAGACTTATGACGTGTCGCACCGACCCCGAATATATTGGGATGAATGATGAAAATGAGCTAGATGATGACTCTTTATTGCTCAAGCATGTGTTTTGATTTAGACTAGATAGTTTTAAATCGAGATTCTTTCTTGACCTGCATAGTTCTAATGACAGACCTAAATATTTCCGCATTCGGTTTTTATTTAGGAGCACCTGCACCCTAATTGCGTAACTCACGATTTATCATAATCTGTTTCGTTATGAAACAGATTGTTAAACCATTGCTTCATATGTTCGAAAAATGGTTCTGCTCAACAACGTAAATAACGCAATGAATATTGTTGAACTGTCAAATTGAAACAGATTATGATTAATCGTGAGTTACGCAATTAGGGTGCAGGTATTTATAACAGAAACGGTGAAAATACCCAAATAGTCACTAAAGCATTGCAACATTGCTCTTGAAAAGCGTATTCATTTTTATACGATTTGAATGACTGAAATCAATTTAAATCATCTTTGAAAATGGACTAGTAAATAGGACTTTCCATTAAGTAGGTATGTGGACCACCATACAGATCTAAGATGAGTGATAGATAGTCCATCTAAAAATATATAAATCAAAATAGTCCACTCCAAGTACTCCCGTTGTTCGTAAATCATTTTTCATACGGAATGTAAAAAGAGTTTGAGCACACTGTTTGCACGAATCTGTCAGTCAGTCATCACAAAACACTTTCAAACAAACTATTGATTCAGTATTTCAAGCCAAAAACAGATTCGTGGTATGAGTAATGCGTAAAAAGCGAATGAGCCTATATCTAGGTGCTTAGTTTCAGCATTTGCGATTTTCAGCGACCGAAACTATAATTGGTTGGTTTTAAAATGAATTATATAAACTATTTGTTATTTAAGTGGGGTTGTTTTTCGGTGTTTACGTTTGTTTGTGATGTGTCTTATTTAGAGCAGTGGTGGCCCAGTAGAAACGGCCGTGATTTACGAGTTAAAGTTCGTAGGTTCGAACCCAGACAGAATTTACTTTGTGTAAATTATTTCATCACCACTGCTCTCAAAATCGGTGAAGGAAAACATCGTGAGGAAATCGGTACGTCCTGAACCTAAAACTTTAAGACATGTGACATCCACCAACTGAGCCCTGATGGTTTACAACCCACTCCCCCTCACCGAGAGGAGGCCTGTGTCCCAACAGTGGAGACATTATAGGCTGATTATGTATGTGTGTGATGTATTTACTGACATTGATATTTTTCTTTTATAAAAAGCCACTCAAGAAAGATGATATGTACAGACAAAAATAAACCTTGTTACCAACTTTTCTAACTAAGGGCGTAAATTTTTCTCTACCACGTGCCGACACGAGATATACCTAACTTTTTCTTGAAAAAAGCAATTGTTAAAATAATTGTTATCACAATAAATTCTGAGTACCTAGCCTATACTCACATGCTCGTGCAGATGCTTGTGGCAAAACAATTAAATGCGTTTAATGATTTTACTTCAAGTTCAACACATTAACGTCTACGTGTCGTTGTATAATAACTTCGTTATCTTTGTCTCAATCTGATTTACGAGGACTATTGTCTTGTTTTCTCATTGCGATGATGTAACAAAGATAAATAAAGTATTATCAATTACATTCGTTACCTAATAACAATTAACGTATCGATCCAATTACGAAGAAAACTTCTTAAGCAATCTTTTAAAGAAATTTCGAAAACATAATTATCTGATAGGTAAGGAAATACCTACAGCAATTAGTTTTATGAATTATGGAAAATGATTTTGTCTTTTCCTTACGTGTTGAAGCGTGTAAGAAAATGCAAAGGAAAAGAAAATCAAGTGGATCGATCTCTTGCCGAAATGTTCTCTGAAATAGATTGAAAAATGTTCCGGATGAATAGTCTATTCAGGCATTCTTTAACGCGTCGGATATCACTTATCCAATTTTTTTAGACGACCCTACTCATTTCTTATAACGAAGATTCTTGGAGTGAAAATTTCGGTCAAGTTCAAGCAACGTTCTTATTCACATTCCATTATCTCGTAAAAGATTACGTATTGGTACTGTAGAGATTGTGACATGGATAGTTTGTGGCACGCAGCCTTTTCTAGTTATTAAAAAATGATGACATAAAATAAATTATGAGATAAGCGCTATATGAATTTAGAATAGAAGAAAAAATAACGTGTGAGATCGTTGGGGCCTCCGTCAGGAACGAAGTTCCTTAAGCTTTTTCTTCAACTCCGAATGTAACGTCCTACAATTTATCTTTAAAATACTGTTGTAACTTTATTTTAACCTAAGGCTTCGGCACCCTCAACAACCATGAAAACGTCACCCATAAAGCAAATCTTGAATTTTCATTTAGACCTCATTACCGGCTACAGCCCTCTCCAAAACCATGAAAACTATGTCACTCTCCTTCTGTAACGTGTATATTTCTCCAATTTTACTCCTACCGCAAGCTGCGTTAAATAACTTCACTCAAAAACTTCGTTTAAACAAGTAGGGGTCAGTTTAGCTGAGAAACGGAAGTCAGGTTATAAAAATATATAATGATTGAACTTTATACATCATAATCACTACGCGATATTTATAAACATGCGCTTTATTTCTCCGGGTACAGTTAACATCCCTCCGATAAACAGTATACACATAGCCTACACCACTTTAATATAATTACGGTTTAACACATCGCTTAACACTACCACAAATTGCCCTATACAATTAATGGTTAAACATTAAGTGGCAAAATGTGGGTGTACTAAGGTACCTATACTATAGTGAGCCCATATTCTCTCCAGCGGGAATTGCACATGGCAGGCGTGATATATTTTAAATGGTTTTAAATCGTCAATATGCAGCTAGCAAATGATGGTGATCAACTCTAATTTCTTCTTCTCATAAATAGATATTTGCGTTCTGGACAGCACGATTTACGTACATACATTACAGATTTTAATGGTTGCTATACCCAATATAATATTCTAATAGAAAGTGTCAATTAAGAAATTTCTCATTAGCAATCCAAGGTCTAGATTTGTTCCCGGTTGATTGCAAAAGGGCTCACCCCAAATATCATAGGACTTTGACATAACTGTCTAAATGCTCTGTCGGTACAACTCTGTCCAATTCTTCGGAAAATACAGGTGTGATGTTATATTACTATTGTAGAGTATCAATTTTCAAACGACAGTGTTCTAGGAAAACAAAAATGATCAACTCTCTAAACAGTTAAATACCATAGACTAACAACAAGTAACTTGTTCCGACTTAGTTTGATCAATAGTATCGATTTAAAACTGGTCGAAGTTCCCACATAAAATTGTTCTAGAATCGTCGGAAGCTGTAAAGTGTCGCCGCATTATATAAAGTTGGGTGGAACTCGCCGTGTAAGCACAAGTTGCAGAATTTTACAGCGGTGGACCATGCTAATGCGGCTCAAAGTACGTTCGATCGGCGGTCTTTATACGCGAAATTAACATATTACGGTAAAGCACCTTCGTTATGTATAACTGAATAATACATAGTCTAGTGCAGTGATTCCATGTTGCATATTTTCTTGAAAGTATAAATTCAGTTTTAACAATTCCCGAATAAAAACTTTGCGCTTATCTCTCTCGAAATGTACCTAATTGAGAGAGCTGCAATTTACTTAAAACCCGCATAGCTCCAAGATTGCGATTCTCGACCTCATTTTGGGTACAACTTTCAGCATTTCGACTGCAGTTGCCAAAGCCACGGACAAACTGCAAATTAACTTCATCAACGCAACCGCATTAGTAGGGCTAACTTCAGCCATGACAGATCGTTACCAGAGAACAATTTGCAGTAGCGTCTAGTTTAAACAATAAATCGTCCATGGTTGAACATAGCTCGTGCTCTGTTTGTTATTCAAGCCATTAGCTTCAATAGGTGTCGCTTACAGAACAAATAGACGGTTATACCGTTATAGCTATTAATTTATCGACATTTTGTGACATTCGACGCCATTTTATTAGCCTAAGTATTAAACGGGCGTCGGGCGGTGCCTTGTTTGGGAGATAGTCGAATAAGTGGATTATGTTAGAATAGATAACATCAAGTACCTGTTATTGAACAACGCAATCCCAGTTAAATTTTCATTATTAAATAATAATACAAAAAGAATGGTATTCTATAATCAGTTTTTTTTTTGTAATCCATCGATAAAGTTCGTTGGTTTTTTATTAAAATTCGCAGTGTGATATTAATTGTTAAACACTTTATCGTGGAAGGTTTGATAAAGGTTTTATTAAAACCTGATGGAATTATAAATTTCCAATACCGGCGCTAAGCCCCCAATACTTGGCCTCGGCTCAAAATTACGGTCAATTTGCTCCCTAGAACAGCGGGATCAGGCCATATATTTTGCAAGCATGATTTAGATATAAAATATAGGTTAGAGTGCTACGTATTTATGAGAACCTACCTATACTTATTATTAAGGGTACATTAATCACTGGTTAAATTGTGACGATTAAAATAAAGTCATGATATTAATGGCGAAGTCGCAATTTAATTTAGATACAAGACTTTCAAACCAACCTCAAAAGACAAAAAAAATTGTCCTTATATAGCTACCAAAGCAAAGTATTCGGCAATAAAGCATACAGCTAATTAGCATCTCTGTTTATAGCTTTATGCTTCATTACTAGTATCTAAATATGTTCACGTCTTCTATAGAAATTGCAAACTCAATAAGGAATCTGTCTGAATTAAGCTATTGAGAAATTCTGTTGGCGGGATTAGACAAGAAACGACGCATCCCCTCCAAAAAATATGATATATGTTAGGTACACTTCTCAAAAAAATCTAGGGAACAAGACAACTATACCTATCAATTTATTGAAAAAAAAAAATACTTTACGAATATACTGGCCGCTAAAATTTGTAAATGTTGTTTGAACCTGAATTTATAAATAATGGATATTTTTTTTTAACTAAAGCCTTTTGTAAAGAAAACTTCACTGCTAACACAATTTGTCAGTAGATTAGATCGCTTTGTTATAATCGCTTTCTTTAACCAAGTATGCTAACCACACCAACAACGAAAGATGCTCCAGTTTATGATAATAATTTCCAAAAGTTGCCTCTTAACGACACATACAGACTCTTTTGTTAACATAAAAATTAGCTTTACATAAATGTGAAATATAGGAGACGAGGCGAGGTCTGCGAAGATAACAAGGCCCAGGGACGTTGAAGGTACTGTTGTTTACCCGAACAATCCCCTCGTTAGCCACGAGATACATGATCTGCTGGCACACTTACCCTGAATAATAAGTTTATGCCCAACTGCATTTTCTTGGCACAAACAACGGCAGAAAGGTGCAAAATCTTTTATCCATTGATGTTATTCACATAATTATTTTTCTTGCATTTCAATCACTATTTCTAACCGTATTCTGTTTGCACTTTCGTGCGTCATCTGTTATCAATATTTATAATCCAATGTTTGTAGTGTGGCTTGAAAGTCAGTATGTATAATATCTAAGTATAATGTATGTATGTTTAATGCTTCTCGGTCTGCACACAATTTCTCTTCAATGTTTTCTAACGGCCTTGGAGGATAAAAAGCAGTTGAAAATAATTGTTTGTTCAACGTACATCATAAATCTGAACACTGTGTTATAGTTAGTAATGAGTTATGAAATGTACTGAGCCTTTGCAGTTTTTCGTCATAACAATATTTGCTCTGGAATGCAGCTTCTAGCAGATTAGGTTACTATTTTCGACTCGAAAATACACATATCTAGAGCTGCTGGTTCTACATGAGGTATATTGTACACAATTGCTGTGTTATCCTACTAATATTATAAATGTGAAGTTTGTATGTTTAGATGTTTGTTACTCAATCACGCAGAAACGAATGAAATTTGGCACACATATAGTTCATAACTTGGATTAACATATAGAGTACTATTTATACCGGTAGTACTCGTACGTTCCCCTGGGATAATTTTCCGAAGCCGCTGGCAAAAGCTAGTTTAATAATATAAATAATTACCAACTATAACAAAAATACAACAGTTGATATTTTTTTGTAAATATAATAAAAATGGCATACACAAACTAACGCTTTTGCCCAAATATTTTATAAAACAGTAGGTATAAAGTTTACAGAGAACGTTTTATATTTCAATTTGGTAACTGAGAATCCACTTGAAAATACTTACGTAGGTACCGACGTTATTTATTGAACAGTAGGCACCCACAGTGATGAGAATCATTAGTCTTTTTCATTGTTTCTGAAAGTAAATATTTAATATTGAATAACTTTCATTGAAACATTACACAAGCGATAAGGTACATGAGCGTTATTCAACTGAAAAACTAGAACACATAAAGAGTTACATTGTTTATTTAACTCTTAGGTAAATTTTTTTTTTTTTTTTTGGGTGGGAAATCATCAAATAACTTCTCCCGCTCTGGGTGGAGCAGGAGGGCGTGTCAGACTTTTACTGACTAAAACCCACCCGTGTTCCTTCAGTAGCCCTTAAGCCAGGGGCTGTGGTGTCTCTTTCGAACAAACCCGCACCCCTGGCAGGCATCGGCCCTTGCGGGCCCCATCATTTTTTGTGCTGACATCTCTTTGAGGCGCGCGTGGAACACAACGCGCCGTCGACTTGGGCTTGGTCCTTACCGGACAGCGAGCTACCCATTACTCGCCGTCCGCAAGCCCATGCCTACGGTGGCCGGAAATCGGCCTGGGATTCCCGACGCCCAGGGCGTCTCCGTATCCTGCGGCGGCTAGGGTCGCGAGGGCGCATATGCTGCCTCTCCCACACGTGCGCCGCCTCCCTCTTCGCGAGCATCACTGCTTCACTGAAGGAGGTGACGGCTCCCCATGCCCTCTCGCTCCGTACCATGGCCTGGACCAGGGCCGGACGCGAGAGATCGCCGCCGCCGATCGCCTCCACGAGGACACGGCGGTGCTCTGCCCAAGCAGGGCAGACCGCCACCGTGTGCTCCACCGTGTCCTCAGGGCGATCTTCGCAGTGGAAACACCCGGGCGTTTCCTCCCGCCCTATCCGAAACAGGAACCTCCCGAAACAACCGTGTCCGGTGAGGACCTGTGTCAGGCGGAAGGTGAGGACGCCATGCCGCCTCTCAAACCACTCCTCAAAGAGGGGACTTACCGCCGCAATCGTGGCGTGCCCAGCACTGGGTTGCGACAATCGCTCTCTCCATGTCACCATGAGATCCCGCCGGAGCTCTGTCCGCTGTGCCGCGATTTCCTGCGGCAGCGGACTTACGCCCCGGCGTTTGGCCTCCTCGCGCCACTCCCATATTTGCGCGAGGACCTTTGCCTCCAGATCCCATGGCGGTAATCCGGCAAGGAGGCCCGCCGCCTCGCCGGAAACTCTTAGGTAATTGGGACTAATTTCGTTAAATAAATATCTCAAAAGAGCACAGTAAAGTGCTAAAGGGTCTCTCTGAAATTTAATAGAATACTTCAAGTATAACAAAAGACATCGCTGCTGTCAATTGAGCTTCGAAAAGATAAAATTTCATAGATCTGAGACATTATCGAAGGATCAAATTGAATATCGCTAAAGTATTTTTTTTTCTTTGTAAGATACTTTGTCTTGGTACCCTTGGTTTGGCAAGACTTCCTCTCAAAGTTTAAGTAACTTCGAAGATGGTTGGATTTTGACATCCGACACTTTTCGACCCTCTTATTGTAATATTAATTTGACCTTCTTTCGTACTGCTGACCGTAAGTAAGTTTCTATGGCACCATGATAAAGTTTTGGTAAGGTCCCTAAAGTTGCCACAAAATAATGGGAAATATTTAACTGATTCTCTAAAGCTTAATAACTTTTAACGATGTGCACTTTTTTGGAAAATTGGGCTTCTTTTTTACTTATCGCCTTTTCTCACGGTTGATTGAGATTAACCGTGAGAAAAAACCATAAGTAAAAGGCCATATGTAAACGCGTACCCTACTGATGTAGGGTACGCTGACCAATCGGGTTAGGTTAGATTGGAAATGTGACCAATCACGCGCGAGCGATATCCGTCACAGTAACTAAGCAAGGTTAGGCCAAGTAATCTAGCACTAACTAAGGTTAGATTAGGACTGTGACCAACCACGTGCGAGCCAAGCGAGAAGCGAGCGGTACCGTGGCAGCGGCTGACGAACGCAACATCCAAGTTGCTCGCAGTTACTTGGCTATTTAATATTTTATGACCCCAAAATAGGATTTATTTTGGTTACACAAAAATAGACGCAATTTCATACGAAATTTTCGATTAAATATGTGCCTTACACAAATAAATTTGCTTAATTATTTGCGGCCGCATAGTCAAACTTCAGCGGAAACTACGAAGCTCTTAAGACCCTTAAGTTTTCTTAAGTGCGAACAATATTTGTTCTGCTGCTATATCCAAACAAGTATCCACTTAATGTTGCCTACATAACACTTTGAGAATATTTGCTTCGTAAACTTAATCAATTGTGGGCTATTCCTTAACTGCCATGATACTAAAATTTTGTATGAAGGAGAATTTCAGATTGTTGCCCGCGCACAAAACCCACCTACACCACACAACTTTAACACTTTTTATTCTTTTTGTAGAGGCTCGCCATACATTATAATGTATGTAGTAGGCGGCAGTCAGTCACAATAGCAGTGAGAAGCATATTAGCTTCTTTTTGGAACGAAGTTCCTTATCGCGCGTTGTGAAAGGGGGTAGACGGAAAAAATTCAACGAAAAGTTGTAACGACACTTTTTGCTATAGTAAGCTATTATAAGCCGTGCGGCGTGCGCATGTTTCTCTGTCTGTCTCTCTCTCTCTCTCTTATAGAAAGCAATAACGATGGTGACGATGGTGACGATGGTGAGGATGGTGACGGAAAAAATTAAGACCAAAAAGGAACTTCGTTCCATCCGGGTATCCCTTGACACCTCTCAAGTTTTTTTTTTGGTTGAGAATTCATCAAATAACTTCTCCCGCTCAGGGTGGAGCGTGTCAGACTTTTACTGACTAAAACCCACCCGTGTTCCCTCAGTAGCCTGTATGCCAGGGGCGGCGGTATCTCTTTCGAACAAACCCGCACCCCTGGCAGGCATCGGCCCTTGCGAGCCCCATCAGTTTGTGCTGACATTTCTTTGACCATGGCCTGGACCAGGGCCGGACGCGAGAGATCGCCGCCGCCGATCGCCTCCACGAGGACACGGCGGCGGTGCTCCGCCTAAGCCGGGCAGACCTCCACCATGTCCTCCACCGTGTCCTCAGGACGATCTTCGCAATGGAAACACCCGGGCGTTTCCTCCCGCCTTATGCGAAACAGGAACCTCCCGAAACAACCGTGTCCGGTGAGAACCTGCGTCAGGCGGAAGGTGAGGACGCCATGCCGCCTTACTTACTTACCACCGCAATCGTGGCGTGCCCAAGCATATTAGCTTTAGGTAGCACAAGTGACAGTCGACAAAAAAGAAATGTTTATTGATCCGTAAAATAAATCCTTAGATAAGCTCTGAAAAGATTCAACATTGCCAGTTTATGGATAGTAAAGATCTATGTTCGCGACGTTAAGTGTCACTATGCTTAACTTTTCTTGTCGCTCGTACTTAGGTACAACTTTTATGAAATATGTTAGGAAACTTGCTTACTCACTGATTTTTATTACACTAATCTGTAGTAACGTGTATTTGTAGAAATACATATTTGATAACTACATATAAGAGTAGGAGAGAACAAAAAACGATAGGTGGACTGTGTGAAAAATAATATACCTGGAAAGGCGGCAACGAACTGAAATAACGATATAAAGATGTATGTTTGGGAGAAAAAGACATCTTGCGTTTACCCCAAATAAATGAAACTGAAAGCAAGAAAATAAGGATGATGATACTTATATTTGATGACTGTAAGATTATTTTGATAACAAAACTGTATAGTGAATATTATTGTGGTTAGCCGGTACGGAAAACATGAAACATATAACAGTTGATAAGAGAGATAACATGGTTAGCGATATCATCGACGCCATCTACTTTAAATAATATATAATAGTTTTAAGGCAGAAAATAATCTTTAACAAAAAATCATCTTATCGTAAAAAAGCGTAGAGTGTATTTTACGGTTGTAAGATTGCCCCATTGATCGTCTGACATGCGGCAGATGTGGCCGGCCCAGTTCCAGTTAAGAGTGGCATGTTTCCCAGTGACATCGGTTATTTTTGTGATGGAACGGTTTGTGTATTCTTAACTCGGTCCACAAGTTTAATGCCCAGAATACCCAGTTCCATAGCTCTCTGGGAAAAATTGTCAAAAAACATATTTGAAAACCATACATGAGGATGGGAAGAATACACACGTCGAGGAGTCTTCTCTTATGGGATAGAAGAAGATCGTCCTGCACTCAATATTTCATGGTACAATAATAGCCCTTCCAGGTGATTTCATTTCATTTCATTTTCTTACAACTTTTTGTTTTATCTTGCCTGGAGTATAGATATTAAACAACAACACGACAATGCAACTTCTCCATCCGCCACGATGATCCCGTGAAATACGCTGCTCGTCATGAACTTGGTTTTTGACATATTCGTTTGAAGTCAAACCTCTAGGATTACCGTGCTAAGATTTTCTGGCATCTGTGTCACCTCGCAGACTGAAGACGTAGAAAGGACAATATCGTCAGCGAAACAGAGATCGGAATCTCTTATGTCCAACAATAATGCCCCTTTCTGCCTATATTGCTGTCAGTTTTCTGAATACTTCTGTACATACGGCCGTACTGGAGGCCGTGAATAGTTTCGGAGACAGCGGGTCGCCTTGTTTGTTAACGTTTAATGATCCGGAAAGACGGTCCTGTCTTAGAACTGATTTTAATAGCTGCGGTGCTGTTTCTATAAATATTTTGCAGGAGGATTATGAAAGTGCTGTCTATTTCTTGATTCTGCAAGGCGTTGAAAATTGAGGTATTGCTCATGCTATCAAAAACTTTTGTGTAATCTACGAATGCAATATACAGTGGGAGCTGGAACTCTATATGTTTCTCGACAACCTGGTTGGTGGAGTGGAGGTGGTCAGTGGTAGACAGTCCGCCGAGAAAACAAGCCTGTTCAAGAGGCTGACGTTTGTCGAGGGTTCCGTCTATTCTATTCTCGATTACTTTAATGCAGGCTTTGTACAGGTGCGAAACCAGACCTATAGGTCGGTTATTGTTTATGTCTGTTTTGACGCCTTTTTTTGTAGAGAAGAATAAACAACAAGTGTCAAAATATGCGAGGCAGAAATCGGATATTAATATACTGTTCTAAAAAACCTGTCCTTCTTCCACATGTTACAACATGTGGAAGAAAGACAGGTTCTTTTTGATAAAAGTGCTAAATTTCAAAGTAATCTGACGTTTTGAAGTGGGTGAAAATAGCGTTCAAAGATTCCGTTACATTGATAGATAGACGTGATAGATAGATACAGTTGGAGCTAATAAAACCGTAAAAAAAAAGGTTTCAATATTATTTATTACTAGTCTATCTTATAATAGAATAAATAATTACGAGTGTACATAAATTGACAGTTATAGTTTTTGACAAGCAATTTGATTAAGGAACGGAGTGAAAGAGGACAGGGGAATTCCCTATGTAATAATATTTGCAATACCGACGCCTTCCGGATGTAGGAAACTATATTTTGATCGTTTATAGTGTCGCGACCCTTATCACAATTATTTAGGTTCAACGAACGATTACATAAAGTAGGTAGTAATGTGACACAGAAGTAAATAGCGCTGACCAATAATATGTGTAGTTTAACCAACATCTCCGGTCTCGGATATTCCGTAGACGATTAAAAATGAATGAGACAAAAGTGACAAATTCGTTAGTAAATATGGCACGATATGACATCCTGAAGAAGGCTTTTATGCTTGATAAAGAATGCTGTGGTTGGCGTTGCCACCCACCGGGCCCAACTCACTTGACATAATAGGTTACTTTATTTACCACTAACTTTTGCCAGCAGCTTCACCCGCGTGGGGGTCGGCAATTATCCCACAGGAATGTACTACCGGGATAAAAAGTATCCTATATGTTAATCCAAGCTTTACAATGGTGTAAAGCTTGGATTAACATATAGGATATATAACACATATAGATGTGTGCCAAATTTCATCAGAATCCGTTCAGCCGCTTTTGCGTGATTGAGTAACAAACACCCAAACATCTAAACATAGAAACTTTCACATTTATTATATTAGTACGATAGTATGGTAGGATAGACTCGAGTAGAAGAATACCGATCGACCTACATACGTTGTCCGTATACTATATGCAAATTTTTACGCTAGAGGAAGCTATGTTTGAAATCGTTTTATTTCACGACTTTCTTTTTGCTCCAAATGCATCCACAAGTGGCGTTTACTTAAGAGGGAAGCACCAGGGTAGCAAGCGAAATTTATTTTTTCTTACTTTTTTATAATTTGCAGGTCAGTCTTAACCGGACGATGACCAATTGCAAAAAGAAACGTAAGATAAATTGAATTTTGCGAGCTATATTAACATATCTCCTAAACGTACGTTTGATGTAAACGAGATAGTTTACGTAGTCCGACTACCTCGCTGAGTGGCAAATTTTTTACTGTGTGGTGAGCTATTTTCATAATTATTTTATATAGTTATCATGGATTCAGTAGGTAAAGGATTCTGAACGCTCATAGCGCCTTTAAATTATTAGCCGGTTATGACAGAAAATTGCTACTTATTCCATACATTTTTTTTTTTTTTGATAATGCCTGAAAAATTTCTGCGCTAAGGGGTCTAGAATGATCTGCTGAATTCACTATTTTAATTTGCTCATCGATGTCCCTGCAACCCTGAACAGTTCGTGCGGATATGAGATAAGCAAAAAGTATCTAAAATTCCATACAAGGTAAACGTTATATACGTAGCCACGTAACTATCGTACCTTTCGTATGAGTGGAAAAATAGGAGGCCTTCCCGTAGCCAAAAACAAACAACTACGGCTGTTTTATATTACACGCTACCTAGAGAGACAAAACATGTGCTGCATGCGATTTGGCTCTCGGCGTCCTGCGGAATGTTTCATAGAAAAACACGACAGTTTGCAACGAAAACAAAACTCGCATTGTGGACTTTCAGGATGAATTTTCCGGATGAAATTGGTCGAAAACGAAAAACTGAAAATAGAGCATTGCTAAAAATTTGTCAAAGGAATTATGTGATTCATTTCGGAGAATACAATAATCCTACTAATATTATAAATGTGAAAGTTTGTATGTCAAACATAGCATCCTCCACCTTTTAAATTAGCATATAGTATACGGACAACGTACCTACTCGTATGTAGGTCGATCGGTATTCTTCTACTCGAGGCTATCCCACCTTATTATCCTACTAATATTATAAATGTGAAAGTTTGAATGTTTGGTACTTTTGTTACTCAATCACGCAAAAACGACTCAACGTAATTGAATAAAATTTGGAACACAGATAGTTTATGACCTAGATTAACACAGGATATTTTTTATCCCGGTGGTACATTCCCGTGGCATAATTTCTGATCACAACGCGTGCAAAAGCTGATTGCTAATATTTTAAACTACTGGTTGTTCGAAAACAGAGCCAGTGGTTATTAATTGTTGCAAATCTAAGTATTTCCGTGAATAACAGAAATAGATTCCGCAATTAACGCCATGATCACTTTCAGCATTTTTCATTGTAGTTATGTTGTTTTCGCCTTGCAGACCCGTCTCGAAAATTCTCCCTAAATATCAAATAGCAAATATACAACATAGTAGGTATATATGACATTGCCATTGTACTCGTAGCCATTACCGAGAATTTCTTTTTAATGTTCAGTCAGCTATAATGAAGCCCTGTCTGTTAACAACGTTAATGTAAAAGCCAGAATGTATAATTTTTTATATTTTCGTTTATAAAACGTGAGTTTGCAGCTAACATCTGAGCTATATTTACAACATGGTATACATGTAGCTATCTATTATTTAAACAAGGAAAGTAATAAAGCATTTTTTGTTTATAAACATAGGTACTTCCAAATATTTCAGAGCTATGAGGAAGTTTAAGAAAAGTAACGTGTTTCAGCTGTTTGGATATGAGAATTAACGATATTATTATTGTGTTTATGTTTATGGGACGATTATCAAAGGCCACTGAACGCATTAGCACAACATACTACCAATACTTAATTATTCGAAGGTTATTCGTGGGCACAAAATGGCAGTCATCCCAGGCAACGGTAGATAAGAATGCGGAAGAATTATTAGGCGAATTAACACTGTGTTAAGGTTTAATTATTAAAAAAAAAGAATAAATGATTAATATGGAACCATAATATTCAAGTTTAACAAAACAACGTATTTTAAAGCACACGTTCCTTGAACGTGACCTACGAACATTGAAAAGTATTTCACCATACGTCACGTAGGTAAATACAGATTCCGAAATCACTCACTAGTCAAAATAAAACAATTATATTTTTATTTTCTCCTGTTTCATTGTACAAGAAAAGTAGGTATAAAAGAAGAAAGAAGTATCTTAAGTGTTATTCTGAATAAAATCTCACCGTGAAAACTTGTTTATAAATGTGAAGTGAGCTTGAAGTGAGATGTCCATTGCGTCATCAGCATGTCGATTTTGTAACTATCACACGGCGTGGAGTGAGCTGTCAGTGTCCCACATTAGATACGGATTGACCAAGCATCAGGTGAAATTACACTGACAGCTCACTCCACGCTCACTTCACGTGGTGAGATGGTTACAGAATTAATATTCTGTAACCATCTCACCGGGTGAAGTGAGCGTGGAGTGAGCTACGAGTATGACTGTTGAAATGAACGCTTGGTCAATGCCTAGCATCAGTGGGATGCATCTCACTCCATGCTCACTTCACCCGGTGAGATGGTTACAGAATAATACGGCTGAATAGCAGTGCGTGTGGAATGATAGCTCACATCACCTAAGTTTCATGGTTAAGATTTGTACAGAATAGTATTAACTAGTACCTTTGTTTTTTTTTTTTTTATCGGCTTCGCAAGCCTTTAGCAGATGCGTTCTGTGTTTGTTGGCGTTTCGAGTACGGTCCTCCAGTGAGGGCCATCCCTCTTAATGTTGCTTGACTGGGTCAAGCTATGTCCCATATGTGCTGCCTTTTTAGTCGACGGTGTTCCAGTGGGTACTAGTACCTAATTCTAAAACTACGACCGGCCTATTACTGTCCCATAACAAAGCAAAATTCCTTTTTTCCTTCCTTCTTCTCATTCAGAGAAGGAGCGAACATGAATCATCGCTTTTGCTTAGTTCATGACATTTTTCGGTTATTCAGTGATGATAGGGAATTCCAGAACATCAGAAGATTTGGTTTTATCTGTGTCAGTTATAGTAATTTCTAATTAGGTATTAATTTTCACACTGGTATTGCCAGCAGGCTTAGCACGAGCACCGATTTGTCGACGGAAGAATAGACATGACTATTAACTAAATGATATACAATAGGAGAAGATAGCTATGTTTTTCTATTAATTATCACAGTTATGCGTTCTAAACGAATCATATTTTTTAGATAATCGTATATACTTTGTGGCCGTCGAGTAGAAAGTTTGTTGGCAGTGTGATTTTGACAGTTTGGCAAGAAATATTTTCTGAAATAGTCTACATTTATAAGGACCTAGACAAAGATCGTTGGAAACGAAAGACAAAATGACAGATTGTAGAAGGATATCTACGGTGCGATGTCAAAATGGAGAAACGAAATGTCCCCAGCTAGATGGACCGACGACCGTAAAAAGGTGGCTGGCACAGACTGGATGTGGAAGGCGGAGGATAGAGTGTTGTGGCGCAGCCTGGGAGAGGCCTATGTCCAGCAGTGGACTGCGATAGTCTGAGTTGATTGATTGAAAAAGCACTCACTGTCTATTCTTTCTAGAAATAGAAAGTGCCATGTTAAGCCCAGGTTTGAAATCACAATCAGGTGCACGTGAAGTAATTCTCTTCCTCTGCGCGCAAGCAGGTACCTTTTTAAATTAATACTGCTGCCAGGAACCTGCAGCCTAATTTCGTTACAAACATCCAATTAGAATCTGAATCATAATGAATGATATTGATAATTCATAGCTTCATATATTCGAAAAATCTACTCAACAACACACCTAAATAACGCAATGACATGTATGTTGTCGAACTGTCAAACTGAAAGCCATTCCTACTGTGGGTGTGTTACGCAGCTACCCCTCTAATTGTAGTTAAAAAAATACAGTATAAGTTTCTTACCAGTGCGCAAACTGTAACCATGAAATCACCATATCATTCTAGAGCTCCCATCAGTACATATATTTTTCGTCGGTTAAACAAAAAAAAAACTTGAATGGGTAATTTTGACCGCGTAGGACTTTTCTATGAAACAGCTGATTTATTTTTGAATCACCGACGATTTCATAAAATTTCTGCGCTGGGGGCTCTAGAATGATATGCTGAATTCATGGTTACAGTTTGCGCACTGGTTGAAAACTTATCCTGTATAAACATCTCTCAATAATTAAATTTACAATACCTCAACCGCAAGACCTAAATTAAATAGGCAATTAACAAACTTAATTAGTTCAACAGACCTTGTGAACAATCGACGGCATTTCATTACTACCCTCAAACTCAATATGACCTAGCTGAGCAACGAATATTAATATAATCCTATCATACTATAATATGTCTGTTTATATGTGTGTGCATAAATGGTTAAATTTATTATTAATTAATAAATAATATTATAAATGTGAAAGTTTGTATGTTTGATAATCAATCACGCAAAAACGGAACACACATAGATTAACTCTTAAGATATTTTTATACTGGTTGTTGGTTTCCTTGGGATAATTTGCGACACCCACGCAGGCGAAACAGCCGGCAAAAGCTAGTATTAAAATAAGTCCACAAAATCAAAATCAAAAGTCATATATTCAAACTAGGCTGAGAGTCAGCACTTTTTGAACGTCAAAATTACATAAGACAGTCCCCCAAAACGCCCGCCCTTCACCACTTCCTAGTGCTTTAGCTGGGAAGAAGACAAGTATGGATAAGCCTTTACTGTATAATCTTAAACTTAGCTGTAGACAAAAGTGCTATGATTTCCCAATGGTGACGTAAAGATGCCTAATTATACTTATGTTTATTATAAAGTAGCTACTTACTGTATTTTACCTAGTTTAGTAATAAAATGTGACATTTCGGGTGATAAAAATTAATGATAAGATAGCATTAATTGTAACACAGGCATAATAAATTATGTTTTCCGGCAAAAGTGTGTGCCAGTTCCCATTGTGTTTTGGAAACATATCATTTCCGAAGTCGTAGGTAATGGCCATCGCACCTTTTAAGGGCCAAACACCTAATGTTATCAACCTAAGTGCAAAAATGATATTTAATTAGACGAAATGCTTACTAGTAGTAAGCATTTCGTCTAATTAAAAATCATTTTGATTAACCGAAAGCTGTAAACATAGGGAATATAGAGTGTGTGTGTGTGCGAGAGAGAGTAAGGGTGTGTGTGCATGTGTGTGTACTGTTGAAAGTACAAATAGATAACTGGTTTAACTGTGTTTTCACAAGCCAAAATCCAATATTCCCAGCACAAAGCAGCGATATAAACAAATCTTCCTGTAGTGAAGAAGAAGAATCGTCTATTCTTGCGCAAACATGTAAAACGTTTGTTTATTGTTTGTGATAAATTATTGTTACTACGGACATAAAAAAAAAAACTATTTAACTATAATTAGGTAAAGATACGTCAATATAACAAACACCAGACCGTGTCAGCCTGTAGATGAAAATAAATGTGATACCTAATTATGTTACATGATTATCATTATACGATGCCGGTCTTCATTGGCAGATCTTACCAAATCTAATCTAAAGTCGGATCAGTGGATATTGTGCCGTAAAAACACGGCTCTTTTCACCAAATAAGAAGAAAAATTGGCAAAATGTACGTGATCTTTTTCACGTCTAAGTATACTCGAGATTCGAAAAAATATGTAATTTAAACTACAAATTAGATTATTATAATGTTAAACTTCAATTCGCAATGTATCTACGTACCTGTGTATTTCTTTAGTTCATTAATTGTAATCAACTATTTCTATTAATTCCCTAAACGATCAATTACTTAAGTTGCTTTATCAATGATCATAATTGTTTCTAAACACGCATTTGAAAACTTATTCAACAAAACGTAGAGAGCCACTTAACCTGGTGTGTCTATTATTGGTTTGATTGGAAATATAACCGTGAGAAAATAATAATGAGCTATTTACGACTTTATTAATTACAGGACTCTAGAGTGGCCTCTCCATAATAGCATGGATCCTTCGTTAAGTTCCTAGAAACTTAATTACATGTGGTACATAATTATTAAATGACTGTACCTAATGACATACATAGTTCTCACGTGTAACACATCAATTATCAGTTTATACTACTTACAAGAATGATTATCGAAAAACTCCAAACAAACAGTCGTAACCACATAAATTAAAACAAAACTACACGTAAGTATTCAACAAGTTGTTTATAATAAATCTGTTAAAGTGCTACTAAAACGACTTACCGAGTGTTGTACTCGATAATACACAATTTCATGGTTGTTGGTTCATTCACAAATATTAGGCGCGCGTTACAGGAGCGTCAGCGAGCGCGTCGCGTCGGAAAATGTGAAACACTGAAAGTGTGACGGCGCGGTGCGTGTGGCGGCTGCGGGCACGAGAGTCGCACTGATGGGCGCCCACTGCCCGACCAGCCGCGCGTGGATCCGCGACAACCATCCCAGTAACCAACCTCATTTATCGCACATCACTATTACATGAACACAATCACTGAAGCACACAACTATTGTGTCTACAACTTATTGTCCACCTACGCCGCCATTGATAAACACTTTTTTTAATAAATCAGGATACAGTTCCAACATGTTTTTACCCACATAATTAATACTTATACTCCATCTGGACGATTACGAAGCACTTATCGTAAATAGTAAAATTGACATGAGTCCATAAAACCAGTTAGTATGACGGACGTAATTAGTGACCTTGTGACAGCTAATTAATACCATAATATCCATTTAAAACGATTGTATTGAATATCTGTAATGAAATGCGTGAGAATGTAGTTAATGACATGAATTAAAATAACAATAAGTAGGTTAGCTAGACTACGAATGTCCAAGTGTCTCCCAGGCCCCCAACATGTGCTAGTAGAAAGAACAGTGGGGTTGTAGTCAAACGGAGGGTATCTTTGAGGATTTCCCCAGGGAAAAAGATCTTGATACTTTTTTCCTAAGTAATTAAAAAATAATAATCTGTTTCTTACTGTTGGGCCAAGATGACGAGTAGGTACGCACCTGTACCTATCAATTAGGTACCTACTCCTTACTTAATAGTGCAAGTACACTAAACATACTTTTTGCAGGAAATCGTTAAAAAATGTTTTATTACCTGCGGGAAATAATCCAGTGTCCACTAATAAAAGTTTAATCTCCACATAATATACATGACCTCCACGAGAACGATTTAAATGAACAGAGAATTAAAAATAAGTTTAATTCGGTTTATTCTAAAAAGATCTCACCGTAAAAACATAGGTGAAGTGAACGTGAGCAATACCTAATTCCGCCTCATGCTAGGTATTGACATTATTGAGATCTTTACAGAATAAATATGAGTGGATAATAAAACAAACTAATATAACGAAGTGACATTGATACGAGGTGACATTCATTTTTTACCTGACTACGGCGAACCAAAAACGAGGGTCGTGATTATGAGTATGTATGTATGCTCACTGTCATTGAAGCACACCACCAAACACCTCAATTACAATACTATGTTATAATCATAAAACGCACACTGAATTTTTACTATATCTATCTATCTATATAAATAAAAAGAAAAGTCCTGACTGACTGACTCATCAACGCCCAGCCCTAACCCTTGGACCTAGAAAGCTGAAATTTTGCACAGAGGTTCCCTTTATAATGTGGACAAGGAATAAATAAAAAGAAAAGCCCTCACTGACTGACTGACTGACTCATAAACGCTCATCCCAAACCCTTGGACCTAGAAAGCTGAAATTTTGCACAGAGGTTCCCTTTATAAAGTAGACAAGGAATAAGGAAGGATTTTTAAAAATTCAACCACTAAGGGAGTTAAATAGGGGATGAAAGTAACACGCGGGTAAAGCCGCTGGCAAAAGCTTGTTAGTTATACATAAAACATTGTTTATTTAAAATGATTATGGGAGAAAATGGTGGTCACTTACAAATCTAGTCTTGCACACGTTTATAGGTGTATCGTAGTAAGTGCTTTGTCCATTTTAGTTTGTTTTGGCTATATAGCGGATGTGCTCCTGTAATTTAGGTAGTTTTGGAATACATTTTTTTGTTGTTTTTCTGTTTAGGGATTTTTACTCAATCGATTTGTAATTTTTAATATAGGTACCTACCTATATTAATGACAGAAGTCGAATATGTAAAGTCTCTGAAGAAACTAATTTCATAATTACCATTAATTCAGTTACACATTGTATTTGCCTAATTAAGCCCATAGGTACAGAGATAAACTGGAAAAAATTAAATGGTATGCGAGTAAAAACACGCTAATCTAAAAGAGAAATATTCAACTAGAACATGCAAATATTGCCTCTAGTGTAACATTTCAATTAACTTTACATTATGCGTAAGGCTGCTGGCCTGGTTTCGTTGGCCAGTAACGCCTCATTTCACTTACCTACTTGTTATATTTTTGGCAGCGCAAACTCTTTTTTTCAGAAGGGTTTTTCATCCTTAAACATGTCCCTTGCAAATCTGTCTATTCTTCAGATAGGTTACCTAATTACATATTTTTTAAAAGTAGATTATCGATGCATAAAAATATGTAACAGTTGCAATTCCAGAAGTTGCATCTTGAGTGTAGAGTATATTCTAGAGCCTACCGTCCATATTCTAAAATCCACTTAACTGACTGACGGAGCAACTGTCTCTATTTGACTCTTGAGCTCCGTTCAATTCCTAACGCATGTTATGTTTGTTGTATTTGAAGCAAGATTGACGAATTAAAGGTTCCTCATTGCAGAGTTCGGATGTCTATGATTTTATAGGGCCGTTCAACTCTGTGGTAGGGGTCTGCGCTCCGATAACTATACGCAGTGTCAGCGGCAGATATCCAATAACGGCAGAACTAGGAATCCAGCTTAGATTAGGATATAATATGGTCTTGCAACTTGCTCAATCATATGTAAATCAACTCTGCTTCGCACGGTATTTTTCTCTTTTTCTGCAGGTTCAATATTCATGTGTTACACATACACCTATAGCCTGACTGATACCGCTGTACCGCGCCTTAGGTATGGGCGCGGCGAGACGGGGGAGCAGAGCAGGCCGCTGATTCGTCAGTGCAAGCCCCTCATTCGTCACCACTCACAGCGTCCCATCCCCCGCGTCGCCGCGCATAGCTAAGGCGCGGTACAGCGGTATCGGTCAGGCTATACACATAAACTTTCCGGAATAAGCTAAATAAATCATCGTGAAAATCCCATGAAAATCTGTTTTGACAAAGACAGACACGAACAGTGAATTTAATATAGAGTACGATCTATCGTATCCTAAATTAAATTCACTATCTAAAGTTTATTATAATAACTTAATAATTGCCTGTTAAAGCTAATAAGATAGGCATAATATTGCACGCCCACATTTTCCGTTAACGATATTTAGCCTCACGGTAATAAGGTCGAGCCAATTAGCCGGTACAATTCCAGCCCGAAGCAACAGCTGTTATTGGACAGGAATAAAACCCACTTTACCTTATTTTGGAATCAAAGTCATGGCCTCAATTCTCGGGAGCCGCGCTTTCTACCGCTACACCGATGAGGTATAATCAAAAATAGTTATTTGAAGCTAATGTATGTACGAAACAGCTGTTTTTACGGCAAAAGGGTCAGTAATATACGGTCTCTAAGCTTTTAGTTCAAGGTGCCCAATCTATCTTGACACATTATAGTGGAGTAACTTTCAAAGGAAAATGTTGATAAGATGTATGATTTAGTACTTCAGGAGTTCGTTTATTATATTTTCC
Source organism: Polymixis flavicincta (assembly GCA_949987655.1). NCBI lineage: Eukaryota > Metazoa > Arthropoda > Insecta > Lepidoptera > Noctuidae > Polymixis > Polymixis flavicincta. Next base: position 12,241,927 of record OX465179.1, read on the forward strand.
TTGTGTCAAAGTATACTGAATACAAAACACGGTGATCGTGTTTGTAACATTACATCACCAACTCAACGCATACCCACGCAACACCGCAGACTGGGACAAAACATCGTAATTATCTACTATAAATAATTTCAAGAAATTGTCTTTCATTTCGTGCCAAGACACTAATAATGTTTGGATACGCTGCCTTCTTATATTTTCTTTTGTGAAAGAACTGTTTTACGTAAAACGTTATTACCGAATTAAATCTGCCAAATTGTAATTTCTTACAGATGATAAAAATAATAATATAAGACAGTTTAGATTTCACGATTTTATACTTTTACAATAACACAGACGGACTGATAAGAATTTTCGTGAACCATTTTTATTATTTTAATTCCCAATAAAAGATTTTTGTCCCTTCTTAAATCCTGTCAGTTAAACGTAACCGAACGTTAGATGACAGACTTGACGCATTATGCCTGGAAGATATTTTAAAAAAGAATCTTAAAGTGTCACAATGACAAAGTACTGAGCAAATCTTTTTTCCAAGTATTCTCAAAACTGATCGAGAAACATTGTAGGTACTCAATAAAATATAAATGGTGTCTTGTAACAAATACTTCTAGGAATGTCCCGACAACAAGAGCTTTCCTTTTTTGGTTTTTGCCTTTTTGTATGAAAATTCCTATTTCCATTTGCGGTTTTAAACTAGTGCGAAAACAGGAAATAAAAAGAAAGAAAAAAAATGGTTTGTCTGTCTGTCTTTATCGCCTGTTATAAGGGGGTATATTGTTAAAATAAAATAAAAATATTGAAAAATATAAATAAATTGAAAAGGTAAAAAGGGGACTAGTGGATAATTAATAACAGCCGCACTTGACGGTGGATTAGGTTAAGCTACGCTTACCACTGTTGTTCCTTGAATGGGTGACCATACCTACAAATCCTACAAATCCTCCGCGCCTCGGAAAGCACAAACACGTTGGTCCCAGCTGTAATTTCTTATTATTTTTGTCTTTGCCAGAAGCCTGAAGGTCTGATAGCGTAGATAAAATGCGTGCCAATAGTACACTCAGTGGTGTCCCAGTGGAAACGGCCTCGAAATACTATTGCAGCGTAGGTTCGAACCCTGACAAGGGACTTACTTTGAGTACATTTTTTCATCATTACTGCTCCCAAAACGGTGAAGGAAAACATCGTGACGAAACCGGCATGTTTTAAAACCAAAAATTCGAAGACAAGTGACAGCCCACACTGGGCTCGCGTGATGAATGATGGCCTACTCTCTCTCACAGAGAGGAGGCCAGTGTCCCAGCTGTGGGAAAATTATAGGCTGTATTAACATAATTCCTGATTCGATCAACCAGCACTCTAATTGCGTAACTCACGATTAATCATAATCTGTTTCAATTTGACAGTTCAACAATATTCATTGCGTTATTTACGTTGTTGAGCAGACACATTCTTCGAACATATGAAGCAATGGTTTAGCACTCTGTTTCAAAACGAAAAAGATTATGATTAATAGTAAGTTACGCAATTAGGTAATTGTGCTGGTTAGGTTATTCGATGACTTTGTGATGACCGTAGGAATCCCCTTAGATGCGGGAGGCACAAAACAGGTCGAAGTGGCGAAGCTTAGGGGAGGCCTATGTCCAGCAGAGGACGCCTTCCGGCTGAAATGATGATGATGATGAATATAATTCACGTCTTGGTTAAACAATAACACAGGTCAATAACGTTAACCTTCAAAAATGTCATAGTTACAAATATTATGACGTTATGGCAAATCGTCATAATCTTTGTAACTATGCAAGTAATATTTACTTTGTGAATAGAACTTGAGGTTTTTGCGCCAGTTTATCAGACATAAATATTAGGCAAAAACGCAGAGATCATGCGAATAATGCATAAAACTGCGATTTAAAAGTCCATTGCACAGTGAGCTTTATGAGTTAATATTAAAACTTTGGTTTTGCTAACGTTAGTTTATAATGCTTTCATAAATCGACCAAAAATTATAACTCACAATAATAGCATAGCTATTTCAATCTGAACGGTCACAGTAAAACTATAATAAAGGGGTTTTATGTTTAACAATCACCATTATTAAAAACTTTATTATGACAATCTCATGGATAGTAATACCATGCTACAACACCATCAATGTATTTTACTAAATAAAGCAATGTGTTTGTTTGTTTGATTGAACGCGCTGGAGGAGGCCTTTACCCAAAATGGGGTTCCTGCAGATAATACTTAGTAAAAGTAAATTTTAAAGTTAAGATGGTTAATAAGTAAAGCAGCTATAAGAAATAAACATGTGTAAAAAAAAAAAAAATTGGTACAAGTAAGTCAAACAAAAATTATAATACCTAAAGAATAGGTACCTACAAATATATATATATGTAGCTAAGTGTTTTAAATAGTTAACTTATAACTTAAAAATAATGTAATAATGTGGGAAATAAATGGCTTTTTTTTAATTTTTATTTCATTTATTTATTGAACGCTCTGATCTCTGGAACGTCAGATCTGAAAAACATCTTTTTTTATATTAGGTCTTTACCTATGAAATTGCCGTTCTGCAGTACTGGCCATTTCAAATCAAAATAATTTTTGTTTGGCTAAGAATTCTAATTTCAAATTAATTTTATTTTAAAAACATGGATTTTTTTTTCTAAAAGTAGTCATTTCTTTATTGATTAGTGTTACATTTTCATCGCATTTCAATCTTTTTCGTCATCATGGATACGTTAAAAATTCGAGTAATTATGGAATATGAGTACCGTCGTGGCAGCAACGCGGCACAAGCGGCACGCAACATCAACGACGTTTACGGAGCTAACACTACAAACCAACGCACCACCTGTTATTGGTTTACTCGCTTCCGTTCTGGAAATTTCGACCTGAAAAATGAACCTCGCGGTCGTCCGAAGACTTTGGTCGACAATGACGAATTAAAGGCGATTGTGGAAGCTGATGATACACAATCTACGGCTGAATTAGCAGCAGCTTTCGACGTTAGCGTCAAAACAATATTGGTCCATTTGCGTCAAATTGGCAAGGTAAAAAAGCTTGACAAATGGGTGCCCCACGAACTCAATGATCGCCAGCGCGAAGTACGCGTCGAGACGTGCCTTGCACTGCTCAACAGACACACAAATGAAGGAATTTTGAACCGCATTGGTACCTGCGATGAAAATGGATTCTGTTTGATAACCGTAAGCGCTCAGCAAGTTGGTTGGATCCTGGTTCAGCACCTAAACAATGCCCTAAACGAAAACTTACCCCTAGAAAAGTGATGGTCACTGTTTGGTGGTCTAGCGCCGGTGTGATTCATCACAGCTTCTTACCAAACGGGGTGAGCATTACTGCAGATGTGTACTGTGAAGAACTGAACACAATGATGGAGAAGCTGGCGCATCTCCAACCAGCATTGGTCAATCGCTCGTCTCCGCTGCTCCTGCACGACAACGCGCGACCTCATACTGCACAGCAGACGGTCTCCAAGTTGCAAGAACTGGGGTTGGAAGCTCTCCGTCATCCGCCCTACTCACCAGACCTTGCGCCTACAGACTACTACTTTTTCCAGAATTTGGATAACTTCTTGGCGGGAAAAAAATTTAATACCCGAGAGGCAGTACAAAATGCCTTTGAAGAATTTGTTGCCTCCCGTCCAGCTGATTTCTTTAAGAAGGGCATCAATAAACTGCCACTGCGATGGCAAAGATGCATTGATTGCATGGGTGATTACTTCGATTAATACAAATAAAAAATTCATGAAAAAAATTCGTTTAAATTTTTTCATACAAAACGGCAATTTCATAGGTAAAGACCTATTATGAGATAGCCCAAGTCTCGAGGGTTATTTAAAATCACGTTAGAACCCTTAGAAATCGTGCAAACAGAAAAATAAAAAACAGAAAGAACACTGAGCGAAAACGAACTAATAGTGCGGACGAACGATGCGATGCAACGGGTCGGGTCGGAGGAACATGAAATTTCACGTGGACGAGGTCACAGAACAGAAGCTTGGTACTAATATTATAAACTTATTTCCGTCTCTGTCAGTTTCTGAACTTTTCACGTTTCAACAGCTGAAGGGATTGAGAACACGAATAGACCATACCCTGGGTAAGGCTTTTTATCCCAGTAGTACATCCCTGTGGGATAATTTCCGACTTCCACTTCGTTGAAGCCTTGGGCATAAGCGAGTAGTTAATAAATCAACAAACATGTTTCTTTTACTATCAATTCTCCAGAGATTTAGTCGACGTTAACGACGTAAATGGGATAGTTACGTGATTTATTCGTAAATATTTCGATTGGTATAAATAGCAACCTTGATATTTATAAGACAATCAACTATCGGCTCAACTGTTTCCGAGATAATCCGAACAATCATTCACACCGACGGAGATCGCTATAAATAACAGACTCCCATGGTAGCTGAAAATATTACGGAAGTTTTATCGCAAAGATATAAGCTATAAATCGTAGAGATAGATTTATCGGTTTATCTTTCTTAAATCAGTCTTCGATATAGAGTTGCATCTCTTAGTGAGTTTGTCCACCACAGCCGTTACCGGGACTTTAGCTTCACCGGCAACGAGATGACGGCGCCGAAGTACCAATGCATGCATTTACTATAGCCACGTGTCCACCGCACGCCCGTCACCCGGGTGCCGTCGTCCCAGTCGCCAAAGTTCCGAATAGATTTTTCGGTCGTTTCCCGGTGAAGGCTGTGGTGGACAAATACCACTGGCTGTTGACAATGGTTGGCTATCTTAGGTTATGTTCATAACGTAAATTACATTTGCATAATGGCTTCAAATGGATTTAGCAGGTTGCGATACACGTCATAACTAAGGGAGCTTTTATAAATACGATGTAATATATTTACGGCAAAAAGCGCTCGTCCCTTGTTTTATTTCCATACTAAAAATGTTTCATTTAGCAGAGACCACGAACGTCGTTTCAATCTTTAACGATCATTATTAAAACAATGTTATAATTTAATTGTGTTAATGTTATATTTTAATTTGTATTTTACAATATTAATTTCCGAATTATTATAAATGTATATTTTTATTTGACATTGTATTTTTAATTAGATGACATTGTGTTTTTAAATTTTTACTCTGTGATTTGTATTTATCTCGTGATTCTGTGAACTTGTGATTTTGTGAACGAGAACTTGAACTTGTGATTTTAACATGGGAAACCCCTGAAGTAAATGGATTTTATTTTATTTTATTTTATAAACATGGTTTTATTGTTAATTCCGCAAACCCAGGTACGCGCTACAACGCTACGACTGCTGCGTTTCATTCAACCCAACCACTCCCGGCTACAAAGCTACGCTGCTACGAACAATAACATCCCTGCTAATTACGCTTATAATCTGAACAGATTGTGGTTTGTGCTTGTTTTGAGAGGCTCATTATGATTAATTATTGTTTAAATTTGTTCATTTATTACAACATAGAGATTATGTGCTATATTTTCAAGTTATAGTGGCAAAAATTCGAATATTGTGCCAAATGCTCTACAGCTCAAGCTATTTCAAAGCTCATAGAATAGAATATAATGAAATAAACTTTATTATGTACACTATACGAATTATAGATATTAATGTAGAACTCTTACTGGTGACGCGATCGGCCGTATAGTGGGATCAGCGCAATATTATGATTACAATAATTTCTTCATTTTCCAAAGCCAAAACAGCATGTATCGATTGGGGATTATAAATAAGGAAAAGTTAATTAATCAAATTATAATCATCGTGCATCAAAACTAATATAAATTCATCATTGCCGATCATGTAGTTAGAATAAATAATCTTGATGGTTTGTTCGCTAAATGTAGCCTAATCAACAATATTTAATATAACTAAAAGGGTTGCGTGGAACTAAATAATAATATTAAACGACCAAAATTACCCAATTATGTTAAAAGCTCATTGATTATGTACCTGCCTTTCTTGTAAGTAAATATTTGGATATCGAGTAACTGGTAAATTTAATATTGAATACAGTATTTATCAAATCAATTCATGACATATTTCAGACAATTCTGAACCTTTTTATTTTTTTATGTATGGCATCTCGCAGTTGACCTTGAGAGGCCGTGACTGCTCAACTGGACTTTCCTGTGAAGGTTTTTAGGATTCTAAAAGCCTCCAGCCAGGGCGTAAACCTACTTAACCTAAAGCGACTGCGCACTGAGGGCACCCCCTGTGGGGTACGAACCTCGGCTCAGGGAGTCACTGGCGGATTCTACTGATTCTACTGGGGACATAACTAGCGGCCTTCACAATCAAGGGATTGCGATGTAACTCGGCTTTATCGAAGAAACGCTACGAGTTGCGTTTCAGAAATTGAGCAATAGTGGGCATTTTCAGATCGAGATGGAGGATCTCGTTCCGAACGAACCATGGGGAGCCTGTGGCTTGGCGAAGGAAACGGTTTTGGAGGGTCTGCATCCTATGGACGTGTCGGGGGTGCGTGTGTGCAAAGACTGCACATGCATACGTCATGATGGGCCTTATGCACGCCGTGTAAATACGCAATTTGCACTTGATTGACAATTTGCTAAGTGCGTTCAGAACAGAGTGCAACCTTCCGAGAGCGAAGGCGGCGCGTGAGCGCGCCTTCCTGATATGCTCAGAGAAGGAGAGGTGCTGATCTAGAATCACTCCGAGATATTTGCCGCCGGCGCGAATCGGGTGGGGGGATGAGAGAGTCCCTTCGATGCGATAGCGAAAGGTGCGGTTCGACAGAAAGTCTCGTAAGATGAGTACGAGCCGGTCCGGCACGCCGTTTGTACAGCTTGTAAATCAAGCCGTTGTGCCAGACCTTGTCGAAGGCTTTCGCTATGTCGAAAAATACTGCACCGGTCGCATTGCCGCGTTGGAAGCCAACGTTTATATGCTCTACGATCCGGTGTACCTGTTGTACGCAACTGTGCTGGGTTCGGAAACTGAACTGCTCGTTGGGGATCAGGCCTTTAATCTCGGCGAAGTCCCTGAGACGCTTGTAAATAAGTCGCTCATAGATTTTTCCGAGGCTGTCCAGTAAACTGATGGGCCGGTAGCTCGTGGGCTCCGTTTTGGGTTTGCCGGGTTTTGGAAAGCCAATGACCGTGGCTTGCTTCCATGCTTGGGGGAAGATGTTATTGCTCAAGGCTCCATTGAAGATGGTGGTCAAGGGCAAGATCAGGTGGGCGGGTAGCATCTGGATCACCCTATTGGTGATGCCGTCAGCGCCGGGGGCCTTTCGGGGTTTCAGACTTTTGATGATCTCGTGAACTTCGTCCGGGGTGACGAGAGGTAATGGATCATCTGGGTCTTCGACGGGCGGGAGAGAGGTTCTACGTTCGACTTCAGCGTCCACCTCAGCGAGGTGTGCTTGGTCTACAGGTTGAGAACTGGGCGCGCATTGGGCCTCAAGACTATCGGCGAGGCATTCGGCCTTTTCGATGTCGTCGAAAGCAACGGTGCCGTCGGGCCGGGTCAGAGGGTTCTGAACCTTATGTAATAACTATAATATGCTCCTTTAAAATAAATGGAATTTTATTAAAACAAACCAAAGACATAATAAAAGAATAAAGGGTCCCGCAGACAGGCGCAAAACGACGCCGCGGCGCGACTAGTAGTAGATCGATTTCCACGAAGTTTTCATAGAAATTGTTCTATGTATTAAAGTCACCTTGCGTGGTCGCTTGTTTGTAGGAGGAGCCTTAACTAATTTTAAAAGAAATTGTCTTCAGTATCATACTTATCTCTATCCATGTCTTATGTTGAACAAAAATGTTCCTCATCTAGGTACACAAAACATCCAAATGTCCAACACACATGAGATAAAACTATATATTTTTAGGTAAACACTACAAAGGGAGCGTCGACCGAGTAAGCGATGGCCGAGATTGATCTCCACCTGACCGATAGTAAATATCATTTTATCATAAGAACGTGGATTGAATTACTACAGAAACTGCCAGCAAAGATATATGTAATGTACCAAAGTTATTTAAGTATAAGTAATTTACTTGTTCAAAAATATGTATCACAAATCTGAGTACGCTCGGTGTTACTATACTATTAACCTGCCCTTTTCAGTTTACAGGGTCAAATCAAATTAGCTATTTAAACTCTATAGACGCGATGGCTATCGTTATCTGAACATGATAAAACGTTTTATTTTTTTTGTTTTTAACAGATATTTCGAGTAACTATTAGTAGTTACTGGTAACATTTCTTAAAAATTAAAAAAATAATTTAAAAAAAACATATTTGTTTTGTGAAAACTTCATAGACTTCATTGGTATCGATATCTGAACATGATAAAATGTTATTTTAGAAATTTCAGATGATTTATTAGATGCGTAACCACAATATCACTTCTTTAACAAAATCTTCTTTTCAAACACGCAGTGGTGATTAAAGTGATTTTAAGTACCTACCATTGAATAAAGAAATCATTATACCTACTCTGCCTTCCCATATCATCACCATAAAGTAGATTCCATATTTTGTTGATATTTGATTTTTGGTTCATTTATGTTTATACGTAAAGCGAAAAGTAATATAACCAACAAAGAAAAAAAAAAAATTTGAAACGTAAACATTTTATGTTAGCATAAACAAACATTTTTGATGTGATGACTTGTTTTCTTTAAAAGGAAAGTCGTATGAGTTACCAGTAACAAACAACCGAGCTCAAAGTACATTGGCACTAATGTTTACAGTGAAACACATGCTTTTCAATAGCTTCTAATGCATGCTTTTCACCCTGTGACATTAATGTCAAGAAAGGCCATTCATTCCTCGGGAACCACTCAATAATTTCGATCAATATTTATGTTGAACAAACCCATTATAAATGGTTAGTGATTGTTAAAGACGTCACATATTAATTTCGTATCTTAAAGTCCCGTAGGTCTTTCATTTTTCTTTTCGCTTTTTGGAAAGAAATTCGTCATTTCTATACAGGGTAAGTTTTTATCCAGTGCGCAAATTGTAACCATGAATTCAGCATATCATTCTGGAACCCTTAGCGCAGAATTTTTTCGCCGGTTATACAAAAAAAAATCTGCTGTTTCATAGAAAAGTGCAATACCTACGCGGTCAAAATGTATGGAACAGCAGATTTTTTTTTTGTATATCCAGCGAAAAATTTCTGCGCTAGGGGTCCTAGAATGATTAGCTGAATTCATGGTTAAAATTTGCGCACTGGATAAAAACTTTTCCTGTATAATAGAAGCATAAAAACTAAAATCGCCTTCCAATTATCCTTACTTGCTTTTCTACGCCGACATTAACATAAATTCCGTGACTTTCTTGTTAGTAGATAATAAGTTCTTAACTGGATTATTCCCATGTTTGGAACATTTCCGTTACATAATATCTCAGTTACATAGAACCTAATATCTTCCACAATTCGCTCTGTCAGTCGCTGCCTGAGAAACTAACACCTGACACGATTATTCCAACAAGATGGGCGGAAAGTAAAAATGTTAGGTACATAAATCTACGCATATCACGATACTTTGTATAATATAAATAAAATCCCTATTATGTGGATACGTGTTTGTGTTTACTATGACAGCATTAGATCGTTCTATCTAATGGATAGCGAACAAATTGTGAGCAAATCTTGCACGTCAAGCTTATGGAAATTGAGGGTCACTGTAGGACTACCCTGCATGTTTATCACAGGGAGAGGATCAAGATGAGAAGATTTCCAACATATAAACGTTGACTAACTATTTATGTATTTTTTTTCTAAGTGCCGCTTTTAAAACGAATAATTTCACGTTGGGAGAAACCTAACTTAAAAAGTATTTGTGAGTTAGGTTTCTCCCAGCGTTAAATTAATAATTGAAAAAGAGAGAATTAAGAATTTTCTTTAACATGTAAATATCCCTGTCTTCAGAGCTGCGATCTCTACCAAAAAAATCTAGGTATAAAGATAAAAATAAAAAGTACGAAATATCAATTCTTTGAAGAAAGATACTTTGTATACAAAGCAGTAGAACTAAATAACATGTGCGTGAATCACTCATCACGCTATATTTTTGAAAGTCGAATTTATTATTTGAATTATTAAAAGTGGTATCATTCATCGACATTTCTTGTAACTTTCAAATAAATTATGTTGATGGATAAAATAAAAAAGTGTTAGAAATAAATCGAATTAGATAAAACACATTTCATGAAATCAAACCAAGTGTCGGGTCGTTTATTAAAAAGAAAAATCTAGAACTATTGGATATGTATTTAAAGATTGATAGCCCAAAGCACAATGTTCTTTAATGGAATAAGCTATTGCATAGCTTTTATCGCGGGCTTTGAGCGCGGCGACCGAATCAAGAAATTTCGTAACGAAAATAAAACCTAACACCCCCACTCCCCCCCCCCCCCCCCACCCCCGAGTGGGTTCCCGTATTGTCGTTGCGGGGGGCTCAGTAACCGTGGATTCCGGCCACGGTGAAGCCAAGAGGAACCCAAAGGTGGGGCCGCTCGTCAGGGCTTTTGCCTCAAAGCCGCAACTGAGGTGGGCCGCGATGTCGAATGGGAGGCATCGCGGCTGAGGGTTACGGGCTGCGGTAGAGGAGGAGTGCCGGTGCTTCTGAGCAGCGCTCTTCCCTTTCGTGGCCTGGACGGGGCCGCCACCGTTTGATGGCGGACGCGGTGGGGCCGCAGGGGAAGAGGAGTGTCGGTATAGCGTCAGCCGCTCTCCCTGTCCCCTGCGGCCGAAAAGTGGTAGACGGGACGGGCAGCACGTTGTGTTCCACACGCGCGCCGTCAAAGATGTCAGCAACCACCGGTGGGGTCCGCAAGGGCCGATGCCTGCCAGGGGTGCGGGTTTGTTCGAAAGAGATACCACAGCCACTGGCATACGGGCTACTGAGGGAACACGAGTGGGTTTTAGTCAGTAAAAGTCTGACACGCCCTCCTGCTCTACTCAGCAGGAGAAGTCATTTGATGATTTCCCACCCAAAAAAAAAAAAAAAAAAACACCCCCACTCCGCCTACCATGTAGCTCGGCCGAGCGTTCGCTTAACGTGTAGGCATGTATATGGTACGACTGTACGATACAATAAAATTTGTTTATCGGTGACCACGCTCAAAAAGTGTAACTTGAATTAATATCAAAGAAAAAACTTGAATTAATATCAAAGAAAAAAAAACTGCATAAATAAAAAATAAATATAATTATAATTGCATAAGTTGATAAAAAATGCTATGCAATAGCTTTACCGCGGCAGTCCCCGAGTGCCACACTTATTTTTTTGTTGTTTTTTGTCAAATTTAGTTTAACGTATTATGACTTGAAACTGGAGGGATTTAGATTTGGTTTATGTATCGTGTAGTAAATAAGTACCCTGTTTTATTTCCACTTTTTGTGACGTAAATCTTTTGTTTATTCATTTTGTCTCGAAACAGTCGAACGGTATTTGACGGAAGACTTGAAGGTCTAAGTGCTCAAACCAAGCCCTCTAAACATATTTGATACCTAGAAATGGCCGTTTAACTTGTAATACAGGCAATTTACCGAACCTGAAAAAATATGGCACAGACTTTCACAGCACAGTAGGTGCTACAGTATTGCAAGCGTTTAATGCAGTTGATCTCTATCAGACGAGTTGGTAGACAAATTACGATTCTCAGATAAGCATAGACCCACATAATGTTAATTAGTTCAGTAGTAACTATTAATTCAATGACGACAAACGCTTGATAAGCGTGAACGAGGCCCATTGGCGGGGTAACAGTTTGTGAAATCAAATTAGTGCACGTTGACATGCATCGGGACAAGCTCGTCAATTGACGTTTGTGGGTGAATAGTGATGCGCGTAGCGGCAACAATCTTGTGTGGGTTTGTATTGCTATTACAGATGTTTGGGTAATTTTAATTAGGCTTTGACATACAAGCACTCACGCTGTTTTCCTATGAAGGTAGCCAGAAAGAAAGGGGTAAGTAATATTTGATATAATTACAAAATCTCTAATATTTATAAGATATATTAACTGAATCTATAATTTTATTTGAAATAATGATCAGTTAATATTATAAACGATTGATATAATTTTAAAGCAACAATTTTTTATAATCATAACATACATTGAATATAAAATCGTTTGATATACCACTCAAAAGACATATAACCTATTTAGTGTAATATGATACAGCATGCAAGCAAGCATGCAACATGCAGCAGGCATGGTTTCTGTCACGGCTCCGGCGGCGGCGCGGCGCTGCAGAGCTCGGGCGGCAGATGTGTTCCAGCCACGGCGGCGAGTGTTGAAATCACCTGCTATTCAGCTCGCTGGCCGCCTCGCCCCTCAGACAAGACTACGTGAAGTCGGTTTTGCAGCGATTCGTTTCTGTCACGTCGCTCCCGCAGCACACTCAATAAAATTAATCGCAATATTAAATATTTTAAACGATAGGCAGAATGATTTTCGATTAAATAAACGTTATATCCAATAACGTTATTCGAAATAAGTTTTAGAGTATAAAAAAAAAAGTAAAGTTATTTGGTATATTTTCATTTCAATATTATATCTAAAGAAATTATATCAACAGTTGGTTTATAACTCACGTTTATTAAATCTTGTGAACGTTATTGAAATGAAAATATACCAAATAACTTTATAAGATATGAGACGCACCCGAAAATTTCGACGTAGGAAGCAAAATTTGCACGAAAATCTATTTCCCTACAATATACATTTTATCTTTTTTTTTTTTTTGCTATCATCAGAATAACATTCTAAGCGACCCTATTGCCAACATGTTAACAGAAATCAACTCTACTCCAATAAACCATTTTTATTCTCAAGGTCTGGAGACATGTCTGACAGCGAAATAACCCCATTTCAATATAGTGTGTGTGTAAAGAGTGACTAGTGTATCGCTGAAACATTCTGTTGGCAGATATTGGGGCGTGTGAAACGACACGGTTCTTTACTGTATTTTATTGTGTGACGCCGCCGGCGCATACGTACGTGTTCAGAACGCCGCGCCTCCGGATCTTGGCTCGGCTATCATACAATGCGTAGACGTGTGCTTTTCTAAGGGTTTCATGACTTTTGTCGATTAATCACTTTTTATGTTTGGCAAAGAACGAAACGGTATAGACAGATAATAACATAACATAACCTACCTTAACGCAAAGTTTTCTAATGGAAAACGCAGCTAAAAAGTTAGGGCTAAATTCAAATTTATTTATCTACCTTACACAAGGTTCTTATACAAATAGTGGTAATACATGGGATGAAATTCTCACTACCAGGCAAGGTAGAAACTCAGATTTTCTTACGTTTTTTCCCACTGAATGACTATTTCGTGAAAAAAATCATTAAATGGGATTAAATGAACATAGAAGGTTGGATTCGCAATTTGTATATAATAATAATTCTGCAAAAAAATACGTGTTATGGTCACGAATTATATTTTCTTCACCAAACAGCCTGACCCAAACTTTCAAATTGCAAAAAACGTAAGAAAATTTATATTTCGCGAACTCATTCAGCCAAGGACTAGCGCATCTACCAGCAGCGGGTCCTAAACTCCGCACAGTCAGTATATAACAGAAAATATAAAACATCTAAAAAGTTACCAAAAATGTCTAAAAAGTTACCCAACATTTCTAAAAAGTTACTCAAAATATCTAAAAACGTTTACACACTATTAGAAAATAAACAAATATTCGGACTGACAATAAGAGACCTGAAATGTAACGATACATCATTAGCGCCGTCAGATCGGAATTTTATTCGACTAGTGGAAATCGCTTCCATACATCGTTGAGAGTAAGTATCTATTAAAATAAATAGCAGCGATTTTGTTCAATTCCGATACAAGATTGCTATAGAAAAAGGTTTATTTTAACCTAGTTGGTTCGCAATTTACCAGGCAGTTCATATAGGTACATTACTTGTTGTTATTGAATTCGCGTGAGTGACCTTGGAATCACGAGTTTCGCACGGGGGCAGCAAAAGGTGGGAGATCATTAAAAGTATTGCCCTGAATAACTCGCCCTTATCTGAGACAGTCGGCGTAAACACGTGTTTGACAATGGCTATGTATTATGTATTTTGATTTGATTTAGATATGCCTTTGTGTTTGTTGTTGTAAGTTATGACTTTTTTGCGTAAGACCTAATTTGCATTACAATAGTATGTTTTAAGTAGAATAAGGTAAATAGATGCTATCGTCTGGACATTTCATATTGTAGTAATTTACGGGTCTTGAAAAATGTTATTAAATTGCCAAATTATTTAGCAAAGTAGGTACTCAAAAAGAAAAGCAACCCGCTTTCTAGCCATCACTCAAAATTAACTGAAGGCCAATTCTACTAATTAAAAACGTTCGCAGTGTCATCTCGGCGACAATCGAATTTCAAAAATTTGACAAAAATGTATAGAATTTTTTGACAGATTGACACTGAGATCAGACTGTGAACGCTCTTAAAATTACCAGAATTGCCCCTCAGGTTCTTGTAAATTATGAATTTCTCACGAAAAATTTTTTATCAGCCAGTCTGTGTTTGATACACGTCATTCATGGTTACGTTATAAATCTTAAAATCTGAATATTCTTTTTGAAATAATTAAAAAATATCAAGAAACACGTAATTCGTAATTCTTTTTAATTTTTGTTCGAAATCGAAGAGCTATTTATTGTTTTAATTTTAACACTTTTAATCGATGAACTAAGTTTAGTCTACTGCACGACGCACGTCACGTAAATAATCCACTTTAGAAGTTTAGTCTGGTGCCAAAAGTAGAACATTGCTTGTTTTGTACAGCAGAATCAGGTAGAAATAAAGTGGTATGCCCACTTCCATGTATTCTTGTAAATCGGAGACAATTTGCATAGTTATGGTGCAGTGAAGTGTGGGCATTTTTTGGAAGTATGCCACCGACCTGGAAATAAATTGCTTCATTTTTGGAAGCGAGCAATTTCGTACTCATGAAATATTGCGTATAAAATCATTGCTTTTAATATTTTTAAACTTTGTCACAGGATTTACATTAAGCTCTTTTGGCTCATGCAAAGTAATTACTGTAATTTTTCTGCGAAAATTAAGGTACTAAATTTTTATAGCGCGTTCTATTACCTACGTAAAAAATCATATGGCAGAAAATTTAATAGCATACATACTTTTCGGTATTCGCTTACTGGAAACATGAGCTTACTAGTCGATATTTGGCTCGAAATTTTCAAGACTTTTTAAAATTCATTCCGGTATCGAAAACAGGGTCAGCCCATGATCCAACAGCCTAGCGAGAGCCTCCTCGAGAGTTGAGCAAGGCTTTTCCGTATTATGATATTGGCTGTGACAAATGGTATCAGTACAATAAGCGCTGACTATAAATCTCACATGTGATCTCGTGACCAAAGTCAAGACGCTTGGTTTCCTTGTCTTTCTCGGTTTCCTCAAAGTTCTCTGATTTCTGTGCCACGTTCTAATCTATCACCACGTTATTAGGATGGGACACAATGAGATTCAATTAGGTTCCAAGATCGCGTGACACGCGATACCCGCGCCAAAACTACCTGCACAGACAGAACGCACCTTTAGCGAGTGACAGGCAACAACACAATGAAACAATGTTTACTGTTTCCGCACTTTTGTTACTCTTGCTTTATATGGCCAACTCAAATGCAGTTTCAACATTTTATGGCATACCAAAAGTCAATTCGAGCAACTTTGACATCATAAATCCATTCATTGCCGATCTTTTGTGGAATAACATCAACAATTCACAAACAAAAATACCAGTTTGTTAGACAGGGATATCAAATAAAATCCTGCTGTATTTTTATTGGATGTAAATTCGTGCTCTTTGTTAAGGCTTTTTAGGGAAATTGTTAATTCGATGGAGTACCTGTCAGATTAAAATCAGAGACGTGTATCTAAACCTTTGAATTTAACAGCCGGAGCTTAATTTTAATCCAATGAATACAAATATCAACCATTTTCGATTACAATAAAATAATTGACTTTTCGATCATGTGGTTTATATAGATATACTTAGCGAGGTGATAAAGAGGGGCTTGTGGCTAACTAATAGCTTGCCGCGATTGGTCCATGGACCAAAACCCCTACGCACGTTAAGCCGTTGGTCCCGGCTGTCATTCGTGGATCTTTGACAGTCATTACGGGTAGTCAGAAGCCCGAAAGTCTGACAACCAGTCTTACCAAGGGGTATCGTATTACCCAGTATCTGGGGTGTGGAGGTCAGATAGGCAGTCGCAGTCCATGTAAAATACTGGTATTCAGCTGCATCCGGTTAGACTGGAATCCGACCCCTACATATTTGGGAAAAGGCTAGGCAGATGATGACAGCGAGGTGACAGATGGGTGAAATATTAGACAGGATTAAAATCCTGCAAAACTGAGGCGAAGAACTAGCCTTTTCTCAGGCCTTTATCAAAGAAATAAACAGTTGTCATCTACTGCGGTACCAAGAAATTTGCCAATCTCTTTGATTTTGTGTAAGCCAACATACCAGAAATAAATAATAGATTAAAAAAACTAAAAACGCGCTTTAAAAACCGAACTAAAAAACCAGGGAATAATTTTAAAATAGCGTGTAGTGCTTGATATTAATTAATTATAAAAATATCTCAAAACCCTACGCTTTTTAAGCGTGTTTTTTAATCTCTTATTTATTTTCAATTTTTTAGTTCTGCTAACCACAAAACAGTGTTTTTTTTTTCAATTGTTTACATTAAGCAACAAAGGAAAAGTTGCAATGAAATTGTTGAATTGTCATCGGTCCTCGGTAAGTCTACAAAGTTTAAATGAAATTTGACCGTTTGAAGTGGGTCAAAATCAAATCCAAAGGAGTCGGTTACAAACATACAAGTGAAGCTAATAATAAAAACGTGTTGAAAAGCAATCTAACAAAAGAGTTATTAGGCTTGTATCTTCCCATTCTTTCTCACTCCTTCTGAACGACCTCTACTAGTAGCACTTATTCCAATACCAACACTTTCACCATCTTATTATTATAAAGATAATTATATCCAACCCATTAACAAAACAAGTCAGTAACATCTAAGTTATTGAAATATAGTCAAGTCATTCGCATTGTTAATTCGAACATGCCAACTGTAGTGTTGTTTGTGAAAATATGAGCCGTCCAACAGCGGCCTAGTTTGGGCCCCCTATATTTGCAGTCCTATTTCTGTGATAC
The DNA here is from genome assembly GCA_949987655.1 of Polymixis flavicincta. Classification (NCBI taxonomy): domain Eukaryota; kingdom Metazoa; phylum Arthropoda; class Insecta; order Lepidoptera; family Noctuidae; genus Polymixis; species Polymixis flavicincta. Next base: position 12,259,133 of record OX465179.1, read on the forward strand.
CTTGTCCTGTCTCGCCCGTATCCATACAAATAGATCGATAAAATATTGGTCAAGTGCGCGTTCAAGCCCACCAGATAAAGGCCATGAAATTTTATTCGTGTAGTTGATTTTTATTAAGGCATCCGTTGACAATACTTTGTTGTATTACTCTTTGGAACGAGGTACTTTAGCTGTATTAAAACCGTATAAGATTTATAAACCAGAAGTAACTGCCGTTGTAGTATTTTCAATTAAATAATTGTTCAACCGCCTAAAATGTTCTCACTGCTGGGAACTGGCCTCCTATCGATGAGATGGAGTGCGCCGTAATCCACCACGCAGGCCTAGTGCAGATTGGTAGATATCACATGTCTTCAATTTTTTGTTTAGGACATGCCAGTTTCCCCACGACGTTTTCTTTCACCGTTTTGATAGCCTTGGTGATGATCATTGCTATCAAAACGGTGAAAGGTAACGCCTATTAATTTACACAAAGGAAAGCGCCGGTCTGGGTTAGAACCTACGAACTACACAACTCGTAAGTCGCGGCCGCTGCCACTGGGCCACCACTCTGCTCCAATAAGGTATAGGTACCTCGTCAATTTAGTAATGCCTTGTAACATAGAGTGATAGATGGGATTACTTAAAAAAGACTTACCACCACTCTGTCACCTATTCACAACAAAACCCAGACCTGCTCTTTGTAGTAGGTACTCAAATACCTAAAACCAGAATAATATGTAAGTGCAAAAGGTCGGTGCTACACCGATCTGTCTTGACCCAGTACAACAAACATTCATCGACACGTCAACAACTTTTAGCAACAACCCTTTCACGTCAATATTGTGGTGAAAAAATGTTTTTCACTTCATCAATCAATTACCTACTTGGAGCCGCTTTTTGTGCTCAATGTAACACCTAAACAAAAATAATTTTACGTTGAATAGGTATTTCGTTCGTAGAGAATTCTGTACCTTGTAGCTAAGTAATTACAGCGGCACGGTGCGATCGATCAGATTAAGCTACGCTTGCCTCGGTTGGCCATGGATGGGTTACCATCTTTACACCAAAACCGCTCCGTACCTCGGAAATCACGTTATGCCGTTGGTCATGGTTGTCATTCGTGGATCTTTGACAGTTGTTACGGGTCGTCAGAATCCCGAAAGTATGGCAAGCATGCAGTCTTGTCAATATCGTAATACCCAAAAACTGGGTTAAGGAGGTTAGATAGGCAGTCGCTCCGTGTAAATACAACATATTTGGGAAAAGGCTAGGCAGACAGCTACGTACCTGTTAAAAAAAAAAACTTTTAACTTTTGTATGCCTATAAATATTAGAAATAGCTATTTTTGTTAAAACAAATGATCACTTATTTCCGACTTTGAAAAATACTAGAAACAGGACTACAAGTTTCAGAACTCAATACGTAGACAAATTGTGCATTGGTGGATATAAAACTGCATTATTGAGAAACAGTGTTCCGTACATGGCTCCTCTTATTTATAACCTACCAAGTGATCAAAGAGCAACCTTTAGGATAATTTAAAAAGTATTTAAAAAAATTACTAGTTGAAAAATGCTTTTACCCTGTAACAGATTTTTTGAATGACAAGACTGTTTTAGCTCACAATGTTCATTTATTAAGTAATTAAATAGCTGTAAGTAATTAGAATAATTATTGTAGGTTAAGTTAATACAATTTTTGCATGCCATGTGGCAGGATGTGTAAGGATTCAGAACATTGTAACACCTAATTGTATAATTACCTACATTCCATGCAAATAAATAAATCTATTTATTTATCTATCAGATGAATGGCAAAACGAGAGCCGTAAAACCTACAAGACATGGAGAGCGCAAACTGAACACGTGAAGCTGCATTATTTTTGCCTGACTGACTATTTACACACCTGTCATTATTTGACAGTTGTATGAAATGGCTAAAAAACGGAAATTACCGTAGTTTTTCAAATTGAAGAACAATACTTTTCCCGAGTGACATGATTTCTACGTGCGTTTTTAGTTTTGGCATGTGTGTTTTTAGTTTAAGTCCCTGGGGTACCAGTCAGCGTCAATAACAACGGGACGAACAGACTGTTCAAAATGATTTAAACAGCGTTGTAAATTGAATATTAACTCAATGATACAAGGAATGTTTCAGAATAAAGACAGTATACGATAACTGTCATTCTGACAAGAACTTTATCCAATTGAGATAAAGTTTAATTTTCTTAGTTGTTGAGATCATTTTGAACGTCTGTTCATCCCGATATTTTTGACTCTGACTGTACCTACATACCTACGGACACAAAAAAAATTGACAAGCCTATGCCATGCATGCCGTGCATGGTACCTACTATGTCACAGACAGCGTAATACCGACTAGAATAAGAACTAAATTCAGACGAATATTTTCATTACGTACAATTTAATTAAACGGGACAGATAATGGGTGAAAACAAGTTCAATAAATGAAAGCGACGCTATTCAACTGCTATTTTCGCAAAGCTGTCTTTATGGTCCATGGGAAGAAAGATAATTAATTTAAAGTTTAGCTTAGTCGTATCTGGCCGAAACTAAGTTCTATGCAGACTAAATACCAAATAGATTGCTTCGTTAATAGCCCTCCATTTTAATGGGGTTTAAAAAGCTCTTTCGTCAACTAAGCCCTTAAACAAAGCAATGATGACTATTTGAAACGGACTGAGGAGAACTTGTTTTAGTTTTCTTTTATCTTCATTTCATTTTGAGTGTGAACATTTTAATTAAAGAAAAACTACGCTACATTGAACCGTTTCATTTTAATTATTACAAATGAGTCATTTTTCGTGTCTGTCTGTGTGACAGCGTTGACTTTAATGCTGTTTTTATCTAAATGATGGCCATCATTTAGATAATTTATTCCTGAACGAATGGGTATAACATTTAATTTTATTTAAATTTGTTAATTTTTGGCTTTAATTTTATACTATTTAAAATCTGTTTGTAAATTTTAATTTTTGAGTATAAAATTAATTATGACTGTATTTCAAAATATTTAATGTATGTGTACCTATGGATCGTGATATCCGAAATAAAACGTTTTTTATTTATTTTTTATTTTATAACATATTTGACTGAAAAAGATAAAGGTTAGGTACCTACATTATTCTACATTTTTCTTTGATCTTAACGAATGTACTACATGTTTTGACAAATTAATTTGTGACATACATTTTTTTTTTTTGTGACATCCATTATTCTAATCTTTCAAAAGAGACCATGACCTGAGAGCAGAATCTAGTTTATAAATATAACCATCATAATAATTATCGACTTGTTAAAATGTCTTCAAATAATAATTTATCCTTCAAAACAATTAATGCAGTACATCTGACAGTGTCCTTAACTATGGATTCACGACAAGCTAAAGTATATTTGTTTCGCTAATGGATAGCCACCATCTTAAATCTCGAAGCTATAATTAACGTTGACTTAAGAACAAAGGTGAACCTGATTGGAGACAATTTAATATTGGTCACTATTCATTTATATACCTACACAAATATATACCTACCTTTCTACAGCATGGCTTGTAATTTGACGTATTCCTTCCAGGGCGTAATATTGTGATGCATTTGCAACAATTAAGTAGATACCATACAAAGCCTAAGCGAAAATTCATGAGATTCGAGAATCACCAAGATTATGGTTTTTTTTTTCTGGAATTCGTCACTAAATATTCATCATTTCAGCCGAAAGACGTCCACTGCTGGACATAGGCCTCCCCCAAGCTCCGCCACTTTGACCGGTTCTGTGATTCTCGCATCCAGCGGACTCCCGCGGCCCTCACAATGTCATCTGTCCACCTGTCACTAAATATTACTTTTCTCGAAACTCTCAAAACGAATTTGAGATAACTGGTGTTAAAGTTCAAGCACGTTTTTTTTTTTTTTTTTGAAAATGCTTAAACTAAACTTCTTCCTTAAGCTTACCTATGTGTTTGACGTTTTAGAAAATTTGTTAAAAGCTACCCAATGGAATAATAACGAACGCCATTCAATTTGAGGGTTTCGTGAAAATATTTATGAGTTACAAATTCTGGAAAATATTTTCGAAAAAAAAACCCATCAAAATTGGTGTTTCTCGAATCCCACGAATTTTCACCTAGGCTTATGGGGTGCTTAATTGTTGCATATGGATCACACTATGACGTCCTGGAAGAAACACGTCAAATTACAAGTCACCCTATACATCCACAAAACTTTTACATTGTCAATAGTCGAGACCTAATTAAGAAAGTACCTAATGATATCTGTGATGACATTACGACACTATCTAGGCACTGTTTTAAGGAATCAGCATCTTGAACGGATGTTCTGATCTTAACTTGAGTTTGATTTGTTATGTATCATTAAGTATACCATCGGTGTAATTGGCTTAATGTCGTTCTGGTTGAACAAATTAGTTGATTGATTTCTAACAGCTCGCATGGGGTTTAAGCACTCTTCATTTCAGTGTCGATATGACGATTCCTGATGATTAATTACTCCGATCGCAGAGACCCCATCAAAGGATTATGAGCGGGGCCCAAATTGCATTTATCATCTAAAATATTCAGGATTTATTTACCCATATTATGCTAAACCGGACCGCGAACTTACGCATACTATGCATAAATATTTTCGTGGAGTATTTTACGTTTTCAGTCATAAAGTTATTAAGCCCGGTTCACATTATTCTAGTCCAGGAATCCAGCAAGTCACTCCAGTCCAGTGCTAGACTGGATCATATCGCCCTCAGTATTCCAGTCATTCAGTCAGTCAGATAAAAAACAACAATGCGTGTTTACAGTTTAATAACCTGTTCACATTATTCTAGTCCAGGAATCCAGCGACTCAATCCAGTCCAATGCTAGACTGGATCATATCGTCTACATTATTCCAACAATCCGTGTTCACTGTTCAACGCCGTCTTCCGTGTTCACCACTGGATTAGCCGTCTACACTATTCCAGTGGCGATGGATTGGGTGAGCTGGAATGAAAAAGTAGACAGTTAATCCAATCACACTAGATCGTTAAGTTGAATGAGTACATTCCTGTGCTCCAGTTCATATTATTCCAGTGGCATTCTAGCGGTGGTTCGGTCACTGAACTAGAATGCTACTGAAATAATGTGAACTAGGCATGACATTCCAGTGTATTCTAGTACCGAATCACATGATTGGTTACACATAGATTCGATGAACAAAGCATAGTTTTAAAAGCAGGAATAATAATTAAAAAAATAATTAAAATACCTATGACTTTAATTGTGTAGGGGGCCACACCCATTATGCTTGGAGGCTTTTATGCGGGTATTTAGTTCTGTTTACGTTTATTATTTTGTTTTATTATTTACTTGTTTCTGCTTGAGTTTAATTACTATGTTTTGTTGGTATATTGACGTGTTCTAACTGACATATGGCAATTGATTGAATTTTATGTTTCGTGTTTAGTAATGTTACTTACTTACCTATTATTGTACAGAATCAAGTTCTCCAAACTTAACAGAGAGCTGTGTGCTGCGGGGAGTTTGTTGCACCACTTCTTCCCAACTAAAGCTCTAGGAAGTGGTGAAGGGTGGGCGTTTTGGGGGACTGTCTTATGTAATTTTGACGTTCAAAAAGTGCTGAGTGAAATGACCAGGAAGCTCCCAGGAAGCTTCTGTGCTTTTGGGCGGAGCTAGGCTGGCTCTGTTAGCCAGTATCCCCACGCACAACGGACCGAATGGGAGTCTACGTGCGGAAAAGGGAGTCCCATCATCATCATCATGAGTGAAATGACTTTTGATTTGATTTGATTTGCAGCGAATATTTTTACTCCTACTACAGCTGATATAATAATCATGTTATGAACCTGTCAAATAGATAAAGAAAAAATAAACTAGACCCTGTGCCGGACACAACATAAAACAGTATGATAATAAAAGTTTTATTGTTATGGCGGCTATAACAGCCGGAAGGTGTTAATAACCTACCATCATAATTTACTCAATTATGGCAAACTAACGAAAATCCAGAAAATTTAGTTGGACGCCAGCGTAACGGCTGAGTATTAATTATGAACTTGTATAACTATAAAACAACTCCTTAATAACAACATTCTGACGAATAAATGGACTATATATTACTTTGTGTTTTATCAAACCAAAACGAATTATGGTTCCCACTGGTGAAAACTAGTTAGTGTAAACAAATTCTTTGTTATCAGCTCAGAGATACGTAGATAATGAATACATCCGTAGCGGTGCGATTAAATTATGTTTACTCTGTAAGTAAATTCGGGGCAATTCATTGTTAAGCTGCCAACCTAAATCCCGACTAATATTATAAACGCGAAAGTAACTTTGTCTGTCTGTTACGCTTTCACGCCTAACCCGCTGAACCGCTCGTCATGAAATTTGGCAGAGATATATCCTGGGATATGGATGTTTTTTTTATGCGATAACAGCGCAAAAGCGAGTTGTCTGTACATTCAAATCGCAATACGGTAATTTTTGACAGTTGTTTGAAATGGCTGTAACATGGTCAATTGACGAAAGGTCAATTTGCCTAACAACGAATTACCCAGACTGTACATAGTACACAGAATTATACAAGGCACATAGAGTTTTAGGCAGAGACTGTCACACGTCCTAGCTAGGAATGACAAAGACGATGCTCGACAGAGTCCGACGTTTTTCTACAAGACCATTATTATGTGCCTAGCTAGCTATTTCTAGTCTAGTCTAGATTTTTCTTTTCTATGTGGGGGTCAGTTTCCAGTCGAACCAGATAGATGTAGCTTAGTAGCAGTATTTTAAATGGAGCGATTAAGCAGGCAGCGGCAGGCAGTCGTATAACCCACTTACTAGTGGGTAATACAACTTGGGAAGACTCTTGGGAAGACTGGTTGTCAGATTTGCGGAATTCTGACGACCCTTAACGACTGTCTGTACTTCTATAAATCAGTTGTAATGTTTACAACTGATTTATAGAGGTACAAACAGCGACAGACTAATGTGCAAACAGAGAGAAGCCACTCAGACTATTGATTAAACTGTTACGATATGCTAATGGTGCACAACTGTCGTTAACACGGAGCTGGAGATAAGTTGTGAGCATCGAGTGCTATTGAGTGTACCAGCAGACACTACGAACATCTGTCAACAAAATTATGTTATAGGTACCTATCTACTAGGCGCTGGAATACCAAACTTTTTAACACGCTTTTATTAGCTTCTCATGTGGCGTCGAGTCACATCGGCGTCGAGTCGACGATGAAGTACTTGGGACTCGTCCTCGACAGCCGGTGGAACTTCGCGGAGCATTTCCGCCGTTTGGCTCCCAGACTGGAGCGGGCCGGGGCTGCGTTGAAGCGGCTCTTGCCCAATCTAGGGGGGCCAAACGCCTCCTGCCGGAGGCTCTACGCGGGGATCGTGCGGTCCATGGCCCTATACGGGGCGCCGGTGTGGGCGCCTACATTGAGGCGTCAACCAGCTCGCAAGCTGAGGGCGTCCCATAGGGTCATGGCGATCAGGATGATCCGGGGATATCGCACGATCTCCGGCGAGGCGGCGGGCCTCCTTGCCGGATTACCGCCATGGGATCTGGAGGCAAAGGTCCTCGCGCAAATATGGGAGTGGCGCGAGGAGGCCAAACGCCGGGGCGTAAGTCCGCTGCCGCAGGAAATCGCGGCACAGCGGACAGGGCTCCGGCGGGATCTCATGGTGACATGGAGAGAGCGATTGTCGCAACCCAGTGCTGGGCACGCCACGATTGCGGCGGTAAGTCCCCTCTTTGAGGAGTGGTTTGAGAGGCGGCATGGCGTCCTCACCTTCCGCCTGACGCAGGTCCTCACCGGACACGGTTGTTTCGGGAGGTTCCTGTTTCGGATAGGGCGGGAGGAAACGCCCGGGTGTTTCCACTGCGAAGATCGCCCTGAGGACACGGTGGAGCATACGGTGGCGGTCTGCCCTGCTTGGGTGGAGCACCGCCGTGTCCTCGTGGAGGCGATCGGTGGCGGCGATCTCTCGCGTCCGGCCCTGGTACAGGCCATGGTACGGAGCGAGAGGGCATGGGGAGCCGTCACCTCCTTCAGCGAAGCAGTGATGCTCGCGAAGAGGGAGGCGGCGCACGTGAGGGAGAGGCAGCATATGCGCCCTCGCGACCCCAGCCGCCGCAGGATATGGAGACGCCCTGGGCGTCGGGAATCCCAGGCCGATTTCCGGCCACCGTAGGCATGGGCTTGCGGACGGCGAGTAATGGGTAGCTCGCTGTCCGGTAAGGACCAAGCCCAAGTCGACGACGCGTTGTGTTCCACGCGCGCCTCAAAGAGATGTCAGCACAAAAATGATGGGGCCCGCAAGGACCGATGCCTGTCAGGGGTGCGGGTTCGTTTGAAAGAGATACCACAGCCCCTGGCATACGGGCTACTGAAGGAACACGGGTGGGTTTTAGTCAGTAAAAGTCTGACACGCCCTCCTGCTCCACCCAGAGCGGGAGAAGTTATTTGATGATTTCCCACCCAAAAAAAATAAAAAAAATTGTATATATGTTTGTAAGCGATTCCTTAGTTTAGACTTGATTTTGACCCACTTCAAATGGTCAGATTTCATTTTAACTTTGTAGACTTATCGAGGACCGGGACGAATTCAATAATTTCATAAAGTTCCATAAGGTAAAAAAAACACGCTTTTGTAATTAGCAGAACTAAAAAATAAATAATAGATTTGAAAAAAAAACACGCTAAAAACCAAAAAAAAAGGAAAAAATAATTTTCAAAAGAGTGGGTTGTTTTTTGAAGTATTTTTAGTCAATTAAGTAACATCAAGCACCACATTGCTTTTTTGAAACTATTTTCTGCTTTTTTATTTTGGTTTTAGAGCGTGCTTTTTTTTATCGCAGTCCACTGCTGGACATAAACTTCTCCTAGGCTGCGCCACAACATCCTGTCCTCCGCCTTTTCGCATCCAGTCTGTCCCAGCCACTTTCATAAGGTCGTTGGTACATCTAGCTGGAGGGTGTCCCACGCTACGCTTGCCAATACTACTCATAAATCATTATGATTATAGATACATATAGGCAGCCTCAAAAAGATGTATAAAAGTATATTGATAAGAATTCATTCGATTGTCCACAATTTGTATTCCATTTGCTCATAAACATACGTAATTAAGTACCCAATGTGTAATATGTTTTGTGGCTACATAGTATATAGGGTGGTATGCACCAACGCGTAAACTGTAACCATGAATTCGGCAAGCACATGATTCTAGATCTCTAGCGTGGAAACGATTCGTCGATTATCTAAAAAAAATCTGCTTTTCTTAAAATTCTAATTTATGAACCTGCGAAAAATAAATAACGTTATAGAACGCAATGAATCCCCTGGTGTTCAGAATCATGTGCTGAATGAATTCAGCACATGATTCAGAAATAAATGCTTTGAGTTTCAGTTAGCCGGGACATCGACGCACAAACTGTAACCATTAATGGACACTGTAAACTGTAACCATGAATGGTTACAGTTTGTGCGTCGATGTCCCGGCTAACTGAAACTCAAAGCATTTATTTCAATTAAACCATTTACAGGCATTTCCAAACTGTAAAAAAGTCAGTCAGTTAGTCAGAAAGTTGAAGCTCACCCTTTCATAGATCTCTATGGAGAAGAACGGGCAAGAAACTCCAAAGGCACTCTTTTAAATCAACATATTATACAAAATCCTGTGTACAATATTCTTTTTTCTTCTATCAACAATAACAAAAAAAAAAAACAAATACACATTACGAAACACAATATTGTTTCAGTATTTGTATGAAACAATTTCAAATGATCAAATTACGATTATAAATAAGCTCTGGAAGTTCGGAAATGACCAGTCTCAACCGATGGCGCCTGATCACGAAAATGACGTATAAGTCGCCAGTCTGTATAAAACCGTGTCTATGTGGACACTGTGAAAAAAAACCTTAAACTTAAACATAGGGGAAAAAGCGGCGGACTTAGCAGGTTTTCTTCATTACAGCACTCATTAATTCCATTTTTTAAGGCACAGACAATGTTACTGTAATTGAGCCCAATTTCTCAACGGTCTCATCTTGATTATTTACAGTTAATTCACCACTTACAATGAAAAATTTACAAATTTATTATTACTCGATAAACCTATGAATGAATTTGATATCTGAAACACATAGTGTTGTTCTCATGAATTTCCATTCACTGCTGTTTCAAACAACCTCATTTGCTGAATTCCTTCCTACCCCAGTGACGTCGCTGTCAATCGATCTTGCAAACTAGTCAAGGGTTTATTAGTGTATCCTGATAATGATACTAGAATAGAATATAACACTCCATACAAATTACAGACGGGAATTTAGAAATTCTACCTAAATACGTTGGCACAAACCAAATATTTATTTGTTTATGTATAAAATATAGACCTATCATCATCATCATCATTTCAGCCGAAAGACGTCCACTGCTGGACATAGGCCTCCCCCAAAGGGGGGGGTTTGCCATAATCGCCACGCTTGGCAGGCGGGTTTGCGATCGCAGGATGGTGGTTAAATGCATAGAGAACGCTGCTGCCCATTCTCTAGTAAGTCCCTTAGTCGCCTCCTACGACACCCACTGGAAGAAATGGGATGGTGCTATTCTTTTACGCCCGGACACCACACGGGGCGCCGCTGTATAAAATATCGACCTATACTAAAAATAAACATAAGCAGCATATTATACAAGAAATAAATATAGGGTGGCAGGACCAGCGATGCGCAAACTGAAACCATGAATACAGCAAATGATTCTAAACACCCTAGCGTAGACATTTTCATGATTAATCAAAAAATAATCAGCTGGTGCATAAAAAATTGCAATACCTACGCGGTCAATATAAATGGAGAAGCCATTTTTTTTTTTATGTTTAAAATGTCAACGCAGTGGGTACGTATACATACTGTTTCCATGGTAAGAGGCTGCGACCCTGCTACCCTGTATACCTACCTACAAGAAAAGCACTAGGAAGTGGTAACGGGCGGGCGTTTTGGAGGCCTGTCTCATGTAATTTTAACGTTCAAAACGTGCTATATCTCAGCCTAGTTTGAATAAATGACTTTTTATTTTTGATTTTTGGAGAACAAAATATTTGCACACCGAAAACTTCAACACATGTAACAATGGTTCTTCTGTATCTTGTAATTTGTTTGATTTTATTAAACTAGAAGTCGATTCAAAGAACACAAAATGTCTAACTGCCTTTGATCCCATACCCGAACATAAAGATATATACAATAAAATACATAATATTTTCAAATATTTTATATAAATTTATATAATATTTAGACGCGATAACATACATTTAAGTGTAATAAAAAATAACACGTGCCCAAAATTTATGACCAACGGACATTCATACACATACATTTTCCTATTGTGTAATTGAGATAACATGGTTATTAGCCAAGGCCGGCGTTATTTGATAAATGTATGAGAGTAGGTACAATGGCCGCCGGCACGTGGGAGGCCTGCGCCGGATAATAATATAATTAAGGGATATAATACTAGAGAGCCCTTCTCGCTTACAGCTATTAGGTAGACTGTTAACAACCAGTGTCTAATATAAATCTTTTGACTAGAATTTGTAATAGAATAACATTTAATCTTCATATACAATCAATAAAATATCAAACATTTTCCAAAAATCAAAACAATTCGATCGCTTTTGTAAAGAAGTTTTATTTTTATGACACAAGTCGTGTACACAGTAAGTAAAAATTGTACCGAGAAGGTATCACGGTGACTAAGAAAAGAAAATGTAACCAGCTAAATATTTTTGCAAAGAATAAAGCTTCACTTATTTTCTTCCTTCCTCGTCTCATAATAACTGATATAATATATCCAGTATTTTATTTCCCGAAGCTTCTCGAGCTGCATGTGTGTACCAAGTGTACAAACATGCTGTAAATGTGTATGTGAAGACGGCACATAACATACACGCACACTCCCAACTTCGCCAGGGTCTCTAACGGTACTGAGAGCTCCTGCGCTTACACAAGCATTCACATTTCACACCGTCTTTGTAATTACACTTGGTATCCACAAGCAAAGCGTGTGTCGCTTCGTAAGATAAGAAAACTGTACTAGGACCATTAAAAACGCAAACTTAGTGTTAGAAATCAATAATAATCAGAGTTACGCACAACACACACTGCTTCATAAGGGTCCTTTAAAGGTATGAGGAACAGGGTGTAAAGTTCACGTATACTCTATTGATAAAGGAAGGATCCTCCGACCAGTGTCTGGTGGGCAACTGCCCGACAGTTGATGTCAGGATGTTGTATAAACATATGTGAGTTTCGTGGTAAACTCTGACTGCGCGATGTCCGATTTCCTTGCGTAGTTCGCATGTGGCATTGTAGATGGCGCCACCTTTTGTGTTTCAATATATTTGTTGCGAAGTATTTTTCTGTAGTGCCGCTACAGTCCTAAGGGCGAGCGACAGGTCTGATAAAAGTGATTCATGGCTCCATTTTACTCCTCGACCAACACCTTACCTTCAGGGAACACATAAAGACGGCTCATTCGCGGGCAACTAAATAAAAAAAAAGAATCCCAAAACCCTTTCGTCCTTCTGCACCAATTCGGTTCCTGCGAGCTTTTTACAGCTTACCTATTCAGCGGTGAAAAGATTTCCCTGTCAGCAAGTTAGTCATAAGGCTTTAGTGCTAGAACTGCGCCTGACGTCCTAAAGCACCTAACGTTAGTCACACAGGCCCTCTTAATCTAAATTGAAATCTTTACGGGTTAAACGAAGAGCTGCTTTGAGGCCAAAGAGGGATTAGGAACCGGGTAGGCTACGGCCTAACCCCGGTTGATAGGTACCATACCAAGCTGTAAATCTAACTAATATTACTCGTATAAATACGAAAGTGAATTTGTTTCTTAAATGATAAATGATTTTATTTCTGTACGTAGGTTTGTACAAATACTTTTACACGTCAATCATTTTTTTTTTTAACTAGATGAGGTGGGCGTTTCCTACCTGACTACTCTGAGAAGAAAGGCCGAAACAAACTCAGAGGTCACAGTCTCTTTTAAAGTCCAGACATAATCTTGGTCAGATCATGTGAAGACCATGTGGAAATGGTGTTTTGAGGAAAGAACCACACAGATTGAGTGGACCTGTCCAATCAGTGCACGCATTTATCAGTAATCATGCAGCTCAACTCAGTTCGTTACGTTTTGACGCTAAAATGGCCGAACAGATTTGGATTAAATTTGTCACATGGGTAGACCATGACCCGGGCTATCTCGGTAGGACGTTCCTTCGGGATAGTTCCCGATGTTCAAACGGGAAAAAAAAAGTATGGGTTTTTTCTTTAATGGTCATAACTGAATACTTTGTAGCTAAGGGTACCTACGCACTATGCGGTTAGCCGGAATGCGGTTGGACATCCGGCTGACTGCAGGATGCGGTTGCACTTGCGGTTAGCCGGGTGGCGGGTAGCCGCAACTGCAACCGGAACGAAACCGTCGTGGTTTGCGGTTGGATCGACGCATTTCTAAGATGGACGTCGAAGAAGTTGCAGCTATTTATTATGTTTACTCGCGTTATATAAAGAAAAAGAAAAGGTCGGCCGACCGAAGCGGTCGGCTGGCAGCCGCTTTCTCGTACATATTTTTGATTGCAGTCAACCGGCCGGCTGACCGCATTCCAGCTAACCGCATAGTGCGTAGGTACCCTTAGTGTCCTTTTTACAGGATATAATCTTTCAGGACTAATTTCAGCACAAAAGTACTCAGATTTCATAATAAAGTCAGAGTGTTTAAACTAGCCTTGTTTATAGTTCATATTTAAGAGCATTAAAGGTATGAAATCCTTTAGTTCAACAGAGGTAGGTACTAATGGTCCCAGGGCATTAAAAGCCAGTTACGTACCTCTATTTACTAAACGTTAAAGACGCCGTATTCTGTTGGAACAATAAGGATATTAATGTCTATATTTACATTTGAATATAACTGGAAATGTATACTTAGGCGAGGAAATGTACGTAGCTTACCGTCTGCCTGGGAAGCCATGAAAATCACGTTGGTTTTAGGGTATTAGTTTAATGGTTTCAATAGAGGAGAAATTGATCCCAAAATATATAACCTAAGATATTTAACCGTGGCTTTGTATAAGTGAACCAACGCAATAATTAACAACATAAAGAAAATGGGCCTTTTCTTTGTTTGCATCAAAATAAGCCTTGTTTCCACGGGCGTGTTTTACCCAGCGGTGACTTTTTTTCGCGGACTGTATTTACATCGCACTAGCGCCAAGACTTGAAAATCCAACAATATGTTTTTTCGATGGACTGGGATGCACTCGATTAGATTCCCTATGCACGGCTTAAGGGGAACCTAGTCGCTGGCTCGAACGCACTGGTGAGTCTGGCTATGAAGCACGCTGTCTCACCAGACTTTAGACGTTAGTCTACACGCACAACATTATTGAGTGAGATGCAGGATCATCTATAGTAAAACAGGAGCGTACAAATTAAGAAAGTCCTTCGGGAGATCGGGTTTTATGAAAAAACCAAGGCATAAATCAATGACCAATAAAGTTTATTGAACGTATCTTTATTTGAACTTTGTCGATACTGACTTGGTTATAGAGATTTTACACTTCTTTTATTACTTAAACACGCCTAAAGTTAGGTTAAATTAGCAAGAAAAACTAATCTTTGTTGGCTCATAACTTTTTAATGGCTTTTATTTTAGTATTCTGTGTACCGACAATATTAATAATGAGATAAAACTATATGACGTTTAAGTTTTGATGTACATTGTCAAGCAGTGGATTAAAACCTTCCCGAAGTTTGTATGGAAAAAATGTGGACTTGTTTCACCTTAATGTCGAGAGTTGATAATTCAGTACACGAATAAAATCCCGCTACGATATTTTTATGTCCGTGCGTACATGGGCTTACACTGCATTTCCGTGGTGCAAGTAGTTTGCACGAGGGTAAAACGTCACTCCTGCACAACACAACACAACTCAAAGTCACGTATTTGCAGGAACTTGCTGTGAAATATTGTTCTCATTCCGCAAGCTTGCGTGCGAGACCACTTACTTGCATAATAGAAGGACTAGCGAAAACCCCATGAAATATTCTAGAGTAATGTTACCTACAGTCGACTGAACTTTGCTAGTAACTTGAGGTGCGAAAACGGCCCTTACTACTACGACATAAAAGTACCGTTAAAGTGAAACTGACAAAATGATTGTTGTGTTGTTGACTGTACATACACAGTACACATTTAAAATATATAGCTGGTGTTCCATACACTCAACTTTTGAAAAGCTTTTTTATGTTTACAGCCACTGGTTACGGAACATTAAGCTTTATTAAAAGCGCTATAATTCAGTCTCTGTAAGTGCCATGTAGGTGCGGTATGCTCGCCTAGGATTATGAAATAATGCCAGTTTTTTATGCATAGTGTTTTTTTATTAACCTTACGACTAGGAATTCACTTCTTTTAGGGCTCTATTCAAGCTCTTTAAACTTCTAAAATTCTCAGGGTTCTATATTATTTTACAAATCTGATTACAAAAAAAAAGTCATTTATTCAAACTAGGCTGGTGTCAGCACTTTTTGAACGTCAAAAATTACAAAAGACAGTTCCCCAAAAACGCTCACCCTTCGACACTTCCTAGTGCTTTAGCTGGGAAGAAGAAGTGGCGCAACAAACTCCCCAGCACAGCTGTCTGTTATGTTAGAAGAACTTGATTTTATACAATGGTAGGATACGAAATATAAAAATTGTTCTAGATATAATAGACCAATTATCGAGGTCACTAGCTAGCTACATCTTGCAATTCAACTCATTATTAAAAATTAAAAACAATGAGTAGATTATTTCAACACTAAGTAAAATGAATTTATACAGTCAAATAAAAACAAACAATTAAGTTAATAAAGATATGACCTGTCAGTAGGCAAGGAAACTCTGGTGAAAGAACACAAACATTGTCTTGAGTTAATCACAGCGACCAACTATTCTTATCGTTTAAGTAGTCGTTGATTGAATAGTATGCCTTTGCGCAAAGGTTGGATTTTACTTTAGCTTTAAACGCAAAAACATTCAAATCTAGCACAGAAGAGGGAAGCTTGTTATAAAAGGATGGAAACAAATGGGCTATTTAGATTTTACAACCAGACCACACTGGCCAACAAAGCGATCATCCGATTTTCCTGAGTTATCAAAGGGTATAATTAATTAATCGTTAGGAGGAAACAATAGTTTTTGGCATGGTTATTTTTTTTTTTTTTTTGAGGGTGGGAAATCATCAAATAAGTTCTCCCGTTCTGGGTGGAGCAGGAGGGCTTGGCAGACTTTTACCGACTAAAACCCACCCGTGTTCCCTCAGTTGCCAGTGAGGAGAAAGCGATCATGGGATTTTGCCAAGAGGATATTTAGCCTGCCTCGTTGGCCTAAAGGTTGCAAGGCGCTACTGCTAAGCATTTGATCCTGGGTTTCCATCTGAAATTTGTGCCAGGTCAATGACAAATTGGCTCGCCTCCTATTACATGAGACTTAAACATAACTCATCATCATCATCAGCCTATAATGTTCCCACTGCTGGGACACAGGCCTCCTCTCGGTGAGTGGGAGTGGGCCGTAATCCACCACGCGGGCCCAGTGCGGGTTGGTAGATGTCACATGTCTTTAAATTTTTGGATCTAGGACATGCCGATTTCCTCACGATGTTTTCCTTCATCGTTTTGAGAGCAGTGGCGATTAAATAATTTACACAAAGTAAAGCGCCTTGCTGGGTTCGAACTCACGACCTACAACCGTAAGTCGCGGCCAGTACCACTTGGCCACCACTGCTCCCATACAAAACTGGAAAAATCCCAATCATAACTGGAAAAATGTGATTGTACTTTAAGTACACCTCTGCCGTACCCCACAGGGAATATAAGCGTGATGTAGTTTTTTTATTTGATAGATAGATCAAAGTTCTTATATCCTAACTTGTTTTTGGCGCGAGATGAACAGTAGAATAGCAATAATGACTGACAATGACTGGCCTACACATATTCAGCGGTCTTATGCACCTCAATGTTGTAACAGTGAATGTTTACGAGCTGCATTTTATACACACATATATACATACTCAGCCTATAACGTTCCCACTGCTGGGACACAGGCCTTCTCTCCGTGAGAGGCAGTGGGCCATAATCCACCACGCAGGCCTAGTGCGGGTTGGTAGATGTCACATGTCTTTAAATTTTTGTTCCTAAGCATTTTATAACTGACTGCTAAAGATTCTTCACTAAAACCTACAAACAAATTTCCAATTTGTCGAAGCCACTTCCCATTCGTTAGGAACTAATTCTCATCGAGCGATTTCTTTTATTTCCACCAGTGTAAGTTGCAGATTAAAACGCCAAACTATTCACTAGAGCTGGCTGGAAGTGTTCCAGAAAACGACTAGAACGAACAGAGCGAGTAACGGATAACGATCTTTTCCGGTAAGTTTTTTTTAATTTTTTCGTTTATTTCTGAATTGTATATTCAGAGCAGAAAACTCTGCTATTTCAGAGTCGAAGTCAAAATAATTACACTCGAGAGCAATGAATTAGGGTCACATTAAGATACCTGAAATGGATAGATACCTGATTGTCACGGGCAACAAACTGTAGACAGTCAAAATTGGCTTTACTAATTGTACACCCGTGATAACCAAAAAGTTCATAGCCTGAGTAGAAATAACCTTAGAATAATTATAGGAACAATTACGGGCCATAACCCCCTTAACAAACATCTTTATAATATAGGCGCCACAGACAGCCCGCTTTGCAGGGGCTGCCTCGACGCCGAGGAATCAGCCGCCCACGTCATCCTGGAATGCGAGGCCGTGGCTTCTCAACGTGAAGAAATCCTCGGAAAGTTAGGTCGCTCTGCGAAGCCTGTGAAGCTCCCAGGAAGCTTCTGTGGTTCTTTGGGGCGGAGCTAGGCTGGCTTAGCCAGTATCCCCACGCACAACGGATTTAATGGGAGTCTACCTGCGGCAAAAGGGAGTCCCATCATCATCATCATCATCAAGATACCTGAAAGTCTCGGAAACTAAGAATGCTAGCTTAATGAAATAAATTGTGCATAATCCATAGTAACGTAGTCATTACTCATTAAACTGTCAACTAGTTTCTAGTTCCCAAACCGCAAGCAGAAGTACAGTGCGACACTACGTGGATATTAATATTTCGGCGCAGTCGCGTTGTCTGATTACACGCATTCCTACACATGTCAAGTAACATAGTTCGCGCCCCTCTGACACATAACGGTTATATTCAACTAATCAGGATATTCTCGCTCCCTACAGGCTAGTCATAAACCAACGTGACAAGACATTTAAAGGTGCGCTTACACGAGCAACTAAAATTGCTCCATTCTGGTCAGTTCTCGTCAACTATGCCGTCACGACTACATCCAGAAATTTAGGGCAATGGCAACATGTAGCAACCTGTTTCCAGAGATACACCCGCACAATATTATGCAAAATGGAGCAACTTAAAAACTAGGCAATACGCCGCCCCCGCCGCCTCCGCCGCCGCCCAGTTCCTATCGCAAAAACGAGACGTAGTTATACGTGCAAACGAGATAGAAACGCACGCCTTCTTCCTATGGGGGTAAGGCAGAAACTACAGAAAGCCACCTGCTACGTTCCTACACACTCCTTTTGTCCCGTTTTCGTTCATACATCTAAGGCCTTAGTGTGAGTTTCTTTTAATCATCTCGATCAAACGCATCAAGCGCGTTTGGCGCTCTGGTTGACCCTGAATCGGTGACGGACCAATCTGAGTGCCAAACGCGCTCGAAGCGTTCGATCGAGATAATTAAATGAAACTCACACTAGGGCCAATGTAGCCTAATAGGGTATTTTCCGATTTCGCAAAAACTATTTTAATTTGAAGCTTGGGACGATATATTTAACAGAAAAACAAAAATAAATTTATTAATACACATTTTCTCAATTCAAAACGATTAAAATGTAATTTATATTTCTTAGTTTTGAATTTACCGCCAAAACGCTCCTTACGATGACTTTTTATCACGTGCCATGTGACGTCAACTTTGTGTAAGCGGCACTGGTACAAATACTTAGTTTGGCGCCGTTTTAGAAGTATTTGTGCACAGAGGCACCGCACACCAGTAATATCACTTTATATCTATTAAAAATCTTGTTAATTTTAAACTCGACATTCACTTATTCACTTACTAACTACTTTAGTTTATACAAAGTTGACGTCACGTGATAAAAAGTCATCGAAAGAAACGTTTTGGCGGTACATTCAAAACAACGAAAAATAAATTTGGTTTAAATCGTTTATTTTTGAGAAAATGGATAGAAATCAATTTATTTTTATTTTTCTGTTGAATATCTCGTTCCAATCTTCAAATTAGAATAGTTTTTGAAAAATTGGAAAATACCCTATTGCGTAACTCATGATCAATCATAATCTGTTTCATTTTGAAAGTTCAACAATATTCATTGCGTTATTTACGTTGTTGAGCAGAAAAATATTAATCAATGAATTAGCTGTTTCAAAATGATTCAGTTTATGATTGATCGTGCGTTACGCAATTAGGGTGCAGGACATACACGCACGCTGCGAGTACTACGCACAAGAAGATCACCAATGAGGCACTCGGGCGTCCCCTCCCGGTGAGCCAGTAAAATGTTGTATTTTATGTGCAGTTTAAAACTTAATAACCAAACCAATACAATAACTTGTAATGTGGTGTGAAAAGTAAGTCTCATTTATATGACGATAAAAGTTATAAACAATTCTGAAAAGTTTTAACGAAAATAGAGTGAAATGAGCGATAACTTTTGTAAACGATATCTAATTACATAAAAACTAAAAAAGTGAAAATTAAAGGCAGTCATCCAAAAAATACCCTAAATTAGTTTTAATTAAATAGTTGTTAATTTAGATTAGTTTTCTTCGTTTAGTCTAAGAAAATTTTAATAAAGTTCTGTTAACAATGTTACAGCAGGTATCTCACTTACCTAAAAAGTTTCTAGATACATAAATTATCTAAAATATCTTTAGAATAAATATCCATTTAATCGCAGTACAAACATGTTCAAAATATAATTTTAAGAAGATCATCTACATTTTGTGACGTTTTCAACGTCGCAAACGCTTTTGAATTTTACCTGTGTTATATAAAACCAAAAGTTTTAAAAGAAATTAAGTATAAAACAACGATTAGTAAATTAAATAACAGGTAATATACCTACCTATCGTCAACCATTACCAGTGTTGGATCATTAAGTTCCCTTCAAAATGGTTGAGCTGAATGGTGCTGATGCATAGGTACGTCATGTCCGTGAATGGGCGCCGTCAGTAGGGACTGGTCATCTCTTAGCTCCCACGGCTTATTTTAATTTCTGAATTGTTATTTTATTTTTATTCTAATTGCGGACGCTTTTAATGTGCACTTTTTACATCGTTCTCACCTTGATAATTTCAACATAATGATGTAGGTAACCAACTTTTTGTAACAAAATCATGATTTTAAAAGAGTGTCCATGGAGTTTCTTGCCCGTTCTTCTCCATAGGTACCTACGCTTTGGAATGGGCAACTAGCTTCATCTTTCTAACTCACCGACCTTGACAATTCAAAAGTGCCTGTAATTGGTTTATTTGAAATAGATGCTTTGAGTCTGAGTTTGAGTTTGAAAAACCCGCCTGCCAAATGTGGCGATTATGGCAAAACCCTCTTTTTGGGGGAGGCCTATGTCCAGCAGTGTACGTCGTTCGGCTGAAATTATGAATATACCTACATGACTAGGACCACAGGTAGTAGACATGCCTACAAGGCCTTACTAAGATCTTTTCAGGCGTAGTCTGTCCTTATTACAGTATTTCATTGATGCCACCTGGAATACATGGTAAGTGTACAAGCAAAAGTGACTAAGCTCTTACCTACAGCGGGATTTAATTTTTTCATTCAGCTAGGTGTCGCCTAGTGTTAGTGAAAACGAGTATTATTCTATTCGATACGTCGTTAACGTTTAGGGATGAGGGAGGGTGGTAGTCATACGTTCATTCTTACAAGATTCTTAATATAAACGTCGACAAACTATGTAAAGAATCAAGTTGTACCGATTTTCATTTTATGATATAGTGGAAAACCGGTTCTGCCAATTATAACAGCCATTTTAAAAATCTTTTATTTTTACCAGTATTTGACAAAAAGTTTCAAAAAACTTATTATATTATAACATATTTGGACAACCGTTATTCTGTGCACCATTCTCTACTTTCTTAGGTTCTTAGGAAACCAACGCTTAAGATATCGTTGATGTCTATATATCTTCTCTCAAAAGGTATCAATTCCATGATTTCCTTGTCCAAAGGCTTAAGTATTTCCCAAAACCGCATCAATGGATGATGAACGAGAGGCTTATCAAAACCAGATGCCGAAATCTATTACTTAGTAACTAACGGTGAAGTAGGGAAGTGATCCTATCCCAAGTGGGCTACCCCACGTCACGTCGGTAACAGCTGACGTAGGTGACACTTCAGAACGATTGTAAGCTTTACACTTATGTAAATGTTCCATTACGCGTAGAATTTTCTAGAGAGTTAACGAAACTTCCGCTGGTTTATTCTGCAAAAATCTTACCGTGATCTTATTTGAAGTAATCATGAACTAGCTGTCAATAGTGTCAATCCCTAGTATCAAGTGGATTGACAGCACACTTCACACAAGAATTTTGCGATACAAGGATATACATAAAAATTTTCTTCGAGTGGTTGAGCTCCGTTAACCTGCACGATAACTGACCAATGCGTGCACTGACTGACCAGGTCACTCCATCTGTAGAATTCTTTCCTCATAAGAACATTTCAGAGACCAATCTACATGGTTTTCACATGATCTGACCAATATTACTGACCAGACTGTTACCTTTCAGTTTGTTTCGTCCTTTCTTCTCAGAGTAGTCAGTTGGGAAACGCTGACCTCATCTAGTTTAAAAAAATATGATTGACATGTAAAAGTATTTGTACAAACCTATTTGCCTACAGAAATATAATCAGTTATCATTTATATAAAGACGAATGCAGTGAACATATTTTATTTTTGGACGAAAGCTTTTATTTTTTTCTCAAAACGTTAGACAAACTTCTGAAATAATGTTTCCTCAAAATACCTATTCCATACATAGTGCCTGAACCAATTTGTTTTGGTTATCAAAGTTTAATCAGTCACAGTCGGACCTCTATTTTCGCCGAATTGATCACAGTGATTGGTTAACCGGACCTTTTGAGGATCAATAAATCATGCCCCAATCGGAAACAAATTTTCGGAAGGCGCCGATAGTGAATTTCCTTACGTTACCTAAATATTGCGAACAACATCAAATTGTATTTGACACTAAATTATATGATACCGCTGTCTGGTAATTTATAATTTGTAAGGTATTTACTATTTACCTGCTAAGACAATAACAACGAAGTTTTAAATAATTAGCTGCCTAAAGAAATTACTACTTTTGCAAGGCTATTTAAATATACTTTTCTGGCACTTGATTCGTTCTATAATTTGTCTACATTTTCAAAAAATTAAGAGTCTTAATAATTATTATCTAACCATCTCTAAAAGTTAACGACGTACTAAAATTTATTATGCCCGTTTTTACTAACATTAGGCGACACCTAACTGAATATAAAAATAAAAAGTACGCTGTTTGAATTTCAACGATTGGATCAGCACCAAAAGTTAAAAACCATTCAAGGTTTTATACGAGTATAAACCTAGGTACGTCCTTTAAGCCAAGGCCTATGTGAGAAAATGTTATGTGTCTCTTCCGCTCACCAATCCATTAACCCTAGCTACTATTATAGAAATAATAAGCCAATTATTAAACTTAATTATCGTTGAAGAAACGTAAGTAAATTATAGCCGAATAATCGAATGATCGATCACGCCTGCCGCTAACTTTCCAATCACGTGGAAAACGTGACGATTACCAAAGTGATAATTAATTGCTACGTGATTAACGATTACAAAACCAACACCGGGCGTGCAAATGTCAAGAAAAAGATCTAAGTACAAATTGCTGTAGGTTTCATTAGATTATTTTTGCTGTAATCCATCTCGCTAATGTCGTCTCCTAAAACCGCATCAGGGGTGGTTTAAGAAAACTAATTAAAAAAAAAAACCATGTGAAAAGATTACTAGGTATCTAAGAGCATAATGAAACCGTCCAGTTTAATTGTCCTAAAAACTGAAGCTGAAATAAACGTCTGTGAACTCTTTAGCACAATACCCGACAAAAACTGTGTAATTATGTAAACAAGAACAAAAATGTTTGCGTCAATGTACCAGAACCGTTTGTTTCCGGTGAAGGCATTTAAATACTGGTGTATCCGCCGGGGAAGTCGTTTTATCCCGAGTGCCCCTGCCCCGGTTATTTCCTTTGGAATTTCAAAGTACCAACAGTTTTCAATCTGCTTAACTGAGCTTTAAAATACTTCGCTTAACCACTTAGTTATTACGTCACAGCTACTTTCGTTGACGATTTAATACTTTGCAAGGTAACGAGATGAAAATAAAGTAAAACTATTTGACTTTTTCTACTGTTATATGACCGAATTACCTTATTTAATTAACAAGGCTAAAATTTTAAGGCGGAGATTTCTTGAAAACGCTCAAAAATGTGGTTTTTTAAACCAGTGTATCTCTTTAACCGTAAATAATTTTGAAAGCTTAAAAATATATGATATTTTCAAGTCTTTTTTGCATACAGTGATGGAACTAAAAACATAATTAAATATACTATAATGCAACAAAAATAGCATCAAAGTCACCTCTTAATTATTTTTAAAAACAGTTTATCCCTTCAATAACAATTATTATAATAATTAAAAATATGCCATAAAATGCCAAATGCCAAACTGCATCTAGTGATTGATTAATATTGATTAAATAGTTAAAACTTATTTAATTTTATACGATTTTATTTGCATTTTTACAACAATACTTGCTCATTTATAATTCGAATTTATTACAACAGATTTTAACCTGTATCAGATTGCAGTAAGAACTATTATCGCTGAGAACGACAATACGACGAGTACATATAAAATTACCAGGGCCTAAATGAGACCAAATTATATATCTTTATTGTTTAAGGCCAAATTTTTCGTCAAAGACCCTCCGTATAATGAACTTCCTAGAAGGAAATTCTCAGATTCACTTTAGAGGTTGGAATTTACTTTGGTGAATGGCAACATAGAACCACCTTTTAGCTAATGCTCTATAGAGCTCGCTATTCCCGGTGACCGGTATTCGCAGTTTATCTAAGCATCATAGCTATTTACAACCATTCGATACGGTTCCGAGTTAAAACATCAATCAGTATTATCGTAGAAGTCCGCTATCCGCAAATCTAAAACCCGAAAATTTCGTCCGTTTAAATCTAATGGACGACCTCTATTCTTCCGGCAACTGTTTGCTATCAGGGAAGGTAAATTGAAATTCGTCATTTCGATACGATAGCCTGACAAATGCTTGTGAATAGCCGTGCAGATCTCTGCCTAACCACGCAAGATGAGAGTGGAGATATTCTGTTTAATTAACTATGACAACATCAAAGTTATACCTACAGTGTTAACGGGAAGTACATAAAATCCTACAGTTTTTGTACTACATGGGGATTTACGAAGAAATCTGATAACCAGTCTTAACAAGGGATGTCGTCTAACCCAGTAACTGCGAATCTGGGATACGGAGGTCTGATAGACAATCACTTGATGTAAAATACCTACTGGAATCTTGCTGCATCCGGTTAGAATGTAAGCCGACCCAAACGTTGACGTGAAAGGCTAGGCAGATAATGAAAATGATTTAGCGAAGCGAAGAAGCGACAGTATTTGGCTAGCAGCTTAGCCCTTTCAGCAGCGTCCATCAACTCCTGTACCGTGCAGACAATAACACACGCTGGTAGAACTTAATTAGTGATTAGTATATTGTAAAAGGTGTGGTGTGCATGAGAGAAATAAATTAATAATTATGATAAATGATTTTAACCATCTTTACATACCAAAACCCCTCCGTGCCTCGGAAAACACGTTAAGCCGTTGGTCCCGGCTGTCATTTGTGGATCTTTGACAGTCGTTACGGGTCGTCAGAAGCCCGAAAGTCTGACAATCAGTCTTACCTAGGGGTATCGTATTACCCAGTAACTGGGTTGTGGAGTTCAGATAGACAGTCGCTCCATGTAAAATACTGGTATTCAGCTACATCCGGTTAGACTGGAAGCAGACCCCAACATAGTTGAGAAAAGGCTTGGCAGATGATGATATGATAAATGATTTTATTTCTGTAAGTAGCTTTGTACAAACACTTTTTCACGTCAATCATACTTTTTTAAACTAGATGAGGTCGGCGTTTCCTATCTGACTACTCTGAGAAGGCCGAAACAAACTCAGAGGTCACAGTCTCTTTTAAAGTCCAGATATAATCTTGGTCAGATCATGTGAAGAACATACGGCTCAACTCAGAACTTGATGAGATAATATAAACAAGAACTGAACTAAATTCGTACAGTCACGAGCCACTAATATGTATACACTTACCAACTTTTAAAAGTGATTTTCTCCTCTTGTACTGATTGTTTATTTTATGTTATTATGAAAATAATGTTTTGGAACCCACAATGTAATGAAATACTTAGGTTATCTTAAGGTTGCAATGAGAAAATCGCTTTTGAATTTCGCTATTTGCATTATATATTAATGCTCGTCACCATACTTAGTTACTATTATAAACATAGCAATCGTTTTTACGAGTTATATCAGAGTTTTACTTTATTCTCTTACTGTGATGACGCGTTACAACTAGAATGAAAACAACAGCAAACGGTGTAAACTCCGTTTTATTATATCTGCGTCACAAACAAGCAGATATATGAGTGTTGCCATTTTAAAACCCACAAAACTCGTAACAGTCATTTATATTTACAAATGTTTGTTAGTTGCAAAGCTTGATCCATATATATATGTATGGCTAGAGACGAAAAAACAACACATTTGTTACACGCCCTGTTCATTTATTCTAAAACATAGGAACTTTGAAACAGAACAAATAATTTATTGGATTCTTACTGTTTCATCATCATCAGCCTATTAATGTTCCCACTGCTGGGACACAGGCCTCTTCTCGGTGAGAGGGATTGGGCCGTAATCCACCACGCGGGCCCAGTGCGGGTTGGTAGATGTCACATGTCTTCGAATTTTTGGTTCTAGGACATGTCGGTTTCCTCACGATGTTTTCCTTCACCGTTTTGAGAGCAGTGGTGATGAAATAATTTACACAAAGTAAAGCGCTTGTCTGGGTTCGAACTCACGACCTACAACTCGTAAGTCGCGTCCGTTACCACTTGGCCACCACTGCTCTCCCTGATTCTTACTGTTTGAATTATGAATATTAATGACTAGGTTTTGCCAGCGGCTTCGCCCGCGCGAAACTTTCATCCCCTATTTAACTCCCTTAGGGGATGAATTTCGAAAAATCCTTCCTTATTCCTTGTCTACATTACAAAGGGAACCTCTGTGCAAAATTTCAGCTTTCTAGGTCCAAAGGTTTGGGCTGGGCGTTGATGAGTCAGTCAGTCAGTCAGTCAGGACTTCTCTTTTTATTTATATAGATAGATAATAATTTTTAGGTTCTTTACCTATGGGGTGCCAATGGGAACCTATTACTAAGACTACACTGTCCGTCCCTCCATTCGTCCGTCATCAGCAAGCTGTTTCTGATGAACTAATCAAATCAATTAAACAAATCAAAAGTAATTTATTCAAATTAGGCTGAGAATCAGCACTTTTCGAACGTCAAAATTACATAAGACAAACCCCCAAAAAGCCCACCCTCCACCACTTCCTAGTGCTTTAACCGGGAAGAAAAAGTGGAGCAAAAAACTCCCCAGCAGCACAGCTGTCTGTTTAGTTAGATGGACTTGATTCTTTACATTGGTGGGCAAAGTAATTAATATTACGAGACACAGAACATTAATTAAATAATTTGTCATAAATGTCAGCTAGGCATGCAAATAAAATGAAAACAAAACTCAAACACAGAGAACAATAAAATAAAAGAATGTAAATAGAGCGTAATACCAAAATAAAAGCCTCCTGGGATAAAGGGCGTGAGATAGCTTACATATGCATGATAGCTTGCATAACCGTAATAGGTAGAGAGTTGAAAAAGTTAGCCCAACTTCTACTTGGCTAATTTTATTTACTCCCAGGTAAAGTTATGATTTTAACATCAATGATGCGCCTAAGTATCAAATCAAATCAAAATATTTTATTTCACATAAACCTGCATGGGCACTTATGAAACGTCAGAAGCTAGGTGCACGGTTCTAATTTGTCGCTTGAAAAGAGCCGACAAGAATTTCCATGGTTACTCTTTTATTTATTTTTGGCTTTTACAATGTTTTCAAATTACAGTGTTAATAGGTATGGGAGGACAGTGCAGGCCTGTCAATACAAAAATCATATTTACAAAACAAAAATGAGGTATGCAATGACTTCACCATGGCTACAACCTATCTTTTTCATTATCTGCCAACCATTGGGTATAAGAAAGACATCAAGCAAGCACAATGAGCATATTATTATATCGTATCCGAATATTCATTGCTGAAAATAGCGTACGATCTTATTAATACTCGGAATATGTCTGTACCTATGTAACTCACAAAGGGGCATATTGCATGGACGGGTAGATATTAGTATGTTATGCTTTGTTATTGCTGGCATTAAGTTTAGTTATCCTACTAATATTATAAATGTGTTTCTGTTTAGATGTTTGGATGTTTGTTACTCAATCACGCAAAAACGGCTGAACGGATTTGGATGAAATTTGTTACACATATAGATCATTACCGGAATTATCATATAGGATACTTTTTATCCCGGTATTACGTTCCTGCGGGATAAATTTCGACCTCCACGCGGGCGAAGCCACTGGCGAAAGCTAGTAGTTACATAATATACAGACTATAAAGTACCTGACTGCCTCATTGGTATAGTGGTCGCAAGCGCTACTGCTGAACATGAGGACTTGGATTCGACACCCAGGTCGGGCAAAGTGTGATTGGGTTTTTCTAGTCGTGATTTTCTCAGTACCAACCCGGTGTCCGGATTTGTACCCGGTTGATGCCAACCGGCTCGCGCACTATTTTTATTAAATAATGAATTTAATTAAAATTGAAAACTTATCCTAAAACAAAACAAAAGATAAACTAAACAAACGAACATAAAAGAAACAGTAAAGAAAAATAAAACTAACCACCCTTTCTCACCAAGGAATCCAAAACAAATGAACCCCGTAACAATGGTGAGTACATTTATTTTGCCTCCCTCAGTAAGTGGACGGTATGAAAAATAGCTTTGACAATACTGAAAAACAGATTTTACAGCTATGACAGACATGGGACTTAAGAGGGCTATTACAAATCGAAGAGCTCAATTTTAGGAAAATTATACAACGCGTGGTAGCCGATCGCGGGTGTGTGTCTAGTGAAGTACGCTACGCACATATGCTATCCGCTATGCGTTGGACGCCCAGGAACAAACCAGCGCGGACTAAAAGCTGAATTCCGCATGTCCCGAGTTTTATTACTGATTTACAGCGTTGCATTCAAAAATTGCCTAAACATATTAGTTTTAGTTTTAAATAAACATTTTTTTTTTCTATCAAGCTGACTTAGTAACCTTAGTTATAAAATACTTTTTGTTTGAATTTCGATTAAACATATACAGATAGAAAATATAATTTCAGACGAAAAATTATCATAATTTCTGTATTTTACGGAATTATTTTTGGTGAATTTCTGTATAAAACATAAAAAATAATAATTTGAGCATTCCAAAGAACAAGGTATAGTTCTACCATAGACACTTTTATAAATTACTAAACTATTATATGTTCCATGTAATAAAGCATCTAAAGATGCCCAAAAGTACAATTTTATGAAACATCATTTGCCGAGACAAGGATTTTACTGACTTATGTAAACAAATTAAAATATTTGTTTAGAACACTCCCTAGACTAATAATGAAGTTTTCTAGGACATATTTTTGTTTTGTATTTTTGGCTATATCTAAATCATAATCACTCATCAAATATCGAGTAAAACGTTCAAATTCAAGCAAAAATGTGATAGCGCCCTTAAACACAACTGGCGAAATGTGAGTGTACTATAGGTACAACTCTGCCCTTCGGGGAAACTAGGCGTGGCGCAGTACTTATCTAGGTATTTTTTTGGTCATACTCGTGTTTAGTATATGTCTAGGTATGATAATAATTAAGAAATGTTTTAAGTCATAAATATAGGTACTAAAGTAATGAAAAAATAGAGGATACTAAGTAAGTGAGTAAGAAAATAAGATTAGATATAATTGCCTATTTAAATCATCAGAAATAGTAACAAGGAATATCCAACCGGAACATAGGTACATCCTCACGAACCAAACAGGCTTCTGAAAAATATCTAACGACACTTAGAGAGAAGGAGAAAGTTAAAAACATATCCTGGAATTATTGGTTCTATTTACAGGATATGTAGATTGAATACTCCAGGATGAGAAACGAAGACAATGTTATATTTCACCATTATTATGTAATCATACTTGCCGGAAACGGAAGCAACAGCTAAAAGGTAATAACATACATCCACGTTCAGTTTCATCTACATAGTAAAAAGTTGGTACTGACTGCCGGAATACATTGTTTTACTATTCATGCTAAAAATCTGACTTGAAAATGACTTGGTTTTTATTTAACACTGCCGTAGTTGGAAAATTTTCGCAATATTTTACAACTAGTAAAAAAACAGGCCTGTGAGAGACATCTGGGAGAGCGTTGAGAAATAACAGTTTTCAACTCATTTTAGACTGTTCTTTGTGAAATAAAACTCTATTCATAAATCTTATCCAATGTTAAACTAATCTAAACGTTGTTTTTTTTTTGGATTTTAAGATAAAAATCTGTATAACTTTGTGCCAAAAGTTAAAGCAATTTGTTTTGTCTTTAAATTAAACTAGCTTCTGCCTGCGACTTTGTTCGCGTCGAAGTCATAAGACACAACAATTTATAAGAATAACAGCCTCATTTCATTAACTGTTGTGAATAGAGTTATGGTGACGTGGAGAGAGGTGACGTAGGGGCAAACAACGTACAGTTGTAAGTATGACAAGCAACTCATCCTGAGGTCGATACTCGAAGCCTTTAATAGTAATTTGCCACCTCGAAAATAACTTTGTCGCTCTAGGCCTTATTTCGTGACTGACTACTTAGCTCCATAGAGTTATAAGTAACGTATAGATAACTCAAAATTAAAAAAAAAATCAAATAAACCAATTACAGGCACTTTTGAATTGCTTAGGTCGGTGAGTTAGAAAGATGAAGCTAGTTGCTCATTCCAAAGCGTAGGTACCTATGAAGAAGAACGGGCAAGAAACTCCATGGAGACTCTATTAAAATCAGGATATTGTTATAAGAAGTTGGTTACATCATTACGTTGTAATTTTGAATATAAGAACGATGTAAAAAGACGTGCTCATTAAAAGCGTCCGTAAAAATAAGATAACAATTCAGAAATTCAAATAATCCGTGGAAGCTAAGAGATGACCAGTCCCTACTGGCAGCGCCCGTTCACAAACATGACGTATGGATCAGCACCATTCTGCTCAACCATTTTAAAGGAAACTTGATGATCCAACACACACGCCACCACCAGCGAGACATTTGAGTGAGCACGACATACTCTCAGCTGCCACGGCACATTCAAGTCAATGAAAGACGTACCTACCCTGTAAATGTAAGCTTTATAGTAGGAACATAGTGCTCATATGCTATGCAATTGAAAAAAACTACACAATATTAATAGATTGCGTTTAGACAATGCAAAGATATCTAGCTTTTAACAGTCTTCAGCAACTCCAACAATGTTTCAAATGCTATTCAATTTAATTTAAGCTACCTTGTGGAGCAGGACAAGCAGCGTTTAAGTCAGGCATTCTTGTCAGCAATGTAATCGACCAACTTATAATATGCTTGGCTGCATAGTGTGCGTTTTATAAAAGTTTTAAACTTTGTTCAAGCTCAGTTGCAGTATGTGGTGACGTATTTTATTGTAACATTTTAAACAGTACTCCATGAAGAATCAGCCTACTTTAGCCAGTCTGAACCCTAGTGCCACGTATATTTCGCTAGACAACAAACCATACAAGTTTTCTTTGTAACACAACTAATAAATAAAAAACAATGAAATATACTAACTTAATCCTTATCACAAATTAAAAAATAGCGTCAAAAAATTCGTCCTCATCGCTATCGACTGGTAATGTTCCCAAGAGACTAGCACCATTACCACGTTGTATGGCAATGCTTAGCCGCTGGCCAAGGTAGAAACCAGCCCTTGGGTCACGGGAAGTGTCAACCAGCCTTTTCGAGATTTCCTTAAAGAGGCCGTGAACTCTAGTTGATCAAATTTGTCCTTATTTATATTCCTATAGGTGTCTCTTTCACCTTTTTTACAGATTTTTTTTTCCTGACGGACATGATGTTCTCACAGATATGTTGACAAGGTACCGTCATGATATTAATAACTTTGAACAGTCTCCTTAGAGAATCTCGCCTACGGAGGCCATATATTGTTCTGGCTCTCTTATGCAGAATAAAAATAGACTCGATATCTGCAGCCCGTCCCCATAGGAAAGTACTCGTACCGTAACACATGACACTAAGAAAGAAACTGAAATAGACTAGTCTCGCGGTTTCTATAAGTGAATAGACGGATTTTTCTCACAGCATATGCTGCTGAACTTAGCTGTTCTGCAAGAGCTAATAATCATTTAAAGGGTTTTTTTTTTGGGTGGGAAATCATCGAATAACTTCTCCCGCTGTGGGTGGAGCAGGATTACAATATTGCTCATAGCAAAAAGTGTTATAATGTATAGCATAATAGGATTTATCTACGGAAATATTTCAACAAAATATCCAATATTTTTTGTGTTGCTGGATCATACATTCAGACAAACAGACAACAATCCTAAAAATAATACTTTCGGCATTACAGTTCCCAGACTGCGCAAAATTACTTTTATGAAAAAAAAGTGCAGTTTTGACTTCGCTACGATTACGGTACCTTTAGACAATCTGTGTTTTAACTTAGGTATAACTGCTCAATCAAATAGTAAAAGCTAAGTAGGCACTTAGAAATTGAATTAAAAGTCCTATTAATGTTAGAGACTTTAATAATAGGTACTGCAGGTAAGTGTAAACTTACTTTTAATGAAACCAATATCGTAACTTTGTACTTTTCGTTTTAACTTCTTAACAACATTTTGAACGAACTCTTAATTCTTTGACACTGGCTGGACAACTTTTAAATTGTTAAGGTTTTGGAAACAGTAAATTACTTCTTGATGATTGTGATTATGACTTATACAAAATATTTGAAATCGTAAAATAAAACATAACCAGGTCTGCTTATGAAATCACAATTTACAAAGCTCTAGACTTGACCGATGACTTAGTAATACCAAGTCAAGTCTTAGAGAACAAAAAGGAAATTAACGACCTCTGAAAACATTACAATCTTATTAAATGTCACTTCTTATATTAATTGGATATTAACAAATGTATATTTCAGTCTCTTTTAACAATTTCGTCGAAAGTGAAAGACCGATACAAAAATCTACCTGCCCAGCCTAAATTGACTGGTGGAGTATCCTATTCTGATAATAGGATACTTCAACAGTTAATTTAGACCCACCTTTCAAAACGAAGATGAATACCTGATGATAAATAAATACAAAAATGCTCGCTGACTGCATATCTTCCCCCTTGAAATCGGGTAAAAATGAGAGAGGCACACGTTTATTCGAACCCGTAAATGGATACTCAGTTACAGGAATAATTATCTAATACAAGGCAGGAATATCTACACACTTACGAGTCATGCTTTGACCATACATTACGGTAAACTATAATGTTCACACGAGGAATTTTGCCAATAGAGCGGATAATGGTGCTGTCATTCTCGAACCTACGTTTCCCTGAATTTCCAGGATGCCTGACAGGCCTGAGTTATCAATGAAACTTTACCATAAACACATTGTTCTATAAATGCTTTATTTGCAGTAACTTAATGGGTGTGCTAACAATAGGGTTCGGGATGAAGACCCAAGCTTTGTAAATAGTAGATAATATAAATGATTTTTTGGTGTGCCGCCCAATTGATGGACGTCAGACCACCTTTTTCAAAAGCCGGATGCACGTCGTACACTTTTTTCCTGCGATTGTGGACACTTTTTACCTGTCACCCCATGTCTGGTCAAGCGACGTAAGAAACGCGTCCTCCATTTCAGATTTCCATTAGTAGCACTGTGTCAGTAAAAGACACATATGTATTTTATTTTATTTATTTTATCCTTGAACCTTATTCACCAACAGTTGTTACAGATAATATACAGATAGAAACATGTAAGTAATAGTGTTTAACTGCACAACCAATTACATGCAAACACCACATGCACATTTCTCTTTGCGATTGTATCTTTAATTTTAAAGCCTTAATTTACTTAAATTCTATATAGTTATATTATTAAAAATCTAATACTAATTACGTCTGACAAACGTCCATTTTGAGTCTGCGTGGACGTCGCGTTCGTTTATGAGTTTGCACATGCGAGGTATAGGTGAATTAGCACCAGACACTGTACGGCAAAGAGGTGGAGCTAAGGGTGTCATAGGTTTACGAGGTGGTCAACGGGGTACTCTCAGATTGAACCTACATACCAATTGTGGGCAGTCAATGGTGTTATTGAGCAGTTTATATGTGAATCTGAAATCCAACAGCTCCCTTCGAGGTTCCGGGTACTCATTTTGTAGCAGCCCAGTTTATCAAGGTAGGAGAGATAATTATTTAAATTGACTTGCTTTTAAGTACCCTAGGTATCGGATAAACCTTTTTTGGACTCGTTCTATCCGCAGCGAGTGGATAGCGTAGTGAGGCCTCCATATCACACTGCAGTATTCTAGGATGCTTCTTATAAGGTTACCGTAGAGAAGTAATTTAGTATGTGAGCGTTGAAATACCTTTCCATTACGAATGACAAATCCAAGCATACGTTGGGATCGACTGATTATGTTCTCCATGTGTGGTATAAATGTGAGTTTAGAATCCAAGATAACTCCCAGATCTCGTACTATATCTACCTCGCATAAGTTCAACCCGTTTATTTGTTACGCCGAATTCACTACATATATTTCCTGGTGAATTTTATGTGGCTACATTTCGAATTATTTAACGCGATTTTATTATGATAACACCATGTAGATAATCGGTAGATATCTTCTTGCATTAGGTATACGTCCTGTTGAGACCTAATGGCACTTGAAATTTTAAGGTTGTCTGAAAAAAGGAATATACCAGTATTGTGAAAGCACGATGTTATGTCATTTATATATATGATGAATAATACTGGGCCCAGGTGAGAACCTTGAAGGACACCCGAGGCAATTGCATACCTGCCTGACCGAAACCCATTGACAACCGCATAAAACTTCCGACCAGCCAGATAAGAACCAAACCACTTTCGAACACTACCGGTGACGCCGCACGTAGCTAGTTTTTCAACAAGCAGTTTATGTGAAACCTTATCAAGCGCCTTGCTAAAATCCGTATAAACAGCGTCAACCTGTATACCTTTGTGCATGGCTTCGCATGAGGCTTCAACAAAGGAAACCAGATTTGTAATTGTGGATCTGTTCTTTGCAAATCCGTGCTGATGGTCACTTAAGAACTTGGAAAAATAGCATTGAATATGTGGACAAATCAACAACTCTAATATTTTACCAAAAATCGAAAGGATGGATATTGGTCTATCGTTCTTTACGTTCCAAGGATTTCCACTCTTTTATACCGGAACTACTTTCACCTGTTTCTCTCTGTTTCTTTCTATAGTGAATTGGCCAGATCGGATTGAGGCGTTATATATCTTCGCCAAAGGAACAGCCAGGCTAGGTGCACATCTGGCAACAAACAGTGGCAGTATATCATCTGGGCCTGCGCCCTTAGTAATATCAAGGCTTTTTCGTTTTTTCTCAATATTTTCATAATTGATGTCCACAGAAGCTATTCTGTCTGACTGTGTGGCTATTGCTTCCAGGTATTCGGAGGCTACATAGTTTTGACCTGAAGGTCGTTCGAATGTTGTTTTTTTTTTTATAAATGCTGCTGTAATTATCATGTCGTTTAGAGAATTACCTGAGTGATAGCATGTCAAGCGGATTCTTGTACTTTTTACACCTAATACGAAGTTTATTTTTTTTCTTTTAATAAATTAAGAACTTTCTTATCAAACCTTTTCGGAACACTACTACTTTGCTTCCGGATGATAGGTACAAAATTATTGATAGCTGATCCAACAACGCTGTAAAAAACTTCCACCATTTCGTCAACACTACTGCAACATCCCAGACACTTCCCAGTCCCTATCTTTCAAATGCTTGTTTATTGCTTCATAGTCGGCCTTATGAAAGTTCATTTTTGCAATGCTATTAGATTTTAGTTTTGGCGACTCCGTCAATGTTACTTGTATATCTAATCGAGGGTGGTGAGGGTCTATAACACTTAAGGGATCGGCTTCACTAACGCAACAACCTGGAACTTCCACTAATACAACATCCAGTAGTCTACTGTTTTTGTTCGTAACATTATTATTTCAGAAATTAATAGCATTGTCGGAAATTATTAACTAATGTAAAATCAATAACAATTTGATCGAGACTACTGTACTGATTTTTGAGAGAATTGTTTTTAGGTCATTCCAGTTTATGGTTCTTAAGTTAAAATCTCCCACGATGCATATGTGCGCATTATGGTTATCCTGGTAAGAATTACAATTACGAATAATATGTTCCAACATTTATTTAGAGACCGGTGGTGGCAGGTAGACTGCACAAAGATCAAGAGGGCGGAGTTGCCTCGAACGCTCGCACGGTATTTCTACAGACACCCATAGATCCTCACAATTACTTTGTCTATGATGCAGCAATCTTTTTGAAACTAGTTTTTTAGATACGGCAATCAAGACACCTCCGCCATCCCTCTTCCAGTGGTAGCCCGACCTTTCCCTGTCTCTTTTATAGACCAAGTACCTATCATCAAATAGTTCTTCATTGTATACACTTTTATTAAGCTAAATTTCTGTCAGAATTAGAATATCGAAGTTACATGTTGTCATATTACATCAAAAATCGTGCGTTTTCGTCTTCAGGCCTTACATTTTCATAGGAATTCTCAATATTAAACAAGTTGATTTTTTTTTTGCAATACTACTAATTAACATTCATAAAAAAGCTTCTAGAAAGCTAAACTTATTGTAACTTATCTAAAGTTGCTAGATTTTTTATCAAAATTTATCAATGTAATTATACTACAATCATTTCATTCAAAAACGGTCATTCATTTATGGATTTACAACTATAGGTACTAAGTTTCTAAATAATATAAGCTTTTAGCAATACAAACAAAAGTAATCGAATAGCAAAACAAACAAAGCATTCCATGAATACAATACCAAGACGAAGCCATAATGTTTCTCAGAACTGAAATCTATTTCAGTACGAAGTGATTACATAATCTTTCTATTAACACAAATGTCCCGGAGTTTTGTTCCAATCTACTTTAAATATCTCGATATCTTTGACATTGACATAATTAAAAGAGATGACGATTAAAAAAATATGCTTCGAGAATATGACTCTCCATTCAATCCCGGATTCGCCGAACCCATTTTAATAATTCAACTAGGTTGATTCACAATCGAAACGCTGAAGAAATATTACTGACTACCGAATTTTTCATAAAGAAATTGCCAATTTCTTTGTGATACTGAAGTAACAAAAACACTTACTGAAGTAACACTTTTTTGTAAACGTTTTAGAACTTATACCTACGAGTATCAAATCCTCGTAATCTGGTCGTTATTTTTTTGTTAATATATTTTTATTATCAATCATTTTGTCGATTTAACGACATCATCATTTCAGCCGAAAGACGTCCACTGCTGGACATAAGCCTCTCCCAAGGGTTTTGCCATAATTGCCACGCTTGGCAGGCGGGTTGGCGATCGCAATATGGTGGTAAATGCTTAGAGAACGCTGCTGCCCATTCTCTAGTAAGTTGCTTAGTCGCCTTCTACGACACCCACGGGAAGAAATGGGATGGTGCTATTCTCACGTCCGGTACCACAATGTAAATTCAATCGAATCTCGATCACAGTAGAGGTAGGTATTAAGCTTGTTGGTAAGTTTATACGCCAAATCCACCAATCACAAAAACTAAATAGGAAAGTGAGTTTTGCTTTTCAAACCCTTGAACGACCTCTATATATGATCACAGACATGATAATCATTGTAAAGTTTTGTACCAAAAATATTTCGCCTCTTGAAGCTGTAGGCAGAGAAGTAGAATAGAGGTAAAGATTATCTTTTGTGTCAAAATGTATACCTACAGATCTACGCAAAATATTATAATTTCCAAAAGTACCTAGATTTTTTATACGTAGTTCTACGTATGACAAATTTCCTAGACTTTTGATAAATTTCCCAATATAATAAAACAATAATATGTAAAAAAAACACCATGACACACCAAAACACGCGCCCACAGAAAAAAAAATGAAACACCTCATAATCTCATAAATTACTCGTTTTACAAATGAAATGGTATTAACCCATTCATCACTTTTTTCCAATTACATAAAGGGGTTGGGTGTAACCGTTGCGGGTTATTGAAACGTCCCCTGGCATAAATACAAAGTATCTAGGTACTTGTACAACATAAGGCTAACGGTTAAAAGGGAAATACGTGTCATGCTTGCTGCTTGCAAGCTAATAAACGTTAATGGACCGTAAAATAACGCTAAATTAACAAAATGGCGACGACACCACGTGGAACAGAGAAGCTTGTTGTTAACACGTGTTACACAGTTACTCTTTTAAGCATTTTTTCACAAAACTTTTTATTTTTAATACACACTCACTCACTTATTATTCATGGTCGATCATCAGGTGGCATTCGGACTACAATTATCTACGTGTTACGATTCTAGTGTAGCCGTAGCCAGGTTTGCCTCTTTCTACGCGCTACGAAACGACCCTTACGTGGAACTATCCTTTTGCCTCTTTATTCATTCACATCCTTTCGTTTGCTTCGCTCAATATTCCATTGCTACATAAGCCTTTTTAACAGAGTAAGTATGGTGAATTTCGTATTTTCCTAGAACCTACTAGAGCGCAGCAGAGTGATGGAAAGGGCAGCAGTTTCTATAATTTATTCCATTAATGGCTGCTCTGCGTAACTCCGTGTTATATTGCCCAAAAGTAATTAACTTCACCGTTATTAATCTTCACAGTTTGTTGGGAATGCGTCACTTCAACTTTCTATCTGAGTCGGACAACTTTCCGGAGATAATTTCCATTCGACAATAACATTGATGCGTCTTTTCAATAGCTACAATAAAATTGTCGCTCTCGGTACAAGCACAGTTCGATTAACTTCGCCAGAATAATTTAATTTTTCACTTATAAAGTTATCCTCGTTTGTTTCAATTAAATTATACTCACTTAGTTAAGTAGATATTATTTTGTTATGAGTAACCGAACGTACTTAAATTCAACAACCGTGGAAAGCACACACGATCTGTGTGGTTCTTTCTCCAGAAGAC
This sequence comes from Polymixis flavicincta, assembly GCA_949987655.1. NCBI lineage: Eukaryota > Metazoa > Arthropoda > Insecta > Lepidoptera > Noctuidae > Polymixis > Polymixis flavicincta. The sequence continues at coordinate 12,297,938 of OX465179.1, forward strand.
CATTTCAGACACCAATCTACATGGTCTTCACATAGTCTGATCAAGATTACAATTAGACTTTATTAAAAGAGACAGAGTAGTCAGAGAGGAAACGCCAACCTCATCTAGTTCAACATATAAAATAATGTATGTAAAATAATAATATATCATTTAACCGTAGGATGACGTTTAGACAAGGTCATGGTCAGCAATTTGATTTGACGTTCAAAAGTGCCTTTTATGTGCCTATTTGAATAAATGCTTTGACTTTGAGTTTATTGTGGTATAGAAAATGTTTTTCTCGATAACTGAAAGTATTCTGCCTGGTTCTTTTAACGAAAATACTTATCATAAAAGACGAGATAAAAAAAATAGCACCAGCGGCACTTTCATTTCCGGCACCGGAAAATCAGAAAATAGTACCTATGTAGGAACATTACTGTATGTGCAAAGGATATGGTTTTACCTACGTATTTTATTTTTTTGATTACCCACAAGCATAGGCGCAAAGACGCAAAGGATGGTGCAAGCAAAGTCTGTCGAATTGCGGTGTGATCATCAGTTGAGTCAACTTTTGTAATTATTAAGTAGGTACACTCAGCAAAAGAGATAAGTAACCATGGCTATTTGGGGCCCGCAAGGGCCGATGCCTGCAGGGGTGCGGGTTTGTTCGAAAGAGATACCGCAGACCCTGGCATACAGGCTACTGAGGGAAACACGGGAGGGTTTTAGTCAGTAAAAGTCTGAAACGCCCTCCTGCTGCACCCAGAGCGGGAGAAGTTATTTGATGATTTCCCATCCAAAAAAAAACCATGGCTGTTAGATATAGTTGAGGTACAGTAAAACGCCGATGGATGTTTTCGAATTTAATTTAATTTTATAAATAAACTGTTTGTTTTCTATTAATTCAATTCAATAGTGTTTGAAACTTCTGGGTTTCTTACTAAACTTCAACTATATTCGACTACCCTTGTTACTTTTCTATTATTTAGGTGACTGTACATAGGTTTGCTTTTGAGTTTACATTTTACATTGTTTCATCAGATAATTTTCGTGTTGAATATCAAAGCTTTTCTTGATCATCAGTGTTGCCGCCATTCTGCCAGCGCTCAACCGTGGCATGTTTCACCAAGCAGACGTGTGAGTGACGGCGATCCGACATTTAACATCCCTGATGCTTCTACTTGATATTCTAAAGACAGGCTGTGAAATAGGAACTGTTAATTATTTTAGAAGTCTTTGAATAGCTTACACTTGCGTGAAAGGCATCTTTTGATGATAATTGGGTATTACACCCATTTTTTTAAAGTGTCTCAATTAGATTATGTGGTGCCACAAAAATGCATTTATTTTGCATGACGAAAACGTTTGACGCAGAGGACACCATATTGCTCTTTGGTCATGACGTCAGTTGGCTGTGTAAACAAATGCGCTGATACTGTGATTGATAATTAAATATAAAAAACAATTGCATCTGTTGGAAATGCATCTGATGGTACATAAATCTATGTTGAGCATTTGGTTTCCGAGCTAGAGACTCGATTGCAAAAGGTTTCAGGTTCGTGACCACTAAATTATGTTAATTTTGAAATGACAACAACCCACAATAAAAAATTAACTATCCCGATAGAAGCAGTCCTGGATTAAAGATCAACCTATTAAATTGTTAACCCCGAAAGTACTAATTACTTAATAGCAGTCAGATTTTAGTAGTTTAAAATAACAAATAGATCCAGACGAATCGCAACCTCAAAGCGTAGCAAGCCCCGATGTAATCGCACGTGATACTACGATCATGTGTCGTAGGCCAAAGCGGACTTGTCGGTCTCGAACTCCACAGATTCTAAGCGGCTAGTAAAAACAACCCACAAGCACGCAACCTTGGTGAATAATACCTACGGTTCCCGGAAAAAGGCCGGAAACAGCCCTTTTAATTGGTTCTACGCCTACGACAAATAAAATGGGGTATTACATCAGAGGAAAGACTAAACTTCCGCTGAGGAACCAAATAAGGGAAAGTACATACAAAATACGAAGAATATCTTACAAAATTCTTGCAGAACTTGATTTACTGCAGATAACAAAACATAATAACTCTATACTTGATTAAGAATTAACTTAAATAAAAATTAATAAAATTTACTTGGCTCAGACGAAAATCCACGGGATTCAATTATAATCAGCAACTGCAGGTTTATTTTAAAATACTAGATGGACGTCTTATTTTTTTTTTTTTTTATGACAAATCTAAGAACCAAAATTGATGACCAGTTACACTAACTAAAGAAAAACGGCTGAAACCGCAGAGGTCACGCTGCACTATGTACAAACTGATAGTGCAAGTAGGTATGTTTAAAATATAACATTTATAACTTTGGTTCATTAAAAAAAATACGACTGTGTAGGTGTCACGAGTTTTTCAAGTTTTTCGTAACCCATTGTGGATTTTCTTTTCTTAATTTCGTTCACGAACTTCCAAGAACATTAATAAATGAAATACATCAAATTTTGTGTTGTAAGAAATATTTTTTTTAATGAAAATGTTACTACGTACTACAGCTAAGTATAGAACACATTGTGATCCACCTATTTTGGTAAAAATATCATGGCGGTGTGAAGGTGTATGGTATCTTAGGTATATTCAGGGATAACAACTTTTGTAACCAACTTTATTTTATGTGCCTACTTTCAAAGCAAATAAACGACAATGATTAAGATTATCCTGTAATAATATCAACTTAATGTCAACGTTTATGACAACCATGATTCATCATGGTCATAAACCGAACAGAGTTTTATGTCGATTACATAAGTACATATAATATCTATATAACTATATTAATAAAAAGAAAAGTCCTGACTGACTGACTGACTCAACAAGGCCCAGCTCAAACTGTTGGACCTAGAAAGCTGAAATTTTGCACAGAGGTTCCCTTTATAATGAAGACAAGGAATAAGGATGTATTTTTCGAAATTCAACCCCTAAGGGAGTTAAATAGGGGATAAAAGTTACGCACGGGCGAAGCCGCTGGCAAAAGCTAGTATAAAATAAACAAGGACCGACACAAGCGTATTGAAGAGCTCTCTAAAATTCTGAACAGCTAAAAGTTGTTCAGAATTTTGGACACAGAAACATAGAAGCTACTTCACATATATTTTTTCAACCTACATTTCTTTTTGACCCACCTTGAATAACTTATACATCAAAATAAACACATGAATAAAACTTTGTAGAGCCCTTTGTACACAGAAATCAAGGAAGAAAACTGCCCTGTTATACATTTCTGCTACAAATTCAAACTCAAAGCATTTATTTCAATTAAACCAAACCAATAAAAGCACTTCTTGACCATCTAGGAGTATGTCTGTCAGAAAAGACGAAGCTACTTGCCCATTCCAAAACGTAGTAGGTACCTATGGATAAGAATATGTAAGAAACTCCATGGACACAGTTTTTAAGTCAAAATATTGGTTGGCAACATAGTAGAAATTATAAATGTCTGAACGTAGAAAATGTGACGAGACGCGCACGTTACCAGCGCACGTTACCAGCGCACATATTAAACATTTAATAAAAATAAGCTATGGCAGCTAAGAGACGACCATAGTCCCAATTGATGGCGGCCAGTCACGAACATGACACTTTTCAGTACTTGGTAGGCAGTCTCTATCATTACTAATAATGCTAATTATCCATTAGCATTATTATTTTACTGTAGCTTGCGTGAGATATATATTAGCTAAATACCTAAGAAAAAAACAGTATGTATAGATCTACCATCCTTACTTCCTTATGCTCTGACATCAGAAGTGGCAGATAAGGCACAGGAAGAAGATTTAAGGCTTTCATGAAAATCAATTTGATTGCCATTGTAAAGACAAAAAGAAAATATCGCATAAAATGATGATTACAATTTTCTATAAAATAGTACATCCACAAATTGATAGGAAATTGTCCACTAGCCTTTATGTAGGTATAATCTACCTATTTGAACTGTAAATTGTATTTGGTAGGCATGGTAATGATTTAATTTTCCTACACACAATCTGTTTATTCTCTATATTTAACTAAATTGTAGTCTGTATTTTCCAGCTTCTATGTCCACTTCCTATGAGATCCCGTGCAATTAAAAACGAGATTTCATAGAACCATAAGATGCGTTGCATGATTTTGATCCCACGCAGCTACGAGTATCTGCACTCGAACGAAAATAAATGAAATCGATTACCATTCAAGGTAGGAGAATATCGCTCGTTTGAATTAGTATGCATTGGGCGAGTAACTAGATACCTACTGGGAATTAAGAAACAACGTTTCCAAAACACCTTTCAATTAAAGACCGCATTTAGACAAAAAAAACTTATGGGTTTGGAAATTTGTAACTCAAATTTGACTCAATTTGTAAACTTATTTTAATTTAACCACTCACAAGTATTGTTAAGTGTTGAGAAGTTGGCCGTCCATTCAAAAAGATGAAGCCTCGTTCCAATACATTCCTATTTGAAAATAATAAAACTCTATGGTTTCTGTATGTGTATTCCTAAGCAATACGATTTCAGACTACCAAGTTTTTTAATGAGTAGCTATACAAATAGCTACTCATAACTATTTATTTTCTTGATCAGTCAGTGTACAGTAAATCATAACAGTGCAAGTTAACTGGCGGGTGTAAACACTCCATTTAATAACGTACCTATGGTATATTTGTGAAGATGCACTGCGTGGGCTTTGAGCAAGTAGGTATATATTCTGTGTTTAGAAGGGCTAGGGATTAAAGCTCTTAAGGGGTTGCGCCATGGGAGCTTGCTAAATTTAGATTTTCTTACGATTTTTTGCAATTTGCAGGTCAGTGACATGTTAAATGTTGAAAACATTATGATTCGCGATCGTAACACGTATGTATTTGCAGAATTGTAATCACTAAAATTATCAATAAAACACTCTAAGTTCATATAATCCCCACGCACAACGGACTGAATAGGGGTCTAAGTGCGGAAAAGGGAGTCCCATCATCATCATAATTGAGGCCACGGTGGAGCATAAGATGGAGGTCTGCCCGGCTTGGGCAGAGCACCGCCGTGTCCTTGTGGAGGCGATCGGCAGCGGCGATCTCTCGTGTCCGGCCCTAGTCCAGGCCATGGTACGGAGCGAGAGTGCATGGGTAGCCGTCGCCTTCTTCTGCGAAGCAGTAATGCTCGCGAAGAAGGAGGCGGCGCACGCGAGGGAGAGACAGTATATGCGCCCTCACAGCCCACGCCCTGGGCGTCGGGAATCCCAGACTGATTCACCGGCCACCCCATTGCGCGGGCTTGCGGACGGCGAGTAATGAGTAGCTCGCATTCCGGTAAGGACCAAGCCCGAACCGACCGACGGCGCGTTGTGTTCCACGCGCGCCTCAAAGAGATGTCAGCATCAACAGGAGGGGTCCGCAAGGGCCTATGCCAAGGGTGCGGGTTTTTCTAAAAAAAACACACCGTGGTCCCAGGCACACAGGCAACTGAAGGAACATGGGTGGGTTTTAGTCAGCAAAAGTCTGACACGCCCTCCTGCTCCACCCAGAGCGGGAGAAGTTATTTAATGATTTCCCACCCTCAAAAAAAAATTATCATCATCATCATCAAGTTCATATATAATCCCATTGAATAAAATCTTTCCTGAAGTAGGACAAATAATTTGGCGTGCTACATTATCGCATTCTCCTTCACAGTGTATTTTTTTTTTATTACGTTTCTACAAATAATTACTTACACGTTACCGAAGGAATGTAAACAAAATACAACAGACATGTTTTCAAATATTCCTATAACCTAAAGCATGTACTCAAATAGCTTTAGTAAGAACTTAGCTAATAATAAACGGTTATTTATTTGCTCATAAACACGAACAACACTTTTGTTTAATAAGTGTTATTAAATAGCTATAAGATAAAGTAGGTATTTCTTAAATTCTGGGTATAAAGATATTAATACATATTGGAAAAGTTTTAACAACTACTTTTGAAATCAACATCGTAAAACGAAATGCTCAAAATAGTTTTGAAGTTTAACGAGGGATCAACTACATAGTTGGGAAGTAGGTACTATGTTTGTTTTCGTTCAGTTGCGGAAATGGTATCAGAAGGCCAATTCTCGTAATTAAAAACGTTCGCAGTGTCATCTCGGCGACAATCGAATTTCAAATTTTTTACAAAAATGTATAGGAATTTTTGACAGATTGACACTGAGATCAGACTGTGAACGTTCTTAAAATTACCAGAATTGCCCCTCAGATCTGTTATTTTATTATACCTCTAGCTTCTGCAGGCTTAGCATTAAGCTTTCTATTTCTACTCTACCGTAGAATAGCAATAGGTTGTCTACATTTCTCGGTACAAAATTGTCAACTGTATATACGGAAACGTCATTTTTGTCCACTCTTCCGTAGACAAAACGCTTATCTACGGGTCTCGTGCCAAGCCTGCTGCTAGCGACTTCGTCTGCACGTAATTTCGTCTCCCGACTCACCGCGTCTTTTCCCATAACTCGCACTATTATTTCGTTTTCGCTTAGCGATCTTTCTGTTTTTTTTTGCTATTTTGGCTTAAAGCTTTTAATCGCTTACCACTGTTAGAATGTATTGTTTACATGGAGGACAAATTGTTTACGTGGCATACGACCACGGCCTTCAGATGAGAATATTTTCTGGTTTCACACTTTTCAGTAGCCTGGTTTTGGTTTTTGAATTTAAGTACTTTTGATCGGCTCCTAAGGGCTGTAATGTGACCTTTAACGTTCCCTAAGAAATCGTTTATCAAATGCAAAAACATTTTTTTTTTTAAATCCGACTGGTAGTTCTAAAGATTACATACAAACTTTTATCTCTTAATAATACTCATATTACTACAGAATCAAGTTTGGTATTAGCCGTAGGTACAGTTCGCAAAAACACACTTCGGTACAAAACGATGAACGCAAAAGTTGTTTCAGGAACGAATACTGCCAAAGGTTTCTTTTCCCAATTTTTCACGGTAAAGAAAATGTTGGATTAAAAAAATACTGAGGAAACTTCGAAATTGAAATGTGTAACTTTATATTAGGTAGGTAAGTAAGTAAAAGAAAAAAATAAGTATGTAGGTAGGTATGTTTACCAATTGTATTTTTTACATTAACGAAGACAGGCTCTTTGATTATTTTTTTAGATGAAATCAAAGTTTTTAATAATTCTGTAGAAATGTAGATAACTGCCTCGTTCGTTCAGTGGTCGGAATCGCTACTGCTGAGCTTTTGCGGTTCGATTTCCAGGTCGGGGAAAGTGTTATCAAGTTTTGCTCTCTGGAATTTCTCAGTAGCAGCTCGATGCCTGGATTTGTGTCTGATTGATGGCAATAGGCTCGCCCCTGTTACATGAGACTCAAACATAACTGGCGAAATATCGGTGTACTTTAGCTACACCGATATTATAGCTTGCCCTTCGGGGAAACAAGGCGTGATTTTAAACGTAGATACGAAACTTAACAATCTAGTCAAAATGTAATTGCAAGTTTGTATGAAAAAGAATTCACACCTTAACTTAACCCTTTAAGTACTTACTTTATACATTACGACATAACTATGTGTCCCTCGTTCAATTCCGTTTGGTGGAACAACAAGTGTATTGTTCACCAAGTTTGTATAAGCAAAAAGTTGGTTAGGTTTTTTTTTTTTTTTTTTTTTTTTTTTTTTGGGTGGGAAATCATCAAATAACTTCTCCCGCTCTGGGTGGAGCAGGAGGGCGTGTCAGACTTTTACTGACTAAAACCCACCCGTGTTCCTTCAGTAGCCCTTAAGCCAGGGGCTGTGGTGTCTCTTTCGAACAAACCCGCACCCCTGGCAGGCATCGACCCTTGCGGGTCCCATCACTTTTTGTGCTGACATCTCTTTGAGGCGCGCGTGGAACACAACGCGCCGTCGACTTGGGCTTGGTCCTTACCGGACAGCGAGCTACCCATTACTCGCCGTCCGCAAGCCCATGCCTACGGTGGCCGGAAATCGGCCTGGGATTCCCGACGCCCAAAGTTGGTTAGGTTAGTCGGTAGAATTGGTTTCCTAATACATGCAGTTCGTTGAATAATAAAAGTGTTCAGTTAAAATAAACATAGGTAATTAAACACATTCATACACAAGTACAGCTGGATGTGGGAAGCACAGAACCGGTCGAAGTGGCGGAGCTTGGGGAGGCCTATGTCCAGCAGTGGACGTCTTTCGGCTGAAATGATGATGATGATCATGATGAACTACATTTTTCTTCGTGTAACCCACCAATACTAACCCAACCACATATTAAATTCTGCATTATTTCTACACTAGCTTTTGCCAGCGGCTTCGCCCGCGTAGAGTTCGAAAATTATCCTACGGGAATGTATTATCGGGATAAAAAGATAAAAAAGTCTCCTATGAGTTAATCCAGGTTACAAACTATCCGTATGCCAAATTTAATCAAAATCTGTTCGGCCGTTTTTACGTGATTGATTAACAAACATCCAAAGATCTAAATATCCAAACAGACAAATTTTCACATTATAATGTTAGTAGGATAGACGAGTCTTTGGGTCCTTAAAAACATCAGGGCCTAGAGACAAAAAACATTTTTTTTAGCGTTCACGCCAAACGCTACGTCAAAATGTGTGTGGCGTAGTTTTTGGCGTGAACACTAACAGAAATGTTTTTTGTCTAGGCCTGCAGATTCGGCAGTGTAACATATTCTGTAAGGCTTTTATAGGTGGTGAAGTCAGGTAGCCACAAAAGACGTAGTCTTCGTAACTACGCATCTTATACCCTATCATCTTTTCGAAACCATTGCTGATGAAAACTATCTCCAAGACTTTCACAAGGGGCGTAACTAGGCATTACAATAACCCTCCTTCTGGCGGAGTCGGGTAAAAATATCGATAAATTTAAATAAAAATTGGTAAGCAAATGATCCAATTTTGGCGGAAGACAGACAGAATTACTTTCCAACATAATATTATACAGGGTGTTTGGCAGAACGTTGAGCATACGAAAATGGTGGATAGGTTTCATCTGCTACTTACTCAGCCGTAATTTATTTGGCCCTGACCACTAAGATTTTGACCGGTATGTACGTATGTGGCTATGTATGTACCTATGTATGTTCATCAGTTCCTTCATAACTTCTAAACTACTTATTCTGATTACAACAATTGATCGTCAGCTGGTTGTATGTTGTATTGAATTCGGCGCCTTCTAGAGGACAGAAACTTGTAAACTGAACAAAATTACTACTGTCAGAATGGACCACGGCTTTGAGATTAGTATGTTTAACCGATTTCAAAAGAGGAGGGTTTTTTTATGTTTTTTACCTCAGAACTTTCGACTGGGTGAATCGATTTTGATGATGATTTTTTTATTTGAAAGCTGGCGTTTCCTGTGTGGTCCCATTTAATTTTCATATAGATCTGATGATGCGTTTCGGAGACAGACAACCAAAGCATTACAGCAATGAGCAAATCAACCGCGATTGCTGCTATCGCATAAATATGCATTGTCTTGACCCCAAGGATGATGAAATTTTCAATTAATATGGGGTAGGTACTATAAACTAAAAAGTGAAAAATAAAAACAACCGCCTTCCAAAATTAAAATTAGTTTTCACTTTGTAGTGTTTTTCTGGAAGTGGATGGTGTTTTTTTTTTTTTGGAAAATGTTTTTATTTTCTTGTATAATACTTTTTAGAGCTTAATTTTTCAGTATAGTCGGGTTTTACTTATTTTTTATTTCAGATTTAATCGTAGCGTGGAAGCCTAGACAACTGAGATTCCTGCAAAGCTTTCCGATACCTGAATATGCCAAAATCCTCGAAAAAAGTCCATTTTATTCCGTCAATCTTTCCTGGCTCGTTTCATTTGTATGCTCCGGCATCACAGCATGCATTTTTCAACAATGACATGAATAATATCGAAGAGGAGTTATGTGCGCCGTTTGTTCAGCTGGAAGCGTGTTGGATCGTGTTTAGATAGAATAGGTACACAAACATCTATTCTATGCAAATAAAGAAAATTGAAGCGTCTGTTAATGTAACGTTAAATAACAGTATTTAACTAAATGCTGTAATAACTAAACTGAAACTATAAACGGTACTTATAACAAAAAAAAAACAATTTTGTCTGTCTGTTTCGTCCGGCTAATCTCCGAAACGGCTGGACTGATTTTGACTGCTGATGTTATAAGAAGTACGCAACATATACTAATTTAACTACTTTTTGTCGCGGTCGCACGTCCCCGTGGGATAGAATCCACAAATAAAAATAAAAATATACAGTCTTCCCACAACATTTATGTGTTTTGTCATAGGACATACACATAAATGACAGTCATAGTAAGTCAGTTATGGAACTTCAGCATGTAGACTCAAGAAAATACTTAAAATGAAATTATTATTTTATTCTATTATGCTTTTACCCATCTGGTACAAAGAAACAAAAGGTATTTTCCATCGCAAAAAGAAAACGAGTTGCGAAACGGTTTTTATGGAATTGAAATGAGGAACGACGGAGAGATTCATACAGAAGCAGCCGGGGGCGGAATAGTGCAGAGAGCAACGATTAAAATATCTCTTAAGCTCCTTTATATTTATTTTTATCCCTTAGGAGACAGTAATATTTCTTGTAAATGGAATTCTTATAATAACAAACAACTTTTATAAGTATTCTCTCTAGAAGAATCGTTTCCACTAATGATAAGAAAATTAAAGCGAAAACTGTTTGATATATCTAATTCATTACGTTGGGGAGTTAATTGAAGGGCTATCTCCATGGCCGCTGTTGGGGTGGTTCTCATGCAGCTAGTGGTAGCTGAACAGGCCAGTCGTTGGAAACGCTGTAGTTTAGTAATGGTGGTTGAGAGTTCGGTCCTTGTCCACCAAACCAGAGCGCCATAAGCTAACATTGGCCTGATCACCGCTTTAAATAACCACAGAGTAATCTTCGGTGAGAGCCCCCATGTTTTCCCTAACATTTTTTTTTAATTTGGTATAATGCAGTTGTGCTTTTATTGAGTTTGTAGTCAAGATGCTTGTTCCAGAGCAGTTTGCTATCAAGAATCCTTGATATACCTACCTACCTTTATTAATTTCTTAATAAACGAAAGTGTATCGGTAATAACTTTGCCGGTAAGGCCCTACCAACATTCGCCGTCAGAACTACCCAGGCAGCTTAAAAGTTTGTCAAAGAAGTTATGGTTTGGTACACTGCTGGAAGACAAATTAAAGTACGTACTTTTCAATCCGAAAAAGCAAAAGTTTACAAGCGAACAAAGCTGCGAGACGTGGCCGGGTAAATAGCAAAAGTAAAAAGCGTTTCTATGATTTCATAAACGATTTCAGGTGGATGTTAAAGTTAGTACTAAGACAAAGTACCTACTGTGCCTTAGAAATTACTGATACCTAAATCGTTTTTCATCTATTCTCATGTTTATCAAAGTTGAAATCGCTGGAAATTGACTGTTTAGTATCTTGAATTACCTACTTTGAATTAATTCTCAATGTCTTAAGCTGAAAATGTTCTTGAATTTCAACTTTTATTAATTTATCCTACCTGACATTTCAATAAAATATGCTATTTCTTAACCAAAAATTATAGGTAGGTCCATCATGTCAGAAACAGACGCTCGGTTTATTTATTTTAGAAACTGTTGGTTGAACTATAAAACACAAAACATACAACACACATCCAACAAACATGGCATTGTGGTGGCGCTCTCCACTCTTTGATCATTTCAAGATTTATATCTCCCACGAGGTTACGTTCCAATTACGATACAAGTAGCGACATCTACTATCCTTGAAGAGAAATATAAAGTTTAACATTACGCCATCTAGCGCTTACGCAGATTACTATAATAATCTGTGAGCAACCAGCTTCGTACTTGAAGTGTTCATTTACTACAAAATGGCACCACTTGTACTACAAACGAATCATCAAAGATCGCTGAAAATATATGTTTTATTGAAGTAGCAACAGTTAGAAGGACATTGAACTAGAATATTTTTAGTTTGTTATTGTGACAAATGTTTTGAAAGAACCTTAAACAACTCAGTTTTTGTACTAGTCAATATTCCTCAGTAAAAACTCTTTTTTTTTTTTGTGATTACTGCGTTGTGGATGGTGAAGGTCATGTAGTACGTAGACTTACCTTGTGGTCTTTATGGAACCTAAACGTACTGAAGTACATTTGTTAACATGACGTAGGTTGTAAGGTAAAGTTAGGAAAATTAAGTAGGTACCTATTAAGCAAATTGACTAATACTTTACTTAAATAGTCAGTGTATTCATTTCGTTGTTTGACAGTTATGATATGCTTTATGATAAACTAGCAGCGCTCCGCGGTTTTACCGGCGTAGTTCCCGTTCCCGTGGGAATATGGGGATAAAATATAGCCTATGTCACCCGGGAATAGTGTAGCTTCCCAACAGTGAAAGAATATTTCAAATCGGTTCAGTAGTTTCGGAGCCTATTCAATGCAAACAAACAAACAATCAAATCCTTCCTCTTTATAATATTTGTAGAAATATTTTATTATATTATAGATAACTTTGAGCGGACAACTATCAAACAATTTCTTAGTCAACTTTTAGAGATACTGAATGTTTATTAATCAACTTACTAGTTATTTACTGCAATATCACCAAACGTACATAATAATATTAGGTAACTATTATCTCGGTTATATTTCCCTGGGGGGTGTGGCATCTTACACGTCGTATTTTGATTTTATGTTCCTCCTCAGAAAAACATCGGTGAAATTATTATGTCGTCATTGCTTATTGGATACCTATATCAATTATTTATGTGACTTGGCACACAACTTCACACCTTGTAAACAGACTATGAGTAGTTACATACTTATATGTAGGATATGGACTCTTCGGTCATTGTACCTTTAGTACCTTGAGGTCTTAAGGCGTCTACACACCGAAGCCGGTGCGTCTCCACAACATTAATCTTCTGAACATTGTATTGTACTTTTGTGTAAAATGAGCCTGGCTACAAAGCCCAGCTTGATATGCCAGGCTTGGATGTGTAGACACCCGTACGTCCGACACCTCAACAGGTTCTCGTTAGGGTGACTCATGTGCTTCATAGTGAAAATTCTTTTAGACACTGAAGTTCCCTTCTAAGTTTTCCTCTTCTAATCCCTCCTATTCTCGATGCAAGAGAGCTACACAAAAAACCTACTGGGGACTTTGCGAAGAAAAATTGAGATCACCAATCTGTCTGCCAAGCATGGTGATAACTATTTGTAATATATCTCAGTTATTTCTTAATTTTATCTAAACAGAAAAATCGTGAAACATACGAATAACTTGAATAATTTTATGACCACATGTGCTTTATTGTTGCAAATGGGTCAAACTATCGGGACCTGGAAAGAATACGTTAAATTAGAAGTCACCCTGTATAAATATTGATAAACTAGAGTATTTTTCCTTCATACACAACAGAACTCTGGTAACGCTTATACATTAACAAGGGTTACCAGTTCTTTTTTGTCATCAAACTAGTGCCCGTCATCCGGAGGGAGAGAAGAAAAAGTTTTCGAGTTAGGCAATAGTTCACACAACAACTGTTTATTTTACGTCACTTTTAATGGCAACATCGCGTGAGCATGGCTGCCATAAGTATTCTGACAACTACATCGAAATAATCGTTCGATTTAATTATTTTCAGTATATACAAAGTACTCTTTGATTATTGCAGTTTGTGAAATAAGAAAAGTTTTAAATCTGTTTGGCTATCAAACGTAATCGTAGAAAGATATTTAAGAATTTCGAATAATGATAATAATCAGTGACGGTTGTTGACTTTTGAGTATTTTTCAGAAGGTCAGTACTACGCTATTGAGTTAACCATAGCTCAACCGGCATGAGGCGCCATAATACCATACTATAGTACCTACTTAAGATTTTCGGTTCTAAGGTCGAGTTAAGTGTTCTTGTAAATATCGAAGATCCAAAACAATCCTGCACTCCTAATGATTCAGATTTTAGCAGAAAAAAAAAGTTTTTGGAATAAAGAGGTTACTTTACAAATTAACTACGTAATTGAATGCGAACACTTTTCGAAATACAAATAATCTAATGGGTGCCATTCATCTGCATGAAAATTCAGATCAAATCCCGCTATTATTATAAATGTCAGTCACGCGAAAACGGCCGAACGGATTCGGATGAAATTTGGCACACAGATAGTTTATAACCTGGATTAACCTTTAGAATTTTAGGACTCACTCTCATAGACAGGAGGCCTGTGGCCCAGCAGTGGGAACCCTATAGACTGATCATATTATACGTACCTATTCTGGAGGATTTTTATTCCGGTAGTACCTACTCATGTTCTATTAGGATGGCGGCCTGTGGGTCCCGAGGGATAATTTTCGAGGGCAAAAGTCAGTTAGTTATATACTTATATTATGGACCTGGTAAAAAATGTGAATAGGTATCATGTACGTAGGTATAAATGATAAATGATTTTATTTCTGTAAGTAGGTTTGTACAAACACTTTTACACGTCAATCATATTTTTTTTAAACAAGATGAGTTCGGCGTTTCCTATCTGACTACTCTGAGAAGAAAGGCCGAAACAAACTCAGAGGTCACAGTCTCTTTTAAAGTCCAGACATAATCTTGGTCAGATCATGTGAAGACCATGTGGATTGGTGTCTGAAATGGTCTTTTGAGGAAAGAACCACACAGATTGAGTGGACCTGTCCATTCAGTGCACGCATATGACACATATTCACATGATTTAACTGAATAGGGCCACTTTAAATATGACCTGACCCTGAAGTAGTTAAAGGTCAGGTCATATTCCTACGTACCGACTAGTTAATTTTCCTTATTTAGAAACCTTTCCCTGAAAGTCTGCTAAAACATTTTTAGCACAAAAGGAACACTTATTAAAATACCCCCTACGTGTCAACTTCACATAACTATTTAGTAGATAACTATGTAATAAAATAGAAGGAGATAGATATACCGCTGTGGGGTGCTATCTAAGTAACTTTTGAACACCGTGTTAATATAATATCATGTCAGCCTAACAGGAAAATGACTGCAGGGGACTTTGCTTGCTTTACCCCGCCCATCATGTGTTTCATGTTACGGTCACGTGATACGACAAAGGAAGAGCTTTTTAACGTCATTTATACTTTCACAGTATTACACATTCATAATATTAGGTAAGTATGTATATAAATAAATAAAAATAAAAAATAATCTTATACCTACAAATCTGAGCTACAAATATAAAGCTAGGTTCTTTCTTCTTCTCTTGTGTCGACGATTGTTCAACGCAAGAACTTGCTACTTTGAACAAAGTAAAAAAGTAGTAAATAAAACTTACGTAAACATTTTTTTTACCGACTTCTAAAAAAGAAGGAGGTTATTTGTTAGTTGCTTGAGACTCATCTTTAACCCTCACAGTTATGTTTACGTAAGTTGTTTGAAATAAAAATTCCTCAATTTTTTAATTTATGAATTGTTTCATCGTTCATAAATACGATAAATTAAATTGTAACAGAAACTTAAAATTATTAAAATTACAAATTAAAACTGGCTACTGGTAAAAAAACGAAAGCTTTTTATCATACTGAAAAAGTAAAACGTAAAAAGAAAACTCTAATGGCATTTCTAGATTATTTTAACTGCAGGTGGCCAGTAGCGATTGTATTACGATTTGAATATAAAAGGAGGTTCTTATGTTCTTAAGGTTGCTTAACTTTTTGTATCGTCTCAAGAATTTTTATAGATCGTCAGTTCGTCAGTCATACAAAAAAAATCTGCTGTTTCATAGAAAAGTGCAATACCTACTCGGTCAAAATGTATGGAACAGCACATTTTTTTGGTTTAAAATGCGATTGCTTTTCCTCGTAAACGCGAATTTCATATTATATTGTTTATGTTTTTTGTTTAGTTATTCGCACAGATTTTTCGAAAAGAATTAGATCGTTTTTTCAATCCGTTTTAGCTTTTTAGGATACAGAAGTTGATTAGTTATACATCATCTATACTATAATATATCTTCTTCTTCTAATATTATTAAGAGAAAGATTTGATTGTTTGTTTGCATTGAACAGGCTCCGAAACTACTGAACCGATTTGAAAAATTATTTGACTGTTGGGAAGCTACACTATCCCCGGGTGACATAGGCTATATTTTATCCCCGTATTCCCACGGAAACGGGAACTACGCGGGTGAAACCGTGGAGCGCTGCTAGTTTATTTATAAGACAATTACTATCGTAGTCTTATAATTAATTATGCATAGCAAATTTTTCACATTTTAAATAATCGGTATATATCAAGAATCGTAAAATCTGTCGCCGAACGAAAATGGTGACCTAAAAGTTTTAAACATTCGAGTTGTCCACCATTTAAAAAGATACGTAGATGATTTTTCATTGAGTACCTACCTACAATTCGCAGGCATGTAATGACTGGCATGATTGAAAAATATAAAACTGTAGTAAAGCCGAGTATTTGTGTCAGTAACAATGAAAGGACTACAGCAGTATTTTTTGCGTTTTAAAATCACTTTTTTGTAGTACAAATGAAAATAATAATTGTGGTGGTCGTACATAACTTTTTTATCTCTGCATTTCCAGATTATTAACCGCAGTGGTGGAATCGGTGTTTTCAAAACGAAATGCTTACTGATGTGCTCATTACAAAACATTATCATACATCCTACAACCCGAGAGAAACCCATCCCATGATTTTAATTGAAGCCTGAAAATAAAGGTACCTTAACGAATTTATTAAATTTCCAATCATGAAAGGCAGAATATAATAGGTATGCTCAACTTGCCCAAGACAAACGAATAAGGGAACAAACATTATATCAGTTATATGCATAAATTATGAACTTAGGTAGTTAGGTACCTAAACTGGGACATATTACTGGCGCCGTCAAATGACACAAAATGAGGCTATGATTTGTGTATACTTATTAGATATTCAATAGATACACCGCAGGTTTCAGGGAAGGGTTGGAAGGTATTAGAACGCGATTTAACGTGTCAGCAGAGCACCCCCGTCAAATCAATCTTTAATACATTACCTGATGACGACACTGTTACTAAGCTCTGCTGAAAATTACGCATAAAATCACTGTGTATTCCAATTACCAAAACTCTACGCAAATTCTGAACCTACGTCTTACCGAACGACGAATCAGACGTAAAAAGAGAAATTTCAACAAATGGAACTGCGAGGAGCATGAGAATCTTACAACGATTCGCGCTTTAGGTACAATGGTACTACAACATTTCGGAGTATACTGTGAATGTTCGACGCGTAATCTCATTCTAGATACAACTTTATTATACGACTAGGTGTAGGTATACGCCTTACAGATAGCATCGACCCCTGTAGAAATAAGAAAGGGAATTTTTGCTAACCCTTTTTTTTGTTCACAATCGCAAGTCTCCAGAGCTCCTGACTATAAACGGCATGTCGTGATCTGGTAGGTGCTTTTAATTTAATTTCCTGTTCTTAAAAACTCGACCTCGAATATTTGCTCCTTTTCTGTATTGTAAAAGTTCATTATATCAATGTCTGCTTGTGTAACTATAATGCCTCAACTCAATACGTTAATGCGTCTACTCCATTAGTCTTTCAATTGGTGCTTTTAATTTCCTCCTTTAAACAAATATGTCGCAAAGGCTGACGACATTGTGTTATATTTCGACGGTTCATTTTGTTGAGTGCTTTGCTGAAATCAATGCTAACACATAAGGATATATTAATTAAATGAACGAAACTTCGACAGTACGCGTATATAGCTGCTTATTAGTAAGTCATTACGAGCAAAGTTAGTTTCCAAGAGTTCTGCGAACATGGCTGTGAGAAGACGGTCCTGACAGTCACCCAATTTGCAATACTATCGCTACTAACTAATTGTAACCATTAAATAAGAGATTCTTTGGAAATCGTTAATTTGGTGTTCGATAAAATGTATAAAAGTAGATACGTTTTTGTGTAAGTAATAGGTTGACAAACAAGGCAACGCCCAACTGATTGAAATTGGTTACCGCCGTCTAAAAACACCTAGGTATAGCAGTAATGGGGTTGTTTGTTGAGTCGCCAACTTTAGGACTGGGTTGACAAAGTTTCAATTTATTAATACAACAAACAACAACTTGTATCTACAAATTATGTTATAGGTACTGAGGAGATCGTCAAATTTAAACTACACTCCCCTCCAATAAAAATTAAATACAAACATTTGAAACGAGCATGCAACAAGCAGTGGAGGCCCCTTCAATGCTTGTTGCATGCAAATAAGACGATCTCCATATAATATTAATATACCTTCAATAAAATTGACCAAAGTGGAACCAAAGTTGTTTTCGTAGCCAAAATGTGTCTGCAGTTATAGCCAGGTTAACATTTACAATAGAAAATATTGCTCTTCAAACACCATAAATAGAGCATCGATTTTACCAGTTACACTAAAGTTAGCAACTTAGAGACCCCAAACTATGCTTTTAACTTGAAAACATTTTGCCATTCGGCCCTTTTTAATCAAATTAAACATAGGTATTATTGAATTTACTTTTGAACGCATATATTCTGTTTATGGCTAAACGGGCCTACTTTTGATCTCAAACACGCCTGATGGAAAGCGATGGATGAGGTCTATAGGGAACGAGCCTACCCAGAAGATAACTCTCTCTTTGATGGTAAACGGGTTAAATGTGGAAAGGAAGACAGAAGCTGGCAGAGAGTTCCATACTCTGGCTGTGCGCATAATATATGTGGAGGAGAAATGCTGAGTACAACTGGGCAAACAAGTATAATATAGATAGTGGTATATCCAACATGTGCGGATGGTACCTTGCAAGATGCCTAGTAGTCCGGTAGTGAAGGGCGATGGTGAGATCAGGTCGTCGGGCTCCAGCGCACACTTACCGAAGTACAGTCTACAGATAACCGCAGTTGCAAAAGTCTGCAGGGTTGCCAAATGCGGTAAGCTTAACAAACAGTCTAGCATGCTAGACCCTTAAATGGCTTTTGAGATATCAAGTGATACAGCAAGGGTTTCGCCGTGTCTCTAAATGCGTAACATACACAAGAAGATCCCCCCCCAGTCGAGCGACCACGACGCAAGCCACTAATGAGCCCATTGTCTTTCAAGTATGCTAGTACCTAATTCACACGAACATAACACTCACTCAATACAAACATGTCAGTCAACGTAGCACACGGCGAGCTAGCTTGCTAGTTTTACCAAAAACTAGAACAAAGTATGGCAAGAAAATGCTTACTTTTGAAGGAGCACAACTTTATAATAGAATACCGTCTAGTATAAGAAATCTACACTCTTTCAATGTATTCAAAAGTAAACTTAGTGAGTATATAATCGCGGATCAATCACTTCTGGAGAAATGAAGGCATTGAATTGTATAACTGATGAAACATTAGCGGGTATATTCATAAACGATGATTAAAGTTGAGAGGTGTTTAAACGTCAAAAATGTATGGTTAATCAGTCGCTAATCATTACTTAACTTTAAGCAGCGTTTATGAATAAGGGGTTAAATGACGAGTTTTGTGTAATATGTGTATGTTTTAGTATTGTGTAATTGGTGACGACGAACTTTGTGTAATTTATGTTTATATGTTTTAGTATTGTTCTCAAGTGAGTGACATGTATGTCTTTATTGAGAATAAAGTTTCTTTAAACCTTAATTGTTAAGTACCCTTTCCATCACGTTACACAGGATTAAAGTTATGGCGATTGGTCTAAAGTTGTCATATTTCGTTCGGGCGTTTTCCTTTTCATAATCGATTGCTATTAATTTATTACCCTCTGATCAATTGAAGCACCGTTGAGAAATTAATTTGGCACGACAAACAAAACAGGGAGAGGACACAAAAATGTAATTTAACATCGATGTCTTTAATTAATGACCCAATCATGTAACGGGCATGAGACAAATGTAATATCGTAATTCGCAACAATCTCCGCGTGTATTCGGAAACGAGGGCGGTCAGCCACAGATTATAAAAAAGGTTTTTTTTTACCCGATTAAACAACGCCCTACCTTCCCCATGGGAAAACGGAAAACCAATGATTTCCTACCAAAAGTATTTTCTTATGCAAACCTAAGTTTTTTCTTGCCCAGAATAGTTCCCAGAAGTTATGTAAACCGTTTCTTTTAAAGGATGTTGACGGAATTTACATAAGACTTTCATTCGTCACTTGTTATGCCAAGGCTCCACTCAAAAAGGATATGATACACGGTCGCCTGCCGCGCGGCTACTACTGAAAATAATGTTTTTTTTTTTTTTCTAGATGAAAAGTAAGTTTTTATTCTACGTCTGTGGCCTAAATTCTTGCGTGTGCCATTCATTTCAGTGCCAACAAAGGGACCGAATCCTTCCCCTTTTATTTACATCTAGATCATATTCCCGGAAAATATCACTCTTTTAATATTCGTTGTATGTGTCGTTTTTTTATTTAGCACCGTAATCCTGTCATGCACAAAGTACATAAACACATTTTACCTGAGTTTCAGCAAAAAGATGTTTTGAGGTACGAAAAACGATAAATACTTGCCTATATTTTAATAGATATTTCTTATTTAAAACTTCTAAAAACAAGCTGTTGTTTCAAAGCTTCGGTTTCGTGTTCGAAGGGTCGAGTTTATAGATAAATCAGTTTAATAGAAATTGTCTTGATTTATAAGCTGGTGTTAGGGCTATGACGGATCGTGACTATACATCATGGGGTAAGGTGGCCGCGATTATTTCTATTTGTGGTCGCCTTGGGAGCATGGATCGATAAAACGTGATTCGATTGTATTATAAAATTGAACGGTGTAAAACCTTTAAAGTCATTACCGACATAATGAAGAGGACCCGAGGGAGGAGAGTAGAATAAAATTGCTGTGTTAATGATTTATAGACGAATCTCAAGATTCAGGTTATTCGAAATGAAGCGTGCAAATAATATCTATAAACTGTTTTTAATAAAAATATCTGCCTCCCAAGCAAGGTAGCTGTTAAATGCTTTCCATTAAGTTCGTATTTTTCCCTCATTTTCTATTATGGATTTCGTTTTACGGAGGTATAATAAAGCAAGTCATGCTCTAATTGTATCGGTACGTTGTTCGGGACCTATCGTATTCAATATTCGATCACTTACCAGAAGTGGGACGTAAAATACAATCCAGTACTTCGCGAAAAGTGTGGGAGAATGTTTTAGTAATTCATGTCACACGTACTTACGTAACCGTTCGAAAACACATGGTACAAATGAAATCCCGGATAAACGTAAGAGTATATGGGCAATATAATAGGTCTTTACCTATGAAATTGCCGTTTTGTATGAAAAAATTTAAACGAATTTTTTTCATGAATTTTTTATTTGTATTAATCGAAGTAATCACCCATGCAATCAATGCATCTTTGCCATCGCAGTGGCAGTTTATTGATGCCCTTCTTAAAGAAATCAGCTGGACGGGAGGCAACAAATTCTTCAAAGGCATTTTGTACTGCCTCTCGGGTATTAAATTTTTTTCCCGCCAAGAAGTTATCCAAATTCTGGAAAAAGTAGTAGTCTGTAGGCGCAAGGTCTGGTGAGTAGGGCGGATGACGGAGAGCTTCCAACCCCAGTTCTTGCAACTTGGAGACCGTCTGCTGTGCAGTATGAGGTCGCGCGTTGTTGTGCAGGAGCAGCGGAGACGAGCGATTGACCAATGCTGGTTGGAGATGCGCCAGCTTCTCCATCATTGTGTTCAGTTCTTCACAGTACACATCTGCAGTAATGCTCACCCCGTTTGGTAAGAAGCTGTGATGAATCACACCGGCGCTAGACCACCAAACAGTGACCATCACTTTTCTAGGGGTAAGTTTTCGTTTAGGGCATTGTTTAGGTGCTGAACCAGGATCCAACCAACTTGCTGAGCGCTTACGGTTATCAAACAGAATCCATTTTTCATCGCAGGTAACAATGCGGTTCAAAATTCCTTCATTTGTGTGTCTGTTGAGCAGTGCAAGACACGTCTCGACGCGTACTTCGCGCTGGCGATCATTGAGTTCGTGGGGCACCCATTTGTCAAGCTTTTTTACCTTGCCAATTTGACGCAAATGGACCAATATTGTTTTGACGCTAACGTCGAAAGCTGCTGCTAATTCAGCCGTAGATTGTGTATCATCAGCTTCCACAATCGCCTTTAATTCGTCATTGTCGACCAAAGTCTTCGGACGACCGCGAGGTTCATTTTTCAGGTCGAAATTTCCAGAACGGAAGCGAGCAAACCAATAACAGGTGGTGCGTTGGTTTGTAGTGTTAGCTCCGTAAACGTCGTTGATGTTGCGTGCCGCTTGTGCCGCGTTGCTGCCACGACGGTACTCATATTCCATAATTACTCGAATTTTTAACGTATCCATGATGACGAAAAAGATTGAAATGCGATGAAAATGTAACACTAATCAATAAAGAAATGACTACTTTTAGAAAAAAAAATCCATGTTTTTAAAATAAAATTAATTTGAAATTAGAATTCTTAGCCAAACAAAAATTATTTTGATTTGAAATGGCCAGTACTGCAGAACGGCAATTTCATAGGTAAAGACCTAATATTATATCGTTATTCATCAATATTTCAGTATTGAAACATGAAGCTTACAGAAACTATAGTGCGGATAGTGTAAGACATCCACTAACCTACGTTTTAGGAAATCTTCAAGTTTTTTGTTGAATCAGAGAAACAATTGACAACTTTTGACACCAATCGTATTTACATATGAAGCTGAAATCTGAAGTACTTTAGCATACTAGTGGTCCCTCAGTGATCAAAATTCGACCAAGAGTAATTTAAATCTTCATGTATTCCTAATGCATTATTATATAAAAAAATATTCGTTTTCTACACTCTTTCTCCATATAAACTTTAACTGTGCCAAATTTTATACTCCTCCGTAGGCCTATATACCTACGTAAAAAGGGGTTCAAAGTTTTTTCTTCACGTATTAATTTATAAACAGATAGATAGCTGAACGTCAAATGCAATCATTTAAATTACTATAACCATAGGTCCTCCCCCCCGAGTAGGTTCCGCATTGTCGTTGCGGGGGGGGGGCTCAGTAACCGTGGATTCCAGCCACGGTGAAGCCAAGAGGAACCCAAAGGTGGGGCCGCTCGTCAGGGTTTTTGCCTTCAAGCCATTGACGTAGCGGCCAAAAAGTAGGTTGCGGTGAGGTGCACCGCAACTGAGGTGGGCCGCGATGTCGAATGGGAGGCATCGCGGCTGAGGGTTATGGGTTGCGGTAGAGGAGGAGTGCCGGTGCTTCTGAGCAACGCTCTTCCCTTCCGTGGCCTGGACGGGGCCGCCACCTTTTGATGGCGGACGCGGTGGGGCCGCAGGGGAAGAGGAGTGTCGGTATAGCGTCAGCCGCTCTCCCTATCCCCTGCGGCCGAAAAGTGGTAGACGGGACGGCCGGCGCGTTGTGTTCCACACGCGCGCCGTCAAAGATGTCAGCAACCACTGGTGGGGTCCGCAAGGACCGATGCCTGCCAGGGGTGCGGGTTTGTTCGAAAGAGATACCACAGCCCCTGGCATACGAGCTACTGAGGGAAACACGGGTGGGTTTTAGTCAGTAAAAGTCTGATACGCCCTCCTGCTCTACTCAGCAGGAGAAGTCATTTGATGATTTCCCACACAAAAAAAAAAACCATAGGTCCTAAACTATAAACCCATGACAAGTCATATTCTTTGCCAAGCTAATCAACTTAAAGTTTAGAAAAAATAATGGCTACTTTAAGGCAGTGTAAGCGAGCTTTTTGTGAGAAGCAAAAAGCCGAATCACTTTCAAAGACATTCCACGAGGATGGCTATCTCTGAAGCATAAGACACATGTAAAACTAGATTGATTTATAGCGATACAACAAAAACTCCTACAAATCCTACAATAAATCAACCCTAACTTTTACAAGTACCAATTCTGGCCCAAAAGCGGCAAGTCATAGCGTGAGCCTTATTTTGGCGCCCAGCCTCGCTCGTAAAATATATCCCTATAATGTAGGTTTAGATGAATTTCGGGGCACTTATTCCCTGTCCGAAACCCGACCACACAAACTACGATAGTCGTTTTAATTTTAACGGACACCACACAACTACATATATGTTACATAAATCTACTTTCTAATGCTCCACGAAAATGGTATGTTATTAAGTTTACCTCTCAAAATAAATATGTGGTTACTGCTCCGATACTTGGAATGAAAGTTTGTTAGCTAGGGGCCTAGGTATCAGCCGCGTCAATAATACGAGCCCCCCAAGCTACTGGATCCCCGAGACTTACGTGTGTAAGCAAAAATTCATAAAATGTTATCCAAAATATCTGATTCTTATTCTTCCTTTTGAGCGTCGCCTTAATTGGGCTTAAGAAGCCGCTAGCTAACAGCTCTGGTAACTCAATTTTTAAAGGTAGTGTAAAATTTAATCAACTGCAAAACCAAAATGCTACGTATGACTTCAAAAAGTGTTTCCACCATTTATATTAAACCTACATGCGAGGATGACAAGCGTGTTTCGCATATTTAATATGCAAGGATGATATGTAAAATAAGTAATGTTATAATATTGTTACCAATCTTAACTAACTATCGGTAGGTACCATACAACAACAGCGTATCTCTGCGATTGGATATCTATACTTGCTCTTTGGCGGAATTCCAGAGGGCGACACTTAACGAATTGTCCTCTGTGTAAACTGTACATATTCATTTTATCTATTATTTTTATGTGGTTGTTCACTGTCAGTCAGGACAGTAAAAATAATTCCTTTTTATTTTTTGTTGGTGGTGGTACCGAATTCGTTTTTGGGTAACGTCTCTAAGTGGGAAAATTATGACTACATTGTTGTATTGGGTTCCCAACCTGTAAAAACAATTGTATGTGTTAATAGTAAATAAATAAATAAACAATGGAAAGTCAAATATAACCATTGATTAAAAAATACAACTACATTTTACCCATACCCTCATGCAAGCTTATAATAAGATGCATAATCTGCCTATAATGTTCCCACTGCTGAGACACAGGCCTCCTCTCTGTGAGAGGAAGTGGGACGTAATCTACCACGCGGCCCCAGTGTGGGTTGGTAGATATGTCACAATATCTTCGAATTTTTGGTTTCCTCACATTTGCTAACGCGAATCTTATGCATTCAGTTTTCTTTGCATTTAATACCAAATTATTTACAGTAAATCAATTATGGACCTTAACTATGGCGTTATTTACGCCGTCAAGCTCCTGTGAATGTCTCTTAATTTTAAAAATCAGTTGTGACATACAACAGCAAATAACACCATTTGTTTGTAAATGAGGTAAATCATTTATATATACTAAAAAGAGGAATGGACCCAATATTGAGCCCTGCGGTGCACCCATTTTGACTGTTAAGCCCAAGGAATTCACACCGTTTGTTTGAACTTGCTGCAGTCTATCATACAAGTACGATTTTACCAAGCTAAGCGCAAGTTCACCCAGTCCGTAATGGCCTAGTTTCAAGAGAAGTGTTTAGTAATTCACGCAATCAAACGCCTTGGATAGGTCGCAAAAGATACCTGATGAATGTGGCGCGTCTTCCCATGCGGTCAAGATGTGTTTTAAAAAGGTGACACCGGCGTCTGTTGTGCAACGTCCTCTGGGGAAACCAGAGTGTTGATCGTGTAGGATGTTATAACGACTAAAATCTAATGTACTCAAAGTACAGCGCCTGACGAGTTCTGAACCTACGACCTACAACTGTAGGTCGCGGCCGTTACAACTGGGCCACCACACCACTATTCTTTAGTAAGATGATAATAAATTATGAAAAATTCTTATAAGGTTTTATTTAAAACGCAGGAATACATTTAAGTTAACTAAGTTTATGTCTGAAAGGGTTAACTAAATCTGAGAATTAAATAGGTCCAGTGTTGTCAACGACTACTACACAAAAAGTTAATCTCGAAACCCTTAATAACTCTTCTAACCTTTTATAATGGACCGGATTTCGAGGGTTTGATCAGCTGGAAAAGGGATCGTGCACTTTATAAATAAGTAGAACTCGTTACTTACAACTTTGAACGTATCCTATCTTTTTCATTGAATGTTAACTTGTTAAACAGATTCAGGTCTAATAAAACAGCTAGTAAAGTTGAGCTCGTAACTGCGAGCAATAACGATAAGCAAATGGAAGAACGTTTATAGCGAGATTTCATTAAATTTATTTTCTATACATTTTATATATAAGATACGTCATCCAAAAGCAAGCGATACCTCCCAACCCAAGATAATAATAGGTCTTTACCTATGAAATTGCCGTTTTGTATGAAAAAATTTAAACGAATTTTTTTCATGAATTTTTTATTTGTATTAATCGAAGTAATCACCCATGCAATCAATGCATCTTTTCCATCGCAGTGGCAGTTTATTGATGCCCTTCTTAAAGAAATCAGCTGGACGGGAGGCAACAAATTCTTCAAAGGCATTTTGTACTGCCTCTCGGGTATTAAATTTTTTTCCCGCCAAGAAGTTATCCAAATTCTGGAAAAAGTAGTAGTCTGTAGGCGCAAGGTCTGGTGAGTAGGGCGGATGACGGAGAGCTTCCAACCCCAGTTCTTGCAACTTGGAGACCGTCTGCTGTGCAGTATGAGGTCGCGCGTTGTCGTGCAGGAGCAGCGGAGACGAGCGATTGACCAATGCTGGTTGGAGATGCGCCAGCTTCTCCATCATTGTGTTCAGTTCTTCACAGTACACATCTGCAGTAATGCTCACCCCGTTTGGTAAGAAGCTGTGATGAATCACACCGGCGCTAGACCACCAAACAGTGACCATCACTTTTCTAGGGGTAAGTTTTCGTTTAGGGCATTGTTTAGGTGCTGAACCAGGATCCAACCAACTTGCTGAGCGCTTACGGTTATCAAACAGAATCCATTTTTCATCGCAGGTAACAATGCGGTTCAAAATTCCTTCATTTGTGTGTCTGTTGAGCAGTGCAAGGCACGTCTCGACGCGTACTTCGCGCTGGCGATCATTGAGTTCGTGGGGCACCCATTTGTCAAGCTTTTTTACCTTGCCAATTTGACGCAAATGGACCAATATTGTTTTGACGCTAACGTCGAAAGCTGCTGCTAATTCAGCCGTAGATTGTGTATCATCAGCTTCCACAATCGCCTTTAATTCGTCATTGTCGACCAAAGTCTTCGGACGACCGCGAGGTTCATTTTTCAGGTCGAAATTTCCAGAACGGAAGCGAGCAAACCAATAACAGGTGGTGCGTTGGTTTGTAGTGTTAGCTCCGTAAACGTCGTTGATGTTGCGTGCCGCTTGTGCCGCGTTGCTGCCACGACGGTACTCATATTCCATAATTACTCGAATTTTTAACGTATCCATGATGACGAAAAAGATTGAAATGCGATGAAAATGTAACACTAATCAATAAAGAAATGACTACTTTTAGAAAAAAAATCCATGTTTTTAAAATAAAATTAATTTGAAATTAGAATTCTTAGCCAAACAAAAATTATTTTGATTTGAAATGACCAGTACTGCAGAACGGCAATTTCATAGGTAAAGACCTAATATACAGAAGATAGCGAATATTTCTTTAATCATCGCTGGCTCATAATTTTATTAAAATTATTTCATTTCATAAAGACCAGCGAACGTTTTTTCTATAATACTGCCTGTCTGAATCTTATTAGATTACGCTAATCTTGGTAGGTATATTTTCAATCATTTTTACAGACTTTACAATATTTCAATGAGAGACACTTTATTGTTCACTAGGCAAAGAAGAAAATAACTTTTCATTGTTACAATAGGACACGTTTGAACGATCGATGGGATGGCCTGGTAACTCAAAAAACGCCAACTCTTACAAACGCAGAAAGGATAGTTTCCTGCATATATTTTCTTTTGCTATCCGCGCAACATTGTTACATTTCGTATCGATGCTGATTCATGGTATATTTATCCGGTCAATCAGTCTGTTGCTTTAAAAAATCTCTCTCTAAACATGTAGCCTGGAGTAATTTTTGTCCAATATCTAAAAGCACAAAATTCCTCTGAGAGCCCACGAGAAACTCCGGCCCTTTTGAAAAAACCCTTTCAATGAACAATTAATTTTCTAAAAGTTAATTAAAATTACAACACGAGGAAAATTACCGAACATTTTATCAAAAAATCTAAATACGATAATCTACCTATAGATAGGTTGATATATATATGTATTAGCCAGGTAGGTACATATTTATCATAAACAAGTATTTCTTGAATAAATTTCTACAAGCAAATAACAACTTCTTAACTAAGCCTCTACTTAAGTACGTTGGAATCTTATTAAGTTAGTATGGTTATAAGTTGGCATTAAGTTTATTGAAGCAACGGAACGCCCACATTAACTATCTATAGGTAGGTATTAAACTGAGGTACCACTCAGCCATAACTAACTGACACCAACCTAAACAAAAAATATTGTATTTAAATTCATTTCCCTTCCTTGGTGTTTTCACTACCTGAGACAAGTAGGTATAAAAGCTGTACGAAATAAATATCTTGTATTTTTTCATCTCAATTGAATCAGGAAGTCGGAAACAAATAGCCGGAGCGACGAAGAAAAAGTGTTTTTTCATGTCTTCTACCAATGTATACCAACTTTAACCTTTCAGAAAATTTGTAAAGATTAGTACAGTCGACCGCAAGTTGGTGGAACACTTCTACCTTGCGCTGGCCTGGCTTAGCGAAGTACAAAATCTCAACAGAATAAGATGCTAGCTTATTCCTAGGTTTTGTTACTTCTGACGTGTGACCTACAGTACCTAACTAATTAAGTGCAAAATTATACTTGAAACATTAACAAAGGAAATTATTTACTTAGGTAGGTATCAAATTAAGCCATGGCTTAGCGTCTTGTAATTATGTTTGCTTAGTCTCAGTAAATAGGCGTAGATTAGATAGACAATGAGAAGACATTATATCCACTCATTAACTTACCTTAATAATTTAGGACAAGTATTTAGGAAGTAAAACTGTGAATTTAGATGCTCGCTGATTTAAATGCATATTCCATATATTTTTTTGCTGTAATTGTTTATGGCCTATTGTCATAACCCTGCCTTTCATCAACATCATCATTCCAGCCGGAAGACGTCCACTGCTGGACATAGTCCTCACCCAATTTGGGGGGGGGGGGGGATTGCCATAATCGCAACGCTTGGCAGGCGTGTTGGCGATCGCAGTATTATGGTGGTAAAATGCGTAGAGAACGCTGCTGCCCATTCTCTAGTAGGTCCTTTAGTCGCGTCCTACGACACCCCCGGGAAGAAATGGGATGATGCTATTCTTTACGTCCAGCACAACACGGAACCCCCTTCCCTTCCTTTATGTAAATTAAATATTTTGTTACCATATAAACCCTACAAAAATATCCTTTAAACAGTCCCGGAAAAGAAGTGTAGGTTCCCTACATAAAATACATTTACCTAATACATGCAATTTTGTATATTTATTTCTACTTTGTATCATCATGTGTGTACTTTGTATACAACAAGCCATAAGAATGTACCGCATATTGTTGCCTACTTGCAGTTCGGCTCACGCACAAAGGTCGTGACAAAACATACATACAACCACGAACATGTAATCAAATATACGTAACTCAACAATACGCAAATAAACAGTAAGGCTTTTTATTCGCTTTTAGCTTAAAAGCAAATACCAAAATTGTTCAGTGGATGGAAAACTGGAAATTCTAACCGCAATCCGATGTGACAAGCAAAAATATCGTTATGATGGCATGGCCGACAACTGATTACTTACCACAACACAATTTGAAATGAACGAAGTATAACTGTGGCAACCTACTTAGTTATCTTTTCGTCCACTCCTATGCCACACCTTACTAGAATGTAACCTCATTGACAAAGTGACGTAATTAAGAAAACAAATATCAGGTTTAGTGGAAAATAAAAACGATCCTTGATTAACTGCTTATCGTGCCATCTCTGGCGCCTGAGCCTGTGAAAAGTGAGAGGGATTCCCTAGTTTTATCAAACCTGACTGCACGATTTATTGCCGCAAATATTGTCGACACAAAAATACCTACTATTCGCATGTGTCGCAGCTTGCGCGAAGTGTCAACAAAACAAATTGTACCTATCTGATATTTTCGTGGGTAGGTACAAAATTGCTGTAATTCGCAATGCATTTCAGACCCCTTACAAAAATGGCCATAGAGCTATGGTGTTTATAGTCTGCTAGCTTGAATATTATGCGCTAAACGAACGGATTCACAATCACGTCAATTATAATGCTATTATAATATAGTAAATAGGGATAGACACTATTGTCAATTCATTTGTTTGATTTATATTTCAAAAAATACGGTACATGCCTTTTCTTTCTCAGAAATTAAGTTTTGATATGGTAAGTAATTAGAAAACCCAAAAAAAAAACACTAATGTGTTTATTTTTGGGACGACCAAATTACTTCATTCCGCTCCACAAAAAGTAGAAATTATTATCAGATCCTGATGTCACACCTTCGGAAATAGCTGTCGGCCCCGATATAATTGAGGAAAGCAAAGTGGGAAGGAAAATATATCGAAGATAAATCTTTCTTTTCGATTCTTTTTTCTGCACCCGTCCGATAAAAAAGTAAAAGTAAGTCAAAGTATTCTCAACTTGATGTATTTTATGGAGGGATGTGATTTGGTACCAACTCTATAATTGCACCATTCCCCGATAATTCACCGTTTTCTACAGTTACATCATTCTATTCTATTCTGCGTACTTATGCACTTAACCTCACAACTCGATGGCTCTGTTACTAGTTGACAAAACCGAATTAAACTTCATCATTATGTGCCTACACAATGGCAGTGCGTACCTACAAAGCCAGTGTTGGCAAATATCCAGCGCGTTTACTAAAGCTGAAAAAAATATTCTCATAACGAAGCAGTGATGCTCGCTACGTACGGCGGCGCACGTGAGGGAGAGACAGTATGTGCGCCCTCACAGCCCTAGCCTCCGCTGGAGATGCCCTGGACGTCGGGAATTCCAGGCTGATTCCCGGCCACCGTAGGCGCGGGCTTGCGGACGGTGAGTAATGGGTAGCTCGCTCTCCGGTAAGGACCATGCCACCATGCAAGATACATCTTGATCTGACCAATGGCATAATTAATGCCCTAGATATTAAAACCAAAACACTAGGCATATTTCTAGACATGTCTAAAGCATTTGATACTGTCTCTTTCACCAACCTTTTGAAGAAAATGGAATGAATGGGAATAAGAGGCGTATACGTTACTCGTATAAAACAAACCCTAGAAAGATGCTCAAACTAGTGCATATAATGCTTTCAGAATGATCATGGCGTGATTGAATAATAACTTGCTTGCTATAAATGTCAATAAAACGAATTATGTCGCTTTCTAACCATCCACTCAATCCTAACGTTCAAGTAATTGGTTGTCCCTTAAGGCTCTTGGCATACACAGACCTACAATAGCCGATGCATAGAGTGGGGAAATAGCATCAAGTACCTTCACAAACACACGTAGCTTCACGAGTGCTATGATCACTTTAGCAGGCGTTCCGCGCAAACATACCCCCGGGCGTTGAAGGCTTGTCTTTCAACCAGAATAGTCAGACTCGGGGTAGATCGGCAATGGACAAATCTTGCAGAATGATCTGCGGAGCAGGCCACTGGAGGTTTTGATGTCTGCAACTCTGATCACGCCATCGGGACCTGGGTAGGTAGCGACAATACGACCCATTTTCCACTTCAGAGGTGGCGTGTTGTCTTCCTTTAGAAGTACCAGGGAGTTCAGCTTCAGAGAACCCTTACATGTGCGCCATTTCGTCCTGAGTTGGAGCTCCGATATATACTCCTTGCTCCATCTGTTCCAAAAATGTTGTCGGAGTTGTTCGATGCGTTGGAATCGAGATAAGGAACTGGTGGAATGGTCATGGTAATCAGGTGTCGGCAAAGATGTCAAAGGACGTCCAATTAAAAAATGTCCGGGTGTCAATGGCGCCAAGTCTTCAGGATTCGATGAAAGTGGAGTCAGTGGTCGGGAGTTTAAATAGCTTCTATTTGCACCAGCGTAGTATAAAGCTCCTCATAAGTTAGGTTACAAAGGCCCAACACTCTGACTAAATGATGCTTGGTTGACTTGACACCAGCTTCCGCAAGGCCAGCAAAATGAGGAGAGTATGCAGGGATGAAATTAAACTGAATTCCCTCTTTAGCCATCTCCTCAGATAACAAATCGCAATTAGTTTTAAGAAATTTTGATAGGTCATTGTATGCACCAACAAACGAGGTGCCATTATCTGAAAATATATTAACCGGTTTTCCCCTACGCGAGATGAATCTCTTTAACGCCATTATAAAAGTATTGCTGGTTAAATCACCGACTAATTCAAGGTGTATTGATTTTGTCGTAAAACAAACGAAAATTGCGATGTATACTTTCACCAATTTACAGCTACGACCTTGTCGGACAGCAGACTGTATTGGACCCGCATAATCCAAGCCAATATTTTCAAAAGGGAAACCTCCAGCTAGAAGTCGCTGCCGTGGTAAATTACCCATGATCGGTGTGACAGTTTGACCTTTAAGACGACAGCAACGTACACACCTACGGTAGCACAACCTGGCTAAATTGCGACCTCGTATGGGCCAGTATGTATCCCGTATGGAAGCTAACAGCAACTGGGGCCCAGCGTGAAACAACCGTTTGTGTTCATACTCGAATAGTAATTTTGTAAAGTGATGACTAGATTGTAAAAGAATTGGACATTTTTTATCTTAAGGTAATGATTTGATTGATTTCTTCGTTAACTAGTCTACCGTGAATTGGCCCACACATCTAAAAGTACTGATACGTGTCTGTAAACGAAAATTTAACTTCACTAGGCTTTTTTTTTTTTAGGTTGGAAATCGTCAAATAACTTCTCCCGCTCTGGGTGGAGCAGGAGGGCGTGTCAGACTTTTACTGACTAAAACCCGCCCGTGTTCCCTCAGTAGCCCGTATGCCAGGGGCTGTGGTATCTCTTTCGAACAAACCCGCACCCCTGGCAGGCATCGACCCTTGCGGGCCCCATCATTTTGTGCTGACATCTCTTTGAGGCGCGCGTGGATCACAACGCGCCAGCGACTTGGGCTTGGTCCTTACCGGACAGCGAGCTACCCATTACTCGCCGTCCGCAAGCTCATGCCCACGGTGGCCGGAAATCGGCCTGGGATTCCCGACGCCCAGGGCGTCTCCGTATCCTGCGGCGGCTAGGGTCGCTAGGGCGCATAAACTGCCTCTCCCTCACGTGCGCCGCCTCCCTCTTCGCGAGCATCACTGCTTCGTTGAAGGAGGTGACGGCTACCCATGCCCTCTCGCTCCGTACCATGGCCTGGACCAGGGCCGGTCGCGAGAGATCGCTGCCGCTGATCGCCTCCACGAGGACACGGCGGTGCTCCACCCAAGCCGGGCAGACCGCCACCGTGTGCTCCACCGTGTCCTCAGGGCGATCTTCGCAGTGGAAACACCCGGGCGTTTCCTCCCGCCCTATCCGAAACAGGAACCTCCCGAAACAACCGTGTCCGGTGAGGACCTGCGTCAGGCGGAAGGTGAGGACGCCATGCCGCCTCTCAAGCCACTCCTCAAAGAGGGGACTTACCGCCGCAATCGTGGCGTGCCCAAACTTCACAAGGCTTAGATCATCACTGCGGAGTGGTTTGCTTACAGTTGTGTATTAGGATTTCGCAGAGTTCCTTCTCTCATACTCTCCGCGTGAGGTGGTTTAGCTTGGCTTATCTAATCTCAATGTAGCTACACATCATTTCAAACTGACAATATTCGGTGGTTGCAAAATATTTTAAAACACAAACTGCGTGGTTTCTTTCCCATTCTTCTTCAGATGAATCTACCTTTTGGAAAGGGCAACTAGATTCAATCCCATTTTCTTGCTTCAAAAGTGGCTTTAATATGCATAATTGTAATAAATTATTTAACCTTGAGTATTGTTGGCGCAGGGAGCAATGAAAGTAGTAGGCTGTTGATATATGCAATGATTTAATGCCGTCTGATCTTTACAAATATAACCTCCCGGACAAAAATAATAAAAAAATAAGTTAGAAGAAAGAATCGTCCGTCGCGGTGGAGTCCGAGGAAACGAAAGTCGTCGGACCTAGCCATGCTTAGTTTGGTGAGTCTCTAGCCGTTACAGTAAAATTGTTCCTAGGCACAGCTCGTAAAACCATTAGGTATCCTATCCCAAATGGTTATAATTGTTACCATACTAGTCAATACCCATGATTACGGTAAGTACATAAGTAAACAAGTTCATGCTTAAATCCGGGCAATAATTTAATAGCAATTACGGTTGTTTCCACCTAAATTGGTAGAAATAAATCTCCATTTTACATGTAAACTGGATTCCTATGTTAATATAAAAAATCCAATTAATCAAACGGAACCATTTCAGTCACAGGGCAGTAATTCTGTAGCTTTTTCAAGTAATGGGTCGGCTCAGGCGTGTCCTTAACTAAAGTAACGAATCAACTTGAAAACGACCGAAAATCAAATTTTCGTCTTTTAGCCATAGTAATAGGTATTAGTATGGAGGAGTGAGTTTATCTGAGTAAAAGCCTTTTTTTCAGTATCTATAAGGATTTCTTACCCTTGCACACCTCTGATTTGTGAAATGAAAATAATGCTTGTATGTGTGACGGGATATGGCTACATTTTCGGAAAAAAGACACATGAAATGCTGAAAGCGATTGAAAGAAAATCTGAAAGTAGAGGTATGTAATAATGATTATAACAATTAATTATAAAACTGATCATAGTAAATAGAAAATGCATTGAAATTGAGGTTAATTCGTGACGATGTTTCATCGAGGAAATGTTGAATTATCGCTTATTTTCTGAATAAACAAATTTACGATTGTTGGTATCTTTTCTTTGTTAACGGTATGATAAAATGCTGCTATACCTTCATCTTTAAAATTACAAACATGTTTGCCTATTTTCGTGGTTTTCCCTGAGTGTGGACTTACAAACTAGGAACTTAGTTTCGTACGGATTATTATAACTATTTAAGCTGGATTGCTGTTTTTTACTCAAAGCCTGGCTACTTACAAAAGCAATTTTTTTAAACTGTATCTTAGTTCATATACGCACATAGTGTTCTGTTGTTGTACTTATTTCCACCAGCTGTGGAAAATAAAAAGCATTACTGTCTTAGGATTTTTCTAACTTTAGTCCGCCTCTGGTTTTTTTTATTTTTCAGTCTAGATAGAAACAAATAAAAGCTTATGAGATTTACAGTCAGCGCCGAATTCTAAGCAACTAAATTGGGGCCGCTGTATCCATTCCTAATTCAATTTTAAATCAATAAATCTAGAAAGGTGCAAGGTCAAGTTCAGTACTATTTCAGCATTGAAAATCTGAAAACTGTTGTATTTAATGGTCTCTGTGCACTTGAAGTACTCTTGTTATCTTATTACCTTCCAATTTGTAGAAATCATTCCACTTCCATGAAGCAGTATTGTGTCAAAAGCGACGCTCTAGAAAATTCTGCAATGTAAAACAAGCGTAAATGTAAAAAAGGCATTTACGCGACGGCAATTTAAAACCCCGGCCCACGTAAAACAAAATCTAATGACAAGCTTTGACGCCGTTTGCGAAGGCCACCTGAATCTGATATACAAAATTATGCCCATTAAATGTAACAACTTTTCTTTCAAAATAGCTGTTCTATGTAACCTTAGTTAGTGCAGCGTTCTGTGATGTTGTTGGTGGAAAATTACGGTATCGGATTCTCGATTTTGAGAACATTATTTGGATAAAGCTTTCCGCAGATTGGCGCGATGCGACTCTAGTAGATCAATTGCCATTAAGTTTTCATATAAAGTATTCTATTAAAGTAATGGTCGCGCTGTGGTGTTGCGCCTGTCTGCGGGAGCCCTTATACGTAACCGTACGATAATAAGCATGCTTGTGGTCAATTACGAGAACTCTGCAGTGTAGGTGATTGATAATCTTGTTAGTGCTTAGTAGCCGGCTGCCCTCGCCGAGTATGGCAGTCAGGGTAAAGTGGGTTATGTGTGCACAATCTTATTGATATAACCGTTCACGGCCAGTGTCATCTCTGCACGATCCTACGGTAGTTACACGTACTTGTTTATTCTTTTATGTATTCGTTATTGTTTAAAGATTAGTGACATATTTTTTATATTACTCCATTTATCTATATAGTGTATCGCTACAATGATAGTTAATAAAAGAAAACCACGTCAAGATCCATTTGAACGAAAATGTCAAAAAAACTGTTGATACAAATACTTTTCATGCAAAACAGTGGTCGCTTCACACCCAGAGCGCCATTTCAAATTAAATAAATGCGAGAAAAAGAAGATTTTATTGACAGTAATAAAAAATCCACATTATCTTTTTAGGAGCGAATCATTAAAAGAAGGAGTGCTGTTGATGTTATGACATAAACTGTGATCTAGATACTTGCAAATGTTTAGTACATAATAAAATTGCAGTGTTCAAGGCGTGTAGTTATTTCTTTACCTATATGGCTTTGGCGACTATTTTAATGATGCTAAAGGCACTTCCAAAGAGTTGAAAAACGTGAGCAGTCCAAATAAAGTTACCATACACTTTTTCATTCACAACTTTTTTTTATTTCAATGTAACGTTTTATTTTTCTATCAAATAAATAATTTGATAAGTCCGTCTTGTAGTACTGGCACCAAAAAACCTCTTACCTTCTCGGGAGCCCACGAAATCTGCAAAAAAAAATGTTATGAGGGTTTTTTTTTTTTTTACTAGCCTGCACTTTTGTCAAAGGCCTTCCCCAAATCCTTCCAGTCATGCATTTCCAGAGCCATCTCGAACCAACCTTTGCAATACGCGTCTAATTTACTTTTTATAGGAATATGCAGGATACATTTTTATCTAGTGCGCATTTGTGACCATGAACTCAGCATATCACTGTAGACCCGCCAGCGCAGAAATTTTTCGTCGGTTATACAAAACAAATCTGCTGTTTCATAGAAAAGTGCAATACCTACACGGTCAAAATGTATGGAACAGCTGATTACTGATTATTGAGGTACAGTCAACTTAGTCTGGTCACAGCCGTCACAGGTATTTGCGCTATGCACTTTGCTGTATAGTTACAGGCAATCGCTTTACCATATTGCTTGAGTATTGTTGCGCACATTCAGCTGTTGGTACCGGCTATATACCTTCATCTTTGACGGATAACCAGAATCCCTCTAACAACCAGTCATTGCAAAATGTATCGTATTACACCTTAACTGGGTTGTTGAGGTCATATAGGCCGTCATTTCGTGTAAATAGTGGTATTCAGCTGCATCTGGTTTGACTAAACGTCAAGCCGACGGCCACTGCAGTTGAAAAAAGGCAAAGTAGCTGATTCCTTGAATTTCTCAAAAATAAATGATATCTACAGAAGTCACAAAGAAGCTATTTTCAAGAATCAAGTCCAAACATTATATAAATATTATGTGTATTATTAGGATTTTATGTGAGTGTAACAATGCAAGGCCACGTCTGGAAGAGCTTTTTGAAGAAGGAGACATAGCAGCTTTGAGCTGATCTGTCCCAAAAGACAGCGCGCATGCATCAGTCATCGTGTAGGTCAACCCTATTTTAGGGAGCTCAACGACCCGTCACAAAACGCTACCAGATCATACATACAAAATAATAAAAACCGCTACACTGCTACAAAGTCATGTATTCAATCTAGGCTGCATGGTACTCATGTGAGTACCAAGCAGCCTTTTTCAAAACATTTAAACTAACTGTGAATGTTAACAGTTAGTTTAAATGTTTTGAAAAATATCATATCATAAGTTGTTGCCGCCGATGTCTCTACCACCCCGTATAGTAATATTGAAGTAGCACCCGCCCACCGCCCACATGTAACCTCGTCACAATTCATTCGTGGAAAGCATATAATCGTTTTTCGGTAGAAATAGCAAATTTTATGTACTTAGGTAAATACTACTGTAAATATTATAGACATGGCCATCGGAAAGCCCATTCACTAAAAGCTTCTTGTAGGTAATACCTGTTTAATTTCCCCTCAGCGGCTTTTACTCGATTGCCTTTGAAAAGCTTATGATTGAAGAGTTCCGTTAATAACTAAGTACTCATCGTAATATTAATAACTGTTCATTATAATGTAGCTTTTATGATCAATAATGCAAAAAGGGGTTAATTAAAAACATGCCTTGTTGAAATGTTGATTGTCTTTGTAATACCTTGTAGTATCCGAGTTGTTTATTGGATATCCACAGTGAAACTATTTTGGAATTGTACTAGGTAGGTAATAAAAACATTTCATCATTCTGAATTAATTTCAAAGGTTTTTAAAGCAACATAAACAAGAGACGGAATAAAAATACGATGTGTAACATTTTCTTTTTCGTGTCCACTTGGCATACCAAGCCACATGTTGCCACCCTCATCGATAAATGTCAACACAACGCACTTTTAACGATGGAAAAATATACAAAGACTCTATCGCGGTGAAGCTTGCGATATTATTTGACGTATTCTTGGTCACATTATGATTGTTATGTAAGTTTGTGAGATATTGCATAATGTTTCCATGGCTGTACTATCTACATAAGTACATATCTAAACAGAGCTGTACTATTTTTTTTAACATGATTGTTTAAGCTTCACTAGTATGTAAGGGAATCTTTGAACGTGATTTTCATCCACTTTAAAATTTAGCACACTTATCAAGGACTGATGACATTACGATAATTTAATAACTTTATCCCATTATCCTGACCAAAGACTTCAGGATTCGCGATTTTATTAATTTCTCCGGAGAGAGAGCCCGGGAAATGGCTACTACCCACTGGCAACTACCCACTCCCGGCTATTCTAACAACAAACCTACTTTAACGGTCAATCAAAGTAAATAGTAAAATATAAATAATTGTTTAAAACTAAAAATAATAAAAAAACAAACTAAATAGTAGAAAATAATCTTTAACAAGTTTCAAATAAGAATAAAGTAATTGACAAAAACAATCTATATTCGTTTTCTATTATAACATGTTTTTATTTATTTTTTATTATAATTTATTGTTCCTAAGCCACAGTTGGGGCGAGCTTAGTGCAAATAACTGGGCACAATCCACGCCGCTACTGAGAAATATCTTATGATCGTTTGGATGTTTAACAACAAACATTTTTAAGTAAAGAAACAAACTTAAAAGAACATATAAATATTTAAAAATAACGTTTCATCTCCAAAGTTTACAAAAGGTTTTGAAAAAACAAAATCAATTTTAATATAATTGAATTAGATTGCAAGCGGATGTTGACACAGCACAAGCGTGGGTAAAAAATGAAGAGCACGTTTTGCATCGCACTTAATTAAATCATCATCATCATCATATCAGCCGAAAGACGTCCACTGCTGGACATAGGCCTCCCCCAGGCTCCTCCACTTCGACCGGTCTTGTGCTTCCCACATCCAGCGGATACCCGCGGTCTTCGCAAGGTCATCGGTCCACCTTGTGGGAGGCCTTCCTACTCTACGTCTTCCGGTACGCGGTAATTAAATGTAAAATTTTAATTATCGTCTTTCCTGCGCCACAGACGTAGTTCTGCACCAGGTCAACACTGAGCACTCACAGTTGTACAAGGTTAAATACCAGCACCTATTTATAATTGAGTAATAGTCGAATGACTCCGTAGCATATTATTTCTAAGATATTGTATGTAGGTACATCATCATTTCAGCCGAAAGACGTCCACTGCTGGACATAAGCCTCCACAAAAAGGGGGGTTTTGCCATAATCGCCACGCTTGGCAGGCGGGTTGGCGATCGCAGTATGATGGTAAAATCTATAGAGGACGCTGCTGCCCATTCTCTAGTAAGTCCCTTAGTCGCCTTCTACGACACCCACGGGAAGAGATGAGATGGTGCTATTGTTTTACGTCCGGCACCACACAACGGTACATGTACAGACGCCAGCAGGTCAACCTATCCCCAACTGTCAAATTTTCCCAATTGA
Organism: Polymixis flavicincta; assembly: GCA_949987655.1. Lineage (NCBI taxonomy): Eukaryota > Metazoa > Arthropoda > Insecta > Lepidoptera > Noctuidae > Polymixis > Polymixis flavicincta. The sequence continues at coordinate 12,338,028 of OX465179.1, forward strand.
ACATGAACCTTACTCCTTTGTAATAAAGTTGAAAAACTATCAAAGAAATTTAACAGATTGGGGTAGCTTGATGTGCTGGCCTCTGTACCTACCTATTACATGAACACAAAACATTCCCCTTTTAGCCCAAAAGTAAACATAAATACTATCGCTGAATACTTTAATTTACGCACGATTTCCAAAAACTTAAAACCTATATTTACACCTTCCACACGACTGCTCAATGTCTGCAGAACAGTCGTATTCAAATATTTGATCTCAAAACAATCTTCAAATTCCTCTCAGCAAGTTTGGTTCGAATTTCCCTAATATAACGAGCCTAATATGACGAGACATTAAACAGAGGAAGAAAAATAAACAATAATTTATTGACTCAAACGAACTTCGTAGAGGTCCATTCTGTTTCCATTTGATTGGAGCTTCCGGGAATTTGAATGACTAAGGCTGGGTACACGAGTCAATAGTCCCATTGTAAACGAACAGCAAGTTTCAATTTTTCCGATTGTAAATCAATTGTTCAATTTACCGAACATTAGTATAACAAAGACTTGGTTCTTCGCTTAATTGTTTCGGCGGAGCCTTTTTCTAAACAGCTTTGTGTAATGCTGTTTTGCCCTTTTCTATTTTTCATCTTCCTGCCGTAATACAATTAAACTTTTTCAGAAGAAGGACTTAAAAACGAAAAATAAAGATTTATAAAATGTCATGTTCCCCGGCTTTTAAAACCTCTTAGGATCTCATCGATGTCATCATAAACTGTGTTAACGCAGTTATCCTGGGGTCGCAATGTTCAGATTCTACTCAAACAGTCAATACCTACACGATACCTCACGAGTGAAAATGATCAATACAGTACCGTCCCGTGTAGTGGAGCAATAATTGTTTCACAATCACTCGCTTGCTTATAAAGGCACGTACGACATGCATCTCTCGTCGATTTATTTATTGTTTTTCCATTCACACGTGCTACCGTGCACCCATGTCATCGCATGTGCTCGAATCGTATTTCATTATCGACAAAGTTGTATGTTTCATTTAAAATAAATCAAAAAAGTATACGAGACTCATCAATTATCATCAGCAAAACGTAAAATTATACGATGATACGCAAACAATCAGCGTTTTACAAACGATCATTAATCCAAATATGTTATTTAATTAACAAAATATTTTATACACGCCCTAATCTAAACGTCAAACAAATAATTTACATACAATGTTAATTTCAATCCATCAAAACAAATGACTGTACACTTTACCTTTAGAAATAACTTCAAACGAAGTAAAAGAACAACAAAATTCATTAGCATTTTACTAGGGCCGCGACCAAACTTTGAGTTGAGTAGATTGATCGGTTCGAAGCCTTCTGTGCGACTCTTACAATATTAAAAACGTTATCTATGAAACCTTTAGAAAATGTCAAATAGCTTTAATAAACCCCTTGGGGTTTATTAAAGACAACAAGTTCCAACTTTACATTACTTCCCGTGGACATCGTAAAAGGCCACTAGACACTAGAGAACGGACAGCGTGCTTTTTACCACCATGCTGCGATTTTTCGGCTGAAATAGTAACCTACTTTTACATGAAACCAATTAAAACTCAGATTAGTCAATGAACGTTTCATTTTATCTTCAGGTTTGAAATAGTGACCACTAAATCTTCGAAAAAGAGAGATCTTACAAAAAATAAATAGTGTTCACATCTTGAACTTCGATTTCTTTTCACGGCTGTCGAAGCTTTCAACTGAAACATGAATCACGTTATTAGCTACAGTATTAATAAAAATAAGTAAACAGTCTTCATCATATCGGCACGTTATAACGATATGTGTGGAATCAATAAATAAGCTTAAATAGCTTTCAATGAATCAACCCTACTTATAAAGCTTGAACTAAAAAAGCTTCTAGCATCCCATGTGAAGACTTTTATAAAGTGAACAAGTAAGTAACTGTTTCATTATATACAGTAAATGGTTTTCAAAATAGCAAGATAATTATTTGCACTTCCTTAAAACAAATACGCCACCATTATTTACACTTACCGTAATTAATTCCTATGGTACGGTGATGTAACTCAGCATCAGAATGCAAACCTATGTATTTTGCAATTCAGCGGATACACGTGGTGCAATAAATCGATACAAACAGTGTATTTATTTTCTCTTCCACGTAAATAAATTCGAGGTAGGTCGTATACAAAAATCATACGTTGTTTTCGTTTCTCCATGACAGATATTACCTACAGAGTGAGCAGGCAGAGTCCATTCACACATTGAGGCAGCATCCCAACGCGGATCCGGCGCAGGCGACCTTCAAACTATAACAGTAATAGTCGGCTTTACGGACCAACGAAACAAAAAGAGTTATTTATTCTCACTAAAGGCTGGCTTAATAGTCGAAAATCTCGCTGTTAGAGATTTATTTAGTACAGAAAGCTCGGAATTAGACGGGATAAAGCGCGCCACATAAAGATTTTGAAAGTTCTCAGCAAAAAGATTTTCTTTCGTAAATCCCACTTATAGACACAATGCTGTTGAGTGTATATTTAGTAAAAGTAATATTACAGTTGAAAGGATGTCTTCGTTTGGTCTAAATAAAGCTACAGCTTTACTCACAAATTGTTATTTCAGAATTGAAAAAGGATATTTTGTTGGAACATGTGAACATGTTATTGTAAAAAAACGATAATAAATGTGTAGATAACCGATTAGGGATGGAAGCATTTTGAATTGCACTAGCTCTGCAATTTTGTATTGATTGATATTATTATTTAGAATTTCTGATAACTCATGAATTTCGATACAATATTGCAAGTTAGGAAATCCGTCCGTAAATAAATACACTTTTTAACAAACAAATATGCAGCGGAAACATTCATCATATTTAATATTTATTTATTTATTTATTTATTTATTCATTTACACATACAATTATTTTTACAGGCAGGACCCAATGTAATTTAAGTAGTCATACAAACAAGCAAAATATACAGAAAAGTAGACTCCCAGAGACGCCACTCAAAACCTGATCACACACACCTACACCGGTCCATGACTGACCAGTCCCAAGTAACGGCTCCGTGTGCCGGCCCAAGTTACATGGAGGACAACACACTAACTGTCACTCTCTGGAATTCCGCCAATGAGCAGGAAAAAATGTCCAACCGCTGAGAGATGATATTAATTATCTTAACAGCCCGACACACGGGTGCAAACTTTAATAGGTTAGTACGGGCCACCGGAGTTTTAAACAGACTGCCTCTCGGCCCCAACCGTAGCCTACTGTTTGGAACGAGTAATCCCAACGATCCCAAGATTTGCGGGTTGTTTAGCATCCCGCGAAACACCATAAAGACATACTTTACTAGAGCAAGATTGCGTCTTACTTCCAACTTATAGTACCCAACCATCCCGATTACAAAGAGAGTTGGGTACATAAGCGGGTAAAACGGGTAGACGCCAAATTGTCTCATGTATAGGTACCGTGCAAACTTGTTCTGCATCTTTTCCACCATCTGAGAATATTTAGTTTCATGAGGATTCCAGATGATGGCACTAGTTTCCAAGTTGCTTCGCACCAATGCGTTATACAGTGATTTCACTGCTGCCATGTTAGTGAAGTCCCGCGTTTCTCGCATGACAAACCCAAGATTTTTGAAGGCCTTTTTACACACCTGCACGATATGAGATCGAAAAGATAAATCCTCCGAAAAGGTGACCCCAAGATCTCGCACCGACCCCACCCGCGGTATGACCTGACCGCCCATGGTATATTCGTGACGTCTAGGTATCACGGCCCGCGTGAAGGACATTATATTACACTTCGTCACATTGAAGTGTAACTTGTTCTTTACACTCCACGCTACCACCCGATCGATGTCACGCTGAAGCTTTTCACAGTGCGACTCGTTGGTTATCCGCATGAACAACTTCAGATCGTCAGCGAATAATAGGCAGCCAGCTTCTTCTATGACCTCAGGAAGATCATTGACCATGATAATGAATTCCAAGGGTCCTAAATTCGTCCCCTGGCTTACCCCCGTAAGAGTGCAATACGCTTCAGATATGGTTGGTATGGTGGTTCAATATGGTTTGTTAATATGATAAAACGAGATTAATGACGCAGGATTAAAAGTTTTGTTCGCTGGCCTACATTTTAAATGTGGGTAGATACACTAGGTACTAACGACCGACATTTTAAAACGAAGTTCCTTATTGTATACGGTTCTGACTGTTCTTCAGGAGGGTTGGATAGTCCATTTTTTATTGTTGGAATTAATATAATAATTACAGATATAAATGTGATAAAACAATATTTACTTGGGAAAACATGCACAACATTAGATCCACGTTATTGCACTATTAGATTTCAATAAAAACATATATTTATTTACAATATGAAAGAAGTACATAACAACTTCCATACTTTACTGTTTGTTTTTACTTCACACACTTTTATTTGTTGGTGTAATAACAGAAAAAAGAAAAAAAAATACATTAGCACAAAATAAGAACTCATCTTTCGTCCATTAACCATTTCACACTCTGCCAGGGCTGCGGGTACCCCTTGGACACGAGACAACCCACGATCAAAGTCCCAGAACGTCCCGGGACTTCAAGACTCCTTAGAATAAAACTAGAATCGAGTTAATTTCTGACCCAGGTGATCAATAAAAATATTGTTTGTGAATTTTGTAATATTGCCACAAAAAGAACAATCTCGTTTTCATCAGATATCGGTTTTAAAGCTGTGTAAAGTAGTTCTAAACTTTCAGTATGTTTTCCGATTGCTCAAACCAACTGGAACTCCATTAATAACATGTTGCTCTTGATTTTTTGCAAGAGTTTCAGGGAAATTCGTCGTGTTGGTTGTGTACTGTACCTATAGCTACTGGTACTACGTTCGGCGTCCATTATTTCCAAATCTGGCGTTTGGGTACGGTGACTTTTCAAAAAGCCTGCTATTAGTGTCTCGTACCCGACACAACTAAATTTACAATAAGTCCCGGTACCCAAACCACATCGTTATAACGTAAATACAAGTTGAGGGCGGAAAATATGCGTGGTATTAAAACTGATGCTTGCGTCCAAATATCCATTTCGTGTAAATTAATAATGGCAAAATAATAAGTATTATAATATCATGACGTGACTGGTTTTATTTTCTGACTTTCCGCCTGTAAAATATTTTTCTCCCGGCGGAAAACCTCTCAAAATACATTCGTAGGCATGGAAATGAACAAAGCGTGATACAATATTTTACTCGTTTTAGACGAAACCTTTTTATTTAATGTTGTGTTTATTTCGGCATTATAAAATAAAGCTTTCGTCTAATGTGAGTAAAATATTGTATTGTAGCAGGGGTGGTCCAGTGGATAGCGGCCGCGTCTTACGAGTTGTAGGTCGGTGGTTCGCATACAGACAGGCGCTTTACTTTGTGTAAATTATTTTATCACCACTGCGCTCAAAACTGAAGGAAAATATCGTGAGGAAACAGGCATGTCCTAGAACCAAAAATTAGAAGACTTCTAATAACCCGCACTGGGCCCGCGTGGTGGATTACGGCGCACTCTCGCCAAGATGACGCCTGTGTTCCAGCAGTAGAGACATTGTAAGACTGATTAGGTATGCTATGTTCTATAAAGTAGGAAAATATATGATGTTTAATAATATTGAGGAAAATCCTGAATATTATTAAACATCATACATATATTTTAAATTAAATTTAAAAAAATAATAATAAATAAATATCCAAGTTACTTAACAAAAAAAAAACCAAACAAAAGACACGCTAATAGTTAAAAAACTTCTTCTGTGTAAGAAATAATTTTAAGTGATCAGTAAAAAACCGCGACATGCTCATATCAAATATTGGGAGCTACCTATCCGATTTGCGGTGAGCCTGCGTGCGCTGCATTTCAATACTGGGATCCCACACCTGTGCCTGAATTTTACATTTTTCTCACGACGGTTAACACCCCCAATATCGGTTCAATAAGAATAAGGTCACCAAATCTACATTTTAAACATTCAAATGTGGAGGTAACTTGACAATTGTTAGTCAGGTTACTTAAGTAATATTTTATTGTTATTTTTATGTTAGATCACCTTGTAACTCTTCATACTTAAAAGCGGAGACCTATCTTGATTTCTAAAAAGTAGGGATGGTATTTGATTTTTATCGAAACATCCATTGCGAGCCCCAAAGTATAACTCTAAGTGATTGAAAATGTCATTGTAGCCCATTCAGAAACCTCTTTATCTGGTGGGACATTAATTTTTATTATGTAAGTAGGAATTCCCAAAACGAAAACTAGTAACTAACTAGTAGATACTACCCAGAACAGTAGCTAAGAAAGTAATCGGCGGAATGCGGCATAATCCATCCTACGTGTTGTAATCAAATTGCAAATTAAAATCGTACGAACTATTTGGAACACACCGAAACGAAATCTTTGCTACAAGTTGCGTCGTGAGGTAATTGGCAATATTCAATGGAATGGGAAGTAGTGTTACATAAGATCTAATCTAAAAGTTAAGAACACCGGTATAATAAGGTTAACAAAAAAAGATTTTCTGATACGATCCCCGTTCCGTGTGTTGCGGTGCTACGATCGATGAAATTCCACTTATATATAGGCTACGGCGGTGTTTATTACAGTTACAGAAAATGAAATTATTATAAATTCTATATAAAGTGTTGTTTTCCCGTTTTCAGATAAAAAGAGGCCGAAGTCAATTTAAACGAATCTCATAATTTTAATTGGAATACGTAGGATATTCAAATTACACACATATCTTATGATTCCTTCCATTGTAGTAAAATTTTACGAGCAGTAAAAGTCAAATATAAAGTAATGTACCTACAGCTCAGTCGTAATTTATTAACTTCGTGTCTGACACAGGACAATAAAATGGTACACATGTTGGCTGCCAGGGAAGTGCGCCCTGGGGCACCGACAAAGGAAGACACAAAATGGAATACGACCCAACTCACACGCTTTATAAATACCGAACTAAATGTCGATATATTTTTCTAGCCTGGTCCGGATTTTGAAGCAAAATTTTAGTTTCATAGATTCTCTTACCGTGATGGTTTATTAAAAACGGAAAGTAAAATCTTTTACCAAAGCGAATAAGAAAACTCTTCCTAATAATAAGATTATTTACTGGAAATCAGTAAGATAGGTTGGCAAGCTTAGCTTCTTTGTTGATCTTCTATTTATGGGTAGGAAGGAAAAATTCACTGCTTTCAATATTTCCGAATAAAAATAAATTCGTCGTAGATAAATTTCCCATCGCGGCTTATAAGCATCTTTTGTGTCCTTTAATCTTCGATTCGAAATAATTCTGTAGCATTCACAAAAACACATAAAAACTAAAATATATTCAGTCAGAATGTAGGTAGGTATGTACCCATAACTATGTGAAATTCGTGTATATCATAAGTAAGAAACATAGATAACATATATTACAAATCGTTGATTGCGAATTCGTGTTGATACACAATAACAGAGTTATATCATAGTAAAGTGTGAATTAATATCTCAACTGGGATTGAGCTCACATATGAACTCAAAGCCATATAAGACGATAATGTGACATTATCACAGTCGATATTCCATCCTTATTCATCCTTTACGAGAATGGATATTGTTACTACTTCTGTAGATACTACTTAATTGTGTGGCTTTACTGGTTTTCCAGTTTTCTGCTATCGTGGACCTTCCAAACAGAATGTAGAATCGAGAGCGTTCCCAGTGTTCGCGCCCGCAGTATCGAAGCTTAACGACGTGACACAGTGAGCGCACGATTGTGCATGAGTAGTGACTAATGATAGATTACACTGCCACCAAATGGCCTACCCAGACTCCGTTTCCGACATCGAGCAATGAATATGAAAAACTTTCTAATCAAACTCTTTTTTTGCTTTACAATCTTTTCTAATTGTCAAAAGAAAAAGAATTTTCATAAATCCCAGCAGACGGCGAATGTCTGTGAAATTGTGGCCTCTATTTTATATTTTATTTAACATCTGCTGATTAACTATGAAACTAAACTGCCATCATAATGCGATGGTTTAGTTTAAAATTAAAATTGGTCTATTCTCGTAGCGCTATTGTGTTCCTGCAAAACAATGTCAACTTAAGCAATTAGTCAGAAACTAACTGTGAACGTAATTTGATCCGAAATTGTTATATCCAAACTTTTGGCATCACATGGCCTCGCTCTGAACACACTATCAATATTTTGTTTTCCAGTCTCAATTAGTTTGGTAATTGATCAACGCCTTCTTTACCACCATTTAACACAATTCTTTCATTTTTTTTCAATTTCATTCACAATACGCGCTTCTTTCAATCTCCGTTGATAAAAAAGTTCAATAAAAATTGGTTCTTCATTTTAATTACTCAACCTAATGTGTTTATAAGGAATAAAAAATTAAACCGCCGAAAAACCGAAAAGTAAAAAATAATAAACCTGCTTTGTCCAACCCCAATAACTAATAACTAATAACTAAGTTCGGAGGGTTAGAATTTTTCTTCGAAATTTATATGGAACCAACTTCGGGTATACCCTTTCCAATAATAAAAGAATTATCAAAATCGGACTACCCTAGAAAAAGTTATGCGTGGTCATAAATAAATTAAAAAAAATATATATATACGTGTCGACTTGAGAACGTCCTCCGTATTTTCGTCGGTAAAAAAATCGCTTTTGACGAATAGATACTATTGTTTGGGAATCATATCTGGCAGGGCTACCTGGGAGGTTTTCGGCTGCTTGCCTGAGGCTGCTTCAATAGATTAAGGCCTCCAGCCATGGCTTTAATACTTCAAAACTAAGCGACTAAACAAAAAGGGCAACCCCTGTGGGATTGGGACCTCGACTTAGGGCATCGGTGGAAGAGGGCAGCAAGAGACGGGCTGAAACGGAGTAAGAAGAATAGGTACATGTGTGATGTTACAATAACCGCAAGTATCTATAGCTTTATTTTATCAAACAATCGTTGTATCTGAAGTGCATTTTCGTTTAGTATGTAGAAAAATTGGCTCGATTCCCGTAAGTAAACTCTCAGACAGCTCGTATTCTAAAGAAAGAAGTTTTGAAAACAGCTGCAAGATTGCGTAAACATGAAGCTTATTGACTTATTCAAGACAGAAACCTATATTTGAGCGGAGTCAGCACGTAGGTGTAGTGACTTGTACAGCGCTGACTCGAATAGTATCTACAATGTATTCTAGATCGATAAGCGAATATTTTGTAAGCAACAGTCGTCTACAATTTTGATGCTGCACGTAGAAAATGAAAGAAACTGCAATTTGAAGGAGAAAACAAAAAATCTTTATAAGGAAATGTGTGGGAATTGCCTGTGAATTAGATTCACTGACCTTTAACATCTCATTGCTACTCAAATTTCAATTGAAAGGCATTTCAGTGTGTGTTAACACTAACTTTTTGAAGGCTGTGTGAAGAAATTCATAATCGAAAATAATAAAAATATTCCGTCGTCGTTGTGATATCTAAACCTGTTATAAAAGTCAGCGAACCTTTCAGGTAGCCCAAATTTTATGAGCTCTTGAGATATCCGACCTTTTTAAAGATTATGTTACATCTCTTCGTCACGATACCTGCAAATATAGCAAGGGAATATCTACCTGCTAGCTACAACAAATAAAAATTAAGCAGGAATAATGCCTAGCACAGACGACACTTTTTGTGATGTACTTTGTTTGTTTTTTTTATTCTTAGCGTATTAATAGAACTATATAAGCAGTTACCTCAGAATTTGGCTGCGACCTTGGCACTTTCAGTAGAGTCCATCAACTCGATTGAATTGTATAAGTTAAAGCTAACTTATACAATTCAATCGAGTTGATGGACACCGTTGAATTACGAACTATTCTCCATATGGCACATAACTTATCAAGCAACTTCTCTACCCCTAAAACAAGACAAGTCGTCTAGCTGCATAAGTGGAGTAGTGGACATGAGAAAAGTATGCACCTAGTAATCTGGCCCTTCGAGTAGGTATAAAAAAGTACGGCTTTGTGGAGCGTTTTCTCTGTCACCTACCTAAACGAAAGTTTCCTTCGAAAGCTCAACGTGCGAGTTTTACTTCCGGCCTATCTATTCTGTAAAAACATCACCGTGAAAACTTCGGTGAAGTGAGCTGTCAATATTGTCAATCCCCAGCTTGAAGTGTACTGTCATCCTACCTTATGGATGACAGGTTACACAAGTATTCACGCTAAGATTTTTACGGAACAAACATGTACCTACCTACTGTGTGTTCATTCCGAAATAAATATTTTATTTCTTGAAAGGCTTTGCTGGAAATGTCCGAATCAGATTATACTTTTTAATTTTTATCACAAAAACATCACTCGCCAAATTGAGTCCTATAATAAAGCCTGTGTCAGAAACAGAGCATGCGGACCCCTACATCGGGACCCTTAATTAAATATTCTACAAAAATATTTTTGCATTTTGTTAAATATTTAAACATTATTTTCTAGCAAAGGTCAATGATCAGATTAATCAACTTATGATGATAAAACAATTCTTAACTAAAATACTTCTCCCTCGACAAATTACCCTGGTTTGGCCATGAAACATTTAATTAAATCTAATACGGAATTTGCAATTTATTCGGAACTAATGGATATGAGAGTCTACTAATGGCCTATTTTTTATTAATTCATTACTTTCGCGTTAAGGCATTTTTGATGGTGATAAATTTACTAAATAAAATAGCTAAGTATTTTTATAACCAGAGATTGAAATTGAATTTCGAACATCAGCAGCGTTATTCTGCAAAATCTCAGTGTCAAGCTCATAGAGCGAATATTTAACTGAGTTTTGACAGTTTATGGATTTGACATTGACAACTGGAACTGGAGGAATGGAAAAAGAAGTGGCCACAAGTTCGGTAGGCGCTGAATAACAAACGCCATTCGTTCACATAACAACATCAATCAAAAGATTCAAAAGTGCACAAAAGGCTAGTCCACGCCCGGAAGGCATCACCCTAGTAAATTTCTTTTTTTGAATGAAATACCGATAGGAAAATCAAAAGTTGAATTTGATTTTGATTTTCCATTGTTTGTTAGTCAGTATCAGATTGAAATTGCCAACTTTAATAGAATTAAAGATTCATTACAGCTAGTGATTTCTGCATAACTCGTTTTGCAAAAAATAGGTAGGTACTTCTTCCTCGACCAGTTATAGTTAGGAAGGACAGGAAGTAAGTAATATCAATCTGCTGTAATAAAAAGCTCCTCGTGTCGAAATCGTTGGCGTATCTGGAATATTCTTGTGCACAAAAAGGATCATCTAGATTATCTTACGTACTTACAAGTAAGGATGTTGTCACGATTTCATACTTATAAAGGGTATAACGTCCCAGAAAGTGACTTAAAATCTATCTTAAAATGAGCGTTACTTGATAAACAGACTCGCAGAGGCTGAATACCACTATTTAAATATATTTAAAAACTTAAGAACTATTTTTACCCGACTGCGCCAGAAGGAGGAATACGTTTTTCGAGTGAGTGTATGTACGAGTATGTATATTTCTTTGGCACGCTCTGTAGCCTAAACGGTTGATCGATTTCGGCTTGAGAGGTGCCGTTAGATTCGTCTTAATTGTGAGAGTGACACTGGCTGTATCAAAATTGAAAAAAATGGCCGATTAGACGCCATATAGTACCTTTTTTTTCTCAATATCTATTTACACCCCTCTAAATAAATTTTGAGAAAAAAAACTATTTAGACGAGTATCAAAAAAGGGTTTCATAAATAGGTCTCATTAACGCCAAAAATAATTACATTAACATTTACCTTTCATATAAAAACATAATTTACAAAATCAAAAAACCCGACTGCCTAAAAAGTGAACTTTAATTTAAAAAGATGGAAACAAGGAACTTGTTTTAAAAGGAGTACTATTAGACTGAATACTAGCAGGCAATCTCATGCAGTCGGAGGCATCATCTGAAATTTAATTAAAGTTCACTTTTTAGGCAGTCGGGTTTTTTTTTTATATTTTATTAATTTAATTGGAATCAAATCAAATCGTTAACGGTACCGTCTCCTGCGTGGCCTATGTTGTAGGTAAGACGAGTGATCCTTTTTGAACTTTTAAGTATCTCTTACTGCCAATTTCCCACCTCGTCCTCCGAATCCAAGAGTACGAGTTTTTTGAAAGGTCCTGATTTTTTATATATATTTTTGATTATGGTATTGCTAGGAGCAAAAAAAAACTAAGAGAAATCCTGAAACAAAGTGCCCGAACGATTTCCTTCTAGATATAAGAACTGTTGCAGTGAAGTGAATAGAAACATTTGGAAAGGAAAGAGACAAATAAGATACCTGATTCCGAAAGATGTCAATATTTCGTATCAGAAATATGTATGTGGAGAATCGCACGTTCACAGACAACTGAACCCTTTTTGCCATTCAAATCCGAAATTTTTCGTCTTGAGAACAATATCCGGCGTACATTTATGTACAACATTTACGATCAACAGTATGGTTTCACAAGAGGACGTTGCACAACTGACGCTGGTGTCACCTTATTAAAACACATCTTTACCGCATGGGAAGAGGCGCAAGATGCAATAGGTATCTTTTGCGACCTATCCAAGGCGTTTGATTGCGTGAATCACGAAACACTTCTCTTGAAACTTGAGCATTACGGACTGGGTGAACTTGCGCTTAGCTTGGTAAAATCGTACTTGAATGATAGACTGCAGCAAGTTCAAATAAACGGTGTGAATTCCTTAGGCTTAAAAGTCAAAATGGGAGTACCGCAAGGTTCAATATTGGGGCCGTTCCTCTTTTTAGTATATATAAATGATTTACCTCATTTACTAAAAAACCAACCACAAATGGTGTTATTTGCTGATGACACATCACTGATTTTTAAAGTTAAGAGACACGCACAGGAGCTTGACGAGGTAAATAGCGCTATAGTTAAGGTCCATAATTGGTTTACTGTAAATAATTTGGTATTAAATGGAAAGAAAACTAAATGCATAAGATTCACGTTACCGAATGTCAGAAGTAGTGAATGTCACGTTGTATTGAATAAGGAGATAATAGAATTCGTCGAACAGACGGTTTTCCTGGGGATCACGCTTGACTCAAAGCTACAGTGGGGTCCTCACTTAACATCACTTGCAGGGCGGCTAAGTTCTGCCGCTTACGCTGTTTGGAAGATCCGCCAATTAACAGACGTGGATACCGCGCGACTTGTTTATTTTAGTTACTTTCATAGCATCATGTCTTACGGTATTTTGCTATGGGGACGGGCTGCGGATGTTGAGTCGATCTTTATTCTGCAAAAGAGGGCTGTCAGAGCCATTTACAACCTCCGCAGACGCGAATCTCTAAGGGAACTGTTCAAAACAATTAACATCATGACGGTACCTTCTCAATATATTTATGAGAACATTATGTATGTTCGGAAAAATCTACATCTTTTTAGTAAGATAAGTGACAGGCATAATTTTAACACTAGAAATAGGAACAAATTAGATCAACCACGTTTCAGATTGTCTAAAGTACATACTTCTTTTATGGGGTACTGTGTAAAATGTTATAATAAACTACCAGTCGATATTCTTGAACTAAGTGAAAATAAATTTAAGTCATGCATTAAACGCACACTATGTAGACAAGCATATTATAAGTTAGATGATTATATCTTAGATAAAAATGCCTGGCTTAATGCTGGTCCTGCTCCACAGCCACCTGGGCTTACTAATTAACATTTTAATATTTGGAAGAGATGCTTCCCCTTTTTTTTATGTTTTCTGACATTACGAACACTGTTCCTATTATTATTATTTTTCTGACATTGCGAACATTTCTGTTCCTATTTTTATTAATTTTGTGACATTACGAATTTGTTTTTATTTTACTGAACCAAGTATTATTTATTAAAATTTCAATAGATACTTATTATATATTTTTCGTTCTTTTTGGAAGTCAAATCTTATGAATTTCTCAAATAGGATTGAAACTATAGTTTTGTATAATTTAGAAGCATTTTGTCAAATTTTTGTAAATGTGAGTACCATGCATCCTTATAATATGTTGTTTTGATGTACGTCGACTTGAAAAAACGTGGTACTTGAGAGTATGTCATGCTCACTTAAATGTCTCACTGATGGTGGCGTGTGTGTTGGATCATTCGGTTCCCTAGAAAATGGTTGAGCTGGATGGTGCTGATCCATGCGTCAAGTTCGTGAACGGGCGCCGTCGGTTGAGACTGGTCATCTCTTATCTGCCATGGCTTATTTTGAATCTTATTTTTTTTTAATTTATTTTATTATATTTTTTTTACATTGTTCTCACATATAGAAGCACCAAGAATAATGTTCCCAAAATTTTGTAATACCCACGATTTAAAAGAGTGTCCTTGGAGTTTCTTGCCCGTTCTTCTCCAGAGAGATCTACGTTTTTGGAATGGGCACCTAGCTTCAACTTCGATTTTTGTTTGACAATTCAAAAGTGCCTGTGAAAGGTCTAATTGAAATAAATGCTTTGAGTTTTGAGTTTGACAAAGCGGACTATTTTCAAAAGAAACCTTTAAGCGACCTTCTTCTTCTTAGCGTGTCGTTGGCAAAAATAACACATAAAAATGTATATATATGTATAATTTTCTAAATTAATTTAATTCAGCAACGCGAATACCGTTCGCTGACGCAGCCCATTAGGCACAGGCCATTAGGTCCTCACGTGTGCAGGTAACAGGGCATGCGGTGCAAGAAGGGAGGTGAGCCGTTGTCTGTGGAGAGAACGCCGCATACACACCGGAGGTCTGAGCCGTCCATGAACCCCCCACAGGTTGTCGTTGCTGCGACCTACTTAGATACGAAGTCTGTTTAAGGTTTTCCAAGTAGGCTACGGTAACTTGTGCCCGGATGGGAGGCTCTCTGATGGTTCAATGAAGAAAGCAGGAGGCTTAAGCAGTTCTGCCAAAGATCACATCTTTCTGTGGTCGGTTGCCATCAGCTGGACTCACGCACGCAAGATTTTGTTTTGTTCGGCATTTTTTCGACGAGAGAAACACTGCAACCGTCGCCGTATTGGCGGTTGTCGTCGTCACGTAGCTCAGACGAGCAACCGCAGTCTACTTAACTTCAGGCGACACTTTTGGTAAGCGGCTACAGTCATCAGTCGCCGCAAGATGATACTCGTCTGTAAATAGGCTAACATGTAAACTTCGTATTCTTACTAAGGTATGCCGTTTCATGGTATTTAGGAGCTTATAGTGCTGCTTCGTAAGTTCGTTTTACACAAACAAAATATCGTAACACCATTATTTCCTGAAAGTAACAAACCTATTGCCTATTACCGGGCACAACTCCGCACAATCTCCGGACTGTTCTACCCACATTATCGTCGAACTTAAGGTAAGTACCGAGTATAAAAAGGAAAAATATAACTAAGGAAAGACTTTCTTAAAATATACCTTTATACTTGTATTAAGTAGCTGGCTATGAAGTAATAAATTGAGTATTCCAAATCAGTGAATTGCAATAATTCCAATATTTTCCTCACCACTTGGATAAATCAGAACCTGCGTACCAGTGGAAGTTTGTGAAAGGCTGATTTTCTTCAATATTCAAATCTGAGAATCAATCTTCAACAGTTGAATAGGGTTTATGTTTTGTGTTATGAAAATTAACTAGGTACATACCTACGTTCAGGTAAATCAATTGCTAAGCAAATTGACACCCTAAGCCAATTTGCCGTGATACAGCCATTTAATTCAACGTGATTTGAATACACAGACAATTAAAGTTCCTATTAAAGCCAACCAATTAATTTCCCCGTCGTTACAATACGTGTATTTTAGCCATAAAACACTAAAACCTACATACAAATTTTTTTATGTTACGAAAATGTTTTATTACCACGACCGACATATCAAAAAAGCCATGGAATTAGTTTGTACTATATAAATCTACCAGATACAGTTCTCTATGGTAGCATAACCGCATAGATAGCTGTTAAATTGTCAAATATTTGGAATTGTTATTTTATGTAGTGTAACGAATACCAAAAGCCCCATGTCGCAGTTTCTTTGGAATTTAGGTAATCTAGCTAATGATCCTTCCACGGCTTTATTTCATGAACTACGACTGCGCATATTTAACGAACCACATGATTGTGAAGAAGCTAGAACGGTACCAACAACATCAACCGCTGCTCTCGTCGATGTCAAATCTATCCAACTAGCCGATGCTGCTTGCTCTACTTACAGTCCTCACAACATAAGAGGAACCAAGCGGCCAGAATCTCATTCCATAGCTGTTCAAACTGGAACTGGACTGGGTGGATGCCGTGAAGTAGGAGTCCAGGCTCGGAGCTCAGGTAGACTCGGGAGACGACATAAGTCTACGAGTATCCAGACTACAGAACATTTAGATTGCAGCACTGATGCTGTAATAAAGGAGAAAGCAAAAGATGCGCAAACTGAAACAATGAAATTGAAAGTTTGCGAACAACATCGCAATGCAGTTCTAGCTCTCCGTCAGTTGCCACTTGGGATGAATATAATTGACAAATCAGACAGCTGCATACTTTCTCAGTTGAAGTCGTCAATTAGTAACTTTTTAAACTCTTTAAAATTGGAAAAAATTCAAAGAATACCACACTATCAAGCAAATGACGAAGAAATCGTAAAATTGTATAGATGTGCCAGTTTAGATCTTAATGTCAAGCAAGAGAGAAGGCAGCTAACAAAATCTAAGACCCGAAAACCTGTCAAGTTAATTGTGTTGTAAAATGCGTGACCCTAAAATAAAGTGTCATGACATTAATAACAGAAACAAGAATAACACGGGACGTAATTGAATTTCCTTATGTCGCGTGACAATTACCGCAACCCGGCTAAAGAAAACGTGTTTTGTGAGAAAGATACAAGCCATCGTTCATTATGAATATGATCCAGTCATTGCTAATGTTACCAACCGCCTGGTTCATCGAATAAAGTTATAAACTTCAGTTATAATTTGTAAGATACGGCACTTTATCACTATAGTCTAGAAACCTCGTAAATTTGACTACTCAAATTTACGAGGTTTCTAGACTATTATTATTAGTACCTACGTACTACTTACCTAATATCAGCTTATTGAATCTGGTGTTCTATATTAATATCAATATTACAATACATTGTCACTACATTTTTTTCATTTTATAGGAGTACAGCATCTTAAACTTCTTTTACATGATCGAAAAAAACAAGACAACGTCATGAATTTAGTGGAACTGTCAAAATGAAAGCAATTCCTTCAGTGGGAATCGCTTTCATTTTGACAGTTAGTATATTACACAATTACTCCTTTGATTGCATTTTTCCACGAGCCTCGTTACAGCCAACAGAATCTGAGCACGAAACACGCCACATAATTTATTTTCGCTGTCTTATAGAATCCATTATAAAGTAATATTTGGAAAAGGTTTCATTTGTAATTGATACTTTCTTCTTCACTTTAATTTCTCAGGAAGTTCAAATGAAGTTACGCTGTCTTGAAGCTCTACATTCTGAAATAAAGAATTAATTAATTCAATGTTTCTCGTTCTCCTTGATTGAAAACATTTAAACTGAAATTAAAAATTATTATTAATGGAGTTATTTATAAACTGCTTGGAGAATCCCTACTAAAATTATATTGAATTGCTAAATCTGTTTTGTATTTATTTATGTATGTGCCTTTAAAATAAGTGATCGAAAACTTCAACAACTTTCAACTTCTATAAAGTATGTTAATTACACGCGCGTTGACCGAAATTCAAAATTGAACACAGAATCATTTATCACGGAATTTAACTTCTCGCTGAAGTTACGCGGCGTTTTAATTTAATGACTACTGAAGGCCATCCTGCTGAAGTGGTGACCTCAACAGTTGCGTTGATTTATAGCAGATGGTTTAATAAAAACAAGCTATTTTTTGAAATGTTTCATACAAGCGCCGCAGTGCCCTCCGACCTCTGAGCCTTCGGACAGCTATTAATAAATGACCGGCGCCTGAACCACTCTCCCCTCCCTGCGTTAGTCAAGTCCCAGTTAAATTAATATTCCTCTTCATTTCACCCTTAAAAAGTTTTAGTAATCTCCGGAGTTTGAAGATGTTTGTTTCTATTATTTGTTTAGATCTCTACCAGTTAAAAATCAATTTATAAGACTGATGTGACTTATGATCCATGTATACACCTAGAGTATAACATAATAATATGTTGGTGCTACACTATAGTTACTAAACTAGATCGCTAAAACAAAGCCTATCCCGTAGACAGGAGGCAGGAGCGGTAAGCCACTTAAAATGTACCGGTCTACTTAATAATACATAAGTCGACCTGATTGAACTTGGAAGTTGGTCGTTCATCTTAATTTCCTTCTTCCCTTATCTCCCTCGAACAGTAGTCAATATTTGATTCACCACTCGATTGGAACTACGGATAGTCCTGTGAGTAGTTAGAGTGATAATTTGTAGGTACGGTGGGCTGCATCAATTGGTTACCCTAGTTGTATTAAAGTTTAAATACAACTGGGGTACCCAATTGATGCAGCCCACTGTACAATTGCCTCTTGGGTCTAGTGGTTGCTAGCGCAACCGCTTAGCATGATGTCCGCATGGTTAAGCATGGGTTCGATTCCCAGGTCGGGCAAAGTGTTATTGGGGTTTTTCATCAAGAATTTAACAGTAGCAGCTCACTCCCTATAACATGTGAGTTAAGCTAAACATACGTTATTCCGGCAAAGTTGGTATAACTCGTATCCACAATAGAATATTGACCACAGATGCCTTACGTATTGAAAATTTTGTTGCTCTTGACTGGCCTGGGAATAATTTAAATCTGGCAGCCACCTGGCATGTCGATTGGCTGAGCCTCGTCAATCATCGGCCACTTCCACCATGTGCAAATAAGGTTTACAATTCGCTTACATATGGTCCGATAATGAATAATAATGAAGATAAAAATTAACTTACGTCAAGCTTAAATGCCGTACATTACCAGATATAGTCCTACAGTCCTTTAATCCCTTAATGGGGTCAACCTAAACAGCAACAGGATTAGCTTTCAAGTATAAAATCAAAATATGCAAGCTAAAAATTACCAACTAAAACGTCGGAAGATATTTTACCGTATTTTGGCTTTGGATATGTATTTATACCTAATTCAACTAATGGGGTTCAAAGTTGTGGCAGATAGTTGGTATTTATAATCAACTTGATAAACTTCTGAAAGGGATCAGGAAGTCGGTTAAACTCATTATCTGTCGCCGAAATAATAGTATAAGTACCTACCTATAAGTTAAGAAGTAGTATACATAGTTAGCGTTGTTATACGGAACTGTAACTTAGTTATGTAATTTATTATTTTCAGGGATGAACGAGGTAATTTTAATAAATATTCCAGTACCTTCAGATTGTATCCGTATTCTGTTGATATTTTAATTTTCCAGAAACTTACGTATTCCGAAGCACCTGTACCTATCACCCCGAGTGGGTTCTCGCATTGTCGTTGCGTGGGGGCTCAGTAACCGTGGTCTCCCAGCCACGGTGAAGCGAAGAGGAACCCAAAGGTGGGGCCGCTCGTCAGGGCTTTTGCCTTCAAGCCGATGACGTAGCGGCCAAAAAGTAGGTTGCGGTGAGGTGCACCGCAACTGAGGTGGGCCGCGATGTCGAATGGGAGGCATCGCGGCTGAGGGTTACGGGCTGCGGCGGAGGAGGACTGCCGGTGCTTCTGAGCAGCGCTCTTCCCTTCCGTAGCCTGGACGGGGCCGCCACCGTTTGATGGCGGACGCAGTGGAGCCGCAGAGGAAGAGGAGTGTCGGTATAGCCTTGGCCGCTCTCCCTATCCCATGCAGCCGAAAAGTGCTAGGCGGGACGGCGCGTTGTGTTCCACGCGCGCCGTCGAAGATGTCAGCAACAGCTGGTGGGGTCCGCAAGGGCCAATGCCTGCCAGGGGTGCGGGTTGTTCGAAAGAGACACCATCGCCCCTAGCACACAGGCAACTGAGGGAAACACGGGTGGGTTTTGGTCAGTAAAAATCTGACACGCCCTCCTGCTTTCTACCCAGAGCGGGAAAAGTCATTTGATGATTTCCCACCCTCCAAATAAAAAAAGCACCTCTACCTAACTCTTCGGAGATTACAGGCGTGATGTTGTTGTTGTTGTTAAAAATACTTAAAATTCAAGTAACAATAATAAAATCAAAGAATACTGACGTGCTTTCTATGAAAAAAATTGTCTATAATAGAGATTGATTCCGATTTATTTTCTATAAGTAACAACACAGTCATACAATACAAAAGAATTAAGTTAGCAAGAAAAATCTAAATGGCACTCGTAAAGTTTTACGGCATAACAATCACTGGGGTATTGATTCCCACAGATCAACAAGATAAAGAACCACTGTGATTGGTGCTTGACTACCAAGTTATATGTACTTTTATGGGTTCTCTTATATTTTCAGTATTTTGTTCGTTGTTGGCTCTTCAGGATATGAGTATGGATTTAATATCTTTAAGTAGAAATCTTTCAGAGATTCACGACGAATGAATAACATTATATGAAACAGAACTATATAAACAGAATTATATGAAATAAATATGGCAGGGATATCTACGCACAAACTGCACCATGGAATCAGTAAATGATTCTGAAACGCCCTGCGTTGAAATTTATCGAATTACGGAATCGCAAGTGCAATGCCTACGCGAACAAAATGTCCGCGTAAGTATTCTACTTTACTATAAAACAGCTGACTGTTTTTTGATAACCAACAACAAATTATACGCTAGTCTAGAATCTGAATTCATGGTTTAGATTTGCGCGCCGATATCTTTGCCACCCTGTATATAATGTAACTCATCATCAGAACGTTATTACCCTCGCTCAATCACGCGCTCTCCATAATTATGTACATCAACATATTATATTCGATGGTGCCGCCCGGCTGTGCCAAATCATGCCGACCCGGATATGTGTGTAGCACCCTACTCTTCTGCATTATTTACTAGCCTTTGAAATACATAGTAACAAATATATATCAAGCTCTGCAAGGCAAGAATTTTCGGGTAACTTATATTTTTTGCAAATGCCTCAAAGACTTCGACACTTCAGACGTATAACTTTAAACAATTCAATGAACGTGTACTCGAAACTATTGAATACCAATTGACTGCGAGACAAGATACTGTGTAAGCACGTCTCTCTTCGTAGCTTTACCTAAGTCTATTCTGCAAGTAGATATCGTCACGTGCTAGTATTTTAGCAGCCATGTTGTAGGCCAATAAGCGTTCACATTCCGGTTAAAATGTTTGTACGAAACATATAAATATAAAAAGCCGACACGTGCCGAATGCCGCTGACAACTGTTCGTATTACTAGATCTGTACTTGAGCACAAACACTTCACAGTACCAATCTACCGCCCTTACGGTAAGGTCCATTTGAACGACAGAGACCACAGATAGATATAAAGGCGGAAGGGATAGAATACGCTTGCTCCTGATATTTCACCTTTGCTACCTGAGTAATATCCCTTTATGAAGTGAGTATCTTCATACACAAGAACATAATATCGTTGATATAAGGAAAATCCAACAAACCTATTTTTCCATCATTCAATCCTATTAAGTTTGCGGATAGAAGTGCCATCGTAAAATAAATGTATTCCTCTTCACATTGATGGTCCTGACCCTTATTCAAAAGCTGCTTAACCCCTCTGTTGTTAACTTCCTTTTTCTGATTCAGAGCCTTTCCGGCATTCTAGGAAAAAGGTGTAAAGCTCATTCAGTCACTCCCATCTCGAACAAATTCAAAAGCAATTTTAAAAGCGGACGTAATAGTGATCGTTTTAAGGTACTCGTGATCACACTCCAGGCAAATAAAACTGGGTCACAAATAAACCAGTTTGGGATACCTACCTTAACTCGAAACAGAAAAGAAACTAACTTCACTTATCTAATTATTCGTTTATAGAAGTTATGATTTCTTGTTTAAATAAAATTACCATTTCTTGCAAAACTCTCGTTGCTGTTATAATGTTTCATGATAACAAAGTAGCTCGAAAGAAAAGAAAACGAAAGCTCCAAGTACAACAACACAAATCAACAAACGGCTGGTAAGTGACATTTTTTCCTTCCTCGCATTTTCCACGGCATCGGTAGATATACATACGAAATGCCGTATGCCTTATCGAACTTTAATACGAACCCTATAATAATTTATTGACTGTTCACCCTTTTTTTATCTCTGAATCTACTGAACGTACATATTTCTGCAACGTGTACTGACAAAGAGGATAACTCACTGCCCTGTATGAGAGCCGCTGTTCTAACTCGCATTGAATGTGAAGAAAAATGTACGAACACTGAACAATGTTCTATTTTTAGTTGGTATTTCATAATAGTCTCTCCGTAACACACATACGTGTCCTAGACGTAACTGGATCGCAGATTGCAGTTTCAGCATCAGTGTGATCTTATCCCCTTTATTTATAAACATTTCTTACAGTTAAGTAATGATAAGCATCTGTTTAACCATACATTTTTGACGTTTAAATATCTTTCAACCCCAACCTTTTTTTACAAGGATCATATGAAAGCTACCAAGTATGGTTGTTAATTTAAACTTTTGTTTAAGTTTAAATACAGTATAACCTACGAAACAAATCTTAGAGCTTGTAACGTAAATATCGTCCACTGCTTATTTATCTTTATTTAAAATATTAATGTAAACAGGACAGTATAATTTTCCACAAAAATTTAAATTAAGTTTTCAATAAAACAGCAACGAGCAATCTGCGTTATCTCAACAAATAAAAGATAATTCAAAACGAAATAGTAGAAAAGCTACGTGTTTCGCTACGGAATGATTAAACTCTTTCGCCCTAAATACGGTACAAACTGTGATACGGATAATAAATCCTCTGGATAGTCAAATTATGTGACGTCATAATAATAATTTACTGCCGTCGACGGCGGCTGACAAAAGAGGACGTGACTTGACTGAAAGGCTCCCGATTTGATTAGCTGACTTTTAGTACTTTGCATCCCTTACAAGTCACCCTTGAAACGGGAAACCTTTTAAAAACATATTCCCAAAGAAACCTTTGAATTGTGAAGGATTTGAATGATTGAAAAAATATGATCCTTGACATCAATCCGCTCCGTTAACATGTTCGGGTATGTATGCATGATACAGACTTTTCCATGATTCATGCATGGTGCAAACGGTGGATTATAAACCAATTTTCTATTTTAAAAACTTCATATATCTTGGTAGACTCATGACTGACTATTATAGACTCTATTAATAACATAATCACATGCTAAAACGCAATGCTCTAGTTCAAAGACTAGCCTTCATACTAGTCTATCGCACCGAACAATTCATTTCAACTTCAGAGCGTCAAGAAATTAGTTCCACGATTTATAGCAAGCGTCAGGGAGCCATGAATACGTAGTCAAGGACAATATTGTAACTAATCAGCACATAATTTTGTTTTTAATTCTTTGATGACACATCGTTTGACGAAGTCGAAAATTAATGTTGTGTGCAAAGCAATGAGGCAAGAATAATAGCTTCTCATTAAAAATCTAATCTCGCTTGACACCCTTTGCAAATTCCCTTTGTTCCAAAATATCAACGGAAAATTCATGTACATTTTCTATGAAATTTATAGTAGGTAGTGACACCATAAACATCTGCTCTTATAATTCTTAGCTTTTCTTGTTTCAAAAACAAACACGTTACCTCCAGGGCCAAAGTGTCAATGATTTAATAAGCCTGTCTCTGCTACGAGCATGATTATTTTGTTACAATATAATGTTTATTTTTTATATGAAAATAATATTAATTTGTAAATGGAGATGTTACTATGGAAAACATATTGCCTGTAAGTATTCACCTCATAAAAATGTCTCCCCTCATTTTCATCCTCGCTTTTACTAGGGTTTTAGGGAATTCAATTTTACGTTTTTTACAAACAAATTCTTCGTTCATCTAGAAATTTCATCCTACAAAAAGCAATAGAATGAAATTCAGCGTAACAAAAGCTATGACGTGGATGAAGTAGAATACTGTGGCTTTCATTCGAGCCCGCCCATTCTGGATGGAACCACATGTACGAGTACATAGTCCTATAAAACGGGCGCTGGTAACTAAGCCTGGGGTAATACTGGTAGCGGTAGGAGATAGATTGATGGTGATCAGAGGTCGGAGTAGGTAGATTGATTTAAGTTCGTTGACGTCAAACGTAGAGGATAATATGGATATGCCTCCAAAATACCGGAACTTCATATTTATTGTGATATTTGTTCCGGAATTTTGAAATTAGCACGAATCTGTGTTTAAGGTGAAAAACGTATTAATAATATAAATCTACGCTACCAGTGTTAGCTAATGGTGAAAGAAATCAGTATTTTATTTTATACAAAAATACCTTGGAATAGTTACACCGTATTTTGTCCCTTACTTTGAAGTAGAAATGACGCTTGACAGTATGAGACAAAACTTAGACATTCATTATAATAAACGATTTTGTTAGCCTATCTGTATTTTTTTTTTTTTTTTATTCCATAATTCCAATTCCGGAACTTTTTCCGGTACTTCCCGCACATTATGGATAAAATGGCATGTCCGTAGTATAATATCTTGACGCAAGTATATGATAAAATCAATCTTCCTACTCCGACCTCTGATGATGATACATTACACTTTATCCCCAGGTATAGAGGTGATGTACAAAATGTCAATAATCACAATCACATTAGTGTAATCTCGGATCCACATCTTGGCACCATGCCCGTATTATGCTCCTATCTATCTATCCATCCAGTATGTTGCCTATCTTATTACCTCATTATTGTGACATTCACAGCTCATACATTACCATTATGATCCATTTCTATCATGTTCCATAGTCAATTCCATTATTTTGAGAGTTTAATGTCAAAGATTAAGGCGAACACCGATGATACCTATATTATGTGGTGAATAGGTACTTCGCAATATCTTCTCGTCTAAAATACAACAGTGTCTCAAGACGAAAGTCTTTGACCAGTGTGTGTTGCCAGTGATGACCTATGGTACAGAAACGTGGTCGTTCACAATGGGCCTTATCGGAAGGCTTAAAGTCACCCAAAGGGGCAATGACGAGGCTATGCTTGTAGTTTCCTTACGTGATCGAATCAGGAATGAAGAGAGCCGCAGGAGAACCAAGGCAACCGACATAGCCCCAAAAATTGCCAAACCTAAGTGGCAGTGGGCAGGGCACATTGCTCGCAGAACAGATGGCCGATGGGGCCAAAAGGTTCTGGAGTGGCGACCGCGTACCGGAAGACGTAGAGTAGGAAGACCTCCCACAAGGTAGACCAATGACCTTGTGAAGGCCGGTAATCCGCTGGATGTGGGAAGCACAAGACCGATTGAACTGGAGGAGCCTGGGGGAAGCCTATGTCCAGCAGTGGACGTCTTTCGGCTGAAATGATCATGATGATTAGCTACTTACTGTTATTTTCGGGGAAATGGGTTCGTCATTTACAATAAGTACTCTGTACTAAATGTATCTATTCGCATCGTAATAACACCTTTTTCATATACAGATTACCCATTACAATATTATTGAATCTATAAATTTTAATCGAACATCAGAAGCCTATCGTAAAAATATGATGACGCGTGTAACAGCGGAATATTATGGCGATGATATTGTTATGTGTCGGGAGAGGGTCTTTATGACCTAAAATCCTCATATATGTCCGCCATTAATCTAATAAAAATATATCTTCATAATCTCAAGACGGGTGCTATTTTTGATTTCTCGTTACACCGAAACGTTAGTATACCTACACTTGCAGAAATTCTGCTTCTACGTATTCATTACTGTGATAAAATCTACATAAAATAACCATTATTCGTTTCAGCTCACCCGTTGACATTTGATCGTCATAATGGTGGAATACTGTAGTCTTATCCTATATACCTCATTCTGTTCCGAACTAGTCTTATCGAAAAAGTTCACAATATGATTCCCATTGTTAACTTGACTACTATATCTAATGTAGAAAGCCTTAGCTGTTAGCTCTAGTATCTCAAGCCATCGTCATCAGGCTCCGTAGTTTCTCAAATTTTGGTCACCATAGTACAAATCTCCAAGTAGGTATGTTAATTGTGTGATCATGTAGGACAATTAACCCACCATGTAATGTTCAAAACCATGCCTTAATTGAAACTCTGAACTAATGTTTATCTTTCGCGATCGCTTTCACTCTGAATTTGCTGAAGAGAACATTTGAAGTGATGTATAAACAATAATAGGTACCTATTTATACTTTGAGTTTATCACAACATTTTATTGTAAATAAGAGTTAACACAGGCATACTGAAAAAAATTTATGAATGTAGGTACCTACTTACGTATCTGCTGAGCTGAACTGCGTCTTAATTGTCTTAAAATAGCGGAAAAATTTGGCACCATCAAAATTAGATAACACCATAACTTTATTTCCCAAAGAAATCTTAAAGATCCCATTTGAAAGCAGGTAATTTAAATTTAAGGAGGGTGAGCTCCTGGGCCTCTGATGATATTGTAATAGTAATAATTTATCACCTTCAAAAGAAAATCCCTCGCTAAGCTGTAAGCTTCAATGGCTAGACTGCATTGAGATAATAAGTTAACATCACATTTTTTTCTCCAGTAAATGTATTTTACGCTCAACAGCTGTGGCATAAAATGTCCCTAAGCTCAAAGCTCCCTCATGCTCGTATAATTTGATGCCTTATTGCACCCTAAATCCTATAATCGAGTCAATCCTGCCGGGTTTGGATTACGATCTGTAATAACAAGAGTTTATTTATTCATCGCCGTATCCAAAGGTCAAGGTCCTAATGAACTGCAAGAAAACATTGAAAGTAAACAAAAAGTAGTATTTTTGTAAGTAAAGTGCGTTGTTGTGGCAGAACCAGCGTAATTTCCGTATAATACAGTCCATTTAATCATAAACAAGGACACTTTCGCTTTAGTTTTCGAGCTCTCGGGAGAAGGGCGCATCAATTCTGAAAATGAAACATTTGCTACTCCAAAAAGTTGAATTTATGAAGGTCTCATCCGATTCACAGAGGAATATGTCGACTGAGCCTCTCGAAAACGGTGAGATATATGTTGCGTTTATTATGATTTGAAAATACAGTAATGCTCCAAGAATGTTTTCGTTTCTAACATAGCAATAGATTTTCTTATCTATATTGTCTCCTACTATTGAAACCTTAGCTCAAACTTGAACCATCACTATTATGAAACTTGACAGATTTATGGTTGTCTCACCCTACAAATAGCAATTACTGGTGGCGGTCTTAAGGGAGCACTGACCGGACTACCCAGCCCCGCATAATTAGGGACCAGTGGTAATGACATATGGCTGACCAAAAGTTTGAACATTGCTCTCCATAATGTTCAGGGACTCTCATAAACACATAAGCACCTTTTGGCAGTACTTATCAGCTACCAAAATACCAGTGTCCCTTCTATTTGTCCGAAAGTTTGGAAATGGTTAGATCCTCCTCTGTGTGACCTAGACTCTCTTCAAGTCCTTGTGTACTATTAATAGCGAAATCATTTGAGAACAGTGTCTGTTTCATCATTCTCCTGCCTCATCTTTTTCTTTCTGTTTGTTTAAATTAGAAAATTGTATGCTAGCTATTTATTAGGCTGCGAAGCGAATCTGTATACAATACATGTTTGTCGCCATTTTTCGAAACAATTGAACGACGTAGTTATTCTTCAATCCTCTTTGTAGTACACACGCCAGCACATCAAGCTACCCCAATCTGTCAAATTTCTTTGATAGATTTTCAACTTTATTATAAATACATACTAGGTTCATGTTCAATTGGGAAAATTTGACAGTTTGGCGTAGCTTGAAGTGCTGGCGTCTGTACATACCAGGGTTTTATAATGTGTTAAGTTTTGGACGTAATCATTTAAAACAAGTTTCAGCATCCGAAACTTGAAGGTCATCAGCTAAAGTTTTCCATTTGGGAACACAAATAAAAGAGGCCGATATTTTCCTTCTTAATTGCCTAACTTAAGGAAAATGTGCACAAAAAGGGCCTAAATGAGAAATAGTTCGTTGCGCAGCTTTATTTGTTGAAAATTCGCGTGTAAAAGATTGACTAACTTTTAGAGTAGATTCTTCTAAGCAAAATCAACGTCCACCACATTATCGCTAGGCATCAGGTGGTCATCCGTAAGCCTATACAATAGAGAAAAGATTAAATAGCTAATGACTACTGTTCCCTGACATTGACAAATAACATCGCACAACAAAATAGTCGATCACATTCTATTCCCGCGGGAACCTTATTTTCCCCAAACAGTTCGCGGTTTATCTATTAATCAAATATTAAATGGATTTGGATTCAGAATGAGTACGTACAAAAAAATCCTAACTATAGGTACCTAATGTGTTTCTAGAATTACTTAACAGTATTAAAAGTTTGAAATTAATTCCGCTAATTACTTCCAACTAAGCTTTCACTCTGAACAATTTAATATTTATGTTGTTCGTTGTTCAGTAACAACAATTAACAGTTTATATAATACTTAATGATGTTGGGAATACGCTGAGTTCACAATAATAGGTGGCTCGGTCTGTTTGTATCTAAAATAACCTGAGCATAACTAAAGTGGCTATTCACTCAAGCTTCGCGTACACGATATGACGAGGACCCATCTATTGTTTTCTTAAGCAAATGAGAGGCCTTTTAGCGAACTCGGTATACAGTTACTACGTCATCAAAACTGAAACAAAATAATGTTATTACTCAGTTTGCCTTCTTGGTGACATTTTAAACAGAAAAAAGCTTTATTAGGTCAACAGACGCCTTTAGGAAAAATATTTCATTTTTTTGCTTTTTTGTTCTTTAAATTCCGCAAATGAAAAATTATACTAAGAAAGAGCAGTGAAGACTAAGTCCAAAAAATGCCCTGTAATGTAACAAGATTCAAAGGCTTTTCACAGTAACCTACGTATTCATTTCTCATAAAGATTATGACAGACAGAAGTTATCTTGCCCTTTGAAGATGTGGGCTTCAATTTGATCTGGCATGATAAACCGATAAAAATCATTTGATAAAAGGCATCCTTTTATACATTTTTACTAAAATAACTCTGATTGCAATCTCATAGTAGATTTTTCCCTTAAATGAAAAGCTGTTTAAATAAATGTCTGGCATCTCGCAGGATTAAGTGAGAAATGGCGCTTGGAAAGACATGCGACTTGTAGAAGATTGTTGAGGATAATTTCCGGATTAATCTGCACCCAGTTTAATCTTGGTGGCTGCGGAAAAGAAAAGAATCGAATTGCTAGAAATTGTGCCGCACAACAAGCGCTATTGTATTTGGCGGAGACAGTACCTAACACTTTTCCAATACTTATACATACAGAGATAAATACGCGAACGAACATGAAATAACATACATTTTTATAAATAGGAACTTTTCTCAACTCGGCTTTAATCGTACTACAGCAACTAAGCGTTGAAAGTGAAATACTTAATAATATAGTACCGGTAACAGTATGTAAGATACGTACTTAACTGACAGCGTTGACCTGCATCACGGTCGATATCCTATCTATACGAACGCGAAACATGTTTCCGTGCATACATAATTTCCCATTTGGACACATATGTACCTGTATTTTAACATAGTACTTACCCGAAATCCATCAAGTATTTGGCGAACTCCACAACTCAGCAAGTCGGCATACATTCAGTGTAATTGATACTTAAAAGAAACGTTTTCACTTCAGTCGTAACGCCCACGATTCCATACCCAACTTTATCGGGAGTCGTTATAAACATGATCGAGGGAGAGCTGAACTCATCGCTCGTAATTTAAAGAAGTTTCTGATTCATTTTTTTTGTTAACCGTACTGAAATAGTCTCGATTTATGTGGCATTCATGATCACATTACTTGCCTCGACGTAGAATTGAAGATCGCTTAGAGTTTGAAATAGTGATGTGCATTTTATTTTTCTGTCAATCTACTGATGCTTAATTCATGATTTCACGGAAATTTTCCGAACATTATTTTCGTGACTCCACTCGACGGGAAATGTTAATTTAATAACTGAAAGACATTGAAACAGATGTTATTGTTAGCATTATAATCACTGCTTTTATTTTTTTATGTAGATACATTGGGTGTTGGAACAAACAAATCGTTGTGTGCAGACTGCGGGTTGGCAAGAGTGTGGGACTCCGAGACAATCGGATCGACGAACTCAAGAGCTGGCCATGGCCTTGTACCGCTGCTTTATAGATAACTTGGTCCCGCATTAAAATATCATTGACTGAATTGATTCACGTATGACCTCTCCGCTCATAATACCTATTTTATGAATCATGTAGCTATACAAGATACAGAGAACCTAAATAAGTACACCTATATTTTTAGCACATTACATAGATGTGAGTGTAGTCCGTATAAAGATATTTCCTTCTATTTATAAATGAACACGTTGGCACCCATTTGAACGTGTTTATATAATGCCTATGTTTTCTTAAATGGTTTTGTTCCCCGACATCTTCACTTGATGAATTATAAGCGGCATAATGGCTCCTCAGACGCTTTTACAACCCTCCAACCATATATATAAATGTTTCAGATTCTAAAGAGTTATATTCCCTATTTAATTAAGCCGAAAAGCGAATAAATATTTTATAAGGTTCAGCTTAAACGTGTCACACGTGGCATCGTTGTAAACTCAAGATGTGTACCTACCTAGGTACGTCATGAATACTAAAATTATAATTATATTTGTAAATGAAGTACCTATAATATTCATAACTAATTAAATACGTAGGTACTTAATCTAATACCGTATTATATAGGTTATAAATCCTTAATTGTGGGTAATAATAGTAAGTTAGAGATGGTTAAAAACAATTTTTCGCTTTTGTTACTCCTACCTATTTACTGTCTGTAAATAGGTAGGAGTAACAAAAGCGAAAAATTGTTTTTAACCATCTCTAACTTTCATGAACAAAAAAGAGTAAATCGACCCATCCACTGCATAGCGTTCATATTTTTTTTTTTATAAATACACACAGATTTGAGAACCGCGAGAAAAACAACAGCTAGCAACAGAAGCTATGCGAGGCCAGAAAATATGATTATGATATATCACTGTTTTCTGAAACGCGAAATATGTGCTGAAGCCCCCGAGAACCGAACAAAAAGTAATCCCGACCTTATCTCTTATAGTCAAGGTTTGAAATACGTTAACTATTTAATGCAATCGTTTTTTGTGGATAGAGAGTCAGTATATTCTGAGTAAATAATCATGGTATTACGGTTATATAAAAACATAAACTATTCCAGTTTGGGGTATCCAAGACAAGGCGTGTATTAAAAAATATGTATAATCTTTATTTACAACATCACTTATATTCGTACATTTTAATAACTACAAACAGTACAGATTTCACAGTGATTTACACAAAACTAGTACCTAGCTACTACAATATATTTCTACATGAGAGACGGTTTTCCAAGATTAACATCGCAGAAAATGGCGTCGCGAGACCTTCCATATACGTTTCGGTCTTTTGGTACTTTGTGCAACTACCGTTAGAGGATTGCCGTTAGTGGAAGTCCCAGAGGGCTATCAAACCATTCATAATAGACCCAAATTAAAGGATTCGAACGTTTTACAATAGTTTATTGCATCGCATATTATTATTTCATGACCATTTCTCTGAAAATACGTCTCATTATGTTTAAAGTTTTACAAATGTGAATAGTTTTACGTAAGTGAGTAATAAGGTAATGATATTTTGAGATACACATATACACGTTATAGATGATGTGAATGTGCGCATAAATTGTTTATTTGTACAAATTCATTAAAAGACAGTCATACAAAATTATTTACAGATGTGTAGAAGAAAGGTGATACAGAATATTTATGACTTATTCAAGTGTTCCGTCTAACCTTCTAAATAAAGCGACAATAACTCCCCGGAACGATTTGGAACCTTAAATATGTTACATGTGCAATGTTAAGGGCTTTAAACAGTATGACAAAGATTATACACGGATATGATCTGGGATCACAGTCTCTCAGAAACTTATACATTAATTTAGTATATGAAAACGTCATAAAGTTTCGTGTAAATATTAAATGAAGTTGTCAAATGGGAGCATTTTGGGACAATGTAACTCAAAGTAACTTTCAATGATTTCGTGAATTGCTCACAGCTGTGACATCCTGCATTTATTCGTATGAAATCTGGCGCAAGTCCAAAGCCTCCTTGATCTGGAGCCGTAAAAATTTATATAAACTTTATAATATTTCATTATAATCGTCACATACTTTTAAGTTCATGAGCATCTTCTAAAATGTTTCCTTAAACAAATCTTGAAAGATGTTTGTAAACAAGAACCAAATTACAAACAAAATATCAAATAATGGGAAAGTTGGGCACATTCCAAACTTTGATGGATTTTGTTTTTATGTACCAACCAAGATGTATATGTTTGGTGTATCAGCTAAAGATAATATCTGAAAAATTTCACGCCTCGATTCATAATGTTTATGACATGAATATTGACAAGTTAAGAAATCCAATTTTCTTAAAGTAATCTTCTTACGTTCTCCATCGCGATAGATACACAGAAGGCATTGATTTTGTATTACAGATTCTCAATTTTCCAGCATACGATTATGTGTAGAATATATTGGGATATATTGCTACATTAAATGCGGTTCACAAACTGTCGAAATTCGGGACGGATGCCCTCGGGGAGCTCCGTTAAAACTTATCGACGATCATGTGAATCGGTTTTCGTAATTCTCACGTTTACAGGAGTCTTTCTAACACATAGGTACTAGAATTATATACAGAAGGTAGGTAAAGCTGAGAAAATCGAAATACCTATAGGTACACGGAGCCAGGGACATCGACGCGCACACTGAAAAAATGAATTCAGCAGAAGATTCTACACCCCAAGCGTAAAAATGTATCGTCGTTTATGAAGAAAAACATTTGATGTTTCATAGAAAAGGGCAATATCTACGCGGTCAAAGTGTATGGAAAAGCATTTTTTTGTTGTTGTTAACCGATGAAAAATTTCAACGCACGGGCGTTCAGAACCCTGGTTTCAGTTTTGGCGTCGTTGGCCCTGCCACCCTTTATACTCTAACAATTAATAAACAAAGTTAAAAAAATATCGTTATATTACTATCTAAAGGTCTAATACAATTTAAGTACAAGGTTTGGTAAAAAAACTTAAAGACATAGATCACTGTCTACTCTCTAATATATTTCACTAATACGTCTCTTTCACATATAAAAAGTATGTACAACATTTTTGATTAGGAATTGACTACATGAGAATAATGCACTTATCTACATCATTATAATATGATTGCATCAAATATAATATTCAAACGTGAACATAGAAGGTACATAGTTTTGATGAGACTTAGATCTAAAATAATAGGTGAAGATCGATAGGTTAGAGGTAAGGAACTCATTAATCTTGAACAGATACGGAGATAGTTTAAATTGACAATTGAACCCTCTCCTTCACAATTATCTTGTTCATTCGAAGACACAGACCCCTTTAGATATCTGTTACGCACATACAAAGGTATGTACATTGTGTATAATACTCCTTATAAATAACATAACAAACAGCTACTTAATAAAAATAAAAAAACACATGAATATTTGCATTTTATCGCAGAATAAAATAGATTTACGAAAGTTGAACTATAGAAGCCACTAACTGAAGTTAAAACTTTGAGCTAAAATTAATGAAACTTCAGCTGAGTTTGATCCACATTTAGTTCAGGTAGTAACTTCTAATGAATACTAATTTTGAAAATATCTTTCGCAAATAAGTTAACGCCAAGTACGCGGACTAGTAAACCATACAGAATTAATTACTATTGAGTTTAGTGTTCTCAAAATCATAAGGTAGTATCGTCACGGCATTATACATGATAGCCGCTATAACTGTAACAACTTCCTCAATAATAGTAATACCAGGATAGGTCACATCAAATAGGTTTTTTCCGTAGTCAATTGGGTCAACCCTTAGATCGCACTCGATTAGATCTGTTCGAACAATGTATCGGTTAAAGTACCTTTTTGGGGTCTTGCAGTGAACTCAAACAGTAAGCCGAGCCCTTATTAATTCATTCTGGAATCCTACCAAGAGGACGAAGGTCGAATATACCCAGCCTACGGTTGTTTACATTGAAAACCCGTCTTTGAAAAAGTTGTGATACGTAGCTTTGTCACAATAGTGGACTTAAACATATACCATAAGGATACGGACGTCGTTATTTTATAGAAACAAATGTTTTGACAAAGTTTCTGGGAATTCGTTCTTGAATTTTGCGAACGGTAGTTCAACAGCCCACAAATATAATACGTTTACGACGAATATGAGCGTTGCTCAGTTTTGTCTGCGGAAAACAATATCACTCGTAGAAGTGTGCCTTCACATTGTTTAGCTGTTTTTAGTGGCGCACGTCCGTAACTAAATATTTTCACGTAAAATGTTGTTATTCGAAACAAAAGGATTTTTTCATTTTGTCATTGGATGCAGATAAAAATACATTGACATAACTAGAGTCCCGCAAAATGTTGAAATAAAAAGTGTATGATATTTTCTATAATAATATTGTAAAGAGTACTTCTTATTTGTCCTTAGGTAATATGATATTAATTGCGTAAACTTTTGGGCTCTATTTCATTAGAGTTTCCGAGGCGCAGGAGACGTGACCAGAAAACATGGAAGGAACAATCCGAAGGTAATTACGTTTGCCCTAAGTAATTTATTTAGCTTTACTTAGAAATGTATTTATAATTAATGCATTTATATTTCATTACGCTTTACGAATTTTGTTTCTCGTTATACATATTATTGTTGTATAATCTTTTATGTTTAAACAATATAGCATGAAATAATCATACCTGCACAGTTGGAACATAAAATAATTAGTTTATCAATATCGAATTTCACTTATAACAGTTTCTAATTTCTGCTAAAATCAGCGTGAAGTTTAGTGCTGAAATCAGATATAATAGATTACTACTCTGAATTGGAAGAACCTAACTTTAGTTTCCACTGACGCCTAATGAAACAAGTAAAAACTCATCCGTACGGGTTTTTTTTTTTTTTTTTTGGGTGGGACATCATCAAATAACTTCTCCCGCTCTGGGTGGAGCAGGAGGGCGTGTCAGACTTTTACTGACTAAAACCCACCCGTGTTCCTTCAGTAGCCCGTATGCCAGGGGCTGTGGTGTCTCTTTCGAACAAACCCGCACCCCTGGCAGGCATCGGCCCTTGCGGGCCCCATCATTTTTTGTGCTGACATCTCTTTGAGGCGCGCGTGGAACACAACACGCCGTCGACTTGGGCTTGGTCCAGCGAGCCACCCATTACTCGCTGTCCGCAAGCCCATGCCTACGGTGGCCGGAAATCGGCCTGGGATTCCCGACGCCCAGGGCGTCTCCGTATCCTACGGCGGCTGGGGTCGCGAGGGCGCATATTCTGCCTCTCCCTCACGTGCGCCGCCTCCCTCTTCGCGAGCATAACTGCTTCGCTGAAGGAGGTGACGGCTCCCCATGCCCTCTCGCTCCGTACCATGGCCTGGACTAGGGCCGGACGCGAGAGATCGCCGCCGCCGATCGCCTCCACGAGGACACGGCGGTGCTCCGCCCAAGCAGGGCAGACCGCCACCGTGTGCTCCATCGTGTCCTCAGGGCGATCTTCGCAGTGGAAACACCCGGGCTTTTCCTCCCGCCCTATCCGAAACAGGAACCTCCCGAAACAACCGTGTCCGGTGAGGACCTGCGTCAGGCGGAAGGTGAGGACGCCATGCCGCCTCTCAAACCACTCCTCAAAGAGGGGACTTACCGCCGCAATCGTGGCGTGCCCAGCAATCCGTACGGGTTAGTCTAGTATCCCAATCCGTGTTCCGTGTAACCACGTGTAACAAAGTGCCAACTTAGGTCTGGATATACCCTCTTTCTGCTTTAGAAATCACAATAGCGGCTACCGAACGATATCAAGTCGACTCTATCTTTTAAATTTCAATAGAAAGTTAATACTGTAATAAAGTATAATAAAATCGAAGCAAGTAATAGGTCTTTACCTATGAAATTGCCGTTTTGTATGAAAAAATTTAAACGATTTTTTTTCATGAATTTTTTATTTGTATTAATCGAAGTAATCACCCATGCAATCAATGCATCTTTGCCATCGCAGTGGCAGTTTATTGATGCCCTTCTTAAAGAAATCAGCTGGACGGGAGGCAACAAATTCTTCAAAGGCATTTTGTACTGCCTCTCGGGTATTAAATTTTTTTCCCGCCAAGAAGTTATCCAAATTCTGGAAAAAGTAGTAGTCTGTAGGCGCAAGGTCTGGTGAGTAGGGCGGATGACGGAGAGCTTCCAACCCCAGTTCTTGCAACTTGGAGACCGTCTGCTGTGCAGTATGAGGTCGCGCGTTGTCGTGCAGGAGCAGCGGAGACGAGCGATTGACCAATGCTGGTTGGAGATGCGCCAGCTTCTCCATCATTGTGTTCAGTTCTTCACAGTACACATCTGCAGTAATGCTCACCCCGTTTGGTAAGAAGCTGTGATGAATCACACCGGCGCTAGACCACCAAACAATGACCATCACTT
Organism: Polymixis flavicincta; assembly: GCA_949987655.1. Classification (NCBI taxonomy): domain Eukaryota; kingdom Metazoa; phylum Arthropoda; class Insecta; order Lepidoptera; family Noctuidae; genus Polymixis; species Polymixis flavicincta. The sequence continues at coordinate 12,374,776 of OX465179.1, forward strand.
TTCTAGGGGTAAGTTTTCGTTTAGGGCATTGTTTAGGTGCTGAACCAGGATCCAACCAACTTGCTGAGCGCTTACGGTTATCAAACAGAATCCATTTTTCATCGCAGGTAACATTGCGGTTCAAAATTCCTTCATTTGTGTGTCTGTTGAGCAGTGCAAGGCACGTCTCGACGCGTACTTCGCGCTGGCGATCATTGAGTTCGTGGGGCACCCATTTGTCAAGCTTTTTTACCTTGCCAATTTGACGCAAATGGACCAATATTGTTTTGACGCTAACGTCGAAAGCTGCTGCTAATTCAGCCGTAGATTGTGTATCATCAGCTTCCACAATCGCCTTTAATTCGTCATTGTCGACCAAAGTCTTCGGACGACCGCGAGGTTCATTTTTCAGGTCGAAATTTCCAGAACGGAAGCGAGCAAACCAATAACAGGTGGTGCGTTGGTTTGTAGTGTTAGCTCCGTAAACGTCGTTGATGTTGCGTGCCGCTTGTGCCGCGTTGCTGCCACGACGGTACTCATATTCCATAATTACTCCAATTTTTAACGTATCCATGATGACGAAAAAGATTGAAATGTGATGAAAATGTAACACTAATCAATAAAGAAATGACTACTTTTAGAAAAAAAAATCCATGTTTTTAAAATAAAATTAATTTGAAATTAGAATTCTTAGCCAAACAAAAATTATTTTGATTTGAAATGGCCAGTACTGCAGAACGGCAATTTCATAGGTAAAGACCTAATATAAAGATGAAAATATATTTAGGTGTACGTAAATGTCGACTTTTGTACTTTTTTTGCAAATAGTACCTAAGGTTAAAGTTTCAAGCTCAACAAATGCAAGTACGTGAGCTTTTCTTTCACACCTATGTTCAAGACAAGAAACTTTTGCCACGTACACGTACTTAATTAAATTAGTTTCCAATTTTGTAGCGCTGTACGGTAACCTTTAAGAACTTGTTTCTAATTTGCAAAGAACGTAACTTACCACTAGGGTAAAATCAGGCGCAGCCTGCAACCGATAGAAGCGAAAGACAGTTCACTTATGAATACAAAATCTAAACAAAACAGAAAGTTATACAACTTTAGTATTTAAAAGTATAAGTACTTATTTATCCAAAATGACTAGTGAGTAGTAAGTAACTCCCTTATTCATATATAAACGTCCTAACTATGACTAATATGATTAAGTCTATTGCCCTCTCAGGGCAGATTGACATGTAGTATATTTATTTGAAGACTAATTATTATATTTCATTATTTTTGTAATAAAACTGGGTAAGATTACCCTTTCATAATTATTTATATATCATGTTTTTTTAGGTACATTTAAACATTTAAGCCGTTGGTCCCGGCTGTCATTCGTGGTTCTTTGACAGTTATTACGGGTCGTCATAAGCCCGGAAGTCAGACAACGAGTCTTATTGAGGGGTATCGTATTACCTAGTTATACAGATGTGGAAGTCAGATAGGCAGTCGCTCCATGCTACTGGTATTCAGCTGCATCCGGCTAGACTAAAAGCTGACCCCAACATACTTGAGAAATATCGGCAAATTGATGGTAAACATTACAATTGTACCAATATATACATAAATTTTCGAACTTTATCGTTTCTGAGAACCATTTCATTGTGTTTAACTTTGAAACCCATTCACTAACAACAGTTGTGTTTGCGGTAAGATTCCACTTAGTCAGACCAAACTATGTAGAATAAAACAATAAAAACTGTCTGGATACTTTCTAAACATGATTACGGGTGCTTCTAATGAAACCATTCGATGTCAAAACCTACCTTTAAACTCCCAACATTACCACAAAGCATTGTGTTGGATCTAAAACATAGGACACAAATTCACTACATTTTCACAATAGATGGTTAAGTACTAACTTCTTTAACATTGAACTTACATAATATAACTATACAATAATTCTTAAACATAGGTACATAATTATAAATACTAAACGATTTGGTTCGTAGCTTTAATCTCTAGTCACTAATTACTAAAACATTTCGAACAGTAAGCACCGCTTTAACTTTCACTTACAAAATTAAAAAAGTTCATTTTCATTATAATAGAGAAAATCCGCCTCCACATTTTATTCACTTTAATAAGTCCAAAATAAACTGAAATGTTATGTGATAAATAGACGATCAGAGAGTTCAATGAGTCGTATTTGAAAGTTTGAATTTCCAATCACCATTCGAATGAATGATTCAAAGGTGCGCGACCGAAGTGGTCGCGGTACGCGAGTGCTACGCCTTGGTCGCAGGCACGGGGTCGCCTCGCGTGCCCAGAGGCAGCACCTTCCGCGCCAGCCTCGTGAACGTGGAGCGGAACTGCCGGCTCATGCTGCAGTACAGCACGAAGTTCACCGCAGACCCCACCAGCGCCATCAAGTCCATCACCTCGCCTGAGCCAATGGAAAATGAATTCAGTTGTGAACTATTTAATTCACACTACGTAAACTGACCGTGTTTGCGGTTTAACACAGTCAACAATAGATGTTAGTAATGAGGTAAGTAATTAACAAAGAGAGATAAGCCACGAAGTTACATTGTGTGGGCAACCTAATAATTATCATTGTCTGATAATTCACTTTTAAAATGAAAGACACCAAGGCGAACAATTAAAAGATTTGAAAACTGAGTACACGCGCATTTTGGTTTAAAATGGCAGGCCCAGACTGAAGTCTTTTGTTGACTTAACTAAAATTCCAATTAATTCAATATTATACGTTTGAATAGTAGCAACTCGATGATATTATTTCATGAAACAAATACACAAAAGGGTCGGAGCTCGCTGTTGATATATCTGGGTAATAGCAATTTATCAAACCAATACTATCGACATTATATTGACACGCCCTAACTATCCGGTACAGACACCAGGGTTTGGCAAAGTAGACTATACCAAACACTTATTTCTGTTAGTTCCGTAGGAAATAGGTATGAATATAAAATGTATCTATAGTAAAATTCCAAGGTGAGCGAAAGATTTATGAGCATCCGAAGTAGGTAGGTATGTCCTTTCTCAGTTAAAATCTGTTGAAGTGTGTTTAAACCTATCCATTACTTCCAGATTTCAATTTTAGTAATGAAACTACTTCAAGTTTTTTGCAAGAAACGTGTCATGAATACTTATTGGGTAGGTACCTTATTAGAAGCTAAAAGAATCTTGTGGAAAAGTTGCGCTGTTTTTTAGTTAGAATATTGACTAAGTTTTGTTCTACGACTTTCAGAATCTCGGTGTGTTTACTTTCCCTTATTTAAATCTACTGATTAGATTACTTAAAGGCAAAGTTCAACACTCCTGCAAAACAGGTTTACCCTCAGTAAACTTGAGATTACGAATAACTATGTATCTACCTACTTTCAGGCTTACCTAATGAATAAGAACATAATACAACAACAACGTTTCTTATCTTAAGTGAAACATTTGATTTACTAGTTTGAAACTTTTGCTTGTTCAATATAAAATCAGCTATTTCGTTGACTATATTATAAATTAAGGCCTCTCTTGGTAATGCTTGGCACGGCATGCGTCAAGTGCCAATCATCTTGATATACCCACTTAATTAAAGCTTTGCAGGAATGTTTGCTCAGGCTCACAGAACACAATACATGCATCTCTAATATTTATGCTCCGACCGCTTAATATCATAAGCAAATCAATCTAAATTTTAATATAATTTGGGTTGCCCTCCGCAGTTTGTTGACTGCCTATGCTGCACCATGTGGATTGATTGATGTAAGTTAAATGGATACGTAATAAAAATGTAATTTTCTTTAGAACCAGCTAGTCACTTGGGACGAATACAGCCCTTAATTTGACAAATTATCGGGACATACAACATGTCTTTGCCTTTCAACTTCGTTGACTGACAGTAAAGCAGTCACTAACAACGTTATTGAAATATAACGCTTTTGGTGACTACTTATCGCCTTACTTCAGTCATGTCTTTACGCCATTGCATCGTACATGATATGAAAATGTTTCAATTAATTTTCCGTACAATTTCCATTGGATGCAAATTGATCCAATTGTCAAAGGGCTTTCAATACAATCCCTCTCAATCAAATTACGAAGCGCGTTTGAAATTGTATACGACTAGCACTTTGTATGTACTCACAATATTTCAGCGATTAGACTGAGTACAACTTTTGAATCGAAATAAAAAAAAATTGGTGGCCGGTCAGCACTAAGAAGTGCCTTGTCGCAACACAATTTTTAATATTTTTTGACAATATTTGATCGTGTTTTTATGTAGTTTAGGTATGAATAATGGTGAAAGTAAGAATGCAGAGAGAATTATTATATCTTTATTTTGTCCTTTTGCATATTTTCAGCAAGAGAGAAGGCTGTTATTGTACATATTGTCAGCGTATTTGTGTTGCCTACGGTGTAACGTTGTACGTTAATTTTACTTTTATTATCTCAATATAAGAGTTTGCACTTATAACTGATGAATTTACTGGTTGCGAGCTTCGCACACGAACAAGTTTGTTGCTGTCTCCCCTCTCCATAACGTCGTTAACGACCGCGCGCTTCCAGCGGTCAGGGGAACAATCTCGAACGGATTCACTTGACACTACGGAGCAGCACAGTGACAGTGCTGTTAGTGAATATTAAATTTTATGACGACTATTTTGCGCATAGTTCACAACTAACAACATTTTTAAAGAAGTGTTACTTTTAAATTCTGTGTAACCCCAAATCGGGTGAGTGTTGCAAAACCTATTATTATCTAGTTTTAAGTATTCGTTGCATGACTTGCTAGATCATTATGTCAACCGAAACGCCGATGTGCTTTAATTGCATTAATGTACATGCGTTGATTGGTATTTTAAACAACTTAATGTAATTCATTTTGATTCCACTGAATGACCGTAACAAAGGTGTAACGGGTTATGACAGTTAGGTATTTTTGAATTATCCTCTGTTTTTAAATGTATTCTTTCCTTGTTTTAAATTTGTAATTGTGATCTCATTGTTGTAGCGAATTAAAGGAGATGGTTATGGTTCCGTAATTTAGTTTAATAATTTTTGTCATATATTTTTTCCATCTACCTTCCATCACTAGTTAGCATTTTTCTGCTAGTAATTTATCACGCTTTCAAAATTGTACCACGCTGCTTAGACTGCTTCATCTCGATAGCTAATTGATGCTTGAACACCGCTTCCCACCGTAGATTCTACGTTCGACGGTTGTCGGAATGTTGCAGTCAGTAGCATGAATTCGGCCATTTCCTAAAATGTCCAATTCCGGATTCCAGGGTTCTGCCGTACCGGATCCTACATTATTTACCGCTGTTGCAAGGGCTGTGGCTGGACAACCCTACCAGCTAACATAACTGCAGTTAGAAGACCGATCTACCTACCTGGCTGCCACCGGTCGCCTACGACTTCAGAACTACCAGGATAGTGGTTTTCTTTAGGCAGGCTAAAACAAATACGCGCTCGATATTGAGAACTCACGCCAGCTTACTGCTGGATTGAATTATTTTTTATCTTTATAAAGTTTTAATTTAGTTGCTAATAAACTTTTGTATTCTATTTTTTTATTTCATTTACCTGCCTCAGCAGGGACGTTACAACGGTTTGGAGAGGTGTAGTAATACCTATTTTATACAACTTTCGCAGTAGACTGACGCGGATTGATCGGCCTCAATATATAATTAAAGATATTTGTCACATACTTATTGTATATAATAGGCGTGGTAACATATTTTTCTTAATAAAACCGAATGCTGAAAGTTGATGTTAAATCCTGAAATTCATGGCGTAATTTGCAACATCCCGCCGAGTCAGCTGATGTGTCATATGTCAAAATCTTGTCGAGCAGAGAGGTTAAAACAGATTTCTTTCAATATAACATCAATATAAAACGTACCTAGTGGTAGCTACATAACGTTAATCGAAATTAAATTTCAATTTCTAAATAATATTACACCCTCACTAAGAACTTCAACTATGTATGTAACAACAACTTCAACATTTAATTTCCTTACTGTTTCAGGATTTTCAGGAAATAAAGAACAATTTCAATTGTATCTCACAGGTCAGCTGCGTGCCCCGCAATGTAAAGGGAATACCTTAGAAAAGGTATAGCTACTTTTATTGGTTTGTTCAATTCGTTTCTAACGAATTGCTTCTCCAGATTGATTTTGGAAATCAATCTAGGTTCCGCTGTCGATAATTCCTTTCGTCAAAAACATAGAAAACTTTATGTAATAACTAACTTTTGCCAGCGGCTTCGCCCGCGCGTAACTTTCATCCCCTATTTAGCTCCCTTAGGGGTTTAATTTCTAGAAATCCTTCTTTATTCCTTGTCTACATTATAAAGGGAACCTCTGTGCAAAATTTCAGCTTTCTAGGTCCAAGGGTTTGGGCTGGGCGTTGATGAGTCAGTCAGTCAGGACTTTTCTTTTTATTTATATAGATAGATAGTTAGTGACCGGCCTATGCAAATGTTTTACATAGGCCGATATATTTTGGAATAACACCATGAAATGAAATGAAAAGAAGGTGAAGTGAACTTGAAGTGACATTATTCCACAAGATACTAGTGATTCACCGCTCACGTAAGTTTTCACTTTGTTATTTCTTACAGAATCGGTTGGAAGCACTGGGAAGCGACTATCTGCAATATTATAGGTTTCCATGATATTCGAAGACTTCAAGTACATTATACTCAATGCAGCTTGAAAGGTGCTTCAGAACCTATAGGAACCTTTATCTAGACAGCTAGGTATTAGACTAGATAAATTGATTTAAATGTAAATCTTAACTTCCATTAATATTAATTGTAGGTAACCTTGTAAATAAACTAAAATCATTTTTTTTTTCTTTAACATAACCTAGTGGTCAGGCTTTCGTGTGACAAATGGATTCTAAGTCACTGTGTTGTTGACGTCTGAATTAGATGGCTTAGCGGACGCTTCTTTAGGTTTGTTGCTTTAAAAATATGGCAAAGGTATTGGTGGTTTATTAAATGGGTCTAAGAGTAAGACTAATAAGACCCACTTAAGAAACCACCAATACCTTCATAACAGTATACGCCAAGACGTATGGACAAGGAAACACAAGGAAACAGAAATCAAACTTCGTAGTCCAACGCTGCCAGCCTTTTTGGCAGTTTTCCCACTGACAGCGTTGGAGACGAATTTATGTATGAGCGAATTTATGTATTTATGTATGACGAATTTATAAATGATAAATGATTTTATTTCTGTAAGTAGGTTTGTACAAACACTTTTACTCTCTTATGAGCTCTTTTCTTTATTTTTTCCTTTAAACATCTACTTGTACTTAATATATATTGATTGTTTATAAATTGTGTTCAAGATTTCTTAATAATAAGTAAATAAAATTTTATAAAGAAAACTTCTTATTAAGCAAATACTATAGCTCTAAAACATTTCTCAAACTTACGAATTTAGGTTTTTGAAACTTATAGGTTTCGGCTTCACTACAACTCGTGATCGTCATCATCATCATTATTTGCCTATAATGTTCCCACTGCTGGGACACAGGCCTCCTGTCGGTGAGAGGGATTGGGCCGTAATGCACCACGCGGGCCCAGAGCGGGTTGGTAGATGTCACATGTCTTCGATTTTTTGGTTCTAGGACATGCCGGTTTCCTTACGATGTTTTCCTTCACCGTTTTGAGAGCAGTGGTGATGAAATAATTTACACAAAGTAAAGCGCCTGTCTGGGTTCGAACTCACGACCTACAACTCGTAAGTCGCAGCCGATACCACTTGGCCACCCCTGCTCGTGATCGTAAAAACTACAAATGTGTATTAAATGGCAATTTATTTAAATTACTTTACCACTGAGTAGGCAATTGAGTAGGTCAAGCTACTTACTCTGTCAAAGCCAATTTATAATTAAATACATGAAATAAAGTAACGTCAAATCCAGTTAGTTACAAGCCTATATCGTAGTTCAGATCGTGAGTCACGCGAGCTGCGTATTATATTATTTTTAAAACGACCAATCTCAAAGATTGCATCACACTGTGCCACGTGGACATTAAACAAACATTACTGCTTTATAAAACCTGACGTGACTTCTAAGCATTTTAGCAACAGGCATGTAGACTAGACTAAGTCAGACTACATTATAAACAATTAGGCATGAATCCAGGGACACTGTGGTAACTGAACTGCGAAAATTCCTAGGCCTCCTTCGTCAGCAAGGCCACTTAGCTCTTAATGTTCTACCCACATTATATTAGGGTAGGACACATAATTTTCAGCTTAGTTCCCAACACCAAATTACATTTTCATATAATTACGTTACTCAGCCTCTAATTAGGATGCCAATCATTCACCCTACTTAATAGGTATAATTAAGATTCGATCGTTAAGACATCTACGAAGCGGATCGTGTGCGCCCTGATTACCGCGCTCTGAGCCTAATTCTAGAATTTTCCAAGAATATCTGTATGTAGATTATGTAGACAATTGATATGATCTACTCAATGACCGAAAAAGCTAGTGATACGAAAGAATCGGCAATTATTTATCTACACGCCATAAAATGCTTTCAATTTCGACAAAAATACATAAAATAGATAGCTATTTTACACTACGATGCACTAAATACTAGGGCTTTCAATACCGGTATTCCGGGATCCCGTAATACCGTGATCACGGACTTTATTTTGGCCTTTTACAATATCGGTATTGGCGCTCCGATACCGTGATTACGGTTTTACAAACATTAGCCCCCTTATTCTAACACTTGTTTTACCAGCGCAAGCATCCCGCTGTTATCTTAAGCTCACCGTCCCTGTGCCCCGCCTGAGACAATGTCAGAAATCGAGCTGTACTCATGTCGTTTTTGTTATGTCAGTCAGTTTCGCATTTTTCGCAAAGGCGACGGGTTAACGCGTATATAGACTTCGTTATTGAGTAGTGTTAACTTGTGACTGTGAAGTTGTGAATGTTCTGATCTACTAGCGCGTATTTTTGCTAGTTTAATTAAATTACCGTCATTGCTGCCTCTTCGTGTCTTACCCAAAACGTTCTTGGCGAACAACATGTAAGTAGATTTTTAATTTGTCGCAAACTCAAGTAAACATAAATCTTGGGCAGTTAAGTAATTGTTTATGTTGTTTCTTGTGGTACCTACTGTACAGATATTTCGACACAAAAGTATTTTTGTTCTGAAATTAATAACTCAGCGCTGTCTTGCCTATTGTTTACCGACTGCCACATTTGTTACGTACTTTTGTAAGATGGCATAAAACTAGTTTGCCGTGCGGTGCGATTACGAAGAGAGAAGACAATAGTAGGCCAACTATTGTTTCCCAACTCCTGTGTGTAGCGAGCGCACGGCAAATACGGTGTTATTAATCGCATACACATATTAGAAAATTTATTTATATGTCATATAAATAATCGAAGGGAATAAGATCTCTTCTTGTATTAAGGACGACTCCAGAGAGATCGGATTCGACGTCTATGTGAAATGCCTCCGTGAGTTTAAGTTTTTATTATGTTCCTAATTCCTAGTCCTACCTAAATAATCAACCAATACGAAATGTTTATGCTATGCTATGGGAGCTATGTACAAAACGTATTTATTTTATTATTTTCAATAAAGACTGATTTGAAAATAAAAAACACGTATTTTATTGATTTTATTAATGTTCTAATTGAACTTATTCTTCTTCTGGATCCCGGTATCAATACCGGTAATCCGGTATTGATACCTGTAATCCGGTATTGATACCGGGATCACGGTATTGACTTTTACAATACCGGTATTGAAAAATTCAGTATTTGAAAGCCCTACTAAATACAAACTGTAAAGAATAGCTATGGTAGCTATTCTTTACAGTTAGTATTTAGTGCATCGGTATGTATTATCATAATTTTACCATGATTAATTCTGAGTGGCCTTAGTGTAAGTTTATTTTAACCATCGCGACTTAACGCATCGAAAGCGTTCGGCGGTCCGTTTGGCCCTGGATTGGTGAAGGGAAACAAGAACAAGTGCGAAACAGCAATTAATGTGGTTTTTACGTGACTACGTAAAAACCACATTAATTGCTGTTGCCGAGATTACGTTTTGGACTGACTAGTCCAAAACGTAAGTAGTCCATATCATTTTAAAAGCCTTTTCGTTACCAAAATAAATAAAAAAGGTGACAAAAGCCTCTAAGTAATTAAACACCACCTAATGATTAAGGTTCGATCATTAAGCCATCGAGCGCAGCGGATTATGTGCACCCTGATTAATGTGCTCTGAACCCAATCCTATTGTCCAATAATATGTACTTGTAGTTAATTGATATGATTTACTCAATGACCGAAAACGCTGGTGATGCGAAAGAATCGGCCATGACATATCTACACGCCGTAGAGTGCTTTCAATTGGGATAAGAAAACATAATACATTTTACTTTTATTTGTAAGTATTATATATGTATACAGAATGCCAAGGACATCGACAAACAACCTATCACCATGGCTTCAGTACATGATTCTTGACCCCTGCGTTGAAACTTTTCATCGGTTCTTTAAAACAAAACCAACCGTTAACTGCAAAAGTTCAACACCTATGCGGTCAAAATGAAGGAACAGCATTTTTTTTACCACCTGCGGACAGTTCCGTGGACTGAATTCATGGTAACAGGTTGATATCGATGTCCCTGCTTCCCTTTGCAGTGTGGCATTATCATAGTTGTACGCACGGCTACACATCAAGCTATACATTTCCAGTTTACGCTGAACTCGTACTGCGCGGAAATCCTATACAATGCGAGATCAGCTTATACTGGAAATGTATAGGTTGATGTGTAGCCGTGTGTACTATGATTAATGATAAGAACATGTAAAAAAAAGTTATGGGGCTTTTTTTCGACGTCAGTCATAGCCCAAGCCGTCCTCACAGCTATTAAGTTATAAGTATCGTTATTTTAAAAGCCTTTCATTACCCAAATGGAAAAAACATAGGTGCTGAAAGCCTCTAATGAGTTAAACACCGCCTAATTATAGTCCTTAATTAATTATTTAGCCGAATCACAGCATTCACACCACTTTAATATATTAAAGGCCATACACTTCATTAATTAGCCTAAACATCACGTTTAGGTAAATTTATTTCGGTTCTACCAAATTACGTTAGATACCTACTACTCGAATTATATAGAAAATGAAATACATTTCGGGAACAGGAACATGTAGATAGTTGTTTCTTACTGAAATGATGGTTTCCTAATAAAGTGGTGAACGGTCACGCAATAAAGGCTACATAACACAGCGTTTTCTGGCACCGTAAGTGTCAGTTCAGATAGAACGGAAATATGCGCGAGCAATTTACTGGTTCCATTGAAAATATGATCGACTTACCATAACCTTAATGTATGTGCCATCAACTAAGCCTTCGTGGGAAATGCCAGGGTAGCTCGCAAAAGTTCAAATTTTGTTACGTTTTTTGCAATTTGCAGGTTGCATGAACTTGACCACTGTCAGGCTAAAGTTAATTCAATCAAAATCAAAATATTTTTATTTCATATAAACCTGCAGGGGCACTTATGGAACGTCAGAAGCTAGTTGCACTCAATACTTATATGAACTTAAAGGGTTGTATATTGATATTAATTACTATAATTCAATAAAACCATATTTGTTAACTTATTTTATTAGTTTATTTAGTTTAAGTTTTATTTATTTAGTTTAACTATATTTACGTAATGCATAATTGCATATGTAAGCGGGTACGCCTTTTATGCTTTTATTTAGGTTGTAAGTTCTGTTTACGTTTTTTTTTTCTGCTTGAGTACCTATAGTTTCAGTTTAAATGAAGTCTCGACCGGTTGAGACTTCATTGATGTAACTTTTACTGAAGTTTGGAAATAAATTACTATTACTATTAAATGCAATGACAGATTTTCATGGCGGCCGTTATAATATGACGGTCACCGCTCTTCTAGAAAACCATTGCTTTAACCTGGTATGTTTGCGATCATTAGTCATGCCATAGACGGCTTAAAATAATCAGCAGCCATCTGTAGCTTTTATACCCCAATAAATAAATCACTGATTGACTTTAAGCACTCATTAACACAAACCACATAAGCACACCACACTGACATTACTATTTTATAGGAATTTAAGTAATTGGGTATTCGAATCATTGAATCGACAAAGCCAAAATGAGGCTGTTTACGGTTTATGTTTCGGATGACCGATTAGTATCAAAATCAGAAACAATTCACCTAGTAGTTGCATAATTATTAGTTTACCTATAATTAGTTAATACTTAGATGTTTTTTTTTTGCTGTGCTCCTTTCAAAGCATTCCTATCTTTGTTTACATATGAGCGAAGGTCTATCATGCGTCCGTCTCATTTATTTATTTACCGGCCTATTTGTTTTGTTTTGTTTGTTTTTCAATTTTATTAAATATTTACATCCGTCACCTCGTACGTCAGGTCCAGTTGAAAACCAACGTCAGGCACTAGTTGTCTGGCATTTATGCTGTTACTGGGCTTTTGTAGCGCAGCCGTGAGGCACAATTTGACGCACTTTACACTTTTTGTTCCCCCCCCGAGTGGGTTCCCGCATTGTCGTTGCGGGGGGGCTCAGTAACCGTGTATTCCGGCCACGGTGAAGCCAAGAGGAACCCAAAGGTGGGGCCGCTCGTCAGGGCTTTTGCCTCAAAGCCGACGACGTAGCGGCCAAAAAGTAGGTTGCGGTGAGGTGCACCGCAACTGAGGTGGGCCGCGATGTCGAATGGGAAGCATCGCGGCTGAGGGTTACGGGCTGCGGTAGAGGAGGAGTGCCGGTGCTTCCGAGCAGCGCTCTTCCCTTCCGTGGCCTGGACGGGGCCGCCACCGTTTGATGGCGGACGCGGTGGGGCCGCAGGGGAAGAGGAGTGTCGGTATAGCGTTAGCCGCTCTCCCTATCCCCTGCGGCCGAAAAGTGGTAGACGGGACGGCGCGTTGTGTTCCACACACGCGTCGTCAAAGATGTCAGCAACCACCGGTGGGGTCCGCAAGGGCCGATGCCTGCCAGGGGTGCGGGTTTGTTCGAAAGAGATACCACAGCCCCTGGCATACGGGCTACTGAGGGAACACGGGTGGGTTTTAGTCAGTAAAAGTCTGACACGCCCTCCTGCTCTACTCAGCAGGACAAGTCATTTGATGATTTCCCACGCAAAAAAAAAAAAAAAAAAAACACTTTTTGTTGGTTTTTATCTTTATTATTTTGCTGTACCTATATTGTGTGCCTTTTTAGACTGTGCTAAATAAATGTATTTTCTTTCTTTATAGGTACTATATACCGTGGATCGGGGTTACTTTAATCAATATTGAACTTTGAAGGTTCATATCTTTTAAATTTGTGGTTATGAAAATACAAAAAAATGTCAAATATTAGGTTTTTTTATAACTCTCGATTCCTGTAATAATAAGTGAATAAATATCACTTTATAATGAGAAAAAAATAAAACTGACTGATCAAAGTTATACGTACGATGTAGGGTTAATTTGATACCCCCTATTTTATTGCGTAGTTACAAAGTAACCCCAAATAAAATGCCAATACAATTTCAAAAGTCAAAATCTGCCAACACGAAAAATAATTTACTTTTTAAATTAAAATGATAAGTGAATTCCTCAGGAAACGATCCAACTGTTCTTCAGTGTTGCTTTACTAGAGAAAAAAACTACCATGTTGCGTTTAATTTTACGCAATTAGCGATTTTATACGAAATGGAAGTTTTTATCAAACTCAGTCCGCGAATCAATGTTACCCCGATCCACCGGTACAAGAATTGCTCGTTTAAAGGTTTTTAGCTATAGTACTGCAACATCGCTAAATTTGAATAAATATTCATACATTATTTCATAAACAGTGGTCAGCTGTTCCAAGAATTTGATTAATACTGCCCACAATTCCATCAAATGACTGGGATTCCTATGAACTTGTTAGCATTCGGTATCCAGGTAAACAAACCCGTGACAGTACCATAAATTTAGTGGAGTTAGCTTCCGATTCTTGAATTCTCTGTACTCAAACGGGGGCTTCGTAATGTTATTAAGCCCCCGTTTCAGTACAGTGCGGAAATACAATGTTACTCTATTACCCCTGACCCGATCCACTACGTAAGCACTAGAGGTGCTACCGTTGAGTCTAATTCGTTTTAAAGCACCAAGAGTTCCGTCAATTTCATTAGGATCTAGGGTACTTTAGCAGACTAATCTTAACAGCATCAGGATTGCTTGTTTTTCCGTAGCTATCCAGCAGCTTAGTGAGTAATTTCTTAGCTTAGTTTGAGGGTATGCTCATGGGTATACTCCAAGGTCTCCTTTGAGTTTGTCATCTTATACTTTAAAATATTTGTGTAGTCATGTCTGGAAGTAAAGCAGAAAAATAAAAAAATCCTTGCAGCTGTTTTTGCGTGATTGAGTAACAAAAAGGGGGAGGCCTATACCCAGCAGTGGGTGATTACGGGCTAAGATGATGATGATGATGATGAGTAACAAACATGTAAACATCCAAAGATACAAACTTTCACATTTATAATATTATAATATTATTATAGTAAGGATCATCTTCATCATCTACCTAGCCTTTTCCCAACTATGTAGGGGTCGGCTTCCAGTCTAACCGGATGCAGCTGAATACCAGTATTTTACATGGAGCGACTGCCTATCTGACCGCCACAACCCAGTTACTGAGTAATACGATACCCCTTGGTAAGACTGGTTGTCAGACTTACGGGCTTCTGACGACCCGTAACGACTGTCAAAGATTCACAAATGACAGCCGGGACCAACGGCTTAACGTGCTTTCCGAGGCACGGAGGGGTCTTGGTATGTAAAGATGGTCACCCATCCACGGACCAACCGCGGCAAAAGTAGCTCAACCTGGTCGATCGACCCGTGCAGCTATTGTTATTTCGTTATTCATGATTATAATATTTGTTACTACTTCTACGAGATATTTCTGAAAGTAATTTAAGGCTGGACGAAAGATTAAAGAGTTAGCACCAATAAAGTCTGTCTGTCTGTCAGATCCACTTTGCCGCGATCATTGTTTGTCTTCAGTTAATTTTGGCCGAATATTGCAAGTTTCAGTACCGTGAAAAGAAATATTTAATGAACAACTTTAAACACTACTAGCTGACACGACAGATGTTCAATTCATAGAAAATACCCATAGGAAATGAAATTTCAGATTTCCCGATTTTTTGGGTTTTTCCTCTTTTTCTTTTATTTAAAACTACCCCTGGATTAGAGCGAATAAAACAACAACAATGTATTCAAATCGGTTGAGCCACTTTTGAGTTTTAGCAAGAACTATCGAACAGCAATTTATTTTTATTTGAAACGATAAAATAATACAGTTAATTAGTATTATTCTAACGTATTTCGGGTTCAGCAAAATTATAATAGCATCATGTTGTATATTAGTTGTTTGTAGAATATACATACAATGCAATTCAAATACATAGTTCTCAAACAGTCTATTACCACAACTCGGTGCCCAGAGGCGCCATGCTTCATTAACAGTTAGATACGTTTGTATATTATGCAGTCCTCGAACAACAACTAGCATAGGTACTTATATCTTCAAAATATTTATTTATTTATATGTTTTACCTTGTATACATGAACATAGGAGCTCTAAGTATACGAGCTCCTTATATTTTGAGTTGAGCTGCACGATTGATGGCCAAATGCGTGTATTAAATGGACAGGTCGAATCAATCTGTGTGGTTCTATTCTCAAAAGACCATTTCAAACATCAATCTACATGGTCTTGACATAATCTGGAGTTTAAAAGAGACTGTGACCTCTGTTTGTTTCGCTTAATTGATATATTTGACTGATAAAAGCGTTTGTACAAACTTACAGAAATAAGATCATTTATCATTAAACATGGACCTTCGAATCATAAATTAAAATATTTTGGTCACAGCTTAATCTATCCTTGTGAAACTTTTATACATTCGCTTTGTAAATACAGCTTTGTTACGGTTTACCGTGGAGGTTTCCGAATAAGTAATAAATACTACCGCCTTCTGCCACATTAACGTGAATTATATAGCTATTAGCCGACCATCATTGTTAAGCCGAGTTCGCGGCTTTTCAGCTTAAACTTAGGTACATACAATTTTAAAACGTTTTTTCATTAAAATGTCTTATAAAAGAAAATTATTTTTCTTGCGGCTGAAACCGCTAATCAATTTTCCTGACAGAATCTTTATGAAAATAACAAGTATTTAAATTTAGAAAATATATATTGTTATTTTGTTGCTATTTTCTTTATTAAAAGTAGTGGCTTTTTTTTATGATTTCAGAATTTCAGGGGCATTCAATTCAGTGTTTTTGTTGTTAAATTTATAAAAATCATCAAAACGTATCGAAGAACAGAAATGATATAACAGAGTATTGATTTGTGGCAATGTATTATATTTTAATTAATTGTTTTACTACTTTTGTCTACCTACTGCAATCTACAACTACGTAGTTATTAATGATCTTTATTTTAGGTACTTACACATCATCCTCAATATCTTATATTATACCTGTCGTCACAGCCTTATTGAAAATGTTTAATTAATATTTTAGTCATTGGTCATACTCGTAAATCAAAAATATAATTCAGGACTAGAGGTTCTAAAAATATAAGAAAGAATCAATTTACGAGTAAATAGATTTCCATCTAAGATTAAAGAAAGGAAACGAATGAAAGAGTATTGTATCGTGGAATTAATTACGGTAGCGTGATCCAAACTACGCTTTCGTATACAATGGCTGACAGTACCGTTTAGTTATATCTACCCTCTATGTAAGGGCGCGTGTAAATGACCCTAATTTTGCCAAAGCCACATTGTAATAGTATCATTTCCTATACCAACACTTAAAACGTCTTAGCTAATTGCATCACTCACCGGGTTAAATAAAATAAAACTAAGTACATCATTGGTTTCGCTATGACCCACCACAACATAAGATGGTCAAACAAAATAGGTGTAGGAAAAACCTCTCGTCCTAATTGTTTTTATATTCCAATTTGTGTTAATAATGTAGAGTATAAGGGTGGTCTGTTCTTGCCAAAAGTGCCCATAAAATAAGATGAAGAGATTAGAGGACCATCCAACTTTACCCTGCTAAGTTTATCTGTTAATAATGTAAGAGCGACTCCTGACAGCCACATCTGGACAGATTAGAGAAGAGAACACTATCCATATGTGGCAACTTGTTAAGATATTAACGACCACATGTATATTTTCGTTTCAAAAAAGCTGGAAAATTGTTCAAGATTAATTTTGTATAACTTACGAGTATATCACAAAACATGTGGTGTGACTTTCGTATTACAGTAAATTTCTTTTTCGCCAAATACTCTTTAAATCTTAAGAATTTAGAGAGCTTACTAATTCGTTTAAATAGGTTATACGTTGTCAGTCTGCTTGTGACACGTTTGTCGCGTGTCACAAGCAGCTTTGCCTTCTATACCATAATGATATTCACACACACACTACACTGCCAAAGCAGTGCCATCAGTTCATCAATTATACCGTATAAACAGCTTTACCATTCAACACTTTGACACCTCGTAGATCGATGGATCTGGGTCGTAGCAATTAAGCTACGATCGACTACGAAAACCCGAAGTTACGAAGAAAGACTTACCGAAGGCATAGTAACAAATTTGAAAGAGATGCGGAGCTATGGCTGTGAGTAGGCCGAAGAGAGCTTGTGGCAGTTCCGTGGCTAGGAAGAGGCCGAGCAAGGCGACCAGCATCCGAGTCGTGCGGTCGGTGCGGCCTCCGCCGCCGCCTCGCTTCGCACCATCCTCGTTCAACCGAGCTTTTTCACCCTGCACAAAATAACTAAGTACTTATAAAAACCCTTTTAACCGGTCTATGTAGCGGTCATTGGGAGGTATTGTATCAGCAAAGGTCGTGTTTTAAACAACGTCTAAAAGAAAATGCTCAATGAGTATTCAACAAGTTTTTTTCTGATTCATTATAACCTGCTTTATTGTCACAAGTCTGTCTGAAAGCAGACATGGTTGGGGCTACATAACAAAGAAAAAGAAATAACATTTTATTTTCATAGTTCTCTTGTACGTCGTTAGTACACGCATTGTTTCTATTTAAAGATATGAAAGCTTAGATCCTTTGTGAAGCCACTTAATTAAAGATACATCTCATTCAGCTCAAACAAGATTTAACATGCAATAGAAGTTGGTAAATAAATTCTTCACGACTGCAAACGGCTGTACATGCAGAGCTTTGTGGAGTACCAACACAAGAATTTCCGAGTTCCACTGCAAATGCACGTTGAATATGCAAACGTAGAGACTAGTTATAACGTACAACAATCGATATTCGCATGACCTGGTTGTTCAAATCGGAACCTCAATTGAACTGAATCAGAATACAAAATAAAACTACCCGTACCTCGTTAGTGCTGATTGCAGATTTTTTCAATAATTTCTGTCTTCTCCGATCACTCGACTTCATTTTAAGAATTAATAACACACTTAATATCGATAACACTACACACGGTATGAGTTTAATAAATACACTGTAAATCCAAAATATGGCTGTGAGCAGTTCGTTGTTATCGGTCATCACAATCGCGTAGTCTCGCTCCTTGCTCTCTGTTGCGTTTCGTATCGTATCCGTATCGTTCAATGTGGCATTATTATTCCCATTTTTCGTAGATGAAGGGATTTCTCGAATTTTCATTGCAAAATATATGGGAAGACACAATATTGGACATACGGCATATGCCACTGCTATAGCAATATTTGTGTTCTTCTTGTTACACAACGTCCTATTTTTTGCTGGAAACTTTATTGCTATGAACCTCCAAACGGCAAGCGTGATCGTCAACCAAATAGATATTGTATGAAAAGTTTGACTGAATATGGAGTGAAAATAGACGTAAACAGCCCACGCATACGAATTCCGATTGAGTTCTGCGCATATATCTGTATAAATATGCAACGCCAGGGGAATGTAGTCGATCATGACGAGCAAATCGGCGACTGCGAGTCCGGTGAGGATAGAGTTGGTCGACGAGATCATTTCTTTTCGACTGAGTACGGCAATGTTAACGGAGTTGGCAGCGCAGCCCAGGAGGCAGATGAGTAGCGCGATGTAGCCATGGATCCGAACATAGGCCCGCTGGAACAGCTGCCCTCCCGGCACGCAGTACGCCACGTTCTCGCCTTCCATACTCAACAGCTTTACTTTTCTATTTTGCTATGTGTCAGCCACAGATTCTTGGAAAACTATATGAACGGCGTGCATTGTCTGTAAAGAAAAAGAACGTAATTTAGTATAACGCGTATTTCTGGGTAATAGGTACACGTAACGCGACATACATTCAGGGAATGTAATATAAATGCTTGGGAAACCGGACCGCTGTCACTCAAAAAATATATCAAAGCCTGTGATACAGAAATAAAAATATCTAGACACAAAATTTGCCGGCTGGCTGTGTGTTATCCGCATGTTGTCGGTTATTTATATCCGTGCCTGCAGCGGCTGTGTAATGGAATAGTCATAAATAAAGGAGCGCGCCGTCCTCCGGGTTGGCGCCACTTTCTCCGATTGTCCGCAACGACTGAATGGAAGGAGCTCGTATTTTCTTCCCTATCGGATAAGTGCCTTAGAGTCCCGGCAGACTTTGAAAAGCACTATTAACTATAAACTCGGATTGCAAACTAAATGTTCAAAGTTTGGAGTAGTTGAATTATGTCATATCAATAAATGGTGAATTTTCCGGCGGTACCTACTTGGAAGGTTTCGATAACGTGAACGTTGATACAAACTGTTTAGAAAAATAGGAGGATAGGTATATTAATTATG
Source organism: Polymixis flavicincta (assembly GCA_949987655.1). Taxonomy (NCBI): domain Eukaryota; kingdom Metazoa; phylum Arthropoda; class Insecta; order Lepidoptera; family Noctuidae; genus Polymixis; species Polymixis flavicincta. The sequence continues at coordinate 12,394,632 of OX465179.1, forward strand.
TAACATTTATAAACAGGGTAAGTTTTTATCCAGTGCGCAAATTGTAACCATGAATTCAGCATATCATTCTAGAACCCCTAGGGCAGAAATTTTTCGCCTGTTATACAAAAAAAAAATCAGCTGTTTCATAGAAAAGTGCAATACCTACGCGGTCAAAATGTATGGCACAGGAGATTTTTTTTTTATGCTTGGCGAAAATTTTCTGCGCTAGGGATTCTAGAATGATATGAAAGAAAGAAAAGAACTTGCGCACTGGATAAAAACTTTTCCTGTATATAGTTAATTAGACAATTTGATACTTATGTAACACCTAATAAGAATTTAATTACCTACATTAATTGATCGCTAAAACTGGTTCCTGGAACTGGAACCGCTCTTGTTAAATTGGCCTGAAATCATCATCATCTGCCTAGCCTTTTCCCAACTATGTTGGAGTCGGCTTCCAGTCTAACCAGACGCAACTGAATACCAGTCTAACAGCCTAAATTCTATTGACCACTGGAAATCCCTTTTTATGATTAAACATAGTTATGTATACGTAACATAATATTGAGTTATTTAAGCAATGTGAACGTTGTGGTTACAATATGCACATAAATATGTATGAAGTTCTCGCTCGCTGAACAAACCGTAATCCGGATACTTCAGGCGGCGGTCTTACCAAGTTAGGAGCATTTAATATCTTCTTAACTAACAATAAACTAGTAGTTCTATTGTGAAATTACTGTTCGTTAACTACCGAAGAACAGATTAACATATCTTCTTAATAAAACAACTGAAATTTTCTTGAGTCATAAATTTAATAAGTACTCAATACTCAATACTCAATACTTTATTGCATTCCATATGTATTTAATAGATGGTACAAACAGTGAGAACAATATGGACCCTGTCGGGCACAGCAAAAATTAGGAGAGAGGAAGAGGGCTACGTACAAATTCAAGCAATTCAATTCATTATTATTATAAAATTATTAGATGTATAATTGAGTGTATAATTATCTATCTTATGTATAATTATGTACAGGTGTATATGTATAATTATGTACAGGTGTATATATAGATTATGAGGTTTGTGTATATAGGTAAAGTATATTTGTTATTAAAATTGTATGTATTGCACAAGAATGATTTTTTGTTATTAATATTTTAATTATTATTGAATTTTGTGGTTATATATTAGTAATTAATTATTATTTTATTTTTATTACATATTATTTATTTTCACATTTATATTTGATTTTCTATATTCCGTATTATATTGTATATTAGGTCTTTACCTATGAAATTGCCGTTCTGCAGTACTGGCCATTTCAAATCAAAATAATTTTTGTTTGGCTAAGAATTCTAATTTCAAATTAATTTTATTTTAAAAACATGGATTTTTTTTTTCTAAAAGTAGTCATTTCTTTATTGATTAGTGTTACATTTTCATCGCATTTCAATCTTTTTCGTCATCATGGATACGTTAAAAATTCGAGTAATTATGGAATATGAGTACCGTCGTGGCAGCAACGCGGCACAAGCGGCACGCAACATCAACGACGTTTACGGAGCTAACACTACAAACCAACGCACCACCTGTTATTGGTTTGCTCGCTTCCGTTCTGGAAATTTCGACCTGAAAAATGAACCTCGCGGTCGTCCGAAGACTTTGGTCGACAATGACGAATTAAAGGCGATTGTGGAAGCTGATGATACACAATCTACGGCTGAATTAGCAGCAGCTTTCGACGTTAGCGTCAAAACAATATTGGTCCATTTGCGTCAAATTGGCAAGGTAAAAAAGCTTGACAAATGGGTGCCCCACGAACTCAATGATCGCCAGCGCGAAGTACGCGTCGAGACGTGCCTTGCACCGCTCAACAGACACACAAATGAAGGAATTTTGAACCGCATTGTTACCTGCGATGAAAAATGGATTCTGTTTGATAACCGTAAGCGCTCAGCAAGTTGGTTGGATCCTGGTTCAGCACCTAAACAATGCCCTAAACGAAAACTTACCCCTAGAAAAGTGATGGTCACTGTTTGGTGGTCTAGCGCCGGTGTGATTCATCACAGCTTCTTACCAAACGGGGTGAGCATTACTGCAGATGTGTACTGTGAAGAACTGAACACAATGATGGAGAAGCTGGCGCATCTCCAACAAGCATTGGTCAATCGCTCGTCTCCGCTGCTCCTGCACGACAACGCGCGACCTCATACTGCACAGCAGACGGTCTCCAAGTTGCAAGAACTGGGGTTGGAAGCTCTCCGTCATCCGCCCTACTCACCAGACCTTGCGCCTACAGACTATTACTTTTTCCAGAATTTGGATAACTTCTTGGCGGGAAAAAAATTTAATACCCGAGAGGCAGTACAAAATGCCTTTGAAGAATTTGTTGCCTCCCGTCCAGCTGATTTCTTTAAGAAGGGCATCAATAAACTGCCACTGCGATGGCAAAGATGCATTGATTGCATGGGTGATTACTTCGATTAATACAAATAAAAAATTCATGAAAAAAATTCGTTTAAATTTTTTCATACAAAACGGCAATTTCATAGGTAAAGACCTATTATATTTCATTTTGTTTGGTCAATTTAAGAGAGATAATTTTATTTTTCAATTAATTTGTCCTCTAAAAACTCCTTTACTGAGTAGTATGTCTTAGATTCTAGAAATTGTTTCAATGTATTATTAAATATATTTGCTTTCTTTACTTTTCTGATGTAATTTGGCAATTTGTTATAAATTTTTATGGACATAACTAAAGGGCCGGTTGAGTGCATTTTGAGTCGGGATTGAGGTACGTTTATTTTGTTTTTGTTGTGTCGAAAGGTGTATCTTGTTTGTGTCTCTTCGCAAGTAGGTACTTGATTGAAAGAGCCTTGTTTGCCTTGCCTTTATGCGAACTTTCATGTTAGCTTTTACATAGGTACGTGATTTCACCTACTTACCTATGAATTATATGGAATATTTAGTTCACTAAATGTTCCCTTCAATCAAGTCCAAAATGTTTGATTAGAAAGCATTTAAGTATTTTTATTAATAATCAAAGAAACTCGAAACGAGACAAATTAAAAACACTTAAAAACAGAAATACTTTACAACAAATGAAACGTACGAAACAATACTAATGCTAATGTCTTAACAGTGCTCCCGAAACTGGCATACTCGAAGATATTCTCCAGGATAACTTCGGCTTACAGACAAAGTTTGTTTATTGAGTAATCCCGAGTGACTAAACTAGTTTAGTGCGTGCTCTTAGCTGATGCCGAGGGGTGCTCCACAAGTCCTCAGCTCACTTTACTGTATACTGACAATTAAGTGTAGCCGTGTACGTGTAACGCGGTAGTTTCGGGGTTATTGTATTACCGTGCAAAGTGCGCACCACCTGACACTGATATCCACAGCCCGCACTCTAATCTACCTTTAACTTGGATGCACCTTTTGTTATGTTAATAGACTTTCACATAAAATATGATCATGCGTGAGCCATCATTCCCTTTAAGATCAGCCAGGATAATATCGCTCGAAGAGGGGCACAACGCGTGTCGAAAAATATTCTTCTTTTGTGACACGTTCAACCTTATCGGAATTACTATTCAAAGGCTCTCCGGGGACGGCACGTCCGCATCGTACGCAAAAAGCGTCAGGGAAAGGTGTGTCACTGTTTAACAACTAACTTTACTATAGCTGGACACAACTCGCGTCCTTTTCATTTTGAAAACTTCCAGAATTTTCAATTAACACTACGGAGTATGTTCGAATAAAAAGACAAATGCAAAAACGAAATTCAATTTAGTTGTTCCAGAGCCAACAACTCAACTTAGCTCCGGAACTTGAAAAGAGCTAATTAATTCATTTTACTGACATTTTGGGTTGCCAATTAAGAGTCACAAAAGTGATTTAAAATTACTCTAGTTTGAAAACAATCCTTTCAGTGTTTAAACTGTATACTATAATTTCCAGAAATGTAATTTTATAAAATCTCATAATGAAACATACCTACGAGTACCCATCTAAAGTTCCTTTGCTACGCCTTTTAAACAAGTATATAGGTCAAGTACCTCCAAATTATAGTACCTTCTGAGGTTATTTAAACCACAACCTGAACAAGGTACTTAATTAATTAACTTTCCACACCTGTTTTTCTTGCTAACCCAGTCAAATATGGTATTCGCGAAATATCTCTAAAAGAGCGAAAAAACGTCTGTCTGTATTTTATCTTTTCACGCCAAAGCCACTGAACGGATTTCAATAAAATTCGGCAAGGACATAGTTGGCTTCCTGGTGATAGAAATAGGTTTTTGTCCCGGTAGCACGTTCGCACTCGGCTAACACTGCGGGAAGAACCTAGTCGCTAATAAACTAAAAGGTATAAATATGATGTAGCATCACCTATGTCACTTCCAGTAATTTGATCTTGACACCCTCACGAATAGTCAAAATTCTGTGATCTCTCCATCAAAGAACTGTCCCTCGTTAAGTATGTAGGTCATATAACAGAATGATAGTTCCAAATAAATAAATCTATCATTTTGTCTTCTCAACAGGAAACTTTGTGCCCTGTTCGGACGTGCGTTGGCGTAAAAAATAGACACTATTACCATCAATATAGTGGACAATCACTTGGGCTTAGATGGCGCCTAATGATGCAGAGCGAAACACCGTTTGTTAGCGACGGATTACGTCTTGCAAAATCGTACGTTTATAGTTTTTGTTTTTCGTATTTATTCACAAACACGAACGAGTAAATTACAGGGAATGAAATACAGGAATTATGTGAAATTGAATTACCTAAAACATTATAAAAAAGATGAAATCGATAAAATTAAGAACATCTGACATCATCCATATGTATGTATGATGTAGATGTTATAAATTTTCTGCATCATACGTATTTATGTATGATGTAGATGTTATCAATTTTAACGATTTCGTCTTTTTTATTCTAGAAAATCTCGTGAAATGCGTAGTTGAGAAGGACAACGCCGACACACGATTTTGCCTTATAGATACTCGTACTTTCTATTTATTTATTTATTATTTTAACCTGTAAAATACGTTGTGCACCCGAATCGGGTTCAAATCTATTGTTATCTCATTAAATTTCCTAGACAGGTTGTAGGTAAGTTTTTTTTTTTTTTTTTGGGTGGGAAATCATCAAATGACTTCTCCTGCTGAGTAGAGCAGGAGGGCATGTCAGACTTTTACTGACTAAAACCCACCCGTGTTCCCTCAGTAGCCCGTATGCCAGGGGCTGTGGTATCTCTTTCGAACAAACCCGTCCCGTCTACCACTTTTCGGCCGCAGAGGATAGGGAGAGCGGCTGACGCTATACCGACACTCCTCTTCCCCTGCGGCCCCACCGCGTCCGCCATCAAACGGTGGTGGCCCCGTCCAGGCCACGGAAGGGAAGAGCGCTGCTCAGAAGCACCGGCACTCCTCCTCTACCGCAGCCCGTAACCCTCAGCCGCGATGCCTCCCATTCGACATCGCGGCCCACCTCAGTTGCGGTGCACCTCACCGCAACCTACTTTTTGGCCGCTGCGTCGTCGGCTTTGAGGCAAAAGCCCTGACGAGCGGCCCCACCTTTGGGTTCCTCTTGGATTCACCGTGGCCGGAATCCACGGTTACTGAGCCCCCCCGCAACGTCAATGCGGGAACCCACTCGGGGGGGGGGGGGGGGGGGGGGGTTGTAGGTAAGTTTACACATTTTATTTTATAGTCTCTTATTTTATTTAAACGGGCACTTCCCTTCCCTATAGGTTTATTATTCTGGCATATGACACTCATGGCTTGCAGCCGAAAATCAGCGTCAAGTGGCACCTTGTGCTGTCATCTGACATTATGGTGAGCTGAGATTTTTGTCATTATCTTTATCATGTTCTGTTTTATTGCATTTTCATAGCATTTTGTTTGCTCGAATGCCTATTTTCTTCTTCTTTCTTCTTCCATGGCCCTAATATATTCTAAGGACACTACTTATAATGATGAAACCTAATTTATCTAAACAGACTTGGACTCAATTCGTTAAGGGTACACTAGTCGCGGGCTCGAACTCACTGGTGGGCCTGGCTAAAAAGCACGCTATCTCACCAGGCTTCGTTTCCGACAGAGGCAGTATCAGTGATGAGCAGTTAGACTCTAGTCTACACGCACAACGTTATTGAGTGAGCTGCAGGATCAGTTTTAATAAAACAGGCGCGCAAAAAATTAAGAAAAGTCTTTCGGAAGATCGGGTTTTCTGAAGAAACCACTGCATAAATCAATGACCATTTAAGTTTATTGAACTTTTCAATAATTGAGCTTTGTCGGTACCGACTTGGTTTTTGAAATTTTACACTCCTTTTATTACTTAAACACGCCCAAAGTTAGGTTAAATTAGCAAGAAAAACGAATCTTTGTTGGCTCATAACTTTTTAATGGCTTTTTATTTTAGTATTCTGTTTCCGTACCGACAATATTAATAATGAGACAAAACCATACCATGTTTAATTTTTGGTGTACATAGTCAATCCGTGGAGTAAAACCCTCCGAAAGTTTGTACGGAAAAAATGTGGACAAGTGTCACCTTAAGGATAAAAACAAGAAGGCTATTTAATTATCAAAAACAAAAGATTGGATAAACATTTAATAAAAAGAGCAAAAGCATGGCATTTTCCTCGCACCGTGTTTCTGTTAACAAACACGGTTCGATAGGCATTAGTAGGTACGCTTTAGATAAAGTGAATAAATTGAAGCGTTCCCCCGATCTAAAAGCTATAAAATGCAGAGAGTTTACGGCGATACCACATAAACAGCGCTCTTAAAGCTCTGATTAGATTAATCAAGTTTACAGTTCGTCAGTCTGTAGTTTGAAAACACACATTTATTGACACCGACGAGACGCTCTCGGAATTAATGATTGAATCGATGTTATCTTACCGTCTACACTTCACACCTACGCACCCTAACCCCTAAATAAAAATAAGTAAGTGTTTTAAAAAGGTATTTTCAATTTGTATGAAAATAATTTAAGTAGATATGTCTGAAATAAAGATTCCTATAACACATTTATCTAGAGTGCTTAAGTGAATGTTATTCACTATGAATGCCAAGAAATTTTCATAAAAATTCGACGACTATAATACTAATGCTATGTAAAGCTCCATAAAACTCATGTGAATGTGAAGGGTCATGGCCTAGAGACAAAACACATTTCTGTAAGCTTTCACGCCAAACGCTACGCCAAAATGTATGGGAATTACATACATTACCTGCGGAAAGGACACGGCAAATAGAAATGTGTTTTGTCTAGGCCTGCATTTCCACCACAACCGCGTTCAACTGTTTTTATTTCGTTCAGCCGCTCGTCTGAGCGCATAGCGAAACAATTATGAAGTCACTTTGACCATGTTTTATTAAACATTCTTTTACTTTTATCTACGAGTACATCTGTGGAATTCAGTAATCTACTTTATGCAAATGAACAAAAAAGTGTAATGGAATAATCCCCTTAGGAAATTGATGTTGTTTAATAAGCATCATATTTATGACCGAGGCGTTAGGAGCCACATTATTAGCTTTGCCCATGAATTCATATCTGTTTGGTATTCATAAATATCTAATCCCCTAAACGTTCGCTGGGAAAATAAACTTCACACAGTAAATAATAATAGTCAGTGGGTAAGTAGGTGTATCTATTACCTGGAGGTAGTACAACTACTTACCTACTTAATAATAAAATAAATATTCTAGGACTTGTACTGTAGCGATAAAAAAAAGACGACTACCCACTCCTGCAAAACTGTAATTGTTTTATAAATGGAGTTTTTCTCTGCTACCGAAGGAATATATTTTTTATTGTGAGACTCAGGAAGACTTCTATAATTGCGTTAGTTTTTAGTTTATGTAGTATTCTAAAGCAATTTATTGATAAATTGCGATGAAGTGAATCAATTTTGACAACGAGTCGAGATAACTACAACAGAAATTAACGGATGAGACGAGAATATGACTTATATACGAGTACTCTATACGTACAAATAAATTTCGGCTCCGAAACGGCTTGACTGATTTTGACGGCATTTTCTCTGACAGATATCGGAGGGGTAATTCTCGTAATTTTATGAACGTTCATAGTCTGATCTCAGTCTCGATCTGTCAAAAAATCCTCTAGTTTCCATACATTTTTGACCAGCTTATGACATTTGCTTGTCGCCGAGATGAGATTGCGACTAGATTGTGAACGTTTTTAATTACAAGAATCGACCTTCTGATGTTATAAGGAGCAACATACTTTTTCATCCCGGTAGCACGTTCCCGTGGGATAATTTAACATCCACGCGGGTGAAGCCGAGGGCATAGCTAGTCTAAGATAAAATAGTTAAACATGTTAATATTATGAAGATTCTCTCCTCATAACAATCATGTATGGCTGGAGGCTAAATTGCTAATAATTGAATTCTGTCTAATATGAGTATTTCGTAAGTATCTTAATTAATTACTGCGAGAACTACTTACTTGGATTAGTTTGTATGTAGGTACCTATAAACGGCAAATAATTATAATGAATCCGTGTAGCGCTCTGTGTCTAATCACTATGTTGGGTACATAGTGAGTAGGTACTAAGTACTTGGGTAGTTGGTAGCTATTCACTATTCATTACACTAATTTAAACGGGAAGAACCTACAACCCCGTTGTTAGTTTATTACCATTCTTTTTTTCAGTGTAGTTTAAGGGTTCCGTACCTCAAGAGGAAAAATCATAAAGGCCTACCACACGCACAAGCTTCACCACAGTTCTGCCTGCGCAGGCCGGTTTGTACACCATGTACGAATCGGCGAGTTTTACCAACCACACGCACGGTGTTCCGTGTACAAACCGGCCTGCGCAGGCAAAACTGTGGTGAAGCTTGAGCGTGTGGTAGGCCCATTAAACATACCTGGCGAAATTTGGGCCTACTAGAGGTACACCGCTGCCAAACCTTTCGGAAATTTCGATCTTGATCTATGCTAATAAGTATTTTATGGAGGTAAAATTGGCGAGCCAGCTTATGAAACTGAAGTCCGTTGATGGCAGGATCGTATCCGCCACACCTGAGCTGTTTATCTCTCAGCAGCTCACTAACTGTCTATAGAATGCTCTATGAACAGTTATACACTTCAATAGTTAACCCCGTTGCGAATCTGGCAAACGACCTGAAGACATCCCGGATTTCGGCTTGTACGAGATTGGAATGCTCTGAAGCAGTTTTAAAATAACAAGGCACCAGCTGATGACGGAATTACGGCCAAACTCCTAAAGGCCGGTGAAAAACCCGTTCTCAAGGCCAGAAGCTTTTTGATTCCATCCACCATGAGGGCAAAACGCCACAAGCATGGAAAAGAGGTGTGGCAGGCATTGAAGAAAGGCGACACTACCCTTCTTAAGATTGAAAAACCCATCTCACTTCTGAACCATATCTACAAGCTGTTTTCAGGAGTTTTCACGCACCGTCTTGCCCGCATTTTGACGATTTCCTGGCCCTGCAGCCTTGTGAAAAAGCCGGGTTCCGTAAAGGCTTTAACACTGTAAACCACATACATACGCTGTGGCAGGTTATACAGAAGACCGAAGAATATCAACTGCCCCTCTGCTTACAGTTTCTGAACTACGAAAATGCCTTCGATCGAGACATTACAACAAACATTTACATTTATTACTAACAAACATTTGTACGCCCTCTGGCATAACATAGCGCACTCTCTATTATCTTTATATTTCATCATTATTGTACCTACCTATGTTAAACAAATGAATAAATGACTTATGACTTATGACTTATGACATGGGCTGTACTGGAGTCTCTTCAACGGTGCCAGATCGACTATCGGTATATATAGGTGCTTAAGTGTCTTTACGAAAACGCCACTCTGAGATGTCAGACCGACTCCAGGTCCGGATCTCGAAACCTATCCTTCCGCAGCAACATATGAGACATGGAGACGTTATCCTAAAGTTTTCCATGACCGCTGCACTGGAGGAGCTGGAACCTTGAAGACATCCAGTGCAGCGGTTATCAACATTAATGGCAAGTACATCACTCGCCTTCGGTTTTCCGATGATATAGTCGTCATAGCTGAGACTATGGAGGATCTGAGTACAATGCTCGATGACCTCAGTAGAGCTTCCGAAAGAGTGGGTCTTAAAAATAATATGGACAAGACAAAGGTCACGTCAAATGCCCATGTAACAACACCTACTCTCATCACGATCGGAGACGCTACACTTGAAGTTGTGGACTAGCATGTTAACCAAGGACAAACTGTCCATTTGGGTAGCTCCAACTTCGAGAAAGAGGTCAATCGTCAGTAAATAACATTTTAGAGATGTTTTTCAATTTACATTCGACCTTTTATACTGTATTTTCGCGGATAGATTTTTCAATTCCAATTTAATCATTTTATTCAAACAATGATTCTTGGTAAAAAGTAGAGGGATATAAAGTTTAAACCTACTAAATGCGGACGAATGTGTTACAAATTCCGTTCAATGTGTGATTACGTAATCCTGGGCCTGGTTTGTTTCCACATTTAGGCAGTCGCTCCATGTAAACTAATGGTATTCAGCTGCATCCGATATACTGCAAGCCAACCCCAACATAATTGGGAAAAGGCTAGGCAGATGATGATGAGGGTTTGTTTTCACATTCCAATGAGTCGACGCTACCTATACTCCATTTGAAATAAGATTAGGCATTTAAACAAACCTTTTTTTACTGTCCGTTCCACCGATTTTGACTTCTATTCCGTAAGCATAAGGATGGCATTAAAAGCAAAGAAGTGGTTACAATACCAACTGTTTACAGCAGATGCCATTTATCATGCCACCAATGCAATAGAAGTCAAAATCAGTTGAACGGACTGTAAAATGGTTTATTTAAATGTTTTAATAATTCTAATCTTATTGCAAACGGAGTATAAATGTCATGATTTTATCCGACTACAGCGCAGCAAAAGGGACCGCTATGATTTTATATACATACATTGGGAAAATACTTTTACATATCATCAGGATGAGTTCAGACTGGTATGTCGGACTCATATGTCAATACCGACTAAAAACCTCTTCTTTCTCCGGCCTCTGTTTCCACGCGGAAACAGCCGTTAGGCATTACTTCGCGGGCAGAAGATCTAGTCGTTGCTCTTTTTTCTGGTAGTTCAAGTCACTACTTCTTTCTATGTATATACCTATGTACGTACATATGTTCCCTCACAACTTCCAAGTACTAACTACTTGTCATAATTTAATAAATGGGCTATCGTTGGAAGCGTCTTGATTGTCCTCTAGTTAATGTGACGTAATTTTAAATTGAATATGGCGCCGCCGTCTAGAGGATATAAAGTCATAAAGATAAGACTTATCTATAGTCATGAAGGGAATCTAAATCTGAAACCCGTGGTCGTATGCCACCTACCCTAACAAAAAAACACATTGTAACAGTAGTAAGCTATAAGCTTTAGGGCAAATTGGCAGATCACCAGGGCCTTCAGATTAAAAATATTTTCTTTTTTCATACAATTTAGAGCGTGAATTTTCAGTTTTAGTTTTTGAACTTAATTTAGTACGTACCTACTGCGCTTGTTTACCAAACAAGATATGTAATCAAAATAAACGCAAACAATAAATGCTGATTTTTTTTTTACGATAATTATAATGTTCACATGATAAGAAATACAACAATGAGTGAACTGTACCTAACGATATCAAATCGATAATGATTTGGCAAAAATGTTTGTATTGAATTTGATAGCGGATTCACCAACAAACGATTCGTTCGACCGAACTTGTTGAAGGAACAATTTGTCGAAGAATGTTTTCTTAAGACAATTTTCAAAAGGTTTGTGTGGGTTTCCATCGAATTCCACTTTTGTTGCCCAAACCGTGGGCGCTCTGGTTGTATATCGAAGTATGTAGTTACGTTAGTTAACCTACCGACCACTTCTGGATTAGTGCGGGAAACCTCCATGGAATTCACAACAAGTACTCCAGTTTAACTAAATTCGGCTACGACGAGATAAGGACTTTACCTTAAGGAACTAATAATTTTAATTATATTAACTATCAAAATAGTAAAATTTCCTCAATTTTTGTACAATTTTAAAACATCCACACCTGCTATGAAAAATCAAACGAACTATGGCCAATCTCCTCACATTCTTGGACACGCAATATCAGACCACGGAGTTATGAAATATCAGACGTATAAAACATAACTTGATACATAGTGTCAGGTCATTTGCCTATTTTTTTATAACTTAGTAAAATTCAATGTACTTTTTTTAAAGACTGAGAATCATTTTTTGGAAAGTACCCATACTTTAAAATAAAGATGTTTTTGACTTTAAATTATTTAGAGTACGAATAAACACAAAAGAGTAAAGAGTGCGAAATAACACCAGACCGCACCAAACAAAGAGTCGACGTTCAAAATTACAAACGAAAAATTACAATCTTTTGTTTTCTTTTGCTTTCTTTTTCTTTTCTTTCTTTTTTAATTATGCTATTTACGTCATAAGCATTTTTAGTAAATTAATAAAGTAAGTACCTAAGTTTTGAAACTTTTGAAAGTATCTTTAATAATGATTTGCAATTATAACACTGAATTTGATGTTGTAACCGTTTTAGGTGTAAAATAGACATTTGGAAAGGTTCCAAGTTCTTTTTTACATCTAAAACTAAATAAGATAAGATAAGATATGCGTGCGGTGTTAAGATATTAATTATTGTATTTCGTAATCAATATTTCAGGTCACTAGTTAGCGATATTTCATATTTCCATAAAGTAATATTGCCATATTAATCAAAACAGTGAAATGACAGATATTTGCGACGTCGCCCATTTTCAGAATAAACGCTCTTAAGTATTAAAACTCCTAACTTATCAATAACATAAAATTCTGCTTACCTACTTATCTTTCTTAGTATGACTTCAGAATAAATATGGACATCTCTGGGAACGTACCTAAAAATTACAAATGCGTTCAGAAATAAAGACGATCTATCATTTCCCGTGGTTTTGAAAATAAATTAATGATATCCAATTTTTTTTTCTGGTCCTTAATGGCCATTTTTCTACCACATTTTACATACAACGACGGGTCCTGCATAGTGCCTGTTTTCTTGTGGAATGTGCATAAATATAATGCGTGAAAAAAATCAAGAAGATCGATTGAATAGCGAACGAAACGATGAAATGGTAACTCCCTTCTGCTCTAAATTACTAGTTAAGTTGGAAGGGTGACTTACAGTAATGACTTTGTGAACACAGCACACACACAACCAAAGTGTCCAAATATCCGCCTAAAAAACAAGAACACACTAATGAAAGTTGGAATAAGAGCGAAAATGAGTTTGTTCTTTACGTACTCGTGTCGTAATTAACAATTTGACGTCTCTGTGTGTACAATAAAGGCAGAGAGAGGCTAAAGTTTAATTAATCCGTATTTCACCCTTATCTATACAGACATGTGGGCATAATCTGTCGAGACTCGCTATATAAACAATTAACTTAGATTGAGCAGCCCTGAACCCGCAGATGAGCATTATTGTGTGCTCATGTCTATCGAGTTCCGGCCATAAACAGAATGGCTTCCTTTGACCTCGACAAGTTTTTGTATAAGACTAGGTTTTAGCAGCGGCTTCGCCCGCATGGAAGTCGGTCTGTTTTTACATATAAACCTTGCTGTTGAATCACTCTGTCTGTTGATGAGAACCGCATTAAAATCCGTTGCGTAGTTTGAAATATCTAAGCGGACACACACGAAAAGCGACTTTGTTTTATACTATGTAAGGATTTTATGTTGAGTATATAGGAAGCACGTTTGAACTAAAGTTACACAACAGTCGGCATAACGGATAATGGAGGTTAACAAAGCGATGAAACCTAAATAAATATAGAGCAGAATTAATTAAATAGTTTGCTTAAGGGTACACTAGTCGCGGGCTCGAACTCACTGGTGGGCCTGGCTAAAAAGCACGCTGTCTCACCAGGCTTCGTGTCCGACAGAGGTAGTATCAGTGATGAGCAGTTAGACGGTAGTCTACACGCACAACATTATTGAGTAAGCTACAGGATCTGTTATAGTAAAACAGGCGCGTAAAAAATTAAGAAAACTCCTTCGGAAGATCGGGTTTTCTGAAAAAACCACTGCATATATCAATGACCAATAAAGTTTATTAAACTTCTCGATAATTGAGCTTTGTTGGTACCGACTTGGTTTTCGAGATTTTACACTCCTTTTATTACTTAAACACACCCAAAGTTAGGTTAAATTAGCAAGAAAAACGAATCTTTGTTGGCTCGTAACTTTTTAATGACTTTTTATTTTAGTATTCTGTTTCCGTGCAGACAATATTAATAATGAGACAAAATCATATCAGGTTTAATTTTTGATGTACATAGTCAAACAGTGGAGTAAAAAAACCCTGCCGAAATTTGTATGGAAAAAATGTGGACAAGTGTTACCTTAACGCTGCGAAAACAAAGCAAACTATGTGGATACCTGGTTTGTTTTTTACCAATTGGTATTCTACATTATCTTTGCGGTTAAGTCAGTATGGGTAACACAAGAATGGATACAACACCGAAGACGTGCATAGCCGCAAGCCTTGCTTACGTTGATAGCTGTTCCGCCGGCGCTCTGCATATTAATGCAAGAACGTGAATTTCCCTAAGACGAAAGATATTTAAAATCAGTTTTTAAACTTCGCTACTAATATGGAAATGTTTCTTGCATCCGTTAGTTATAATATTTTTCAACGTAGGTATCCAATCATAGATAAGTAGGTACTATATTACAATTTACTGTATTAATTAAGAGTTTTTTTAATCAAATAAGCGTGGCTCAATGGCATATTTTATTACTTCGTTATGTGTTATCTACACGAGACATAAGACAATAGACATTTTTATGTATCTATAATTAACCAGTTATTGGCATTAGTAGTAGGTACCTACTTCTCTCTGTATTCATTAGGACGTTTATTACGCAATTTAGTCATTTTAATTGCTTGCTTTCAATTCATTTGAAAACTAAATTGAATATATTAGGTGTGACAAGTTTCGATTGATTTATATGAAACAAGAAGATAGTGGTCATGAAGGTCATAGTCATGGTCATTTATTCATAAACAAGTAACTTATAACTGAACTTACACACAAAATTACACAAATACAATATAGGTATACACTAAAATAAATTGCATTTGAATTTCTTAAATTCCATCAACAACCAATTAAAAATAATAAATTTACATTTCTTCAATAATTTTTCGACACGTAAATTAATTAACTAATATAACCAACACCTTCAAGTTTAAAATAATAACAATAATAAAAAAAGAAAACTTTAAATAGATTGATAAAATATATGAGGTACCTGTAACTTGTAGTTTATTTATTCATAGCATTATCAATAGCTATAACAGATGGCAATTCAATTGTATATGAAACATAAACCCAATTACAAATTCTCACGGTTACAAACAGAAAAAAAAAAGTAGTAGAAATCTTAGGATTACTAAAAATCACGATAGAAAAGAATATATGCCTATATAAGGTACCTACAATAAGCACTATGCACTTATAAAAACGTCAGCGTTCAGCAGAGTGCGTGCAGAATAGGTTTTGGTGGTAAATGGGTCAAATAAGAACTCTTTACAAAGAATATTCAAGTCCTTAGTTTATAATAAACACGACACACAGGTAGTTCTTCGTACCCGAAAACTTTCCCAAAATGGCTTCATTTGAAAACAAAAATGTCAAACTATTTTAGAATTCTAGTTAAACTTACGGAATATTGACATGTTCTATACAGACCTGCCTCTGAAAGGCTTCTTATTCCAATTTTCTTTTAGAAAGTCAACTGCAGGAAAATGTTGCAAAACTAAAACGTCGATCGAGTCGTCACATGATGCAGCAATAACTTATGGAAACTAAAACAAAATAGTATTTGTTGAGCACGCACCAGAAATATTATTTTTCTTTCGTTCCAACTATTTTACAACACTATTGACCTAACCATGCTTCGCACAGATCGCACGGGTGCAATCTACTGATGTGGCATGTGATGTGACATGTGAAAACATCGAAATGGCCATAATATGCGTTCTGTGCGTGGGTGTTCTGTTCTGTGTGTGACTAAGTTAAAGGTTTATGTTTTGTTTTCAACATAATTACCAACATTTTTCACTAACACTAGTGTCTAAGTTGTGATTGTAATTACTAACTACATACATAACGTTGGATTTTATTTGGAAAATAAACGATTTGATGTGATCATCCACACAAACCTTCCGGAATATATTCTCATAACGATGTGACGGAAACCGCATTAAAATAAATTGCGTAAAAAAACTTTTTCCAAAAAAAAAAAACAACTGACTTCCGGAAAAACACTACAAAGTGAAAAATAACTTTAAATTTCGGAAGTCGGTAACTTTGGATATGTATTTTATTAATTTCTTGTCACCGCCTTCCGAAATTTAAAGTTATTTTTCAGTTTTGTTTTTTTTTTTGGAAAAAGTTTTTTGTTTTTCACTATTTAGTGGTTCACATGTGCTTACCCCTTCGTGATGTCATGTTAAGAACTGGTGTAAACAATAAACAGACGTAAGATTTCAGGAATCCCATTCCAATTGCTATCATTTATTAAGGAGTTCTGTTGCCTATCTCCGAAGTTCTTCATCAGATCTTCACTAAATTGAAATGGGAGCACTCCGAGAAAGTACTCTTCCAAAAACTACCCAAATCGCTTCAAGTGTGCCTATAAAAATTCAATCAAAAAACTGAGACAAGTAGTTTTGACAGTCCTCTCGAAAAATTCTGAGGATTTATGTAGTAAATAGAAGAAAGCCAAGTTACATTAGGTAGTTCGCTGCACAGCCTTCTCAAACATAAATATATTATATTCTATCGTCAAAGGCACCCATCATTACTCATAATGATAGTAGCACTTGCTAAGACTGACAACTTGTGTAAAACTTCCCTTCTGGCAAAAGTACATGTACCGAAACAAGCCTAAATGATTCGGGAGATACGCGGGGTGATAAATTAAATCACGTCACACACAAGGAATCTGTTTCCCCTTTTTTACGAGCCTCTACCAGAAGCCATTATTAAAGTGGATGTAGGTACATACCTAGGGATACAAAGTTTCTTATTAGGTTTACAAGTATGTACTAGGTAGCTCGCATCTATCGGTTGCTCTTGTAAAAAAGAGTTTTTACATCAGTAACATAATGTTATGTTTTTTCTAGACATTATATCCATAGAGTAGGAAACATTGCACATACATGCATTGCTAAAGTATAATGGTAATTATAAGTTATTTCAAAGTTAATTTACAAGAGTAGTTAAACAAAGTTTGTTAATCACTTGGAAACATTTCAAGGTGACGTGTCGACACATACATTGTTATGTAGTATACTGTATTGTGTCACATTTCTACCCTAAATTTTGCTTTTTTTTTCACACAAGGATAAAGGTCCCCACATACAGGCGCAAGGCGACGGTGCGACGCGATTCTGGTAGAAAAAATTCCATAAAGTTTTAATAAAATTTGTTCTACTATGTCGGGTCGCGCCTTTCCGTGGGAGCCTTTATTAAAACCTCAAATGAGAACTATAACTATATTTATTTTACTGTTCTGGTCGCAATTTGGAACACTATAATACTCATTTAGTAACTATTTTCTTGGAGAGCACAGAAGAAAATATAAAAGCAATAATTCAGTTTTCTTTTAAAAGCTATCGATGTTATTATCGAGATAAAAAAACTTGTTTTGGTTTTATATTTTATATTTTTATTTTAAGTTTGTTCCACTGCAAATGTATAGATACTATAACATTTCTTCGTTTTTCTTCTTTATAATATTTCTTTTACTTCAAGCTTTATTTAAAAAAGCCTCTGTGGACATAATATTTTTATAAAATTATCTGTCTGAACAACTTCGTTGCCTCAGGTCGGTTGCCTACTTAATTTTTACTGGTTATACCTAAAATCCTAAGTTCTTTGTGATTTTAGATAGTCGGCATATTTTTTATATTATTGGGATCGTATAAACTCCCGTCGATCTGAGCTGATTTAGGTGAATCATACACAGATCGCACGATTCTTGCCTGATACGAAATTTGAACACACGCAAAAGTAAACAAACAAGTGGGCACATTGAATCGAATCCTAATAAATCAGGCTTAATAAGCAGTAGATGACTATTTATTTATCCGAGGCAAACGACGGCGTTTCATTAGTAAATACACACCAGTAAAGAAACCCGCCTGCATGTAGAGATGAATCGGCTCACTGATCAATCGACGGAGATCGCTCTTTGCCACAGAAGTATGTGAATGATGAAGTTTAATTAAAGTGCGCTAGAACGTTAAGGCTTTGGAATGGAAAAGTCTCGGTAAACCTACTTATACCAAGGTAACTCATCAGGCTGAACATGTGAATTTGTAGGTACCTCTCCTTGATTATACAAGCACAGCAACCAATATTTATCTGCGCACAGCCATGTAATTGCTGAGTGCCTCCCAATGCCTGTTACTAAAGCAAATTTTCACGCAATTCACCCAAAGGGTTGTATTTTTTGCAAGTTAATATAAAGTATAAATATTTAATAAGCAGCTCCGCACTTTGCAGCTTTACACTTCAATCAACTCAACGATTCTATAAACTTAATAATAGAGTAGTAGCAGCTACTGTAGCTGTAGCATAGCTTTGATTAAAGTAAGTAGCTGCTACAGCAATATAACCATTGAAGGAAACCAACAGCGGTCTCTCAATTTGATCAGATGAGAATTTCTTGTCCACCACTCGCTTTGCTGCAGATCAAAACCCCTTTTAAGACAGTCCACATGTATTTCATAGTTGGAATACAAGTTCTGTTCACTTTTGGACCTACCTACGTACGTCTACGTGTCTACTGTCTATGCTACATTTTCATTTAAATAATACAGCTTTTGAAATGGATAATGTTCGTCAAAAACAATTTCACAAAGCCAGTACCTGACTACTTTATTATGCCCAATTTGCAATGAAACGTTTTATACTAAATTCAAAACAATGGTTTCAAAGTACCTAACCTAAGAATATATTTTTTCAAACTAGCTAAATTGAATAAATAATTATTCAATTTTACTATGTTATATTATAAATTGAAACTAAAGTATTAGATTACCTATTTTTAAAATTTATAATTTCGTTCCCAACCAGTAATAAATTAACGAATAACTCGGTTTGGGGTCGTTCTTAGTAACAAAGCATAATTAATAGCCCTAAGTGTAAGTCCTCATTCAATAATCTTTGTCATTGCTAAGCGTGGTCGGTTCTCTGGCAACACATTTAACTCTTTAAAACTCCTGGTTATGTTGATAGCTTGAACATGGACCGTGCACATGGTGTCAGTAACACGAAAGCCACACCTAATGTGCACGGCCTTTTATAAACATTCCTCTCGGTATCCGAACTAAATGAGGATTAAAGTGGCGCTGCGGTTTCCCTCACAATCGCACCACGGCGCGTGACGGTAGTTGGTACGGAACACACATTCTAAATCAAACAAGAACTGTCAAAGTCCCGAATTTATAAAAGCACTTGAATCAGGTATGTGAGCTGTGGGGGCCCAGTGGTCAGCCCTGACTCGCCGAGTTGTAGGTCGAACCCAAGCAGGCACTTTACTTTATGTATTTAATTTCATCACCATTGCTCTCAAAACGATAAAAGAAAACATTGTGAGGAAACCGGCATATCCTAGAACCAAAAAAATTGTAGACACGTGACATCGATCAACCTGCACTGGGGCCACTTGGTGGATTACCGCGGCACACCCTCTCACAGATAGGAGAACTATGTCCCAGCATTGGGCAAAATAAAGGCTGATTATGCACGTAACCTCAAAGCTCCAAACACACAAAAACACTGCAAATAAATGAATCCAGCGGATTTTATACTTACATACATAATTAATTAATTATTGATTGTGGAGTTGCATAGCCTATATGTTAATTATATAGCGAGAGAGACTGAGAACAGACTAACATAAAAGTAAAATGTAATGGAAACAAATTCATGACTCCAGCTGTGAATAAGCCAACAAAATTAAATTAATTCATAGTATGCAAAACTGACGCTGAATCTCAGACTCCAGACGAGCCATACATTTTATAACTAATTAAGAGAGGCTGTATCGTGACTTGCATACTGATTCTATTACTTCACACATGTGATAATAATCTCTTGCCCTTGGGATTAGAAAACGTTGACTCGAATGTGTGAAGTGTTCGTGACCAACTTGGGTATACTTTATCCTAAACGGTGTTTTTGTGTTTTGAATCTTTGAGGTACCATCAAATAATTACTGGGTACTTTCCAGTTACAAATAGGCAGGTACACTGCATATTGCCAACATACATAAACAGCCTATTACGTTTCCATTGCTGAGACACCGGCTTCCTTGCTATGAGAGTGTGCCGTAATCCGGGCAAGCGGGCCTTTGCGGGTTGGTAGATGTTACATGTCTACGATTTTTTATTCTAGAACGTACTAAAACCGTTATGTTCTAGCAGCGATTAGAACGTTCTCCAAACAGTGAAGGAAAACATCGTAAGGACACCTTCACGATGTTTTCCTTCACCATTAAAAAAAAAAAAAAAATGAAAAAAATTACAGAAAGTAAAGCGCCTGTCTGGGTTTGAGGTAACTACAAATAATTAAAGAAGAAGAAGCTATAAGAAGGTACACTGGTACATTAATATTGCCAACTTGATGTGTTTAATACAATCTCTTAGCTTGTCACATGGCAGATTTGGTCCGGACATTTAGATATTGTTTATGCCGCCATCAGTCAGGCGTGAGTGCCCCTTGGTTCAGTTGCAGGCGTCGCAGAGTTGGTACTTTCAAGTGCTTTATGTACCAGCGAAGCACATACAGATACTCCATACATGTCATAGACTAGAAGTACTATTTTCCTAAAACCCCATGGTTTTTGTTAGAAAAAACCAAATTATTTTTAAAAATATTATAAAAGTAGAAAGTATTCACAAACTACATAAATTCTTCAGAGCTGGTTCTTTTCTTACATTCTTTTATAGCGATTTTATTAAACGTAGATATAATAATCTGTTGATCCTCGTCAAAACGAAATTCCACAACAACAATCTACAATTTGTTTCATCTTCACTATCTGACCCCATGAATCCGTCCTAGCCTACATCTGTACTAAGTATCTGTTGTCACCTCCAAACAGACCTTGGGGTCCAAGCCGTACTCAAGGAAATAATCATGAACAATCAAGGTCATGGGGATTACACTCCGTTACTGGTATTGTATTCGCTCGTTTGTTATACATAAATATATTCCACTAGCGGCCCGTCCTGGCTTCGCACGGGTGGGATCCCAATTTTTTTTAATAGTAGGTAATAAATATAGCCTATGCTACTCAGGGATAATGTAGCATTCTAATGGTGAAATATTTTTTTAAACCGATCCAGTAGTTTTTGAGTTTATTCGTTACAAACACACAAATCTTTCCTCTTTATAATATTACTAGCTTCCGCCCGCGGCATCGCCCGCATGGGTGTCGAAAATTGTGAACGTACTATCGGGACAAAAAGTATCCTATGTGTTAATCTAGTTTATAGTCCTATCTGTGTGCCAAATTTCATCCAAATCCATTCAGGAGTTTTTGCGTGAAAGAGTAACAAACATCCATACATACAAAACTTTCGCGTTCATAATAGGTATTAGTAAGAATTGTAGATGAAGATGACAGAATCATACTCTCTAAAAATATTTCTCATCCCTGAAAGGTTAATTAAATGGAATATTTACTCATAATTATGTATGTGATGTAGGTATAATAGTTGCTTACAAAGAGAACACAACAGTAAAGGAAACGCCAGCTAATTAAAGTTACGCCCTTCTGCCCTACATTTTACAGATTCAAGGTCCGCGTGTAAACAAGTTCAGTCGCTCGTATCCAATTGCTACATAAACTTTAAAAGGTTATACCAATAAGTGTCATGATTATTGTTAGTTATATTGTAGTTGTTGCCCGATAGAGTTTCATAGTTTTATCATTTCTATCGTTTTGCGCAAAGATAATAGAATCCGCTTCTTGCGCGCGGTCGCTCTGGCTCCAGACTATTCTGGAGCCAGAGCGACCTGCTGCAGACCAAGAGGATTCTACTGATTCTTACTGTTCTATGCAGCAAATAACAGCTGCACGAGTTAATCGAACAGGTTAAGCAACGCTTGCCACCATTGGTCCGTGGATGGGTGACCAACTTTACATACCGAGGCCCCTCCGTGCTTCAGAAAGCATGTTAAGCCGTTGGTCTCGGCTTACATTCTTGGATCTTTGACAGTCGTTACGGGTCGTAAGAAGCCCGAAAGTCTGACAACCAGTCATACCAGGAGTATCGTATTACCCAGTAACTGGGTTGCGAAGGTCAAATAGGCAGTCACTCCATGTAAATGGTACTCAGCTACATCCGGTTAGACTGGAAGCCGACCTCAACATAGTTGGGAAAAGGCTTCTGATGATGACTATAAACGGCAAAAATATTAAGGATTTTATTTTTAAGGACAATTTTAATTATAGATACTCGTATAAGTGTCAGCTTTGGGGGTTCGGTTAAAGGAGCGATTGATTGCTATGAATAATACATCTGCAATATTATTTTACCACAACTTGAATAGGTCTACGTCTTATACATAACAATGGAAGACTGACCACTTCGTACAGAAGGCGGGACTTGACATATTTCCACAGGAAAAATATCCCGAGTATTCATAGATTCAAGTGGACCATCATCCCTAAGTACGTCATAGTCACGCCGTGAACTATGTAGATGGCGGGTATTACATACGGTCAGAACAGTCGGACGGAAGACTCTTAATGTATTCCCGTCACGTGTTGCGCTATTCGCTACTAAGGCAAGTTACAACTTCAACCTGCCATACACGGCAAACACTGAAGGAATCAACACTCAACATCACTGTAGGTATAGAAAACTTTAACAACTTACACCAACATGAAGCCAATTGTACCCTGTCTCAAACAAACAACATTTGCATATTCCCTTTGCTGTTTTAAAATATATATATATATATTTAGGACTGTTTACTTGAGAACCCTTAAAAATTTGAAGTTGCGAGGTTGAAAGCTTGTTCTCAAAACATTTTTACTTTGTAATGATATTCGCTTACAAACAACTTTCACGTCTTGGGATTTTTGATGCACGTTTGAGAATCTTAAGTCTTGACTTTTATGTCAAGACTTAAGATTCACAAAGAGATTCATTGGTGGACTAACTTCTGAAATACCTCAAAGATAAATTATTTCTTTAAAAATGTTTCACGTTCAACTTGGACTCCTATTTTAACTCTTATCAAGAAAAAAATTAAGATTAATTACTCCAAACTTTTGGTAAAAGCTGTCAATCGCTGTCTTCGAGAAGAAACGGAAGATTATATTGGTAAAACCGTTTTCAATAACCATTATTTACAACAAAGAAAAAATGATCAAAGGTACTTATTGGTACCTTAAAAAACTAATCCGTTCTACAGCTTTGGCTTTTAGTAGCATCTACTCAATTTAAAGGTCCACACACGAACTCATAGGCTTTTTCTAAAAGGCAGTCCATACCCGCAGTCTCCGAGCTACCCAAGTTGGACCTTAGCTAACCTCATTGCATATTTATGAGTTTATGACCAAACTACATTCATCAGCCGCCACGAGGCTCCAAATAATATTCATACATATCAATCCGCGTCAGTTATAATATTCTGCAGAAATATTTATGACCTGCTTTGCCACCTCTGGAAATCAGTCAAACAGCTCCCGAACCCGGTATGGACTCCAGTCTAACAAAGGTTTCTTGCTGTTGCTTATAACACCTCATCATCATCAGCCTACAATGTTCCCACTGCTGGGACACAGGCCTCCTCTCGGTGAGAGGGAGTGGGCCGTAATCCACCACGCGGGCCCAGTGCGGGTTGGTAGATATCACATGTCTTCGAATTTTTGGTTCTAGGACATGCCGGTTTCCTCACGATGGTATAACACCTATGAACCAAAAATAGTTAAATAGTAGTTCCTTTTAGAGAGCAATAAATGAACCTGCAAGTAGGTTCCGATTTACTTGTCCGGCAGTTACCAAATTTCATGCAAATTCGGTTCCATTTTATCAGACTACGGCGAAGTAAACAGGAAGGTTGTGATTTTGACCGGTATGTAGGTATGTATGTGGGTACGTGAGTTCGTATTTTCCCTCATAACTTTTTTCAGCGATACCATACTGGGTATTAAATGAAAGAACTTGCACATTTCAAAAACATATAAACTGTCAGCTATCCCCAAATGATTTAAATAAAAAGTAAGGTCCAAAAACCGAAATATGTACAAAAAAATCACGCTCTAAAAAGTATATATTTCTTGTTCCATACTTTTTGGAGCGTGATTTTTGAGGAGTCGGATTTTATATTTATTTGATAGTTATTGCCTACACAGCCACTGTGGGACCTTTCTAATCATTGTGATGATGTACAAATATTCAATGTACCATAAACTAAATTGCACGTGCAGAAATGTGGTAAATTGTACAAAAGCATTTTCAGTGTTAGTAACATTCCAAATTAAGTCCCAATAGGTGCGTTGACATCGCTGGGCAACATATGTTAGTCATAACTTAAGGCGAATCTAGTCCACATTTTTCCCATACAAACTTCGGGAGTGTATTACTCCACTGTTCGACAATGTACATCAAAAATTAATATGGTATGGCATTTTTTTTTTTTGGGTGGGATATCATCAAATAACTTCTCCCGCTCTGGGTGGAGCAGGAGGGCGTGTCAGACTTCTTCTGACTAAAACCCACCCGTGTTCCTTCATTAGCCCGTATGCCAGGGGCTGTGGTATCTCTTTCAAACAAACCCGCAAACCCTGGCAGGCATCGGCCCTTGCGGGCCCCATCATTTTTTGTGCTGACATCTCTTTGAGGCGCGCGTGGAACACAACGCGCCGTCGACTTGGGCTTGGTCCTTACCGGACAGCGAGCTACCCATTACTCGCCGTCCGCAAGCTTATGCCTACGGTGGCCGGAAATTGGCCTGGGATGCCCAGGGCGTCTCCGTATCCTGCGGCGGCTAGGGTCGCGAGGGCGCATATGCTGCGATCCCCGAATATGGTATGGCTGTGTCTCATTATTAACATTGTCGGTACGGAAACAGAATACTAAAATTAAAAACCATTAAAAAGTTAGGAGCCAACAAATATGAGTTTTTCTTGCTAATTTAACCTATCTTTGGGCGTGTTTAAGTAATAAAAGATGTGTGAAATCTCCAAAACTAAGCAGTACCGACAAGGCTCAATTACCTAAAAGTTTAATAAACTTTATTGGTCATTGATTTATGCAGTGGTTTTTTTCATAAAACCCGATCTTCCGAAGGACTTTTCTTAATTTTTTACGCGCCTGTTTTTACTATGACTGATCCTGCAGCTCACTCAATAATATTGTGCGTGTAGACTAGCGATTAACTGCTCATCACGTGTACTACCTCTGTCGGGCACGAAGCCTGGTGAGACAGCTAGCTTTCAAGCAACCATGCCCACCAGTGAGTTCGAGTCCGCGACTAGGTTCCCCTTAATAACACGAAACATTTGGAAATACCACACTTAGATAACGGAATTACACCCACGTCTTTATAGTTATCATTTCATCGTACGAGTAGATACATAATTCAAGTATTTTTTTTTTCAGAAGAAAAAAATAACTTGAATTTCGTATCTACTCTACTACACACTACACTACTGTACTACCATGTAAAGAGAATCAGTAGGTTGCTAATGTTCTTAAAAAAGAACATTAGCAAGCTACTGATTCTCTTTATATGTTACAGGGTAGAGGTACATTTAAAAGGAACCTGGATTTTCCGAGAGGAATTTTAATTGTATAGTATTTTTTGTAGAGCATTTAATAGTATTATTATGTTGAGAGCGGTGGTGAGCCAGTGGTAATGGCTGCAAGTACTGCGACTTACGAGTCGTAAGTGCGGGTCGTAAGTTCGAACCGGTTCGTCAGGCGCTTTATTTTGTGTATTTTTTTTTACCACCATTGCTCTCAAAACGGTAAAGGAAAACATCGTGAGGAAACTGGCATGTCCTAGAGCCAAAAATTTGAAAAATGTGACATCTACCAACCCGCACTGGGTCCGCGTCGTGGATTACGGCCCATGCCTATATCGTTTTGTAAATTATGACGTTCTATACACTTATTAATTTTAAAGCATGTTACTACTTATAATTTACTAAATTGTTGTGCCCGACAGTGTCCATGTGAAAGTAAATAATATTAAGATCTTGTACACACATGAGATATCATTATGCAATAAAGATTTGAATTTGAATACCCTCTCACAGAGAGGAAGCCTGTGTCCCAGCATGCAGTGGGAACATTATAGGCTGATTATGCGACAAGCGACTCCGACATAATAGTAGTTACTCGCACGAAGTAACTCATCTGAATCGGGCGAATGACCAAATACATATTTCTGGAATTGTCGATTCTTCCCCAAATAAATGACCTTCGTGTTAGTTGCCTATAGAAAATACTCGTATTATACCATCTAAAAGTGACGATTCGCCCGATTCTGACGAGTTAATACGTTTTAATATTATCATTATGATATTTATCGACTTTTATATTTTAAGCGATGTCATTCCATGAAAATGTTGACTAACTAACCTCATTCTAAACGTAGGTACAGAATGATAATTCCCAATTTGTGTATATTGGACTTGTGGAGTTAGGTCTCACAAATCCTAGCATTAGGCGACATGTTTTTTCGCCGAAATAAATAATTAGTACTAAGTTCACCTAGACACATTAACTGATATTAAATGCCTCAGTAATTGCTGTTTGTGTCTACGTAAGTATCAAAATAATGAGTAATAAGACCCACTCCATATTTCCAGAAACTTACGAAAAAAAAACAAAAGCTATTCTCTCAGTATCTTTTTTCTATTCTTTTCGTCCTAAGAACCGGCTAAATCTATAGGTAGCTCTTCGTAACCTAAAATCTCTAGAGTATAATTTTACAGAGACCAATAAAACTACAAGAACGTTTACATTAGGGCTGATTTTTCAATATCAGAATCAGAATGAGAATCTTTATTTGTTATAATATATTATATATATATTTATTATAATAGTCAGATAACGTTTATTTGAAGAATAAATCTGACAGTTTGGCATATTTTTAACCGACTCCAAAAAGATGGAGGTTATCAATTCGACAGGTTTATATACATATTTTTATGACATGTATGTTCGGGCATAACTCCGTCATATATAGACGGATTTGCAAAATTCTTTTTTTTTTTCAAAAGGGGTTTCTTCCGAAATGGTCTTGTTAAAATTTCATATGGATCTGATGATGCGTTTCGGAGCCAAATAACGGAACTCTTCAAACAAATGAAATTAAATCAACCGCAATTGCTGCTATCGCATAAATATACGTTTTTTTGGCCTCAAGGATGATAACATTTCGAATTGGTGTGAGGTAGGTATATAGTACCTACCTAAAAAAAAAAAAAAAAAACTTTTCCAAGAAAAAAACGACTTCCGGAAAAGCACTACAAAGTGAAAAGTAACTTAAAATAACAATTATACAAAAGCTGTCAAACCGGCATCGACATAGTTATTCGTGAGATAAAAGTTAAGGCTATTGAAAAATCAACCCTTAATCTATTAAAAAAGTCAGGCAAAAAGAAAAGAATAAAAAAAGAGTTTTTAACGGAATGTGTCCCTGACCTTAAGCCGAGCTGGCTTATCTTAGGCGTGCATCCGTATTCTGATTAGCTTTCATCCTAACCGTAAAATTTAAATGGATATGATTAAATAATCCGATTTCTAAGGCACATTTAAAACCAACATAATCCGTGTTATAACGAGTTTTGGGATTTTGCCTGTCTATCTGCATATTCTTTTCGTGTTCTCACCCCAAACAAGAATATAACTTCATGAATTTGTTACTTCAGCGTAAAAATCTTCATTTTTACCTACATTACGGGGCTAAAAACATTACGAACGAATAAGTCCTTTATAAAAGTTTATTTCTAGATCTGGAATCCAGACCAGAAAACGGTTGATAGTTCAAAGATATTTTTTACAATAGTCAGTTCGAATTCGCTCCAACTCCCTCGGAATGCTGAATCATAGAGAATTAGTCGCATGAATAAACTTCGATAAGATGTTCGGTCTATTATCCATTCCATATTTCAAGATATGAATCGGATTCGATGTTATACCTTCAGATAATGTGAATTGTTCGTAGTTTAATTTAAATTGGTCAGCCGTGATATATTATGGCCAATTTGTCTGACCTTACTCTAGGAGACAGCCGTCAAAAGTTTGCAACCCGACTAATCCGAGATTTTGAAATACTTCAGCTAACATCTAGTAAACAAGACGTCATCATAAGATCTTATTCTTTTAAAATTACTAACGATATGTTTTAGGCACAAGCAAAGAATAAAGTGGGTACTGAAACTTTTTTAGGTTTGAAATGTAGTTTCAGAAATTGTAATTTTGAACTTCAGAACAAGACTAACTTACTTGAAGAAAGTAATTTAATACGAAAATATAATTCTATCTCCTGTCGCAGTAAATATTTTTCAGGTTGTTTTACAGTCTGTTTTTGGTCTCTGTTGAGGTTTGTTTGAAGGGCTGAAAATTCACTCCCCCCTGCTCTATCATAAACTTTTAATTACATATCCAATAACAAAGCTTAGCCAACTTTCTTTTACAGAACCTTGAACGCATTGCTATGTACCTTTTGAGATATTTCTGGACTTTTTGAAGAATTTTCTTGAAACCAATGCCCACTTTGAGATATTTTATCCTCCATACTATTAATTTCTGATTCATGATGTAATAGCTGCGCGCCTCGGTTTCACGTGCGTAAATCTCGATCCCGTGAGAATATCGTGACAAAATGCTATGTCCTAGTCATGGTCTATCCATATGCCAAATTTAATCCGGATCCGTTCAGCCCTTTCGACGTGAAAGCATTACAGAAAAACACCAAAAAAAAACTTTATAAATAGTTTAGATCACAATGAAATAATAAGTAACTCTTTGGTGTTTTTTTACCTTTCAGCATTTTGTCCCCAGAAAACGATGTCTTTTTCTTGTTTTTTTTGGAACATTGTCTTTATTATCCTACGCGTAGATTTATACTATTGTTATACACCTAACTATTTACTCTACCTACTTCAGTCTTATTTGAAATTCAACTCAGTAATTAAGGATGTAATTTAGACAAAGTTTTACGCACAACATCAATTCAATCTTCAAACTGTTTACTCCACCAAGTTACAAAGGATTTAGATGCAATTATTTCCTACAAGAATTTGTCCAGAGAGTGGGTCCTGAGTCTTACGCAACTAATCTCTTGTTACCGTAGTTACTTTATAATTAATTGAGTTCCATTAATTTTATGTTAAGGATTGAACTGCTTACAGGCTAGTTCACTAAGATGACGAGAAATTGAAATAACTGAAATGTCTTATTGAATTTGGTATGAGACAAACACAAGAAGTCAGACTTTTACTGACCAAAACCCTCCCGTGTGCCTTCAGTTGCCTGTGTGCCAGGGGCCACGGTATCTCTTTCGAACAACCCACACGTTCACTATATTTTGTCGAGTTATGCCAATAAATTATGGAGCTGCTGCTTTTTTTTTTCGATTTATTAGTCGATTCGCACGAATGTTCTCGCGTATTTTTTTTTAATACATTTTATTTTCGTTATGTAGGCAATACGTATTAGGCAATCTACACGTTTTGAACTTTATGCACTTTAGTGCATGTAGTACCTACTTGCAGTGACCTTTTCGTATAAGTTAAAGTATTGCATAAAATTAAAAACATACCAATTCCTTAATACGTATTTCTGGAGTCGTCGAGTTGCCCACAAATAAATAAATTTCGTGCGATTCGCTACAAAAAATATTACATCATTTATAAATGTTGATTCGCCCCCCCCCCCTTTTTCTCGATTTCAGGGTTTGTTCCGTAACAAAACTGGTTTATAGTGATGAGTACAATATCCTTTTCAGTTTTAAATTTAATTACACCTTATAGATAGTTTTCTTCTATAGCATCATCCCCGATGACGTCAAAGAGATGAGTTACCTAATGTACGTAGAATTACATTAAAGATAAAAAAGTCATGTTTTTCGTAGTTCTCATCGTTCGATGTAGTTTGCTCCAAAAGCTATCACGTGCCGAATCAAACAGTATTAGTCGCTTGAGTGCACTTTAGTAAGACATATCTGATTAATGTTTGCCCTGTCTGTACAATGTGAAATGAATTCAACAAGAACAAGTTGTATTGATCACGTACGACGACAACCTTGGCTCAACTCGAGGGGTACCTAATGCAGAAAATTATTTTCCAATAATGTAGCTAGTAGGGACAGGTGCCTTAAAATGAGAATTTGAAGCTAGTCGGTACCTCTGTAAGTTGTTACAATCGTTTTTGCTAGCAAAGGTTAAGATTCTTTTCAAT
The DNA here is from genome assembly GCA_949987655.1 of Polymixis flavicincta. Classification (NCBI taxonomy): domain Eukaryota; kingdom Metazoa; phylum Arthropoda; class Insecta; order Lepidoptera; family Noctuidae; genus Polymixis; species Polymixis flavicincta. The sequence continues at coordinate 12,425,215 of OX465179.1, forward strand.
ATCTGGATCGAAAACAATCTATTGACGTCTAAGAAACTAATTGTTATTTATCATAACTATTTGTCGGATCTGTCACGATGAGACATCCGTCATCCGCCATCCGCATAGCCTTTTTCCAACTAAGTTGGAGTCAGCTTCCAGTAAAACCGGAGACCGGAGATGTTGAGTGTTGATGGTCCTTCAGTGTTTGCCGTGTCGTACGGCAGGTTGAAGTTGTAACTTGCCTTAGTAGCGAATAGCGCAACACGTTACGGGAATACATTATGGGTCTTCCGTCCGACTGTTCTGACCTTATGTACATACCCGCCATCTACATAGTTTGCGGCGTGACTATGACGTACTTAGGGATGATGGTCCACTTGAATCTATGAATACTTGGGATACTTTTCCTGTGGAAATATGTCAAGTCCCGCCTTCCATACGAAGCGGTCAGTCTTCCATTGTTACGTATACGACGTAGACCTATTCAAATTGTGGTAAAATAATATTACAGATGTTATTATTCATAGCAATCAATCGCTCCTATAACCGATCCCCCAAAGCTGGCACTTATATCTAATAATTAAAATTGTCCTTAAAAATAAAAATAAAATCCTTAATATTTTTGCCGTTTAGAGTCATCATCTTTTAAGCTTTTTCCCAACTATGTTGAGGTCGGCTTCCAGTCTAACCGGATGTAGCTGAATACCAGTATTTTAACATGAAATGACTGCCTCTCTGACTTTCACACTCCACTTACTGGGTAATACGATACCCCAAGGTAAGAGTGGTTATCAGATTTCCGGGCTTTTGACGACCCGTAACGACTGTCAAAGATCCACGAATGATAGCCGCGACCCATCCACGGACCAACAGCGGTAAGCGTAGATCGATCGACCACTATACTTACGTTTATGCGCTGGTCCTACAGACAGGCACGACAAGATGGTGTGACGTGATTCTGGTAGAGCAATTTCCATGAGGTTTTCATAGAAATTGTTCTACTAGAGACACGTTGCGCCTGTCTGGTGTCTGTGTCCTGGCTTTACGTTGAAAAATCCTTAAAAATCTTAATATTTTAAGCTTGTTTCGACACAAAACTCAAAACTTTGTTCCGAATAATTTGATGAGGTGCAACTAGTGCGCCCGCATCTGCTTATACATGCAGACCTACAAAAATTTTGGAAATAAATTATTTTAGTATTTTTTAGAATTCTCTATTTTTTAGAACCGGATACAGGCGTAGCCAATTCTTTTTCTATTTCAAACTGCCCATCTTACAATATTGCAAAAAATAAAACGCATGAGGTCAGGAAATGTGCACTGTGAATTTAGCACAAAAGAATGATCGACATAGCTGTACTCTCGAAGTTCTTCAGTTGAAACTCAATATTCCTTTTATAAAAAACACTTTCAGTTTGATTTTCATCTACTTATTCCAGTGCAACACCACGAGTAGCCTTCTAACGGCGATATTGAATTGCTGTTGTGGGTGCGACTGCACCATCACGAATTCACGAACGACGAAGAAATCCTTTACACTGCTAAGATCGATGATGACAGCTTTTCAATGGCGTAGAGCACGGTATGGAGCCCGCAACGATAGAAGAGAGTTCCTCCCTGCACTCGCATGTTAAAATAAAATTTAAGAAAATTACAGATAAACTCCGTATGTTTACTTGAGATAAAAATATCGGACGTTGTTAACACAATTTCCTATCAGTTTATTTGCATTTGTTAGTAATTTATCTCAAAGTTCTATTCATTGTAAGTTACATAATGAAACAGGAATGTGTTTTCGTAATACGTACTATGTATACTTTTCAGTTGTTTTTCTATGGTCTTTTAACATAGGCAGGTAAAGGAATTAAGCAGGTACTTTTAAAACCCTTTTAATGAAATCGTATAATTCTCTAATGACAAATTCGGTTTGAAAAGAAGAGATTGGGTACCTATTATATTGAAAATGTATTTCATCAGATTATTTAAATCTGCCTTAAAAAGGATCCAAAACTTAGTTTAAACGTAATAAAAAGGCTCTTTTCGCAAGCCTTTCAATCTGTAATCGACTCGTCGAGTATGTCATCGAGGATTAGGAGTCCGAACTATTACCGCTTTCGAGGAACATCCGTGCCTCGAAACTCAGAAAATCTGTGAATTGCAATCGTAACAAATTCCACTTGGGTTGGTCGGACTAGAAACAAGTTGAAAAAAAACAGATTACATGTACTTCAAGATTACTTAAACTATATTTAAGTGATACCACCAGCCACTTTGCAAACGCTCTGCTATAAGAAACGTTGAACTAGGTATCTAAACTATCTCATTTAAAAGCATAATGAGTAGCGAATTTTCATCAATATCCACTAGCAACCTTACTCATGAGTACTGTACTTAAATTTCTCTCGATAACTAAAACTGTTGCCGCGTTTTAATATCGAAGCGATACAGAAATAGAATAATCTACTATTTGTAACAAATTTTCAGTGGTCGAGAAATATTTTACATAATACATACAGTTCTCATTGGTTAAGTTGCTCATGGAAAATAAAGATGCCACTGTTGATGGTACATACTTGAACCTAATGTTTGAGCATACGTTTTTAAACAAATGGAGCAGAAAAGGTTTCCTACAAATTACAATAATGTTGCGAAGAGGTAAATTCTAGGCTTCATAAATAAAATGATCCTTTAGGACACTTGTTCAAGCCATATTTTAATATCACAATACATTACACGTACAATATAATAAGTTCAACGTATTGTGATCCTAAATAAGCAGGTATTCAATTCTTCCTATTTGAAAGGGTTATCCAGCGAAATATGTGGAAAGGTGGATAGTGAAGTACTCTCAGAGACCCTTTGAGAGCCATTAACATTCTCTTACAATAAGGGATAGTATACATGCTTGGGTAATGTTAAAGTTTTCCTATATAATTATGTTTTTCTATCCAGTTACGTCCTACATTATATAGAGTGGCAAAGAGAATTCAGCTCATAATTCCAGACCCTCTAGCGTAGAAATTTTTCGCAGGTTAATAAAAAATCTGCATTTTTTTTATAACTGGCGAAAAATTTCAACCCGGTTCAGAATCATGTACCTGACAGAATTCATGATTGTGTGTCGATGTCCCCGCCACCCTGTATTTTGCCCTTAGCCTTATGTGAAACTTTAGACGTCTCTTAGAACCATGGTTAATTCAATTTGTAGAATAGACAACTTATGATATTATAGACGATATGGAGTAATTGTTATAGTCGAAATATAGCGACATTACTTAATCAATTGGGTAATTAATATAGCACGATTTATTGAATCATGTTAGTGAATCCATAAAGATCTCGCCGCGGGATAGTGGAAAAACAAAATTGAAAAGTACACCGGAAACTTTAAAAAATATTAAAAAAAAATTGTACGTACACAAAATACTAGGAAAACAATACTTACATGGTATTCTTCAATTGTTATTTTAACATCACAAAATTTTATTTCTCATCATCACGGTGATTAAAAAAACATTACAGATTTAGCATTGAATTAACTTCATCTCTTAGTAATTAATCTGATATCTTAGATTTAACGTTAACAGAGTCACTGGAATAACTATAATTGCATGAAAATAATTCATCGTAACTTTTTACGGAGCGTTGATATCGTGTCTGTTTGGCGGAAAGCGAAAAGGCGAATCAGGTACCGCGTGCTACCGCTCGGCGCGCCTCATACTGACTGGTCGCACGGAGCGTCGAGCGTCCGCTCACTGGGACCAATGTAGCGGCTGCACGGCTCTCAATCTCTCGATACATTGTATACCGAATTACCGAACGTTTCACTTGTAACTTGCGACCCGCCCGCTATAGTATTTTTATATCTTTCATTATGTAGGTTTACAGAATCAGAATCCTTTGTTGCAATCATAGAGATCGAAAGTAGAGTTACAGTGTTTGAGATTTCCTTATCCTTACATAGTATAAAACAAAATCGCTTTTCGTTTTTGTACGCTTAGATCTATTAAACTACGCAACGGATTTTAATGCAGTTTTCATCAATAGACAGAGTGATTCAAGAGGAAGGTTTATATGTATAATACACTGACCTCCACGCCAAGTCATTGGCAAAAGCTCGTTAGCAGTACATTAGAGAGGTCATCAGGGGGATCATGTTTTGCTTTGAGACTTACAAATATGGAAATTTTAATAAAGAAGTTGGCGCTCTGTTCTTTATTTACCTCTACTCTGAGGCCAAAGAAGATTCCATTCTAAAGTAAATTGAAAGCCACTTAAAACATTAAGCTGAAATAATAACTTACTTAAGCGTCAGTACAAAAATCCTTTGAGATCGCTGTAATCAAGTCCTTAAATATCATCTTAATTTTGTAAAACCAACCAACTTAATAACTTGAAAACATATAATATGTAACTTTCTTATACAAAGTAACCAGAGGAACAATCCCAAAGAGCAAAGTTAGCTAAAACAATAGTATGAACATGAACAACGCTGTTTATGCTCAAAAACATGAATTACGTACCCTAGAGCTTGAAGACAATATTATTCTTTGTTGTTCCACTAAAATCTACCTCGAGCGATGTTTTTTTATCAAATACATAATTGATCATAGTGAATTTGGATTATGTTTTGATAGCATTATTCCTCGGAATTTCAAAATATTCTAGCTAGACTAAAATCCATTACCGAAATACATACGAGTACCTACCTACTTTGATAAAGGCAACGGTGATGACTGATGCCCAGTGCTCTCCAGTTTTTTCCTTTTCAGTTAGCAACAGCAGAGATGAAATCATGTACCCTGGACAACTGACGTGCAACGACTGCCAAAACATTTCATCAACTCATCATAGACATTATTTATGTTGAAAATTGAACATGAACCTTAAGCGTATGTAATAAAGATGAAAATCTATCATAGAAATTTGACAGATCGGGGTAGCTTGATGTGACACCAAGTAAGTAAGATACTTATCTTACTAACCAGGGTCATCGGATAAAGTTGTCGTTTAGTAAGAAACAGATGGACGTTTTCGAATAAAATTTTATTTGATTAGTAAAAACCAAGCAGTTCATAAATCACAGTATATTTCAATCCAAAACATCTATAGGTTTCTTCCTAAACGCAACTATATTCGGTGAGCAGGTACTAAAACATACCAGAAATATTTGTATCAATATATTTTACTAGCTTCCACCCACAGCTTCGCTCGTGTGGAAGTCGGAAATTATCCCCCGGGAACATATTACCGGGATAAAAAAGTATCCTATGCGTTAATCTAGGTTATAATCTATCTGTATTGGGTTTTGGGGGCTGTTTTATGTATTTTTGACGTACAAAAAGTGCTGACTCTCGGCCGAGTTTGAATAAATGACTTATGATTTTGTATGCCAAATGTCATCCAAATCCGTTCGGCTGTTTTTGAGTGAAAGAGTAACAAACATCCATACATCTATAAGGAAAGGATTATAGCAAATCATTATGTCTCGGTTACTTATGTTGTAGGGGGAAGTCTAGGTGTCTGTCACACAGTTAATACTAGCACAGACATCGTCGTTAGCATAATCTTTGTAAATTGTGTTTTTGTTTAGAACAGATAAATTGCGCCCAAATGTGTTATAAATAATAGTACATTATGGTACAAGTGTGTAACGTTGGTGATTATCGCTGAGGCGCCATTGAGACCCGAGCCGTCAGGCGAGGGTCTTAAGAGAGCCGAGGACGATAATCATCAATACACACGTGTATCATACGACGTTTTTCAACACACTTGCGAAGAAAATAATACTAAATCATCATCATCATCATCATCCATCATCATCCATCGTCATCCATCATCATCCATCATCATCCATCGTCATCCATCATCATCTATCATCATCCATCATCACTCATCATCACCCATCATCATCCAGCATCATCCATCATCATCATCATCATCATCCATCATCATCATCATCCATCATCATCCATCGTCATCCATCATCATCCATCATCATCATCCATCATCATCCATCGTCTTCCATCGTCATACATCGTTATCCATCGTCATCCATCATCATCTATCATCATCCATCATCACTCATCATCACCCATCATCATCCAGCATCATCCATCATCATCATTCATCATCATCCATCGTCATCCATCCTCATCCATCATCATCATCCATCATCATCCAGCATCATCCATCATCATCCATCATCACCCAGCATCATCCATCATCATCATCATCATCGTTTTTAAGAACAAAGCAACTCAAACAAAAAACAACCTATAACTCACTAAGAACAAAGCAACTCAACCAATTCTATAACTCACTAGTGAATAATAGTAATGAAAAAGTCACAGTTTGATAATAGGTGTCATTATGTGCCTAACTGTAGTGAAATTAGAGCCATTTTATGAGCAAGTGTGTTGAAAAATGATTAAATAGAAAATCCAAAATTCAGGTTGGTGAGTTCAAGGAAAGTCCTAATTTGAAAAATCCAAACACTTAACAGTGTTTGGATTTTTCAAATTAAGACTTTCCTTCCGGCCTAGTATTCAAACCCAAAGCTTGCAGTAGAGATGAATTGGTTTATTAATATTTAAAAGAAAAACAAGCTAGAGGGTCAACATTTCCTATTTGACTACCCTCAATAGAAATGGCGAAACAAAGGGTCAAAGTGTCTTTGAACGTCCAGACAGTGCAAGCATTTCTCACTAATCGTGTAGGTATTTCAACTCAGAACTTAAAGAGCATAACAACTTGACGAACAATGCCAAAGAAAAGGCACTTGGGTAGGCCGCATTAAATACTCAAAATCCCAGACCATCATTAAAACTGACAGAGAGAAAAAAATAACCCGTAGTCCTCAAACTCACAATCTTTCTTATATCAATAATAATCGTCATCATCGTCATCATCATTTCAGCCGAAAGATGTCAACTGCTGTACATAAGCCTCCCCTAAAAGGGGGATTTTGCCATAATCGTCACGCTTGACAGGCAGGTTGGCGATTGTAGTATGGTGGTAAAATGATGATTTGGTACAATACCTAAAATTTCAACGTTTTATGGTTTTATCACTAAGGCTTTGCAGAGTGAGCAGCGCAATCCCAAGCTTTACTGACTTCGTAATTTGTTATCTATCTCTATTTCCCTTGGTCAGGCCATCAGTGGTGTTCCTAATTTTGTTCTGTCTTTTTACACCCAGAAAGCTGCGTTTCATCGCTTCTTATGAAATCATCGTTCTTATAAAAGACAAAAACCAGAAAGTGTAGCGTAACATTAGAAAATATAAGAAAACTTAACGACCATATTAACTTTTCTAATATTAAACCAATGCGAATTCAATATTAATAGTTAAGACAGAACAACGTCTGTCGGGTCAGCTAGTAGTATATATATAAACCACCCTCCTACATAAAATATCATTACCACAATGGCATTGTAGCGTGTCCGCACTGTGCACGTACCTAAAGTCAAGATAGGTAACATTAGCCACATCAGAATACACGCTGTAACAGGCTGTAACCTATAATTGTCGACAACGAAATCAGTCACCGTAGCCGAAATCGGCATGGGATTCATTATTCATAGTACTAGTACGCCTTCTTAAAATTGGGTTATACTTATAATTTAGCTTTAATATATAATTTCATATTAATTTAAAACTTACCCGTTTCAAATTAATATGAAATTATTATATTTTATTGACTTTAAAATATTTGAAAATAGTGAAACGTGGTGTGGGAAAGCGTCTCACAAGGTGGACCGATGACCTTGTGAAGGCCGGGAATCTCCGGGAATTCCCGGCCTTCACAAGACTGGTTGAAGTGGAGGAGCCTAGGGGAGGCCTATATCCAGCGGTGGACGTCTTTCGGCTGAAATGATGATGATGAGTCCATACATTTTTGTAAGATAATACGATTCTAAATTATGTTCATTTTTAGTACACTTACTTTAATTTTTTATTGGTAAAAAACTCAATTTTAATTAAAGTTCGCTTTTCTTGCAAATTACCTACTGCATCTAAATATTTTGGGAAAAATGTAGGTGCATACATAACCGTTATATCATACGCGTCGGTTATAGGGTGATCAGAAAATCTTTCCGAGCACAACATAAAATAAAGAGCATAAAATAAATAAACTAACAAAAATGAATTTGTGAAGGGGTTAACGAACTGTAGGCGTTTCCGCTTTGTTTTGCACCCCCAAAGAAAATTATGTTATAGATAAAGTGGGTTAAGCTTCATTCTACATTGTGAAGCTTATGGGGTGTTTGTTAACCTGCCAAGCTGTGTCCGGAGCCATTCAAGTATCCGGAGCTGTAAAACGTGAAATATACACCTTAATATCCGTCGTGCCGGCCACTCTCGGCCCGATAGATTCGCTTAGTTCACCCACACGTCTGCCACACTTAATTGAAATAAGTTGCCTAGCCGTAAATTTAAGTTTAAAACTGTATAAAAGAAGGTTGTTTATTTTAAAATCACAGCAATTCCTAATTTACCTTTAAAGCATCCGTATCAAAACTGTTGCCATCACGGGCAAAACCTATATGAGGCTGGCACAGGAGCATCAGGATTGGCAGAAGAAAAGAGAGGCCATGCCCAGCAATGGTTGAACTCGAGCTGTGGAAAAACAGGATTTTGGTTGGTTGGATTTTGGACCCATTTACAGCCTCTCCTTTCCATTTTGGTCACTTTACACCAATATGATTTTGACCAGCGCTGACTTTCCCTGTTGTTTTGGGTCGGATATTCTCATGATGATTAGTAGGCTGTGCGATCATTATTGTTTCTACTACAGACCACCTCACACTGGAACAAAATGTTCATCATAAACGAGTTATTCCTACTTGACTTACATAACAGTTTGCATGTATGTCTAGTCTAATCTATATTTATTTATAAAACTAATCAAATGCACACTGTATTCGCTAGATTTTTTGCAGATATCAATCATCTTCAAACATTTCATTTCAGTTTTCTCAAGGCAGTGGGAGTCAATATAATAGGTCTTTACCTATGAAATTGCCGTTTTGTATGAAAAAATTTAAACGAATTTTTTTCATGAATTTTTTATTTGTATTAATCGAAGTAATCACCCATGCAATCAATGCATCTTTGCCATCGCAGTGGCAGTTTATTGATGCCCTTCTTAAAGAAATCAGCTGGACGGGAGGCAACAAATTCTTCAAAGGCATTTTGTACTGCCTCTCGGGTATTAAATTTTTTTCCCGCCAAGAAGTTATCCAAATTCTGGAAAAAGTAGTAGTCTGTAGGCGCAAGGTCTGGTGAGTAGGGCGGATGACGGAGAGCTTCCAACCCCAGTTCTTGCAACTTGGAGACCGTCTGCTGTGCAGTATGAGGTCGCGCGTTGTCGTGCAGGAGCAGCGGAGACGAGCGATTGACCAATGCTGGTTGGAGATGCGCCAGCTTCTCCATCATTGTGTTCAGTTCTTCACAGTACACATCTGCAGTAATGCTCACCCCGTTTGGTAAGAAGCTGTGATGAATCACACCGGCGCTAGACCACCAAACAGTGACCATCACTTTTCTAGGGGTAAGTTTTCGTTTAGGGCATTGTTTAGGTGCTGAACCAGGATCCAACCAACTTGCTGAGCGCTTACGGTTATCAAACAGAATCCATTTTTCATCGCAGGTAACAATGCGGTTCAAAATTCCTTCATTTGTGTGTCTGTTGAGCAGTGCAAGGCACGTCTCGACGCGTACTTCGCGCTGGCGATCATTGAGTTCGTGGGGCACCCATTTGTCAAGCTTTTTTACCTTGCCAATTTGACGCAAATGGACCAATATTGTTTTGACGCTAACGTCGAAAGCTGCTGCTAATTCAGCCGTAGATTGTGTATCATCAGCTTCCACAATCGCCTTTAATTCGTCATTGTCGACCAAAGTCTTCGGACGACCGCGAGGTTGATTTTTCAGGTCGAAATTTCCAGAACGGAAGCGAGCAAACCAATAACAGGTGGTGCGTTGGTTTGTAGTGTTAGCTCCGTAAACGTCGTTGATGTTGCGTGCCGCTTGTGCCGCGTTGCTGCCACGACGGTACTCATATTCCATAATTACTCGAATTTTTAACGTATCCATGATGACGAAAAAGATTGAAATGCGATGAAAATGTAACACTAATCAATAAAGAAATGACTACTTTTAGAAAAAAAAATCCATGTTTTTAAAATAAAATTAATTTGAAATTAGAATTCTTAGCCAAACAAAAATTATTTTGATTTGAAATGGCCAGTACTGCAGAACGGCAATTTCATAGGTAAAGACCTAATAGAAACATGAATAAGTAAGCTTATTTATTTTAGTTTCAAATTAAACTGAGCTCGTATTCTAAAAGCTTTCAAGAGGGAGGTGTAAACACTGGAGGTAAGCCACGTTTAGCTATAAGTGTCGAATTATACAGTAGAGACAGGTTGCCAGCTCGTAACTTGCAGGCGTGTGTGTAGGTAGATAAATTTTAACCGAGCTTCAGTCACAACCGTCCATTATTTACTGAATAAAAAACGTAAAAGCTAGCTTCAGCTGTTTTTGTCTGCCTAGTGGCATTAGAAGATACTGTTGCCGACAAAAGAATAAACACAGAGATCGTAATGTCCGGCGCAGAGTCAGGCACATTACTTAGCTGGGAGCTTTGTTCCCTGAGCAATCAGCGACACAATTAGCATCATTTACTATCATTAATCAAGGAAGCTTGAGTGTGACTTATAATTTGTACGACGTTTTTGTGAAATTAAGTCCCTAAAATAATTATATACTTAGATATATTAAGGTTTACATGAGCTTCTACGTCTCCGTTATTTTAAAGCTACCATGTCAACTGCAGGCTGTAATTAGCAGATTATCCTGTGGGTATGAAAATATTAAGATGTTTTTTACATGTAGGTATAGTGTGGTAAGAATTTGCGATGCTGGGATAACAAGCTCCGGAGTGTATTCAAGCACTAACTGGTGCTCCGCAGCATTACTAGAATTTTCCATAATTTAGCATACTGTTAACAAAACTGTCGGTATTACTTACGAAAGTTGGCTTGTCAGCTATGCATGGCGCGAATTGGATTAGCAGTAGTGAGATGAGTACTAAAGCTGAACAGTTGTAACTGTTTATCCTAATCAACATTGTACATAACAACCGATTTACATACGTATACCATTCCTATGTGGACTACTTGACATGTCATACAGTATTCATGAAGTATGAATTCACATCCTTGGCTCGTGGTTGCTCGAGGTGGCTCGGGGTGGCTCGCACAGTCGCCTGCCACTCGAAGACGTATCGTGTACGACTCAATTTAACTGGAGCGTGTTCATATTGGTACTCGTGGTCGTATTATGTAAGTTTGGCCCAACTTCCTGTTGTGCAGTAGCACGTGAGTAATCGTGTGGGTGTTAGTATTAATACCCGAATAACTCCGGTTCATTTTGACTTAGCAACATCACTTGCGAAGTTGTTTAACTATATTGTAAGTAACATTTTGAGTGAAATCTCTTGTTTCTTGTCTTGTAGTACATAGTCACTAATTAACCGAATATCCTGATAAACGATGTAGTTCTAAGGTTACAAAAACAATTCTAAAGTGATACCAACATAACAAAATTAACAGCTATTTAGCCATTCAAATTAAACTAGCGAACTCTATATATCTCCACTCTAGTGGACTTACGTAATAAAATATTTTCAAGTACACGACAGAATTTTCACACCAAAACTTTTTTAAATCTATATTTAGAAATGAATGAACCATGGAAACGGTTATTTTCTACAAGTGCAGGAGACAATAGAATCGTCGATTGCAGAGAGTCTGGCGTAATGCACGCGGTACAACGACCACCAGACGCCGAGAACGACAACGCGGCGACGGCGATGTTTCAGCACTTTCCAACCAAGTGTTCTTAAAAACTGCAATTCTTTCAGAAGTTTTCAGACAGCAAACGCTTTAAATATTCCCGTGCTATGCACAAACAAGTACTTGATTTAAACAAATCACTGGGTTCTTTAATAGAAAAAAGCGTAAACATTTACCTAACGTTCGTTTGCGAATGGATTGCGTTCACAGCATCGATGTATGTCTAATGGCATAGAAACTCAGCTTTTTTTTTTTTTTTTGTGTATGGCATCTCGCAGTTGACTTTGAGAGGCCGTGACTGCTCAACCGGACTTTCCTGTGAAGGTTTTTAGGAATCTAAAAGCCTCCAGCCAGGGCGTAAACCTACTTAAACCTAAAACGACTGCGCACTGAGGGCACCCCCTGTGGGGTACGAACCTCGGCTCAGCGAGTCGCTGGCGGGGGGGGGGGGGGGGGCAGCTAGTACTATCAGGGACAGGCTGGATCAAGATATTTTCATGATTATTAGACGGGGAATTTAAAGCTACTGGCTCAGCTGCGGCGCGGGCTGGCGCATCAACGAGCAAGGGACGGTCGGGAGAAACTCAGCCAACAAATATTTTATTTTATACTACTGGCGACCCACCCCTGCTTCGTTCGTGTTTAATGGCGACATGTCAAAACATCGAGATTTCTGTAGCCAATATAGAAATATACTGTATGTAATACCTATTATACAGCACACACATAAACCTTCCGAAATAAAATGATCTAAATGATGGTGTAAACTGCATACAAATATATTGTGCACAGACACACGAAAAGCGTAGGTAAACCTAGATATCATCATCATCATTTCAGCCGAAAGATGTCCACTTCTGGACATAGACCTCCCCTCGTCTCCTCCCTGTAGGTAAAGATATAATTATTTGATTTTTTAACTCGTATCAGTACCTACTACTAATTGTTTCGAGTTTATTTATTTATTTTCTTAGCCAAATTTAAATTTTTTGCCTGACAGGTACTTAATTATTTCGAACGAAATCCTTTAATCACCATTTTTAACCGACTTCAAAAAAAGGAGGAGGTTATATGTTCCACCGAACGTATTTTTTTTAATGTATATTCCCCGATTTCTCCTTGATTTGTGTGTTCCGAAATTAAAGTTATTTTTCACTTTCTAGTGTTTTTTTGGAAGTCGGTTGTTTTTTTTTTTTTTTGGAAAAAAGTTTTTTGTGACCGCTTAGGTTTTCTGTGAAACAGCAGATTTCTTTATGTATAACCGAAGAAAAATTTCTGCGCTGGGGGTCTAGAATGATATGCTGAATTCATGGTTACAATTTACGCACTGGATAAAAACTTGTCCTGTATAAGATGTTTAAGGGTTAATATGAAAACCGGAAGAGTAACGAGATTCCGTAATTAATCATGTAAATAAATGTCACAGACCTACTTAGAGTTATCATCTTCATAATATGGCCTATATTCATCCATTGAAGCATAAGACCTCCTCCCTGAAGTGTTGGGCAGAGTTACTTTTAACTACACCAAGATTTCGCCAGATATGTGTTAGTCCCATTAAATAGGGTGCGAGCCTATTGTCATTAATCGGACACGAATCCATACTCCGGGCCGCTACTGAAAAATTATCTATGCAAAAATCCGATAACCGGTGACCGACCTAGGGTTCGAAGAGGGCCTCATGCTCGGCTGTATCGCTTGCGAACACTATACTAAGAAGGCAGGCAGATTCATCCATCCTAGCCTTAAAACTCCCTTCTAGATTGCCAATTCGAACGGCATCGATACCTACCATACCATAGTATAAAAGGTTTTACATTATTTCCAACAAATGATTTTCTGGTTTTAGATTTTACCCCTAAAATGTTCCTAAGTGTTTCGCCTAATTGATATCCGTTTGCCGCAGGAATTTAAAAACAACGTTCTGTTGTGAGCAGAATGTTAATTACCTCTAGGGCTTAAAACGCAGTCATTTTAAGCCCGTAAGAAAATATATGTAAGTATTAAACTAAGCTTATAAAGTACTTAGCGTACCTATGTTATGTTTTGACGTGTAAAGGTGCCGTGCCCATATAAACGTTTTTGCACGCAAACATTTCCATGAAATTCGTTCTTATTACAAACATAAAATATTTCACAGAAAGGAATCTTAATGACGATCCGCAGGGAAATCTGCTATTACAGAAATACGAGTTACAAAAAAGGTCTCTACAATGGGAATGCCCTTGATAGACTTAATAGTAAAAATTCAAGACAAATACAAAATTCTGCACAGACTTAGGTACTTGTTTGCATAGCAAAAGCTATACAGTGGTGCCGATTCTGTTGTACACCGAACTAAACTATAACTAAAATTCTTTACTTTTGACTATGAGAATCTTAACGCTATTCTGCAAAAAACTATCTCTAAATTTAAAAACAATTTTGACACAACTAAAATCGAATTTGACAATCGCGACTCGCACGTGGTAAGTTTTGGCTTCGCAACGTGGTACTTGTTTGCCCTACCCCGTGTTTTTTTTAGAGCCAGCGGCGCGCAGGGTGGCAGCCTCGACGTGATTTATATGAAATTTTCACTTTTTTCATGGAAAATATGAAAAATTACTACCCACATGTTGAGTTTTAGATATGTTTGGGATTTTATAAAGGGGGTCGAAATTTTCATTATTTTTGCGATAGGACACACCATTTTCGAGATATAAGCAAAAAAAAAACAGTACTATTTTTGCACCAGAAGTCAAGGTGTCGGTGTGAATTTTAGTTCTTGACAACTAATTTTATTCCACACCTATTTAATCGCGATTAAAAATAGTCAGTTTTATTAACCAAAATTTTAGGTTGAATAGAATAATGAAATTGACAACAACAGAATAGCAAAATTACCATTTTCACTAAACTAATAATTCAGTGCAATCTATAGATATATATCTCTATAGTGCTGTCAAACTAAAATATAGTTAAGTTGTGTCACTTTAGTCAATTTGAGAATATATAATCGTCGTTTGACAGGAATAAACTAAATTTTGGTGATTTTTAGTCTAGTTTAGAGAATTTTGTGACACCAGAATCGGCACTTTTTTTTTATGTATGGCATCTCGCAGTTGACCTGGAGAGGCCGTGATTGCTCAACCGGACTTTCCTGTGAAGGTTTTAAGGATTCTAAAAGCCTCCAGCCAGGGCGTAAACCTACTTAAACCTAAAGCGACTGCGCACTGAGGGCACCCCCTGTGGGGTACGAACCTCGGCTCAGGGAGTCACTGGCAGGGGGGGGGGGGGGCAGCTAGTGGGGACAGGATCAAAATATTTTCTTGATTATTAATCGGGGAATTTAAAGCTACTGGCTCAGCTGCGGCGCGGGCTGGCGCATCAACGAGCAAGGGACGGTCGGGGGTCTGATCGTTACTCGGGGGTCTTAGCGGGGCGCGAGGACCTCGGCGGCGAGGTCGGAAGGACGGTCGTTTGTGTTTGTGTGCTGTACTGGTGGCCCTATTCTTTTCTTGGAGAACAGTGATGGGGTCGTCTGGGTCGGAAAGGACATGTCTCGGCCGGCGAATTCTACTGATTCTACTGGGGACATAACTAGCGGCCTTCACAATCAAGGGATTGCGATGTAACTCGGATCTCGTTCCGAACGAACCATGGGGAGCCTGTGGCTTGGCGAAGAAAACGGTTTTGGAGGGTCTGCATCCTATGGATGTGTCGGGGGTGCGTGTGTGCAAAGACTGCACATGCATACGTCATGATGGGCCTTATGCACACCGTGTAAATACGCAATTTGAACTTGAGTGACAATTTGCTACGTGCGTTCAGAACAGAGTGCAGCCTTCCGAGAGCGAAGGCGGTGCGTGAGCGTGCCTTTTTGATATGCTCAGAGAAGGAGAGGTGCTGATCCAGAATCACTCCAAGATATTTGGCTCGCTTTTCCCAAGGGATCGGCTTTCCGAATATGGAGATGGGCCGGGGGGGGTCAGGGTTGTGTCGCGGTTTCGAAAAGAGAACCGCCTGACTTTTGTCCGGATTTAGTTCGATTCGCCATTTTCTAAACCATGCGCCAAGTACGTTGACTGCGGTTTGGAGGGAGGAGGTTATCGCGTCATGACTACGCCCAGAGTGGTAGATGACTGTGTCGTCTGCGAACAGTGCCAACTGTGCCTTTCTACTTTTGGGGATATCGCTAGTGAACAGCGTAAAGATGAGAGGGGACAGCACGGCGCCCTGAGGGACGCCGGCGCGAATCGGGTGGGGGGATGAGAGAGTCCTTTCGATGCGATAGCGAAAGGTGCGGTTCGACAGAAAGTCTCGTAAGATAAGTACGAGCCGGTCCGGCACGCCGAGTTTGTACAGCTTGTATATCAAGCCGTTGTGCCAGACCTTGTCGAAGGCTTTCGCTATGTCGAAAAATACTGCACCGGTCGAATTGCCGCGTTGGATAAGCCAACGCTTATATGCTCTACGATCCGGTGTACCTGTTGTACGCAACTGTGCTGGGTTCGGAAACCGAACTGCTCGTTGGGTATCAGGCCTTTAGTCTCGGCGAAGTCCCCGAGACGCTTGTAAATAAGTCGCTCATAGATTTTTCCGAGACTGTCCAGTAAACTGATGGGCCGGTAGCTCGTGGGCTCCGTTTTGGGTTTGCCGGGTTTTGGAAAGCCAATGACCGTGGCTTGCTTGCATGCTTGGGGGAAGATGTTATTGCTCAAGGCTCCATTGAAGATGGTGGTCAAGAGCATGATCAGGTGGGCGGGTAGCATATGGATCACCCTATAGGTGATGCCGTCAGCGCCGGTGGCCTTTCGGGGTTTAAGACTTTTGATGATCTCGTGAACTTCGTCCGGGATGACGAGAGGTAATGGATCATCTGGGTCTTCGACGTGCGGGAGAGAGGTTCTACGTTCGACTTCAGCGTCCACCTCAGCGAGATGTGCTTGATCTACAGGTTGAGAACTGGGCGCGCATTGGGCCTCAAGACTATCAGCGAGGCTTTCGGCCTTTTCGATGTCGTCGAAAGCAACGGTGCCATCGGGCCGGGTCAGGGGGGGCATGGTGGCTACTTCTTGGGATTTGAGTTTCCTCTGAAGTTCCCAGAAAGCTAAGTGCGTGGGTTCCAACTCGCTCAGCATCTTGTCCCAGACCGCGTTACGTAGCTCCGACATGCGTGTCTTTACAGATCGCTGTAAATAGCGCATGTGAGCTTTGTTAGAATCGGTATCAATGATAAACTAATTAAATACAGGGACCATAGTATACATAAACTCAGGCCCTCTTTCCATACGGGTACGCAGAAAGTGGAGAAAAGGGGGCGTTCTGTAGTCTCTGCCTACTACAACCTTACATATTAATTTTCATCGTTTGCGTTCATACATCTTGTCATACAATAGGACTCCGGAATTCATTTTTATTGGTGTCAGGCTATCATGGCAACATAATCCCATGCATTGTTATATAATTCGGACTTTGCCCCACTTAACGCTCCGGTCGCGTCGCACATCGCGGCGCTCCGACCGTAATCCGCATAACTATGGTCAAGTCACAAAAAGCCTCAATAATTTATCAAAACCAGCGTCGCCTCGCCCTTGAAGCGGATAACTCAGGATTGTTTCCATTAGTGTCGTCAGTGATTTTTCTCCATGATTTCCAAATCCTTCAAAAAAAACCGTAGCTAACAGTTTTAATATTGTGCCTGTAAGTAATTGTTGCACTTATAAATGTTAATAAGTGCACGCACTTTTAATTAAAATGTTACGTGTAAACAATTGTAGGTTAACCAAATAAATAAATAAATAAATAAATAAATATTCATCCATCGTGAAGCTTTTAGGTGTTTTCAAGTTATATTTATAAAATGAAAAGTAATAACTGGGCCTTCTTTCTTGTCTTGGTACCTACCTACGTGGCTCTACATAATACGAGTAGTTAAGCCTCAACCTATAAGTAATTCTCTTAAACTTGGCTCCACATTTCCTATAACTCTAAATCACTGTTCGTTCCTTCCTGAATTCGAAAGAACCCTATTTTTTGCCTTCAATTCTTTGTAACTGACTTCTCTTTGTTACGTCCGATCGAAATTCCAAGTTATTGGGTTCCCCATTTGCGAATTACGTATATCAAACAAAGCAGGGTAAGTTTGTTTGAGTCACAAGCCCCGGCGCATTACGCTGGCCTGAAATCTTATAAGAGTATTACGTCCAGCACTTAGGAATGTAATGCACTTTGTTATTCCAACATTTATTTCTCTGAAGGAAAGGAACATTGAACATTATAATAAGTTTGGAAAAAAGAACATTTTTTTTTACTATTTTATTGTCCAGACGCCAGCAGGTCAACCTACCCCAAACTGTCAAATTTTCTCAATTGAACATGAACCTTAATGTTATGGTATAAAGTTGAAAATCTATCAAATAAATGTGACAGATTGGAGTAGCTTGATGTGCTGGCGTCTGTAACTATTTCTTTTTTACTAACTAGCTTTTGCCAGCAGGTTCGCCCGCGTGGCGGTCGAAAATTTTATCATCCCATGGGAACATATTACCGGGTTAAAAAGTATCCTATATGTTTAATCCAGGTTATAATTATATCTGTGTGCCAAATTTCATCTAAATCTGTTCAGCCGTTGTTCAACTTTCACATTTATAATAATATCTGGATGACCGAGCTTTGATCGTCTTTTTTTTATTTGACGTTTTCTAAAAATGAAACCTAGCTAGATCGCCCCCGAAAATCCCTGCATACAAAATTTCATGAAAATCGTTGAAACCGTTTCCGAGATTCAGATTATATTGTATAAAAGAATTTGGTATCAGATTAGTAGGATTATGATAATGAAACAAGTTGGACCCAAGATGTAGGATTCATCAAGAATTCTAGATTCTAAGCAGGATCATCTAGTGGTTCCAATTTGTATCAACACGCCAGGGACGTCGGTTTGTATGACCTAAATGAAAACCCCGAAAATACAGTAAACGAATCGATTGTCACGCACAGCAGCTGCGCCGTCACTTAACCAAAGAGACGATTGGTTTCAACTGCCAATATTTTACCCTCCTATGAAGGGGTGCGTGATATTATGATTCTACGCCATACCTACCCCTATGTAACACATAACGCGTTCACCTTGATCTGTATTTTGTACAATAACATACATTAAACCGTATTACCGAGTATTACGTTCTTATTGTCCCGACGACATCAATAGGCTTTGTAGTTGAAAGGTAGGATACGTAAGTATGGGAACTGACGGTCAACGACGAGGCACCATCACTAGGCAACCAATGAACGAAGCCACGTAATCTATACATGCAGATAAATAAAATTGGAGTGTCTGTTTGTAATATTAAAATAACCGCTTTTTACTAAATGCATGTGGATGTACACCGTACATATACCAAAATAACATATTTTTAAATTTTTGTCTGTCTGTTTGTTCCGGCTAATCTCTGAAACGGCTGGACCGATTTTGACGGGAGTTTATCTGATGTAATAAGGAGTAACGTAGGGTACTTTTATTTTAGAAATTTCATTTATTTTTATATGGATAAATCCCGGTAGTACGTTCCCGTGGGATGTTTTACTTCCACGTGGGCGAAGCCGCGGGCAACAGCTAGTTGATCCCAAAGGTGGTCGGTCATCAATTATATGGACGAATTCGCTTATCGATATTTATAGCTTGGTAGCTAACTGAATATCGGCAAAATATTTTTACATCATCTACCTACTTACCAGTCTATAATATTTCCCAATGCTGGGACACAGGCCTCCTCTCTGTGAGAGGGAGTGGACCGTCATCTACCACGCGGGCCCAGTGCGGGTTGGTAGATGTCACATGTCTTCGCACTTTTGGTTCTAGGACATGCTGATTTCCTCACAATGTTTTCCTTCACCGTTTTGAGAGCAGTGGTGATGAAATGATTTACACAAAGTAAAGCGCCTGTCTGGGTTCAAACCTACGAGAACTCGTAAGTCAGGGCGGAATCCACTAGGCCACTACTCTCTAATCTAGCTACTTATAACATAAATGCTGATCTCATTTTAAAACGATAACATCTCACGATCATTTAGTAGAAGTAGGTATGTACCTAACTATTGAAAAATCATTAGAATTTTCAAGCGCAACTTTACTCCACAATCAGGTTATCCCTAGTCTAGCCCAAACCACCAGAAACTTCCAAAATGGTGGAGATAAACTGAATACAGTGCTTTCAAAATTAGATTTCGTTGAAGGGAACGAGTTATGTGGAGCTCGAAACAATGTAACAAGTGGGACAACTGAAAGTACACATGGTCAGGTCTTAAGGCGGGGATAGATGATTTTTAAGGACTTGAAGATCACGTCTAAACGGCTTGTCTCGTGTATTTGGAAAAAATATATGTTAAACTAGACAATTTTCTTCGTCATTTGATATGTGAATATTTTAAATAATATTTTTATAACATAACTAGCTTTTGCCCGCGGCTCCGCCCGCGTGGATGTCGGTTATCGCGTAAAAAAGTAGCCTATGTCCTTACCCATATCCCAGGCTATATCTCGGCCAAATTTCATGACGATCGGTTCAGCGGTTAAGGCGTGAAAGCGTAACAGACAGACAGACAGACAGACAGAGTTACTTTCGCATTTATAATATTAGTAGGGATGTAATTAATTGGTAAAGTAATGTCTATCGCGGACATAAAAATGATAATCACGCAAAAACTATCTGGTATATTTCCATGAAACTTTCACCGTCTAAAAGACAATTTAACCACCCAAAATTTAGTATACGGTTTTTCTTTGAATTGTGTTTGATAAATCAACATGGGTTGTTTTTCGAAAAACTTGATGCGCGTTGAGGTGGGGTATCTTGCGCGTGACGGGCGGCAGTGCACCGCTGTAGGTAGCTGTCATCTATCGTCGACAGCGATACACCCTTTTGCCTCGAAACCCAACCGAATCAGAATTAACAATAGCAACATGATGTTAACAATTTTGATGAGACCATATTTTTTAGTATAATAACTAGTCTCATGTGGTGTTAAAAACAAAAGAATTGAGATCTAAATGGGTGCCAAGTACTGTAGAAAATTCTGATTTATAAGAGTATACAACAATCTGAAACGAAAAAACACAGTTTCTTATTTTTTTCTACTACCACAATGTTTCCAATAAAAAAATATATAACTTCTTGAACAGTCGAATTATTTACTCAAACCAGATAACTAAAGGAAAATGAGCTAAGTTGGGCGGGATTACGTTCGCAGGCGGTTGTATTCTACTATAGAACTTTCTTGTACTTTTTATTTGACTTGGATCTAGATTGATATGATGTACCTACCTTGTCTAGAGTTTTAAATCTGGAGAGTTAGCGTGCATTCGCTGCCTGCACTCACACTAGCGCACCCCGCAGCGTACGAGGCGCAGATAGCCGTCGGGACAAATTCAGCCAGCATAATTATTAATTACTAGCTTCCGCCCGCGGCTTCGCCCACGTGGACATCGGAAATTATCCCGCGGGAACGTACTACCGGGATAAAAAGTATCCTATGCGATAATCTAGGTTATAATCTATATGTGTACCAAATTTCATCCAAATCCATTGAGCAGTTTTTGCGTGAAAGAATAACAAACATCCATACATCCATACACACAAACTTTCGCGTTTATTATATTAGTAAGGATACATTACTCTACGCAAAATGTTGCGAAACACGTAAGTATAGGTATTTCTCCCGGTGCTGCGCCAGCTTACCTACTCACATGAATTTAATCCCGGAACTACCTACGTTCCCTTGGGATATAGCTCGACATACATTCACGTGGGCAAAGCCGCAGGCAAACGCTAGTATTCTATAAATTCGCCAACGTCTTAAAAACAATATAATCCAATATCCAACTCGTCAGCTTTTTCTTGAACATGGAGATGGGAAGCTCTTGAAATGAGTAAGGTTATTGTTCACCTTTTTCCACCGACTTCTTAAAACAGGAGGAGTTTCTCAATTGGTCTGTAATTCTGTATAAGTACCTACTATTATATATTTATACACATGTTCATCGTTATTTTCTTCACCTGTCGACAAATTTTGAGAATTCGAAATTTGGTGGAGGAAACTTGTGCGGTGGTCCCATATAAATTGTTTTAACTTTGCTTGGCTACCCAAGCAGCTAACTCATAACTACCACAGCTAAAAAGTGAAAACTAAAAACATTTTCCATTTTTTATTTTTTTATTAGCATGACGAGGAACGCCTCATGACGGTTATAATGTCAAACGCCTTACGAGGAGGAAGAACCGAATTACCATACCGCGGATGTACTCAGCACTTACGGTTAGCGATATACATAAGTGGATTAGCACTGCTATGCTGGTACTTTGAGACATCATTAAAATTAACACATAATTTTTCGATACCAAATTGTTCGATGGATTTCAGTAAGTATTTCATATTTTTATTTATTTGATTTATCCTCACACAGGAACATCATTTCAGCCAAAAGACGTCCACTGCTGGACATAGGCCTCCCCCAGGCTCCACCAGTTCGACCGCTCTTGTGCTTCCCACATCCAGCGGATTCCCACGGCCTTCACAAGGTCATCGGTCCACCTCGTGGGAGGCCTTCCCACTCTACGTCTTCCGGTACGCGGTCGTGACTCCAGAACCTTTCGGCCCCATCGGCCATCTGTTCTACGAGCAATGTGCTCTGGCCACTGCCACTTAAGTTTGGCAATTCTTCGGGCTATATCGGTTGCCTTGGTTCTCCTGTGGATCTCTTCATTCCTGATTCGATCACGTAGGGAAACTCCAAGCATAGCCCTCTCCATTGCCCTTTGGGTGACTTTAAACCTTATGATAAGGCCCATTGTGAACGACCACGTTTCTGTGCCATAGGTTTATCACTGGCAATACACACTGGTCAAAGACTTCCGTCTTGAGACACTGTGGAAAAGTCACACTGGAACGCCATGCAGCAATTAGGTACAGCAACGAAGCACTAAATTACTTCATGTGCTGCATTCGTGCGTGGTAGACATCTAACGGGCGACGATGGATCACGCACGCTTACGCAGCGTCGAGACACTTCACCATAACTACATTCCATCCATAACGCTCACATTATTTGCGATTTATTGAGATTCAATGACTCATTGAAAAAATATACACATTAAAATGTAAAAAATTGAGAATTTTAATGTGACAGATTGCCAGTGAATAAATATATGGATCATCAATTTATGAATTTGATTTATTACTTAGCTCAATAATAAAAAAAAATGAAAAGTAGACTTTTGTCGCTGACTGTACACGGTCCGAGATTTGAACGGGAGTGCTCATTTAGACCTCCTCTACGTACGACTACTTAAGCACATCCCAAGGGAAACAGTCGTTTACCCCACACACAACGCTCACGTGACCACTACGTGGTTCTTAGGGTCACTAACGGACGCCTAAAAGCATCTAATCCAAGGAGTTGCTAAACGTGCGTAAAAATAAATGCTGCAAATAAGGATGTACGCACGCCGTCAATGGTACCTATTACTTTGACTTTGAGCTGGCCTAACATAGAACGCATTATCATCATCATTACAGCCGAAAGATGTCCACTGCTGGACATAGGCCTATAGGGGTTTTGTGCTTCTCGCATCCTGCGTATTCCTACGGCCTTGACCATGTCATCGGTCCACGTTGTGGCAGGCCTTCCAACGCTACGTCTTCCAGTATGTGGGTGCAACTCCAGAACCTTTCGCCCCCATCAGCCATCTGTTCTGCGTGCAATGAGCCCTGCCCACTGCCAAGTTTGGCAATTCTTCGGGCTATGTCGGTTACCTTGGTTCTCCTACGTATCTCTTCATTTCAACCTTATTATGAGGCCCATTGTGAGCGATGCCATTTCAATGCCATAGGTCATCAGTGGAACACGCACTGGTTAAACATATTGCGTAACTTCCCGAACGCTGCCCAATCGAGTCGGATTCGACGTGTGACCTCTTTCTCGAAACTTAAATAAAATACCTAATAGGCTTTCTACTAGTTTTACAACTGACCTGCGGCCTATTGTGCAATTTACCTTAATGTTTAAGTGTTACTTACCATTCTAGCCTTAACTTGAACATGTAACTTGTCACCTAGCACAGTCACCTGTACCATCCACGAAACGTTTATCAAGCTGTCGAGAGTGCGTTATTGAAGATTTTGCTGAGTGCGAGCCCAGTGAAAAGGAAACCATTAATAATTCGCCTAATAAATAATGCTAATCTTCCACAATATTGAAATTTCGAAAACACATGACTGAACATGGAAAATAGTACTGTGTTAACTTTTGTAATTTAATCAAAATCAAAAGTCATTTATTCAGACTAGCCTGAGAGTCAGCTCTTTTTGAACGTCAAAATTACATAAGACAGTCCCCCAAAACGCCCGCCCTTCAAGTGGTGAAGGGCGGGCGTTTTGGGGGACTGTCTAGTGCTTTCGCTGGGAAGAAAAAGTGGCGCAGCAAGCTCCTCAGCAGCACAGCTGTCTGTTAAGTTAGAAGAACTTGATTCTATGCAATAGTAGGTAATTAACATTACGAAACACAAAAATACATTAATTTTGCCATATGTCAGCTAGCACTCGCCAATTTACCTAGAGAAAACTAGAGGTACCTACTCAAGTATACATAAATAATTATAAATATAAAAAACGTAAACAGAACTTACAATCTAAATAAAAGCCTCTAGGCATAAAGGGCGTGCGCTTACATATGCAATTCTGCATTATGTAAATATAGCTATAACTTGAAATAACAAAGTTAAACCTTTGGAATAAAAATTAATAAAGAGTTAAGACAATTAATAATAACAAAACCATGGTCAGCAAGATGACCAATCACCACAAGCAGCACCCGTCCACGATAACGAAAAAATCTGCCACTACCCATATACGCCATAATAATGTTATGTAGGTCAATAGATTTTCATCAAGAACTGTAAGCTCTACCTCCTTAGAGTTTCAAAATTTGATTCAATAAAGCCTACTAATAGTCATCAAAATAGCATCAAGCTACATGTATTTACTAGTTAGTACACGTGTGAAACCAAAACCAGTGAATCAGGTACCTTCCTCTCATGCTAGAATAGATAGTTGGCTTGGACACCGCAAGTCCGCAACGTCTGCCACTGCATATACATATACGTATGTCTGTACACTGTCCAGTAGGTACTATAATTAACTACACGTCTATCTTGGTTCTGCTTGGTAGATTCACTATTATTACTGTGAATGGACCGTATTCTGTATGCAGTAAGTCCTGTATTCTGGAATAAAATAATACAGGGACAAGACAATACATATCTACAATAAATCTGTAATGTCAATTATTACAATATTTAATCAAGGTCGGTATTCCGTTTATTAGTCGAGTATTACCTATCGAAGTATTTAAAATATGATGTTATAATGAATGACAAAAATAAAAACGTTGATTAACTTTTAGGAACAATTGGGATCCCCAAAAGTCTGCTGGCGACTGTTTGAACAGTCTAAACAGTTGAATCTTTATAGCTTTTAATTAAAACTTTGTAGGATATCATTTTGGTATCGATTTACTGAAAAGCCAATGTAGGCAGAAATACGATTGTTTGATATTAAGTACCTAAAGGTAAGTATGAACACCCTTTTTGGCGGTGAAAAAAATGAAAGGCAGCGTTTGTGTTAACACGACTCCCTTCCACAACATGCAAACACATTGAAACCCCCCTTTGAGCTAACAACTATGAACTCTTTACTTCAGGTATTCCTGCGAAGTTTCAAATTTATTAACTCAAGGAATAAGATTTTTCAGATAAACAAAATCCCCCTTTTCGGCCCCTCAAAGATTGAATCTGCGAAACCCCTTCTTAGTGCTGCCGTACATTATAAAAGAATGCGTTGTGTAAAACTTCATGTTCCTAGTCCCAGATGCTTCAGCTGTGCGCGGACATCAGTCAGGTTCTCCCTAGCTGTGCCCGCAGCTTTGCCCGCATGGATGTTGGAAATTGTCCCACTGGGACGTGCTACCGGCAAAAAAATGCCTATTGCACTCCCTATGTCATCAGCTATCAGTCGAGCGAGGTAAACTGAACGACGGATAATCTAGCAATTAAACTACACTTTCTTTTTAGGTAAAAGAAACTGACAAACACAGTAATTATTAGTAGTAGCTGTACAAACTTTTCGACAGGGTCTCCCCGGCGCCACTGAATCGCCCAGTTAATAATTGAACTCTATTCTGTACGTCTTATAACTACTATTCTCTTTTTTATCTACAATTTTTTGCAAGATTTAACAAATTTAAAATAAACCGCGTGGAATACCCTGTTTGCATAGTTTCGATGCAGTTATATCGTATAGTGTTGCCACATTATAAAATGTGTAAAATGCATTATTATTAATTGACTATTTTGATTGATTGATGATGCCAATAATTACGTAAGCACGGAATTGATATCTTCAGTTAGGGATTTGAAAATACTTTAAAATTATTTCGTATTTACGTATTTGAGTAATTATATAGGTACGTAAAAAAAAATTGGTCCAGCCGTTTCGGAGATAAGCCGGACCACACACAGACAGATAGATAAAAATGTTTAAAATTGGTTTTTGAGCCGTTATTTTGACATCACAAACAGACAGTTTCAATAAAAAAGAAAACATGTCGAATTGATAACCTCCTTCTTTTTGAAGTCGGTTAATTAAAGATTATATTCCATGACACACTTAGTAAAGACGTGTGACTCCGGCTATGCGAAAACTCATGTTATAATATTGTTACGATATCTTGTTTGTAAGTAGACTTTTGCCCACGTCTTCGTCCGCGTAGATGTCGAAAATGGTTCTAATAGGATTTTTAATTGTTTTTTTACGTTATTAATTTTGTTTTAACATATATAAATTATTATGTTAAAATGTAAGCGTTTCTAGCTGACACAACTATGTCAGGTGTGCTCCTACAAAGTTATGACAACCTGGTATTTTGAAGGCATAAAGCGTTCAAAAAGCTGACTAACTAATGTACGGAGATTTTTTTTTCCAAAAAAAGTTGTCCTCTCGTATTATGGCCAACCAGAAGGCCAATTCTCGTAATTAAAACCGTTCAAAATCTAGTCGCAGTGTCATCTCAGCGACAAGCAAATGTCAAAAATGTAAGAAAAATCGAGGTCTTTTTGACAGATTGACACTGAGATCAGACTGTGAACGTTCTTAAAATTAGTAGAATTGCCCCTCTGGTATTTAAACGGCATTAAGCGCTTTCTAGCTGACACAACTACATAATAGGTGTGCTCCTACCGTGATATGACAGCCTATTACTTCGACTGTATAAAGCGTTTTCTAGCTGACACAATAACCTCCTACCGTCTTCGGGTCTTCGCTTTCACTGTTAAAAAGTTATCATATCATTAGATCATAGCTTTTTAACAGTGAGAGCGGCAATAATTGTAGATCGAAATCGAAAAAATTTTTTTCAAGTGGAGAGGGTAGACCTCAGGTGTGATGCCACATAAATTTTATTAACTTTGCTTGGGTGGTTTTTGCGTTAGACTCGATAATTCGTTGATTTAATCCACTTTGCGTATCTTGATAATATTCTACTAGGTACTTCCTTCCTGTCATACACATTGGTGTGGGGTAAGTACTGTAAGTACCATAACTAAAAAGTGTAAAATAAAAACCTTTTCCAAAAAGAAAAAAATAATGACTTTGGAAAAAACACTACGAGGTGAAAAATAACTTAATTTCGGAAGTCGGTTGTTTTGTTTTGTTTTTTGTAGAATGATTTTGTACTGATAGGTTTTACACACATAGAAATGAATAAATTAATATATTTTTTGATTGCAGATAACAATATTTACCAACCTTCATTGGTAACACCTAGCGTGTAGCCGTAGGTGCTAAACTAACGGTAAAAGCCCGATTTTTTTTCTTTTTTTATTAAATCTTTGTAGACACCGATTCATATTAGTAAAACCTTAGATTTACGGAATTTTACAGTAACATAATTACATGCATTTGCGCATTGAATTGTTTTTCTTTTCCCCGTTACATGTATCGGGAGTAATTTTTTTAAAAATGTCTTGGTGATGGTCAGTGGATAAATTAAACTAAGTGTTGCTCGGAATTAAATACTCTAATCCTAAAGCAAAAAACAAAAACAGATTCAAAATTAAAACCGACTACTCCATGGTGGTGGCAGAAGTAAGCCAGATCGACTGGGCTGAAGTTACCTCCACAACAAATCTTGATGACGCAGTACTTCTTTTAACAAGACCCTGTCAGACATCATTAACAAACATACCTCAAAAATTAAAATCAGTCGTTCCAAATTTAACTTAAAACCCTGGATTACGCCAGGGCTTATTAGATGCATCCGTCATCGAGACATTCTTCACGCTCAATCAAACCAGCAACCAAATAATGATGTCCTTAAAATCATATACTTAAGATATAGAAACTACTGCAACGACATTCTGCGACAGCGCAAAGCTGATCATAACAGGAAGGAATTGGAAAGTAATTGTAAAGAACCAAAAAAGCTCTGGCGGACTATTAAAGAAATTTGCCAAGTTCCTAAACGAACCAGCGACAACCATGAATTGCTGAAATATAAAGGGAACGACAGTACCTCGATCGATAAGTGTAACGAGCACTTTATCTCAGTTGGACAGAGCCTCGCTACCAACATCCTAAACAGGCGGACGGCAACCGGAAACAATCAATGCCTCGGTCCTGAAGGTAAAAACCCACCTAAAGACTCACTGTTTCTACACCCTACTGACGATATAGAAATAAGCAACATCATTGACAATCTCAAAGACGACAGTGCTCCAGGCCTCGATGAATTTCGGCCTCTGCTCTTTAAACACACAAAGCAATACATACTGAAACCCTTAAAATACATTTGTAATCTGAGTATGGAAAGTGGAGCCGTTCCTACCTGCTGGAAAACCTCGGTTATCACGCCCATTCACAAAAATGGTGCCAAGGATGCGCCTGATAACTACAGGCCAATTTCATTGCTATCCGTGACATCAAAATTCTTATAAAAACTGATAAACAACCGCCTCGTAAGTTTTCTTGAGAAAAACTCTTTACTCTCAGAGCGGCAATTTTCCCCCCCGAGTGGGTTCCCGCATTGTCGTTGCGGGGGGGCTTAGTAACCGTGGTCTCCCATCCACGGTGAAGCCAAGAGGAACCCAACGGTGGGGCCGCTCGTCAGGGCTTTTGCCTTCAAGCCATTGACGTAGCGGCCAAAAAGTAGGTTGCGGTGAGGTGCACCGCAACTGAGGTGGGCCGCGATGTCGAATGGGAGGCATCGCGGCTGAGGGTTACAGGCTGCGGTAGAGGAGGAGTGCCGGTGCTTCTGAGCAGCGCTCTTCCCTTCCGTGGCCTGGACGGGGCCGCCACCGTTTGATGGCGGACGCGGTGGGGCCGCAGGGGAAGAGGAGTGTCGGTATAGCGTCAGCCGCTCTCCCTATCCTCTGCGGCCGAAAAGTGGTAGACGGACGGCGCGTTGTGTTCCTCACGCGCGCCGTCAAAGATGTCAGCAACCACTGGTGGGGTCCGCAAGGGCCGATGCCTGCCAGGGGTGCGGGTTTGTTCGAAAGAGATACCACGGCCCCTGGCATACGGGCTACTGAGGGAACACGGGTGGGTTTTAGTCAGTAAAAGTCTGACACGCCCTCCTGCTCTACTCAGCAGGAGAAGTCATTTGATGATTTCCCACCCAAAAAAAAAAAAAAAAGAGCGGCAATTTGGCTTTCGGCGAGGGAAGTCCACTGAGCAAGCCGTGGTGAGTCTTTTGACTGGCATTATATCTTCAAACATCGACAGGGGCCACCGGTCAGCAGGTGTCTTCCTAGACCTCGCCAAGGCCTTTGACACAGTCTCAATTCCCACACTCCTAAAAAAACTAGAATCATTTGGTGTCAGAGGCTTGTCTCTAGATTGGTTTAGCAGTTACTTGTCAGGTCGACATCAGCTCGTCAAAATTGGGGACAGCGTGAGCAGCTGTCTTCCGGTTGCATTCGGAGTACCTCAGGGAAGTATTTTAGGACCAACACTCTTTATCATGTACATGAACGACATTCTGAGGCTTAATATTACACAGTCGGATGTTATTTGCTACGCTGATGATACTGCTATTATTTTTCATGGCACTTCTTGGGAAGAGACTCTGGATGCAGCTGAAAAAGGAATGAGCATAATAGCAACATGGCTAGAGCAAAATCTCTTAACACAGAATTTGAAAAAAACAAATTTCTTAACCTTTCACGTCACTCGATCTAGTAAACCAAAAATTGACGCATTAAAAATACACGTATAAGTGTCTGGGGCAGTGCCGCTAAGACATGCATGCTGTAAGTTGAACGAGCCCAACGGGCAGTCCTCAAAGTTCTTCTGGGAAAGCCGCGGCGTTTCTCAACGGACCAACTATACACGGAATCTGGGGTTTTACGCGTTCGTCAGCTGAATATCCTAGGGTCAATCCTTAACCTCATTAAACTCAACACGAAAGGCTCGAGCTTCAGCAAGAGGGGTAGGAAAATAGCTGAAAGAATCCCCCTTCCAAAAACCAAAACACTGTTTGCGACCCGGTTTTCGTCGTATTTACCAATACGGGTATTTAATGCTATAAGCAAAACCTTCCCTATACCGAACCACTATTCTGAGGCCAAAACTAAACTAAAAGAATGGTTGCTGGGCCGGTCTTATGAGGAAACAGAAAGTTTACTTTGCAGATGTTAATAATACACTCTGATAGAACTCATACCCTCACTCACACTTACACCAAACACTTACTCACTTTAACTGTCTTGTAGGTATCTAACTAGTTGCATCATTTATTTTCTTTGTTCTCACATTATTGTAAATTAAAAAAAAAAAAACTTCTGACTTGGTAACAATCTTGCGCTAGCATAATTATTAACTTTGTGTACTGTTTGGGTCACCAAGATACAGGCTGAGCCTAGTTTGGGACCCGCTGCTCAATTCGTGTAAATCTTTTATTTGTGTAAATCTCATACCATGTAAAACCACTGTATATTTAAGAAACTTGTGTAAGCTAAATAAATGAATTTGAAATGAATTTGAATTTGAACACTCGAGTATTTATCAAAAATGGATAAATACTCGTTTTCACTCATTTTTATACGATATTAACTCAAAATGATGGTTTTTTTTTTTGCGCATTGCCTGATATTTTAAAATGTTTTTGACTTGTATTGCCACTTGGGCTTTCCAAAATCATCATCATCAGCCTATGATGTTCCCACTGCTGGGACACAGGCCTCCTCTCTGTGAGAGGGATTGGGCCGTAATCCACCACGCGGGCTCAGTGCGGTTTGGTAGATGTCACATGTCTTCGAATTTTCTGGTTCTAGGATATGCCGGTTTCCTCACGATGTTTTCCTTCACCGTTTTGAGAGCAGTGGTGATGAAATTATTTC
The DNA here is from genome assembly GCA_949987655.1 of Polymixis flavicincta. Taxonomy (NCBI): domain Eukaryota; kingdom Metazoa; phylum Arthropoda; class Insecta; order Lepidoptera; family Noctuidae; genus Polymixis; species Polymixis flavicincta. The sequence goes on from OX465179.1 coordinate 12,456,491, forward strand.
CAAAATACGTTATTTCGTTCTGATGTAAATTTCCATGTATCAGAAGCCTCGCTGTCACTAATAGAACATGCTCTTTGGATTTAATTTTTTTAGAACCTTTGTTTGTTCAGAGTGAACAGAATCGCTACACAGTGTGAATATCTCCGTGAAGAAATTCTAAAAATCATCATTTCAAAAATACGGCGAAGAAAAGTTGGTTGTTGTTGTTATTGGTGACAACGCTAGAAACCTGCGAAAGGCTTTTCAGTTAGTAACAGATGTTGAGCCTTAAACTGCGCAGCACGTACTATATTAATTTACTGGTTCATAATGCAATAAAATGAAAAGGTTTCAAGCGAGGCTTGCGAGGCTCCTGAGTCCTGAGAGAACTAGCGAAACTCTATAACTCCGTCATCCAAGAGGGTACAACGCCCAACGCGTGGAGTACAGGTGCGGCGGTACTCTTCTTCAAAAAAATTAACAAAATTTTGCTCAGGAATTCCTGAGCAAGATTTTGTTGAGCAAGACAGTTTGTAACGACTTTCTAGAACAGCTTGTATACCTACGTGGCTCAGAAGTGAGATGGGTCTATAGTTATAGACCTAACTGTCTCGCCAGAAGACCCGATTTTCGGAAAGGCTTTTTTTTTTTTTTTTTTTTTTTTTTTTTTTTTTTTGGGTGGGAAATCATCAAATAACTTCTCCCGCTCTGGGTGGAGCAGAAGGGCGTGTCAGACTTTTACTGACTAAAACCCACCCGTGTTCCTTCAGTAGCCCTTAAGCCAGGGGCTGTGGTGTCTCTTTCGAACAAACCCGCACCCCTGGCAGGCATCGGCCCTTGCGGGCCCCATCATTTTTTGTGCTGACATCTCTTTGAGGCGCGCGTGGAACACAACGCGCCGTCGACTTGGGCTTGGTCCTTACCGGACAGCGAGCTACCCATTACTCGCCGTCCGCAAGCCCATGCCTACGGTGGCCGGAAATCGGCCTGGGATTCCCGACGCCCAGGGCGTCTCCGTATCCTGCGGCGGCTGGGGTCGCGAGGGCGCATATGCTGCCTCTCCCTCACGTGCGCCGCCTCCCTCTTCGCGAGCATCACTGCTTCGCTGAAGGAGGTGACGGCTCCCCATGCCCTCTCGCTCCGTACCATGGCCTGGACCAGGGCCGGACGCGAGAGATCGCCGCCGCCGATCGCCTCCACGAGGACACGGCGGTGCTCCGCCCAAGCCGGGCAGACCGCCACCGTGTGCTCCACCGTGTCCTCAGGGCGATCTTCGCAATGGAAACACCCGGGCGTTTCCTCCCGCCCAATCCGAAACAGGAACCTCCCGAAACAACCGTGTCCGGTGAGGACCTGCGTCAGGCGGAAGGTGAGGACGCCATGCCGCCTCTCAAGCCACTCCTCAAAGAGGGGACTTACCGCCGCAATCAGGGCGTGCCCAATTTTCGGAAAGGCTTAAGTACCGTAGACCACATCCATACTGTAAGGCAAATTAAACAGAAGACCGAGGAGTAAAACCAGCCGCTGTGTATGGCATTTATGGACTACGAGAAAGCCTTCGACTCATCATCCGTCTTGGTAGGAACAACTTTGATAATGAAGCCGACAGAAGGGTCCAGTTTGGTTGGGCAGCATTTGAGAAATTTCGTCAAGTCTTCTCGTCGCTTATCTTTGAATTTCTGAAGACTAAGGTCTTCAACTAGTGCATCATGCCGGGGCGGGGTGTTGTGGCGCAGCTTGGGAGAGTCTAAAGGTGTGGAATAAAATTAGTTGTCATTCACACCAATATCTCGATTTCAGGTGCAAAAACAGTACTGCATCTTTTTTTTCTATTATTTTGCTTATATCTCAAAAATGGTGTCCTATCGCAAACATAATTAAAATTTCGACCCCGTTTATTAACCCCATAAATCTCCAACACTCAACATGTAGGAAATCATTTTTCATATTTTCCATAGAAAAAATGAAAAATTCCTATTAAAACAAGCCGAGCCTGCCTGCCTGCTGATTAATAACGAACATTAGGTACTATAATAATCAATTTTGTCAGATTTTCATTAATTTCAATCTTTTATTTGTAAAATGACAAAATTTACGTTACGATAACTTTGGATAGTATTTAATTTTATCCGCTGTTTTGGATAAATACTCAAGTAAAAACGGATATTTATGAGGACCTATATATTTATCCATTTTGAATATTATGCCGGATAAAATCCCAACACGAGTAGTGTTGGGATTTTATCCGTTACCTGAAACCTATAGGTATAATCTATATACAGCGCCATGCCTCTCTGATAATAATAGGTATTATCTAACCACACAATATTTTTAAATAGAACCTCTCCGAACAAACTTCTTTACTAACTCTCTACTAGTGGTAATAGAAAGTTCGCTTAGTAATGGTACCAAGCAAGCTATGAAATAGTGAAGTGTGTGTACCTACGAGTAATAAATACTAGGTACCCATCTACTTTGGTAAGTACAGATAGGTACTTGGGATCAATCATAGATGTATGATGAACTCTCAATGAACTCATGTGCGAGCAGTTTGATCCGACATCAATCAACATGCATAGTCGATAGTTTTCGTAAGCAAGTAACGACGTCACACCGTTACAATAGGAGGATTCTCTTGCTTCCAGTGTTCTCACAAAGTTCACAGACTAGAATAGGTACGATTACCTAATACATAAGCGATTAGTTAATATAAAATCATTAGGTATAGTTGGTAACATATTTTTTTCGCATTACCATTGTGCAATACACATACTACAATGGTATTTTATGAGGGGTTATAGAGTAGGTATCTCAGCTAAAGCAGAGATTACGTACCTACAATGTGGTTTGTAGACATTTGCGGATTCCAATGACGTCTCGCACTCGTACTATGACTTATTTAGTGGACGTAAGTATGTACTCTAACCCCCTTATTACAAAACAAGGTTTTTCTTTAGGTATGGTTTAAAACATCGAGCCTGTTTTTGAAATAAGAACTTAGAACTGAAATAGAATTACGGCTCCTTTTACAAAACTGACAATTTAGCACTGGACTAACTTGTCAGTTTTGTAAAAGGAGCTGTATTTCGATTACAGTTAGGTTCTTATTTAAAAAACAGGCTCGACGGTTTAAACCATACCTAAAGAAAAACCTTGTTTTGTAATAAGGGGGAATGAGTTTAGGTGCGTTTTAAGGCGACGATAGATGACAGTTGCCTACAACGATGCACTGTCGCCCGTCGCGCGCAAGAGACCCCGCCTCAACGCGCATCAAGTTTTTCGAAAAACAACCTATTTTGATTTATCAAACACAATTCAAAGAAAAACCGTATACTAAATTTTGGGTGATTAAATTGTCTTTTAGATGGTGAAAGTTTCATGGAAATACACCCGATAGTTTTTGCGTGATTATCATTTTTATGTCTGCGATAGACATTACTTTACCAATTAATTACATTATGTTATAAAAATATTATTTAAAATATTCACATATGAAATGACGAAGAAAATTGTCTAGTTTAACATATATTATTTCCAAATACACGAGACTACCCGTTTAGACGTGATCTTCAATTTAAAGTCCTTAAAACTCATCTATCCCCGCCTTAATAGTACCTACTGAAAGTACGTAGTACATACCTACTACCTAATCTGTAGATATAGGTATGGTTGTTTTTTTTGAGGGTGGGAAATCATCAAATAACTTCTCCCGCTCTGGATGGAGCAGGAGGGCGTGTCAGACTTTTACTGACTAAAACGTGTTCCCTCAGTTGCCCGTGTGCCAGGGACCACGGTATCTCTTTCGAACAACCCGCACCCCTGTCAGGCATCAGGCCTTGCAGGCCCCTTCCGTCGGCGCTGACATCTCTTTGAGGCGCACGTGGAACACAACGCGCCGTCGCCGTCGACCCGGGCTTGGTCCTTACAGCGAGCTACCCATTACTCGCTGTCTGCAAGCCCGCGCCTACGGTGGCCGGGAATCAGCCTGGGATTTCCGACACCCAGGGCGTCTCCTGCGAAGGCTAAGGCCGTGAGGACGCATATACTGCCTCTCCCTCACGTGCACCACCTTCCTCTTCGCGAGCATCACTGCTTCGCAGAAGGAAGCGACAGCTGCCCATGCACTCTCGCTCCGTACCTTGGCCAGGACAAGGGCCACACGCGAGAGATCGCCGATCGCCTCCACAAGGAAACGGCGATGTTCCGCCCAAGACGGGCAGACCTCCAAAAAAGGCTCCACCGTGTCCTCAGGACGATCTTCGCAATGGAAACACCCGGGCGTTTCCTTCCGCCTTATTCGAAACAGGAACCTCCCGAAACAACCGTGTCCTGTGATGACGCCATGCCCCTATATATTACTTTACTCTTTGCGCCATGCCGCCTGTCGTCGCTATCTTTGTAGTGTTTTACTTACCATTATGTAGGTAGATTGAGATGAGAATGTACGATCCTCATCGATCACAATCTACCTACTTAATGCCAGCTACTCAGTGGGTTGCATTAGGAGATACCTATTATGTCCAGCAGCGGACTGCAACAGTTTGATAATGATGAAGTTCTATTGTGGCTTTGAGTACAGGTAAATAAAACAATACTTTGTTTTTGTAAGTACAGACGCCAGCACATCAAGCTACCTCAAACTGTCAAATTTTCCCAATAGAAAATGAACCCTAAACTTATGCTGTAGGTAAAGTTGAAAATCTATCAAATAAATTTTTGATGCTTTCAAGCATTCCAGTTGTACAGACGCCAGCACATCAAAGTACTCCAAACTGTCAAATTTATTTGACAGATTGGGGTATTTTGATGTGCTGGCGTTAAAATGTATTTGTATGGAACTAATTAACATTTCGATATTTGTGATATTTTACATTATGGCAACTTCTAAAACATAACTGCGTTTATTTATTCAAATCTTTTCATTGATATTATTAATTAATCCGAAGTTCTAAAAATAGTACCTACACTTACACTAACTTGATAAATGTATACAAATTCTGTAGCAGAACAAAAAAAAAACCTATGCGGTACAAAATCTGCCGTTCACCTTTCTATGGAATTAGTACCTATATACTAATTAGTAGCACAGACGCCAACACATCAAGCTACCTCAAACTGTCAAATTTTCCCAATTGAACATAAACCTTAGGCTTATGTGATAAAGTTAAAAACCCATCAAAGAAATTTGACAGATTGGGGTAGCTTGATGTGCTAGCGTCTGTACAGAGGCCAGCACATCAAGCTTCCCCAATCAAGTTTGGGATAGCTTGACCTGCTGGCGACTGTACAACAGGAATGCTTTCAAGCACCAAACAGTCGGTCGTCGATCTGGTTCTGCGTCTGTTATCTGTGTCTGTTTCTAAAAAGGTACCCTTACATTTTAGAAGGGTACGATGGGAGTTAAGACTAATTTAAAAAATATTTTGAGTTTTCATTGAACACATACGAGTTCCATCATTAATACAGGGTAAGTTTTTATCCAATGCGCAAATTATGAATTCAGTATATCATTCTAGAACCCCTAGCGCAGACATTTTTCGCCGGTTTTACAAAAAAAAATCTTCTGTTTCATATAAAAGTGCAATACCTACGCGGTCAAAATGTATGGGACAGCTGATTGTTTTTTGTATATCCGGCGAAAAATTTCTGCGCTAGGGGTTCTGGAATGATATACTGAGTTCATGGTTACAATTTGCGCACTAGATAAAAACTTTTCCTGTATAATATTTTTAGGTTTTCTATCGTGTCCTACTTTTCCAGTAAATGATTCGTCACTTAAAAAAGGACTCAATACGGATTCGTTTTTTTCTTTCAAGATCGACTTTTTGCTACTTGTAAGCATTCTAGTTGTACAGACAGACGCCAGCACACCAAGCTACCCCAAACTGCCAAATTTTCAATTGAATATGAACCTTGTACTTAAGTTTTAAAGTCTATTGATCATCTATCAAAGAAATTTGACAACAATTTGATAGTTTTTCAACTTTATTACAAAGGAGTTTATTTAAAGGTTTATGTTCAATTGGGAAAATTTGACAGTTTGGGATAGCTTGACCTGCTGGCGACTGTACAATATAGTACACACGCCAGCACATCAAGCTACCCCAATCTGTCAAATTTCTTTGATATATTTTCAACTTTAAAACCTAGCAATAAGGTTCATGATCTCTCTCTCTCTTTGCCTAGCCATATCCCATTTCAATTGGGGTCGGCTCTCCTCATCATTCTTCGCCAGTTGTTTCGGTTCTGGGTCGTCGAGTTATTTACTTGGGCTTGCTTCAGGTCGTTGTTGATAACAGACATCCAAGTGATAATAGGTCTACCTCGCCTTTTTGAACCTGGATTCAAGTGGAGGACTTGCTTAGTCATGTGTTCCTTGGGCCTTCACATTACATGGCCATACCACCTCAGGCGCGCTTCAGAGAGTTTTTCTTCGATTGGGCGGATCTTAAAACTTCCTCGGATGTGCTCGTTTCTTACTCTGTCCTTAAGAGTGACACCTCCTTCCCATCTCAGCATCCTCACCTCGGTCGTATGTACTTTTTGGACCTGAGCCTTTTTATTGGCCAGCATTCGGCACCGTATATCAGAGCTGGCCGGACTGCAGTTTTGTACACCTTTCCTTTAACATGTACTGGCATTCTGTTATCGCATAACAGATGCCAGATGAGAGCTGTCGCCACTTCATCCATCCAGTGTTTATACGGTGGGTTATGTCGGCGTCGATCGTGCCGTTGTTAGAGATCACAGAGCCAAGGTATTTAAAATGGTCGACTTCTTTTAGCTGGTGGCTCTGAATTTTTACAATGGGTTGCTGGTCAGTTGTCGTATAGCAACACCGCATGTATTCTGTCTTATGCCGACTGATCTTTAATCCAGCAGACTCCAATGCGCATCTCCAGTTTTCGAGTGCTTCTTCGATCTCCACCGGGTTATCTCTAATAAGAACAATATCATCCGCATAAATTTCACGAATAAGGTTCATGATCAATTGGGAAAATTTGACTGTTTGGGGTAGCTTGATGTGTTGGCGTCTGTACATACTAATTCAATAGAAGTGTTATAGACAAAACAAAAGAGCGGCGTTAGTTTCGATTTAGGCGACGCGCCATTTGAACCCTGTAGCCTAATTTTTTTTACTTCCATTTGGTTTTTAATCATTTTTTCTCCGTCCACTATTATTCAGGGTGGCGCCACTGTCGCTGTCGACGAACTGGTAAAGCTATTTTGTAATGGCTGAAATGACCTGGCTTCCATTCGTTACAAACATAATAAAAAAATCGATTTACAAGAATTAAAATTTGGCAATGGCATGGCATGGTTTGCCGATTGCCGGCTGTCGGTTATCGTCTCAATTTTCATTTGTAAAAGGAAAGTCACAAAATAAAAATGTATCAGATAACTCAGTAATACAAGCGACTTTGTAATAACTTGTGACAAGTGATTAAATATTCTTAATTCGAACGAGGATATCGTCGTACAAAATGTGTCAGTTGATATTTTGTATCGTTGTTTCATTAATTTCTGTTCTAAAAACTGCCACCGGCTTGGGTGAAATAATTTATGCCATAAACGCTGGCGGACCAGCCCATACTGATATTTATGGCATACATTACGAAAAGGATCCATTACAAGGAAGAATCGGTACCGCTTCTGATTATGGTAAACAATTGGTTATGATCGGTAGAGTGAACCCAAAAGACGAAATACTGTATCAAACTGAGAGATACCACCACAGCACGTTCGGCTACGACATCCCAGCTAACAGGGACGGGGACTACGTGCTAGTGTTGAAGTTCAGTGAAGTGTATTTCAATGCACCTAACATGAAAGTGTTTGATGTAGTTTTAAATGGAGACCACACCATCGTTGCTGACTTGGACATTTTCGACAAAGTAAGCCGTGGTGTTGCCCATGATGAGTATGTACCTTATGCAATCAAAAATGGAAAACTTTATTACAATGAGGAAGAATCTGATATAAGAGGTGGTAAAATAAAGGTAGAATTCATTAAAGGTTACAGAGACAATCCCAAAATCAACGCTTTATATGTAATGAGAGGCACTATTGATGAAGTGCCTAAACTGCCCCCTTTAGTGTGGCCAGAAAATGAAACAGAAGAACCTAGAGATGAGGTTGAAGAGAAGAGTTCTAAGTCCCGGCTTTCCAGTGGGCCCAAACAGCCAGACCCATACTCTATGGACGAGAGCTCTGTGCTAGTCCCAGTGTTTATAACTATTGGTGCTTTCATTCCACTTTTGTTCTGCCTCTGTAAGCTATAATCTCTGCATGATTATACTTCCTATATTATTTTCGTGTGATTGTATGCTGTTTAGTATGTTTTTATTTATTGTGAGTAATGATAATTTTACTTGAATAAATCATATTGACATTACTTTCAAGCACTTAATATCAAAGCTCAATGGTGATAGTACAAAGCCAACAAAAATGCAAAATGACTAGTGCCCGTCCCATGTTGAAATATTAATTAAATTCTACACTATGCGCACACATTATGTGCTGATCATATGCACTTTATGTAAATAAATAACTTGAGTTTATTTTAAAATACATCTTTTTCTTCCTGTTTCACAACCACCTTATTTCTTCTATATTAACTATGCCAAAAGCATCAGAATTTTGAACAACACTACATAACTATCTTGTATGTACAGCCGCCAGCACATCAATCTATGCCAAACTGTCAAATTTTCCCAGTTGAACATGACCCTTAGGCTTTTGTTATAAAGTTGAAAATCGGTCAAAGAAATTTGACAGATTGGGGTAACTTGATGTGCTGGCGTCTGTACTTTATTTCTAATATCACATCATGTACCAGTCCAATATTCAACTTTTTCAATAATGTTCACAACCCCTTTACAATAATTATTACAACCTTGGGAAACAGTATAGAGGGACTAATTACATGAAAAAAACTTTTTCCAAAAAAAAAACAACTGACTTCCCGAAAAACACTACAAAGTGAAAAATAATAAAATCGGTCCACAAATGGGGAGAAATCGGTGAACATACATTTAAAAAAAATACATACAGTGGAACATTATAATCTCCTCCTTTTTTTGAAGTCGGTTAAAAATAAAAACACCTTAAACACGAATCAAAACAATTTTATTTCAGACAGACTCGCATGGCTATTCTAGTGAAAAAATCCCCACTGATTTTACCTCACAGTTCAGGAATGTATGTCTAAAAGTCCTCAAATACAACTTGCATCATTCAATTTACTAGCTGACATAGCAGTTGTTATTTTATTGTAAATGATGTCCAAACAGTTTTATGATCCTCCATACTCTCTGCCTATTTTGATTTTTTGAGCTAGTTTTACGATTCTGCGCAATCTGAAAGAAAATAATTGTATTAGTAATCATTCATTCGCAACTTGTAATCAGAACAAAAAATATTAGAGGAGTATTATAGGAGTAGGAAAAGTTGTAGTGCCAGCTTGGGCTAATCACGTAAATCTTTTCAAATTAATTAATTATATTATTTCAAATAGGTACTATTAAAACATTTTTCACCCTTTATTTTTCTAATGTCTATGTGCAAAGTGGTACAATTCTCTGAGTATATGATACTAGCAGCGCCCCACGGTTTCACCCGCATAGTTCCCGTTCCCGTGAACTACGAATGAATACGGGGATAAAATATAGCCTATGTTACCCGGAGATAGTGTAGCTTTACTATTTAAATCAATGTTCCCAACAGTGAAAGAATTTTTCAAATCGGTTCAGTAGTTTCGGAGCCATTCAATGCAAACAAACAAACAATCAAATCTTTCGTCTTTATTATTAGTATAGACCTTTGGGTTTGCCCGCGTGGAATTCGGAAATTATCCCACGGAAACGTACTACCGGGATAAAAAGTACCTATCCTCTAAATAAATTCAGGATATGTATAAACTATCTGTGTGCCAAATTTCATCCAAATCCGTTCAACCGTTTTTGCGTGAAAGATTAACAAACGTCCATCCATCCTCACAAACTTTCACATTTATAATATTACTAGCTTTTGCCCGCGGCTCCGCCCGTGTGGATGTCGGTTATCGCGTAGAGAAATAGTCGTATGTCCTTTTCCATATCCCAGTCTACATATATCTCTGCCAAATTTCATGACGACCGGTTCAGCGGTTTAGGCGTGAAAGCGTAGAGTTACTTTCGCATATTTATAATATAAGTAGGGATATAATATGATATTTAAATACGTGTCGTTGCCAGCTCAACATAATTTCTCAATTTTCCCCATAACTGATAAGCTAACAGTAATTATTTTAAATATCAGCATACGATCAGCAGTATTAGCGGGTACAGTCGTAAACAATATCCGATAAAAACCCGACCGAATACGGAGTTTTAGAGGTTTATTTTGTGTTCACAATATCAGAGGAAAACCTCGACTACAATATTAATTTTGAACTTACGCGTTCGATGTGCCATGAACCTTATATTCACATTTTCCTTGATTATTCTGAACAAATCCTCGTCTGCATTTATTCGTTATTGGTAGAGCTGTGGCATTCGCGTTATTTGAAGAATCTGGAGATATTGTTGTCGGAGCGTCCGCTGCCGTCTGAAGTGTAGTAACATTATTGTTAGCAGTCTGATTCGAGGACACTTCTGTTACTTCTACTGCCACAGCTGTGCTACTTATAATTTCTGTGGACTGCTCTAGTAATAATGGTGTAGAAGTAGTCGCATTGTGTTGCGTCTCATTGTTTATAGTTGTGTTCGTTGCGTTTAACGGTTTTGGAGTAGTACCGTTCGGCGGTTTTATCGTCATTTCTGAGTAATCGTAAGCGTAATCGTAATCCTGCAAAATTAACAAATATAGCACCATGAAATGAACTGTTGCCGTAATAGGTAGAGTTAATCAAAGATAAAGGCAACGCGTACGAACATACAAATAATATCAACATATTATGTAGGCAACGGGTAATAAACATTCTTGACCCGTAGGTACTAGTAGTTAACGGAACCTACACCAATTAACTTTTTTCAAATAGGTAGATACATACCACATATTCTTCTTTTCCTCCTTTTAGTAAAGCAATAATGTTTATGTTTTTTAAACCAATTTGCACATTCAACTCTCCCGTTTGTCTCTGATCAAAACTTGAAGTACAATCTGTTGTTCCAACTAAAACAGAGCACAAAGTCATGGCGAGGGTTATTAATTTACACATTTTTGATATTATAATGTACGCGAGTGGACGATGAAGTAGGTAGGAATTGCGATCGAGTCCCGTGGTCATGCGCGACTGGCCTGAGCCACCGGTTGCCCTGCTCACTGCTTAACACAGAGTTATTTCCAGCAACTTAACAGTTATTTCAAGTAACTGTGGGAAGGTCGATAGCCTCCGCCGGTGCATTGCGTCTTAAGACTTCAGATTGCGTAAGGGATCGCAGATATTGTACTGTTTTAATAGGTGCGTTTATATTGGCAGCAGGGTGGTAGGGTTACATTTAAAGGTCGAATAAGTAAGTAATATTTTTAATTTCTAAGAAACTTATTATTTGCAAACAACAGTGTCAGGAAGCTTTAACATCATTACTTCAACTGGATTAAATGCTTAGGTAGGTACCTAGGTTATTAATGTAGCTAACTCAAAACTTCAAAAAATCATATGGGGCCACACTGCGCCAGCTTCCTCTACCAAATGAAATAAGAATCACATAAATCAGCCGAGGAATCACAGAAAAATTGGGTAAGTACGTAGGTACCTACTTACTTACATAAAAAATACTGTTGAATGCACAACCTCCTTTTTTTGAGGTTGGTTGAAAATAGCTAAGTTGCACCTATCTTTGTATTGAACACAAAAATTATCAATCCAGTAAAGATAAGGTTTGATTAGGTAATAGTAGGTATAATGCAACGGAAGTACCTATTACGTAGCTTAAAGTGTGAAGTAAGTCGACGTACACACGTACGTAATTCAATAGCGGCAGGATTTTTTCGGCCTGAATTCACTATGACCACTTAACGATTCCTTACTCATAACCACGTCAATCACACTCGAATTCTGCTAATATCGTACCTATTAATAATATCGACAGATTCTCTTGGAACATACAGAATATTATTAATACGATATTAGGTAGCAGATTTCGTGAGTGATTGACGTGGTTAAGAGAAAGGAATCGTAAAGTGGTCATAGTGAATTGGTCCTGGATAATTTGTGACTGGATCTTCAACGCGCTGCTTAGCGCCGATTGTTGGAAATCGAACAATGTGTTTTGTCGACGCGCTGTAATGCTCTCTATTGCATTCTTAATGCTCGGTTCAACACAAAGAATTGAAAATCCAATGCGCACTAAAATACCGCCGTGATTTAATTAAGTACCTACGTCCGTGTGAACGTCGACGAATAGGGTACCTATCAATTGTTTACTGAATCAAAACAGGACGTAAATACATGTACCGATGTAATAGGTTCAGCGGTACCTATTAATGTGGGTAGGTACTGTTTGGTAGTAAGTAGAAGTCCCCAAGCCAATTCGATGGATTTCTTATTGGTCAGACAGATTCTTAACTCATTAATTACTTCTGCGACTGGACACTGTCAGTAACTTAGCTGTTTTTTTTTATATATGTAACCTTCCAGACAGGCGAAAAACGCTATGATAGTTTCAAAAGTATTCTAGAGGATGAGCAATATCTCTGCCAAACGCATTTTAGAAGTGGCGGTTCGCGCAGCGGCAGATACTGGTGGATAACGAGACAGGAGACCTATAACGAGACCGAAACAGGAATGGAGACGCGTGACAGAAGACCGATAGACGTTCTCCGCCCCGGACCTCGCGTCTCGTTCAAAAAGCCAAAAATCACGGGTCGATCCATGATGATGATGATGGGACTCCGTTTTCCGCACGTAGACTCCCATTCGGTCCGTTGTGCGTGGGGATACTGGCTAACAGAGCCAGCCTAGCTCCGCCCAAAAGCACAGAAGCTTCCTGGGAGCTTTACAGGCTTCGCGGAGCGACCTCACTGTTCCGAGGATTTCTTCACTTTGAGAAGCCACGACCTCGCATTCCAGGATGACGTGGGCGGCTGATCAAGCCGGGTCGATCCATCATGTTGGGCTACGCTTACGGGGCGGTTGGTCTGTGGATGGGTGAGGGGTCCCGTCCGTGCCTTAAAACGTTGGTCTCGGCTATCATTCGTAGATTTTCGGTAGTCGATCGTTACAAGTCTGCAAAAGCCCGAAAGTCTGACAACCAGTATTACCAACGGGTATCGTATTACTCAGTAACTGGGTTGTGGAGGTCAGCTATGCAGTCGCTCCATGTAAAATAGGTACTGGTATTCAGCTGCATCCGGGTAGACTGGAAGCCAACGCCAACATAGTTGGGAAGAGGCAGGACATATATGATGACCAATTTTATTTATTGTTGTTTGAGGACAATTTTGTTCAGGACGAACATAATTGTCCTCAAACAACAATTGGTTCTTCCCCAGAAGTGAAAGCGATCTTCTTGACCTCAATTTTTTTTTTTTTAGGTCTTTGTCGCTTGGCGACCAAATTTCTATGTACAGTTCGTTGATCGTCGTCTTCTTCTTCCAACGATAACTAGATAACTTGGCTTTCCACTATAATGTATATTAATAACTTTCAATTAACTTAACGACTGAATTGATAAAACTATTACCTACTGGTTGAAAAGGCTTTGTTTTTTCTTTGTATTGGCCCACACACAGTAGCCACCCACACCAGCGGAGACCGAGACGTCATGTGTCTCGGTCTCCTGAAGTTTCCGGACTCTATAGGTACCTGGGCGAACCGCCAACTTGAGGGAGGACACCATCAACTTTACCCTATCTACGTATGGGGCTTACAAATAGCTTACAGTAAAGAGAGGTAGGTATATAATTATAGCAGCAGGCTATTAGCATGATGCTTTCTATTTTTACGAATAATAGACAGTGCTTTTTCAATACAAACCTGAGCTGACATTAGGAACTGCCAAACTGTAGCAGTATTCAAAAGAAGAGTGAAAGAACACTATCTCTCCACTTTGTCATAAGTTGCATTTGTATTTATTATTTAAATTACATTATAATTATATATTTTAGTGATATTTATTTTAGTAGTACCTATGTACTCGTATGTATATTCTCATATGATATGTGTTTGCATAAATGGTTAAATAAATGAATACAAAGTGACATTTCGTTTCTCCATTTTTTACATCGCACCGTAGATATCCTTCTTCAATCTGTCATTTTGTCATTCGTTTCTAACGATCTTTGTCTACATCCATAATTATGTAGACTATTTCAGAAGAATATTTCTTCCCAAACTGTCAAAATCACACTGACAACAAACTTTCTACTCGACGGCCACAAAGTATACCTAGGTATACGATTATCTACAAAATCATGATGCGTTTGGAACGGAAAACTGTAGAAAAACATAGCTATCTTCTCCTATTGTACAGACGCCAGCAGGTCAACCTACCCCAAACTGTCAAATTTTCCCAATTGAACATGAACCCTTACGGTATCTGCGAAGATCGCCCTGAGGACACGGTGGAGCACACGGTGGCGGTCTGCCCTGCTTGGGCGGAGCACCGCCGTGTCCTCGTGGAGGCGATCGGCGGCGGCGATCTCTCGCGTCCGGCCCTGGTCCAGGCCATGGTACGGAGCGAGAGGGCATGGGGAGCCGTCACCTCCTTCAGCGAAGCAGTGATGCTCGCGAAGAGGGAGGCGGCGCACGTGAGGGAGAGGCAGCATATGCGCCCTCGCGACGCTAGCCGCCGCAGGATACGGAGACGCCCTGGGCGTCGGGAATCCCAGGCCGATTTCCGGCCACCGTAGGCATGAGCTTGCGGACGGCGAGTAATGGGTAGCTCGCTGTCCGGTAAGGACCAAGCCCAAGTCGACGGCGCGTTGTGTTCCACGCGCGCCTCAAAGAGATGTCAGCACAAAAATGATGGGGCCCGCAAGGGCCAATGCCTGTCAGGGGTGCGGGTTCGTTTGAAAGAGATACCACAGCCCCTGGCATACGGGCTAATGAAGGAACACGGGTGGGTTTTAGTCAGTAAAAGTCTGACACGCCCTCCTGCTCCACCCAGAGCGGGAGAAGTTATTTGATGATTTCGCACCAAAAAAAAAAAAACCCTTACGGTATAAAGTTGAAAATCTATCAAATAAATTTGACAGATTGGAGTAGCTTGAGGTGCTGGCGTCTGTACATCATTTAGATAATATTCACGTCTTTTCTTCCGTCGACAATAGGGCATTTTCCAATTTTTCAAAAACTATTCTAATTTGAAGATTGGAACGAGGTATTTAACAGAAAAATAAAAATAAATTGATTTCTATCCATTTTCTCAATTAAAAACGATTTAAACCAAATTTATTTTTCGTTGTTTTGTATTTACCGCCAAAACGCTTCTTACGATGACTTTTTATCACGTGACGTCAACTTTGTTTAAATTATAGTAGGTAGTTAGTAAGTAATTAAGTGAATGTCGAGTTTATAATTAACAAGATTTTTAATGGATAGAAAGTGATATTACTGGTGGGCGGTGCCTCTGTGCACAAATACTTCTAAAACGGCGCCAAACTAAGTATTTGTACCGGTGCCGTTTAAACAAAGTTGACGTCACATGTCACGTGATAAAAAGTCACCGTAAGGAGCGTTTTGGCGGTAAATTCAAAACAACGAAAAATAAATTAGATTTTAATAGTTTTTTAATGAGAAAATGTGAAAAACCTCGAACATGTTGCGCCCACAAATTCACAGAATGTACATAAATTGGCTTGTAGTTATATGTATTGTAGGTAGGCTTGCCAGATGGCCGGGAAATCCGGGATTGTCCCGGAATTTTGCGTCATGTCAAGTGTCCAGTAATTAGACCTTATTGTCCCGGATTCCGAAAACCTACTAGTTTTGTAACAAAATAAACTAACAACGAATGACACGGCTGGCCTGCCTGTGAGAGCGGGCGCCCCCTCTCTTACCACCCGTCCGCTGTCTGGCTCCTTCACTCGTACAGCCGATAAGAGATTTAAAAGAGAAAGATTTTGTTATTTTTTTCAGTTTACTACGATTTAATTTATAGCATAGTTTTCATTTTCAACCAAAGTTTAAATTTATTGATAAGCTAAATGCTCAATTTTATTCATATTTAACGTGTAGATTTACTACCAAAGTTTTAAGCCTAAGCTGCAACTTAAAATTATAACTGGCCTTAATTACCTACTAAGTACATAGATACCTACTCGTATCTAATAAAAGTATGTAAGTATTTGCAAATAAATGGCATTTTCCTTTTCAAATAAAAATATAAATCCTTTGAAAATAAAATAAAAAACAACGTGTGGCACTCGGAGACTGCCGCGGTAAAGCTATTGCATAGCATTTTTATCAACTTATGCAATTATAACGAAAATAACCTAACACCCCTAGTATAAAATGGCTAAAATACTGCTAAAATGGTAAGAAAATTTCATAAACTATCCATAAATATACGATGTTGTGTATGAAAATTCAGATAAAGCAGTCAAAATTGCAATTTTAACATGTCATTCCTCCGTTGCTATGCAACAGTCCGACCTGTTGCTAGGTGTTAGGTTATTTTCGTTATGAAATTTCTGGATTCGTCTCCACGCTCAAGGCCCGCGATAGAAGCTATGCAATAGCTTAACAAGATACTTTTTACTACGGCCACGACCTGACACCGTTGTCCTAGAATTGTCCCGGATTTGGTAAGTTTCGATCTGGCAACCCTAATTGTAGGTCGGTCGACCCTTATTACCCCGACCAATTATTGCAACAATCAGTGGCACCTACTACCTACCCACCTTGTGGTTTCAATGTTCGTCACTTCAGCGTCTAGATAACTAGAAGTGCTGCAGTGCCGATGTCTGAGGAAAACATTTATCTAATTATTGCAATAACAAATATCTATAGGTATATCGTTATTGACTAGTATCACCTGCTAATTAGGTGCATGTCTGTGAACAACAATATCTTGTGTCAGTGTGACTGCACAATGCAATCGATAACGTGGGCACAACACCCGGCATTATCTTAGTATTGAAATGTAAGAATAGGTAGATAAGGTAACGCAGGGGCGTAGGTACCTACCAATAGAAAATGGCGCCTAGGACATGCATCACATTAACGCCCCCTTCGTAAATTATCTTCTCGGTCCACACCGAGCAAGGCTATAGGTCGCATAACCTTTCTTGAGCAATTCAATAAAGAAGGTATTAATTTCAACTTGCTAAAAACCATGCATTTAATAACCGCTAACTGACGCAACTAGAAGTAGGTGGGTATAATATAAATCATCAATCGATAATGATAAATGATAAATGATTTTATTTCTGTAAGTAGGTTTGTACAAACACTTTTACACGTCAATCATATTTTTTAAACTAGATGAGGTCGGCGTTTCCTATCTGACTACTCTGAGAAGAAAAGCCGAAACAAACTCAGAGGTCACAGTCTCTTTTAAAGTCCAGACATAATCTTGGTCAGATCATGTGAAGACCATGTGGATTGGTGTCTGAAATGGTCTTTTGAGGAAAGAACCACACAGGTTGAGTGGACCTGTCCATTCAGTGCACGCATGTATCAGTAATCATACGGCTCAACTCAGAACTTGAGGAGCTCAACGATTTGACGAACAATACCAAAGAAAGGACATTTGGGTAGGCCGCATAAAGTACTCAAACTGCCAGATTAACATTAAAACATATATACAATATAAACAATGCGAAATACAAATCTAAATTACCTACTATAGGTACCTACCTAGAAAGCTAGAAAATCTATGATAGGTAACTATGCGTATAAACACTACACAGTAAGAGCTCAGTACCTGCCTCTGTAGGTACCTGTAGATACCTACTTACCTACTATTGTTGTTTGTTTGACGACATGTTTACACAGCTTCGCAGCAGGTAGGTACAAGGTGACATCAGACAGGTGCATTTTACCATTGGAATGAAGGCATGGTAGGTATACCCGGTACCTATACCTAACACAGTAATGACATGTTATGCCTTTAAGAACATTATCGAACATTTCCAGTTCCGAGACGGTGAAGACGAGTGAAAAGTTAATCTACCACTCAAAACAGCTCAGAAAAATCCTTAAATTTTTATCTAAATCTCGATTTATTACAGTACGCAGACGAATGGCAAACGTATAAAACATGCATATTTGCATAGCGAATTACCGCGAAACTCGCGGGTCGATGCCAGCAACATAACGGTCGTTATCATGTTATACCGCATTATCAGGATACTTTGAAGGAGTTTTCATTATTTATAGGCAAGATTTCGAAAAAACATTTTTTGTTTAGCAGATGCTTGCTGTTCCACTGCTCGGCAAATACCTCCCCAAGTCCCTCCAGGAATGCTTTTCCTGCGCCACCTAGAACCAATCCTCTATCTTGTAAATTTTTAATAAATGGCGATTTTCGAATAATAGGTCTTTACCTATGAAATTGCCGTTTTGTATGAAAAAATTTAAACGAATTTTTTTCATGAATTTTTTATTTGTATTAATCGAAGTAATCACCCATGCAATCAATGCATCTTTGCCATCGCAGTGGCAGTTTATTGATGCCCTTCTTAAAGAAATCAGCTGGACGGGAGGCAACAAATTCTTCAAAGGCATTTTGTACTGCCTCTCGGGTATTAAATTTTTTTCCCGCCAAGAAGTTATCCAAATTCTGGAAAAAGTAGTAGTCTGTAGGCGCAAGGTCTGGTGAGTAGGGCGGATGACGGAGAGCTTCCAACCCCAGTTCTTGCAACTTGGAGACCGTCTGCTGTGCAGTATGAGGTCGCGCGTTGTCGTGCAGGAGCAGCGGAGACGAGCGATTGACCAATGCTGGTTGGAGATGCGCCAGCTTCTCCATCATTGTGTTCAGTTCTTCACAGTACACATCTGCAGTAATGCTCAAGCCGTTTGGTAAGAAGCTGTGATGAATCACACCGGCGCTAGACCACCAAACAGTGACCATCACTTTTCTAGGGGTAAGTTTTCGTTTAGGGCATTGTTTAGGTGCTGAACCAGGATCCAACCAACTTGCTGAGCGCTTACGGTTATCAAACAGAATCCATTTTTCATCGCAGGTAACAATGCGGTTCAAAATTCCTTCATTTGTGTGTCTGTTGAGCAGTGCAAGGCACGTCTCGACGCGTACTTCGCGCTGGCGATCATTGAGTTCGTGGGGCACCCATTTGTCAAGCTTTTTTACCTTGCCAATTTGACGCAAATGGACCAATATTGTTTTGACGCTAACGTCGAAAGCTGCTGCTAATTCAGCCGTAGATTGTGTATCATCAGCTTCCACAATCGCCTTTAATTCGTCATTGTCGACCAAAGTCTTCGGACGACCGCGAGGTTCATTTTTCAGGTCGAAATTTCCAGAACGGAAGCGAGCAAACCAATAACAGGTGGTGCGTTGGTTTGTAGTGTTAGCTCCGTAAACGTCGTTGATGTTGCGTGCCGCTTGTGCCGCGTTGCTGCCACGACGGTACTCATATTCCATAATTACTCGAATTTTTAACGTATCCATGATGACGAAAAAGATTGAAATGCGATGAAAATGTAACACTAATCAATAAAGAAATGACTACTTTTAGAAAAAAAATCCATGTTTTTAAAATAAAATTAATTTGAAATTAGAATTCTTAGCCAAACAAAAATTATTTTGATTTGAAATGGCCAGTACTGCAGAACGGCAATTTCATAGGTAAAGACCTAATAGATACGTATTGAAGTTTTTTACGGGACTGTGAAGACTGGGAAGTTTTTCTCGATTGGGAAATTGATCACATGGAGAAAGTTCATCGGTTATATTGACTGTAAGCGACAGTGTCGCTTCAATCATTATAGTCCAAGAGTTTGACAGCTAGGTCTCACTATTCATACATTTTTTGTGGACAAGCGACTTGTTCTACACTTAGGTAGGTACGTACTAAAGTCACATTGCTCAGCTGTTGACTGTAAAATTGCGGGGACCTATGTAATTCCAAAAGCTGTTGAAAGACGAAAACAGTACCTAATCGAACCGACGAAAAAACGGAGGAGGTTACTCAATTCGACGCGTATATTTTTTATTTTTTTTTATTTTTTATGTATGACCACGCATAACTTTTTCCAGAGTAGTCCGATTTTGATAATTCTTTTTTTATTGGAAAGGGTATACCTCGAAATTGGTCCCATATAAATTTCGAAGAAAAATTCCAACCCTAAGGGTAAGAAAACAGGGGTTGATTGATTGTTTACTCACAGATTTTAATACTGAGTCGTGTATTAAATCAAAAATTAAGCATGTAGTAATTAGTAGATTATAGCCAAAAAAATTATAAAATAAAAACTTTTTAATAAAAAAATTAAACCGCCGAAAAACCGAAAAATAAAAAAATAATAAACTAGCTTTGTCCAACCCCAATAAATAAGTTCGGAAGTCGGTGACTTTGGATATGTATTTGATTATATGTCACCGCCTTCCGAACTAAGTTATTGGGGTTGGACAAAGCTAGTTTATTATTTTTTTATTTTTCGGTTTTTCGGCGGTTTAATTTTTTTATTAAAAAGTTTTTATTTCCAATAGAGGTTTCGTCTTTCCGAAGAAAAAATGGAAAACCTGAAGACTTATGTAAATGTAGACATTCGTAAATAAAAGATGCTCCTAAACAGAGAAACTCTGAGAAAGTATGCATGTTTCTATTACAAGCACTTGTGGTGTAAATAGGTACATAAACATATAAAGGGTGGGTGTGGTTCAGTGATAAAATTAACATCTCCGCAGTTTTCCCGTGCAAGAATGTCTGGAAAATCATCCTCGAGTTAGTCTCCTGCTCCACTCAGGTTACGTCTGTAGTAAGCCTCCTTTGAAATGAAGTCAAAGTCAGAGCATTTATTTCAATTAGGCACTTAAAAGGCACTTTCGAACGTCAACATTTACATTAAAACAGAAATGCTAAATCAATAAATCAATAATGCGAAAGCTAAATATTTTCTCATGATTTATTTTCCTTTCCGCTAAAGCTGCCAATTAAGTCAAGCTGCTTTTTTACCAATGGCAGACGCTTCCCTTTTGCTTGGCTCCTCTTTTAATTGTGCTAAACTCCAAGTCGCAACCATTTATATCTAGTTTTTGTTTGATTTGTGATCAACACCACAAAAACGTGCATATATAACACATAAAGTAAAGAGTTTTATTTAACAAGAAGCTTTCATATGAATACACAAAAATGTCGGTTTCTAGACTAACAACAAAGCTGCGACCCCTGACGAGCTTTCAGCTTTTAACCCCATTAGTACTTTGCTATTTATATCTCAACGTATCTTAAAAACTGCCTTGATAGCCAAGTAAGATTTTAAAATCTTCAAGTGGGAACATTGTACTGGGTGTAATAACGTCTTGGGATAAGTACTCGTAGTTCGTTAATCAACAGAGGCGTAATAAATAGATGGGCAAAACGCTACTCAGTACGTCTGTACTGTTTGGGGTAGCTTGCTGTGCTGGCGTCTGCCAGCACAGCAAGCTACCCCAATCTGTCAAATTTGTTTAATAGATTTTCAACTTTATTACAAATGCTTATGGTTCATGTTCAATTGGGAAATTTTGACAGTTTGGGAAAGCTTGATATGCTGGTGTCTGTACATTGCCAACCATGTGCCACATGCGCAGGACCATGATGCAGTATTGCGGCACTAGCCAGAACCTATGCTCATACTACGTTCAACGACAAGTCTGCAGTAATGAGGTATTTACACGATTCGATTTTCATCATATTATGAGACATCGCTCACCAAATCGGCTAACATAAAACGCTTATCTATATAAATCGATTGAAATCGCTAGCAACATGCTGGATGTTAGGTCAACTGTAATAAAACATAGGCAACCATTCTAGAGTGCAGTGGTGGCCAACTGACGCGACTTACGAGATGTAGGTCATAGGTTCGAACCCAGACATGTGCTTTACTTTGTGTCAATTATTTCATCACCACTGCTCTCAAAACGGTGAAGAAAAAACATCATGAGGAAACCGGCATGTCCTAAAACCAAACGTTCGAAGATATGTGACATATACTAACCCGCACTGGGCCCGCTTGTTGGATTACGGCATACTCCCTCTCACAGAAAGAGACACCATTGTAGATCGAAGAGGCAACCCAACTGACTATTATTGACCCTGTATGATTGTCCCCGAGATAAAATGGCGTATTGGGATGGCCATAGATGCCCGTGAATGCCCAAAATGCTACCCGTTTAAGTAGCATTTGGAAGAAGAGAGGAATTGGTATCAAAACCAAGAGCAGATTGATACGAGCCCTAGTATTCCCTTTCTTCCTGTATGGAGTAGAAACGTGGACGATTTTGGCCTGAGAAAGGCAAAGGATTGATGCATTTGAGATGTGGTGCTGGAGACGAATGTTGAGAATACCGTGGACTGCCAAACGTACCAATGCATCGATCTTAACTCACCTTCGAATAAAAACCCACTTGTCAACCACATGTCAACAACGCATTCTCTCCTATTTCGGCCACATAGTACGCAGAGGCGATGAAAGTTTGGAAAAACTGATTGTGGTTGGGAACACCGAAGGCAAACGATCGCGCGGTCGTTCACCAACACGATGGACCGATCAGGTGAAGGAATCATCGTCCTCTAAATTCTACATGGTGGTGAGGGATGCGCTGGACAGAAACCAGGTGGAGGCGGATCATCCGCTCCAGGTGCAACTCCGAAGTTGACCACGATCCTCAGATATGAGGGACCAACTACAGAGAGAGAGATGATTGTCCACGTTTTTACTTGTTCTTCATTTTCACACATCTAAATGTCATAAATTAAAATTGAAATCTTGAAGTGTGTAAAGGTTCAATGTTCCTTGACAGATACTAAAATAACTAGATTCCAAGTCCATCAAAACTATGTACTTCTATGATTTAGTCTCTGATGTTCGTTTGACACACGTTTGACATGAACGAACTGACATTTGTAATGTAAACGTATTCCACTAATAAAGTACATAAACAAATTGTTTTCATTTTCTTATTATTGTTTACGCTTATGGTCATAAAACGCACTTATGAAGAGCTTACGTAGGTTACTTCTGCGGTTGTACATAGTTCCAATAGACACGTATAACGAAGAGTTTATACGAAAATGATTAAGTTTTGGAAAAGTGCAGGTAAAGTATTCTTTAATGTGTCTCATTGTTTTTATGTTCGCCCTCTAACGTCGTGACAGAATTACATGATGTATCATTCTTAATCATTGTCAATAATTTTAGCGAAAGGTAAAACCGGGTGCCCAGTACGGCCTCCAGAAGTCAAATACGTGAGCACACCTGATATCAAAAGTCTAATAAATGCGCAAATATTACTTGAAGAAACTGAAGGTAAGTACAAAACATAAACACTCCGATTAACTGTGGCACGATAGTGTACTAAAACGTATGTGCTACTGTGTTCCAGATCCCAAACAAATGTTTGAAAAGAGCTCCAAGTTGTCCTTAAGCTTACATGATATAATTATTGAAAAGAAAGCTATCAAATATTTTGTAGAATACATGGAATCAATAGGAAAGGATGCCCTCATTAAATGTTTGTTGGAAATAGAAGAATTCAGAAAACATGTACTAAACTCTACCAATGCTAACGAAACTGGTAATATTTCCAAAATTAATCGAACTAAAAGTTTGGACCTTCCGTTCAAGTGTGAATTAAAACAAGAGGAAAACATAAAGTCACAACAATGCAGCTGGAGAGAAAACAGTGACATGTTTACAAGTACTAGTAATACAAGATTTAATGACTGTTCTATGAGTTCATGTGGCAACTTATCTGAACATGCAAAATCTGTGAATTTGGCCAGTGAAAATAATCAACTCAGAGATTACACTGAGGAAGCTGTAACAATTTTCAAAAAGTTTATTGCTTTAGAAGCTCCATACCAACTTGACTTACCTGATGGTACTAGAAAATCTGTTATATCCAATATTTGCCAACCTGAAGGAAGGATACAAGAAAACTGTTTTAAGCCAGTGCAAGATGTTCTTTTTAGCCAAATAGAAAATAATCATTACAATGATTTCATTAACAGCCCATATTATATTAAAGCACAAATTGACATTTTAAGCAGTGGCTCTCTAAATCTTAAAGATATTTTATATAATGAAACAGTTTTGTTTTACTTCACAGAATTTTTGGAACAAGAATCTTGCAGGGTATTATTAGAATTTTTAATGGCTATCATGCACTTCCGAGATAATTTGCTGAAAGATAATACAACAAGCCCTGAACAGGCTCAAGCTGATGCTATATCTATTTATGAAAAATATTTTTCTCTTCAAGCAACACACCCTATTGGATTTCCAACAGATATTAGACTAAAAATTGAGAGTGATATATGCAGAGAAGAGGGTCCACTACCAACATGTTTTGATTTGCCTTATCAAATTGTGTTTAAAACACTGACTCAGTATGTCAAAGCATTTTTAGAATCAGAGTTGTATTTTAAGTACCTCTCGGAAATGATACATTCAGTTGAAAACATGTGGTCCTCCAATCATAAATCACATTCTGATTGTAGCAGTGAATTTAGTATTAGCACTCAAAATACTCTCCTTGCAATGGGAGACCCAGTCTTCCGTAAGAAGAAACGTAATCTCTCTGTACCTGACATGACAATAGACTCTAATCAGCTGTATAATGCTGATGCTTTATGGCAGAGAAATAGACCAGATGGCTTAAATCTTGGAAGAGTTAATAGTTTAGGTAGGTTTGAATCTAAATTTGAACCGGATCCAGACAAAAAGGATAGGTCTGTCTTAAAGAAAATGGTGAGCCGCTTCGTGCCAATGAGTACATCTAAAGTGGAAGAAGAAATGGCCTGGCAAATAGCTCATATGATTGTAAAAGATGTAACAGATCTTACTATGGCCCCACCGGATAATGAGCATGATGATATGTGATAGTTATCGTTAATTGCATATGTATTTTGTAAAATGTTAATGTATATATACCTACTTGTAACTAATAAAAATCACCTATTTCAACTAATACTGTCAAATCTTTTTTCTAAATGTCCATTTAATAACACTATTAGATAATAAAATAAATAAGGCCAATGTGTAGTCATTTATAAAAAGTATATTCAGGTAAAAAATATGTATAACAAAATGCCGACAATACTGGAAATGACTAGAGTTGATCACAAAGTCGCGTAGTTATTAATACCCGGTGGGATAGGTGATAACTGTAATCGCGGAGGTTCTGAACCCAGCAGTGGGGATTGCTCATCATAAAAACAAAATTCTTTTCGTGACTCGTTACTAAATGATGGCATATTTCTCCATTTATTTGTATTCCATTTTCGGTAAACAAGTGCATTTAATAATGCTTGCATGGGATTTGTTAATGCCTGAAAAAAAAAGAAAACCATAAATTACGAATTTGTGGGGAGTACAATTTAAGGAAGGTAAATAAAATGTTCATGATATAATACCGACCATTATGTACCATGTAGTGATAATAACTTTGACAGGCATGTTAAACCACATTGTCCAAAGTAAAAAGCCATTTACAAGGTTTGGTAGCCAACACAGATAGAACACCAGATTGATCAAGAAAAACTTTAATCTCAATGTGTCTACTACTCTTCGCTCTTTACTTGTGAACTGAAAAACAAATGTTTTTAGTATTATAGTTTAAAACTAATTATCGTAATAGTAACATGGGTATATGTGGGTCTACAACTATGTCGCTTCGGAAGACGTTTTTGCAAAACACGTTGGTGCGAAAAAACATTTCGAGTGACACAGGTGACGCTATCTACAGTCGCACTCCCGCCCTTCCACTACCTAGTGCTTTAGCTGGGATGAAATGGCGTAACAAACTCAACAGTCGAATAGTATGTATGTAATCACGCCGGTAATTCCTGAAGGGTTAGCCAGATAAGTAACTATAGTATTAGTACCCACATTTAGCCAGTTGTTTAATAGGGGGTGATCCTATTGCCATCAAAGGGGGCTGCTACTGAGAAATTCCTAATGGAAAAACCCATTTCCACATTGCCCGATCTGGGAATAAAACCCAGGACCTCATGCTCATACAGCCCACTAAACCAACGAGACAGTCACCTAGCCATTGATTTAAATAGTACGTCAATGCACCTAGCAGTACCAGGGACAGTGGCGGATTTACCAGTAGGCTGAGAAGGCTTGAGCCTAGGGCGGCAAATTTGGGGAACGATATTTTTTTTGCTACCTCATAGAAATCAAAAAGGTTTTTCTTAACCGATGACTTTCCCCTCTCACTTGTCATTGCACATTCCGAGTAGTAAACTTCCATATTCTAAAGCAAAACAGCTAGTTCGCCGCCCCCCAACCAGTAATCGGCCTCTGCGCCCTCTGCCCACACTTTGTATGAGTGAAAAGAGCGAAATTGTAGAAACTGTATTTCCCTCTTCCCACTATTAACCCATACATGCCAGTCCTACTACTTGTTGGAGGCTGCGAACTGGGTGGTTTGCATATAATTTTGTGATTTTAATTTGATTAAAGTTAATAATTACCGATTTCAGTCTTAAGTATCGACTATTATGTGTTGAACATACACTAGCTTTAGAAAATTCGAATTCTAAAAAACCTTGAAAAGTGATAACGAGATAGTCTTAAGTAAAACAAAAAAAAATCCTCGAATGCATTTTTTTTAACGCTACAAGATAACCATGAGCAATCTTTTAGAATACTATTTATAGTTAGTATGAAAATGTTCAAAAATTACGGATCGAAATTAACTGGTTTACTCTGAAAGTGAGACTTCCGGATATTGCGGACCGTGTTTGACGTTCGGTCCATTGGAGAATAAAACTCAGTTCGAGAACGATGGATTTAATGACTGGAAAATGCAGAACACCGAGTAGCTCTGTAAACTGCGCGTCATAAACCCAGTATCCTTAGCCTGAAAAAGCTAGAAGTGCGGTTGATGGTGGAATCGACAATTTACTGCATTTGCAAATTGATGAAGAAATTACTTATTGGAGAAACGTCCTGAAAAAGGGTGTTGCTGTAGTTACGCAGCTGTATTCAAGAGGTCTCGCTTTTAGACGATAAAGTGAAAATTTCGGTGATCCACACAACGGAAATTATTTTATGATTCTGGAACTGCTAGCTGAGTTCGATCCTTTCTTAGCCAGTCATATTGAAAGTTTTGGGAATCAAGGATCCGGAATCCAGTTACTTATCGAAGACCATTTGTGATGAGCTTCTACTCTTGATGGGCCATAAAGTCTTGAAGCAAATTGGAGACGAGATATGAAGGGCGAAATACTATTCCTTAATCATCGATTGGACACCGGATATAGCACATATGGACCAGCTCACCTTCGTGATTCGATATGTTTTAGAAACAGGAGCACCCTGTGAAAGATTCCTCAAGTTTTTGCCCTCAGTGGGACATAAAGCTGAAGAAATGTTTGCTGGCATTACTTCGGAACTAAAACCTTGGATTTGAATATTGAAGACTGTCGTGGACAATCGTATGACAATGCCGCAAATATGTCTGGCATATACAATGGCTTACGGGCTAAAATGCAAGGTCAAGCACCGTTAGCTTTTTCGTTCCTTGCTCTTCCCACTCTTTAAATTTAGTGGCTGAATCTTGCACAGAAGCTTGTCGATTCTTCATGTTGCTCCAAGAAACATACGTTTTTTTTTTTCAAGTTTGACGAACTTGAAAAAAAAAACTTCACCGGAAGATATTGATGACTGAAGTCGAAGAAGGCAAAACAGTCGAGAGAGTAAATTTCACACGTTGGTCAGCTAGAGAGGATGCATGCGAAGTTTATTGCTGGAGTCGCGAAGGGATTGTGTTTTGTTTTCGTCGAGTTTCATAAAGGAGTAAGTAAGAGTAGCAGGGGTGACATTTATTTTTTCCTTGGTTTAAATGCCGGGCGAAAAGTTTCTCCTGGCGGGAAGGGATTGTGTTTTGTTTTCGTCGTGTACATATGAAGAGAGGGGCAGGCAACGAGGCGCGAGTGAAATTAGTTTTTTTTTTCTGGCTTACTACGCCCTCTTAATCGTAATGATTGAGCTTTGATTAGCTCAAAAATATACCCAAAAATTATTTTACGTGCAATAACAACGAAATTTTTGGATTGTAAAAATAATGTAGGACATGACAATTAAAGAGGCAAGGGCGGCAAAAACTATACAGACTATACGAGGGTCATTTGAAAAGTTCTTAGCCTAACATGGTTAAAGTCATTGTTTTTTTTTATAACTACCCTCATTTTGTAGGTACATTATTTAGCAACAAGTATGCACAGTTTAGTTTATTCACAGTAACTCATTGTTCGTTTACACGTGATACCGTAAGTCAAGTCAGTATTTTTGAAAATGGATAAAATTGAACATCGTGCAGTGATAAAATACCTGAATTTGAAAGGTTTAACTCCAAAAGCTAGACATGAAGACATGTCTGCTACTTTGGGTGAGTCCGCTCCTTCGTATGCGACTGTTAAAAACTGGGTGGCAGAGTTTAAACGTGGTCGTGAGACCATTCAAAATGAGCCCCGTAGTGGCCGGCCTTCGACTGCTTCCACTGATCAAAACAAAGAAAAAATCTGTGATTTAATTTTATCTGATCGAAGATTGACTGTCGAGGAGATAGCTTAGACTATAGGCATCTCACCTGAGCGAACCCATCATATAATTACTACTGAACTTTGATTATCTAAGGTGTCTGCGCGGTGGGTACCGCGACTGCTTTCAGTGGAACAAAAACGCAACCGACTCACAACTTCTCGCGACTGTTTAGAGTTATATGAAGCTGACCAAATAGAATTTGTTGAAAGATTTATAACCATGGATGAAACCTGGGTTCACCACAATACACCCGAGACAAAAGAACAGTCGAAACAATGGAAAAGAGCAGGATCGCCCACCCCAAAGAAGGCAAAGGTGGTTTTATCGGCGGGCAAAGTCATGGCATCCGTTTTTTGGGATGCAAAGGGTATAATTCTCGTGGATTATTTAAAAAAGGGTGAAACAATAAACTCCGATTACTATAGCAACCTGTTGCGTCGTTTGAGAGAAGAAATCAAAGAAAAACGTCCAGGTTTATTGAGAAGAAAAATCTCGTTTCATCAGGACAATGCGCGCGTTCACACCTCTGTGCAATCCATGGCTGAAATCCATCAATGTGGCTTCGAATTGTTACCTCATCCCCCATATTCACCGGATTTAGCACCGTCCGACTTTTATCTGTTTTGGGAACAGATAAAAGTCGGACGGTGCTAAATCCGGCTGAAATTTTTTTTAGGTGGTAAACATTTTTTTACAAATGAAGAGGTCAAAGCCGCCTTGGACGCTTATTTTGAGGAGTTAGACGAAGATTTTTTTAAACGGGTATCGAAGCCTTACCGGGTCGATGGAAAAAGTGTTTTGAGCTCGGAGAAGAGTATGTTGAAAAATAAAAATAAACTCAAAATCGTGTGGTTTCATTAAGTATGTTAGGCTAAGAACTTTTCAAATGACCCTCGTACCTTGAAAATTTGTAAATCCGCCACTGACCAGGGGCAGTCAGTTAGTTGATTTTGTTCCGTGTTTTGAGCAAGTGTTAGTTTGTTGCTCTACCGTGCGTCGCAAGCTTACAACAAAAAAGTTTTCCGTGCTACATAATACAAACATTTTTAACAAAAAAACTTTTATGTTCCAGTAAGTACCTACCTACCCATTAGGTATTATATGTTTTTTTTTAATTAAAAATCCATGTCTAAACGTCCGGATAGGGTCCAAAAAACCGGACATGTCGGGATCAATCCGGACGGATGGTAACCTTATTCACAACAACATCATTCGAATCTACAAGGTGGACCCGTTCTATAGCTCGTTTTGGCAAGGTCGGTAATCTGACAAACAGAATAGGAAGAAGCCAAAAATAATTCAGTTTTGCAAAAAACATTAAAACAAGTTTTCCTTTGCATTATACCATTTTATGGATCTCAAGTCATTTACTGCAAATGACGCAATTATGTGCGTCAGCAGAACAACGTCGCTGCATTAATTGTGCGGAACATTGCAATTTACAAACTAAATTATTATAGATCTAATCATCATTGAATACCTACTTAAGAAATATTATATCTAGTCAAGGTAGTAGTAGCTCAGTGCAAACGGTCGCGACTTACGAGTCTTTATGAGGGTTCGAACTTCGAACCCAGACAAGGACCTTAGTTGGCATAAATTATTTCATCACCCTTTCCCGGTCCTAGATTAAAAAATGGGACCCAGCACCCTAATTGCGTAACCCACGTTGACAGTTCACCAATATTCATTGCGTTAATTACGTTGTTGAACAGACACAGTTTTCGAAAATATGAAGCAGGATCAGTTTTAAAACGAAACGGATTATGTTTTTTTTTGGGTGGGAAATCATCAGATAACTTCTCCCGCTCTGGAGCAGAAGGGCGTGTCAGACTTTTACCGACTAAAACCCACCCGTGTTCCTTCAGTAGCCCGTATGCCAGGGGCTGTGGTATCTCTTTCAAACAAACCCGCACCCCTGGCAGGAAACGGATTATGATCAATCGTGAATTACGCAATTAGGGTGCAATAGTGAGAACATTATAGGCCGAAATAACAACACTACGTGCGTATACAGAGTGGCGACGTACACATGAATTAGGCACATTATTCTTGACCCTTAGCATAGAAAATAGCATAGATTAAAAAAAAAACAGCTGTTTCATAGAAAAGTGCAATACCTACGGGGTCAAAATGTATAGATCATTTTTTTTTATGCCCGACGATAAATTTTGACGCAGGGGATCAGAATCATGTACTGAATCCACGGTAACAAGAATAATAGGTTGTGCAATGATGTCCCTGCCACCCTGTCATCATCATCTGTCTAGCCTTTTCCCAACTATGTTGGGGTCGACTCCCAGTCTAACCGGATGCAGCTGAATACCAGTATTATACACGGACTGCCTATCTGACCTCCACAACCCAGTTACTGGATAACACGATGCCCATTGGTAAGACTGGATGTTAGACTTTAGGGCTTCTGACGACCCGTAACGACTGTCAAATATTCACGAATGACAACCGGGTCGGATCAACAGCTTAACATGCTTTCCGAGACACGGAGGAGTCTTGATATGTAAAGATGGTCACCCATCCACGGACCAACCGTGGTAATCGTAGCTTAACCCGATCGATCGACCCGTGCGGCTGTTATTACTTAGCCACAAGCACACCCTGTATACAATCAAAATATGTTAAGCAACCTACTATATTTTTCAACAGTGATAGGTACCTGAGAAAGAGGAACTGCAACAGCCATTTCCACATCTTTACTTGACATCACATACATAATTGGGTTTACTATCATCACCATAGCAATTGGTACATATGTAGCACAATAGTTGGGCAATATTTTGTACAAGGCACTAGTAACAGTAGGTAAGTTGTGGCATCTGTAACAAATTAGTAATATGATTAGACCAATAAAAAATAAATATAAAAAACTGAGGTCAAGGATTGTTGAATATTTTTTGCACCTCATTTATATAATGTTTGTAACACATGTAACAAGCGCTATAGTACCTACCTACTACTTTCTTATTGTTGTTGTACTAGATTTTACCCTCTGCTTCGCGCTATTAGGTCGGAAATTACTAGCGGGATTAAAGCATCCTATGTTCTAATCCAGGCTGGCCTATCCTTAGGGTTGCCAACTTTTACTAGAAGAAGTAGAGTATTTCCGATTTTCATCATTACCATCATTTCAGCCGAAACACATCCACTGCTGGACATAGGCCTCCCCCAAGCTCCGCCACTTCGACCGGTTCTGTGCGAGGCCTTCCAACTTTACGTCTTCTGGTACGCGGTCGCCACTCCATAACTTTTCGGCCCCATCGGCCGTCTGTTCTGCGAGCAATGTGCCCTGCCCACTGCCACTTAAGTTCGGCAACTCTTCGGGCTATGTCGGCTACCTTGGTTCTCCTGCGGATCTCTTCATTCCTGATTCGATCACGCAGGGAAACTCCAAGCATAACCCTCTCCATCGCCCTTTGGGTGACTTTAAGCCTTCTTATGAGGCCCATTGTGAGCGACCACGTTTCGGTTCCATATGTCATCACTGGCAACACGCACTGGTCAAAGACTTTGTCTTGAGACACTGCGGTATGTGGGACGAGAAAATATTGCGAAGCTTCCCGAACGCTGCCCAGCCCAGTTGGATTCGACGATTGACCTCTTTCTCGAAGTTGGACCTACCTAACTGGACAGTTTGTCCTAGGAAAACGTATTCGTCCACAACTTCGAGTGCAGCGCCTCCGACCGTTACGAGAGTGGGTGTTACACGGGCATTGGACACAACCTTTGTCTTGTCCATGTTCGTTTTACGACCCACTCTTTCGGAAGCTCTACTGAGGTCCTCCATAGTCTCAGCCATGACAACTATATCATCAGCAAACCGAAGGTGGGTAATGTACTCGCCATTGATGTTGATGCCCGCCCCTTTCCAGTCCAGAACCTTGAAGACATCCTCCAGTGCAGCGGTGAAGAGTTTCGGAGAGATAACGTCTCCCGGTCTTACACCTCGCTGCAGAAGGATAGGTTTCGAGGTCTGGTCCTGGAGTCGGACTGACATAGTGGCGTTTTCGTACAGACACTTCAACACCTCGATGTATCGATAGTCGATCTGGCACCGTTGGAGAGAATGCAGTACAGCCCATGTCTCTATCGAATCAAACGCTTTTTCATAGTCCACGAACGCTAAACAGATAGGCAAATTATACTCTTCGGTCTTCTGTATAACCTGCCGCAGCGTATGTACGTGGTCTACTGTGCTAAAGCCTTTATGGAACCCGGCTTGTTCGGGAGGCTGGAAGTCGTCAAACCTGCGCGCTAGACGGTTCGTGATGACTCTGGAGAACAGCTTGTAGACATGGCTCAGAAGTGAGATGGGCCTATAATTCTTAAAAAGGGCATTATCACCCTTCTTAAAGAAAAGTACCACCACACCTCTGTTCCATGCCTGTGGCGTTTTGGCCTCGAGTATGACGGAATCAAACAGCTTCTGGAGGGCCTTAAGAACGGGTTTCCCGCCGGCCTTTAGTTCAGCCGTGATTCCGTCATCACCCGGCGCCTTGTTGTTTTTAAGTTGCTTCAGAGCCATCCTAATCTCGTACAAGCTGACGTCCGGGATGTCTTCAGTATAGTGTCGGGTCAATCTAGCTCTTGGGTCGTTTACCAAATTCGTAACGGGGTTTCTTGTCGACGTGTACAACTGTCCATAGAACCTCTCAATCTCTCTCAACAGCTCAGACTTGGTGGATACGATCCTGCCTTCATCGGTCTTCAGTTTCGTAAGCTGACTCTGCCCAATAGTCAGATCCCTACCAAAGACCTTGGAGCCTTTATTCCGCTCTATTGCGTCTTAAATACATTCTGTATTAAAGCGGCGGAGGTCGCTTTTCAAGAACTTAGAGATCTGTCTTTAAGCTGCCGGTACTCGAGCGCATCGTCTGAAGACTGCAGGACCATCTCGCGCCTCTCCTTCATGAGCTGCCAGGTAGGATCAGTGAGTTTCTTTTTGCAATTAGTACGACGAGTCTTGAAGAATTTAGACCCGACCGTATGGACAGTTTCCACGAACCCGTCGTTATAATCGTCCACTGAGCTCCCTAGGCACTCGAAACGATTGTGGAGTTCGAGCTGAAAGCTCTCGGGGTTTTGGACTTGGATCGGTGCTGGACGGAGCGTAGACTTCATCAGCCGAGATCTTTCGAGCTTGATATTGAGATTCAATGTGCCTCTTACCAAACGGTGATCACTACCAGTTTTCACCACGTTGATCACAGAGACATCATTGAATATTTGCCTCTTTGTCGACATAATGAAGTCAATCTCATTTTTGGTTGCACCGTCAGGACTCTGCCAGGTCCACTTCCTGTGCTCATGTTTTTTGAAGAAGGAGTTCATCATAAAGAGGCCTTCCTTCTCCATAAAACTAGCCAGTAGGTGACCCCGGTGGTTCCTACGTCCAACTCCAAATTGCCCCACTCGCAACTCATCATCGCTTCGTTTGCCCAGTTTCGCGTTGATGTCCCCCATGACAACGGTGAAGTGAGTTTTGAAACCATGCATGGCTCTGGAAATATCCTCATACATGGTCTCCACCTCATCGTCGGGGCGTAAACATGTATGACCTTCAGCGAATACCTTGCGGATATTCTGAGCATAAGGAACGCCACCCTGGTCGACACACTCTCGATCTTCACCACGTTGCTCACAAGGGACTTATGGACGATAAACCCGACACCACCTTGGGACTGCTGGTCGCCCTTCCGGAAATAGAGCAAGATACCGGATTTGAGGATTATCGAGTCCTCCCCCTCTCGTCGGACTTCAGACAACCCTACTATATCCCATCGTAATTTGCTCAATTCTTCCTCGAGTTCGACGATCTTCTCGTCGGTCCGGAGTGTATGCGTGTTGTATGTTGCCAGGTCCAGTTTTCGGTTATTGTGGTAGCCGGATCTCTTCCGGGGATTCTTCGCACCCCTTGCCTCACCGTGGCCTTGACCGCTACCGTAGCCATTGGTAGGTGGGCCGCAGGGCACTAGGGGCATTTATTTATGGTGCTTGTCATTGGGGGTTGCCATAATCACCACGCTTGGCAGGCGGGTTGGCGATCGCAGTATGGTGGTAAAATGCATAGAGAACGCTGCTACCCACTCTCTAGTAAGTCCCTTAGTCGCCTCCTACGACACCCACTGGAAGAAATGGGATGGTGCTATTCTTTTACGCCCGGACACCACACGGGACCGATTCCCGATTTTAGAGAGAGTAAAAAAGAGTACAGAATAATATAATAGAGTACCATTTATTCCTTCCTCTGTGTGTATTTGCTAGCACTTTTTGCTGTACACAACATTTTTTATTGATTTTACAAGAATTGTAGGACTCAAAACAGCCTTTATGATAGGAGCTCATTTCAATCAATATTTATAAAGCCGTGTTCCTCTCTTCTTGCCACTTCACATTAAGGACTGACAAATAGTCCAGTCTCACAGTGGAAAATATAGAAAACCACAGAAAAACTAAATCACTTGCCTCAAAAAAGTCAGTTTATGAAAAAAGAGTAATTTTACGTACTCTATTAGTGTTATAGATTTTAGAGTACACCCATAAGAAAAAGAGTACAATACTCTATTTTAGAGCACGGATGGCAACCCTTTATTATCTTTTTTTATATAAATTAAACAGGACTCAACAGACTGAAATAATAAATATTCATTAAAATTTAATAAATATTTTTTTATTATCACCATGTATTTGAAATATTCTAGCACCGCCTTTGACCACGTAATACCTACATGATAGCAAAGTTATTTTGCGATTTGAAATGGTAACCAGCTTATGACCACAACTTTCGCTTTCCCTTAGCACACTTTCAGACTTTTTATTATTTGCTTGGCTCCTAATAAGTTGTTCTAAGTTCCTCAAGAGTTGGGCTATCAAATGCAAAAATAATTATTCAAATCCGACTGTTAGTTTTTAGTTTGAACGCGATAATCAGTTAGCGCATTCGAATAAACAGTCTTCAGCTTTATTCCTAGTATAGACTAGCATACGCAGATAACTTTTAAACAAGTAAACCGATTATAATTAAATGCAAAGCCTTGAAGTACTTACTTTGCATTAGGAATGTATAGAATAGATAAGCCAACACCAGTAGTAGCCGCAGGTAGTCCCCAGGCAATAGAGTGGTAGAGTAAAGAATGTGAATCACGGCCCTTTATGGTAAGCCATGTGTCTATGGCATAGAACAAGGTCCAGAACCAAGTCACTGTGTAAAAGTATTGTGTCCAAGCCTGAAATTATTCAGACAGAGTTTCAGCATTAACACACAAATAACATCACTCCTGTTTTCGGCGAAAGGTTAGGCAAAGGTATACCCCACATTTCGCCAGTTATGTTTCATGTAAATCCCATGTAATAGAGGGCAAGCCTATTGCCATCAAATGGGCACACATCCAGGTAGCTACTAAGAAACACGTTGCCAACCTGGGGATTGAACCTCAGGGTCAGATGTATAAGATTGAGTAACCAGTTAATGTTTTAAGAGGAAATTTAGATAGCTACTAAACAATAATATATTTTGAGCTACTTACTGAAGTTATGCTACAAAACAATACACTAACATCATCATCTGGTAAAGGCATTATATTTTTATATCTCAGCCATAGGGAAGAGCGTACTAGGACACCTGGAATGAAAATATAACAATCATTCAGACACCAATCCACATGGTCTTCACATGATGTGACCAAGATTTTGTCTGGACTTCAAAAAATATGATTGACATGTGAAAGTGTTTGTACAAACCTACTTACAGAAATAAAATGATTTATCATTATTGATTTATCCAAACATTGAGAAGATAGGAAACCAAACTAAATGCCTTAGATTTCTTTTCGAAGATGTACCACCCATACTGGTCCAGGCAATTTCCATTTCAAGAAGCTTGAAATAGACTGAATCATTTTGTTCTATCTATCAAAATTCAAAAATATTTTGATCAAAAGACAAAAAAAGTAGATGCAATAAGAATAGTTACCAAATGATGCCAATAAATCTGCCACAGCTAGCCAGATAATAATTCGACGTCCACGTGTGGAGCCAATTCCTCTCTGTATCCGATTAATCACATCTGGAAAAATCTAAAAATATTTGAATAAAAATTAAATACATGCCTGCTCTTGATTTGAGTTTGTAAGTACTAATATAATATTTTTATGTACCTAATTCTTATTATTGCACAGCCTAGGGGTATGCTAGGTATGTTACAGATTATACTTTTTAATCAAGTTTTGACCAGCTTTATTTTGTAAATCACTTGTGACAGCTATAAATTAAATGCTAGAAAGTTATAAAGTACGGGCACAGAAGAGGCGAATGCAACCGAGTCTTACATGCCCTCGATTTCCAAACCGGCAAACTGTAACTTGAGAAGCCATACTAAGGAGAAACTTTAATACACCAAGTTTTAAGAAAAATACATGCTGATTAAACTAATTAAATATACTAGACGCATACCTGATAAACTGATCCTAAAATTCCAACTGTAGACGAAATTAAACACACTATATTGTATGAATCTGTATTAAATTCATCCATGATTTTAACTGCAAAGTCTTCTTTATTACCAGTATGATGGCAACAAAAAGTTTGTATTGTAGGGTCCGACATTTTGATCTTAGCTTACTTCTTTCAACTGTAAAATATTTATTTTTTCATTACATCAATACTTATTTCCTATAACGTTGAGCCTTGTCAGGCCTTGTGTTTGTATTGATAATTGATAGAATTGATAACAACTGTCAACTTTTTTTCACCTTCCACCAGTGTTGCCAACTATAAGTTCAAATTATCGAGTTCCCACATCGTCGTATTTTGGGCAAAATCATCGTACAAAAAAACCTAAAACATTAATCAAACATTGAAAACAGACGACAGTGACTATAAAAAGTTTCACCACTAGAAACGCTAGCAGCACAAACCGTCAAACTTTACACACAATATTGCGGATGGCGAGTATTGGATAACTCGCTGTCCGGTTAGGACCAAGCCCGGGTCGACGGCGCGTTGTCTTCTACGCGCGCCGCAAAGACCAACTTGTGGGGTCCACAAGGGCCAATGCCTGCCAGGGGTGCGGGTTCTTCGAAAGAGATACCGTGGCCCCTGAAACACAGACAACTGAGGGAACACGGGTGGGTTTTAGTCAGTAAAAGTCTGACACGCCCCGCTCCACCCAGTAAATTGAAGATTGGGACGAGGTATCTAACAAAAAATAAAACATAATTTATAGATGTATATCCATTTTCTCAATTAAAAACTACTTTATGTTTTGTTGTTTTGAATTTACCACCAAAATGCTCCTTACGATGACTTTTTCTCACCTGACCACGTGACGCCACCCGCGCCAGATTTGTATAAACGGCACCGGTAAAAATACTTTGTGTGGCGCAGTTTTTCGAAGTATTTGTGCACAGAGGCACCGCACGCCAGTAATACCACTTTCTATCCATTAATCTTGTTAAAAACTCGACATTCACTTGTTTACAACACAAAATTGACGTCGCATGTGGTCACGTGATGAAAAAGTCATCGTAAGGAGCGTTTTAGGGGTAAATTCAAAACAACGAAAAATATGTTTGATTTAAATCGTTTTTAACCGATTTCCAAAAAAGGAGGAGGTTATGTGTTCCACTGTATGTATATTTTTTTTAATGTATGTTCCTCGATTTCTCCCCCATTTGTGGACCGATTCTCAAAATTATTTTTTTCTTGAAAGAATATACTCCTGAGGTGGTCCCATTGGCACCAAGTCAGGATCTGATGATGGAATCCCAGGGAAATCGTGGGCAACCCTGAAATTTTGTAGGTATTAACAATGTTTTTCATAAGTTTTCTAATGCTATTGAGACATTTGCGTATGGTCATCATCATCTCATGACGCTGAGCTGATGATGGAAGGTACAACTCTTTAGCTTAGGAGTTAGGTGCAGATTCACGCATAACTCCGTCACATATAGACCGATATGCATTTTTTTTTTTTTTAAGGAGGTGTTTTATTCCGAAATGGTTCCATTAAAATTTCACATAGATCTGATCACCCGTTTTGGAGACAGACAACGGAACTCTTAAAAAAATGACAGCAAATTTAACCGCGATTGCTGCTATCGCATAAATATGCATTGTTTTGACCCCAAGGATGATGAAATTTCGAATTGGTGTGGGGTAGGTACAGTCGCCAGCAGGTCAAGCTATCCCAAACTGTCAAATTTTCCCAGTTGAACATAAACCTTATTCCTTTTGGAATAAAGTTGAAAAACTATCAAAGAAATTTGACAGATTGGTGTAGCTTGATTTGCTGGCATCTGTACTATAACTAAAAAGTGAAAAATAAAAACTATTTTCAAAAAAAAAAAAAAAACAACTGACTTCCAAAAAACGCTAGAAAGTGAAAAATAACTTTGATTTCGGAAGGCGGTGACAAGAAATTAATAAAATACATATCCAAAGTCTCCAACTTCCGAAATTAAATTTATTTTTCACTTTCTAGTGTTTTTTGGAAGTCGGTTGTTTTTTCTAATTTTTATTGAAAAAGTGGATATAAATCAATTTGTTTTATATTTCTGTTCCATGTTTCGTCCCAATCTTCAAATTAAAATAGTAAATTGGAAAATACCTTATAATCGAACGCCACTATAATTATCGTACGAGTTGGCCACACTGCCACCTACTGGTAGGGTATTTTCCAATTTACTATTTTTGTAACTGATGTCAGTTGACATCAGTTACAGGCAGGAGTGTTCAAGTGACAGAAGATTTTAAAAAGAAACCACAGATACATACAACCACCACAGAGCCAACCACGATTGTCCACAATTGACAGCAACTCACGTTCGGGTTTGGCATGGAGTTAGTAAGTACGCTACATCGTATTTCTAAACATCACTCAGATCACACATCATAATTTATAATGTGAGTCTAGTCTAAAGTTATTTTAAAAACTTCCAAGGAACTGCAGTTTCTTTTCGGGACATCAACTTACGGTTTCAAAAATATAATAACCTTAGTACAGACGCCAGCACATCAAGCTAACCCAAACTGTCAAATTTTCCCAATTAAACATAAACCTTAGGCTCACGTTAAAATGATAAACGTAAAAGGTGATAATCTATCAAATAAATTTTACAGATTGGGGTAGCTTGATGTGCTGGCATCTGTACATGGGTAAAACCGCGAAAAATTGTACATTTGTTAATTTTGAATTGTCCGCATTTTATTTATTTTATAACATCAAGGTTATTTGACAAATGGGATTAGTTGCATATTGTACTGAATGATAAGCTTGTGTTGTTTGATATAATTCCACAAAAGTTAAGCTATCTTAAACAATTTGCCTTTTTTTTGTAATTTTTTCATTGGTACTTCTTTCACTTCCGTACATAAAATATTTGTCCAACTACCACCCTTGTAACAAAACCTACCACCGCTTACGAAATGGAATGGCTATCCCGTATTTTTAAGTTATGTTAAAGTTTTGCTATACTTAACCACCGTTTTAATGTAAAGCTTTCTCTAAATAACGTAACGAATATTTTTTAATTATTTTTAAAAAACGTGTCCTAAATGTTAGTGTGTGTGTAACGTCATGAAAGTAACATCAATTACTGCCAGACTATAACAATGATCCGGCCACTTCTAGTATTTTCTTACGTGGCAACACCATTGAACACGATGCCAACCAACATTGACAAAATAGAAACTGTCATTATTTTTCGAGTGAAATGGTGTTCTGTGTCGGCAACGGATTTATGGCCAAAAAAAGTTGTGTTTAAAGTGTTTGATTACAAAGTAATTATTTATATTCTGTCTTACTGTTAAACGAGTGTATGTAGGTTTACTATTACACAAAAGAATTAAACTACTTCGCAGTCTTAGGCTGTCCGCAATTTAAGTAAAATTTAAGTTTTAGTTTATGTCCCACGCGTTTTTTGTCATGAATGTAACAGTATGTAACAAAATGTGTAACGTTACAGTCATGACCGAATGTTAAGCTGAGAATACACTCGTGATGACTAGTGCATTATTTATTAAATCTAAATTATACGCAGTCAAAATTTGTTTATTTATCATTTTGCTTCTCTTGTTAGACGCTATAAAGAGGTATAGCTTATTATAGTGTAAATGAAAATAAAACTAGTTCATAATAAATGATAATCAAATAATTTATAAAAAAAGATTTAAGACTCATTGGTTTGTTTTGATTGGTACCAAGTACCTACTATGCGGTTTAAATAAGAAGATAGCTGACAATTGTTGTCATTCAGACATTGATAATGGTAAAAAACTATGAAAATTGTGACGTCGCTGTCGCGAGTATCTTCTCAATTAAAACGCATAGTAGGTACCTATATAAGTTGTAATTTGCTTGAGTCTACTCAAGCAAATTACGACGTACTCTAGTACGTCAGTTGAATGGTTAGGACCTAATACGTTAATAATTTATTTTTAAGAGGTTTTGATTTACGTTTTGCATAACTTACCTTATTTCTGTAAGATTGTTTTAATCACACTTTATTTATTTTTTCGTTTCTAATTTCTGTTCCTATAAATTTTTGTATAACTTTACAATACAATTTGATTAATAAACTTGGAATTTAACTTCGATACTGCAATGATGTGAGCTAAGCTTTATAATGGTCATGTACGTAACATTCAGTCATGTACGTAACGTGTGTTATGGTGTCATGAATGTAACTGTACAATTTTTCGCGGTCTTACCCACATAATAACCATAGTACTTACTAACTTAAGAAATGGATAACCATTTTTAAGCTTTATCAAATCAAGCTTGAAGCCTATCCAAGTCTGAAGACAAAATCATTTACTAAAGGTTTAGAAACAATGGGGCTAAAACCTAAAAGCTCGTCTAGAGCCATTTGATTGGTTGAAACTAGTTTAGTAAGTAATGCTTGAGTCGAGTTAGGTTCTGTAATACAGGACGTAGATTTTGGTTTGAAACCGTTTATTTTAGAAGCATGTCTCTGTAAGTATATATGTATATCCTCATAATGTATGTGTTTAGTATCTTTTTGGTTTTATATTTTCTCTTTTACTATGACACGCATTGTCTAGGTACAGACGCCAGCACAGCATCGAGCTACCCCAATCTGTCAAATTTCTTTGATAGTTTTCATCGTTATTCCATTACACATATTTTATGTGGCGTAGCTAGGTAACCAAAGGCCCTGGGGCAAAAAATAAACTAGGGCCCCAACTAAACTATTTAAAATCGTTTGTTCCGTATTCGTAGTGTTCCGAATTCGACGTACTCTAGATTTGTCGTAACGTAATCCAGATTCGTCTTAATACAGTCGACTCTATAATAAAATTTAAAACCAAATACAAATTGTAACTTATTTTAATGAACAAATTAAAACTTTTTTATGAAAATAAAAGAAAATAGGGTCACCTGTCCAACATTGAAACAATCGTACACAGTGAAACTTTGCGATATCTAAAACACTACGTTGTCAGATAGAGCAGGATAGCAAGGAACGACATGCTCAAATCAGACCCCCCGCACGCGCCCAGTTTGCGAGCGCGCCGCTGGGGAGATGACGTCTTTAGTGATACATAACGGATATTGCTTCAAAAAAGTAAGAATTTTTGGTAATGTTTGGTGATTTTCTAGCAAATTACAGAAGATAATTTCGTACAGTTAAATATTACGTTGCATTCTGTACATTTCGAAGTGTCTTTTGACCTTAATCCGTATGAAAATAGTTCACATTTTGTTGCAATTTTTCTATAAGTTATTAAAAATTACCTTGTTGGTTTACAATGAAACAAAAGCATGTTGTATACAATGAAACAGTG
The DNA here is from genome assembly GCA_949987655.1 of Polymixis flavicincta. NCBI lineage: Eukaryota > Metazoa > Arthropoda > Insecta > Lepidoptera > Noctuidae > Polymixis > Polymixis flavicincta. The sequence continues at coordinate 12,498,945 of OX465179.1, forward strand.
TATCATTGTGTACTATCTTGTTTCATTGTAAGCCGTGTAGAAAATAACCATAACGATAGTTTTTCTAAACACAAGCAACTTCCTTATAAGTAGCTGCCTTGAGTACACTTGGGTATTTAGTAACTAGGCACATAGGCCAGAACATCAAGCTACCCCAATCTGTCAAATTTCTTTGATCGTTTTTCAACTTTATTACCAAGGAATAAGGTTCATGTTAAATTGGGAAAATGTGACAGTTTTGGGATAGGTTGAGCTGCTGGCGTCTGTACGTACTTTGTAGATATTGTCTTTTTTTTTCAGATGGCACGTACTTAAGCTATTTTAAGAAAAAAAGGAGATCATTCGGCCGCTAACATGCTTAAAGCTATTCAGCTTCTAAGGCAGGGATGGAGTCTAAGAAAATGCAGTGTTCATTACCCCATATTATTCCGTTATGCTAAAAAGAATAAGAATGTCAATCCGTGTCGGATTTGAAGAATCAAAGGTCCAAAAAAAAAATCCAAACTATAAGAAAGAAAGAAAGAAAAGAAAAAAAAAAAACAATAACATATAACGTTAACAGAGTATTTACAGAAGAACAAGAAGCTCAAAGAATATAATTAAAGATTGGGGTTTAATCATGGAGACTGCAACTCGTACAACATAGATTAGTTTTAAGAAGAGGATATAATATCTATATTATATTGTTTTTGCGAAAAATATAATTAAGTATTTGTTTTGAAATTTAATCATTTTTAAGACTTGTAAGACAGCGCCAGGGCGATTGTTTTTTGTTTTGTTAATCCTGATTCCTGAACCATTAAGTATTACCACTGTTAATGTTTAAGTCTGATTAATAACGTAGGTACCTAAAAATTACTATGAATAAAAAATATTTTTTCATTTAAATTTCTGTAATTTATTGCTTACATATTTACCTAGTTGATTGAAAGAAAATAAAGTACTAGTTAGCTAATAGTAACACTGTTTCATTGTTGATTAGCCCTGTTTCATTGTAAAAATTCAGGTGTTTCATTGAATACACATACATGGACACAATGAAACAAAGTTCTTTTTTTGTAAAAAGCTTTTTTATAATATACTTATAAAAGTAAAGTATTTTTTTTATATACGATGCGATGACTAGTTAAATTGCCTATCTTGGTGCAAAAAATTAGAGTCGTAACTTGAAAAACGGCAGAGACAGAATGGTTTGAAATTTTGGTGTTTCATTTGTGAACAGGTTACCCTATCTACCTGTTATCGTTTAAAAATACAGTCCTGGGACAGACACGCACACAGCGGAGGCACGCTAATAGGGTCCCGTCACAAAATACAGAGGGTACAGAAGGCAATCTACATACAAAGTGCGCTCGAGCAACGCACACATAGACACCGCTCACGGACACGATTTCTCGGACCGGTTGGGACCAGTGCGAGCGCCAGTGCCATCCCCTGAGACGCATCTGTGAAGTGCAAAAATGTAGCAACAAAAAAAGTTACTATAACTATTCAGTGGACGGTTGTTTAAATTCAACATTAAACTGTGAATTGTCTTTTTTTAAGCTACCAGTTGTTGAGTTAACCAGAGAGGTATAACCTAGGTATTTGCTCGTGTTTCGATGGTTCGTTTTAACGTAACACAGAATACCTAGTTAATTGTAGGTAAGCGAAAATGACTTTGTGGCCTTGTAGTATTTTTACAATTTATATTAGGTATTTATTGTTGTACTTATAAGCTAAAAATACACTCATCTTCCTCATAATAAATAGTTAAGATAGAACTGCTCGGCGGGCCGACCCACGTAGCCGCCCGCCGCCGATCATAACTATTAGAGTTGAGATTAATTGTGATCATGGCAAAGACCAAAATACGAGTGCCACTACCACGACAGATTTTTGTGCATAAGCTGACAACCCTAGCACGACCGCCGAGCGTAGGTATGAAAATCGAAGTACATACATATGATTGCCTTCTGTACTCTCTTTATTTTGTGGTCCCGTTGAGCACCCTTTGGGTACATAATCTTAATTAAGTAGTAGAAGTAAGTAAGTAAGTAAAGGTAGTAAATCATTGATTTGCATAAAACATGGTATACTCGTACATTGGTGTTTAATATCAACATGTTTCGCTAAGATAAAACATAGCATGCAAAAATGTCTGTTTTGACAAAATGAGCAAGGAATCAACATCTTACATCCAAAAAATCTTTTAAACTGTAAAAATTACATTCATTGAGCCACTTGTGTAAATCAATCTTTGATTTCCTTGATTTTGAACCGACGGAAAAACGGAGGAGGTTCTCAAGTCGACGCGTATATTTTTTTATTTTTTATGTAAGTATGACCACGCGTAACTTTTTCCAGAGTTGTCCGATTTTGATAATTCTTTTTTTATTGGAAAGGGTATACGCCGATTGGTGATAAGTTGGAATAGCGGTTCGAAAGACCTCGCGGGGTTGTAAATTTTGGCGGGAAATTAATTTATGCGGAATAGTATGTTACCTTACCGGCACGCAGTTTTTATGTAGGGGAACAAGGACTTACTTGGAAGCTGATGAAGATGATCGCGTGGGAAGATGGCTGATGCCGCTGGAGGTGCTGAAGCCCAGCGCGTGTTCTGGTGGATTCTTCCTGCACTTAAGTTTGTTTCACCGTGTCAGCCGACATTCACAGATTGTCTTTAGTTTAGAGTTTCATGCGGCTTGCGGTTTGCGGTTTGGTGTGTTTGCTCAGCAGTATTGCGTGAGCTATTAAGCGGCTGACTTTTTCTTTGCGTGTATTCAATCACGGCGTGATTCTTCTTCTTGTCACTGCGAAAGCGCGCCCTGATTGGGCGTAGGCGGCGACACTCCTTCTCTTGCTGTCGCATGGGAGCGTAGTCGGAAGGAAGGAGATGGGTAGTTCAAAACTGCGGTTGGCAACATGATAGAAGAAATATAGCGTACGTAATAATGAAATATACCACGTTCGGATATGTTAATATATAAAAAAAAAACTTACTACAGAAACTTGCGTAAGCGTAATTTTTATGGGACCAACATCGGTATGTTGGTCCCATAAAAATTTCGGAAAAAAAATCCAACCCTAGAGGTAGGAAAACATGATTGATTGTTTACTCACTGATTTTAATACTGCGTTGTGTATTACAAAAAGTAATCAAAAATTAAGCATGTAGTAATCAGTAAATTATAGCCACAAAAACTTATAAAATACTTAAAAACTTTTAACAAAAAAATTAAACCGCCGAAAAACTGAAAAGTAAAAAATAATAAACCTGCTTTGTTTAAAACCCTAAAACCAAGTTCGGAAGGCGGTGACTTTGGACATGTATGCATGTATGTATGTATGTTTGCATGTATGTTTGGTGTTTGTTAATTCTCTTTGATTTTATTGTAATTTCTACGTAACGTTAGTTACATTTTGCTAAATAGTTATCGATTTGTTGGATTTGAAAATGGTACATATTAATGCAGGTATTTACAATCATATCGTGTAATTTTTTTGATAAATATTGCAAAGTTGCTTTGTAAAATAATTATATAATATGACATTGAATTTTCAACTACATTTTTGCCTTTAGAAGCGTACACATTTCCAGAAACATGTTAGAACATAAAATTTTTAGTGATAACAGCTGAAGTCAACAATTACATTAACAGATTAGATTTGATTCGGTTTTTCGCTGCATACTACCGCCCCCTGAAAACTTTTTATATTTATTTTCAGGGAACCGCACTAATTTAACAAATCGTGATTTATTCAATCATCTCTCCCACAACTAAACAATAAAAGGAGAAGCTATTTAATTATGTTCTAGAAGTGATTGGCACTAATAATTTGAAAATTCAAATTAAAAATCGTTTACAAGACACGGTACATAGTTTTTGTACATCGACTTCAAGAAATTGGCAGGCAACCGGTAGACATATGACTAAGTTTGAAAATAAATGTAATGATTGGCTTTTTAAATGCTTAGTCACGCCAGGAATGAAAAATATACTGCCATCTTCATGTGAGCCTATCACTAAGGGCCCGCCAATACTACCATTTTCTGATATTTGCTTTAAAACCAAATGAAGACGATTAAACGAGGAAATATATTCTTCTTCACTTTTAGCAGCTGAAATGAAGCTTCATTCTGTAGGAAAAAGGAAGGCTACTCGAGCTTTTAAAAATATCTTGTTTTCTCCTGCAACCAGTGTATCAAAACAACAAAATCATGATGATATTAATATAATCCAATATTCACCCGAAGAAGCAGTAGCTATTTGCTTACAGAGCTGAAATTAACTCGTCATTATTATACTGAATTGCAGGTACCAGCTATACGCAAGAATTTAAAGCACCTATATTATTACTTAATTAATTAATAATAATTTATTATTGGATGCGGGAAGCACAGAACCGGTCGAAGTGGCGGAGCTTGGGGGAGGCCTATATCCAGCAGTGGACGTATTTCGGCTGAAATTATGATGATGAAGATTAATTTATTAACAATTTTATTCTGTAATTTCACATATATTCTTTTAGTTATAGACATTAATAACAATTAACTTAGACCCCTAAATATTAAAATTTGACCACTGTGCGGCGGCGGCGGCGCCGTGCAGACGCGCGCGCTTGAAAATTCACTATAGTAGCGTTTTATAGTCACGCTGCGCTATTTTTTTTTTGTGTGGGAAATCATCAAATAACTTCTCCCGCTCTAGGTGGAGCAGGAGGGCGTGTCAGACTTTTACTCACTAAAACCCACCCGTGTTCCCTCAGTAGCCCATACCTATGCCAGGGGCTGTGGTATCTCTCTTCGAACAAACCCGCACCCCTGACAGGCATCGGCCCTTGCGGGCCCCTTCGGTTTGTGCTGACATCTCTTTGAGACGCGTGGAACACAACGCGCCGTCGACTTGGGCTTGATCCTTACCGGACAGCGAGCTACCCATTACTCGCCGTCCGCAAGGTCATGCCTACGGTAGCCGGAAATCGGCCTGGGATTCCCGACGCCCAGGGCGTCTCCGGATCCTGCGGCGGCTAGGGTCGCGAGGGCGCATAGACTGCCCCTCCCTCGCGTGCGCCGCCTCCCACTTCGCGAGCATTACTGCTTCGCTGAAGGAAGGTGACGGCCACCCATGCACTCTCGCTCCGTACCGACGACGACGCAAGAGAGCGCCGCCGCCGATCGCCTCCACGAGGACACGGCGGTGCTCCGCCCAAGCCGGGCAGACCGCCACCGTGAGCTCCACCGTGTCCTCAGAGCGATCTTCGCAGTAGAAACACCCGGGCGTTTCCTCCCGCCCTATCCGAAACAGGAACCTCCCGAAACAACCGTGTCCGGTGAGGCGGAAGGAGAGGACGCCATGCCGCCTCTCAAGCCACTCCTCAAAGAGGGGACTTACGCTGCGCTGTTGAAGCGCGCCGCGTTTCTCGTAGGTCCGCCTTGCGTCAAGCACTCAAGCGCGTGCTGTTCGACGGCGCGATTGTGAAAAAGAATACAGGGGAGTTCCCCACAAGTTTCAAACAAAGATGTTCGAGACTTGTTAGGAATTCCCCTGTATTTTTTCAAATAAGTTGCCATTATTAAAGTCGCGTTCCTGTTATCTGGTTTATTTATATTCCGAATGTGGGAGAAATTTTCAGTAGTTCAGTTTATAGTTTGTAAGTCAGAGTCCGACAGGCCCCCTGAGCTTGGGAGCCCCAGGGCACTGCCCCGTCTAGCCCTCCGGTAGCTACGCCACTGGGTTCATGTTCAATTGGGAAAATTTTACAGTTTGGGGTAGCTTGATGAGCTGGCGTCTGTACATGTAGGACCACACCATAGATCACCTTTGTACGATATTTTCTGTTTCTTTCTCATGTCTGTTTACAATGTCTTTTCTTATAATAGTACATACTTAAAAGGATAAAATAATAATATTAAAAAAAATCATTTAATAGCCTGATTATCTGATATCATTATCACACACACACACACACAAGGAACTTTAAGGGAGGCACAGACACGTTTTCGCGTGGTGCCCTCGTCGTTGTGGGTTTATCTGTAGAGTGAGTCATTGCTGGGGAGAAGTGGTAACCATACTTGTACACCTGCTCGTATTCCCAAGGTACTTACTCATTTGTAGCGGACAATTCCGATTATTCCGAACCTGACCCAAAATCCTAACCCGGTCGCGAGTTAGGTTAGGATTTTGGAAAAAATTATAATACGGTATTTTTACTCGAACGTAACCCTCTTCCTAACATCTGACAATTCTAGCACTTCTCCACTACACATGAGCTTGCCTTGAGGACAATCACCTCCAACAATCGTGTGTAATATGAATCTGTCTGAATAAAGCAGGTATTACCTGCCCTACCTACCAGTTTACTCACAGTCTTTCTTTGAGGGCCGTGTTCTATTGACTACCACTACTTACGCATCACCATAAGCATCATCAGTTATTTCCAAGGTATTATTTAATAATAATACATTTAGCAGGCAGGCAATAATTAAATTAGGTAACAAACAGATTGTTTCCTTGATCACGAGGTTGATAAGATAAAATTATATGCTTAAGTGTGTATTCAATGTAAGTGTTGTTTTTGTAGATTACCGTTGACCGCGGTGAATTAAAATAAAACAAAGAAGAATTTTCCAAATAAATTAACATTTCCCACATGTTTAGACAATGTTCTTTTTTTTGGGTGGGAAATCAAATAACTTGTCCCGCTCTGGGTGGAGCAGGAGGGCGTGTCAGACTTTTACTGACTAAAACGCACCCATGTTCCCTCAGTAGCCTGTATGCCAGGGCGGCGGTATCTCTTTCGAACGAACCCGCACCCCTGGGGTTTAAAGACTGTGAGACATTTACCAATCGTAGGTTACAGAAACGAGCTATACATACATATACCCAGCGACCATTTATCCCATACCTTACACCACCTACCTACACAATAGCCAAACGCGATTTTCTCGTGAACTTTGGACAGTATTATGGGGGCACGGCAAACTGTTGGACTTAGTCCTCTCAAATAAGTTAGCCTGTGTTAGAGAGTATGTTGGAGGTTGACCCTCTAGTGCCTATTGATCCCTATCATCCTGCGTTGTCAATCAATATTGACATCTTTGAAATACCTCCCCTTGACCATGCACCGCGGGTGCGATATATATAAATCAAAGCGTCCCATATCTTACAACACCGCTCAAGTCGAAAATTGGCGGTTTTCAAATTTGAATGCCTCTGTCTACGCTTTAGATGGAGCTGCTCATTTCACGTCTAACCATTGGTCACATGATATAGATTTCAGCCAATCAGAAGCAGTAATTCGAAAAGTAGTGACAGCGCGCAAGTCGGTTGGCCGCTCAACACCGCACAAGTCGTTAGTCTGTCATACTTTCTCGTAAAAGTACTTTAAAAGAGGAAGGATTTGATTGTTTTTTGCATTAAATAGACTCCAAAACTACTGAACCGATTTGAAAAAATCATTCACTGTTGTAAAGCTACACTACCCTGGGTGACATAGGCTATATTTATCCCCTTAGGTATTCCCACGGGAACGGGAACAACGCGGAGCACTGCTAGTTATTATTTATATTTTTATGTGAGTTTAATCGCTGAAAGGTCGATGCAAGAAAAAGTTTTAATAGATGATGAGGTAAGGTATATGTATAATAAAGTAATGTTTATTGATACCAAATGGCACAATTTGGTATAAATTGGATTTGATGACGAGCTTCAGCCGTTACCATATCGTCCCACGTCAAATTTACAGCATTAAACAAATAAATCACCTTCAGAAATTGTATGCAGCTAGAATACCAAATACAAAGCGGACGTATGAAGATTTACAAGACCTAAAAGTGTATTACCATCTAGTTGCCACTCTTTTTATGACGACCTTCCACACAGCAATCGCTAAAGACTGCAACTATTTAGACTAGAGATTTCGAGTACCTACTTATTATTTTTTCAATTTTATTCTATTTTATTACTTGTTTCGTTGGAGTTTATTAAAGGCTATGTTTTAAATATTTGACTATTAAAATAGAATAATTATTATTGTACTTACGCTCTAAAAGTTCGTATGTCACCAAATAACTTTAAGCAATTGATCACAACAATGTGAGTCTTAAGATTTAAGTTATAGGTACTAGTAGATAACTATGTTATAACGATTGTTAATTATTCTTGAATATTTCTTAGTAAAAACTTTTCTTTGTAAAGCATCTATTGATACCTTATTCCTTATTTCCGCAAACAACACCGCCTTAATCTAATAAAATATCAGTCAACATAGCTCAAGTCATAAAATAAAAGTTAAACTAAAGTAAATCATCAAAATAAGTATAAATCGTTATTTAGCCGCTAACTAGCGTATTTATTAAGTAACAACAGAAACATACCACCGTTTTTTTTAAATAGACAGTATTTTTCGTCTCCTGTAAAGTTGGTAAAATGACTTATGCGGTGTTGTTAGCTAAGGGACGAAAGGCGACTTTGATTCTATAAATAATGAGATTTCTGGCACTAATTGGGAACAGTACTAGTGAGTAGGTACTAAACTGTTTCAAAACAAGTATATACCACAAAAGCTAATGTGTAACAATAAATACCCAATCTGGTAACTCACCATTAATCATAATCGGTTTCAATTTGACAGTTCAACAGTATTTATTGCAGTATTTAAGTTGTTGAACAGACACATTTTTCGAACATATAAAGCAATGGTTTAACAATCTGTTTTAAAACAAAACAGATTATGATGAATCGTGAGTTACGCAATGTGCAGTTTCAGCTCATCACTCATCAAAACGATTAAAGAAAATATAGTTAACTAAAAAAAAACAGGATTTACGGCAATAAAGCTGACGAGTTAACTTTTAAATATTTGCGTGACAGAGTCAAGGCTATTTAAGCTTCTTGTTATAATGTTATCTTAATCAAACTAAAAAAATCATTAAAGCTAACCCTAAACACTTTTGGACATTTGTTAAAAATCACTACAACTCTAATACTATTAATACCTACCTAATACATTAGAATATAACGATGAATCATCACTCACTGGAGATTCTATTTGTGAGGTTTTTTCTCTTATTTCATGACAACTTTCCTCAACCTCACTTCGAATTCGAAAAGTGTGGACATAGATACTATCCTTATATCTACCGTGTGTCCGTGACAACAAGCTCATTTGGTGACTCATTGGAAATCACGTTTTCTAAATACTTGATAGGCACTTACTCGCAGCGCAATCAGTGATACTTAAAATCAAACGGGCAATCGAGTTATATCTTTAAATTTACATACCTACTACAGACGCCATCAAAACAATTGAAACGGGCTGGCTACAGATTGCGGCACGTAAGTTAAACCAAAATTTTGTCAGTTCCTAAAATAATAAATGTAAAAATATATACATATAAATGAAATGTGGCATGAATAAATGTTCAAATTTAGTAGTATTTTTTCGAAAATCATTTCTACTAACGGGTTTTATAATAATGGCAATACGACAATGCCAATATAACACAATTCTATTACGAGACCGACCACTGATCGACCATTATGAATTTAGCAGATTACGAACTTTTAGCAAAATGACGATGGGATCGTGTTGGAATGACGAATTAATAAAAATAGCAGACTAAGGCCCCGATCGCGCGGCACTATAGTGGCATAGTGTTTTTTTTTTTTTTTTGTTGGGTGAGTAATCATCAAATAACTTCTCCCGCTCTGGGTGGAGCAGGAGGGCGTCAGACTTTTACTGACTAAAACCCACCCGTGCTCCCTCAGTAGCCCGTATGCCAGGGGCTGTGGTATCTCTTTCGAACAAACCCGCACCCCTGGCAGGCATCGGCCCTTGCGGGCCCCATCATTTTGTGCTAACATCTCTTTGAGGCGCGCGTGGAACACAACGCGCCGTCGACTTGGGCTTGGTCCTTACCGGACAGCGAGCTACCCATTACTCGCCGTCCGCAAGCTCATGCCTACGGTGGCCGGAAATCGGCCTGGGATTCCCGACGCCCAGGGCGTCTCCGCATCCTGCGGCGGCTAGGGTCGCGAGGGCGCATAGACTGCCTCTCCCGCACGTGCGCCGCCTCCCTCTTCGCGAGCATCACTGCTTCGCTGAAGGAGGTAACGGCTACCCATGCCCTCTCGCTCCGTACCATGGGCTGGACCAGGGCCGGACGCGAGAGATTGCCGCCGCCGATCGCCTCCACGAGGATACGGCGGTGCTCCACCCAAGCCGGGCAGACCGAAACCGTGTGCTCCACCATGTCCTCAGGGCGATCTTCGCAGTGGAAACACCCAGACGTTTCCTCCCGCCCTATCCGAAACAGGAACCTCCCGAAACAACCGTGTCAGGTGAGGACCTGCGTCAGGCGGAAGGTGAGGACGCCATGCCGCCTCTCAAACCACTCCTCAAAGAGGGGACTTACCGCCGCAATCGTGGCGTGCTCATAGTGGCATAGTGTTGTGTTCCTGGTTGTGTCGTTGAGATATTTGCTAACCGACTTCCAAAAAAGGAGGAGGTTATTTGTTCCACTGTGTGTATTTTATTTTTTAATGTATATTCCTCGATTTCTCCCCCATTTTTGGACCGATTCTCACTTTATTATTTTATTTGAAAGAGTATACTCCTGAGGTGGTCCCATTGGCACCAAGTCAGGATCTGATGATGGAATCCCAGGGAAATCGAGGACAACCCTCAATTTGTATAGGTATTAACAATGTTTTTCATATATTTTCTAAAGCTATTGAGACATTTGCGTATGGTCATCACCATCTCATGACGCTGAGCTGATGAAGGAAGGTACAACTCTTTAAAGGTTAGAAGTTAGGTGGAGGTTCGGGCATAACTCCGTCATAAAACTGATTTGCAAAATTCCTTTTTTGTTCGAAAGGGGTTTATTTCGAAATGGTCCCATTCAAATTTCATATAGATCTGATGATGCGTTTCGGAGACAGACAACGGAACTCTTCGAAAAATGCCAGCAAATTAACCGAGATTCCTGCTATAGCATAAATATGCATTGTTTTGACCCCAAAGATGATGAAATTTCGAATTGGTGTGGGGTAGGTACTATATCTAAAAAGTGAAAAATAAAAACTTTTATCAAAAAAAATACAACCAACTTCCAAAAAACACTAGAAAGTGAAAAATAACTTTAATTTCGGAAGGCGGTGACAAGAAATTAATAAAATGCATGCATATCCAAAATCACCGACTTCCGAAATTAAAGTTACCTTTCACTTTCTAGTGTTTTTTGGAAGTCGGTTGATTTTTTTTTTTTTTTTTTTTTTTGAAAAAAGTTTCTTTTTATTCGCGAACGAAATGTCTGAACAACGGCGACAACATCTTTTCGGCGCCACAGAGTACGTTGGGCGGGCAGTCACCGTCACCGCTTGACTGGAGTGCACCGCTCGTTGCCCGCCCCCGCGCCGCTGCTGCGTCGCTGTTTTCGAGGGCCGGTTCCTTCGATCAATAATAGTACTATTATTGATCGAAGGCCGGTCCATTTGATTTTAAAGATCCTGCCGCTCCCGCGCCGCCACCGCCGCCGCCCCGCTGCCCGCAAGATTCGAGGCAGAGGCCCATACTTTGGTTATTCTGTGCTTTGGGCTAGGTATGCACGAACACACCGCACTCAAGCACAGACACGCCCAAGTGGACGCCCGCGCCGCTAGAGTTTACATAAAAAACAAAAACTCTAAAAAGTAATAAAATCAATATTTATTGGCCTTTTAAGTCGTAGGTATTTTTTGATCGAGGCATTGTCAAGGCGAGGGACGGTCAATGAAAACACCAAACAGATGAGGCCTAACATTTTCATTAGCCGTCCCCCGACTTAAAATGCCTTGATTAAAAATTACCTACAACATATAGGGCCCTTAAATACATATTATTATTTTTTACTTTTAGTGTTTTTTTTTTTTTTGTAGCTCCCGTTCCTTTGGGAATACGGTGATAAAATAAAGCCTCTCACTATCCCCGGGTGAAAAATATCACCCGGGGATAGTGTAGCTTCCCAACAGTTAAATATTTTTTTCAAATCGATTCAGTAAGTAGGTAGTTTCGAAGCCTATTCAATGCAAACAAACAAACAATCAAATCTTTCCTCTTTGTAATATTAGTATAGACCTAAAAGGGCAATTTTTTTTTTTAACTTTTTTAGAGTTTTTGTTTGGGTCGGAAGTTTTTCAATTTTTAAACTTAATGTCTCGCTTAAATCTGCGCAGCGTTCAAAATCAAAGTCAAAATATTTTATTTCACATAAACCTGCATGGGCACTTATGAAACGTCAGAAGCTAGGTGCACGGTTCCAAATTGTTGTTTCATATGGAGAAGAGCCGGCAAGAAACTCCACGGTCACTCTTTAAAAAAATTATTGGCTATAACAATGTCTCCAAATTACAGAGATAAAATGTATGGGAGGACAGTGCAGGCCTGTCAATAAGTACCAGGTACTTAGACGAATACAGAATAGAAAATCGTCTGCAAATCTACAGTTTGTAAGGCCTACAACGTTCTCTCATTCACAATATGTGAAATAATCTACATAAATAAAATGAACCTATTTAAACATAGTGACATGATTTCCATGACAATCACTAAAAATAGTCGTTATTAAAATTGATGTATAATGTCAAATAATGACGAGAATATGTCAGCATTTAAAAAATAAAAAGAATAAAAAAGAACATTGTACTTATTTGAGAGCAGTTAATAGACTTTCACATAGTTTTGCTGTTAATTAGGTACCAGGTAAGCCACATGTGCAGAAGGAATTAATGCCAAACTTCCCTGTCTTCAACGTAGTCCTATAACTTATAATATGCTTTTTTGATAAGGACACGTTTGATGTGCGTTTTAAACTTTCCATCGCTAAGTATGTAGGTAACTGAACTGACTTTGGCAACTTGATAAAGAAGCGGGTACTGTTTATTAGAAATGACTTGCTAGTTTTAATCAATCTAATTTTTGGAATCACAATTTCATCTTTACTACACGTAGTAAAGATGAAATTGTGATTGATATTCAGATTATGGAAATCGCATCGTTCTTTGAAAAGGCCTAAGTTTTTGCGTACATACAAGATATTTTCAAGGATATAAAGAGAAGGCAGAGTTAATATTGTTGCGTATGTTTCCCACAGTGAACTACTCACTACTAACTACTAATTTATCCTCATTCCTCGTCCTTTTATCTATAACCTATTCATTGACACCTTTTCAATGAGCCCAAACACGACACTTCTCCCAGTCCACGCGGCGCTGACGTCCTGCACCTATAGGTTCCAGATATCTTCAGGGGCGGCTACTATCTTCCGTTCTTCACGACGTTACCAACGTTTTGACGACTGACAGAGAAAGGGTTTCCAGACTTTCGTCTAGGAAGGGGTTGTTTTTGAGACACCTCTGTGAAGGGGTACTTTACCTGACTAAATAACACACATTTTGATTTAATCTTCAGGAACCAATTTAGAACTTTTACTTTGACTACATCCCAAGCAGCACATTAGCGAAGATTACATCCATAAACAAGCTATAGTATAACAGCCAATATTATGGCTCTTACGTAGCTGTACTAATGGATAAAACGATTCTTGGGGCTGTATGGGGGGTGATCTCTACACTGTTAAACAGCACAGCTGACTAATGGCTGTACATTGGACAAAAAACATCAAAATGCATTTTAGTAGAACTTGAAAGAACCATTGTCCAGCGTTTGGCTACGTATAATGCTACTAGTAGGTCAAGAAGACCGACGCTTGTAAACAGCTGGCTAACGAGATAAAGTAACACCCTTTCTAAGCTTTGAACTGTATTAGAGAATTTAATTATGCCATTGGTATTCTTTTATGGTGTAAAATAATTCTATTATAATGCTTCCTCAATGAGCTTGACACTAGCAGGCTAAAAGCATTTAACGACTGCATGAGCTGTAAATTAGTGTAGTATTACTCCACTTTAATTCCAAAGCTTATAGTGTAAATATTAGCTATTTCACAGCCTCTAGAATTATTGAAGAGTAGACTTAGGTGAGTAGTGCTATGATAACGTCAATTTTGTCATAACCCCGTAACGCGAATTAATCACATAGATTTTGTTACCAATGATCATAGTTCCGTACAATTTAAGGATACGGTCAGTGACCTTTCTAAAACAATGATTGTAAGTAGAAGTGGTGGGGGTGTGAAAGTTTTGAATCAAACCAGACATGAGGGAGATAATATTATATTTTATAGGCAATAAAGAGAAATATTGCTCAAGATGCACTGATGGAATTACTAATAATAGTGAATTAAAGATTTTTGAATGAATGAAATGAATCGATCTCGGATCTTTTCGTACCAGATATTGTACAAAAAGATCCGAGAACGATTCTACATAGGTACAGGTAGAAAAATTACCATAAAATTAATCGAATCTGGTGGTGAATACTGGCACAATGTACTAATCAATCCGCTAACTATAGTTTTAAGTAAGTGGCATTGGTGCCAATTCTGTTATACACCGAACTAAACTAATTAAACTATAACTCAAATTCCTTACTTTTGACTATGAGAATCTTAACTAAAACAAAATATCTCCAAATTTAAAAACAATTTTGACACAACTAAAATCGAATTTGACAATCGCGACTCGCACGTGGTATGTTTTGGCTTCGCAACGTGGTACTTGTTTGCCCTACCCCGTGATTTTTTTTAGAGCCAGCGGCGCGCAAGGGCGGCAGCCTAGACGTGATTTATATCCTCTTGACAGCATATCATCTCTTTCGGAAATAAGCAAACGAACCATTAATCGACATTAAGTTAAATGAGAAATCAAAAACCCATAAAACATCTTTTCTTCCGCTAACACCATCACTTACATAATATTGAAGCAAAGAATTTATTGGCTGCGTTTATATTATATTATAACAAATACTGACCCATGTTGCGCAATCATGTAAGAGTGCTGTTACCATCTCAGTACCGTTACAGACGAGCGGTTACGGAATTTTCACTATTTTCGTGGAAAATATGAAAAATTATTACCCACATGTTGTGTTTTAGAGGTGTTTCGGGTTTTATAAAGGGGGTCGAAATTTTCATTATTTTTGCGATAGGACACACCATTTTCGATATATAAGCAAAAGAAAAGAAAAAAAAATACAGTACTATTTTTGCACCAGAAGTCGAGGTGTCGGTGTGAATTTTAGTTCTTGACTACTAATTTTATTCCACACCTATTTAATCGGCGATTAAATAGGTGTAGAATAATGATTGGCCGATTTTGTGTAATGTTTTTGAAATAGCCAACCATTTATCATTGGCGTTTATTATGGTGTCGGAAAACCGAAGAATCTTGATATTTATCTAGAAGATTTTGTAGTAGAAATAAAACAGTTATTGAATGACGGAATCCTTCTATCAACTAGCAAGATCATAGCAGTCATGATCAGATGTTTTTTTCGACGATTCACCCGCAAGGGCTTTTATAAAACGTACGTACATTTTCATGCCCTCAGCGCCACGTCTTTATGAGAAGACAAATTTTAATATTGTTTGACCGTTACAAAACAATAAAGACGTGTCAGTGGCACTCAGAAGTTTTTATTTATTAATAGCTGTTGGGTAAGGAATGGTCAATAAAAATAAAAGTAATGGTATTCATTTACTGCGTTTAATTTTATCAGTCACATACTCCATATTTGGCTTTGGTAATTCTATATGTTAAACCATTAGTTGGTTATTTAAGCAGAATACTGTTTAAATAACCAACTAATGAACCAAATATTTAAAAAAACACTTTTGAGTAACGTCATGAGATAACGTTATTAAATATGTAGGTACTAAATATGTTGTGGTCAACGATTTCGTCTAATATATTTATTTCTCCAGACGTGTTACTATGGTTCAACATTTCACTTAATTCTTTTTATGCATTATTATAAGTTGCAATGGATGACCGTTTCATTATGCATTGCATTTTTTCCAATCTGTATGAGGCTTTGAATATTCTAGTTTATTCAATTTCGAAGTGACGTTTTTAATAGGCCATCTCAATCCTTTTCCCAAGCACTTGGTATGATCATTTTTCTTTCCCTCTTTCTTTTTGAACGACATTTCTATTTTCTGAAAACAAAAAGAATTAATTAGCAATAGCATCTTTACCTACTACGTCTTTTTTTTTTTTTTTTTTTGGGTGGGAAATCATCAAATAACTTCTCCCGCTCTGGGTGGAGCAGGAGGGCGTGTCAGACTTTTACTGACTAAAACCCACCCGTGTTCCTTCAGTAGCCCTTAAGCCAGGGGCTGTGGTGTCTCTTTCGAACAAACCCGCACCCCTGGCAGGCATCGACCCTTGCGGGTCCCATCACTTTTTGTGCTGACATCTCTTTGAGGCGCGCGTGGAACACAACGCGCCGTCGACTTGGGCTTGGTCCTTACCGGACAGCGAGCTACCCATTACTCGCCGTCCGCAAGCTCATGCCTACGGTGGCCGGAAATCGGCCTAGGATTCCCGACGCCCAGGGCGTCTCCGTATCCTGCGGCGGCTGGGGTCGCGAGGGCGTATATGCTGCCTCTCCCTCACGTGCGCCGCCTCCCTCTTCGCGAGCATCACTGCTTCGCTGAAGGAGGTGACGGCTCCCCATGCCCTCTCGCTCCGTACCATGGCCTGGACCAAGGCCGGACGCGAGAGATCGCCTCCACGAGGACACGGCGGTGCTCCGCCCAAGCAGGGCAGACCGCCACCGTGTGCTCCACCGTGTCCTCAGGGCGATCTTCGCAGTGGAAACACCCGGGCGTTTCCTCCCGCCCTATCCGAAACAGGAACCTCCCGAAACAACCGTGTCCGGTGAGGACCTGCGTCAGGCGGAAGGTGAGGACGCCATGCCGCCTCTCAAACCACTCCTCAAAGAGGGGACTTACCGCCGCAATCGTGGCGTGCCCATTACCTACTACGTCTTAGGTAAGAGATCATTAAGTATGCGAATTTAGTATTTGTGCCATTTAGTAAAACGCTCCAAAGCGCCAAAGCATCTATTACAGGCACTATAACAAAAATATGTACGCTATTATTAATTGTTTACAAAATGCCCGAAATGATTTTCCATCAAGATTAGAGATCCCTAAGACGCTGCTTTCACCAGTCGTTAGAATAACTGAAAACCATTGTACAGCTAGCGTACAGTTCTCAGCTGATAAATAGAATTAATTAAGGCCATTGCACAGCAAAGTGAAGTTCTAGAGAATTTAGTTAGAATTATTGCTGGATAACAAATTAACGCCATTTTAATATAAACAAGCCGATTAAATATGAAAAAAAACACTGATATCTGTTAAATTTTTATGATATTTCAGAGTTATTAAAGTAAAACACACTATTTCATTGCTACAAATATATGATAATGCTCATAAAATGGATTCTTTTTTGTAAAAATCCATAAATGATTTTACACCGTATTTATTTTGTATGTTTATTTAAGTATACGCTATTATTTCGATGGCGCGTGTAATATTTGATAATATCACCTATATATATTAACAGTAAAGTGGCATCCGTAGTACAATTTACCGATAGAGATGCAAACAAACGTGAAAAATTACTTACCTTGCATTGAAAATTAAGTATATTTGCCTACAGTTTATAGTTTGGCACTACACAAATAGTCTTTTGTTGCTTTTTCTTTGTAGATTTAACAATCGCCGTAATAAAGCCATATACAATCTTTGGGCTGTCTAAGAGAATTAAAGGAGCTAGATAGTGGCCTATTGACAGCTGTCTAAGCTATTGCACAGCCCATGTCCAGCTCTTACAATGCTCTGGAAAGCTATTAACAAGCTACTACAATGCTCAGGGCCGGCTAATTTGGGGCCAAATTTAGAATTATAGAAGCTGTGTAGCCGGATATATTGCCCTTGAACAAAAGGCATGACAGCCTCGAGTTTTCAAAAATTCTGTTGTCCAGTGGTTATACAGATATGTGTGCTGCTTGGGTGGCTAGTAAAACTCAAATCTTAAAAATTACTTAGCTAAAGCAACACGACTTTCAGAGCTCAATTAAGTGGGTTTATCTTAAGTTTAAGTTAAGGGAAGTTACGCCCAGGGCCAGGTCTCGGTTCTAGGTTAGGTAACCTAGAACCGAGACCTGGCCCTGGGCAGCACTTGAGACTATAAATTATGGCTATATAGCCCACTTAAATGAGGTCTGAAAGGGTGGTATTTACGGTTTTCTTATAGTAGGCACTTATAACCACTGTCTATTGGTTTAACTATCACTGTTATCTTTAGGAATTTAAATTAATGTCAAAAACAAACTATTAACCTATATAGTGACGCATCGTCGCGAACACTATTTAAGTATATTAGGACAACTGATTTCTTAACAATATTTAACTGAAGTTTTATGAATAGTGACATAGTTGGTTAGAATAGAATAATAGAATAGAATATAATAATTTATTTGTCAAACAGGTTTTTACATACGAAGATCTTAAAAATAAGGTAGTGCGCTATGTTTTGCCAATATTGGCATACAAATGATTAGAATTAAATAAAATGATAAATTAAATAAGAGCTTAGCATTAAATTACAATGATAAAATTACAATATAATAATAGTTAAAGTGGAGTAGCTAATTGTGCATGCAAGTAAATTTAATTAATTAATTACAAGTCAATTTCATTTCATGTCAAAAGTCAATTCAGAAAATCATTAAATGTGAAGTACTTATTTAAATTGATGTCAGCTTGTTATATAATTATAAAGATTGGTCGATAAGAAACTCATCTATGGTATAGTAACATCTGTCAAGCAGTAACCCGTTCAGAGATTTTTTGAACGTTTGTAGCGGCATGCATTTTATTGCATCGGGTATTTTATTATACACTCGTGGAGCAACACCAAAGAAGCTGTTCTTCATAAGAGAAGTTTTACATTTCACAAGGCATAATTAATTCCTATATTGAGCACGCATCGATGTTTGTTTTCTTCATTGCACATAGTTTTTTAAATAATTGCGGATTGGTTTTTACAAATAATGCAGTTTCAAGGATATACAAAGCTGCACCCTAATTGCGTAACTCACGATTGATCATAATTGGTTTCGTCTTCACGGTTAAACAATATTCATTGCGTTATTTATGTTGTCGAACAGACACATTTTTCGAACATATGAAGCAATGGTTTAACAATCCGTTTCAAAACGATACAGATTATGATGAATCGTGAGTTACGCAATTAGGGTGCTGGTAAGGGTAATATTTTTAACTTTTTAAAATATGGTACATGCAACTATCTGTTGTTTTTAAACCACATTGAACGAATAATTACGTTAATTTACTATATTAGAATTTACTTATTACTCATAGCACTTAGTTATAAGAATATATTGTTTGAGTTAGTAGCAGTATTATTACCTAGGTTGAAAACAAATATTGCACAAATCACCTTCAGGCAACATTTATATTTTTGAAGCGATCGGCTGATAGTGCTTAGACGGAAAAACGATGGTACCAGTAAGTAGGACAGCGCAGTAGTCAGTTATATTTTTGAGTCAGCAACAAGCGAAACGGAAGTCCGGCCTTAAGTATGACGCACTAGGTGCCCTCATAATCGATGGAGTTAATATTTCCCTAGCAGGGCAATCAGCGTCTCTCGTTTTGTGATCACTGGGCTTTTTAAGTGTGAGCAAGTTGCGCATTTCGGAATGTCGGCTTTTTTCGCGCATTCGGGCATTGAATGGCCAGTGTCACCACAGTGACCACACGTAGTGACGATCTCTCGGCAAGTTTTACCTGCAGGACCATATTGTTGGCATTTATAACACCTTGTTACCAATGTAAACTCCCTGACAGGACAGTAGGACATCCAATTTATAAAAACTCTTGATTGAGAGATTAGGTTTTAGAGATTAGGTATTAGATTAGAGGCTTTACGTATATCGGCTGAAACTTCAACAACGTAGTTGCAGCTCGTAGCATCTCACTTCCCCGATTTGTAGCTTAATTTTATAAAGGTCAAGAAGGATTCCAAGGACATCGCGGGTAACTTGTCGGATACGTTTTGTTCGAAGATGCACCTGAACATCTCATTTTCATCCAGGGAAGTCGGCACTCCTACAACCACGATCCGAGGTTTGCGCTTGTTGGGTTCATCGGCAGTAAGTCCAGATGTAGAGAGCTGGACTGCATGCTTCAGTTTATCAGCGTCATGTTTCGTCTCAGTGCTGACAATTACGCCTCCATTTTTTGTTCTCCGGGCACCACGAACGTGCAGCTTCATCTGCTTGGCCCGTATGATTTTTTTTACGCGTCTTTCGTTTCGTCACTTGATTTCCATTTATCATTCCGATAAATGGCAACAGAGCTCAGTTTGTTGGGTCGGACGAAATCATTTGATTCCTTTTTCATCATATCGGCAAAAGAAGCATTTCTTACAGAACCAGAGTCCTTTATCGTCTTCTTGAGTTCCGAAATGTTTTTCGTAAGGTCGCGCTTTTCTTGAAGGGCAACAATCAACCTCGTTGTACGCCTGAATTGCTTTCTGGTTGAGCGACTGATACAGGACTGCTATTTGTAACGTTCCAGATCCTACTTCGCGGCATAGGGTAGAAATTTTCATTTTCTGCACTGAGTTGAGTTTGCCATCCGCCGCAATAGAGAAAGCTTCATTTAAGTGCTGAAATGGTGGCGATGGCTGAAATCCATTTTTGAATTTTGGGCGTTGAAACAATATCAGCGGCAACCGACTCGAGGGCTGGGTTTTGCGTTGTCGTCTTCGACGGTGAGGCGCACTGAGAAAAATTTCCTCTGCCGCACTACGTAAAATAAGGACAAAAATCGACCACAATGACGTGTGTAACCCGCTCCATTACGCGTAAGTAGCCAGTCATACGTAGTCGGCATACTGACGCTCTGACGGAGCGGGTTACGTAATTTACTCGTGGTCGATTTTTGTACGTACGTACGTAGCCCGACATCCGGCTACGTAATACGTAGTGCGCAAGTCGCACTGAATACTCCTGAAACTACGATTGCAACACCCGTATACTATTGTTGCGAGCACAGTAGAACACGGTGAACCTTACGTGTGTACCATGGCGGCTTACGTACGATACTGTAGCGGGCACGTTAAATAATGATGAGCCATATCTGTGCACCGCGACGGCATACGTACGATACTGTGGCGGACACAGTAAAGCACGGTGAGCTGTACGTGTGTACCACGGCGGCATACGTACGATACTGTGACGGACACAGTAAAGCACGTTGAGCCGTACGTGTGTACCACGGCGGCATACGTACGATACTGTGACGGACACAGTAAAGCACGGTGAGCCATACGTGTGTACCACGGCGGCATACGTACGATACTGTGGCGGACACAGTAAAGCACGGTGAGCCATACGTGTGTACCACGGCGGCATACGTACGATACTGTGGCAGACACAGTAAAGCACGGTGAGCCGTACGTGTGTACCACGGCGGCATACGTACGATACTGTGGCAGACACGGTAAAGCACGGTGAGCCGTACGTGTGTACCACGGCGGCATACGAACGATACTGTGGCGGACACAGTAAAGCACGGTGAGCCGTACGTGTGTACCATGGCGGCATACGTACGATACTGTGGCGGACACAGTAAAGCACGGTGAGCCGTACGTGTGTACCACGGCGGCATACGTACGATACTGTGGCGGACACAGTAAAGCACGGTGAGCCGTACGTGTGTACCACGGCGGCATACGTACGATACTGTGGCGGACACAGTAAAGCACGGTGAGCCGTACGTGTGTACCACGGCGGCATACGTACGATACTGTGGCGGACGCAGTAAAGCACGGTGAGCCGTACGTGTGTACCACGGCGGCATACGTACGATACTGTGGCGGACACAGTAAAGAACGGTGAGCCGTACGTGTGTACCACGGCGGCATACGTACGATACTGTGGCGGACACAGTAAATCACGGTGAGCCGTACGTGTGTACCACGGCGGCATACGTACGATACTGTGGCGGACACAGTAAAGCACGGTGAGCCGTACGTGTGTACCACGGCGGCATACGTACGATACTGTGGCGGACACAGTAAAGCACGGTGAGCCATACGTGTGTACCACGGCGGCATACGTACGATACTGTGGCGGATGCAGTAAATCATGGTGAGACATACGTGTACACCACGGCGGCATACTTACGATACTATAGCGGACACGGTGAATCATGGTGCGCCATACGTGTACACCATGGCGGCATACTTACGATACCATGGCGGACACGGTGAATCATGGTGCGCCATACGTGTACACCATGGCGGCATACTTACGATACTATGGCGGACACGGTGAATCATAGTGCGCCATACGTGTGCAGCGTGGCAGCATACGTAGGATACTGTGGCAGGCACAGTAAAGCATGATGTGTCAGACGTATTAACTGTCGTAGTAGAGGTAAGGTACCGTTGCCGGTACAGTAAGGCATGATGAACCGTGCGTATGTACCACGGCAGTGGACGTACGATACTGGTGCGGGACCAGTAAAGCACGGTGAACCATACTTATGTACCACGCTAGCGTACGTACGATACTGCTGCGGGTATAGTAAGGCATGGTGCACTATACTGTGTTACGTATGGCACACCATGCCTTACGATACTCGCACCTGTATTTTCCTTATGCTGGCGCATGGTACATACAAAGGTGTTCAGATACTTATTTTGAATATTAAACACTCAAATCAATGAAATTTTGTAGACATGATCGAGAAACTAATATCTAGGTCTGTGGTTTATTACATTTTCGTAAAAATGTATAGTTTAAATATTGCAGGGAGTTTTGAATGAAAATATGAAAACCCCCTGCAATATTTAAACTATACATTTTTACGAAAATGTAATAAACCACAGACCTAGCTAGATATTAGTTTCTCGATCGTGTGTACAAAATTTCATTGACTTTGATTGGTTAATATATAATAATATCTGAACACCTTTGTATGTACGGCCAGCGTCATAAAAATATATACGTTAACAAGAGCTCAAAAATATCTACACGCCTCTATGTCACTGACAATAAGGTTGGTGTTTACATATTTTGACTCGATGGCTGTATATATTTATATATTAATGACGTTGACTGTAACCATGCCAGCATAAGGAAAATACAGGTACAAGTATCGTAAGGCATGATGTGCAATACGTAACACGTAGTGCAATAGTGCACCATGCCTTATACCCGTAGCAGTATCGCATGTACTCGGGCGTGTAGATGGACGGGTATGGTGAATGGTATGGTGCCATATTGTCCCGCACTAGTAATCATACCTTTTATTTTTCTTCTCAGCATATATATTCGTCCACTGCTGGACATTTATGCTTCTCCCATGGTTTTTCTATGTCATCCTCGATGCGGCGTATCTGGTCGAGGTCGGCCCTGCCATCTTAGGAATGGCGGTCTGCCTACGCTTCGACTTCCCGTTCATACCTCTACTATAACAGTTAATAAGTTTTATACACATTATGTTTTTTAGTATAAGTAGTACAACCTGCACTGGTCACATAGATATCTACTTATAAATAATGGTGCGGGTACGGTAAAGAATGATGTATCATTATAAAGCTGACCAGATGTTTTAAAACCCGCGTGCGGTATTTTTCAGATTTAATTTCTTTTACTGGCAATAGTTACGTATAAATATATCACAAAAGGTCGCGTCCTCATTGCAGGGTTTTTTTAAAACTCTGGTCAGGCTTTACCTACTGTTGTTGAATTTGTACGATATTAGTGCGGCTGTTATTATTATTATGCAAAATAATTTTGTAGCAAACTTAACAGCTACACCGATATAGCACCAAATCGGACCTGTAAGTGAAAAGCATACACTAATTGGTAATTTAGATAAAATAATACTTCACGATACATATACATTTAGTGTAGGTACTACCTACACAGCAATGATACATCATTTTTTATTTTTTTAAACTTTTACAAGGTTATTAACAGAAGAAATTCTGAAGAAGTTCTGTTCTCAAACCCTGTACAAGTTTTATAACTTTACATGCTTAAAAGGAAATAGACATAAAATATTCATATTATTTATTTTCAATCGTAAAATTGAGACATACAAAAAAACCACAAGCTTAATTAATCATACTATTCTAGAATTACATGGTAGTCAACTATGAACGAGGAATTTCACCGTCTGTCGGTTGTTGACAGGCGTCCACCATTGCAAGATTTAAGGCCTACTCAAATCTGACCGGTATCCCGTACCGGTGGCGATAACGATATCCCGATGGGTATGCGGTAACGCGCTGTTCAAAGGTGTTCCGCAACTGCTGCCGGTAATGCCATACAAAATACCGGTCGGGATATCGGTCAGGTTTGAGTAGGCCTTTACAAAACGTAATACGGAAAGGACGAGAGGATTGGCGATTAGATATTTATTAAAATATAAGGGCGTCAGTAGATATCCTATCTTATATAGATTTCGTCTGAATGTTTTAGGGCAATTATAAATACTTAATTAGGTATAACAACAGACAGTCCATTATCAACATGAACAATGTCTCAGATCTCCGGTATTTGTAGCACGAGCCGGAAGCGGGTAAGTAAGAGCAACCTAGGATTCCCGACCAAAGAATCACTAGTACGAGCCAGTGCACACGGCGCGTTGCGTCTCCGTTGCGTCGACGCAGCGCTGCCGTTGCGTCATTTTACATTTTGCGTTGCGTCGACGCAACGCGCCGTGTGGACTGGCTCTAAGGGTACCTTGGCATCAATGGAGTCCGCGTGGTCGTCGCTGGAAACCAATGCATCTAGGCCTACGGTAAACTTAACTTAAAGCTCGTTCGCATACGAACGCTAATACATACGCATAAACCTAACTAGTTGCGGAACCTATGTCGCAAGGCCCGACTTTAAACTGATATAACCGGTATTCTACAAAAAAAAAAATACAAAATGTGGGGATCGCCCCGTTTTGGTAGCGATCCGAGAGCCACCTTTTGGCAGTAGGGGCGGTGCACCCCTACCCCATGGCCTAGGTGAAGGTTAAACATCAGTACCGAGTTTCGATATTTTCTACTTTTACGAAATTTGACTGATTTTAAAAGCATAAATGACAATACGATGAAAGAATACAAACAACAAATGAAACTCAGCTGATGTTTAACCTGAAGTTAAGTTAAAGAAACAAATTGGTGGTGGGCCCGTATTCACGCTTTTGCAAAACGGTATATAATGTAAGGTATGGGTACGTAAAATGTGTAAACTGTATCACCTGCGGGCAACAGATCCGCACAGGTGGGTGTGTTTCTGAATTTTTGCACGTGTTGTATGTGTTATAGTCAAACCCCGAAGTCCCGGCGCTCCAAGGTTTGCCTAGTCAAACCTCAGGTTTGACAAGAAGGCTTAGTCAAAGTCCAAAACTAATAGCGTGTTTCGACCTTTGGCTAACGCATTTATGGCCAAACCTAGGAGAGACTAACTTGGAAAGTCAAACGCCGAAACGCAATTTGATCAAATCGCAATTACTCCGCTGCGAAATTTCTAACCTGCAGGACCACGTGACCTACAGGAGTAAGGCAGTTTTGAATCTAACATCGGAAATGAATGAAGTTTTTCATACATATTTAGGTTATATAACCCATTCTGTCCCTAATTTAAGTCTGACTAGTCAAACCCCGATTTGATCGTACTGAGTTTCGGCGTTTGACTACCCAAATTGGTCTCTCCAAGGTTTGACCATAAATTCTTTTGTCAAAGGCCAAAACACGCTTTAGTTTTGGACTTTGACTAAGGCTTCTTGTCAAACCTGAGGTTTGACTAGGCAAACCTAGGAGCGCCGGGACTTCGGAGTTTGACTACATATGCATGTAAGTGTGTGATGAGAGAAAATTAAACGAAGAAGGTTGGTGCTAATATGATGGGAAGTCCTACCCCAAGGGTACGTACGTCGTATGTGATGTGTAATGGTCGTTGTTATTCTAAAGTCCATCGAACAGTGACATAAAGTTTTAAATCTGACATTATAGTAATTGTAGCCGGTACAGGCGAAACAAGGGTATTATAATTATGTAATAGGTAATCGTTGGTTCTCATCACTTGATACGCATAGTAATGCTGATTAAAATCTATACACTCTAATGAAACACACTCAAATGTAACTTCATCATTGTCAAGTAAATAAATATTTTTTATTTCACCAAACTTTGGTAAGCCTGAAGATTCTGAAATATCTAGAATGACAATTGACGACAGCTCAAATCGGACACCATACAGTTTCACCCATGATAATGAGTACCAACAATTATTTTCGATTATACCTCGAGAATGAAAGTTTTGTCTTACATTTTCAATTTGCGCTTCTGTCATATTTGCCTTTTTGCCATAAGAGATCGTCTTTACAGTTTCATTTTTAAGAAAAGTATCGTTTAAAATTAATTGATGTTTAATAGCTATTGTTTTACAAACATTTACTCTGTTGTGTGATGCTCTGGCCACAAATTTAGATATACGATGCTTGGCTTCAAACCTCATCGTCCAGATTTGGGTAAGTGGGCCAAATTTTTTTAACATTTCTGGATAATGTGTAAGAAAATGAAACTTTGGCTTTAAGTCTGTTTCAGCAAATTTTCGATAGAGCTCGTTTAATTCAGCTACTGAAAATTTTACTTGATCAATAGTATTTTCATGGATTCTATGACTCAAAAGTTTATCCAACAATTGTCTTAATTTGATGTATAAGAACCAAACTTCGTTTTCATCTGGGACATTATATCCGACAATCAGCCCAAAATATCGAACAAGGGTAAGCATTTCAGAAGCCGAACATTTTAACTTTAATGTTGAGCCTTCTTTTGCTACAGAATCGCACGGTGTCGATGTAGAATCAGGTCCATAATTAAAATACCGTATTCTTGATTTTAAATTGTCAAAAGAAATTAGCATCTGAGTACACACTAGATTCTGTATCACAAATGGCATCACATATCGACAAGCACCCTCGAGATAGTCATGTAAAACATCTACGGCGACGTTTTGAAATAAGTCAAACCCATCTAAAGCAAGCCACGAGCATTTTTCTTTAAGACCAGTCATATGAATGTAATTTAAATGTAAATCATTTTCATAATTGACATTGTTTCTCAACAACGTGTCATCTTCATAAAGCAGTGTTTTGATTTGTTCTTTATTAGCAGTACAAATTCTACATGGCCGATTTGCAGAAAAACTTTCAACAAAACCTAACATAGCATTCAATCCTAAATTATCTCCCGTCACAGCTGCAACATAAAACTTAATTTTGCCAGTATACACATCAGTTTCAACATGAATACCATTGTTCCTTAAATCATTAAGAACATCAAAAACTTTTTGAAAAATTATGTTGTTTCCAAAGCTTGTTCTGTCTGATGAGTGAAAAAGAGCCAATAATAAAATATTTTGCAAAAGCGACACGTAGTGAGGTGGAAGACATGGTACTGAGGCATAAATAGCTCCAAGTTTATGAATCCCAGCGTGGCTTCCTAAGGGATTGCCTATTTCAAAATCGTCAAAGTAGATTATTAATGGTAAAATCATTGCATCATGCTCTACAGAATTTTCTGTCATTTTTTTCCATACTGAACCCTGAACAATATTCTCAATACCGAAAGAGTCATTTTGTACTGTGTCCAAATATTCAAGAGTATCCTTAATGAAATTTTTTGATGAAAAAATTAGTTTTAAATTTTCTTTTAACGGAATCACCTGCATTGTACAATTTACTTGTACTAATAACAAACCAGCCGCTGTTTTTTTAGACTCATTACGTTGACCTACAACCACTTCAAGGGGCTCAGAATAAGTTCCTATTTCATTAAAATATTTTAAACGTTTGTGTTCCGAATCTAAATTCTCAAACGCATCGCTGAACGCGCTAAATATTTTTTTTAAAGCATTTTTAACATGAACATTATCTTGGTCTGGTGGTACCATATCATTAAACTGTCGCTCTATAATGCATTGTGATTTAGAATGAAATAATTGAAGATTTTCTACAAGAACTTGTACGGCTTTACGCGGTATTATTGGGTTAGCATATAGAGTGGAAACGAGACTTGCAGCATGGTGACCAAGAGAGTTTTCGTCTCTTTGAGTTGGTAGAGATTCCATCGTATTTGCCGTTTCGTAAGTTTCTTTGCTTGACGTTGAAGGTAAATTTGAGATATTGGCTTCTGTATCAATCGGTTTGTTACTATTTGGATGAGGCAAGACTGACAATGATGACTGGTGCTCTCTAACTAAGTGCTTTTTGAAAGATGCAGAGGAAATATAATGACGATAACACCCTTGTTCACCACACCGAAATCCGGAAAATTCTACCGTTAATTTACAGAAAGTTCGCACATGAGTTATAAGTAAATTCGGAGACACACTGGCTTTTTTGCAATAGTAACAGGTAAACATTTTTAAAGTATTAACTCTAGATCAGTTAAAAGACTATTCACAGCCTGTGTGGGCCTGTCAAATTTAGTTTTAATATCGTAGAAACCCAATTGAATAAAAAGCCATATGTCTCCAGCTTCCTCCGGGTAACAAGCTCCTATCGATTGAAATATTTTAAATGCACAGTCTACTGCTGTTACTAATTTGTTGAAACTATACAATGTGTCATTTATTACCACATATGCTACTTTTACCTCAGTAACGGTAAGGCCAACAAAAATAACGTAGGGTTGAACTGTGCGGCCTAGCCTCTGCAGGTTCTCCTTTTTTTGAATGATCTTGTTGGTAACGTCGGCTTCAGAAGCAGCTTGCGATATATAGCCGTCGCATACTTCTGCTCTGGATGGCTTCCATGCTGGCTTTCCTTTCATTTTCCGTGCAGATGAAATGTTGATGACATAAGCCAGCAACATCAAAGCAACATTGCTAGATGTCTCTGGTTCATCTTCTGTATTCAAAGAAAAAAAAAGTTTCGGTTAATTTTTAAGACTTAATTTTACTAAAATTTAAAAAAAAAACACTACGGACGTCATTTTTTCAATACACTAACTGAGCGGCTCGGTGCTGAGGGGAGGGGGAAGTCACAAATCTGTGCGATTTCTAGAATGGGCGGGGCCTCTGAGACTCCACGTCATAGTTAAAGATTAATAATAAGAACTAATATTTGAGCAAAACTTCTTACCGTCAATCAGTGCAATTATATTTGCTATTTTTGTTCTCGTATCTTGGTCTCTAATTTTTCGTAATTTTAATGAAGCATATTTTATAATTTCTTCATTTTTGAGGGTGATAGAGGAAAATAATTTGTTTTCCTTTCCCGGATACAGACGACTGAAATCGTTCATTAACTGAAAAAAAGAATACAATAAATGTGCGCCACGTTATTTCCACTGGTGAGAAAGGTCCGGATGGCTACCACATAGGTTATTGGGTTGTTGAGCGAGAACTAGAATAGCTTGTCTCTTTTAGTGCCTGCACAATATCTCGTTCTGCAATGTCGGCAGCGCGCGAGTGTTGCAAGTGACTAGAGTCTGTGCGAAAAGAGAAGAACCGTGGCAGATACGGGAACTAACATTACGAATTTTACATGGCAATCGAAATTCAGACACTTGTCTTATAACCCCTCGTTTTCACCAAAGTATAATACATGTATTTTACAAATTGAATGCAATGTTTTAGTTTTTCGCATGTATTAAATATGTTGTTCAAAACTTGTTATGAAACTATATTACATGATTGTATAAAACTTGTTGTAAGTATACAAAACTTGTATGAAACTTGTTAGTTGAAAACTTCTAGTCGCCTACATGTTTATGATCTCATATACAGAAATTGCAATAAAATAAACATTAATTGTCTAAACCACGTTTGTATTTTGTAGGTGAGAACGCTGTCAATGTATCAGAGGGCCTAGTGTGAGTTTCTTTTAACCATCTCGACTTTACGCATCGACCGCTTTTCTCCGATTGGCACTCGTTTGGTGAAGGGCCAATCAGAGAGCAAAACGCGATCGATGCGTAAAGTCGAGATAGTTAAAAGAAACTCACACTAGGGCCACAGACGAGTTAATACATGTCACAGACTTCATTGTAAACGCAAATGTGTTTTATACTTGTAAAAATACTTGCTGGCTACACAGTTGAACGAAATAATGTTTGAGACAGTTTTGACAAGTATTCTACAAGTTTTTTTTTTACATAATCCTTGTGGTTATTTATAGAAAAACCACAAGGATTATATAAAAAATAAGCGGCTGCGGTTTATGCTTACCAAGGTATAGCCTTGTGATTGTTTTAAGGCTGGGAAATCCTTGAAGTAATCTGCTATATCACCTTTTCCACATTGGATGCGATTTAGGCGGTAATCTGCAGTTTCTGCCCACTTTTCTTCAACAGATTTCCATGGATCGACATTGTTTTTCAGCCATAGTAATGTTTCTTCATAGACAATACCTGTAATTTATATGTGTATGGTGGGATGAGTCAACAAGAGGAAGGGCATCATAGTACAGTCGCCCGTAGTACATTTAAATCACGAAAAAGGTGACTAGCGATTATTTGCTTACCACTTTCCAGAGATTCCAGGCTATAAATGTCATCATCTGTGATAGTTGGCGTGGATCTGAGCGATGATCTGGACGACTTCGAGGATGAACGGCTAGTTCCCGGCAACTGTCCACTTTCTCGCAACTTTCTCCTTCGAGCTATATAGCTCTCGTAGAGCTTTCCGCTAGCATTTTTTTTAGCTAATTTATTTGTAGCTGAAAAATATGCAGAATAATACACTACAACGCGTTCCTTGTGAAATATTTCCACAATTTCGGTAGCTAGTTTATAAAATTCTTCACTGGAAATTTTCTTCGCACAATTGTTTTCTAGTATGTGGTGTATTAGCAGCTGGCTCAATTTCCTTCGGGAACCCTCCGTCAGTAAGCCTCCTTTTCCCTCTTTGAGTATTGCTCTGCCGTCTAAACTTTCCTGTATGTAAAACACAAACACTATTGATACCAACTTTTTAAAGTTGTTGAACAAATTGATAAATTAATGAGTAAATGGTCCAGTTGGAGAACAGCCTTCGGAGCTCTATGAGTAGTAAATAAAACCAAAAAAAAAAAAAATAGAATTGTAAAAAAAAATTTTTTCGGTGACCGATTGTCCCTCCTTTTTTTGCTCTTATTTAATTGAGGATACCCATAGAAACAATTTAGGCTTTTTACACTTTTTCGTAAAATGCATATTTTTCGAGTAATTTAACTTTGAAGATTTTTTTACTTTTTTTTAATAATTAAATATCTCGTGATAATAATTAAATAACTGTGAGTCGGGGACACATCATGCCCATGACATAAATTGATGGGGACAATGATCGAAAATCGATATAAGTTCTCAGTAAATATGCATTTAACGAAAAAAAAATTATAAGTTTAAACATGTTACTATATGTGCCCTAAATAAAAAAAAAGCAAAAAAAAGTCATCGGTAAACTATTTTTTTTTTCAAAAAAAAAAAAAAAAAAAGATTCTGAGTCTTTTTTCCCATAGGCCCCAAAGGCAACACTCCAACTGATTCCGACGAATTGAGAACGTCCTCCTTTTTAAAGTCGGTTAAATGCCGCGCAGTTACCAAGTTAAGCTAGCTAATGATAAATACTATTGAATACTAAATAGGTATATACTACTTAGTAATGCAGACCATACACGTCCAATTCGATCGTTCAATTGGCATGATACTGCTGATTGGATCCAATCTGCAGTTCGTCCATATACCTACACCACACACGATCAATTCTAACTGTCCAATCGGACAAATAAAGAAAAAGAAAAAAAACATAAAAATCGGTCTATAAATATCGAAGATATGCGCAAACAATGATAAAACAAATATATACAATCTAATTAAGAACCTCCTTGTTTTTTGAAGTCGGTTAAGAAAAATCATACGATCGATCGCCCACTGCCATACACGGTCCAATCGGCATGATCCAGCCAAAATAATTGAATTTTGATTGTTCCGCCAATTCGATCTGTCCTGCCTGCCGATCCACGGCCACATACGGTCAATTCGATTGGATCCAATCGGCAGTGTCATGCCAATTGTACAATCGAATTGATGGTGTATGGCCTGCATAACTATACGAGTTGTAATAATACGGGTTTTAATAATGTACCAAATAAATACTATACATACGGATGTACTTACATTTTTGCTGGTTAAACAATATACCTAAACTATGAATATTCTACTAGCACACTAACTTTGACTAGTGCCTTCTAAATACTCATACAATCTACTAAAGAAAATAACATTACATTTAATAGTTTCAATACCTGAAACAAAACAAAACGTAATCTAAGAATTATTACAAACTTAAATAGGTACCCGGTCCTATCTTAATGATGGGCATTTTCAATTTTATCTTAAGCAAGGTTTACACGAGGCCATCGCAAGCCAAGCCAGCAACGCTGGCGAGAATAAAGTGCCCGTCTATTTTTCAAGCCAGTGAGACTGGCAGCCAGCGATGGCCTTATGTAAACAATGCTTTTGGTCCATAACACAAACATAAAGTACCTACCAAATTAAGCTACAAAATAAAAATTTAAGTGAGCACCAAAAAAGGGTGGGGCAGCCTGTCAGTATTGTATTACAATCACTGTAAACTATACAAAAATGGACTTAGCAGGTTAACGAATTAGGCCGACGAAATACGTTTTGTTATCAAACTGAGTAATTTTATTATTATAAGTAACTCACAGTGTTATTAGCTGCAGCAGTACAATCTGTAGAGATTTTTGCATTATCACTGACATCAGTGTCCCGTACAGCGTTTTGAGTTGAGTCGTTTAGCCCAGCATTCCTAATTTCAAGGTTCTAGAAAAATAATTTAAAAGTATACGGCATCGGTCCAAGAGAAAAAATCGAAAACATTTTTATTAGCTAAATACAAGATGTACAATAAACAAGTAGGTACGTACATTGACACTGGTCGCTTTTTGATGTTGTAGTAGCCAATTTTTAAATTTTATTCTGGGGCCAATCTTTGGAATCATTTCTTTCAAATCTTCATCGTTTAACAGAATGGCAGTTTCAAGTGATGTTATAAGATTGTCTGAAAAATACAAATACAAACATGTACAAAACTTGTTATGTAGGTAAGTACCTACCTACTTATAATTGCCTACATGTTCAGTCGGAGAGTCAGGTTTTTGGGCGGTCTCTTGGTTTTCAACAAAAAAAAAAAATCTTTTTAACAAAAAATTGAACCGACGAAAAAATAAAAAAAGGAAAAAATAAAAAATTAACGTTTTAGTCCAGCTAAGCTCCACATTAATTTCGAGTCGGCGCCAAAGTTTGTATGGCGCCACCTGTACACTGTTGAGGACCTCTTGGAACTGACTTCACTACAACATAACAGGGATCTGTTCATCAGTTGATCTAATAATGGAGACGCCATCATCAGATCCGTGTTATGTTGTGGTGTCATCACACATCATAAATGTTTGGTTAATTTCAACAGAATCGGTTCACAATTGAAAATTCAGTAGGAAAATTATCAATAAATTCCTTTTTTTCTACCCTTAGGGGCAGATATAATTTTTCATATTTAAATGGGACCGATTTTTAGATATACTCTTTCCAATAAAAAAAGAATTTTTGAAATCGGACCACTCAATAAAAAGTTATGAGTGGTCATACATAAAAAAAATATACGTGTCGAATTGAGAACCTCCTCCTTTTTTTTCGTCGGTTAAAAAATGCTGTCCGTTACCGATTAGTAAAGTTTACAACTTTATCCAACAAGCAATAATAAGGTTTTAAACTTGTTTGTAAGTAGTATTATATGTAAAAGGCTATCAGACAAGTTCAAACATGCCACCAAAGATGAGAGTGAAAATAACTCAATGAGTGAAAACGAGGGGTTATGTTATGACGCAACATACTATTTCAAAGTGCGACAGATCTAAGAAAATTTATAATCTAAATAAAACAAAAAATCTTGACTAAATAAAACCGAGAAACTGGCTTACCTTGAAGGAATGGTATTATTTCAGATAAACCGGCGTTTAATATCTCTTCCATAAATTCCATGATGGCTACGCTACGACGCGTTTTAGCACAAAATCACTAATCATAATTCAGCCAGACTTCGTGTTGTTCGGTCTGTTTTTCTCAGGCGACTGCTGACTGCCGCGCCGTTGCCGCGAGGCGCCCCCGCCTCTGGCGCCGCCGGGGGCGGGGCGTCACGGGCTGATGCAACACATTACCTTATTTGGTAGCGTTTCGTGACCTTCGCGATGTTTCTTTATTTTTTTTTTTCTTTACCCTTGCGGGAAGGCAAAGGAATCTAGCCCATGCAGCCTGATCTTATGTTATTGATTAACACATTTTGTAATCAAAGGCAAAATGCAAAGTCTTTTTTTTTATAATAGTTCTTCACTTTCTGGTAAATTCTAGTGTTCGATTCTATAATGTCCAATTTTTGGCTGATTCCCTGTTTTAGAGCCTCTGCGCAGTGCCTTGCGGGGGAGCGCGGTGCGTTTATTCTAACGTGCGGTCAGTGTAGCCAACCCTACAGTTTTAACTGTAGATCTACAGTTTTTTGTAAATTCTCTCAGTTTTTAGTTTAGGCCTCGAAATCTAAAGTTTTTTATTTAAGATGATGGTGTCTCTGTTTTGTTTGCTACGTAGTCCGTATACTAAGTCAGCTTCAGTAAAAAAGAACAATGCCCACCTTCCATACATTTAAAAACCTGATAATGAAAGTATATGTATAGTTATATGATATAGTAGAAATACTTCATATAAGTTTATAAAATAATGTCTTATAGTCATTTTGGCGATTTAAACGCCACGAAGTCCAAAAAATATTAATGTTTCTTTTTAGGTTAGGATTTGGCGTTAGGTACCAAAAATAATGAAACAAACGTGCATGAACTAATTAATTAGGTACGCTCGATGTTTTGTCTAAAATAGGAGTATTTACCTAACTATGGTATAAAACATCCTTTTTACTTTGTTAATTCCTTGAAACTAACTGCCCCTAAGTCAACAATGCTAAGACTGCGCCGACCAGTGTTGCCATATGGAGGAGGCGTGAAATCTATATTTTCATTTTAAAAATCCGTATTACCAGTAAAATCTCACCATTTTTCATTGTTTTTTGGCAAAAAAACCTGTAACAGATCTTTAGGACGTTATAGGTACTGAATTTCAATGTTTAGTCGTGTTCATGTACATACTTAAAAATATTCGTCTTACCTCCGCGTCCAATAGATAAGTCACTCAATTTCTTTTTACATAATGCAAACGTGCAAAATCCTTCTTGCTACGTTTCAGCAAAACCTTGAAAGTAGATTCAGCCAACCAATCTAAGTTGAAGCGCTAAATTATGCCTGATTTTTTGCATTTCCAGCCATTGTTTTCAAACTACACTTAATGTCCTTTTCAATCAAAGACAATAGCTCTAAAGGTTTTGTCTTTGATACACGGTTTCGAACGCGACCTATGGCACGGTATTCCCCACATCTCATGTTTGTGTTACGGCTCTATTATGTTATATTTCCATGAAATGAAAATAATAGTTGCGACAGAGGACTAAAATGTGATTTATAATGAATACTACGAAAAAAACTTCGGAATATGCTCTGTACAGCATCTGGCTGAGGTTGAGTCCATCTGTACGTAAATCCGTATAAAAGTCCGTAAGCATGATTCATCCGTACTGGACTTCCAAAATCCGTACAAATAT
Source organism: Polymixis flavicincta (assembly GCA_949987655.1). Classification (NCBI taxonomy): domain Eukaryota; kingdom Metazoa; phylum Arthropoda; class Insecta; order Lepidoptera; family Noctuidae; genus Polymixis; species Polymixis flavicincta. The sequence goes on from OX465179.1 coordinate 12,534,633, forward strand.
GGACAAATCCGTATATATGGCAACACTGGCGCCGACCGCCGATGCAAATCACAGAACTGTTAAATGTCAAAAAATCCATTTCACTTGCGCACACTCAATGAAACACTGAATGATTAATTTAATTCAATTATTGTGTTATTTTTATATAATTTAATTTATCCCATGACTAATAAAGAAATAGTTACTGATCAAATTAAACGTAAAATAAGTATTAAACTACGAAACGAAGTTAAATATGATCAACCAGCAATGTTTAAAATGGAACGTTTAAAAAAAAAGAATGATTGGATGCGTTCAAAATATGTCAATACGATATGTCATGACGTAGAATTAGCTTAAATTAATGTTAAAAAATCTTTTTTTCCTGCGTTTCTTTTATCATTGTGATAAGCGTAATCAATATACAATTCAATAAGCTATATTTTAAGATTTATTTCATTTCTATACATAGTCAGGTCAAAAATAAGCATTCTTCTTTGCTACGTAGTCCGTACACTAAGTTAGCTTCAGTAAAACCTACTATTATCGGACTGGAATTAATTGTCAATCGATTTATTAGATGGCGTTAATGGTGGACATAGTGAGTAGATCGTTCGGTCGATGTCTGTTTTACCGACATTCCATTGTTTGCTTTTTTACTTAGGTACTCGGGAATCCCCGTGAATGCTTTGACTATCGAGTTATATGGTACCTTTATTGTCATGAGTTATTTTCAGGGCAAGCTTCCTCAAAAATCACTAGTCACTTTTTCTGAAGTGCTGTATTAGCTTAACAATACTAGTTTTTAGATAATACTAATGTTACTTGACGTAGAAAATAAATGTATCTTTGAGACTTTTAACATTTAATTTGATTAAAACTTTGATGATTACATGTTTTTTTTTTTTTTTTTGTTTTTAATTCCTTCGCTATGATGTATTTTATTTACTACTATCACATTACTGTTGTTAGTTAAATTTTCGCACTTCTTTGTATTAAACTGTGACTGGAATGCACCCGCAACGGAAATTATGTAATTTTGCAACAAAACTCATTCATGACACGTCAGCATGGCAACCTAACATGTTTGTTTACTTTTAATTTTCATGAACTTCCCTAAAATACTATATTTTTCCCACTGTTTGAAAAAATACTATTATCCTTCAAATCAAATCAAATCTTTTTATTGTGGGCATAGCTTATACAGATGATCAAACAATAAAATTTATTGTTTGATCATCTCGGCAGGACATAGTGGAGCTTAATTTAATTAAGTTCCACTATGTCCTGCCGAGTAGACATACAATAATTATGTATTACAGCAGGTATTCTGGAATAACTTACAAAACTACATACCAAATCAAACTACCATACAAATTATACTACTATTTTGACAAGGAAATAACGCAATGTTGAAAATATTGAAAAATCCAATATGGCGGCCAACTTTTTTGTTTTTTGGTCGATTTCGATGAAACTCGGTTTTTGATACTATTTTGACAAGGTAATAACGCAATGTTGAAAATATTAAAAAATCCAATATGGCGGCCAACTTTTTTGTTTGTGGGCCGATTTCAATGAAACTCGGTTTTGGTACTATTTTGACAAGGAAATAACGCAGTGTTGAAAATATTAAAAAATCCAATGTGGCGGCCAACTTTTTTGTTTTTGGGCCACAGTAATTTCATGATGCGACTGACGTCATAAAGATTCTATGTACCGAACACAGTCAGCAAATAACGGAGTTCGTAAAATGAGCCAGGATACGTAATAACTGATGATGTAGGCGGAGACATTATTAATTATCCAGTGTGCGTAAAATGTATCGGCATATCCCCTACCCTGCTCGTACATTATGTACGTAACCGGGACCATTACTTAATGAGACGGATTCAGTACAATGATTTGGCAACCAGTTACTGTTATAAAGAGCCTGGATACTGAAATAAGGCGGCTGTATAACGTCGTACTTACGTATAGCGCATACATATTTTATGTTACGGGTTAAGTAAATTACGTATGCTGCTCTGTGCGGAATCAATAAACCGCATACGTAAATTTTAAGAGTGCGCTGCGGTAATTTCATGATGCGGCTGACGTCATAAAGATTCTATGCACCGAACACAGTCAGTAAGTAAACGGAGTTCGTAAAATGAGCCAGGATACGTAATAACTGATGATGTAGGCGGAGACATTATTAATTATCCAGTGTGCGTAAAATGTATCGGCATATCCCCTACCCTGCTCGTACATTATGTACGTAACCGGGACCATTACTTAATGAGACGGATTCAGTACAATGATTTGGCAACCAGTTACTGTTTTAAAGAGCCTGGATACTGAAATCAGGCGGCTGTATAACGTCGTACGTATAGCGCATACATATTTTATGTTACGGGTTAAGTAAATTACGTATGCTGCTCTGTGCGGAATCATTAAACCGCATACGTAAATGATAAGAGTGCGCCACAGTAATTTCATGATGCGGCGGACGTCATAAAGATTCTATGCACCGAACACAGTCAGTAAGTAAACGGAGTTCGTAAAATGAGCCAGGATACGTAAATGATTATGTAGGCGGAGACATTATTAATTATCTAGTGTGCGTAAAATGTATCGGCATATCCCCGACCCTGCTCGTACATTATGTACGTAACCGGGACCATTACTTAATGAGTCGGAGTCAGTACAATGATTTGGCAACCAGTTACTGTTGTAAAGAGCCTAGATACTGAAATAATGCGGCTGTATATCTTCGTTCGTATAGCGCATACATTTTTCCTGTTGCGGGTTAAGTAAATTACGTATGCTGCTCTGTTAATACATATGCGGCATCATTAAACCGCATACGTAAACGTTAATAATGCGGGCACAGTAATTTCATGATGCGGCTTACGTATTAAGGATGCGGCCTCATTACAAGTAACTTGTTTACATTGTCTTTACAGAGCATTATGCCGCATACTTACTTAACATGGTGTCGTTTCATTATAAGTATGGCTCTTATAATTTTCATGTCAAAAGCACATTATACGTATCTGGCTGCCAGTACATTACAAATTTGCCAATTTTAAGTAGCCCGTTTTTCTCAGTGCGGAGAGTTGCACTGGGCCCCTTAGATTAAAGGGGCTCTTATCCATTTTGTTTTATTAAAAGGTTCACTATTTCGTGTCCATCATTAACAGAACTACACACTAAGAAAAAAAAAATGATTTTTTGATTTGATTTTATAAATTTTATAAATTTTTACGCCATTACGGGTGAAACATGTAGGTACGCACGAAACATTAATTTTGTGACATCCTGCATGCTTAATTTGCATGTATACACGTTTTTGACAAATAACATTTATTTTCAGAAAAGAGGTCAGGCGGATTGGTCGGTGGGATTTGGCGTTAGTGGAGTCACCTTTACCTGGCTTTGGGATGAATATAACTTTCACTTCTCTCCAGCCTTTGGGAACGTACCTAAAGGCCAGGCACGCTCTCATTATAGGCACTAGTCTTAATGCGACAGAGACTCCCCCCATTGTAATAAGGCGGGAACACTCCATCGGGACCAGCTGCCTTGAAAGGATGGAAGCTGCGGATGGCCCATTGGAGTTTTTCCAGCGTAATCACCCTGCATGTGTAGCGCCAGTCATTCTCAGATGGTGTTTGGATTACATCCTGCCAGTCGATTACCTGCGCGAAGACGCATCCAGGGAAGTTAGTTTCAATTAGGACGCGTCTAGCTTCTTCAGGTGATGATGTGAGTGTGTTATCAGGTTTGCGGAGGGTGGTGGGCCCGGAAGTCTTCTGTTGCGACAGTACCTTCCTTACCCTGTTGACTTGCTGGCAGGATTCAATGTTAACGCAGAATTTGCGCCAACCCGCGGTACTCCTGAATCTGATGCATTTTTTGTAGCTGGATTTGGCTGCATAGTAGCTATCCCAGTCCTCATCCGCACAAGTGTTCATGGCTCTATCACGACCTCAAACCCGCAACTCTCGTAATGGCTCACGAGACTGGCGAGGCCGTGGGGGGGCGGCGCCTCCGCCTCAGGCATGTAGGCCGAGGCGAAGACGATCGCCATCTCTACGGCGTCGGCACGTTGTATTACTAGCTTTGCTGCAGAGACATTTCTGCAACAGAATTCAGTTAAGAGCTGTGTTTTAAGGTTACCTGTAACATAGATACACGACCTGGGTTGGTCGTGATCAGTGGTAACCAGGAGCTTACCCCCAAGATTGGATAGTCCTTGTATGCGGCCGGCCCTAATCCACGGCTCTTGGATCAGAGCAATGGCCGTGTGTTGTACCTCCAGCCACTTCCGGAGCTGAGCCGTCGCGGTCTGACTGTGGTGGAGGTTGGCTTGGAGGACTTTACAGTCGGACAAAAGGCACGCCATTGCTGATCGCCGTTCGTCGATCGTTGGAGGTGCCACAGGAGTGGGAGGGTGTTTCACGGTGCCAGTATTACCCAGCACCGGGATTCGTGCGGCAAGGGTCGGATCGGCAGTGGTGTTAACCGTCGCCATTGCACTCACCTGGGTTTTAGAGGGGTCGGTACTGGTTCCAAATCCCAATCAGCGCCGACGTCCTCTGTTTTTTTTTGGGAATTGTTGGTTTTGGTCTTGGTTGTGGTTCTCGCCACAACCGGACCAGCGCCCGCACTGGTACCCGCGAAGTTAGTCGCAAGGTGTCCAGGGGCGAGAGAAGTGCAAGCACCTCCCTTTAGAGTCTCATTGGCTTTCGCCTCCACTCCAGTGATTTGGGTTTTAACTGGCCTTAAGGCATCCATGTTAAATTTTCCATAAAAAATCGTCTCTCTGGCTCCCACCCTCCATGGAGCCCGCACCTGGGAACGTCTCACTATAAAAAGATCGCACGTTAGGACTACCAGAGAGATATAGGGGCGCGAGGCTGGTTTACAGTGCGACATCGGGTGCTCGATCAGGTTGGCCCCCAACGAGCTGATCAACCCTCACCTACACCGTCAGCCGTTTACCTACCGCTTCGGTCGTCCAAGGACAACCTCAGCGGACCTCACGCACCTCGCCTGTGACCCTCTGACGGGACACCGTGACCATTTCCCTACCCCTGGCTATTAGGTAGGGCCACCGTTTCGCTTTAAATCCAGACCAAAGGGGGCGTGTTGCCTCACGGGCACATTACAACCAGAGCCGATCGGCTCAACCCCCCAGGGCTCCTTCATCCCCGCTCACGGCGCTCAACTACGCAGGTCCTAGCGCAGGTGACTAATTGCTCCTACTCGCCATCAGCTGATTTTAGTGATGGACGAGCCCGCCACCACCCAGTCACGGCAGGGTCGCGGTTAGGAGCGGAAGTTGGAGTGGAAGGAGTACGGGTGTAGGTAGGGTGGAGTGGGGAGGGATTGAGAGAATTGGGGCAGGAGGGCTAAAATGCGGGATAGCACTGGCGCCTGGTGGTTTTTGTTACATCTATTTCTTAAGGAATTAGACCAAGAACGGGGTGGCAACCTCGGGAAGGTACATCCACCAGACTTGCCTTGAGGATCTACACGACTGCAGCGCTCTCCCTCAAGACCCCACCAAGCAAAGCAAAGCATGTCGTTGTGCAATCGCGAAAGCATAAATCCAGACCCCCCCCCCCCCCTAAAACGTAGTCGCGACTGTAGTACCTGGAACAATTTCTATGAAACCTCATGGAAATTGTTCTACCAGAATCGCGTCGTGCCGTCGCGTCGCGCCTGTTTGCGGGAGCCTTTACGTTGACGTCAATCGCGTACCATCAGCCACACGTAGCCTGCCAAGATGCTGCTGACGATAAATAGACGTGTATAGTATAGCACCGAAGGTCAGCGAGTGCTGCTCCATATAAAATTGGTATGCGACCGATGTGAGCGCTGCAGATCGTCGGTCGAACACAAAATCCAACCTTAGGCTACCTCTCCATTGGAGCGGACAGAAGCGGAGCTGTTCTTATATTAACCAATAGAATTCAAACTCTTCAAACCCCTCCGCATGGATGGAAAACGTTATATTGGTTAATACAGTAAAAGCTCCTTATTCGCGCTTCCTTCATTTGCGTTTTCACTATTCGCGGATTAAAAAAATGCGTCTTACTTCCTATATTTGAGTCGCGGATCTAATCGGTACCTACATATTAATAAAAAGGATTCCAATAGGTAATACCCAACCCAATATCATTTCTAAACGCGTCGTCAAATGGACAAAAATAAATAGACCTTATTACAACTATGTCTAAAGTATGTTGTAATATGATATCGCCGCTGTTTCGGCCTTAGACATAAAGCCGCCTTCGCCGCGGTCGGTGTTTTTGAGAATGTAAACAAACAGAATGAAAGCAAACTCAATGCATAAAGTACATAAATTAGACGTTCCGTCCTTTGGTAAGAGCCGCTTTGCGTGTTTTATTGCTTCATTTTTCCATTCGTTACAAAAATACTAATACTACAGCTGTCTTCCTAATTTATAAGGTCGACAAAAAAAATGAAAAACGAGTTTTGACGCTAGAAATGGTTGATCGTTTACGCTTCGGAGAGGCATCTATATCAGGCTCATTCAATTAATCAATATGGTCAAAAACTTTAATTAAATTGTTTGTTTTTCCATATACTCGTATTTGTTTTTTATTTTATTTTGTCACCTAGGAAGGTATTCCCTATAATCCCATATAAATTACAATTCCATATGTTCACGATTTCTGTATTCGCGTTATATTTACGGAACAAATACCCCGCGAATAAAGAGCTTTTATTGTATAGGCACAGCTCTGATCCTTTCCGCTCTTCTTCACTCCAATGGACAGGCAGCCTTACGCAAGCACAGTACCTATTGATCTATAGAGACCACAAAAATAAGTTTATATTTCATATTAAGGCGCAGACAGCCGACTTTTAAGGACTTTTTATTGAAGATCACGTCTAAACGTCTAACGTATTTGAAAATAAAAAAATGTGAAACTAGACAATTTTCTTCGTCATTTGATATGTGAATATTTTAAATAATATTTTATAACATAATGTAATTAATTGGTAAAGTAATGTCTATCGAGGACATAAAAACGATAATCACGCAAAAACTATCGGGTGTATTTCCATGAAACTTTCACCATCTAAAAGACAATTTAACCACCCTAAATTTAGTACCGTATACGGTTTTTCTTTGAATTGTGTTTGATAAATCAACCTGGTTGTTTTTCGAAAAAATGTATGCGCGTTGAGGCGGGTTCTCTTGCGAGCGACGGGCGGCAATGCATCGCTGTAGGTAGCTGTCATCTATCGTCGCCTTAAGTAGGTACTCATTTCTCGAAAATGAGTTTCTGTTTGCGGGAGCCTTTACGTTGACGTCAATCGCGTACCATCAGCCACACGTAGCCTGCCAAGATGCTGCTGACGATAAATAGACGTGTATAGTATAGCACCGAAGGTCAGCGAGTGCTGCTCCATATAAAATTGGTATGCGACCGATGTGAGCGCTGCAGATCGTCGGTCGAACACAAAATCCAACCTTAGGCTACCTCTCCATTGGAGCGGACAGAAGCGGAGCTGTTCTTATATTAACCAATAGAATTCAAACTCTTCAAACCCCTCCGCATGGATGGAAAACGTTATATTGGTTAATACAGTAAAAGCTCCTTATTCGCGCTTCCTTCATTTGCGTTTTCACTATTCGCGGATTAAAAAAATGCGTCTTACTTCCTATATTTGAGTCGCGGATCTAATCGGTACCTACATATTAATAAAAAGGATTCCAATAGGTAATACCCAACCCAATATCATTTCTAAACGCGTCGTCAAATGGACAAAAATAAATAGACCTTATTACAACTATGTCTAAAGTATGTTGTAATATGATATCGCCGCTGTTTCGGCCTTAGACATAAAGCCGCCTTCGCCGCGGTCGGTGTTTTTGAGAATGTAAACAAACAGAATGAAAGCAAACTCAATGCATAAAGTACATAAATTAGACGTTCCGTCCTTTGGTAAGAGCCGCTTTGCGTGTTTTATTGCTTCATTTTTCCATTCGTTACAAAAATGCTAATACTACAGCTGTCTTCCTAATTTATAAGGTCGACAAAAAAAATGAAAAACGAGTTTTGACGCTAGAAATGGTTGATCGTTTACGCTTCGGAGAGGCATCTATATCAGGCTCATTCAATTAATCAATATGGTCAAAAACTTTAATTAAATTGTTTGTTTTTCCATATACCCGTATTTGTTTTTTATTTTATTTTGTCACCTAGGAAGGTATTCCCTATAATCCCATATAAATTACAATTCCATATGTTCACGATTTCTGTATTCGCGTTATATTTACGGAACAAATACCCCGCGAATAAAGAGCTTTTATTGTATAGGCACAGCTCTGATCCTTTCCGCTCTTCTTCACTCCAATGGACAGGCAGCCTTACGCAAGCACAGTACCTATTGATCTATAGAGACCACAAAAATAAGTTTGTATTTCATATTAAGGCGCAGACAGCCGACTTTTAAGGACTTTTTATTGAAGATCACGTCTAAACGTCTAACGTATTTGAAAATAAAAAAATGTGAAACTAGACAATTTTCTTCGTCATTTGATATGTGAATATTTTAAATAATATTTTATAACATAATGTAATTAATTGGTAAAGTAATGTCTATCGAGGACATAAAAACGATAATCACGCAAAAACTATCGGGTGTATTTCCATGAAACTTTCACCATCTAAAAGACAATTTAACCACCCTAAATTTAGTACCGTATACGGTTTTTCTTTGAATTGTGTTTGATAAATCAACCTGGTTGTTTTTCGAAAAAATGTATGCGCGTTGAGGCGGGTTCTCTTGCGAGCGACGGGCGGCAATGCATCGCTGTAGGTAGCTGTCATCTATCGTCGCCTTAAGTAGGTACTCATTTCTCGAAAAAACTACGAAAAAAAAATCCGCTGTTTTAACCAAAAATATCCCATTCCTCAAAAAATGTATGGATACATTTTTTGAGGAATGGGATATTTTTGGTGTGTCCTATAAAAACATCAACGAAACCCTTAAAACTGCATTGAAACCGGACCATCCAATACAGTTTCAATACAAACAGCGACATGGGCTTCAACCTTAATACATAATTATTCATGATTTTGTTGGGTTTTGGGGTCTTTGGGGTTAACATAGGTATGCTTCAAACTTACCAATTTTAACACCTCTTGGTTTACGTTAGAGTCCGGGGGTTTAATAACACCCCTCCGTTTATGACGTGGCCACTGATATAAAGTATGATTTTAGGTAATAGGTAGAAGCCGACATAATTAGTGATACCACCACCACCACCACCGCCATGGCACCATCACCACCACCACTACTCCACATAGCACCTACTTTTTATACATAATATACAGGCTCAGTGTTTCTTTAAGCTATATTTTATAGTTATAGCTCGGTTATTCTGTGGTTATAGTATGAGTACCTAAGTACAGACGCCAGCACATCAAGCTACCACAATCTGTCAAATTTCTTTGATAGATTTTAAGGTTCATGTTCTTTTGGTAAAATTTTATAGTTTGGGGTAGCTTGATGTGCTGGCGTCTGTACCCTAGACAAACCTTGGCAAGTGGTCTAATAAAATACAATGTTAGATAATACTTCATTAACACTGATTCTTTATTTTCTAATGATAAAAAATAAGATATTCCCACTTAAGTCAACACATAGACATAATCAATTAAATGGTACCAAAAGGGAAAATTGCTCTAATGATCGAGTTACGGTTACCAATTTCCTCGAAAAAGCACACCACACAATTAGACTTTTATTAGTTACAGAATTTCATACATAAAACAATGCAAAGGGTACCTATATTTACCCACATGAAACGTGAAAGCTACAAGCAACGCGACACCGTGCAGGCTTCATATTATGAAGCAATGTAGCAGGTACATAATCATTCATTGTATAATTAATTTTCAATCGTGTATGCACACACAGCCAGTGACAAAAACACATTCGATTTGAAGTATACAAGTCAACATAGTGAGTGTGTTTTAGTTGTGTTGTTTTGTGTAAGGAACACTGAAAAATACTATATCAAGAAATCAAGCTATACGACTATAAATCTAGGATCACCGGATGTAAATGTAGCAACAGAGACCATGTAGGTAAAGGAATTTGTGTACCTGGATTATTCAATTTCAGGAATTTTGCAGATAGATAACCTTCCCTCTTACCTCTGACACAATGCATTAGGCTAATAAACATTTTTGCTTAAAAATACTTAGAAAAAATCTCACTTGTTTCAATAAGGAGGAAGTCATATTTTAGCAAAATGTTTTTATAATTATGTACCTATAAGAACTTTAAAACCTAACCTATTTGTGCCTGTATATATTTTTTTACTTTCTACATAAGATGTTATGAAAAACATTATGTAGGGCAGGTTCAAAGATAGGTATATTTACTGTGGGGCCTCCGTTGCTGGTAACGGAATAACAGTTAAATTATGATTAACAGACAAGCAAGGATTGATCGGATCTCTTGTTTCCTCTGATTGGAGAGTACAATTTAATTGTGCCAATTTTGCATTATCTGCATCTATATCTTCACCGGAAAGCCTGAGCGCCGTCGGCTCACTTACGGTTGCGTTAATTTCAGTCAAAGTGCCATTTTGGATGCTCGACTCGCCAGTCATATTACTAATATTGTCAGGTTCATCAACCACCAGAGGAGGTTCTGTTACATTGTTTTCTGCGGCAGAGTTTAAAAGAATCGAGCATGGTATGGTCGTCATAAATTCTTCGCCTGCCTTTGTAAGAACCGTAATGGTGCACTTGGTGTTGTCAGTAGAGTTCTTACTAACACCAGCATCTTTTACGTCGGCATCTGGCGTAAACGAAGTAGCGATTGAACAAGGTATTGCGAGTACTTCGGTTTTGTTATCATTACTTATGGTCAAACTGCAGTTTACTAAATCGGCTAAAATTGAATCGGCCACGGGGGTAGTGTCGTTGGCTGCTGTGACAGCCACAGGCTGACCTCTGTTATCGTAAACGACGGTATGGTGCTGTCTTCCAGTAGAGCGCGCCAAATTCCACAGGGCTAATCCAGTCAATACTGTTCCAATACCAGCACCTGCGATGCCTATACCCTTCAGAGCACTTCCTGAACGACTCATACCTCCATTTCCTCTACCATAGTTTCCAAAGTATCCAGGTGATTGAGCGCCATACCCGGAATTATATCCACCGTATCCACCGCCACCGCCGTAATTTGAATGAGCAGGTGGCCCTTGATGATGGTACTGGTTTCCGTAATTATTTTGGTAATTCTGACCATTGTTATACGGTGGTGGTGCAGCAGCAGAACCAGCCACTCCAGTATTGTGTTGCTGTGTTTGATGAGGGTAGCCACCACCGGATCCGTGTTGTGGATAGCTGTGTCCAGGCTGGCCACTTCCTGATAATCCAGTTGACTGTGGGTACCCTGCTTGACCGGCTCCAGTGTTTCCTGACAACCCAGTTCCTTGTGGGTATTTGCTCGCAGTTTGCTGAGGATATCCACTGCCAGCACTTCCTGATAAGCCGTTCGAAGATGGGTAAGAATGACCCTGTTGATTATTAGAATGTTGTGGACTGGCTAAATTATTAGGTGCACTACTTCGTTGAATACTTTCTTGATGAGCCGCTGGTTTTGACTTGTCACCAGATAATCCTGTTCCGCTGGAAGGATACGAATGACTTTGCCCGCTGGACGGCTTGGATTGCCATCCAAACAAAGTAGGTTTTGGAGCTGAAGCTTGTGGATTACTAAAAGATGTTGGCGCAGGTTGCGGGTTATAATTTGTCTTTTTGCTGGATCCACGAGATCCAGAGCCACGGCTTCTACCTGAAGTTTTTCTTCCTTCGGCACAAATAATAAATAAAATAGTTAAGAACGCTACAAAATATTTTCGATTCATATTTCACTCTTTGGATAATAACACTTCCGAAAATTGTATCAAAGTTCACTCTGTAGGTATCCACTTGTACAACATACGTCAACACTGAACGGTCGTGTGTCACACTATGTGTCTCGAACGCTAAGTGAATCGACCCAAGACTATGTTCGAATGTTGACCACCCACCCTACTGCGCACTACAGCGGGACATAGATCTATGGATAATAGGTGCTGTGACCTACGTAGTAGGTACCTGGGTAAACGCTATAAATGGACCGCACGCTAACAACATGGGCTCTTTCGAAGAATCAATATTCCAACATGGAAAGACCCAACAAGGCACAAACAAACGTAGCCTAGGTACCTACCACCACACTACCTCCCTCTAATCGATAAATGGAAGTTACACGACTTGGCTCTATAGTATGGTTTACAAAAAATGGTAGTAACGTATGTAATATTGTAGGAGGCACATTTTTTTATATTTACACAACAAGATGTTTAGGTGGGTAATTAATTAAAATAATATCATTATTTTCAACCTATTTTACAAAATCTTGACAAAGATTCACCATCCTCACAAATGAAGAAAAACTTTTGTTGGTAGTGAATCATAAGAAAGAACTGACCATGAAGTTTGGGATTATGCCTAAGGCTTATACCTATACTTGCACCACAAATCAGTAATCATTATAATTATCATTCTATCTCTGTAATTTTCAAACGATTGATAAAAACATTCATTCTTTTAAATAGGTTTAAAGCTAATCGCAGGGAAGGTGGGGCAAAATGAGTCTCAGGGCACAACGGGAAACTAGTTTATGTGCCTGTCACACACGCGCATGAAAGTCTTTCAAAAATCGTTATTAGTTAGTTGTTCAAGCGCCTCACGTAAGTCACAGCAAGCAGAATGTGTAGGTGCATGTTTTAGTGTCGTGGCTGACATAAACAGTTTTTGAGATGGTAGGTATTTTCATTTATATTCGTATGATATAACTACTCTTGTGTATTGAGATAAATACATGACCTGCATAAACTTTTATACCATAGGCTCTTCTCCATAGGAATCAACATTTTGGAACCATGCACCTAGCTTCTGACGTTTCATAAGTGCTCATGCAGGTTTATATGAAATAAAAATATTTTTATTTTGATAAGTTAGTGTGAGTGCTATTAGTATATATTTACCTATTCAAATTCGAATTTATTTATGATAATTTCCATTGAGAATAAAAATTCCGACCAGCTTAAAAAAGAAGTAATATTCGTGGCAAAAAAAAGGATGGAAAACGTGGGAAAACGGCTGTACTAATACAGGATTCCCCGTACGAAAATGATCTGACTAGGGAAAAGAACGCAAAGGAGAGGTAAGGAGAATAGTAGAAAACTGCAGAAGAAAAAAAAAACGAAAAAATACTAGCCAAATAATAAAAAAGGGATAAGACACAAAAGGTGCAGTCAGGTGAGGGTGGGGTTGCGTGTAGCTCTTGTGCGCACAATTCCTGCGCCACACATTTGTGCTCAATGTTTGCCTGACTAAATTGTATCTCATTCTCCCCTTTATCGTTTCCCGTTTTGCCCCAATAATGGGGCAATATTTGAATTTACCCGTGCTGATTAGTTCCTCATAATTAAGAAAATTTGTAGGCCGTCCCCGGACATGACAATGCTTTGATCAAAATAGTAGCTACAACTTAAAAGGCCAATTAATATTTTTTTTTTTACTTTTTAGAGGTTTTTGTTTGTGTCGGTATTTTAAAAAATTTTAATTAACTTTTATTTCCTGCCTTTTAAACTGAATAGAGTAATAGTAAACTCGCTACAATCGACACGCATGTCACGTTTGGGGTATCTTTCCCACAGTGAAGTTTGTTACTAATTTATCCTCATTCATCGTCCTGATCATCATTTATCTATAACCTATTCATTTGAGACCTCTTCAATGAGCCCAAACACGATACTTCTGTTGTTTGTTGGTGAGTAACTTGGGTATCCTGGAAATTCCAGGTGTTGCTCCAGCATCAGTTCAAGGTTAGTTTGTTCATCTAATATCATTGCAGTAATATAATACTAAATTTAGATCAGACCCGTGGAGGATCCCCCCCGAGTGGGTTCCCGCATTGTCGTTGCGGGGGGGCTCAGTAACCGTGGATTCCGGCCACGGTGAAGCCAAGAGGAACCCAAAGGTGGGGCCGCTCGTCAGGGCTTTTGCCTCAAAGCCGACGACGTAGCGGCCAAAAAGTAGATTGCGGTGAGGTGCACCGCAACTGAGGTGGGCCGCGATGTCGAATGGGAGGCATCGCGGCTGAGGGTTGCGGGCTGCGGTAGAGGAGGAGTGCCGGTGCTTCTGAGAAGCGCTCTTCCCTTCCGTGGCCTGGACGGGGCCGCCACCGTTTGATGGCGGACGCGGTGGGGCCGCAGGGGAAGAGGAGTGTCGGTATAGCGTCAGCCGCTCTCCCTATCCCCTGCGGCCGAAAAGTGGTAGACGGGACGGCGCGTTGTGTTCCACACGCGCGCCGTCAAAGATGTCAGCAACCACAGGTGGGGTCCGCAAGGGCCGATACCTGCCAGGGGTGCGGGTTTGTTCGAAAGAGATACCACGGCCCCTGGCATACGGGCTACTGAGGGAACACGGGTGGGTTTTAGTCAGTAAAAGTCTGACACGCCCTCCAGCTCTACTCAGCAGGAGAAGGCATTTGATGATTTCCCACCCAAAAAAAAAAAAAACCCGTGGAGGATGCTCAAATCCCTTCATCAACCAGAAAGCAGCTGATAATCTTCAAACGGCTGAACCAATTTTGATAAAACATATCTAAGAACCACCAATAGAAAACGTACTTTTAAATAAAAAAACCGCACCCAAATCGGTTCACCCATTTAAGAGCTACGGTGCCACAGACAGACACATACAGACAGACACACAAAGCGATCAAATTTATAACACTCCTCTATGTGCGTTGGGGGTTAAAATAATGAATAAGTACGTGTTAATATGTTTTCTAATTAAAAAGTTTCATAAAATGTTGTTGATTTCGTGTACGTGACTTGTATCCCATTTTACCCCACCTCCCCCATGATTTGTGGTACAAGCGGACGTGAGTAGCATACCTACATAATGATGTTTGCTCTCTATAAGTTGTCATGTAGGAATACCCCGTAAGTAAACGTCCCCGTAGACATGGTTTTCCTAAAAGTCTCTTGTCTGCTATCACGGGCATACCTATACTTTCTGCTAAACTCTCTACTAAATTCTCCCCACAGGTGATACAATATTGGGCGAAGGTATGGCGTGGAGTGTGGTACCTACCTATGGTAATTTAGGCACCGTCACGATTGATACATAAACTAATAGGAGTAGGACCTACCTTTCCATTTTAGCAGACGGCGATTATCATTTTCTCATAGTCTCATTTACAACATGCTCTGGGTGCATATTATAATGTGCAACACAGCGTAGTTAAGCAGGTTCCAAACTAAGAAGCAGTTTATAATATACTCTACTCAATAATTGAGGTTTTTCATTCTATAAAAATAACAAGGCGCGTGATGAGACACGAAACACGACATCCATTGGTTAATAGCCGGAAATTACTTATCCACACCAGCTCGCAGGGACTAGAGTCCACGTGACTGGTTCATGTTCGTTAATATAACGACTTTAGTCTTTCTGTACACAGCAAATGGTACATTTTCTTGTGTTTAAGGTCAGCGTATAGTCCCTTTTGACATTATGCTCAAATTGACATACTAAGAAACCCTGGGAATGTCCAGAGGTGTGTACCTACCTACACGTGCGTCTCAATTGTTAAATTGAATCTTTTATGAAGGGGCCGATTTGTCAAGATGTTAACAACGTATCACCTACATTTTTATTAAATGCATTTATCAACAACAAAAACATCCATGTACCTAGGTACCTACTTATTTTACCTTTATTTACAAAAAATTCAACCTCTTTGTACCTATACCTAAATAAATCACTAGCAGATAGCTTATCTACTACGTCACTAGATTATCTTCTCTATAAACTACGTTTGAAGTGATAAATACAATCAGAAACCAATTAAGATTCTTGTTCAATTGTTCTCATCTTGAAGTACGCAGCAAGCAGTAGTTAGACAAAAGAATTTCGCAATATAGTGCAAAGAACTTAAAATGATCATATTCATTACGTTTCTTTGTTTTCTTGCAAGTTCTTGTAACGCCAGACCTAATAATATAGACATAAACCCACAAAATGTGGTAACGGTTCCAACAAACTGTCCAGATGGGCAGCAATGGGTGAACGGCGCATGTCGCGAGATCTGGAGTGTTACCGTCGCGCCTGCTAACCTTGTCACGGTGCCTACGAACTGTCCCCCAGGCCAATCATTTGTTAATGGACAATGCCGCGACGTTTGGATTAAAGCCCTGATAGAAGACAGCGACCTCAGGTGAGTTCTATTTTGTTTGTTTCTATTTCTATTTTCAATACAACTGAAAATGCCCTTGCTTTGGCTCCCTATCTACATAGATTTACAAACCTCCTCCGGGCTCATTTTACCTATTTTATCTTAATAAGTAGCATGGTCATGTTCTATGTTTACTGGCCGATATTGGGTATGTTGAAGATAAGATACAATGACACTTATCTGAGGTGTAAACAACGGCCAGTGATGGTTATATTTTACTCAGTTCAGTGCTCAGTTCTTCACAGGCTCTCCTATTTAAAATTACATCTGGGTAGAACCTAGGTAGCTAAAATGAGTAGCTAGGTACGGTCGGATTTTGTTGAAATTGTGTCACAAACAAAGTAAAATTCAAAAGTATCACTAAAAAGTATTAAAAATATATTTGTTGGCCTTTTTTTTTGGGTGGGAAATCATCAAATAACTTCTCCCGCTCTTGGTGGAGCAGGAGGGCGTGTCAGACTTTTACTGACTAAAACCCACCCGTGTTCCCTCAGTAGCCTGTATGCCAGGGGCTGCGGTATCTCTGCCGAACAAACCCGCACCCCTGGCAGGCATCGGCCCTTGCGGGCCCCATCACTTTGTGCTGACATCTCTTTGAAGCGCGCGTGGAACACAACGCGCCGTCGACTTGGGCTTGGTCCTTACCGGACAGCGAGCTACCCATTACTCGCCGTCCGCAAGCTCATGCCTACGATGGCCGGAAATCAGCCTGGGATTCCCGACGCCCAAGGCGTCTCCTTCGGCGGCTAGGGCCGTGAGGGCGCATAGACTGCCTCTCCCTCACGTGCGCCGCCTCCCTCTTCGCCAGCATTACTGCTTCGCTGAAGGAGGTGACGGCTACCCATGCACTCTCGCTCCGTACCATGGCCTGGACCAGGACTGGACGCGAGAGATCGCCGCCGCCGATCGCCTCCACGAGGACACGGCGGTGCTCCGCCCAAGCCGGGCAGACCGCCACGGTGTGCTCCACCGTGTCCTCAGGGTGGCCTTTTTATGTTGTAGGTAATATTTTGACCAAGCCATTGTCACGTCGTCGGGGGACGCCCAATGAAAATATTACCTACAACTTAAAAGGCCAACAATTTTTTTTTTTTTCACTATTTAAGATCCAAGAATCCGATTCCCGACACCCCTTGTACGACTATACAACGATCGTGGGCAGGCTTAAAAGTCGTAATAGCTTCTTACGCTCTACGGAGGCCATTCAAGACAAACCACCCATTATGAGAAGCAAACTGTGGGAAGAGAAGCATCCACCACCTCCCGACTTCGTTAAAGCCCAGGAACACTTGCCTCCCGGGCGTGATCTGCAGTGGCCTATATGGAGAGCTCTCAATCGATCGCGTACCCAAGTAGGGCGTTGTAGACACAACTTGTCAAACTGGGGGATTATTGACTCATCCAACACCCAGTGCGAGTGCGGTGCTTCTGATCAGACCATGCACCACTTGCTGGAGTGCCCTAAGTGCCGGTTCACCTGCACCTTGGATGACCTAAATAAAGCCACTGATGCCGCAATAAACGTGGCCACCTACTGGGCTCTAATAATATAAATAAAAAAGTGTACGAGTGCCATCGACACGAAAAGAAGAAGACTATTTAGAGTTTTTGTTTGGGTCGGGGTTTTTTAAATTTGAAATTTAACTTTTATTTCCTCTTAAACCTGCGCAGCATTGCGTATGTTTTCCACAGTGAATTTTTTTACTAATTTATCCTCATTCCTCGTCCTGGTCACTATTTATCCATAACCTATTTATCCAAAAATATTCATTGAGACCTTTTCAATGAGCCCAAACACGATACTTCTGCTGTTTGTTGGTGAGTAGGTAATTTGGGTATCCTGGAAATTCCAGGTGTTGCTCTAGGATCAGCTCAAGGTTACTTTGTTCGTCTAATATCATTGAAGTAATAGAATACCAAATTTGGACTTGATCAGACCCGTGGAAGATGCTCAAATCCCTTCAACAACAAGAAAAGAGCTGATAATCTTCAAACGGCTGAACTGATTTAGATGAAATATGTCTAAGAACACTCTCTTTACATACCAAGACCCCTCCGTGCCTCGGAAAGCACGTTAAGCCGCTGGTCCCGGCTGTCATTTGTAGATCTTTGACAGTAGTTACGGGTCGACAGAAGCCCGAACAACCAGTCTTACCAAGAGGTATCGTATTACCCAGTAACTGGGTTGTGGAGGTCAGATAGGCAGTCGCTCCATGTAAAATACTGGTATTCAGCTGCATCCGGTTAGACTGGAAGCCGACCCCAGCATAGCTGGGAAAAGGCTAGGCAGATGATGATGTCTAAGAATACTCCCGACTAATTCACCTTTCAAACAAAAAAAAAATCAAAATCCGTTCATCCATTTGGGAGGTACGATGCCACAGTCAGACAGACAGACACACACACACACTTTTTGGGAGGTCCGATCTTTTTTTTCATATTTCGACCCATATATTATGTTCCTTGGAGAACGTTGTTCAATTTCACGGGTACTATCACCCTGAAAAATTTAGACGATTACTAAAAAATCACTTTGTTTGGACCCTCGTCCTTCAGACCCCTTCCTCTAGAGTCTAGATTGTCCATGGCCTAAGATTGTCCAGTGCCTGTAATTTTACGGTGAGATACCCACGTTACAAACTTATTAAATATTTCATAGATAGATATCATCGAAAGACTAGCCGAAGTTCGGAAGTTCCGTGAGTAAAATTACATGTAGGTACTTAATTAGGTAATGAAAAGAAACCACAAAATATTTTTTAAGTTTTCTCTCACGTTTGTTCTCACACGGAACCCCTCCAAAGGATCACTTTGTTGAAAGTCTGTCAGGAGTTCAGGACCCTTTTTCTCAGGAATAGGGAGAAGCCATAGAAATATAAAACTTATATCTATGATAGAGGCAATAGGCTCGCCCCGTATTACTGGCGAAATATGTGTGTGCTATAATCATCGATCACTTTATTAGTGATCGATGGCTATAATACACCGCCCGACCCTTCAATACCCACTTAACAATACCTAACCATCTGATCATAAACTTCGAAGATACTCCTGTACTTATTGTTATTGAGTTATTGTAGGGAAAATAAAAGGAAAGTAAAAACGTATTTACAAAAAAATACAACAAATAAAAAGAAAAACTGACAGACTGACTGACTGACTCATCAACGCCCAGCCCAAACCTTTGGACCTAGAAAGCTGAAATTTAAACAATGATGGCCGCTCGAAACTATACGGCGGTAGTAGGTAAATTAGGGATGCGGTAGTATGAATTTTATATTCTGGTGTTATCGAGCAATGATGAAAGTTTTTATTTCACTAAAATCTGTCCACTCTCCACTATATCCGGGTAGTATTAGGAACTACAAGCACCTGTTCTGTTTTTTGTTATTTTCCTCCTAAGCTTATGAAGATAACTAAAAATAATTACACAATCTACATATTGAATCGACACAGCGATTAATTAACACAATTATTGCGATAAAAGTTGCATTCATATTTTATATCATCATAAGAAACCCATTAGGTAAAATAATAGCTTGAACGATAAGACAAGACAATAAGGAAAATGTTATATAAATAAGTAGGTATTATTAATAGATTCCTGCACTACCTACAGGGTTTGGGAAATATGTAAGTTTTCAACACACTCCATGAAGCTATCCCATATCGTATGTTACATAACTAAGGAAGTAGGTATTTTATAAAAGTTTGTTTTGCAGGGAAACTCAACCGGACTATTCAGAGTTGTCACCACAAAATATAGTAACCGTTCCACCTAACTGTCGTCCTGGTCAGCAATGGGTTAATGGCCAATGCCGCGACATATGGAGAAGCGGATCAAATACGAAAAATGTCATCACGGTTCCCTCCAACTGTCCATCTGGCCAAGAATTCATCAATGGCCAATGCCGCGATGTATGGAAAAGGTGTGTATAATGTACCTAATTACATTTAAGTCCATTAATACGATTATTCCCGATGTTCCACCACTTGTTTGGTTACCACTGGAGGACAGCGAAACAACTTTTGCAGTGAACAGGACAGTAAGTACTGTGTCCTACATGTAACGCATGAGCGATACATGACTATTGTTCACTATTTATACACTAGGTACACTTACTCAAAGGCTCGGGTCTCTATAGCCTGTACACTATTTCCGTGTTGTCTAGCAGCTGAATTGCCTCGATGGTCACATGACGGTGAAGTCTGGATTTATTCTTTGTTCGTCCTGAAGTTTTGTCCCACATTCTAAAAAAATCAGTTTGTCCCATATCCCTATTGAAGTTGTGCTTCCTCCCAAATTACAACCACTTTAAAAATACCTATAGTCAGAAAAAAATATAATGTATCTACGTATAAAAAAAAAAACGATTCTAAACATCTAGGTAAGTATCACAAAATCACAGAAATGGTCATCATCTTACTTCTGTATCGTTTCTACGGCAAGTTCCTGTCTTTTCGTTTTGACGCGAGATTTCCAACGCAGTTTGGCGTTTATTAGTAAAGTCAATATGAATTAATTTTGACTCATTCAGTTTGATCTTCCACTTTTGTGTCCTGCCATACACTTTATTCACAGCTTGTTCAACTTTCTCTACTGCTTCTCTGTGGCTTGATCCGGTAGCCGTCATAGCAATGTCATCAACAAAGATCACAATGGTGTTGTATTCCAGCTCTGGGATATCACATAGGTACCTAATGTATAGCAAGTACAGAATAGGGCCTAGCACATTTCCTTGTGGTACCCCAGCTTTTATAGTTTTCAGCTCGGAATATGCATCCGCTTGTCATATTTTAAGCATTCTGTCACTTATTTATCATTCTAGAATGTCTGCAAATTCTAGAGGTAGCATGAGTCTGAGTTTAAATACCAGACCCTAATGTCAAACTTTAACAAAAGCTTGCGCGACATCTAGGAATACGGTGGCGCCACGGTGACGTAGACTTGCTTGTTTTCGAGTGATTTTTCAATACTGTTAATTATTCTGGGTCTATTGTAATGTTTTTCCCTGAAGCTAAATTGCTGGTTACTCGCGGCTGACAACTGTCCATGTACTCTGACCCTGATTAATATTACCTATAAAAAAATATTATAAAAGTGGTGTTATGATCATTTATTGGTTTTCTCATCCTCAGAGACACTAGTAAGAGTACTTATGCTTTTCCAAGATTAAAATCGAACGTTCCCCTAACCTATAGGTACAGACTAGCACATCAAGCTGTCCCAAACTGTCAAATTTTCCAAATTGAACATGAACCATATAACTGTTGGAACAAAGTTGAAAAACTTTCAAAGAAAATTGACAGATTGGGGTAGCATGATGTGCTGGCCTCTGTACATATCCAAGTTTTTTATAAAAGTTTATTTTCAGGGAAATTCAACCGGAATATTCAGACGTGTCACCACAAAATATAGTAACCGTTCCACCCAACTGTCGCCCTGGTCAGCAATGGATCAATGGTCAATGCCGCGACGTGTGGAAAAGGTGTGTATAATAAATACCTAAATACGTATGTAGACATAAATGTAAAAGTTGCAGGGTAGAGGGGCTTAGTACCTAATAACAGGCGCACGGTTCGATTGACCAGCACCCTAATTGCGTAACTCACGATTGATCATAATTGGTTTCGTCTTCACAGTTAAACAATATTCATTGCGTTATTTATGTTGTCGAACAAACACATTTTTCGAACATATGAAGCAATGGTTTAACAATCCGTTTCAAAACGATACAGATTATGATGAATCGTGAGTTACGCAATTAGGGTGCAGATTAAGCTACTCTTGCCGAGGCCGGATGTTCATCTTTACATACCGACACCCGGGGCACGGGCCTCGGAAAGCCTGTAAATCCGTTGGTCCCGGCAGTCGTTTGCGGATCTTTGACAGTCGTTACGGATCGTTAGAAGCCCGATAGTCTGATATCGAGAGGTATCGTGTTGGACTGATGCAGTGATGGCGAAAGTAATAATTCTGTAACAGCATAAATTGTCTTTTATTAATTTACTAGAACATTAACTAACTATTGTAATGTAACTATTGTAATAATAAGAACACGTCCAAATGCGCGTGGACCTGGTGTACGTTACCCCAGCAAGAAAGTGTCTCCTAGAGTTATATGAGTAGAACGTATAATGTGTGCCTTATCTGCTGTAAATGTGCCCCCTCATAAAAAATGTGTGCCCCCTGTCGTTTTGGAGAAAAACGGAAAAAACGATTCTTGCTGGGGTAACGTTTTTCTAGCAGGAAAATTCTAAACGAATGATCCGGGAGAGAAAAATTGTGCATGGCCAGAGACCTTATATGTTTGCCAAAATGTGCCCCCAAAAATTAAATCTGTGTCCCTTCAGGTTTTCGAGATATTGCATTTCCTGCTGGAGTAACGTTTTGATGAATCGTGTATCTCTAAAAGCATTGCATGTGCCCCTGTAGAATAAACATATACGAGTAGCTCTTAATGTGTGCCCCTAAGTTCCCCAATTAGATTTAAGAAAATATTTATAGTTTTCCAGCTATCGCGGTTTTATGAAAACCCGAAAAAACATCACAGCGCCTAAATGAGACAAGGCAAAAGTTCGCTGAAAACTATATTCGGTCCTTCTTGACGCTATTAATAACCATACAAAGTTTCAAAACTGTTCATGCATGCGTTTTTGGGTAATCTTGCCAAAAGTCAAAACGATGGTGTCTTAACTTTGACGGCAAAATACAAGGAACCGGCTCAATCCCAGATGTGTAGGTGTGAACCAAAATCTTGTGCCTTTAGTCAAAAATATATGGTGAAAATATTCAGCTTGGAATGTTTCGCATTAAGTTAATACTAACAAAAAACCAAAATATGTAAACAACGGCTGGTTATCCGACTAAATTCCAATGACTACTAAAAAGCGACTGATTCATACATATCGATGACCTTCTTTATTGGACGTATTATACCTAAGCTGTTGTCCGTACAGTCGCGTTCAAAAGTTTTGGGGGCTAATTAAAAAATATATTAAATGCACCTTGTGACTATATTAAATGAAACAGCTTTTTGATGTGGAAAATTATTATTTTTATTGCCTTAATTTTAACTCTTAAAGTAATCAAAGTCATAAAGGCGTAGGAACAAAAAAAAAACAGAAAAAGTTATTCCTACAGCTTTATGAACTTAGAGCGTTGTATTGATGATTTTGATGATTATAATTCTGTAACTACATAATGTCCTACAGCCGCGAATAATATTTTAATCAACGTACAACCAGCACTGGCCTGCAAATTGCAAAAAACGCAAGAAACTTTGAATTTCGCGGGCTGGTTGGAGCATTCCCCTTACTGATGAAAAACTTACTGTTAATTTATGTAACCTACGGCTTATCAATAAATATAATAGAAACAGCTAGTAGAATATAATCCAATAACAACTTTATTTTATTACTTATTACTTTTCTACTTCAGTGTACTCAGGCACAACACGTGTGAACCGGTTAATGAGTAAAGTAAAGAAGGTCATCGATATGTATGAATCCGTTGCTTTTTAGTAGTCATTAAAATTTGGTCGGATAACCAGCCGTTGTTTACATATTTTGGTTTTTTGTTAATATTAACTTAATGCGAAACATTCCAAGCTGAATATTTTCACCATATATTTTTGACTAAAGGCACAAGATTTTGGTTCACACCTACACATCTGGGATTGAGCCGGTTCCTTGTATTCTGCCGTCAAAGTTATGACACCATCGTTTTGACTTTTAGCAAGATTATTCAAAAACGCATGCATGAACAGTTTTGAAACTTTGTATGGTTATTAATAGCGTCAAGAAGGACCGAATACAGTTTTCAGCGAACTTGTGCCCTGTCTCATTTAGGCGCTGCGATGTTTTTTCGGGTTTTCATAAAACCGCGATAACTGGAAAACTATAAATATTTTCTTAAATCTAATTGGGGCACTTAGGGGCCCACATTAAGAGCTACTCGTGTATGTTTATTCTACAGGGGCACATGCAATAGTTTTAGAGATATACGATTCATCAAAACGTTACTCCAGCAGGAAATGCAATATCTCGAAAACCTGAAGGGGCACAGATTTAATTTTTGGGGGCACAGATTTAATTTTTGGGGGCACATTTTGGCACACATATAAGGTCTCTGGCCATGCACAATTTTTCTCTCCCGGATCATTCGTTTAGAATTTTCCTGCTAGAAAAACGTTACCCCAGCAAGAATCGTTTTTTCCGTTTCTCTCCAAAACGACAGGGGGCACGCATTTTTATGTGGGGGCACATTTACAGCAGATAAGGCACACATTATACGTTCTACTCATATAACTCTAGGAGACACTTTCTTGCTGGGGTAACGTACACGTGGACCTGCTGTCGCTGTACCTACTCTGACCCTAATTCATAATTAAATAATTAAAAGAGGGGTGATAAGATAATTTACCATCTCATCATCACTCTACTTAATCTTTTGTAAGATTAAAATCGAACGATCATATTCAAAGCTTTTCTCAATTAACCTAAATTTAAAAAAAGTGAGTCATTTTATTTTGAAATCGTTCATTGACCGGACCACACATTGTGCGCTATGATTGAGTATCTATATCTTGTCCTAGGCCTCGCCTTTGTGTTTAATAATTAGAAAGAGATTGGCCATTAATTATAAATAGGTTTCTACGAGCTCCAATATTACGAAGCTGTTGAAAATTTAATGCTCAGACGTTGCTAACAAGATGTGAAACTTGTAGTTTTCATTTCTCCTTCCCCTTTCATTAGTTTGCTGGTACCAAACCATAAAATAATACTTCTTCATATATTTTCAGTTTGCAGAACATCAATGATTTGAACATCGGCTACAAAGGTGGACAAATGGAGGACTTTAAACAAAGCGATGCCGACAGAAATGTTATAAGTGTACCAAACCAATGCCCTGTAGGCTACAGGCCTGACGCTCTTGGATATTGCCGCCCTATTCTTTTTTGATTAATTGGAAATTAAAAATGAACAATATATCTACTCAAATACTTTATCATGCTTTCATTTATTGAACATTTCGTTAACGGATTCTCAATTGACTGTCATGATTCGTCTTGTGCCTGCCTGCCTGGACGGCAAGATCCTTGCCTTGCGTCACTGTAAGGGTCGGTGGCGCCGCCAGACGGAGCTAGTCAAAATCAAAAATCAAAAGTCATCTATTCAAATTAGGCTGACAATCAACAATCAGCACTTTTCGAACGTCAAAATTACATAAGCCAGTCCATAGATAAAACACAAAATACAGCCAGTCCCCCAAAACGCCCACCCTTCACCACTTCCTAGTGATTTAGCTGGGAAGAAGAAGTAGCGTAACAAACTCTCCAACAGCACAGCTGTCTGTTTAATTAGATAGACTTGATTCTATACATAGAAAGGCAAAGCAACAAATATTACGAGACACAGAATATTGATTAAATAATTTGTCATAATAATATGTGAGGGAGAGGCAGCATATGCGCCCTCGCGACCCTAGCCGCCGCAGGATACGGAGATGCCCTGGGCGTCGGGAATCCCAGGCCGATTTCCGGCCACCGTAGGCATGAGCTTGCGGACGGCGAGTAATGGGTAGCTCGCTGTCCGGTAAGGACCAAGCCCAAGTCGACGGCGCGTTGTGTTCCACGCGCGCCTCAAAGAGATGTCAGCACAAAAAATGATGGGGCCCGTAAGGGCCGATGCCTGTCAGGGGTGCGGGTTTGTTCGAAAGAGACACCACAGCCCCTGGCATACGGGCTACTGAAGGAACACGGGTGGGTTTTAGTCAGTAAAAGTCTGACACGCCCTACTGCTCCACCCAGAGCGGGAGAAGTTATTTGATGATTTCCCAACCAAAAAAAAAAAAAAAAAAACCATGCCAATATACCAACAAATAAAATGAAAACTGAACTCAAGCACATTTATTTTCAACCGACTTCAAAAAGAAGGAGGTTATCAATTCGACATGTTTATATATATATTTTTTTTATGTATATTTGGGCATAACTCCGTCATATAAAGACGGATTTACAAAATTCTTTTTTTGTTCGAAAGGGGTTTATTTCGAAATGGTCCCATTAAAAATTCATATAGATCTAATGATGCGTTTCGGAGACAGACAACGGAACTCTTCAAAAAATTACAGCAAATCAATCGCGAATGTTGCTATCGCATAAAATGCATTGTTTTGACCCCAAGGATGATGAATTTTCGAATTGGTGTGGGGTAGGTAACTAAAAAGTGAAAAATAAAAACTTTAAAAAAAAAAAATAACCGACTTCCAAAAAAACACTACAAAGCGCAAAATAACTTTAATTTCGGAAGGCGGTGACAAAGAATTAAAATACACATCCAAAGTCACCAACTTCCGGAATTAAAGTTATTTTGCGCTTTGTAGTGTTTTTTTGGAAGTCGGTTGTTATTTTTTTGAAAAAAGTTTTTTTTTTTTTTTAGATCATATTTCAAAATAAAAGCCTGGTATAAAGGGCTAGACTAGATAGCTTACATAAGCAATGCTGGATTATGTTCACATAGCTGCTACAACCCGAGTTACAACTCGAGGCCACAAATGATAACCTAGGACCATCGACGTAAAATATAAAATAAACAGGTAAGTAATTAGGTATGTATTAGTAACAAAGTAACAATAACAAAATCATGGTCAGCAAGACGACCCGTCACGCGTCACCACAAGCACCACCCGTTCACGAGCATAACGCAAAAATCAGCCATCACCTCCAAGCAACCAGCAATCGCCATATTTGAGGGCAGGCGGTAAACCGACCCTAGACGGTACCGCAAGCAGTGACATCTACGGGAGCATGACGAACTTGCTGCCAGTTGCTCTCAATAAAATGATCAATTGTCGAGATCGCTAGCCAACCACTTAAAGCAATACAACTCGAAACAACTAAAAATATTGTTATGAGTAGATCATGTCAATAAGTAATGACATAATAGATTATAATGAAAATAATAGTTTAAAAAAACTAAAAAACACGTTTTTTATAGAAAACCGAACAAAAAATAGAAAATAAATTTTAATAAATTTAAATTAAAATAGTTTAAAAAAATTCAATAAATATAAATTAATAATATTATGAATTAAAAAAAAGCGTGGGGTGTATGGTGTCAATAGTTATAAATATTTTATTGACAGATATGAGTAGAGTGATTATCATTTTGATAATATCTTAAAAAGCACCCTACGCTTTTTTTTTAATATTTTTTTATTTTTAGTCACACTTATTAATTTGTATTTATTGAAATTTTTAACACTATTCTTAATTTAAATTTATTAAAATTTATTTTCTATTTTTTAGTTCGGTTTTCTATAAAAGCGTTTTTTAGTTTTTTTTTTTTTTTAAACTATTATTTATTTTCTACATTTTAATTTGGTTTATTTATAAAAGCGTGATTTTTTAGTTTTTTTATACTATTATTTGTTTTGTAGAATTAAAATTCTCCTTAGTATTCGAAAATTGTCAATATTAGAGAAATCGGCTAAAGATAATTATTGGAAATTAAAATTAACATCAAGTCCTGTCTAATCGACTGTAGAGAAAAATTATAAAAAAAAAAATAAGTTTCTTACCTTATCGACTTAAATTATCAAAAATCATATTTTGCAAATTGAAAAATGGAATAATTTTATAAAATTGGAGTATTGTCATCGGTCCTCGATAAATCTACAAAGTTTGAACGAAATCTGGCCGTTTAAAGTGGGTCAAAATCGCGGCCAAAGAAGTCGGTTACAAACATACAAACATACATACAGGTGAAGATAATAAAAAGCATTTAAAAAATACTTACTTACTTACAGTCAATAAAAATACATGTAAATAACTACTTTAATGAACCCATATAACCTGTCAGTATAGTAGATATGTGGTCTCATAGTGTCTGGTGAGCAGCCGATACCGAAGTAGGACATGGTCTAAGAACAGGGGTAAGAACATGCCACAATAGTGACTGGTTAGATACCTAGGCTGCATGACGCCCTCTTTGCAACTTGCTGGTGACGCATGTGGTTACCTTGCTTCCCATGTTAGAAAAAATGGGAAATTCCCCGAAATAAATAATAACCTCGAACAATTATTTCCTCCTTTACTTATTATAATAATAGTAAAGTACAACCATGTGGTGCCGGACGTAAAAAATAGCACCTTCCCATTTCTTCCCTTGGGTGTCGTGGGAGGCGAACACGGGACCTACTTGAGAATGGGCAGCAGCGTTCTCTATGCATTTTATCACCATACTGTGACCGCCAACCCGCCTGCCAAGCGTGGCGATTATGGCAAATCCCCCTAAAAATGGCAAGCGCCAACAAAAAACGGCCCCTAGTACCCGGTGGCCCGCAAACCCTTGGCTACGGTAGCGGATAAGGCTACGGCGAGGCAAGGGGTGGGCTTACTACAGAAGATTCAAGGTGAATAGTTTCAGCTGGCGGGAAGGGATTGTGTCTGGTTTTCGTCGTCTTTAATGAGAGGGCTAGGCAAGGGGCCGCGGGTGAAACTTGATTGTTTCCTAGGTTTATATGCCCTCTCAGGTGGATGCGTTAGGTAGGTAGCCCAAAAAAAACAGATTTTCTTCCGTTTTTTGCAATTCGCAGGTCAGTGTCAGGTTGCATCATGTTGATGTTTCGCGACTGTAACAAATATGGCTATAAAGAATTATAATCATCAATACTACCTTCCAAATTAATTATTTTAATCCCATTAAATGACTATTTCAATTGGATGATTTTATATAATTCAATTTCGCGGGCTACCCTGGCGTCTCCACATTAGAGCACATTCGTACCAATATACAAAGAGCTTTACACATAGTTATCGGTTATCAGGGTCGCGAACATTGGCTTGATCTATTTTAAGTGTATGACTTGATCAGATTTGTCTATGGAATTAGTAAGTACTATTATATTTGACAGCAGACGGTTGGCTTTTAATAATCGTCTAAGCAAGAACACCCTATAATGACATTTGGTCATTTGCAGTAGAGGTGGGCAAAGTGTATCATTTTTGCGATTGGATCATTTGCATCTGGATCACTGAAATGATCCGAAACACGGATATGTTTCATTTGGCTCATTTGGATCATCGGCTCAAAGGATATAAAATATAGAATGTTATGTTAAGTATACATTACGTTCGTCGCGGGCGTTTACTTCTGATTCAGAGAAATGTTATGTGGCAACAATGCTGAAAGTTTTTATTGTATATGTTAGATTATAAATTAAATAATCGATCTTCCTTCATACTTTATCCAGGCTTAGGACTGGCGGCTAGTCCTTATTGTCAACCGCTCACTCGCGAAGTCGCGACTCGCGAGTCAGTAGTAAGTAAAGTAACTCAGTGTGTCTCAGTTTGCCTCACTCGCTCACTGCTCAGTCGCCTCGCAAGCGACGCGTCGCGCGGAAAGAGCACAGAGCAAAGTAATGTTTCAGATCCAAATGATCCGTTTGAAACGTTGTTACTGAACCAATCTTTTGAATCACTTCAATGATCCGGATCAGTGAGTCGGTTCCGTAAAGAGTTACACACGCCTAATTTGCAGTATTGTGTATACATTCGTCTGGCCAGGTACATCCCTAGCCAATGCCAAATTGCCAACTAACCACTAGCTTGTAATGAATGTTTTATTAGAAATTCCTACTCAAATACGCTTTCAGTGCTTAGTATCTGGCAAATGTGTACTACGTTGTACGTCGCAAACGTAATAATAATGGCTCATTGTTATTTTCAGTGAAAAGATTCATTAAATGAGTCATAAAATGATGTACTACATTTTGAACGGCTTGTAAAGTTGCTATAAAGTTTTTTAAAATGTCTGAGCGAAAAGGTACTAAAGCTCTGGAGTTATGGTGCAAACGTTTAGTCAAAGACTGCCCTGAGGTGCAAATAGACAATATGACAACATCCTGGAGAAATGGCTTAGCATTTTGTGCATTGGTTCATCATTTTAGGCCGGATTTAATGTAAGTGTTAACTTGGACACACTCACTCTACTTATTAACAATAAACTTATCATCCAAGGTCACATGTGTATCGTAATGTACAAGATATATTCAATTCAATGTTTTGTTATGATTTTCAGTGACATGTCAACTTTGAAACCTGAAAATATATATGAAAATAACCAATTAGCTTATAGTGTTGCCGAGAAGCACTTAGGTATTCCCTCACTGTTAGACCCAGAAGACATGGTTGAGAATGATGTGCCAGACAGGTTGTCAGTATTAACTTACTTGTCTCAGTTTTACCAGCGTCTAGGTCATACAGGTGAGTTCAGTCAATATACTCATAATCAATGCTTATTGTCTTTGCAACCAATTAATTATCAGTAAACTCAATACTTATATTTTTCTGATAACTTTGAGATCTTGGCAAAAGTAATCCTATATTAACTTGTAACTAAAGTAAATATAGGATTACTTTTGCCAAGCAAGTTACAATATACCTCCCCTTTTGCAAGTTACCTCTTAAGGAATGCATCATACCAACAATGATTTAAGTATAATTTCAATTTCAGTCAATACCAAGGTATCTGAAAATGACTCCAAAGTAGCAACTCAAACAACCACCACGGAGACATCAGTTAGTACAACAAACATTATTAAATATCTTACTATCTAAATATCTGTGTGCAATGTTTGCAGTGAAACTATTGTTTTCTAATTTCTATAATACTTTCTGTCTCACACTTTATTACCTATCTTTATAACTCTTGTAGGCACCAATAAGGTTTGGAAAGACTGGTCTAGACAAATGTGCAGCATGTGGCCTGCCTGTGTACCTTGCCCAGCGCCTTCTTGTATCGCACAAACTGTACCACAGAAGATGTTTCCGTTGTTCTAAATGCTCAGGACATCTTAACCCTAAGAATTTTGAGATAGTTGAAGGATCTGAATTTACCTGTGATAGTTGTAAAAATGAAAAGACTTTATCAAAATATCTTAATAATAATGATCATGATCAAATGGGAATGCTGGCATTCACTGATACTGCACATGAGACAAAATCAGTATCAAATGAGGAGCCCGTTACTCCTAAAAATAAATCAAGACCACAATCTATTATGGGTGAGTGCTTCATTTTACTTGCATTGTAATAATTTAAATAAATTCCTATGTCATATAAATGTCAATAACTATGAGTATGTCTTGTTATCTTATCAATAACATGTAATATGCTACTGTTGCAAGGCAATAAATTTATATCATACAAAATATTGATGCTGGATATAAACAGAATTAATACTTATTGTAAAACAATAAATACTTTGGAACATTACTCATTTCCAACAATATTCTGCTCTGCATCATGTTCTTTCTTTGTTGACTACATACTGAATGCTTATTTCACCATCCTGTAATGTGTTCTTATTGCACAATAAGACAACTAGTCTAGCATGAGAATAAGAACTACATTTTGATAACTTGATGGAAGATGCTTTTGTTATGTTTGTCATGTGTGTGTCCGTTTATTTATCTTTTAGACTATTTCTGATATAAACTTGTCACTTTATCTTGCTTGCTAATTTAGAAAATATTATTATTTTGTAGACAAAATAAACATGTTTGAGAAAAATATAGATAAAGACACTAATATTGAATATAAAATCTCGAATATTTCATTAAAAGACAATAGTATTAGTAAATCTGAAGAACTTAGCAGTACTAGATCTCAATGTGAAAATGACTCAAAACCAATACTTGTAAGTGTGAATATGAAGATGGAAAATGAAAATGTGTTAAGTAATAACATTCCAGAGAAAGTGTATAAAAGTAATATAGAAAAGTTCAATTTCTTACAAACACAATTAGCTGATGACAGTATAAATGTTCAAAAGAGTTTAGAAAATATAGATATAATAGAAACAAGAAACAAAGACAAAGACTGTGTAATTACTATTGAACATAAGACAACTACTGCAGAAGTAGATAATGATGCCAGCTGCAGTGTACATACAGAGTTCAATAATGTAACAGATGACAGTAGAATAGCCTCAACAGCAGCAGATAGTGTATCAACAGTTGAGTGTACTCCTCCAATAGAACAAACTGTAGAGGTTCAACCTGATCAAGAAATAAGTATTAGTGTTCCTCCTAGAAGAAAAAAACAGAATGCTTTAGAAAAAGCTTTAGCAACCGCTATTAAAAAGGAAAAAGAAACAAAGTTGGATATTAAAGTATATCCCGACCATTTGAATCCCTTCTCAGATGATGAGGATGAGGTACTATTATAGTTTTTAATAACACACTTATTGTATAAATAATTTGAATTGTTTAATGAGCTTAATTTTTATTTTTAAGAATGTTAATCTGGAACCAACTAAAAGGGCCAGCACAAATCCTTTCGGTAGTAGTGATGAAGAAGATGACGAAGTGCCACCCATACATCACGCACCTGAGAAATCTACCGCCACACCCATGTGAGTATTAAATATGAACACATGCCTACCTAAAACATAAAGCATTCGTAATACAGTGTTTCTGAATTCGCAAAACACTATAGCTGGATATAATAATATCTACTAACGGTTTCGTTTTTATTTATATCGCGTTTCCTAGCTATATCCATCTCAAAAACTAACCCAGACAATGTTTAAACATCATTTAAGTAGTACCTAAAGGATAGTACCTGGAAGATAATAATTATTGATAAGTTCCATGTAGATACTTATTAAAGGAAATGAACAACAAAAGGCTCCTTTTCCTATTGCGAATTTATCGGGAGCGGGGTTTGCGCTTTACGTACGTATAATCATACTGGTTTATTGGAATACGTCGATGCGATGTCGGGTTCGCGCCGACGCACGCGTGTCGAACAACGCACAGTATGTAGGTATAATTATACAGGAAAAGTTTTTATCTAGAAATTTTCCGCCGGTTATACAAAAAAAATCAGCTGTTCCATACATTTTGACCGCGTAGGTATTATTGCACTTTTCTATGAAACAGCTGTTTTTTT
Organism: Polymixis flavicincta; assembly: GCA_949987655.1. NCBI lineage: Eukaryota > Metazoa > Arthropoda > Insecta > Lepidoptera > Noctuidae > Polymixis > Polymixis flavicincta. Next base: position 12,567,920 of record OX465179.1, read on the forward strand.
TTTTTGTATAACCGGCGAAAAATTTCTGTGGTAAGGGGTCTAGAATGATATGCTGAATTCATGGTTAAAATTTGCGCACTGGGTAAAAACTTATCCTGTATGACATTCCCTACCCCTCATCAAAAAATGGCTCATAATTTAGCAGGCAGAACACATCATTTGGATCTACAGACCGGTCGTATGACCGACTCATTATCCTTGAATGATCGTCCTTTCCTCCACTCCAAATGGAACCTCATTGGCATGTGTTGGAAATTCGGCCCCTATGGAATCGCCGTTTTCACCCGTTACGCCTGTGGATTCAAACTGCGGCGACAAACTACTGTCATCGGCCTTTATGTCCCAATGCCAATCCTTCTTAATGTCCTGCACCTCTGAAACCTCTTCGGCTAAAAACCGCCGAATTTGATCTAGCTATGTGACGAATTACTTGGCAAGTTATGTCCAGAATGTACACCGAATACATGCCGTCCCCAATCTCTTCTTTGATTACCTATTCTTTGCACCCAACAAAATTTATAGTGTCCACAAAATACAATTTAGTTGGACAAAGCGTGTCCAACTAAATTTTGGTGTTTACCTTCCTCCCTTGTTCTTCTTCTTACTCTATACGGACTGATTTTTTTACCTTACGGTCAGCGAAAGATCCGTGGATGTCGAAACGACTTGAATTTGATTAATTAAGTCCAGCCGCGATCATAGAAGTCGATCATACAGTAATTCTGCTGGAGATTACCTGTACCTAGTACTATTTTGAGTTACTTTATCCAATAAATAAAAATAAAACTTTTTTCTTGTAGACGTTTTTTAGTATCGGATTGCATACCTACTTTTAAGATCTTTTTAAAATTATTTTAACGATACTTTCGGCTTGCCCTTTACTTGACGGGTGCTAAAACATAATGAATACCGTTTGAACTGCAAAAATTCTTCAAACTCCCTAAACGTGAAAGAAGTTTAAGTTACCATTGCCCATCACCAACGTGTGTGCTATACTTACCTATAAGTTGTATTTTCTATTGTACGGTTTTAGAAATTTCTAACGTAACGATGTATTATCGTGGACGGAAATTTAAAACCGTCTTACGGTCGTAGTATTTTACTTCCCTGTGTCATAGTGATGCCGTGACGTGGACGTCGACGACCATGCCGCCATGTTATATTGATTAAATTTTACCAATATAGTTTCAATTTCTCTCTTAACATTTTCCTCTATTTTATCATCCTAAATAAATAATAATGTTTTTTTTTTAATTGACACATTACGATTACATTGATTTGTAATATTTTTCAAAGAGTACATATTATGACGAGGTAGATCACGTGTAGGTAGTGCACAATATAACAAAAGAACAATAAGTGGGTACCTATCGAGTACCAACATTACATAAAACGTTACCTCGTTGTTCGGCTCACGTTGTAGTCATATATACGGCTATTTACAGTTATAAACATGCAGTTGGTAGATTTCCCATAGATACATAAATATTTGAAGGATAATTACATGTAGTCATGCGCTGCTTCTTCTTGACAATATACCTATAATGCATTAGCACAATATCAAAATAATGCCTTCCGGGTTGGTAAAGCACTTAGCACGGACTTTCGTTGGGCTTCTACATTATATTAATATAAGATGCGATTGCATAATACGTTGTTCATTATTTCAAAATAAAATATATTAAGTTACGCAATTATTTGTATCTATTACAGAAAAAGGCTTATCGCGGTAAATCCATTCTGGTCCGATGGCGAAGAACCCTCGTCAGACGAAGATGAAACACACAGCAAGAGGTAAGAATTATGAAATGTTGTGAACATTTTGTTATTCTTTTAACATCAGCCAACTTAAAAGGTGTTAATTAAAATTGTACATGGTTCTAGCTCAATGTATAGATCTTCAATGGCAACAAGTACTCCAAATCTCCCCGGAAGCACGCCTCGGAGGAAAAAGGCAAAAGCGCCGCCGCCGCCGCCGGTCATATCGATATCAGAGGCGCCGCGGCTCCAACACCCTTCTACTTCTATGGACGACGTCGCGAGCATATCCTCCTTTAGCTCGTACAACTCTACCATCAACTCTGACCAAGTATGCGTTTCATTTGTATTATAAACAGTTTGTTATGGTAGAAAGATAAACAATACATTTCATGTGGCGATACTCGTACAGTTATATTCATAGTAGAAGATGCAGTTTTTCTTACTTTTGAAAAAGTTTTACTTTGAGTACAAATTGGTAGCATCAATATGTATGGTACTTCCCCGCCTGGGCCCGCTTCATCTTTCCATCCTAGATATAAAAGGAGAATACTACTAAACTCGACATATCAGCGCATATCCCAAACTTCTAAGAATAGAAATCTGAAATTTTGCACATGGCTTCCTTGTGTAACGTAAGCCCGCACTAAGGACGGCTTTTTGGGAATTCAACCTTTAAGGGGTTGCATAGAGCGCATTCCGTTTGTAAAAAATATATTTTCCTTTACTTACCCAAGTAGATATATAAATCGGGGCTTTTTTTTTTTTTTTTTTTTTGGGTGGGAAATCATCAAATAACTTCTCCCGCTCTGGGTGGAGCAGGAGGGCGTGTCAGACTTTTACTGACTAAAACCCACCCGTGTTCCTTCAGTAGCCCTTAAGCCAGGGGCTGTGGTGTCTCTTTCGAACAAACCCGCACCCCTGGCAGGCATCGACCCTTGCGGGTCCCATCACTATTTGTGCTGACATCTCTTTGAGGCGCGCGTGGAACACAACGCGCCGTCGACTTGGGCTTGGTCCTTACCGGACAGCGAGCTACCCATTACTCGCCGTCCGCAAGCCCATGCCTACGGTGGCCGGAAATCGGCCTGGGATTCCCGACGCCCAGGGCGTCTCCGTATCCTGCGGCGGCTGGGGTCGCGAGGGCGCATATGCTGCCTCTCCCTCACGTGCGCCGCCTCCCTCTTCGCGAGCATCACTGCTTCGCTGAAGGAGGTGACGGCTCCCCATGCCCTCTCGCTCCGTACCATGGCCTGCACCAGGGCCGGACGCGAGAGACCGCCGCCGCCGATCGCCTCCACGAGGACACGGCGGTGCTCCGCCCAAGCAGGGCAGACCGCCACCGTGTGCTCCACCGTGTCCTCAGGGCGATCTTCGCAGTGGAAACACCCGGGCGTTTCCTCCCGCCCTATCCGAAACAGGAACCTCCCGAAACAACCGTGTCCGGTGAGGACCTGCGTCAGGCGGAAGGTGAGGACGCCATGCCGCCTCTCAAGCCACTCCTCAAAGAGGGGACTTACCGCCGCAATCGTGGCGTGCCCAATATAAATCGGGGCTTAGGTGATGTTAATGTTTATTTGGCAGAATCTTGACGCGCGGTCTGATAAACTCGAAACTATACTTTTGCCAGAAAACAAAGAATAAGAGTTTTAGAATTTCTCGAAAATCAATCCCCTTTGGTCAAAAAAGGGGTACGTATTTAAGATTTTACGGGAGATTTTTACTGCGCGGTGTGATTAACTCGAACAAATAACCTTTAACTGGAACTACTGAACATCCGAAACAAATTTTTCAAAAATCATCTTCTGTGGGAGTCAAAGGGGTTACTAATAGTATGTTAGGAGTGTATGAAACTACTCATAAATAACTAGAAATTATACTATTAGGAATGCAGTTTTATGTATGTATTTCTTATGCATTTAGTTATATAAAATATTAGCTTTCTGCACTCCTCAATATAAACTTTAAATGTGTTGTTTAATTTCTTACTCCGCCGTCCGCGTCATATTCGTAAAAAGGCGTACAAAGTTTCACGTACTAAATATTTTATTTAATTGATGATTTTTTTCCCTATAGAAATCAATCGGTAAGTCCACACCAACTCTTAAGAAGAGGTTGCCCGCGCCGACTCCTCCCGACAGTCTGTCGACGGTATCGGGTGGCGGCGGGTCCTTGGAGAAAGGTATCAACACTACTGGTATGAAGAGCATCAATTCCGAAGGTGGGAAATAAAGCTTTCCAACTCAACAGTAGAGTTCAGACCGTTTGACTTACTTAACAAAGTACAATTATTTAACTTTACTATTAGTCGCCCAGTGGTTGAAATTCGACTATAATACATTTAAAACTTAAAATATTAGCTTTCTGAACTCGTACTCCATATAAACCTTTACCTTGCCGAATTACATACTCCTTCGCCTGCGTAATTTTCATAAAAACGTAGAAAGTTTTTGCTTCAGATATGTATTTATATAAAAATTTAATATTTAATTTATTTCAAAACAGAAACTTCTTATTTATAAAACTTATTCCAACAGCTTCTGAATGTACAATGTTTTCATTAAATTGTTATTGATTGAGTACGCCAAAGGATAATGAATTTTATATTTAACTATGGTATTTTCCCATAGTGCTGTTATGGGAAAATACCATAATTAATTATAAAATTAATAATATAAAATAAATATTTGATGTGCAGCAGGCGGGCGGAAGGCAAAGGGTCCTGCGCCGGGACTGCCCCTCCCGGAGCGGCGCGAGGTGAAGCTGCAGATGTCGCCCGAAGCCCTGCAGGTGCAGCTGGACCTGCTGGAGACACAGCAGCTCGGCCTGGAGCGACAGGGCGTGCTCATCGAACGAATGATTCGCGACAAGTGTGAGGGTAAACATATGCCAGCACATTTTATTTCTATTTGAGCACCCATTCTTACTTCTTATTCGAAGTTTATTTGACTTTTTAGGGGTCCGTAGCCAAATGGCAATAACGGGACACTTAAAATTTTGTCCTGTCTGTCTGTTCTTCCGCATATCACTAGACTTTACTCCATTAGCACTATAGATATACATACATATACTAGATATAATTGGAATATAATGCACCATCTATTACCACAATGGTGTACTGAATTTACGAAAATCAATATTACGTGAGATATATGGGCTTTAAGAGTATATACCAAAATTGTCTATCTTCAATTTGATTTTTCGTGAAATTTAAAAGACATATGTATAAAATAAAAACATTACGAGTAACTACATGATATTTTCAAACCTTTTGTGGAACAGAAACACGATACATTAAAATTTTCTCGATAAAAAACATCACGAAGTTACCTCAAATTTTCTCGTATTTTCAATTAGTACATAATATGCTAATTACTAATGGGATAAAATGTGATGATTACTTGTATTACTACAGGGCGAGAAAATTTGTGGTGGCGTTTTTTGAAATTTATTTTTGTCTTTTATTTTATTACGACTACAAGCTATTTTCACTTAAGACGTTCTTAGTTCGAGGAAGAAGTCATCTTCCGTCGCAGTCATCTTCCGTCGCATGTTACGGGAACTTCAAACATATTAAGTTTCACAAATCAGCTGCCGTCGCTCTGTCGAGACGAGAGGACTGTGCATGGATTTTCAGCTGCGCTGAGATATAATTTATTTTCGTAAATAATCTTTTCGTAATTTATCACATCGTAGAAAAGACACTGTGAAATATAAAACAAAAAAATGAATAAAACTACTTACGAAACGATTATTTAAAACGTTAAGAATGGAAAATCTGAATAATTTCATTATTTATCACAAATTATTTTGTTGATAAAAACTCAAGATGTATCTATCTCAAGACATATATTTGATTTGACAGAGTTTTGACTGGTATACCTACGTGGAATTAGTAAGTACTATAAAGCAACTAGCACTTTTGCTCAGCATGTGGTCAATTTCCTTGCTGCAATAATTTACAACATAGGCCACTAGCCAATTTGAGATTTTATTGTTATTAAATAGAGATCCTGTTTACTCGCGGACTCAACTATCCAAGGGTACGGAGTGTGAAGTTCGGTGAAGCACATTATTATAGACAGCTACGGAATGTCGCGTGAGTTTATGTATGTATGAATGAGTAAAGGAAGTTACGAGTCACATCTTTTAGCATTCTCGGCTTCGTCGGCAAAAAAGTTATTGGCAGGGAACGCCTCAGGCATTATGTCCGTTTTTGTACTGTTATTGTACACAAAATTTAATAAATTAAAACAACAAACTTTTTACTTTCTTTAAGCTCCATATAACTTGGCACCTATTTGCATACCAATTCTTTTATTGGCTAAGCTGACAATTCTGTTTTAGCCTTGTACCAAATCATCATTGGCAACTATGTATTTATTTGCTTTGCTTTATTTGCTATGTTTTTGTTGGGATGGTTCATTCTTCAACGGTACAGGAATCTTACGGCGCGCGGCTAAAATTGGAACTAACGCCTCCATCTTGTTTTTCCAATACAATTTATGTGACGATTTCACAAATGTTTACCAACAACACCCCCCAGCCAATGTCAATCAGACGCCAAAAGATCCTTGTAGCAAAAAAGTATGTACTTGCACTATAAAAAGGACAGGCTTGCTTTGACACACATGCCAAATGACGATGCACGAACGATGTGTGGATGTCTGTAAAATCAACAATCAAAATTTTTATTTCAACTTGTGAAGTAATAAGGTCCTGAATAAAATTGGTTAGGTACTTGAATTTCAACTTTGTTACGTCGTTTTTGAGTTTATAGTTCCAAAACATGGTAGTAAGCTAAGATTCTGAATTCGAGATTAGTGCATACAAAGGAAACATATGATTATATCGAATGAAGAATTTCTTTGAAATATATTTTCTTTTAGGGTTGCCCCTTCGCAAAATAATAATTATAACGATCCGTCGAATGTGATCAACTCTTGACCAAGTGTGTCTCGTCAGTCTTATGTATTGGAATAAAGTTTGCTTACACAAATCGATAAGCTGCCTCAAGTTTTGACACATACCAACGATCTGTCTCTTTCAACTCAAATTAAAAAATTGGAACTAAAAACAGGATTACAAAATTTTTGGGTTCGTTAACAGCTACGATACTTTAAAAAACTGTGTTGCAGCCATTACCGCCCATTTCCGTTAGGGGGGAACTGCACACGTTTGACAAAAATAGGACAGTGTAAAAAAATCGTTAAGCGCTAAATATATTTGTAGTGTTAACGAACCTCAAATAACATAAATAAATTATAGACACAATAATGAGCTACAAAAACAACATTGTACACAGCGGTCAATACTTTCATTAATCATAGTTGTTTCATCTGATTATTTTGCATATACATACGACAGAAGGATAAAATATCAGATACATATAAGCTCAGATTATAAAACAAAGGCAGATAGACCGCGCGGAACACCAAGAGTGAGCAAAAAAACCAAATACTAAAGCGTCGCATTGTAAATAATGCGAGGTAATTTAAGGTTTTTTTTATTTAAGGTTTTGTAATCTGAGGATATAAGCTATCGAACACGGCGCGAAGGGATTGTGTTTTGTTTTCGTCTAGTTTCATAAGAGGGGTAAGTTTTCTAAAAAAATAATAGCGAGCGGGGGTGACATTTTTTTTTTTTTTTTCGAAAATTTTCTGCTGGCGGGAAGGGATTTTGTTTTGTTTTCGTCGTGTAGGAAAAAAGGGGCAGGCAACGAGGCGCGGGTGATTTTTTTTTTCTGGCTTACTACGCCCCCTTATGGCAGTATATACTCGTAACTTTTGAAATATAAAGTGGTATATTTTGAAAAAAAAAATTTTTTTTGGTGAACCAGCACTTTCAACGTTCGTATAGTTTTTGAGTTCTGGCATCTTTTCGAGCAACTAACTACAAATGACTTTAATTTTTAGTTTCTTTGAGAAGTACCAAATGGCCCTTTCTTCCAATGTTCGTCGATATCGATAGTGCTAATAGTATCCGAGTAAAATGGCAGTGTCACATCCGTACGGACGCACAGATAGGCATGACGAACTGCCTCGGCGACGGCGGCTGAACCCTAAAAAATAAAGACCCTATATCTCTTATGGATCCTCTATTGTAGATAATAGAAGTACTTTATCACTAATGTACGTATCTGTTACAGGCGACGAAGCTGACACGGTACCGCAAGAGGAAGTCGAAGATTTAGTCATTCAACTGTGTGAACTAGTCAATGAAAAAAATGATCTGTTCAGAAAACAAACTGAATTGATGTACATGTAAGTAGCCCTATAATTGTTTATGAAGGGTAATCCATTAAATGGTTTGATAAGCTACATACAATACTTACGCCTTCTTCCCATGAGGTAGGCAGAAATTACAGAACGCCACCTGCTATGATCCTTATACAGGGTGGAAACTTTCAGCGGGGCAGGAAGGGGAAGTACCTTATCCGTTGCAGCTACGCGAAAATGGTCTTAGGAGACTATCCATAATTTTTTGTGGAATTTTGATCCCCATTAACAGTTCAAAAAAAATTACAGTTAGCAAGAAAATAGCCATTTTACACAAAAACATTTTTTGATGCCAATCGAGCCTGTTTCTAATACTGATCAAAAACTTTTATGGGACCAACCATCGTTGTAGTACTCAAAAAGTCGCAAATTGCAAAAAACTTTTCCCGTACATTTTGTATGAAAATTTTACGCAAAAGGTTTTTTAGTGACGGTTGAGATCTTTTTGTTGAATTAATAAAAAGATAAAGTTTAAAAACAATTCAAATTTCGAACTCGTTATTGGTGTAGAGAAAATCCTCTCAGGTTTCGCGAAACACATAATCAAGTGCGATTTTCTTTTAATTGTTGGTGTGGTATAATGTGGAACCGAGTGGTAATCGAGGATAAAACCGAGTAATGGTGGAATTTTATGAAGGCACCTTGAATTCCAACATTCTCATAACAACAGAATATTAGAGAATCTTGAAAACCTCGTCAATGATTTACCACTGTCGGAATCAAGAAGAATGTTTTTTCAACAAGATGGCGCTCCACCTCACAACAGCCGAAGTACGCGTTCGACTTTGAACCGACAGTTTGGTGATCAATGGATGGGAACACATGGTCCTATTTCTTAGCCAGCGCGTAGTCCAGATCTGACGCCTCTTGATTTCTTTTTGTGGGGATACCTGAAAACTGAGGTTTACAAAAAGCAATACGATAATGTTCAAGAACTTAAAGAATCAGTAACCACAATTTTGTATGGAATTCATACAAATAAATTGTCAGCAGCCACTAGGTCGGTACAGAAACGAATCAATTTATGTATTCGTCAAAATGGCGGTCACTTCGAGCACTTGATATCGTAAGGCAAGAAACAGCAAGATTTTAGATAAGAATAACATCATCAAGTTATGTTAGTTAATAAAAAAAGAAACTTAATACGCCATCTTTTTGATATGTGTAAAATTCTACGTGATCATTTGTCTTTTATTTTATTTTTTGTATTTCAGTTACACAAATTCTTTACAAAATGCAAGGGAAAAGTTTTTTGCAATTTGTGACTTTTTGAGTACTCCAACGATGGTTGGTCCCATAAAAGTTTTTGATCAGTATTAGAAACAGGATCGATTGGCATCAAAAATGTTTTTGTGTAAAATGGCTATTTTCTTGCTAACTGTATTTTTTTTTGAAAATCTGTGAATGGGGATCAAAATTCCATAAAAAATTATGGATAGTCTCCTGAGACCATTTTCGCGTAGCTGCAACGGATAAGGTACTTCCCCTTACTGCCCCGCTGAAAGTTTCCACCCTGTATACTCCTTCCTCGTTTCAGTTCAGTTATTTCAGTACTACGCACCTCGGCCGTGCAATTTAAAACCTAGCAACTGACATTAAAAAAAAAACGTTTTTTTTTTTTAAACTGGACTGCCTAAAGATTGAACTTTAGGTACCTAATTAAAAAAGATGGAACTAAGAAACTTGTTTTAAAAGGATGACTAAATAAAGGTCTTTATTGTTAAGTTTAAGAATATGGCTCCGACTGCATGAGATTGCATATAGTATTCAGTCTAATAGTCATCCTTTTAAAACAAGTTTCTTGTTTCCATCTTTTTTAATGACCTAAAAACGTTCACTTTTTAGGCAGTCTGTTTTTGTTTTATTTTTTTAGGTTTCGTAGTTGTCTGCCATACACACTTAATGTAATTAATGAATAATCATGTAGTTTGTGTTGTGTTGTAACTTTGACTATTTTGCTTCTTTTTTTTTATTTTAGCATTTTTCATTCCAAATTACATGTAAACATTAATTTTTGCAAGCTATTTATGAAACCCTTTGTTTTGATACCCCATTCAATAGGTTAGGAGATTTGTTTTTTTTTTTTTTTTTCGAAAATGTGGCGCCTAAAATGTTTTTTTTTTTTTTTTTTCAATTTTGTATACCCAGTGTCACTCTCACAATTAAGACGAATCTAATGGCACCTCTCAATCTGAAATCGATCAAGCCGTTTAGGCTACAGAGCGTGCCAAAGAAATATACATACATACACTCGAAAAACATAACCCTCCTTCTGGCGCAGTCGGGTAAAACACCGTTATTTTTTTCTAGGACATGCCCGGTTTCCTCACTTTCTTTTCCTTCACCGTTTCGAGAAAATATACTACTTAGATGAATTGTTTGTCTTCGTTCGTTTTATGTGGAAGTCCAGAAGACCATTCAAAAATGCAAATGATGTATTAAGAGAACGTTTACGTGCTTTCTAGTCATGAGGAAATTATTACTGTACCTATGTTTATCCAGAGCTGACAATTAATTTAAATGCTGACAGCCTCTGAACTCATCATCTTTGGGACTGGAACTGGGTTTTCAATGTAGATTATTGCAGATTATATTGCCAAATTTCCACAACAACATTTATAACGATAGTTATTCATGAACAAGAAAAGTCGCTCCATGTAAAATACTGGTACTCGGCTGCATCAGGTTGGACTGGAAGCCGACCCCAACATAGTTGAGAAAACTTTCGGTAAATGATGATGATTCATGAACAACGTTTCAGACGACGACAACAACGGTTGGAACAAGAACAAGCTGACATTGAGCATGAAATTCGGATAATCCAATCACGGCCCGCTGTTAACCGCATCGATGCTGATAAGGTATTTTTTTTTTTAATACAGTTTGGTACCCAAATAGTCAAGTGCAATATACCTACTCAAAAAGTGAAGTTTATTGTTTCAATTTTCATATGACTTTTATTAATGAGTTTTTCTGAAGGTTAGAAGACCATAGTTTAATAAATGGAAAAGCCCACCGACTTAAAAAAAGCAGATATTTTGACGGGAGAATTTTCGACTGAAAATTAGGATGCTTTTTCGATATTACACACAGGTGATCAGGGTCTGATGATGAAGTAGGGAAGATAATAAGTTATTAACAAGCTTCACTATGGGATTATACATACAGCTGCGCAGTTTTCGGTGAGGCACGTGTCGATCGTAATTCGTAGCGTAGTCTACTAAAAAAATTTAGAGTATAGAAAGCAGGAAATAATCATAGGTATTGGACCTTTAAATTGAATAAAAGTTGTAGGTAATATTTTGACCAAAACATCGCGTTGAGGTACGGCTATAAGCTTCCCAGGCAGCACACAAGTTAGATAACTGGCCAACAATTTAACCTTATGCAGGGTTAAGCTTTACTATATGTATTTTGTATAGAAGCTGTGTGTACTACGAAGTTCCGTATTAAAGTTTTTTTTTTTGCTAAAATAATGCTATTAGCTGAGTTAGTTTAATAATTTGCGGAATTTATTTCTTAAAACTTATAATCATCATAAAAAGACCTGTTACTCAAGAGTTTGTGTAACCTTTTGTATAACAGGGTATAAAATTCCAAAATCAAGCATGATACTGGATAAGTTATATTCTGTTCTCTTTTAGTTCTTATAACACACCACATCTTGGTAGTTATTCAGCTGCTGTATAAAATAGGCGTTATTTCTGCTATGAAGCATATAGTAACTTAACAGAAATTAAGATACCTGTTTTGACTACTTTATCCCTCTTTAAGTACGAAATTACCGTTATGTGCAGCTAACTGTGGTTAAATTAATAGTTACAGATTCTTATGCAGAAGTTTGCTGGGTATTCACGAAAAATATACATTTTCTTAAGCTAGAAGAACTGTTCTGGAACGTTAGTCAGCATTTAAGCGGCTAACTGCGCTTTGTTTTGTAGTGGTTGTGAATATGCATCCGTACATTTTTTTTTTTTTTTTTTAAACTCTCCAGTTCATGGAAAAATAGAAAAAGAACGAGAATGAAAAAGTATGAAAAGATAAAAAACTATTTGTTGCAAATAATATACCTATACTGTGGGTTTTCATTACTATATGACTGAATCCTAATTGTTTGATTTACAGTACGAATGTGTGTGATTATAGAAGTTATCGAAAAATGTTGAGTGCAGACCACTTTTAACCAGAGCACAACTTAATAAGTGGAAACAATCTGGGTCTGTTATGCTGACATAAGACGATAAGCCGCTGTGCAATCAGATTTTATTCAGAATGAGCGTCGCCATATCGAATAACAAAACCTACTATAATGATTTGGAATTTTATACTCAAATACTCAAGTTAATAACGAAATCGGTATAATATTCTTATAAAATTATTACAAGGCTATTTTTGAACCCTTAACTGCATAATAATTTTTTTTAAATCACACGTAAAACACCAATACACGTAATGTTGTTTATTTCTCCAAAACCCGGCTTATCAGGTAGCGCGTGAAAATTGTACACGAAATGTATAATATAAATACACTGTAAAGTTGCGTGCCCACCAACAATTTCTTTCTAAAAGCATAAATAGGGGTAAAATTTACTTATGATAGGTAACATAATTTGGCCATATACAGTGTAAACTCCATGTAACGTCACTCGATTTAACGACAAACTCCCTAAAGCGTCTAAATCACTCGGTTTTGGTTGGTTTAGCTTGTCTTCCATACAGTGATACACTCTATATAGCATTACACCCACTCTCAATAGCGACAACAATTAAATAGCTGTGTACGTTCTTTTGTCGCTTTATTATCCTAGCCCGTAATAAACTCGACTGTCGGCATCATTCATACCGAAGTTTGTAAGAAATCCGTACTCTTTTTTTACAAATGGGGATTGTTTGCACGTGTAGACTGTTGTTAGTAGGAGTCATGGATTATCTATTCCTACGTTATCTATCATATTCTTAGTCGCTCACAAACTTTTATGTAATTACTAACACTAGTCTGAAATAAACTTTTTCTTTTTCTAATGCAGATTTTTCTTCTCTCCATTTAACGACAACTCTCAATAACACCATAAAATGAGCAGTCCCTTCAGTGTCGTTATATAGAGTTTATACTGTATATTATATTTCAATGTCGCAGTCACGCTGTTCGGATTTGTCAATTTCAATTTAATTTGATTAACATCTTGATAAAATATACTGAAATAAGCTAAACGCTGTGCATTTTCTGAATATCTGAGCTTTGAAGGACTTAAACATAGTTCATTCATTCATCATCTGGCTAACAGAGCTGTAATACTTGTATTAAAGAACAAAATGCTTTTATGCAGAAGATACTCAGCTTGTCGTACAATTATTCAAAACTTATTCATCTGTTACGTTGCTATTACACAGCTATTAGCAGTATAATTTTGTGCCCAAATTGCTTGAATAACGTCTGAGTAAGCGCCAAATCAGCTAAGTACGGTAGTCTTATTCAGCAATTAGTTTCTATGACTGCTGTTAAACAACTTACTCAGAAGGTTTGTGCTAGCTGGGTTCGTCTGTCTGGCGTAAAATCCGCCAAGTTCTAATGACTGTATGTAGATAATTAGAACTTTTTTTTTACTATTCAATGACAGGCCTCCCTAGTGGCCAATTGAACTAGGTGCCATCTGTTTTTGGTATAATATCTTATACCTATTTTATCCTTACTCAATATGTCCCTTGCCCCTCAATACGTTATCTGCGGATTTGCCGATTATGTGATGATTTATAATTACAGGCCCGTGAAGAAAAGTTGGTCCTACGTCTTGTAGAAATAGTTCGCATGCGTGACGAGTTGGTACAGCAAATTGATGCAGAGCGCCGTCGAGAACGCCAAGAAGATCTTGCTATCGCCGCTTCCATTGCCAGCAAGAGAGGTAAATAAAACGGATATCACTGTAACAGAAATTTGTAATACCTTTGATCGTTAGTTCCAAATTAATTATGAATCATTCGAGGCAAATTTTTCCGCACTGAACAAGCCGAATTTTATAATTCTTATATGAAATCCTATGAAATCTCGGCTACCAATCTGCAACAAATCGTGCGAATCGCCAGAAGAATTCAGAAAGTATCCCAAACGAATTCAGTAGATCTTTTAACAACTTGTGTTATCATAAAAGTTATCATTTTGTAGCGTTGCCCCTAAACTAACCCTACTTCAAAGCTTACACCGAATCAAAAGGTTTCAAATAGCCCTACAGATGATGTCAAAAGATTAGTGGGGACAAATGTACAGACGCAGATCAAGCTACCCCAAACTGTCTAATTTTCCTAGTTGAACATGAACTTTATTCGCTTGAAACAAAGTTTAAAATCTATCAAAGAAATTTGACAGATTGGAGTGGCTTGATGTGCTGACGTCTGTACGTCCACCTATAAGTAATATGCGCCGACTTTTGTTGAATTGCCTTATTTATTATACACTATGTGAGTACTTATTTGTCTTTTTTTTTTTTCGTTTCAGCGCAACGAAATAGTGAATCAAATAGTTCATCTATGAAATCAATCGAAGTTATACCAACGCCCAAAAAAAGTAAAGTGAAGGACAAAGTTAAAAAACAATTTAAGAAAGCCAAGCACACATTAATATCTAAGAAAAAAGACGATTCAAGTGACCGCAAAGAAGACAAAGACAAAGAAAAAAGAGTTAAATGATTAATGATGTTATTAAAAGTTCTGACACATAATTTTAAGCAATTTCGTATCAACATTTTACCACTTTTGATATGTTTCGGTATACATACATAGGCTGCCTAATACTTTTTTCCGTCTCTGACCGCACGTATTACTGACTGTCAGCACATTCAATTTATTATGACACGCAATAACCAGGTCGGCTGTGCCGCTAGCATAGTTTGTAGGGCCTTCATACTATTATTTATACACTATTGCGCATAGCATACAGACCATACTTATAAGTAAGACTGAAACATTCCACTATTTCATAATTATTATTTATACAAATTGAAATCTTTGGGAAGAATACTTTTTATTTATGTTAAACCAAGTTGAACTGTAAGAAAAAGTTTATAATCATTTCAAAAATTGAAATGAGGAAATTACGTGCCAGAATTAGACATAGAAACTAGAACGTTATTATTTGACTAGAATTGATCTGTTGACTATCTGTAGTTGGCCAGCTATAAACTGGAATTTGCATAATTATTAAAAAAGAGACTTAGTAAATTTGAATGGGAAATGGTATATGGATCACTAGCGATACGGACGGTTTTGACATTTGGGATACTTCACCTTGTCCAAAAAGGCATCAAAATCTGATCTGAAATATGATTTTACAAAGTATTCTTTTACAATTTACAGGATTTACAAGGGTAATTTAAATCGATGTAACTACAAAAAACATTATTGTCCTAACTTTTTTCACACCTAGAGCTGCATGTACATTTTTTCCTTTTCCTACACAGGTACCTGCCCGTGCATTTTTTCAAGATGCCAAGTCAGATTTTGATGCTCCTTTGCAAAAAGGTTGAGGTATCCTTCCACAAATGACACACATATATCGCTATTGGTCCATAAACCACTTTTGCTGAGTCTCCTATATCAGTTTTGGTGTTCATATAAATTGCACATTCTAATATTAATTACCATTAGCACTAAAAGAATAAGTTATTTTATGGGCTGACTGCATAATAATTAATTAACACGTGCCCACAAGTGCCTAAACATGTGTATCATTTAAGAAATGTTGCTTAGTTTTGGCATAAATTAAACAGAATATATTTTTAACACTAAAAAAACAGGTAAAAAATGATATTATTATACTTTTTATTGTATAATTTCATATAATTATGATAACATCGTGTACTTAACTAACGTATTTACAATATTTGGGCACGCTTGCACCACAAATCGCAACGCATCCGCATATTTAAAACATCGCCTGATAATCGTTTGAAGATGACAGATTTTAGTTATTTTAAGCATTTTGGATTTGTGGTGAAAGTAGGCCTTAGGGATAGTTGCAAAGCAGATAATAAATCGTCAGTATTATACTTACCCACTAACATTTAATTATATTAGTGTTCTGTATTTGTTTACCAAGGCTTCTATGAACACACTGACATCATAATAGAAAAATCTATTTTTTTAACGTAAAGACATTCAAAAGAAGTTTGACAGAATCCAATATTTAATAAAGACAGTTACTTCTTAGTAATAATAGAGCAACATGTGTTATGGTATTATTAGTTGTACTCCATATAGAGAGAGCCATGCATAATAATTTTGTATATTTTTGTCTTTATGAATCGTAAATCATCAATTCATCGACACTAGAGGCTTAACTACTAAAGCATTATCTAATTAACACACATTTTAATAACCAAAACGTTTAATGTAATTACGTATTATATTAGTATTTATGTAAAATATTAGTTCACTGTTTCATAGTCAATTCGAATACTCGTCTTCCGAATTATCAAATTATTTATCTTTGTTGCTAATACATTAAATTATATTTTATTTTAATTAAATATAAAACATATTTCTACATAATTACATTTATTTATAACGTCTTTTACACCCAACTTTCTTTAACGTTATATTTTGATACTTATTATAATATTTTGTAATTTTTTTTTTTTTTGGTAAGAAATATGAGCCTAAGGATATTTACATTGCCTCAGAACGGAATGGAACGAAAGGGCAATTCGCAAGGCACGAGGGATTTGTAGCTGCGGGAAAGTTTTTACGTTTCTTTCTTTCTCTCAACTAGCCTACCAGTTGACAGTAAGAATGAACCGGAAAAAGATTAACAACTTTTTTTTTTGTATATTGTCTGTTCTCATAATATATATAACAATAAGTTCGCAACCTAAAGGCTATTTTGGTCTGCTCATTGCCGATAGAATCTGCTTTACCTACTTGGCATTGGTCGTAATGTCACTACCGTAGAATTACATACAAAATAATCATGTCAGAGAATTAAAAATACAACTCTGACAAATAAAAGTGAGTATAAGTATTTCATAAATGGCCTAGTCATTTACCCCCTTATTACAGAACAAGGTTTTTCTTTAGGTATGGTTTAAACAAGGTTTTTCTTTAGGTATAGTTTTGGAAAAGGAGCTGTAATTCTATTTCAGTTCTAAGTTCTTATTTCAAAAACAAGCTCGATGGTTTAAACCGTACCTAAAGAAAAACCTTGTTTTGTAATAAGGGGGATTAAGTTGATATCAACTTGACATTGGTCAAAACAATTTTTAGCTTCCATTCACGCTTCCATACCTTTCGGCGCATTATAAATGAGAACCTAATTATGTATTCGAGGTACTTATGTCCACTTTTTATTTAACCAGCTTTTTTAAACTAACATCACTTTTTTACAGTTTATAAGCAAGCACAATAATACTACTATTTCTGATCTATTTGTACAAGAAATCGCACAAAAATAATAAAATGGAATCCCACGATTAAGGATTTTTATTTTTTAGGAAATCTAAGAATGGTAATTACTTATTCTTAAAAACTCCCTGTCTAATGTAAGCCTATCCCTAAGGAAAAACTCCACTTTCACACTTGTTTTTCATTAGCAATGATTGGGTGCAGTTACCAAGTTTTTTTTTTTTTTTACCATTATCAAATAATTCTACCAAGATTTTATAAAAAATTGTGAAAGTTGATTCCCAAAACCATAAATTTGTCAGTTTTGGTGAAAAAATTAGGGTTTGAACGTGGCCTCGCCATTGAAACGCGGAGAACCGCGCGGCCACGGAGATCTTTAAGACTAAGCGTTGCAGAGACCTGAAATTTAGGTAAATATTAGATTGAATTTGTACCTAGCTTCAACTTCGATTTTTGTTTGACAATTCAAAAGTGCCTGTGAAAGGTCTAATTGAAATAAATGCTTTGAGTTTGAGTAAAAATATAGAAAAGGCCATGGGGTTTTAGCATTACAGCTCCTGAAATATTAACCTAGATGTTTTGTTGTATTTTTTCTAATTTCGACAAATTCAAATCTAGGTTTTATAAAAAAACTTCAGACGTCTGCGATGTTTTTTCAGCGAGATATTGGCGATATCTTGTTTTTCACCGTTTCAATGGCGCGGCCATGGGGCCATAGTCTTGCAGCTCCTAAAATATAAACCTAGGATTTTTTTCTACATTTTTTTTACAAATTCAATCTATCTCTGCAACGCTTAGTCTTAAAGATCTCCGTGGCCGCGCGGCTCTCCGCGTTTCAATGGCGCGGCCACGTTCAAACCCTTATAACTTTGACAAATGTATGGTTTTGGGAATCAACTTTTACAATTTTTTACAAAATCTTGGTAGAATTATTTTTGAAATTACGCCGTGGCCGCGCCCTTGAAACGGACACCGTCTAAACAGTGTTTAAACAAAATGTCATAATTATCTTGCTCCAATTTTATTGTATGCCATAGGCAAAGAAACTTGCATCGTGTGAATGAGGCTTTTAATAAAGTTTAATATTTTAGGCAGTGTATAGAATGTCGAGGAATGGTATAGAATACCCAGATCATACACTGGTGATTTGGTGATAACATACTCAACAGCAAATATGTATACAATACAACAACATTCTATAAACATATAATGTTCAGCATATAATGTACTCACTGCTGGAACACTGGCCTCCTCTCAATAAGAGGGGGTGGGCCGTAATCCACCACGCGGGCCCAGCGCGATTTGGTAGATGTCACATGTTTTCGAATTTTAGGTTCTAGGCTACGACATGCCGGTTTCCTCATGATGTTTTCCTTCACCGTTTTTAGAGCAGTGGTGAAGAAATAATTTACTGAGTAATTTACTGGTCCGGGTTCGAACCTACGACCTACAACTCGTAAGTCGCGACCATTACCATTGGGCCATCCCTGCTCTCCTAATGTTTATTGGTAATCAATTTGTTAAATTATATAAACATAGATTATTTGTCGTTAGACAAAATTAAGTACTTAAATAATTCATTTTATTAACAGATTTAAAGATTTTCTTTTATGTAAATAAAAAGAAGGTATAACAATTTATTATGCATATGATAGTCAAATTCATTAGTGACTCATAAATCATTTAAACACATTACTTGAAAACTCTAAATAAAACACACAGACTTACAATAATTAACATAAGTAGCTAAAACACTTTGGGCTGAAAATCACCAAGTGAATATTTAAAGGTATTTAAAATTATACCAAAATAAGGAAAACTCCTTTCAGGAACATGCCCAGAAGACTGTTTAAAATCAAACGTTTTACAACATAATATTGAAGAAAACTTTATTTTTAAATAAACATAATTATGCTTAGATGTTTTGCCCAACTTTATAATTCTCATTTCAGTGAATGCAGTTGTAATAGCTGAATAATTAATAAACACTGAACCCAGCTATTTGATGCTAGAGCTCAGTAGTAGGAAAAAACGTTATTAAAACCGGATGTTCGTTTTTCTGTCAATTAAATTGTAATTTAGTAGTTAGTGCACTTTTCAAAGTTTTTTCACAGCTTACGTCAATAATTCATTATAATTCCGGGAATGCATTCTTTATTGCAAAAATACTGGAAAAATACATTTTCAGAGTTCAATAATAACAAAATATCCTCAAATATTACTTTTACTGTGTCTGACAGCAATTAAGATCTCATCTTGGTGGTTTTGAGCCAATGGTAGTTATAATATAGATAAAATTATGCTAGAATAAGGACTATAAATCATGGGCATAATTATTGTCAATTTCAATTCGTAAATTACTCTGTTTCAATTTACCTAATTTGTCTCGTAGGTCATCAGATTTCTTGTGTTTTCTTGATTTTAAAATTTCCCGCAGGTCACTTTGGTCATTTGGACTTACTGTACCACTAGGTTTTATAGCTAATCTAGACCAAACACTACTCGTGGTATTCACTTTATGCACTCGACTCATAACATTACTGTCAGAATTTTCTGATAAATCATCACTTGAGAAATCATGATCTTCTAGAGGAACAATTTTCTCACCTAATCGTGACTGTATACTGTGATTTTTACCTTTTGTAGCATGCTTTTTAAATTTTTCAGATAGCTTTGTGTGTTCCCTTTGACTATAATTGCTACGTGAATAATTGTCTACTTCAATTGACAATGGTGAAAATCCATCTGGATCTTGAGAGTGTTGGGAAGCTACTTTTTTCTTTTGTTTAGATTCTTCATCATCTGCATGCATCCTCATTCTAGGTGTCTTAGATTTGGTTTTCCATTCTGAATCTGAATCACTATCTTCAGCTTGTATAGATGGGTTACTGTTTCCTTCAGCAAGTCTTTTTCCTAGTCGACTGGCTAGTCTTTTATTTTTTATTTTAACAATTTTCTCTGGCTCTTCAAAATCATCTTCATTATTATATCTAGGCTTGCGTTGAAAAACTTCTTGGTGATCATATACTCCCCATGACTTACACAGATCACCCCATGGGTTCTTACTTACAGCATCCATAGTTTGGTCATAGTATTCATCAATATTTTTACTTTCTGATTTCTTTTTAATTATTTTCTTGTCTCCATTAGTAGCAAACCTCATTAGTATTAAGTCTTTTTTAGGATGTGGCATTCCTTCTCGCCAATGATGATTTGGTTTATCAGCAAGAATTTGTCTCAGGTTTGTATCTTTAATTTCTCTAGAATGAACCAAAAGTGCTAATGCTGTGGAGATGTGATCCTGACAAACAACATTACCTGAAAATAGTAATTTTTTTTTTAAAGTAGAGCAATCAAATTTGTTTAATTATTGAATTTATTTACATAAAACACTACTTACATGAAACTTCATCAATCCATTCTAGAGACAAAGGTTTATAATCTTCTAAATATTGGAATATTTCTTTTGTAGTAAGTCCATCAACTCCATTTAAATTGATTGCATCGAAACGAAAATGTCTCTCATTTCCACTTTCTATGCCAAAATTTGAGTAAAGATCATCGATTTGTGTTTGTGTAATTACTCTATTTCCAGTGAGATTTAAGCCAAATCTCTTTGCTCTTTCCTCTATTTTGGAAGCATCAACTTTCTCCAATTTTTCAATGATTAAACCTGATTTGTCAGCTTTGTACACCTGATATTTTAAGAAAGAACAATCAATTAAGTACATAATCTCGACTAACATTGTTAAATGATTCTAATCAACGCTACTAAAGTCCCGACAAAAAAAAAATAACACAAATTAAAAATGCTTTTTACCTTTTGGTTTTTAAAACAGATCTTATCTAAATATTTACTTGTGTGAAATATGAAGTAAGTTGTAAAATAGTTTATGCAGTTACGTACCACTGTACATTCTTCAGTGTATGAAATTGGTTCTTTTACATCATCAATAAGCATTGCGTTATCATCACTCATTTCACCATCTTCTCTATCCATTTTTGTTGACAACTTGTGATTAATTTTTATATTCTTTAAAATTACACTTCCCGTAACTTTCTAATAATATATGGTATAATCTCCTTTTAACTAATTAATAATTTAACAACGAACATGTCTCGAATTCGAGTTAACTCACAGCCACCATGGTACTCTGCAGTGTTGCACACAGCGCTGGCCTGTAATGTCGCGAGTGTTGCCAAGTCCTATAAATTCGAGTCGCTAGACTTAGTATCAAAAGTTGCCAGAAAGTCGCTAAAACTGATTTTATCAGCAGGCTTAGCAAGAGAACCGTAGAGAAGCGTTTTATCGACGGAAGAGTAGACAAAAATAACGTTAACATGTAGACAGGTGACAGTGTTGTACCCAGAAATGTAGACAAGCGATTTCTATTCTACGGTAGAGTAGAAATAGAAAGCGTCATGCTAAGCCTGCTGGAGCGGACTCAGGATTGTTCTGGGAGGGGCTAGTGGCGGTATTTAATTAGAATTTAAATACATAAAAACACTAATGTTTATTTAAACTAGATGATTTCCAAACGCTCTCAATTTTTTAATATACATCTAGAGTTAGTGTTTAAAAAAAGGGATATTTTTTAAATAACTGAAGCTACAGCATACACGATTCCAACTTTAAGTTTGCATTTGGCGCGCAAGTGCGTTTGCGTTTTCCTTATTTATCTCTTGGCACTATTTAATTCGATGTCGAGTTAACAAAACATGTATATACTACAAGCCCTAAAATTGTTTTGACTTGTACTCTAAAAGTCGTCAGATAAGTCGCTAAAACATTTTTGTCGCCAAATCTTATTTTGTGTCGCTAAGACATAAACGAAAGTCGCCATTTCTAGCGACAAAGTCGCTAAATTGGCAACACGGGTCGCCGTTTGTCATGGATGAAGTAGCCTAATATCGCCGAATTTCAGTTGTACTAGCCTAAAGTAGCCCAAACACCAAAATAACAATATTAATAAAATAAAATGTATTTTTATCAATTTAGTTATAATATATTCATAACTCACTGATAAATAGGTATAAGCCATATTTTAAACACGTTAATGAAATTAAAGTTAACATTTTAAAAACTAGACAAAAATTAGGATTATTCTGATTCGTCCTCTGCCAGCAATAGTAAGGCATCACCAAGACTTTCGCCATCTTCAGTAGTAGTACTGTTGTGCTAGTACTGGCAAGATCCACCGCAGACATACATTTTGCTGCCAGCGTGCAAACTGATCATGTGATTGCTTGTTTTAAAGTTGTAACAACACATACCTCTTACATTCATATGGGTACGAATTCTAAGAATGGCGATCAGCATGGGTAGTTGCATGAGATTCCTTAATTTTGTTTTGATTGTCCCCATTACGCCGAAAATTCTTTCAACGACGGCATTACTCAAAGGTAATGGGCAGTATTCCTGTTTGCCTACTAGGTAGTATAACAAAAATTTGTCCCTAAAGTAGCTTAATCGGCGACCAGTCGCCTTTTAAATTTTTTCGTCGTCGATTCTCGTTCTGAGTAGCCTAAATGGCGAAAAATCGCCTACGCTGCCGTCCACTAACTAAAAGGCAGCTAAGTGCAAAAAGTAGTTTTCGAGAAAACGCAAAATTAAGTGGGAATTGATGTCTCTTGAAAAGTATGCTACCTAGGAACAAGGTTGCAAGTTATATACGTAAGCACAGTCTTTTTGCACAATATGTGATTTAGTTCATTCATTTATATTAATCACATTTTATTTAAATTCATTTTCTAACTTTTAGCTAAGCAATTTTTTTCATTTTTACTTAATATACTGCACTATAAGGCCGCTAACCATACCTTAACTGCTTTATAGTAAAGCAATTTCTTGTAGCCGCCACGTCTTGTACTTATAGTAAAACTTATCAAAATATACTTAGTTATAAAGCAGTTAAAGGATTATAACAGACTTATAGCCTAGTAACTAACACTTGGAAGACTAACTTCACTTACTTAGAAAGCAGTTATGGGATTTTAAACGCTTTTAAGCTCGGTATTGTAAAACATATTTTTATACTGGTTCTCCTATTGCTCAACTACAAGGCAGTTAAAGACATCTCGCTCGCAATTAACTGCCTTTTAAATAAGCACTTGCGGGTAAAAAGTGGAAAAGTTAAAAACTATTTTATGAAAATCAGAACTTTATTTAATAATAAAAAATAAAAGACAATCAGTACGTCTAATTAAATTGTGTAGGAACTTAACAAATAGCTTTTTATTTAATTAACCAATATAAAATAAAAAAAAACAAGTTTAATCAAACTTTTACAAATCTTATTCAGTAATGAGATCACAATTACATCTTTAATAATAATCAGTATTCGCGAAACCATAGGAAAAATTATATTATAATTATTTTATAAAAATACCCAAAACATGTAAGTATCGTTTTCGAAAGCTTTATGGCACATGACACTTGGTTTCAAATTCTTATGCACTTATGAAATAAACATATCACAACCAGAGATCAATAATTGCAAAGTTGAAATAATATAATTGTGCGTAACACATAACGTCATACATAATCAATTAAATATTGGACTTTATATAAAAAAATATAAATTCGGCCATTTTTTATGCTTAAATATTAATTTAAAACTTTAACAAAATGAGTAAATCAGATTAGGTAAATAAGCAATTATACCTAGTAACACTCGTGTAGTATTATCAAAATTAAGTAATAAAGTAAACAAAAATATTTAATAAAATATAAAAAATAACATTATTCTAAAGGCACTTTTTCAGTCTTTATGTCTACTACATATCCTAGTTTATAAAGTTACGTTCCTTTTGTTTTTCTTCTGGTTCAATTCAGATTTATTATTTCCTTCAATGATCGGTAAATTTTGCCAAAATAACATCTTATGTTTAGGTATAATTGGCGATAACTTTGTTAAAAGATTAATCTTTCTCTCCTCATCTATTCCGTTCGGTTGCGTACGAAATGTTAAAACAAAATGCGGGTTCTTCAAGTATTTATCGTTTAAAAATTTAAGAGACACATATTCCTCATCAAAAGCTTCCTTATAATGGAGATCAAAACTTCCTCGTTTAAAACACACTTGAGTCATATTTTTAAGATACGCTCTGGGACTTGAATTATGTATGCGTCGATCTGATACGTTACCTACGTAGTTTACAAAATCTTGAGGCTGCATGGATTTAACCAGAACTTTACCATTATTTGCTGAGGCCACTGCATTTTCAAAGTCTGTGAAATCATATATGGTCTTTTTCCGCTTCATCGATAATTCGACTTGATGGTGAAATTGATCACAGCTCATAAATGTGTGACCCGGTTCGAAATAAAATAGAGTGATAGTTTTTGTGACTATTAAGTCACTATTGATGAGGTCGATTAGCATAGAAAACAATAACCAGTTTTTATTTTGAGATGTACAATTATCAAGCCACAAATTGATTGATTGGATATCTCGAAATTTAAGTAAAAAGCTGTAATAAGCACTCATGATATCATCCTGTTTACGGCCTGCTATACCATCATGCCATATGGCGGCTAAAGGTTTCACATCCCTTGTGATTTTTCCTACTGGTGCGAATGTCTGGTTATATACTGTAAGTCTAGGACAAAAAATTACGGATTTAAACGTATCTAGTCGTGGTAACATAATTACTTTTTCTAAGTCGCTACTAAAATATATCTGTTGAGTATTCTGTTCCAAAGTTTTGTGTAAATCATATAATTCTCTTGCCTTTTTATACTTGTCATGGTGTTTTGCCCATGTCGAACATGCATTACAATCAGGTATAGCTTGCGTGCGAACATTATGGTTTGTATCAAGACTATGCAATCTGTAAGATTCGCATATTTCGCATTCCTCATTTCCTAGTCGAGCGAACGATATGTTTAGACTCTTTAGATGTGATCGGTATAGCTCATAGCCCACTTTGTATTCTGGATATTTCGAACAAAAGTCAGAATACATAAACGTAATATTAATTTCACTGGGCAAATAACGACGATGAGGAGCGTGTTCACGACGATAGTGCGGTGCAGCTGGATTGAAAGATTCAATATGTTCCGTAATAATATCTCTATTAAGAGCTGGAGTCTTGACGTGCATGCCCCGTTTGTCAATATCTTTGTCGGGATTAAGAGAATTATGCAATATTTTGTCATTTTTTTTGCAGTAACCTAAAGTAGTTAAGAAAAAGACTTTGCATACCTTCATTAAAACTCCATCACTCTTTTGTAAAGTAAAAGCTCTTTTTGCATTTCTCTTAGGCTCCTGAACATATTTTCTCTTAGGAACTGCTACCGTATAATTACTTCTTATAAATAATCTTCTTTCAGAATGTGTCATCATCCAATACTTGTTATTAATATCCAAACGTTCCTCGGGAGTAAATATAGTTGAACAACATTTTGTACACTTCATATCACAGCCTGTTTTTACATTGTACTTTCTTCTGCGTTCCTTTTCCTTCTCAACTAATCTATCTTTCAAGGTGGTATCATATTTATTTCTCTTTGTGGAAGATGGTGGTGCTAAATTTACTAAATCTGTAGAAATAGAGCAATCAAAAATAGATAAAGATGTAAGTCTTTTCTTAGGTAACCGATGTCCAATAATCTCTTCTGTTCTTGTAAATTCTTGAGTATGTCGTCGCGTTATTATTTTTTTGGGAAACGTTTTAGTTATTGATGTTTTCCTTTTCAATATTGCTTTACTTTTAGGGTTTGAAACTGTATTTTGTCTTTGCATGTCATAACCATATTCAGTATCATCACTAAAAACTTCTTCACATGGTTGGTAGTCCTTATCCTTAACAGAGTCATCACTGTCATAATCTAATATTTCTGGTATAATGCAGTGAGAAGAAGATGGCATCGGGGAAGGAGGGGGCATCGATTCGTGGCAGTATATGGAATGTGTTTCACGCTGTTGAGTTAATGTTTCTATTGTAAGCTTCAGAGTTTCCTCTGGTTGGCTATAATTATATGTGATTTGTGTTTCATTGAATTTTTGAAACACTTGTGATGTCATCGAGTAAGATTCTTGGTAGAGAAGATTAACTAAATCGTTATTGTTCATGCGGGGGTACTTTGATTCTTTTTGGCTAATATTAGAGCAAGTGGAAATGCGTATAGATTGCATGCTGTTAGTGTCAAGGCGTTGTGCAGTTGGAAATTCCTGGTCCACCAACACACTATTCATCATAGTTTGGATCCTTGATGATACACAGGAACGTCTAAAATACAATGAAATATAATCAGTGAACTAATGAACCAATTATACGATACATCTCTTTCGCACTAGTAGGTATAAAACAATCAGCAATCGAAACAGATACCTACAACAACAATTACGATGAACTTAGAAACAGTAGGTACTTTAAAACCCTCTTGCAATAGGTAGGTACATAATGAAAACTAGCACCACGCGTTTTACCTGTGCAGGTATTGCGGAATACAGAAAAATATATGGTAACAAAAACAGGCATTTAGTTAGATAAATTAAAAACCATTCATTCGGTTTTGCTTCAAAGATTTACAAACATACTTTCGTATTTATAATAATAATACAAATAGCTACTTATTACCATAAATGAAATAATAATGTCAGCTTACCTTTGCATATTTTGCGCCATTCTCGTAATTGTGGCGCCAAAAATCAAGAGACGCCCCGCACGTCCGTCCGCTAACGAGCACCCGAAGTGAAAAGGAAGGAATTATAATAGCCTGAGCTGGTCAAACGCAAACGCAAATCACGAGCGTTTAACTGCTTTTTAGTCTAGTAATGTCGTTTAGCTGCTCTCTAGCGATTGATATTTAGCTAATACTAATTTCAATACATAACTTAAAAGCCGCTATTGGCGTATAACTGCTTTCTAGTGTAGTTTTTCTTGATAACTGCTTTATAGTTAAGGCACGATGTTCAGATGGTTATTTGTGACACAATACATGAAGGTAGTTAAAGACGCTTAGCTGCTATTTAGTCAAGCATGACTAGATAACGTACTTTTAGTTTAGTAAATGTAGAAAAAAATGATACATCAATTTGCCGTTAAAGTATGTTAACGTCTTTCTAGAGAAGTATTGTGGCTTAGCCGCTTTTTAATTAAGGGAGTAACGAAATTTATGTGGTTTAACTGCTCAGCAATGTTCTGTATCTCTAAAACTATAAATCATAGAAAAATGATTCTTACACCAAAAGATAGAGCATCGAAAGTTGTATAAGACTACATTACAAAGTGAAAAACGACCAACTGTGGCTTAACGGCCTTTTAGTTAGTGGACGGCAGTACGTTGGCAGCACTGGTACTCTGTGCTCACAGCTAGGCTAACCCTACGTTCCGAGATACGATAATATCGATTTGAGCGCGCTCATACCCGTTCCGAATTGGCGTGTGCGCGAAAACGATTTCTCGCGAAACGTCATAGTCATAGATGACGTCATGACATTCGCCATCTTGCGATAACGCCGACCATTAGCGATGGGCGTTGAATGAACGAAGTAGTTAATTCGACCGTCGACGTACTGTGAACGAGTCGACGGTTCACCGTTAATCGATGGACTAGTCGAATCCGTAGACGCTGGACGCCCGTCAGAGGCGTAACTGAAACACGGAACGCGAAGACCGACAAGAGAACGTAGTCGATTCATTCGTCAGTATGAAGAGAAGTTCAAATGAAGTCTACCGCCTGCGTTCACGCCGTCGCGTCCGTCGGCTGCCGTAGACGACATCGCAAAGTTTAAGTTAACGCGTAAACTAGTTGACGAATTCGACTAGTTGATCGACTAGTCGATAAACGAAATTGGACGGTCTAGTTGCGTCGACGCCAAATACGTCGACGACCCATCTCTACCGACCATGCGTTAAACTAATATCGCCGTGAGCGCTGTCAAAAATGACAGATGCGCTGTTTTGTTTTGAGTCGCATCGAATCTTTAGCTAACTTAGATTTATTTGAAATAGTGCTTCTATCTAAGAAGAAGAAATGTGTGGTGTATACAAGTCTAATCTCGTGAAAATATGTTTTAACGTTGAGTGAGCACTTTTATCGCGATCACGAGCGTTCCGTATTGATGACAAAAATGACGGAATAATTAACTGTCAGAATCGTGATATCTAACTCGGAACGCAAAATATCGATGTGAGCGCTCACAGCACTATTTTTCTAATACGGAATGCGCCCTAAGGCTACCCATAAAGTCAAATTAGTTGCTCACACTAGGGATGCGACCTGAGATCAATTAATCAAAGAATTAATGTTTCAGGCCTAAAAGATCGATGTCATAAATCAATACGAAATACCGGATCGATTCAGTGAATCGATATTTCATCCTTGAAAATCGCCATTCGATTTCTTTTTGTTTTGTTAAAACCCATAGAAATATTTACAATAAAATTAGTTGAATTTACCCGTAATATTACGCAGGCACCTGAAGTGCACCTGAAGTATGATCCTGTACTGTACTGGCAAGAACAAATAAAAACTATTTAACACGACCTTCATTAGGTATTCAGTATTATGTACTTCAGTATTATGAGTATTTATGAGTATCGTACTATCGTGGGATCATCTGTTCCTTGTGAACGCATTTTTTCTATAATAGGGTATTACACCCATTTTTGGAAAGTGTCTCAATTTGATTCTATGGTGCCAATAAACCACCAAAAAAAACACAAAATTTTTAACCAACCGATAAGTGCCATAAAAATGCATTTAATTTTCACTTTTTCAAATTTCGCGGGTAATTTGACGAAATCGCTGGACGCAGTGGACGCCATCTTGCTCATTGTGGTCATGACGTCACTTTGATAAAAACAAACAAATGCTTGGTATTTTGTATGATACAATTTTAAAATGAGTTTTTATTCCGCATATCGTTGGTGTGCTGTTCCTGAATGCACGAATACTAGTATAAAAACACCGGGAAAACTGTGGATTCAAGTGCCAAGTGAAATAGAAATGAGAAAAATATGGTTCGAAGTGGCGAGAAGGCATCTCGACCTATTAACTAGTAAATCTCGTTTGTACTTTTGTGAAGATCACTTTGATGTAAGTACCTTTAGGCATTATCTTTATAAAATATATTTCACAATAGCTTACATGCAAATTTTCATATTTTTGGAATGTAGTTCATAATTTGGAGGTTATAGAAGTTAGTAAAACAAGTTGCTAATTTATATTATGTTTCAGTTGGAGCACGACATGGAAAACTATATACAGTACAAAGTAATGGGATCAGTGAAAAGAATTCGATTGAAGCCACATTGTATACCCTCTAGATTCAATTGGAATAGAAAACATAAGTCTGCTTCAAATGAATCTCATCTTGCTGAAGCTAAAAGGCTAAGAATATCTATATCTAAAGATTCTGTCCAAGACCAAATAGACGAAGATAATGTCAGGGCATCATCATCCTGCATTGAAGGTAATTTTACATTTATATTATGTACTTAGACGGTCCCCTTTATTTATAAATTTTGCTTAAAGTTCAGTAATTATTAGCGACTGTTTAGCCATACATTTTTGACGTTTAACCATCTCCCTCGCTTGCTGGATCCATATTGATCCATGTTAACTGCGATCAACGTGTATAAATAATCCCTATTCGGTGTAGCCTCCCTAGAGTATTATGTTCTGTGGGTGTAGCTTAGTAAAGTTAAAAGTAAATGAAATTGATAACAGCAGCCTTGTACCAAACCACCAAGGCCTATTGTTTGTTGCCAAACTTCATGACACTCACTATGTATTTACTAATATTTATCACATATGTAGTATTCTTTATTATAAGCATTTTATTATTATTCGCTTACAGATTCACAGACAGCATTGGATGTTTCTTCTATGGAAAATAAATGTGACAAAGCTGTTCAAATCATTCAAGTACAGGAACATGTAGCAACACAAGTCGTTCTGAGCCAGAAACATAAAGCAATTCAGGCTTGTCGAAAGGCACAATACAGAAGTAAACAGATCCAAACCAGTGTAAAAAATAAAGATGAAACAACTTCACCAATAAAATTCATAGTATCTGTAGCTACATCACCCATAAAAACAGCAATAAAAAATGCCACCAAACCATCTACTTCTCAATCAACTGTATCACGAAAATTATGTTTCATTGAAGAAAACTGTGATAGTGATACATCATGTACCCCATCTTTAATCGGGTCAACAGTTGATTATGATTACTCTCCATCTAAGGCAAGTCTTTCTAAGACAACTTCAGACACTAGCTTACAAGCTGAAAATAAAAAGCTTGAAAAGATAAATCTGCGAAGTACCTTATCCAAAATAATCAATAAGCCAAAACTATATATTGGCATTTCTAAAAATCTATATTTTCTCATTGATTTGATAAAAAAACACACTAATATCTCTGAGCAGAATATTTTGTTATGTTTAATGAAAATTAAATTAAACAGAACATTAGCTCAATTAGCTGATGATTTTGACTTGTCAGTGACTCAAGCCAGCAATATATTTTTCAATAACATGCCTGGCATTGTAAAAGTCCTTTCACCATTAATAAAACAATTTTCAACAGAAACAATTAAAAAAAATCTACCTATAGCTTTTAGACACAAATATAACCAGGTAACATGTATTATCGATTGTTTGGAAATTGAAATTCAAAAACCTACAAAAGCTATCCATCAAGCATTATCCTGGTCAGAATATAAAAAAACAAATACCATAAAATATCTCGTTTCATGTACGCCTGATGGACTTGTTAACTTTGTATCTAATGGTTATGCAGGAAGGATCAGCGATATGAACTTGTTAGAACATAGTAGGTTTTTGGAATGCCTGCAACCTGGTTCATGTATTTTAGCTGATAGGGGATTTAAGCACCTGGAATTATGTTTGTCTCAAAAAGGATTTGTTCTGCTGAGACCACCAAGTGTTCCTGCTGGAATGAAACTAACTAAAACAGAAGTAAAACAGACAAAGCAAATTGCCAGTCTTAGAATACATGTAGAAAGGGTGATTCGAAGACTAAGAGAATTTAACATGTTAAAACTGCATTCAGCTATAAATTCAAATTTTCTTGGCATGTTGGATTTATGTATAAGAACTGCATGTGCATTAATAAATTTACAAGATTCTCTAATTAAATGAATTGATAACAAATTAGTAGTATGTAGTTTTATTACTTTACTTCATATCTATATGTATAATATAGATATAGGTACTCCCACCCATTGAAAATACTGTGACTCATGGTTATGCCACATAGAAAATAGGCTTTTAACATGGTCAATGAGTTTTTTTTTTTTAAATCCTGCCTGTACTGACAAATTAACTGACCAAATGTAACTCCATGTGGCATACAACCCGGGAATAACTTTAAACAGCTATTAGCTATTAGGAATGAAAAGGCTACTTAAAGAAAAAAATATTTTATTGGGTAATTGTCACACTTTTGTACAGAACTGGAAAAATATTCCTTTTCCAAAAAGGAACAACACTATCTATCAGATTCATAACAAAATCTTGATCATAGTTAACTTTAACAAGTGTCACATTATTATTATTCTCAAAGTCACTACTAGCGACACAAAAATAACTTTCAAGTGCATGAGCACAAAACATCTGTATTTGTACTTGGGCAAAATATCTTTCTGTTATTTTGCCTTCTTTATTAATATAATTTTCAGTAGTTTTGTCAGTAGTGGGACACTTGATTTCAAAAGTGGTTTTTTCATTTATTCCATCTGGTGAAGCAGCTAGCATCGGAAATGTCTTCGATATGAACAAACCACATGTTTTGATTTTTATGCCTAATTTCTTTTCAACAGCTTTTCTCACACGAGCTTCTAATTTTCTACCCCTAATTATGGCTGATGTTTCTGGAGTCCTTGCACCGAGAATTACAGCAACCAAAGTTCCATCAATGGTTTTACAACGACTAAGTTCATAACATTTGGAAGCTGTTATCCTTCCATATCGAAGTTCATGCCATAAACCACTGTTATGTTGAGCATGGGTATCTCTTTCTGCATTTTTTATATTGGAAGAATTGAACTCCTGTGAGATTTTCATCAAAAATCGATTACAATTTTCATCAGTATATTTCACTATTAGATTATGCAATGATAGAATAGTTCCCCTTTCACAATAATCAGGCTCATGCTTCATGAACTGGCATGTATTTATTTTTCTTTTCTTGCATTCCATTACAAATTCATTCATCAAACTGCTTTCTGGTACAAATTCTTTTGGTTTCCGTTTTGCCATTACTTTTGCGCTTAATACTTTAATGGATGTTCCAACTTTAGCTAGATTGGACTTTTTCCAGTAACATTCTACCGACGTGCAGGATGGTTCTTCACTGCGTCGATGCAACCACAACAGAAACGCAACTCCATGTTTACAGCCACCTTCAGAGGCAGGACAATCATGGCATTTAACACTTGTCACCACTTCTTCTTTTTCATTCACTTCAAGTGTAGCTGCATACGGTTTATTTCGCACTTTGTGTTCTGGACAAATTGTACATTTTACAATGCAAACATTTTGTTCCCTCTTCAGCTGTACATAACCTATTGCGTCGTCGCCGTAAGACTCCCTTCCAGATCTGAAAACAATGTGTGATTTTTTAAGCACCTCATACCGCAGTCAAATAACTTTTTTTTTAATGCAATAGAGTTAAAGGGAATTACTTACATAGATGTTTTAACATTCCGTAACTCAGCAGAACAAAAATCGGGATTTGAAGCAAAGTATTTACCGACCATCAAAGAGTTTATTCTTGGTAAATTTGTATTGTCCCCCTTTGCATAACCGTCTTCCATGATATTATTTCAACAAAAATTACGTTGGATGGGAAAATATTGAAAATAACAAGTACAAAGCATCAGATGACACTGACACTTTTTAGTTTGTTTACTAGCGTTGTGACGTAATAATATGGCGGCTACCATTTCATGATGTTAAGAAACAGATAAAAAAAACGGAAAACTTTGAATTGAATTTAAAAAATCATTTTGTTATTTGGTGAACTAAAACTAACATTTTCCGAATGCTTTTTGCTTAAGCCGTGTCTAAAATATATTTTTAGATTTTTTCTCTTACAGAGTAAAATACCCTATTGCCGGCAACATCGCAAGTGATGACCGGAACCGCTTGGATCCCAGTAGACTGTGGCGGGAGCTGTAGCCCCTTGACAACTTTATCGAACCATCTGAGAGCATTCCTCCTGGGCACGCGTTACCGTGGCCGAACTGGAAATCCCTAAATAGACTTCGAACAGAAGTCGGCCGGAACAAAGACAATCTCCATAGATGGTGGTTCACGGATGGCTCAAATCTCAAGTGCGTGTGCGGCACCTCCCCACAGACAATGGTTCACCTTACTTGTGCATTTGACGATCTTATGACTGCGTCAGCGAGCGGAGCTCGCGTAGCCGAATTTTGGGCCAAAGATGTTTATTTTATTTTTTGCCATCGATAAGCTAAGAAGAAGAAGTAGACTTGACAGACTATTCTTTAAAAACTGTTTAGATATGAAGCATTGGGAACTTTAACTTTTTCGTGTAATAAATAGATTTTGAAATTAAAAGTCTTCTTTCATACCTGATCTGACTTTGATATGATATTAAAAATAATTGGTATCTTTCTTGTTTTTCATAAAATGGATTTATATTTACATTATAAACGCAAACTTGTAAAAAATGTTGGTCCGAGTGCCCACTTGGTGTTCCGAGACATTTCCAAGCGGTTGGTCGACTCTTCACGTGACCAAAGGGCTGGCCTATTTTTCGGCCAAAGAATCAGCATTGCCATACAACGTGGCAATGCTGCCAGCCTTTTG
This sequence comes from Polymixis flavicincta, assembly GCA_949987655.1. Classification (NCBI taxonomy): domain Eukaryota; kingdom Metazoa; phylum Arthropoda; class Insecta; order Lepidoptera; family Noctuidae; genus Polymixis; species Polymixis flavicincta. The sequence goes on from OX465179.1 coordinate 12,602,159, forward strand.
GGCACTTTTCCCATTGACAACGATGCGGATATATTTTTTGATGCCTTATGATATTTTCTTTTTATATACCTGTGCATATTATAATGTAAAAAATAGATTTATCAGAAATCGATCTTTAAGACCTCGATTTTTTTTTTTTGTGACGCGATACATCTTACAGCTTACAATTCGAATCGATTTATAAATCGATCTTTTTCGGAATGAATCGTCATCCCTAGCTCACTCACAGAACATCAGCTATACCCTACCGAGTTTTTGGCGGGATCGCGTTGGGACATGTCGCATGAATTTTCATTATCATAAAATTTTGTGAAATAGCGAATTAAATTGTATAATTTTTGGTAGTGAATTATCCAATTTAGTTACGTGTGAGTGCACAAGTGTAGTGAAGGTGAAAATAAGTGACTAACGTGGACTTTTCGTGTTCCCCCAAAAACTCCTAATAGGTTATTGTAAAGTTACTACCGCTTTACAATAACTTTGCTAAGACTAGAATACGTTCTTAATAAAGACTTGGCTAAAAGGTCTCTGAAACCAGGCCATAAAACTAATTTTAAAAAAAAATCTATACCCTACCGGCTCAAACAGCATAGCGTAAAGTTCGTTTTAAGTAACATAGGTACAATGCGACGCTTTATTATTTGTTTTTTTGGTTTTTAGATTATAAAACAAAGGCAGATAGATCGCGCGGAACACCCAACAGTCAAAAAAACAAATATTAATGCCTCGCATTTATACAATGCGATGCTTTATTATTTGGTTTTATGGCTTCACTCTTGGTGTTCCGCTCTATCTGCCTTTGTTTTATAATCTGAGGTTATCACGAAAAAGTACCGATGATTTTATGCATTAGATCCTGCCGCTCCCGTGCCGCCGCCGCCGCCGCCGCCGCGCCGCACACTGGTCCCAAATTAAAAAAAAGTGGACATTGATAGTAGACCGCTGATATTTTTTTTTATTGTTGATATAATGATAACAGATAAGGCAAAAAAATATTATTGTCCTACTTCAAATACTTTTCTCTAAAAAAAATATTTCTTTTTTTTTTGTATGGGAGTGATTACATTTTACTCAATTTCTCAAAAACCTTAAGCGATGTCGAGATGGCATTCACATATGTTGGAAAACTAATAATTCTGAGTATTTGGCTCGAAGAAACTTATTGCTTATCTCTGCGTACTTTCGAGATAATAGTGACAGAAAATAACATTTTTTTTTAATGTTAATTGTTCGCTTTTTTTTATTCGTAGCCTTACTCATATCGCAATAGGTCCGCTGGCCAGCAAAATGGAGCTTCGACGCGAGTTTGCCGGGATAACAAGATGGCCGCCTCTCATGACGTAACGTAATACGGTCACGAATCGCGCGCGTACACCTCAGTGTACAACTAAATGTGGTTGCGATAAGACGTGTCCTTATTTTTTCTGTGCGCTTGAAGAAATGCTTGTTGTTTGTTTGTTTTGTTATTGTTGTATTTTGAATCTTTGGATTTTAAAATCAAATAATTTTTGTTTGTCTTTCTTTCGTCGAATTTGTTTTCGTAATTTTTTTTTGTTAAAATCAAAGTCACTTTGTCTTTGATATCTTTGATTCTAATTTGTTTTCAATTTTCCTTAAAATTATAATATGTCCGCATTTGTCACCAACTTAGACTTATACGTTGTTCTTAAATCAGGAGGTGGTTTTAAAAATGTCGAATTTTTATTTAATGCCCTTATTGAACGTATTGGTGTTGAATTGTCTTCCGAAGATTTGAGTAATATTAATTATTTTGTCGTAATTTTTCAAGTAATTTCTCAAAAAGATGGTCTGCTTCCAGTAGAGCTCAAAAGACCTTTCTTAACAAAAATTCAGACTGGTTACAATCCCAAATAGTTTGGCCAAAATGTCAAAATATCGATTTAAGCAGCATTTTTAAAGTTGCCGAGGAAGTAATTCCAAATTTCGAAACGCAAGTGGATACTCATCAATTAAGTTGTGGTACAAGTAAAAAACCATTTGTTGATATATCTGATAAACAGAAGAAAAGGCATTCTCTAACACTTCTAGATCACACAGAGGAGGAATTAGTTTATGCTTTATGTGCCAAATTAAAAGAGTCTAAAAAAACAAAATTAGCAGCTATATTAAACGAACTCAGCCAAAACAAGGAAAAATGTGAGATGGTACATGATGTACTATTCGCTAAAAAGACTGACAAACCGTGTTTACCAGATGATAAAACGTTAGCGCTTTACACCTCAACAAATTTGTCAAAATGGCAATATCGAAATTTAAGAACTATTCTTGCTTCAGAGAAAATGTATGGTCTTCCATCCTATCAAAAGCTCCTGGAAGCTAAAAAAACTTGTTATCCTCCAGAGAGAGACATAACTGTAACTGAATCTGATGCTAAGATAAGACTTCAATCGCTTCTAGATTTGACAACCAATAGGATATTAAAAACAATTCAGCACAACTCTGCCGACAAAAAATCGCTAAAACTAATAAGCAAATGGGGTTTTGACGGGTCATCTTCTCAAAGTAATTATAAACAAAAGTCACACTCCGACACTAAAATTGACGATTCTTCAGTTTTCATGATTAGTTTGGTTCCGCTTCGTTTGGAAGAAGAGAGTGGTACTATCTTGTGGCAAAATCCTGCTCCCTCTTCAACAAACTATTGTCGTCCAATTGGCTTTATATTTGCAAAAGAAACAAATGAATTGATAAAGAAGGAAAGTGCATCCTTAGAGGAAGAAATTCGTAATCTTGTTCCCACAATTGTAGATAATTTTGATATTAAACATGTTTTGTACATGACTATGATTGATGGGAAAATTTCTACTGTGATTTCCAATACTTCTTCTGCAGCTGTTTGTAATATTTGCAATACCCTACCTAGCAAAATGAATGACTTGGACTTTGTATCCAAAAGACTCATCAGAGAAGATATGTATAAATATGGTCTGTCTTCGCTTCATATGTGGATAAGATGTATGGAATGTATTTTACACATTTCGTACAACTTAGACTTCAAAAAGTGGGCTGCACGAAAAGAAGATAAATTGTTAAAAGAAATTAAAAAGAATTTGACACAAGAAGAATTCCGGGAAAGAACTGGTTTGTTAATTGACATAGTAAAACAGGGATTTGGTACAACCAATGACGGTAACACGGCAAGGTTTTTTGAAAATTATGAAGTATCTGCTGAAATAACGGGTATCCACCCTGTTTTAATCAAGAGATTTGCAGTCATTTTACAAACAATTTCATCTGGTCAACTTATTATTACCAACTTGTTTAGGGAATATTGTAAAGAAACAGCAATGCTGTATGTAAACTTATATCCATGGTATTACATGCCTTCAAGTGTCCGTAAATTGTTGATTCACGGTGCTGATATTTGTGAAAATTTCTCCTTTATTCCGATAGGCATGCTTTCCGAAGAAGCTTCCGAAGCGAGGAATAAAGATTTCCGGAATGTTCGAATGGCACATACAAGAAAAATCGGTAGAGTTCAGACTAATTTAGACATTATCCACAGCTTTCTAATTAGCTCAGATCCTTACATCAGCCATATCAAACCAAAGTTTGCTCGTTTACATAAACAGTTGTTTCCAGAGGCTAGTGCTTTGATCTTGAACAATGAATTGCTTTCGTTGGAAAACGAGGAAATAGAGATTTTTCAAGAGAATATAGACCCAAATATTAATCTTTCACCATAATATTTTTTCAGAATCGTTTGTGAACATATTCAACTTTATGTTTGCAGCTTTATTTGTCTTCATTTTGATTGTTTTTTAAAACTGATGAAAATACTCCTTCAGAAAGGTCATAGCTTTTCAGTCATTAGTGAGCCCCCATAACCTCTTTTACAGAGAAGTCTCTTTTTATTTATTTGACATTACGCATACATTATAATTATGTGCTAAAGTAAGGCTATGATTAAAAAAAAGCAAACAATTAACATTAAAAAAAAATGTTATTTTCTGTCACTATTATCTCGAAAGTACGCAGAGATAAGCAATAAGTTTCTTCGAGCCAAATACTCAGAATTATTAGTTTTCTAACATATGTGATTGCCATCTCGACATCGCTTAAAGTTTTTGAGAAATTGAGTAAAATGTAATCGCTCCCATACAAAAAAAAAAGAAATATTTTTTTTACAGAAAAGTATTTGAAGTAGGACAATAATATTGTTTTGCCTTATCTGTTATCATTGTATCAACAATGAAAAAAATATCAGCGGTCTACTATCAATGTCCACTTTTTTTTAATTTGGGACCAGTGTGCGCCGCCGCCGCCCTGCTGCCCGCAAGATTGATGTGCTGGCGTCTGTACCATACAGGGTAGCTACCCTACATTTACCACTACTTGATATGTACAGAGGCCAGCACATCAAGCTACCCCAATCTGTCAAATTTCTTTGATAGTTTTAACAAAGGAATAAGGTTTATGTTCAATAGGGAAAATTTGACAGTTTGGGAAAGCTTGACCTGCTGGCGACTGTACCTAAGCAACAGTGACAGGAACATTATAGCACTCTGTGGACAGGAAGCAGCAGAATGTCAATAAGATACATAAAGTGGATTAAAAACGTATTATGGAGGAGCCTGGGGGAGGCCTATGTCCAGCAGTGGACGTCTTAGGGCTGAAATGATGATGATGATCGAGGCTAACGCAAAAACTACCAAAGTCAAGTTATTGTATTAAAATGTATAAGGGACCACCACTGAAACATGCGTTCCCGTTCCCAAGGATGGAATTATTTTATTTGCTTTTATGAATGAGTAAACTATTGTATGATTTGTATGTACACACGGCTACACATCAAGCTATAAATTTCCAATTTACGCTGATCTCGCACTGTACTGAATTCCTATATAATGCGAAATCAGCATAAACTGGGAATGTATCTTGACGTGTAGCCGTGTGTACCTAACTAATGGTTTTCATTTTCTATCGTTAAAGAAAACTTTTTCCAAAAAAAAAAACAACCGTCTTCCGGAAAGTGAAAAATAACTTTCGGAAGTCGGTTACTGGATATTTATGTAGGTGCAGTCGCCAGCAGGTCAAGCTATCCCAAACTGTCAAATTTTCCCAATTGAACATAAACCTTATTCCTTTGTAATAAAGTTGAAAAACTATCAATTTGACAGATTGGGGTAGCTTGATGTGCTGGCCTCTGTACTTATTTAAATTTTTTGTTGCTACCTTTCGAAATTAAAATTATTTTTCACTTTGTTGTGTCTTTCCGGAAGTCGCCGGTTTTTTTTTGGAAATAGTTTTTGTCTAAAATGTAAACCTAGGATTTATTATCTACTTACCTATATTTTTACAAATTCAATCTATTCTTTACCTAAATTTCAGTTCTCTAGATCACCGTGGCCGCGCGGTTCTCCGCATTTCAACAGCGCAGCCACGTTCAAAACCTTATAGGTAACTTTGTGTACGTTACCCCAGCAAGAAAGTGTCTCCTAGAGTTATATGAGTAGAACGTATAATGTGTGCCTTATCTGCTGTAAATGTGCCCCCACACAAAAAATGTGTGTCGTTTTGGAGAAAAACGGAAAAAACGATTCTTGCTGGGGTAACGTTTTTCTAGCAGGAAAATTCTAAACGAATGATCGGAGAGAGAAAAATTGTGCATGGCCAGAGAGCTTATATGTGTGCCAAAATGTGCCCCCAAAAATAAAATCTGTGCCCCTTCAGGTTTTCGAGATATTGCATTTCCTGCTGGAGTAACGTTTTGATGAATCGTATATCTCTAAAACTATTGCATGTGCCCCTGTAGAATAAACATACACGAGTAGCTCTTAAGGGGCACACCTTAGTGCCCCCCTAATTAGATTTAAGAAAATATTTATAGTTTTCAAGTTATCGCGGTTTTATGAAAACCCGAAAAAACATCGCAGCGCCTAAATGAGACAAGGCACAAGTTCGCTGAAAACTGTATTCGGTCCTTCTTGACGCTATTAATAACCATACAAAGTTTCAAAACTGTTCATGCATGCGTTTTTGAATAATCTTGCTAAAAGTCAAAACGATGGTGTCTTAACTTTGACGGCAAAATACAAGGAACCGGCTCAATCCCAGATGTGTAGATGTGAACCAAAATTGTGTGCCTTTAGTCAAAAATATATGGTGAAAATATTCAGGTTGGAATGTTTCGCATTAAGTTAATATTAACAAAAAACCAAAATATGTAAGCAACGGCTGGTTATCCGACCAAATTTGAATGACTACTAAAAAGCGACGGATTCATACATATCGATGACCTTCTTTACTTTACTCACTAACCGGTTGTGCCTGAGTACACTGAAGTAGAAAAGTAATAAGTAATAAAATAAAGTTGTTATTGGATTATAATTATTCTACTAGCTGTTTCTATAATATTTATTGCTATGCCGTTGGTTAGATAAATTAATAGTAAGTTTTTCATCAGTAAGGGGAATGCTCCAACCAGCCCGCGAAATTCAAAGTTTCTTGCGTTTTTTGCAATTTGCAGCAGAATCAAAATCATCATAATCTAAGTTCATAAAGCTATAGGAATGACTTTTTGTTTTTTTTTTTTGTTCCTACGCCTTATGAACTTGGAGGGTTGTATTGGTGATTTTGATGCTTATAATTCTGTAACTACATACGTCTTACAGCCGCGAATAATATTTTAATCAACATACAACCTAGCACTGGCCTGCAAATTCCAAAAAACGTAAGAAAATTTGAATTTCGCGGGCTGGTTGAAGCATTCGCCTTAATAGAAGATTCCTTTTTTTCGCCTCCTCACACCGCTGCAGATATCTCTGGCCCCGCGGCATCCGCTGACGTCGTGTCGCAAGGAGTCTCTTTGTCTAATTTGGAGAAAGTGAGACAGCTAGTACGCGTACGGTGTTAGTGTGACAGAGACAGTTACGTGTAACGTCGCTCTAATATGAATAATAGGTACGAAGTGTTTATTGACTAGGAAGTCCGTTTGGATTATTATTACTTGGTATTGGTAAACAGTTGCAGTTATATTATGACGCCAAGGACACTGTTACGTTGAGTCACGCAGTTGCACTGATACTGTTTGTTTACTTTTTTTTAAGTTGGTTGAAAGTGGCGTATTAAGCATTTTATAACAATTATGTGGTTGTAGGGGTGGTGAATTTTATGGCACGATCTGCAGTGGTAAGTATTTAATGGCATTGTTTTGATTTATTTAAAAATACTTGTACACTTATCAAGTACTTGGATTTTTTTCATTACTTTACCTATTTATTTATTTTTTTAGGAAATTTAAGCTGTGTTTTGATGCAATACTTACTTTAAGAATTAAGAATTAAAATTAAGGGAATAAAAATAATAATTTCCACATCAACAAGCTGTTTCATTTAATAGTCACAAGGTGCATTTAATATATGTTTTTAATTGGCCCCAAATCTTTTGAACGCGACTGTACGGACAACAGCTTAGGTATAATACGTCAAATAAAGAAGGTCATCGATATGTATGAATCAGTCGCTTTTTAGTAGTCATTCAAATTTGGTCGGATAACCAGCCGTTGCTTACATATTTTGGTTTTTTGTTAATATTAACTTAATGCGAAACATTCCAACCTGAATATTTTCACCATATATTTTTGACTAAAGGCACACAATTTTGGTTCACATCTACACATCTGGGATTGAGCCGGTTCCTTGTATTTTGCCGTCAAAGTTAAGACACCATCGTTTTGACTTTTAGCAAGATTATTCAAAAACGCATGCATGAACAGTTTTGAAACTTTGTATGGTTATTAATAGCGTCAAGAAGGACCGAATACAGTTTTCAGCGAACTTGTGCCTTGTCTCATTTAGGCGCTGCGATGTTTTTTCGGGTTTTCATAAAACCGCGATAACTTGAAAACTATAAATATTTTCTTAAATCTAATTAGGGGGGCACTAAGGTGTGCCCCTTAAGAGCTACTCGTGTATGTTTATTCTACAGGGGCACATGCAATAGTTTTAGAGATATACGATTCATCAAAACGTTACTCCAGCAGGAAATGCAATATCTCGAAAACCTGAAGGGGCACAGATTTTATTTTTGGGGGCACATTTTGGCACACATATAAGCTCTCTGGCCATGCACAATTTTTCTCTCTCCGACCATTCGTTTAGAATTTTCCTGCTAGAAAAACGTTACCCCAGCAAGAATCGTTTTTTCCGTTTTTCTCCAAAACGACAGGGGGCACACATTTTTTATGTGGGGGCACATTTACAGCAGATAAGGCACACATTATACGTTCTACTCATATAACTCTAGGAGACACTTTCTTGCTAGGGTAACGTACACGTAGAGTTGTGATCGCAAAGCTATGTAAAAAGGAATTAGGTACCTACCTATTGACGTTTTGCGTTTTTTTAGGAGAAGTTAAGACCTGATTGAATCTGGTTATGTAGATAAGCTACTTCAGGTTGCCTTTGCGCCATTGGGAACTAGGTTTCAATGTAGGTATACATTTTACCTACTTATACTGAAATTGCCTATGTTCTGTTCTGTTTTTTATTTTTTCACGAAATTTGGTGAAACCTTACCTTCATGTCCCAAACACACTGTATTTTTTTTTATTAAAAATATTAATTTTTTCACCTTATTTTGAATTGAACATCAAAAAAGCACCCTAATTTTCAGTCGCAAATTTTCCCGTCAAAATATGTTTTTTTTTTAAAGTCGATTGGCTTTTTGGTCGTAGTAGCCTATTTATTTCGACAGCAATAAATAGGCAATGGAGAGGGCTATGCTCGGAGTTTCTCTACGCGATCGAATCAGAAATGAAGAGATGCGCAGGAGAACCAAGGCAACCGACATAGCCCGAAGAATTGCCAAACTCAAGTGGCAGTGGGCAGGGCACATTGCTCGCAGAACAGATGGCCGATGAGGCCGAAAGGTTCTGGGGGTTCTGGCGACCGCGTACCGGAAGACGTAGAGTGGGAAGGCCTCCCACAAGGTGGACCGATGACCTTGTGAATGCCGCGGGTATCCGCTGGATGTGGGAAGCACAAGACCGGTCGAAGTGGAGGAGCCTGGGGGAGGACTATGTCCATCAGTGGACGTCTTTCGGCTGAAATGATGATGATGAATAATCATGTCATCCGGCAGTTAAAGTATTTTAAAGTACATTTAGCTTCAGACGCTTTTGAGGTGATGGAATCATGCAAAATTATGTTACAACGGCCTACAAACTTTTCATATTTTGGGAATTATTTGTATTGTAAAAATGTTTGTTAGACAAAAAGATACGAGAATTTTGAACTCTCTTAGATTCTATTAAAAAGTAAAAATTGACCATGTGAGGGTTAAAGCCTTTCTAGTTATAGGACGGCAGATTTATAATTGCACCATCTGTACCCGAGAACTTTCTACTTATCATTTAGAAAAACATTAGGTACTTTGTTTTGTGCGACTAGAGGGCATCGGGGCGCTACGTGGGCTAGAACATCACGTGCAATAAACATTTAAACAACAAATGTGTGGATAAAGTTTAATTAACAAATCGATCAAATAGGTAAGTAATTCAAGCTGTAAGTTGGTACTTATCTAATTCAAAGGCCTGTAGGTAGGTATAGTATTCTACAAAGATACTCAAGCATGAATCTCGATGTAACACTATAGGTATTTGAATACTAAATAGACATTCGGAATCATTCTAAATTACACGTATATAGATTGTATTTTTAAATAATTTCCATTTTTATTTAGGTATAGTGCTACGTGTACCTACTAAGTACGTTGTGCCTACCGACGGGCCTCAATAATAGTGCACCGCTGGCAATGTAATTTACTATTTTTGTAATTTGTATATTTTCACACGCGCCTTCATACATTGCCGCAGGTTTAGTTATTTATTATACACACAAATATTTAATAGGAAAATAAGATTGATTTTATAGTCATGCAGTAGAGCGGTCGAAAATGTACAGTTATATTAGGTCTTTACCTATGAAATTGCCGTTCTGCAGTACTGGCCATTTCAAATCAAAATAATTTTTTTTTGGCTAAGAATTCTAATTTCAAATTAATTTTATTTTAAAAACATGGATTTTTTTTTCTAAAAGTAGTCATTTCTTTATTGATTAGTGTTACATTTTCATCGCATTTCAATCTTTTTCGTCATCATGGATACGTTAAAAATTCGAGTAATTATGGAATATGAGTACCGTCGTGGCAGCAACGCGGCACAAGCGGCACGCAACATCAACGACGTTTACGGAGCTAACACTACAAACCAACGCACCACCTGTTATTGGTTTGCTCGCTTCCGTTCTGGAAATTTCGACCTGAAAAATGAACCTCGCGGTCGTCCGAAGACTTTGGTCGACAATGACGAATTAAAGGCGATTGTGGAAGCTGATGATACACAATCTACGGCTGAATTAGCAGCAGCTTTCGACGTTAGCGTCAAAACAATATTGGTCCATTTGCGTCAAATTGGCAAGGTAAAAAAGCTTGACAAATGGGTGCCCCACGAACTCAATGATCGCCAGCGCGAAGTACGCGTCGAGACGTGCCTTGCACTGCTCAACAGACACACAAATGAAGGAATTTTGAACCGCATTGTTACCTGCGATGAAAAATGGATTCTGTTTGATAAACGTAAGCGCTCAGCAAGTTGGTTGGATCCTGGTTCAGCACCTAAACAATGCCCTAAACGAAAACTTACCCCTAGAAAAGTGATGGTCACTGTTTGGTGGTCTAGCGCCGGTGTGATTCATCACAGCTTCTTACCAAACGGGGTGAGCATTACTGCAGATGTGTAATGTGAAGAACTGAACACAATGATGGAGAAGCTGGCGCATCTCCAACCAGCATTGGTCAATCGCTCGTCTCCGCTGCTCCTGCACGACAACGCGCGACCTCATACTGCACAGCAGACGGTCTCCAAGTTGCAAGAACTGGGGTTGGAAGCTCTCCGTCATCCGCCCTACTCACCAGACCTTGCGCCTACAGACTACTACTTTTTCCAGAATTTGGATAACTTCTTGGCGGGAAAAAAATTTAATACCCGAGAGGCAGTACAAAATGCCTTTGAAGAATTTGTTGCCTCCCGTCCAGCTGATTTCTTTAAGAAGGGCATCAATAAACTGCCACTGCGATGGCAAAGATGCATTGATTGCATGGGTGATTACTTCGATTAATACAAATAAAAAATTCATGAAAAAAATTCGTTTGAATTTTTTCATACAAAACGGCAATTTCATAGGTAAAGACCTATTATTTATAATCCAAGCTTTCCGTGTGCACGTGCCCCAAACGTCACTATAAAATTAGCCTTAAAATACGATACAATTGGTTTCTACAGAGTCTTATTTAAAAGTTGCAATTTTACTATGGTACTTACATAGAAAACCTTTATTAATATTAGGGGGTATTTAATTATATGTTTAATACATATATAGTCCAGAATGCTTAATTAAACCTATAATCCATTAGTCCATTAAAATATGCTGTAGTCGCAAGTTAAACTAAACTTACAAGTAAGGAGTTGCCTAGGACCGCCATGCAATATTGTACAAATTCTAAATTAAGGTGTTCTTCCGGCGGTTCTTAAGGTGACAGCAACCACAATCTCTAATAAACTACCTGGTTCTAAGCAACTGTGACAGAGTGGTTTCTATGTAAATATATAAGAAAACGCTTCAGTAGATGGCGACGTTGCCGCCTGGCGCTGCTGTTAAGGGTCGAACGCAGACCTCAAACCACTAGTGGCGTCACTGGCTATCACTAACGGAACGTTATGACGTTTTTTTCTGCTAGAAAAAAGATTTTCGTGAGACTAAAGAAGACGATAACTGCTGCCGACGAACTTGTGACACCACGTTCGGAATTAAAACGCAGGGGCATGTCGAGCCGCGAGGTCTGTCCTTGCGATTGGGCGACGTAGCCGCTTGCAGTCACCGTCGGAAAAGCACCTTTGACAAGTTTATACAGACAGAATTCGATTGGAGGGTACAACGTTTAGGATAACATATCATAATATCTTACGACCTGTTGTAGTAAATAAGTACTTAATATTTTCAACTAAAAGTATGACCTCATTACAGAAACATTTATTCATGCATATTATTTATTGGATTTCACTTCAATTTAAAAAATACAATTCATTCCCTAATCCATGATACATGTACTTAAAAAGATAGGTTTTACGGGCTAGAGCCAGTGACCGCAACTCCACGTCAAAGCACGTGTAGGTAGGTACTTTGTCAATGAAGGTAACTTAAGAATCAGGTTATAAAAGGTTTTTGTCTTTGATTAATGTGATGTGATGTTTTACAAGTTACTGAACAGCACTTTATGAAAAGTAGAAATATCAGGTTCTACATTAGAATTTGTGCTATATAATTCAGGTTTGTTACTGCTCCTGAAAGAACAAGCAAAAAAAGATTAGGTTAATAGTTATCAGGACTTAATTGAAAAACTGGCCAAGTGCGAGTCGGACTTCCGCACTATACGGCCACGACCACTACCAGTGGCCGCATAAAGCCACCAAAAGTCAAGAGGCCAAGTAAAGTTTTGTAACCCAATATACACCGCGCACTTGGCCAGAAAAACTACCAATGGCCCTAGTGTGAGTTTCTTTTCACCATCTCGATCGAACGCATCGACCGCGTTCGGCGCTCCGATTGGTCCTTCACCAATCCAAAGCCGGAGCGCCGAACGCGCTCGATCGAACTTAACACAATACAAACACTATTTATAATAGGTCTTTACCTATGAAATTGCCGTTTTGTATGAAAAAATTTAAACGAATTTTTTTCATGAATTTTTTATTTGTATTAATCGAAGTAATCACCCATGCAATCAATGCATCTTTGCCATCGCAGTGGCAGTTTATTGATGCCCTTCTTAAAGAAATCAGCTGGACGGGAGGCAACAAATTCTTCAAAGGCATTTTGTACTGCCTCTCGGGTATTAAATTTTTTTCCCGCCAAGAAGTTATCCAAATTCTGGAAAAAGTAGTAGTCTGTAGGCGCAAGGTCTGGTGAGTAGGGCGGATGACGGAGAGCTTCCAACCCCAGTTCTTGCAACTTGGAGACCGTCTGCTGTGCAGTATGAGGTCGCGCGTTGTCGTGCAGGAGCAGCGGAGACGAGCGATTGACCAATGCTGGTTGGAGATGCGCCAGCTTCTCCATCATTGTGTTCAGTTCTTCACAGTACACATCTGCAGTAATGCTCACCCCGTTTGGTAAGAAGCTGTGATGAATCACACCGGCGCTAGACCACCAAACAGTGACCATCACTTTTCTAGGGGTAAGTTTTCGTTTAGGGCATTGTTTAGGTGCTGAACCAGGATCCAACCAACTTGCTGAGCGCTTACGGTTATCAAACAGAATCCATTTTTCATCGCAGGTAACAATGCGGTTCAAAATTCCTTCATTTGTGTGTCTGTTGAGCAGTGCAAGGCACGTCTCGACGCGTACTTCGCGCTGGCGATCATTGAGTTCGTGGGGCACCCATTTGTCAAGCTTTTTTACCTTGCCAATTTGACGCAAATGGACCAATATTGTTTTGACGCTAACGTCGAAAGCTGCTGCTAATTCAGCCGTAGATTGTGTATCATCAGCTTCCACAATCGCCTTTAATTCGTCATTGTCGACCAAAGTCTTCGGACGACCGCGAGGTTCATTTTTCAGGTCGAAATTTCCAGAACGGAAGCGAGCAAACCAATAACAGGTGGTGCGTTGGTTTGTAGTGTTAGCTCCGTAAACGTCGTTGATGTTGCGTGCCGCTTGTGCCGCGTTGCTGCCACGACGGTACTCATATTCCATAATTACTCGAATTTTTAACGTATCCATGATGACGAAAAAGATTGAAATGCGATGAAAATGTAACACTAATCAATAAAGAAATGACTACTTTTAGAAAAAAAAATCCATGTTTTTAAAATAAAATTAATTTGAAATTAGAATTCTTAGCCAAACAAAAATTATTTTGATTTGAAATGGCCAGTACTGCAGAACGGCAATTTCATAGGTAAAGACCTAATAATATAACTTCATTTCTAACCTCTATTGTACAGAGGCCAGCACATCAAGCTACCCCAATCTGTCAAATTTCTTTGATAGCTTTTCAACTTTATTACAAAGGAATAAGGTTTATGTTCAATTGGGTTTTTGATAGTTTGGGATATCTTGACCTGCTGGCGACTGTACCTACATATCAAGTTGACTGCTATACTTTGCTTATTTCCACAGCGTTATGTCTTATGGCGTTCTGCTGTGGGCATCGACAGCTGATGAGCTGACGTCACGGACGCTGACGTAAATTAAATTTTCATTTTACAAAAGAGGTTAATCTGCGCGATCTATAAAGGCTCCCGCAGACACGCGCTAAGCGACGTGTGACACAATTCTGGTAAAATAATTTCCATGAAGTTTTATTGAAATTGTTCTACTAGAGTCGCGTCGCGCCTGTCTGCGGAAGCCTTAAATTGGGTCCTCGCGAGTCTCTTAGAGACAAGTTCAAAAAATTAATATACTAACTCAGCCTTCTCTTTATATCTTAGAAAGTATTTTATATGTTCGCAAAAAAGGCCTTTTAAAAATAAGAAGCACCTTCCATACCACAGATACACATAGTAAAAATTAAATTGTGATACCCAGATTTAGATTAACTAAAACTAGTGAGTCATTTCTTATAAACAGTATACGCTTTTAAGTTGCCAAAGTCGGTTACAGAACTTAGCGATGGTAAGTTCAAAATCCATGTCAAACTTAACAAAAAAGCATATTATAAGATAAAATGTTTTTAAAAGAGTTGGAGTTTCTTGCTCTCTCTTCTCCATAAGAAACAACCAATTGCAAGTGCGCACCTAGCTTCTGACGTTTCTTAATTCCCCAAGTAGGTTTACGTGAAATAAAATTATGTTGATTTTAAGCGGTGTTATAAATTTATAATATTTACATATACACATTAAAGTCATTCAAAATATCAATTAGTGTTATCATATATTTTTAATTATTACCTACCTGGTTGTCGTAGAAGGTGACCTTGGGGTAACAAGAAGGCAATTCATAGGCTGACTATCTAGCTGTCTATTGTGATATAAATCAACTGCTTTTTGAGCATCTTCTTGAGTTTTATAAATAACTTCGGCAGTGCCAGGGCGAACCAATCGTGATTCCAGCATGCCCCCCACATCTCCAAATAATTCCTAAAACAAATTATAATGTTAACGGCATACAAGATGCTCTGAAAAAGCTGCAGAAAAATACGAAAAACCCTGGTAAAAAACCAGTTTGTTTTAGATGTGATGTCCAGTAAAGATTGATCGTAATTGTGAGATATGAAGTTCAATAATTAACAGCCGGTTTTTAAACATAAAAATGCTCAATTTTTTTAGGGTGCTGAAAACTCAAATCGAAACCTTTTTATTTTTTTACATAAAAAAATTAAAAAAGGTTTTGATTTCAGTTTTTAACAGCCTTAAAAAAATTGAGCTTTTCAACTTAATTCGACTTTAGCGTGTTTAAATCATGTATATTTTCTCATTAATCATTATTTATAAACGTTTTTTTTTTTTTGCTTGTTGTAACTAAGAAATACGACGATGGTGAAACACTAAATGCCATCCAAGTCATTTTCTATGAGATTTTTACTACAAATTCATTTATAAGTCGACTTTTACTACCACCACTAGAGCCTACTTAGTCGCGATAGTCTTCTTTCCTACTACTATCGTGGCTCTAACAAAAAATTACACTTTAAAGCTTAATATCCCTACTAATATAATGAATGCGAAAGTAACTCTGTCTGTCTGTAACGCTTTCACGCCTAAACCGCAGAACCGATTGTCATGAAATTTGGCAGCGATATAGGCTGGGATATGCAGAAGGATTTAGGCTACTTTTTTACGCGATAACCGACATCCACGCAAGCGGAGCCGCGGGCAAAAGTTCACAAACGGATTCCTGATGTGAAAAAAAAAATCATCAATATCCCCAATATTTTAAAAAGACCTATCCAACGACACACAATCGAAAAGACGAGTAAAAAAAGTCATCCCCACTTTACCTGCAGAGTACGGAGGTAAAAATTTTTTTTTCCAATATTTTATTTCAAAGCTTTGTAGGCGTGATTAATATGCCAAATAAAAGCTTCCAAATAATAAACATTGCTGACTTAAACGTCGGACAGACAAACGGATTTGGCAGAACTATAAGGGTTCCTTGCTTTACTACGGAACCCTAAAAAGTTCTAAAGAATATTTTGTAATAACGCGAATATTTTGACAAATACGCCAAGTGAAATGCGAGCATAGTAATATCCTATTTAAATGTACCCACCTCAATATCCCCACCGGTAACAGTGTTCCTTAAATTGCTCACTATTATTCTGTATTCCAATTGTGGCTTTTCAGTTTTTTGAGCTTTCGCTTCACTTCTTAGGGCAGCCATAGGGCGTTTTTTCAGAATTGATGGTGGTCTTGGTGGACTCTTCTCCTTTTCTGCTACAGTCGTTCTAAAAATAATCATCACAATGAGGGACCGTTCGTATCTAGTTCATACGGTCGTCGAACGCATACAATGTACTGACGTTTGTTTCGAATCTATCAGTACCCTGTATGAAAAAATAGAGACAGATAGAACCGTTTATTACCTGTGAATAGTAGCGACTCTGTTCTCACGAAGGTCATTATTGTGAGTTACGATCTTGAGCTGCAGGCTAGCTTTGCGATTTAACGAAGCTGAATTTTGTGGGATGTATTCATCTTCCATGGGGTCATCAATTATTTCTAAATCATTTTCAACAGTCCGAAATATTGGTTCGAGTTTTGGTTTATGTTTATGTTGAGATTCTATAAGCATGATAAATTATTATTCCTTTATTCATTCTAGTTCTTATTACTATACATTTTTAAATATTTTATAAAACAAAAATAAAGCATTCAAAAATATATATATTTTATTATTATTTGATTTTTATTTTCTTTTGTACATATTAGGTATATTTTTAAATATTTTTACAAAAATAAAATAAAAACATTTAAAAATATAAAAAATAGTGGCCCATCGGCATCAGGAGCAGGGTCCAAGATGCCGGTGGTCAGGGCTCTAGAGAAAGGAACCTCCTGACTATGCGTGCCGTGTCTAGGAGTACTGCTTTCTGAATCAAGCCCTTGATCCAGCCGCGCAATGAGAGCCTCCTGAGATGTTGGTCGAGGCTCTTCGCTATTAGGCCATTTACTGTAATGATTATCGGTACAATGATTGCTGAGTCCTAGTTATATTATTATTATTAATATAACTTTAAGTATGGTGTCATTCAAATTAATTAAGAGATAAATCTTATAAATATAAAAGATTATAATCGAATTACCAAAAATTCTTGAGTTTTTCATAGACCTGACCTCAGCAAATCTTCCAGTGTTAATTTGACGTTTCAAGCCAATTTTAGACGTACTTAAGGGCTGTGAAACTACGTGCCTTGAAGAATCTATAAATACTAAACAAGAAATAAGTCATTATTAGTGAGTTTATCTATGTAGGTATGTGTGTCGCAGGATAATTTAAACCGAATCTTGGCGAATGACCGGTTTGTCGAAACAACGATGGGTCCACGATTTTTGTAAAGAATAGAGGACATGGAAATTTGTCAGAAACTGTTTAAAATTAACTACAGTACATACATATTAGATATAATATACGAGGTCAAATTAGATTAACTGCCAAAAACTCCACAGACGCTATGGGTGGGTAACCTAATAATGTTGGGGAAGTTTGGAATTTCCAATAAAAAAAGTGCGATAAGTAGTTTTGACAGCCTCTCTTGATGGTAACATAAAAATTCTGAAAAGATCAAAGCAGGTGAATCTCTGAGGGTGCAAGGTCACGGCTATACATATGGTGAATACATTAACATTTTCCAACCAAACTGTCTCAATTTTTGGTGAGTGGCTAAATATGTCTGGCGTTTTCATGATGAAAGGCCACACAAGGGTGGCATGGCCGGGATTGATCAACAGAAAAGTCTGTTGATCAATTCCGGCCATTTTTTCTCAATATCTTGCTTAACCGTATAGTTCGGAAGCGCCCCGAAGGGACCCGAGCACACGAACCTACGCCGGCTCGGTAACGGGTCCCAAAGGACCCAGGAATCACGACGTACGACACCCTCAATTGATCACGTGTTTTTATTTAATACTACCCGTCAAATCATATGAATGAGCGTTAATTAACAGAGTTGGATAAAAAACTCATAAGCAAACGCCCTTAAATGTTTCATGTTTGGCACGCAATTTTATTAATTTAGGTACCTTTTTAAAATCTAAGTGTGTAAATGCGATAATCGCCATTTTGATGACGGTGGTGTCGAGGCTAAAAAACATAAAAACTGGGGATTTCAAACATCCAAACTCCACCGCGGGGCAGTGGCAGCATACATCATTTAATTATTTGACGAATTAATCCATTGTTCAAGTTAATTAAGTAGTGATAATGACGTTTTTTGATATCCAAAGTCGAAGTTTCGCGCCAATCATGCGTGTTTACATTTTACTTTTCACAAGTATCACACACACACATATAGATGCGATTTAAAATGTGTCAAATAATATGTAAAATATTATAAACAACAAGAAAATGCCTAGATCTTAACGTATTATACAAACACAAGTCCAATATCATGTAATATTCATTACCACTACTCAATTTGTGTACAAAATCGCCGACCATTTTTGTTTTTTTAAATTGTAAAGATGTCCGAAAGCGATTATGCCAAACGATTTTTATTTTATTTCGTACGACTCGATTCATTGGTATGACGAATATCAGGAATCGATACTTGGAAATTTAGCGAAAAATGGTTTTAAACATTGAAACAAGAAGCATTATTTTTAATAATGTTTTATAGGTACTCTTCTAGTGTAATTTTAATCTTTTTCGGATAATTTATTGAAACCTAGTCAACAGTCAGGACCGGTCAGGACTTATGACCATAGGAATTTACCTCAATTACGCGCCAAATTATTTCTTTAAATTAATTTAAATTCGGAATCCGCTCGCTGTTCACATATTTTAATTATTTGCTTGATTATTCATTAAGGATTTTATTTTTGATACGTTCTGAAAATTTGCTACAGAATGCCCAGTATACATTCTTTAGGTAGGTTTAGCAATATTTTGTTTGTTAATGATAATAATTATATAACTATGAAAAACGAAGTTCATTCTACGGTTGTAATCGGTTATAACCGTAGCAAGAACGGTTTTCATAGTCATAGAATAAATTAATAAATTCCCTTATCTCAAAAACAATTGAAGTCACTTAGAAAAACCTGAAATCCTGAATCATTACCCCATATGGTTATGTGCATAGATTTTTTTTCGTCATCGTTTACATGAATGGGAAATGCCACCTCAAATTAGTTTATCATAATTTCATTACACCATGGTTTGGCGGTGCAAAGAATAGGCACAGAGGCCAGCACATCAAGCTACCCCAAACTGTAAATTTTTTGCAATTGAACATGAACCTTAACCTTATGATATAAAGTTGATAATCTATCAAAGAAATTTGACAGATTGGGGTAGCTTGATGTTCTGGCGTCTGTACAACGTCTTCCAAATCATCAATATAATGTAAATAGTTTCCGAGATAAATGACTGTAGGGCACACGGACAGACGGCCATGACAAAATAAGGGCATAACCCTTATTTTTTATACAGATTTTCGGTATAGCGTTAACAATCGACATGAAACTAATTTCTATGTGTATTGACTTAACATATTATTATTATTTGGGATAGTGCCATCTTAAAATCCAGAATGTTCATCATATTCGATATCAGCACTATTCCCCGAAAACAAATGACGAAAAATGGTCAAATTGTACTATTACAATTTGAGACTAGTACTATTACTATTACAATCCAAGATGGAGGCTATCCTCCATCTTGGATTTGGATTTTCGTGCTCAGTACCTACCCCAAAAAACATAAATACTGTGAAAAAAAACGTAACCTTAAAATAGTTGTAATCTTCCGTTTGTTTAATTTTAAATGAAATATTTATAAATTTATTAAATATGACAATAGACCATTCGGTTCAGTAGTTTCGGAGATAAGGGGGAGGGGGTGCTTGTATCTCATTAGATTTGATTTAAAATAATCTTTATAAATAAAAATAAAAGTCCTGACTGACTGACTCATCAACGCACAGCCTAAACCCTTGAACCAAGAAAGCTGAAATTTTGCAGAGGTAGACACGCAGCTACGTTTATAATGTAGACAAGGAATGAGGATTTTTCGAAATTCAACCCCTATGCCCTAAGCCCGCGCGAAACTTTCATCCCCTAGTTAACTCCCTTAAATAGGGGATGAAAGTTCCTCGCGGGCGAAGTCGTTGGCAAAAGCTAGTCAAATATGTACATGTTCATTTGAGAAACGAACAAAGTAAAAAAACAACACAAACACTTACACACCCAAACTCACAGTGTTGAGAGGCATATCATTTTTTTTTTTAATTTAATAGCTTTATTTTATGTTTATACCGAAACGATAGCAACTAACCAAACGCTAATCCGTACTAAATTGTATAGATTTGAAAATTTTATTAATAGGGAGAGCCCTGGCACCCATTACACAAGTTTAATCTTAGCTTGGGTGCCGGAGGTAACAATCAGTGATTTATGCAATTAAAAAAAAAACAATATTGTCATAGTACTAACCTATCGCCCCTGTGTAAATTGTAAATGTGGAAATAAAGTTTATTGTTTTCTATTATTCTATTCTATGTATTAAAGATATGTATGTCACACTGTACCTACGTTTTGCCAAACAAAAAAATATTTCCCCCAAAAGTGTTCCATTATTCAAAATTCATTTATAAACGTTACACGTCCGTATTTGGGTCACAGAAATCTATATGTGTACCAAATTTCAACTTAATCGGTCCAGCAGATTCGGAACAAATTGGCTGTAATAGACGGACAGACAGAAACACGAGTAATCCTATCAGGGTTCCAAACCCTGAAAAGTTACACCTCTATTCTCGCTGCATGTGTATATAAAAATGATTAATTTCAAAAATAAAACAATTAATTAAAATCTTATCAGCTTTTAATTCAGTTTCCACAAAAAAAAAATTCAATCTCGAATTATTGCGAGTATCGATTAGGCTGAATGTACTTTTTGAATCGAAATAAAAAAATGGGTGGGCGGTCAGCACTAAGAAGTGACTTGTCGCAACACAGTTTTTAGTGTTTAGCTTGTTTTTAGGCAATTTAGGTATGAATCATAGTGAAAGTAAGAATGCAGAGATAATTATTATATCTTTATTTTGCCCTTTAGCATATTTTCAGCAAGAGAGAAGGCTGTTAATGGACATATTTTCAGCGAATCTAAGTTGCCTACATTTTGGAGAGGTGTAGTAATACCCATTTTATACAACTTTCGCAGTAGACTGACGCGGTTTGACCAGCCTCAATATATAATTAAAGATATTTGTCACACACTTATTGTATACAATAGGCGTAGTAACATATTTTTCTTAATAAAACCGAATGCTGAAAGTTGATGTCAAATCCTGAAATTCATGGCGTAAATTGCAATATCCCGCCGAGTCAGCTGATGTGTCATATGTCAAAATCTTGTCGAGCAGAGAGGTTAAGTCTCATCAGCTGTCGGCAGTAGAGAACCGAATAGATGGTTTTGCCCGGCAGTAAAAGATCATAATGAAGGATGCCTATCCAATCCACCATACAGCATCACCTTATTGTGAGTTAATTCGGGTAGCGCTATCGCAAGTTTTATTACCACTGAACAATCTTTTTTTTTAATGGTTCGGTTTCTGTGGTTTTATTACGTTTCAATAGAGAATCGCAAATGAATGTGAGTGATAAAACAATTTTAATTCACTTGAAACGAACTATTGGAAAAAGCTCGAAGAATGGGTACCGCTGCTAATGAGTGAAGCACACCAAAAAAGGCGTCGGGGTATATTACACAACCGTCCCAACAACAAGGGAATTTTGAATCATATCGTTACAATAGAAAACCAAACTAAAAAGAAGAAAATATTATTCAAAAACTTTAAATTAACCATCTAAAGTACTATATTAATAATAATTAATACTGGTGTTAAAATAAGAATATGTACAGGTGTATAAAAAACTAGCACCGCACCGCGGTTTCACCCGCGTAGTTCCCGTTCCCGTGGGAATACAGGTATAAAATATAATAGCCCATGTCACCCGGGGATAGTGTAGCTTCCTAACAGTGAAATATATTTTTCAAATCGGTGCAGAAGTTTCGGAGCCTAATCAATGCACACAAACAATCAAATCTTTCCTCTTGATAATATTATTACTAGCTTCTGACCGCAACTTCGTCTGCGTCAAATTTCTTGTTCCCCGACCCACCCCGTCGCATCGAATCGTCTGGCTGTGCGAGTACTTCGTATTCGTGACTTTTTTCTTTTTGCTCGGCTCCTAAGTGTCCTAGCGTGATGTTATACAGCCTATAGTGTTCCTCGATAGATGAGCTATCCAGCTCTAAAATAATGTTTTAATTCGAACCAGTAGTTCTTGAGATTAGCGCGTTCAACCACGCGCGCGCGCAGTTCTTGATCATTATTTTGCTGCGATGTTATTTAAAACTGCGATATCTCCTAATTAATTGAAATCACAGTCTATATCTGTGTTGAAATCGAATGGTGTGAAGGGCAATTTTGTTTTAAATTAAATACTTGTGACGAATAACGTACTTATTTGGATAAGGATTAATATCATGTTTATAAAAAACACCTTCGCAAATAATATTAGTATGGAAAAAGTATAGATAAAATAATTATAAGGCATCAAATAATACGTCCACATCGTTGTCAATGGGAAAAGTGCCCAAAAGGCTGGCAGCATTGCCACGTTGTATGGCAAAAGGGCTGGCCTATTTTTCGGCCAAAGAATCAGTATTACAATATAAAGTGATAAGACGGGTTACTCAAAAAAAATGTATGTACCTATCGCAAAAAAACCTTGGGGTGCTTTTTCGGTATTTTCATAATGACTACCTACTTATATTGAGAAATGAATAAAATTTAAATGTCTGTTCTGTTTGTATCGTCAAAATAACAGCTTTTTACTGCTAATCTCCGAAACGGCTGGACCGATTTTGACGGGACTTTCACGAACAGATAGCTGATGTTATAGGGAGTAACACTGGCTGCTTTTTGTCTCACACGTTCTCGTGGGCTAATTTCTGACACCCATGCGGGTGAAGCCGCGGGCTCAGCTAGACTGTCAATAAAATATTAATAACAAATTGACATCATATTCTATATTTTAAACTTACTGAAGATTATTTTGTACTTTTAAGTTTGGTTTCCTATTAAAGCATGCCTCTAAAAATGCACTGGTAAGTGTCTGATGGACCAGTGCTGGTGTCATCTACTACAGCTTCCTAAGATCTGGCTAGATGATTATGGCAGATCTGTGTGCTTACTCTTGAGTTCAATTCCGATCGATCGACATTGGAATTGTGACTTTTCGTACTCTTGAGTTCGACGCTAGCGCCAAATCGTGTTTAAATTGCGTGTCTTTTTGGAGAACTAAATGAAATCGGGATCGGGCTTGGCGCGCGGTAATCGCTACTCTTGAGTTTTTTTGACAGCTGTGTATTGCATCAATATTACGCTGGGATTGTTTGTAGATTGTGATTTTTCCAATAGCAAAAGTGTAACTTTTTTGAAATTGTTTTGCATTTTAGGTGGTTTTAAACAAGTAAAAGGAGTTTAATATGGCACGATTAGCAGTATTAAACAGTGTTTTACGTAATTCCCTAAAAAAGAATTGAAACAAAGACGACAAATGTTAAGAGATTTTGGCTCAACTCAATGTAGGTATAGGTTTCTAATTAACTAGTTAATTTAATTTGATCTCATTACTATCTACATAGTTTTCATAATAAAATCCAGTTGTACTTATTTGAGTTTTATACGGAATATTTGAAAATAATGTACCTAAGGTTCTCGTATAGTTACGTAAGTTGAAAATGAGATTTCTTATTTATGTACAGTTTTTATTTATTTTGGTTTTAAACGATAGATCTATGGATAAAACCATTTTTACAGTTGGAATAATGTAAAGCGTACCACGGGTTTCAAAGATATTCCAGATTTAATGTAAGAGAAAATATACCACACTACATTTTCATTGGTTTTCTTCTAGGTTTTTATTATTATTACTAGACACACTCAATATTGTTATTTTACATTTTACATAAATAAAGAACGCCATTGGGTATTTCTTACTACAAAGTAACCAAACGCGAACAATATTTAACTGTTCTAAACAAACTAAAACTTGACTACTTTTACTAGTAGATTGTGTTTTTTATTAGTAGATAGTGTAGGGCATGGCAACATTCCTACCGCATGCAGCCAAAGTCATGGTTAATTTTATGATTTTAATCATTTTCTTACGCCCAAATGAATTGATTACGTCACAATTACTCAATTAAGCAACTGTCTATAAGATATTTATTTATTGGCCGCGTTATTTAAAGGATAAAGCATTTTAATTCTCTATTACCGGTTTATTGTAATGAGTCGAACAACACTATTGCGGCCCGTAACGTAGCTAACTTCACGTTGAATAAAATAATGGCGGGGCAATCCCAATTTCAATCCAATGTTGACACTATTGTGTTCAAGAGTACCGAATCACGTGACTGCAAAATTGACATTGGAATTGTATTGGGTTTAGATTGAAATTAAAATTAGTTTCAAGAGTAAGCCCCCTGTATTGTCAACGATTGCAAACCATGATCTGTTTTCTGTTTTGTTTTCTTTTTTTTTATGTGGTCTTATCTCATTGTATGCACATGTTTCTGTAAATAAGCCTATTTTTCTTTCTTTTATGACTATCCGTTAAACAACCACGACTGGTCAATTGCTCTGACACCCACCTTATTCCCCGGAGCTTGCTCCAACTCCAACAGATTACTACGCTTTGGAATGGGCAACTAGCTTCATCTTTCTAACTCACCGACATTGACAATTCAAAAGTGCCTGTAATTGGTTTATTTGAAATAAATGCTTTGAGTTGAGTTTACTACTTTTTTTTTTAATGTGGTCTTATCTTTTTGTATGCACGTTTCTGTAAATAAATCAATTTTTCTTTCTTTTATGACTATCCGTTAAACAACCGCGACTGGTCAATTACTCTGAGACTTACCCACCATACTCCCCGGAGCTTGCTCCAACAGATTACTACTTTTTTTTGGAATTGATTCCGATGAGGCAGTCAAAACCACCATCAAAGGGCGGGCGTTTTGGGGAAAGTGCTTAGATAAAAATGGTAGATAATTTGATTGATTAAATATGTACCTACTTAATTCCATTTTTTTATTGTTTTGCTTTTTCCATTTATATAATGCGAATTTCATATGTTTATGAAATTAAATAGATATTTATAATTATGTGTGTGACCTAATAATACACGGTAAGTTTTTCCAGTGCGCAAATTGTAACAATGAATTCAGCATATCACACAAAAAAAAAATCTGCTGTTCCATACATTTTGACCGCGTAGGTATTGCAGTTTTCTATGAAACAGCTGATTTTTGTTTGTACAACCGGCGAAAAATTTCTGCGCAAGGGGTTCTAGAATGATATGCTGAATTCATGGTTACAATTTGCGCACTGGATAAAAACTTTTCATGTATAATCATAATTTTACAAAAAATACGTTGATAATTTATTTTGAGGGTCAATAACAGCTATAAGTAGTTCACAACTTTTAGAACAGACATAGGGTATATTATTATGGATGTAATACAATTTATGTATTCAAAGGAATAATCAGAAGACAACAAAAATATCAGTTTTGGGCACGCCACGATTGCGGCGGTAAGTCCCCTCTTTGAGGAGTGGCTTGAGAGGCGGCATGGCGTCCTCACCTTCCGCCTGACGCAGGTCCTTCACCGGACACGGCTGTTTCGGGACGTTCCTGTTTCGCATAAGGCGGGAGGAAACGCCCGGGTGTTTCCACTGCGAAGATCGCCCTGAAGACACGGTGGAGCACACGGTGGAGGTCTGCCCGGCTTGGGCGAAGCACCGCCGTGTCCTCGTGGAGGCGATCGGCGGCGGCAATCTCTCGGGTCCCTCCCTGGTCCAGACCATGGTACGGAGCGAGAGTGCATGGGTAGCCGTCACCTGCTTCTGCGAAGCAGTGCTGCTCGAGAATAGGGAGGCGGCGCACGTGAGGGAGAGGCAGTATATGCGCCCTCACGGCCTTAGTCGCCGCAGGAGACGCTCTGGGCGTCGGGAATCCTAGGCTGATTCCCGGCCACCGTAGGCGTGGGCTTGCGGACGGCGAGTAATGGGTAGCTCGCTGTCCGGTAAGGACCAAGCCCAGGTCGATGGCGCGTTCTGTTCCACGCGCGCCTTAAAGAGATGTCAGCACAAACGATGGGGCCCGCAAGGACCCATGCCTACCAGGCAGGGGTGCGGGTTGTTCGAAAGAGATACCGCCGCCCCTGGCACACAGGCTACTGAGGGAACCCCGGAGAGTTTTAGCCAGTAAAAGTCTGACACGCCCTCCTGCTCCACGCGGAGCGGGAGAAGTTATTTGATGATCGCCAACCCAACAAAAAAAAAAACCATCAGTTTTAGTGAAACAAATTCTGCAATGTCAGTGCTCAGATTAGGGTATTTGCTATGAATTTCAAATTTTTACCTCTACACGTTCATCATCAATGAAATTATTAAAAATATTTTTATTATATGATGTAACTAAAAATTTATGCTTTTCGGGATTTTTCCTTCATCTATGCTATAAGACGTTGCTTCGTACCAAATTTTAAGATGCTGATTTCACGGGAAGTTTTGATTCCCTTGCGAGTGTATCTTTTGATTGCGTTGGCTTAGAAGTTTGATTTCACAGCTCCAAGAGACAGTAGACCTGAGTATTTGATATAAATTTCATTTCCTCCACGCGTTCCTGAGAAAACGCGAAAAAATGGTCTTGACAGACAGACAACAAAGTGATCCTATGAGGGTTCCGTTTTTTCCTTTTGAGGTACGGAACCCTAAAAACAAAACAATATCATATTTATAGATAAATCCACGGAAACCTCGAAATATTGGGATATGATGAAGGTTTCATTTTCTTAGATGCAGAAATAAAATATTTAGACACGCAGCTTTAATTGACTTGAATAAACCAATTTAGCTTTTTTCACTATTTGCTACTGTCCATAAGAACAAGTCTGACACTTCCTAAATCTTTCTCACATATACTTCTTTAATGCTCTTATTAGCTTCTGAGAAAACAATGCATTTCGCAATTGTTTCTAGTAAATTTTATAAACATGCAAACTTGATTTCAATAAAATTAACTAATTAAGCCAGTTACAAAAATTTACTCATTTCATTATTTGATATTACAACCTGTGCATGGCAAATTCTCTATTCCTGCAGGCTTAGCATGACACTTTTTTTTCCTACTTTACTGTAGAATTGAAATTGCTTGTCTACATTTCTCGGTGAAACTGTCATCTTTCTATATGGAAATCCGGTAGGAATTTACTTTATCTGACATCGATTTAGGGAGGGGCGAGGGGGTTTGGGGGAAGAGGGGTAGGAAGGAACCCACCCCCCACCCCCCCAAAGGAAAAGTTGCGAAACACCCCCTTCAGAATTATGATTTTTTAAATTTCCTAACCTAAGTTTTGTCGACGTGTCAAGTTTTGGAAGTAGCGCTCGCTCGGCTCGCGCGCGCCTTGGTCGCAGTTCTAACCTAACCTATTACCTACCTGATGAGCCTTCGCTTCGCTTCAGTCCCGACTTAGCCTTCTAACCTAACCGGTCCGAGTCGGATTTGCCACACTCGTCTCTTGTCACTCATACTGACCTACTCTACTCTATGTCGGTTCTGCCCCGGAAGGGATTTCAGATTGCTATAGAAAAATACTTGACAGTCGGTGCCAACTTAGTCAAAATGGAGTTGTTACGTTTCGTTCTATATAGCAATAGATGTGTAAAAAACATAATTGCATTAATTTTAACCAAATGAAAGCCAAAAATTGTAAACTGCTTTAAATATTGTTAATTTAGTTTAAAAAACAGTATTAATAGTAGTTGTAGTTATTATCATACACATTTTAAACAAAATACAAATAGTCGCAAGTTTTACAGAACGTAACACGGAATGTTTCAAGGCTATATTAGATATACTTTCTGTCAAATACTACAAAATATTAAAATTTTCAATAAAAAATTCTCGATAACTGTCGGTTTTCGCAACTTAAAATTTTGTGTGCAGCCTTCTAACAGTACAACCTATCTTTGAAAAAAATATGAACTCTCAACTCGACGTTAGATAAGGTTAAACTTAGCCATCATTTTTGTCTGCTCCCCCGACAACAAAGCGCTTGTCTACGGTTCTTGTGCTAGGCTGCCTGGGATACCAGGATTATATGGCTTTGCCATATTCTGGTAATCTCATTAAATCCCATTAGTTGCACCCCAAATCTGATCACTAATAGTGATAGAGAATGGCACTTTGCTATTGTTCATAATTGAAGCATTCATGAAGCAGTTTTTTGGCAGGAGCCAGGTTAGCAAAAAATTACATGTGTTAGATTAATTTAATGTACAAAAATATAAATTTTTACTACCTTTTTCTTTAGCTGGTGGTGCCCTC